>OZ059852.1:6571313-9303813 GCA_964057195.1 Orthosia cruda | reverse complement strand
GAGTCCAACATCGTCACTATCGTCTCGTGGTAGCACAGTATGCATGGGCATTTCGCTTCTCAAATCCAATGGGCTCCCGTGGCCATCACCAGATAATCTTGTGTGAGGCCGTCAAATAAAAATAAACAAAAGAAGGTCACAGTCTTCTCTATCATTTTATTTACACTGTGGCACGTTCCCAGTTTTGTTTCGCCTACTTATTACTTTAGCAGACGACCCGCGAGAACTTTGTATGCTAATTCAACCATTTTGCAGGCATATTTTTTTGTTTGTGTTTCGTTTAGCTTGCCTTTTTTTCCTTGTGTCGAAGGTTTGAAGTCTCGTTTTGTGATAATGGCTATGATATTGCGGTTTTTACACTTGAGAGATCGAGGTTGTGTGTGTGTGTGAAGAAAATAAGATCACCCTTATTATTCAAATTTCTGATGTATTTTTACTGACTTCAAAAAAAGCAGGTATGATGAATGATTTTGATGATGATGATGTGGGCTTCTTAACACGTGTGCCAAATTTATAAGTGTATTTATGTTTGTTTGTATCTCAACTTAGAGAATAGTGCATGTTTCATCAAAATCAGTTCAGCAGTTTTTAGGATATGGAGCATATAACCGAATTCCTTAGCGACACACAGCATGAAGGTGTAAATTAAATTATTATGGATATTGTCAATCCTTTAAGTAACTTACTATAGAACTTGCTCATTAGTGGTGGTGTACTCAAAACTAAAAATAGCAAAAATAAAATCTTTTTCACAAATAAAAAAAACGAGTTCAAAAAAACCTGTGAAAATGTTTCTTCTAATTACGAGCTTAGCGAATTTGAAAAGACGATCTAGCTGAGTTTTAAAATTATCATCATACATAACATCATGCTTGTGTTCTTCGATAGGTAGGCAGAGGTTTACAAGCAATATACAGTCTAATTTAGCAAGTTGTGGTTATAACATTCATGTGATGGGTCAAACCTTTTGGCTTTTGCAATGTACCACAAAAATCTGATAGTGAAAATGGTGATTTCCAACGGAGTCCGCAAGTTAAGTTTTTGTCTTCATCTTGGTAAGACAGGTTGCTTCTAACTAATCCGTAAAGACAATTGAACAGCTGGAAACGACGTCTTATCGTACTTTCCACAATGTAATGGAACCCATCCACGTACCGACTTCGGCAAGATATGTCGTCCAATCGGTTCAGTTGCCAGGAGAATAGAATAACTGCTGGCTTAATGTCAATAAATAACATATTTATATAGGTATCAATAATTGAGTCAAGTGGAAGAAATTACTTAGAATAAAGTTGCTGTCAGTTTTCAAACGACTAAAAAAAAGAAGGAGGTTCTCAATTCGAATATGTTATTTTTGTATGTTTGCTAAGCGATTACTCCACCAATTGCAAACCGATTTTTAAATTATTTTTTCGTTTGAAAGAGTATACTCCTGAGGTGGTCCCATTGTCACCAAGCCAATATCTGATGATGTAATCCCATAGAAATCGAGAGAGCTCCTCAAATATTGGACGGATTCGGCGACTTCGATGGAACTGTGACTTCGGCAAATATAGCTTAAACTTCGATCGAACTTTGCGGCTGTGTTTTACTAAAGCCAAGAGCCGTCTTTAAAAGATGCCGAAAATATAATTTTGAATAGGGATCTATAAGCGGCAATAACCAATTTTCACAAGTTTGGTCATCATCCTCAGGATATATTATCCCAAAAGTTATATTACATATAATCTGTTCCCAAAATTCATCAGAGTGTTTTATATTTTATATCGACAAACTTGTTGACTCTGGCAATCTGCCAGTCGGTGGCAAATTACTGGAGCCATATTTCACGGTATTTGACTTGTGTAGTGCTACTCATGGGGGTTTATTTATTTCTGTCGCTATTTTAAAGACTTTCTTCCTCTTTGTCCAACACTCTTCCCAGTTCAGCTGGTGTCGGGTCTCCTTGTACTTCTTCGCCACAGAGCTCTGTTCTGGGTTTTCTGAGTGCTCACGTTCTCCTTCAGGACCACATTCTGCATGTTTGACCACCAGGTGGTGGGCGGTCGTCCCCTTCCTCGCGATCGATCGGGAATATTTAGGGCGTATTTTAAGAACTTTGAAGACATAATTGCTAGAGGACGGGTGATCTTCGGTAGACTTCGAGACGGCTCTTTGGCACGGAGGGCAAGGATTTCACGTTAAGCCTTTGGTACCTCTTTCCCATTAGTATTGTGTTACTCTGTAAACTGGGTTGTGGAGATCATGCAGGCAATCATAGTCATCATCATCATTTCAGCCGAAAGACGTTCTTCCCTATACATGTATGCCTCTCCAAGTGTCTCCGCATTGGATGGTCATGTGCGTCTTGCATCTTGCACAACCTTTACCAATTCAACGATCCATCTTGTAGAAGGCCTTCCAATGACTGAAGCATCGCCACATTGACCAGTCCTGTACTTCTTGCATCTTGGTCTCCGAGTCATCTGCAAGTCATGGATCCATCTTTAGGTGATTTGCGAAGCACCAAGCTTAGCGTTGAAAGCCTCCGCCTTTTTATTCGACTGCCGAAGAAGGTTAATGTGTTTATTAGTCTATGTATGTATGCTTGTTCCTATGTGGCGTTCATGAGACCAAGCGCGTTGGGCGATTTTTATGATTCTTATGTCAATTGATTCGTTTTAATCTTGCAAGTGTCACTGGCTACATTCAAAACAGATCGGTCGCAGACTCGGTCTCGCGTCGCGGTCACGAGTTGAACTCGCACTTTGGACTGAACTGGAAGCTAACTCTAACATAATAGAGAGAGAGATGGCAAAGAGATTTTTAGCTATTGTTGCAAAGCTCATGGCGATGCAAGAGACTAAATCTGAAATTCTCAAGGTACTATTTTGTCTTAAGATGGCCTTTAGATTGAAACACGTGGAAGCTGCAAGAACAATATATTGTGAAGACAAGACTGCTCTCAAATGCACTCTGGGGAGATACTCAATTTATTTTCAAAGTTCAAAATTGCTAGCGTGAAATACAAATTCTTGTTCTACAGTAAATTTTAGAGATACCTGGTTTTAGAAATCTTATTTTTTTTATATTCAAAAGGTTAGTTTTCCGATATGAATAGTATCATCAATATCAATATTATCAAAACATATAATAAATCTGTAGTAAACTCGTTTTATACATCGAAAATATTTCTTAAAAAAAATAGCTAGGTTGTTAAAAGATAACCAACAGAACCCATTTCCAGCATTTTAGTCATTTTTGGCTGTTTAGTTGTGCACGCATCATGTAAAATGTACGAAACCAATGTAGATAACTTATGCTATATCACAACACACACAATTCAGATACTCGGACATTTGAACTCCATACTCAATAGATGGCGTTGTGCACTTGACGTCAATTTCTGAATAGCGGTTTTAAGATTATCCGCGGAAGAATGATCCTATAAAAAATAGGGTAGGTAGGAAGTTAAGTAGGGTACGGTAGGCAGTTGACGGGAAGTGAAACCACGGGCACAGCTAGTAGAAAAATATGAATAACAGAAGCCTTTAGGTATTACAATATAAATCACACAACCTCTTCGAAAGTTTTCTTTCTAAGTACAAAGAAAGAAGTATCATTTGGTAGCCTTGTACCGTGTCGAAGTTGGGCGCCTATGTATCGCAAGTTTATATAACTCTATTACCTACTTATCCTTTAACACTCTGGCAATATTTTTTGGTAATATTTTCTATGTACAAAAATGTCTTTTCTACAGATTCATTATATGTATTAATGATGTGTTTGATTCGACAAGAGCTTTATCTAAATAGTGCATAATCATCATTTATACTAAGCCTTTGCCAAACGAGGTTTTATGTCGATTTTCGCAATATTTAAAAGGTCTCATTTGTTTTCGTCGTAAATGCATTAAGAACAACTTTAGTTTCGCGTTGGAAAAGGCGAAAATATTACTCTTGCTATAATCTAGAGATCGGAACAAATCAACATGCTTTTTTATCACAAGACAGGCATTAGATAATAATATGCTTGGTGGCCTTATCCCCGAAGTCGTGTTTCCTGATTAACTTATTTTGGAATCAATTTTCTTAGGTATACCTTACTGAAGAAGATCTTTCACAGCCGAATCTTTATATTTATTTGAACATATCAAGAAAATAGAACCTGAAAAGTCTTTTTAGAAAGAAAATACTTCAGTCTTTTTTATACAAATAATCTTTCTTTCAAAAATAACAACAAGATCTAAGTACGGTCGTCTCACAAAAGAGCTGGCAAATTTAAACTTGAAAATGATACAATTTGCATTCGTTATAACTGAAAATGTTTTTACAGTATTGTGTCTGAACCTGAAATATTGTTAAAAGTTTAACCATTTTCTTGAACTACGAAAGAAGTGAAGTTTTTTTTATAAGAAAATAAAAACTAGTTTTCTACAGCAAAGAGGTTTTCATCCCTTCACTGACTTATAAAACTTTAATGAAAACATTACAAGAAGTATAAAAAAATCAGCTTACTTTTTTTTTTAAATATTCTTAAAATGTTATGCAAAGTGCCTGTCATTTGTCAAAACTATTTGAGCCGTTATAGAATGCTGTGAAAGAATTTAAAAATGTTCTTTTTCTAGATGTCAAGTCGTGTTTGAAAATTTCTTGAACTGGCTTTTTAAGCACCACCTTTTGCGTTTGTAAAGCGGTCTAGTCCAATTATAATGTTTATGCTGTTTGACGTCAAAACTATTTTGACTATTTTCTTCACAATTTGTGACAATTTTCTTGAGCTTTTTCATTATTTAATTTAAAGCTTGAATGTGATCGGTAGTGAAAAAACCTGAGTGAAATCCTGCTTGTGCTGCTGAGGAGGTTGGTGGGAATCTAGCTTGCCGCCAATACGATGATGGAAACTTTAATAAATGCTTTGTTAAGATATAAACGCATGTTACTAAAAGAGTTATGAATATAAAGGTAGATGGATGGAGAGAGAGTGTACGCGGACCAAAGAAAAGATGTATAGACTGTGTGAGGAGTGATATGAAAGAAAAGGGAGTCAGTGATTGCGTGACGGGGGACAGGACGGTATGGAAGAAGAAAACGTGTTGCGCCGACCCCAAGTAACATGGGACAAAGGCAGGAAGATGATGATTTGTAAAGATGTAATTGTTAACCTCGTTTTTATCCTCTTTTTTGTGAAGTCTAGTTTTACAGATTGGGCTTCTATTAGACCTAAACATAGGTAATTGACAGAATGTTAGTCTAATAAAAGTCCTCTAAGCCCAAATTTTAGCCACGGCGCCAAATCTCAGAGGATATCAATAGATGCAAGAGAATTATATATTACGCAAGTGTGTGCTGTAAAACAGACGATCGCTATCTGTCCTCAATATTATAGACCAATAGTACAACAATATGACATAACCAGAACGAGACCAGGAGCAGCACCAACGGCTCAACATGTTTGCCGGGCGTATCATATCGGGACAACTTAAAAACTCCGGACTACAACTGGGCAATGCCTGGAGAGAATCAAACCAACAATCCACGCGGTAGTCATTGAAATTTTAAGTAAGTTAAGTGCAAGGCAGTGATGTAATAATACACCTCTGACTGCTTTTGGAACATACAGACGTAATAAAAACAAATTTTAAACAACACAATCAAGTTTATCTCAAACAAAAATCTAATTAAAAAGAAACACATCCAGAAAAAACAATAGCGAATCTCCAATACAAACTTGCCAAGCTTGGCCGACTTGGCAATTAATTCCTGCCAAGTGGCGGGCAGATTGCCAAGTATTGCCAGGCAGACAAGTCTGCTTACCGCTTGTAAGTTGTTGCTGTGAAGTTTGCGCCTTGGGGAATTAGACTGGTATCTTGGAATTATGGTATCGGGAAACGTGGCGAATGAACGGGGGTATGGAGAGTTGTGTTTAAGTTTGTTTGTTATAGGCTGGCTATTTCAGTAGATCGTTTAATGGACTGATGTGCTAAACTTATGTATGGAAGTGAAGGTTGGGTATGGCAAAAAATATATGAAAGTAGGATTAATGCAGTAGAAATGCGCTCCTTGCGAAGTATGTGTGGTGTAACTTTAAATGATAGATGGAGGAATGAGGTAATAAGAGAACGTTGTGGTTTAAAAGAAGATGATGTAGTGACTAAAATTGAAAATAGTATGTTAAGATGGTTTGGCCATGTTGAGAGGATGAATGAAAGGCGACTAACGAAAGGTATTTACAAAGCAGACGTGAATGGAAACGCTGGGAGGGGGCTCTAAGACTCTTCTTCAGAAAGGTCAGGTGCGCAGTACTCATAACCGGTGTGTGTGTATGATTAGATGTATGAATGTGAGTAAAGCAAAATAAGTATGTAAGGATCGTAGCTGGTGGTGTTCTGTAGTTTCTGCCTACACCCCATGGAAGGCGTGCGTTTATGTATGTATGTTTAATGGATTTTATGGAAGAAATCGTCAGCTCAGTCGCTATAGAATAATGCAGTTATAGAAGCAAATTAAGAGGAATACAACACAACGGGCTTGATTGTTATGATAAGATGCATGAACGGAGCAAAAGGAATAGGTCAAGATCGTAGCGTTCTGTAGTTTCTGCGTACCCCCATGGAAAAATGTGTCAATTTAGAAATAAACGTTTCATGAACCATGATTCTAATAGGGTAGTTGACAAAAATCTATAATTATTTAGTCCGTCAGTTAGATAATCTAAAAATATTGGTTACGTATTTTTCTTTTGCCTAGTGAACAAAAAATTACGACTATATATTGCGTAGAAATATCGTGTGACGTCACGGTGTGCTACACTTTATACTGACAAAGTGACGTAACAAGCCCCCACTCCTTAACTTTGAAGCGCTTTTATCTTTGTCAATTTGTATTTATTTTATGAAGCATGAAATACGGGATCAATATTATTTGATAATCTCACTGATGGACTAAATAGAATTATAATTTTTCTATCCAGTAATCATTTGTATTGCAAATATTAGCATAACGTTTGAAAGACTAGTAAGTTCATCTACCACTGCTTTAAATTTTTAGGGCCTTGCAAGTCTGCTCCTACCTTTGTGGTTTGTTTACATTAATTTACTGTACCACCTTCATTTACATTATAATTTTAACTCTTGTTGCCCAAGATCTATTACTCTTGTAACCAAAAATAAAACAAACTGCAAAACATTTTAAATGACACCCGCGTGTCCCAAGATACTTACACAAATACTCATTCTGCCGGAAAACGTGACCAAATTACACTGACGTGGAAAAAGGTGAACCATTTACCTTTCAGTACAAAAAACTGTGGCTTGACATATCTTGAACAAAAAGAAACTAGGCAGTCATGGGCACTGCCGACAGAAATTAAATCTGATAACTTTGGAAGAACTATGTTTTACCCTACAATCGCCAAAAATCGCCCAACGCGATCAAAAATTTCATTACAAAAGAACGAGAATATCTCGATATTTAGCCAGATTTTGCTGCTTGAACCCTGTACCAACTGTATGAAGTATATAAACATTCAAATCTAATCTAATTAGGCCGTTATGTCCCGCAGATGGACAAAGACCTCTCTCTTCCTTATCCGCACACGTCATCCTCTGCGATTGCGGGTAACCTTATTTTTCTGACTGACCGACTCCTTGACAATTCAACAGTGCCTGTAAATGTTTTAATTAAAATCAAAACTTTGTTTTAAAGATTCATACGTGTAATATTATTTATTTATTATATACTTTATTGTACACCATAAGTTACATTTATAAAGAAAACTTAAAATTAAAAACACCTTATCGCATGCCGCGATCTGTTCCAGACAACCAGGTATGGACAGTGATTGCTGGATATGAAGTGGGACTGTAATTGGTGTGACAATACCAATATTAAAATTTTATGTATTATAAAAGACATGCAGATACATACATATGCTATGTAATATATACATAAATACACACATACTAATAAAGGCAATACATAAAATAATGAAAATCAATTCGAAATCACAGCGACAGATAATGCTCCCTCACAAGTCTTTTGAACACAGGCAACGATTGGGTGCATTTGATATCTTACACCTCTGAAAATAAAAATTACTTCAAACAAAATAACGTTACCAAAATTCGTAGACCCAACAGATTCGAAACCAAACGTCTGGGGAAAGGCCTTCAATTTCAGCATTTTATACTCCTCCCATTTCACCGAAACTATTTGTAACTTCAGGTCCTGCCTCCTGAAACCTAGAACGTGTTTGAAACTATAAAGTATGTGCACGTACACCCGAGACCAAGGGTTGCTAATTGAAATGACCAGCCCTTTGCCCTAAGACAATGTTGGGTCGTGACTTATTAGTGGCATGTGCGGGTAGGTAAGTAGCTCACATAACTCCAACTGTTTAGTCCACACAAAACTTACCCAAGTATGGAGATAAGAGGCCATCAAATTCTTTTGACTTTATACAAAGATGTGTAGCAAGGGATCTTGTTTCGGTACTTTTATTTCTCAGCTCAAATACTCTGTCTTACAATCCGTATGCTCACTGGCATATCCCATTGAAAAAAATCTGGGTCCTAAAAGGATGAGTTTCCAAACTGATGATACAAACTTTCATCCTCTATTTAACTCCTTTAGCTTACATACTTGCTTTCATCTATCTGTATATATGTTCCATATAGACTCCGAAACGGCTGAACCGATCTCAAAAATTCTTTCACCGTTGGGAAGCTGAACTATCCCCGGGTGACATCATCATCATCATTTCAGCCGACAGACGTCCACTGCTGGACATAGGCCTCCCACAGGCGTAGCCACATTGACCGATCCCGTGCTTCTCGCATCCAGCGCCTTCCCGCTATCTTAACCAGGTCATCGGTCCACCTAGTGGGAGGCCTTCCAACGCATCGTCTTCCGGTTCGCGGTCGCCATTCCAGAACTTTTAGGCTCCAACGGCCATCCGTTCTGCGAGCAATGTGTCCTGCCCACTGCCAGTTAAATTTGGCAATTGTTCGGCCTATGTCGGTAACTGAACATTGACAACCTGATTCTCCTGCGGATATCATCATTTCTGACGTGATCACGCAAGAATATGCCGAGCATAGCCCTCTCCATTGCCCTTTGGGTGACTTTAAGCTTTCTGATTAGGCCCATTGTAAGCGAACATGTCTCGGTACCATAGGTGATCACTGGCAACACACACTGGTCATAGACTTTCGTCTTGAGACACTGCGGTAAATTGGACGAGAAGATACCACGCCCCGGGTGACATAGGTTCTTTTTTTCTCTGTATTCCCACGGGAACAGCAACTACACGGCGCGGGTGAAACCGCGTGGAGTCCGCTAGTTTAATACATAAGGAAATCTTGTTCATTCATGCTTCTATCACCCGTTTGTCTTCATTCATCATCAGCCTTTTTAATGTCTCCACTGCTGGAACACAGGCCTCCTCGAATGGGCCGTAATCTACCACACGGGTCCATGTCGTCGAATTTTTGGTTCTAGGACATACCGGTTTCCTCACGATGTTTTCCTTCACCGTTATGAGTGCAGTGGTGGTGCGGTTACACAAACTAAAGCGCCTGCCTGGATTTGAACCACGACCTATGACACGTAAGTCACGGCCGTTAACACTTGGCCACCGTTGCTTATCTTGACTTCATACCGGTTTGGAAGGAGAAGGAGGACTGTTGGGCAAAACAGTGGAACACAATGAAGGCTATTAAAAACAGTAAATTGATTTAAATCGTAAATTTTGCACATTGAATTTTTAGCTCCTGGCTTACAATTTTATTTCAAAACAATGAAATACTACGTCCAAATAAAACAATTTACATTTCCCTTTTTCGTAGGGCTCTATTTCAATATTGTACGGCATATACTCGATTCGCAATAACGGTAAAAATCGTGAAAACACTAAATAAAAATACCTCATGCGTAGGTACACGTAGTTTTTTCCGAACAAAAAATTCAATTCACAGCTTCGAGCTTTCAACATTGGAATGCCTGCAGCAAACTGTAAAACCTGAAAATTGCCTACATTGTGCAGTCACTGTTAATCAAACATTCCTGAAACTTCGGTTTTAACTATTTTAGTAGTGCTTTGGAAGAAACCGTTTTATTTTGTAACTGTATGTAGTTGTTTCCTTTATCCTTGTTCTCGTTTTAACACCCGTTAGATTTTTGAGTTTCGGCTTTTTTTCTTAATGAAATTTCTATTTCAAATCGGACCCAACGCTTGGTTCCGCCTTATATATCGATAACCTCGATCTTACGTAGCAAGTATACAAATAAATATTTAAATGCATTAATTTTATTTGTTGTATCAGGTGTGATACAACACGAACTCTTGCTTTTTTCATTCAGATGAAAAATAACAAGGTTATGTAAATTATAAACCATAGAAAACAATAATCCAATGCAATGGCTGAAGGGATATGGATAAAATTCACGGGGAGATGATGACCTGAATTTTTATGTATCTCCTTGGTACCGTCCTTCCTCGACACTTTTGACTTTGACGCGAACGAAGCCGCTGGTAAAAGTTAGTTTAAATATAAGACCCTGAAAAAAAAACAACTCTACCTAATCTTACTAATTATAAATGCAAAAGTTTGGGTGGATACATGGTATATTTGCTAGTCAATCACGCCAGAACGGATGAATGGATCTGAATGAAATTTTGCATAGAAATAGATTATAGTCTGAAATAGCACATAGGCTTTCGTCCCGGTATAAGGTGCCCTTGGGATGGGAAAACACTTTTCACGCGGGCGAAGCCGTTGGTAACTAGTATTTACTCACAAAAAATACAGTCACGCCCAACAATATTGGTCTCAACAACACTACTCGGTATTCTAAGCAATTCCCGTCAATCTTACTTGTTGATAGCCTGGCTCTTTGCCAGCTCTATAACCGTCTGTAGGATGTTGATAGTCGAACATGGTGAGCGTCCGTTAGAACTGGAAGGGGAAACTGTCTTCAGTAGGTTGCAATTGGTATAAGGGAATGGGAAGAGGATTAGACTATGCGTGAATATGTATTTCGGTATTTTCTTGTGTCTTGTTGGGTGGTCTACCCTGCCAACATCGACACTGGCTCTGATTTAAGATTATTATACAACTTATCTGGCAAATATTTTTTATAAATTTTTGTTGTTATTATACGGAGTTTGTCATCTTGAGGGGCAGGGACCAGGGAGGCTAAATATAAAATGGATGGTGTGTGAAATTATATGAAAGAAATAGGAATCAGTGAAAGTGTAATGGTTGACAGGACGAAACAGAAGCAAACGTGTCCAACCGACCCCAAGTTCCATAGGACAAGGGCTGGAAGATTATACATTTTCGTCTTAGACCTGTACCACCTGCCCGGTGGGTTCCCGCATTGTCAAGGCGAGGGGGCTCAGTAGCCGTGGAGTGAAGTGAAGAGGAACCCAAGCAGGGGCCGCTCGTCAGGGCTTTTTTTCAGCCGATAAGCCGACGACGTAGCGGGCAACAAGTGCGGTGAAGTGCCAATTGTGCAACATCGCAACTGAGGCGGGCCGCAATGTCGTGTGGGAGGCATTGCGGCTGAGAGTTGGAAGCCGCGGCGGGAGAGGAGTGCAGGTATTGCGGTGCGCCTCTCTCCCTACCTGCCGCGGTCTTGGCGGGGTCGCCACCATCTGATGACGGACGCGGTGGGACCACAGGGGAGGAGGAGTGTCGGTATAGCATTAGCCGCTCTCCTTATCACCTGCGGCCGACAAGTGGTAGGTGGCGGGGCCATTGACCTGACCCATCACAGGGGGACTAAGGGTATCCGTGTGATTTGCAGCGCCCTGCAGTGGGACAGCAACAGGTAGGTATTTTTTTTTGACCACTCAACAACATTCACTGCGTCATTGACGGTGTTGAGCAGACGGATTTTTCAAACATAAGAAGCAATGGGTAAAGCATTTCCTTCAAAATGTTTCAGACTATAATAGAAAATGTGTTATGCTGTTATATTGTGCAGGTTTTTAAAACTAAGTTCCCATTGGATGCCGACAACCACGTCTTTCACTTAGAAAACTGCTAAGCCGGGTAGAACTTTAGGAATTGTTTCCAAAAACGGTCTAATTTGAAGAAATTTTAGATTTTTGGGGTATAGAAGCCAGACGTAGACAGTTTCTCGGAATGAGTCGTAAAAGCAAATGAGAATCACATTCATGATCGCTTACTCCGAGCTTTGTAAACCTAATGAGGTGAGGAATTCGTTTTTGGTTGGGAAAGGTATCTTTCTACTTATCTTTTTTGTGCGTCATGGGAGAGACTGCCTGATCTACCTATTTTTCCTAAGTTGATTTTCTTAATTTTGAAACGACTTTCCATAAAGGTGGAGGTTTTATGTTCAGCTGTATGTATGTGTTTTTTTGGTTTATTTTCACCGAATACGAGTACTCTTTCAAATTATGGACCGATCTTGATAAATATTTTTTGTCTTAAAAGGGTATCCCAACAAACATTTTGGTGCTAAGGGCAACCTTTTTTTAGCTCTTATAGTATTATAAATGATATATAAAAGCTCCGATAATAACATTCGATTCTTATATGGTGTTAAGGATAAATAATTAAACCTTCAAGAGGAGTAACAGTTACAAAGAAAAATTGTATTACTTAAGGCGGTAGCATGGAGTTGGCGGGAACTATTATATAGCTCACTCTTATAACTTTAAGAAGCGTAAAAAACTGTAAGCGATTGTAAGGTGTCTACTAACACTTACTAACGGCTGATGTCTTTAAACAGAGTTAGTGAGATGCTTCGTAACACCTTAAGGCTTACTGTAATAGCTTTAAGAAGCGTAAAACACTGTAAGCAATTGTAAGGTGTCTGCTAACACTTACTAACAGCTGATGTCCTTAAATAGAGTTAGAAAATACTTTGTACCACTTAACGAGTTCTATCGAACCCGAACAGTTAGCAAGAAAGCTATTAGTATCATAAAAGTGTTAATTATAAATCTTATAGAGCTGGATGCTGCAAGAATCAGAAACCACCTTTAAACCAATAATGATTGTATAATGGGGTTACTCGGTCAACCTTAGGTAATACAGTGGTTTTAAAAATACTTCTATACGGCCATAAACAATATGTGCAAACATTATTACTCTTAATTATCACTTTACGTTGATTTATAGAATTTTGTATCACTTAAATGGATCTTAATATAACCTAACCTCGAAAATTATGTTTTGTTACAATATAAGTTTACGCTGTGCAACGGGTTTATCCGGTAATATTTTTGTTTCTACCATGCAACCATGGAAAGTTAAAAAAAACGGGTGAAGTTAAGATAAAAGCTTCCAAAGAATAAACCGATTGGTACCGATTTGTATAAAGCGCAAGCAACAAATATACAACAGGGTTCCGTACAACAGAAAACTGATATGACGAATGATGAGTACAACATTTTGATTCCTCTCAGAAGTTCAAATACCTCGGACGAGGAGCAAGACTGTGAATATATACAAAACATAGATTTAAAGAATGATTTACTAACATGGGCTGTACAAGAAAATATAAGCCAAGCTGATATGAAAGATTTAATTTTAAACAAAAGATTTACAGATATTTTACCATGCGAACCTCAGAACGATTTTGCAAACACCGACAGAAGTTTGTCTTAAAACAATCAAAGGTGGTGAATATTGGCATCATGGGATTGTAAAGCCATTATCAAATATACTTGAAAATTGTATACCGCTGCCAAAAAATATTCACCTGAATATCAATCTTGATACCTTACCTATTTTTAAAACAAGTGGTTTTCTGTACTTCTCATCTCTTTTACATATAGTGTAAAAATAAAACGTATTATTCTTTAAAAATGGTTGGTTTTAATCAAAATATCTTTAGTATTAGTAGTATTACAAAGGAAATAACATAATCAGTCAAAGTTTGAGCATAATTACTCAACATTTCTAATTGCACTGAGCCCTTTTTGCATGATCATGTGTATGGTTACCCGGTTAAAAGCCATTTCACATCTGCGACCCAGCACAGTACGCGTGACTGTAATTACATTACAGATGTGAAAGGACCAATAACCAATATCTTCCAAAAACTAAACAAAATAAAAAATCTTCAATAATTATTTACGATACAATAAACATGTTATATCTACTGATCAACGCTCAATCAACTATTCAACATACATTATCCATCACAATTAAGATCTCCCTATGTATAACGAACTTGTTACGGTGAACAAGATGAGATGTTTATTTACAGTACGGTCGAAATATCTTGGCGAGTCTTAACTTATGCACTATGAACTTTCGCGCATGTTCTCTCACTCATACTCGTCTCATGTCACCATTTGGTTCCTAAAAAATGTTACTGCGCGCAGCCTTCTGCGCGAAATTCGAACTCGCCAAGATATTTCGGCCGTACTGGTACATCGTATCATGGGAGAAACGAACATCTGAACACCGTGATAAAAGATGAGCGAGCGAGCGAGCAAGCAAGCGTGCGCCTCGGCAGCGACAGCGGTGATGGAGAGGCGTGAGTTGCGATGCGAATACAATGGCGTGATGTGTGTGACTGGAACTGGGCGCGGTGTCGAGTAGGTAGGTTCTTTAACATCACCATCACTAAGATATGGGAATAGGTACTGAAACAAGAGTATTTTTTTGTAATAATGTAAAAATACATACAAGTTAAGCTTCTAAAAGTTAATTTACAAACTACAAATAAAAAAAATATAGTAAGAGACAACTTTTAATTCAAAATATATTAGCTTAGGTTACGTTCGTACAGGCTTTTGTTTTCATAATTATTATAAATAATAGAATTTTAAATTCTTTGATTTATTCAGTCAAGTACGTGATATGTAAAGGTTTTATTCCAACAATAAGAGAACCCTAAACATGTTTAGCTTACAGGTTCACTTAGAACCAATAAGCAAACTGAACCTACAAAATTGTTGTCTTTTCACTTTCAGAACCATATTGTAGAACTGCAAGTGGCATATAAGTTCTGACAATCGTTCTTTAAGCACTATGTTAGGGTTAAAAGAGTTATCAGTATCCGTAAGTAATTTAGAATTGACGCCATTAAATAAATAGTTAACCTATAAAAAAATTAAAAGAAAAACTTTTTCTAGTCATTATTGCCCCACTTATTTATTATATTATTGGTAGTATTCCATTAAAATATCTATATACAGTACCAGGAACTATTATTCATCATAATAATGTTTTATTTCAAATATTCATAACATTGAATAAAATATATTATTTACAACTTATTAGCATATTAATTAAATAGCAAATTAATGTATATAAGTGTATATATTAATTATCTATACAATACTTAATTAACTAAGACTAACAAATTAGATGTCAAAGTCACAACGACACGTCAAAAAGCGTTGTCTTATAACTAGTCAAATAACCCGCCCCTAACTGTTCCCGGCGCAAAGGTGCCCATAACGCTTGCTGCATTGCCACGTTGGATGGCAATGGCTAACCTTTGCACCAAGAACGAGCTGGAGCGGGAGTCACCCGTTTTGTCCCTTAGCCTATGCCCTATTTCACTAATGAGCTTCTTGGCCTCACTGCCCCAACAGCCCATGGTCTCAACGGCAATGGGCACAAAATAGTAACGGCCCTCCAATGGTGCGTACTTCACCCTTTTCCTCCCAGCGGCGTCTTCCGCCGCCGCTGACGGCGAGAGGACGGTGCGACCAAGGTGGCTGGCGGCAACAGTGCTGACGCAAGTTGCGTCCCATATTAAGCACTTGCCGTTTTTCCAAGGTACCAAGGTCAGTCCATCCGGCCTCTTGCCGTCAGTCCTACACAAACCCGGAGGCTCCAGCACGCAGGGGATATCTGCCGACACCAATGCTCTCCGCACAATATCATTAAGCGCATGATGACGCGGGAACCTCCCCGAGCAACGACGACAACTCAAAGCGTGATGGCCATCGGCCTCCACCATGGAACCGCAGGTGCATCTGTGGGGTTCACACACCTTGCAGCCCAGGCGAAGGGCCACCGCCACCCGCAAAGAGTCGTCATCAAGCAACGTGCCCAGGTGAGGCGAAGGAAGCGCGTGCAACCATGCCCCCGATTCCGGCTGCGACACAGCTTTGAGTCTGGCTAAATCAGCCCCCGAGGAACCCATCAACATCCTTTCCTGGATCAGCCTAGACGTGACGTCGTCCCACGCGCGCTGAACATGCGTTGCAACAGGACCCGCTGCCCCCATGCTGAGGACAGACCAGGCGGACCCGGCATCCAACATAAACGGAATGTTTGCCCCGCCATCATTGGAATCCAATATTATAGAGACGAGGTCAGACACCCCATGCGTCGACGCCAAGAAAGCCGGTAGACCGGCATCCTTTACGCACCGCATCCCAAGACCCCCGTACCGGACAGGAAGAGTCGCCTGCCTCCACTGCACATCATTAAAGGAGACATTCAGGATCGACTCAACCGTTGTTTTCAAGGCACAATCAAAAGAACATACCTCCTCAGGACACAGCCAGGTAGGGGTGGTCCGTAAGAGATACGTTATCTTGGGTAAGGCAAAACACATGCGCAACAATAAAATCGCAACATGCGCGGAGAGATCCTTGAGACGCTCCCGAGCAGCAACGAGAAGCTGCTTACGGGCGGAAATGGCCTCTGGCACTCCGTCAAGAAAAATGGGAGATCCCAAAAGGGAAAAAGAAAGAGGAGAAAGTTCTTTGAGACCAGGTAAATAAGAACCGAAGCGTGGGAAGTGTGTACGAGCTCCAACGTCACAGGGGAAAAATTCGCATTTGGAGGGATTCACCTCCAGACCCAGCTCCTTAAGTTGAGGAACAAGAGCCTCCAGGTCCTTGCAAACCTCTTCCGGTGATCCACCAATAATACCATCATCTAGGTACCACAGGTTCAGAGACGATTTCAATCCAGAGATGACTTTGTGGATTGCTAAACTGAAGACAAGTGGTCCCAATGGGTCCCCCTGCTGCGCTCCCACTTGAGACGAAATGAGACTATCATTAAAGAACAGATTAGTTAATTATTCATCATAATTGAAATAAAAAAATAATCGAAGCAGTATTTTTTTTCTACATATTATCATCAAATGCAGTTTATTTCTAAGGCGTTTCAAAATTGAGATGAAAACATACACATACTGTTACAGGAAACTTACCATGGCAGTGAGTTTTAATAATTATAACACCATTGCAGTTATCTAAAATACATTAATTGACTTACCTCATAAACATAAAGTCTCTTTCAAACAAGTATCACTGTATCGTAATGCTAAATATTTTAACACTATAGACGGTAACAAATCACAAAAATTATGAAAAGAGGTAAATATGTTGGCGCTTTGGGTGATGCTTGTTGCTATTAAATAACTACAATATATTCTTAAGTTATATATTGTGTCGAGGAAGCACTAATATGTTATTAAAATAGTTATTAGGATGGATTCCATAACTATATTACTACTTTAGCTTGCAGTTGTAACCTTTGTATAGCTTATAATACACTTAATGTGGTAAGCACTGCTTCAATAGCACTATTATAGCTCTTTATTGTCACTCATTTATCATTCCACTACAACTATTAATTCACTTTAAGCTCTAAAATCGTGGGCCCAAATCAGGGTTATAAGAAAGTTAAAACGCGCTATATCACCTAATGTTAGTGCCTTTATAGGACCTTAGGTTCTCAAAATTCTCTTAAATAGCTATTGTAGCACTTATTCTTATCACTAAAATGTTACTTGGGATACTTTCTGTGTGGTCTCATTGTCACCAAGTCCGGATCTGATGTGAGGATCCCATGAAAATCGAGGGAACTCTTAAAATTGTATAGGCATACATATAGCGATTTTGGTATTTTCATCAATATGGTAAGCATTTTGCATTCAGAAAGTATCATTTGTTGAGGTGGAACTGATGAAGACGCCCACATATGGCCACTGGAACTTCTCAATATTATATATGTTTTGGGTATGAGTAATATCGAATAGTTAAATGACTGTGATGAAGAAAGTTTAAATAAATTATTCTAATGAAAGCAGTACCATCAAACTGATCTGGTGATGAAGCCGATGATGATGGTAGGAACCGTAACTCCTTAATAAAATAATGTATCCCAGACGTGTTTAGGCTTGTTGGAATTGTAATGAGAAGCACTGGCTATAAATGATTTTCATTATACTACTTACTTATACTAAAAGGTACCAAAACTAAAAAAAGACAAATAAGAAAGAAAAAAGAAAGAAAGAAAATATTTATTTGTGACCCGCACAGGAGACACGAGATAAGCAACACAAACAATAATAAAAAATTAAAATAAATAACCCCGTGCGAGACCAAAAAGGCTCCTATCTCAGCATATGCAACGATATTAAAAAGAAAATAACGCTGCGCTGATATTCTGATAGGGCCCACTGTTGATGCCACGGACACATTCACGGAAACGGAACATACAATATTTAAAGCAATACAATAGAATAAGATAAATAATAACAAAATAGTATAAACACAGAAGGTGATTCACAGTATGTATGTGTATAACGTAGACAAATATATTATGAATAAAACACAATAAATATACGACCAAAATCCTGACGGCTCAATTATCATTTGTCGAAACCGTAGACAAACGACAGAGCGCGCCAATCTCTATCTGTGGTCAGCGTCGGCTGTCAAAATAAAAAACGAAATAATGGTGAAAAGATTACTATTAAGTAAGACATTTCTGTAAATAAACAAAGTGAAAAAGGTTGCAAGTATTCGATAAAACAGAGTTGTGTAAATATTACTGTGTGTCGTGTAGTGTTCGCCAGAAAGTTTAAAAACTAAGAACAAGGAACATGACTGTAGAAAACATCAACTGCGTGCAAACCCCGAGTAAGTATATATATTTATATTTATTTCATATTCAGACAATTGTGGAGTCCATTTTTTTTGTTAGTACAATCTTATAATTAATGTTAGTAATCTGTACATGACACGAAAATAATTGATTGAATGTATAAATTAAATAGGAATGACAAAAATAAATAAAAAATTCGGATTAAAATTGTCAAAAATTTATAAAACTAGAGTGAAACAAGATTGAAATGTCAGAAAATTTAAAATTCAAATGTCCAATTATAAAATTTCATGAAACTAAAATTACACAAAATTAAAATGTCCAATTATAAAACCGACTATACAATTCAAATAAAAAATCTAATAAATCATGAAATACAGACAAACTAGTGTTATTACAACTTATAACTACCAGATACAATTACTTATACTTGTACGCCTCACTGGCATGTAGACGCATCCAATGTCCCAGTATGGGGCTGTCCCACCTGTCTGCTAGAGTTTTCAGTATGCTGTTGGGGCTGCCACGCACCCTGCGGATCATAGAGGCGCATCGCTTGCGCATGATTGCGTGGAAGCCATCAATTTCCGCCTCTGCGAACATGCCTGATGCACTGCAGTAGCGCGGCAGCCCCATCAATATCCTGAATGCATTATTATATTGAACTCGCAGAGCGCTGTATGCCCTCCGCGTGTAGTTGACCCACAGACTACATGTATAGAATGACTGACAATACGCTCTAAACAGCGTAGCTTTTACGTCAGTCGAGCATTCACCAAATCTTCGAGCCAACATATTGCAGCGAACAGACAACGCCCTGCGCTCACGCTCAATATCCAAGTTATCCTTGAGGTCTTCGGACACCCAGTGGCCCAGATACTTGAAACTTGTTACATATATGTTGTTATAGTATAGCCGCTGGCAAAAATAAAAGCTGTTTAACAAAAAACTTAAACCGACTTCGAAAACAAAACACTACAAAGCGAAAAATAACTTTCTTTTCGGCAGTCGGTGCCTTTGGTACAATATTTTTTGTTGTTTTTGACACCGACTTACGAAAAGAAAGTTTTTGTTTTTTTTTTGTTAAACTGTTTTTTTTTTCTCTTTATATTACTCTTGTGGCAAACAGGTAGACCATGACTTAGATAAGGATATAGGCTTCTTTTTATGTTTTGGGATGCTTTTCGACTACTGGGCGTGAGCGAAACCGCCGGCAAACACTGGTCTAGAAGAGGTTGGAAGGAAGGGTATTTTAATACGAAAATCCCAAGAAAAATATCTGTTTCTTTTTCTTGAATGTCAAAAGAAATAATTCTAAGCTGCTTGAGCCTTCTTGCCCAATTTATTTGAAGCAGTTTCAACATGCACACAGACACATAACAATTTATGCACACAGACATCATACACAAACAAGAAGAAGGAACAGAAAAATAGGTACAACGGTGGTGCTTGTTTTACAAGCTATGTATTAACTTGCAATGTATGTTTGTGTGTTCGGGTCAAATCTTTCAACTGAATTTTAAAGCAGTTATGCTCAACCGATTAAGATGAAATTTTGCAAACACGTTTTGTTTAGATGACAATGCACGGTAAGCTAAAAAGCTTGTTTAAAAAGTATTTTTTTATTGGAAAAAATATTTAAAGAAATCTTCATTGCCTTTTTTCTCCCAAGAAACAAAAACACGATCAAAATTAAATAAGTCTTAATGAAACCCAACATAAATTACGTCCCAACACTCTGATCACTTTTCCACGGAACATAAATTTTAAAATTAATTGCAGACAACGTAAACGGTAATATAATTTATTTTTGGAACAAAACTTTCATTAGTATCAGTCAATTTGAGTTGAATTACGACCATGGCGAGCGAAATGGCGAAACTTTTTGGTATTAATTAAGCATAATGAGATCGTGGGTAAATAATAACAAGCGCAAGGGTCGCTCTTCCTGGTTAAGCTGCGCTTGCCGAGGTGGGGCGGTAGATGGGTGACCATTAATTAAATATCGAGACTCCTCCGTGCCTCGGAAAGTAGGTTAAGGTGTTTATTCCGATTGCCATTTGTAGATCTTTGGCAGTCTTTACGGGTAGCAAGAAGTCAGAAAACCTCATTCCAGTCTTGCCAAGGACTATCGTGTTACCCAGTTACTGGGTTGTGTAGGTCAGTTAAATAAATGAATAAAAATAAAAATAGTCTTTATTTACTCTGACCTTTGCACAATTTGTAATACAATATTTTTTTTTTTGCAAAAACATACTACCGACTTCCA
The DNA here is from genome assembly GCA_964057195.1 of Orthosia cruda. Classification (NCBI taxonomy): domain Eukaryota; kingdom Metazoa; phylum Arthropoda; class Insecta; order Lepidoptera; family Noctuidae; genus Orthosia; species Orthosia cruda. Next base: position 9,282,718 of record OZ059852.1, on the reverse strand, counting down.
AATACAAAACTACAAAGTGAAAAATAACTTAATTTTTTGAAGTCGGTGTCTTTCGTAGGTACCATTTTTTTGTGTTATGGACACCGACTTCAAAAAATTAAGTTATTTTTCACTTTGTAGTTTTGTATTTGGAAGTCGGTACTATTTTTTTGCAAAAAGTTTTTTTATTTTTCACTTTTTAATTGTACGTATAATAGCCAAGTTAGTAAGGTAACTTTAACGCCAAAATAGATTTCATGAAACTTGAACATATCCGGTGAAATGAGAGATCTGCGTACCCCTTAAGAGCGTACTGGCGTGATGTTATGTTATGAAATGGTATAAACAATAAACAGAAATACGATTGCAGCAATCCCGAGAGATTTGCCGTTATTTATTGAAGAGTTCTGTTGTATATCTCCGAAGATCTTCATCAGATCTTCATCAGATCTTCACCAAATTAAAATGGGACCAATTTCGGAACATACTTTTTCAAACTAAAAAAAAGAAATTTCAAAATCGGTCCACAATTGGCGGAGTAATCGCTGGACATACACAAAAAAAAAAAAAACAAACATGAAGTCGAAAATAGAACCTCCTCCTTTTTGGGAAGTCGGTTAATAAAAACATAAAACTATACTAACTATACCAATTTCTTTTTTTCTGTATGTATATAAATTAACATTTAATATCAGTTGCGCCATAGACCTCCTCAAGTTCCGTCCACATTTGCCTGTCCATTGCTGTCCTTCTCCAACCCTTGGTCAGATCGTCTTCCCATCTTTTTTTCTGAGTTCCTCTACGTCTTATGCCGTCCCGCGGGTACCATTCTGTTACTTTTTTGGTCCACTTTCCTGATGTTGATCTCATCATGTAGGTCATTTAGGCATCGTTATTCGAATGACAATGGACTGATTATTATTGTGCCTTGGATTGCCAGTTTAAAATTACATTTTGAAAAGATTTTTACATCGATTGTCGCTGAGATGACATTGAAACTTGAATTTGAACATTCATCATCATCATCATATTAGCTCAAGACGTCCACTGCTGGACACAGGCCTTTCCCAAGCGTTGCCTATCTCACTCTGACTTACTGGTGCACTATCCCGTCCCACTGCGATATCATCACCCCGACTCACTAGTTAAAGAAGATATGGTCGCCACATTACGAAAGCCACTAAAATCAAGCTCATCCGTCCGCTCGTGTTCGCCATATTTCTGAACGTAGCTGAGACGTGGATATTAGGGGAACTGAAAAAAAAACGTAAACAGATGCTGTATAAATGTGATTTTATAGACAAAATTTCACACAAACCTTTTCATCATTATCATAAGACGTCCACTGCTGGATATAAACCTCACCCATGCGTCGCCATATTGACCGGTCCCGTGCGTCTCACACCCAGCAGATCCCCACAACCTTGACCAGGACATCGGTCCACCTATTGGAAGGCTTTCCAACGCAACGTCTTCCGGTTCGCGGTCGCCACTCCAGAAGGAACATTAGTCAATTTGAACATTAATTTTTAAGAACAACTAGAATTTTTCAAGTAGAATTGACTTTCAGGATAAAAATAAATGATCATTATTTTGTAACTAATATTTTTTTATCACAAAGAAAAAGATCTGTACTGGAATACGATCAACTTTTATGGACCCATTGGGATGTTATCAACTAACATAATTAATCAAATCATTTGGCCGACTTCTTCTTTTGTTTAGTTTTAATTAGAAGTTACTAGAGCTTGACGAATTAACTTCTTTGATAATTAGATTAATTTCTTTGATAACTTCAAGTTACCTCAATTACCGAGTTACTTACAAAGAGAGATTGATAAAGTTTTGTGCTTATCGTTTGGTGGCAGATTGTCTGTTTTTAGGGATCCGTACGATCTATCTGTCTGTCACAAGGTATCTCATGAGCCGTGATAGCTAGACATTTGAAATGATGTATTTCTGTTGCCGCTATAACAACAAATACTAAAAACAGAATAAAATAAATATTTAAGTGGGGCTCCCATATAATAAACGTGATTTTTTGCGATAATGGTACGGAACCCTTCGTGCGCGAGTCGGAGTCGCACTTGACCAATTTTTTTGTCATTGCTTGATGTAAATCGGAAGAATTTATTAAGTTTGACTCGTTTTGATTCAATTACAAGTAAAATTAAAAAGCCCCTGACACATTTTATTTCATGCTACATAATATATTTAGTATTAGACACTTCAGCTTTTGTTAAATATAGGTCTTCGGGTCCCAAGCCAGGAGTTAAACACCGGTGCCCATAGCGGCGTTGGGACTCCTGGACCCTGTCTGAACCTGTACCCACGACACTGCCGTAACGCAGCAGTGGAAAGCTAGGGATTTGCTCCTTATTGGGTGATATCCTGGTACCTATCTGACAGGTGGGAAGTGGTACTACTAAAACAATTTGTGCACTCTTACCTGAGATTCCCGCGGTGATCCTCTGGGCTCGCTCAATCAAGCGCCTGGCCGAGGGTTTTAGGACAAAATATATATAATAAAGCACAATGATTGGATGGGACCACCAACGCGTTCTGGTCCGGGTTCCGGCTTCCGGCAGACACACACGCGTTTCCCACAATAGCACATCGATGTACTTGAAATATATTCAACACCACCTTCGCGGGCGCCCCACAAACCGATTGCGAACGGCGGGCGTTATTAGCTATTACAAATGGGCGAAACACATCTCGATTCGATATGTTTCGACAAGAACCGGAACTCAGCGCGTGCCCACAACAAATTTTCTCTTTCGATTGTCAAGTGTCAGCTGTCAAATTGTTGACCACCCACCGACACGGTGTTGCAAGTAAATACTAAATCGGGACGAAACAGCTTCGTAACTATGATGAAAATTATGAAAATGTTGATCTAAAGCGAAAAATCTACATTCGAATTAACACTTAATTTTTAAATAATTTCATGATTCTTTAGTGCTCAAGAATGTGATTTTTAATTTAAAATAAAACATTTAAGTCATTATACACCGAACTTAAATGTTTATTTTTTGGGAACATGTTTTATTATTCCAGTCTCTCCTGTCAACCGTGACGCTGTCATTCACTCCTTTTCTTTCTTAACATTCCTCACACAATCCATTTATGTTTTCTTTGGCCTCCCTCTCTCTCTCCTGCCAGCTTCATTTATAGATAGGTAACAATTATATCCTACTAAATATTTGATATAAAATTGAAAGTTTGTGTGTATGAATGTCCCGTACTCTTTCAAGCAAAAACTACTGAACGGATTTTAATAAAACTTTACAGAAATATAACTTATATACATATACATAAACACCCACCTTTTTCCCATGGCAGAAACTACAGAACGCCAACTATATAACTTATAACATAAGAATAATACATACAAAGGCTCCTCAAATCTATAATTCTTTTACTGTCCAGGCCGCTCGTCTTTGGAATGCATTGCCTGTGTCAATAAAACGCGCGCAATCACTACAAATCTTTAAAAGACTGGTAAAGGAGCACTACCTATCACTGTGATCTTGTTCTTGTTGGAGTTGTATTGTTTTTCTTGCCTGTATAAATGTATGTGGTGCGTATAACCTCTAGAAGATTACTAGTAAAATCACACGCGATTGAACCTAAATTATTAGAGTAATCCAGGCTATAATTGCTGATTCAGCAGTGCTAAATTGAAGGAGAAAAGTATGCAGATGAGACGAAAGGCAATGGATAAAGTTCAATTTACTAATTATGCCACATACCTTTGAAACAGCGATTCCCATGCAGATGCAGATGCCACGTTCGAGAAGTTCAGCTCACAGACTAGGTACACTATGCTGGCCAGCGGTACACAACACAGTAGGTCTAGGTAATACAGATAACACTTTCCATGTAGGTTCAATTAAGAGTTTTGGGCGAGAGGGTGACTTAGTGCGCGCACCTCCGCCCTGGTTGGTAAGAGACTGACCGACCGCTGGGGGCCGGCCATCGTGGCGTCGCGGCGTAATTGACCGTAGCGCCACGGAATATCACCAAAACAACGATATGTGACCCTTATTAAATAAATTGGAACTAGTATACCAATGCCTCTCAATCGCCCTATGGTGATGTAATAAAATATGAACTATAAATTAGGAAGCGTAACCAGTATGTATGTATTTATGTATCTATTATAGTATTTTATATTTAGTGCTTCCTATGTTTCTAACATATTATTAAATTTTAAAATTCCACCAAGTGCAACCCCATGTCGTGTCCAGGCTATTTCTCTCCATTCTGGGTTGCCTGGAAGAGATCGCAGAACGCGATAAGGCCACCTGTTGTATGTATGTTGTTATTTTAAGATTTCCGTATGTAACGTTTTTACCTTGGTGTACAATAAAGTATATAATAAATAAATAAAATAAAGATTTTTAGGTAGTACTAATTTCATACGCGAGCGGCAACAGTATCCATACCTTGATATAATTAATTCTAAAGTAGCTCTATCTATGTATCTATCTGTCTGTTTGTCAAGTTTCAACGTCAAGCTCGCTGAAAAATAAAATTAATCTATACTAATATTCTATAAATTAATAATATAAAGCTGAAGAGTTTGTTTGTTTGAACGCGCTAATCTCAGGAAATTGAAAAAAACTTTTTTGTTGGCTAGTCCATTTATCGAGGAAGGTTATAGGCTATATAACATCACGCTACGACCAATAGGAGCGGAGCATAAATGGAAAATGTTGCAAAAACGGGCAAAATATTCCTTTTTGAGAGCTTCCGTTGCGTGCGCTGCGTAAACGGTTTAAGTTACGCAACAATCATGTATGTAGGGTAGGTAGTTATGGTATAAAGATGGACTGGACCTCACAGGAAGATCCCGAGAAGACGGATAAATACTGACTTTCAGGCTAGAGCAGCCAGTCTGTCATATACGTAAAATATTATGCAATGTTACTCGAATACACTTTTTATATAATCACAAAAACATTGTACACTACCAACAGAATAACAAGTCGTATTATCAATTTCCTCTGCCTCTGCAATAAAATATCAATTTCATTGAATTTATGGCACAAACGAAAGATGAAGGAGTCAGCTTAGAATATTATTGTACGAAATTGATTTATGTTTTGTTATGTAACTGTGTCTTGGGACACTGAATCACAAGTACATATCGTATTAATCATTTTAATCGACTTTCCAAAAGGGAGGAGGTTCTAAGTTCGATATTTTCTCCGATTTCTACGTCAATTGTTGGCCGATTATAAAGATTCTTATATTTGTTTCAAGTTGATCCCATTTTAATTTGTTGAAGATTTGTTGAAGAACTTCGGAGATATATAACAGAACTCTTCAATAAATGACGGCAAATCTCTCGGGATTGCTGCCATCCTATGTCCTTCCCAGGGTCTATCTCTATGCCAAATTTTATCTAAATCGAATCATTAGATCCAGAGATTACCCTCTACAATCTCACAAACTTTATGATATTAGTATAGATAGTATAGATTAAATAGGACATAATTGTTACCTATTTATAAATGAAGCTGGCAGGAGAGAGAGAGGGAAGCCAAAGACAACATACATGGATTGTGTCAGGAATGTTAAGAAAGAAAAGAAGTGAATAATAGCGTCATGGTTGACAGAAAAGAATGAAATAATAAAACATGTTCCGCTGACGTCGTCAAGTAACAGTGAACAAACTTGCATGATATTCAGGCCTGTATTCTCAAAAATAAACATTTAAATTCGGTGAATTATGATTTAAATGTTCAACTTTAAATTAAAAATCACAATCTTAAGGCCTACTTAGGAACCATGAATGAAGGGTTTTGGAAATACTTTTATTGTGCGTACAGCTAAGGAGTGGAATTCTCTGCTGGAGTCTGTATTTCCTGATAGCTACAACCTGGGAGTCTTTAAGTCAAGAGTGAATAGGTTACTTCTAGGCAAGCGTGCTTCACCGTCGACCACATCTTTGCTTACCATCAGGTGAAATAGTGGTCAAAAGCGAGCCTATCAATAATCAAAAAATAAAACTATTTCAAATTATGTGTTAATTAGAACGTAAATTTTTCACTTTAGACTAACATTTTCATAACTTTTATCACAGTTACAAAGGTAATAATTTTATGCATAAAAGAACTGTTCACTTTTTAAGCTATTGCATAGCTTCTATCGCGGGCCTTGAGCGTGGAGACCGAATCCAGAAATTCCGTAACGAAAAATTCCGTAACGAAAATAACAATGGTGATTAATGTGGACCTTATGCTAATGAGAATAAGGGTCACTTTTGCTTGTCAAAAAAAAGCGACCTTATTTCAATGTCAATAAGGGTCACTTTATATTTTTTTTGCGGGGGGAGGTGCTATCTTGTTCTCCTTGATGAAGTAGCGGGCGGCAGGGGGGCAAATTTTTTGTCAGAAATGCGCTAACTCTAACCGTTTCTGAGATATGAGGGTTTTAAATTTTTTGTTGGTCGTAATTTTTTTTCCTTTTATCGGTCTCTCTAGGCTGTTTCTGTGACAATGGTGATCAATGTGGACCTCATGCTAATGAGAATAAGGGTCACTTTTGCTTGTCAAAGAAAAGCGACCTTATTTCAATGTGAATAAGGGTCATTTTATATTTTTGTTTTGTTTTTTAGAGTTTTATTAATCGGAAATAAATGGGGGTTTGGCTCGCTACGTTTTCGAGTTTTAACGTTTTTATTAATTTAAAGGCTCAAATTCGCTTGTCAATGACAAGTTAAAATAAGAACTTTTATTGTGACGGATGTAGGAAATATTTTTATGTTCTATAGAAGTTGAGGTTCTTTATTTGTATCCTATTTTAAATTCCACCGCGTTCAATGTAGACTTTATGTATGTGGGAATAAGGGTCACTTTGAAAAAGCGACCTTATTGTGGTATAAATAGGGGTACTATTTTTTTTTTATTATTTGGGGAAAAGGTAAAAATATGATAATAAGGGGGTTGTTAGAGGGTGGCGTTAAGGGTTTATTATTGTGGGTGGACCGTAATCTGCATTTACTATTTGGGAAAAGAAAGTAGATTTGAAAAATAATAGGTGAAAGAAATTGACTTAAATTCTCAAAAATTCAATGCTATGCAATAGCTTTACCGCGGCAGTCCCCGAGTGCCACACGTCTTTTTTGTTTTTTTAAGTTGGTCTGGTCGAAAAATCAGAAAAAATCGTAGCTTGAAAACTATGAAAAATCGCGGCACATACTTGGGGATTCGGATAGCACACGACACGAGGAACTAGTGCAGTGGTGGCCCAGTGTAAACGGCCCCGACTTACGTGTTATAGGTCGTGACAATCCCGCCGCACTATTCCCAAACCACTGCAACTCCCGAAAGCCAGAATCAACAGTGGCGACCACAAGAAAAGCACCGAGGCAATGAAGCTCGACGAAGTCCCGAAGAATGAATTTAACTGTCTTGGATCCCGCAACGAAATTAATCAGAAAAGAATAATGGAGGAGTAAGAAAAAAAAATACAAATTTCCACTTCCCTCCATATCAAGCAGGAGACAGAACAAACAAGACCAGTAGGCACAAAGGGTCGTTTACAACTGGGATAAGCCCCGTTTCTTAGCACCACGGATAAAAATTAGCATTAATATTAATGGGTCGTAACATGGGTAGGTCATGAGTTCGAACCGCCTGGGCGCTTTACTTTGTGTAAAATATGTCATCACTACTGCTTAAAACGCTGAAGAAAAACATCGTGAGGAAACCGGCATGTCTGAGAACCAAAAATTCGAAGATATGTGACATCCACCAACCCGCACTGGGCCTGCGAGTTGGATTAATGCCCATCCCCTTTCTCACAAAGAGGAAGCCAGTGTCCCAGCAGTGGGAACATTAAAAAGCTGCTGATGATGACTAGGAACCAACACTTTTTTTTGGACTTCAATGTTTTGGCCACCCTATATGTAGCTGTACCATTATTTCACTATTTTGCAAGCTGATGTTTTATTCCCATGGAATTTTTCAATAGCAGATTAATACGCCCGACTGCTACTCAAAAATTCCTAATGAAATTCCAATAAAAAAAATCACAAAATTAATTCGTTTTTCGGTCTCAGAATTAGAATAATGAAAAGTAATTAAATTCTTCTCTAATCGAATTACTTTAAGGTTTTGCACACTTATCAGAAGTTTGAAACTTATTCGAATATGTTATTAATATAATATATTGAAACTTGAAGTTTCGTAATGAATATATTAGTTAGGCTTACTTAGAATTTGAAAGTTTCTAAACCAATTATTCCAAGAAAGCGCCTGATTTCAATGACATTACTGAAATTTCGCTCTTCTATATATACTTATACTAATATTATAAAGAGGAAAGATTTGTATTTTTGTATGTAGGTAACAAATAAACTTAAAAACTCCTGGACCGAGTTAAAAAATTATTTCACCGTTGAGAAGCTACACTATCCTCGAGTGACATAGACTACCTTTTATCCCTGTATTCCCACGTGAACGGGAACTACGCGGGTGAAACCGCGAGGCATCCGCTAGTCTTTAATAAAAATTATTGGTATTAATTAATTTGTATTATCTCACTAAAGGACTAAAGTCAAATCATCAACCACTTCTACCTAGCCCTACGATAGGGTATATATGTACCCCCTTTGCCGCACTTCTACCTAGCCCTACGATAGGATAGATGTGCCCTCTTTGCCGCACTTCTACCTAGTCCTAAGATAGGATAGATGTACCCACTTTGCCGCACTTCTACCTAGCCCTACGATAGGATATACGAGTATGTACCCCCTTTGCCCCACTTCTACCTAGCCCTACGATAGGAAATATGTACCTCCTTTGCCGCACTTCTACCTAGCCCTACGATAAGATAGATGTACCCCCTTTGCCGCACTTCTACCTAGCCCTACGATAAGATAGATGTACCCTCTTTGCCGCACTTCTACCTAACCCTACGATAGGATAGATGTACCCCCTTTGACGCACTTCTACCTAGCCCTACGATAACATAGATGTACTTTCTTTGCCGCACTTCTACCTAACCCTACGATAGGATAGATATACCCCGTTTGCCGCACTTCTACCTAGCCCTTCGATAGGATAGATGTTCCCCCTTTGCCGCACTTAGACTCCCATATGTCCGTTGTGCGTGCAGGCCTACTCTCTGTGAGAGGGAATGGGCCGTAATCCACCCGTGCGGATTGGTGGATGTCACAGGTCTGCGAATGTTTGGTTCTAAAACATGCCAGTTTCCTCATGATGTTTTCCTTCACCGTTTTGAGAGCAGTGGTGACGAAAATTTTCAGAAAGTAAAGCACTTGCCTGGGTTCGAATCCTCGATCTACAACTTGTAAGTAGTGGCCGTTACCTGGGCCACCACTGTTCTCTCTGCCGAGCCTTTTGCCAACTATGTTTGGGTCAGCTTCCAGTTTAACTAGATGTAGCTGAATACCAGTTTTTCACATGTAGCGACTGCTTATTAATCTTCCACAACCCAGTAATTGAGTAATGTGATACCCATTAGTAAAGGCCAACGCAGACCGGTACGGGATTTCATTTTTTACCAATGGACATGCTTTAAAATGATGCCGTGGCATCGAAAGGGATTTCATTGCACGGCAATAAGACGCACCACAGGCTCCCGCGGCGGGATGCCGTGGCGTGCTGCGGTAGGCAACGGCATGCCAAGAACGCCGGCGCTCGTTGTGAAATACCGCGGAGTGAGGCGGGGGTAGAGAAGCGGGTGATGCACACCATTTGCGCCTGCGTCTTTGACGACAATATACGAGAGTTTATTGAAGACGACGTGTTTTGACCCAAAATCATCTTCTATCCCTATTATTAGCCTGTGCAACTTCTTCGTCTGCAATAATCAATAAGGCACATCAACACTCGACACGCCGTGGTCGCCGTGGTATGCTTTGTCGTGCCTCGCCACGCCGTGGCACGACAAAGCATGCCTAATGTGCGATGACTGATGGCAAAATCCCGTGCCATCCCGTCCCGGTCTGTGTTGGCCTTAAGACGGGGTGTCACTCTTTCAAGATTCTAGCAGAATCGTAAATGTTTAAAATCTATGAATGACAACCGGATCTAAGTACGTAAAGAATGGACATCCATCTAAGGGCTAACCTCAACAAGCATTGCTTCACCTGGACGTTTGATCCACGTACCTTTTCTGCTTTTAAAATGACTGCACTATTAAAATATAATACTGGCCAGTAATCGTCGCACTCCAGGCAATTGTTTTCACCAACATAACACTTGCTATGTCCTAACTAGACTTATCAAGTCTAGTCATTACGACATAATTACATCTCTTGTCTCAATTGCTCTATTACGAAGCTAATGTTCAGTACTTAACCTTAATAGTGTGGTAATAATACTGTCTAAGGCGATAATAGCTTTAATTTTGTTCATCACTCATTGAATAGATCAAAGTTCACAGCTCACCTCACTCAAGTGAGCGCACACAATTCGAAAGCGAATTCATTTTTTTTAAGTAAATCATCGCGGATTCATAACATAATGACAGCATTCGAATTTCAATGTGATGTTAGTTCTTGTGTGCAAAGAGAAGTGCTCGCTGACTTTTATTTTACCAATTTCAATATCGTAATGTATCTCATTACGTACTTGTGCGTTATTTTAATGTAAAACGCACGGTTTATCAAGATGCTCCGTCTTAAACGAACGGTTCTATTTTAAATCTTAGCAAAGAGTTTTTATGTCAGAAAAGTGGTCAACATTTTATGAATATATTTTATGATTATATTTTATCTCTATATTGGGGTATAAAATATAATAAATAAACACTTAATTTAATTAATTTTGACCTTAAATTACAACCATTAATCTGTAACAAAACACAAACATATTAATTTATTTTATTAGTAATACTGGCTGTTTTTGTGCCCTTGCCTAAAAAAAAAGCGCTGATGCGCGCGCATCGCTAATTTGTGAACAAGTAAAAATTCTTGAAGTACGTAAGTAAGTAAGATTTATTCGTTTAAGAAAGGCCGATTTTTATTTATTTCCTCGCATATATATTATAAAACATCGTATGACATACGTGCGCTTTGATAATTACAGCATCTGCTTTCTTGTAGCAATATCGCCTCGGCTGTAATTTTTAACTTACCGCACGTATATAGGGTAGTGATTGATGAGTTGTACAGTAACATAGTGCATTGCTTAGGGTTGGCGGCTGGTTCTACACACCGGCAAAAGCCTAGGTATCACAACTGTGTAACAGGGTGGAACAGGCACGTCCGCGACGCGCACGGGGAGGCGCTGGCTAAGTTCATGATATGGGACTGGCACGGCCGACCGTTATCAGGAGTACCTGATAACGGTCGGCCGTTCCGCGTTTCTATCATATTCTCGTACAAAGTATTGTACAAGAATATGATAGAAACGCGGAAAGTCTTTAAGGGGAAGCTGAAGTGGTGTCAAAATCACCAAGAGGCAATTAAAATGGACATCTTAGCGTCACATCACGCAAAGTCAGATTTTTGTAGTTTCTGGTAATGTACCAATAAGATGAGCGCGGCCCAGAGCCTCCCCGTGAGCGTTGATAGGGTTACTGAACCGCAACTCATAGCCGAGGTGTTCAAGGACCACTTCATGGTTAGATCACCGTTGGTACCTGTGCAGCGGGTGATTAATGCTGAAGCACAAACAGGACCCATTTCCGCTTTTAAAAATATGAAAAGAGGGAAATCCCCAGGCCACGATGGACTCAGTATCGACCACTTGCAGCATGCGGGTTGCCACTTGCCCAGAGTTTTGGCATTACTGTTTAATTTTTGTATCGCACACTCTCACTTGCCTGACAGTATGATGAGGACGGTGGTCGTTCCAGTAATTAAAAACAAAACAGGAGACTCATCAGATCGGTCGAACTATAGGGCTATTTCTCTGGCAACGATTGTCGCTAAGGTGCTCGATAGTGTGCTTAATGTACAGCTAGAAAAATATATATATATGCTCGATGCGCAGTTTGGTTTCCGACCTGGCTTATTCACCGAAAGTGCAATCGTGTGCCTTAAGCACACTGTCAGGTACTACGCTGACAGGAGTACACCGGTTTACGCGGCGTTTCTGGATCTCTCTAAAGCCTTTGACCTAGTCTCATACGACATTCTCTGGGATAAATTGAAGGCAACAGGGATACCCAATGAGCTACTGAACGTTTTTAGGTACTGGTACGGCAACCAAACTAACGTAGTAAGGTGGGGGAACAACTGTTCTCTACCGTACAGGTTGGAGTGTGGCGTGAGGCAGGGGGGCTTAACTTCCCCAAATATTTTTAACCTGTATCTGAACGCATTGATCGAGGGACTCAGCAGTGCGCATGTGGGCTGTTTTGTTGACGGGTTGTGTTTTAACAACATCAGCTACGCGGATGATATGGTGCTGCTGGCTCCCTCGGTCTGTGCTCTGAGGAAACAGGTCAAAATATGTGAGGATTATGCTGCCGGCCATGGGTTGCTATATACTGTGAAGAAGTCCGAACTCATGGTCTTTAAGGCTGTTGGCAAGAAATGTCCAGTGAATGTGCCACCAGTAAAAATATACGATGTCCCGATTCGTCGGGTACATCAGTTTAAATACTTGGGGCATTTCATTGCTGACGACCTTAAGGAAATAGTGACGTAGAACGGGAACGCAGAGCATTGGCGGTACGGGCGAACATGTTGGCCCCGTAGGTTCGCTAGATGTACAGCAGCAGTCAAACACACGCTTTTTAAAGCATACTGCACATCTCTGTACTCGAGCGCCCTATGTGTCAGCTGTACCAAAGGTGCCGTCAATGCGTTGCGCGTCCAATATAATAACGCCTTCAGGGCGCTGATGCGGCTGCCACGTTACTGCAGTGCGTCAGAGATGTTCGCAGAAGCCCGAGTCGACAGCTTCTCAGCTGTCGTACGGAAGAAAAGTGCGTCTCTGCTTGCCAGATTGCGTGGCAGTGGCAACAGGCTCCTGAGGGTGATAGCTAACAGGCCTGATGAGAGTCCTATAATGGGACATCTCATCAAAACAACACTGTCTGTCGTAGTGTATAAGTACTAACATAGATCATAAGCCACATGGTTACTAACATCCTAGTATATACTCGTAAATAATAACGTAGGTCATAAGATAAATTGTCACTAACATCTTAGTAAGTAAGCACTAACATAGGTTATAAGTTTTTATATTTTTATATTGTTACTAGAGGACGCCTCGCGGTTTCACCCGCGTAGTTCCCGTTCCCGTGGGAATACAGGGATAAAAAGTAGCCTATGTCACCCGGGGATAGAGTAGCTTCCCAACGGTGAAAGAATTTTTGAAATCGGTCCAGTTGTTTTGGAGCCTATTCGGTACAAACAAACAAAAAAATCTTTCCTCTTTATAATATTGGTATAGACTAACACCCTTTTAAGTATTTTATTTTGTTGTCTGAAATAAATAAATTATTATTATTATATTATATCATAATGTACTATTATATCACTCCTTGAGATTGTATTGTCGTATGCTATCAAAATGACAACAGCGCTTGGCAGGGCTCCCATGCGAAAGACCAACCAGATCGAGTCTGCAGTAGGTGGATCATTGCCTGAGTGCACATAACTAACAGCCGACAGGTAGGGATGCCGTCGCATCGTTAGGTCAATCATGTCAGACCGAAGTCTTAGTGCAACATGATGACCACGATCGCTCTACCAAGTGTGTACCGACAAACAAGAAGAAGAACATGATCTTTCTCTTAGCCTGCATCATTCTACAGCTGAGCAAATGCCTCATGTCTTTCGTTTATTTTGATCTAGGTATAATGTGGACAACTGGTCATGTGTTTTGTTCAAGTCGTCCCTAAATACAATGTGAATTATGGAGATATAAAATTGAGACGATTGACAGACGGGCGAAAACGCTTATTTGCAACGATGCACTGGTCACGTCAAAGCTCCAGAGCCTCGAACATCGATACCGAGTTGCCAGCCTGTCAGTTTTTTAACCGAGTTCAAAAAAAGGAGGAGGTTCTCAATTCGTCGGAATCTTTTTTTTTTTTTTAATGTATGTTCCTCGATTACTCAAAGACGCCTGGACCGATTTCAAAAAATCTTCTTTTTTTTGAAGGGTATACTTCCTAGTTGGTCCCATAGTCAGGTCAGGATCTGATGATAAGATCTTAGAGCAATCGAGGGAACTCCTCAAATATTATAGGCATACATATAGTGATTTTGGTATTTTCATCAACAATGCAATTACTAGCACTCAGAAAGTATAATTTGGTGAAGTGGGACTGATGAAGAAGACTACAGATGGCCACTGGAACTCCTAAATGCTAAGTATGTCACGGGTATAAAATATCTCGAATAGTTTACCGACTATGATGAAGCAAATACTTATAAATGAATGGTACTGATGAAAATGGTACCATTGAACTGTTCTGATGATGAAGCCGGCAGGTAGGCACTGGAACTCATAAATAAAACAATGTATCCTAGTCGTGCTTGGGCTTATTGGAATCGTCATGAGATGTACTTTGGCCATAAATGATTATCATGTTAATTGGAGATACCTACCAAAACTAAAAAGAGAAAATAAAAAACTTTTTAACAAAAAATCAAACCGACTTCCAGAACAAAAACTACAAAGCTAAAAATAATTTTCTTTTCCGAAGTCGGTGTCGAAAAACTGAAAAAAATGCGTACAAAAGACACCGACTTCGGAAAAGAAAGTTATTTTTAGCTTTGTAGTTTTTTGTTCTGGAAGTATGTTTGATTTTTTGTTAAAAAGTTTTTATTGGTTACATTCGGGGAGTGCGCGACGGAACTGCTCAATTTGATTCCGCCTAGCCCTTTTCAACATCGGAATACAAGATGTCCGGCAATGCGCCAAATCGGTACATGCACAGCTAAGGAGTGGAATTCCCAGCCGGAGTCTTTATTTCCTGATAGCTACAACCTTGGGGTCATTAAGTCAAGAGTGAATACCTCTAGGCAAGCGTGCTTCACCGTTGTCCACATAATCGCTTACCACCAGGCGAGATAGTTGGCAAACGCGGGCCAATCGTTAAATAAAAAATTGGCAGAACCCGTGGCTAGAAGATAGCCAACACGAATAGAAAGAAAAAAGAACTAATAAAATTTTGTCATCCCAAAATGATAAAATTTGCCTCAAATTTATACAATTCAGAACACTCCAGTACTTAATCACAACTCATAACAAAATTCAAAATCTGAAAATGTCTCACAAAAAGTATATTTTCCTAACAAAGGCCACGTGACATAATAAGTGAAAAGAACATCACACAAAAACCTCAACTGACATTGATCACGAAGTTAGGCCAAAGTTGTCGTAATAGCCGTTCCGAATCGATCGGATCGGGAACTTCTCGAAGAGCGAGATCGTGCGAATTCAGCCCAAATATATCAACGTGTTGTTGGTAGGGTTTAGGCAAAGTATCGATAAATTGTGTCGCATCGATAGTTTATATTTTATACTCGAGATTCAAAAGTTGATTTGCCGAAAGACGTACAGTACGCCTAAGACATACCGGGCATAATAGGAGAGTCACTGACTTAATTCCTCACAAGTACTTCAAGTAGGCGTTTTTAGACAAGCATGGCTACAATCAGAGCTGAGCAAAATTATATGCTTTGCTTTAATTAAAATACAAATTACGATATAGTATCTCGTATGTATTTAAAATACAAAATATTTGTACGTCGTTTACCTGAAATATAAGATACAAATTACAAAATACAGTCGATCATCCATCGTGACATTCTTACTAATAAACTTAATTAATACAGAGAAGTTTCGTGAAAATAACCGTTTGAAATGAAAATGAGAATTGACAAGATACTTGACAATTTGACGTACGCGGTCGCCATTTTGCTGATGAAAGTTATCGCGTATTTTCTGCAGCACACAACCATTGATAAGATCACTAAATGAATTTATGTTCAAATTGTTTTAGTAATTGAATTAACAAATACCAAATACGTATTTGAGGAGTGCAGTGATGGCCTAGTGGTATCGGCCACGACTTATAAGTTGTAGGTCGTGGGTTCAAACCCAGGCACGCACTTTTACTTTGTGTAAGTTATTTAATCACCACTACTCTCAAAATGGTGAAGGAAACCGGCATGTCCTACAAGCAAAAATTCCACCAAACGGCATTGGGCCTACGTGGTGGATTAGAGCCCATTCCCTTTCACAGAGAGGAGACTTGTGTCTCAGCAGTGGGAACATTAAAAAGGCAGAAGATTATGAAATGCGTATTTGTATTTCAATAATATACTTTAATTACAATAAATTCGAGTTGTGCTTATTCCTGGCTACAATTACCAGATTTACATGCAGACCTTGACTAGAGGCTCTAAACAAAATGTCATTCTACCAACAATGGTGATTGGAGAAATGCCAAAATGTAAGAGATTAATTAAGTGACATTTCGATCATTAGCATCATCGTTTCAGCCGAAAGACATCCGCTGCTGGACATAGGCCTTCCCCAGGCGTAGCCACATTGACCGATCCCGTGCGTCTCGCATCCAGCGCATTCCCGAAACCTTAACTAGGTCATCGGTCCACCTAGTGGGAGGCCCCCCAACGCAACGTCTTCCGGTTCGCTGTGGCCATTCCAGAACTTTTCGGCCCCATCGGCCATCCGTTCTGCGAGCAATATAGCCTACTGTTACTTAAGTTTCGCAATTCTTCGGGCTATGTCGGTAACTTTGGTTCTCCTGCGGCTGTCTTCATTTCTGAAGCGATTTCGTAAGCAAACTCCGAGCATAGCCCTCACATTTCGATGCGAGTACTGCTAGACAATCCCATACATTTTACCGTTCGCTATCGCGCCTCTTTCTTTTATAGAATGTTACTTATCCAAAGCCCAGCTGTAATTTATTCCATACCTAGAATAGATACTTTTATTCCAATTCTTGTGCGTTTATCGATACTTTCAATTCATATCTATACACCTACTTATTGGAAGGCTTGACGACTGAACCGATTTGACCTTAAATAATATTTATGAATCTTCAGGACATTCCTGATGGAATGAAATAGTCTGATGAGATGTTGACTTTGCATTGATTTTAGATAACTTAGGACTTCAAGTTTGGATGTGCTGATAAAGTGTGCTGAATTAGTACGTCTTTTTAACTGTTTCGCTATAATTTATTTAAAACTTCGAAATTTCGTCGCAGTGTGGTTGTGATTCATTTTCGTACCGATTTGGGCAGTGAGATTTTTATGCGATTAGCCTACATGGGGCTTTGTTTTGGCTATCTGTTTGCTCTTATGTTTACAAGCTGTGCTTCAGAGTATGAACCTACTTTTTATTTTTTTGGATATTGTGTAACACGTGCATGCGTTAGCACTCACCTAGAACCCGCTACGGCTGTCCTTCACCGGACCCTCCTCTGGGAATTCCCCTCATCACCGGCGCAACAGAAAATATTGAACACCCCAGGGACCAAAACAGCACATGGGCGCCAGACGACCCCGTGTGTGGCCCCCTTGGTCCCCCTGTGACGGGTCAGGTCAATGGCCGTGCCACCTACTATTTTTCGGCCGTAGTGGATAGGGAGAGCGACCAACGCTATATCGACACTCCTCCTCCCCTGCGGCTCCACTGCTTCCGCCATCAGACGGTGGCGAACCCGTCCAGGCCGCGGAAGGCAAGGAGAGCGGCGCACCGCAATACCTTTCTCGTCGCGGCCTCCTACCTTCATTTGCGATGTCGCCTCTGTTGCCAAGTGGCACCGCAACCTACTGTTGGCCGCTACGTCATCAGCTTATAGATAGATAAACGATTTATTCAGTGCAAACAAAAGACACAGCACAAAACACAAAAAAAGAACCCAGATAAAAGCCCTGACGAGCGGCCGCTCCTTGGTTTCCTTTTCGCTTCACCGTGGGTGACCAAGCCACGGCTACTGAGCCCCCCGGCACCCCCTCGACAATGTGAGAACCCACCAGTGGGGAGAGTTTGATCCCTAAGAAGAGCAAAATGTTATTGGGTTTATCATCAAGAACGGTTGCTATAGGTTTTTTACTGTGCCATTAATTTCCAAACAGTCAAGAGGCTTCCCTGACGGGAAAGTATACCACAGATGCTTGGACTATCCTTTTCTAAGAGTTCTCTTCTATTTTGTTTAATATTTTGTAGGAATTATTAAACTATGCATCTCTGCTTACTTCATTAGGCATTACAGGCGCGATATTACATACTAAAGGCTTTATAGTATTACAAGAAACAAAGTAACACCAATTGCCACAAAATTCTAATATCCGCACAGTTCGAAAACACAAAGATAACTTTTCGTTCAGAAAACAGTTTCGGAACTCATTTGAGATTCATGAGTAGTATAACCGAAGTTAGATCTCGTGATAAATGGCTTCTACCATCAAAGTATCGCTATCTTTATGAAGGAAATTATAAATACCTAAACTTCCAAAGTCAGTAGGTACCTAGTACTATTCTGTAAGTTCACAGCTCACCACACTCAAATGAGTGCACACAATGGGGATGTGTACGCAAAGCTTAGCGCAGATGT
The DNA here is from genome assembly GCA_964057195.1 of Orthosia cruda. Classification (NCBI taxonomy): domain Eukaryota; kingdom Metazoa; phylum Arthropoda; class Insecta; order Lepidoptera; family Noctuidae; genus Orthosia; species Orthosia cruda. The sequence goes on along the minus strand of OZ059852.1, from coordinate 9,264,202 downwards.
CGCTGGCGGCGCAATGGCCGCTGTCAAATAGTTTTTGCTTTGTTTAAATTACGTATTTTTGTGTTTAAACTAGTCTACCATCGCTATTGATAATATGTATTGTCTCTGGAAGCTTAAGGAATTGAAAAACGAACTGAAAAATTGAGGAACAAGGATAACTGAAAAGAAAACAGATCTTATTGAGAGGCAGACTTTTATATAATAAAATATTTTCATCGGTGATATGCCTTGAATATTTTTTTAGTTGCAACGAGTTGATTCTTACTTGACTCATGGAAGGAAAATTTACAAAAAATGAGAGAACATTACTTTGATGTGTTAGTAATCTTTACGTTTTAGGTTAGAAGTTTTATTTTATTTTCAGCCCTCAAGCTTCTGAAGGCCAAGTAAATGACATTCCTGCTGTAAAATTTTATCAAAACGGTAATAGCTCCACTATATTGCCGAAACTTACCAGATAACGCAACTAATCAGAGTTACTTTGACAGCTACATAACATAACCAATTAATTACCTTTGTGTAGCCATTTCCCAGTATTTATTAGCGTTGTATCTTTGGGCAATCAATGAACACCGGGTTTGATACATCCTGGTACAGCACACAGAGGCATATTTTGAGAAAATGTATATTTACTGAATGATAGGTTACAAAATGTATGGATTTGACAGCTTTCAATAGCCGTAGCGACGATGCGCCACCTATCGTGAAAAAATGGCAGCTCACATTTCCATTGGAAAGTGAACTCATTTGTTTTTAAAGTAAATCATTGCAGATTCAAAACGAGACACCGTTCGAATTTCGAAGTGATGTTTAGAGAATAGTACTACTGATGTAACTTGGATGAAACAAAGGACTATTTAACGCAAGAAGGTTGGGTATCATTATAAGGGCCTCCATCATGAGTGTCGATACGATTATAAAAGTTCTTCCGGCACATCCTGCACATTTTACCCAGTAACGACCTGAATAATCTTTTTAATAAAACATGAGCTAAATTGTCGATAAGAGAAAATTCTGTGGTTTTCATAACTTTCATTCAAAGTATTATATTTTCATAATAATTTTCCATTGCTTTCTCCAATTTCGCAAGCCAAAGTTTATAAAATCTTTGTAATCCCAAGGTCACGTACTTCAAGTTTCAAGGATGATAACAATTTGCCATTGGCAGTGCCTTCATATCTTAGCAGTAAGAGTGATTTTCGTAGTGCAAGACTTACCACTGCAGTCATTACGGGTAGTCAGAAGGCAGATTTTCTGACACCAGTCTTGCCAATGTGTTACCCATTTATTGGGTTGTTGAGGTTGGATAGGCAGTTACTCCATATAAAATACTAGCTGACCCCCGCGGCTTACCCAAAAAAACAATCTTTCCTCTTTATAATATTGTTATAGACTGGTACTCAACTGCATCCAGCATTCATAATTGGGAAATGGCTAGGCGTTTGTTTTTTAATTTTTGTCAACTTCAAGCTTGCGTTTGACCACTATCTCACTTGATGGTAAGCCATGATGTGGTCGACGGTGAAGCATGCTTGCCTAGCAGTAACCTATTCACTCTTGACTTAAAGACCCCTAGGTTTTTTTGTAATTGGGACAATCCCACCGCACTATTCCCAAACCACTGCAACTCCTGAAAGCCAGAATCAACAGTGACGACCACCAGAAAAGCGCCGAGGCAATGAAGCTCGACGAAGTCCCGGAGATTGAATTTAACTGTCTTGGATCCCGCAACGAAATCAGAAATCGGAATCAGAAAAGAATAACGGAGGAGTAGAAAAAATACAAATTTCCACTTCCCTTCTTACCAAGCAGGAGACAGAACAAACAAGGCCAATAGGTCGGCACAAAGGGTCGTTTACAACTGGGATAAGCCCGGTTGACTAGCACCACGGATACAAATTTGTATTAATATTAATGGGTCCTAACATTGTGAGCTGTTATATTTTCCAGGTAGTAGGTATCAGCAAATACAGATTCCTAGCTGTACGCATAACAAAAGTATTCCCAAAACATTTAGTGCGTATGGTTGGGATATCCACCCATACGGATGTGATGTTTTCATTCTCGGTTCCTCGTTTACACAATTATTCTGTGCACAAAATATATACCAACTGCTTTCATATAAGTCCATATACGAACAATGACGTAAGCTCATCCCTTTGTGACACTAAGACAAACTTTGCGCGAACTAATACAAAACGAAGTAGCTTCACGCCAGCTCTCTAACTAGCCGAGTTTGTGGTCGTGTCAACAATTTTCTCGTTTTATACGGTAGTTTTGACAATTATTTTTCAAAATGGGGGGTATTTTCGTTGGTTTTTAAATAAAGTCAAATTTATGTGGAGTTTTGTAGCCGGGTAGTAAGGTGTGAGATTGGAATATATTTTTTAGGGTTCCGTACTCGCAGGATCCAAACGGAGCTCTATTACTGTCACTCACGTGTATGTCTGTCTGCTTGTCTGTCCGTAGTCTATCACACAGGTTTTACAGCCAAACGGTTGGAGCTAGTCTTAAAATTTTCACATTATAAGCATCTTGTTGATCCAAATCCATACAAAATATTATTAAACTAGCGGACGCCTCGCGGTTTCACCCGCGTAGTTCCCGTTCCCGAGGGAATACAGGGATAAAAAGTATCCCGGGGATAGTGTAGCTTCCCAACGGTGAAATAATTTTTGAAATTGGTCTAGTAGTTTTCAAGTTTATTCGCAAAAAATACAAATCTTTCCACTTTATAATATTAGTATAGATGTTTTGGAGGCTCCAACACAGTTAAAAGCGGAAGCGTAAAAAAAATACCTTTTAGGAAAGGTAATGTTTTGGTTTTTCGATAGGTCGAAAGGGGTAACGTTATCTAAAACTTTTTGTGAGAAATGGAAAGGAATGAGAAACCACCAAAGAAAGCTTTTTAAAAAAAATATTGTGCCGAAGAATTTTTAACTTCCCATTGACCTACGAACTTCAAATTTAGTGATAATGTTTATTATTGCATATATTTTACTAACAAGTACCAATATATTGATAAATCACATTTATTATTTGAAATTCCCTCATGTTTCCTATAACTAACAACTTGATTTTGCGGTTTGGTACGGAACCCTAAATGTGCGAAGTCCGACTCGCACTTAGCCGGTGTTTTATTCCTGATGAGTCCGCTGTTGACCTGGATCTCGCCTGATGGTGAGTGATGGATAAGATCTTTGATGGAGCAAGCGAACCCAAAAGATGCCTGAGTAAATAAATAAATGGGATAGTGTAAAATACAGTCGGTAATAGCTGTTATCTGACCCACCCTCAAAATACCTCCCTTTGAAGCCTGTAACATTAAGGATTATTTAATTTGTATGAGTTTTTCAGACTAGCTCTGCTGAAATTTAGTTGAGACTAGTATCTGCCAGTGGCTTCTCCCACTAGTGAAATGGTCTAGGTGATAATCCACCATGAGGGGCTAATGTGGATTGATAAATGTGGCATGTCTTTGAAGTTTTGGCAGCCAAAAATACCAGAATATTTCCTCGCAAGAATTTATCCCTTACCTAATAATCACGTAAGAAAAATGTTCTACCTTCTCCACATACGACTTGCAAGCTCCCAATGTTTGCAGAACATCCCCTATTCGCCCTATTTGTCGAGTAAATACGCTGTATAAACAGCTTAATGAGCTACATGTAAGTACATGTAGGTGTAGGTAGTAAGTACAGAGAGATAAATAAAGAGGTATTAAATAATAACGTACAGTCATGAAAAGAATTTTAAATAAATAGGCAGCAAATGAATGCACATTCTTTAAAAGTGTTAAGTTCTCTGAAAGTAACATGTGCGTACACGCGTTACTTTTTACCCGACTGCCCAAGGAGGGTAATGTGTTTATCAGTCTATGTGTGTGTGTCCTATGTTGCGTTCTAGAGATCAAACGCGTTGGCTGATTTTGATGATTCTTACGCCAATTGATTCTTCTTAACCTTGCGAGTGTCACTGGCTACTTTAAAATTGGAATATAGAACAATAGCGGATTTTGGGCGCTATATTGTGCTAATTCAGTAGATTTTTGTATGACATTTTCATTGTATGACATTAAATAAAAAGCCTCAAATCAAAATGTAGATAACTAATTGTGTGATGTGTGTGTTTGATGTGGTGATAATTTGACTGAAATATGCTCGGTGGTTTTGGTGCGACTGTGTTTTTTTTGTCCGTGACAGACATAACTTTACAAATTAATTACACTATGTTATTCAAATAAAACTCAAAATGTTCTTAGATCAAATTATTAAGAAAATTGCCTAATGAAACATATATTTTTTAAAAAAAATTACGGCCTGCCGTTTAGGTGTGATTCTCATTTAAAAATCAGCTACTGATTATCTGCGCCATAGGATAGAAGCCGACTAAAAGGCAATGCAAATTGCAGAATATACATAGGCACTGCGTCATACAGATTACATAGAATGCTAATAATTAAACCGAGAGGCCTTTGTTAGCCCAGGGTCTGTTGATTGTCAAATCTCTGCTAACTGTGCAGATACTATGTCTGTTTGTATTATGGACATCCAATCACAGTCCCGCGCATAAATTGTGAGACTATGCAGTAATATACATAACAGCTATATTAGTAAATAGTATAGTAGGACTACTATTTTACACGAAGTTGTATTTATAATAACTTTATTCATAACATACATTACATTATACATAGTAACAAGTTCCCTGGCTCCCAAACTAGACTTATTGTCTGTGACTTGGGAGGTATTTAATGAATGCATGACGTGGCTGAAAGAAGGGGTTTATTACCTCAAATTCAAACTAAGAGCTATTACTAAGAAATAAGTGAAAAAGTTAATTAAAAACATCATAAAACCGAGTGCTTAAGAAGCGAACTAAAAAGACGTAAACAAGAAGAAAATCATGCTGTGCAGTTGGAGGATAAATCTGCTTTTGTTTTTCAGCCAGCTCGTGAATATGTATAACGAATATAACTTTTTAGATTTATTACTTATTTTTTAAAAAAAACGTTGCTTCACACTAGAAATTTCTTCCTGTATCGTGGGTGTGTTTACAAACATATAAACTCACATACACAAACACCCAGAGCCGGAACAACTATCTGTAGGTCATACAAATATTTGTTCCGTGCGGTAATCGAACCCGCGACAAGCAGCGCAGCAGTCAATCGCTCAACCACTGCGCCAACCGTGCGCCCACTTTTAAGTATATAAGTGTTTTATATTTTTGAAATCACCTCATAAAACCCTTTATTTTGATACCCCACAATATGGAAGGGAGGGAAGGGAATGGAAGAAAACATTGGGCTCCCACAATATGTCGCCCAAAATCCGCCATTTTACTATTTTCCTATTTTGATGTAGTGACACAATAAAGCTACATTATTCCTGGCTCATTGGCTATTTTATAATCCCAAAAACGGGTCCTGTGGGGTGGTCCACGGGAGCGAAGCCGCGAGGAACAGCTAGTATGTTTTTTTTTTTTAATAAGACTCTGGCAGGTAACTCCATTCCGTAGCTGTACAATAAAAGTATGATACTATTAAACCAACGAGACCGTTTCGTGTCTCATTTATATATTCTGTACAGTACAAACATTTTCTTAATGTCCTTCGGCAAACTTCGTGTCTCGTCAGTCGTCGGATTTTTATCAGTTGCCCTTTGCATTTGGTGCAGACCGGACGCTCTCAATCAACTTGGAAGTATATAGAGTTGTTAATAATCTTTTAACATAATGTAATTTATTAAAAAAAAAACTTTTTGCAAAAAAATACTACCGACTTCCAAATACAAAACTACAAAGTGAAAAATAACTTAATTTTTTGAAGTCGGTGTCTTTCGTAGGTACCATTTTTTTGCTTTATGGACACCGACTTAAAAAAATTGAGTTATTTTTCACTTTTTAGTTTTGTATTTGGAAGTGGGTAGTATTTTTTTGCAAAAAGTTTTTTTATTTTTCACTTTTTAGTTGTACGTACCTAATAGGCAAGTTAGTAAGGGAACTATTTCGCCAGAATAGGTTTCATGAAACTTGAACATAACCGGTAAATTGTGAGATCAATATTATAAACAAAACAATAGAAATATTATAATAAACAACAAACAGACATGCGATTGCAGCAATCCCGAGAGATTTGCCTTTATTTATTGAAGAGTTCTGTTGTATATCTCCGAAGTTCTTCATCAGATCTTCACCAAATTAAAATGGGACCAATTTCGGAACATACTTTTTCAAACAAAAAAAGAATTTTCAAAATCGGTCCACAATTGACGGAGTAATCGGTGAACATACAAAAAAAAGAAAAAAAACAAACATGAAGTCGAACATAGAACCTCCTCCTTTTTGGGAAGTCGGTTAAAAATGGGTGCAATTCTGCTATTTTTACAGCTCTATAAATTTCACACGGAAATCAAAACAAAAATACGATAAAGTACTTAGTTCTGAATTCAAATTATTTTACACGATTAATTTAATAAATGTTTTTTTTTTTATAGTCTCGCGCTTGACCACTATCTCACCTGATGGTAAGCGATGATGTGGTCGACGACGTAGCATGCTAACCTAGAAGAAACCTATTCACTCTTGACTTAAAGACTCCCAGGTTGCAAATAGCATTCGTTTTTATTCGGAAATGCGATGATTGCCGAGAGACAAAACAAAATACCCGACTGCTTAAAAAGGGAACTAAAAAGACGTAAACAAGAAGAAAATCATGCTGTGCAGTCAGAGGATACATATTCGCGAGCTGGCTGACCAAAACCAGATGTATCCTCCGACTGCACAGCATGATTTTTTTTCTTCTTGTTTACCTCTTTTTAGTTCGCTTTTTAAGCAGTCGGGTTTTTTGATTATTTTTTTATTTACTACTGTTTTGTTATTTTTTTTTAATTAGTTTCATTTAAACATATAAGTGTTATATATTTTTGAAATCACCTCTTAAAACCCTTTATTTTGATACCCCACACGATGGGTTTGGAAGAATTTTTTTTCTTCCTCCACAAGATGGCGCCCAAAATCCGCCATTTTTTTCTTTTCCAATTTTTATGTAGCCAGTGACACTCGCAGGGTCAAGACGAATCGATTGACGTAAGAATCATCAAAATCGGCCAACGCATTTGGTCTCTAGAAAGCCTCATAGAAACAAACATACATACATACTTACATACATAGACTGATAATCACATTACCCTCCTTCGGCAGTCGGGTAAATAGTTGTACTGTATATTATTATGATTAAAAACAAACAAAGCCTACTTTTAATGATGAAGGTAAAACAAAAGCCTTCTGATTAAACACAGAGCCATAACCCTTTCAACGGCCAGTCCCTTACAAATCTTTGGGGAAATTCATACCTTGTGTTGTTAAACGTATGGTTCAAATTCCCCTCAATGATTACAAAGGGTTGTATTTCCGTGTTCAAGTAGTGTTCTATATGTGTTCATAATGAAAGGAGTTCCCAGTGTAACTATTAAGGTTTGGGTATAGTCTGGCGTATTTGTTTAGATTGGCCGAAAAGCGTAACTGACTGTGGAGGACAGAGCAATCGTTACTTGTAAAACTTTTTAACAAAAAATCAAACCGACTTCTTAAACAAAACACTACAAAGCGAAAAATATTTGTTTTCGTAGTCAGTGTCTTTGTTACCTATTGTTTTTCGACACCGACTTCGGAAAAGAAAGTTTTATTTCGCTTTGTAGTGTTGTATTTTGGAAGTCGGTATAAACCGACTTCCAAATTTTTTTGTTAAAAACTTTTTATTTATCTCATTACCACCAATTACGATGAAAATCGCCCAAACACAACTAAGATACATTGTTTTTATTTCGGAGTTCCAGTGCCTACCTTCCAGCTTGATCAGTTCGATGGCACCATTTTCATCTGTACGTACCTGCATTTACTTATTAGTATTACCTTTATTGTAGGCAGTTAACTATTCAAGATATCTTATACCTGTGACATACGTTTATTTATTTTTATTATTCTTTGTGTTTTGCTTATCACATGTCTCCTGTGCGGGTCACAAATAAATATTTTTATCTTTCTTTCTCTCTTTCTTTATGTGATATTCCAGACTATAATCTAACTCTTTGCTTCCCATTTATAATATTATTAAGTAAGATAAGATAAATAAGTCAAGAAAAAAAACAAGAATTAAAACAGTCATTTAATATCTCTTAAAAAATTATAGATAAACTAGCTGTGTTTTATACATATAAACCTTCCTCTCGAATCACTCTATCTATCTATTAAAAAAACCGCATCAAAATCCGTTGCGTAGTTTTAAAGATATAAGCATACATAGGGACAGACAGCGGAAAGCGACTTTGTTTTATACTACGTAAGGAAGGATACCGCTTAAAAAGCAGGACTTTCACACAATTTCATACCGCGTCCAGGAACTTTACTAACCAAATCAACACGACAAAGTATCTCCAATGTAGAAAAAGATAAATTCCCGATCCGATTACTAAAAAAGAAACATTTCCTAAAGATATACTTAAAAAAGCAATAATACATCTTTGCGAAGATATCCCGATAAATCCTTTTGACTTCGGTAAGGATTCATTTCCACTGATGCGAGCAAACCGGAAAAGAGCGAGCGAGCAAAGCAGAGCTTTGACTAGACATTTGCTCTACTCTCTTTTTTTGGTAACATTCAAATGGATAAACAAGTCCACTGAACCAAAACCTAATGGAAAAGTAAATGTTGTATCATTGTATTGGGTACTTCGTGTATATTCATAGATAAAAATATACACAATCTATGTATGTACTTAATCAATTATCACTACATACACATTTAAATCAAAAACTAGTGTTCAACTATGCCTAATATTAAACTACTTTTAGGTACATACTTAAGATTTAAAACAAATTCTTTTTTTTCCCTTTATTAAAGTAACAAATATATTAACATATATACAATTGTATATTCTATAAAAAAAAAACAAACCTATATACAAATACAAAGGGGAGAGGGAAAAGGGATCATTGTGCTTCAAAATATCGTCCTAATCGATGTCAATGGGAAAAGTTGCCACGTTGCCACGTTGGATGGCAATGCTGATTCTCTGGCCCAAGAAAAGACCAGCACTCTGGTCACGTGAATAGTCGACGAGCTTTGTGAAAATTTCTCGAAAAACTCGATGCGCACTCGGACCCCATGGACCTAATGTTTCAACCCCAAACGGCTCAAACATATAACTTCCAATAAGGTTGTTATATTTGCGCCATTTGAGGTTTTCTGCTCCGGCAGCAGCCGCCAAATTCAAATCCAAATTCTTGATATAAAACTTCGAATTTGTGTGAGAAAATAAATAAAATATGTAACAGGTTCCCGAGCCCCCTGCTCGGGAACCTGTTAAATTACAACCGACACAGTAAAACGCGTTTAAGAAATTAATTTTCGATGTATTTTAATTTGTCTCTAAATTTTTTAACCTTATCCATTCATCTCTTAATTGGTATAATTATCCTTTTTTTAAAGTCCATACTCATCAAACTTTAAAGTTTTTATCAAATAAAGAATCAATTTTTAATACTTGTAAATTATTGTTAACGTTCAAAAGTGCCGCTTAATGGCCCATTTGAAATAAATACATTTGACTTTGACTTTTGACAAATGTATTTACAAAGAATATTTCCACACCGCTCCGTTTCAATGGAGAACCACCCTAATGCCCACCGATAGAAGGCAAAATCTTTGTCAGGAACTGACCCCGAATTTGAAAGATTACGGTTACAATGTGGCAAGCAATTTTGTCTTTTACTTGAAGATTTTCCCGAGGTGTGAATTTATCGGTCAAAGTTTCCTTTTGTGCGATGAATTTGGAGTTTTTAAAGCTTTTGTGGGTAGTTATAAATACTTTTTTTCTCTTGTTATTTCAAGCATGAGGTCCTGGATACACCAGTATGTGCCCAGAGTCTGAATTTGTGCCTGGTTGATAGCAATAGGCCCACGGTTAAGGTCGCCCATGTGATGCACTGACCAGATCAAGTCTACAGTAGGCGGTCCATTCCATGAGTGCACAAGAGTAACAGCCGAAAGAGAGGGATGGCGTCTCCTAGTGAGGGGAATCACGCAAATTTGCTAGATACCTGTATAAAAAGTTGTATGGGTACTATCCCTATTTGTATCCGTCTCTGCTTGTCGCGGGAATGGTGGGCATCAACACGCTGGAACTGCGACGTAAGTGTGCACTGTTGATGCACTACTTCTTTGTGCTGAACAATAAGATCGACGACTCGTCCACGTTGGCTCGCTGTTCTCTGTTTGCTCCAGACCGAGTACGGGTGTCGCGCGCCTGTGCCCCGCGGTGCCTGTTCGCGGCTCCTCCCTCGCGTACCCTGACAGCGCGATGCACCTACAACCCAGGCACTCAATCTGCTGAACGCCCTAATTGCTCAGGAACCTGGCGTCGATATATTTATGTATAAGGATAAAGCTATGTTAAATGTTTGTGTAAAGTTCTTTAGTTTATAAGTGTTTATGTTTTTGGCTTGCTGTACGCTTTGGTGCAAACTGTTAGTACAGCAAGCAATTGTTATGAAATAAATAAAGAAATAAATAAATGTTACCGCGAAATCTCACTGCAACATGATGATAACTACCGCTCTGCTAAGAGTGTACCAACGGAAAAGAAGATGGCGTGAGATTGACTTAGGGATGTTGCCTGAGTCCGTCAGTGAGATTATCAAATAATATTGGACCAAAATTTTTCCTTTACCAAATAAATAAAAATTGACAAAAATAAAGCGCATCAAAGTTCAAGAGTGTGACGTAACTTTGTTAGTATATAGTGTAGCACACCGTGACGTCACACGGTATTTCAACGCACTGTACCGTCGTAATTTTTTGTTTACGTGGCAAAAGAAAAAATACGTGTTCAATATTTTTAAGTTATCTGAGTGACGGACTAAATCAATATTTTTTATCAAGGTACCTGGGACTTATAACTGGCGAAATGTGGATAAACTATAGGGTAGCTACACCTAACCCCTCGAGGAATACTAGCCTGGTGTAAAATATATCACAACATTGTAAATGTACGCTTTATAATATATAATGAATTGAGCTCTTTTTTTACCCTACTGCCCAAGGAGGGTAATATCGATACCAGAAGTATCAATTAATGTAAGGGACAAACCACGGTTTTTAAGGAGAGCCGAAAAACGATTTTATTTTTTTAAATCTGTCTATAACTTTTTACTGTCTGCGCCAATTTTAATTGTGTCTAGACCAAAGTTTCTTAGAATTTCCTCTTCTTCTTTCCTCATTCTATAAACGAAAAATTTAGAAATGCCCAGTGGTTTCAAATATAGCATGTCCCTTACATTAAAAAAAGATGTTTAGTTGTGCCTTACGTTACTAATATTCTTAGTGTAAACCGTCGAGCATAGTGTGCTTACACTATGCTCGCAAGAGAAATAGAAAATTATACGAAAATCTATTGTAAAGGACTTTAACAGTGTTGCAATTTGATGTAAACGTAGATTGTCTACAAAAATGTATGGTATTTTAACACTGTGGAAATAAGTTCTTTGCATGATTAATGTTGGTATGGACCAACATTAATCATTAAAAGCAAATCTATACGTTAGTTTCAGGGATACAAAAATAAAACAATTGCTAATATTATTTTTTATTTTCGAATTTTATATCTGCTTATTATTATTATAAATTCAAGACACTTAACATAAAAACATGAGATAAGTTTAAAAGTTGTAAAAAGTAACAGTGTTCTAATTAACAGACTTGGAAACCTTGTAGTTATCAATGTTAAAATAATTATGTTAAATTATGAATTAATTAATAAAAAATATTATAAATTCAAGACACTAAACAGTCTATAAAACTTAGTGATAAACTTAAAAGTTCTAAAAAGTAACAGTGTACTAATTAACTACAAACCTTCTAGTTATCAATGTTAATATAATTATGTAAAATTGATTATTTCTGAATCCTCCTCTTTTAATTCTATATTAATAAATAATATATACTCATTATAATGAAATAATGATAATAAATATATAAATATTATATAATTTTACAAACACTATACTTTAAAAAAAAAAATGTTTAATTAGCTTTATAATTATAATCAATTACATAAAAACAATGTTTTTTCAGACTTAATCAACAGTCTTATTTATTTAGTAAGTAATTAAATGAATGTACTGGAAACGAAACACCGATGAAAAAATGGAAAATGAATTGTGTGAAAGATGATTAGTATGATGGCAGTGAAAGTTGAAATGACGAATAGAAAGGACGAATGGATAAGAGATAAGAGAGAGAGAGAAGAAGAAGAGATAAGAGATGAGAGAGAGAGAAGAAGAAGAGAAGAATAAGAGATTCATGAATTGTGTGAAATTACTAGTAATGAAATAAGTCAAAGAAACACAGACAATTGGCCATCTCTATATGAAAGAGGCTGCCAATTTCCATTCCAAAATACAATGACACAATTCATATTTCAATTTTTACATCGGTCATTCGTTTCCAGTAGGTAATTTCATTCAATTACTTACTAAATAAATAATACTGTTGATTAAGTCTGAAAAAACCTTGTTTTATGTAATTGGTGATTATAATTATAAAGCTAATCAAATATAATTATTTTAAGTACAGAGTTTGTAAGATAATTTAATATTTATATATTTATCATCATTATATATTTCATTATAATGATTATATATATTATTTATAAATATAGAATTAAAATAGATCAATTCAAAAAGAGTCAATTTAATATAATCACGTTAAGTTAAACACAAAGTTTTATACTTAGACTGCTTAGTGTTTTGAATTTAAAATAATTAGCAGACATAAAAGTCGAAAATATACGTAGAAAAATAATATTAACAATTGTTTTATTTTTGTATCCCTAAATTTCATTCAAATCTGTGAGAGATAAGCTGTATAACATGAAACTAACATAATTATGTTCATCAGTCTATGTATGTATGTATGTATATTTGTTCCTATGTGGCGTTCCCGAGACCAAACGCTTTGGCCGATTTTGATGATTCCTAAGTCAATCGATTTGTCTTAACCTTGCGATTGTCACTGGTTACATTAAAATCGGAAAATAGAAAATGGCGGATTTTTGGCGCCATATTGTGTGGTCCAATTTTTTATTTTCTCTTCCAAACTCATCGTGTGGGATATCAAAATAAAGGGTTTTAAAAGGTGATTTAAAAAATATTTAACACTTCTATGTTTAAACACACCTAATTAAAAAAAAAAATTAACTAAAAAGTTGTAAATAAAAAAAGTCAATTCGAAAATCAAAAACCCCGACTGCTTAGAAAGCTAACTAAAAACACGTAAACAAGAAGAAAATCATGCTGTGCAGCCGGAAAATACATCAGGTTTTGGTCAGCCAGCTCACGAATATGTATGCTCCATCCACCTCCACATTATTATTATAAAAAATAAGTTAATTGACAGTCTTAACTTGAACTAACTTAACAGATGTCTGTAATAGTTAAGTACTAATTGAATTCATTAAATTAATCTCCAAGCTTAAATGAAGACAAGTTACAAATTAAGTTTAAACGCTTCACTCAAGGTCTTAAGTTGGATTACTTCTTTTACTTGTTGCTGTAACTTGAGTATTTATTTTAATAGGTATAATTACGTTTATTTCTGTGATTATAATCGTAAGCATCACTGTCTTGGTTTATCTCAATTTATTTACGGTACGTGCAACATGTGTGTTCTTCTTCCATATTTCTCTGACAGTCGTTATTTTAGTAGCCATATCATGTTGCCTACATTTCACCCAACTTTTTCAATACTTTCAATACTTTCTCAAAACTTGGAAGAGAAGATTAAAGATAATCTTCTCTTCCAAGTTTTGAGAAAGTATTTGAATCTAGCTAATGACCCTAGAGCTAGATTGACCCGATACTATACCGAAGACATTCCGGACGTCAGCCTGTACGAGATTAGGATGGCTCTGGAACAGCTTAAGAACAACAACGCACCGGGTGATGGCGGAATTACGGCCGAACTCCTGAAGGCGGGTGGAAAACCAGCCTTCTGTCCTATTGTTATCACTGTTGTGATGCAGCTTTGTTTAAATCCTCTTAACTATAGTACAGTGCCACTAAGATCACGTTTCCATCTGACTGACCTTAATAATTAAGCAATGCCAAGCATGACGCAAAAGCAACTGAACTTAAACTTAAAATCTAATATTCAAGTCTGCATATCTTCAGTCTGTATATAATGTTTTTATTGGGTGATAATCGTTCATTTTATAGATGGTGTCTGGCAGCTATCCAGCAGATTATCGGGGTGATTTTGGCAACCAGAATGTTCTATTTTAAAGTCTGGATTAAGAAGTCTGGGTGACGATTTATTGAGTCTCTTTTAAAGCTTTGTTTGATTGACCTAGTTGACTAGTCTTACAAGAGGTGCCACGTTACTTAGCAACTTGCTGGTAGTAAGTCAGTTTCTTTAGAAATTCTGGTATCCATCTGTATGTCGGAAAAAAATAGGTAGATGACGATAAAATGATCCAGTATGGTTGTTTTCTGGGTAGAAAAATGAAAACTATTGTTACGAGCTGGGGTTCAGGGATAAATTATTTAAACAGAAGATTTCAAATAATCACACTTTATTACAAAAACACTTCTTAAACAATTCTATTACATCGCACTATTTTTATTTGCCGATCGCTCTGTGTCGCTTCCAAAAGAAGTTTCTAGAACGTTCCATACTGTTCTAGATAATTCGGGAATCTTCCAGCACAATCTACTTTCGAACTCATTGTTCCCGAAGCGACTAGAAACTTCCAGAATGATCGGCTCGAACATTCTGGAAAATGCCATTCAACACGAGCTTTCGAGAAGATTAGTTCCGCTATTCGATACTATATGGTGCCACTAATTACTACTTAGTTCTTCTACTCGTCACTAGATGGCGTTGCCCTATCTTGTAACATTATATTTAGTTCGTCAGTGAGATTATCAATTAATATTGGACACGTATTGTTTGCTTTACCAAATCAATACAAAATTTAGTCATCGACACGCTAAGAAGAAGAATACAAAATTTAAGCGCATCAAAGTTCAGGAGTGGGGGCTTGTGACGTCACTAATGCAGTATAAAGTGTACTAGCGGCGTGACGTTTCACGATATTCCAACGCTTTATATCGTCGTCACTTTATGAAAAAAATCGTGTCCAATAGTTAAGATTAATCTACCTGACGAGTCCTCTTTCTGTTCATTTCATATTTACCACAATTCATTTATCGTGATTTTAGTCGTTTCCACTCCTTTCAGAGATATCCATTTACAAACATAAATAATATATTTGTGTCTGCGCCGAAGCAGGACTGGAGTTTACTCCAGTACGATTGTTTTCACCCGACTGCCAAGGGTTATGTTATTCACGCGTGTCTTATAGGTACGAATGTGTATTTGTTTGTAAATTTCTTACTGCCCTCATATCTTTCAAACCGCTGGACGGATTTTTATAATTAAGATATCAATAGATAGACCAGGTATTGACCGTCCAAGTGTTCTTAGATAAGTGAATTTATTTATTTATACCATTCCCCCTCTAAAAAGCTTATTTTATTCACTGAAAACAGTGAATAAAAAGCACTTTTAATCACTATTTTGGTGTTTGAATTTAGAACACGCCAATATAATATTCAAACTCCATCTCAATGCTATACAACCTCCTTGCGCATACAATAATCGATACAAACTAAGATAGAGTTGGAGTTAGAGATAGAAATAGACTTAGAGTTAGAGATAGAAATAGACTTAGAGATAGAGATAGAGTTAGAGATAGACTTAGATATAGAGTTAGAGATAGAGATAGAGTTAGAGTTAGAGATAGAGTGTTAGATAGAGTTAGAGTTAGAGTTAGAGGTAGAGGTAGAGTTAGAGATAGAGATACAGATAGAGATAAAGATAGAGATAGAGTTAGAGATAGAGTTAGAGAAAGAGTTAGAAATAGAGTTAGAGATAAAGTTAGAGATAGAGTAAGAGATAGAGTTAGAGATAGAGTTAGAGATAGAGTTAGAGATAGAGGTAGAGATAGAGTTAGAGATAGAGTTAGAGATAGAGTTGGAGATAGAGTTGGAGATAGAGTTGGAGATAGAGTTAGAGATAGAGTTTGAGATAGAGTTAGAGATAGAGTTAGAGATAGAGTTTGAGATAGAGATAGAGATTGAAACACAAGGGCCTAGCTCAGGGGTCAGGGTTCCAATTTTTTTTTTTGTAAATTTTAAAGGTAATAAACCATTTATTTATTATTATTCCTTGTGGTTTTCGCGTCAATCTTACTTTTACTCGTAGTCATGGTATAAAATATAGTATGCAACTCTTGAATAAAACGGATTTATATCGAGGGCCATGAATCACTCGCGTCGCTCATGATTCTAATACTTGAATCACTCGCTATGCTCGTGATTCAATCATCATGAATCACTCCCTACGGTCGTGATTCAGTCGTTAGAATCCTTCACTTACTTGTGATTCATCTACGGCCCTCGCATTAAATCAGTCTTTTATTCACTAGTTGCATAATATACTATTATTGATTAAAATAAATATTTTTTAATGTTAGATGAATGAAAAGTGTGTACGTGTGCTGCCGCTATGTGCGGCACACTTTTTTCAATTGTTTTGTGAGTGTATAACGTATCTGGTTATTCGAATATCATTGAATCTAACGTTCAAAAGTGCCGCTTTGTGGCCTAGTTGAAATAAAATATCTTTGTCTTTGTCTTTGACCTTAATAAAATAAACATGGCGGTTTTGGGTGCCATATTGTGGGGGTTCGAATTTATTTTTTTCTGAACCTATCATGTGGGGTATCAAAATGAAGGGTTTTTAGAGGTGATTATAGAAATATATACCACTTATATGTTAAAGTCATTCGAAAAATAATATAACTAAAAAGTTGATAATTAAATAAAAAGTGTAAATTATTGAAAGGTGCATAAGTTACGTTGCGCAAAAAACATAACGTTTTTAAATTACCGCTTTTATTGATTTCACACCTCATGAAAAAAAACACACCAGGTGATTGAAGATATCGATTATTATAAAGAAGAAATTCGATTCTTAAGGTTCAACTAGTCGACGGCACGAACTATTTTGTGCGCGAGGTTAAAATGCATGCCATCTCATGCGATAACACGTGCGAATGAGATAGATGCTGTAATGAGCAGTAAGAAGCTAGTTCGCGTACGAATTAGCACTTTTGTAAATTTGTTTCGAAATGGATGATGATTTAGGAAGCAAACGAGTGCGCGAAATTTTATAAACAACACACAACACCTTTGGGAGTCTAGATACCATGAAAAAACTACTGAATGAATATTTTCAAAATGAAATTAATTGCATTGTTGAATTATTAATCTTTCCCTGTATGGAGGCCGTTTCGCAATTTTCCTTCTTCTTATCTTCGCCCAAAGATGCGTTAAAATTAGTGTTGAAATGTGGAACTTTCGACGCTCATAACTTACAAATATTAGTTTTTACACTTTTTTGTTTCCATGCAGGGCTAGATAATGATGAGACAAATTATTATTTATTTTTATTTTTAACGTACATCGTGAAACAGTCGCTAAACTACGTTTGTATGGGAGAATGATCGACTAGTGTAACCTTAAGAAGAAAATTCCAAAAATATAATCAAAGAAACGTACAAACAAATTGTACTTCTTCTTAAGCTATTGCATAGCTTCTATCGCGGGCCTGAGCGTGGAGACCGAATCCAGAAATTCCGTAACGAAAAATTCCGTAACGAAACGTGACAATGGTGATCAATGTGGACCTTATGCTAATGAGAATAAGGGTCACTTCTGCTTGTCAAAGAAAAGCGACCTTATTTCAATGTTGATAAGGATCACTTTATATTTTTGTTTTGTTTTTTTAGAGTTTTAGAGTTTTATTAATCGGAAATAAATGGGGGTTTGGCTCGCTACGTTTTCGAGTTTTTAACGTTTTTAATTTAAAGGCTCAAATTCGCTTGGCAATGACAAGTTAAAATAAGAATTCTTATTATGACGGATGTAGGAAATATTGTTATGTTCTATTGAAGTTGAGGTTCTTTATTTGTATCCTTTTTTAAATTCCATCGCGTTCAATGTAGACTTTATGTTTGTGGGAATAAGGGTCACTTTGAAAAAGCGACCTTATTGTGGTATAAGCGACCTTATTGTGGGTAACTATTTAATTTTATTATTTGGGGAAAAAGTAAAAAATATGATAATAAGGGGGTTGTTAGAGGGTGGCGTTAAGGGTTTATTATTGTGGGTGGACCGTGATCTGCATTTACTATTTGGGAAAAGAAAGTAGATTTTAAGAACAATAGGTGAAAGAAAATGACTTAAATTGTCAAAAATTAAATGCTATGCAATAGCTTTACCGCGGCAGTCCCCGAGTGCCACACGTCTTTTTTATTAAAATTAGTTAAAATTATTTTGATAGAGTATTTCTCCAAGAAGGTCTTATGTACAAATATAATTAACACCATGTCGTGTTGTTTATTAGCTTAGCTGTTAAGGTTTATATTAAGGAAGTCATAAAATGTTTCTCGTAAAGCCGAGGTGAGTAAAATGAATTAATAGCCTGTAAATAAAAGCCAGTAAATGTGAGTTGGATTTCCGTGCCACGAATATAATTATTTACTTTGACGGTTTTCTTCTATTGGTGTTTATTTATTTATTCCAATTACTCTCTGCACTTACAGTTTGACCCAACACGTGCAGGGAGTCAATAATAATATAATTACATAAGACAAATAATTATTAATAATTTTAAATTCAAAAAGACTCAACACAGACAGGCAAATCAATTCAATCTGCCTAGCCTTTTCCCAACTATATTGGGGTCGGCTTCCAATCTTACCGTATTCAGCTAAGTACCAGTGTTTTACAAGAGGCTTCCAGTCTAACCAGCTGACTAACTGTATTTTACATGGAGCGACTGCCTATCTGACCTCCACAACCCAGTAACTGGGTAACACGGTACCCCTTGGTAAGACTGGTGTCAGATCTCATCATCTCACAGCTTCTGACTACCCGTAACGACTGTCAAAGATCTTCAAATGACAGCCGGGACCAACGGCTTAACGTGCTTTCCGAGGCACGGAAACTCAGTATGTTGAAATGGTCACCCATCCACGGACCGTCCTCGTCAAGCGTTGCTTAACCTTGATGATCGGCCCGTGCGGCTGTTATTATTTAGCCACGAGTCCCTCAGACAGGCAAATCAATTAAACTAACATCAATAAACAAATTATAATTCATTTCTTGGACATTTCATCATATCTAATGTTTAGGCCCAGTTAGTGGCCATGTTTATTGCAGCATAGGAGGGAATGCTCAGGTAAGCTAGAGTGCAGGTCATTTGAGGCTTTTAATTCATTACTATACTTCACTTAAAATAACATTAGAAATTTTTACAACCCCTTTTTACAGTCCGGTCAACCGATTTTGAGTTCTATCCCGTTAATATAAGGATGGCATAATAGCTATTTATGCAACTGTTACGTTATGGACGGTCTTTTAATACGAGTGCCATTTTTCGGTACAAGCGTAGCGCGTACCGAAATAGGTGGGCACGAGTTATTAAAAGACCAATAACGTACAGTTGCATACAAGATTTTATCTACGAAGTAAGGAATAAAACACAGATATAGACAAATAAGTATTTTAATAGAAACTTAACTACACACTGACTATTGTTTATCCCGCGTCCACATTTTTTTTTATTTAGTCTTTATTAGGTATAAGGCAAAGATCTTGTAGCCGCAACAGCCAAATAGTATACGATACTTTTGTTCTAAACTTGTTCCATTTTTAAAATATCATTTACATTGTCTCGATTTCGAAGTAATATTATAGGTACCTGGCTGTATGTTCAGAATGTTTTTGCTTGTGTTTTAGAATTTATGACGATTCCCATAATGCAACCCGATGTCGTTATGGGTATCATAATGAAACCGCTGTCAATTTTGTAATTCGAATATAACGAAACCGAAGTAGATAAAAAGCATAAACCTGTTTCCAAAACTAACTGTTTTAAACAGCTGCCATTTGTCATCTGCAGCTGTAAAATGGGATTATTTAAATATCTATTGTTATCTCAAATGGATATAGCTTCTGCCAGCGGCTTGGCACGCATGAAGCTTGGAAATTATTCCAAGAGATCATACTCTACAGATTAAAAGTATTCTAAGCCTTTCGCCCATATCTATCTTTGTATAAAAATTCATTAAAATTAAAGAGAAAACTTAACAATTAAACAAAAAGAGTTATTTTCGCATTTATAAAATTTGTTTGAATGTGGATTTGCCATGATATAAGACCATAGCAGCACTGTGTTCTGTGAACATTCCAAATGCGCTGCAAAAATGTGGTAAACAATCAGACGGCTAGACAGATAGATAACACATAGCGCTAGGTCTAGTAACAGACAGAAACTACAGACGCCTGCTACGATCCTTACATACTTCTTTTGCTTCACTCACATTCATACATCTAGTCATACACACACGCCGGTTATGAGTACTGCGCACCTGATCTTTCTGAATATCATCACCAATAAGGTCTATGTATGTCTCCCGGCGTTTCCATTCACGTCTGCCTTGTAGATATCTTTCGTTAGTCGCCTTTCATTCATCCTTTCAACATGGCCAAATCATCTTAACATACCTACTCTTTTAAATTTTAGTCATTACGTCTTCTTTTAAACCACAGCGTAAAACTAATCATGTTTATGTTTACAAAACGAATATAGAAAATAACCAACTGAACTAATGTTCCTCTCACTGACATTTATTTCAATTTCGTTTTCACATTCAATTATTTTCCTTTTCTCAGTACAGTCCGTTCCAATTTTCCCGTATCGCTCTTTTCAAATTTTCCATTTTTCCTTATGGCTCCTATTTTAGCTTAAATAGCTTCCTTGCTCCCGTGCAAACAGATCTCGCAGAACTGTTTACTTCTGTGGTTCCGGAACGATGGAGAAAAGAAAATACTTGAATTTGGAAGGTGTGGGCATCATTATGGAAGCAATTTGCTGGATTGTAGGTAATAATCATCTAAGAATGATGATCCTCACTAACGTTACAACATCCCACGCACCGTATCCTGTGAGCTCCGGTACTTAAAATATTGGCTGCAAACTTAGAACGAGAACACTTCGACCCATTGGGATCTATTGTGGTCCCCTAGATAACCTACTCCTCCCCAATCTCGTTGAAAACTCTCTTCATGAGTTTTACAACGAGACTAGGAAATATGAGCATATAGTCTTCTGGTTTGGGATATCCAACACCTAGCACATTCGCTTACCAGCCAGTGCATCAGTGCAATGCAGAAGGTGCTCCATGCGTTCCGTATGTTCCCAACACAACCTGTTCATGGGTGTCGCGGTTAGACCCATCTTAATGAGCATGTCGTTAGTTCTAAAGTGGCCAGTAAAGGCCCCAAGCTCGAGACCTGTTCGAGACCGTTATTAGACAGCCAATGTGATTGTTGTCTGTGATCTGCAAACTAAAGAAAAATATGTTGATTTTACTTACATACTTATAAACTCACCATTTTCTCCCATGGGCTTAGACAGAAACTCTACATATTCTTTTTGCTTCCTTTAAATTCATTCGTTATGCACGTTTTTACGCTGCAGCAATAAAGGTACCAAGTGCTATTCTGTAAAGTTCACTGCTCACCTCACTCAACTGAGCATAGACAATTCTAAAGCGGACTTATTTGTTTTTAAAGTAAATCATTGCGGATTAACAATGAGACACCGTTCGAATGTTTAGAGGATAAGAAATGCTGGTTAGTCTTATATAATCATGAAGGTTTATATTGGACCTGTTTGCGTAAAAATCATCAATTTAAACAAGGTCGGGTCGACCGCAGTCTTCCATAAGTAACAAAATAGAAAATGGTAATGTGGAGCCATTGTCAAAAGGGTGAGAATTGCTACTAAAAGAAGGGCTAAACTTCCCTTTTTGCGGATATTTTTTTAGAATAATATGAGGTTTTTTTTCGTGTGTTTGCAATCCTTTATAATGTCAGCAGTTGTCTTTCATTTGATTTATTTTATTTGTGCTTTGTTGTTATAAGCAAAGAGTTTCGTGTGTAATAATGTGTTTTTTTTCTTGTTACAGGTAAGTTTGGACACAGTTTCATACCGGTATTTAATAAGGTAAAATTTAGTTTTATATTTAGTAATTTAAAAACAAATTACATAAGAAAGGTGAAAAAAAAATACATAAGAAAGGTGTGTGCTTTTATAATTAAAATACCTGAAACTTTTATCCAATCGTGGAAAATCTTTTCCAGTAAGTTTTCCACGGATAATATTTTTTTGTTCCAGACAAATAATCTGTCAACGTAGAAATAACATTAAACACAGAACCACCTTTTTCAAAGAAACTTCTTAAAGCGTCTTTAGAGAAAATTACATTAAATTATATAAAAATATTACTTCAGAATTTTCTGTGACCTATTCATACCCATAAAGGCCAAAGTGAGACGATTTAGTAAAAGATTTCAAACGAAATTAGGGCCTGCAAATAAAAGTCGGCCTCACTAAAATTCGGAGGCCAGTTCTCCAATTATAAAAGCTATAAAAACAAAATTAAGAGTAACGAAATTGCGCGAAATATCACGGAATTAGGACAAATATCACGGACTTAAGAGAAAATATTTTGCAATCCTTTTTCGGGTACGATTTATATGTATTACTGTTTTTATTGCGCGAAGGGGTGACTGGTTTGACCCTTTAATTTTTGGGGGTGATAAATAATTTTGTTGGTGACAGATGGTCGTAAAATTATCAGATTTGCAAACTGGAAATTTATGAACTGGATTCTCGATAGCCAATAAAAAAACGTATTTCATATTTTATTGAGTTAACGAAAAATGAATAAGCATCATTTATTTATATTATGCTATTAGTGTGCGGAGGAGCTCGTGGCTAAATAATAACAGCCGGACGGGTCGATCTTCAAGGTAAAGCAACGCTTGCCGAGGTCGGTCCGTGGATGAGTGATCATTTCAACATACCGAGTTTCCTCCGTGCCTCGGAAAGCATGTTAAACCGTTGGTCCCGGCTGTCATTTGAAGATCTTTGACAGTCGTTACGAGTAGTCAGAAGCTTGAGATCTGACACCAGTCTAGCCAAGGGGTACCGTGTTACCCAGTTACTGGGTTTTGGAGGTCAGATAGGCAATCGCTCCATGTTCGAAGACATGTGTCATCCACCATCCTGCACTGGGCCCGCGTGGTCGATTACAGCTCATTCCCTCTCACAGAGAGAAGGCCTTAGTCCCAGCAGTCCGAACATTAAAAGGCTGTTGATGATGATGAGACAGTAGAATCAATTATTATTTTTTAACTTACATTATTGACATTCAAAAATGCCCCATATTCGCTTAATTGAAATAAACGACGTTGATAAAGTAAGAAAAAAACGCCTTTGCTCACAAAAAATAATAATTTTCAACACACTTGCCCATAAAGTGGCTCTAATTTCACTACAATTAGGCACATAATGACACCTGTTATCAAACTGTGACTTTGTCATTACTATTATTCACAAGTGAGATAAAGAGTTTTTTTTTTAATTTATTGGTTGAGTTGCTTTGTTCTTAAAAAAGTTTCGATACAAAAAAGATCGTGCTCAATAGTACAAATGCAACACATTTCATGCAACTTCGTATTTAAATAGATAATTTCAACTTGTACGTGTTTAATAAATAAAACTTTCACTTAAATATATCTTTTGTTTTTGTCTGAAAACATAAAATTCCCCATTTTGTACGTGGCTAAAACGCTATCCGCGAAAAGCCAAAAAAAAAGAAACACCATTATTTTTAGTCTATGGCCGATCGCCTTTGTTAGATATGTGCGCGTTTAGGAAAACTGATAAATTTTGCACGCCATTGCGAAAAAATTTTTACAGCTCGTTTTCACTGTTGGAAATGATTTTTTAGTATTATTTTCTTCACAAGTGTGTTGAAAAACGTCGTATGATACACGTGTGTATTGATGATTACCGTCCTCGGCTCTCTTAAGACCCTCGCCTGGCGGCTCGGGGCTCAATGGCGCCTCGGCGGTAATCACCAACATTACACACTTGTACCATAATGTACTATTAACCCATCCTCGGTAAGCGTTGCTTAACTTTACAAGCAGCTCTTAGCCACGAGTCTATCATCATTTCTTTTGAAATAAACTGTCAAAAACCTGCAAACAAAAATAAAAGAGAAAAGTTTCAATAAAGTTAAAAACCAAATACATTTTCTCTCCAAGATAAATATGTAAATACGTGGAGAAACCATTCTCTACAATAGAGATTGGAACAAATTGGAACGACTCTACAAACGGCTATTGAAAGTAGAGCTCTCTTTTAAATGTCTCGTTAAAACTCTGGGTGCCTTTTTAAAAGCTCGCCGCTTGCAGTGACCATGATTTGGGTTTTAAATTTTAATTCAATTTGGATTTTTAATTCCGGTCTTTTATATGTGGAGTTTTATTTTGTAAATTATTTTTTATTGTGTTTCTGTAACATTTTTTTACTACAAAACTAGAGAAAGTATTTTATATTGGCAATATATTGCTGTTGAAAACGAAACGAACGGAAGGTGATGCGATGGAAGGACTTCCACTAGGTGGACCGAAGACCTGGTTAAGGTTGCAGGTAACCGGCGAATGCGAAACGAACGGGTTCAGTCAATGTGGCGACGCCAGGAGAAGGCCTATGTCCAGCAGTGGACGTCTTTAGGCTGGAAATAATGCTGCTGATTGGCCTGTTTTTGAAAACGAGCAAATATTAAAATATTATTAGGATTTCTAGAAAATTTTAAACTTTGTAGTTTGCTACAAAGTTATATTTTATCTTTTAATAACGAAAATTTATTACCAGTTCAAAGAGAAATTCAAGATAAAAATTTTGTCATACAAGATTGTATAAGAAACCTTAGTGCTTTAGTAAATTACATTATAAGACCTGATACACGCAATATGAGACAAATAATTACATCCCCCAAATCTTGTCTCTTAATAAATGACGACACAATGTCTTCTAATCAAGTCAAGTCATAAAATAAAACTAGCGCAATATTTCTTCTCCTACACCTCAGCTTACACAAACAATAAGGATGTTTGTCTATTAGAGCTGTGCGAGGCAATAATGTGGAGCTAAGCGTATTTAACATTATATCACGTTTGTATTGCCCCAAGGGTTTGACAGAGGTGCACCTGTGTATACACACATTTCGCACGTTATTTCAAGTTCGAGCTTATTGGCATCAACCGGACATAAATCCAGAATCCAGGCTGCTATGGTGAAATTCCAGTAGGAAAAACCTAAAAACACTTTTCCCAAAACATGAGTCTAACCCAGGACATCATGTTCAGCTGTAGCACTTGCAACCATAACCAACAAGACAGTACATTGTTAACCCCCGACGGAAAAAGAGGGGTGTTATAAGTTTGACGTGTGTTGCTGTGTATCTGTGTGTCTGTCTGTGGCATCACTGCGGATGAACCGATTTTGATTTATTTTTTTGTTTGAAAAGTGACTTTGTCGAGAGTGTTCTTAGCATTTTACTCTATGAATCTGGTTTTTTTCGCAAGATATCATGTCATAATTACGTGTTTCGATAGATTGTCTATTGAAGCGTGTTTAGTACTATATTATATGTATAGTTTAAAAAACATGAAATAAAATAAAATTAACTGCTGTAAACATGCCCGGTTCCGCGATGCGAGTACTAGGATTTTGCTTTTTAGAGGTGTTATGACTGAAGTATTTTTTTTTTTTAATTTAAGCGGAGAAACGTCAAAAGTAATACAAGGCTATTAGTTTTTCGACACACCTCTTCTCTTTGCTTTCGTGGATGACAGCCCTTATAAATTTCCCAACTTGGATAGGAAGCTTTACTGTATTATTTTCTTTATCACACAAACAAAGTTACTACTACTAATAAAATCTAATAAACGACCGAGTTTCGCAAACTAGTTCGCAAAAGTTATTTCACACGACAACATTCATACGGGTTATGTCCAAGAATAATCATAAGTGATTGTCAACCTAGTAGAACTAGGGTATGACGATTATTGCAATGGCAGATCTTGAAGTCTTAAAGACTTCTGTTTGTATTAGAACTTATGTGAAGCATTTATTTTTTATTGTCAGCCTGAATTTCTCCACTGCACGGCAAAGACCACCCTTTCTTCTTTCCATTTTGCCCGGTTTTGGGTAAGTGTAGACCAGTCCTTTTGGCGGCTGCGGAGTTCGACCCCGGCGTATGCCACAATAAATATAGGTTTGAATAAGTAAATAAATAAATAAATTTATTTTCAATAATTTTACAACTTCTACAAAATATCTTACATAGGGGTCTCGTTTTAAGTATGAGAAATACCTGTGCTAGAAGGCCCCGCTCATCTAAAACTAGTACAATAGTATGTAGGAGTGTGCTTACATTGACCTTTTAACCGACTTCAAAAAAAGGAGGAGGTTCTCAATTCGTCGGTTATTTTTTTTTATCTTGTTCCCCGATTACTCAAAGAATCCTTGACTGATTTCAAAAAATCTTCTTTTGTTTTGAAGGGTATACTTCCTAGTTGGTCCCATAGTCATCAGGTTAGGATCTGATGATGGGATCCTAGAGAAATCGAGGGAATTTCTCAAATATTATAGGCATACAAATAGTGATTTTGGTATTTTCGTCAAAAATGCAATCATTTGCACTCAGAAAGTATAATTTGTTGAAGTGGAACTGATGAAGAAGACCACAGATGGCCATTGGAACTCCTAAATGCTAAGTATGTCACGGGTATAAAATATCTCGAATAGTTAACCGACTATGATGAAGCAAATACTTATAAATTAATGGTACTGATGAAAATGGCACCATTCTGATGATGAAGCCGGAAGGTATGCACTGGAACTCTGAAATGAAACAATGTATCCTAGTCGTGTTTGGGCTTATTGGTATCGTCATGAGATGTACTTTGGCCATCAATGATGATCATGTTAATTGGAGATACCTACCAAAACTAAAAAGAGAAAAATAAAAAACTTTTTAACAAAAAATTAAACCGACTTCCAGAACAAAAAACTACAAAGGAAAAAGTTAGAAGTTACTTTTTGCTTTGTAGTTTGTTGTTCTGGAAGTCGGTTTGGTTTTTGTTAAAAAGTTTTTACAATTTGGTTACTAAGGGAAGAAAAAAAAATGTATACAAATTAGTACATGAGTGTTTCTAGTAAATAATTTAAAAGTCCATTTGCAATGCAACTTAACACAATAACTATGTGTGTTTTTCGGATATTAAACCTAATCCAGAATAAAAATGCATCAATAATTTCACAAAATTTCCAGATTTATTTGTTTGTAAAAAAGAATACTTTTGGCCAAAGATCTCCCACAAATCTATCCCCCTATATTGTGAAATATAAATGTAGTTACACTCTTAACAAATCCCAAACCAATAAAATAATTGAAACAACTAAATCCCTACCTCGGATATCCGCATAATATTCTGTCCGAGATGATAATAAATCACTGTCACCCTACTCTTCGCGGTGAAATTAAATTCTTTTCCCAACACGGCTCAGCGTAATGCAAAAATACTTCGGAATCATATTTATACGTTAAGAGATATTTTTCGGTAAAATGTGTGCGGTTTTTCGTGCAAATGTTTGTCGGTTTTTCGGTAAATTTGCGTGTAGTACGGATCAATTGGGGGATAAAAACAACATTAATGAACGCAAAAGTAACAAACTTTTGCGTTCATTAATGTTGTTTTTATGAAAAGTTGCGGGTTGTTAACAATCACTATCATTATCAGAGTTAAGTTTTAACAGACTTCAAACATTTTTCGATATGTTTCTTTTTTTAACCCCCGACGGAAAAAGAGGGGTGTTATAAGTTTGAGGTGTGTTTAACCCCCGACGGAAAAAGAGGGGTGTTATAAGTTTGAGGTGTGTTGCTGTGTATCTGTGTGTCTGTGTGTCTGTGTATCTGTGTATCTGTGTATCTGTGTATCTGTGTGTCTGTCTGTGGCATCATAGCGCCTCAACGGATGAACCGATTTTGATTTAGTTTTTTTTGTTTGAAAGGTGATTGTATCGAGAGTGTTCTTAGCTATGTTTGAATAAAATCGGTTCAGCCGTTCAAAAGTTATGCGCGTTTTACTGTTTAGATCGTGATGTTTTCGGAAGATAAATGTGTCGGGGGTTTTTTAAATTTTGAGATTTTACTTGTATGTGTTTCTCATAGCCTCATAACTTTTTTCTAGGTGAACCGATTTTAATGATTATTTTTAGGGTTCCTTACCCAAAGGATAGAAACGGGACCCTATTACTAAGACTCTGCGGTCCGTCTGTCTGTCTATCTATCTGTCTGTCTGTCTGTCCGTCTGTCACCAGGCTGTATCCATGAACCGTGATAGCTAAGCAGTTGAAATTTTCACAGATGATGTATTTTTGTTGCCGCTATAACAACAAATCCTAAAAACAGAATAAAATAAATATTTAAATGGGGCTCCCATACAACTAACGTGATTTTTTTGCCGTGTTTTGCGATAGTGGTACAGAACCCTTCGTGCGCGAGTCCGACTCGCACTTGGCCGGTTTTTTTTTATTTGAAGACTGGTGCTTCTTATGTGGTTGTAGAACTTCCGAGATATACAACAAAACTCTTAAATAAATGACGGCAAATCTCTTGAGGTTGCTGCAATCGCATGTCTATTTATTGTTTACACTATTTTGTAACATAACATCACGCCCGGTACGGTAAAGGGGTGCACAGTTCCAACCTGGTACACTCTAATTTTATCGGTTGTGTTCAAGTTTCATTCGGGTAATCTATTCTGGTATAACTGCGGGCATTATAGATATGTAACACAACTAAAAAGTGAAAATAAAAACAAGAAAACACAAGTAAAATTTCAAAATTTAAAAAACCCCCGACACATTTATCTTGCGAAAACATCACGATCTAAACAGTAAAACGCGCATAACTTTTGAACGGCTGAACAGATTTTATTCAAACATAGCTAAGAACACTCTCGATACAAACAACTTTCAAACAAAAAGAAACTAAATCAAAATCGGTTCATCCGTTGAGGCGCTATGATTTTATTTGGAAGTCAGTTGTATTTTTCATGTAAGTTATTCGGAGATTGTAAACGTGCTTCAAGATCGTCACTAGCAATCATCTTCCTAGCCTTTTTACCCGACTGCGACTGCGTGATACAATGAAGGTTAATATGTGCTTATTTCAATTACGTTTGGGGAAATGAGGATATCCGCAGGAGAAACAAAGTTATCACTATAGCCCGAAGAATTGCGAAACTTGAGTGGCTGTGGGCAGGGCACATTGCTCGTATTTGCACATTGTAGAACGGATGGCCAAAGGGGCCATAAAGTTCTGGAAAGGCGACACCGAACCGAAAGACGATGCAAGGCCTCCCACTAGGTAAACCAATGACCTGATGAAGGTTGCGGGGATCCGCTGGATGCGGGATGCACGGGACCGGTCAATGTGGCGATGCCTGGGGGAGGCCTATGTCCAACTGTGGACGTCTTTCGGTTGAAATGAAGATGAATGATGACGTTTGGTGTCGGCTTCGAGTCTAATTGCATACAATTGAATACAAGTATTTTACAAAGACCCACTGCTTATATGACGAGAGTCAAGACGAGTTGTCAAATTTATAGGTAGAAGCCTACTCCTAACAACGATTAAAAGTCTTCGAAGGATAGCCGAAGCCAACAGCTTACCGGGTTTACACCCTTCTAAATCCAAAAACCCCAATATATGTTGACTTTTCTCTGTAGAGTTCACTAACGAGCTTCTGTGCACTGGTACATTCCATTCTAAAAATCTTTTCGTAATATAAAATTTTCTGTACAATTCTATCAGAAAGCCATATAAAATACTACGCCAATTTAATAGCAATTCTAGCGAAGCGAGAACAGGGCTTGACACGTGCCAACATACGGCATTCAATATATTTTGCACTTCTAATTTCATTCTAAGGCTTCATTGACTTGCAATGAAGAAATTGTGTTATTCTGTGAAGTTCACAACTCATCTCTCTCATGTGAACACACACAATTCGAAAGCGAATTCATTTGTTTTTACCCGACTGCGGGAGGGGTAATGTTTTTCGAGCGTGTGTATGTTCATTTCCATAGCACGCTCTACATCCCAAACAGCTTGATGTATTATGACATATGAGGTGTCGTTGGATTCGTCTCAATTTTGTGAGTGATATAGGCACTATAATTTTTAAATATTCCCCACATTTCATAAAAAAAAAGAGGGCTATTCATTTTTTTCTTCGTTGTCATAACAATATGGTTATCATAAGAAAGCTACTAAATAATAGTCCTTTACAAAAATATATATATCATAACACTTTTAAGTTACTATTTTCGCACAAATTCATGATAAAATTAATAATCTTTTACTACAAAACTTATTTGGCGAAATCATTCATTAATAAAACTAAAAAGTCTGAAATAAAAAATAAAAATAAATATTACAATAAAAACAAAAAACCCAACTGCTAAAATGTATTTACTAAAAAGAGAAAAACAAGTACTCGGTATAATTTATACCTTCAATATTATGAGGTGCTGCAGCCGACAAACAAAAATTATAGAAAAAAAACTTTTTACAAAAAATACAACCGACTTCCAAATAAAAAAACAAAAAAGTGAAAAATAACTTCAATTTCGGAAGTCGGTGTTCTTGTTTTATTTTCTTCGTTTTTTGACACCGACTTCCGAAATTGAAGTTATTTTTCCCTTTTTTGTTTTTTTATTTGGAAGTCGGTTGTATTTTTTGTAAAAAGTTTTTTTATTTTTCACTTTTTAGTTGTGCTACACAATTGATATAGGCTAGGTACCAATAATGCCCATAGTGAAACCAGAATAGATTTACCCAATAACATGAAACTTAAACAAATTCGGTCGAATAAGGGTATACCAAGGTGAACTGTTTACACCTGCGTACCCCTTTAGAGCGTACTAGTGTGATGTTATGTTATGAAATGGTGTAAACAATAAACATAAATGCGATTGCAGCTATCCCGAGTGATTTGCCGTCATTTATTGAAGAGTTCTGATGTGTATCTCCGAAGTTCTTTATCAGATCTTGATGAAAATTAAATGGGACCACATGACGAACACCAGCTTTCAAATAAAAAAAGAATCATCAAAATCGGTTCACCCAGTATCAAGTTCTGTGGTAACACAAACAAAAAAAAAAAAAAAAAAAAACAGTCGAATTGAGAACCTCCTCCTTTTTTTTGAAGTCGGTTAAAAAGCTACCAGAACTACGTTTGTAACCGCACTCTGGCAGCACCTCATAATATTGAATGTATAAATTATACCGAGTATTTGTTTTTCTCTTTTCAGTAAATTCATTTTAGCAGTCGGATTTTTGTTTTTTAACCCCGCCGGAAAAAGAGGGGTGTTATAAGTTTGACGTGTGTTGCTGTGTATACGTGTGTCTGTCTGTGGCATCATAGCTCCTAAACGGATAAACCGATTTTGATTTCGTTTATTTTTGTTTGAAAGTTGATTTTCACGAGAGTGTCCTTAGCTATGTTTGAATTAAATCGGTTCAGCCGTTCAAAAGTTATGGGCGTTTTACTGTTTGAATCGGGGTGTTTTCGCAAGATATCGTGTCATAATTACGTGTTCAATAAATTGCAGATCGAAGCGTATGAACTATGTACTAGATAAATTATGTAGCATGAAATAAAAATATGCCAGAGGTTTTTTAAATTTTGAAATTTCACTTTAAATCATCGCGGATTCACAATGAAACACCGTTCGAATTTCGAAAGACATGTTTAATTACCCGATTTAGGAAACAAAAGACGGTAGTACCAACATTAAATTATTAATGATTGCTCAAACATAACATGGGTTTCATTACACTATTTAGAATGGCTTTTGTTCTGAAATAATGTTAACATTGCCTCAGTAAGCTTGAAAGGAATTCAGGTTGTCATAATGCGTATATTAATCTTGGCTCAGCGCCTCTACTTATATGCTTTAACTTTGATTTTGTTTGTGTAATACCTAATGAACATAATGTCATAACATCACGCCTGTATTTTCCCCGAAGGGTTGGGCAGAGCTGTAGTGCACCCAAATTTAACCCAACCTACCTAATATTCAATCATCTATACTAATATTATAAAGCTGAAGAGTTTGTTTGTTTGTTTGTTTGAACGCGCTAATCTTAAGAACTACTGGTTGGAATTTAAAAAATATTTTTGTGTTGGATAGTCCATTTATCGAGGAAGTTTATAGGCTATATAACATTACACTACAACCAATAGGAGCGGTGCATAAATGAAAAAAGTTGCAATAATGGAAAAAAAAAACTATTTGAGAGCTTCCGTTGCATGCGCTGCGTAACAACAATCATGTAGGTAGGGTAGATAAGTAGGTAGGTAGCCAGTTGAAGGGAGCGAAACCACGTGGAACAGCTAGTATTTACTAGCAACGTTAATGTCAGTAAATTTTGATTGATATTGAGCTACAAGCTGCGATAACTTTCATTTTGAAGTTGGTGTTTCGTTTTATTTCTCAGTTATTCGACACTGTTTTTTTTACCGACTTCATGAAAATAGGAGGTAATCAATTCGATACGTACCTAAATATGTAATATTTTTGGAACTACATAGTATTTACATATGTTACTCTATGTGGGCTTCTTAACACGTGTGCCAAATTGTATTAGTGTATGTATGTTTGTATGGATGTATGAATGTTTTATCCGCGCATTTGTCCGAAACTACTTATCGGTTCTTAATCATTGTGTGTGTTTTGTTTTGGATTGAGTTTCTCTTAACTTAGGGAATAGTGCAAGTTTAATCAAAATTGGTCCAGCAGTTTTCTAGATATAGAGCATACAACCGAACACTGTTCTTAGCGACAAAGAATGTGTAAATTGAGTTATTATGGGTATTTTGACAATCCTTTAGTTATATACCTTATTATAGAACTTGCTCATTTTTAGTGATGGTGTACTAAAACAAAAAAGCGAGAAATTAAAACATTTTCTTCATTATCTGTTTTTGTAAATACAAAAGCGAAGTGAAGTGTACACATATGATCAAATTTGAATACAATTTATCAGCAAACATTACGTCATTATCAGTTACTAGCTGTCCCAAGCAGCAACAAGCAAGTCAACTGGCTACCTACCTACCCATCTACCCTACCTACCCTACATACATGATTGTTGCGTCGTAAAACGGTTTTTTTTTTTTCTGTTCTTGCAACTTTTTCATTTATGCCCTGCTCCTATTGGTGTAGCGCGATGTTATATACCCTATAACCTTCCTCGATAAATGGACTATCCAACACAAAAATATTTTTTCAAATCCAATCAGTAGTTCCTGAGATGGAGCATTTACTAATATTAGTATAAATAATAAG
This sequence comes from Orthosia cruda, assembly GCA_964057195.1. NCBI lineage: Eukaryota > Metazoa > Arthropoda > Insecta > Lepidoptera > Noctuidae > Orthosia > Orthosia cruda. The sequence goes on along the minus strand of OZ059852.1, from coordinate 9,230,727 downwards.
AAAATTAATTTAAGACTAATACGTATAATATTTACAAAACAAAATAAAACAAATTTATACAAAAACTAAATATTAAAATATAAATAGTAATTATTTAAGGTTTGCGGTCTTTTTACCCCAAACTTCGGATAAACTCGCTAGTCTGTTTGGTATTCCAGTTTTATGACGCTTGCAACCCTACCCCCCACCCTAGCACAGGGCAAAATCTGCCGTACGGCGCAACGACTCACTTGCCGAGCGTCGCGCACGTCAGATGCATCGTAAGAAGAGGCGCTGATAGACGTCCTCTCCTTAAGTTGCATTTGATATTAAATTAAATGGAATGTGCCTGTCTTTTGCGGGCATTAGTTTTATGTTTTCGTCAAGATACTTGTGCTTTTATTTAGTCAAGCCAAGTTTTTAGGTAGTTTATTTTATCTTGCTGTATTTATTTTAAATGTTTCGTATCTTTTTTTTAAAACATAACTGACCTTTTTTACGTACGTCACAGGCGACCGCTGAAAATCAGGCTCTGCATTATGTTGAGTGGATGCCTTCTTGCTACAATCACGACATGCATCTGCTTAGTTTTTTTTTCATTCTATTTCTTAATATTTTATATATTTTTACCTTTTTTTTTTTAAAGGTTGACTGGTAGAAAATGCCTTAGGCATTAAGTCCGCCTGTGTACTTTTGTGTGCATGAAGTATTAAATAAATAAATGAGTCCTTTATATCGATTACTCAAAGATATGAAAAAAAAATTACATATAAAAAATTAACAGTCTGTGTCTTTGGTACCTTCCAAATGTTTATCGTTTTACGTCACCGCCTTCCGTACCGACTTTGTGGTATTTTGATTGGATCTCACTTTATATTTATGAAAAATAAAAAATGTTTTCACTTTTTAGTTGTGGTACCTTTAATGGGCAAGTTCTGTTGTAATGTACCTATAATACTCATAATGACTCAATGAAACTTATGGAGTTCCGTAGTGTGCCTTCTTGAAATGAAATGGTATCAGAAAACGATTAAACCGAAAATAGGAACACCGACTTCCGAAATGGAAGTTATTAACCCCCGACGGAAAAAGAGGGGTGTTATATGTTTGACGTGTGTTGCTGTGTATCTGTATGTCTGTGTATCTGTATGTCTGTGTATCTGTGTGTCTGTGTATCTGTGTGTCTGTGTATCTGTGTGTCTGTCTGTGGCATCATGATGTTGAATAAATTCGGTTCAGCCGTTCAAAAGTTATGGGCGTTTTACTGTTTGAATCGGGATGTTGTCGCAAGACACATGTGTCGGGGGATTTTCTAAATTTTGAAATTTTACTTGTTTCTCTCTTTGTGGTGTTTTGATTTGAAAGTCGATTGTATTTTTTTGTAAAAAGATTTTTTTGAATTCCCTTTTATATACAATCGCTCCACTTAAAATACTGCTAATAAAATAGGTTTCAGGTGCATTCGGTTTGACTTGAAACTGACCCAAACTTAGACGCCTTTCCCACTGGCGCGGTGCGTTTTCGTTTCTGTACTGTATCTGTACAGATTTTTACCAAGAGCCACTTGTTCACTGACTAGGAGTCAGTTCCGGTGCGGTTTGTGTTCGGTTTGAGTCTGAATTTGATTGAACTACGAACTGAAGCGCGTGGGAGTTGGGCGACTAGCTACTCCGTATCACCTACAGATGGATGACTAAGAATTAATGACAACACAATTTGACAGTTTTATCGACTCCCGATATGTTTTTACCTTGCCGTAAATTTGAACTTAACTATTATTTTTTTCACTCCCAAGTGTCAGAGTAGTTTCGGACAGGGGTGTGACTTCGTTGATGGAGATAGGGCGTAGACCCCCTGTGCCGAAAGGACTCAGTGAGATGTTCTAATTTAACAACATGCAACTAAAAAATCTGTACAGATTCGGTACACGAAGACACACCGCATTGGTGGGTAAGCCGACTTAGTTGGTACAATGCTTGGCATTGAACAGGCCGTTAAAATTATTACAAAACATAATCTAACAACCGGTGTTCATTCACATTGTCTGCAACCGACAAGGGTACCCTGACGGAAGATGTCTTTTACCCAAACCACTAGAATCTTTGTATTTAACTAAATTCCGGAAACCAAAGGGTTGTGCCAGAAAGCTTTATACAGGCACCTAGGTAGGTCACTACAATATGTCTATATTCTGAATGTCATAATACAAAATTTGGATTTTCTCCTTTAATTTTAACTAGATTTTAACCCCCTTTTCGCACTCATGACCTATTTGACAAAAATCGTGCTTTTGTGTACGATAAAAAAAACCGGCCAAGTGCGAGTTGGACTCGCGTATGAAGGGTTTTTGTATATATTTTATGAAATAATAATTGTACGAAATCACGTTTCCATCTAAAATATTTATTTTATTAAATTTTTTGTATTTTTTATTATAGCGGCAACACAAATACATCATCTGTGAAAATTTCAACTATCTAGCTATCACGGTTTATGAGATATAGCCTGGTGACAGACTGACAGACCGACGGACTGCGGAGTCTTAGTAATAGGGTCCCGTTTTTACCCTTTGGGTACGGAACCCTAAAAACCGTGTTTTTTTCTAGGATAAAAAAACGGACATGTGCGGGCTTCGCGCATTTGGAGTTCCTTACCAAACCGCAAAATCAAGTTGGTTGTTGGTGAAAAAGGAATGAATTTTAAAGAATAAATCTGATTTATCAATATATTGGTATTTGTAGTACCGTACGCAAAATACGCGCTTTGACGTGTAGTTGCGGACACCAGCCCGTCTTAATCTATATAATATTTTTCAACAACTTCAGGAAATTAAGTAATTGTTTTATTCCATCATTGACTGCTCTTAATTATATAATTATTGTATTCTGTTATTGTTTATTCATTACTTCTTTGTTGTTATTCACTTTAATTTAATTCTATGATCTGTTTTATATATTTTGATTTAATGATTATTATTGATTTTTCTTATTTGACATTTTGGCATTTGATTTTTTTTTTTGTATTTGGCGACATTTTTTGTATTCTATGTAATTAAATATATGTAAGTGCTGTGCACACCTTTAAGTGAATAGTTCACTTTAGTTAATACAACGAATGTGATTTATCTGTTATCAATGTTTTTGTGAAACATTCGTTGGTGTGCCGTAATAATAATAAATAAATTACCACAAAATTTTAAGTTCATTAGTCAATGGAAAGTTAAAAAAATCTTCGGAACAAAATTTTGTAAAAAAACTGACTTTGGTGGCTTCTCATTCTTTTATTTTCGAATACTTTTAAAACAATAAATAAAGTATTAATCTACTCAACGACCTAAACAACGACACCCCCTCGATGGGTTAGTCCAAAATATTTTTTTGATAATTTGTATCTTTGGGTCAACAAGATGATACTGTGAAAATTTGAAGCCTGTAGCTCCAACCGTTTGGCTGTAAATCCTATGTGCCAGATGACGGACAGACAGACGGACAGGACACGAGATTGACAGCAATAGAGCTCTATTTGGACATTTTGGTTACGGAACCCTATGCGAATAGCATAATTACGGCAGCCTGCGGTAGTGTAGCTTTTTATCGTTTAAAAACTTTCCTAATCGGATTTTCTAATAATATTAAAAATCTCGAAACATTGGTACAATTAAACCTTGTTAAATTAAGATACACTGCATTCTGTTTTAATAAAAATACTGGAGAAATAACATTACTCATTTTCACGAAGCTTCCTCGGTAAAAATATTTATCACGCAACCTATTACGGCTTTTAAAATTCTCGAGAATAACCACACTGGAATGCTGTACTTTGTACAAATTCCTGTAGGTTGTTTATGATATAGCGAGAGCTGGCGATAGTAGCAGAGTGTTAAAATCCAATGTGGCCTTCTTTATGCTGGCAAATCTTAATAATATTTATTATAAATTCGAAAGTTTGAACATCCATCCATGTTTGTTACTCAATCACGCCAGAACGGCTAAACGGATCTGGATGAAATTTGGCGCATGGATAGATAGTTTGTGTCAAAAAATGAAGAAATAAAAACAGGAACACCAACTTCCGAAATTAAAATTATTTTTCACTTTTTAGTGTTTTTTTGGAAGTCGGTTTTATTTTTTTGTAAAAACAGTTGTTTTTGGAAGTCGGTTGTATTTTTTGTAAAAACAGGTTTTTTTTGAAGTCGGTTGCAGTTTTAGTAAAAAAAAAAAATTTACAACCTACTTCCAAAAAAGACACTAGAACGTGAAAAATAACTTCGATTTCGGAAGTCGGTGTTCCTGTTTTTGTTTCTTCGTTTTTAGACACCGCACAGTTAAAAACTGGCCAATTGCGAGTCGGACTCGCGCACGAAGGGTTCCGTACCATTACCGCAAAAACGGCAAAAACATCACGTTTGTTGTATGGGAGCCTCACTTAAATAATTATGTATTTTATAATTTTTTTAGTATTTGTTGTTATAGCGGCAACATAAATATATTATCTGTGAAAATTTCAACTGCCTATCTATCACGGTTCATGAGATACAGCCTGGTGAGAGACAGACAGACGGACCGCGGAGTCTTAGTAATAGGGTCCCGTTTTTACCCATTGGGTACGGTACCCTAAAAAAGAACTTCAAAATCGGTTCACCTAGTAAAAAGTTCTGAGGTGACACACATAAAAAAATTCAATCGAATAGATACTATCCTTCTATTAAAGTTGGTAAACAAAATACAATCGACTTGATAACCTCCTCCTATTTGAATTCGGTTAAAAAATATTTTTATCACACTTGCACGTAAAAAGTATCTAAACATACAGGTTAACTTGGCCGTAATGCCCCATATAAAACCCTCAGGCTTTCTTTTTGTCATGAAACCCTAGGGTGGTAAGTAATTTTTTATTTATTTATGGTACAGCACACAGGTCATGCAAGTTCAAGCATGGAGTTTACACGCTATTGAAAAATTGTCTTAAAATATTATCTAAACAGGAATTTCTCTGCAATCTCGCTACATGTTACTTAAATACTCTACTAATGTTCTTAATAATCGATTTTAATAGTTATAGTATGAAAACGTCGAAATTATTTAATTCTTTTTACACTCCGTCATGGCTGTATACCTACGTAAGTATTTGCCTTTAAAGTTTCTGAACGAAACACTGTATAATCTGTGGGGTGGGCAAAAATTCGCCAACCGCTTAAAAAAAAGTTCTCGTATTTCGTAATAACAGCTGTGCTGACTTGTTTATTAAATTCATAATTATTACTCGCAAATGTGATGAAAAACATTGTGTTTATCACGGGCGGTACGGGAATTACGAACCTCGACTCAAAAAGCCCTCAGTCTTCGACTTCGGGCTTCTACTAGAGCCTCGATCGTAATTCCTTACTTACCGCCCTTAATATTCAATGTACTATTACATCACACTGCTCCGCTCTTAACTACGCTTCCGCCACTCTCAGACCGTAGCCTTATCCCGTCTAAAGAGTCGAACAAAACGCTTCAATTTCTTACTCGGCTACAAAAATATCTCAAGAACTGTTTACAAAGAAAACTTTGTAAACTTCCCTCTGTTAGCCCAAGACGGGTTGGAACAAGTTAAATTGGTAATAAGTTACGAATAACAGTATTGAATGCCGAGTCTTTTCATGTATTTTTTTAGGGGATTGAAGGAAAATAGCTGTTTTCTTTCTTTAGTGTGGTTTATTAATCATCATCATCATCATATCAGCCGAAAGACGTCCACTGCTGGACATAGGCCTCCCCCAAGCGTCGCCACTTTGACCGGTCCCGCGCGTCTCGCAACCAGCGTATCCCTGCAACCTTCACCAGGTCATCGGTCCACCTGGTAGGAGGCCTTCCAACGCAACGTCTTCCGGTTCGCGGTCGCCACTCCAGAACCTTTTTGCCCTATCGGCCATTCATTTTGCGAGCATTGTGCCCTGCCCACTGCCACTTAAGTTTGGCAATTCTTCGGGCTATGTCGGTAACCCTGGTTCTCTTGCGGATCTCGGTTTATTGCTGGCAATCATTTGGGCAGTGGTTAAACGATTGACTGCGGCGCTGCGTGTCGCGGGTTCGATTCCCGCACGGAACAAATATTTGTATGACCTACAGATAGTTGTTCCGGCTCTGGGTGTTTGTGTATGTGAGTTTATATGTTTTTAAACGCACCCAAGATACAGGAAAAGTAAAAAAAGAAGATAATTTAACTTCTTACATGATATAAAATTACGCACGTATTTATTTTTGGTTGTGCAGATGTGTACATAAGGTACCTCCTAAATTTCCTCAGTTATTTATTTATCTATTGAAATAGAACGGCCGAAGTCAATTGCACTATAACAACAATTTGCCTGAAACATATAAGAAAAACAGAAAATTCAAAATTATTCTAAAATAAACTCGATAAAACACGGGATAAAATAAATTAAAAAAGAGACAGACATTTTCTGCTCAAGACTTACATTTTCTGCTTAAGACTTTTAACATACACAGTCACATTAATCTCACAAAACTTCATACATACAGATAGTATCATCTTCCATCCTTCCGCAAACAAATCAAAATCCGTGTTTGGTTCAGGTGCGCATTAAGAGCAGAGAGTGTCAGTGCTATGGGTGATTTAGACCGCGCAACCGTACGACTTGTGGGAACTGTCAAGTGCTGGTGTTTCATAACACGACTGTAGCTGACCGGACCAAATAAGTTACAGATACGGTTTTGTAGGTTTAGGTACCAAGAAAAGGGCGAGACTGTTGCCATCAACCAGGCACAAATCCAGATACCAGGTATATCTAATTTCTCTCTGATTGTGGCACATGTGTTGGATCATTTCATCATCATTCAAGATGGTTGAGCTGAGTGGTGCCGATCCATGCGTCATGTTCGTGAACGGGCGCCATCAGTTGGGATTGGTCATAACTTAGCTGCCTCGGCCTGTTATTGTATTTTTTAAATTGTTTGTTACTCTAGAAGCTTTTACGTGCACCTCTTTTTACATTGTTCTCACAAATATGTATTTTTCAACAAGAACCAAAAAAAATGTTATTAAAACTGATGGAAAAGAGTGCCCGTGGAGTTTAAATTAATTAATTAATTAATAATAATATAAATAAAATTAATATTATTCAAATAATAAATCTAAATAAATAATTATTAATTTGATAAATAACTAATTCTTCGCCAAATTAATTTCGCAAATTCTTCTCCATTGAGACCTACTGACGCTTGAGAGTTTGCAGCTAGAGTCACCTTTTTTTTTGTTTTTTTAATTCAAAAGTACCTCTAAGGTTTATTTGAAATAAACTATTTGATTTTGATTTTATACCTACTGAACAATCTAGTTAGAAAAATTATAGCCATTGCACCAGACACGGACAAATAGAAGTTCAGAAGTAGTGCTTACAACTACTAGATCAAGGAGGCAGTCAAATTCCATAATACAATGTTCTCTATACATTACTTCAAAATTAAAACGGTTTTGCGAAGCGACGACTATTTATTTTGTCTCATCATCAATTTAGCTCAAGTTTTAGTAAAATGATTAGCCAGCTATCAAGGTCGTAAGTGGGTGAAGCGGTGACGATTTAAGTTAGGTACGGAAGAACCTTTATAATCGTACCAACACACACTACGGAGGCTCGTTTATTGTTATCTAACCTTTTTGCGATGCGATGCGCTGTCCTTATGTTACATCCAAGTTCATACATTAATAGTAATGTTCTCTAAACATGACGTTCGAAATTGAAACGGTGAATCCACGATGATTTACTTTAAAAAAAATAAGTTTGCTTTTGAAATTGTGTGCGTTCATTTGAGTGAGGTGAGCTGTGAACTTTATTAATATATTCATTCAGCCAGTAAAATTTTAAGCCCTGCCTATCAACCAGCCTAGCATATTCACAACTACAGTTGGCTTCTCGTCTTATTGGATTAACCAGTATTTTACACGGAGCAACTGCCTATCTGCCCTTCATCATCATCATATCAGCCGAAAGACGTCCACTGCTGGACATAGGCCTCCCCCAAGCGTGGTCACATTGATGGGTCCCGTGCGTCTCGCATCCAGCGGATCCCCGCAAGCTTCACCAGGACGGTCCACCTGGTGGGAGGCCATCCAACGCAACGTCTTCCGGTTCGCGGTCACCACTCCAGAACCTTTCTACCCGATCGCCCATCCGTTCTGCAAGCAATGTACCCTGCCCACTGCCACTTAAGTTTGGCAAGTTCGGGCTATGTCGGTAACCCTGGTTCTCTTGCGGATCCCTTCATTTCTGATTCGATCACGCAAGGAAACTCCGAGCATATCCCTCTCCATTGCCCTTTGGTTGACTGTAAGCTTTCTGATGAGGCCCATTGTAAGCGACCACGTCTCAGAGCCATATGTGTGAAACACACACTGGTCATAAACTTTCGTCATGAGACACTGTGGTAAGTTGGACGAGAAGATACCGAGCAACTCTGCCTCCAAAACTCAGTAAATGGGTAAAAGTATACCCCTTACGGTCAAACTTAACTTACTACTAAAGCAAGTTAAATCCAAACTCCTATTCATAAAATTATACCTTAGAAATGCACTTCCAGTATTTAATACTTACTAATTTACTGCTGCGGTTAAACCAGGTGGCAGAGTTACAAACAACCACAGTTAAACCCCTACCGGCTAAAATAACTGGCGGTTTAAGCGATTTGAATATGGCTTTGGGCACACAAATGGTGGACATATTAATTTTGTTTATATTTAAACTAGAGGACGCCTCGCGGTTTCACCCGCGTAGTTCCCGTTCCCGTGGGAATACTGGGATAAAAAGTAGCCTATGTCACCCGGAGATAGAGTAGCTTACAAACGGTGAAAGAATTTTTGAAATCGGTCCAGTAGTTTTGAAGCCTATTCGGTACAAACAAACAAAAAAATCTTTTCTCTTTATAATATTGGTATAGATAAATATTTCAGGGTATGACATTCTCCTCGGACAGAGCTTCTCTGGATGTCATTTCGCTAATAAGCATAATTTTTTATTTGGATCAAAAATAAATCTCATTTGGGCAAGTGTTTTTAGTGTTCCGTACCCAAAGGGTAAAAACGGGATCCTATTACTGAGACTCCGCGGTCCGTCTGTCTGTCTGTCTGTCACCAGGCTGTATCTCATGAACCGTGATAGCTAGACAGTTAAAATTTTCACAGATGAAGCATTTTTGTTGCCGCTATAACAACAAATACTAAAAACCGGCCAAGTGCGAGTCAGACTTGCGCACGAAGGGTTCCGTACCATTATAGCAAAAAACGGCATTAAATCACGTTTTTTGTATGGGAGCCCTCCTTAAATATTTATTTTACTATGTTTTTAGTATTTGTTGTTATAGCGCCAACAGAAATACATCATCTGTGAAAATTTCAACTCTCTAGCTATCACGGTTCTTGAGATACAGCCTGGTGACAGACAGACAGACAGACAGACGGACAGACAGACAGACAGACAGACGGACCGCGGAGTCTTAGTAATAGGGTCCCGTTTTTACCCTTTGGGTACGGAACCCTAAAAACAGAATAAAATTAATATTTAAGTAGGGCTCCCATACAACAAACGTGATTTTTGTGCCGTTTTTTGCAATAATGGTACGGAACCCTACGTGCTCGAGTCCATCTCGCACTTAGCTGGTTTTTATATTTATCCTTTCGTGTGCCCGTAATTAGCGAACCAATAGAAAGGCCAATGTTTCTCGCATGAAATCACAGGTTGGTTGGCTGGTTCGCAAGCTGACTTTGTTTTTAGGAATCGGTAGTCAACAAGGATCCTTATAGTTTCGCCATGTCCGTCTGTGCGTCCGTCGGCAGCTTAGCTCATATACTCTTAGTACTAAAAGCTATAATTTGGCATGGATATACATATTGATCACGCCAACAAAGTGGTAAAATAAAAACAAACAAAAGAAAATTTTTGGTAACATCCTCCATACGTAAATTGGGGATTTTTTTTTTGTCTTTCTCATGGTGTGGGGTATCGTTAGTTGGGCCATTCAAAAATATTAGATTAGGGATCCGTTTGCGTAAAATTACGCTTTAAAAGGCAAATTTATGTTATAGTCAAGTGTCCTTCCCCCTGCCAGCTAAATGGTTGCTTTTGTCAAGTGTCCTTCCCCCTGCCAGGTAAATGGTTGCTTTTGGATATTTAAAAAAAACACGGCAGTAGTATATATAATGAAATTACAAGTAAAATTTCAAAATTTTAAAAACCCCCCGACACATTTATCTTGCGAAAACATCCCAATTCAAACACTAAAACGCCCATAACTTTTGAACGGCTCAACCGATCTTATTCAAAGATAGCTAAGAACACTCTCGACACAATCACCTTTCAAACAAAAAAAAACTAAATCAAAATCGGTTCATCCGTTTAGGCGCTATGATGCCACAGACAGACACACAGCAACACACGTCAAACCTATAACACCCCTCTTTTTCCGTCGGGGGTTAAAAAGGAAAACTATCACAGATAAGTAGTCTTTACAAGTTTACGAGTAATAGCCGACCAACTTATAAAATGTACTTGGAAAAGTAAAAAAAAATGTATATTGATGTATGGTGATCACAATTTTCGAGCGGCAAAGTTAATTTTGTCCTTTCGTTAGAGCAATGTTCGGTGCTTTCATTGTTTATGAATGTTACTAATGTAACCTATCTATTTTGGTGAATGAAACTGTTTATACGGAACTCTCTGTGCGCGATACAGACTCGCACATGACCGGGTTTTTTTATTGCAGCTACTTGCAGCCACGTTTACTTATTGCAATCCCTCAGCTGCGATATCTGATGGGTATGGGAGGCCGCATATGACAACACGGCCGCCTTCGTTGCAATTTCGCCCAGGCGGCACCGAAACCAACATGTTGGCCGCTACGTGGACGGCTTAGTCAGCAAAAGCCCTGGCGGGCGGTCTCTCCTCGGGTTCCTCTTCACTTCACCGTGAGTGTCCAAGCCACGGCTACTGAAACCGTCCGCTTCGACAATGCGGGAACCCACCGAGGGGGCTTTCAGCATACCTGCGATAGGAGAATTGAAAAAGATACTTGAAAAATAGATATATTTACCATTTTCAGATATTGTCTAATTACGTTCCAAAGTAAACTTTATATCAAATTAAAATAAAAATCATTCGTGCTAGCTCAGATGCTTTGTATCTCGCTTACACCCGCACCGAGACTGAAAAACAACACCCATATTTTAAATCACCGCTTCACAAATTAATTGGCGTTTTAATTGATTTCACGGGTCACAGTTAAGCACCTGTCACTGACAGCGTAAATTCAAGTGAAAAGGATTGCCTTACAGTCATATTATTATTTGATTTACGGTCCTTTAATTCTGTATAAATAATTTTGGAGTATGGGTGAAAAACGCCATGAGAGCCGATACAGAAATTTATAACAGTCACAACGGAACTTTGTGTCTCTAAAGTTGGCTCTGCCAACCATTGCGCAAGAAACAGTTTGTCATCGAGTATACTACATAGAGTAAGCGAGATAGGACGATACGACAAACGGAAGCGAGTGAAAGAGACATTTATACAATGCTATCATCACCTCCAACTTTGACACAAAAATAGCTACTGTGCAGGGTCTTGCAGCCAATTCTGTGACACAAAGATCCATTGTGAGTATTATACGCTTGGTGCAAAATCAAAATGAAATCAAAAGTCATCATTCAGCCGAAAGACGTCCCGTGCCTTTGGATTCCAGAAATTTTAACCATGTCACCCAACGGGAGACCTTCTAATGCAGCGTCTTCCGGTAAGCGGTCGCCACTCCAGGCCCTATCGACCATCCGTTCTGCGACCAAAGTCCCCCTGTTCCAGTTTGGCAATTCTTCGAGCTATATCGGTCAAAAGTCATTTAAGTATTCAAATAAGGCTGAGAACATCCGTCTAGCAAGATATGAGGTAATAAAGAATATTACATACATACAAGACACGCGCGAAAAACATAACCCGTCCCATGCAGTCGGCTAAAAATTTACCTGTCCCTGTTAGCAAAAGCTTAATCAGCCTATGAACCCACTGCTTGATCATAGGGCCTACTCTCTCAGGGCAGACCCAGTGCGGATTGGAAATCACAGTATTCCAGAAACAAGTCTTAAAATTTTAGTTCCTTAGATAATTATACGAGAACGGGTACGACGTTTTCCTTCACCGATTTGAGGTGTATGCTTTTTTTTTTTAGTTGGGTCAAATCCACCGCACTATTCCCAAACCACTGCAACTCCTAAAAGCCAGAATCAACAGTAACAACCACCAGAAAAGCGCCGAGGCAATGAAGCTCGACGAAGTCCCGGCGAATGCATTTAACTGTCTTGGATCCCGCAACGAAATTAATCAGAAAAGAAAAAAGCTATGCTTGTTTACTCTTTGAAAATGCCTTCAGGCATTTTAAATGCTTTTAATCAAAACACCACTTAACAATTTTCAAATTATTACATCGCTACCGACAGCCCTCTAAAACAATAAAGTACCTATAATTAATAATTACCGTTGTTTATTCATTAGTTTTCGAATCGAAAATCATAAATTTTCAGCTTTTCACAAACAAAACGCTAATTAATTGGTATTTGCGCGTTGATTATAATATTAGGTTGAAGACTGAGATGTGACAGCGATTTTGATAGCGTTTTTATAAACTGTATATTTTTTATTTATTTTGTTAGGCTCGCATTTGAATACTGTCTCACCTGATGGTAAGCGATGATGTGGTCGAGATGATCTGTAAGATATTTGCATTTGTTTGATTGTACCGAATAGGCACCGAAACTACTTTACCGATTTAAAAAAATCTGTCACCCATTTACATGCTACATTATACCCGAGTAACAAAGGCTATAAATTATTTAAAAAAAAGTTAGAGATCGCATTATGAAAATTGCAATAATGTAACCCAAAGTAGCAACATTTTGCCTCTATTATTTGTTGTGCGCTGAGAAAACTATTGATGATACATAAAAATAATGTACTACATGATTAAAGTTCTCATTATTAAGTACAAAAAAGTCTGCGAGAGTATATATCTCACTATCATAGTTAAGTCACAATAGCAGCTTTTTAACCCCCGACGGAAAACGAGGGGTGTTATAAGTTTGAAGTGTGTTGCTGTGTATCTGTGTGTCTGCCTGTGGCATCATAGCTCCTAAACGGATGAACCAATTTTGATTTAGTTTTTTTTGTTTGAAATGTGATTTTGTCGAGAGTGTTCTTAGCTATTTTGAATAAAATCGGTTCAGCCGTTCAAAAGTTATGGGCGTTTGATTCGGGGTGTTTTCACAAGATATCGTGTCATAATAACGTGTTCAATAGATTGCCGATCGAAGCGTATCTAATAAGTACCAGATAAATTATGTAGCATGAAATAAAAATGAGTCGGGTGTTTTTAAAATTTTGAAATTTTACTTGTGAGTTCTAAAATTAAATTATATCACTTCTGGTAGAAGCAAAATGTGGTTACATTCGTAGTATTAATTCTTATTCAAATAAATAGTTTAAAAAATTGGTGGGTAGGTAGGTACGTAGGTTAAGTGAGTGGGTAGGTATGTAGTGTAGGGTATGTAGGATAGGGTAGGTATGTGGGGTAGGCTTAGGTTAGGTAGCTACACTTAAGCAATAGTATAAAATATTAAACCAAATTTACCTGTAGCCACAAATCTGCTTCCCGCTACCGCTGGTCTTAAACATCCCCTGTATAATTTCCTAGGTATTGCCAGCTTTATCCTTATAATCCTGTCGTTTGCCATCGACTCCCTTTGTGTGCTGTCTCTTGTTAACTCACTCTATCTCGCTCATTTAAGCTCGTAGTTAAGGCGTATATATTCCCCAATGTTAACGCAGTGCTGGCCGTGCTCGGAGCTAGAATCTCAATATTGAACCTCGTTATGAACAGTTTTTTTTTTGCAAAATATTCTTTGATTCACATATGCTATTTCAGTTATGAAGAAATTTTTGCCATGAATTTTTCTGTGTAAAAATATTTTTAAACATATTTGCAAGTCGGTAGTATTTTTATGTAAAAAAGCTTTTTTATTTTTCACTTTTAGTTGTACCTACCTAATAGGCAAGTAGTTTAGTAAGGTACCTATAATGCCAGAATAGATTACCCGAATATCATGAAACTGAACATAATCGGTGAAATGAGATTGTACCAAGGTGAACTGTACACATCTGCGTACCCCTTTAGAGCGTACTGGCGTGATATTAAGTTATGAAATGGTATAAACAATAAACAGACAAGCGATTGCAGCAATTCCGAGAGATTTGCCATTATTTGTTCTGTTGTCTTCGTTATTGAAGATTTCTGTTGTATATCTCCGAAATTCTTCATCAGATGTTCACCAAATTAAAATAGAACCAATTTCGGAATATACTCTTAGAAACAAAAAAAAATATTTCAGAATCGGTCCACAATTGACCGAGATATCGGTAAACAAAAAAAAATAATTAAAAAAGAAAACATGAAGTCGAACATAGAACCTCCTCCTTTTTGGTAAGTCGTTTAACAATATCGCGTTGTTAATTACTTTTTTAGACCAAAACTATTAGCTAGCAATCTTTTCGCTTTGTTTATTTATAGAAATTTCTTCCATAATTCACCATTGATTTCTTTGCATTTTGACAGCCGACCATAGATTAGCGCTCTGTCGTTTGTCTATGGTTTCGAAAAATGATAATTTAGCCGTCGGGATGTTGGTCGTATAATTAATGTGTTTTATTCATATATTTGTTTTATACTTTACACACAAACATACTTTGCCTCACTTTCTGTGTTTATACTATTTTGTTATTATAATTTAATTCACTATTTTTATTTTTGTTTTTTTTTCGTTTCCGTGAATCGGATTAACAATATGTGGGTCTTATCAGAATATTAGCGCAGCGTTATTTTCTTTAAATATCGCTGCACATGCTGAGATAGGAGCCTTTTTGGTCTCGCACGGTGACTTCGGGTCCTCTAGAGCTTGCCATATCCAATATAATGTGACGTCACATAGCCTATAACCAGCGGACAAATAGGACGTTTCCGACGAGACCTCATTTGTCAAATTATGATCAGTAGTTTAGAAGTTATGAGGATAGGATGAACATACATACATACACACATTCCGGTCAAAAACATAACCCTGCCTTTTGTTTTGCCGTAGTCGGGTAAAAATAGCTGCATCATTTTAGACGGATTTGTTGGATAGGCTCACGTTTGACCAGCTCACCTGATGGTAAGCGATGATGTGACCCTTAGGTTACCCTTAGGTATCTCAGGAAACAAATACTCCGGCAGGGAATTCCACTCCTTAGCTGTGCGCACAATGTATTACATAGTTGCGAAAATCAGGTAGATTGATCCTTATAATCTCATCTTTTGCCATCGAGTCCCTTGTGTCTTCCGTCTCATTCTGACTCGCCCTATCTCTTTCTACCTTGAAAGTTTTGAGGTTTGTAGGTCAGAAGGGTTGAAGGTGAACACAGTTGGAATGTGAATTAGCATGTTTAGAGATGACGGTGCAGATAATGCAAGGATGGCCCTGTTCTTAATTTTACCTATTGTTGCTTGTTACAGTTAAGATTAGTTATGTGATAAAAACAAAATAATACCACTAATAATACCTCATCACATCACACCATCATCATCAGCCTTTTTAAATGAAAAAATGTTCAAGGGAGTGGGCTATAATCCACCACGCGGGCCCAGTGCGGATTGGTAGATGTCACATGTCTTTGAATTTTTGGTTCTAGGACATGCCGGTTTCCTCACGATGTTTTCCTTCACCGTTTTGAGAGCAGTGGTGATGAAATAAATTACACAAAGTAAATCGCCTGCTCGGGTTCGAACCCACGACCTACAACTCGTACAATTCGGGACCGTAACCACTGGGCCACCATTGCTCAATAATACCTACCATACAATAAATAACATTACTGCCTAAAGTGCCCTGGGTTGTAGACAAAATTACATTTTATCTACACTCACAACGTAATGTTTCAAATATGAATTCAAAAAATATTTAATAAACATGAATATTTTTTTCGTGTATAGGTAAAATTTAAAAAAAAGCCACTAGTTACAATGCAACATTTGCCTTCGATTTTCAGACAACAACATCATAAAATAACTTTTTAATTTTATAGCACACTTTTAACTTTTACAACCGTTATAGCTGATTATAAAACACTTGTGTGATACTATTATCACGCTCGGCTTCGCCTCGTGTGATAAATACGAACTCGTGTTTTAATAACCCCTATTATATGACCGTTGCATAAACTACTATTACAACATTTCAGCCGAAAGACGTCCACTACTGAACATAGGCCTTCCCCAAGCGTCGCCACACTGATCGGTTCTGTACGTTTTGCATCCACCGGACGCCCGCAGCCTTGACTAGGTCGTCGCTCTACCTAGAGAGAGGCCTTGAAACGCTGCGTCTTCCGGTACGCGGTCACCACTCTAGAACTTTTCGGCCCCAACGGCCATCTGTTCTGCGAGCAATATGCCCTGCCCACTTCCACTTAAGTTTGGAAATTCTTCGGGCTATATCGGTAACCTTGGTTCTCTGCGGATATCTTCATTTCTGATTCGATCACGCAAGGAAATTCCGAGCATAGCCCTCTCCCTTTCGGTTAGTTTAAGCTTTCTGATGAGGCCCATTGTGAGCGACCACGTCTCTGTCCCGTAAGTAATCACTGGCAACACATTGGTCATAGACTTTCGTCTTGAGACACTGTGGTAAGTTGGACGAGAAGATACCGCGATTACATAATCAGCTATAACTATTGTCCAAAAGTTCAAAATTTATGGAATTGACATGCATTACTGAAATGTCTCGTGAATCTATGACAATAGTTATCACAGATAGAATTTAAATTTGTCTAGGGTTTCTATGAATCCAACAAATGAGGCTCTAACATATTTGACCGAATATGCGTCGCATATCATCGGTCGCATAAGGCCAAAACGAACAAGTAGATAATTCAACGTTCAACCTTACGTGCGTTGCGTTAGTGTGTTTACTGTACTAGCTGACTTCGCTCGACGAATCTTTCCTTAGATTTATTAGAACCCTGTTCGTATCTATACTCCATTTGAGATAACATTAGACATTTAAATAAGCCCATATTACAGCCCGTTCAACCGATTTTGACTTCTATTGCCTTGGTGATATTACAAATGGCAACTGTATTTAACAGTTAGTTTTGATAGCAGGTTTATGCTTTTTATGCTATCCTAAGATTTACGGGATGGAACTCAAAATCGGTTAAACGGAGTGTAAAAAAGGGTTGTAAAAATGTCAAATGTTTTTTTCAAATGGAGTATAAAAATTTGAAGATGCTGCGTAAATGTGTCGTTTATATAGGAGTTCCTTATAAAATTACAAAAGTGAACACAAAGAAAGGTCATTGACAATTCATCACCAAGAGGCATTCAATGGATGGGTAACTATCGCCAATATCATACCAAGACTTACGACTTACTTTGTTATAAAAACAACAACCACATTAATTGAGAATTAGTTTTTCTTTCCATTCTGATTAGACTATCTTAAAACAATACCTAACTTAGATTTTTTCCCAGTTTTATGATAAAACTCACAAAAACTTCTTAATCACGTAAGCAATCAAAAGAACTCTGCCAAACAATCATCTTTTTATTGCTTTAATCCTGAAATATAATAAAAAACTTTAAACATCAATTTGCCAACGTTTGGTTACACTTTCTAATCTTATAACAGTAAAACCTATAAAAGTTGCCTATCCCTTATATATTTACAATGCGAAAATATATGGAAACGAGGGAAACATTTCACGAAACCTTCTCAAACAAAAATACATTCTAACTCTTAACAAATAAAGTTTATTTTTCACTGTCTACAAGATCGGAATTGGTATGTTATGTGTCAAAATAAATGTAAACCTTAACCTTCTACAACTAAGGTGTATTTTTTATTGACTTCAAGGTCTCTTTCATTCTGCAGAACGTTCATTGAGAAGTTATGTAATCATCAACATTCAACGACTACTATCTAAACCAAACCTTAACTCTCTTTGACTAAGACGCATTTTCCAAGAACATAACCTTGACTTTCAGTCTTCAAAACTTCTATAGCACACAATTATGAACTTTAGGCTTCTAGTGTTAAGGTATTTTTTCCTATGTATTAAAATTCACTTTGTATTTGCACGGCAATCAGGGGAAGTAAGAACACATCGACTGTAGGTGATACTTATAATTCAATGCAGGTCGTGAGGGGAATAAGGGATTATGTGGTTTAGGAAATAACCTTCACCTAAATATTGAGAAAGTTTGGAGGTCAGAAAGGTAACCCATTGATATACAAAAGTTTCTATAAAATTATTATTATGAATACGGGGAAAAAAGTCTTTTATTTACCTTTAAATAAAACAGACTTTGCTACAACACAATTATTCCTTGCTATTGCGTAGCTCTTTGCTACGCCGTAACAGTGACAGCTACGGCGTAGCAAAGAGCTACGCAGTAGCGTGGATCTTGCTACGGCGTAGCAAACATTTAACTTAGTTCATACGTGATTGCATGATTAATCTTGCGTTCACGTTTTAGGAAGTTTCATCACATAACTTAATGGCTGTATTTCCCGAAGGGCTAGGCAGTGGTTTACTTATGGAATACCCAAATTATGCCAATTTGTACTGAAAAATTCAAGACAGAAAAACCCAATAACTTTTTGCCTCACCGGGGAATCGTACTCAAAACGTTTACACACTAGCGAGCACTAGAATAAAAAAAAATATTACAAAAAAAAAAAATTACCAAGTGAAAAATAACTTTGTTTTGGAAGTCGCTGTCTTTGACAGGTACCATTTTTTTCGTTTTGGAAACCGACTTCCAAATGAAGGTTATTTTTCAGTTTGTAGTTTTTTTTTATTTGGGAGTCGGTAGTATTTTTTTTTGTATAAAAGTATTTTCACTTTTTAGTTGTACATACCTAATAAGCAAGTTGTTTAGTACGGTACCTTTAATGTCATATTAGATTACCCGAATATTATGAAACTTGTACCCCTTAAGAGCGTACTGGCGTAACGTTATGTTATGAAATGGTATAAAAATAATCAGACATGCAATTGCATCAATCCCGAGATATTAGCTGTTATTTATTGAAGAGTTCTTTATCAGATCTTCACCAAATTAAAATGGGATCAATTTCGAAACATACTTATTCAAACAAAAAAAAAAAAAACAAATCGGTCCACAATTGACGCAGAAATCGACGAAAATACAAAAAAAAGAACCATAATCTTGAACATAGAACTTCCTCCTTTTTGGAAAGTCAGTTAAATAGCAATAGATATGGTAATTTCTGCTTTAATCCAGCCATATGTGTTTTCAGTGTTTTTTCACGCATATACAAACATCAATCCATCATTCCATGCAACTAATACATATGTATATGTATGCATGTTTATATGTTTGCCCAGACAACGATACATCACCGTCAGAAGACGTACACTGCCCTAAATTAACCTAACTGACCTACATTCAAATACACACACACATACAAGGAGATTCTGAACAGCCAGTATTATTCTCTAAACATAAGTTTGAAATTCGAATCTGCCTGCCTAAGCCTTATCCCAACTACGTTGGAGTCGGAGATTAGAATGCTTGGAAACAAGCTGGTCCTGCTCCATAGGGCAATCTTTAGTGTAGACAAAATCAAACTGGTTAATTTGTATTATATTCATAATTATAGTAATGCTTTTTTTTTTCTTTTTTGTTTAAGAAATTGACTCACACACTGTTCCGTTGTTGTTGAATAAGCAAATTTACCTATGTTTGCAATATTTGTAAGTATGTGAGAACCATGTTCCTATTTATTAAGTGAAGAAATTTGCCTATTAGTGCTTGTAATACTTTATACCTATGAATTTATGTAAGTAAGTAAATGTTGTAAAACACTTCATTTTTAAAAGAGTATGTATGGAGTTTCTTATCCGTTCTACTCCATAACAAGTAATTTTTCCGAATGGACGGTAGAATCAATTATTATTAACTTTAGATATATATTTTAGTGCCGCTTGAAGCAAAGAATTTTTGTCTTTGTCTTTTGTCGGGTTCCAATCTAGCCGTATTCAGCTGACTTATATGAAAACACTGCCTATCTGACCTCCACAACCCAGTAACTTGGTAACACTGATAACCATGGCAAGACTAGTGTCAGATCTCAGGCTTCTGACTACCCGTAACGACTAAGATCTTCAAATGACAGCCGGGACCAACGGCTTAACGTGCTCTACAAGGCACGGAGAAGATGCTCAACCATCCACGGATTGACCTTGGCAAGCGTTGCTTAATCTTGAAGATTGAACCGTGCGGCTGTTATTATTCAGCAACGAAGTTCGTTATCAACTGACCCTATCAATTCGAATATTCCATGAATATTGTTGCTAGGTTTCTAGTCTTTATGGTCTGTGTATTTCACAAAGTAAGACTGGCCATCAGTAAAATATTTCTCTAAACATCAGTTCGAAATTCAAACAGTGTCTCGTTGTGAATCCGCGATGATTTACTTTAGAAACAAATAAGTTCGCTTTCGAATCGTGTGCGCTCACTTGAGTGAGGTGAGCTGTGAACAGTAAAAATACTTGAGTGGCAGCTAAGTCAACTAAACTAGGAATATTACTAAACTAGTTTTTTATGCGGCATCTTTGCCATCGCCTGTCATTTCCCACGGGGGAACCGTGCAGTTTGCCTTGAAGATAAAGTACCCAAGTAAAGTACTCAACGATAATGAAGCTATTTTTATCAGTGTAAGACTTTTCGCTAACGGACCAGTACTGCCAGAGCTAGACTCCTATAAATTAACAATCCATTTGGATTCCTTAGGAATATATATATGTTTTTTAATTTTAACCTACTTAAAAAAAGGAGGAGGTTCTCAATTCGTCGGTTTTTTTAAAAAAATGTATTTTCCCCGATTACTCAAAGACGCCTAGACCGATTTGGAAAATTCTTCTTTTGTTTGAAAGGGTATTCGGGATTTCGTCGAGCTTCATCGCCTCGGCGCTTTTCTGGTGGTCGCCACTTTGATTCTGGCTTTCAGGAGTTTCAGTGGTTGTGGAATAATGCGGTGGAATTGTCGCAATCAATTTTTCCAGGTGGTCCCATAGTCATCAGGTCAGGAATTGATGATGGGATCCTGGAGAAATCGAGGGAACGCCTTACGCCAGCGGGTAAACCCTCGAAATCCGAAATAAAACAATGTATCCTAGTTGTATTTGGGCTTATTAGAATCGTCATCAAATGTACTTTGCTATCAATGATTTTCATGATAATCGGAGATAGGTACCTATCAAAACTAAAAAGAGATAAATAACAAACAATTTAACAAAAAATAACTAACCAACTTCCAAAACAAAACACTACAAAGCCAAAAATAACTTTCTTTTCCGAAGTCGGTAAAACAATAGGTACCAAAGACTCTAGATAGTCTTTTGGTTTTGCAACACCTTTTTGTTGTTAGCTTTCAGAAATGCTCATGCATACTGCGCTACCACGGGGAGATAGCGCAGTTATGCGGGACTCCAACCCACTAAAAGTCCACGGTGTCTTCCAGTGCCGCTTATGGCGGGAACGCGTGCACGCGTTAGCACTCACCGCGTACCCGCCGCGGCTGTCCGTCAAAGGACCCTCCTCTAGGGAGTACTCCCCATCACTGGCGCACCAGAACACACAGTGCGCCGTGACCACCCAAAGGACCAAACTAGCACATGGGTGCCAGACGACCCCGTGTATGGCACCCTTGGTCCCCATATGACGTGTCAAGGTCAATGGCCCCGCCACCTACCATTTGTCGGCCGCAGCGAATAGAGAGAGCGGCCAACACTATACCGACACCCCTCCACCCCTGCGGCCCAGCACTCCTCTTCCGCCGCGGCCCAAACCCTCAGCCGCAATATCTTATGGGTTTGGGAGACCCCATACGACATCGCGGCCCGCCTCAATTGCGATGTCGCCCAGGGCAGCACCGCAACCTACATGTGCCAGTGCATCGCATGTGCACAGAAGGTGCTCCATGCTTTCCGTATGTTCTCCACACAACCTGCATATGGGTGTCGCGGTTAGACCCATCTTCATGAGCATATCGTTGGATCCAAAGTGCCCAAGGCCCCAAGTAGTTAGCGGATTTGCCCCCTGCTTATATTCCAAATGCATTCTCGTGCTTTGAACGTAGAGCCCAGGCATTTCTTGGAGTGTTGCAGACCGGTGTTAGACAGCCAATGTGTTCGTTGTCTGTGATCTGCTAACTCCTTAAATGTAGCTTTACGAGACACATCGAAATGCCTACACATGGTCCTGATCATGGTCATGGCCATGATCCTCTTATAGTTAGATATAATAATCTATTACCATATTTTACACATTTTGGCACAAAGTGTCAGTTAACTTCAAAAGTTCTGCCAAGTTAAATTGTTATGTGCCATAGTTTTAACATTTTGTCTTATCTCTTCTCATCGTTGGCAACTGTTTTATAATATTAGACGTGGTCTACTTGTTATTTTGTATTAAAGTGGTAACCTTTAAACATAAGGGACTTAAAGGCGCCAAAAATATGGATGAATTGTGCGTGTGCAAAGAAAAGAGAGTCAGTGGTAGCTTGGAGGTTAAGAGGAAATGTGGAAAGTATAAAGTCAGCATGTATCTTCGTTATTCAATTTATGGAATATCTTTTAAATTTATCAAATACTGGAGGAGGAAATAGGCGAGAACCAAACCTCGAATTATGACTTTTAAGTAAGGACATTCATTCAGTCCGAGCTCTCTGCCCGCATTTCCTCTTCATCATCATTATCATCAGCCTATTCATGTTTTCACTGCTTGGATATAGGCCTCCTCTCTTTCCACCACGTGGGCCCAGTGCGTTTCAGTGGGTGTCACATGTCTTCGAATTTTTGGTTCTAAGACATGCCGATTTCCTCACGATGTTTCCTTCACCCTTTTGAGAGCAATGGTGATGAAAGAATTCAAACAGAGTAAAGCTTCAGCTTGGGTTCGAACACATAACTTGTAAGTCGCTGCCGATACCACTGGGCCACTACTGCTCTCATTTCCTTTTAAAGTGACGAAATCTATACTAATAAAGAATCTATACTAAAATAATATATAATATTATAAAGCTGAAGAGTTTGTTTGTTTGTTTGTTTGTTTGTTTGTTTGAACGCGCTAATCTCAGAAACTACTGGTTGGAATTGAAAAATTATTTTTGTGTTGGATAGTCCATTTATTGAGGAAGCCTATAGGCTATATAACATCACGCTACGACCAACAGAGGCAGAGCATAAATGAAAAATGTTGCAAAAACGGGCAAAATTATTCCTTTTTGAGAGCTTCCGTTGCGTGCGCTGCGTAAACGGTTTAATTACACAACAATCATGTATGTAGAGTAGGTAGGGTTGATGGGTAGGTAGGTAGCCAGTTGACGGGAGCGAAGCCGCGTGGGACAGCTAGTGGGAGATAAAAACGTGATGCGCCGACCCCAAGTAACATAGGACAAGGGCAAAGGGGATGATGATGATAGATTATTTAGGAGACTCTGCAAAAGGGATTTGTGGCCGTCTGCAAGTGGGCTGATCGGTCAAGCTACATATGCCGCGGTCAGTCTGAAGATGAGTGGCAAGTCAATTCATAGTGCTCCTCCGTGCCTCGAAAGCACGTTAAGCTGAAGGTCCCGTATTTAGTGCTTAATTATTATTGCTTATGTTTGTAACTTATTATTTAAACTTTATATAAATTTAAACTTGCACCAAGTGCAACCCCATGTCTTGTCCAGGCAATCTCTCTCCATTCTGGGTTGCCTGGAAGAGATCGTAGAACGCGATAAGGTCGCCTGTTGTATGTATGTTTTTTTTATTGTAAGGTTTTTCAAAATCAAAATCAAACTTTTTATTTCACTGGCCTACATAGACACTTATAAAACGTCGACCAAATGTGCACGGTTCGGGTTGGTCGTTTCCTATGGAGAAGAACCGGCAAGAAATTGCATAGTTACTCTTTTTAAAAATGGTTTGGTTATACTATATTTCCATGTCACAGCATTATCACTATGGGGGGACAGCGTAGGCCCGATAATAAGTCGTAAGAAACTAAAAAAAAAAAGATTATATAATATATAAAAAGTTAACAAATGTTAACTAGCATCTAGAAGGCCTACAATGTTCACACATTCACAAAATAATCGGTAAAAGAATCTATAAAAAGGTAAAAAAAATACTAAATTTTACATGTGGCATAAATGTTGTTATCAGTGCTGTAACTATTCTTAGCAAAGGACTACAAAGATGATTGAGAACCATTGTAAAAAAGTCTAATTAAAAGAAGAAAAACAAAAAAGAAGATTGAGAATAGTTAGAGACATCCACATATTTGTTTGCGTATGTATCATTATTTTTATGTTTGTGTACAATAAAGTATATATAAATAAATAGACTTTTCACGACGTATCGTGTTACTTAGTAACCAGAGTGAGTAATTTTGGTAATTTCCAAATCTCAAATAAGATCTATTCATAATTTACTTCAATATTACATCGTTATCACCCGCATATAATTAGCTTGTAGTGATACTAAACGGATCAACAAACTCCTAACTCTATTTGGTTCAAGATTGTACCGACATAAGTCCCAGGCGTCTGAGATCCAATCAATACCGCGATTGAAATAGTTTATTAGTCAATTAACTATGAATAGTTCTATTAACTAGGTTGGTAACTGAATCTCGTCTTCGACCCCACAAATCTCAAGCAAGAAATCGTAGCTCTGCATCCGTCTCAAATGATATTTGTTTCTGTAAATAAGTTAGCATTACACGTCAGGAAATAGTATTACATGTGGATACAATAATTGGAAAGAGTAATGAATGAAATACGACTAACAAAAGGTTCTTACTGGTGGTGTTCTACCGAAAGGCCAGATGTACATTACTGATAACCGGCGTGCGTGTACGACCTGATGACGTATGAAAGTGGACGAAGCAAAAGGAGTATGTAAGGGTCGTACATTCGTAGCAGGCGAGGTTCTGTAGTTTCTGCTTTCAATGTAAAAAAGTTAATTCGCTTCTTAAGCAGACGGGTTTTTTGGTTTTTTGAATTAACTTTTTTTATTTAAAACTTTCAAGTATTTTTTTCAACATATAAGTGATATATAATCTTGGAATAATCTCTTAAAACCCTTTATTTTGATACCCTCCAAGATGGGATAAAATAAAGAAATTTGGGCCACCACAATATGGCACCCAACATCCGAAATCTTTCCATTTTCTAATTTTGATGTAGGCAGTGACACTCGCAGGCTTAAGGTTGCCCTAGTCGAAAATTCTTCCATACAAACGTAGTCTGGTGATTACCCCACTGTTTGACGGTGTTCATTCAAAATAAAAAAGATATGAATTTGTCTCGTCATTATCTAGCCCTATATGGAAACAAATAAAGTAAAAAAATATATATATTTGAAAGTTATGAGCGTCGACATTTCCATATTTCAACACTAATTTTAACGCATCTTTGGGCGCAATTAAATACCATAAAAAGAAGGAAAATTGCAAAACAGTCAACATACAGAGATAAATTAGAGTTCAAGAATGCAAAATAAAATGTGTTATAGCGGTTTGAGAAACCTCTTCATCCTTGTGTCTATCATGAAAAGTGGACTGTATTTGAAGGGTTCTGGCAATAGTGCGTTGAAAATAAGCGGGAAAATATTCACGGATCAATTCGGGCGATCTAGTATGGAAATGAGGGAAGTAGTACGCCTTACCTTGTAGTGGTCGATGCCAGCCCACGTGTGGCAGCGAGCTGGTGTTCTTCTACTCCAAACTGGCGACCTTCAGGATCCACACACTTCACACAATTGTTATATATCCGCGAGGCGGGTGAATAGACACGGTTCACAAGGTTCTCAGCAATCTAACTAATTAGATGCATCAGTCTCCAGCCAGGTGGCTTGGAAAGCTGGCGGTTGAGATACGAGGCCCGTTCACGTTGAAGTTTCGGTTCGTTCTGGCGACCTGTCATTAAGGCGTACATAAAGGGAAAAGGAATGAGGAAGGAACGAGATAATTAAGATATCGATCGCCCGCGAAATCTCAAATGCGTTTGTCTATGTGTTTTCGGTCATTGATTTATGACATTTACAAGAGATGGTGCTACCATTTTCCCGGCCTTAAAGGGTCACCTTTAATGAAAATTAAACTTAGCCCTATGAGGTGTACTACCGTATACCTATTCAGCAATACGGACTAAGATGCGGATTTTTATATTTCAATTATTAAGATTTAAGATAAATACTGCGAGTTGCATAATACATTAAGTTGCATACCTATAGTTAAATCTTAATATAAAATTATGTTGCGTCGCTAACTAACTAAAACTAAGAGACCTAACTATCAAGCCAGGCCTTATTGAGTCGGTAATGGACACAGACGCACAACAGGGCGCACATAGCTACCCTTTGCGGTTTTCACAGTAACAACACGGGTTGTACCGTCCTTGGAGGTATGCAATTTATCAATAATGCCTAACGACCATGAAAGGGGCGGAGAGTTATCAGTAATGATAACTACAATAGTACCCTCTTGTATAGAAGGTGCAGGACTATTCCATTTGGATCTAGCCTGAAGTTGATGTAAGTATTCTGAACGCCAGCGCTGCCAGAACGACTGTACCAGTTTGTCAAGTAGAGTATGTCGCTGAAGCAAGCTGAGCGAGTCTGCTTCAGGAGCGGGAAGGGACAACAATGGCGCGGTGTGCAAGAAATGCGCAGGGGTCAGTGCTGATGGTTCAGTAGGGTCACTACTCAAAGCAGTAAGTGGCCGCGAATTAACTAGAGCCTCAACTTGACTAAGGACAGTTATAAGTTCCTCGTAGGAGAGGATTTGTTGACCTATAACTTTAAAAAGGTGAGTTTTAACTACCTTAACCATACTTTCCCAACATCCTCCAAAATGTGGGGAAGCAGGCGGAATAAACTTCCAATCTATATGATTGAAGGAAAGTTCTTCCTCAAGATGAGGACGAAAATCTTTAAGAAATTTGTGAAGGTCGCGTAAATAAGAACTTGCACCTACGAAACAAGTACCGTTATCGGTATATAAGCATTTAATAGGACCGCGTCGCGAAAGAAAGCGTTTTAAGGCTGCAAGGAAAGTCACTGTACTTAAATCTGTAGCCACTTCAATGTGCGTGGCACGCGTCGTCAAACACGTAAAAATGCAGAGCCAAGCCTTACGGCTCTTAACACCTCGACCACGAAATGGTGTATACTGCAGCGGGCCTGCATAGTCACAGCCGGTGTGAGTGAACGCCTTGTCGACTTGGTTAACACGCTGGCTAGGTAGATCTGCCATAAGTGGAAGAATAGGACGCGGGCGGAACTTAAAGCAAGTGTTACAGTTGTGGATTCTGTGACGAATTATTCGACGTGCAGCTAAAATCCAATAATTATGCCTGAGTAAGGACATAAGCAACTCCGGACCGGCATGAAGATGTTTCTTGTGACAAAAGTCAACAAGAAGATCAACAATATGGTCATGACGTGGTAGAATACAGGGATGTTTATATTCGTAGGGTTCGTCCGAATTTGTGAGACGACCACCAACTCGTATGATGCCGTGCTCATCGAGAAACGGCTTAAGCTTATGGATGGCGGGAGTACATGGTTTATTATTTTTTAAATTTAAAATATCGTTACGGAAATGAACATCCTGTACAGCTCGCAGCAGTTTAATTTCTGCATATTTCAGATCAGAGCTTGATACAGTACGTGCACTAGGCAGTTGTCTTAAAAACTTATAGACGTAAACAATAGCGCGTAGCAACTTAGACCACGACGAAACACGTAGTGCTAGCGCGTAAATTGGTGATTCCGTAACCTCAGAAACCACGGCATGAGCGACTGATTTCTGTTCGGGTACGCCCTCATGCAGTGCATTGTGTTCGAAAGTATGTATGGGCCACTCAGCTGGGTCATGAGAAACCCACGATGGTCCACGATACCACAATGGATGCTGCAAGAGCTTAGCTGGCGTGACACCACGAGACAGACAATCAGCGGGGTTCTCAGTACCTGCGACATGGTTGAAACAATTAGCGGGTATAAGCTCTATCAGCTTAGTAACCCGATTGGCAACAAAAGTTTGCCAGCGGTGCGGTGAGGAATTTATCCAGGCGAGCACTACTTTAGAGTCAGTAAACGCGTATACCTTATGGATGCGGTAGTGGGGCGATATTGTGTCTTGTACCTTGCGAAGCAACTTAGACAACAGTAGGGCCGCGCACAACTCTAGTCTAGCCACCGAAATGGTTTTCACAGGTGAGACTTTAGACTTCGCACTAACTAACTGCACGGAGTAGTTATAACCATTGTATATTTGCATGTATACGACTCCACCGTAAGCACGCTCGCTGGCGTCAGCGAAACCTACTAAATTCATGGTGCATCCGTCGACCAACCCCAGATGACGCGGGATAATAATTTCATTAAGCGTAGAAAGCTCAGTACAAAACTGCTTCCAAGCGGTGACTATATGTTCAGGTGGTATGTCGTCCCAGTCACACTTTGCTAGCCAAAGTTCCTTAATTAAGAGCTTAGCGTACAGAATAGTGGGGGCGACAAAACCCATTAAGTCCCATAGCCGAGCCACTGTGGAAAGCATGGTTCGCTTAGTACATTTATCATCTGGTGTGGTGACGTCAAAGCGGAAACTATCACAAGACTTGTCCCAGCGTAAACCCAGGACCTTATGCGGTATAGACTTCTCATACTCGATATCGGGCGAAGCCTTATGAGTATCAGGTATGTGTGCGAGAACCTCTTTCGAGTTACTTGTCCATTTGACAAGGTCGAACTGGCCTCGCTTGAAGAGCTGAATAAGCTCATCACAAAGCGAAGTTGCTTGCGGTATGGACATGACACTACAGGCAATGTCATCCATATATAGGGCGGAAGAAGCAGCAGCAGACGCTGCAGGGAAATTATCGCCTTCATCAGCGACTAACTGGCGGACTACACGTAACGCGTGATATGGACTCGACTTAAATCCGAAGCAAACACGATTAAATTGGTAGACCATTATAGGTTCATGTTTACTGAATCTGTAAAAGATGCGTTGAAATCTACGGTCCGATTCACGAACGCCGACATTGAGAAACATTTGGCGGCAATCAGCAGACAGGGCTATTTGAAAGAGTCGAAAACGAATTATAATATTAAATAAATCATCCTGTAGATTGGGGCCTGCATGTAGAATGTCATTGATCGACTGTCCCGATGTAGTTTGACTACTAGCGTCTAAAACCACGCGAAGTTTAGTGGAAGTCTTATCTTCGCGAACGACACCGTGATGCGGAATGTAATATGACAGATTAGAAACGTTGTCATCTTTTAAAACCGGACTCAAATATCCCTTATTTATGTAGTCCGACATGACGTCATTGTAAGCGCTGCGTAACCCTAAGGACGCATCAAGTTTGCGCTCCAAACAATGAAAACGCCTAAGTGCGGCAGCGTATGAGTCGCCTAGCGAATAAGGGTCGTCGCAAAATGGCAGCGACACAATATATCTACCACTGTCATCGCGAACAGTGGTAGCGCGAAAATGTTCTTCGCACTCGAGATCCTTACGGCTCTGCGAGGGCGAGGCGGAAATTTCTTCAAGCTCCCAGAATCGCTTGAGAAGCGAATCTAAACTGGGATCTTGAAGAACAGAACAACATGAAGTTGTACTCGTACATACCCCTATTTGCCTACTGTGTTTTCCTATAGTGGCCTCCTTCACCAACCTTACGTTATGGAAAGCGGCACACTATACCAGGCAACCCCTTACGAGGTGTCTGGGACCATCTTCGGTAGGTCACGCCTCCGAGACATCACACGTTTCACGGAACAATACATATCCTCGAATGAGGCGTAGGCTTGATAGCTAGGCTTCGCATCGGGATATACAGCCAGTAACCTAGCATTATAATCATCCAATAATCTATGAAAGTCCTTTCGAATATCATCTACTGTTACACAAGAACTGAGAAAGCCTTCTCTCACCGATTCGGAAGTATTAGCGACTTTAGAACGATCATAAATTGACTGAATACGCTCGAAAAGTATATTACGCTTAGCTTCTAAAATCACTAACTGTTGATCTTCCGAAGAAGCGATTGCTTTCGCATCACGCGGCATTGTTATGTTATATAGTTACAAATAACCACACAAACAAAACAATGTACGGTAATTATTTAAACGAACAACTATATGTAGAAAAGTAATACTACTGATTGTGACTGTACTGTGACAACGGGTTTCGCAATATTTGCGTAGTAACGAAATAAGTTTTTTCGTAGTACCCACTAACCAAAGTAATTATATAGTACAAAATGTTAATAGCATTACTATCCTAACCAGTTTTATTGTTAAGTTTGAATATTGTTTAAGATAAATGAATAGGTATAAATATGCAACTTATAGCCCGCAATCGTCTAAACGTATTCGGTAAAGTTATGATATTTATACTGCGTAGGTACCTACAAGTAGTACACCTATTTTATTTTTCTCTTATAGAATGAATGTCTACCCCGCGGTATTCGGAAAGTAACTTATTCCTAACACTTTATAATTGGAGGTAGGTGATTCCTATAAGGACGGTTAAACTAAAAGACGCTTGAAATATAGAAATTTACAATACGACAAGTTAGTTTTAAATAAGAATTATTTTTAATAATAGCAGATACGTAATTATGAACCTGCTATAGCGGCGTTGATGGAACCACGTATTGGGTTTACAATTTGATTATGTGGGTAGGCGGCTAGGTGCCACGACCCTAGTAGGAATTTATGATTGATTCCTACGTAAGAAATAAAGGAAAATGGATATATTATAGTAATATATCGGGCTACGAAGGACCAAAAATGTTATAGCGGTTTGAGAAACCTCTTCATCCTTGTGTCTATCATGAAAAGTGGACTGTATTTGAAGGGTTCTGGCAATAGTGCGTTGAAAATAAGCGGGAAAATATTCACGGATCAATTCGGGCGATCTAGTATGGAAATGAGGGAAGTAGTACGCCTTACCTTGTAGTGGTCGATGCCAGCCCACGTGTGGCAGCGAGCTGGTGTTCTTCTACTCCAAACTGGCGACCTTCAGGATCCACACACTTCACACAATTGTTATATATCCGCGAGGCGGGTGAATAGACACGGTTCACAAGGTTCTCAGCAATCTAACTAATTAGATGCATCAGTCTCCAGCCAGGTGGCTTGGAAAGCTGGCGGTTGAGATACGAGGCCCGTTCACGTTGAAGTTTCGGTTCGTTCTGGCGACCTGTCATTAAGGCGTACATAAAGGGAAAAGGAATGAGGAAGGAACGAGATAATTAAGATATCGATCGCCCGCGAAATCTCAAATGCGTTTGTCTATGTGTTTTCGGTCATTGATTTATGACATTTACAAGAGATGGCGCTACCAAAATGATTACATATACATTTAGACGTTTTTTCATGATATCCAGACACCCAAAGGTATTTTTATAAAATTTTGCGCGCTTGATTTTATTCTAAATCATCATCCATTTCGCTACAAATTTGCAAAAATGCTAATTCGTACGTGAACTACCTTCCTACTGCTCATCACAGCATCAATCTTTTTCGCACGTGTTGTCGAATGAGATAGCATGCATTTTAACCCCGCGCCCAAAATAGTCCGTTCCGTCGACTAGGGCAACCTTAAGACGAATCGATTGACGTAAGAATCATCAAAATCGGCCAATGCGTTTGTTATGTGGCGTTCTAGTTGAACGCCACATAGGAACAAACATACATACATGGATACATACAGAGACTGATAAACACATTACCCTCATCTGGCAGTCGGGTAACAAGAACTGCCACTGGGAATAAAGTACCTATCGTGTCCGATAAGATGGCAACCATAACTCATTATTATTCTATAAACCTATATTGATTAAGGATACGCGTCAATGAGAGTACGTCTGATTGAATTGATTCATCGAGGGGTTGGGCATAGATATCCTCGAGGACGTGGGATGGGATGAGACATAATATCTTGTAGAATAGTTGCTATCTTGAGTAGGGTTTGTTAGATTTGAATACAATACGGCAAGCGATTTATTGATTCGATATTATTTGCTTTTAAACATAGAACAACGTACAACAAACGAACATAGCGTATATTTTTTTTATTTGTAAAATAAACATGTAAATAAAAACATTCTTAAACACTAAACAAAAGTAAACTATACAAAATTATACTAAACCTAAAACTACTTCCTTATCCTTACATAGTATAAAACAAAGTTGCTGCCCGCTGTCTGTACCTATGTATGCTTTGATCTTTATAACTACGCAACGGCATTTGATGCGGTTTTTTTTAATTGATAGTGCGATTCAAGAGGGAGGTTTACATGTATAATACACGCTGGCGAAGCCGCTGGCAGAAGCTAGTACACTATATACAAAAGAAAGGTACACTTAGGCGTCGAAGTACACCTCCACATCGCTATCATCCGGGAAAGTGCCCAGAAGACTGGCAACATTGCCACGTTGAATGGAAATGCTGATTATATGTGCAAAGAACGAGCTAGCCCTCTGGTCAAGCACAGTGTCGATCAGTCGTTGAGAGCTCTCCTTAAAAAGGAGACGTGCAGTCAGGGCCCATGACCCAAGCGTTTCGACCACAAACGGCTCAAAACAGTAATTACCAATTAGGTTACAGTATTAAATATCATACTATACATATAGGTAGGCTCGTATTGGGTATTGGTACACTAAAATAGTTTCTTAAACATTGTCAATATTCTGCATTTACGACCTACTGGTCTATTCTTTAAAATCTTTCCGTGAAAAAGGTAAAGTGAGTTACTTGAAGTGACCAATTTTATTCGGTTCGACAGTTCCAAGTTTTTTTTATAGATTAGCATTAAGGCCTATTCACACATATCAGTGCCGTAACCGGGACGTGACAGGGCTCAGTCATTGAAGATTCGTCACTGGCCCTGCACGGCCCGTGCACGTGTCAGACATATGTGAACGAGTTCATATAAAATGTACACAACGATATTTTTTTGATCCCCTGACGGGCCACGGTCCGTTCACGTCGCGAACACGCCCCTGATATGTACCTTTATTGATGGTAGTGATAAAAATGAAGAAAAAAATGTCGTCAAAACAAAAAAACGAAATATAGATGTATTTACGGTTGGCGCAGTGGTTGAGCGATTGACTGCTGCGCTGCGTGTCGCGGGTTCGATTCCCGCACGGAACAAATATTTGAATGACCTACAGATAGTTGTTCCGGCTCTGGGTGTTGGTGTATGTGAGTTTATGTTTGTAAACGCACCCACGACACAGGAGGAAATTCCTAGTGTGGGGCAATGTTTTTATTTAAAAAGAAATAGAAAGAAAGAAGATGAAAGTTACATACGAAATTGTTTTGTATGATTTAGTTAGTTTATAAGTTTTTTTAGTCTTTAGTTTATGTAGAAGATTTACACAAATTAATGTTCCACTAGATTTTTGCTACGTTTAATTTAGGCGCTAGTTATTAAATACCTACTAATATTGATTTACCAAAGCCAACAAAATTGTTCTGAAATTTTCTCGTCGTTTCTTTCAAATGAAAATTTATTGGCCCACAAATCATACCACAGCAATTATTGTGCAAAAGAATACATCGAATGCACTTGCAACCTCGTTTTATAGTAGTACACGTGCCAGTGCCCCGGAACTCGGCAGCAACCTTGAGCGCACGACAAAATTCTGCTGGACTTTTGTATCCATCGCCACGAAGTTGTGCGCTGTGGAATTTCTGAGCAACATATTTAAACTACGACCAACAGAAACAAGGTTACCGACATTTCGCTACAAATTTGCAAAAATGCTAATTCGTACGTGAACTACCTTCCTACTGCTCATCACAGCATCAATCTTTTTCGCACGTGTTGTCGAATGAGATAGCATGCATTTTAACCCCGCGCCCAAAATAGTCCGTTCCGTCGACTAGGGCAACCTTAAGACGAATCGATTGACGTAAGAATCATCAAAATCGGCCAATGCGTTTGTTATGTGGCGTTCTAGTTGAACGCCACATAGGAACAAACATACATACATGGATACATACAGAGACTGATAAACACATTACCCTCATCTGGCAGTCGGGTAACAAGAACTGCCACTGGGAATAAAGTACCTATCGTGTCCGATAAGATGGCAACCATAACTCATTATTATTCTATAAACCTATATTGATTAAGGATACGCGTCAATGAGAGTACGTCTGATTGAATTGATTCATCGAGGGGTTGGGCATAGATATCCTCGAGGACGTGGGATGGGATGAGACATAATATCTTGTAGAATAGTTGCTATCTTGAGTAGGGTTTGTTAGATTTGAATACAATACGGCAAGCGATTTATTGATTCGATATTATTTGCTTTTAAACATAGAACAACGTACAACAAACGAACATAGCGTATATTTTTTTTATTTGTAAAATAAACATGTAAATAAAAACATTCTTAAACACTAAACAAAAGTAAACTATACAAAATTATACTAAACCTAAAACTACTTCCTTATCCTTACATAGTATAAAACAAAGTTGCTGCCCGCTGTCTGTACCTATGTATGCTTTGATCTTTATAACTACGCAACGGCATTTGATGCGGTTTTTTTTAATTGATAGTGCGATTCAAGAGGGAGGTTTACATGTATAATACACGCTGGCGAAGCCGCTGGCAGAAGCTAGTACACTATATACAAAAGAAAGGTACACTTAGGCGTCGAAGTACACCTCCACATCGCTATCATCCGGGAAAGTGCCCAGAAGACTGGCAACATTGCCACGTTGAATGGAAATGCTGATTATATGTGCAAAGAACGAGCTAGCCCTCTGGTCAAGCACAGTGTCGATCAGTCGTTGAGAGCTCTCCTTAAAAAGGAGACGTGCAGTCAGGGCCCATGACCCAAGCGTTTCGACCACAAACGGCTCAAAACAGTAATTACCAATTAGGTTACAGTATTAAATATCATACTATACATATAGGTAGGCTCGTATTGGGTATTGGTACACTAAAATAGTTTCTTAAACATTGTCAATATTCTGCATTTACGACCTACTGGTCTATTCTTTAAAATCTTTCCGTGAAAAAGGTAAAGTGAGTTACTTGAAGTGACCAATTTTATTCGGTTCGACAGTTCCAAGTTTTTTTTATAGATTAGCATTAAGGCCTATCCACACATATCAGTGCCGTAACCGGGACGTGACAGGGCTCAGTCATTGAAGATTCGTCACTGGCCCTGCACGGCCCGTGCACGTGTCAGACATATGTGAACGAGTTCATATAAAATGTACACAACGATATTTTTTTGATCCCCTGACGGGCCACGGTCCGTTCACGTCGCGAACACGCCCCTGATATGTACCTTTATTGATGGTAGTGATAAAAATGAAGAAAAAAATGTCGTCAAAACAAAAAAACGAAATATAGATGTATTTACGGTTGGCGCAGTGGTTGAGCGATTGACTGCTGCGCTGCGTGTCGCGGGTTCGATTCCCGCACGGAACAAATATTTGAATGACCTACAGATAGTTGTTCCGGCTCTGGGTGTTGGTGTATGTGAGTTTATGTTTGTAAACGCACCCACGACACAGGAGGAAATTCCTAGTGTGGGGCAATGTTTTTATTTAAAAAGAAATAGAAAGAAAGAAGATGAAAGTTACATACGAAATTGTTTTGTATGATTTAGTTAGTTTATAAGTTTTTTTAGTCTTTAGTTTATGTAGAAGATTTACACAAATTAATGTTCCACTAGATTTTTGCTACGTTTAATTTAGGCGCTAGTTATTAAATACCTACTAATATTGATTTACCAAAGCCAACAAAATTGTTCTGAAATTTTCTCGTCGTTTCTTTCAAATGAAAATTTATTGGCCCACAAATCATACCACAGCAATTATTGTGCAAAAGAATACATCGAATGCACTTGCAACCTCGTTTTATAGTAGTACACGTGCCAGTGCCCCGGAACTCGGCAGCAACCTTGAGCGCACGACAAAATTCTGCTGGACTTTTGTATCCATCGCCACGAAGTTGTGCGCTGTGGAATTTCTGAGCAACATATTTAAACTACGACCAACAGAAACAAGGTTACCGACATTTCCCGAAGAAAAGCCAAACTTAAGTGGCAGTGGGCAGGGCACATTAGGTATTTGCAAAACGCAAAAAATATTCTGATGGCCGATGGGCCAAAAAGTTCCGGAGTGGCAGCCGCGAGCCACTCGTAGAAGAAGGCGTCGTGGAGGCAACCGGCTTGACGCTTAAAACGCCGAAACCCCGACTCCGGGGTCATGGGTGGTCAGATTGAGGACTCTGTCCGGCCTCCAAGTGACTCCAAGAAAGACACAGTGAGGCTCAGGGGAGGTGCTTTTCCGGTGTCCCCAAGGAGGGCACGCCTAACAGGCGTTACGCAGAGCGAGTTCTGGGGTGGTCTTTTGAAAGGTTACGGGGAAGTGTTAACGAAGAAAACATCCCACAAACCCTGGTCTTTTTTTCCGAAAAGTCCAGCTATTTGAGGATTTCCCCCCTTAAACAAAAAAAAATATCAACGAAGGAGGCATGAAAAAATCTCGCACGTACAAAATAATTTTTCTACACATAAATTCAATGCCAAATGCCATAACTTTTCTCCCGACACAAGAAATACGGCAGAACCTTTTCAATATAAAAGAGATACGTCTGAATTTCAATTTCCAGCTCAAAAGAAACTAACAACATTATCCTAACTTGTAAGTAACATAAGTTCAAGTTAACTATGTGAGCGTGTACGGTAAACATTGTTTAAACTCTTTACAAAGGAGAAAGTTTTGTGGGACTCAACTATAGACAGACATGATACAGGAAAATTATAGAAGGTTCACAGAAAAAGGCATAGCATTGCTAAAGCCTAATCAGCCTACACTGCTGAGTTTTATGGCTCAATTCTAGGTTTTATGTGTTGGACCCAAGCAGTCTCAATGCAGATTGGTGGGTGTCAAGAGTCTTTGCATCAGAAATGAGGATACCTGCATAAAGTTACCGACATAGCCCGAAAAATTGCGAAACTTAAGTGGCAATGGGCAGGGCACAATGCTCACAGAACGGATGGCCTATGGGGCTGAAAAGTTCAGGAGTGGCGGCCGCGAACTGGAAGACGATGCGTTGGAAGGCCTCCTACCCGGTGGACCAATGACATGGTTAAGGTTGCTGGAATGCATTGTATGCGAGACGCACAGGATTGGCCAATGTGGCGACGCCTGGGGGAGGCCTATGTCCAGCAGTGGACGATAAATACATAGGTACAAAATTCAAACTTACAACATCGCTCCGTCGGGGGTTAAAAACATTTCGGACCCAAGGCACCCCTGCATGATACCCCTGGGGGTGCCACGAGAACTTGGATTCGGACCTGTGGCAGCCTCAGGTCAATTAGTGTAGAGCTTGGCACTTGTTACTAAAACAAACACAGCGTACTTTTTTTATTGTCGATAGGCTTGCGTTTGACCACTATCTCGCCTGATGGTAAGCGATGATGTGGTCGACGGTGAAGCACGCTTGCCTAGACGAACCCTATTCACTCTTGACTTAAAGACCCCAAGGTTGGTATTCAAACTAGAAAAACCTACCTACTAATATGAATATATCATGTTTACATTAAATAAAAAACATAATGAGAAGGTATTTTCACTTTACTGTGCAAAAACCAAAGACGATCACATTCTATTTCCAAAATTAAATGCCTAATTATGATGTTCAAATACAGAAGCTTACCAAAATTAAACTTCTGCATTCCACTGTTCATTGCCACTACGCCACGGGGTATGCAGACTACGCCATACGAAAATAAGCTTTGGTGAAACGCGACGAGTTTCACGTGAAATACGAGTTTCATTTCAACAGTTGCGGTTTTTGGGCAGTACGTATTTGAGCTCAGTTGAAATTAGATGGCATGTACTCACACCTAAGGATTGAGAGTGTTCGGTGGTTATGCAATTGGGTTGGTGAGTACAATTTGTGAAAATGGAGAGATAGTGGATTTGTGGCTTATTATCTCTACGGTAATATCAGACTCTAACAGGACTGTACCCTATTGTTTGGGTTCTGGGCACATAGTGGTAGTTCAGAATTATCCAAATCAATCACTACTGTTTGTTCTGTGTTTGAACAAATAAGATTATGTTTTAACCATTTAATAGACCATAAACATGTTTGCCCTTATCGACAAAAAAAAAAAGGAAAAGGTTCTCAATTCAACATGTATATTTTGTGTTTTATGTATGACTACGCATAACTTTTTATAAAGTAGACCGATTTCAAAAATCCTTTTTTTGTTATGAAGAACCCCAAAGTATGTCCCATTTTAATTTTAAATAAATTAAACGGAAAAGCGTAAAAGAATACTTTTTAAGAAAAATTTTATCGTTGACCGATAGGTTGTCAATCATACAAGGATTTAGGTAATTATTTTCCATGTTCCTTTGTTTTGTGCCAACTCAAAATAGTCTAGACTAAAAGTTTTTATTTATGTTTTATAGGTCAGCAATTCAACCATCTCATGCTTGCAGAGAATGCAAAACATAATACTGCGAACAATTAGCAACGAACCATGGTACATCACAAACCAGGAAATTCATGAACATCTGAATATGCCTACAATAAAGGACGAAATCCAAAACGTCACCTTAAAATACCGGGAGAAGCTAATGAAACATCCCATTACACTGGCAACACAGCGAATAAAATAATCTTAGGATAGACGATGAGGAGACGCCCTCACGACATAACGCGCTCAGCAAATTTGCTAATAGTGCCAATCACTGATCGCAGATATTTTCATTGAATTAAATAAAAATGTTTTACAGGTCGTTATTTCGTTGGTTATTTAATTTGTGTCCGTCTATTTTGTGCGCTTATTTTGCATTCGGGTTTTTTGATGTTTGAATCAACTTTTTTTTTGTATTCCATTTAAACATATAAGAGTTAAATATTTCTGTAAACACCTCTTAAAACCGTTTATTTTGATACCCCACACTATGGTTTCCGAAGAAAAAAAAATTGGTACTTCCACAATTATGGCGCCCAAAATTTTTATCTTTTTCTTCTTTAATGTAGTCAATGACACTCGCAAGGTTAATACGAATTAATTTACGTAACAATCATCAAAATCTTCCTACGCGTTTGGTCTCTAGAACGCCCCATAGGAATAAACATACATACATTCACTGATAAACACATTAGCCTTATTCATTCTGTAGCATTCTGCTACACATACTTTCTTTGTTGGCATCATTATTAAAATTATACCAACTATCTCTCTTTTGGGCAAAGACCCTTCATCCACTCCTTCAATTTCTCAATGTTTCTTATTGTTATACAAAATTCACTGCAGCCTGCATTATTGCTTGCTGGACCTCAACTTCTACCCACACCCCTGCAATACGTCCGTGACGACAACACTAGTGTATGCTCACAAAACAAAACGATCGCTATTGACAGTGGATTCGACCCAGTTTCGGACAAAGACGGTCGAATGCTCGCATGTGTGCGTTATTGGAGGAATTTGTAAATACTGGACTGTGTTTTAGCTTTGGATGTGAATAAATATTTGGCTAATATCGATAGCCATACAGTGCTTATATTCTGTAATTTCACCGTGGTGATTTAGTTGTAGTGAACCGTAATTCCAACCGATACCGATGCTAGGGATTAACAACTCACTTCGAGTTTACAGTCATCACGGTGAGATGTCTACAGAATAGACCGGCAGTACTATTAGCACTTATCAAAGGGTATCATGCTATCCAGTAATAGGATAGGCGGTCAGACTTAAATGACTGGGGTGGTTTTGTTAGGCTTTAGAATAATACTAACTTTTTACCCGACAGCCGAAGGAGAGTAATGTGTTTATCAGTCTATGTGTGTATGTATGTATGTTTGTTCGTATGTGGCGTTCTAGAGACCAAACGCGTTGGCCGATTTTGATGATTCTTACGTCAATCGATTCGTCTTAATCCTGCGAGTATCACTGGCTACGTTAAAATTAGAAAATAAAAAATGGCTAATTTGGGCGCCATATTGTGGGCCACCAATTTTTTTTCTTCCAAACCCATCGTGTGGGGTATCAAAATAAAGGGTTTAAAGAGGTGATTTAAAAAATATTTATATGTGTCATAATTTCAGCCGAAAGACGTCCACTGCTGGACATAGGCCTCCCCCAGGCGTCACCACATTG
The DNA here is from genome assembly GCA_964057195.1 of Orthosia cruda. NCBI lineage: Eukaryota > Metazoa > Arthropoda > Insecta > Lepidoptera > Noctuidae > Orthosia > Orthosia cruda. The sequence goes on along the minus strand of OZ059852.1, from coordinate 9,190,417 downwards.
ACCGATCCCGTGCGTCTCGCATCCAGCGCCTTCCCGCAACCTTAACCAGGTCATCAGTCCACCTAGTGGGAGGCCTTCCAAACTATCGTCTTCCGGTTTGCGGTCGCCATTCCAGCACTTTTCGGCCCCATCGGCCATCCGTTCTAGGAGCAATGTGCCCTGCCCACTGCCACTTAAGTTTGGCAATTCTTCGGGCTATGTCGGTAACTTTGGTTCTTCTGCGGATATCATAATTTCTGACGTGATCACGCAAGGAAATTCCGAGCATAGCCCTCTCCATTGCCCTTTGGGTCACTTTGAGCTTTCTGATAAGGCCCATTGTGAGCGACCACGTCTCGGTCCCATAGGTGATCACTGGCAACACACACTGGTCATAGACTTTTGTATTGAGACACTGCGGTAAATTGGACGAGAAGATACCACGCAACTTCCCGAACGCCGGCCAGCCGAGTCGGATTCGACGGTTGACCTCTTTCTCGAAATTGGACCTACCCAACTGGACCGTTTGTCCCAGGTAGACATAATCGTCTACAACTTCGAGAGTCGAGTCTCCGACCTTGATAGGAGTGGGTGTTACATGGGCATTCACCATGATCTTGGTGTTGTCCATGTTCATTTTAAGACCCACTCTTGCGGAAGCTCTACTGAGGTCATCGAGCATTTTACTGAGGCTCTCCATGGTCTCAGCCATGACCACTATATCGTCGGAAAACCGAAGGTAAGTAATGTACTCGCCATTAACGTTGATGCCAAGCCCCCTCCAGTCCAGAACCTTGAAGACATCCTCCAGCGCAGCAGTAAACAGTTTCGGAGAAATGACGTCTCCCTGTCACACGCCGCGCCGGAGAAGGATTGGTTTCGAGGTCTGATCCTGAAGACGGACTGACATGGTGGCGTTTTTGTACAAACACTTCAACACCTCAATGTACCGGTAGTCGATCTGGCATCGTTGGAGGGACTGCAGTACAGTCCAAGTCTCTATCGAATCGAAGGCTTTCTCGTAGTCCACAAATGCTAAACAGAGAGGCAGATTATACTCCTCGGTCTTCTGTATAACCTGCCGCAGCGTATGTATGTGGTCTACGGTGCTAAAGCCTTTTCGGAATCCGGCTTGTTCGGGGGGCTGGAAATCGTCAAACCTGCGCGCGAAACGTTTCGTGATGACTCTTGAAAACAACTTGTAGACATGGCTAAGAAGTGAGATGGGCCTATAGTTCTTCAACCGGGCATTGTCGCCCTTCTTGAAGAAGAGTACCACCACACCCCTGCACCATTCCTGTGGCATTTTGCCCTCGAGTATGACGGAATCAAACAGCTTCTGAAGGGCCCTAAGGACCGGTTTTCCACCCGCCTTCAGGAGTTCGGCCGTAATTCCGTCATCACCTGGTGCCTTGTTGTTTTTGAGCTGTTTCAGAGCCATCCTAATCTCGTACAGGCTGACGTCCGGGATATCTTCGGTATAGTGTCGGGTCAATCTAGCTCTTGGGTCGTTTGCTAGACTCGCAACGGGCTTGCTGATCGATGTGTACAACTGCTCATAGAATGTCTCGATCTCCCTGAGAAGCTCCGGTTTGGCGGATACGATCCTGCCATCGTCGGTCTTCAGTTTCGTGAGTTGGCTCTGCCCTATAGCCAGATCCCTTGAAAACACCTTGGAGCCTTTATTTCGCTCGATTGCGTCTTTAATACGCTCGGTATTGAAGTCTCTTTTCAAGGATTTAGAGTTCTGTCTATTGAGCTGCCGGTATTTGCACGCCTCATCTGAAGACTGCAGGATCATCTCACGCCTCTCCTTCATAAGCTTGAGGGTATGATCAGAGAGCTTTTTGTTTCTATCTGTACAACGGGTCTTGAAAAACTTAGACCCGACCTTATGGACAGCTTCCACGAACCCGTTGCTGTATTCATCCACGGAGCTCCCTAGGCACTCGAAACGATTCTGGAGTTCGAGCTGAAAGCTCTCGGGGTTTTGGTTTGCCAGGTCCACTGCCTGTGTTCACGCTTTTTGAAGAAGGAGTTCATCATATAGAGGCTCTCCTTCTCCATAAAACTGGCCAGTAGGTGACCTCGGTGGTTCCGTTGTCCAACTCCAAATTGCCCCACTTGCAGCTCATCGTCGTCTCGTTTGCCCAGTTTCGCGTTGAAGTCCCCTATGACAACGGTGAAGTGAGTTTTGAAACCATGCATGGCTCTGGAGATATCCTCATACATGGTCTCTACCTCATCGTCGGGGTGTGCCGAGGTCGGGACATAGACCTGTATGACCTTCAGTGAATATCTTGAGGATATTCTGAGTATAAGGTACGCCACCCTGGTCAACACACTCTCGATCTTCACCACGTTGTTCACAAGGGACTTGTGGACGATAAACCCGACACCATCCTGGGACTGCCGGTCACCCTCTCGGAAATAGAGCAGGTTACCGGATTTGAGGATTATCGAGTCCTCGCCCTTTCTTCGGAGTTCAGATAACCCTATAACACTCCATCGCAACCTGCTCAATTCCTCTTCGAGTTCGGTGACCTTCTTGTCGGTCCGAAGTGTGCGCGTGAAGTACGTTGCCAGGTCCAGTCGTCGGTGATTGTTGGGGTAGCCGGATCTCTTCCGGAGATTCATAGCACCCCTTGCCATGCCATAGCCTCGACCGCTACCGTAGTCGAGGGTTGGCAAGCTGCCGGGTACGAGGGACCATTTTTTATTTGTGCTATTCATTGGGGGGGTTTTGCCATAATCGCCACGCTTGGCAGGCGGGTTGGCGATCGCAGTATGGTTGTTATAGAAGCTCAGTGAACGCTGCTGCCCGTTCTCTGGTGTGTCCCTTAGTCGCCTCTTACGACACCCACGGGAAGACATGGGATGGTGAAATTCTTTACGTCCGGCACCATACGGAACGTTTATATGTGTAAATGTACCTAATTCTAAAAAAGAACGACTAAAGTTAATTAAAAAAAACAAAAATCCGACTGCTTAAAAAGCGAACTAAAAAGACGTAAACAAGAAGAAAATTAAAAAAAATAATAATAATGATCTAATAATTAAATTATTTTATTATTTTTTTATTGCAGTCGGAGGATACATCTGGTTTTGGCTAGCCAGCTCGCGAACATGTATCCTTCGACTGCACAGCATGATTTTCTTCTTACTTACGTCTTTTTACGTAAAAAGACGTAAATAGACGTAGCAGTCGCGTTTGATTTTTTTAATTAACTTTTTTTTGTGTATGAGGAACTCATGGTTTAGTAATAACCGTTTGGCTGTAAAACGCCTGTGACAGACGACGAACAGACGGACGGACACGTGAGTGACAGCAATAGGGTTCCGTTTTTCCCTTCGGATACGGAACCCTAAAAAGACTATGGAAGTACGACCACCGAACTACTTTTGCCGTCAAAGAGCACTTCGTGTTCTATTTTGTAGGGTGTGAGTGTCGGTGCAATTACAGGCATATAAGATATTTGAGCTTTGTCTTTGAAATAAAAATTTAACACACTCTGCAATGCCTCTGGTATGGCAAACTTCGATAGGACACCAATATTTTATGTGAACTTTTAGGGAAAAAGACCAGGGAGAGTGGGATTTCTACCTCACTAAAGCCACCCATGTGATCACCATCAGCACTTGGAAGGGGCCCCGTTACCTCTTAAAAGACCACTCCGGAACCCCCTCTGTGCAACGCCTGTTAGGGCAGGTCCCTGGGGAGACGGAGGAGCGTCTCCTCTGAGCTTCGCTGTGCGCGGCAGCACGTGATCACTGTGTCACCGTCTTTCCTAGAGTCAGTTGGTCCCTACGACTTGGACCCTGGAGTCCCGCCTGCCAATGATGCAGGCGGGGTTTCGGCGTTTTAGGCGGCGTCGAGGCGGTTGCCTCCACGACGCCTTCTTTGCCACCCAAAGTTACAAAAATAGTTGCGTATTAGTGTTGTACATGTTATTTTGTAGATCCTAGCTTTAAAAGTACATTTGAATGATATGTCAAAAGCGAGTTACGTCGCAGACGGGAATACTTCGTTCGTAAGTACAATAAAATATCTCAAAACAATTGCCTTATTTTTTGCCCACTTATAAAACAGTAAAGCTAACGTATCCGTGATTCTAAATTGAAATACTCACCCATTGGATCAGGTGTTTCACATCGGGGTTGTAAAAATCAATGGGGGGTTAAACAAGAAAGGGAAAAGAGTACTAAAAGCATACGGAAATATACGTTTTTTTCTTTGTAATGGTACTGTATTGGCATTATACGGATTCAAACAATATTGATGGATAAAAATTTTACCTACTCATGAGAGTGTATAAAGATATTCTGTAAAGTTCACAGCTCATTCAAGTGAACGCACACGCAATTCAAAACTCATTTGTTTTTAACGTAAATTGTCGGTGACTTTGGTCCCTATTGTTTTTCGTTTTTCGATACTGACTTCGGAAAAAAAAGTTATTTTTCGCCTTTAAAATTTTTCAGAGGCAGCCGTGTTATTAATAATTTTTATTTTTTATTTTATGATTTTAATTTGATTTTATTATTTAAATTTAATTTTAAGAAAATGTTTTTTTTATGTTATTTAATTAATTATTTATTAATTTACTATATATTAATTTATTATTTTGTGTTATTATATTTAAACATTTTTTATTTTGTATTTCAAATGTACAACATAATATGATGTAATTGGATTGGTACCGTTTTCATCAGTACCATCTTAATATATATAAATCTCGTGTCACAATGTTTGTCCTCAATGGACTCCTAAACCACTTAACCGATTATAATAAAATTCGCACACCATGTGCAGTTTGATCCAACTTGAGAGATAGGATAGTTTAAATCTCAAATTATAGTCGCAATTTTAATTTATTGCTAATTATTTGTCTGTTATTATTTGACAGTCACAATAACCTGACGCTATAACTCCAGAACGCACGAACCGATTTCCACGGTTTTGCATTCGTTGGAAAGGTCTCGGGCTCCGTGAGGTTTATAGGCTAAGTAGGGTAGGGTAGGTAGGGTAGGGTAGGTAGGGTAGGGTAGGTAGGGTAGGGTAGGTAGGGTAGGGTAGGTAGGGTAGGGTAGGTAGGGTAGGGTAGGTAGGGTAGGGTAGGTAGGGTAGGGTAGGTAGGGTAGGGTAGGTAGGGTAGGGTAGGTAGGGTAGGGTAGGTAGGGTAGGGTAGGTAGGGTAGGGTAGGTAGGGTAGGGTAGGTAGGGTAGGGTAGGTAGGGTAGGGTAGGTAGGGTAGGGTAGGTAGGGTAGGGTAGGTAGGGTAGGGTAGGTAGGGTAGGGTAGGTAGGGTAGGGTAGGTAGGGTAGGGTAGGTAGGGTAGGGTAGGTAGGATAGGGTAGGTAGGGTAGGGTAGGTAGGGTATGGTAGGGTAGGTAGGGTAGGTAGGGTAGGTAGGGTAGGTAGGGTAGGTAGGGTAGGTAGGGTAGGTAGGGTAGGTAGGGTAGGGTAGGGTAGGTAGGGTAGGGTAGATAGGGTAGGGTAGGTAGGGTAGGGTAGGTAGGGTAGGATAGGTAGGGTAGGGTAGGTAGAGTAGGGTAGGTAGGGTAGGGTAGGTAGAGTTGGGTAGATAGTGTTAGGTAGGGTAGATGAATGTTTGGTGTTTTTATGGCAAAACAAAGTTTGCCGGGTCAGCTAGTTTATTTATAAGTATAATATGCTTCATCATAGTCGGTTCGATATTCGAGATATCTTATACCCGTAAAATACTTATCATTAAGGAGTTCCAATGGCCATCTGTGGTCTTCTTCATCACTTCCACTTCACAAAATGATACATTCTGAGTGCAAATGATTGTATTGTTGATAAAAATACCAAAATCGCTATATGTATGGGTATAATATTTAAAGAGTTCTATCAATTTCCATGAAATCCCATCGTCAGATGACTCGATGACAATGGGACTACCTCAGGAGTATACCCTTTCAATCACAAAAATAATTTTCAAAATCGGTCCACAATTGGCGGAGTAATCGCCTAACAGACAAAAAAAATACAGTGGAATTGAGAACCTCCTCCTTTTCGAAGTCGGTTGAAAATAAAAATGCACTCTGTTTCTTTTGTTTTTAGAAGATGTAAAATTAATCAATCTTATTCTTGTTCTACTTGCATACACATCGTAAGTTCTAAGATTACATTTTGTCTGACTAATTGACTTTTTTTTTTTATTATCCGTTTAATGTAGGGGTCGGCTTCCAGGCTAACCGGAATCACCTGAATACAAGAATTTTACATAGAGCGACTAGTTATCTAACCTCCACAATCTTGGCAAGACTATCGTCAAATTTTCTGTCTTCTGATCATCTAAAACGAATGTCAAAGAACTAAAAAATAAACTAAAAAAAACCCGACTAGTTAAAAAGCGAACTAAAAAGACGTAAACAAGAAAAAATCATGCTGTGCAGTCGGAGGATACATCTGGTATTGGTCAGCTAGCTCGCGAATATGTATGCTTTTTTCTTGTTTACGTCTTTTTAGTTCGCTTTTTAACCAGTCGGTTTTATTTTTATTTTTGAATGTTTTTTTTTATTTAACGCTTTTTAGTTTTTTTTCGAATTAGGTACATTTAAACTTATAAGTATTATATATTTTTTAAATCACCTCAAACCCTTTATTTTGATACCCCACACGATGAGATTTCAAGAAAAAACAATATTGGGTCCCCAAAATATGGCGCACAAAAGCTGCCATTTTTCTATTTTCCAATTTTAATGGAGCCAGTGACACTTGCAAGATTAATTCGAATCGATTGACGTACAAATCATTAAAATCGGCCAACGCGTTTTGTCTCTGGAACGCCACATAGGAACTTACATAGATATTACATACATAAATAAAATAAAATAAAAATAAAAATAGCTTTATTCATTCCATACATGCATTTCATTTCCTTAAAGTAATCACTTGTTGGATTGGTAAAAATAAATAGTAATAATAAAATCAGTCTTTCATGTGCCCCGATTACAATCAATTAGCCAATAAAAATAATTCAAACGTTGCTATGATGTCAAGAGATATGAATCAAATATAAAAGTTAAATCTGGAAGTATCAAATCAAATTAAATACTAAATCTTAAATCATAGGATTAAATTAATTTTTGATTTATAAATTAGATATCTATTGTACATTGGATATTAGAATTGATTGCTAAATTAAATAAATATAAGTTTAATCAAATTAGATATTAGAAATTGATTATCAAATTACATATTAGATTAGATTTTGAAGTTGATTATTAAATTAGATATTATGATTGGATATAAATTAGTTATTAAAGATTATTGAATTAAAATATTGAATTAAAATACACATTCAAGGTACACTGACGATAGATGGACAATAAGGATAACTACATGGAATGGACCACAGGGAACCAGAAGCAGAGGTAGACCATGCTCCAGGTGGCAAGATGAGATAAAGGCAATTGCGGGCAGAAACTGGCTTGAGAAAGCAAAAGACAGGGACATTTGGCACTCTTTGGAGGAGGCTTTTACCCGAGAGGGGTCCATGCATGTGACTTGAATTACATACATAGACTGATAAAAACATTAGCCTCATTCGGCAGTCAGGTAAAAAAAACAGCCAGTACCAATGGCTATTAGGCTTCTTTTCAAGGCTACCCTCCCACACACGCACTCTTCATGAACTTTTTTATTTGGTTGAAGCTCTATTACCTCATCATCATTATCAACCTTTCAACATTCCCACTGCTGGGACACAGGCCGCCTCTCTGTGAGGGAGAATGGGCCGTAATGATCCTCATAGCATTTTCCTTGACCGTATTGAGAGCAGTGTAGATAAAATAACTTGCACAAAGTAACGCTCCGGTTTGGGTTGGAACCCACGGCCTACAACTTGTAAGTCGCGGTCGTTGTTACCTCTGGGCCACCATTGCTCTATTAAAAACAAAATATTATACCCACAGACTGAAATTCTCTTCCTCATTCCACCGATATAGTCCCTACCTTGACGGAGCGGTAAGAAATGATAATGGACCCCACCCGCAAACAACAGGGGAGCGCCTGTATCATAAACTTCATAACTTTGTTTAAGTGGGAGAGGCGATCATGTTTTGTTTCCAGTTTGTTTTTTCGTTATGATTATATCTTTCTTGAGTTGTGATACTGGTTTTTTTTGTGGAGCTGGGTTTAATAAGGTAAAACAAATACTCATAAAGAAACAGAAAAATACCGGTGCGTGTCGGACAGCGCACATTTTAGGGTTCCGGACGAAACCGCAAAATGAAGTTGTTTGTAATAGGAAAAACGAAGGAATTTACAAGAAAAAATCTGATTGATCAATATTTGGGTAATAAAACATACGTTGTAATTAACATTATCACCAAATTTCAAGTTCATAGGTCAATGGGAACTTAAAAATATCTTCGGAACAAAATCTTATAAAAAATAATGAGAAACCAAAGTCAGCTTGACTTTGGTTTCTCATTATTTTGTTTTCCATTATTTTTTAAACAAAAATTAGAGTATTCATCTACGCAAAAAATTCTAAACGACAATACTCCACTCGATGGGGAAGGTTAAAAATATTTTCAATACCCGACCCTTTTGCTGTATGGGAAAAAACAAAAAAAAACATTTAAAATAGTACATTTCGTGTCGAGCATAAAAAGTCAAGATTTTAAAATAAAGCCGGTTTATGCGAGACACGAACGATTCTTTTTCAACTACCTGATGAGCTTACTTAATTAAATGTATTAAATAAGTTCCAACAACAATTTATTAGAAACGCTCAGACTAAAAACCACTGACTATATACACACAATCAACGCGCGTTTTTCGTGAGGTAACAGGTTCAGTATCATACTGCCGGGTGGAAAACGCGCGGGCGTAGCGGCAGAATGCGTCTACCAACAGTAGCTTATTCAGTTACGTACTTTTTTTTTCTTAAAATTGCAAATTGTTTGAATAGTACTTGGCCGCCAAAAAGAAAAATAATCACGTTTTATTTACATAATGATATCAAAACTCCATACAAAAGTGATTGGTTTTTTTTTTAACAATTTGTATGGCTTTGCGTCAAGATTTCTGTGAAAATTGTCCCAAGTGCCCACATACTTTGGAAGATCTTATGCTAGGCACACTGACGCTGCAATCGATGTGGTGTGTGTGGTCAGTAGGTACTGGGCCCAAAATATATAAAGAGATTTCTATCGATTCGAGAAGAAGAAGAATTAAGCCACGAGTTCCTAAAAGTAAAAGATTAGTATCTGATTACTTAATTAGAAATTGTTCCACTGATGATCAAAGTATTGTCCTCCAAGCCCAATTTCCCAGCGGGTCACTTCAGCATGTCCGCGGACATTGACAAATTGCGGTTCACAAGGAGGGGTCACTGAGACCCTCGTCCGGTTGACATTCATAAGGGAACGATAAACAACAGATTGTTGGTTACAGGTTGTTTAAAATTGCATTATATTGTACACTAGAGGACGCCTCGCGGTTTTACCCGCGTAGTTCCCGTTCCCGTGGGAATACAGGGATAAAAAGTAGCCTATGTCACCCGGGGATAGAGTAGCTTCCCAACTGTGAAAGAATTTTTGAAATCGGTCCAGTAGTTTTGGAGCCTATTCGGTACAAACAAACAAACAAACAAAAAAATCTTTCCTCTTTATAATATTGGTTGATAAAAATACAAGACAAACACCTAACAAGAAATAATGTGACCCTGCCTTTTTTATACGCGTTCATCGTTTTTATATAGGTAGTTTTTGTTAATTAATTATTTTAGAATATGTAAATTTGTATGTATGTAAATAAATAATAAGAATTAGAATACACTAATATTATAAAGGCGAAAGTTTGTTAGTGTGTGTTTGTTACTTCTTCACGCTCAGACGGTTGGACGGATCTGGATCAAAATTTGGCACAGAGTTAGATTATAGTCTGGAATAGCACTTATGCTACTTTTAATCGGGATTGGGATGTTAAAACACTTTTCACGCGGGCGCAGCCGCTGGCAGAAGCTAGTCTGCTATACTAATATTATAAAGAGGAAAGCTTTGTATTGTTGTATGTGACGAATAAACTTAAAAACTACTGGACCGATTTCAAAAAATCTTGCACCGTTGGGAAGCAGCTACAATATCCCCGGATGACATAGGCCTTGCGGTCGAAACCGCGATGCGTCCACTAAATTCAAATTTTCAAATTCAAAATGTTCATTCATAGTTTACAAGGGAAGATCTTACAGCCTTAAAGTCATTGTATTCTGCCTGCAAGCAAGCGTGCATATTATTTATGTTTAAATGTCATCATTAAGCAGAAATATTATTATATTATTATCACATTATTATTTCATACAAATTTCATCAATTTATTTACAAACAAAACATTAATGAATACTCTGAGCAAATATTTTTATGTTCCATAAATTCCTTAATGCTGTTGAAACACTTTTTTTGTAACCACTCTGACAATTTTGTTTCAAAAACAATACCGTGCAACAATTTAAATTCGTTTGGTATAGTATTATAAATTAATATACACATATTGAAAACATTTTTCTTATAAATATCTTTATGTCCAGCTGGCTGATACAATAGGTTGCGAAACCTAGCTCTTTTCTGTCGCGGTATAACCTCGGTGTGTTGTTTAAAATAATGCATGTGTGTCTTTGTAAAGGTACAAATATCTCTAACATACATACAGGGCAGGGGCAAGATTCATTTTTTGAAAGAGCGGTTTACAGCTATCTAAGAACCATGCTCTGATTATTACCCGGATGCAGCGTGTTTGGAGCTTGAAGACTCTGTCGGTATCGGTCGAGTTACCCCACATGATTAGACCATAGCTTAGAACATAGCTAGTATTTTATATATGAAGCTCTTTTGCTTTTAGTTGATTAGGTGTCCATGTTTATCACCCAAATAACACTGTATTTCTTTCCTTATAAACCCATGAACTAACAGTGACATTAATCTTTTTTCCTTCTCACCTCAATGGTTAAAAACTACCATAGTAAATTCTAATCCTCCCTAATAAACCGGTGCGTTTTATTGGTACCATGTGGGTGTGGGTAGAGAATCGTATTTCCATTGGATATTGGAGTGATAATTTTAAATGGTTGTCAGCCGCTTTTAGAAATGGTCTTGTGTTTTTCGATTGATACCAGTATGTTCTTCATACTCTCTCAAATGTTACAATGCAAGCATGTACTGTAACGTAGGATTGGTTCGGGAAAAATAAAGCCCAAAATCCCAATATACAAGTGGTTAAATCTGCTAATCGCCCAGAAACACGTCACAATAAAAATATATGTTAAAGTTATATAGGTTTGTTGGTTTTCAGTTGGCTGGTCAAATTTATCTAAGTTCAATATTTTTAAGTTGACGGTGGAATTACAAAATAATGAAAGAAAAAAACGGTAGGCCTGTCTCTCTGAAGGGTCGCAAGGCAGCCAGCTAACTCCACACCTCGAAGCCCTATCTCGGGCGGACGGCCTCAGCCTTAGCCGAACAGTACGCGCCAGCCAAACAGTCTCCTTCACAGATAGCCCCAACTCAACAGTCTCCTTCTACCAAAAAAAGGCGTTACAGTACTTATTTTATGTATGTCGTTTTGTTACGATTACACACTTTTTCTTTCTTTTAGCAAGCGTCACAGTACCCTTAGGTGGTCAAGCTGTAATCGATAATAGCTAAAAGACTTAAATGATTAAGTACTCTAGATTGTAGAATATAAACACCAATTTCAGGTAACCAAATAATGCTCGTCGGGAGTCGCAATCCGATTCCCAGCCACCGTAGGCGCGGGCTTGCGGATGGCGAGTAATGGTTAGCTCGTCGTCCGATAAGGATCGGACCCGAGTCGACGGCGTGTAGTATTCCACGCGCGCCTGAAAGAGATGTCAGTAAAAACTGACGGGGTCCGCTAGGTCCGATACCTGTCTGGGTCGCGGATAAATTTGAAAGAGAGTTACCGCGGCCCTGGCTCAAGCAACTGATGAAACACGGGTGGGTTTTGGTCAGTAAAAGTCTGACATGCCCTTCCGCTTCACCCAGAGCTGAAGAAGTCATTGGATGATAAAAATCCCAAAAAAAATATTAACAAAAAAAAAACGTTTTTGCAAAAAATACTACCATCTTCCAAATACAAAACTACAAAGTGAAAAATAACTTTATTTTGGGAAGTCGTTGTCTTTCGTAGGTACCAATTTTTTTGCGTTATGGACACCGACTTCCAAAAATAAAGTTATTTTTCACTTTGTAGTTTTGTATTTGGAAGTCGGTAGTATTTTTTTCTAAATAGTTTTTTTTTCACTTTTTATTTGTACCTACCTAATAGGCAAGTTAGTAAGATACCTATAACGCCAGAATAGATTTCATGAAACTTGAACATAACCGGTGAAATGAGAGATCTGCTTTCCCCCTAAGAGCGTACTGTCGTAATGTTATTAAATAGTATAAACAATAAACAGACATGGCATAGCAGCAAGCCCGAGAGATTTGCCGTTATTTATTGAAGATTTATTTTGTATATCTCTGAAGTTCTTCATCAGATCTTCACCACATTAAAATGGGACCAATATCGGAACATACTTTTTCAAACAAAAATGAATTTTCAAAATTGGTCCACAGTTGACGGAGATATCGGTGAAAAAACAAACATAATGTCGAACATAGAACCTCCTCCTTTTTGGGCAGTCGGTTAAAAATAGGTACCTATTTTCTTAACAAATCAATACTATATGTGAGAAACACGGATCAGTTAATGAGAGTTGTTTCATAGGATTAATCCAGAGGCCCTACCTATATAAGTGACAATTTATCAACAGAAGAAGATTTAGCCCTTAATGACACGTGCAGAATAATAACTGGGTGCCTTCAAACAACTCCACTTGCTGCATTATACCCACTGGCAGGAATAGCCCCTCCGGAGGTCCGTAGGGAAGTTGCCTGTTCCTCCGAAAAGCACAAGCAGGAGACCGATAACCGCCACCTACTGTATAACTACTGTATACTAAAGAGTCGAAACAGCTTCCTTAAGTCGGCTAAAACAACATACGACAACAGCCCTGGCGATGCGCGTAGGAAATTGTGGCTCCTCATATACCCCCCTCCAACTGACTATATGGATCCTGCAGAAAAGCTCCCAGCTGGCCATAATATGCCTTGGCAAAATTCCTAAATAGGCTGCGAAGCCAAGTGGGCCGCTGTAGGTACAACCTGGTCATGGGGGTACTCCGATCAGCCACAATGTGACTGTGGAACCACACCACAAACGATGCCCCATCTGTTGTCCTGCTCTCTGTGCACAAACACCTGCACCATGAAGGACCTGTGCGAGGCCAACGCTAGGGCTGTCGACGTGGCTGAGTTCTGGTCGAAGCACAACATCTAATTTAAAATCTGAAAATGGAATCATCGACATGATGAAGAAGAAGAAGAACAGAAGCGTGTTGCCCTGGCTGGAGACTTTAGTTAAGTCTCCACAGGAAAACCCGGTTAAGCAATAGCAAACCTTAGGTTGAAATGAGAGACGCCACTCAATAAAAAAAATTGGCCTAGTACGAGCCTGACTCGCGCACAGAGGGTTCCGTATAAACAGCTACAGTCACCAAAATAAATAGGTAACATTACTAACGTTTCTAAACAATGAAAGCACCGAACATTGCTCTAACGAAGGGACAAAAATAACTTTGCCGTTCGAAATTGTTGGTCGACTATTACTCCTAAACTTGTAAAGCCCACTTAGCTTTGATAGTTTTTCTTTTAATTTCATTATTTATACTACTTTCGTTAGTTTTTTCACATATCCAGAAGCAACTTGACTCTAACAAAAATTAGCAATTTAAAGCTTAATTTAATTTTACTAAAACGGATCCATGAATCTGAAAATAGTTTTCACAGACTCGTAATATATTTTTCATCACACTTGCACGTAAAAAGTATCTAAACATACAGGTTAACTTGGCCGTAATGCCCCATATAAAACCCTCGGGCTTTCTTTTTGTAATGAAACCCTAGGGCGGTAAGTAATATTTTTTTTAATTTATGGTACAGCACACAGGTCATGCAAGTTCAAGCAAGGAGTTTACACGCTATTGTAAAATTGTCTTAAAATGTTATCTAAACAGGAATTTCTCTGCAATATCGCTACATGTTACTTAAATACTCTCTTAAATGTTCTTAATAATCGATTTTAATAGTTATAGTACGAAAACGTCGAAATTATTTAATTCTTTTTACACCCCGTCATGGCTGTATACCTACGTAAGTATTTGCCTTTAATGTTTCTGAACGAAACACTGTATAATCTGTTGAGTGAAAAAAAAAAGTTCTCGTATTTCGTAATAACAGCTGTGCTGACTTGTGTATTAAATTCATAATTATTACTCGCAAATGTGATGAAAAACATTGTGTGTATCACGGGCGGTACGGGAATTACGAACCTCGACTCAGAAAGCCCTCAGTCTTCGACTTCGGGCTTCTACTAGAGCCTCGATCGTAATTCCTTACATACCGCCCTTAATACACAATGTACTATGAATTTCCTATACAACGATACCCCACACCATGGAAAAACGAGAAAAAAGACACAGAAGGTACCCATAGTTTTTTTCTTGAACCACTTTGTCATCGTCATTAATATGTATATCAATGCCAAATTATAGCTTTCTAGTACTAATCTCTGAGCTTAGCTGCGGACGGTAGGAGGGACGGACAGATTGACGGACATGGTGAAACTATAAGGATTCCTTGTTGACTACGGAACCCTAAAAAACGAGAGTGTGCCAATACCGATTGAAAAAGCTAGCCAAGTGCGATTCGGACTCGCGCAAGAAGGGTTCCGTACCGTTTTAAGGGAGGCCTACTTTTTTATTTTTTATTATTTGTTTTTATAGCGGCTACAGCAATACATCATCAGTGAAAATTTCAACTGCCTAGCTATCACGGTTCATGAGATATGCCTGGTGACAGACAGACGGACAGTGGACTCTTAGTAATAAGTTCCCGTTTTAACCCTTAGGGTACGGAACCCTAAAAATGACAAGAATTTATGGGAATGTCAAACGCTACCGAAAATAATCTATTACATTTTGGCATTTCAACCATCGTCATAGCTGAAATTGAATTACAAATTGTCTAGAGCCTAAAATAATGAGAAAGGTATATTTATGTTACTCGTGACTCCATTAGTTCTGGTGTAGGTAAGTTACAACTGACTTCGACCGAATACCTCCCTGTCCCTCCTCAAACATAGGTCAAGGTGATTTATATCAGTCTTCGAACGAATTTTGCCGAATACAACACGGTGAGCTAAGAATTTCTGTTATTTTCAGTGGAACATAACAATGGCATTCTTGTTAAGCTTGGCTCTTCCCAGAGGAAACTAAACGATTTTCCGCATAACGCCTTCAATCTGTGTTAACACAATAATGATAAATAACAGGCAAATTAATAGAATATTATCTTGATTTAATGAAGGCCTTTATACACTTATTAATAACTAATAATAGTAACTTATCTTGTTACCTAAAGTCTCAAACTAACGTGACCAGCTAGTTCTCACCAAACTTTTTGGCCGCCCTGTTTTTGCCTATACAGTGGCTGTGCTGTAGTAAATGTCATACAAAACAGCACCAGTTTGTGCCTTGCACATCGGAAAACCAACTTCAACCGGACTGAAGTTTGGCGAGCACTATACTTAATATGTATTTGCAGCACTTTTTTGTGCCTTATGACGCCTACTAACCTAAGAGCGTTTGTCCACCGCGACCGTCACCGGGACGTCAACGAGACCGAGTTTTTTTCTGCCCAAAATCACGGTAACACGACGGCGATCGTTTGTCCACTGCAACGATCTCGGTGGTATATACAGCATTATACCTTAAAAACATAAACCAGCGCCGGTGTGGTGGACAAGCTTAAACGTATTTTGTATTGCCGGTGCATCGGCCCATCACAATCCCGGGTCGAGTTCTAGCAGTCACGCCGATTTACTCGAATTGACGACGGTTGGGATGACGGCGCTCGGGTGACGGGATTAAGGTGGGCAAGCGGCTATAGTAAATGTATGTGTTGCTACTTCGGGTGGTCATTACATTCTCGTTGACGTCCCGGTGACGGCACTATGGGACCGGGTTTTATTCGGGATAAAAAGCCCGCAACCGATTTTCTATCAGTGAAAGAAGATCAGTAATCGGATCAGCACTTTCAAAGATTACGTGCAGCAATCAAACACTTTTATCTTTCTAGTATATATTAGTAAATTAAATAATATCACAATAAAGAATGAACTGCATCTTAAAAACGTCATAAAGAACTTTTTATAACAAAGTCCCTAGCTACTAAAGACCTCTAGCATCGTCTCACAGCCAAAGAGCAGTGACCATTAATTAAAAATGGCGCTAATGAGCTGTCATATCGTATTACTTCACTTTAAAACGTTTTCTTTTGTAAGAAGTTAAAACTTTAACAGAAATTAAATGTACCCTTTCATTCTTAGCTGTCAAAAGTATACTATTTTTAGTGAAGTTGCGTTTCCTAAATAAAAAAACTTTTTGCAAAAAAATGCTACCGACTTCCAAATACAAAACTACAAAGTGAAAAATAACTTAATTTTTTGAAGTCGGTGTCTTTCGTAGGTACCATTTTTTTGCGTTTTGGACTGGTTCTGGGGAATTGTGACGTCACTTTGTCAGTATAAAGCGTAGCACACCGTGACGTCACACGACATTTCAAAGCACTGTATTGTAGTAATGTTTTTTTATGTGGCAAAAGAAAAATACGTGTCCAATACTTTTAGATAATCTTACTGACGGACTAAATAGATTTCTTTATTCATCTACCCTATTATACTAGAGAAAGAATTTTGTTAATCGGGTTAAGACCTTCAGAGATCATTATTGTGTCACCACATCGACCGGTTCTGCCATACAATTTTATTTCCTTGAGGCTGTCCTAGTCGGTCGTTCTCCTCCTAATCGCCATACAAACGTAGTATGGCGATTACGCCACTATTTGACGTTGTACGTTCAAAATAAAAAAATAATATCAATTTGTCTCATCATTATCTAGCACTGGATACAAAAATGTAAAAGAAAAATATAATATTTGAAAGTTATGAGTGTCGAAAGTTCCATATTTAAACACTAATTTTAACGCATCTTTGGCTAGAAATAAGTATCCTAAGAAGAAGAAAAATTGCAAAACAGTCACCATACAGGGATATATAAGTAAATAATAAAAGTATGCACATCATTTTATTTTGAACAGAAGATTCTTCATGATATCCATATTCCCAAAGATGTGTTTATAAAATTACGCGCGCTCGTTTTCGTTCCAAATCATCATCCATTTGCAAATGTGTGTATTTGTACGCGCAGTAGCTTCTTACTGTTCATGACGTCGTCTATCACTTTCACACGTGTTTGTCGGAAGAGATAGCATGGATTTTAAAACCACCCACAAAATAGTTCGTGCCACCGACTAAGGCGCCCTTAAATTATTGTTTAGACCATTTCTTTAATTCATAATCTTTCACACAAAATCTGCCAAATTACTCGTCGAAAAAACATAATTTAAACGAACGAAAAGCACTCGTCTTAACTAACATTAAGTTCTCCTTTGAAACAGGCCACCCTCAGTTTGTGTGTGTACTCACCTACAGAATTATGTAGGCTTGTTTATGCTACCAATGGACCACCGTTGCTCTTATGTCCAGCAGTAGACGTCTATCGAATTCTTCTTTCTGTTTCGTATGAGAATGTAGCCACCTCTGGTGTCTTAGTTAATTAAGCCGCCTCTGGGAATCCCAAAGGCCTCTGACTATTTCTTGGTTATTTCAGACTTACATTAACTATTTAATTCCTGGTTTCCTCACGATGATTTTCTTCACCGTTGCCTGTGATGTCCAAGATAAACTTAGAAAGTATATAATTATGAATTTGAAAAAGGCACTTTGGCACTTGCCCGGATTTGAACCCACGATCTCAAGCACGAGAGGCGAGGTCTTAGCCACTGGGCAACCACTACTTTCAACTAAAATTATGATTAATTATGATGAATCAAACAATGTGCCTATTCGAAAGCGCGGCAATAGATTAATTTTATGATACTGGAAACTCTCGAATATGATTTATGGTGTTGATAAACAGTATCGACTTTTATTACTGTGCGGTTTTAACAAGCTTTTTACTTAATTTAACTTGCAATATATGTATGTATGTATGTAAGTGTTGGGGTCAAATCTTGCAACTGAATTGTAAACCAATTATCCTCCACCGATTAAGATGAAATTTTGCGCACTCGTTTAGTATGGATGACAATGCATGCTTAGCTAAGTGACGTCATTCTAAATCCAAATGGCGGACGGCCCAAGATTGCGGACTTGTTATTTTTGTGCACTGCCATGATATGGCTATCAAATGAAAGGGTTTTCTGATTAGAATACGAAACAAGCTTGTCTAAAAAAATATTTTTAATGAATATTTTTTTCTAACTTTCACCAGTCCCTGTGTCTGTAATCAAATCTTGCAAGTCAAATTTGGCCCACTTCCCAGTGTCCGATTGTGCTGAAATTTTGCACACACGTTTGTTTCTTGTGACAAAGCATAATTTTATATTAAAAAAAATAAGTAAAAAAAAAGCTTGTCAGGTTTTTGTCAATATAATTCAAAAAATAATTTTGTCAGATAGCGGCACTATAGCTTGAAGTCAGCAGTATGATACTCGTTCAGATATTTTCAGCATCATGCGGTGACGTAACGACCATTGAGAATCCCTAATGCAGGTTTTCTTATTAATGTCGCTGCATTAGACTCTGTGAAAGTAAATTAGCTACAGAAAACTTGAATAGGTGATAGAGGATGTGTTTGTCAAAAACTGACGAAAGTCTTTTCAAATCAAATCAAATCAACTCAGAGACGTTAACGGTTACTTAAAGCTTACAAAATCTCTACTAAGGAGCGCGTTAAGTAACCGTTAACTGTCTCTGAGTGCGGCAGTAAGTCTGATTGTATCTTAAGTGTACCTACCTATTCTTAAAAACAATAAAAAGGGGAAATACCACAAATAAAGAAAACCGAGCGCTTTTTATTCTCACTCTCAATTTGTCAAAAATAACATGTAAGGATCGGTTTTCGCTGAGAAGAGATTGCACCTAGACCTTTATCTTTGGAAATGGCCTTTAGATTATTTGAAATTGGTAGATATTCGAAGAAAAACTAAATAAATGGAGGCATGTGTTATTTTATTCTCGTATTTGATTAAAACCTTTTATCACCAATGTTTATTTTTTTAGGTTTCATTTAATGTCCCTCTATTTTGTCAAAATAGGAACACCAAATCCAATGCATACTGCCACATAGTTACCAGGAGCCCATAAACGCCAGGAGTGTTGATATAATCCTATATCACCAATTAGTCCGTCCCGATAACGCAGGCAGGCGTGTGAACCAATACGTGGGAGGGTCAGCAAATTGACAAATTCAATGTACCTGCAGGCATATCAGGGGATATTGGATTTGATATGGACTGTACCTGAATGTACTGGAAGAATCGTATTAGGTTTAAATCTGGCAGAGTCTTTATTGGGAATGACAGATAGAAAAGGTATGGTAGCATTTCAGATTTTATTTTTGTGTTGAACTCTTTGCAAGCAAAGGGACGAGTCATTGCGAATCAAGGTCCTGAATGGGTTAACTGTTATTTAGTGAAATATACGACGGAAGGCACAAAAGATAGCTGAATATTTTCCTTAAAGTAAATCTACTTTACTACCCTTGCAAGTAAAGTGGTGATTTTCCCGCGGATCTTGTATGTATGTATGTAATATTCTTAATTACCTCATATCTTGTAAACCGCTAGACGGATATATTTATAATTAAGATATCGTTAGATACGTCTTCACCACCCAAGTGTTTTTAACGTCACTTATATTATCTTAATAAAACAACAAACTTGGCGGATTTTGCCATCATATTGTGGGGTCTCAATTTTATTTTACTTGCAAACCTATCGAATGGGACATCAAAATGAAGGGTTTTAAGCGCTGATTACAAAAATATATACTATATATATATAAGTATATGTTTAAAATTTACTCGAAACAAAAAGGATAACTAAATCATTGTAACTAAAAACATGTTAATTTACCTGTTGTGCAATCAGGTCACCCAGCTCGCAAATATGTATCCACCGACTGCACAGCATGATTTTATACTTGTTTACATATTTTAGTTTTTTGATTTTTGAATTAACTTTTTTATGGAAAATTTCGCGAATTTTTGGACCTCTCCATGAAGAAGGTGGTCCACTGATATACGTCTATAAAGAAAAATGATACATTTTATTATTAGATGATTTTTCTATGGCGGATGACTTACTTTGTTTCTCATACTCTTCCAAATTAATTAGTAGGTACTACGGAACCATGTCACCGATTTTAAAGTAAATACGAAAACAAAGATTCTAATTCGACTTTTCTTTGTTAACCTCAAATATTTTTAACTAAAAAGTAAAAGAAAAACGTATCTTCATTCTTTTTTTCTGGTTGAACGAATTTAACGCAGAGCAAATATCCTTAACTTTTGGAGGTAACTCAATTTTCTGGGGTCAATGTACTTATCATTGGAACCTACATGCTGCCTATCTAGTTAATCTAGTTAACCTTTTTTATCCGAATATTGAGCAGATGGGACAAAGTAGGAAAACGTTTTTTGGGTGAGGAAATCAAAATTACATCGTTCTTCAAATAGAGTTATCCCTTTTATTTATTTACTGTAACATAGACTTTTTTGTGTTCTTTTTCCACTTCTCTCGGTGTTTTGCTTCATTTCTCCACAGTCGAGGTATAATTATACTTATTTAAACACAATTGACGTTAACATTTTTGAAAGTTGACGTAACAATCTGTCAATGGTAATAATACTAGACTAGCTCAGGCTGTCCATTCGAGGACCTAAAGGTTCTTTTAATAAAAAAATAATAATGAAAATATTGTGGTGATGGTGATGCTGAATGCCCATGTTACACCCACTCCTATTAAGGTCGGAGACTCTACACTCTAAGTTGTGGGCGACTATGCCTATACCTGGGACAAACCATCCAGTTGGATAGGGTCAACTTCTTCTCGAAGTTGGCCCTACCCACCTACAACTCAACCTACCCTAGAGGTAACAGTAGAATCCGACTCGGCTGGGCAGCGTTCGGGAAGTTGCGCGGTATCTTCTCGTCCAACTTACCACAGTGTCTCAAGATGAAAGTCTATGGCCAGTGTGTGTTGCCAGTGATGACATATGGCTCTGAGACGTGGTCACTTTCAATTTGCCTCATCAGAAAGCTTACAGTCACTCAAAGGGCAATGGAGAGGGCTATGCTCGGCGTTTCCTTGCATGATCGAATCAGAAATGTAGAGACCTGCAAGAGAACCGGGGTTACCGACATATCCCGAAGAATTGCCAAACTTAAGTGCCAGTGGGCAGGGCACATTGCTCGCAGAACGGATGGCCGAAGGGGCAGAAAGGTTCTGGAGTGGCGAAGACGTGAGTGAAGACGTTGCGTTAGAAGGCCTCCCACCAGGTGGGCCGATGACCTGGTGAAGGTTGCAGGGATACGCTGGTTGCGAGACGCACGGGACCGGTCAAAGGCAGTGGACGTCTTTCGGCTGATATGATGATGATGATGATGAATGAAAATATTATTTATGTTATCTTGTAAATATATTCATACATTTTAACGCAGAAACTACAGAACGCCACATGATATGATCATTAATCACATGTACTCCTGCTCCTTATATAACAGTATACCAGCAGCTATTAGAAATAAAGAGTGCCTGGGATCATTTAAGAGGTCTTTGTTTAAATTCCTTGTAGATAGATGTTATATATCCATCACTGAGTTTACTACTGATAAACAGAGGTATGACGATTCCGACTTGCCAATTAAACACTTATGATTTTATTTATTGATTGAGTATGAATGTGTATATATATTTTTTTTTTATTAATGAGCTTTTTACCTAGTTTACATAACATTTTTATTTGTTTTTGTTTTTTTATGTAATCTATTGACATGTCACCTTAATTGTAATTGCTTGTTTATGTTAATTTTGTACGCCAGATATTGGCAAAACATAGTGCACATATTTTAACAATATACCTACTATCTGTATACCTATGTTTTACAAAATAAATGATTGATTGATTAATTCAGGTGCATTCATACATCTCTTCATACACGCACGCCGGTTATAAATACTACGCACCAGGCCTTTCTTAAGGACAACAAAAATACTACACTAGAAAGAAGCCGTAACAAAACGGCACATTTTGATAAACAAACCTAATAACGTATTAAATACACCGTTCTTAACGGGAGGACCGGAACGCCGGAAACGCCCGAGCGTCACCGGAGTTAGCCGAAACAAAATCAATATAAATACACGTTCGTAACTTGTGGACTTTCGGACGTCAGTTTGTTGAGTAGGGGTGGGACAGCGACATGGTTGGGTAACAGGTTTGGTTGGGTAACCGAGTTGGTGATAAAATACAACGAAAAAAACGGTTTCAGAATTTTTACTTTTTACATAGCAAGTTTGATATTAAGAAGCTAAAAGCAGATTACATTTTTGCAGGTTGCGTTGGAATGCCTCCCAAATCGATGACCTGGTTAAAGTTGCAGGTATCCACTGGAAGTGAGACAGCAGGACCGGTCGATGTGGCGACTTTTGGGGGAGGCCTATATTCAGCAGTCGATGTCTTTCGGCTGAAATGTTAATTATGATAATTCTATCATCTCTTTCGCAGTCTACCACAACTACCGTTTTCCCGATATCACATAACTATCATCATTGTATCAACCGAAAGACGTCCACTGCTGGACATAGGCCTCCCCCAAGCGTCGCTACACTGATCGGTCCTGTGCGTTTCGCATCCACTGGACTCCAGCAGTCTTGACCAGGTCGTCGCTCCACCTACAGGGAGGCCTTCCAATGCTGCGTCTTCCGGAATGCGGTCCGCGAGAAATATGCCCAGCTCAATATCACTTAAGGGCCTACATACGCTTTAGTGCCGTAAAACGGTAACTTTCTAAAGCATACTCCTCAGTAACAGCTAGGTTAAAAGGTTTGAAAAAAAATATATTCAGTATTGATTCATGTACATAATTTTGAACACAAGGTTTTTTCGTGTAACTAATAGTTTTGCTTTAAAAAATTATTAACAACACGATATTTTTTCGCAACTTTTGGAAACTCCTCCAAAACGACTTGGATGTTTAAAAATATTTTTATACATAAAAATTGATGGCTGGAATTTCTTCATACCTAACATAGCATATGTAAATCAAATCATATTTTGCAAACAAAACTGTTCAAAAGGAGGTTCAATTTTGAATTTTTGGCATCGAGCGGGCGCACGACCAGTACTGCGTTACATTGGGGCGTATATATCGCCTTATGTTTGGCAATTCTTCGGTCTATGTCGGTAACCTTGGTTCTAATAATTCCCCAAATTAATAGCCATAACCAAATAATTATTTAGTTATAGAATCTATATTCATAATTGCTTAGTTAATAATAATTATTTCCTTCAGTAGAAGCATAAATCAATTCAACTTTATCAAAGGCCATACTAATATTTACTTAGGCAGTTGAAACTTAGTCTAAAGTTGAAGTAAGTCTGTCAGCTTGTTATATCGTTAATAACTAGGATCTTTTGAAGGGTTAACGACATTCGCATGTGTTTGCTTTTGAAGAATAGTTCATATAATAGGGACCGATGTATAGTTTTCGGTTCTCTATTCAAAAGTTGAAAGGACAATTCAAAAGGGCATAAATAGAACATAATATCATTTACTTGTAGGTACTTATTATTATTCAATAAAAAATCATTTTTAACACCAAGCTTTTTTCGTATTCATCTAAGCAAACCCTTTCATGTGATACCCGTATCGTGGCAATGCACGAAAAATAACTAGTCCGCCATCTTGCGCCATCCGCCATATTGGATTTAGAATGATATCACTTAGCCATCCTTGCATTGTCATCCAAACTAAATACGTGTACGCAAATTTTTCAACATAATCGATAAAGGATCGATAAAGCTGTTATTTAAAAGTCAGTTGTAAGATTTGAACGGAACATACGTACATACATACATTGCAAGTTAAATTAAAGCTTGTAAAATAGTAATCCTACTGCTATCAACTATATCTGATTGCTCAATTCCAGACACTAAACTACTAGTGCAAAATTACAAATTAAATAAAAATAATCTTAACAAAAAAAATAAACAAACTTCCAAAAAGTTATTGTTCGCTTTGTAGTGTTTAACTACAAAGCGAACAATAACTTTCTTTTCGGAAGTAGGTGTATTTGATACCAATATTTTTCCCTTATGACACCGACTTCTGAAAAGTGTTTTGTTTTGGAAAACAGTTATTTTTATTTGTTAAAAACTTTTGGTATTTTCTCTTTTTAGTGTTGGTACCTTATATATATACTATAAAAATACGCTTTATTAAGGACTAGCTTCTTCCAGCGGCTTCGCCCGCGTGAAAAGTGTTTTCTTATCCCAAGGAAACATTATACCGGGATGAAAAGTAGCCTATTTGCTATTCCATACTATAGTCTGTCTGTGTGCCATATTTCACCTAGATCGGTTCAGCCGTTTTAGCGTGATCGGGTAACAAACATACACATACCCATCCAAACTTTCACATTAATAATATCAGTAAGATATCTTAATAAATAATCATCAGATCTTGATCAATGGGACCACATGAGAAGCACCAGCTTTTAAATAAAAGAGAAGCATCACAATCGGTTCATAATTAACGGAGAAATCGCGTTAAAAACATACAAAAACATTACAGTCAATTTGAGAACCGCCCTGTTTTTAAAGTCGGTTGAAATCACTGCCTGAACCATAAATCGAACCATTTGTACTGGTCAGTCAAAAGAAACCAGCCAATCAAAGTTACTAGCAAACCTTCACAGAGTGATTGACCTACTAAACTATGGACGCTCTAGGTAGCTCTTTGAAAGCAAGCTTTATTAGAAAAAAAAATCACAATGTCTCAAATCGGTTGGTTCTTAAAACCAGGTCTTCCATTATAACTTACGCTTTTAAAGTCAGAATTTACTCTGCCTTTTATCACAAAGTAGAAATCATGAGCAGTTTGGGAGTTGAAACTGTTATGTTAGGACGTGAACACACACTTGAAAAAAATACAAAAAAAAAGTTTCTCAGTCGTATAAAAAAACGAATAAAGAAATGAAGTAATGTTTTACTGTCGTATAAAACAACGACTAAAGAAATGAAGTAATGTTTCACTGTCGTATAAAAAACTACTCAAGAAATTTAATTAATGTTTCACTGTCGTATAAAAAACTACTAAAGAAATGAAGTAATGTTTCACTGTCGTATAAAAAACTACTCAAGAAATGAAGTAATGTTTCACTGTAGTATAAAAAAAACTACGAAAGAAATCAAGTAATGTTGCACTGTCGTATAAAATAATTACTAAAGAAATGAAGTAATGTTTCACTGTAGTATAAAAAAAACTACGAAATAAATCAAGTAATGTTGCACTTTCGTATAAAATAATTACTAAAAAAAACAAATAAATTTTGCACTGTCGTATAAAATAATTACTAAAGAAATGGAGTTTTTTTTTTATACAACAATGAAACATTTGTTGTATAAAAAAAAACCGGCCAAGTGCGACTCAGACTCGCGCACGAAGGGTCCATTGTCGCAAAAACGGCAACAAAATAACGTTTGCTGTATGGGAGTACTTAAATATTTATTTTATTCTGTTTTTAGTATTTGTTGTTATAGCGGCAACAGAAATACATCATCTGTGAAAATTACAACTGTCTAACTATCGGTTCATGAGATACAACCTGGTGACCGACAGACAAATGGACAGTGGAGTCTTAGTAATAGGGTCAAGCTTTTACCCTTTGGGTACGGAACCCTAAAAACTACTAAAGAATTGAAGTAATATTTCACTGTCGTGTAGTGGTTGTTAGTAGTATTTTAGCTGCCTGAAACGTACGTGTATTTGCGGCAACTTCAAGCTAGAAATTCATCTTTAAAAATAAGCAGCAGCTTAGCGTGTTAGCATAATCGGTCTATGATTTTCCTTTTGCTGAGATACAGACAGACCTACCCCTTTAAGAGAGGACCATGACTCATCAAATAGATACTTGTTTATTCACACTAATCAAAGCAAGTGAAGGAACTCCTACAAAATAAATATAGGTATAAGTCGTTATTAAATCGCGCGTCGCTAATATGGACCCACCCTTACCCCGAGGCAGCGAAGTAATATTTTTTAGGAGACAAAAGACTCGCCTTGTTTCTTGTTTAGAAGAAGTGTAAGAGATGGGCCATGAAAAGAGCGAACAAACTTTGGTTTTATATTTTCAGATCAACTTTTTGACACAGAAGTATGTTTTTGTGTACACCTAGCTTTGTTGTTGAAATGCATGAATGGATGGTGTTGAAAGAGTTGGCAATCAATAACCCTATTGATTGCCAACTCTTTCAACACCATCCATTCATGCATTTTGGCAATCAATAGGGTTGTTTCCTGGGTAATTATATTTAGTCCGTCAGTGAGATTATCAAATAACTAGAGGACGCCTCGCGGTTTCACCCGCGTAGTTCCCGTTCCCGTGGGAATACAGGGATAAAAAGTAGCCTATGTCACCCGGGGATAGAGTAGTTTCCCAACGGTGAAAGAATTTTTGAAATCGGTCCAGTAGTTTTGGAGCCTATTCGGTACAAACAAACAAACAAACAAAAAAATCTTTCCTCTTTATAATATTAGTATAGATATAGATAGTATAGATATTGGACACGTATTTTTTGATTTACCAAATCAATAAAAATTGACAAAGATAAAGCGCATCAAAGTTCAGAGGGGGCTTCTGACGTCACTATGTATGTATAAAGTGTACTAACGGCGTGACGTCACACGATATTTTAACGCATTATTATCGTCTCACTTTAAGTTTACGTGTCAAAAGAAAAAAATATGTGTACAATATTTTTTTTAATTTTCAGTTAAAATTTCTATTGTATTTGCGATCGCTATCCTAAAATCAATATTTCGAAGATTGATTTTAGGATAGCTCAGTGCTCTTATTGTAATTTTTTTGGCACGAAAATGTAAAACAAATGAATCTTGTATTTCATGACAATAAATACTAACTTAAAACTGACTGCCTTATTCGTCAAATGGTCGTATTCTATTAAGCGAGGAGCTCGTGCCGAAATAATAACAGCCGCACGGGTCGATCTTCAAGGTTAAGCAACGCTTGACGAGGTCGGTCCGTAGATGGGTGACCATTTCAACATACCGAGTTTCCTCCGTGCCTCGGAAAGCACGTTAAGCCGTTGGTCCCGGCTGTCATTTGAAGATCTTTGTCAGTCGTTACGAGTAGTCAGAAGCTTGAGATCTGACACCAGTCTAGCCAAGGGTTACCGTGTTACCCAGTTACTGGGTTGTGGAGGTCAGATAGGCAGTCGCTCCATGTAAAACACTGGTACTCAGCTGAATCCGGTTAGACTGGAAGCCGACCCCAACATAGTTGGGCAAAGGCTAGGCAGATGATGGTCGTATTCTATTAAGCATGTGGTTTTGGGTTCGATTGCCTGAATAGTCAAAATGTAATCAGCTTTTAATGTGGTTTTTTTAAGTAACAGCCTGGATTCTCGAAATGTATTCGGTTGATGACTATAAGTTCGCTTTCTAATCTTATATATGGGACTTAAATATAATCGGTAAACCATGACTAATTGAATTCTATGGATACCTCTGCTTAACCCTTTTGAGGAATGAAAAGTTCAATTTTAAACGAAGTGAAAGTAGTATTTAGTAGCATTCTGTAGTTTCTGCCTATCCCAATGAGAAAAAGGCGTGAGTTTATATACATGCTGGCCAAAAAGTCGTGAATCAAAAGCAAATAGGAATTAGATGGGGCCATCAGCAGCAAAAAATTGTCCTACGGGAGGTCCTTAAGGTCAACCCCTGCAGAGTTATAATTTATTTTGTGTTTTTATGAGAAAATTGACTTTTTTTACTAATTCTTATTGAAATTCGAAAAAATCTACGTTATGGTTGGTTTATTTATGGTTGTTTATTGGGTGTTTTGAAGATAATATTAAGTTTTACGAAAATTTATTATTTATTCTTTTTATTTACTTCGGACCCCACTGTGAAAAAAAATACTTTACCAAAAAGTGACCCTGTATTACAAGTTCTAGCGCATTTAATAGGAGTTTTAAAAAGGTATTACACGTGGCTATGCATGGCTTTGATACCTTTCGAGGACTATCATTCGTAGCAAGGCAAAAGTTAACCCAACCATAAAAAACCCGGTTAGACCTATTTAAAAATAAACTCTGCAGGTAAATTATAACTCTGCAGGGGTGTTTTGCAGCTGATGACCCCATCTCGCCCCTAGTTGCTTTTGATCCACGACTTTTGGTCCATCCTGTATAGAATGTAAATTAATGGTTTTTGCTTAAAGCATACAAAAATGGATACTTTATCTAGATTAATAATCCGGCTACTATAATAAATAAAAACCGTTATTCACTCTGAATATCCATCCGCCCAGTTCATACCCAATCCTTCCGAGCATCAAAACCGATTCTTCACTCTGCAAAAATGTTGTGAACAAACAATAGACCCTTTTTCTGACAAATATGTCTATCAGTAGGTTTAATACCGTGATATATCTCGTCCAACACACGGCTTGTCTGTTTATATTGCTCGTATGTGCGGAGAGTGATAGGTATGTGGAGGCAGTTAAGTCGCATATAATCCTGTATGTACACTTAGTCAAAGAGAACTGTGCTAATGGCTACTATGATCAAGACTTGTACGTATTTTAAACATGTAAATTTGTTTAATTGTAAATGGCATACTATGGAAATACTGATCCATTTATCTGAAAACATGTGATACCAAAAGATACATGCGAAAAAAAAAGGTTTTTACAAAAAACTACTACCGACTTCCAAATAAAAAATCTACCAAGTGAAAAATAACTTTATTTTTATTTATTTTTTGCGTTATGGACATCGACTTCCAAAAATAAAGTTATTTTTCATTTTGAAGTATTTTTATTTGGAAGTCGGTAGTACTTTTTTTTTAACTTTTTTATTTTTCACTTTATTATATATTTAGTTGTACCTACCTAATAGGCAAGTTGTTAAGTAAGGTACCTATAACGCCAGAATAGATTACCCGAATATCATAAAAACTTTAACATAACCGGTGAAATTAGAGATCTGCGTATCCCTTTAGAGCGTACTGGCGTGATGTTATATTATGAAATGGTATAAACAATAAACAGACATGCGATTGCAGCAATCCCGAGAGATTTGCCGCTATTTATTGAAGAGTTCTGATATATATCTTCGAAGTTCTTCGTCAGATCTTCAACAAATAAAAATGGAACCAATTTGGCAACATGCACAATTTTCAAAATCGGTCCAAAATTGACGGAGATATCGGTACCTAAATTCGAACATAGAATCTCCTCCTTTTTGGAAAGTCAGTTAAAAAGCAAGCACAATGTGAAAAGTTCTGGAGTGGCGAACGTGTAACAGAAGACGCCTCCTGCTAGATGGAGTGACGACCTAGTCAAGGCTGCAGGAGTCCGGTGGATGCGAGACGCACCGGACAGATCAGTGTAGCGACTCTTGGGGGAGGTTTACTTTCAGCAAAGGACGCCTTTTGGCTGAAATGGTGATGATAATGTGACACCATGAAAAACTAGTGGCTTTATATAACAACTAGAGGACGCCTCGCGGTTTCACCCGCGTAGTTCTCGTTCCCGTGGGAATACAGGGATAAAAGTAGCCTATGTCACCCGGATATAGAGTAGCTTCCCAAAGGTGAAAGAATTTTTGAAATCCGTCCAGTAGTTTTGGAGCCTATTCGGTACAAACAAACAAACAAACAAAAAATCTTTCCTCTTTATAATATTGGTATAGATATACATTTTTGAAGGTGCAGTAGTGCTATTCTGTAAAGTTCGAAAGCGAACTCATTTGTTTTTAAAGTAAATCATTGCGGATTCCCATTGAGTCACCGGTCGAATTTAAAAGAGGGATTTCTAAACAAAATCAATGCCAGATAGCATAGCTACTATTTAAGGGGCTGAGGTTGAACAGTTGACAATCGACATCTGAGGTTCTAAGCCACGCCCACTGTCACCGATAGTTTAGGGGCAAACTTAAATTGGAGCGAAAAGTATTTGAAAATTAAATACACAAGGCCGACCACAGAGGCCCGCATCATAAACGGACTCTTTCGATGGTTTTTACAAAATAAAACATTTTAGCAATAAAATACTACCGACTTCCAAATACAAAACTACGAAGAGTAAAATAACTTTATTTTTTGAAGTCGGTGTCTTCCGTAGGTACCATTTTTTTTGCGTTATGGACGCCGACTTCAAAAAATAAAGTTATTTTACTCTTTGTAGTTTTGTATTTGGAAGTCGGTAGTATTTTATTGCAAAAAAAAAAAAAAAAACACTTTTTAGTTGTACCTACCATGAAATGGTATAAACAATAAACAGACATGCGATTGCAGCAATCCCGAGAGATTTACCATTATTTATTGAAGAGTTCTGTTGTATATCTCCGAAGTTCTTCATCAGATCATCACCAAATTAAAATGGGACCAATTTCGAAGCATACTTTTTCAAACAAAAAATAATTTTCAAAATCGGTCCATAATTGACGGAGACATCGGTGAAAAAAAACAAACAATGTCGAACATAGAACCTCCTCCTTTTTGGGAAGTCGGTTAAAAATATAACCACGCAAGTTCTTATTTCAAACTAGCGGCTAGCATCTGACGAGTGTCATTCTGAATTTCGACAGTTAATAATTTCGACAGAGTCTCAACATCAGATCGTTCACTGTTATTTTGCCTATGAATGCAACCTTACGGCTACGAAAATAAAGGTCACTAAAATAGGTAATCTGGCTAGTGTCATACGAGTCTTTGCCGTGCAAATTGAATAAATATCATTATTATGTCTGCTTCTATGCGACTGCCACATATAAGAACACAGTACGTGACATTTTTTTTATAATGGTTTTATAGCCAGATAATTTTATTTATATTATTTTAATGAGTTCTACTATAGGTACTGAAATGGACTGTGTAATGTTGACTGTGTAATGGAAACTTTAAATTTGAATTGAGATTTCGTGCTTTCATTAATCAATTTAATCATTATTTACAATAGGAAAGTCCCAACAAATTGTAAAACACTTTAAATTTACAAATATCCAGAACTTACTAGGTTCGGCATTATCTTTTTAGGCATATTTAAAATATCTAATAGAATTTAGGACACTATTAATATCATTTGTATAATTCATAAGTTCATATTCCTTGTTTAGTATTCTCTTAAAATATTAAGATGTCATTTAGGTCACCAAATTAAAAAGAGACCCATTTGGGAAAATAAAACGCCCATTTAAAAAAATAATTTTCGAAATCGGTCTACAATTGAAATCGGTGAACATACACAAAACGCACATAGAACTGCCTTCATTTTGGAAAGTCAGTTAAATTAAAGCGCCTGCTCGAGTTCAAACCCACGACCACGATGACACAGTAAGTCGGAGCCGTAACCACTGGGCAACCACTTCTCTTCACAGCAATTAAAAGATGAATAAAGAAGATTTTGACTAAGTAATCTAAAAAAAACTTTTTAACAAAAAATCCGAAGTCGGTGTCTTTTGTACCTACCCATTGTTTCCCGTTTTTTCGACACCGACTTCGAAAAAGAAATTTATTTTTTGCTTTGTGGTTTTTTGTTCTGGAAGTCGGTTTGATTTTTTGTTAAAAAGTTTTTATTTTTCTCTTTTTAATTTTGGTAGGTACCTCCAATTAACATGATTATCATTTATTATAGCCAAAGTACATCTCATGGCGATTCCAATAAGCCCAAACACGACTAGGATACATTGTTTTATATAAGAGTTCCAGTGCCTACCTTCCGGTTTCATCTTCAGATCAGTTCGATGATGCTATTTTCATCAGTACCATTTATTTATAAGTATTTTCTTCATTATAGTCGGTTAACTATTCGAGATATCTTATGACCGTGACATATTTAGCATTTAGGAGTTCCAGTGGCCATCTGTGATCTTCTTTATCAGTTCCACTTCACCAAATGATACTTTCTCAGTGCAAATGATTGCATTGTTGATGAAAATATAAAAAATCGCTATATAATTGTCTATAATATTTGAGGAGTTCCCTCGATTTCTCTAGGATTCCATCATCAGATCCTGACCTGATGATTATGGGACCAATTAGGAAGTATACCCTATCAAACAAAAGAAGAATTTTTGAAATCGGTCCAGGCGTCTTTGAGTAATCGGGGAATATACATTTAAAAAAAAAGATTCCGAAGAATTGAGAACCTCCTCCTTTTTTTGAAATCGGTTTAAAATGTATAGGGACAACTTAGACATAATCCAGGTTCCATTCCAGTCTAGCTAGAATGTCCTTGCCGTACTAAGCTTTATCTACGAGGATTAATCAACGTCTCAATGTCAACCGTGCTAAGGACACTGCTTTACTGGGGATTATGCAATCAATACTGCTGGGTGAGACATTAAGGGTAAACAAGTCAAAAATTCTTCCATACAAACGTAGTCTAGAGATTACTCCACTGTTTGACGATGTACTTTCAAAATAAAAAAAGATATCAATTTGTCTCATCATTATCTAGCCCTGTATGGAAACGAAAAAATAAAAAAATAAAATATTTGAAAGTTATGAGCGTCGAAAGTTCCATATTTCAACACTAATTTTAACGTATCTTTGGGCGCAAATAAATACCATAAGAAGAAGGAAAATTAAAAAACGGCCTCCATACAGGGATAGATTAGTAATTCAACAATCCAAATAATTTTATTTTGATCAGATACATTCAGTAGTTTTTTCATGAAATCTAGACTCCCAAAGGTCTGTTTATAAAATTTCGCGCGCTCGTTTTCGTCCTAAATCATCATCCATTTCGATAAAAGATTGCAGAAGTGCTAATTCGTACGCGAACTAGCTTCTTACTGCTCATCACAGCATCTATATATTTCGCACGTGTTGTGGGATGAGATAGCAAGCATTTTAACCTCGCGCACAAAATAGTTCGTGCCGTCGACTAGTTTAACCTTAAGGCTTGGAACGTAGGTAACTCGTTTTAGTCAAACCGGTATTTTTTAATTTATTTTATTCCTTAATTTTTTAGTTCATTAAATTACACTTATTATACAGCATAACACTTGTCTAAAACGTTAAAAGGTTTATGTGACAAAGTGAAGAAAGCTCGCACCGCATATTAGTAAAAAACTTTTTTACAAAAACATTCTACCAACTTCCAACTAAAAACACTACAAAGTGAAAAAAAACTTTCTTTTTCGAAGTCGGTT
Source organism: Orthosia cruda (assembly GCA_964057195.1). NCBI lineage: Eukaryota > Metazoa > Arthropoda > Insecta > Lepidoptera > Noctuidae > Orthosia > Orthosia cruda. Next base: position 9,156,978 of record OZ059852.1, on the reverse strand, counting down.
TCTTTAGTAGGTACCAATTCTTTTTTGTTATGGACACCGACTTCGAAAAAGAAAGTAATTTTTCGCTTTATAGTGTTTTTAGTTGGAAGTCTATATATATATTTTTTTAAAAGGTTTTTTTATTTTACATTTTTTAGTTGTATCTATTAAGCAGTTTGCCTTTAGTAAGGTAGGTACTTTTAATGCCAGAATAGATTACCCGAATACCATGAACATAGCCAGCGAAATGAGAGTGTACCAAGGTGAACTGTACACATCTGTGTACTTCTTATAGTGTACTGCCGTGATGTTATGTTATGAAATTGTATAAACAATAAACAGACATGCGATTGCAGCAATCCCGAGACATTTGCCGTTATTTATTGAAGAGTTCTGTTGTATATATCCGAAGTTCTTCATCAGATCACATACTCTATCAAACAAAAAAATAATTTTCAAAATCGGTCCCCAATTGACGGAGATATCGGTGAACATACAAAAAAAAACATATAAGAAGTCGAACATAGAACCTCCTCCTTTTTTGAAAGTCGGTTAAAAATAGGGAAACATATTATTACCCACTTAAAACTTAAGATATAATGTCATAAGTAATATAATATTTTTTAAGCTAAATTTTCATTTTTAACCAACTTCCCAAAAAGGAGGAGGTTCTATGTATGACATTATGAATTGTCTAGTGACAATATTTGACTGCACAGTTTTAAGAATTTTATTCTGAGTATCAGTTACACATTTACAGTTTTAGGTAGTTTATATGTTGGCAAGTAATCCAGATAACGTAACTGTTTTGGTCTATTGTTTAAAGTTAAGGAGCTAATATTATTGAATTTGTCCAAGATAATTGACAACCTGAATTTGTCAAAGACTGACACAATTTTACAGAACCAAGAATTCGAAGACATGTGACATCCACTAACCCGCACTGAGCCCGCATGGTGGATTACGGCCCATTCCCTCTCACAGAGAAGAAGCCTGTGTCCCAGAAGGGGGAAAATTAAAAAAACTTTTTTGCAAAAAAATACTACCGACTTCCAAATATAAAACTACAAGGAGTAAAATAACTTTATTTTTTGAAGTCGGTGTCCATAAAGCAAAAAAATGGTACCTACGGAAGACACCGACTTCAAAATGTTTTTTATTTTTCACTTTTTAGTTGTACCTACTTAATAGGCAAGTTGGTAAGGTAACTATAACGCCAGAATAGATTTCATGAAACTTGAACATAACCGGTGAAATGACAGATCTGCGTACCCCTTAAGAGCGTACTGGCGTGATGTTATGTTATGAAATGGCATAAACAATAAACAAACATGCGATTGCAGCAATCCCGAGTGATTTGCCGTTATTTATTGAAGAGTTCTGTTGTATATCTCCGAAGTTCTTCATCAGATCATCACCAAATTAAAATGGGACCAATTTCGAAGCATACTTTTTCAAACAAAAAATAATTTTCAAAATCGGTCCATAATTGACGGAGACATCGGTGAAAAAAAACAAACAATGTCGAACATAGAACCTCCTCCTTTTTGGGAAGTCAGTTAAAAAGGCTGATGATGATGAAGGTGAGCTTAATTCCAAATGGAGTATTCTTGCAGCAAATCTTTAAATGATAGAGATCATAATAGAAGACGTCAGGGAATCATCAGCCTTCGGAAATTCGAAAATGAACCCATGGAAACATACTGCCGGGATAAAAGTGTCCCATATCCTAATCCAGGCCAAGGTCTACACATCCATTGATCAACCAAATTAGTTCAATTAACAAACATCATCAACATCATCATGATATCAGCCGAAAGACGTCCACTGCTGGAAATAGGCCTCACCCAAGCGTCGCCACATTGACCGGTCCCGTACGTCTCGAATCCTTCGGATCCCCGCAATTTTCACCAGGTCATCGGTCCACCTGGTGGGAAGTCTTCCAACGCAACGTCTTCCGGTTTGCGGACGCCACTCCAGAACCTTTCTGCCCCATAGGCCATCCTTTCTGCAAGCAATGTGCCCGACTCACTGCCAATTGAGTTTGGCAATTATTTGGGATGTGTCGGTAACCCTGGTTCCTTGCAGATCTCACATTTCTGTTTCGATCACTCAAGGAAACTCCGATTATAGCCATCTTCCATTGCCACAAACATACATATTTTCACATGTTTAATTTAAGTATGATAGCTTAAGCTAAGATATAATAAGCTTTTCAAGTATAGTGGGTTTAGCCCTGTAGACCACATACATACGCTGCGGTAGTTTATACAGAAGATCGAAGAGTATAATCTGCCATCCTGTTTAGCATTTTTGGACTACAAGAAAGCCTTAGATTCGATCGAGACTTGGGCTGTACTGCAGTCTTTCCAACGGTGCCAGATCGACTACCGGTATATTGAGGTGTTGAAGTGTTTGTACAAAAACGCCACCATGTCAGCCTGTCTTTAGGATCAGATCTCGAAACCAAACTTTCTTCAGCACGGCGTGAGACAAAGAGACGTCATTTCTCCGAAACTATTCACTGCTGCGCTGGAGGATGTCTTCAAGGTTCTGGTCTGAACCCACCACATCACTCACCTTCGGTTTGTCAACGACATAGTGGTCATGGCTGAGACCATGCAGAGCCTCAGTCAAATGCTCGATGACCTTAGTAGAGCTTCCAGAAGAGTGGGTCTTAAAATGAACATGGACAAAACCAAGGTAATGGTGAATGCCTATGTAACACTCCTATCCATACATACATATATATAAGTTGTAGACGGTTATGTCTACCTGGGACAATCGGTCCAGTTGGGTAGCTTCAACTTCGAGAAAGAGGTCAACCTTCAAATCCTACTCGGCTGGGCGGCGTTCGGGAAGTTGCGTGGTATCTTCTCGTCAAATTTACCGCAGTGTCTCAAGACAAAAGTCTATGACCAGTGTGTGTTGCCAGTGATCAGCTATGAGACCGAGACGTGGTCGCACACAATGGGCCTTATCAGAAAGCTTAAAGTCACCCTTAAGGCAATGGAGAGGGCTATGCTCGGAATTTCCTTGCGTTATCACATCAGAAATGATGATATCCGCAGGAGAACCAAAGTTACCGACATAGCCCGAAGAATTGCCAAACTTAAGTGGCAGTGGGCAGGGCACATTTCTCGCAGAACGCAGAACATGGCCAATGGGGCCGAAAAGTTCTGGAATGGCGACCGCGAACCGGAAGACGATACGTTGGAAGGCCTCCCACTAGGTGGACCGATGACCTGGTTAAGGTTGCGGGAAGGCGCTGGATGCGAGACGGGCGGGATCGGTCAATGTGGCGACGCCTGGGGGAGGCCTATGTCCAGCAGTGGACGTCTTTCGGTTGAAATGATGATGATGATGAAGTATGATAGCATTGCCTCCCACTTGGTGGACCGCTGACCTTGTTGGGATTGGGAGAATCCGCTTATGCGAGACGCATAGGACCTGTCGACGATGTGGTAACACTTGGCAAAGGCCTATGTTCAGCAGTGGAGCTCTTTTGGTTGTAAGGATGATGGGAGAAATAATCAACGTATCAATGTCACACACACTGCTTTACTTTTTCTCGTCATTTTTGATGGATGAAAGAAGGCAAGACCAAAAATAACGATGGATGGGCTTTATGAAAGATGAAGCGGCACAAACACAAAAACCGACTTCTAAAGCAAAACACTAAATAGTGCAAAAACCAACTTTCGTAACAGAAGTCGGTGTGTGTGAGACCTCAGGTTTTTATAATTTTAACCGACATCTATAAAAGGAGGTTATTCAACATACAAACAAACATACATACACTTATGAAATATGGCACACGTTTTTAGAAGCCCATACAGAGTAACACAATATGTGAATATTGTGCAATTCCAACAATATTACATACATACGTGTCGAATTTATTACCTCCTTTTTTCTGAAGTCGGTCTTAAAGAAGTTTAAAGATATAGAAGACTAAATCCTGCCAGTGGCTTCGCCTTCGGTATAGTCGGAAATCATCCCAAGGGCACGTACTTCAGGGATAAAAGTGAAAATATCTTATATCCTTCTCTACGGTCTAATCTAACTCTATACTAATATTCAACCAAAAATGTTCAGTGATTTAGGCTAAAAAATGTGACAGACAGACAAAGTTACTTTCACAATGTCATGTTGCGCTAACCCCAATTAAAGGGCAAGATAATGATGATAATATGCAAATTATAATAATTAAATTAATTTCTAAACCAAATTCCATCATTGAATGCCACATTAAGTACACTTGCGACTGATTAACGGCATTATTGAATTGTCAGTTCACTAATTTATGGCACTTCAGTTCATGTGGTTGCCTGCAACTGATTGGTATATTGACTAACCTGGTAATTAATGATTTGGATTATCATAATCATGTATTAATTTAGTGAACATAGATTTTTAGGCCCACTGGCTGACTTAGTCTCTCGAGTACCAATGTACTTTCTAAGTTTATCTTGGACATCACAGGCAACGGTGAAGAAAAAAACATCGTGAGGAAACCTGGACTGTTGTAGTTAACAAGCTGTCCCAGCGAACTTTGTACCACCTCAAAAAAGTGAAATGGTGTAACTAACCCGACTTTGTTTTAAATTTCAGAATTATCGACAACGCCATCTACTGGCATTACCGGAACCAGCATACAACGCCACGTTCATTTTGGTCGTTGTTTTGTTTCTGTTATGTATCAGAGATGGCGATGTGTTCGCAAAATGTATAGGAAAATAATTTTCAACATAATTTTGTTTTACGTTAATATTGCCGATATTTTAATAGTTATTCTGTTATTCGGGTCGGAGTTAAACCCAAAAAATTATAGGTCATGAAAATCGATCCAGCCGTTCTCGACTTATAACTTGGTGTAACTAACACGACTTTGTTTTAAATATAAAAAGATGTAAGTCTGAAATAGCCAAGTCAGAGGCCTGTGGAGTTCCCAGAGGCGGCTTAATTAACTCTTACACCAGAGGCCACATCCTCACACGAAAAATAAAAGAAAGAAAGTTAGATTTTTCCCACGGGTTTTCTCCCGTTGCGGATCCCACAGGAACAGGGTTTTTAACGGGGTAAAAAGTAACGAAACTCAAGTACAAACAAACAAAAGTAAGTGAAAATGTTCCATAAACGGATAAGTACTTCTAGACTGGAAGCCGGCCCCAGTATAATTGGCAAAACATACATGTATACTGTCGAAGAGAGAGAGGAGGGCAGTGGTGGCCCAGTGGTAATGGCCCCGACTTACGTGTCATAGGTCGTGGGTTTTATCTTGTGTAAAATATTTCACCACCGCTGCTCTTAAAACGGCGAAGGAAAACATCGTGAAGAAACCGGCATGTATTAGAACCAAACATTTAAAGACATGTGACATACACCAACCCGCACTGGGCCCGCGTGGTGGATTAAGGCACGTCCCTTCTCTCACAGAGAGGTGGCCTGTGTCACAGCAATGGGAACGATGATGATACTCTCGAAAAACATTACCTTACATCTGAGACAGTCGGGTAAAAAGACTAGGCAGATTGATTGACAGGGTCTGTACCTCTTTAGCTTGCTCTTAAGTGCTATTCTGTAAAGTTCACAGCTCAACTCACTCAAGTGAGCGCTCACAATTCGAAAGCGAACTCATTTGTTTTTGGAGTAAATCATCGTGGATTCACAACGAGAGACCGAATTTCGAAATGATATTTAAAAAACAATGGAAGATCAATTTGTTAATTTGTTTCGCTTTTGTTTTGGCCGAACTTTCAAGTTCTTGACAAATCGTCCGTCCTTCATATTGGAAAGGTAGTAAATATTCATCTTTTTCTTGCTATAGTTTTAATAAAATATTCATTTCTAGTTGAAATAAATGGTGTCGATGAATTGATATATTGTGGAAAGTGTATAAGAAAGTGGAGGTAAATGGAATAGAAACGTTTTAAGGGCTTTGGTAATTCTGACTTTGAGGAATTATGTGCCTAGTTGCTTCTACTGTAATATAATTCTTGTAATTAAAATATCTGGGCATATTTTTGCAACATATTTTACTTTTACTTCTATGCAGTTTAATACCTACTAGCATCTGCTTTGTTTATACTTCGAAAAAAGCAATTTTTTTTTTAAATATCCCTCCACGTTTAAAAAGTAATTGAAAAAGGATAAAATAATTTAAAAACCCAAGAGTCATTAAATTAACTAGTTTTGCAATTTTATAGTAATGTGAATAATTGGAGATCTTTTAGCGCTTTACTTACAACCTACCCATGATGCTGATGTAACGTAGAATCGGTTCGGGAACAATACCCGAACCGATCCTACGTTACATCGGCAAATACTGGAATAACAGTTTATTTTGCGGTGCCCCCGAAACACGTCACAAGAAAAATTGTAGATTATAGTAGGTTCGCTGGTTGCAAACTTGATTATCTTATTATTAATTTTAATGTTGAGGGTGGAAGAATAAAAATAAAAAACAGTAGGCCTGTCCCTCTGAATGCCGCAGCGTAGCCAGCCAACTTCACTCCGCGACGCCCTGCCTCGAGCGGACCGCCTCAGCCTTTGCCGAACAGTCGGTTTAGCCGGACAGTCAGACCCAGCCAGGCAAACAACGATGTAACATAGGATCGGTTCGGGAACAATAATACGCCAAATACTGGAATAACAGTTTATTTTGCGGCACCCCCGAAACACGTCACAATTACAATTGTAGATTATAGTAGGGTCACTGGTTGCAGTTGGCTGGTCAAACTTGTTTATCTTATTATTAATTTTAATGTTGAGGGTGGAATAGTGAAAATCAAAAAACAATAGGCCTGTCCCTCTGAACGCCGCAGCGTAGCCAGCCAACTTCACTCCGCGACGCCCTGCCTCGAGCGGACCTACGGTTTGAATTAATTTATGTCTAAAGATTACAAATCACTTTTACAGAAATAAATACTAAACATTAATTGAATTAATATACATTTTTGTTGTCCAGGAGTAGCTATAGTGTTAACATTACGAATATATGAGGGTAATTGTTAAAAGTTTTGTATTGTCTACCGCCGTACAGCGCGTTAATGCGGTCGACGTGCGGTGACTCGTTAGCTTTGTTTTTATGTTTGAAATCTAAGGACTCGTTTACACCAGAGTCAAATTAATTATATTAGTTAAACTAGTTATTTATGACCTTTTAAGATGTGACACTTTAGTAGTTTTTTAAATAGTAATAACGATTGTGTATTTTTTATATCTTTTGGTAGTGAGTTATAAAGTTTAGCTCCCTCATGTGTTATTGTTTTTTTTTCCCATAGTTAGTTCTAGCACTAGGTATATGTAAGTCTTGTGCGCGCCTCAGAATACGTTTTTGTACCTGTATATTTTTTGTAAATGTGATTTGTGTGTGTAAGTCCTTGAACGTTCCTTACTGTAGTAAGGACCTTTAGAAGTTGGTGATGATACTTATTTTTATTTACGATGAAATTTAAAATAGTCATGGCAGCCCCCGAAGGAAATTCTGGAGGTTAAACGATTTTACACTTTTTTTAACCATCGAAGTTTTTACAAAATGTTCATAAAAAATTATTTTGCTTTTTTTTAATCTTTTTAGAGTGCATAGATATTAAATCGGATTTATATAAAATCGGATTAATTGTTTTGGATAAAAATGGTACCATGAATTTGCACAAATAATGTTTGCTGCAGCCCCCCTGGTGAGTTGTTACCGTAACACCTATTTAAGAACATGCACCAATCAAACCCGAACCCATAACTGAAAACTGCATCAAAATCGGATTTGTAGTTTTGGAGAAAAATGCCAACATGGATTTGCACAAACATATATACCGTCTCCGTTCCGTCGTGGGTAACGATGATCCCAAGAGAAAGTAATCCTAGGATGAAAAATAGTCTAAGATTTAGTCCAGGCTATGGCTCACCTGTGTGCCAATTTGGATCAAAATCCTTTCAGCCATTAAGATGTAAAAAGTAAACAAACGGACAAAAAGACTTACGCTCTCATACTTAATTTTAGTATTTACGTAGATACGATGTGTGTACGTAGGATGTAGGATTTACGCAAATAGATACACATAACAGACAAGGAAATATTTATACCGAAAAAAGTAAGTCCCTAGGTATAAAAAGTACCTACCGTGTAAACATTACATCTACACAAATAAACGGTAGGTAATATCCAAAACATTTGTACCTAAATAAATCACAAAGCGGAAGTATATAGGCATCATGGCGTCATGAGTTGTTGCCGCAGCTATCTGTCGGTATGAGCCGTGAAATATGGTTATCTGACGGCCGGAAAACACCGAAATACGTTACCGTTCGTAAAATGTTGGTATGATCCGGTAAGCCTATAGGAAACTTACTTTTTGCCCGCGGCTGTGCTCCCGTGGACCTATTGATTTTTTTGGGCCAATAAAATCGTCCTCAATGATTTGAATGCGTAGCGTAGCTTTTACAAAACCACAGAGCTTCGTGATGCCTCTGCAGCCATTGCTAGAGACATCATCAGTGGTGTCATATTTTCTGGTTGCTAGTAGCAAAGATCTATATGATAAACGACAGCCAGGATCAACAGCTTAAAGGGATTTCCGAGGCATGAAGGAGTCTGTAACGGAGGGTAAGTATTCGATGGTCAAGCATCTCTTTTTTTTATTTGTGTTAGGCTCGCGTTTGACCACTATCTCGCCTGATTAAGTGATGATGTGGTCGAAGGTGAAGCACGCTTAACTAGAAGAAACCTATTCACTCTTGACTTGAAGACCCCTAGGTTGTAGCTATCAGGAAACAAAGACGCCGCAGGGAATTCCACACCTTAGTTGTACGCATAATGAAAGTATTTAGAAAATGCTTTGAGCGTATGGGTGGGATATCCACCAAGTACCGATGGCGCATTGCCGTACGTCTTGTAGACCGATGATGGAATAGGCTAGGTGGAATCAAATTGTACAGTTCCATCGCAAACTCCCCGAAATGTAACCGATAGAAAACGTCTAATAAAAAAAACCTAGATAGGCTGGCAACTCGTCGTCGGTGTTCAAGACTCTGGAGCTTAGATTCGACCAGCGCATCTTTGCCGATCCCCAACTTTTTTGCAGCCAACTGAGCTTTTGCCTCAATGAATGGACCAACATTGAGGGTCGATGTTAACGTAACACCAAGAAGGTCGAGATGGTCCGTTATCGGCACGGTTACACCGCGGAAAATGTATTGACACCCTACTTAAGTTAAGATTAGGCAAATTAATATTATGTGCATTGCCCTATTCTGGCAAGTTACTTGTTCATGAAAATGAATACATTTCTAGTTTGAATAACCTGATGCATATATTATCTTGTCGTCATAGTGACCGTTTATTGTTTTTTGACACCAACAATTTTGTTAGTGATTTTGTTTTGATTGGGAACCATATGTTTCTTCCCAAAAATAGTCGACATTTATTAGCTACATTGTTAGCTTTTAATATACACGCAGTTATTGATAATTTAACTGAGACTAGGTTTAGTGATTTAACAGTATTATCCAGTTTTTCTGATAATACTTTAAACGATGATTCTTTAAACGATTAGAGCCGACAAAAGAGAAGTCGAATAGTAATATTTTACTATATCATCAAAATATAAATCGCTTCTCCGGCAAAATTTTAGACGTGGAATTGTTAGTAGATAAATACCACATGGATATCTTATGTTTTTGTGAAACTTGGTTAAAACCAGATAAGATGTTGTTTAATGTAAATAATTTCTCAGTTGCCAGCTCGTACAACAGATCCACAGTGGGTGGTGGTACCCTGATACTTTGTAATAGTCATTTAAAATATAAGGAAAGGAAGGATATCACTGCTTACTCTGTTGATCGCTTGTGTGAGGTAGCATGTGCAGAGGTCGAGGGGCATACTGTCTTGTGCGTTTACAGACCACCAGCATCAAACTTCTCATTGTTTTTGATTACAATGGAAGAATTATTAAGTAAACTTTTCAGAGATAATAAATTGGTTTTTGTTTGTGGTGACTTAAATATAGATCTGTTAGTCAACTCGCCTGAAAAATGTAAGCTCATTTCATTATTTAAATCATTTAACCTAAAATATTTATTTAATGAACCAACAAGAATAACAGCGACTTCAGCTTCTTGCATAGATAATGTATTCACTAATTGTAAAGTAAAAGATTCGTTTTTAATTAGTGGCGTTAGGTCAGACCATACTGGTCAACTAGTATCTTTTGAGTCAAATAAAAAAATTAACCTAGCTAAATCAATTCGATTAAGACCACTTACTAAAAATAAATTAATCTCTTTTAATAATAATGTTTTTAGCAACCTTTGTAACGCCAGTTTTGATTCAAACGACCCCAATATAAATTACGGCACGTTGTTTTCAACAGTTTGCCAAGAATTCAATAAAACGTGTCCTGTAAAAACAGTTAAAGTCAACAATTCCAAATCGAAATTTAGTGAATGGGCCACTGTGGGCATAAGAAAAAGCCGAGATATCTTATATAATTTATATTACGAAAAATCTTTGACTTCCGATCAAGTTTTTCACACTTATGTTAGAAACTATTCTAAAATATTCAAAAGAGTCTGCGCTCAAGCAAAATCTCAAATAATAATTAACAAAATTGGTGCTTCTAATAACAAAATAAAAACTGTGTGGCAATTAATTAATAGAGAAACTGGAAAGATACAACAACGCGATCAGAATGAGTTGTCTTTGAAAATAACTAATCAAACCATTTCTGATAGGCAAGAAGTCGCTGAGACATTAGAAAATTTCTTTACCAACATTCCGTTAGAGGTTACGAAGTCTCTTCCTTCCTCATCTAAATTAGCTGAAGCTCTTCTTAAAGAAAACTTTACTAAGGACATACCAATCTTTAAATTTAAACCAATATGTATTAATACAATTAAAAACGCGTTCAAAAGTCTCAATATAAAGAATACTGAAGACTTGTGGGGGATATCCGTTAGGGTTCTTGGAGATATTATTGACTCAATTGCTCCTGTCCTAACAGGCATATTCAATCAATGTTTGGACAGCGGCACTTTTCCTGACTTAATGAAACACAGTAAAGTAGTACCAATTTTCAAATCAGGCTGTAAGAGCGATCCTTCTAATTATAGACCTATATCCGTGCTTCCAGCATTGAGTAAAATCTATGAAAAAATCATGCTGGAACAGATGTTGTCTCACTTCAATTCAAATGGGATCCTGCATAGTCAACAGTTTGGTTTCACGAAAGGTAGGTCGACAACGGACGCGGGAGTAAAACTCATCAGCCACATCTTGGAGGCTTGGGAGAGGTCCCAGGATGCCATTGGCATTTTCTGTGATCTCTCAAAAGCTTTCGACTGCGTCGACCACAACACACTGATCTGTAAATTACACCACTACGGAATTCGTGGAAAATCTGCTGATCTCGTGCTTTCCTATTTATCAAACAGACAGCAAAAAGTAAATGTTAATGGGGCGACGTCCTCCGGGTCTCTAGTCAAGATGGGCGTGCCCCAAGGTTCAATTCTCGGCCCTTTCCTTTTTCTGGTTTACATAAATGATCTCCCTTTTATGATGGCCAAATTATCGGATATAATTCTATTTGCTGATGATACTTCGCTAATTTTTAAAATAGATAGGCAAGATACGGATGTTTTAAATGTCAACGAAAGTCTAATTGTTCTCTCAAAATGGTTCGCAGCTAACAATCTTTTACTGAATGCGAAAAAAACAAAATGTCTAAAGTTCTCTTTACCAAATGTACCACAACATGACCTAAACTTAAATCTTGACGGCAAAAATCTTGAAGTTATAACGGAAACTGTATTCTTGGGGATTACTATCGATTCAAAATTGCAGTGGGGCGCGCACATTAGAACTCTTTCGGGTAGGTTAAGTTCGGCTGCATATGCAGTAAGGAAAATAAGGCAGCTAACCGATGTAGCTACAGCTAGGTTAGTATACTATGCTTATTTCCACAGTATTATGTCTTATGGCATTCTGCTGTGGGGATCAGCAGCAGACGTTGACTCAATTTTCATCCTACAAAAGAGGGCAATCCGCGCAATCTATAAAATGGGTCCTCGCGAGTCCCTCAGAGAAAAATTTAAAGAGATCGATATACTGACTCTACCTTCATTTTATATTTTGGAATGTATTTTGTATGTCCGTAAAAATCGGGGGCTTTTCAAAACTAGAAGCGACTTCCATAATTTAAATACACGCAGTAAGCACGAAATTGTAATACCCAAATTCAGATTAACGAAAACTAGCAAGTCTTTTCTTATAAACAGTATACGCTTTTATAACAAGTTGCCAAAGTCAGTTATAGAACTGACCGATGGAAGGTTCAAAAACTACATCAAACGTATCCTTATTAAAAAAGCATATTATAAAATCAAGGACTACGTTGAAGATAAAAACATTTGGCCTTAGCTCCTTCTGCGCATGCAGCTTCCCTGGTAACTTGTAAACGGCACAAATATGTGGATGTCTCTAACTATTCTCAATCTCATTTTTCTTTCCTTCTTTTAATTAGACTTTTACAATGGTTTTCAAACATCTTTATAGCCCTTTACTAAGAATAGTTACAGCACTGATAACAAAATTTGTGCCACATGTTAAATTTAGTCATGTAATACTATTTTTATTTACCTTTGTATAGATTCTTTTACCGATTGTTTTGTGAATGTGTGAACATTGTAGGCCTTCTAGATGCTAGTTAACATTTTTTAACTTTTTTATAAAATATATAATCCTTTTATTTTATTTTTTTAGTTTCTTACGACTTATTGTCATAAGTCGGGCCTACGTTGTCCCCCCATGTCTAAGTACTAATGCTGTAACATGGAAATATTGTAAAACCAAACCATTTTTAAAAGAGTAACCATGGAGTTTCTTGCCGGTTCTTCTCCATAGGAAACGACCAACCCGAACCGTGCACCTTTTGTCGACGTTTTATAAGTGCCCATGTAGGCCTATGTGAAATAAAAAATATTGATTTTGATTTTTGATTTTGAAAGATGTAGCCGGGTGGAATTAGCTCCTTTTTGCGAAAAAATGACACGCCTGGATCTTAGCAGCATTGAAACTGACTAGATTGGCAATGCCCCATTCGGAGACTGCCTCCAAAGACAGGTTCAAGCGTTCAACCATGGCCTCCCGAAGAGACATGAGGCTTCCCGAAAAACCTAAAATCATAAGCCCTTAGTTTTCATTCAGTGACTGGGCGACTAAAGGTCTCAGGAAAAGTAGGGAAAGACTTTACGAGTTGTATGGCCTTAAGCCTTATACTAACACTGAAACTTTTAGTAAGTATGTTGCTACTTATCCAAGATTTTTTAGAAATACGTGTAAAGTAGCCTAAAGTTTTATACATTGGCAATAAGGTTAAATTCGCGGCAAATAAAATCGAGACCGTTTGGAAAATTATAAACAATGAAACGAACAGGAACAAAGGGAATAATACTGATAACACGCTTGGAACTACACATGGACTTATTAGAGATAACAAGTTCTTCTTAACCTTGAAGATCGACCTGTGTGGCTGTTATTTCAAATCACGAGCTCCCATTATTAGGGAGCCATTTTTAATACCGTCTATACAAACTAAACGTGTCAGTGAGTGGAACCGTTCACTCAAAGAAATTTATGGTCCATGAAATTTCTGACCAAGGCTATGGCAGCTGAAACCTGTGCTCAGCGCAATTTGTGCGAGCACGAATACTGTAAGTAATGGCGTTTCTAATCGTTGAGTCCGTGCGCTGCCTTCATCATCATCAGACTAGAACAGTCCACTGCCGGACATAGGTCTGTTCTATCGTACGTCATTTATCTCGATTCTAAAGAACTGTCACCCAGTTGCTACCCCAGATACCCTGCGAAGACTGAGGGCGTCCCACTTTACGATTTTCAACTCAAGAACACGTCTACCTCAATGATCATCCATTCTGCGGCTAATATGGCTGGCCCATTGTCACTTCAGCTTACTTGTTCCATGCTCTGTATACGTACGCAAGAGTCGAAACAAAGCTTTATTACAAAAAATACATTAATTGAATACAAAAGGCCTTTGTCCAATTAGGATAATGTTGTTGTTTTTCCGAAACGAGGTATATGTTAATTAAAAACTGGGTAGACGGACAAAAACGTTTTTTTATAATAATAAATTGTTGAAAAAGAGTTGCCATGGAGTTGTGTGGGTATGTAGTGGTCATTGTCCTTACCCAAATACGAGATGAGTTCCCCTAAAAAATGCTCACCTAATATTTTCGTTTAATGTAAAATATTAGGATGGAAAGGAAAACATTCTGCTAACTCTTGGTCTTTCCTATGTATCACTTCATAAGAACCAAAGTAATAAACTATTGTATCGTATTTTAGTAGTAGATAACTTGAGGATCATGTAAGTTGTCTTTTCAGGCTGATATTTAAACTATTTTCTAAATATAGAATTTCCATAAATGTAGGTGGGTCAATGACCAATATTAACAAGCTAGAGCGTAAAAGCTATAACTACAAAAATATTTGAAAGTCCAAATCCTATTCTAAAATGGATATTTTTTTAAAAGGTTACGGATTTTTTAATATTTAAACCATTCTTCACAAGTAAACTTGTTTAATTTGTTTTAGCCAGCTCACCGGCTAATGTTACTTCAAGGGGATAAACGACCTGGACAATCGGATATCACCATCCATTCTAAATTCCATTGTCACCAAGCAACGTCTAACTTAGCCCAGATGACAGGCAAACTTTACTCAATATTTCATTATCACAACCAAACTCTAACTGTTATTGTAAATTAGTTGAAATTATCTTTGAGAAACAGGTAATAGCGAAACGAGATCTAGTGATGTACCCACGTTAATCCGATTCGGATACGCCACTGGATTATCCGAGTACCTAAAATGGATTTATGCTTAGCTTTCCTGGATTAAGAGATTTTTGTACAGTGTGAATGTAGTAGGTAGAATACTTAATGTATATAAAATACATTTGGTGTTTTACGATGTTAGAAAGGAGGTTGATACTGTAATTTTAGCTTGAGGATTGCGCATTGCGTCTTTTTTGCGTACGTGACTTGAGGCTACGTTTAGGACGTAAACTAGAGAGGTTTTTAAGAATTAACCGTGGCCAATACTGGTGTAAAATATTTTCTAGCAGTAGCTTATTATTTAAGTAGAATAGGACTGGATATGTCAGTTGCTTATCTGACTAATTTTGGATTAAAAATACTAATGATTAAGTCTCAGAAAATGCTAGGTGAATAAGAAGAAAATAGGGGGATAAACTTAACTCCAAGAGGCAGAGAACAGACGTGTTTACAAAAGAGAAAGGACAATAAGATTAGGTTAGATGTAGGGTTTAGGTATTTCTAATTCAAAGTTAAGTAACCATTTGAAGTTCTACTTTAAAAGCATTCCAGTAATGTAATACTGTAAAATCTCACCGTGAAACCTTGAGCGATGTGAACATGAAGTAATCTGTAAAGTTTTCCAATCAAAGATTAGTGCCAATTTACTTCAAGTCAACTCCACCGAAGTTTTAAAGATGAGATGTAAGTATACAGAATAGATCGGTAGCTTAAGTTTCGGCTGACGATGATGGTATGATTGTACACGTATCTACTAGTTTTAAGAGTCAAAAGAAATAAGCTTTTAGCAAGATTCTATGTAAGTAAGGCACGGGCCTCTCAAATAGGAAACACTGTCAACCCACACTTAGAAATCTCATTACACAAACGACACCACATTTGTCGGATAAATATCCGACTTACGGATACAATTCCAATCACATACATTTCTTTAAATCCTAGCAAATCTCAACATCTTATTATAGCGTATCCGCATTGGAAGTCGATATCCGCGGCTTTCGAAGCCTATATCCGCCGTCACAGCTCATCCTTATTCCGAACAATACGAGATAATCGCGTTAACGAGTGTTGGTTCATCCTAAAGGGGGGAAGGAGGGGGAAAAGCCGTTATTTCCGCCGTTCCCTTTTATAGTTCCGTCTTTTGTTTTGTTTTGACAGATAGATTGTTGTTGTTCGTAATTTGAAATTGTTCACGCGGATTTTGAATGTCGGATATTTGAGTTTCTTACAGATACGAATCGTTTTGTTTACGCCACTGGATTGGGCTTTATCAAAGTAATGTTGAGATAGGCTCGATTGAGTTTAGTAAGTTACTGTTAGATATGCCTCAAAATAATGTTTTACATTGGTCGTTCTTATTTAGATCTATTGGATTCCATTCTTAGTTATCATTAGAAGGTCACTACCAATTACATAATATAGTACTTCGAATGACATACACGTTCAAAGTTTATTGCAACCCAGAAATAAAGCAAAGACAGTGTGAGGGACGTTGCTCCGTCACCCAAGAGTCGCATATGCATAGAAACTTGACGAGGGAGGCATTTTGATGAAAAATATTATCAACAAGTTAAAATTAAAACTTTCCAAAACCAACGAATTTTTTTTTTCATTTCAATCTTTTTTAACGACTTAATGTATCTATTAGTAGACATACTTCGATCAGCAATCTATCGAACACGTTATTGTGACTTGATATTTTGCGAAAATATTTATTTATTATATACTTTGTTGTACACCATAATTTACAATAATAAATGAAACTTAAAACTAAAATCACATACAATAGGCGGCTTTATCGCGTCCGCGATTTCTTCCAGGCTATTATAACTATATTTTTGGAAGTTGGTGTCTTTTGTAGGTACCATTTTTTTGCGTTATGGACACCGACTTCCAAAAATAAAGTTATTTTTCACATTGTAGTTTTTTATTTGGAAGTCGGTGGTATTTTTTTGCTAAAACTTTTATTTTTATTTTTCACTTGTTAGTTTTATCTACCTAATAGGCAAGTTTTTTTGTAAGGTAACTATAATGCCAGAATATATTACCCGAATATCATGAAACTTGAACATAACCGGTGAACTGAGATATGTCCGTACCCCTTTAGAGCGTACTGGCGTGATGTTGTGCTATGAAATGGTATAAACAATAAACAGACATGCGATTGTAGCAATCCCGAGTGGTTTGCCGTTATATCTTCGAAGCTCTTCATCAGAACTTCACCAAATTGAAATGGGACCAATTTCGGAACATACACTTTCAAATCAAAAAAGAATTTTCAAAATCGGTCCACAATTGACGGAGATATCGGTGAACATACATAAAAAAATAAAAATAAACATTTTTTTTTTTTTTTTTTGAAATGGGTTTGCTCTTGACTCTAGTCTAAGTCATAGGTGACAGAGACAGAGTCGACGATGGAGTGAGCTTACCCAGAAGGAGCCTGTTTACTCTAACTTTGAAGAAACTCCAAGTCGAACATAGAACCTCCTACTTTTTGGTAAGTCGTTTAATAAATGCACATGGAGTATGTTAGAATGGTACCAGATGGCGTTATGTAGTTTCTGACTACCCCCATTGTACGAAGGCGTGAGTTTATGTGTGTATTGGTCATCAGAAATATCTCTATTACACATAACAATAGGTAATTACTTACTACATCGGTAGTTACCTGAATATGTTGGCTAAAATATAAGATGAAATTTGTTTGTAATACTTTATATCTATACGTAGCATAGTAGGGTTTGTCTGGGTGCATCGTCCTCATGTATATGAATTAATATATGTATGTAAATATTATAAGTGGAGTGTCTTCTCCGTTATACTCCATAACAAGATACTTTTCCAAATGGACGGTAGAATCAATTATTATTACCTTTAGATTTAATTTTTTTCGTTCAAAAGTGCCGCTTGACTTTGACTGAAAACTGCCATTCATCTTTCTTACTCGATGCTGAAACATTTGCCCGACATTCGTTTCGCCTTTGAACGGTTTATGGACAGAACGATACAATTTTAATTTTTCACCGATAGAACGTTTCAAAGACGAACGATTCGCCGACAGAACGATTCACTTTTGAAAATGTCATAAGCAGCTAGTAGAAGCTAGTATTACATTATTAAAGTATTATCTAACTATATACCTACCTAGGTAAATGTTGGGATAACACGGTAGATGTAAAAGTTAGTTTAACATCAAACCACTGTTATGTTCTAAATATTTATTATGGACACAGTTTTAGGATGCTGCTAGTAACCTGAGCCGTACTTAATGTTGAGTTACGTCAACACGCAAATTAGCGTGTGTCGGTGTTTAAGTTACGACTGATTTACTTAATATTGTGCAGTACTTAAGTAGGGTTTACTTATGATAAGCATAAAATATATTCCCATAATTTACATTGGCATAACGAAATTCAGCATAAGTATAATTACGCATAATGTATATTGCCATAAATACTGTTGGCATAATAATAATGATGCATAATCTTATAAAGCATAATAATATAAACGCATAATGATAATTTACACATAATGTTCTTTGGAATAAAACAAACATGTTCGCGACTCAAGGGTGGCCCAAGGGCCGACCCGCCGCACAAATTTGAGTCCTTATATCAAATATATTAAATTAGACCTTTTAAGCTTAGGTAAAACAATTTTCAATCGATTCAAATCGATATTAAAATTTTCGAAATTTTCGATATTTTGAAAATTTACATTTTACCCGTAGGTGTTTTAATTTTCGACGTTCAAATATGTGCCCATAAAATTATTATGACGAATAAATATTATGCCTTAAATATTTATGCAAATGCAAATTACGGCAAAACAAATTAGACCAAATGACAGTTATGCTAACCTTTGCATTATACCAAAGTATTATTTTGTCGCAGTATTATTATGGTGATAAAAGTTATGCAAAAGCGTTATGCCTACAAAAATTATGTCATGAGGGGGATTCCCCTTAAATAGGCGTACTTTTGCTGTATGATTATTATTAGCTCGTACAGTAGGTACCTCTATCTGTTGGGCAAACCTTCCATTCAAATTAAATAGATGCAACTGAACACCAGACAGTTGAATATTTCACACGTTGCGTTTGACAGCGGAACCAACACAACCCAATTACTGGGCATACCAATGTTCAAACAAACGGGTTTCTGACTACTCGACCTGAATAGCATAGGTATACCGTGTTTGATATGTTGGAGTGACAATAACTGACTTGTAATTTGCAACAACCACGACATTATATACTAGTTTCTGCCTGCGAATTCGACCGCATGAAACTTGGAAAATATCCTGGAACTGGCAAGAGAGGGCTTAGAAAATTATTTTGTGGGTCCAGAACCACATGTAGGCCTTTCGACGTGTCTCTTAAAAGCCGAATTCAGGGAGTTTGCAGATCACAGACAGCAAACACATTGGCTGTCTCATACCGGTCTGGAACACGCCAAGAAATTCCTGGGCTCTACGTTCAAAGTATGGGAATGCATTTGGAATATGAGCAGGGGGCAACTCCGCTACCTGCTTGGGGCCTTTACTGGCCACTTTGGAACCAACGACAACGACGAAGATGGCTCTTAACGTGACACCCATGTGCAGGTTGTGTGGGGAACATACGGAACGCATGTAGCATCTTCTGATGCACTGGCTGGTAAGCGAATGAGTCACCTAGGGGTAAGGTATTCAAGACCAGTAGACTATAGGCTCATATCTCCTAGTCTCGTTGTAAAACTCATGAAGAAAGTTTTTAACGAGATTTGGGAGGAGAAGGATATTTAGGGAACCACAAAAGATCCCAGTGGGTTGAAGTGTCCGAGTTATTTCTCGTCCCCTCCACAAGATAAGATCCCGGCACTTACTCTTGCGTTAAAATTCGACGACCTAGTCAAGGCTGCGGGCGTCCGGGGGATGCAAAACGCACAGAACCGATCAGTGTGGCGACTCTTGGGGGAGGCCTATGTCCAGCAGTGGACGTCTTTCGGCTGAAATGATGATGATGATGACGCAAACATAATCGAACGTGAACAATGTCAATTCTACCTACCCGAACAGACCATATAGGTGTCATCATGATCATCATCAGTATTTTTTAATGTTGCCACTGCTGGGACACAGGCCAGGAGGACAGAGAGGACTCTTTGAGAGGGAATGGGCCGTAATCCACCACGCGGGCCCAATGCGGGTTGGTGGATGTCACATGTATTCGAATGACATATAACGTTATAATTCCGTCGACCTACAATTTCCCTTTCAAAGACAACTAAAAGACATTTCAAAAGCCATTTCTCGAGTAACCATCAGCACATTTTAATAACTTCTAAACGCTTTAATATCTCCGAGAATGGCCTCTTGAGAACAATAATTGAGCTAACGACTCAGCCGGTAGTGACGCCATCTTGCGGCGTGCCGCGTAAACACTCATTTCCGGTCCCAACTGACAATAGGCTTCATTCTTTGGAGAATTTTTTATTGTTTTTGAAAATGGAACTTTTATTTAATGGGATGGTTAATTGGTGCTTGAGGGTGTGTTTTAATTAGTTTTTAGGTGTGAAGTAAATGGGATGTTTCATTGTAGCCAATGGCCTCGCTTGATTATAGGTATTTTTAAGAGGTCAATTTTTGACAGCTGCTTCGGCCGCTTTTTAAACCCCGACGGAAAAAGAGGGGTGTTATAAGTTTGACGTGTGTTGCTGTGTATTTGTGTGTCTGTCTGTGGCATCATAGCGCCTAAACAGATGAACCGAGATTTTGTTGAAAGTATTTTTAGCTATGTTTGAACAATATCGGTTGAGCCGTTCAAAAGTTATGGGCGTTTTACTGTTTGAATCCGGGTGTTTTCGCATACATTATGTCATAATTACGTGTTCAATAGATTGCCGATCGAAGCGAATCTACTATGTACTAGATAAATTATGTAGTATGAAATAAAAATGTGACGGGTGTTTTTAAAATTTTGAAATTATACTTGTAGTTAGGAAATTATACCAAAGGAACCTAATATCGGGATTAAAAGGATCCATATCCTAATCAAAGCTACGATTAAGCTGTGTTCCAGATTTCATTCAAATCTGTTCAGTGGTTTAGGCGTGATAGAATACAAAACATTTAAACACATAGATAGGTATACACATTGTTAAACCAAACCATTTTTTTAAAGAGTAAACATGGAGTTTCTTGTCGGTTCTTCTCATAGGAAACGACCAACCCAAACCGTGCACCTTTTGTCGACGTTATATAAGTGCCCATGAAGGCCTATGTGAAATAAAAAAGTTTGTTTCTGATTTTGTTTTTTGTACAAACTTTTACGTAATATTTGCAACATAAGTATATACTTCGAAAATGGATAGTAGAAGGGTAATGTGTTTATCAGTATATGTATGTATGTTTGTTTCTATGTGGCGTTCTAGAGACCAAACGCGTTGGCCGATTTTGATGATTCTTACTTTAATCGATTCATCTTAACCTTGCTAGTGTTACTGGCTAAATTAAAATTGAAAAATAAATAAAATGGAGGCTTTTGGGCACCATATTGTGAGAGGACCAATGTTTTTTAACACGCTTTTATTAGCTTGGTATGTATTTATCTACGTATCTATTTATGGTAACGGAATCTTTGAAAGTGATTTTCACCCCTTCAAAACCTCGGATTGATTTGAAACTTTTTGCATGCTTATCAAGGATCAATGACAATGCAATGATTTAAATAGTTTGTCCCATTATCCTTACCAGGATCTTCAGGATTAGAAAGAAAGAAAGAAAGAAAAAAATATTTATTTGTGACCCGCACAGGAGACACGAGAAATATGCATAAAATTAAACAATAATAAAATAAAATAAAATTAAAACCCTATGCGAGACCAAAAAGGTCAAAGGAAGGGTCAAAGGTCATTAGCGACATTATAGTTCAATTTACCATAAAGCGTGTTTTTTAGTATTTAAAACTAATTTTTTTCTTCCAAACCCATTGTGGGGCTATCAAAATAGGTTATAAGAGATGATTTCAAAAATATGTAACACTTATATTACATAAAATACATACTTATATTATAAAAAGTTATAATTAAAAAAATAATTTAAAAAATCAAAAAGAAAATCATGCTGTGCAGTCGGAGAATATGTCGGAGGATATATGATTCTGGTCAGCTAGCTCGTGAATATGTATCCTCCGACTGCACAGCATGATTTTCTTCTTGATTACGTCGTTTTAGTTCGCTTCTCAAGCAGTCGGGTTTTTTGAATTAACTTTTTTATTTGGATAAACTTTCTTATTCAGTCATGTATGCGATTACTCGTACTATAAAAATTTAACACATTCATGGCGAGTTTCTTAAGGGTGGTTACGCACTACACGTCCGTGTCCGTGATTTGAGTGCCGAGTTCAAAATGTTCTGAATTATGACAGATTATGATGGATAGAGTTTGGATGTAGTGCGTAAGCTTCCTTACAAGAAGTACTACGGCTACTTCGGAACCGAAACATAGACAACCATATGACGTAGAAAGCACACATCCAGAAAATTAAATCTATATTATCCAGCTTTATTTACGCATTACGTAAATAAAGAGGAGCTCGTGGCTAAATAATAACAGCCGCACGGGTCGATCTTCAAGGTTAAGCAACGCTTGAGGAGGTCGGGCCGTGGATGGGTGACCATTTCAACATACCGAGTTTCCTCCGTGCCTCGGAAAGCACATTAAGCCGTTGGTCCCGGCTGTCATTTGAAGATCTTTGGCAGTCGTTACGAGTAGTCAGAAGCTTGAGATCTGACACCAGTCTAGCCAAGGGGTACCGCTGTTACCCAGTTACTGGGTTGTGGAGGTCAGATAGGCAATCGCTCCATGTAAAACACTGGTACTCAGCTGAATCCGGTTAGACTGGAAGCCGACACCAATATAGTTGGGAAAAAGGCTAGGAGATGATTTACGCATTACGTAAGCTCAAAAAAACAACCGACTTGAAAACAGCACTATCGACATACTATGCATACGCATATTCATGGCTGACGTACGGAATAATTATCTGGGGTAATAGTGTAGATAGCAACGAATTGTTTATTTTACAAAAAAAAATGTATCAGAATATTGGTTTACATTGCTAACGATGAAACTTGTAGACCGCATTTCAGGCAACTAGAAATTCTAACTCTGCCATTAATCTATATTCTAGAAAGCTGCAAATTTGTGAGACAGAACTCAAACTTCTACCAAAAAATTACTGAACAAGATTGCCGATATGCACCGCGTTCACGATTTGAAAACACACTCGTAATACCATCATCAAAGTTAAAACTACATAGCACGAATCCTAACATAATGTCTAAAAATAAAAATAAAACTTTTTTGCAAAAAAATACTACCGACTTCCAAATACAAAACTACAAAGTGAAAAATAACTTTAATTTTTGAAGTCGGTGTCTTTAGTGGGTGCCAATTTTTTGCGTTATGGACACCGACTTCAAAAAGATTTTGTATTTGGAAGTCGGTAGTATTTTTTTGCATTTTTTTTTTTATTTTTCACTTTTTATTTGTACCTACCTAATAGGCAAGTTAGTAAGGTAACTATAACGCCGAAATAGATTTCATAAAACTTGAACTTAACCGCTGAAATGAGAGATCTGCGTACCCCTTAAGAGCGTACTGGCGTGATGTTATGTTATGAAATGGTATAAACAATAAACAGACATGCGATTGCAGCAATCCCGAGAGATTTGCCGTTATTTATTGAAGAGTTATGTTGTATATCTCCAAAGTTCTTCATCAGATCTCCACCAAATTAAAATGGGACCAATTTCGGAACATACGTTTTCAAAAAAGAATTTTCAAAATCGCTTTCTCCGTCCACAATTGACGGAGATATCGGTGAACATACACAAAAAAAAAAAAACAAACTTGAAGTCGAACATAGAACCTCCTCCTTTTTGGGAAGTCGGTTAATAAAAATATATAATAAAATACCGAACGGCATCAAAATTGAGAAAAACTACAAAATATTTATTCTTCCTTTGCTACATAAATGACCTTTGCCAGCTAAACATTAGAAACTGTCATGTAATGTCTTATGCAGACGACACTACCTTAACATTTTATGGAAACTCATGGGATGAAGTTTTTGTTGCGGCTCAGGAAGGCTTTAATATAGTGACTCATTGGCTTGCACTTAACAAACTGACCTTAAATGCCAGTAAAACTAAATATATAGAGTTTAAAATACACAATGTAGCATCACATACCAATAATTTAAATATTTATGCACACACATGTAATCCTATAACCACAAACTGTACCATGTGCCCAATAATATCAAAAGCAGAATCAATAAGATACTTAGGCATAATAATCGATGAAAACTTATCTTTCAGACAGCACATTTCACATCTGGTCCAGAAAACAAGAAAACTCATTCATGTTTTTAAAAATCTTAGGCATGTAGCGAGTTGGAAATTGGTTAAAACTGTGTATGAATCTCTTTGCCAATCAATCCTATCGTATGGTATTTCCACCTGGGGCGGCTCGTTTAAAACGAATATCTTAAATGTTGAAAGAGCTCAACGACTTCTTCTAAAAGTTGCTCTCTTCAAACCACGTTTGTGTGCAACAACTACCCTCTATAACGAAGCAAATGTATTAACGGTCAGGCAGCTTTATATACTGCTAACAGTTGTAAAAAAACACTCCTCTATAGACGGTCCTACAGCTACAGCTAAACAGAAGGTTAATACTAGGCGATTCTATGAAGTCTGTGAAACAACTCCGGTAAGAACATCTTTTGCCCAGAATTTCTTCAATTTCAGAGCAAGCAGACTATATAATAAGATTAACAAAGTTCTTGAAATTGTTAAATTGTCTAGTGTAGAATGTAGAAAGAAGCTTACAAAGTGGCTTTTAGAACTCGATTACGAGGAAACGGAAAAACTGCTTTCAATCCTATCCTAGTTTAGCGTTTTTTCATAAACACATACCGTCATCTTTTTACGCACACATTCATGCACACATCCATCTTTATACGTACTCACACAAAACACCATCCTATTATCTCTCTGTCACACACACACACACACACACACAACACCACACCACACACACGACACCTTCCACTTCACACTTCGCATACTAACAAACAGACACAAGCGTTTTTAATTTTTAATTTTTGATTTATTATTGTTTAAAAAAAACAAAAAATTTGATGGCCTTTTTTTTTGTCATTGTTTCTTACATTAGTCCTACATGCCTAAGTTCTACATTAATTTGTGTAAATCCCAATCTCGGCGAGGGGGGCCAGGAGTCCATAGCACAGGGTATCCTAGTTTGGATTCCTGACTCCCACAAACCATTGTACGTCCAATATTTGTAACATAAAATAGAAACAAAATTGTACTTTGTGGGAGATAAATAAATATATTATTATTATTATTATTATTTATTAAACGCCTCAAAAATCGTTGGTTGATAGATGCTATTATACATTGGATGAATTTTTTAATGATGACTTTCGTACATGACTATCAGACAATTTCACATTTTGATTTGCCATGCCAATTATTTAATTCTGTATTGACATATTGTATTTCGTTTTCCTTTATTTGTGACATTACCATTTATTTTTATTGACTTTTCACCATTTTATTTTATTTGACTTGTACCTCGACATATATCTATTTTTAACCGACTTCCCAAAAAGGAGGAGGTTCCATGTTCGACTTCATGCTTGTTTTTTTTTTTTTTGTGTTTGTTCACCGATTATTCCGTCAATTGTAGACCGATTTTGAAAATTCTTTTTTTGTTTGAAAAAGTATGTTCCGAAATTGGTCCCAATTTAATTTGGTGAAGATCTGATGAAGAACTTCGGTGATATACAACAGAACTCTTCAATAAATAACGGCAAATCTCTCGGGATTGCTACAATCGCATGTCTGTTTGTTGTTTATAACATTTCATAATATAACATCACGCCAGTTCGCTCTTAAGGGGTAAGCAGATCTCTCATTTCACCGGTTATGTTCAAGTTTCATGAAATCTATTCTGGCGAAATAGTTCCCTTACTAACTTGCCTATTAGGTACGTACAACTAAAAAGTGAAAAATAAAAAAACTTTTTGCAAAAAAATACTACCAACTTCCAAATACTAAACTACAAAGTGAAAAATAACTTAATTTTTTGAAGTCGGTGTCCATAACGCCAAAAAATGGTACCTACGAAAGACACCGACTTCAAAAAATTAAGTTATTTTTCACTTTGTAGTTTTGTATTTGGAAGTAGGTAGTATTTTTTTGCAAAAAGTTTTTTTTATACAAATTGTTTTGTGCCATCATAATTAAAATGACAGTTAAAGCTTAAGTAAAATTAATCAAAATTATATTACCTGAACTTTATGCTATGTATTTATTAGATACTATTTTTAATTGCTGTGCACGACGTATTGACATATTGTATTTTGTTTTAGTGTTTCATTTTTATCTTAGTTCTTTATTGAAATACCATTTTTTTTTGTTGTTTTATTTCACTTTTATCTAAACTTTAATTTAAATTAATCTTTTTATAATTGTTATTCTGTAGTATCATTAAATAACATTTAAAGCTTCAATTGTAATTTTTCAGTTACATTAATTAATTTATAATAAGCTAGGTATTAATTCCTCTAATATATTGCTGTGCCCGACAGGGTCCATGTGAACTATACTACTGTTATAAAATCTTTGTTATACACATGTGATATGCAATAAAGAATTGAATTGAAATTT
This sequence comes from Orthosia cruda, assembly GCA_964057195.1. Lineage (NCBI taxonomy): Eukaryota > Metazoa > Arthropoda > Insecta > Lepidoptera > Noctuidae > Orthosia > Orthosia cruda. The sequence continues at coordinate 9,130,396 of OZ059852.1, read as the reverse complement.
CACGAACACGGATCTGATGTACTACGTACATAAGTGCCCTTAAAATCTGTGATATAAATAATTTCAGTTCGTGTAAAAATCGCACCCGTGACTTAAAGGGTAGAATTGGGTAAGATAGAAACCCTACTATGACTCACTATTACAAATATAGCAAACTAGCTGCAACATAATTAAACAAACTTCGAGAAAGAGGTCAACCGTCGAATCCGATTCGGCTGGGCAGCGTTCGAGAAGTTGCGCGGTATCTTCTCGTCCAACTTACCACAGTGTCTCAAAACGAAAGTCTATGTGTGTTGCCAGTGATGATATATGGCTCTGAGACGTAGCCGCTCACAATGAGCCTCACCAGAAAGCTAACAATCACCCAAAGGGCAATGGAGAGGGCTATGCTCGGAGTTTCCTTGTGAGATCGAATCAGAAATGTAGAAATCCGCAAGAGAAGAATTGTCGAACTTAAGTGCCAGTGGGCAGGACCCATTGCTCGCAGAACGGATGGCCGATGGGGCAGAAAGGTTCTGGAGTGGCGACCGCGAACCGGAAGACGTTGCGTTGGAAAGCCTCCCATCAGGTTGACTGATGACCTGGTGAAGGTTGCGGGGATCCGCTGGATGCGAGACGTACGGGACCGATCAATGTGGCGACGCTTCGGGGAGGCCTATGTCCAGCAGTCTTTCGGCTGATATGATGGTGATGAATTAAAAAACTACGTAAACATTGAATAAGTTAGCTGGTAGGTATAGAATGTGGTTCTAATAGGAAGGTTATCAGCTATTATTTATACCAATGCCCATTTATACAAGAAATACACAACACAAAACCATTTACACGCAATAATAACCCCTCATCCAATATTCATAGCGACCAAAACCGCACATCCATAACTGTGTAGTACAGATTAATGCTCACTACAGATGCTTCAAATGGCCGGCAACCACAGCGGCCGCCTCTGGATCTATAATTATTCTGTGTTTTATTTAGGGTTGCAACAGAACTTCGCTTTCGCCTCCGCAGAAAGAAATCGCATCGTGCATATCAGTCGAAAGACGTCCCCGGCTAAACATAGTCCTCTCCCTAGAGTCGCCACATAGACCGGTCCTTTGCGTCCCACATCCAGCGGATCCCTGCAACCTTCACCAGGTCATTGGTCCACCTGGTGGGAGGCCTTCCAACGCAACGTCTTCCAGTTCACGGTCGCCACTCCAGAACTTTTCTGTACCATCAGCCATCCGTTCTGCGAGCCCACTGCCACTTAAGTTTGGCAATTCTTGGGCTATGTTGGTAACCCTGGTTCTCTTGCAAATCTCTTAATTTCTGATTTGATCACGCAAGGATACTCCGAGCACAGCCCTCTCCTTTGCCCTTTGGGTGACTGTAAGCTTTTGATGAGGCCCATTGTAATGCTTTTATAAAGATAACGCTTTGATGCGGAATTAAATGTGAAAATAAAAAAACTTATTTTACAAAAAATTACAACCTACTTCCAAATATAAAAACTACAAAGTGAAAAATAACTTCAATTCTGAAAGTCCGTGTCAAAAAACGAAAAACGAAAACAAGAACACCGACTTCTGAAAGGTTTTTTTTGGAAGTCGGTTGCTTTTTTTTTGTAAAAACATTCCGCATCAATGCGTTACCTGAACGCACTGTACCTCTGCCTCCGCTTAGATAGCCTCATCTACATCTCTACTCTGGATCTATAATTACTCTGTGTTCCATTTGGATTGGCAGAGTAGAGGCTCGCTTAAGCTTGCGTTACAGTCTGTGTTTCAGACTGCGTTTTAGACGTCTAGGCGATTATCTATGCGTTTGATGTTGGATTGTAGAAAGTAGCTTTTAAAAGAAGTACTTGGTAACGCCAATTGTGGAGGCTATTGCTATGTGAATTATTAAACATTTTTTTTTGTTTATCTTCGCACTTACAGCAATTACACCAATGGAGCACAATTTTATAATAAAATCACTATAAGTCCAGGTTTCCTCACGATACATAAATAACCCGTAATTATTTTTACTGCATCGGGGAGCAAATATAAATCCAATTAAATGTAAAATTTAAATACATTCAAATGTAATTTTTTTGGTAATTGTAAAGAATGTTTAGCCTTCCTGCCCCCGTACCCTGAAGTGTCAAAACTATCATAGTTTGACTGAAAAACAGGGACAGATGTAAACAAGTCACATACATCTGTTCCTTACGCACACTCAAAATAACCGGAGTCTAAGAGCTTATGGTCACCTCCCTAAACTTTAGACTGACGATATACTATTTTGAAAAACCAAAATATATGGGATATAGATTGGTAGCGCAGGTCAATTCCATATAACGTAGAACTTTTGACAAGCGTTATCGCTGATGACCTTTTTTAGGGTTCCGTACCAGACCGGTCTAAACGGAGCCCTACACTCCACTCAAGTGCCCGTATCTCTGTCCGTCGTCTGTCAGAAAAAATTGTGCAGAAGTATTTTTACTCGACTACGGCGAAGAAAAAAGGTTGTTTATGTTTTTGACCAGTATGCGTGTATGTATGTTTGTTCATCTGTTCCCTCATAACTTTTAAACTGCTTATCATAATTTGACAAATGAGTGTGTCGTTAGAAGCGTCTTATTTGTTCGCTGGTTAAAGGCTATGTGACGTCACATTAAATTGAATATGGTTCCCTCTAGGGGGCACGAAGTCAAGAACAAAAACTTTTTTTTCACCCCACCCCATCATTATGCGGTATCATTGAACAGGGATTTTAAAATGAAAGTAGAGTTTTGTACATCATATTTATGTCAAGTGTACTTTTAGCGAGCTATGCCTCGTCAAAGTCATGAAAACTATTATTTTACCCGACTACGGCGGCGGCGTCGCAAAGTCCACTGTTGTAACTTATGCATTATCTAGATACAAGTAAAACAACAAATCCTAAACAGAAAAAAATGTGAAGTGTCTCTGCAAATACTCCAAAATACTTTTTCATACCACCTGCTCGAAAATGTCAAATTATATGTCAAGCAACCTTAACCTAAAGTGAGTCATTAGTGGCCGGGGGCACAGCCGGTCAATAATGTTGTACTGGATTTCATTATGACCCGCTGGTCAATAATGTGATTTGAATTTGGAATCTCACATGCTCAGCTAAATTGGCAGTATAATACTAACAAACACCCTTTGGTGCCAGAAAGAGGAAAGCTATTCTCGATACCCTTACTACACGTGGATGATATTCTCGATTTCCTACAAAATCATAACGACTGCTTCTTCATATCGTTGCCATGTTTTCGAAGACATAATATTGTAAGAATAATTAGATAACTACGAACCATTTTTTAAAAGGAATGGAATAACATTAAAACTGGCATTAATAATAACAAATACCGTACCGCGCCGTAATACCGTAATAGTAATTGGCTGTAACATTAGTTAATTTATTTTAAGTAAACTGCGCAAAGATTGCTGTGGATTTTGTGATTAAATAAATAAATAATAAAACCTTTCTGTACTACAGTCGATTTATCACATTTTATCAAGTTCTAAATATGTTATTCTTACTGTTTGTTTATTTAATAAATACTTTGTTTTTCGTACTATGGCTATTATTTTCTCACAGTAGGTGTAAAAAATAGAGTATCCTCCTCTGGGCTAAAGGTGTCTTTGCCTTGGGCTAGCTTGAATCCCTCGCTGCATTCAGGATTCTTGTATTAACTCCCTCGCTTTGCTCGTGAGTTAAATCCCGAATCCTTCATTGCGCTCGAGATTCAGTATGACGCCCGTGACATAAGACACAACTTTAGCCCCTCGGTGCATAATCTACTATAATGTACCTATATCTGCGTCTTTCAGTCTATCAATTACTATTAAGTGCGATCATCAATCCGTCCTACCAAGTGAGATAATTATGGATAAATCTTCGAACGTTAATTAGAATAATAAGGTGGTGGCAACAGATGGTGACTACACCACCCTTGTTTTGGATAGACGACATTGTTTAAAACTATTGTATCTTCATACTAATATTATAAATGTGAATGTAAATTTGTTTGTCATCATGAAACTTTGTACACATATTCTTGGAGGTATTAGAAGTAACATAGAAAATGACAAAAGAAAAAAAAAAAAAAAAGTGCCATATGTATCACTTTTTCCAAGTCGCTGGCAAAAGCTAGTACTTAATAAATGCGAAAGTTTTTCTGGATGTGTGTCTGTTTGTTACTCAATCACGCTAAAACGGCTGGACGGATCTGTGTGAAATTAAGAGATAGATTATAGTCTGGAATAACACATAGGCTATTTTTTATTCCGTTATAATGTTCCGTTGGGATAAGAAAATATATTTCACGCTGGTAAAGCCGCTGGCAGAACTTAGTAAATACATAATTTGCTATAGTTTTTCATAAATCTTTATCTGCCTTTCTAAGGCAGAGTCGGCTTCTAATCTAGTCGAATGCAGCTGAATATCAGTATTTTATGTAGAGCTAGAAAATTAATTGGTATCTGACCCTCGCAACTACTAGGCGAACACCAGTTGTTGCGAGTAGTCCCAGATGGTCTATTCCTCAGCTAGATGCTTATCACTTCTTACTTAAGTTTTACAAGAAAATAACATTATTTTTAACGACTTTCCATAAAGGAGGAGGTTCTTTGTTAGACTTTGTTTATTTTTTTTTATGTTCACCTATTTCTCCGTCAATTGTGGATCGTTTTCGAAAATTCTTTTGTTTGAAAGAGTATGTTCCGATATTGGTCCCATTTTAATTTGGTGAACATCTGATGAAGAATTTCGGAGATATACAACAGAACTATTCAATAAATAACGGCAAATCTGTCGGGATTGCTGAAATCGCATGTCTGTTTATTGTTTATACCATTTCATAACATAACATCACGCCAGTACGCTCTAAAGGGGTACGCAGATGTATACAGTTCACCTTGGTACACTCTCATTTCACCGGTTATGTTCAAGTTTCATGATATTCGGGTAATCTATTCTGGCATTATAGGTACCTACCTTACTAAACAACTTGCCTATTAGGTTGGTACAACTATAAAGTACCGACCTCCAAATAAAAAAAACTACAAAGTGATAAATAACTTTCGTTTTGACAGTCGGTGTCCATAACGCAAAAAATACTACCGACTTCCAAATAAAAAAACTAGAAAGGGAAAAACAACTTACTTTCTTTTCTTTTTGGAAATCAGTGTCTTTGGTATGTACCTACCAAAGACACTGCTCCAACTTCCAAAAAGAAAGTTGTTTTTCACTTTGTAGTTTATTTTATTTGGAAGTCGGTGGTATATTTTTGTAAAAAAGTTTTTTTTAAACTTAGATATAAGTGCAGCGATGAACTCATTTCAGCATACGAAGTGCCAGCGCTAAATAAGAGCTAAAAATAACCCCTTTGTTCTTGAAATATGTGTCTACTCTGCAAATCCGACCCGCAGAATTTTTAAGAACGTACAACCATTAAGCTCTGTGAAAACCACCGTTATTGTTTTAGACTTAAGGTTCAGGGGATATGAAAATTTAAAGTTGCATTTCAAAACCATGTTTCATCTGTATGTTCCTCCATAAATTGTTAGTAAATGCCGAAAATAGAAGAATTTTGCTCATAAACAACAGTTATTTAGCAAATTTAAGGCACATTCTTGGTTACATTTTCATTTTGAGGCATTTTATCGGTAGTCAAAACAATTTTTGAGGTACAAAGTAATCTCCATTGAAGAAATGCTTTAACCTTTTCTCAGAACTTGAAACTTCGACCATTGAATGAATTTATATTTTACCAGGTTATTCAGATTTTAATTTGGTTGAAAAGTGTTGGAAACCGTTATTTGGAATGCCTGAAGTAGACATTTCAAAAGACATTTCAGGTCTTTCAAAGGTGACTTTCTTCTGAATTGTGAGATCGAGAAACAGCTTTTATTAGTGGTGAAGCATTTGAAAAGCCAATGTCAAAAACTGCTGGTAGAGTAAATAATAGAAGACTATCAAAGGAGTATGGAAAACCAGTCAAGTGCGTGTCGGACTTCGCACGGTTAGGGTTCCGTACCCAACCGCAAAATTAAGTTGGTTGTTCAATGTTACCTTTGGACATTGACTCAGCATTCGGCCCGGCTGATGCGCGGCCCAGATAATACTGTTTGGTTGCAACTTACACGCATAGAACACAAATAAATGTGTACGTTAGTGTGTATTAAGATAAAATAGTATATAATCTGTAAAATATTGTAAATAAATCAGATTTCAATTTTATATTCTTGTCTCATTACCCCTCACTGTGGCCAAGACACCTTTAGCCATCTCTGATCAGTCCTGTGAGTCTGCTGGACTGGTAGTGAGTTTACCCTTCCCGAACCTGGAATTCCTGCCCACTATCCGTCTGTAACCTTAGGTCGCATGGTGTAGACATCCTGAACTTATCTATAATTATATTTATTTATCACACACTAGGTATATGTTAGGTTAGGGCTGTAGGGCTTATAGGTCTTAGGGTCGTAGGGACTGTTAGGCTGTGAGGTCTTAGTAGGTGTTTTAAAGTACCATATAGTTTCATGTACTGTCACACCCTTAACATTACTGCGGCCTTACGTGACGTATGTTAGGGTGGGCGTACATTAGTAATAATACGAAAAATGAGGGCATTCCCTGAAAACATCTGTAGTTAGTAAAATATACGTAATAATTAACATTATCATCAAATTTCAAGTCCATAGGTCAATGGGAAGTAAAAAAATTCATCGCTACTTTTTTATATCTTTCTTTGGTGGCTTCTCATTCCTTTGTTTTCCAATATTTTTTAAAACAAAAAGATAATTTATTATCTGTGCTACTGCCAACTTCTTAAGAATGTGCTCGCGAACTTTCACTTTGATTGCTAATCGATTGGTTGTCAACTTGCCATCCTGATTTCTTGAGGGAACACATTCCACAGAGAAATAGACTGTGAAAGAACAGTGTATGAAGTCAATGCGGACCTTCAAGAAGACGGTTATGTGACCAGCGCAGATTTTTATTGTGGTTGGCGCAAATGTATTGAAAGTATCCAGTTCCTTCACCAACTTTATCTTCAGTTTAATTGTAAAAGAAGATCTGGAGACACTATGTTCGGTTTCAGAAAAAAGATCATTACAGAATCTTTCAAAAACATCGTCACTCCTCCAACCCAGGAGTAACCCTGAAAACAAGGAAATTGGTCCTCCAAACCAACACCTCCACAAAATCATAAACGCCAAGAATATTCAAGACACACCATTTTCTCCCCTTAAGTATTTTTTCCCGTAAATTCAGCAGGAATTCGCCCAATATATCTGGAGACAGCATTAATTCTGTCCACGAAGTCAATTCAGTGCGAAACACAACCTTTTGTGAAAAACCTGAGTATGTTATACACTTAATATTGGGAATGATAACAATACGAGAATATCTCGTATATCGTGAATACGCGGGAAAAAAATATAACATAAATTTGGCAAATTTATTAAGTTATTTTGTCGTAATAGTTGTGATATCGAAAAACGAAAATCTAGTTTCGGCAAGATGCGGCCAGGAAAACACTGCCGTAATATATTCTACTGTCAAGAATCATTAATACAATCAAGTTTTATCAAAAACAAATTACCTACAGATTTTTGCAGTGGTATCTCAGTATATAAGAGAATACGCACAAAGCGTTTTGCTAATACTGTCAGTGTGTGTATAGCTAAGGAGTGGAATTCCCTGCCGGAGACTTTGTTTCCTAATAGCTACAACATTGGGGTTTTAAAGTCACGAGTGAATAGGTTACTTCTAGGCGGCTAAGTATTAATTTATACTACGGGCCTTACATAGGCAAACATAATTAAAAGGCCACCTGCCACTCACACTTCATAGAGATTCACCTCACTCTCAGACCAACAAAAAAAGATAGACGTAACGTCGCGAACATCATAAGTGAAGCCACAAAACTATGCTCCTCCAAGTAAATATACACTCTCACGCACACACCTGCACTAAAACTATGCTCATCGCTCTTAGTACGTTACGAGTCGTCGTCTAGTTAACATATATTTAAAAAAATAGAATTATGCCTTCCTGTGTAGTGAAAACTTGTAAAAACAATAGCAAAGCACATAAAAAGTCTCACGGAATCACATTTCACATGTAAGTACTTGAAATAACATCGTTTATTTATTAAATATACTATGAATTTTAGGTTCCTTGGAACAAAAAACCTCAACGAACGAAATCAGTGACATAAAGTGCGTGGGTTGCCTTATTATGATTTCAGATTACCCCATTCGATTAAACAAATTTAATATGATTTCTTACTTCAAGTTATATTCCTGTTTTCTTTTTTTATGTTATTTTAATATTTTAGATTTCCAAATAATAATGAAACAAAAAGAAAATGGATAGTAGCTATAAGAAATAGTATCTTTAACTAATAGTACCATTTATCTTTGTATTACTTTTTGGAGTCAGTGATTTTGTTATGGTGGTATTTTTGAATTTAATAAAGTCGATTGAAAATATAATTATCTATATAATGACTCATACACTTGCCGATGTTATGATTTACGCTTCAGCAACTTATAACCTTTAATAGAATTTCTATGAGCATGGTTATAGGAAGTGGCTGTACTTTACTTCTTCCGATCCCAAGACACTATCACAGGCTAAGCTAACTTACACCTAAACATATACCCCAGAGTAGAACTAAATATACTAATTTAAACTCATACAAACTATATACCCTCACACATTAGCTCACTCCTCTATACTCCCACACATCACACAAATACACGCATTTTTTTTCTCTGTATATACTAATTTTAACTCATACAAAGTATATACCCTCACACATTAGCCTCTCCCCTATACTCCCACACATCACACAAATACGCGCATTTTTTTTCTCTGTATAACGCTCGTTCACATAAAGTTTGCTTTTTCTATTATTTAAAACTTATCTATTTATATTTTTTTTTGCATTAAATTGCAAATTAATGGATATTGCTAAGCGGAAGAGTGAAGTCTCCTAACACAAGCAAGGATTGCATAAAAGGTGATCTCCAAATCATAAACATGTAAAGCCACTTTCTAATTGTTTATTTTTAAATAGTTTTTGCGATGTAACAGAAAAAATATTTCTTTTCGTGAGTTATAATTAATAATGTAGCTTAATCGTTTACTTTTGAGGTTCAATACCATACTCAACAATATCTTACTCGAACAATATTATCCTACCCACACAATAATATTATTACCCATTTTATAGGGACAAAAATCAACAAATGGCAACCCTTCCAAACACACATAGATAAAAATGTGGCTTCATTTTTGATGTTCGCGACGCTACGTCTATCTTTTTTTGTTGGTCTGAGACCGTATATTACATCATCGCTTACCATTAGGCGAGATAGTGGCCAAGCGTGAGCCTATCGATAAACAAAAAATATAATAATAATAACATGAATTTTTGACATAACTGTCCCGCTTAACGGGAACCTCATGAAAGCCGAGAAAGATAAGCAAATCAAGTATCTTGACTTGGCTCGCGAGGTTGTCAACATGTGGGATGTAGACACAGCGATCATTGTACCGATAGTCGTGTCAGCCAATGGCTTAATAGCCACGAGCCTCGACCAACATCTTAAGACGCTCTCGTTAGGCGGCTGGGTCAAGGGCCTGATCCAGAAAGCAGTACTGCTGGACACGGCTCGCATTGTTAAGAGGTTCCTCTCTCTGGAGCCCTGACCGCCGGTAGCTTGGACCCAGTTCCCGATACCGGTGGGCCTCTATTTTTTATATTTTTAAATGATTTTTGTTAAATTTATTTTTTAAAATATTAAAAAATGTAGATAAATAAGAAAAAGAATAAATAAAGGACATAACATGCAAAGTCTAAGCGACCTGCCTGAACTCGTCACGATTAGATTTATGTGACACCAAAAAGCGGGTTTTTAATCAGTAAAGTTGCAAGTACGTTCATATCGACACAATTCGATCGATCTGCACTTAAAATTTTCAAAGAAAATACGTGCACGGTATCATTTAAATTGCGTCACGCCTTAAGAAAGGTCCTTTTTTATCTTGGAGAAATGCTCATGCATACTGCGCTACCACAAGAGATAGCGCAGTTATGTGGGACTCTAATCCACTAAAACTCCACGATGTCCTCCTGTGCCGCTTATGGCGGGAAAATGGACACGCGTTAGCACTCACCGCGAACCCGCCGCGGCTGTGCGTCCCCGAACGCTCCTCTGGGTAGTAACCCCGATCACCGGCGCACCAGAACACATTGCACGCCGTGACTACCTCAAGGACCAAACCAGCACATGGGCGCCAGACGACCCCGTCTATGGCACCCTTGGTCCCCCTGTGACGGGTCAGGTCAGTGGCCCCGCCACCTACCACTTTTCGGCTGCAGGGGATAGGCACATCCCTTGCAGCCCCAGCGCGTCCGCCATCAGATGGTGGAGACCCCGTCCAGGCCGGTAGGTAGTAAGGTAGGGATAGCAGCGCAACGCAATACTCCGCACTCCTCTCCCGCCGCGGTCTCTAACCCTCAGCCTTGAAATCGTGTGGGTATGGGGAGCCCCATACAACATCGCGGCCCGCCTAAGTTGCGATGTCGCCCAAGTGGCACTGCAACCTACTTCTTGGCTACGTCGTCGGCTTAATCGGCAAAAGCCCTGACGAGCAGCCCCTCCTCGGGTTCTTCTTTGCTTCACCGTGGGTTTTCAAGCCACGGCTACTGACCGCCCCCCCCCCCCCCCCCCCTATCTCTACAATGCGGGAACCCACCGGGGGAAGTTAGGCAAGGTCCTAAGGTTAATAGAAGTATAATAGATTAGCGGAAGCCCCGCGGTCTCACCCGCGTAGTTACCGTCCCCGTGGGAATACAGGGATAAAAAGCCTATGTCACCTGGGGATAGTGTTGCTTCCCAATGGTGAAAGAATTTTTGAAATTGGTCTAGTAGTTTTTAAGTTTATTCGTTAGATACAAAGACAAATCTTTCCTCTTTATAATATTAGTATAGATATAGATTAGTTACGCAGATAAGATAAGAAGATAAGCAGATTGCTAGCAATGAAAATATGCTACGTGAGTTATAATTGTAACCACAGTTAACCAAAAGAGTTTGAATACAAAATCTATTAAAAAGCCAAACCCACCGCTTCACAAAAATGAGGCAAAATTTAAAACATTTCTCATTAAAAATCCCTTTGCCTCCCACACATTATCTAATTAAGCATTCACACAACACACCAAACATTTACAAAAATATAAAAAGTGTAAGCAAAAAATAAACAAAGCCGGACAACTTTTTTACAAAACGCCCACTGAGTGCCGTGAAGTTGGCTTAATCGGAAATCGTCGCTTGTTACAGGAAGCCGACAATCATCCCCACTTTCCCTCCCTTTCCCCCACCACTGGCCACCCTGTTTCCGGTTCAGATAACGCGTCGCTTTGTGCTCATATTTCTACGTTGATACAAATATTATGTGTGGTGGGAATTTTTAATATTGACTAAAAAGCGCTTGTTACTTGAAAATACGGTCAGCAGTGTTATTCTGTAAAGTTCTCAGCTCACCAGCTCACTCAAGTGAGCAAGCACACAATTCGAAAACCGAACTCATTTGTTTTTTTTAAGTAAATCATGGCGGATTCACAACAAGACACCGTTCGAATTTCGAAGTGATGTTTAAAGAATGTCAAACAAAATGTCTTGGTTAATGAAAATGGACGTTTCCATAAAGATGACGAAAAAGGGACTGGGGTTGATCAAACATAGATTAATTATATAAATTCTCAGAAGGATTCCCAAATCTAGGACCTGTTTGTGTCCGATTAATGGAACATTGGAGTTACAATCATAATCGGGCGCAATTTGATGAAAGGTGCGATGCATTTCTTTCAATTTGATGAAATATTCGCAACAAATAGTCATGTTAGGTTATGGCTTGTACGCGAAAAACTTCAAATTAAAAAGGGCCATCAAAATGTATCCTGCTATAAAAAATATTTATAAAAAAAATGACCACCTCATTTGCTCAGTCAGGTAGACACAACATTTCATCGCTAAATCGAGAGTGTGGACCACAGAGCACGGAATAGCCTTGCTGGAAGCGACTACAGAAAGCTTTATTTATAATATTCGTGGACACAAAACGCGCGCTGAACACAAGTTGATCTTGGGAACATCAAAAAACAAGCCAAGAAGCTTATTTGCATGAACTTTTTTTTTTTTTTTTTTTTGTTAGGCTTGCGTTTGACCACTATCTCACCTGATGGTAAGCGATGATGTGGTCGACGATGAAGCTCGCTTGCCTAGAAGAAACCTATTCACTCTTGACTTAAAGACTCCCAGATTGTAGCTATCAGGAAATACAGACTCCGGCAGGGAATTCCACTCCTTTGCTGTACGCATAATAAAAGAATTCCCAAAACGTTTGGTGCGTATGGGTGGGATGTCCACCATGTACCGATGACGCAACGCCGTACGTCTTGTAGTCCGATGATGGAACGGGCTAGGAGGAATTAGTTCATGCAATTCCAACTTATCTTTAGATTTCCATCGCCGAGCCTTAAACAGTAGCACTGAGTTGCCAGCCTTTCGATTTTCTATCGGTTACATTTCGGCGCTAGAATTGCAGGATTTAATTCTTCTAAGACCATCATAGGACAACGAAACGTATGGCGATACGCCATCGAAACATAGTGGTCATCCCAACCATACGTATAAAACCATTTTGGGAATACTTTCATTTTGCGCCGTCCGCTATGGAATGAAATTCCCAACTAATATTAGCTGTCAGGAAACACAAAATTGAGTATGTGTTTCCTGATAGCTAACCAGTGGAAGTGTGGGTCTTTAAGGTTGCCTTGACGCAACATTTTCACTCCTGATGATGATGGTTCACGTCTCAGCAAGCGTGTACCATCGTCTACCACATCATCGCTTAACATCAGGTGAGATAGTGGTCCAAGGCGAGCCTGTACTCGCTGAGTTCGCTGACTCGCTTGGTTTGTATAGAAAGTTTTGAAAATACCGTTGCTAGCAATGGCCACCGAAGCATTTCCTTGCTCTGTGGCATGTACTTTACCTTAATTGTTTCGCTCGTTAGTGCCATTTATTTGCTATTTGCGTTCACAGTATTTAGGAAAGTGACGACGTTTATTTCTGTGTTTATTTTTTGGATAATGGCGCTAATATTACAGGGTGTTAGTTTATGTATTATAAACTATTATTAGAAAGAGGTACTAATTGTTAGTAGAAGGGTCTCTGGAAGTACCCGATCAAGATTCTTCCCTGACCTAAATTTACATTACTACTGAATGCTATAGGCATACTTCTGTGTTCTATGTTAGGGGGGTTTGGTTTCCGCACTTAGTCCTTCAAGTGGACCTTTGTGCGTTGGCCATGGCGGCCGTTTGGTGGTTATTCCAACCAGCCCACCTCCCTCCAGAATCTATTAGAGCTCCTGGTTTCCTCAAAACATCTGTGTAAGATCTGTGTGACCCGAGGGTTTGTGTTCTTATCTGGGTGACGCCTGTTCATTCAAAGAGAACGTGTGCGACGGTTACCTCGGCCCCCATGCATACCCTGCACAGAGGACTGTCTGTTATGCCTATTGTGTGGAAGTGTTTGCTGAGTGAGCAGTGTTCTGTGATGGTCCCCGTCACCAGGCGCAGGACATTCCTGTCCAGGCGTAGAAGATGCCTGGTAAGCCTACTCTCCAAGGATGGCAGAGATTCTTTGGACTGCCTACAGCCCGGTGACAAGATCCACCAGTTCTCCGACTGTATCTGGGTGAATTCCTGTAGCTAGGCATACATGTATCGTAAAAAAAAAATACAAAAGATTCCTACATGTTTGCCACATGCTATGGCGTGAAAATATTATGCAAGGCACGATTGCCTGCATATTTTTCGCGCCACTCAAGCATGCCTCTTATTTAAAACTCAGAGCTAAAGAATGGAATGGTCCCAAGAATTTTTCATGCAGTCTTCGAGAAAATTTAACTCATTTTTTCTGACATTATTTTAAACGATGTATTTATCAGCCTTTGTTTGTTGTATGTTTGTTCCTATGTGGCGTTCTAGAGACCAAACGTTTTGGCTAATTTTGATGATTCTCACGTCAATCGATTCGTAACCTTGCGAGTGTCACTGGCTAGATTAAAATTGGAAAATAGAAATGTGGCGGATTTTGGGTGACATATTGTGGGGGCCCAATTTATTTTTGTCTTCCAAACCCATCGTGTGGGGTATCAAAATAAAGGCTTTTGAGAGGTGATTTCAAAAGTGTATAACACTTAGGTATATGTTAAATATACCTAATTCAAAAAAAAAAACTAATAAGTTAATTCAAAAAATCATAAAACTTGGGACAGAGTCCACTGAAAAACTGCAACTTGCTTTCTTTTATTTCATATTCAAAATTATTCACTCATAAATCTTTGACCAATTTTGTTGTGGAAACGCAAAACAGTTGAATCGTTTACCAGGATTCGTCGAGCTCCATTAATTTGGCACTTTCCACTGTTAATTCTGGCTTTCAGGAGATGCAGTGGTACGGAATAATGTGACGGCTCTTACCAGTACCCCATGTGATGATAAGCAATGATAGGGATAGACGAATAAGCGCGTTTGCCTATGTAGGAGCAACATTATACGTGAAGACGCCCAGGTTATAGCTGTCCGGAAACATAGACATACTTATTATTATCATCATTTCAGCTGAAAGACATCCACTGCTGGACATAGGCATCCCCCAAGCGTCACCACACTGATCGGTCCTGTGTGTTTCGCATCCAACTGACGCCCACAGCCTTGACCAATGCGAAGCTCCACCTAGAGAGAGGCCTTCCAACGCTGCGTCTTCCAGTACGCGGTCGCTACTCTAGAATTTTTCGGCACCATCGGCCATCCGTACTGCGAGCAATATACTTATAAGTATACTTAAATGATAAATTATTTTATTTCAGTAAGTTGGTTTGTAAAAACACTCTTACATGTCGATCATATTTTTAAACTTAAACTTGAACTAAATGAGGTCGGCGTTTCCTATCTGATTACTCTGAGAAGAAAGGCCGAAACAAACTCAGAGTTCACAGTTTTTTTAAAGTCCAGACAAAAACTTGGTTAGATTATGTGAAGACCATATAGATTGATGTCCGAAATGGTCTTTTGAGGAAAGAACCAGCCAGATTGAGTGGACCTGTCCAGTCAGTGCAGCTCAACTCAGAATTTAAGTAGCTCATCAAATCGACGAACAATACCAAAGAAAGGGAATTGTGTAGGCCGCATAAATTACTCAAACTGCTAGACCATGATTAAAAGTTAAAGGGGAAAAACAAACTTTAAGTTATCACATTACGATCCACAAACAGAAATGGTCATATTAACTCAACATCAAGGAGCTTCTATCGGTTATAGAACAGGCTCGAATGTTACAGTTCTTCGGTCACGTGTCCGGACGAGGCAACGACTCAATTTAGTGGCTGGTGGTCCAGGGTACTCTCTGCAACATGATGACCATGACCGCTTTGCCAAGAGTGTACCGACGATAAAGAAGAAGACTGGTTGGTATGGGTACGCTTGGGAAGGCCTATGTGTATATGTTCTGGTCATAAGTTCTTTTATGCAAGGACAATAAGGTCATTCTGACCAGCTGTAGTCCAATAAAAGTTCTTTATTAATACTAAAATAATTATTATAGTACTATTACCATTCATGTCACTCGCAATTTGTTAGGTTTATGTTCGACGACGTTAAAACCGGACCTTTAATGATGCCTTTAACAAAACATCGTGTTTTTATATTTATTATTTAATAAAAGGTTGTAATTTTGAACATAATGGGTGTTTTATTTTGGTGATAGGAGTTGTGAAACCGTTAATTTGTTAAAAGGTATAAAAAATGTGGCTTTTGACAAAACTATACTTATATACTTATAAAGCTGAGGAGTTTGTTTGTTTGTTCAAACGCGCTAAGCTCAGGAACTACTGGTTGGAATAGAAAAAGTATTTTTGTGTTGGATAGTCCATTTATCGAGGAAGATTATAGGCTATATAACATCACGCTACGACCAATAGGAGCGGAGCATAGATGAAAAATGTTGCAAAAAATGCGAAAAAATTATTCCTTTTTGAGAGCTTCCGCTGAGTGCGCTGCGTAAAGGTTTAAGTTACGCAACAATCATGTATGTAGGGTAGGTAGGGTAGGTAGCCAGTAGACAGGAGCGAAGCCGCGTAGGACAGCTAGTTAATATATAGAGATATATATCTACACTGGCCCAGTGGTAATGGCCGCGACTTACAAGTTGTAGGTCGTGGGTTAGAACCCAGGCAGGCGTTTTACTTTGTGTAAATTATTTCATCACCACTGCTCTAAAAACGGTGAAGGAAAACATCGTGAGGAAACCGGCATGTCCTAGAACCAAAATTCGAAGACATGTGACATCCACCAACCTTCACTTGGCCCGCGTGGTGGATTACGGCCTATTCCCTCTCACAGAGAGGATGCCTGTGTCCCAGCAGTGGGACATTAAAAAGGCCGATAATGATGATGGGGTAAGGCGATGAATGCAGTATCTACATATCTATCTAGATAGCCTTTTCTAAGGTAATATTTGGCTGTGGTTTTTTTTTTTTATTATCTATAGGCTCGCGCTTGACCACTGTCGATCCATGTCTTGTAATTGGAGCTTAACCCAATTGACAGCCTCTAATCTATACCAATATTATAAAGAGGAAAGGTTTTTTTGTTTGTTTGTTTGTTTGTACCGAATAGGCTCCAAAACTACTGGACCGATTTCAGAAATTCTTTCACTGTTGGGAAGCTACTCTATCCCCGGGTGATATAGGCAACTTTTTATCCCTGTATTCCCACGGGAACGGGAACTACGCGGGTGAAACCGCGAGGCGTCCTCTAGTATGTTATATTTTTCAAAAGCACTGAGCGTCCAAGCGCCTGGGTTTGATAGCCGAGGAATGAAAAATGTTACTTTCTGCTGTGCAGTCGGACGATACAATTATTCGCGAGGTGGCTGACCAAAACCAGATATATCCTCCGACTGCACAGCATGATTTTCTTCTTGTTAACATCTTTTTAGTTCGCTTCTTAAGCAGTCGGGTTTTTTGATTTTTTGAATTAAGTTTTTAGTTAACATTCTTTTTCGAATTCCATACACTTAAATATAAAAGTGTTATATTTTTTGAAATCACCTCTTAAAACCCTTTATTTTGATACCCCACACGATGGGGAGAGAAGAAAAAAAAATAGGGCCACCACAATATGACGCCCAAAAGCCACCATGTTTCTATTTTCCAATTTTAAAGCAGTGACACTCGCAAGGTTAAGACGAATCGATAGACGTAAAAATCATCAAAATCGGCCAACGCGTTTGGTCGCTACCACGCCACATAGGAACAAACGTACATAGACTGGTAAACACATTATCCTCCTTCGGCAGTCGGGTAAAATGTTTTTTTTTACTTTCTATTTAGAATATTTCAGAAACATTTCCGAGTCTGAATTTGCATGGTTCAAGGCAATTGGTATAAGTAGTACACCTATTATACTAACAATGCTTTTCTGGATTATCAGAATGTAAACATACAGAAACACTGACAGTTATATTTCCGTGTACAATTCATCAATCACGAAGCATTACTGTCAGTCAATGACACCTTCTGCGTTATATAACATGCTTATGTATAGGCCCATATATTTAACAAGAGGATTACCATTCGCGAACGAGTGCCGGCTTGCAATATATTTTAATACATATGGACAGTTGGAATGAATTATCTGTCAAACGGTTCGTGCCTAGTAACGTTTGATGGGTTTGTGTGGTTCGTAATTTAATTCTTAATTTACTCTTAAAATTAAAATGTTTTTGGACGTCTTTTTACATCGATCTCACTTAAACTTGTAATTTTTACATCGATCTCACTTAAACTTGTAATTTTTACATCGATCTCACTTAAACTTGTAATTTTTACATCGATCTCACTTAAACTTGTAATTTTTACATCGATCTCACTTAAACTTGTAATTTTTACATCGATCTCACTTAAACTTGTAATTTTTACATCGATCTCACTTAAACTTGTAATTTTTACATCGATCTCACTTAAACTTGTAATTTTTACATCGATCTCACTTAAACTTGTAATTTTTACATCGATCTCACTTAAACTTGTAATTTCGAACAACAAGAATGATGTCACCAATCATTATCATCATAATCAAAGTCAAAGTCAAATATATTTATTCAACTAGGCCAATAAGCGGCACTTTTGAACGTCAAATACAAATTAAAATTTACATGTTATAAAAGTTGATTCTACCGTGCATTTGGAGAAGGTAGAATAGATACGATACCATTCTTCTCTCATTTCCTTGGAAACGTAGCTTGTTATGGAGAAGAATGAACAAGAAACACACAAACATAAATATATACATGATTAATTCATATATGTGAGGACCATGCACCCAGAATAGCACCACAGCCTATTAATGTTCCCACTGCTGGGACACAGGCAGCCTCTCTGTGAGAGGGTATGGGCCATAATCCACCACGTAGGCCCAGTTCAGGTTGGTTGATGACTTCGAATTTTTTGGTTCTACGATGTTTTCCTTCACCGTTTTTGAGAGAAGTGGTGATAAAATTATTTATACAAAGCAAAGTTGCCTGGGTTCGAACCCACGACCTACAACTTGTAAGTCGCGGCCTATACGACGGGGCCACCATGTCACCAATACTTTGTAATAATTGAAAAAAAACTTTTTGCAAAAAAATACTACGACTTCCAAATACAAAACTACAAAGTGAAAAATAACTAAATTTTTTGAAGTCGGTGTCTTTCGTAGGTACCATTTTTTGCGTTAAGGACACCAAAAAGAAATAAAACAACAAAAAAAATAGTATTTCAATAAAGAACCAAGATAAAAATGAAACACTAAAACAAAATACAATACTTCAATACGTCGTGCACAGCAATTAAAAATAGTATCTAATAAATACATAGCATAAAGTTCAGGTAATATAATTTTGATAAATTTTACTTAAGCTTTAACTGTCATTTTAATTATGATGGCACAAAACAATTTGTATAAAAAAACTTTTTGCAAAAAATACTACCTACTTCCAAATACAAAACTACAAAGTGAAAAATAACTGAATTTTTTGAAGTCGGTGTCTTTCGTAGGTACCATTTTTTTGCGTTATGGACACCGACTTCAAAAAATTAAGTTATTTTTCACTGTGTAGTTTTGTATTTGGAAGTCGTATTTTTTTGCAAAAAGTTTTTTTTATTTTCACTTTTTAGTTGTACGTACCTAATAGGAAAATTAGTAAGGGAACTATTTCGCCAGAATAGATTTCATGAAACTTGAACATAACCGGTGAAATGACATATCTGCTTATCCCTTAAGAGCGAACTGGCGTGATGTTATGTTATGAAATGTTATAAACAACAAACAGACATGCGATTGCAGCAATCCCGAGAGATTTGCCGTTATTTATTGAAGAGTTCTGTTGTATATCTCCGAAGTTCTTCATCACATCTTCACCAAATTAAAATGGGACCAATTTCGGAACATACGTTTTCAAACAAAAAAAGAATTTTCAAAATCGGTCCACAATTGACGGAGATATCGGTGAACATACACAAAAAAAAAAAAAATACAAACATGAAGTCGACCATAGAACCTCCTCCTTTTTGGGAAGTCGGTTAAAAAGAGTAAGAGGTCGTGGAGATTCTTTCACGTTCTTCTCCATAGAGATCTACCTAGACTTGCGAATGTGCAGTTGCACTTCGCGTGACTGACTGACGGTCTGCCTGATAATTCAAAAATATCTGTAACTAGTATAATTTACAAAAATAATTGACCTTGAGTTTTTGAAAGACGTAGCGTAGCGTTGAACTTAAAAGATCTCTTTCATGGCGCAGTTCGCTGGATATAAGAAGCACAGGACCGGCCGATGTGAGGCTGGAGGATTTTGGCGATTGATAGCGATTGAAATATTTCTATGACCGCTGATTTGCGCATGGATACCTAGGTCATCAAAATGTTTATACCGTTGATTGTGCATGGATACCAAAGTTACCAAGTGAACAAAGTTTGGAGTACTGGCATTTTAAGCCTTACAGCTCTATTTTGAAGTGGGAACTTCTTACTGCCATGCATTTAGTTTAGTTCGTTTTCAAAATTCGCCACACTTTAATATAATAATATGACAACACTAGACGAGTATAATCAATCATGTGTCAAAATATTTGTTTCTGTTCGTGTTGTTTATTAGTGTTGGTGGTAAATATTTCGGATTGAAATAAACGTTTTTTATTGTAATTACTGTCAGTGAAAATTCACTCGAAAATTTATAATTGTTTCTTTTTGTTTCAGGTAAGTTTGAAATCCGCTGAAAACCACGTAAGATGTTGACATTGTAACACGTAAGTTAAGCCGTCAAAGTAACATTCACACCGATTTTTCAATTAGGATTTTAATGTTGAGTATTTGTCAAATTCTACTTTAGCTTGAACACCTAGCAAACAACTTTGACAATGTAAGGTTTGACACGTCTTTAACTCCAAATTCTTAATTCAAAAAAAAACTTTTTGCAAAAAAATATTACCGACTTCCAAATACAAAACTACAAAGTGAAAAATAACTAAATTTTTTGAAGTCGGTGTCCATAACGCAAAAAAAAAGTACCTACGAAAGACACCGACTTCAAAAAATTAAGTTATTTTTCACTTTGTAGTTTTGTATTTGGAAGTCGGTAGTATTTTTTTGCAAAAAGTTATTTTATTTTTCACTTTTTAGTTGTACGTACCTAATAGGCAAGTTAGTAAGGGAACTATTTCGCCAGAATAGATTTCATGAAACTTGAACATAACCGGTGAAATGAGAGATCTGCTTACCCCTTAAGAGCGATCTGGCGTGATGTTATGTTATGAAATGTTATAAACAACAAACAGACTTGCGATTGCAGCAATCCCGAGAGATTTGCCTTTATTGAAGAGTTCTGTTGTATATCTCCGAAGTTCTTCATCAGATCTTCACCAAATTAAAATGGGACCAATGTCGGAACATACTTTTTCAAACAAAAAAGAATTTTCAAAATCGGTCCACAATTGACGGAGTAATCGGTGAACATAAACAAAAAAAAAAAGAAAAAACAAACATGAAGTCGAACATAGAACCTCCTCCTTTTTGGGAAGTCGGTTAAAAAATGGTACCTACGAAAGACACCGACATCGAAAAATAAAGTTATTTTTCTTCTATGTAGTTTTGTATTTGGATGTCGGTAGTATTTTTTTGCAAAAAGTTTTTATTTTTCACTTTTTAGTTGTACCTACCTAATAGGCAAGTTAGTAAGGGAACTATTGCGCCAGAATAGATTTCATGAAACTTGAACATAACCGGTGAAATGAAAGGTCTGCTTACCCCTTAAGAGCGAACTGGCGTGATTTTATGTTATGAAATGTTATAAACAACAAACAGACATGCGATTGTAGCAATCCCGAGAGATTTGGCGTTATTTATTGAAGAGTTCTGTTGTATATCTCCGAAGTTCTTCATCAGATCTTCACCAAATTAAAATGTGACCAATTTCGGAACATACTTTTTCAAACAAAAAAAGAGTTTTCAAAATCGGTCCACAATTGACGGATTAATCGGTGAAAAAACACAAAAAAAAAAAATACAAACGTGAAGTCGAACATAGAACATCCTCCTTTTTGGGAAGTCGGTTAAAAAACAAAACCGAAGCACTTACAAAAATAAGATGCAATGTATGTAATTTTCTTTTCTAAAATCTTAATAACGTTATGCTAGCCTTTGACCAACAAATTAAAAATACACTTTAAGCTAAGTAGCTAGATCATTAAAACGTCAAAGTTTTCTGAGGTATCTTTCAACGCGTTTGAAAGTTTTTACTTTAAAACGAATTTTCATCACTTTTCAACCACTTCTTTCTTTCTATAAATTCAGACTTAATAAAATTGTCAATAAAATACTTTTCTGTGTGTCTCATGAAAGATTTGTCAACTGGAAGATAATTTAAGTCGTCTTAAATCGAGCTCAGATTATCCAGCATGAATTTAAAAGGCATTTAAATGGATACGAATGGTCGATTATTTTCTACATTTACTGTACTTTTCTGATAGAGAAGAAATTAAGGTAAATATTTGGTACTTATTTTATTTCGAATTGATTGAAAACCTTTGAGGAGCTCGTGGCTAAATAATTCAAATCAAATCAAATTGTTTATTTGCTTAATACAGGTATCAAACAGATGTTACAAATAGATATAAAGTACACTGCATCATTACCTAATAAGGTGTGCAAATATTTATATTAGCGATAATCTATTTAAATAATTATTAAAATAACATTACAAAAATAATCACACTCAAAAAATAAAATAATCAAAAATAAAATAAATTCAAAATACTAAAAATGTCAAAAGAAAAATAAAATAAAATATTGTCAGGTGAATTAAATTACATGTCATAAACCTATCAATCAAATAAATTAAAAAGATGTCAAATTAATACATGTCACATTATTCTTAATGTCATATCATTCAATGTCAATAAATTACTTTTACTATAGGTCTCTATCTATATGTTTATCCTGTAAGTAGTCCTTGACACAATAATAACATTTATGTACTAGGAATTTGTGCAGCTTCGACTTAAATTGATGTATAGGTAACTCTTTGACATTGTCAGGCAATTTGTTGTAAATCAATGATGACATAACAAGAATACTTTTATTGATTAGTGCTGTTTTCCCATAGGGTATTTCAACATCTAATCTTTTTTTATCACGTAATTGTCTATAGTAGCTTTTAAAAGCAGTCTTATAATAATTAGGGTTTGATTTCACAAACACATTTAGTTCATATATGTATAACGAAGGCATTGTCAGAATTTTCAAGCTTTTAAAATAGGGTTGACAGGTGATAGTTTTGTCTACATTACACATTGCTCTAATGCATTTCTTTTGAGCTTAATAACAGCTGCACTGGTCGATCATCAAGGTTAAGCAACACTTGCCGAGGTCGGTCCGTGGATGGGTGACCATATCAACATACCGAGTTTCCTCCGTGCCTCAGAAAGCACGTTAAGCCTTTGGTCCCAGCTGTCATTTGAAGATCTTTGACAGTCGTTACGGGTAGTCAGAAGCTTGAGATAGCTGACACCAGTCTTGCCAAAGGGTATCGTGTTACCTAGTTACTGGATTGTGGAGGTCACTTAGGCAGTCGCTCCATTTAAAACACTGATACTCAGCTGAATCCAGTTAGACTGGAAGCCGATCCCAACATAGTTGGGCAAAGGCTAGGCAGATTGATTGAAAACCTTTCTAAAACCTACTGAGATGTCATCATTTCAAAAAGCTTGTTAAAATTTAAATTCAAAACAGCCATTTATCAACCACAGTCGAATTATTCTCTAGTTTATTACTTAATTTAAAATAGAAAATTAAGTCAGAATCTTTCATAAATCTCTCTGAAAGTTTAATCTTAATTTTGCTGCTGACTGGTAGTTGTATTTTGATCTCAATGTACGAATCCTAAAAAATAAATGAAAGCAAATTTGACCCTAATCCTAGGCAATGTGATTTTTAATATCGTAGACTAAGCTGACATTTTTGTCACTTTATCGTTACATAAAAATAGTGTTGCATCCTCATTATCCTGAGTGATCGAAAGTTAATCGAAAATCGAAGTAGATCGATAATGTATACGTGCAATTTTCAAAATGCAGTGGTCTGCCTCATGCAGGCCTATGTTCAAGTCGCACAATCTATTGACAGTCCCATGCATTTATATTTACGAAGTTGCCAGGTTTGTGAGGTCCAAATCTTTAATTATTTGAACGGAAAATAACACAAATAAAAAGAGACCTACACATTTAGATTTTGAAATGCCCGTTCCAAAGCTAGAACTTTTTCGGCGGAGCTGCGTTTATATGGTTCCCCTAATTTACAATGCTTTGCCTAAGTCAATTACTCAACTACCCTTCAATAAGTTTTGTGTTGCGTTGCGGAATGGTTGTTACAAGAGTGTTTTTATTCGTTAGATGAGTTCTTTCAAAAGTGTCCCTGTAATTTTTATACGCTAAAACACAGACATATTTAACTTTTAAGTGCCACAAATTGACATAATGTAGTTACCTAATTAATATCTTAATTGTAAAAACTTGTAATATTGCATGATATATTTTGGCCAAATGTGTGTTACTAAATATTTTATATAAGAATTTTATGTACCTACCAGATTTCATGCAATAAATGAATTGAATTGAATTGAATGAAACAATTTCACGGAAAAATAATAATTTGCTTAGAAACTAGCGGCCCTTATTAAGTTTCTACACATTTATGTCAGACTTAATTTTATCGACCGCATTTATTTTATTGTTGATTTCATATTTAAGACAATAAAAGTTTATGTCATATGTGTATGAATACTGTTATATTTAAATGTATTAAGTTTATATACATAAAACATTTATTTACACCAATTAGTAAAACTAAATTGAGGAGTCATGTCACATCGATTCGATGAATCACTTATGATTGAGCCTTACCTACAACACTATGCTCCGCGCTTGCAACATTAAAAAAAAGGACTTTCGCAGTGCAATTAGCAGCTGTCAAATTTGTAGTCTTTATCGTCGAAATTAAAAATCACACTATAGATAGATCTACAAATTGTTGTCAATGTCATTTTTTATTTTAAAAGGTGTGATTATGAAGTTTATGTCCGTCCATCTCTTTATGGCATACCTTTGCAAATGGACAGTTACTCAAAAGTAAATATTATTGGTCTAATCAATGATATTCAAATAAACAGATATGTTATGCGCGCGCGCATTGTGAAGAGTCACAATTGTGACCTTTAGTTTATATCACATATGGCGAAGAGAAGGCTTTGTTGAAACAAAAACAAAATAAAAAAAATCCCATCGTGTGTATTAATAAATTTTACCAATTACGATACCAAAGTACATAAAACAGAAGGGATCTCTTAAATCAAAATCAAAATCAAAATCAGTATTTTTATTTCACATAGGCCTACATGGGCACTTATAAAACGTCGACAAAAGGTGCACGGTTCGGGTTGGTCGTTTCCTATGGAGAAGAACCGGCAAGAAACTCTATGGTTACTCTTTTAAAAATGGTTTGGTTTTACAATATTTCCATGTTACAGCATTAGTACTTAGACATGTGGGGACAACGTAGGCCCGACATACGATAATAAGTCGTAAGAAACTAAAAAAATAAAATAAAAGGATTATATATTTTATAAAAAAGTTAACAAATGTTAACTAGCAACTAGAAGGCCTACAATGTTCACACATTCACAAAACAATCGGTAAAAGAATCTATACATTGTAAATAAAAATAAGTATAACAAGACTAAATTTAACATGAGGCACAAATTTTGTTATCAGTGCTGTAACTATTCTTAGCAAAGGGCTATAAAGATGTTTGAAAACCATTGTAAAAAGTCTAATTAAAAGAAGGAAAGAAAAATGAGATTGAGAATAGTTAGAGACATCCACATATTTGTGCCGTCTACAAGTTACCATATGTAAATACGCAATACGCTTCAATTTACTAATTTATTTAAATTTTACTAATATTCTGATATAATAACCTCCAAGGTTAGAAAAAAATAACAACATTGGTGGTCAGAATAATGTTGGTTTACATTCACACGCAAGTGACAAACACTAGCTGTCTCTTTTTTTCTTGTTGGTTTTATCAAGATATCCCTTTCGACTTGTAGTGAAATATCAGATGAATGTAAAGTGTGTATGTGTGCTGCCGCTGATGCGCGGAACACTTTTTTCAATTGTTTTGTAAGTGTATAACGTATCTGTTTATTTGAATATCATTGGGTCTAATTGAAAGAAATGATTTGCTTTCAAACCTATAGGCCCAACGAACTTTACTTGCCTACTACCTATATTCTGAGTAATTTCATAATTAATCTATTCAAAACATAATATTAATTAAACCTTTGAACAAAAACAAACTCATACGCTCCATTGTCAGAACTTCTGAGTTCAGACCCTTTCCAGAAGCTCCTCATTACAAAGGGCCTGTAACTCACAAGTCCTTGATGGAAATGAAAATTAATTGTGTAAGCACTTATTAAAAGTGGGTCTTTCAGTACCTAAAGTGAAAAGCTAAAAGTACCTACATCTGGACATTCAACATGTTTTATGTTGGAAATAAGTGATTTTTACGGGTGTGAGGAGACAAAATAAATAATAGTTAAAAACACTCAAAAACACACTTTAAAAGAAAACCAATCTACAAAGTAGAAAATAATTTTAAATTAAGAATAGTGAGATTAAACTATTGAAAAAAAGCGTGGGTTGCTTTTGAAGATATTTTCAAAATAACTCTACAACAATTGACATCAAGCACCCCGCGGTTTTTTTAAACGATTATTTGTTTAGAATTAATATTTGTTTCGGGATATTTACTATCTGGGTCATATTCAAAATAATTGTAAGTTACGGATAGGAAACAAATATGAATATTATTTTATTGTAACAGAAAAATAACAGAAAGGAATGATTAGGGCAAGTTTAAATAGCATACATTTGTAAAATAAATAATTAACATTGATCTAATTGAAACACCTGGGATAGTAGAATACCATCACCACTATCACTACCTATACATACTTCAAATAAAAAGAAAAAAAAAAGTTTTGGCTAACCTGCGGTGCAGTAAGTTGAATAATATTTTATTATCATTAATTCATATATGACACTATGTGAATAACGCCTAATCATTCATATCTGTTACGTAACAGAAAATGTGATGGATAAAATAACGTATATGAATTAATTGCACGTGTCTAACCTACAAATCTATTTATTTCCACATTAATTTAAATGTTATACGAATATTTTATATTTATAACAATTAGCACAATACAGTTATTTCCTAGTATGGGTAATAAAACAGTAAACTTACTTACCGCTATTTTAAACGTCTCACATTAAATATTTACTTTTAAAAGTCTAATTTTGTTCGACAACGAAACGAGCTGAGAAACTATATTGAACAAAATGGCCGATCATTTATTTTTACGTCGTGTAGTGACAGGTAGTGGACTAATTTTGCCAGTATATCAAATTTCTTTATTACCATGGAAATAATGTTAAAATAGCATAACAGAGAAGAATAACAGATATGTGTAAAATCAGTAGACTCATTAATAAATTAAATTTGAAGAACAATAAATAGTATTTTATATTTTGTTTAGTGAAGTGTTGAAAGTTTAAACAGTATTTATTCTCTGAATATAGTTTTTTTTTTAACCTTTGTGTAATAGTTAATAATTAAATTATTTTTTTTAGTTAACAGTCAAAGACGTGGACATTGAGTACTTGTATGAACGGAATCTACGCAATGTTTGGTTTCATTTTTTTTAATGAATTGTTTAGCTATATCAAATGTTTCGTTGTTTTTTATTAAATTCAAATAAATATTTAATCTGTTTGTTTATGAAATTCTAGTCAGTTGTATCTCGTTATAAAAATAATTGGGTTGGACACTATGACAGTATAATTATTACAATTATTTTGAATATGACCCATCTATATTTAGAGTTTGGTTGAAAAATACTGAAACAAATATTAATTCTGATGATTGTGACCATGTCAGCTTAAAAACGTTGATTATTTATTTTTTTACTTTTTAGTTCAATCGATAATCCTGAAGATCCCGGTAAGGATAATGGGACATACTATTTAAATTATTGCATTTTCATTGGTCCTTGATAAGTGTGCAAAGTTTCAAATTAATCCGACGTTTTAAAGGGGATAAAAATCACGTTCAAAGATTGCTTTACATAGAATACATACACACCAAGCTAATAAAAGCGTATTAAAAATCAGTATTATTGTTCCTTGATGTTTATTTCTTGTTGCTTCTATGTTAAAGGAAAGTTAGTTCCCACTCAAACTGCCTTTAAAATCTGTAAAACAGATTTGCTCTATTTTTGAGGCAAGAATGGTATATTATAACGACGCAAGTTTTTTGATTTTCACATCATGATTTCACACCCCTTTTTGCCAAAACAGAGGTTACTAAATTTTAATCATGGCCCGCAGATTGAATTCAGAAACAAAGTAATCAAAATCCATCCTACCAGACTGATGTATACGCGAAAGTATGTGAGGATGGCCATAGGCTATCACACTTATATTATAAAGGCGAAAGATTGTGTGTGATTGTATGTCTGTTACTTCTTCACGCCAGAATGGATAAACGTATCTACATGAAATTTGCCACAGAGATAGATTATAGTCAGAAATAACACAAACTATACTTTTTATCCCGGGAATATGTTCCCTCAGGATAATTTTCAACCTTGACGTGGGCAAAGCCGCTGGCAGAAGCTAGTAATTTATAAAGTTAGAAGTACTAATCCAAAGCGGGCGGATCCGCAGGTGGCAGTTAGTAGACACTACATAAAACTTGTTAACCGATTTGAAATAGATACTCATTTTAATAAGGAAGTTACTCGAATAATTGGGACTCTTAACTTGATAGATACCAATCAACGTAGGAGCTATCCACCATTACCTTAATCACTAATACTTTTCTTATTATCCTTAATCTATCTCCTGCCACTAAGATGTTCCCTAATGGTACCTTCAGTGACAAATACTACCATCCACACACTATTTGTCCTTGTACCACTAAACGCTATGTGATCGTTAGTAACGATATATTTACTTAACCGCAATTCGATGTTTGTGTTCCATAGAGTCAAGTGGTAACACAAGCATATTAGTGTCTGCCAGCTATGGAAATTTTCAATAGCAAAGTCAAAGTCAAATTCTTTATTTCTATTAGGCCACTAAACGCCACTTTCAAACGTCATATATTTAAATTTAAAAGTAATTATAATTGATTCTACCGTTCATTCGGAAAAGTATCTTACTATGCAGAAAAACGGACAAGAAACTCCACACTTATTCTTTAATTTAAAAAAAAACATTATCTTTGAATATTTACATAAATCAATTAATTCATATACTTGAGAACGGTGCACGATGTAACACTACTATACTACATAGGCATTTAAATTTATGAAGTATTACAAGTACTAACATATAAAATATATCGTTTAATAATTAGGAACATGGTTCTCACATACTTACAAATATTGCAAACATAAGTAAATTATCGAATTCAACAACAACGGAACAGTGTGTGAGTCAAGTTCTTAAAAAAAAAACAAAAAATAAAGCAATACAATAATTATAAATATACTTTAAATTAACCAGTTTGATTTTTCTACATAACACAGTCACACAGGGGTGCATTGCTAAGTGTTTTAATACAAAACTCTCTTCAATATTTGTATGACGCTGCCCATGACGCAGCTCTGCGGTAAGAATATTCGTCATCTATGTTTGTGTTTTCAGCTTTGATTGTTTGGTTGATCGAAAGAGATCCTTGAAAGATTAACAGACCAACCTAATTCTGATACTAACAAATCAAAATTAACACATACTCGTAAGTTCATATTTATAAAGCGATATTCCGACAAGGAAGAAACTCAAATGAATGGAATTCAAACAAAATATCCCAATCAACTTAAGGGGCTTATAATTAATAGTCTGTCGATTATCCTCGATCAATCGCCAGCCACCAAGATGTTCTCTAATGGAACCTTTACTGAAAAATACAAGAAGATCAATTGACCTCGTTAGAGATTAGTTAGAAAACCGTATTAGATGTTAACATTGTGACATTGTGTTTTCAGAAACCTTAATATGTCTAATATAAAAGTGATATTTAACAAGCAAACTAAAAAAATAGCGGCAATCTAATAAAAACAATCTAAAGTCCTTTAAAAACTGTATTTATTGAATCTTTTTCTACCACTTCCTTAATTCTATCAAAAAAGACAGAAATATATACTCTCAATATATCGCCTGTCACTTCTTGATTCCCAAATGGTTCCTTTATTGACAAATACAAGAAGATCAATTGACCTCGTTAGAGATTAGTTAAAAAACCGCATTAGATGTTAACATTATGACATTGTATTTTGCAGAAATTTTATCTAAAAGTGGCATTTTCCAAGCAAAACTAAACCCAAAATTTTCTAGTGTCTTTAAATCTGTATTTATTATTTACTAGCTGTTCCCGCGGCTTCACTACCGTCAACTGCCTGCCTACCCTATCCTACTTACCTAAACCTACCCACCTACTTACTTACCTGCCTACCCTACTTGCATTGCTACCTACCGTACCTATCTACCGATTTTTTTTCTAGTGTCATTCTGCCGCGAATAATCCATACAACACAACGCCATCTATCGAATATGGAGTTCAACTGTCCAAGTATCTGAAATGCGTGTGTTATGATATTTTATTTCAAGAACACTTTAAATTTATCTAACTTTTGATTGAGTGAACCCATTGCGATGAACCAAAAACTAAGTAACACAATTTTTGTTACACACAATTTTTAAGTATAAAAGTTATCTACATTGATTTCGTTCATTTTACGTGATGCGTTCACAAATGAACAAACAAAAATCAAAAAATAATTCAAAAAAACCCGACTGCTTGAAAAGCGAACTAACAGTCGGAAGATACATCTGGTTTCGGTCAGCCAGCTCGCGAATATGTTGTTAGTTCGCTTTTCAAGCAGTCGGGTTATTTTATTCATTTTTTTTGGTTTCTATGTACAAAAACGACTTTTCTACATATTCTACAGAATATATGTATTGATATTGATGATTGAAACTTTTAACTTCTTTCTGCCATCCCTTCCTTAATTGTATCAATAAATAGAGAAATATATATACTCTCAATATATCGCCTTCCACTAAGAGTTTCCCTAATGGTATCTTTGGTGACAAATACTGCAAGATCGGTTGACCTCGTTAGTGGAAACCGCCCTCTATTTGTCCTTGTAACAGTTGACTATTTGTGGTTTTTGGTAAGTAACGATGTATTTACCTGTATGTCTTGTTTATATAACCTTTGTAAATAGACAGGGAAACCTGTAACCAGAGTAAGATGACTTGTGAGTGTCTAAGTATGGTAGTTATTTTATTTTATTTTTTTATTTGAAATGGGTTTAGCTCTTGACTCTGGTCTAGGTTAGAGGTGACAGTGACAGTGTCGACGATGGAGTGAGCTTACCCAGAAGAAGCCTGTTTACTCTAACTTTTTGTTGGTTTTGCATGGTTTAATATGGGTTCCTGGAAAAGTATATGAAGTATTGTAAAAGCTTGTACGACACTTAATACCCAGATGATTTCAATTGTTTCAAGGAATGATTCGAGAAAAAAGATAAAAAGAAACTATTGGTTATTTTAAATTTCGAATAATTTACAGCCAGTTTAAAAAAAAAATAAGTTGAGTATTTGTCAAACAAATAAAGTTAGTTTTTAATGTCGCTCTAGTCGACGGCACGAACGATTTTGTGCGCGGGGTAAAAAAGCATGCTATCTCATCCGACAACACGTGCAAAAGAGATAGATGTTGTGATGAGCAGTAAGAAGATAGTTTGCATGCGAATACACACTTTTGCAATTTTTTTGCGCAATCGATGTTGATTTAGGAAGAAGACGAACGCGCAAAATTTTATAATATTTTTTGGGGATATGGATATCATGAAAAACTACTAAATGTATCCGTACAAAATATAATTACGAGTATTTGCATTGTTGAACTACTAATCTATATGGTGACTGTTTTGCAACTTCCCTTCTTCTTATGGTATTTATTTGCGCCCAAAGATGCGTTAAAATTAGTATTGAAATATGAAACTTCCGACGCTCATACCTTTCAAATATATTTTTCTTTTTTGTTTCCATAGAGGGCTAGATAATGATGAGACACATTGAAATATTATATTTTTATCTTGACCGTACACCGTCAAACAGTGGAGTAATCGCCAGGCTAGGTATGTATGGAAGAATGATTGATTAGGGCAACCTTAAGTCTATACAAACTACTAAATGTTTGTATTCGTTAAATTTGGAATTTCTTGACTGCAAATTTTCAAATCGAAAACCGGTTATTAGAGTTCCAAGTAAGCTATTTAAGGTGTTGTCTCCAAAAAACCGTATTTTAAACAAATTTATACTGTGCGATACAAGTGCACCTTAGAAGAATAGACACGGATCATATTGGTGATGTTCTTCAGATAGACCAGGTACGCAGTACTCATAAACGAGTGGCGTGCAAGTATGACTTATGAAGAACGTACATGAAGGAAAAGGAGGCAGAAGTTTTGCTAGATTGTGGCGGCTCTATTGGAAAAATGCATCAGTTTATGTATGTTTGTATGGTACAAGAAATAGCACCTAAAAAAACACTACAAAGTGAAAAATAACTTGAATTTCTGAAGTCGTATGAGCTTGTTGACGACACGATACACCGCACTGCACGGCACACGCGTGTCAAACAATACAAGTGCACTGCAGTGTCGTTGCAGAATCATGTCTAGTGAACAAACGAAGGACGACAGACCGTAAGCAGTGTGTCGTGTGTTAAAAATCGTGACCGCAAATCGTGTCGTGCGCTGCCTCGTGAACAAACGACCTTACCTTTACTACCTTCAAGCTTAATAACATAAACACAACACAACATAAGTAACACTCTCCCCCAACGCCTCCTAAGTAAGTTTACACAAATAGCCACTTACAGGGCTTACGAACGCAAACAAACTAGTAACTTTACCCGTCGCCGCCTATTAGACGAGCTTTTTAATAAAACTGACTTACTTTACCGGCTTAGTAAAGTAAAAGTCGGTAGAATTGCGGTAAAAGTTCATATAGCTCTTGTAGGTATTCTGTTAAGTTGGTTGAGGTGTTTAAACACACCTTAGGGTGCGGTCCGATCGCGAGCTCTCAGTTTATTTATACTTCATCGAAATTATTATATACATATATACACTGCGTGCCACGAAAGATGAGACTTGACACATCTCGTGGTTTGACTTGCGCAGTACACGATCATAGGTCTCTTTAGCGGTATGAGGTCTGAGTGCGGGAAGGGACCGGGCGTCATTGGGGCGGCGCATAGAACGCGGGAAGCGCGGTCAAGTCTCATCTTAAGTGACACGCACTGTTCATAAAGTCACGCCTTTTTTCCCATGGGGGTAGAAACTACAGAATGCCACTTGCTACAATCCTTACATACTTCTTCTTTATTCATACATCTAGTCATACACGCACGCCGATTATGAGTACTGCGCACCTGGCCTTTCTGAAGAACATCACTAATAAGGTCTGTATCTTTCTAGGATCTTTTGTTAGTCGCCTTTCATTCATCCTCCATATGTTTATATGTAATTTTAATATATTACTTTGACAATCTCGGACCCTGGGGTCCCGGTTCTTTGAAAGGCGTGCAACGGGCGAAAACAAGCAGAGGCCTTGTTAGGCATGTATCAGGAAATGTTACACCAACCGGCAATTCTCCCTGTATGTACTACGCAAGTGCACCCAAGGGCAATCCCGGTTGGAGGACCGGTGGTTGGGTAGTCTGGACTATTGCAAAATATGGCGCATAAAATTATTGGGCTATCTATGGGTGTGTTAGGTTTAGTACTATAGGATATAGTAACTATAGGAGGACTACTGGCCCCAGCCTGACCTTTGTTGAATTATACGACTATACAATGGCAGGGGGTGTCTTGCACACTCAATGAATGCCCCCCCATAAAGGGTCGCTAGCACTTCAGTGACGTAGCGCCTAGGAGCAACAATATACTAGGTGTTTTTTTATATACCATAAAAAAAATTGCATCAATGTATGAAAAATAAATAAACACCTAACCCGCACCGTATATAAAAATTCAACTAGTATATACATATATTTAAATATTGTATTAAATATTATGAGGAGCTCGTGGCCAAATAATAACAGCCGCACAGGTCGATCTACCAGGTTAAGCAACGCTTGCTGAGGTCGTTCCGTAGATGGGTGACCATCATTACATAGTGACTTTCCTCCATGCCTCGGAAAGCACGTTAAGCCTTTGGTCCCGGCAAAAAAAAAACAAATGAAAATCTTTGATAGTTATTACGGGTAGTCAGAATCATGAAATCTGTCACCAGTCTGACCAAGGGGTATCGTGTAACCCAGTTACTGGGTTGTGGAGGTCAGATAGGCAGTCGTTCCATGCAAAATACTGGTACTCAGTGAAATCTGTTTTGAACTCCAACATAACTGGTTACAGACTAGGCCGATTGAGCTTTTTCCAAATTAGTGAACTATTGTTTTGCCATTTCTGTCTAACTTTGTAGATCTAACTGCAGGGTCTTTTTGTACCACAAAACAACCAGAGAGCTATTAAAGCTGTCATTTGGACCGTGTCTTTAGGCTCAAAATAAAGTTACATTCTATCTGTGATATACACTGTCAAAAAGTGAAAAAAATATGGGATTGTCATGCGCAAACGTAATGGCCACCACACATGGCCAATCCCAAACATTTTGGATTGCTGACACAATGTCACTTTGGCTAGCCTCTTGTACGAGTATTCTCAAATCATCACGTTTGGAATACGAACGGTGTCTCGTTGTGAATCCGCGATGGTTTATTTTAAAAACAAATGAGTTCGATTTCGAATTGTGTGCGCTCACTTGAGTGAGGTGAATCTCTATGAAGTGTGAGTGGCAGGTGGCCTTTTAATTATGTTTGCCTATGTAAGGCCCGTAGTATAAATTAATACTTACCATGTTTTTAACGATTTTTAAGTTCCGTATAATCTGGCTACGCTGCGGCGTGCAGAGGAACAGGCCTACTGTTTTTGATTTTTATTCTTCCACCCTCAACCTTAAAATTAATAACAAAATAATCAAGTTTGACCAGCCAACTGCAACCAGCGACCCTACAATTTTCTACAATTAATATTATGACGTGTTTAGAGGGTACCGCAAATAAACTGTCATTCCAGTATTTGGCGTATTATTGTTCCGGAACCGATCCTACGTTACAATTTTACGTTAGATTTGCAATTTTACAGAATAGCACTGCGGCTCACGCAGAAAAGGTTCATTGTAGTCCACCCGTATGCCTTTTAAACTCCGTTTACATACAGGATTATATTTGACTTTTTGAGACAACCTCCAACACCCTTGTGCCATGATATCTTCTTAGTACGACGGGCCGTGCTGGGGTGGCCGCTGCTGGTGCAGAAAAACTCAAACTCAACCAACAGCCTTATTGGAAGTTATAATATGTTTGAACCGGTATCGGTTGAAACATTGGGTTCATGGGGTCCGAGTACTCATCAAGTGTTTCGAGATATAAGCAAACGGTTATTCGACTCTTTGCGTGACCAAAGGGCTAGGCTTTTCTACGGCCCAAAAATCGGCATTGCTATCCAACGTGGGTGATAACTGCCAGTCTCCTGGGGACTTTTCCCGTTGCCAACGGTGTGGAAAAATTTTCTGACGCCCAATGAACCGTTTTTTTTGTTTTGGAAGTCGTCCAATGACTTTGCCCGCTATGGGTGCAGCGGGAGGGCGTGTCAAACTTTTACTGACTAAAACCCACCCGTGTTCCTTCAGTTGCGTGTGTAAGGGCCGCGGTAACTCACTTTACAATTCATCGGCGCTAACGGGCCTCGTCAGTTTATCCGGTTGTCCGGACCTAATGAACTCTGCCCTTTTTATTCGCCTTTGTACAATTATAATATATAAAATAAAATAAAAACTAAACCTAACTAATGTACTTACGCATACATTAGTTAGGTTTAGTTTTTATTTTATTTTTTGCAATCTGTTGCTGTTACAACCTCCACAAAATATCATTAACCACACGATTAATATAGAAAGAAAAACCGTGTGTCGGACCAGATAATTTATCACAATATTAATCACACTGATAGACATATTTGTTAGAAAAAGGCCCATTGTTTGTTCACAACATTTTTGAATAGTGAATAATGGGTGTTGATGCCCGGGAGGATTGGATATGAACTTTGTGAGGAATGGTCAGCGTGAATAACAGCTTTTTATAATAGAGGCCGTATGAAAGATTACAAGTTTGTAGAATATAGCCATAGATTTTTGTCTTAAAATCTTTACAAAAAAAAATACTAGCTGCCAATGCAAAAACCATGAAGCGAAAAAAAACTTTTTTTTCCGAAGTTGGTGTGTCTGTGGTTAGCCAACCTACCTGTAGTTTTTCGTATTCGACACCGAATTCGGTTTAGAAATGTATGTTTCGCTTTGGAAGTCGTTTCTTTTTTTTTGTTTCTTTGTTCTATTTCAGTTTTGGTACCTCATATTACCAGGAAAATTATTTCTAGCCAGAGTACACCTCATAATGACGATTCCAAAACACTAAGGATATATTATTTTATTACGGAGTTGCAGTGGCTACCTTCGTGTTTCATTATCGTTTCAGTTCGACATTTTCATCAAAATTGCTTCATTATAGTCACTTCATTATTCGAGATATTTTATACCCGTGACAAACTTATCATACAGAGTTCTAGTGGCCATCTTTGATCTTTTTCATCAGTTCCACTTCACCAAATGATACTTTTTGAGTGCAAATGCTTGCGTTGATGAAAATATTAAAATTTCTATAAATATGCGTAAAATATTTGAGGAGTTCCCTCGATTTCCATGGGATTCCATCATCAGATTCTGACTTGGTGACTGTATGACCACCAGTATACTCTATCAAATACAAAAAGAATTTTCAAAATCGGTCCACAATTTGACGGAGATATCGGTGAACAAACATAATAAAACAACTATTTACAAAAAAAATCTACCGACTTCCAAATACAAAACTACAAAGTGAAAAATAACTTAATTTTTTGAAGTCGGTCTTTCGTAGGTACCATTTTTTTTCGTTTTGGACACCGACTTCAAAAAATTAAGTTATTTTTCACTTTGTAGTTTTGTATTTGGAAGTCGGTAGTATTTTTTTGCAAAAAGTTTTTTTATTTTTCACTTTTTAGTTGTACGTACCTAATAGGCAAGTTAGTAAGGGAACTATTTCGACAGAATAGATTTCATGAAACTTGAACATAACCGGTGAAATGAGAGATCGCTTACCCCTTAAGAGCGAACTGGCGTGATGTTATGTTATGAAATGTTATAAACAACAAACAGACATGCGATTGCAGCAATCCCGAGAGATTTGCCGTTATTTATTGAAGAGTTCTGTTGTATATCGCCGAAGTTCTTCATCAGATCTTCACAAAATTAAAATGGGACCAATTTCGAAACATACTTTTTCAAACAAAAAAAGAATTTTCAAAATCGGTCCACAATTTACGAAGATATCGGTGAACATAAACAAAAAAAAAAAAAACAAACTTGAAGTCGAACATAGAATCTCCTCCTTTTTGGGAAGTCAGTTAAATAAGATCTGACCCTAAGATTATACATGTGGAAACAATAGAAAGTACATAATCAGTTCGATCTTACCCAGCGTTAGTGCCTGATATTCAGCAACCTCTATTTAGTTACACCACGGGGTCCAAACTAAGATAGAAAATTTGGTTCAAATAAATCTCACTAGATGGCGCGATATGCACCGGTCTGTTATTCAATTGTGTGTAAAATTAACATTTTCTGGAATTTAACATATTTTTTTTATATTATTGTTTAATCGCCTATCTTAAGCACATAAAATTATGGAATGTTGGGCCATCAATTCGCATTTTAAAGATTATTTGAACGAATCATTTAAAATTGATGCCAATAGATGGCGCAGTTTTAAATTTCTGAGGCATTCCACTCAATTGTTTAAATTTGTATTGTAACACATTTTGGTGCAATAGAACTGTAAAAACGTGCAAGAAAATACTATAAAACAAATCGTCACTGTTTTTTTTTCTTTCTTTTTTATCGTGCGATCGGCCTACCAGGCCATTAGCAGATGGAATGTGTGTATGTTTGCCAAGTGAGGTTCGCCCTCCCATCGGAAGAAACTCAGTGATTACTTGTTCTTTTAATAATATCCCATATATACTAGCGCAGCGGCACACTTGGAGCTTTGGCTAGGCTGTTGGTAAGTGATTCAATACGGTCCTTGTATCTACTTGTCTTGAGCTCAATTTCTTCCTTCACAGTGTTTACTTGTAAATGCTCGTGTAGTTCACTGGTTTTAAGACAAAAATATTCGCGAACCGAGTTATCCCCTTTAATTGGAAGTCACTGATAACACCATCTATATATCGTCGTGGAACGGATCCGAACGCGATCGATGTACAATAAAGAATCAGTCTAATCAGACGAAAAAGGCTAGTTAAGTCGGCACGGTTTCTTTGTATGGGATAATGCATATGTATGCTAGTATTATCTTATCTGTGGTTATACCAAAAGTAGCCCAAATACTTTACTTTAATAGACTGATGATAAAATTATTCGCAAAGTTTAATAGAGGCCAAAAATCAACTAGAACGTGAAAATAATCAAAATTTATATTTCAAACAAAACTTGTAGGTAAATTAATATTTATCAAAAGAAGTCGCGAACTCAATTAATATATTAAAACTTGGTAACAAGATGTCAAAGTTTCACGAAAGTTTTTTAATAAAAATAATATAGGTAGGTACGGTTTGTTTTTCGCTACTACTTTACCTCGTTGGTGTAGTTGATACAAATGCGACTGCTCAGCGTTAGCACCCGGGTTTAATCCCAGTGGGTACAGGAATTCCAAAAAAAAAGAACCGGCCAAATGCGAGTCGGAATCATGCATCATGGTTCCGTACAAACAGCTACATTCACCAACATAATTAGGTAAAAATAATGAAGTTCAGAAACAAAGCACCGAACATTGCACTAACAAAAAAAAACATATTATAAGTTGGTCGACTATGACTCGTAAATTAGTAAAGCCTACTTGGCTGTGATAGTTTCCTTTTTAATTTCTTTGTATTACTGCCGTGAATTTTTCACATAACCAAAAGCAACCGTTTCACTGGCGCACTGCAAAAGAGTGGAACTCACTGCCTGCGTCTGTGTTTCCGAACGCATACATCCCGAATCTCGTCAAAGTTAGAGTGAACAGGTTTCTTCTGGATAAGCTCACTTCATCGTCGACTTTGTCTCTGTCATCTCTGACCTAGACTAGAGTCAAGAGCAAACCCATCATAAATAAAAAAATAAAAAAAAACTGTTCCCTGAATCACCTATCCAACGATACCCGAGAAAAAAACATCCGCACTTAACATTTACAGGAGGTACCATATTTTTTTTACCGCTCTGTCAAAGTGATTAATTATATATTATATATTCATGCTAAATTATACTTTTTTGTACTTAAAGTCTATGAGCTAAGCTGCGGACAGACGGATGTGGCGAAACTATAAGGGATCCTTGTTGAATACGGAACCCTAAAAACATTGACTACCTCAATGATCACATGGGCTACTGTTGAGGATAAGTTCTTGGGTTTGATTCAGGGTCAGACAAAGTGTAATTCAGTTTATCCATTTGGTATTATTTACTTCCAGCCCAGAGTCTAGATTCGTGCCCAGTCGCTTGTCGGTCGCCCTCTAAGCTACATATAACTGGCGAAATACACAGATCTAAACAGATCTGTCGTATCCCATCCCTGTTACAGTCATGATGATCAAATAAAAATCCTTCGCTTTTATTTTAAACCATCTTTTATCCTATTCTTCTCAGCAAACCTTTTCATTTGTTACCCATATCATGGCAGTGCACAAAAATATTTAGTCCGTCATATTGGGCCGTCCGCCGTATTGGATTTAGAATGACGTCACTTAGCTA
The DNA here is from genome assembly GCA_964057195.1 of Orthosia cruda. Taxonomy (NCBI): domain Eukaryota; kingdom Metazoa; phylum Arthropoda; class Insecta; order Lepidoptera; family Noctuidae; genus Orthosia; species Orthosia cruda. Next base: position 9,090,625 of record OZ059852.1, on the reverse strand, counting down.
ACCATGCATTGTCATTCGAATTAAACGTGTATGCAAAATTTCATCTTAATCGTTGCAGGATAACTGCTTTAAAATTCAGTTGCAAGATTTGACTCGAACACACTTACATACATACATTGCAAGCAAAAAAAAAGCTTGTTACAAAGATGGAGGATACTAGCGAACAGAATCACGTGTTGACTGTACTCAGCAATTTTCAATGACGTTAGTTAGGCTTTTTATAAAACCAACACCAATTTTCGTCATGTCACCCCGTTGGTTTATGCCCTAGATAACATAGTCGTCACTCGTACTACTTACGCCATGCACGACGAGACACGTGACCACTTCGTGGCACTGTCTTCCCTAGGGAATGAACGTGACAGTTACCCAACAGGTGGGCTATCTGGCAGTTACGTCAGAAAAGCGAAACGTAGCGAAGCGTAGCTTGAGGAAAATAAGGGGAGGAAAATTAAAGGAATGGTGCTCTTCCAAAATGTTTTTGTTCTTGCATCGTCTGACCAACGGTGAATAACTTTCACCTAAGAAAAAATCTATTAGTAGTGCTATTCCGTAAAGTTCACAGCTCACTTCACTCAAGTGAGCGTACACAATTTGAAAGCGAGACAATTTGTTTTTAAAGGATTCACAATGAGACAATGTTTGAATTTCGAACGTGATGCTTAGAGAATACCATTGCTGGTTGCGTCTGAAATTGACAAAACGTAATAATTGATACTCGATCAATGCTTGTTATTTCTCTGCAAGAGTTTCATCTTGTACAAAAGTACCTTTTCCTTGCAGGGGGGTAATTACAGAACTTTATTATCTTTGAGAGTACCTTGGGCTGTACTGCAGTCTCTCCAACGGTGCCAGATCGACTACCGGTACATGGAGATGTTGTAAAGTGTTTTTACTATAACGCCACTCTCGAGGACCTCAAAATATATCCTTCTACAGCGCGGTGTGAGATAGGGAGACATCATTTCGCCAAAACTTTTTACTGCTGCGCTGGAGGATATCTTCAAGGTTCTGGATTGGAGAGGGCAAGGCATCAACGTTATTGGCGAGTACATCACTCACCTTCGGTTTGCCGAAGACATATTAGTAATCGCTGAGACCAAGGAGCTCAGTACAATGCTTGATACCCTCAGTAGAACTTCCGAAAGAGTAGGTCTTAAAATGAACATAGAAGAAAAAAATGTCATGGTGAATGCCCATGTAACACCCACTCCAGTCAAGATCGGAGACTCTAACTCGAAGTTGTAGACGATTATGTCTACCTGGGCAAACGGTCCAGTTGGGTAGACCTAACTTCGAGAAACAGGGCCTTATCAGAAAGGTTAAAGTCACCCAAAAGGAAATGGAGAGCCAAAGGAGAAGAGGGGCAAATGCGATTCCTTGCAGGATTGCATCAGAAATTAGGATATCAGCAGGAGATCCAGAGTTACCGACATAGCCCGAAAATCTGTGAAAATTAAATGGATTGCCACTTAAGTTTGCAATTATTCGAGCCCATTGGGGCAGGGCACATTGCCCGCAGAATGGAAGGCCGATGAGGCCGACAAGTTCTAGAATGTGCGTTGGAAGGCCTCCCGCTAGGTGGATAGATGACCTGGTTAAGGTTGCGGGAATGCACTGAATGCGAGATGCACGGGATTGGTCAATGTGGCGACGCCTGGGGGAGGCCTGTGTCCAGCAGTGGACGTCTTTCGGCTGAAATGATGATGATGATTATTGCGAGGAAAACTAACCAAAACAATCGTACATTTGCTATATCGAGTAATTAAATAAATGGAGTGACCAAACAAAACAACAGATGAGGTTTTCCTGAAACCACTCTGTGTTGTCGAAATTATTCGGGCAAGCTTTTCGACTGAACTAATGAATTAATAAGTCCTATGCCTCTTTGTTTCAATAAAAATAATTTAACATTTTTTATTGAATGAAAGTAATACATAAGGGTATTAGTATTCATGTGTCTGTATTTTTCATAACGAATAATATAATTTAAGTACTAGTAAAATGTGTTGTTTGTTATAATATTACTAATACATTACCGTAGTGTCAAAGAAACCATTCCATATTAAAACACGTGCAACAAACCACCTGTCCCCCCCCGCCCCCCTGCCCCTCACCACTCAGATTCCACAGAATTCAAAAACCTTATTAAAAGTCAAAGTATCACCGCCGTGCCCGTCGGAGTGGGGAGCGTGAGGTTTTTTCGTTACGGAGTTTCTGGATTCGGTCCCCGCGCTCAAGGCCCGCGATAGAAGCTATGCAATAGCTTAAAAAATGTCTATGACAGACATGATGCAGATGTGCTTAAACATAATTATCTACGTTTCCAATCCAACAAGGAATTCTGAAAATACCCTAGTTTTGTTATAACAAAACTAGGGTATTTTCAGAATTCTTAGATGAAAGGCTAGTAAAAAATAATGGTTTGTATTTATGTGATTGGATTAAGTTCTTTGTAAACCAAACTCTTCATGTGTCCCCCACATAAAAACCCATGGCGGTCAGGTCTGGACTTTGAGCTGGCCCACAGTAAGGGTCCACTTCCGATCTACTTATTAGTATAATTAGTTAACAAGAAGAAAATCATGCTGTGCAGTCGGACGATACATATTCGCGAGCTGGCTGTCCGAAACCAGATGTATCGACTGATTTTTTTACTAACTTTTTTAATTTATAACTTTTAGGATATTTTTTTTTCCAATTAGGTAAATTTAAAAGTTATATATTTTTGAAATCACCTCTGAAAGCCCTATATTTTGATACCACAGATGGTGAGCTCAGAAGAAATAAAAAAGATTGGGCCATCACAATATTTTGCCCAAAATTGCTGTTTTTCTATTTTCCAATTTTAATGCCAGTGACACTCACAAGGTTAAGACGAATCAATTGAATCATCAAAATCGGCCAACGCGTTTGGTCTCTAAAATGCCACATTGGAACAAACACACATACATAAAAAGACTGATAAACACATTACCCTCCTTCGGCAGTCGGGTAAAAAGGCAGCGAGATGATGATTATATTAGTATCAGTGTACATCCCCATACATCATCGTCCCATCCAAATAATTTACGTTTAAATTACTGAAAATATTATTTCAAATAAGTAGCGATCAAAACCAACTTAGCAATAAGACCAGCCAATCGCCCTGTTAACATCTTTGAAAAAATCATCTTTGACACAACTCTCTAGCTTTCAATAAAGAGAATTCAATATTCCATTCTATTTTCTCTGAGACGATATCAATTCCATCTTCCGCTAGCAAATCTTAAATCTATAGCAACTTCGAAAGCATGAAACTGGGCGTCTTGTCAAAGAGTAGATAGATACAGAAGGCCGGCTCTATACAACCAGCGAAAACGCACCCACACATAAACACGCTTCTTGCATCGATTATTCTCTCGATTATTGTATTTGCTACTACTTGTCCAGAAATAACTAAATCGTTACGTATTCAATATATACTACACTACTCTTCACTACACTACACTTCACAACACTCCTACATCTTACACAACACAACACTTATCATATCTTTCAAAATCGTCAAGCTGTAAAATAACGAATTAATTAGTTAGTGTATTTCTATTTTTATCTTTTTCTTCACATGACTGAATTGTGGTCTAACTTTTACAGTACTGATATTGTCTTAGTTGCTCCTTATCTAAGTAAGAGTCCTTATTATATTCATTGGAAGAGCACTGATTTCCAAGATACAGGATTTTACCTAGTTTGGTAATCAGGAGTTCATTTCGGTTAAAAGCCTCTTATATGTTATGTTTTTATTATTGAAACTGTAGTAGGCTAAGTTCTGATTTTGTCCAATAAACGTTATTATTATTATTCATTTTGGTCGCACGGTTGGCGCAGTGGTTGAGCGATTGACTGCTGCGCTGCGTGTCGTGGGTTCGATTCCCGCACGGAACAAATATTTATAGGAGCTACAGATAGTTGTTCCGGCTCTGGGTGTTTGTGTATGTGAGTTTATATGTTTGTAAACGCACCCACGATACAGGAAGAAATTACTAGTGTGGGGTAAAGTTAAAAATAATGTGTTTCGAATAGAATAGAAAATACTTAATTATACACCATAAAAGTTACACATGTATTTTATAAGAAAAACTTAATTATACGTTAATTAACTTAATAAAACGTTATAGTAATATATTAAATTAATTGTACAAAGGCGGTCTTATCGCTGACAGCGATATCTACCAGACACCTTTTGGATGGATTAAAAGAACTTAGTTTGAAAAAAGGGGGTAGTCTGAGGTGTACTGCTGTTACATTAAAACATAAATATATACAAAACTTTATTGTTACAATAAAAGCTATCCGTAAAATTATATACACATACATATTTACATAATATTATATGTAAACAAATTCAAAGAAAGGAGGGACAGAAAAATATTTTGAATAATGATGAAAGAAATTATATTCAAATATAAAAGCGTTAGAGAGAAAAGAAATGGTTTTTAACTAGGTTATTAGAAGAAGCCAGTAACCGAGCTTGTCTAACAGGCAACGGCAACTCATTCCACAATCGCACAGCCTGGACCGTAAACGATTTGACGTAAAACTTAGTGGAATGAGCGCGCATCAAAAGAGACGAGACGAAATTTCCTTTACAAATTCTGTCAAATAGCCGAGATACGGGGAATGAGGATGCTGACTGCATTCTGATGAATTCTTCCAATTGACTGAAAGGACTGGTCAAAGACATACAATTGTTTATTGCGGCTCTATCTAAAGAAATGGCATAACATCAATCTTTGAAATCATCAAATATTATGTTGGGAGGAATTCATTGCGGGTCCAAAAATGCTTAGCTCGTACTTTTTTTGGCTTAACACAAGCAAAGTAATTTTTTATTGAGACTTTTGGAGACGGCTCAGGGAGCTGATGGGTTTGAAACTCAAAACTATTCTACTTGTCTCTGTCTAACATTGTGCATTTTATTAAACAGTGACTGCAATAAAAACTTTAAAACAATAAAGATAAAAGATTATAAACCATGATTTATAAGATCTTCGTATGTGACTGCTTGTGTTTTCTCTCGTTGCATAAAACTGTCCTTTTGTACCGAATCTACTCTGTGGTCTATCCAACACGAAGTACAGTCACACACAAAGTCAAAGTAGGTCAACTGTGGTACACTCATTATGCGAGGCGATGTCGCTGTTTTTAATTTTCTAGACTAAGATATTATTATGCGGGCTTCGATTTTTTACTTGGCTGTACTTTTAGACTGTGAGTGAATAAAGAGTGTGCATTTTTGCTGCGTAGTGAAATTTTTCTAAGCAATTTTGATGTAATAATAATACATTATGGTACAAGCGTGTAATGTTGGTGATTACCGCTGAGGCGCCATTGAGACCCGAGCCTTTAGGTGAGGGTCTTAAGAGAGCCGAGGACGGTAATCATCAATACACACGTGTATCATACGAGGTTTTTCAAAACACTTGTGAAGAAAATAATACAAAAAAGCATTTTCAACAGAGTTTTCACTGTTGAAAATGCTTTTTTTTGTTGAAAAGCTGTGAAATTTTTTTCGAAATGGCGAGAAAAATTACTCAGTTTTCCTATGCGCGCGCATCTAACAATGGCGATCGGCCTTAGACTAAAATATTGAGGTTTCTTTTTTTTTTGGCTTTTCGCGGATAGCGTTTTAGCCACGTACTAAATGTGGAATTTCAAGTTTTCTTTAGTACAGAGAAAAACAAAAGTTATATTTGAGTGAAAGTTTTATTTATTAAACACGTACAAATTGAAATTATCTATTTAAATGCATGAAATGAGCAAGCAAGGTACATTAATTTATTTGTAATATTTAGCACGATCTTTGTAGTATCGAAACTTTTTTAAGAACAATATAACTCAACCAATATATAAAAAAAAAACTCTATAACTCACTTGTGAATAATAGCAATGGAAAAGTCACAATTTGATTACAGGTGTCATTATGTGCCTAATTGCGGTGAAATTAGACCCACTTTATGAGCAAGTGTATTGAAAGTATTGAATGGGTGACTGAAAAAATTATATAAGCCGTCTATTTTTCTTTGGCTTTATTAATCGATCTATGTTTTAGAATTTGAACTTACCGCATTGGGCAATAACAAGTCGCTATCGTGTAGACACCATGCAGTTTTTGCGCCAATTTTTGCACAAACTGTTTGCGCATGCAAGGAATAGCGTTTAGCCGAACCTTTATGTACGAGTTATAGGGGGCCAGCCTACTGCCATCAGCCGGGTAAACATCCAGACTCTGCTCCTACTGTGACATGCCTAATGTCCAATAGATACTCACATGGGATAAGGGCAAGACAGCGGTCACACAGCCCCTAGACGCCTAATATCAGGCGAGCGATGTCTGTCAACACGTATGACTTAAAGATCTTATATAGGTCGCCACTCGATAATTTCGAATTAGTAGCGATCATTTCTGCGAGCCGTAAACACTGCCGCGTCAGTCAATAAAAATGATAAAATAAATATTATAATGGCCCCTTGTACAATACATTGGTGTGTTAATAACAGCCAGACTTCGAGATGCCGGGAAAATGGCATAACGTTAAATTGATAAGTTAATTGTTACATATATTTAGTTACATTTATTTTCTGTTATTATTTATCGGAGTTCATATTATACTGGTCATGTTTGTAGGTGAAAACCACCACCGCATGTTTGCGTCTCTTTTTTTTTAAAGTATATTTTCGCTATCTCTTCTTCTCTATAATTCGTAAACAAAACTAGTGATGCACTAGTTTGTCTGCCTATGCCTAAATTTGTAATCGATAGAACTTGAAACCTACATACTATTTTGGCTATATTCTGTGGCCAATACGTAGCGTTTCTCGACTCGAAAATGGAACCTCGGTCGATTATGTAACCAGCAAAACGAGGCCAAGAACCTTTAGCAATAATATTAATAAATCCAACTAAAAAAAAATTCACAAAAAAAATCGCAAAGCCGACTGTATATTATATAGTTATCAAGTTTACTTAACAGTCATAACGCGGCACTGAATAATTATGTAAAACTCGTCGCGGACGTGTTTGTACTTGTCGGGAATTTAGTTATGGAAGGGCTGTGTTACTCTTTTTGGTGTTAACTAATTGCATTAGTTGGGGTTTGGGGTTTATAGTAAAACCAATCAGATTTATCAGTAAGTACATAGCACTGAATGAGAGCGTCCAGTCACCGTTGTGTGTGACAACTTAATACTGTGTAGACGTAACCACTTAAGGGCCTACATACGCTTTAGTGCCGTAAAACGGTAACTTTCTAAAGCATACTCCTCAGTAACAGCTTAGTTAAAAGGTTTGAAAAAAATATATATTTATTATTGATTCATGTACATAATTTTGAACACAAGGTTTTTTCGTGTAACTAATAGTATTGCTTTAAAAAAATAATTAACAACATGATATTTTTTCGCAACTTTTGGAAACTCCTCCAAAACGACTTGGATGTTTAAAAATATTTTTATACAGAAAAATTGATGGCTGGAATTTCTTAATACCTAACATAGCATATGTAAATCAAATAATATTTTGCAAACAAAACTGCTCAAAAGGAGGTTCAATTTTGATATTTTGGCATCGAGCGGGCGCACGGCCAGTACTGCGTTACATTGGGGCGTATATATCGCCTTAAGTGCTGGACCGTTTTTTAGGATACCGCACACTTTATTGCGAATTTCGCCTTTTTAACCGACTTCAAAAGGAGGTTTTCAGTTTGCCCTGTATGTGTGTATGTTAGCGATGTTCTCGCGTTTGGCTGAACCGATTTTGTTTTTTTTGTTATTGGGTTTTGTATCTCTCAACTTAGGTCATAGTGTAAGTTTCATCAATATCTATTTGGCAGTTTTCATGATATGGAGGCAGGAATGTGAAAATTGATTTATTGTGAGTCTATTGACAATCCTTTAGGTACCTTACTATGGAACTTGCTTAATTTGTAGTTAAGGTGAACCAAAAAAAAACTGACTGCGGATTGCTCTGTAGAAAATCTTGTTCTTAATTCGTAAACACTTTACCCGTCCTTCAACATCCTCAAACTCAGAAACTTACGCTAAGCTTTTAACCACCAGCCTCACTATATAGGTAATTAATAAACCCAACTAAAATAGTTTAACAATTAAATCTTTCCATCTGTAATAAATTAACTTAACATTTATATTATAACGCAGTACTGAATAATTATGTAAAACTGGTCGTGGAGCGGACATGTTGGAACTTGTCGTGAACTTGTTATGGAATGTCTGTGTTAGACTTAAAACCTTCGAAGTTTGCTGAAGTTTAACCTTTTAGCTGAAGAGTATTTGATACTTTGAGAATTTTGCTTGGAAAAATGGCAATTTGCCTATGGTGGACTCTTTGTCGAAAATTATTTTGACTCTTTTTTGCATTGTCGTTCAAAAATCTTACTTCCTTATCCTTACATACGAGTAGTATAAAAAAAAGTCACTTCCCGCTGTCTGTCCCTATGTATGCTTAGATCTTTAAAACTACGCAACGGATTTTGATGCGGTTTTTTTTTAATAGATCGAGTGATTCAAGAGAAAGGTTTATATGTATAATACACGCGGGCGAAGCCGCTGGCAAAAACTAGTATATTATAAATGCGAAAAATTGGGTGTTTGTTTGTTATTCAATCACGCCAGAATGGCTGAACAGATCTGGATAATATGGCTAAGAGATAGATTATAGTCTGGAATAGCACATAATATGACTTTTTATCCCGGTGTAATGTTCCTCTGGGATGATAAAACACTTTACACTAGACGAAGCCGCTGGCAGAAGCTAGTATTGCATAAATGAAGATATTGCATTAAGGTTGCCCTAGTCGACGGCACGAACTATTTTGTGCGCGGGGTTCAAATGCATGCTATCTCATCCGACAACATGTGCGAAAGAGATAGACACTGTGACGAGCAGTAAAAAGCTATTTCGCGTACTAATTAGCACTTTTACAATTTGTAGCGAAATGGATGATCGTTTGGGACGAAAACGAGCGCGCGATGAATCGAATGATCGACTAGTGCAACCTTAATAAGAAATATTGCATGTCACTTTATCATCTCAGTCAAGTACACTGGTGGACTAAAGGAGCTTAACTTTAACACTTTTGCAAGAAATCATCGGGTTCCATGGCAACCACCAGGTCATCGGTATAGTTGTGGCTTGGAAGCGTTTCAAAAGGCACAGTGTGGGTACACTGTGCCTTTTGAAATGCAAGTTCAACTCACGAAGTTTTGAACTTATTCCTACGATATCACTTGTATCAAAGTAAAAATAAGGATATCGAGATTCAGAAATTCCAGTTGAGTTACCTAAAGAACCATATTAAAGCATTGGAAATAATAATTTCCTAAAAATAAAAGTACTTAATTGCACTCACTTTTTTGAAAGTACGGAGTACCAACTCTAGCGGCAAAAGTGAGTTTTTAAAGTACGGAGTACCAACTCTAGCGGCAAAAGTGAGTTTTGTATCGTTAGTATGACTCCAGGGTCTCATTCGCATTTCTAGGAAACAAAAGGCCTAATACAATATGAAATTTCATTACGAGGAAGAAACCCTTCACAGAACGGATAAGTTTATTACTTTTAAAGACACTCGAAAAATTCTACCTAATTAAGTAGGGAAAGAAAGTACTCAGACAAAAGGCTTCTCAAAATTCTCAGGAAGTAATAAAAATCTGACAGGCTGACTTCCATTTTAAATAATAATGCTAAGGTTTTAAATGAGTTGTATTTATTTGGTTTCAAAAGGAAATTGTGATAATCAGCAAGCTTAGTAAAAATGCTGGATGGATTGTGTGAAAGATGATATTATTGCTGAAAAGGAAGTAATTATTGAGAAAGTGCTGATTCCAAATCAATTCGGATTAGTAAGGTCAGGACGATGCTTCCAGTTATAAGAAATGTTATTAAGTAAATGCTAAAAAAACACTCTGATACCAAATCGGTTCATCTGTTAGGGAGCTACGATGCTATAGAAACACATGCTGCAAATGCATGCTGTCTCATCCGAAAACACGTGCGAAAAAGATAGATGCTGTGATGAGCAGTAAGAAGCTAGTTCTCGTACGAATTAGCACTTTTGCAAATTTGTAGCGAAATGGATGATGATTTGGGACGAAAAAGAGCGCGCGAGATTTTATGAACAGACCTTTGGGAGTCTAGATATCATGAAAAAACTACTCAATGTATATTTTCAAAATAAAATTATTTGCATTGTTGAATTAATAATCTATCCCTGTATGGAGTCCGTTTTGCAATTTTCCTTCTTCTTATGGTATTTATTTCCACCCAAAGATGCGTTAAAATTAGTGTTGAATTATAGAACTTTAGACGGTCATAACTTTCAAATATTGTATTTTTTTACTTTTCTGTTTCCATACAGGGCTAGATAATGATGAGAAAAATTGATATCATTTTTAATTTTGAACGTACATCGTCAAACAGTGGAGTAATCGCCAGACTACGTTTGTATAGAAGAATTTTTGACTAGTGTAACCTTAAGCCACAAACTGTACCCATGACCTGGTGGTTGCCACTGAAACCCGATGATTGTGGCTTTGTCCGCGTGAAAAGTTTTATCATCCCAAGGGAACATTATACCGGGATGAAATAAAAAGTAGCCTTTATGCTAGACTATAATCTATCTCTTTGCTCACTTTCATCCAGAACCATCCTTACATACGAGTAGTATAAAAAAAAGTCACTTCCCGCTGTCTGTCCCTATGTATGCTTAGATCTTTAAAACTACGCAACGGATTTTGATGCGGTTTTTTTTTAATAGATCGAGTGATTCAAGAGAAAGGTTTATATGTATAATACACGCGGGCGAAGCCGCTGGCAAAAACTAGTATATTATAAATGCGAAAAATTGGGTGTTTGTTTGTTATTCAATCACGCCAGAATGGCTGAACAGATCTGGATAATATGGCTAAGAGATAGATTATAGTCTGGAATAGCACATAATATGACTTTTTATCCCGGTGTAATGTTCCTCTGGGATGATAAAACACTTTACACTAGACGAAGCCGCTGGCAGAAGCTAGTATTGCATAAATGAAGATATTGCATTAAGGTTGCCCTAGTCGACGGCACGAACTATTTTGTGCGCGGGGTTCAAATGCATGCTATCTCATCCGACAACATGTGCGAAAGAGATAGACACTGTGACGAGCAGTAAAAAGCTATTTCGCGTACTAATTAGCACTTTTACAATTTGTAGCGAAATGGATGATCGTTTGGGACGAAAACGAACGCGCGATGAATCGAATGATCGACTAGTGCAACCTTAATAAGAAATATTGCATGTCACTTTATCATCTCAGTCAAGTACACTGGTGGACTAAAGGAGCTTAACTTTAACACTTTTGCAAGAAATCATCGGGTTCCATGGCAACCACCAGGTCATCGGTATAGTTGTGGCTTGGAAGCGTTTCAAAAGGCACAGTGTGGGTACACTGTGCCTTTTGAAATGCAAGTTCAACTCACGAAGTTTTGAACTTATTCCTACGATATCACTTGTATCAAAGTAAAAATAAGGATATCGAGATTCAGAAATTCCAGTTGAGTTACCTAAAGAACCATATTAAAGCATTGGAAATAATAATTTCCTAAAAATAAAAGTACTTAATTGCACTCACTTTTTTGAAAGTACGGAGTACCAACTCTAGCGGCAAAAGTGAGTTTTTAAAGTACGGAGTACCAACTCTAGCGGCAAAAGTGAGTTTTGTATCGTTAGTATGACTCCAGGGTCTCATTCGCATTTCTAGGAAACAAAAGGCCTAATACAATATGAAATTTCATTACGAGGAAGAAACCCTTCACAGAACGGATAAGTTTATTACTTTTAAAGACACTCGAAAAATTCTACCTAATTAAGTAGGGAAAGAAAGTACTCAGACAAAAGGCTTCTCAAAATTCTCAGGAAGTAATAAAAATCTGACAGGCTGACTTCCATTTTAAATAATAATGCTAAGGTTTTAAATGAGTTGTATTTATTTGGTTTCAAAAGGAAATTGTGATAATCAGCAAGCTTAGTAAAAATGCTGGATGGATTGTGTGAAAGATGATATTATTGCTGAAAAGGAAGTAATTATTGAGAAAGTGCTGATTCCAAATCAATTCGGATTAGTAAGGTCAGGACGATGCTTCCAGTTATAAGAAATGTTATTAAGTAAATGCTAAAAAAACACTCTGATACCAAATCGGTTCATCTGTTAGGGAGCTACGATGCTATAGAAACACATGCTGCAAATGCATGCTGTCTCATCCGAAAACACGTGCGAAAAAGATAGATGCTGTGATGAGCAGTAAGAAGCTAGTTCTCGTACGAATTAGCACTTTTGCAAATTTGTAGCGAAATGGATGATGATTTGGAACGAAAAAGAGCGCGCGAGATTTTATGAACAGACCTTTGGGAGTCTAGATATCATGAAAAAACTACTCAATGTATATTTTCAAAATAAAATTATTTGCATTGTTGAATTAATAATCTATCCCTGTATGGAGTCCGTTTTGCAATTTTCCTTCTTCTTATGGTATTTATTTCCACCCAAAGATGCGTTAAAATTAGTGTTGAAATATAGAACTTTAGACGGTCATAACTTTCAAATATTGTATTTTTTTACTTTTCTGTTTCCATACAGGGCTAGATAATGATGAGAAAAATTGATATCATTTTTAATTTTGAACGTACATCGTCAAACATGGAGTAATCGCCAGACTACGTTTGTATAGAAGAATTTTCGACTAGTGTAACCTTAAGCCACAAACTGTACCCATGACCTGGTGGTTGCCACTGAAACCCGATGATTGCGGCTTTGTCCGCGTGAAAAGTTTTATCATCCCAAGGGAACATTATACCGGGATGAAATAAAAAGTAGCCTTTGTGCTAGACTATAATCTATCTCTTTGCTCACTTTCATCCAGAACCATCCAGCTGTTTGAGCGTGAAGAAGTAACAAACACACACACTCTCAAACTGCCGCCTTTATAATATTATAAGTGTGATTTTTGTAGGACAATGCCTAAAAGAGTCAAAAGAGTTTTGGACAAAGAGTCCACCATAGACAAATTGCCGTTTTTCCAAGCAAAATTCTCAAAGTATCAAATACTATTCATCTAAAAGGTTAAACTTCAGCAAACTACGAAGGTTTGAAGTCTAACACAGACATTCCATAACAAGTTCACGACAAGTACCAACATGTCCGCTCCACGACCAGTTTTACATAATTATTCAGTGCTGCGTTATAATATAAATGTTAAGTTAATTTATTATAGATGGAAAGATTTAATTGTTAAACTATTTTAGTTGGGTTTATTCATTACCTATATCGTAAGGCTGGTGGTTAAAAGCTTAGCGTAAGTTTCTGAGTTTGAGGATGTTGAAGGACGGGTAAAGTGTTTACGAATTAAGAACAAGATTTTCTACAGAGCAATCCGCAGTCAGATTTTTTTTGGTTCACCTTAACTACAAATTAAGCAAGTTCCATAGTAAGGTACCTAAAGGATTGTCAATAGACTCACAATAAATCAATTTTCACATTCCTGCCTCCATATCATGAAAACTGCCAAATAGATATTGATGAAACTTACACTATGACCTAAGTTGAGAGATACAAAACCCAATAACAAAAAACAAAATCGGTTCAGCCAAACGCGAGAACATCGCTAACATACACACATACAGGTCAAACTGAAAACCTCCTTTTGAAGTCGGTTAAAAAGGCAAAATTGGCTTTAAAGTGTGTGGTATCCTAATAAATTAAGTTGTCACACACAACGGTGACTGGACGTTCCCATTCAGTGCTATGTACTTACTGATAAATCTGTTTGGTTTTACTATAAACCCCAAACCCCAACTAATGCAATTAGTTAACACCAAAAAGAGTAACACAGCCCTTCCATAACCAAGTTCCCGACAAGCTCAAACACGTCCGCGACGAGTTTTACATAATTATTCAGTGCCGCGTTATGACTGTTAAGTTAACTTGATAACTATATAATATACAGTCGGCTTTGCGAAAGATATTTTTTTGTGATTTTTTTTCAGTTGGATTTTTAATATTATTGCTAAAAGTTTTTGGCCTCGTTTTGCTGGTTACATAATCGACCGAGGTTCCATTTTCGAGTCGAGAAACGCCGTATTGGCCACAGAATATAGCCAAAATAGTATGTTTCAAGTTCTATCGATTACAGATTGGGGCATAGGCAGACAAACTAGTGCATCACTAGTTTTGTTTACGAATTATAGAGAAGAAGAGATAGCGAAAATATACTTTAAAAAGAAAGAGACGCAAACATGCGGTGGTGGTTTTCACATACAAACATGACCTGTATAATATGAATTCCGATAAATAATAACAGAAAATAAATCTAACTAAATATATGTAACTATTAACTTATCAATTTAACGTTATGCCATTTTCCCGGCATCTCGAAGTCTGGCTGTTGTTACCACACGAATGTATTGTACAAGGGGCCATTATAATATTTATTTTATATTTTTTTTATTGACTGTCGCGGCAGTGTTTACGGCTCGCAGAAATGATCGCTACTAATTCGAAATTGTCGAGTGGCGACCTATATAAGATCTTTAAGTCATATGTGTTGACAGACATCGCTCGCCTGATATTAGGCGTCTAGGGGATGTGTGACCGCTGTCTTGCCCTTATCCCATGTGAGTATCTATTGGACATTAGACATGTCACAGTAGGAATAGAGTCTGGATGTTTACCCGGCTGATGGCAGTAGGCTGGCCCCCTATAACTCGTACATAAAGGTTCGGCTAAACGCTATTCCTTGCATGCGCAAACAGTTTGTGCAAAAATTGGCGCAAAAACTGCATGGTGTCTACACGATAGCGACTTGCATGCGCAAACGGTTTTTGCAAAAGTTGAATGGTGCAAACTACGTTTGCGCTTTAATTTTGTACCGTCTTCACGTATATGCTTAATTGTGTAAAAATAATTGTAGAAACTAGCGTTTTCTGAATGCGATTTGTGCGGTATGCTGTTTTTCCAGCTTAACGCACACGTATTATGTTGTGGTGGCCCAATGGCTATACCTCGCCTCTCATGCTTGAGTTCGTGGGTTCAAATCCGGACAAGAACCAACGTGACTTTTTCAAATTTATATGTATTTTATAAGTTTATCTTGGAAATTACAGGCAACGGTGAAGGAAAACATTGTAAGGAAACATGGACTTATATAGTTAATGTAAGTCTGAAATAGCCAAGTCAGAGGCCTGGAACCCCCCCAGGGCCGGCTTAATTAACTCTGACACCAGAGACACGCACAAAGAAGCACGCACACTTCTTCTGCTTAATTGTGCAAATCAATTTTGTACATACTAATGCTTTGTGCAAGCCATTTGTGCGGTATACTGTTTTGCCGTCTTAACGCACATGTTTGCTTGTACAAACAAGAATTTGTGCAAATAACATTGAGCGTGTAACCGGACCCTTAATTTAAATATAACTAGTGAAATGTACACGTTCTATAATGCATACACCTCCGCCTTACCCTTTGGGTGAAAACAGGCTTCATGTTATGTTTATGCCTTTTAAAGGCAATAAAATTGCTCATGTCCCGTGTAATAAATATGGCAAAACTCTAATGTTTATGGGCAACATAAGCGTTTCCATAAAACATTCCTAAATACTTGAAAGAGTTGGTAATAATAAACCTTCCAAAAATTATGCAGTGATGTTATGTTATTGCCCAATGCTGTAAGTTCAAATTCTAAAACATAGATCGTTTAATAAAGCCAAAGAAAAATAGACGGCTTATATAAGACCAACGGCTTAACGTGCTTTCCGAGGCACGGAGAAAACTCGATATGTTGAAATGGTCACCCATCCACGGACCGACCTCGTCAAGCGGTGCTTAACCTTGAAGATCGGCAAGTGCGGCTGTTATTATTTAGCCACGAGCTAAATCCCAATTTTCCCAACAAAAAAAAACCTATCAAACGTAACTAAATTAAAAAGGGCCTAATAAAAGACAGCCTTAAAAACCGACCTTTTAAAACACACGTGGTATCGAACTAGCCTATAATTCGGTTACGGTTTCGGTTCCGGAGGCCGGGTGGGCGGCCATCTTGGATCCGGTCCTTTCCGGTCCAGCCCTCATATCCGTTGAGACGGGATGTGTTATGTAATAATGGAATCGGGGAGATTTTTAGAGCTCTTTTTTTATAGTTTTGTTTTGGTAACTGAAATTGGTTGCTTAGTAGTAAAATTATATAAGTAAGTATTAAAATGGGCTATAAATAAAATGACAGAAAGTCTGGAAAGAATCGCATGGATATTAATGACAAATGATATTTTATTACCCGACTGCCGAAGGAGGGTAATGTGTGTATCAGTCTATGTATGTATGTTTGTTCCTATGTGGCGTTCTAGAGACCAAACGCGTGAGCCGATTTTGATGATTCTTACGTCAATCGATTTGTCTTAACCTCTCAAGTGTCACTGGTTACATAAAAATTGGAAAAATAGAACGAAAAACAAATAAAAACGCGCTACCCTTTGGCATTAAAAAGGCTGAAAGCAAATTCACTTTTAAAAGAAAGGTTCGTGATTACTATTTGAATCAAACTAAATAGCTCTCATCTAGAGACATAATAATTATTAACAGGTTTCTCGTTTTTTTTATTATTGTTATTTATTAGTCTATTTTATTTGTATATGTGTATTATATTAATATATATATATGTAAGTATATACTTTTTCGTATACAAGTTGTCTTTTTTAATATTATTTTGTACCCGCCACTGACCTCTATCATACATTGTACACTGGACTTCATATTATCGATGACAAAATGAAGACATTTGATTATCGCCATTTTGGCGCTGATAGCAACGTGAATTAACGTGAGAGTCGCATGGAACTAATATTAGAGATGGGACACAGCTTTCGCTAAAATACTTTTATGGGTTTTATCGATCGTGAGAATAATTTAATACGTAAGAGAAAAAAAAACCAGTTATTTTTATTATGATTAATTTTTAAGTAATAGAATAATTGCTGTAAAGGTTACTAAAAAATATTTTCAGTCAGATTGCAAGCTATAAACTAGTGGATAGCATGCTAGTAAAGTTATAGCGCATTACTGTCAGATCAGTGAGATTTAAATATGGGGTTAGGCTAACAACTTATCCTAAAAACTATCACATTTGAGCAAGTATCTCCTCGCTCAAGTACACTAGTTGTATGCCCATCGGATTCGTGAAGGGAACATCATTTATATAATAATAATAATAAATGAGATGGATAATCATTTACAACGGACGTATTTCTCGCTCTCATCGCTGAGATCTTGTCTCTGTAGTGTTAAGGTGCAAATAAGAGTGACATCGCATTCTAGCAAGGTGAAGACTTTTATTTATTCATTTAAACTTCATGCACAAAGGTACAATGGTGGACTTAATGCCTTAGGCATTCTTTACCAGTCAACCAAGGGTGGTGAAGAGATAACATGGCAGGTGCATTGTTTAAATCGTGGTAACAATTTAACAACAAAATATATTTTTAATTGCTTAACATGCACATATATACATATATTATATGATACATAAATAAATATATATATTTAATAAAGTAATGAAAATAAGTTATCGAGATGAGAATTAATTCCAGATTCAGGAACGTAGTGATTGGTACAAGAGAGAGTCCTGTGCTCAGCAGTGGGCGAAATCGGGCCGTGGATGATCATGATGTTGATTCCAGAATTTAGTACATTGCTATTGAACATATTATAACTGATTATTAGGCATTCATATAATATGCATCACCAATACCAATATGAGATATTTAGTTCCAACATACTACGAGAAGTCAATACAGTAGATGAGTGATACGCCTTGCCAAGTCTACTATTTTGATATTAGTGTAATTTAAAAAAATTACTAATACTGATATCTTAGTTACAATATTATAATATTTCCAGTCAAATATATTAGTATTACCTAATTTTTAGAAATATCGGTAGTATCCTATCTCTAAATGTGTCAATTTTAGTTCCTGATACGCTCGAGCGGGGCGCTTTGAATCAGCACAAAAATCAACTGTCATTTCATATAGTATGTTTAGTCCAGCGTACTTGTATAATAGAGGTCAGTGGTACCCGCTCACAACGTTGTCCTTATTAACCCAATGGTTGACTGGTAGAGAATGCCTTGTGGCATTAAGTCCGCCTATGTACCACTATTGTACATGAAGTTTAAATAAATAAATAAATAAAAAATTCGCTTTTGGGCGCCAAATTGCGGGGGAAAATTGTTTTTCTTTTTCTTAGAGTCGTGTGGGGTATCAAAATAAAGGGTTTTAAGAGGTGATTTCTAAAATATATATTACACATGTTTAAATTTACATTATATGTTTAAATGTACATAATTCGAAAAAATATATTAATTAAAATATATTTAAAAAAAGTGACAAAAAATTAACAAATATGCAAAATTAAGAAGTAAACTAAAATGACGTAAACAAAAAGAAAATCATGCTCCTTTTTCTTAGCAGCATTGACCGTGGGACGGTCATCCTCGGGCCGTGAGTTTTGGAAAGTTTATGCGAAGCCCTACTAAAGGGAATTGGCTGGAGGCATAGCCGTTGTTTCAAGCTCTTTGCTGCTTGCTGCTCTCTGTCCGTGCTACCATCGATAACCGGAGGAGAGGACCTTTTTGACACATGATGTGTTCAGGAGACCTAAAGGCTGCTTTTGGTTGAGGTGGTGTGATCCGTGGTGAGGATTGTGTCCCCACGCTGGACTCATCTTTATATGACAAGAGCTGGGACTGTCTGCCTATGGCAGTGGTACCTGGTAAGGAATTGACTGGCTGACCTGCACCCCCTCCGAGATGAGAGTATTCCGTTTTGTTTTTGGTCTTCAACCATAATTTGCCGGCCTACCTGCTCTCTCTCCGAGTGACGGGCATTCCGTTTCGGATTTCACCATCAATAGGTCTTTAAACTTTTTTTAATTAAATTCAGACCAGCCAACTGATACCAAAAACCCTACCTATTTTTTTCTTATTTTTTCTTAAATATTTTGTTTCTTTCTTTCCTTTCTTTTCTTTATTTTCTTTCTTTTCTTTCTTTTCTTTCTTTTCTTTCTTTTCTTTCTTTTCTTTCTTTTCTTTCTTTTCTTTCTTTCTTTCTTTTCTTTCTTTTCTTTCTTTTCTTTCTTTTCTTTCTTTTCTTTCTTTTCTTTATTTCCTTTCTTTTCTTTCTTTTCTTTATTTCCTTTCTTTTCTTTCTTTTCTTTCTTTTCTTTCTTTTCTTTCTTTTCTTTCTTTATTTTCTTTCTTTTCTTTCTTTTCTTTCTTTTCTTTCTTTTCTTTATTTTCTTTATTTTCTTTCTTTTCTTTATTTTCTTTATTTTCTTTCTTTTCTTTCTTTTCTTTCTTTTCTTTCTTTCTTTCTTTTCTTTCTTTTCTTTCTTTTCTTTCTTTTCTTTCTTTTCTTTCTTTTCTTTCTTTTCTTTCTTTTCTTTATTTTCTTTCTTTCTTTCTTTTCTACTTTTCTTTCTTTTCTTTCTTTTCTTTCTTTTCTTTCTTTTCTTTCTTTCTTTTCTTTCTTTCTTTTCTTTCTTTCTTTTCTTTCTTTCTTTTCTTTCTTTCTTTTCTTTCTTTCTTTTCTTTCTTTCTTTTCTTTCTTTCCTTTCTTTTCTTTCTTTTCTTTCTTTTCTTTCTTCCTATATTTATAAATGTAATAGTAGTTAGGTTCTGGTTCAACTTTAACCGTTAAAATTTGTTGTCAACTGTGAAGTTGTGCTTTATTTACCCCGAACCGAAACCAACGTTACACTGTGTTAAGTCTTGAGGTTGGAGCAACACGTTTTCTTCTTTACATTTTTCGTCCCTGTTAACCGTCACGCTCTCATTCACTCCCTTCTCTTCCTCTGAAACACAAAACAATAATTATGTGGGCAATATTACAGATAAATGTGGTTTTATATAAGGTCGTAATGGGTGTTACAAAGACTAAGTTTTGGATACGGAAAATAGGAATTTTGTTGAGATTGACACTTGAAGCTAAGTGATCCTTCATTTTTATTCAACCCAATTTTTATATCATTTGATATTTTTATCTGCATGTCCTTAATATCGCAAAGCGGAACTTCTGCTCTTATTTATATTATGGACCCTCTTCGCGACGTAACAAAAAAGATAAAGCTAAAAGACTTTGTTGATATCTTTGTATAGTATCATAATAGGTTGTAGATTTAAAAAGATATCCCAAGCAATTCTTCCCAATACTTTTATAGAAATCAACCAGGGCTGTCTACTTGATTTCTATAAAAGTATTGGGACGAAAAAAGAGGGGTGTTATAAGTTTGACACTTGTATCTCTTTGTTTGTGAATATGTATATTTGTGTATCTGTCTGTGGCATCATGGTTCCTAAACAGAAGAAACGATTTTAATTTAGTTTTTTTTTTTGCAAGGTGATAATGAAAATCGGTTAAGCCGTTCAAAAGTAGTAGGTGTTTTACAGTTTAATAAAGATATCGTGTCATAATTACGTATTCGATAGATTGTTAATCGAAGCGTGTCTACTATTAGATAAATTATTTAGTTTAGTATAAAAAAAAGTCGTGTGGCACTCGGGGACTGCCGCGGTAAAGCTATTGCATAGCATTTATTCTAGATCCAGTCCTGGAAAATGCGTCAAAAAAATTAAAAACGTTAAAAACTCGAAAACGTAGCGAGCCAAACCCGCATTTATTTACGATTAATAAAACTCTAAAAAACAAAACAAAAATACCCTTATTCACATTGAAATAAGGTCGCTTTTCTTTGACAAGCAAAAGTGACCCTTATTCTCATTCGGAATTTCTGGATTCGGTCCCCGCGCTCAAGGCCCGCGACAGAAGCTATGCAATAGCTTAAAAATTGTCGTAGGTTTTGGCATATTTTTATTTTTACTTGTCTACTAGCGTTATCGATTGTAGATTGTTAACTTGGCTACAGCTGCCCTAGCCAAGTTACAAACGTTTCGTATCGAATCTCTTTCTACAATCATTGACGCCTTCTATTTGTATGGTCTGACCACGTGACTTAACGTGCAGATATGTCATTTCCTTACATTGCTTCGTTTTCTACTAGCGTTATCGATTGTATATTGTCAACTTGGCTACAGCTCCCCTAGCCAAGTTACAAACGTTTCGTTTCGAATCTCTGCTCTTTCTACAATCATAAAAGCCTTCTATTTGTATGGTCTGACCACGTGACTTAACGTTCAGATGTGTCATTACCATACATTGATTCGTTTTCTACTAGCGTTTTCGATTTTAGATTGTCAACTTGGCTACAGCTCCCCTAGCCAAGTTACAAATGTTTCGTGCCGAATCTTTTTCTACAATCATTGACACCTTCCATTTGTATGGTCCGACCACGTGACTTAACGTCTAGATGTGTCATTCCCATACGTTGATTCGTTTTCTACGAGCGTTATCGATTGTAGATGTTTAAATTGGCTACAGGTGCAGGTCCAGTCATGTCAACGCGTATCGTATTACCCAGTTCTAGGTTGTGGAGGTCGGAACAGATCTGATAATATCTAGATTTCGCCCAAATTGTTATCAACTTGTCCTTAATATCACAAAAGCGTAGAAAACGGAACCTCTTCCCTTATCTATTTTATGAACCCACCTCGCTACGTAACAGAAAAGATTGGGCCAAAGGATTATGTTGATGTGATCCTGTGAAAGCTATCAATTCTCGCTTAGTAGCGCTCGCGATCGCTTTTGGTGGTAAAGCAGCCTAAATAAAGATACGGATTCAAGGTTGATGGGCATTTTCTTTAAGATTATTTTTAAGAGATTTTGATGTACGATTTTGTGATTATAACAATTTTGGTCAAATATATAACTCTTAACAGTTGCGGATGTTTATACTCGTAGGTTGACGATGAGAACTTAGTTCTATATTACCCGACTGCGGGAGGGTATGTATGTCTATTTCTATAGTTCGCTCTACAGCCCAAACGGCTTGACGGATTTTGACACATCATGTGTCGTTGGATTCGTCTCAATTGTGGGAGTGACAAAAAAAATGGGATGGTCTAATATTTTTTTCGTTTTCCTAATAATATGGGTATGAAATGAAAGCTACTGAATAGACCGTTCCAAAATTATACATATCGTAATACTTTTATTTATTTATTATATACTTCATTGTACACCAAGATAAAAATTAATCAAAAAGACATCTTATAACCAAAACAAACCTACAACAGGCGGCCTCTTCCAGGCAACCTAGAATGGAAAGAGACATCCTGGACACAATATGGGGTTCCACTTGGTGCAAACTTTTATGTTACTATTTTGGCACAAATTCAAGATAAGCGTTACTTTGATAGCAAAATAAATAATGTTTAACCATGTAAATTATTTGAACAACTCATTCTTCAATAAAACTAAAAAGTCTGAACAAATTATTATAAAAACAAAAAACCCGATTACAAAAAAAAAAACTGAAAAGAGAAAAATAAGTACTAGGTATAATTTGGCAGGCAAATTATAGAAAAACCTACCAACATTTCGTTTGTCACCGTTGGCAGCAACTTATAATATTTAATGTATAAATTATAGATATCACTTGTTTTTCTCTTTTCAGTTAATTATTTTTTAATTATGAAAGTTTAGGTAGCTTTAAAATCTTCAGAACTTGAAATTTTGAGAGTATGATTGCGGAATATTATGAAGAAGATTATTCCTTGTTCAGTTTTTTCTAAACAATAAGAAAAAAAATGCAGTATATACATGTCTCAGGGAAAATTCTTCGAGCTTCAAAGGTGTAACTGTAGTTTTTAAGTTGGTAAGCCCAGCGGTTTTATGTGGAAGAAGAATAATAAATTAATTGTAATTAAGATAGAATACAATTATTGATTGAAAAATCTTTTTCTAAAACAGGCTTTTTTCGTATTCTACTCAGCAAACCCTTTTGGTTATGATACCCATATCATGGCAGTGCACAAAAAAATAACTAGTCCACTCTCTTGGCCTGTCCGCCATATTGCATTTAGAATGACGTCACTTACCTAACCATGCATTGTCATCCTAACTAAACGTGTATGCAAAATTTCATCTTAATTGGTGGAGGATTACTGCTTCAAAATTCAGTTACAAGATTTGACCCGAACTCACTTACATACATACATTGCAAGTTAAGACAAAAAGCTTGTAAAATAGTACATTATGGTAAAAGTGTGAAATGTTGGTGATTACTGCTGAGGCGCCATTGAGACCCGAGCCGTTTCTTAAGAGAGCCGAGGACGGTAATCATCAATACACACGTGTATCATACGACGTTTTTCAACACACTTGTGAAGAAAATAATACTAAAAAATCATTTCCAACAGTGAAAACGAGTTGTGAATTTGTTTTCGCAATGGCGTCAGTTTTCCTATGCGCGCGCATCTATCAATGGCGATCGGCCATAGACTAAAAATAATGAGTTATCTTTTTTTTGGCTTTTCGCGGATAGCGTTTTGGCCACGTACAAAATGAGGAATTTCAAGTTTTCTTTATTACAGACAAAAACAAAAGTTATATTTATGTGAAAGTTTTATTTATTAAACACGTACAAGTTGAAATTATCTATTTAAATACGAAATTGCATGAAATGTGTTGCATTTGTATGTACTATTGAGCACGATCTTTTTTGTATCGAAACTTTTTTAAGAACAAAGCAACTCAAACAATAAATTAAAAAAAAAACTCTTTATCTCACTTGTGAATAATAGTAATGAATAAGTCACAGTTTGATAACAGGTCTCATTATGTGCCTGATTGCGGTGAAATTAGAGCTACTTTATGAGCAAGTGTGTTTTTTTGAAAAGTATATTGTATGTTTTTTTTTGATACGTTCGTATTTTATAAAATAAAATTTGTGTGTACCATTTGTAATTATGTTGGTAATCTACCAGAAAAGTCTGGTATTACACCAGTGCGAAGCCAGAGTGTATCGCTAGTCTTATAATAAACTTTGCCGTATTTAAATAACTTAGTGCATCTTCATATACTTTTAACTTTTAGTACAACATAACTTTAAAACCTAACGATCGGACTAAGTATAAGAAAGTTTCCTTTTCAACTTACTTTGTAGTTACTAAGATACTGTCTTCTTTATATTAAGTTAAACTAAACTAGAGATAGTTAAGAGGTAGTAATACTATCTCCAGATAAATTCTATGTTGGGCTTGGTTTAGCGAGCTAAGCTCAAGATCTCAAGGTACGTATTTATTGAGCTACAATGAGGGCTACAAGCAGAGTGAGAAGTGGATATTAAAGTTCTTATTAGTAATTAAATATTTAAGAAACATTATTTTTTTCTCAGTTTTTTATTTCCTGGCGCAGATATTGTGAACATCCAGTCATCAGCATTGATGATTCATCGTTACCTTGCGAGTGTCACGGGCTACAGAAAAATTGGCAAGGAGAAAAATGGTGGATTTTGGGCGCCATATTGTGGGGGCCCAATTTTTTCCTTCTAATTCCATCGTGTGGGGTATCAAAATAAAGGGTTTTAAGAAGTGATTTCAAAAATATCAGGCTTCTTCTGGGTAAGCTCACTCCATCGTCGACCTTGTCTCTGTCACCTCTGACCTAGACTAGAGTCAAGAGCAAACACATCACAAAAAAAATATATATATATTTAACACTTCTATGTTTAAATGTACATAATACGAAAAAAATAAACTTAAAAGTTAATTCATAAAATCAAAAAATCCGACTGCTTAAGAAGCGAACTAAAAAAGACATTAACAAGAAGAAAATCATGCTGTGCAGTCGGTGGATACATATTCGCGAGCTGGCTGATCAAAACTAGATGTATTTTCATGTAACTTTCTCTTTATAGCTTAAGCATGTTAAACCTGTGACTTTCTCACCACTGACAGAATTTGACAGGTTGGTGTATGATACTCATATTGTAATACATTATGAGTGTCGAACCAAAACTTCGAATACGTATACGTATTCAAGTTTTGGTTCTGGGACAGCGCGATTTCTTCACGATTTTTTACTTCACTCTCTTGAAAGCAGTGATTCATCATATCAGCCTAAAGACGTCCACTGTTGAACATAGGCATCTCCCAAGCGTCGCCACCTTGACCGGTCTCCTGCGTCCCGCAAGCAGCGGATCCCCGCAACCTTCACTAGGTTATCGGTCCACCTGGTGGGAGGCCTTCCAACGCAATGTCTTCCGGTTCGCGATCGCCATTCCAGAACGTTTCTGCCACATCGGCCATCCGTTCTGTAAGCAATGTGCCACTGCCACTTAAGTTTGGCAATTCTTCGGACATATCGATAACCCTGGTTCTCTTGCGGATCTCTACATTTCTGTTTCGATCACGCCGACTCCGAGCAAAGCCCTCTCTATTGCCCTTTGAGTGACTGTAAGCTTTCTGATGAGGATCATTGTGAGCGCCCACTTCTAAGAGCCATAGGTTATCACTGGCAACACACAACGGCAGTGATTATGAAGTTAAATACATCAATAGATGACAAACATGTTTTTTTCTAGCGTTTACCTTGCTAGGGATTTACCACAATTTTCCACCTCATTTTATCTCCTGTCTTCTACAGCAGTCGCAGTCAATATGTCAGGATCGAGTCTAAACCATCACGCTAGCAGTGTTAGGCCTACCTCGGTGACCCAATGCGTAATGATCCTGGTCCATCTGTCCACATACATCCGTCAAACAAGTTATGTCTTCAAAAATCTATCAAATCCCCCACAAAAAACCGCCTCTAAGACAACGGATTTAAAAGGCCAAGAAAGAGGGCTTTCCACTACTCGATACACTCTTAAGTACCATTTAGAGTCACTCGAGACCGCCTGGCTTTCTTTCATACAAACACTTTAGTGGAAAACCCACTTTATACGGTTATGTGGTAAATATTACCCCCTTTTTTTGTAGGAAAGACGAGTTTTTGATGACTTTCCTGATTAGATATTTTCTATAGATGTATTGATTGGGGTAAACCGGTAAGTGAGTTACGGAGGTCGGAGACGCAGTCACTCAACCTATACCAAAATTAAAGAGGAAAGATTTTTTTTTTGTTTGTACCGAATAGGCTCCGGAACTACGGGACCGATTTTTTTAATTCTTTCACCTATTGAATGCTACTTTATTCCCAAATAATATAGACTATAATTTATTTTAAAAAAAACAGGGATCCTTATGAAAATTGCAATAATGTAACCCAAAGAAGCAAAATGTTGCCTATAAAATTCATTATATGGCGTGCGCTGAGAAAACTATTGATGATACATAAAACTTATGTACTACATGATTAAAGTGCTTATTATTATCAACAAAAAAGTCTATGAGAGAATATATGTCACTGTCATATTTAAGTCACAATAGCAGCTTTTGTGCTCTAAAATTTAATTAGATCGCTTGCTGGTAGAAACAAAAGTTGGTTGCATTCGTATTGTAGTATCAATTCTTATTCAAATAAATGGTTTAACCTACCTACGGGTAGGGATATGGATAGGTAGGTAGGGTAGGGTATGTAGGGTAGGGTAGGTAGGTAAATAGGTTAGGATAGGGTAGGTAGGTTGATCGGTAGGGCTTGTGAGTATTTGGTAGGTAGGAAAGGTAGGTGGGTAAGTAGGTAGGGTAAATAGATAGGTGGTAGGTAGGTAGATAACCAGTTGACGGGAGCGAAGCCGCGGGGGTCAGCTAGTGTAAAATAAAGATGAGCTGTAGATTTAGAATAGAAACTACGTAGACAATGATGAGGTTAATGATGAGGTTTATCATCTGTGGCTTAGGGAAGGGTATAACTAGTTGGGACAGACTGCAAGAAGAAGTTTGTCACCACCCACACATGAGGACCCGAGGTGGCGACACGTAGTGTTCCACGCGCGCCACTACCTCGGGTCCTTAGACGTCGTGGGATAGGTTTAGACCTCTGAGATCGCCCCTAACCTAGTTCCATCAATTCTGTCAGCCTATCGAAGTCCACTGCTTGACATAAAAAAATATGAGTACGGAGATGCCAGGCTTAACGAACGAACGGAATTTAACATAAAAGTTATTACTGGACTCGTGTTGACGTTAGATTTATACCTTCATACTTACAGTCAATATTGCTAGTCCCTCTCTCACAGAAAAGAGGCCTGTGTCGAACGTCAATTTAAAAGAAAAATAACTTCTACATAAATAAATAAATAAACTTCGCATTGCCCTCCTTTAGCGAAGCATAAACATTTTACATCAAAACAATATTTAGTAATGGCAACGACAATTTAATTCAGAACGTGACTGCTCTCTCAGAGGCTTCATTAACATAAAAAGTAAACATGTTTCAGCCATTTCTTGAGAGGAACAGACACAAATTGGATTGTCAAAGGAGATTTTTTTTGTGTTTTGTTTAAGTGGAGTTAAGTAGTTATTTTAAGGCAAAGCGGATATTGTTTATTGTTGAAAATGTAGTGATAAATGATTGGTTGAAATTGGGTGTTGGTAGATCGTTTGCACAGTGGCATTTGAAAACGTCAATTTTGTAGTTACCTAATTCCTGAAAGATCATTCTTGTAAAATAATCGAACATCTAAATTTCACCAAAGCTAGTAATAAGTTCTAGGATCCTCGGCCAGATTTTAATTTATTATTATATTTTTAGTTTTACTCTAGACGCTTTTACGTGCACGTCTTTTTCATTGTTCTCACATATATGTAATTTTCAACAAGAATTATGTAACCAATTACTTGTAACTAAAATTTGATGGAAAGGAGTGTCTGTGGAATTTCATGTACGTTCTTCTCCATAGAGACCTACTGACGCTCTTGTGATCGTGCATTTAGATTAATCTTTTATTTGACAGTTCAAAAGTACTTTTAAATGTTTTTATTGAAATACAATAATTTGATTTTTGTGAGTTGGAATAGAAACAATGCAATATAACATTACCTAACCAGAGACCAACTAAAAATAACATATTTAACATAAATGGTGAAAATTAGCAGTTCAACGTCAAAAGTTACAAATGACAAAAATAAATCGTGCCACGTCCAAGTGTTGAGCTTAGAGCCTTTTTGACCGACTACAGCGAAGCCGAAATGAAGGGTTATGATTTTAGCAGTTTACAATGGGGTACACTCGTATTTTTTATATTTACGTATGTTCCTCCGTAGCGCCTAAACTATTCATCCGATTTTGATAAATAAAGTGTTAACCGATTCCTTATTATAGCCCGAGTAACACAGGATAAAGAAAACAACCGTTGTTAGATTACAGTTTTTATTAAAGTTTTTTTCTCATCAATAGCTATTTTGGTCCCCTGTTAATTGAAGTTTGAAAGTAAATAATTTTAGGTAATAATCGTATTTGATAATTATATACTTCGAAAACTTACTGGTAGATCACCAAGACCTGATAAATAATGTATTGATTATTACATATTATAAAATTAAATATTCTAAACAAAAACAAATCTTAAAAAAAAGGAGACCGTGCAAAGGGATCATTGTGCACCAAAAAATCTTCCATATCGATATGGCAATGGGAAACGTGCCCAGAACGCTGGCAGCGTTGTAAGACAATGCTGATTTTCTGGCCAGACAAAAGGCCAGCCCTCACGGTCACGTGAGGAGTCGACAAGTTTTGTGCTTATATCTCAAAAAACTCGATGCGTACTCAGACCCCATGGACCTAAAGTTTCAAATTTAAAAATACCTTAAATAAAAGAAAAATGGGCATGATTTATCTGACCACTAACATTTTAACCAATAAATTAAGTGACCTCTCTACCATTCCAATCTGCAGCCCCAATCATCCTAGCCCAGACTGGCCTATTGTGTTTCTGTAATAAATTGCGAAACCCTTCTCTTTAGTCGACTTTTATAAATAGTTAGGGATGACAGGTTGACATACTCGTTTAGCATGGCTTAGCCAAGACTGCAGATTACAATTTTATTTATTCACAACTTCCAAGACTCATGGTGTTAGTAACAATCTACTTAAAAACTATGTTAGTGAACTATTTTACAAAATCAGTTCTTGATCACGGCCGCAAAACTCAGGCCCAACCCAAACTACATAATATGCTGGAACTATTAACTAGAAGCATCAGAAATGAGGATATCCACAGGAGAACCAAAAATACCGACATAGCCCGAAGATTTACGAAACTTAAATGGCAGTGGGCAGGGCACATTGCTCGCAGAACGGATGGCCGATGGGGCCGAAAAGTTCTGGTATGGCGACCGCAAACAGGAAGACGATGCGTTGGAAGGCCTTCCAATAGGTTGATCGATGACCTGGTTAAGGTTGCGGGAAGCCGCTGGATACGAGACGTACGGGATCGGTCAATGTGGCGACGGCTGGGGGAGGCCTATGTGCAGCAGTGGACGTCTTTCGGCTGAAATGATGATTATGATGATGATGAACTAGAAATAAGGACTATGCAGTGGTTAGCAATTATTTTAAAACACAGAACCATTAGATATGTCGGTCTAATAAAGCTCGTGGCTAATTAGTGCCAGTCACATCTGGTCCATTTCCATGCTTAAGCAGCGCTTGCAGGTGTCATTAATTACATACCAAAAGGAATGTGGTCGTTGATTCCAATTGCCATTTGTGTAAGAAAGTGTATATTTCAGGCGTATGGCAATGTCGTAACTTTCTCAGATAATTAGTTGGGATTTTATCCATAGTTCAATTTGAACGTCACCTCCACCAATTCTTGCCATCCGTTCGTGAGCGGCTGGCCATGACGTGGCTGGATGGATCACTGTGTTGCCCAATTTCTCACAGGGCATGATAACTTTAAAAGTAAATGATTTTCCTTCAAGCTCGTTGCCAGGCCTTTATGTCAGTGTTCTACATCAGACTGCTAGTATGTACAATCTGCACATAATATCTTATGGGACTATATTCTTTGGCAGAATGAACGCAATATTATTTTGGATAATTTACTCGCTGCATCTAGAGTTGTTTACTATACGGACCTTATGGAAACTAGAACGAATTTGTGCGTTCAAAAGTTTTTGCCATACCTATTATTGGAATCAAATATAACTGCTCACAATTTTAGGACCCATTAATATTAATGATAATTTTTATCCGTGGTGCTAGGCAACTGGGCTTATCCCAGTTGTAAACGACCCTTTGTGCCTATTGGCCTTGTTTGTTCTGTCTCCTGCCTGATATGGAGGGTAGTGGCAATTTATATTTTTTCCTACTCCTCCTTTATTATTTTCTGATTAATTTCGTTTTGGGATCCAAGACAGTTAAATTCATTCTCCGAGGCTTCGTCGAACTTCATTGCCTCGTCGCTTTTCTGGTGGTCACCACTGTTGATTCTGGCTTTCAGAAGTTACAGTGGTTTGGGAATAGTGCGGTGGGATCGTAAGAAAAACCGGCCAAGGGCGAGACGGGCTCGCGCACGAAGGGTTCCGTACCATTATCGCAAAAAAATGGCACAGAAATCACGTTTCTTGTATGGGAGCCCCACTTAAATATTTATTTTGGTCTGTTTTTAGTATTTGTTGTTATAGCGGCAACAGAAATACATCATCTGTGAAAATTTCAACTGCCTAGCTATTACGGTTCATGAGATAGAGCCTGGTGATAGACAGACAGACAGACGGACAGACAGACAGACGGACCGCGGAGTCTAGTAATAGGGTCCCGTTTTTACCCTTTGGGTACGGAACCCTAAAAAAAGGTCGATTTGAAAATAAAACAATACTCCATTTTGCAAAGAGATGGCGATAGTAAAGTAGGAATAGGATAGATGTTCTAACAACTTCAACAATTTTATAGTCTATAAAATGTTTGTTTAGTATCAATTCCAGCAGCTTTTTTGACAACGTTGCATGATTTTTACTGACCATCCCATTTAACGATTTTTTCAGTAGCTTTCAGTAATTTCACGATCCTTTTTTAATTTTATTGAAACGAGTCTGTATTATTATCATGGAAAGCTCTTAAGCTGATTAAAACGGTCTCTGTATAATTTAATCATGTGAAACCTGGCAACTGATACGAATTAAAGCAAAAAAAAAACGCATTTAAGCTTTCTGAGATAATCTGAAACATCATTGAGTTTTAATATAAGAAGAAATAATAAAAATCCTAGGTATATAAGTTTTCAAGCTGACATGGTCACAATCATTAGAATTAATATTTACCATGTATATTTTGATTATGGTTGAGAGCTCGATATTTCGGCACCGTTACTAGCGCCACGATCACGAGAATCTAAAGTCTTTGCGGGTGGGTGTTGTTTACGAGCTGACATATCTGTCTACTCTCTTCCTCACTCGTTTTTCACGCAGGATGCCGCTACCACCAGAACTCGTCTCACTAGTTACTCGACACCGTTCAGCACTTGTCTCACTAGTTACTCGATGTTGTTCACGACAGACGATGCTCACTGTATCCACTTTTGACACTTGTTCAGTAGTTTTACGACCTTTACATAGTTGAACCACTGGATGCCAGGCTCTCGACAATTGAAACCCGTCATCCCTATTGAAATTTTTGCACTTGATTATTTCAATTGCTTCCCGAACCATTCTAGGTATGTAATGGCTTTCAGTCGAGATAACCTGTGGGTCATGTAACTTGATCCACTGGTTTGGCCCTGATTCGAGAAGATGTTCTGCTATGGTCGATTTTTGGGTATCGTTTTTTTTCACTGCCCTAATGTGTTCCTTGATTCGGCAAGCAGCAGTTCGCTTCGTCCGTCCAATATATGATTGCCCGCAGCTACAGATAATCTTATAAACTCCAGGCTTTGCCAAGGGAAAGGTATCTTTAGGCGAACGCAGCATTTGGGATACTTTCTTGAAAGGGGTGAAAATAGTTTAAATGCAGATTTACTGAGGATGTTTGCGACTTTGTCTGTCAATCCTTTCACGTATGGCAAAAATGCTGGCTGTCTCTCGACCTTGTACTTCAATTGTTTATTTGATGATTTTCGATCATGTGGAAAGATCTTCATCCTATATCCATTCCTCTGTAGGACTTGTTTAACATGTAATATGATCCTCGTCACAAAGATCATAAGCACGTTTAGTGAATGACGTCACTACAGAATTTAGATGCCGTGGATGACGGTGTGAGTCACCGTGTAGATACCGGTCAGTATTAATAGGTTTCCTGTAAACCGAGTGGATTAGAGCACCGTCCTCACGTACTTGCATTGTAACGTCCAGAAAGGCGATAGGCCTGTTTTGCTCCATTTCGCAGATAAAACGAATCTTCTCATGTATGCCGTTCAGGTGTTGAAGATAGCCTTGTACATCACGCTCGTCCCCTTTGACTATGGCATACACATCATCAACGTATCTTTTCCATAGTCTAAGTGACGTCGATGCAGTTGAGATTGCTAACTCTTCAAAATACTCCATCCATATATTAGCTGTTATGGGTGCCACTGGACTTCCCATGGCTACACCATCAACCTGAAGGTAGTATTCGCCTTGATATATAAAGAAAGACGCGAACAAGCAATGATGAAGTAGAATTTCATACTCAGCAGGGATATTATTTTGCTGCAATTTCACCTTTATAACCGCCATGCAATCCGCCACAGGTACATTGGTAAACGAAGACTCAACGTCAAAACTGACCATAACTTCGTCCACTTCCACCTTGATAGACTGCAGGATATCTACAAAATGACGCGAGTCTTTCACAAAGGACGATGATTTCCCGACTATTGACTGTAAAACCCTGGCCACATGCTTCGCCAGCTCATATGTGTTCGACTCCATTTTTTTTTTTTTTATATCCTATAGGCTCGCGCTTGACCACTATCTCACCTGATGGTAAGCGATGATGTGGTCGACGGTGAAACACGCTTGCCTAGAAATAACCTATTCACTCTTGACTTAAAGACCCCCAGATTGTAGCTGTCGGGAAACACAGACTCCGGCAGGGAATTCCACTCCTTAGCTGTACGCATAATAAAAGTGTTCTCAAAACGTTTTGTGCGTATGGGTGGAATGTCCACCATGTATCGATGGCGCATCGTCGTACGCTGACTGGCTGTATTTGGCTGACTATGGGCCACAACGGAATATTTTGCTTATGTACTTTAGGTAAGCTTTATAATTTTGGGGTTGGACATTTCTGGGATGGAGTAGGTACTAAGCAGTGTCATGTTTAAGCGCATGTCCACTCTTTTATTACTTTTACAGAAGCTCGGTTGGTTCTAGCTGTAGGATTGTAGTCCACTATTTTGTAGGGAGACTGACGAAGGAGAGCCTGCATGGGCTCATGACTAAGCAACACAGGGAAAAGTTCCTAGTGTACTGTGTAAACGTGGCCTCCACAGTCATTGCACGAAACCGAAGCTGAAGCGGCTCTATGCTTCACCAGTATTATTATAATATTTTGTAAGAAGCATAGAAATAGCACGCACAAAACTGCAATGACATACGGTGCACTGGGGTAGTACCTAAGAAAACAGATTGTCTGTATGATGATAAGCACTTTTGTGCTTCTCATCCCTATTGTAAGGCATGATTTATATTTGTATTATCTTTATCTGTGATAAACAGCACTTTTTGCATATTTGTAATAAACAGCACTTTTTTGTATGTTCTGTGATCAATAGCACTTTTGTATATTCTGTGATCAATAAAACTTTTTGTATATTTTTTTGTATTTTAACCTACTGATAATAAATAAAGTATCCCCATAATTATATAAATAAAGTGGAATTCCCACCCACTGTATACAAGAAGATGTAAGCAAGGAGAACCTAAGTATGAAGAATAAAAGTACGAGTGGCATAAAAGAGGAATAGTATTGAGTTCGAAAAGAATAGGCGCCAACTTTGTTGAACGGGATTAGTATAAAAAAAAAAAAAAAAACTCTTGTAGGTATTCACATCACTTAATAGACTACGGATCTTACTGTCATATTCAGTGACGTTCATGACCACTGTAGCATTTCCTTTATCCGCTTTTAGAACTTATATGTCTTGGTCATTTCTTAGATCCCGGAGAGTGATTAGTTCGTCGGTGGTGATATTCGATTGAGGAGGTTTAGCGTGATGCAATGCTAAGGCGGCATCCTGCCTTAATATATCGGCATCACACACGAGTATCCTATTACGTTTTATCACCTCCTCAATACTTCCAATCACTTGTTCGAAAGGAATGCGTTTTGGAGTAGGGACAAAATTCAATCCCTTCTCGAGGACTTGGAGTGCACAGTGTGATAAAACCTTTCCAGATAAATTAACAACTGTTCGTGTTACTTGTGAGTTGTCGTGGTAGATGCTAATTAGCTTATGTTTATTCAACAGTGATTTGAACTGACGTTCTTTCTTTAAAGCATCCAACTCACGAGATATTTGTGCTTGTAGGTTATATAACCAAAATCAAAATATACATGGTAAATATCCCGAATAAAATACTAATTCTAATCCTAGGTATACATTATAATTGCATGAACTAATTTCTCCTAGCCTGTTCCATCATCGGACCACAAAACGAACGGTAATGCGTCATCAGTACACGTCGGAAAGCCCACCCATACGCAGCAAACGTTTTAGGAATACTTTTATTATGCGTACAGCAAAGGAGTGGCATTCCCTGCCGGAGTCTGTATTTCTTCATGGCTACAATCTGGGAGTCTTTAATTCAAGAGTGAATAGGTTGCCTCAAGGCAAGCGTGCTTCATCGTCGACCACATCATTGCTTACCATCAGGTGAGATAGTGGTCAAACGCAAGCCTCCCAACAATAATAAAAATGAAACTCGCAGTGATCAAGACTGTGATGATATATGTTAGTTTTCCCAACTCTGCATAAGAAAAGGCTTGTCTTCTTGAAAAATCTCACAGCATCATGCTAGATTTGTCAGAAATATAAAGTAACCTTCGTTTAGTCAGATATGTTTTATTAAGTCCCATAGGTCTATTGCTATCAACCTTGCAAAAATCTTAAAAGCTTCTTGAGTCATGAGGCATGCTGCCGAGGTCTTAAAATCTTATGCTTTAAGCTTGCAATAATCTAGAACCCAGAATTTTTAAAGGTTAATAATTATTTAATCTATTCAATTAAGTTTTATACTTTGCGATTACTTTCTTAGCGTACTTACAAATCGTTTCGCAAATACTTTCATTGTGCGCATAGGTAAGGAGTAGAATTCCCTGCAGGAGACTTTGTTTCCTGATAGCTACAACCTGGGGGTCTTTAAGTCAAGAGCGAAAAGGTTACTTCTAGGCAAGCGTGCTTCACCGTCGATCTCATCATCGCTTACCATTATAAAAAAAATACTAAGCCAGATGCTATTCTCAGCTCTAGAAAAAACTCTACATTTATCTTTTAGTTTGGTAGAACAAAATAAGGCCCACTTCAAAACAAGATCTCCACATAACATAACATAGAGATGTAGAATGCTTGGTTATAACTTGTTCAGGAAATGTAGAGACTGAAAACTTCTGAAACATGTTTGCTAGAGAAATAAGTTTTAACCACGTTATCTCTATGAAACTTCAGGATTTCTAGATTTTCATCGTCGGTTTGGTCTCTATGTAGAGTTTTAAACTTTGACTGTCTTTAGTTTTGATGAAGATTTCTACGTGATGTTGGCTAATAAAGTTAATTTAACATAACGGTTATGCAACCGTACAAAAATACTTCTCTTAGGGGTTGGCAGAGATGTTTTGCAATTCAAAGTCAAAGTCAAATTTCTTTAATTCAATCAAGCGGCATTTTTGAACATAGAAAAATTAAATTTAATAGCAATAATAATTGATTCTTGTTATAGAGAAGAACTGACAAGAAACTCCACATTTACTCTTTAAAACAAAAGTGTTTTACATTATTTACATACATACATTAATTCATATACGTGAGGGAGATGCACCCAGACTAACACTGCTATACTACGTATAGATAAATAAAGTATTACAAACACTAACAGGAAAATTCATTCATTTGATAAATAGGAACATGGTTCTCACATACTTACAAATATTGCATACATGGATAAAATACCTAATTCAACAACAACGGAACAGTGTGTAAATCAATTTCTTAACAATAAGAGTAGAAAAATATAAAATTAAAAACTTTACTATAATTATGAATAGAATAGAATAGAATAGAATATACTTTATTGTACACCACAAAATTATAAACAATTACAAGAAAAACATATAAAAACGGGTACAAAGGCGGTCTTATCGCTGACAGCGATATCTACCAGACAACCTTTGGATGACATGAAAAAAAAACTTAAAATAAAAAATGGGGTAATCTGCGGTGTACTGCTATTAGATAAAAACATAAATATATACAAGATTATATTACTATAATAAATACTATACATAAACCTATATATAAGCATACATACATAATATGACATAAATTTATAGAAAGAGAGAGAAACAAAAAGAAAAAGTGTTAAATAATGATGACAGAGATTCGATCAGAATAGAAAAGCGTTAGAGAGAAAGGAAATGGTTTTTAACCAGGTTTTTAAAAGAAACCAGTGACTGGGCTTGTCTAACTGACAACGGCAACTCATTCCACAATCTCACAGCCTGGACTGTAAACGATTTGTCGTAAAACTTTGTGGAATGAGCAGGCATCAAAAGTTAAGAATATATAGATTAACCAGTTTGATTTTGTCCACACTAAATATTGCATTATAGAGCAGAACCAGCATGTTTCCAGGCATTCTTGTATTGAATATAATCATCTAATTAGTAATATGCTTATGTACACTGAGTGTTTTAACAAAAGTTTTAAATTTTCTTTCATTTACTCAATACTCAATTCGTTTATTGCATTCCACAATGTGAACTTAGGTGGTAGGTACATAAAGATACATACAATAGTTTTGGAGCATTGTGGGCCCTGTCGGGCATAACAACATAAAAATTAGGAGGAGGGCTATTATAAATATTTGTTCACAACTTCAATTAATATAATGTAGGTAGGTGGGCTTATAATTAAATGTATCACATAATTTTTGCGACTTAAATATTGAATCTATGCATCAATAACTATTTAATTTATACATGTTTTATTATTATTTGTATTATAGATTATTATTGCGTTTTTCGGTATTATTATTTATTTATTAAATTTATCATTGAAATATTCATGTACATTATAATAACATTTACGGATTAGAAATTGTTTTAATTTATTTATAAAGATATTAAATTTTTGTTCATTTTTAATGTCATCTACTGTCATCATTTAGTTTTAATATATCACAAGGTATTTTGTTACAGAATTTAACATCGTTCCCCATGAAAGAAGCGTGTACTTTAGCTAATCTATAAGATGATTGTTCTAACTTATATTTATTTCTAGTATTACAATTGTGTCTTTCACTAACTTTACTAAAGATGTTCAGCCATCATCTGCAGAGCCTTTACTAACTACTTTGTGATCGGCTTCCGATCTAACCAGATGCAGTAGAATACCAGTATTTTACATGGAACTACTGCCTATCTGACCTACGGAACAAATTAAAGTATATTTTTTATTAACGATTTGCCCCGAGTCCCTGCTACTGAAGTCTTCAAAGGTCAAAAATAATAGCCAAGCTATAAAGTTAAATCTCGCATAATTAAGAACCCGTCTTTCTACACCATTGCCCACGAAAAACAAACAAAAGTACCCACATTTGAAAGTACATTCAACCGCACGTCCAAGATTACAATTTGGCATTGAGAGTTTTTTTTCCTAACAATGAGTGCGGATATGAGAAGCGGACTCCTATGTCCCTGACTTAGTCATCGTTCCATCTTGTGAAAAGCCTTCCAGCGCTGTGTCTTCCGATACATGGTCTTCACTGTAGAACACTTCGACTTCATCAGTTTTCTTTTTTTTTTATTGGTAGGCTCGCGCTTGACCACTATCTCACCTGATGGTAAGCGATGATGTGGTCCACGATGTAGCACGCTTACCTAGAAGAAACCTATTCACTCTTGACTTAAAGACTCCCAGGTTGTAGTTATCAGGCAATACAGACTCTGGCAGGGAATTCCACTCCTTAGCTGTATTCTGCTGTATGCTTATCGGTTATCCTTTCTGCAAACAATATGCCCACTGCCACTTAATAAGGACAATCTTGCGATCTCAGCATGACCGGTCAGTGTGGTGACACCTGTGTCCAGTAGTAGACGTTTTCCGGCTAAAATAATGACGGTAATGGAGTGTGGGGTTTTTCAGCTTCATCTTATACTTCTTCTTCCTTAACGGGTCCAATTCTGCACCAAGCTGTTCTGTCTGTTCGGGCAATGAGGTAAAATTAATTAACGTCTGTTTAAAATTGAAATGTTGACTAAGATCCAGAAGTACAGGTGTCAAAGTTTGTTACGTACCCACTACGGACGTGAAAAACAAGTTTACATTTAATGCATTCATTGACCCTAACTCATATTTGCCATAAATAATCTAAGGTGTCGCAAAATATTCACAACAAAAATATAATTAGGAAAAAACCCCTACCCACTCACAACACAAACAGTGGAGTTTGACATATCGGAGACCTTATGCGACACCAGCGCCACTAGTGGCGAATTCATACGCCGTATTTTCCTATATTCATTTTCCAGCCTCATCTAAGTAGTTTAAAATAAAATAAATTTTGTCTTATTTTTAGCAAACAAAAATAAATATAATTTATCATTTCCTAGTTCAAGTGTTGCCATTGACATGTGGTCGACTTTACCTACATTGTAGGTTATTTTTTACGATCTCAAGTTTTACGATTTATAGACGGAAATAAAATTTATTGATAGCCATCGGTTTTGATAACTGTCGCTGTAATTGCCAACTTTTATAGGGGTCGAAAAGACGTATCTTGGTTCAGTGGGTTAAAGCCGTTAAATTAGGGTTTTATTGCCTACTTTAACTTCTTTAAATAATATTATCTTATCTAAAGAAACCATGTCTGTAGTAGCTCGGAGTCCGATTAGTTCTAAAAACTTCGTCGGACTTCGTATAAAAAGTTCTTTAGAGCAGGTGGGTTTAAATCCATTCACAATTTCATCATCAATGCTTTCAAAACGATGAAAGTAGCTTGTCTCAAAAACAAAAAATCGAAGACATACGACATCCACCAGTAATGGGCCCGCTTGGTGAATTACGACCCACTCCTTCTAATAGAGAGGTAGCAGAGGGAGGGTCCGTTAAACATGGCTTCAACATAGGTACTTCTCTCTCAGTGGATATTGCCGTGATATTTTATATAACACTAGCGGACGCCTTACAGTTTCACCCGCGTAGTTCCCGTTCCCGTGAGAATACAGGGATAAAAAGTAGCCTATTTCACCCGGAGATAGTGTAGCTTCTCAACGGTAAAAGACTTTTGAAATCGGTCCAGTAGTTTTTAAGTTTATTCGTTATAAACAAAATACAAACATACAAATCTTTTCTCTTTATAACATTATACTAGCTTCTGCCAGCGGCTTCGCCCACGTTTATTATACATATAAACCTTCCTCTTGAATCACTCTATCTATTAAAAAAACCGCATCAAAATCCGTTGCGTAGTTTTAAAGATCTAAGCATACATAGGGACTTTGTTTTATACTATGTAAGGATAAGGAAGTATAGAAATATAGATATTAGTATGGATATAGATACGTTGATTACATTCCTTATTTTTGAAATAAATTAATCACAAACAGGTCTTTGAAAAATAAGTAGTTATCAGTGTAACCGGGTACTTATTTTTCATAGACTATTTTGCAAAGGTTATAAATAATAATAATTAAGTATTTTCCCATGATTCTTGCACTCTATGTAGGTATAAAGTTACAAATAAGAGTACCCAGTCACCTTTGACATGTGCCTTCATAACATATATCATATAACAACCCTATGGGGTTCCGATACCCTATATCTTATGGCTATTCCTACTGCAATAATGGGGCGTTATTTGTCAAATAATTTCCTTATTGTTTAGTTCAAAAACGACGCTAAAATTTTATTTTTGCAATAGCTTTTATTTAACAAAGTGTTTGCAAAAGCATGTTTAGCATATTTGCAAATTTGACGTGAACGTCATTTCTTTAGAAGTGACGTCATTCTAAATCCGATATGGCGGACGTCCCAAGATGGTGGTCTAGTTATTATTTTTGCACTGCCATGTTATAGGTACCAAATGAAAGGGTTTGCTGAAAAGAATTCAGAAAAAGTTTGTTTAAATAAAATATTTTTATGAATAATTTTATTAGGGTTAAGTAAATAAAATATTTCACATGCACCCGGTAACAATGTTAGATCGGAAGTCGCTCCATACATAGTTGGGGAAAAGGTAGGGAGCTGTTGACTTTAGTAAATACTCTTCACTACATAATTTAAAAAAAAGTCCCCCGCCGCGTCTGTACGCGATAAACTCAAAAACTACTGAACGGATTTGCTTGCGGTTCTCACCAGTAGAAAGAGTGAGAAATGAGGAAGGTTTTTGTCTACAATTTGTAACGGGCGAAGCCGGGGCAGGTCGCTAGTCCATACTAAATTCGTAAATTCATAAGGTGACTAATTTAGTAGGCTATGGTGTCCAGGCGTATTTGAGGTAAATAAACCTGCCTAACCTTTTTTCAACTATGTTAGGCTTAAAAAACAGTTGAAACATAAAACAAAACGGGGAACAACATTTTTGCAAAAAATATACTACCGACTTCCAAATAAAAAACCTGCAAAGTGACAAATAACTTTCTTTTTGGAAGTCGGTGTCTTTGGTAAATATCAGTTTTTTGCGTTAAGGACACCGACTTCCAAAAAAAAAGTTATTTTCACTTTGTAGTTATTTTAATTGGAAGTCGGTACAAATTTTTTTAAAAGTTTTTTTTTTAATTTTTAACGTTTAAGTTGTACCTAGGTAAGCAAGTTGTTTAGTAAGGTACCTATAATGCCAGAATATATTACCCGAATATCATGAAACTTGAATACAGGGTGTTTGGAAGGGAGCTGTACATACGCCTAGGGTAGAAACTAGGGATAGTCTGCTACCTACCCCCGCCCATTATATTGACCTTGGCCTCAAGGTTTTTTTTTAATTTATTTTTATTTTTTATTTGACTTTTTTGTGATTTTTTGACTAAAACTACCTGTAGCTCAAAATCTATCCATGGGACCGGTCGGCTAATGGTCTTGTTTTAATCGTTAGAGTCTTAGGGTCCTGCAAAAAAATATTTTACACCAGAAAATTGTGGAGAAGAAAAGTTATGGGGCCTGAAGTACCATAGTAAGGTAAAGAAATAATTTTAAGGGCAACTTTCTATGGGGTTTAAAAAAAACTAACAGGGTTGGAGTTCTTCTGATTTTTTTAAAACATCCTCAGTCCATGCCCTTTCTAACGATATGCTAAAAGTGTATTTATCACTTTTAGTTTTAAAGTTATTAATTAATTTCCGCAACTAGGGCACTTT
The DNA here is from genome assembly GCA_964057195.1 of Orthosia cruda. NCBI lineage: Eukaryota > Metazoa > Arthropoda > Insecta > Lepidoptera > Noctuidae > Orthosia > Orthosia cruda. The sequence goes on along the minus strand of OZ059852.1, from coordinate 9,049,207 downwards.
TACCACCACGAGTCGACATTTGTAAGACAAATGTAATTTCCAGAATTTAAACCAGTTTGGCCTACAGTTGGCAAATTTGTTGTCTCACTCTTACACGAGAGCAACATGTAAGAGACAAAACATGTCATGTCATGTCTCTTTCGCTCTTGGGTCGACGGGGCCGGGCAGGTAACTCGTTGGGGTCTTTGTTAGTCAGTCGAGATTTACCCATCTTAGCTAACTTACGTACTTGCCGTTACGACGCTCCACTGTTTTCGTTAATTTTGTTGAGTTTGTTATTACTTCGTTTTTGTTAAGTTTTGTTATTTGTTACCTTGTTGTTGGCAAAATGGCTGGATTTACCAGTGAAGAGTACACCGACATGCTGGTGGTGTATGGAATGGCTGATTGCAATGGGCGCGAGGCACGGAGGATTTATCAAGAACGGTATCCTAACCGGCGAGTGCCTAACCACCAAACGTTTGGCTCAACTTATCGGCGTCTGCGAGAAACCGGAAATTTAAATTTCCGGGAACCAGCCGTGAACAGATTTCAACCAAATTTGGCTGCGGAAGAACGCATATTGGCTGAATTTGAGGAAGATCCGACCAGAAGCGTAAGAACCGTAGCCCGGACGCTTGGTTTAAGCGTGTGGAAAGTCTGGTCGGTTCTTCGCGAAAATGGACGTCATCCTTTCCACTACACCCCTGTTCAAGGTAATTTTTTACATAAAGTTTTTGTTTTTAGCTCTTATGTAATGAACTAGCATGTGAATTTCATAGGCAATTTTTAAATTAACATGAGCATGTGTGTGAGAGAGAGAGAAATGGAAAGACAGAGATAGCAATCAATGTTACATAGCTACTAATTCATAAGGAAACCGCTAACGTTGATATTTTTATTGTTTTAGGCTTAGAGGATAACGACTATGCAAGAAGGGTGGAGTTTTGCCGCCACTTGCTCCATACGGACGTGGAAGATATTAATTTTTTACGGAGTATTCTCTGGACTGACGAGTCCAAGTTTGACAAGGAAGGAATTGTAAATTACCACAATCTCCATCACTGGGCACCCAGAGATCAAAACCCGAGAGTCAAGAGGCACAGAGGTTTTCAACGAAGGTTCTCCGTGAACGTATGGGCAGGCGTCATCGGTAATCGGTTGATAGGGCCGCACTTTTTGCCAGACAACCTAAACGGGCAAAACTACTTAGATTTCCTCGAAAACGATTTGCCTGATTTAGCGGAAGAAGTGTTTGACGAAGATCGGCCCATAGTCTTCCAGCACGACGGCTGTCCTGCTCATTGGAGCCTAGCAGTGAGGGAGCTTCTGGACAACTGCTTTCTTAATTCTTGGATTGGTCGGGGTGGGCCAATTCCCTGGCCCCCAAGGTCGCCTGACCTTACCCCACTCGACTTCTACGTCTGGGGAAGGGCGAAAGAGTTGGTGTACGCAGAAGAAGTACCAACAAGGGAGGTTCTAATTAACAGGATCCACGCCGCATTCGATACAATGCGCGAGGAACTGCTGCTTAGAACGGTGACCGTGGAGATGAGGAAGAGGTGCCGAGCATGTTTACAGGTCAATGGTCATCAATTTGAACAAAATTTGTAATTAATTAAAATTAGTAATTAATTAAAATTTGTAATTTAATGACATTAGTCATTACCAAATTTTTTGTTTCATTTGCCATCCTTTTACGATCGAACACATTTAATTTTCATTAGTTGAAATTTTTGCTTGAAGTGCCCTAGTTGCGGAAATTAATTAATAACTTTAAAACTAAAAGTGATAATTACACTTTTAGCATATCGTTAGAAAGGGCATGGACTGAGGATGTTTTAAAAAAATCAGAAGAACTCCAACCCTGTTAGTTTTTTTTTAAACCCCATAGAAAGTTGCCCTTAAAATTATTTCTTTACCTTACTACGGTACTTCAGGCCCCATAACTTTTCTTCTCCACAATTTTCTGGTGTAAAATAATTTTTTGCAGGACCCTAAGACTCTAACGATTAAAACAAGACCATTAGCCGACCGGTCCCATGGATAGATTTTGAGCTACAGGTAGTTTTAGTCAAAAAATCATAAAAAAGTCAAATAAAAAATAATAATAAATTAAAAAAAAACCTTGAGGCCAAGGTCAATATAATGGGCGGGGGTAGGTAGCAGACTATCCCTAGTTTCTACCCTAGGCGTATGTACAGCTCCCTTCCAAACACCCTGTATAACCGGTGAAATGAGAGTGTACCAAGGTGAACAGTAACTGTACACATTTGCGTACTCCTTTAGAGCGTACTGGTGTGATGTTATATTATGAAATGGTATAAACAATAAACAGACATGTGATTGCAATAATCCCGAGAGATTTTCTGTCATTTATTATAGAGTTCTGTTGAATATCTCCGAAGTTCTTCATCAGATCTTCGCGAAATTATAATGGGACCAATTTCGGAATATACTCTTTCAATAAAAAAAAAAAAAAATCGGTCCACAAATGACGGAAAAATCGGAGAAAAATAAAGAAAAAAAAATTAGCCTGAAGTCGAATTTAGAAACTCCAGCATTTTGTAAAGCCGATTAAAAATTTGTTGCACCTCTGCTGAAATCTTCGGGAAATTCAGGCGTGACATTACGTTATTTAAAAAAATAACAAATTGAACCCACATTTCACACAGTTTCCTAAATTACGGGTTTCATGCAAAATTATTCCTTCACTGAAAACAGGGTTGATATTTGTACCCAAATTTGTATTTGTGTGTTTGCACCCAAAAGTCAAATATTTCTAAACACATCACATTTTATCTGCCATACGATAACAAGATACTCCTAATTTAAGTATCTCATATCGACGAGGAAACGAAATATCCTATACATACGGAAGGGAAAAATTGAGATCTGTTTTCCTCCGAAAAACATCAAATATTCAAATACATAAATAAAATGAAGGCTGCAATAGATGTTATTCGGTTCCCGTTTCTCGATAAATGGTAAATAGGTAGGTAATTTGTATACTTGTGGGGAAAATAAAATTATCGGATGCCTGTAAAATATTAAGGATTTTTAAGTTAGGGATTTTTGTCCAGATCACCAAGTTTGCTTAAGCGATTGGGGATCACAGATTTTATCTATTAGGTACCTCAGGAGAAAGTATAAACTATACTCAGCAGTGGGTAGAAAAAAAAATTAACAAAAAATAACCCGACTTCTAAAACAAAACTCTAAAAGTGCAAAAATAAATTTATTTTCGGAATTACCTCTTGTTTTTATTGTTTTTCAACACCGTCCTCCAAAACGAAAGTTTCTTTTACACGTTTGCTTTAGAAGTCGATTTATTTTTTGAGAAAAGTTTTTTTATCTCTTTTAAATTTTAGTACTCTATCACTAAAAAAATAGGAAAGTCTAAATATAGCAAGATACCTAAAGGATTGAACGTGTGGATTCATGCTGTTTGTCGATAAGGAGTTCGGTTGTATGTTCCATATCTTGCAAACTGCTGAATCGATTTTGATGAAACTTGCACGGGTCCCTAAGTTGAGAGACACTTAATCCAATAAAAAAATTACAAGATCCGAAAAGAAGTTTCGGTGAAATGCGTGGACAAACATACATACATAAAAACAGACATACTCTTATGAAATTTGGCACACGTGTTTAGAAGCCCATACAGTGTAACATATGTGTATATTGTGCACTTCCAACAATATTACATACATACGTGTCGAATTGATTACCTCCGTTTTTTTGAAGTCGGTAAAAAGGTACATATACCAGTAGAATCTTAATAAAATCTTAGTCCTGCAGTAAGAATATAATAGGCTAGTTAGTTACATGGACGAGTAGAATCTTAAAAAAATCTCTGTCCTGCTGTAAGATAATAATAGGCTTGTGAGTTACATGTCGAGCAGAATCTTAATAAAATCTTTGTCCTGCAGTAAGATAATAATAGGCTAGTTAGTTACATAGAGGAGTAGAATCTTAAAAAAAATCTTTGTCCTGCTGTAAGATAGTAATAGGCAAGCTAGTTACATGGACTATTAGAATCTTAATAAAATCTTTGTCCTGCAGTAAGATAATAATAGGCAAGCTAGTTACATAGACTATTAGAATCTTAATAAAATCTTTGTCCTGCAGTAAGATAATAATAGCTGGGCTAGTTAGTTACATAGACGAGTAGAATTAAATAAAATCTTTTTCCTGTTGTAAGATAAAAATACGCTAGTTAGTTACATAGACAAGTAGAATCTTAGTAAAATCTTTGTCCTACAGTAAGATAATAATAGGCTAGTTAGTTACATAGACGAGTAGAATCTTAAAAAATCTTTGTCCTGCAGTAAGATAAAAATAGGCTAGTTAGTTACATAGACAAGTAGAATCTTAATAAAATCTTTGTCCTACAGTAAGATAATAATAGGCTAGTTAGTTACATAGACGAGTAGAATCTTAAAAAAAATCTTTGTCCTGCTGTAAGATAGTAATAGGCAAGCTAGTTACATAGACTATTAGAATCTTAATAAAATCTTTGTCCTGCAGTAAGATAATAATAGGCAAGCTAGTTACATAGACTATTAGAATCTTAATAAAATCTTTGTCCTGCAGTAAGATAATAATAGCTGGGCTAGTTAGTTACATAGACGAGTAGAATAAAAAAAATCTTTTTCCTGTAGTAAGATAAAAATACGCTAGTTAGTTACATAGACAAGTAGAATCTTAGTAAAATCTTTGTCCTACAGTAAGATAATAATAGGCTAGTTAGTTACATAGACGAGTAGAATCTTAAAAAATCTTAATCCTGCAGTAAGATAAAAATAGGCTAGTTAGTTACATAGACAAGTAGAATCTTAATAAAATCTTTGTCCTACAGTAAGATAATAATAGGCTAGTTAGTTACATAGACGAGTAGAATCTAAATAAAATCTTACGAAATTTATCCTACGTGCCTAAAAATATTCAAAAGCTACTAAAAATCTAGACACCACAGAGATATCTTTTAACAACCCACTCTTACATTTTTAGCATACTAAAGTCCCAATGCCAGGCCAAAAATTCTCTTTTGAAACCGTTTTATAGGCTCTAAACCGGCTCGGTTCGGTTTACGACCGTAGGTACCGGGAGTAAGTAAACGGATTTATTTGACCGAAATATAGTATGTAGCAATTGTATATACTTAGATAGTGGTTTAGGGGAACGTTTTGGTACATATGTACATACAGCACGAACATTTTCTTAATGTCCCTCAGTAAAATTCGTGTCTCGTCAGTCGTCGGATTTTTATCAGTTGCCCTTTGCACTTGGTGCAGACCGAACGCTCTATGTATATGGAGTTGTTAATACTCTTTTAAAATAATGTAATTTATGTTAAAAACGAGAGGAAAGCTGCTATTATTACAGCTCTATATATTTCACATGTACATCTTTTTTTTTTTATTAAGTTAATTTTGTCGCCGCCGATGGAACAGGGGGGCAAGTTGATATAAGGAGGATGGGTAAAAGTATACATTTTAAATACGGTACAGTCAAGTGCAGTGGTGACCCAGTGGTATCGGCCGCGAATTACAAGTTGTAGGTCGTGGGTTCGAACCCAGGCAGGCGCTTTACTTTGTGTAAATTATTTCATCACCACTGCTCTCAAAAACGGTGAAGGAAAACATCGTGAGGAAACCGGCATGTCCTAGAACCAAAAATTCGAAGACATGTGACATCCACCAACCCGCATTGGGCCCGCGTGGTGGATTATGGCCCATCCCCTCTCACAGCAGAGAGGAGGCCTGTGGCCCAGCAGTGGGAACATTAATAGGCTGATGATGTGATGTGATGTGACAGTCAAAAGCATATGAAGCTTTAAACTGGTAGAACAAGTCTTACCCCTACGGCGATAGTTATAAGAACGGTATAAACGCCAGTGGGTAACGTTCCAGGAGCTCAATCATCGGGGGTTTTGGGTAAACTTCTCGACCACTTAATTATGTAAATCTTATAAGTTTTCATTAATAAGTTTTCTGTGCACACTCATCATAGCCAGACCATTGAGGCGATTTTCCCCCATAGTACTTTAACCAGGTTTTTAGTCTCCTGAGGCTGCTTAACGATTGATTTTAGGAGACCGAACAAAATTTTCAACGATTTTAGTACTCTTTTAGGATAAAACAAATGGCTAGATATGTTGGACTTAGGACTTTGATTTCTCTCCATTTGGCTACTTATTTTTTAATCTTTGGGGGGGAGGGGGGGGCAACTGCCCCTACCTGCCCCCCTTGGCGTTGCCCTTGCTGAGGGCCATTAAGAAAATAGTTGTACTGTACCTTCTTGGTGACGAGTTTTCCTTGTATTCCACAGAGCACAGAATCGTCGTACCCTGCAGTGCCTAGAGACATCTTTTCTTATAATAAACGTGTCCGTGCAAGTTGCGCTAAGCACTAGTTTCAGTTGTCTCAGGCATAGTTAGAATAGAGCCATGACTATGTCGTCCACTATGTCGGCCACGATAACATTGTGACGTAAACGTTCAAAAACGTTCCCTAACTTCATGTCCACCTCCTTCCCATCTCGGACGGTTATGTGCTGACCGGTTCCTTTTCTCAGATGTACACATTCATAGTTCCCGAAGAAGCCCCCAAGAAACCGTCTTGCTAGTTGGAAACTGACAACCGTCCGAGATGCTCCAGTATCCACTATCAGTTTGCAAAGTGTTCTGTTAATTTCACCCTGGATGATCAGGCTGTTCACGTCACAGGATTGTGAGGTCGAGATCCTTAGGGCTCTTCCATCACCAAGCCAGCACCCGCCACTTTATCCTGGCGTCTATTCGTTTCCCTGCTGCTGTTGACGTCTGGTGATCCTTCCGCTGGCGACTGCTTACCACCTTTGGGGGCTTTCGCTTCAGGCAGCTCAATGGGATGTGGTAGTACTGCTTCTACCTCCCCAGCGTGGCGTCGATTTAGAAGAAAAAAAACGTATTTAATTTTCACAAAACGACATACAAACATATTACAAGAACTTCCGTGTGCCAGTGTGGTGCCTTTTCGCAGGATATGGCTCTTTATGATACATGAACCTCAAAATATCACTGAAAATAAATCATCTCATTCCAGTTAATGTCAAATTCTTGGAAATAGTCATCTCAATATTGCCGCTATCAGCACGAGATAATATTATAATTAACGTGTCCTGACGCTAATAACTTAATTATAAAAAAAACATTTTTGCAAAAAAATACTACCGACTTCCAAATAGAAAACTACAAAGTGAAAAATAATTTTATTTTTTGAAGTCGGTGTCTTTCTTAGGTACCAATTTTTTGCGTTATGGACACCGACTTCAAAAAATAAAGTTATTTTTCACTTTGTAGTTTTGTAATTGGAAGTCGGTAGTATTTTTTTGCAATAAAGTTTTTTTTACTTTTTAGTTGTACCTACGTAATAGGCAAGTTAGCAAGGTAACTATAACGCCAGAATAGATTTCATGAAACCTGAATATAAACGGTGAAATGAGAGATCTGCGTACCCCTTAAGAGCGTACTGGCGTGATGTTATTTTATGAAATGGTATAAACAATAAACAGACAAGCGATTGCAGCAATCCCGGGAGATGTGCCGTTATTTATTGAAGAGTTCTGTTGTATATCTCCGAGTTCCTTCATCAGATCTTCACCAAATTAAAATGGGACCAATTTCGGAACATACTTTTTTAAACAAAAAAACATTTTTTTAAATCGGTCCACAATTGACGGAGATATCGGTGAACATACACAAAAAAATAATAAAAAAAACAAACATAATGTCGAACATAGAACCTCCTCCTTTTTGGGAAGTCGGTTGAAAACTCGATTCTAGTGAGCGTATACATTATGAAATAAGCCTTTAAAAAAAAGATATTTTAGAAAAGCGAATATTAAAATTTACCAAGTGGATTCCATTCTATTAGAGAACAAAATTAAAAAAATATTAAATAACAAGGTAAAACTGTGTTTGTTCATAATTAAGTTTGGAAACTGTAATTTCTACAAATACTTGTTTAAAGTATCTGTTACTTAATACCATAGACAATTTAAGGTCCCGGAAAATGCACAGATCATATGAGCTAAAAACGGGCGCAAATCCACGGTAAAGGGCAAGTCAATTAATCAAATAGTTTATTTCAAATAAACCTTAGAGTTACTTTCGAATTGTCTAACAAAAAAAGAGATGAATCTAGTTGCAAATTCGCAAGCGTCAGTAGGACTCAATGGAGAGGAATTTGCAAGAAACTCCACGGACACTCTTATCCGTCAGTTTTAATTACAAGTATTTGATTATATCATTCTTGTTGAAAAATTACATATATGTGAGAGTACACGTAAAAGCGTCTAGAGTAACAAACAATTACTAAAATGTACAATAAAAGGCCGATACAGCTAAGAGACCAATCCCAACTGATGACGCCCGTTCACGAACATGACGCATGGATCGGCACCACTCAGCTCAACTATCATGAAGGGAAACGAATAGACAGAGACATTAGAGAGAGCAGGATTCACTCAACTGCCAGGGCACACACGTCAAGTAACGACATATTATAAGTAACATGACACACACTTTCATGAAATCAAAATTCATTACAAAATGCTTAGTTTGGGCAACATAAAAGGTTTAATAGCTATTTATGCAACTGTTACGTTATGGACGGTCTTTTAATACGAGTGCCATTTTTCGGTACAAGCGTAGCGCGTACCGAAATAGGTGGGCACGAGTATTAAAAGACCAATAACGTACAGTTGCATGCAAGATTTTATCTACGAAGGAAGGAATAAAACACAGATATAGACAAATAAGTATTTCAGGAAGTGTGTTTAAGTATTTCATTTCTCATATACATGTCTTGATTTTTCTGGTAGTAAATTATTTGTAGCCGCAACTGCTCTATTTGTTATATCTCCACCAGATTAGTATTTTCAATATCACTTGATGTTGAAAACATTTTTAATAAAATTTGGAATAAAATTTCACTCAGAAATTTTTGCCCGCGTCCACTTTTTATTTTATTTTTTTATTTAGTCTTTATTAGGTATAAGGCAAAGATCTTGTAGCCGCAACAGCCAAATAGTATACGATACTTTTGTTCTAAACTTGTTCCATTTTTAAAAACATCATTTACATTGTCTCGATTTCGAAGTAATATTATAGGTACCTGGCTGTATGTTCAGAATGTCTTTGCTTGTGTTTTAGAATTTATGACGATTCGCATAATGCAACCCGGTGTCGTTATGGGTATCATAATGCAACCGCTGTCAATTTTATAATTCGAATATAACGAAACCGAAGTAGATAAACTTCTTTACTGCATTTTCAAAACAGCAAACCCCTCCCCTAAATAGCTTATCACCAACCAACAGACATAAAAATAAATACATACACACGTAAAATTTTACGTCATTTGGTGCTATCTTCACGAGATAATATTGTAATTAACGTATCCCGACGCTAATAACTTAATTATAAAGCTCGATACTAAAGAGAGTTTACGCTCAATGTATTAAATAGGACATCGATCTGATGAGCGAGGGGTTATTACGAATTTATATGAGAAGCAACTGATATTTTATTGAAGTACGAATAAATAGAAATACAGAAGGAAAGACATGTTTTGATGGAGACATAAGCAAAAAAAAAGTTGACTATAATAACTATACTACCTCACAGCTGCGCCAAAAAGGTCCATATATAAGGTCATACAGAACATAATATATTAATAAATTAATGAGTATATAATCATACTATGACGACTAATAACTTAATTATAAAGATCTTTATTAATGAGGTCACGCATGAGGTGAGGTCACGCGGCGCAGTTCTTCTAACGCAAAAAGTAATGAGATTGAATGTAAAACCAAGTCGGATAATTTATTCAGTAGGTACCTTATTAGCTAAGTTACAAACAAACACATTTACCGACTTTTACATAAGGTGTCGAAATTATTGTGTTCTTCTAATGTCTGGTTTCTAGCTTTATCCACAACGAAGTAACAAACAATTACTAAAATGTACAATAAAAGGCCGATACAGCTAAGAGACCAATCCCAACTGATGACGCCCGTTCACGAACATGACGCATGGATCGGCACCACTCAGCTCAACTATCATGAAGGGAAACGAATAGACAGATACATTAGAGAGAGCAGGATTCACTCAACTGCCAGGGCACACACGTCAAGTAACGACATATTATAAGTAACATGACACACACTTTCATGAAATCAAAATTCATTACAAAATGCTTAGTTTGGGCAACATAAAAGGTTTAATAGCTATTTATGCAACTGTTACGTTGAATGGCTTCGAGAAAAGGATGGTACGGCTTGGTGGGATACTTAACTTCAAAAACCAAAACATTAACAATCAAAATATCAACACCATTTTGTCAACACTGTACATTTTTCTGTTCGACTTGTCTATGGGATTATTATTATTCCTATATTTAATTTCTTTTCTTATTAACTAAATTTTTAAATATTTTTATAAAACACAAAATAAAAAAAAGACATTTAAAAATATAGAAAATAGAGGCCCACCGGTATCGGGAACAGGGTCCAAGCTACCGGCGGTCAGGGCTCCAGAGAGAGGAACCTCCTAACAATGCGAGCCGTGTCCAGCAGTACTGCTTTCTGGATCAGGCCCTTGACCCAGCCGCCTAACGAGAGCCTCCTAAGATGTTGGTCGAGGCTCGTGGCTATTAAGCCATTGGCTGACACGACTATCGGTACAATGATCGCTGTGTTTACATCCCACATGTCGACAACCTCGCGAGCCAAGTCAAGATACTTGATTTGCTTATCTTTCTCGGCTTTCACGAGGTTCCCGTCATGCGGGACGGTAATGTCAACAATCATTGCACGCCTCTCGATTCGGTCCACCACCACTATATCAGGCTTATTAGCGATAATAGTCCTGTCAGTGATGATGGACCGATCCCAGTACAATGTGATATTGCCATTCTCGAGAACTGGGTCGGGCACATACTTGTAGTACGGTACCTCCGATGCCACAAGAGTGTATTTCAGAGCAAGTTGCTGGTGGATGATCCTGGCTACAAGGTTGTGCCTATGCAAGTACTCCTCGTTAGCTAGACGAGAACATCCAGAGATAATGTGTCGGATGGATTCACCCGGGCGGTGACATGCCCGACAGATGTCAACCGTGCCATCCTTCACAATAAATCTCCGGTAGTTATTCGTCATGATAACTTCGTCCATAATTGCACAGACTGCTACATCGGACCCATGTAGGGCCCGGAAAAAGCGTCCGTGAAGCTCCTTACTCTGCCATACCTCCTTGCGATCGTTAGTGTCAAGCACTACAGGCTTGCGCCAGTTCTCATTCGCCAAGGAGAGCGGGGTGAGTCCCTTGTCCACTGCTACTACATCTCGATGAATACCCACGTCGGTGTTTAGAAAATATTCTCTGAGATTGCATATCTCGCGGTTTTGGAGGTTTTTGGCATTTAAAAAGCCTCGGCCTCCACACTTCCGCGGGATATACAATCTCATGACTGACGATCGTGGGTGATGCATTCGATATGCAGTCAGCAGTGTACGGACCCGCCTATCCAGGGCGTCAAGTTCCGTTTGAGTCCATTTGAGTATGCCGAAAGAGTACATCAGCACCGGCATGACCCAACCGTTGAAGGCGCGCACCTTGTTTCCGCCCGAAAGAAGGCTATTGAATACCTTCTTCAGGCGGCCAAAGAAGCGTTCCCTCAACGATTGCTTCATGACTATAGTACTGATACCTAACGCTTCCGACATACCCAAATACTTATAGGTTTCGTTTGGAGAGAGGGATCTCAGGTTTATGGAATCCGCAAGTTGATTTCCTACGGATTCCACAATCTCCCCTCGCTTTACATGCATGACCGCACATTTGTCCACACCAAACTCCATCCTGATGGCGCTACTAAAAGTTTCAGTTACCTTTAGTAGCTCCATCAGCTGAAGATTGCTGGGGGCAAAAAGCTTCAAGTCATCCATGTAAAGGAGGTGAGATATAACCTGACCACCTCTCTTCAACCGATAGCCTAGCCCTGAATTCTCCAGCATCATGCTTAGAGGATTCAAGGCAAGGCAAAACCAAAGTGGACTCAAACTATCGCCCTGGAATATACCTCGCTCGATCCTTACAGGTTCGCTATTCCTCTGGATATTTCGACATCCTGGATAGCGAAGGACTGTGCTCCATTGCCTCATACACGACATCAGGAAGGTGCGTAGAGTTGTATCTATTTTATACAATTCTAGCACCCTCATGAGCCATGTATGCGGCACCGAGTCATAGGCCTTCTTATAATCTATCCAACATGTCGACAGATCCTTTCGGGAACGCCGAACCTGTTGGCTAATGGCCATATCAATAAGGAGTAGCTCCTTAGTACCGCGGGACCCGTTCCTACATCCATTCTGAGAGACCGACATGATGGAGTTATTGTCAACGTGTTTATTAATTTTTACTCTCAAAATGGATGTAAGAACCTTATAGACCGTTGGTAAACATGTAATTGGTCTATAATTTTTGGGTTCCGCGGTGCTACCAGACTTGTGGAGCAGGTGGGTTATTCCTGTTGTAAGGAACTTGGGTAGCGAACCAGACTCTAAGGCTGCCTGGTACTGAGATGCCAAACGAGCGTGCGACCTTTGTAGCCACTTGATCCAAAAGTTGTGCAGTCCGTCCGGTCCTGGAGATTTCCAGTTCGGCAACGGACGGACTGCACGGGCTACATCTTGGGGGCTGATCGTGATAGCCCCCATTTCTTGTATTGGATCACACGCTCGTTCGACCTCCCGTGTCCATTCACCTTCGGTGTGACTGACAGGCACCGACCAGATGCTGCGCCAGAATGAACACATAGCGTCATCATCCGGCAGGTGCGTATCAGTCACACCTTGGTCGGGTCGCTCCCAAGCCCGATAAACCCACCTTTCATTACTTTGGAATGTGCGATTCTGGGTGTATCGCTCCACTCTCCGCCTGTACCTACGAATACGGTTTGCCCATGCATACACTTTTTGTTTCAGGAAGTCGATGCGCTCTGTGACATGGGATATATAGTCTCGGGGGCTGACATCAGTCCCCGAAAACGCCCGTCTCACAAAGCGCATCACTCTTGGGCGACTATTGCCCTCCCTGAAACAAATTAGTTTGCCGATGAGTGCTCTGGCCCCACCAATACGACGTTCGATCCTGCACTGCCAAGCCGGTACGGCTGGTTTCGGTCGTGTAGCTCTGTCATCTGCAAATTTGACATGAGCTACACGACATGCCGCTACAGCCGCGCAGTACATAATCGAATGTGTATCAGTGAGGTCTTCGCAGTCATCAAAATAGTTTGACAACTGCGAATCCAGAACAGCCACCAGCGCCCTATTTTTGTTATGCATGGGCAAACGAGGTAATCGTGGCCTAAGTTCGGGTGGCATGTAACGATAATCCCGAATAGCACACTCCAAAGCACTCCTCAATTCCTCATTGCACTGGGTAATTACGTTTGTAACCCTGTCACTACTCTCCACGTCAGCATTGATGGCAATATGGTTTGACTGTGGTGGTACCACAGCCTGCGACGATGGGGCAGTGACACGGTTACCCATTTCCGTTCGGAGGCGATCAAGTACAGTATCATCCAACATACGATTACGCTGGATGACCCGCACCTGATCCGAAAGTCGTTGGGCCGAAACGTTGACGGCTGGCTCAAGCACCTGAAACAAAGAGAGCATCCGGACGCGGTACGCGGTCAGGTTGTTTCCTCCCTCTGTAGCCCCAAAGTATGCGCGCATGACATTTTCGTTAATGGATTGTGTCCATCTCATGCGCTGCACACTTCCGCCGGGTGCTGGGACCCTATCAGAGACCGGTAAGCCTCGAGGTCCTAAGCAGTCCGGCGGCCGGCGTCCTCCCCGTCGACGCGCAGGTGGTGGTGTCGTCGGCGGAGAGAAGTACTCGTCGCTCGAGCTCGACGCAACTGCCACGGCCGGTGTCACAGCACTCACGGTGGGGCTGGTTTCCGGCGGCGGCGAGGCGGAGCTGGGCGACGAGGCCGGAGGTGGTAGGCGTGCTTGTCTAGCGGCGGCAGCTCTCGTTAGCATGACGTCGTCATAATTTTTCTCGATTCATGTTCCATTATTATTATTATTATTACCGACCGATCAATTTTGTAAATATCTCGAAAATCTAGCTTGATTAACATGCAACTAAAGGGCTGTTGATACCTATCCGCTAACCCTCAATTCTACCCCCACACATACAACTCATTCACACCCTCAATCACTCACACAAACTGTCACACACTCACATTAATATGCATTGTAAACTCCATCACACACCTAGTTCATACTTGATCTAATAACATACGAAGTCTAACTGCAAGAATTGGGGAGGCCTGGTGACCCATAGCACAGGTATTCAATATCTTCCTCGGGCACCAGTCTCTACTTGTCGCATCAAGGGTGGCCGATTGAGGCAAAAATCGGGAAGTCAGGATGTATTCCCTTAGGTTAAGACATCGTATGTGGGCAGGTAGATGGGTACAACCGTGAAAATGAAATCACACAAATAATTCGATACACTGGGTTTATTCAAATAGTCAAAACTCATAATTACAATCTTGCTTACTAATATTACGGATCGACCGTGATTCTACGACCCGCGGCACACCTTCTTCGCTCTAAGGCGGGTATTACTCAACTTCCATATTCTGCTGTCCCCACCACGCAAGTGGTTAGAAAAAGCGCGCGAATACGTAGTTGTTCTTGATTTGCCGCCAGGGGGCGTACTTGTGATTTGTCTTGACGTCCGAACTATTGACTAAACCCTACATATCTATTTTGAAAAATCTGGAGTCCTGTTTTAGAAGTTCCAACTACGTATACATTCTGGTATTTCAATGGCATCCACCCTATTTATCTCAGTCTACTGTTGAGCTAAATTCTCCAAGTTTGTGCTATAACTCCCGGTTATCGGCCTCACCCAAACTGTTAACTAAAACAGATTGGACTAGTTTTTAACAAAGGCTATTCTTAATATTTATTTTCGTGTTATTGCCCACGCTTTGCTGTTTAACTTTAAAATTGTAGCAACTTATCTTCTAAATTTATTGTCGTGGTTTCGTTTTTACTTGACTGAGATAAGGCTAGAGGGAAAAGTAGTTGTTTTAGGTACCTACTTAAATTAAACATAACTTTCCAAATGGGGTTGTGCAAGGTATACAGATGTAGGTATATAGGATGTAGGCTTCATAGGTTAAATACAGGCTTAAGGGGAATTGCGGGTAGAGAGCTCCGATTGTATTTCCTTAGTAAAAAATCTTAATTTGAGATTTGGCTCTCACCTATTTCCTCCTCCAATATTGGACCAATTTAAAGGATATTCTATAAAATGAATAAAAATTATATAGGTATGTTTTGCTTCTATGTTTTTGCTTTTTAACCGACTTCCCAAAAAGGAGGAGGTTCTATGTTCGACATTATGTTTGCTTTTTTTTTGTGTATTTTCACGCTTATCTCCGTCAATTATGGACCAAATTTGAAAATTCTTTTTTTGTTTAAAAGAGTATGTTTCGAAATTGGTCCCATTTTAATTTGGTGAAGATCTGATGAAGAACTTCGAAGATATGCAACAGAACTCTTCAATAAATTACGGCAAATCTCTCGGGATTGCTGCATGTCTGTTTATTGTTTATACCATTTCATAACATAACATCATGCCAGTACACTCTAAGAGGTATGCAGATCTCTCATTTCACTGGTTATGTTCAAGTTTCATGAAATCTATTCTGGCGTTATAGTTACCTTACAATACAAACAAAACCAAAAAGTTTTTTTATTTCATTTATAGTTGTCATTGTACACTAGGCCTCGGTTGACAGCACAATTTGGAGCATTTTTGAGGGTTATAGTGCTACTAAAGATAATGTATCATTAAAAAGGATAATGTATATATATTTTTCTATTTTAGTTTATGGAATATCTTTTAAACTGGTCCAATATTGAAGGAACAAATAGGCAAAAGCCCAATCTCGAATTAACTCGAATTATCTCGTATTAACTCGAATTAACTCGAATTAACTCGAATTAACTCGAAGTAACTCGAATTAACTCGAATTAACTCGAATTAACTCGAATTAACTCGAATTAACTTGAATTAACTCGAATTGACTTTTACTTAGGATATTTAGTCGGTTGTCTGCAACTTCGTTTCCTCTTAAGCCTCTAGTTAACCTTTAAAGCATACATACAAACGTCGATCACATCATCGCTTACCATCAGGTGAGATAGTGGTCAAACGCAAGCCTATAAAATTGGGCGTGATGTTATATTAATTACCTCTAATAATTAAAAGAAGAAAAAAGAAAGAAAAATTACAATTTCACTACCACTGTCTATCGAATAACGCCTTTTGCTAATCGTATCTCATTTATCTACAGAGTCCTTCATTAATTGAGAATGTATCTCACATTCTTACATGCATTGGGCATAATTGAGATGTACTAACAGTATGTTTTAAGGGACATATAACTCTTTCAATACCACTACTTAACACCCACAGATAAAATCTATAATGACACTGGGTTATTTGGCGTCTACGAAATACACAAATACAACACTTGTTTACTAATAAGAAGGGTCCTCACAAAGGAAATTCACACGGAAATAACCTTCGAAAAGAACAGCAAAAAGCAAACGCGATCGAAACGTAGAGCGAATGACCTAGTACTGTTGGCCGGACCTAGAACAAACCACGGCAAGAAAAATATTAGATATGAAGGAGTACAACTTTACAATTCCCTACCAAAAAACATAAAAAAGGCTAAAACTAACTTACAATTTAAAGCATTATTAAAGAAACACATCTTCGACAGCTCCAACATAAATAAATAAAATAGTAAATAAATAAATAAAACAGTAAAAATATTGTAATGTAAATAAAAATTAAAACACCTAGTTTTTCCACAATCTTGAAATTACATTTTGGTGGGTTCCTATGGCCTCAGCAACATTACGCTGAACAGACCCAGCTTCCAGCATTCCCACAGCTCGTAACATCTCCGCCCTCGTCAAATGATGGCGTTGCATGGCTACAATACCTCAATTTTAACTTTTATCTTTCGTTTAAAAATGAAAAAAAACTGTAACTAAACGTAATTCGTATTGTTTTCTAAATTTCGCACAAATGAAAATTCCCTCTCCTACACATCAAGACATTTTTATGCCACCGAAACAAAAGAATTTTCAAAAATTTGAATTTGGAATTAGTCTGAGATAAATTACAAACAAATCGGTGTATAAAAGATTCCAATGCGGAGTTATGTTTCGGCGGTCGGGGATTTACTTAAAAAAATATTTATTTATTACACAATTACTTTAATTATAAAAATACAGGATATTTAGCTGGTGGCTGATGCAAGACTGAATATAATACAAAGAAAAATAATGATATCTAATTTTGCGGTAAATGCAAAGTTGCAAAACGACGCATGTTGACGGTGACTGCTAACTCAGCGTAAACGTCTGTTACGATGAGTTAACTCCTCCCTCCATAGGATAGAAGCAACTCTTGCTTCTGGCGGGGCGTCCGCGCTGCCCTTGGTGTCCACCGGGATGTTCTTTGTTTTCCATTGATACAGTTTCCAGGATGCTGCTGCGACCAGTAGGATATATAGGATGATTGTGCTCCAGCTAGGTGTAACTGCTATGGTTGGCCAATTATCTTCTTCTGGCACGGAGATGTCGCCTGCTCTGTTGATAAGTTCGTGGATGCTGTCTAGTGAGATGTCTTCTAATTGGAGTTCGTATTGTATTGATTGTTCTGAGACTTGATGCTGCTCCGGTAATGGTATGACCTCGTTGATAACGACCGTGTCGGTGTGAGACCGCAGTGTCTTATTCATGATGTTCATCTGGCAGTCTTCTGTTAGTGTAACGAGATGAATTCCCGACAGCTTCTTGTAATCTGTCTTGGAGTTGCATTGTGTTTTGGTAACTTCTTCTTCTCTGAGGACGAGTAGCCAGTTGTTGTCTCCGATCTTCTGAACTTTTCCTCTTCTTAAGTTCATCTTAGCGTGAGTGCAATTTGCTGGGCGATGCTGGATGAGTGATAGAATGCAGTCATCTGAGTCTTCAATTCTTCTGGTGTCGAGGAGCTTGCAGAGCTGGGTGTTGTCGGTCAGTGGCTGACAGTCTTCTTCCAGGTAAGCGTACTCATCGTTACCAAGTGCCAGGTATTTTGATTTTGGAATGATAGTGAGGTTACTTTTATTTGGGATAGAATAGAGATGGATAAGGTCGTAGGTTTTTGAGGTAATTGAGGGGATTTCGAGAATAAAGTTAACAGAGTGTTCTGTGCTGTAAGCTTTAACTTTAATTGACTTCTCTATCCTGTATATGTTACTAATGCTAATACTATCTACTGGTTTAAACATAAACATACTTTCTAAGTTTCTTAACTCTTCTATTAAATTCTGAGGACTTATAATACTAGGATGCATGGTGCCTATCTGAGCAAAAGTCATAGCATCTTCTAATAACATTAACCTATCTAAAATTATCTGTAAACTAAAATCTATCTGTATGTAAATATCTAGGAAATGTAAATGGTTAGAAAGGTTGTTGGAATTATTTGTAATATTTTGTAATACACTAGCCAAATGTTGCTGATTATTATTTAATTTTGTTAACTGTTTACTAAACTCATCGATTGTATTGTGTGCTAATACCAAGGATTTCCTTTGTGAATCCTGTACGTTTCTAACTCTGTTTTTAATGTTTAAAATTTCTGCTTCAAACTTAGCTGCATCTTCTTGGTCGAGATTACCTGTGATAGACTTAACGACAGTACCTAATCCATCTATCAGACCGCGGCGCTTTCTAACTTGCGGCGTTAAAGATTTAATCTTCTTACCAATAATATTAAGGCTATATTCTATTTGATTCCTATACGTTTTATGTAATTCTCCAGATGCTGTACTCTCAGCGTTTTTCGTGCTAGCATATAGGGACATCAATTGGATAGATGTAAAGTGCAGATTGCTAATGTTGTAAACGCAAGCAAGGCTAAAGTAGTTGTCTTGTTTAAGGAGTTGACCTTGTTTAAGGAGGAGGATACCATTGTCGTTACCTACTTGGGTAATGGTTACGGTTGCTGTTGTGTTGAGCACGACAGCTCCTGCGATGAAGATCCTGCAACAAGATGAGGCCTCCGTAGTAGTTTGAAGTGAACCCTAATGGATTTAGAATTTGGATGGTTACCTATTATTTCAGCCACATTATTTGGGTGAAGATGTATGATCTTGTATGGTCCTTTGAAGACTGGCTTCGTCTTGTCACTGCGTGCTGACTTTGCTACCTGTTTATAGACAGTTTCACCTACCTTGAATTTAATTTCTTCTGCTTCTTGGTTACGTTTAGCAATCACCTGCTCCTTGTTTTTGGACATGTGTGCGGCGATGCACTCTTGAACTGCCTCTGCGTTGGCCCGATGCTTAATAACATAGTCCTGGTAAAATTCTTTTGGGTAGTATAATTCTAGTGGGTTTCTGGATGCTGTGTGTCCGAATAATAACTCATGAGGTGTATAATCTGTTGCTGAATGGATAGCGTTGTTGTACGCTATTATAGAGTACTTCATAATTAGCTGTATAGGATCATCTTTGTTAGTCATTCTTTGTATCCTAATTATTTCGGCTAGGGTAGAGTGTAAACGTTCAATAGGGGAATTAGAATTAGGATTATAGGGTGTCGTGAAGTGTACGTGAATGTTATGTAGTGCGCAAATTTCTTTAATAACATCGTTGTCGAATTTAGTGTCTGAATCTGTGGTTATTTTATTCGGTAAACCTAACACTGAGAAAACGTTTAGCAATGCTTCAGCTATATGGACGCTACTGCATGCTGTTAGTTGGACTGCCTGGGCGTATTTAGAGAAGTTATCAATGACTGTAAGGAACGTTGCGCCTCCGGTTGAGTAAAGGTCCATAAATATATGCTCCATCGGTTTACGAGGGGTATCGGTTATAGCTAAAGGTGGTTTAAGAGGGTTGCGTTCGTATTTAGATTTCAAACATGTGTCGCATTGATTAACGAATCTTTGAATGGTAAGAAGCATGTTTGGCCAATAGTAATTCCTGTGCAACTGTTTATACGTCTCCTGAATACCACGATGAACCGTCTTACCTTCATGATATTTCTTAATCAACTCTTGTTGTTCCGGTTTGTTTTCTACTAGAGTTACGCGTGTTGTACATTTAAGTAGCTTAGGGCCTCTGTCGTTAAATATTGTTGTGTAAACTCTAGAAAAGGCATGGTATAATTCTTCATTATGAAAGTAACAATGGAATATACGATCAGCAATGGTGTGCTCTTTAAGGAATCTAATTATCTCGGACTCTGTATTATTTACTGGGATAAAGACATCTTTTATAACTACCTTTGAGTTAGTGGATCTGTTATCTACTCTATACATAGAACCGGGTGTTGACCTAATGTGGAACTGTTTTAACTGCCTATCAATAGCGTCTGCTATGATGGGTATACCTTTATTTTCGTTGTCAGGCTGTGTATGTCTTGTAGACACTAGTTTAGGTTCAGCTGACACTACACTCATGCTATCCGTACCTATATTAGATTCGGGAATACTTGGGGTTTGTAATTGTACATTTTCATTGGGTGCTTCTGTGTCTGTTTGATTTTCGGCTTCTCTACGCACGTTTTCGAATATTCTATTAATTATCTCATCGTCTTCGTTATCGTCTAAATTAACAGCTAAAGAGTCGACACTACCGTGGAATATTTTAATACGTGATAGAGCGTCTGCGTTAGTGTTTTGACGCCCTTTCTTGTATACAACCTTGTAATCATATTCTGAGAGTTTTAGACGCCATCTAGTTAATTTTGAATTGGGGTCTTTTAATGACATGAGCCAGGTGAGAGGCCTGTGGTCCGTATATATGATGAACTTTCTACCGTAAAGATAGGGCCTAAAGTATTTTATTGCCCATACTATGGCGAGTAGCTCCTTTTCTATTGTAGAGTAACGCGATTCGGTATCTGATAATGTCCGGGATGCAAATGCTACCGGTTTGTCGGATCCTACTATTCCTTGGGATAATACCGCACCTAATGCTACGTCCGAAGCATCGGTGGTGAGGATGAAGGGCTCATCAAAATTAGGGTACTGTAGTATTGGAGCGTTAGTTAAAATTTGTTTGCACTTATTGAAAGCTTCTAAGAAATCCGGGGAGTGTATGACTTTACTATTTTTCTTAAGGCAAAGGGTCATTGGTTTAGTAAGCTTAGCGAAATCTTTTACGAATTTTCTGTAATATCCGACCAAACCTAGGAAGCCTTTTATTTCCTTCTGGGTCTTAGGTAAGGGGAAGTTAAGTACGGCTTTTATCTTGTCTTTGTTTGGTTTTAAACCTTCATCTGTTAGTTCATGTCCTAAGAAGTTAACCTGTTTTTGTAGGAACTGTGATTTATCCAACCGGATCCTTAGATTATGTATTTTGAATCGATCGAATACTTGTTTTAATTTTTCTATGTGTTGTTGCAATGACGTAGATATTATTATTACGTCATCTAAGTATGTGTACACATTGTCTATGCCTCTTAATATATGGTCCATTAGTCTTTGAAATGTACTTGGTGCATTTTTGAGTCCAAATGGCATTCTAAGGAACTCATAGTGCCCTCGTTCTGTGGTGAATGCGGTTTTTTCAGTATCATTAGGGTGCATTTCCACTTGGTGAAAACCGCTAGCAAGGTCTAGGGTTGTGAAGTATTGAGCTCGTCCTAATCTATCTAATATGTCGTGAATGTTTGGTAAAGGGTATTTATCTTCAATGATACGGTCATTGAGTCGTCTGTAATCGATTACAAGTCTCCATTTGACATTGCCTGAGGAATCGGGCTTTTTGGGTACGATATGAACGGGACATGACCAAGGAGATATGCTCTCTCGCACGATACCTTGCTGGAGGAACTTATCCACTTGTTTACGAATTTCTTCGCGTTGTTGAGGAGCTTGTCTGTAACTACGTACAAAGATTGGTGTATTATCGCTTAATCTGAGCTCGTGTTTAACAGCGTGTGTAAAAGTGAGTTGTATATCTTCTGCATAGAACAAGTCCCTATACTGATAACATAAACGGGTTATTTCGCGCTTTTCTTCTTCGTTCATGTGGTCTGTACGGATTTTTTGAAGGTTTTTGTTTAATATACGGTCAATGTTATTATCTACCTGTATGGTATTAATATCGTGACTAATGTTTTTATTGGCATTGGAAAATGTTTCTAATTTAATTGACGGGTTAAGCGGGATACACTTCTTTTGATCACTATGATTAATTAACGATGTTTTAAAAGAACCGTTTGTGACGTTAACTATAGCTGCTGGGGACATTAAATCATCTGACCACATTAAATCGTCGTGAAGGTATTGTCCATCTAAGTAGTTAGTTTTTACTTTGACTATCTTTTCGCATCTAGGTTCGATACTTATCTTTTGGGGTGGAGAACTAAAGTGTATTGGTATTTCCGCCGTAGATGTACGTAACACATTGTTATTTAAATCAATGTTACTCTTTAATTTTTGCAGAAGGTCCATTCCGATAAGACCTTTATATTTAGGGTCGAAATCGAATATTAGGAACTTATGTGTTATATCACTATTAAACGCGGGAGGTAAGGGAAGGTACACTACTTTGTCGTGAACGGATGAACTGTGTGCAGTATTAATTTGAAAGGGTTCTGTTTCTACACAGTACTCAAATATGGTGCCTGCAACTACGTCAGTTGCTATAGTTGAATGACTGGCCCCTGTATCTAATAGAAACTTACCGTCAAACTCTGGTAGTATTATGTACGGTAAATATTTCTTGGTCTGGAAATTGATTGAAACTAAGTCTGGTTGTCTCGGTTGGTGTCCAGGGTAAAATCCTGGTCACAACTTACCTCTTGTTCGTCCATGGTTACATTCGGCTCAAGTGCTATGCCGTTACCGTCTGTGATGGTGTTATAGAGCTCCATGTCACTGGATCCTGGTTGATCTTGAGTGGCCATCTGTATTGGAATGTAGAACAACTGCTGTGCGAACTGTGGGTTTTCTGGCTTACCTGCCGTACGCATTGTGACGTCCGATGATACTGGCGTGAGAACTGGTGGTTTTGGAATGTTAGGTTGATTCCTAAAGTTATTTGAAGCATTCGGTCTAGAGTTACCTGATGCTGGTTTGGACTTCCAGGGCAATACAGATTGTACCCATTGTTGACGCTGTTCGGGGGTCCTATAATTTGGTTGAGGTGCAAAGTTTTGTGGGGGAATAATAAAGCCAGGTGCAAACGGGCTTGCTGTATTACGGATGGGATTATTATTGCCTGGTTGTTTATATAACTCCCTTGGCTTTGCTTGTGACGTTGAAGGATTATTGCTGTAATTAGCTCTATTATACGAAAGCCTAGCTTCTTCTTGTCTGGCCACTATGATGGCTGCTTCGAAGGTGTCCGGTTTTGCGATTCGAACGCCCAACGAGACATGGAAGTCTAACTGGTTTATATACTGTTCAATAACCATCTTTTCGTAATACGTTTTATTCCCATGTTCACCTACGGAATGCAGAGTATCTAAAAGCTCGCGGAGGCGTTTGCCGAAGCTTTCACCGTCTTCTGTCTTAGACTTACGCACTCGCGTTAACTCCTGCATTACTTGTATTTCGTTTCGTGGTTCACCAAGGCGCCTAACTAACGCGTTCTTAATTGTTAGCCATGAGTCTAAGTGGCCTTCGTACGCTATTGCGTCTATGGCT
The DNA here is from genome assembly GCA_964057195.1 of Orthosia cruda. NCBI lineage: Eukaryota > Metazoa > Arthropoda > Insecta > Lepidoptera > Noctuidae > Orthosia > Orthosia cruda. Next base: position 9,025,410 of record OZ059852.1, on the reverse strand, counting down.
AGCCCACTAAGCCTACTTTTAATTAAGCAGATGAATGCTGGGTGCGAACGATCTGCCTCGGAAGTTAACAGTAATAAGTTTTCTACTTCCCTAATATAATAATTAAGTAATTTAGGATTGCCATCATATCTTGGCATCAAATCTGCGATTAGTTTATAAGGTTTATAGTTGGCATCATAATCCCTGAGCGACATTGTTTTTCTGTAGCTTTTCTACCTAGTGGCGCTCGGCGCGAAACAATAGAGGTGTCAAATTAAACACTTGGAATTTACGCGTGGGATAGTTAACGCTACTTATTATAATTTTGTGGCTGCCTACTGCGATTTTAGCTTAGAGACAGATACACAAAGATTAACATAAAATACAAAAATTAGAATAGGGCAGGAAATAGAGCAAGGACACTTGGTAAAACGAGAGTACTTACCAAAGCAGCCACTGCATCTCCTGTCGAGTCGAGTCTCCTCCAACGCAGCTTCCTCCAATTCTCCGGAGAATTATCCCGATGACCGTAGAGGTGTCCGACCGCGCGATAGGTTCTTTGTAGATCACGAAGGAACGATTTGAGAACCGTCGTTCTTAAGATGAAGAGTTGGATTCGATCTTAGAACGTCGCGATCCTACCGACTGCGCCAGTTATGTTTCGGCGGTCGGGGATTTACTTAAAAAAATATTTATTTATTACACAATTACTTTAATTATAAAAATACAGGATATTTAGCTGGTGGCTGATGCAAGACTGAATATAATACAAAGAAAAATAATGATATCTAATTTTGCGGTAAATGCAAAGTTGCAAAACGACGCATGTTGACGGTGACTGCTAACTCAGCGTAAACGTCTGTTACGATGAGTTAACTGCGGCCAGTACTTTTTGAGTTATTTAATTGAGTATGAAATATCCCTAGACCGTGTTGATGTGTGTAATTACAATTGTTATTAAATTCCAACTTTGTTTCTCGTTAAGCGATTATATGTTAATCTTTTGAGAAATAAATTATATTTAAACCGAAACATATAAATGTATTTGCTTTTGAGTTCTACATATATATTTATCGTATAAACCAGGGGTTCCCAAACTTATTTTGTCTACTGCCCACTATAACTTCAAATTAAATTAATCAATTATTGTGAGCTATATTAGCGGAGATTAAACATTAATTCTAAACGAGACTTTTACTATAACTCGCAAGAGTTAATTTGAAACCTGAGCGCAGTAGGGAATACACAACGGCGCTCAGGTCTCAAGTTAACTCTTACGGGCTACACCTGCCAATGAGAATGATTATTGAAACGCAACTTTATAGTATTCAAACAGAGTATCTTTTATTCAAAACAAAAACTTGTTAAAACATGACAGCCCGCGAAAACGACCGTACTATCTACGAAAATTACCTATCTAGGAGTACTAATAACTATTAAAATGCGAAAGTATGTCTGTTGCCTTTTTATTTGTTTGTTTGTGTCAACTTTAATTTCGAAACGGAGCGACCGGTTGACATGTTTTTTTTTATATATTCTATAAAACAGGACAGATATATGAACTATGCGGAGAGAAATATCGAACCGAGTTTGAGCAATCTCTTAAATAATATTAGTTGATGTTCACAAGTTGTAGTTGAGAGTCGAGAGCTCATGCAGTTGGGGTCTAAGAGGCCTCCTAGCTGAATTAAATTACGATTAACCCCCAAGCCTCTACACAACGCCCCCATTTATTTTCTGGGTCTCTTACCGCCGCTCTTTAGGCCTGCAGCGCCCACAAGGGGGCATTATCGCCCACTTTGGGAAACGCTGGTATAACCCGTTCATCATAATAGTCATCGTACTTCTGTCCTTTTCTATAATTCCTTCCTTGTCTCCTGAATATTTATGGTCACACTAGCTTCTGCCAGCGGCCTCGACCACGTGTTAGTCAGAAATTATCCCACGAGACCATACTAACGAGATAAAAGGTAGCCTATGTGCTGCACCTGACTAAAATCTATCTCTGTGCCAAATTTCATCCAGATCCGTTCAGCCGTTCTGGCGTGATTGAGCAACAAACATACAGACATCCATCCAAACGTTTGCATTTATAATATAACTAGCTTTAAGTGTTTTATCATCTTAAGGGAACATTATACCGGGATAAAAAGTATCATATCATATCATATCGCCTAGCCGTTAGAGCGTGAAGAAGTAACAAACATACAAACACACATACTCACATACACACACCTTTGTGTGACAGCATGTCCATTCATTGATAGTACCTACCATGTAAAATGAATCTTTGGAAGTCATTTGACCGTCCAATTCTGTCCAGCTGTAATGCACCCATCCATACATCCAACCTGACGTAACACAACGAAACGCAAGCTAGGAATGTCATCAATGCATCGATACCTTCAGTTCGAAATACAAACTCAACGAACAAACAATCCGACGGTTTGAATTCCGAAAACGTTCGAAATACTGGCAGCCTTTACCATGGAGTTTTAAGTCGGGCTTAGGAATTTTTGAATTTTGAACGGTTTGATTGAAGTCTGTTTTGAATTTGAAATGGTGGTAATACTGCTATTCAAAATGTTTGGAAGTATTGAGGTAGGCAGCGGCTAAAATGGGGTGAATACAAAACTTTGATGGGGACTTAAATTAAATATTATAAATTTTTAACAAAGCATCACAATTTACAATTTCAGTTAGGTAATTACAAACTATTTTTAACATGCAATGTACGTATGTATGTAATTATGATCGGGCATATATAAAACACTCGTGTGTTTATATTATCACATTCAACCCACGCTCGTGTTTTAATAACCCCTATTATATGACCATTGCATAAACTACTAGTATAAACTATAAACTCGTACTATTTTTTCGTGGATAGGTAAAATTAATAATAAACCATTCCAGTGCAACATTTGCCTTCGATAATCAAACAATTCCACACAATCAACACAAACTCACCCAGGTTTAATGGTACAATATACAAGTGAAACTGTACTCAAGGCTGTATCTATAATAAAATAAAATAAAAAAAACTGCATCATAAAATAACTTTTTAATTTTTATAGCACACTTTTACTTTTATTGGCTCTGTAGAAAAATAGTGTCATTGTCTATGGAGGCGCGCTCTGCGCAGTTATGCGCAATGAGAATCTTTTGCCCGCCATACCACAATTTTTTTCCATTTTCACTTTTGTTTTATTTCAGCTGTATGAGTGAAGATTAAATAGTGTATGTAACGGCATATAATTAGATATTAAAACACTCGTGTAATACTTTTATCACACTCGTGTTTTAATAACCCCTATTATATGACCGTTGCATAAACTACTATTACATAGAGGGACTGCACAATACACATCTGCCCTCTACAACACCAACAACAACTCTACAATCTGGGTACAAAATGTAATTCTGCTGTTTCGAAAATGAGTTTCAAAAGTAGCACCATTCTATTGCTATTCCGTGGACTGCAATATACCGAAGTTTGAAACACGAGGCGAAAATCAACCGAAGAGATACCTGCTTTTATTGGCAACCGACACTCGGAGCTGGTTGTGTTTTGTATAGACTGGGCTGGAATATGAATAGCTGATATTTTTGGCTTTGGTTGAATTATTGAACAGGCTGCGTAGAGTCATCCCTTTATGGAAATTTATTTAACTAGACTCATAGGGAAAAACCTGAGTTTTTGTGGTCTTTCACATAAGGAATCCACTTTATTGTGTTCTTCTAATGTAAAACCAAGTCGGTTAATGTGTTTGTTTGCAACCTAATTAATAAAGTAACTATTAAATAAATTAACCGACTTGGTTTTACATTCGATCTCACTACTTTTTAACCGACTTCCCAAAAAGGAGGAGTTTATCAATTTGACTGTTTTTTTTAAATATTTGTTACCTGAGAACTTTTTATTAGGTGAACCGATTTTGATGATTCTTTTTTTATTTGAAAGCTGTAGCTTGTCATTTAAATTTCATAAAATGATAAAAAACTTCGGAGAATACATCAGAACTCTTCAATAAATGACAGCAGATCACTCGGGATAGCTGTAATCGCATGTCTGTTTATTGTTTACACCATTTCATAACATAACATCACACTGGTACGCTCTAAAGGGGTACGCAGGTATGAACAGTTCCCCATGTATACTTTCATTGCACTGGTTTTGTTTATTTTTTATGTTATTGGTGTCAAAAAACGAAAACAGGAACACCAACTTCCGAAATTGAAGTTATGTTTTTATTTGGAAGTCGGTTGTATTTTTTTGTAAATAAACTTTTTTTCTTTATTTTCACTTTTTAGTTGTGGTACATAATTTACCAGTTTTAATAGGCTAGGTACAGTGCTCAAAGTGACGACAGAATAGATTTACCCAATATGAAATAGGCTTCTAGCTTTCCACAACGAAGTTACAGGGAGGTCGAAAATGTCCTGAATGGTTTCGAGCAAATTATGGTACCGCTGTGCCTTTGTTTGCTCGACTTGTTGGGGGCACTACGGTGCCCCCCGATCAGCTGCGCCGTCAGCCGGTTTAGTCTCTGAAAAGACTATTTTTTTGAGACAAAAGCGGCCGGTACTATTGAGTCAATAAATTTTCAGTTTGTGTCACTTCATAGTAAAGTAGAATTTATGTACACAGGTATATTAGTAGATTCTAGCTAGACTACAAAATAACTTCATCATCCATCATCATATCAGCCGTAAAACGTCCACTGCTGGACATAGGACCCCAAGCGTTGCCACATTGACCGGTCCAGCGGATCCTCGCAACCTTACCGACAAATAATTCATAACCACAACGAGTTTGCCAGCTCTAAATATTCTATCTCAGATACAATCTACGAATAGTAGATAACTTAGACTTACGGCTGGCAATACTGACTGAGTTTTGCACGGTTTATTGGTATCGGACAGTTTGAATAGCAGCTGTAGGTAGTAGTTTGGTAGAATTAGACGGTGGTTTGAAATTGTATGTTTCTAGTCAGAACTTGAGTTTCGTTGGATTTCTAGTTGATTTTGGTCAAATGCACTTCGATTGTGTATGTTTTGAAAGTAAAATACAGCACGGTATAAATAAGCTTAAATAATTAAACTAGAAATTAAGAAAAAAATAACCCTTTAGAACAATATTTTCCTGCCTTTATAGCAAAAAGAAAAATCTATTTAGTCTTCAAAATACTAAAATCAAAATCAATTTGTTAAAATTAAAAATATAAATTTGTAAAATAAAGCACGGTACGTTTAAATAATCCAACTTCAAATTTAGATAAAATCTACCCTTTGTAACAATGTTGGCCTACGTAGTCTTTTGCAGTCGGTCGGGTTCGGTCATCTTCGTAATAATTCGGACCCAATCGAATTTCATGGCCATCCGTTTTGGTATGCGAATATTCGTATAATAACCGAGTTATCCGGAATGCATTCCGGGATATCGGATGCCGGAACTCCGGTATATACAGCCGAATAAATACCGGTTTGTGTGTATAGGTGATCAATATTTAAGGTAATGGGGCAGAAAATGTCAGTGTGATTTTTATGGAGTCATTTACGTAGGATTGCGCTTTTGACCACTGAAAAAAGAAAACTGATAGTGGTGAAAATTATACAGCTTGATGTCGTGGAGATAACTTTTAAAACCTCGTAATTTAAAATAAACTGCAATTTACTATGTGATATTGATTGTATTTTGACGCCCCTTATATGGCGTTTACATAATGGCCCACACTGGTAAGGAAATAAAAATGACCTATTGAAAACGATACAGAAAAAAAAATAAGGCGACTGATCTGCGTTCGGTCTTAAATAAAACCTTCTCTGGTTCCCTATATCTGCGAAACAGTAATGCTCACAAAGGAGGAGGCGAAACGCGTGAGGGAGATGCAACGGAGACGCCCTTACGCCCCTAGCCACCGCAGGAGACGCCCTGGCGAGTAATGGGTAGCTCGCCGTCCGATAAAGACTTGGCCCGATTCGACGGTGCGTAGTGTATCACGCGCGCCACAAAGAGATGTGAGCAGAACTGACGGGGCCGCTAGGGCCGTTGCCTGTCTGGGGCGCGGCGAAATTTGAAAGAGTTACCGCGGCCCTGGCACAAGCAACAGAAGGGACACGGATGGGTTTTAGTCAGTAAAACTCTGACCCTACCACTTCTGGGTGAGAGGGAAAAGTCATTGTATGTTTGCCCAAAATACGATTGCAAAACAAAAATAAAATAGTTGACTAAATAGTATTTTTTAATGGTCTCAAATATTTCCTTTTTGACATTATTTCTCTCCTTTTCATTCATATAAGTCTATATCATAAAATTCGTAATTGGCAAAATTGAATAATTAAAAGTTATTTTGAAAACAGGTTTTCTTGGCCTTTATAAAAATCAAAGAAGAAAACTGTGTTTCTGTTTCAAAAGAAAATGTCGCAATGAAAGGAATTTTCCCGCTTCACGGATAAAGTTGCTTACATGCCTCGCTGTAACAACGGCTTTCGGTCTAGATAAGAATCTAGATTAATAGTTACCTACTCGTACATTTTCCTCTTTCAAAATATTTTGTTTCTGTAAAATAGGAATTTAATTGAATTTAGAAATGTACTTACCTGTATTTTTATCAGTGAGTCGTTTGAGTGCGTCATTTCGTGTAGTTGGCTGTATTTTAACCCCCGACGGAAAAAGAGGGGTGTTATAAGTTTGACGTTTGTACAGTCTGTGGCATCGTAGCTCCTAAACAGATAAACCGATTTTGATTTCGTTTTGTATTTGAAAGGTGTCTTTATTGAGAGTGTTCTTAGCTATGTTTGTTGACAATCGGTTCAGCCATTCTAGACAAAGTCCAAAAATCAAAATCAAATAGTTTATTTCAAATAATCCTTAGAGCTACTTTTGAATTGTCAAATAAAAAAAGATGACTAGTTGCAAATTTGAAAGCGTCAGTAGGTCTCAATGGAGAAGAATTTGCAAGAAACTCCACGGACACTCTTTATCATCAGTTTTAATTACAAGTTTTTGGTTACATCATTCTTGTTGAAAAATTACATATATTATGTGAGAACAATGTTAACAGACGTGCACGTAAAAGCGTCTAGAGTATCAAACAATAAAAAAAAAACAATAACAGACCGAAGCAGCTAAGTTATGACCAATCCCAACTGATGGCAGCTGATGAAACTTATGGGCGTTTTACTGTATGAATTGGGTTGTTTATCTTACGAGATTTAAAACCCCGGACACATTTTTTTATTTCATGCTACATAATTTATCCAGTAGTAGACACGCTTTGATCGACAATCTACTGAACACATAATTATGACACGATATCTTGCAAAAACCACCCGATTCAAACAGTAAAACGTCCAAACGAAATCTAAATCTGTTCATCCGCTTAGGTGCTATGATGCCACAGGCAGAAACACAAACACACAGGTACACACGTCAAACTTATAACACCCCTTTTTTTCCGTCGTGGGTTAAAATCGTTAAAGAAGAATAAATAAACCTGGGAATTAAATAATAATACTACTAACCGAGATATTATGCATATTTTTAGGTATCAAAAATCCAATTTAATAATGATTCATTCTCTTCCAATGACCAACCAATCTCCACCGAACCAAAAATAAAATTCTCCTCGACAGAAATCCGTGGGAACAAATCTGCAAAATCATCGGAAACCGTTGAGGCTCACAAAATGTCGGTGTACCAGCAGTGGAACGAATATTAGGTGTTAGTCGAACTCCATTGTGCCACAGAATAGTAGAAACAGAAGGCTATCTTTATTTCATCGTGTTTTATATCGTTATTTCAGTTCTTCTTCTTTCGTGTCGATTAACTCATACTATAGTCTCAACCATTCAGATTTTGGCCGACCAGTATGTAGCAACTCGGACAGCTCTGTCATTTGCTACGTTCAAATCCTGTAAGGTGCAGGTGGTCGGGCTTGAAGGGGAGACAAGAACGTCGGCCATATCTTGCGAATGGGCCCCATACTGGCCACTAGCACTGTGTTTTGGATGGGTCTATGATACTCCATTTGGCCAAGTTGTTGAACAGCGGCCAACCTGGGTATTTCAGTTGAAAGACGTCCACTGCTAAACATTAGCCTCTGATAAGTGTCACGACATTGATCGGTCCTGTGCATTTCACAACCAGCAGATTCCCGCAGCCTTAACCTGGTCATCGGTCCACCTAGATAGAGGCGTTCCAACGCTGCGTCTTCTAGTATGCAATAGCTACTCCAAAACCTTCCGGCCCCATCGACTATCGACCAAAAACGGATTTCTGCGAGCAATGTGCCTTGTCCACTGCCATCTCCATAAAACGAGTGAATTAGGCGTACGCGCACGCACTCTTAGACGCGTACGTACAACGATCTCGAACAAATGACAGTCGCAAGTGCGCTTGTACTCATTGAACGTGACGCGTGTCTATGTGTGCGTGCGTTTCCGCTCGTTGTATGTAGATGACCTTCTGTGTTTGTCTGTTCTTTGGTCCTGTGCTTTGAAAATAGGTCAGGGATATTCCGGGAAAGCCTTTTTGTGACGTCAAAATAGAATTACTTCGGAACGGATACGGAGACATTTTCAAGCTGGATTAAAAGTTTTTCTTAAAATGCTTGTCTTAGCTACAGTTTTGTTGAAGTTTTATAGTTCTGTGTTTAATTTGATTCAGGGAATTTTTATTGTATTATATAGATTGATGAAAAAACAGAACGCAAAACTAAAATAAAAGTAATTGTAGCATATTATTGCATTGCTTCTAAAATTTCATAAGTACCAATGCCAAGTTTGAGCTCATTCGGATGCCAGGAGGTGAAAAATTGAAAAATTATCTACTTATTTGCTGCCAGACACGAATAAAAAAGAAGTTAATTTAAAAAAATCTCGCTTTTTAAGCATTCTGGTTTTTTGATTTTTTGAATTAACTTTTTTATTTATATCTTTTTAGTATTTTTGTTTTAGTTATATGTACATTTAAACATATAAATGTTATATATTTATGAAATCACCTCTTAAAACTTTTTATTTTGATACCCAAGAAGAACAAGATGGGTTTGGAAGAAGAAAAATAATTGTGCCCCACAATTACAGGAAGCCACCTGCTACGATCCTTACATACTTCTTTTGCTTCACTCACATTCATACATCTAGTCATACACGCACGCCAGTTATGAGTACTGCGCCTTTGCATATCTAGAGAAAATCTAAATTTTAAAGCATAAGATTTATTCCATACTCAAAGTAATAAGGTCAAACCAATGCAAAGCTTGCCACGGGATAGATTGCATGTTCCAGATGTCTCTGGAGCATTCTTATAGCAGACTTGACACCTTATTGAAATGCATTGTAGTGAGGGCATGTTGGTGGTTTTTTATTGTGAAGGATGTGGTTTTTGATCTTGTCGATATTATTATTATGTAAGGCAAAGGTAAGCCATGGTTAGTGGCTGATAAGAATTGGACACCCTTGCATTACTCGTGGGAATCATAGGTAAAGATTTTGAGTCTATGATTTCAACCTCTACTACTGGACATATGCCTTCGCTAGACATCCCAACATCGACTGATTTTTTTTGATTTTAAAAAGTCTTTATTTACATAATTTACACATTTAAACAAAAAGATCTCATTCTAATTATTTACAGCTATATAGGTTTACAGTTTTTAGGCTTACTCACCTTTACAAACATATGACACTGAGATTAATGTGCACTAATTTTAATGTAATACATAATATGTTTGCAAAAAACACGGCACTGTTTTACTAACACAAAAGTCTTAGCATTGACTTTAACGCATACCGCCAATGTTTGCCAACTACAGGCAATGCACTTTAACAAAGCATAAAGTCCTTTTATAGTGCAGTATGGAACTTATTAACATTTTTTCATAACATTTTAACAGAACAAAAAATAATAGTAATGAAGAACAAAGAAATATGAATCACATAAACCATAACTGCGGGTAGTTTTACCCAAAAGTGATACTTATTGCGGCCAGTGGGGCAGCACGGCCGATCTGGTGGTGGGTAGATATCGTTATCCATTTAAAAAATAGTGTTGTGGTAAGCGATATCGATTGTAAGTTAACGAATATGACAAATTATTTAATCTACTTTTACCTATGGATGATATTAAGGGGTTTAAATGTATCGGATTTTTAAGTAAATAAAATTTACGGGAAGATTTTAAAATAAAGTTTTTAATGAACGGAAATTTAATTTGCTCGTGAACTCTTTTTAAGTTGGTTCGAAAGGCAGTGTTGTATGCAATTTTGATTGCCTTATTCTGAACCACTTGCAACTTATTATAATTGTTGTCGGACATGCTGCTCCAGGCTGGCGCCGCATACGTCAGACATGGGCGGACGAGAGTGGTATAAATGCGTAGTTTAGTGACTGCGCTTAGTTTTGATTTTCTATTAAGTATAGGTTTTAACGCATTCATAGCTTTCAGACCTTTTTCGCGTAGCGCTGCAGTGTTTTCACTCCAGTTAATTTTGCCATCAAGGACTACACCGAGATATTTAACTGAGCGGCTCCAAGGTATGGAATAGTTGTTAAAGTTAATACACCTGCGCGGTAGTGATCTTTTACGAGTGAAAAGAATGACTTCCGTTTTACTAAAGTTTAATTTTAGCTTCCATCTAGTGAAAAAATTATCAAGAAGATTTAGTGCAAGCTGAAGCCGCCCAATTATTAAGTCGATATGCTCTGAGGAAGTATACGACGCAGTGTCATCAGCATATATTGCAAGATTCGTTCTGGGTTGCTTGGGTATGTCGTTAAGGTACAGGATGAAAAGAAATGGTCCCAAATTAGAACCTTGTGGCACACCAGATACTATAGATTTAGCCCTAGAATATTGTTCGCCTATGAAAACTTTGAAGTCGCGACCAAATAGATAGTTTTGTACGATTTTGACTAGTGAGAGAGGAACGTTGTTGACCAAAAGCTTATGAAGTAGACCCTCATGCCAGACAGTGTCAAAGGCCTTTTCAACGTCTAACATCACCATTCCTGTGGATTTGCCTTCATTCAGGTTGTGTGCAATGTGCTCCGCTACCCTGGCCAACTGCTGAGTGGTAGAGTGGGCCTTACGGAATCCAAATTGCTCCGGTATCAATAAATTTTCAGTAACTTTTAGCAGTCGGGTAAGTATAAGGGATTCAAATAATTTGCCCAGGCATGGGAGTAGGCTTATGGGACGATAATTTGTTGGGATACTGCCATCTTTGCCCGGTTTTTTAAGCGCAATTATTTTGGCCGTTTTCCAGGATGCGGGGAAGTAGCACACTCTCAGACAACCATTAAATATTTAAGTGAGGTAGACTATAGCCTTTTGTGATAGGTTTTTGAGAAGTCGGTTACTGAGGCCGTCTAGACCCGGCGCTTTGCGGAGTTTTAATTTACAAATCACTTTTAGCACTTCCCTGGGTCTAATCAGAGGGGCGTGGCTACTAGTGTCCTTGGCATTTAATGCCGCCATAGATACCTTGACAGCAGTCTCCGTTTCGAGATCGCTGGACCATTGGTAAGTGAGACTCATATTATCAGCAAATGCATCAGCAAGAGCTGCACACTGCTCTGAAACTGAGGATGTCATTTGATCACTTATTGTTTTCAGGGGTGGAATAGTGTGTGGGTTTTGGTTGATTGACCGAGCTAGACGCCAAACATCATTACTAGGGTTATCGACCCTTGAAAGCTTATCGTTCCAAATACCGTCATTTAAGGTTTGGACACTGTATTTAATTGAATGTTGAAGCTGCTTAACTTTAGCGAACATTTGACGCCTGAGGCAAGGATCGTGCTCTTTTAATGCCATTCTACGGGTAAAATTTTTGAGCTTAATTTGACTCTTGATGCGCCTTGGTAATTTTAAGCGACCTCTGTTTATTTCGACGACAGGAATACTCGCCTTACGCGCGTTTAACACACTAACAGTAAAGTGATTCACAGCAGTGTCGATACTAGCTATGGAATCAAATGTTGCACTAGATAGTGTGATGTTTTGGTCTAGATGTTTTCGGAAATATTTCCAGTCAGCTTTGGCAAAGTTAAATGCTGGTTGGGATTGCGTGCTATACCTGCCACCAACAGTGAAGTACACTGGAAGATGATTTGACGATAGTTTTGTGAGAACTTGAGGTTCGCTTAGCTCGTGAGTATTATTTACTATTACAACGTCTGGAGTGGAAGGTTCATGCGAGCTTTGGTAGTGTACTAGAGTGGGAGAAGAAGGTGCTAGTATCTCATAATCATTAGCCAGCATATGATCGAAAAGGATTTTGCCGCGCGGGTTAGATATGGTGCAACTCCAGTAAGGATGTTTTGCGTTAAAGTCACCCATTATCAGGGACTTGTGATTGTCACTTATCAATAAGTCTAGGTCACTATCTAGTAGAGGGAGATTAGGTGACTGGTAAGCAGAGTAGATGGCCAAATTGTTTTCTGGAGTGGTTACCAGGACGCCTATACATTCTAAATTATACGTGTTAAGAGTAGGAAGAAGTGCATGTATCAGACCACAACGAACGAGCAGTGCCACCCCCTGCCCACGGCCATCGGCCTTTTTATCAAGCCGATAACAGGTGTAACCAGGTGTTTCTAGTGTAAGACTAGAAGAAATCCTTGTTTCGCACAACGCTACAATGTCAATGGAAAAATCGCTTAACAAATCTAGCAATTCTGTGAGTTTAGTGCGAATGCCATCGGCATTCCAGTACAATATACGCAACATTTTAACATTAAACATACTGGCCAAGGTGAGTCAGGATTAATATTACCTTATCCATCATGCTGTTGCATGTTACAAATTGATTTTTGATGGATTTGATAGTCATAAGTATCGCTAACATGTCAGCTGTGGCTTGATCTTGAGCACCAGTTTGAGTCTGTATTCCAGTATTGCTTGATCCCATCATGTTTGCAGCGACAGCGTTCCAGCTCCGCCCATCAACGTGACTGCTTTTTGGATGAACTTTAGCCTCTTGAGTTTCTTTTATTTGCTCTTGCCGACTCTGAACAAGTTTCAGATACTTTTGTCTCTCGATGCATTGTCGAAAGTTAGCCGGATGGTTACCATTACAGTTGCAACACTGTGCTGGACTGGTCCTGTCTTTCTTAGGGCATTCAGCTGTAGGGTGGGCTTCTGTGCATTTTACGCAACGCGGTGTTAAGTTGCAATTCCTTGAAGAATGACCAAAGCCTTGGCATCTATAACATTGTGTACCAAACGGATTTCTTGCCTGATACTTGCGTATTTGCACTACACAGTTGCTAATGTATTTGATTTTTTGGAATTTTGTAAAATCACTACCAGGTGGAAGCTGTACCAGAAAAGGAGGGCATACTCCGCTACCTTTATTGTTTTCAGGTAGATTCATCTTGCGGATCACCGCTTCTTTAAAGCCTAGGGTTTCGAGTTCCTCAGCTAGACAAACTTCAGCATAAGCAGGTAGCCCAAAAATTACCGCTTTATATCTTTTCTCATCCTTCCGTAGAAACGTATGGAAAGCAAGGTCAGCAGCACGGAAACCATCTTTAATTGCTTGGTGGCTTTCTGGACTATAACAACTAACTACGATTTTGTTGTTACCTCTGTATTGGAGATCGAAGTTCTTGACGTGCTTCAGAACGAGGTTTTTGATGTCTTGATGAGTCCACTCAGGTTTCATTTGTAGGATGATTGGTGGAATATGACCTGATCTCTTCCTTGGAGTAGAAGCATCCTTTAGCCGAGCAGCGAAGATATCCGTTTCAATAGGTTGATTGCTACGAAGAACACTGAACCGATTTGATGTTTTGACGGGTTCAGGTTTATTCCCAACATCGACTGATTCTGTGTTTTTTTAACCCCCGACGGAAAAAGAGGGGTGTTATAAGTTTGACGTGAGTTGCTGTGTATCTGTGTGTCTGTCTGTGGCTTCATAGCTCCTAAACGGATGAACCGATTTTTATTATTAAGTTTGAAAGTGTCGAGAGTGTTCTTAGCTATGTTTGAATAAAATCGGTTCAGCCGTTCAAAAGTTATGGGTATTTTATTGTTTGAATCGGGGTGTTTTCGCAAGATATCGTGTCATACTCGTAATTACGTGTTCAATAGATTGTCGATCGAAGTGTATCTACTATGTACTAGATAAATTATGTAGCTAAAATAAAAATGTGTCGGGGTTTTTTAAAATTTTGAAATTTTACTTTTTTAACGTGTATATCAGTCTATGTATATTTGTTCCTATTGTGGCGCTCTAGAGACCAAACACGTTGGCCGATTTTGATGATTCGTACGTCAATCGATTCATTTTATCCTTGCAAGTGTCACTGGCTACATTAAGATTGTAAAATAGAAAAATGGCGGATTTTGGATGCCATTTTGTGGGGCCCATTTTTTCTTCTTCCAGTCCCATCGTGTGGGGTATCAAAATAACGGGGTTTAAGAGGTGATTTCAAAAATGTATAACACTTATATGTTTAAATGTACCTAATTCGAAAAAGAAATGTTACCTAAAAAATAACTTTTTAGGTAACATTTCTAAATAAAAAAAGTTAATTCAAAACATTAAAAAACCCAACTGCTTAAGAAGCGAACTAAAAAGACGTAAACAAGAAGAAAGACATGCTGTGCAGTCGAAGGATACCCAGACAGCTCGCGAATATGTATCCTCCGACATTTTTAGTATCGTGTGTTATCCTTGAGTGAATACGCGGCCAACACAAAGTTATCGGCAAAGACCCAGTAATTAAATTCAATGGTTAAACAATAATTTTGAACCTGCCCAATTAAAATAACATATGACGATCATCATCTATCGTTATATGTATGGTGGTTATACAGCCGATAAAGTTAAAAAGGCTTCAATTGACGTTGTTGCTACAAGGATTCTCTACTACAATCTACTACTGAACATCAACGTAAAGACTACGTCGAGTTTTTCTGCTATTGTTAGAAAACGTTCGATGAATGAACAAAAGTTTATTAAATATTGAAAACTTGTCACCGCTAAGTAGACCACTCAACCCACATGATCTAGCGCGGAACCTGAAAATCATATCAATATACCTTTCAAAACTAATAACATAAAAAAAAATGCCACAATAAATCTCCCAAAAGGACCTCACAGTAGCTGATAACGCGTTTGTGTTCGAACCGTTTTATAACAATATTGTTCGCCACTCAATATTGTATGAGACTGTATATAAAGCTTCACTACCCCAGGACAATTTCGGTAAAGACATCAGTCAATTTTAATAAATTTGGACAATGGGTCACAGAATAAAGAAGTACAGAAGTTTCACTTCATAAAACCAAAAAGACATTTATTCAAATTAGGCTGAGATCAGAGGCCTTAGTGCGAGTTTTTATTCACGTTCAATCGCCTTACCGTAAACGTCAATTTTTTTATTGAAACTGGATTAGCGCCGTCTGGTGACGGTAAGGAGAAACCTCTTTTTTTGTTTCATTTTGACATAAGAGATCGTTTACGTTATCACGAGTGACTACGTTAAAAAACTCTGAGTAAGCACACAGATCATCATTTGTAATCCCTTTACGCTCACTGAACGTGCAAATGCATGCAAACATAGGTAGTTTGCATGCATTTTCGATTTTTGTATGAAGCTCAACTTCTGTACTTGGCTACTTTGTGACAATAGGTCCTCGGACAAACAAAATGCTGTATATTACGGTTGAAATCTTTTGTTAGGTGACGTGCAAGAGATATCATTTGTTGGGCATTTTTTTTGAGTGGTCAACGACTGGAATTGTATTGAGTGGAAGACAACTCACCTGAATATTATAATAAATAATCACCGTTTTTTTTTGTTGCTGTGGGGAAACCTTCAAAAGGCGTCTGGACTTTTAAGGAGACCAGGGAGTGTGGCATTTTTACCTCAGTAAAACCAACCCGGTATTCATCATCAGCACGTAGAAGGGGACCCGTGACCTCTCAAAAGGCCACTCCGGAACGCCGTCTGTATGACACCTGTTAGGGCACATCCCTGGGGAGACTGAAAAAGCGTGTCCCCTGAGCCTCGCTGTGCACGGCCGCACATGATCACTATGCCAACGTCTTTCCTCGAGTCACTTGAAGGGGGACAGGGACCCCAGTCTGAACGATCACGACCCCGGAGCCCCGCCTATCTATAAATTGTTACTGCCTACGGACATATCCTTTATCAACATCCCCGTTGTCTCTTGACAATAAAGATTCTCAAAGGTTCAAAAACTTTGCTCGTACAGTTTCGTCTCTCTGACAATCACAACCACTGATAGAAAGTCTCTTTGCCCTAGTCCTGTGAAATCCTCAAGGCAGACGTGGGCTACCTTTCCAAAGACAAGGCTTAAAAGTGCCTGTAATCACACCAGCACTCATACCCTTCAAACCGGAACACATCAACGTTGCTTGTCGTCAGTAATAGACCACAAAAAGACCTTTCGTCTCACAAATCCTACATCACCATCAACATCATCAGCCTTATAATGTTCCCACTGCTGGGACACAGGCTTCCTTTCTGTGAGAGTGGTAACAGTGGCCTTAATCCACCACGCGGGCCCGGTGTGGGTTGGTGGATGTCACACGTCTTCGAATTTTTGGTTCTAGGATATATCGGTTTCCTCACCATGTTTTCCTTCACTGTTTTAAGAGTAGTGGTGGTGAAATAATTTACACAAATTAGAGTGCCTACCTGGGTTCAAACACACGACCTAAGTTACGTAAGTCAGGGCCGTTGTCACTGCTCTCGCTGCTAATCCTACATAGCACTATCAAAATCCTTCACGTTATTTGAACAAAAGCATCTGGCGAATAACGACTAGACACAAGTCTCCCGTCCGGTCTAGTCGGAGAATCTTCCCCTCCCATTTCTATAGAGGTTGCGGCACTTTCCACTCTGTACCGCATACCTCTACACAGGTATGGTATTACTTCTCCAGACGATTCCTTCAAACAGAGCTATCGAGGAATCACCTGACGTCTCATAAAATCCTGCATCGCGCAAGCAAAGCTTTCGGCGCGATTTGAATACATACAAGTATACAACCGTTGGCTAGTTGCCCGGAAAGGCACTTCACCCGTCTGATCGGAGGATCCTCCCTTTTCAAAGGAATTTATTTTTATCATAGATAGGCTCGCGCTTGACCACTATCTCACCTGATTGTAAGCGATGGTGTGGTTGACGGTGTAGCACGCTTCCCTAGAACACCCCGAGGTTTGTTTAGTTTGCGGCGCATACGTTTACGGTATGCAGAGAAAGGTATAGAGGTATAATAGTACTTTCCCCAACGAGCTCCTTCACAAAAAGCTTTCAAACTACTAGTTCTGATTACCTTTCAAAGAAAAATAATCGTGCAAATACACAGTTTGCATACAAAGGAGTTTTTAGACCATCGTCGAGCACTTTAGTAATTTTCAGATACAATTTTCCAATCGTCTTTTACGACTGGAGAAGGTAGAAATGGTTATATTTTCATTCCATTAGTGGAGGAATGCTATCTCATCATACTACTTCTGTTGGAGGTATTTTAGAGGTTATAGTAGTGAAGAATTTTGTTTCTTTAAGGGGGATGTTTCAGATAACTACTAAATGAGAAAAAAATTGATACAGAAAATTTATGTTTTATAGGCACACACGGGTTATTATTTCATCATTATCTTCCTGCTCTTTTTACATGTGTCAGTAAGCATAAGCATGTAACCCTATCTTAGTTCCTAACTCAATTCTAGGATAGGAATCCTACCACATTTATATAGTAAATGAAAAACTTTGGAAGGATGTATGTTTGTTACTTAATCACGCCAAAATGGCTCAACGGATCTGGATGAAATTTGGCACAAAGTAAATTATGGTCTCGAATAGCAAATAGGCTACTTTATATCTCAACAAACTAGGTATAATGATCCATTGGGGTAATTAATCGAAAAGACGGAAACTAGTTTTATTTTCATAAGAAAGTGTTTTGGTGTTTGTTAATAAACCACGTCATAACGATAAAGGCATTGGAATGTTTATTGTATCATCATCATCGTCCTTATAATGATCCCACTGCTGAGACACAGGCATCATCTCTGTGTCTGTGGTGTAGTGCATACCAATGCAATTTTCAAAATTATCATTACACCATAGGAAAACGGTTTGATGGAACCTAGTATCAAATAGTCAGAAATTGCCAACACGATAAAAGCAAGCTCGAAGACCATTGATCACATTCGTTCTTACTCTACACGAGAAGGGGCATTCAAACCAGCAATACACAAAAAATACCCAGATTTTCGTCCTAACGGTCCATTAACTTTAACAAACATGTCGTGAATGCGCCAATAAGACCTTTTACGACACTCCGAATGAATGGCGAAGCAGTAAGAAAGTAATTTCTAACCGGAATCAAGGTAACGTTGATCCAAGCATTTCGCAGCTTATTTTGCGGCAGAATATTCCAAGCATTACAAAACCTAGAGGAAGAAATTTTAAACAAATGCTTAAAAGCACTCAACAGCTTCAGGGAATTCTTGGGATAAGAAACATTTTATTTTTTGCTATTTTATTTTATAAGTGTTCAGGCTAAGATTCTGAAGAAATGTTTGAATAAAATATGATGTGCTGACGTTGTACTCAAACATACATGATACAAGCCGTGTGCCCGATAGAATTTCCCATCGGCAGTAGTAACAAACTTTCATTCGTTCCTTTCAATTTTGACATTCATCCCATAAAATTGCTTCGATATACAGCTAGACAAATATTTTGTTAATTAGATAAAAAAACTTTTTTGCAAAAAAATACTACCGACTTCCAAATACAAAACTACAAAGTGAAAAATAACTTAATTTTTTGAAGTCGGTGTCTTTCGTACGTACCATTTTTTTGCGTTATGGACACCGACTTCAAAAAATTAAGTTATTTTTCACTTTGTAGTTTTGTATTTGGAAGTCGGTAGTATTTTTTTGCAATTTTTTTTTTATTTTTCACTTTTTAGTTGTACGTACCTAATAGGCAATTTAGTAAGGTAACTTTAACGCCTAAATAGATTTCATGAAACTTAAACATAACCGTTGTAATGAGAGATCTGCGTACCACTTAAGAGCGTACTGGCGTGATGTTATTTTATGAAATGGTCTAAACAATAAACAGGCATGCGATTGCACCAAACCCGAGAGATTTACCATTATTTATTGAAGAGTTCTATTGTATATCTCCGAAGTTCTTCATCAGATCTTCACCAAATTAAAGGTCGACAATTGACGGAGATATGGGTGAACAAACACAAAAAAAAAAAAACATAATGTCGAACATAGAACCTCCTCCTTTTTGGGAAGTCGGTTAATGAAAATAACACTTTTACACGTCAATGTTTTGTATTCATTTTAACTACGAATATATGAGGTCGGTGTTTGCGTCTGCATTGTTTCTGGTGTTGCAGATAATCATAGACTGTTAGACCACTTATTTGCCTCTCTATAAGCCAAGGAAAACCAATAAGAATAAATCAAAGTACTCGATCTCAGTAAATGAAAATAGTTTTATTTATATGGTGTATATTCGACTGAAGACGCCAAAAACCGAAAGGATATCACAATAATATATACAAAATATCAGTTTCTTTCCCCGTTACGTAAGCTTCTTAGGTTTTGGTAGAAAATAACTGCCAATGCTTTTTCCTTACTGCGTTAGGGTCAGAGTTTAGTCTGAGTTCTAGCAACTTTTGGCAAAATTTGAGTATTTTCTTAGAGAAGGACATCCGCTTTGATGTGATTTGGTAAGCTTTTCATACTTGTCCTCATGGCCTATACGATAGGAATCCTCCAAAGAAGCCCGTGATTCTCAGAAAAAGTATTAGCTAAGCTTTCTATCGGTGAAAGAATTGTTGGAATTGGATCAGTAACCACTTTAAGAAATTATCTTCTACAAACAAACAAAACTGCGCATTATTCTATTTCAGAAAATGTTCGGTACCTGTAGAATAAACTATGGTAGCGAGGCCGTCGGAAAAGCTTTTTATGTCCATATTTACCTACAGATATCATTACATTGAGCTTCGCTGAGCCACCAACACTCATTTTGAAAAGGCTCTTGTTCAAACGTTAAAAGGCAAAAAGCGCACAAAATTGAGGTTCTCCAAATATGAATCTCATTCAAGTTTTACACTGTGTAGGTATTTGGTCACAGTTATTTTTTTGCTAAGCTCTCGGAAAAACTTGACCGACGAGGTTTTTCCTGGCTAACTCTGGTCACAGTTATTTGGCTTACCTCTTGGAAAAACTAGACCGACGAAGTTTTTTCTGGCTATCTCTTTCAAATGGCTCTTATATTCTACATTGCATTCAAAAACATTAGTTCCGTCTGGTTTCTCAAACAGAAAAAACAATCAGCATATTATTTTACTGCAAAAAACTGTCCTCATTTAACCATCCTTTCATTTCTTTGCTTTCAAAGAAACATCGGAAAGAAAAACAAAACTGCAAAATTTTTAACAAACCCGAGAATCCTACAACAGAACTTTCAGCTTTTAAAACAAAGATCTACATCTAGAGAAAAATACAAAATTGTGCCGTAACGGAGACTCGGGTGAAAGCCGCCGCAAATAAGGCCAGAGATCGTTGGAATTCATAGCCTGTTTCCCGAGGGAGGGCGATGTCAAAGTCTCTTTATAAATGCCGTTGGAAAAGTCGAAATATTCCGGTACAAAAATTACATAAACGTATCTTTATGTATATCAAATATTTGTGTCGCCCCTAGCGGTAAAATTTGGAACTTTTGCATTTGCAATAACGCCATCTGTTGCTACTATGAAGCAACTGTTGGTTGGCAGAGGAAATATAGCAAACTGAATGGTCTACCTTATATTTCAACAGATGGCGCTATTTTACAGAGTAGATCAAAGTTCTTTAAGTCACTGTAAGATGTCACCGTGTAGCAGTACTTTGTAACCATATGTCCTAATTCGTGAAGTGAATGACAGATGGCGCTGTTCTAAAAATACTTATTTAGAGATTCATACATAGATGGCAGTACTTGTATGTGAAAGATTGCAACAATTTTCTCAACAGGCGCTTTTCTTTTGACTTTACTTCCTTGCTAAATTCATTGTTTCGTTAAATTCCCACTAGGCAGCGCCACTTGTAGCTTCCAGTTAGTGGAATTTTTCACAACCAGCGATTTTCTTTTAGTCCGGTGTTTTTCCATTACTTTCATTTAATAAAAGATAGATAGCAGTGATTAAACTGGGGGTGCTACAAATTGGATACACGCTGTTTCCTTATCGCCCGTTCAATGTTATTTATTGGCATTTTGTATTGCAATATTTTTAAAGAAAACACTTCAAATAAATTGGTTAATATTTTCCTCAGCTGCTGGTATTAGTTTTCAGTGCCATGTTGTATCGATAAAAAAATCAATTGGAGTTATGTTTTCGTAATCTTGAACGGTATATTTTGCTTTATTTTACTCAAGGTTATAAAAAATCCACATTGTTTTTTTTCGTCATTATATTTCGTAAGTTATGGCCGTAGTTAGCAACAGGATATCCAGAGTTCCCACCCGCCCCGCCACACCCAATTCTGCCGGGACAGTACCGATTTAAATGATATAGTACCGCGTCCCGACGGCATGTTAATATTGTACCGATTTCTGACAACATGCATCAATCGCTCAATTCGTACACTCGCGCCTCACAGAACTTTGTGATACTGCTCCTACTTTGGGCTTTTTTAACTGATGAATTATTTGAAGATAAAAAAAACAACCACGCCCGATCAAAATAAGACTGTTGAAATAAGTCTATGTATAAGTCTTTCGTAGGTATCATTTTCTTTGCGTTATGGACACCGACTTGAAAAAATAAAGTTATTTTTCACTTTGTAGTTTTGTATTTGGAAGTCGGTAGTATTTTTTGCAAAAAAGTTTTTTATTGTTCACTTTTTAGTTGTTCTACCTAATAGGCAAGTTAGTAAGTTAACTTTAACGCCAGAATAGATTTCATGAAATTTGAACATGACCGGTGAAATGAGAGATCTGCATACCCCTTAAGAGCGTACTGGCGTGATGTTATGTTATGAAATGGTATAAACAATAAACAGACATGCGATTGCAGCAATCCCGAGTGATTTGCCGTTATTTATTGAAGAGTTCTGTTGTACATCTCCGAAGTTCTTCATCAGATCTTGAACAAATTAAAATGGGACCAATTTCGGAACATATTTTTCAAACAAAAAAAAGAATTTTCAAAATCGGTCCACAATTGACGGAAATATCGGTGAACATACAAAAAAAAAACAAACATAATGTCGAACATAGAACCTCCTCCTTTTTGGTAAGTCGGTTAAAAAAAGATACAAGTATTTAAAACTGGAAAGAAGCAGAAGTTAAACGCATTATTTGGAATTGTATCTCGTGTTTTAAGCATACCTCTTTCAAATGTTTATGTTGAGCGTGTATTTTCAGACACTGAAATATGTCAGAAATCTTTGTTTAGTGGATAAAAGCAGATTTTATATTTTTTTATGAATTCCTATAAATAAATATAAAAATGACGAGAAATTAATGAACGTGGCCCGTAGCACTAAGAAATATGCATGGAAAAATAACTATAGAAAAAAATACATAAAATAAGTACCTGCTGTCTTTCTGATGGCCTTAATTGGACCGAAGTCCGATCGTCGCTGAAGGCCGTCCCGATCTTTTCCGAGGAAGAGGTGGCAATCCTGAGGCTAAAACGCTTTCATTACCGGTAGCGGAGATATTGACTCAATCACAACACTTGTCAAAGAAATAGGATCACTCATATTGTTTGCAGCAGATAACAAGAAAAACAATAAAAACAACAATAATCAAAAATATGTAAATGGTTAATATTATGCAATGAGAAAAAGGCGAAAGAATTTACGTATACAATGTATGTTTAATATTGTAGTAATCATTTTTAGTTCGTTATTTATTTTTTTGCTAAAACTTTATGCATAAGTACAAAGGCAGACTTAATGCCTTAGGCATTTTCTACCAGTCGACCTTAGGGTGGTGCAGAGATAAAACACAACTAAATTATAGTATGAATAGAGAAAAGAGTATATATATATATATATACGAAAAAAAAATACAATGTTATAGAGAATCCGAAACGAACAAATCAATTTTGTGTAGATTCTGCAAACTTCTTGCGAATGTGCTCACGTGACTTCAATTTATATATATATTTCTATTTTATTTATTTTTGTAATTGATAAGGTTTTTTTTTCGCTTTTTAGTTTAATTAATTTCAACAGATATGGTTCACAATTGAAAATTCAGTGGTAAAATTATCGATATATCTTTTTTTCCACCTTTAGGGGTGGAAAATATTATATAATGAAAATTATTGTCCGTTATTAAAGGTATTTTCTTCGACGATATATTGGATATCCATCGATATATTCTGTGAAAGTACCTGTACTCTGAGGAATTAATACAATTTCCATTTTTTTTTTTAAATCGGCCCTCTCTATGAATGTTATGCCTTGTCATACGCAAAAAGATAAAAAGATACATGTCGAATTGAGGAAAAGGACATCGTCTTTAGAAAACCTTGAATTGGCGAAAAGTAATTTACTTTCAACATGGTAATTTTGAGAAACTTGTTAACGTAAACAAACAACAATAAATAATAAAAATACTGTTAGACAAAAATTGGGTTCAGGTTCATAATACATAACGAATCTTCGTGACTGATTTCCTTAAAGACTGATCCCAAATATTACTAGCCTTTTTAATGTTCCCACTGCTGGGACACAGGTGGACGTAACATATATATTCGAATTTTTGGTTTCTAGGTTTCCGGCTTCCTCTTGAGGCAATCATGTTTTCCTTCACCGTTTTGAGAGCAGTGGTGATGAAATAATTAACACAAAGTAAAGAGCCTGCCTGGGTTTGAACCCATGACCTATAACTTATAAGTCGCGGTCAATACCACTGGGCCACCACTGCACTCATTACTAATGTACATGGACGACCGAGCTCGGCTCGGGTGAAAATAGAGAAAACAATATTTTCTAAAAATGAAACCGAGCTAGATCAATTTATCACCACCGAAACCCCCTGCATACTAAATTTCATGAAAGCCGTGGGTGTGCTGATTTTCAGTAGTCCCCTGAGAGGTGAGTAAAACAATTCTGTTGTGTTTGTAAATAAAGATAAGATTTTTTTTATAATTAAAGTCAGTAAGATAAAATAAACTACCTAGAAACATGACTTGACTAAATAAAAGCACAAGTATCTTGACGAAAACATAAAACTAATGCCCGGAAAAGACAGGCACATTCCATTTAATTTAATATCAAATGCAACTTAAGAAGAGGACGTCTATCAGCGCCTCTTCTTACGATGCATCTGACGTGCGCGACGCTCGGCAAGTGAGTCGTTGCGCCGTACGGCAGATTTTGCCTTGTGCTAGGGTGGGGGGTAGGGTTGCAAGCGTCATAAAACTGGAATACCGAACAGACTAGCGAGTTTATCCGAAGTTCGGGGTAAAAAGACCGCACACCTTATATAGTTATTTATATTTTAAAATTTTGTTTTTGAATAAGTTTGTTTTGTTTTGTTTTGATATGTAAATATTAGGGAGTATGTTTGCTAAAAAAAACACAGTAACATCTCACACACTGTGTAACTCTACCTTTGCTTACAAGAAAAGATTCTTATTCTTCTTAAAAAAAATGTGTACACTAATTACTGAAAACCTAAAAAAAACTACAAAAAAAACAATAACACAAAAAATTCACCGACTTCAAAAGCAAAACACTAAAAACTGCAAAAAATCTTTCGTTTTGTAAGTCGGTGTCTTTGGTATCTCTTGTTTTTATCATTATACGACACCGACTTTCGAAACGAAAGTTATTTTGCGGTTTTAAGTATTATGCTTTTGAAGTCGGTTTATTTTTTTGTGAAAATGTTTTTATTATCTTTTACATATTACAAGAAAAATATGGGTTACTTACCAAGCTAATTGAAACAATTCATTATTATTTTCATCCAATTAAATACATAAGATACGTTGTGCATTTCATGTAGTTCAAAATTGCCCTTTACAGCATATCATTAAAATGAATATCTTAGAAGATATCAGAGATTTAAAATGCGGGGCCAGAGCGGCTGACGGGCCGTACGTCCGTCCCGGTTGGCAGCGGTCGGCGGGCGCGGGGTGTGCCTATGTCTCAGGAAACAAGTAAAATTCAAAATTTAAAAAACCCCCGACACATTTATCTTGCGAAAACATCACGATCTAAACAATAAAACGCGCATACTTTTGAACGGCTGAACCGATTTTATTCAAACTTAGCTAAAAACACTCTCGATACAATCACCTTTCAAACAAAAAAAACTAAATCAAAATCGGTTCATCCGTTGAGGCGCTATGATGCCACAGACAGACACACAGATACACAGACACACAGATACACAGATACACAGAAACACACCTCAAACTTATAAAACCCCATTTTTTCCGTCGGGGGTTAAAAACAGCTGTAAATATTATATACAAAGATATCCTGAGTATAGAATAATCATGATACTATTAATCACTCCTCACTGCCCCACATTAGTATCTACATTGCACCCGTGCAAAGCCGGGGTGGGTCGCTAGTGTAGGATAAAGAGGAAGTCGAAAAGTGGCACCGGTAACTGAAAAGTTGTGCGGAAATTGGCTGTCGCGATATTGGCATGTAATGCGAAGGAATGAGGAACATGTCGTGAGGAAAGTTTTAAGTACAAATGTAGAGGGTTATAGGGATAGAGAAATGCCAAAGAAACTATGGAGGGATTACATGAAAAATGATACATCTAGGAATGGGGTTAGGGAGTGAGTCGGTGTGTTTTATGATAATAGATGACGGCTAATACACAATTCTGTTACATAATTATGTATAGAGACCGGAATATTATGCATTTGCATATTTAACCCCTTTTTACCGGTAATTTCATATTTTAACAAAAAAAACTGGTGATGATGCATATTTTCTATATTTTCTGCTTAAAAAAAATGTTTTGAGTGATCGAAGAGACAATCTTACTACCGAACATTTGGAACAGTCCATGGTTGTTAATGTTTACAGCAAATATTTAGATATTTGTCCGATGGTTCCCTATCCATTTGCATAAAAGGTTTAGACATAAGGTTTACATGGCATACTTTTGTTTATCCTAATAATAATTACGCATAACATTATTTTCGCATAACAGCTTAGGCATATTTTTTTTTTTTGCATAATTTCTCTAAGCATAATAAAATTTAAGCATAATATTCTAAAGCATAAATTTGTTTACGCATAATGATATTAAATCATATTTTTTTTAAGCATAACCAATACGTGTAATAATTAACTCGAAAAATGTTAGACACTAATACAATTTTTTATACAATATAAATAAATAATTCTTATTCTATGTTTTTTTTTCTGGCTCCTCGCTGCGCTCGTAGCGCTCGCGCTCGCTTCGCTCGCATTTTTAATTGTGTTTTGTGTCAAAAATGTCGTCGCTCGCGCTATACTGCGCTCGCTCCTTTCTGTCAGCTAGGTTCTTGATACCCTGGGGGCCAAGTTTTCTTTTGAAAGGTAAAAAAAATATACTTCGAAACTTGCATATTTACAAGCAATTGCAAAAAATATAAAACTAAAACAAAAAAATAAAAATAATAAAAACACGCCCACCTTGTCAAAAAGTTATTATTGTCAGATGCATGACTACGTATTAATTAATAATTTGTAATACATGACAGTTACATAATATCCGACAGTTATAAGAAATTCCTAGTGTGGGGCAATGTTACATAAAAAACAGTTAAAAATGAAATGAATATTAGATATAATAAATCATTTGCATAAAAATAAAATACTTAAAAATAACTCAAATTTGTTTCCGTTATTCCTATTATGTTTTATGCTAATTGTCATTAGGACTAGTAACATTATGCGAATTAAAATTATGCCAAAACAAATTAGCCTTCAAGAAGTAGAAGTAAGGCAAAAAAAAAATATGGCAAAATAAATTATGTCAAAACAGTTATGACAAAGTATATTAGGAAAAAAAAAATATGCGAAATAAGGGATCCTTGTCCGATATATAATGGATTTATGAAATGAAATAGAATAAAATTTACAGATTGTAAGAGGTTTTTATAACGAAATTAATAGTATTAACTAGGTTTATTGTTTGATGTTGCATATTTTGACACTTTTCATGCATATTTTAAGCGTTTTTCATGCAAAGTTGCATGCATATTTTGAGTTTTTATATTGCATAATTATTATCCAGTCTTTAATTATATATATCAAGAAGAAAAGTTTCGCTGACCCCAAGTAAATTGTAGTGTATGATGACTTTATTGGAATTGTAAGTTCAACTACTAACAAGTAAAATTTCAAAATTTAAAAAACCCCCGACACATTTATCTTGCGAAAACATCACGATCTAAACAGTAAAACGCGCATAACTTTTGGACCGCTGAACCGATTTTATTCAAACATAGCTAAGAACACTCTCGATACAATCACCTTTCAAACAAAAAAAACTAAATCAAAATCGGTTCATCCGTTGAGGCGCTATGATGCCACAGACAGACACACAGATACACAGATACACAGACACACAGATACACAGATACACAGATACACAGTAACACACCTCAAACTTATAACACCCCTCTTTTTCCGTCGGGGGTTAAAAATAAACACTAAACGGCATTTATCCTGTTGAGGATCTGTGGTACTATTCTCTAAACATCACTTCGAAATTCGAAGTTGTGAATCCAATAAGATTAAATTTAAAAACAAATGCGTTCTCTTTCGAATTGTGTGCGCTTACTTGAGTGAGGTGAACTGTGAACATTACAGAATAGCAAATTTTTATGTTCTGTGTGCCTTGCATCCAGATGGCTAAAATTCGGTGCGGCTTAAGTCCAGCAGTGGACGTCCTTCAGCTGCAATGATAATTATGATGATGAAAAATTATGGCAGATAAAATCTCATTTAATTAAACTTAAATTTCAAGCCCCTAATGACGCCAATTAAGAAACCACAATAAGTACTTCACGGAAACGTGTATGTTTTTAAATATAATTAATTTGTAATGAACACAGAACTTCGGTTTCAGGAAACGCCTTGTTAACGTAAATTGCTGTATTACGACTGTTAAAATTGACCGCTCTATATTTCGTACTGGACTTTTTTATGGTCCAATTTGTGTCATGTTTTATTTGTTACGAAGTTTTATTTCTTTTGTTATATTATGTTGTGTAGAAGTTAAATTGGTATGATAAAAATGGCAATGGATTATGAAATATAGATGGTTTTAGAAGGTGTTTCAGCATTCTGGAAAATAGTGATTTTCCTGCCCAATGTTACTTGTATATTTTTAACCCCCGACGGAAAAAGAGGGGTGTTATAAGTTTGAGGTGTGTTGCTGTGTATCTGTGTATCTGTGTGTCTGTGTATCTGTGTATCTGTGTATCTGTGTATCTGTGTATCTGTGTATCTGTGTATCTGTGTATCTGTGTATCTGTGTATCTGTGTGTCTGTCTGTGGCATCATAGCGCCTCAACGGATGAACCGATTTTGATTTAGTTTTTTTTGTTTGAAAGGTGATTGTATCGAGAGTGTTCTTAGCAATGTTTGAATAAAATCGGTTCAGCCATTCAAAAGTTATGCGCGTTTTACTGTTTAGATCGTGATGTTTTCGGAAGATAAATATGTCGGGGGTTTTTTAAATTTTGAAATTTTACTTGTCTATTTACATGCCAACCGCCACGCTATCATTTACTCTATTTTATTTCATATATCTAGGCAATGGAAAATAATTTTGTAACATTGTAAAAAAAGTTAATTCAAAAAATCAATAAACACGACTGCTGAAGAAGCGAACTAAAAAGACGTAAACAAGAAGGAAATCATGCTGTGCAGTCGGAGGATATTTTTAATTATTAATTATTTTTTTTGGAATTCTTTACATTTAAACAATTTAATAAGTGTTATATATTTTTGAAATCACCCCTTAAAACTATTTATTTTGATACCCCACACTACGCGTTACGAAGTAAAAAAAATGGGGTCTCCACAATATGGCGACCAAAATCCAACATTTTTCTATTTTCCAATTCTAATATCGCCAGTGACACTTGCAATGTTAAGACAAATCGATGGACGTAAGAATAATCAAAATCGGTCAAAGCGTTTGGTATCTAGAACGCCGCTTAAGAACAAACATACATATTTGAAGGTATGCGGAACAGGGTGTAAAGTCCCACGAACCTCCATAGAAAAGGCAGGATCCTCCGCCCAGACGGGTGTTGTGCCTGGTCCAATGGTTGATGTCGGACTGTTGTATGTGTTCTAATCGCGCCGAAAACTTTGCTTGCGCGATGCAGGATTTGTGTGACGTCATGTCATTAGTTCGTAAGTGGCGGCGTTGGTACACATACATAGACTGATAAACACAATACCCTCTTTCGGCAGTCTGGTAAAAAGATTACATTTCACAAGTAGGTATAATGAAAAGAAAAATACCCCCCCCCCCCCCCCCCCTCCACTACAAAAAGTTGTGAGTTTATGTATATTTGTTAGTATTTAATATTGAGTTTTTAAAGACTGTACCAGTGGTGTCACATCCCATACAAAGAAACTGTCCCGACGTACTGTACTGATTATACTGATTATTTTTTGTATATCAATCGCATTCGGTTCCGTTCCACGGATATGGATGGTGATCTATATATCGCCGTGGTAAGGAACCGAACGCGATCGATTTCCAAAAAAATAATCGGAATAATCAGAAGAAAAACGCTAGTTACATCGGCACGGTTTCTTTGTATGGGATGAGGCATCTGTATGCTAGTATTATATTATCTGTGACTGTACTAATTTTACTTTTTCTTTGTTTCAGGTAAGTCAAAACTGTTACTATTCTGCGTACCGACCGGAACTTTCTAATAAAACGTAAGAATAAACTAATATTTTTTTCCCCTTTTTCTTAGAAAGTTATATTGAATCCACAAAAAAATAACTAAATGTAAAAAGTAATTACCTATTCAATGAGAGCGAAAGTATCGCTTTGTAATAATAACTTTTTATAAAAAGAGAAAAATAAACTGGGACCTATTCGGACCCTACATTTTTAATAATTTTGCGATTATTGTGATGGACAAAACGTATTTCTGCGAAAATTTTGTATAATGTCATACAATTTTTCTGATGCCAATCTGGAGCTGAATATATTATCTTTAAATTAAGACAATGATATCTTCACATCTTTGATTGCATATACATTAAAATTGTACCTGAAAAGCACTGTTATTTGTAGAAAAATGTAATAGCGTCCTTAAATTCTTGTTTACAAATGATCAAACACAGAAATAAAAAAGGGGTTCGCAGATGTGTACAGTTCACCTTGGTACACTCTCATTTCAGCGGTTATGTTCAAGTTTCATGAGGTAATCTATTCCGGCATTGTTAGTACCAATTTTTGTCGTTATGGACTCTGACTTCCAAAAAGTAAGTTATTTTTTTACTTTGTAGTGTTTTTATTTGGAAGTCGGTAGTACATACTTTTTTGTAAAAGTAAAAGTTTTTTTTTATTTTTCACTTTGTTGTTGTACCTAATAGGCAACTTGTCTTTAGTAAGGTACCTATAATGCCGGAATAGATTACCCGAATACTATGAAACTTGAACATAACCGGTGAAATGAGAGTGTAACAAGGTGATTTGTACACATCTGCTTACCCATTTAGAGCGTACTGGCGTGATGTTATGTGTAAGAAAGAAAGAAAGAAAGAAAAAATATTTATTTGTGACCCGCACAGGAGACACGAGAAATATGAATAAAATTAAACAATAATATAAAATAAAAAAATTAAAACCCTGTGCGAGACCAAAAAGGTTCCTATCTCAGCATGTGCAGCGATATCCAAAAAGAAAATAACGCGTTAAAATGGTATAAACAATAAACAGGCATGCGATTGCAGCAATCCTGAGAGATTTGCCGTCATTTATTGAAGTTATATTATCCCTCCGTTATTATTTATTAGTCTCCGAAGTTCTTCATCAGATCTTCACCAAATTAAAATGGCACCAATTTTGGAACATAATCTTTCATACGATAAAGAATTTTCAAAATCGTTCCTCAATTGATGGAGACATCGGTGAACATACGCAAAAAAATATTTTTGTCGAACATAGAACCTCCTTTTTGGAAAGTCTGTTAAAAATGCATCCATTTCAACTTCACTTTCATTATATTACTAAAATATATCGCAAGTCCGCGATAACAGTTTTATCAACCACTATATATATTACCCCGTCATTTCGTATAACGCCGTCATTTCGAAGGGCGGTCATCTCTTGGGAAATTACCTTTTACATGGAGGCCATAATATTTAATAGTTATTATTTACACTATTATTGTTTGGGCCCTGGTAATGGCAGTAAGCATGTCTCTTAAAAACATGCAATAAATGGTATTTAAACTGATATTGCCAAATATTTTGGTGTACTTGTACACCCGTTCTTTGCCTTCCAGAGAATGCTGGCGGCATGTTATGTTTTGGTATTATTGCTAATTTAAGAGCAGTGTTGGCCCAGTGGTATCGGCCCCGACTTATGTGTCGTAGGTCGTGGGTTCGAACCCTGGCAGGCGCTTTACTTTGTGTAAATTGCATCACCACTGCTAATAAGACGGTGAACATCGTGAGGAAACCGGCATGTCCTAGAACGGGGTGTGTTTCATTGGTTGGTTTGGTGCCAATACTTACGCAGCTCTCACGTTCACATACATTTCATAATATTAGTTTAGAAAACGACTGCCCTAATCATGGTGAGGTAGTTTTTGAAGCGGTACTGAATATTTGAAATACTGATGCACCATGCCATGCAATATCATCACAGACATATACCTAACACATCCATACCCTTCAAACAGGAATAATATAGCAACGCCGCTTGGCGACAGAAATAGCCGCCCAAATCTACTTCACCAATGTTGAAATTACGCTTACGAATTTCTGTGACCCGAACACCGAACGGGTGACGTATTTATCTACATTCTGAATATGGCGGTCAGTTTTAGGCAATCAATTAGATATATAAAAGTTTTGCTAACTGTCCGGAGAGTCATATTAAAGCGTGTTAGGACTTGACTAAGTATATATATTTTGAAAACGAATATTTTTAAATGATCTAAGGTAAAAGAAATGTTTCATGGGCAGAAAAATGATAATTCTATTTAGTCCGTCAGTGAGATTATCAAATAATATTGGACACGTAGTTTTTGCTTTTCCAAATCAATGAGTGTCATAATATAAAAAAAAAAACAAACAGACTTCCAAAACAAAACACTTCAAAGTGAAAAATAACTTTCTTTTCTGAAGTCGGTGTCTTTTGTACCCATTGTTTTCCGTTATTCGACACCGACTTCGGAAAAGAAATTTATTTTTCACTTTGAAGTGTTTTGTTTTGGAAGTCGGTTTGTTTTTTTTGTTAAAAAGTTTTTTATTTTTCTCTTTTTAGTTTTGGTAGGTACCTCCAATTAATATGAAAATCATTTATAGCCAAAGTACAACTTATGACAATTCCAATAAGCCCAAACACGACTAGGATACATTGTTCTATTTCGGGTTTCCAGTTGCCATTGTGGTCTTCTTCATCAGTTCCACTTCAACAAATGATACTTTCTGAGTGCTTTATTGATGAAAATACCAAAATCGCTACATGTATGCCTATAATATTTGAGGAGTTCCCTCGATTTCTCTAGGATTCCATCATCAGATCCTGGTTTCCTTTTCATGGTACCACCCTTGGGATATCTCCTTTCCAAAAAAAAAAGGATCTTCAAAATCGGTTCATAAACGACGAAGTTATCCGCGAACACACATAAAAAAAATATATATATACGGTCGAATTGAGAAACCTCCTCCTTTTTGGGAAATCGGTTAAGAATTGAGAAACCTCCTCCATTTTGGGAAATCGGTTAAAAATGAAACACAAAAGTTCATCATTTGTACAATATCAAAAGATATGAAGGTATGGTTTGTATAGTGTTATTAATTTTATATAGACTTAAATATGTCTGGCTCTGTTTAGCAGAATACCATAAAGTTAAAGCGCCTCAAAGTTCAGGAGTGGGGGCTTGTGACGTCACTGAGGCAGTATAAAGTGTACAAGCGGCGTGACGTCACACTATATTTCAACGTGTTATATCGTCGTCACTTCATGTGTACGTGTAAAAAGAATAACATACAGTTCTATATTTTCAATTAATCTACCTGACGGACAAAAAAAAAATTTCTGTGAACTACCCTATTGATGAAAATTGCTTTATTTCCGAAACTTACCCAAAATTTTAAGAAAAAACATGAGTAAATAGTTTTCATATAATCACCTCCATCAAATTCTTCAAAGAAGACAGGCGTGTGAAATGCCTTTGTGTATTAAGTATTGATCATAGAAAAATCTATATGATGACGTAACCGAAAACTACGGAATACTGCACTGTACGTGGCCTAACACTCTTCGTATAATATTCACAACGAATCTTTGTGTCTCTGAATTGGCTGCAAGACCCTGCGCAGTAGCTATTTTTGTGTCAATGTTGAAGGTATAGGTAGCAATGTATAACTGTGTCTTTCACTCGCTTACGTTTGTCGCATCATCAGGATGTCGACGGATCTCGCTTACTCTATGCAGTTAAACCGTTTCTTGCGCAATAGTTGACAGAGCCAACTTCAGAGAGACAAAGATGCGCTGTGACTATTATTCTGATTATTCTTTGTTCTTAATTTAAATTTTCTTCGACCAGTACTCTTCCTCGTCGATAGCCTTAGCTCTGGCCTCGCAAAGGTCTCTATAATACGTACATAGCCGTTTTTTTCTTTTTTTAACGGCCTAGATGGACATGAAAGTGGCAGTCCATTACTATCCATCTTATATCCGACAATCGTACGACAGCTGGATTATTGGAAAGGTCAGCAATTCTGCCTGAACTTTTAACCTATAGAGGTGAACTTTTTTCTTTGAAGGTTCCTTTTATTGACCTGTTGAGTTAGTTAGGTTTTACTGGGCTGTGTTATTGGCCTGTGAATTAATCTACTTTGTACAGAGAAAGAATTTAGTTTTTTT
This sequence comes from Orthosia cruda, assembly GCA_964057195.1. Lineage (NCBI taxonomy): Eukaryota > Metazoa > Arthropoda > Insecta > Lepidoptera > Noctuidae > Orthosia > Orthosia cruda. The sequence continues at coordinate 8,991,309 of OZ059852.1, read as the reverse complement.
TTATGGTATGCGTCGTGCCTGGCGCAAAAAACCCTAAATAACAAGCTTTTATTTAACTTGCAATGTATGTATGTAACTGTGTTCGGGTCAAATCTTGCAACTGAATTTTAAAGCAATTATACTCCACCGATTAAGATGAAATTTTGCATACACGTTTAGTTTGATGGATAGATAGATAAATTATTTATTCAGCGCATACAAAAGACACAGCACAGCACACAAAATCACAATCAAATAGGATTGGTTTGGATAACAATACATAGTTAGCCAAATGACGTCTTTCTAAATCAAATATGGCGGACGGCCCAAGATGGCGGATTTTTTGTGCACTGCCATGATAAATATGGAAATCAAATAAAAGGATTTTCTGAGAAGAATACGAAAAAAACTTGTTTTAAAAAAAGATTATTAAATAATAATTAATTCTATTTTTCTAACCATCAACGGACCGGCCTCTGCATGCTTAACCTAAACGATTGGCCCTTGTGGCTGTTATTACTTCCTCCATCATAAATATAAGAATGAAGTCTTCCATATTCACTACATAGTATAAAAGAAAATCCCTTTACTGCATCTGTCTGTCTGTCTCTACGTGGTAGACTCAAAAACTACCGAACGAATTTTCATTCAGTTTTTACTAATCGACGGATTGATTTATGAATAAGTTTTAGGTGTATTCAGTGAGGTTTTTTTCTTTTTAATATCGTCGCACATGCTGAGATAGGAACCTTTTTGGCCTCGCGCGAGGTTTTTTATTTTATTTTTTGTGTTTTGCTTAATTAGTGACTCCTGTGCGGGTCACAAATAAATATTTTTCTTCTTCTTTCTTCTTCTTCTAAATTGGCTGAAATATGACGATGGTAGCTGAAGAAGTGGGAAGAAAATCATGCTGGCTGGGAAATTTATTGCTGTGCGCCAAGTAAACCATTAGAGTTATATGAAAACCTACTCGTGTGAAACCGGGGCGGGTTACTAGTTATATCCCCGTAAGCTAAGCAATAGCAGGAAAATACTATGATGAGAAAAACGGACAATAGGTTGAGAAAACAATAAACAAGGAAAGACATTATTGTCTTGACCTTATAGTATGTGTAAGTCACTACTTACACATACTATAAGGTCAAGTCCCTACTGTCATAAGTCATCAGTCACTACTGATGAATGATTAACCAACTTTATAAAAGAAAGCTTCTTCGAATGGACTGAAGATAGGTATTAGTAAAATCGACCAGAACATTTACTTTTATAGTACATTATGGTACAAGTGTGTAATGTTGGTGATTACCGCTGAGGCGTCATTGAGACCCGAGCCGTTAGGTGAGGGTCTTAAGAGAGCTGAGGACGGTAATCATCAATACACACGTGTATCATACGACGTTTTTCAACACACTTGTGAAGAAAATATTATTAAAAAATCATTTCCAACAGTGAAAACGAGTTGTGAATTTTTTTTCGCAAATGCGGGCAATATTAATCAGTTTTCCTATGCGCGCGCATCTAACAATGGCGATCGGCCATAGACTAAAAATTATGAGCAATATTTTTTTTGGCTTTTCGCGGATAGCGTTTTAGCCACGTACAAAATGGGGAATTTCAAGTTTTCTTTATTACAGACAAAAACAAAAGTTATATTCAAGTGAAAATTTTATTTAATAAACACGTACAAGTTGAAATTATCTATTTAAATACGAAGTTGCATGAAATGTGTTGCATTTGTACTATTGAGCACGATCTTTTTTGTATCGAAACTTTTTTAAGAACAAAGCAACTCAACCAATAAATAAAATAAAAAACTGTTTATCTCACTTGTGAATAATAGTAATGAAAAAGTCACAGTTTGCCTAATTGCATTGAAATTAGAGCCACTTTATGAGCAAGTGTGTTGAAAAATATATTTTTCAACACACTTGCTCATAAAGTGGATCTAATTTCAATGCAATTAGGCACATAATGACACCTGTAATCAAACTTTGACTTTTTCATTGCTATTATTCACAAGTGAGTTATAGAGCTTCTTTTTTTTAATTTATTGGTTGAGTTGCTTTGTTCTAAAAAAAGTTTCGATACAAGAAAGATCGTGCTCAATAGTGCAAATGCAACACATTTGATGCATAGATAATTTCAACGTTTACGTGAATTACAAATAAAACTTTCACTCAAATATAACTTTTGTTTTTCTTTGTAATCTTGAAATTCCCCATCTTGTACGTGGCTAAAACGCTATCCGCGAATAGCAAAAAAAATATAAAGTAACCTCATTATTTTAGTCCATGGCCGATGGCCATTGTTAAATGTGCGCGCATGGGAAAACTGATTCAGTTTGCCCGCCATTGGGATAAAAAAATCACAACTCGTTTTCACTGTTGGAAATGATTTTTTTGTATTATTTTCTTCACAAGTGTGTTGAAAAACGTCGTATGATACACGTGTGTATTGATGATTACCGTCCTCGGCTCTCTTAAGACCCTCACCTAGCGGCTCGGGTCACAATGGCGCCTCAGCGGTAATCACCAACATTACACACTTGTACCATAATGTACTATTTTATCCCTGTATTTTGCCACGTGTACAATCATCCAAACATCACGTTCGAAATTCGAACGGTGTTTCGTTGTGAATCCACGATGACGGACTTTAAAACAAAAATAATTGAGTTCGCTTTCGAATTGTGTGCGCTCACTTGAGTGAAGTGAGCTGTGAACTTTACAGAACAGCATTAGCTTTTCGGACTTGAGACTACCCGTAACGACTTGCATAGATATCGAATGATAGCTGATATCGAAAGTTTAACTTGCTATCCTAAGCATGGAGCCATTTCATGACACCCTCTAGGCCTCGTGCTGCGTTTGCACTTAGCGCCGGTGGCAGCCTCGCCTGTTGGTGTGTCAGCCGTAGCTGACACCGCCTTGAGAAACGACTTTTTTTGGAACTGTTTGCCAATTATTGGCTTTAGATGCTTCTGCCAGTGGGGCTTCGGCAAGATTCGTCAGGTCCCTCTCAGAGACCGCAGCCGTAAACGCAACCTTTGTTTTAGGCGCATCTACATTTTCAGTACTCCTCGAGTCGCCGTGAGCGCGAACTGTCCTTGTCCTTTTGGTCAGGGTAGTATTAGGGGGCGCATCTATGGACGCAGATGAGGTCGGGTTGCTGGGGACGCAGCCTGTTGTGGTGCATCCCTTGCGGTTGCCTTCATCATCGCATCCTTGGACGCAGCCGACCGTTTGTGTTTGTTGGGTTAGCATTAGGTGGTTGTCGCTTAGGCGCATCTTGAGACGCAACCCTTGCGTTAGACAAGAACAAATGACATTGTTAGCAGAAATAGCAACATCGAATTTTCGATTTGTCCCTTACATTGCGAATCTAAAAAAAACTTTAAAGAATAGCACTAAACCTCTGAAATTTTACCTCAATTCTATTGATAGTCTAAGATAATTACATACATACATACATACATAAACTCACGCCTTTTTCCCATGGGGGTAGGCAGAAACTACAGAACGCCACCTGCTACGATCCTTACATACTTCTTTTGCTTCACTCACATTCATGCATCTAGTCATACACACACGCCAGTTATGAGTACTGCGCACCTGGCCTTTTTGAAGAACATCACCTATAAGGTATATGTATGTCTTTCTAGGGCGTCCCCTCCTGGCGTTTCCATTCACGTCTGCCTTGTAAATACATTTCGTTAGTCGCCTTTCATTCATCTTCTCAACATGGCCAAACCATCTTAACATACTCTTTTCAATTTTAGTCACTACATCTTCTTTTAGACCACAACGTTGTCTTATTACCTCATTCCTCAACCTATCATTTAAAGTTACCCCACACATACTTCTCAAGGAGCGCATTTCTACAGCATTACTTTCATGTTCTACTTTCATGTCTTTTTTGCCATACCCACCCTTCACTTCCATACATAAGTGTAGGCGAGTCGAGCTTCAGGAGACATGCTGGTCACAACCGCATGTATAGCACCATTCACTTTATTCCCTGCATTCACTCTCCTTTCCACATCCTCTTCAATCTTTCCATCCCTTGTGAACATACTTCCCAGATATACAAACTCGTTCACTTGCTCCACACTCTTATCATTTATTTTCACTTCACACTCCGATACATCGTCTTCTCTTTCAAACACCTATTCTTCATATACCTTAGTCTTGTTCACATTTATACTCATACCTAAGATAATTGTAGTATCTAATCTCAGATATCGTATATACATATAATGTCAGTTAATTGGAGCAAGTTAACGAGTTCAGTCAGCTATAGCAAGCCATGATTGACTGTTAGCTCAGCCAACCAACACTGACTGTACTGATGTGTGAAGTTGTCAAGATTTCGTTATAGACTGTATTTAAATCCTAGACAATGTTTACGGGTTGTAATATTATTTCAAAAATTTCGGTCGGCGCCATCTTGTTTTTTCATTTTGACCCCATAGGTTACAGCTCACCTCACTCAAGTGAGCGCACATAACTCGAAAGTGAACTCATTTGTTTTTAAAGTATATTTCACCGTTCGAATTTTAAAGTGATTTCTAGAAAGAGAATTGATTTAAAAAAAAAATTGTTGTAACAAAGATGGAGGTAGCAAGATGTAATGTAACAAACTTATAATAAGGCATAGGCCACCCAGATAGATTCAAGATATAGAAGAAATTCTGTGCGTGACGAAGCCTTTACTAAAAAAAAAACACAAAAAATTAACCGACTTCTAAAGAAAAACATTAAAAAGTACAAAAATAACTTTCGTTTCGGCAATCGCTGTATTTGGTACCTCTTGTTTTTAACCGACTTCAAAAAAGGAGGAGGTTCTCAATTCTTATCGATTCTACACACCGACTTCCGAAACAAAACTTATATTTTAGTGTTTTTCTTTAGAAGGCTGTTTGCTTTTATTTGTCTCTTTTTAGTTTTAGTACCCTATAATTTAAAATTTAGCGAGTTCTACAGTAAGATAACTAAAGTATTGACAAAATACCCATAATAACTTAATTTAGACATTCGTGCTGTATGTCGCTAAGGAGTTCGGTTGCATGGTCCATATCTTGAAAACTGTTGAACTGATTTTGATGAAACTTGCACGGTGCCTTAAATTGAGGGATACTTAATTCAATTTAAAAAAAAAGATCCGATACTTCATCATCATCATCATCATATCAGCCGAAAGACGTCCACTGCTGGACATAAGCCTCCCCCAAGCTTCCCCACATCGACTGGTCCCGTGCGTCTCGCATCCAGCGGATCCCCGCAACCTTCACCAGGTCATCGGTCCACCTAGTGGGAGGCCTTCTAACGCAGCGTCTTCCGGTTCGCGGTCGCCACTCCAGAACCATTCTGCCCCAATGGCCATCCGTTCTGCGAGCAATGTGCCCTGCCCACTGCCACTTAAGTTTGGCAATTTTTCGGGCTATGTCGGTAACCCTGGTTCTCTTGCGGATCTATACGTTTCTGATTTGATCACGCAAGGAAACTCCGAGCATGGCCCTCTCCATTCCCCTTTGAGTGACGTAGTAGTAAGGTTTCTGATGAGGCCCATTATTAGCGACCACGTCTCAGAGCCATATGACATAACTGGCAACACACACTGGTAGAGGATAGGCTTTCGTCTTGAGACACTGTGGTGTGTTGGACGAGAAGACACGACGCAACTCCGATACTTAGTTTTGGAGAAATGCATCGACAAACACACATACATACAATCAAACATACATACACATGAAATTTGGCACACATGATTAGAATCCCAAATAGAATAACATATGTACATATTGTGCAATTATAACAATATTACATACATAAGTGTCGAATTGACTACCTCCTTTTTTTAAGTCGGTAAAAAATTAAATAATCTACCTGTAAAAGTGAGACGGACCTAGCAACACTCTGACCTAGGTAGTACCAATTTATTTAAGTTCAATCTAAAACCGTAAAATGTAAAAGGGAAAAAGCCGTAAAAAGGATCAAATTGGACCTACAGACCAGGTTATATTTCAAAAGAGAGTTATTTGTGAACCTTTTGAATTTTTACTCATTTTAATTCCGTTTGTAACACGACCTTGTATCAAATATTAGGTAAAGGAAGCTTGAAATTGGAGTCCATTTTCGCTTTGTAGGAAGATAAGAGATAAAATTGACACCCTGTCTTATTTCTTTTTGAATCATTGCCATCCTTGAAAGGATCGTTTTATTTTCTAAACGTCATTTTGAAATTGGAACTCGTTGTGAGTCCGCGACTTCGATGAAGAATACACGTGAATTCTTCATCAAAGGTCCGCGATGATTTGTTTTAAAAACAAATGAGTTCGCTTTCAAAGGCGCAGATACGCCTCAGCAGCTAATTTTAAAATGAGAATCACGTCTAAACGACTATTCGTATTTTTTAACCATCTTATCAAAAAGGAGGAGGTTCTATGTTCGATATTCGTATGTTTTTTTTTAATGTATGTTCTCCGATATCTCCGTCAATTGTGGACCGATTTTGAGAATATTTTTTTTTTTGTTTAATGAGTATGTTCCGAAATTGATCCCATTTTAATTTGGTGCAGATTTGATTAAGAACATCGGAGATATACGACAGAACTCTTCAATAAATAACGGCAAATCTCTCGGGATTGCTGCAATCGCATGTCTGTTTATTGTTTATACCATTTCATAACATAACATCACGCCAGTACGCTCTAAAGGGGTACGAAGATGTTCACCTTGGTACACTCTCATTTCACCGGTTATGTTCAGTTTCATGATATTCGGGTAATCTATTCTGGCATTATAGATTTTACCTTACTTAACTACTTGCCTATTAGGTAGGTACAACTAAAAAGTGAAATATAAAAAAACTTTTTTGCAAAAAAATAAAATCTACCGACTTCCAAATAAGAAAACTCAAAGTGAAAAATAACTTGATGACTACAAAGTCGGTGTCTTTGGTAGGTACCATATTTTGAGTTATTGACACAGACTTCCAAAAGTAAAGTTATTTTTCATTTTGTAGTTTTCTTATTTGGAAGTCGGTAGTATTTGCTTGCAAAAAAGTTTATTTATTTGGAAAAAATGTATTTCATTAGACAATTTTCTTAATGATTTGATCTTAGAAAAATTGACTTTTAGTAGTGTAATTAATTTGTAAAGTTATGTCTAACTCGGACAAAAACACGACAATATCACCAAAACCGCCGGGCGTATTTTAATGAAATTAACACCATCTCAAAGACAATTTAGTCGGCTTTTTTAACCGACTTACCAAAAATGAGGAGGTTCTATGTTCGACTTGGTGTATGTTTTTTTTTATGTTTGTTTACCTATATCTCCGTCAATTGTGGAGCGATTTTGAAAATTCTTTTTTTATCTGAAAGAGTATATTCCGAAATTGGTTCCATTTTAATTTGGTGAAGATCTGATGAAGAATTTCGAAGATATACAGCAGCAGTCTTCAAACACGTATGGTGAGCGAACTACTGCTTATATTATACCGAGACTTATTAACAGTCTACCCTCAGAAATAAATAATTGTATATCAGACAAAAATATAAAATTTAAGCTTAAACAATATTATTTAAGTATTATTTAGATAATGCAGAGATGTTTGTGGTACAAGCTAGTTAAAGACCTAAATAATAATATAGGTCTTTAACTAGTTTGAGTTGTTATTAATTGTTATCGCCTTTAGCGTTCTTTTTTTTTATATATAGCACATAAATAAACATACTAATAGACTCACGATAGCACAAGTTTAAACCTTAGTGGTTTTTGGTTGCTATCTAATACGAATAAACCTGTAACTTTTTGTATAATTGATAAATAAAGGAAAAAAAAACAAAATGGCAAATCTCTCGGGATTGCTGCAATCGCATGTCTGTTTATTGTTTATACCGTTTCATAGCGCAACATCACACCAGTACGCTCTTAAGGGGTACGCAGATCTCTCATTTCACCGGTTATTTTCAAGTTTCATGATATTCGGGTAATATATTATGGCATTATAGTTACCTTACTAAAAAACTTGCCTATTAAGTAGGTACAACTAAAATGTGAAAAATAAAAACTTTTTTGCATAAAAATACTACAGACTTCCAAATAAAAAACTACAAAGTGAAAAATAACTTCATTTTTGAAAGTCGGTGTCCATAACGCAAAAAATTGGTACCGAAAGACACCGTATATAGTATTTTTTTGCAAAATAGTTTTTTATACAAATAACTACTGCACTTCAGTTCGCGCGGGTGTGAAACGAGTGCGCATATTGTTCCCTCAAGGTCGTTGGCGTCTTAAGCGAGGTGAGCAGTGAACTTTATACAATGATCTTGTAAACACATATAAAATAAACACCAGAACTATGGTTTGTCTATGCAAAACCCCTAACAATTTAAACACAACGTAACTAAAGTGCCTTGCATTCTAAGCAACTTGCAACATAACGAAAGTTTCACTAAAAGCAGTGTAGCGGTTTTGATGTTTTGCTTACACAAACAGACTAAGCTTTTGATGTGGCGGTCAAACAATCCCCAAGTTTGTATGTTTGTTTAGAGAAACAACTTGTATGTATGGTATAGAATGTAGGTATCTAATAAATGAAATAAGTTGCACCGTAATTAAACTCTGTTACGTTGGTCTAGTGGACGCAAGTGCGACTTTCAGGCATTCGGTTCTAGGTTCGATCACCAAATTGAAAAAAGTGGATTTAGATTTTTAACCGACGTTCCAAAAACAAGAAGGTTCTATGTTCAACATAATATTTTTTTTGTATGTGAACGGATTTGGATCTTTTTCTATTTTAAAATGCATTTTCCCATATTGGTCCACCAACCAAATACGAACCGTACACAAAACAATTGAAGCCGCTCAGGTTTATCAAGTTGCACTTCAGTAAGGTCAAGATAGCTGGCATCAGCATAATCAAGGATGGGTAGCAGAAGAGATTGTGCAAGCGCAATCTTGGTTGCAGTCGGCAGAAAATTACGCAGTCGTCTCAAAGATCATACCAACCAAAAGACTTCTACTGCAGAATATAGGTCTCCACCACATAATGAATAATAACAATCATGGAAACCGTATTAGGTACTAAAACCCATAAATGTATGTAGGTACTAGCAGGTATAAGTCCCAATCTTACATAACCCTTGCTGAGCTCAACGGTTTCACCAATACGCTACACCCTAATTCCGTCACGGCTGAACTCAATTTATCACTGTGCCAAACTCCAGCCGGTCCTAATCTGTAGTCCGATCCTAAGAGCGGCTCTTAAGTGCACTTTGTTAATTTGACAGCTCGCCCCTGTTATTGTCTGAGCAGGGGAGTAGCAATTGACAGGTGATTGGGAATTTGAGATGGTCGTTTTAAAAGTGAAAAAGTTTAAGTGATAAAAGAGGATTATGCCATTAAAAAAATGGGGAAAATAGGTTTTAAAACGCCTCTCAACTCTGTCCGGTTCAGCTACCAGTGCCATCAGATGAAGCTAAGTACCAGTATTTTAGTAGAGCAGAGGTGGTCCAGTGGTAACGACTCCGACTTACGTCGTAGGTCGTGGGTTTGAGCCCAGGCAGGCGCATTCATCATTATCAGCCTATAGGAGTCCACTAATGGACATAGGCTTCTCCAATTGCACGCTATTTGGTTCGATTTTCGGCAACTTTCATCCAGTTACTACCAGCCACCCTGCGAAGATCATCGCTCCAGCTAGCCTGAGTGCGTCCTACCTTACGTTTACCAGTTCGCGGTCTCCACTCAAGAACACGTTTACCCCAACGGTCATCGGTTCTACGACTTATATGGCCAGCCCATTGCCACTTCAGCTTACTTATTCTGTGAGCTATGCCGACAACTTTGGTTCTCTGCCGGATCACCTCGTTTCGTTCGGCAGGCGCATTACTCTGTGTAAATTATTTCATAGCCACTGCGCAGGGTCTTGCAGCCAACTTCAGAGACACAAAGATCCGCTGTGAGTGTTATAGCCGACTTACACGACACCGCTCCCACCTGGAAAATGTTCATTGAAATGTGAGCTTCAGGGCGTCCTCTGTAGACTTACTTTACACTAGCTGACCCTCGGGGCTTCGCTCCCGTCAACTGCCTACCTACCCTGGCTACCCTGCCTACCCTGCCTACCTTGCCTATCCTGCCTACCATGCCTACCCTGCCTGCCCTGCCCCTACCCTGCCTTCCCTGCCTACCCTGGCTACCCTGCCAACCCTGCCTGCCCTGCCTACCCTGGCTACCCTACCTACCCTGCCTACCCTGCCTAACCTGCCTACCCTGCCTACCCTGCCTATCCTGTCTATCCTGCCTACCCCTGGCTACCCTGCCTACCCTGCCTACTCTGCTTACCATGCCTACCCTGCCTACCCTGCCTACCCAGCCTACCCTGCCTACCCTACCTATCCTGCCTACCCTGCCTTTCCTGCCTACCCTGCCTACCCTACCTTTCCTGCCTACCCTGCGTATCTTGCCTACCCTGCCTACCCTGCCTACTCTGCTTACCTTGCCCACCCAGCCTATCCTGCCTACCCTACCTATCCTGCCTGTCCTGCCTTTCCTGCCTACCCTGCCTACCCTGCCTACCCTGCCTACCCTGCCTACCCTGCCTACCCTGCCTTTCCTGCCTACCCTGCCTATCTTGCCTACCCTGCCTACCCTGCCTACTCTGCTTACCCTGCCTACCCTGCCTAACCTGTCTTTCCTGCCTACCCTGCCTATCCTGCCTACCCTGCCTACCCTGCCTACTCTGCCTACAATGCCTATCCTGCCTACTCTGCTTACCAAACTCACCAACTTTACCTCTTTATAATATTAGTATAGATTGACAAATTAGCAAACAGCTCTCTATAAGCAAGCTTACCGCCATCGTACCACTCGATAGTTGACGTCTCGCTTACCGCATGCTTACCACGCGCTTCAAGTGAGCGACCCGCGCGCTGTACGCACGCAGACTGCTCGCTTGAAGCACGTTGCTAGCTTGTCGAAAAAGGAAGGCAAAAGCGGTCTTCGCGCGGACAGCTGGTTGACTGAAAATACGAACCAAGACAGTATTTTCATTCCTCAACAAGACCCCAACAAACACCAAAATACAGTCCACTTCAGTCTGTAAGCGCGTGGACGGCTGGTTGCCAGGTAGCTGTCGGCGAGTGGATAACAAAAACGCAGTCAGCTCCGTTTGAGATGGGATTGTGCGGGAGCAGTTTTGGAATGGGGTCGTGTAAATGAGTTACGACCTTTACTTTAAAAATAAAACAAATTATTATAAAAACAAAAAACCCGACTGCTAAATAATTATTATTGAAAAAAAAGGTTAATTCAAAAAATCAAAAAACCTAACTGCTTCAGAAGTGTTACATATTTTTGAAATCATCTCGGAAAACCAATTATTTTGATACTTCACACAATGGGATAGGAAGAAAAATAAAAATTGGGCCCTCACAATATGGCGCCCAAAATCCGCCATATCTCTATTTTCCAATTTTATTGTAGCCAGTGACACTCGCAAGGTTAAGACGAATCGATTGACGTAAGAAACATCAAAATCGGCCAACGCGTTTGGTCTCTAGAATGCCACTTAGGAACAAAAATACATACAAAAAAAATACATAGACTGACGACATTAGCCTCTTTCGGCAGTCGGGTAACAAATGAGTTCGCTTTCGAATTGTGTACGTTCACTTGAGTGAGGTGAGCTGTGAACTTTACACGATAGCACTTTATGTCATTTACAGATTTGCTGTAAAGTTTTTAACAAAAACTTGCCAGCAAGAGACCTACATACGATTCCAATATTTACCCCACTGAAAGGTAACCCCACTCAGCGGTAGACCAATAAATAACCCTTGTAACACTTATGTTTCACACCCAATATGACACAAATTGCCTACAATACCTGTAATACCGAGGAATATGGAGGCAATTGTGATGGGATACGGGTTTTATTTATTTTCTTCTAAGGATCGACTGTAGATTTTCGCTTGTTGAAATATTACTGTGAGTTGTTATGATATTCTAGTAAACAGATACGTTATGAAATCGAATACGTCCTAATTAGGACGTATAGTCTTTAGTATATGTCACGTATGGCGAAGAGCGATGCGCTTTGTTAAAAAAAAACAAAATTAAAAAATTCCATCGAGTGTTTTTAGAAAGTGTACCAATTATGATACCGAAGTACATAAATAAAACAGAAGGGATCTCATACCATTATCACATCACATCATCAGCCTATTAATGTTCCCACTGCTGGGACACAGGCCTCCTCTCTGTGAGAGGGGATGGGCCGTAATCCACCACGCGGGCCCAGTGCGGGTTGGTGGATGTCACATGTCTTCGAATTTTTGGTTCTAGGTCATGCCGGTTTCCTCACGATGTTTTCCTTCACCGTTTTGAGAGCAGTGGTGATGAAATAATTTACACAAAGTAAAGCGCCTGCCTGGGCTCGAACCCACGACCTACAACTTGTAAGTCGCGGCCGATACCACTGGGCCACCACTGCTCCTTACCATTATGTAAGTACGAAATACACCACAATTTACACATTTTTTTACCTAATATTCTGATATTTGGAGGTTAGAAAAAGAAAGAGATGGTAAATACATTGGTGGCCAGCATAATGTTTATTTACATTCACACACAATTGACAAACACTAGCTGTCTCTTTTTTTCTTGTTGGTTTTAACAAGCCATCCTTTTCGTCTTGTAGTGAAATGTCAGATGAATGAAAACTGTGTAGATGATATGTGGTATGTGCTGCCGCTGCTGTGCGGAACACTTTTTTCGGTTGTTTTGTTAGTGTATAACGTATCTGTTTACTAGAATATCATTGGTTGTTACATACATATATTCTGAAATTACTAAGGGAGGCACTGGTCATGTCGAGGCTCCAGATCTTGGAACGTCGTCGCCGAGTTGCCAGCTTGTCAGTTTTTATCGGTGACATTTCGGGGTGTGTGCGATGGGATTGCGCGATCTAATTTAACCTAGCCCGTCTCATCATCGAACTACAAGACGTACGACGATGCGCCATCGGTTCATGGGGGACATCCCACCCATACGCACAAAACGTTTTGGGAACACTTTTATTGTGCGTACAGCTAAGGAGTGGAATTCCCTGCCGGAGTCTGTGTTTCCCGATAGCTACAATCTAGGGGTCTTTAAGTCAAGAGTGAATAGGTTATTTCTAGGCAAGCGTGTTTCACCGTCGACCATATCTTCGCTTACCATCAGGTGAGATAGTGGTCAAGCGCGAGCCAAAAGACAATATCTCGACAGCCCATGCGTTGGACAAGTATCTCTCAGCAACAGTGCTGTTGTCTGCATACCCAAAGGTCCAAATCGTTAATGTGCAGCAAGAATAATGTTGCTCGGAGTACCGACCCCGGGACCCAGCATTAATATCCTTTTGGTCTGACGAGCAGCCATCGATAACTACTCGAATGGCCCGATCTCTCAGGAAGTCCGCAATCCAATTACACAGACCACCGGACAGACCGAATGAAGGCAGCTTACTAATAAGGCTTTCGTACCATATTGTCATATCGGAAGCCTTCGAGATGTCAAGGGAGACGGCACGCGCTTCCCCGTGCCTCTCGATGGCCTCACTCTGTAGGTAATTTGTGAAAGGCATACGCTAGAAGACCCCCAGTAGACCATATTGGCAATCGCTAAGAATATCGTTAGTTTCTAGTTATACGAGGAGCTTCGTGTTAATTACAAGCTCCATATATCGTTACAGAGATGTGTCTCTAGTTGGCCGGGTCAGCTCAACTACCCTTCATGGGCACGGGATGTACGTTAGCTTGCCTCCAAGCTTTCGGAACTTTGCCATATAAAAGACAATTTTCAACACACTTGCTCATAAAGTGGCTCTAATTTCACCGCAATTAGGCACATAAAGACACCTGTTATCAAACTGTGACTTTTTCATTACTATTATTCACAAGTGAGATAAAGAGTTTTTTTTTTAAATTTATTGGTTGAGTTGCTTTGTTCTTAAAAAAGTTTCGATACAAAAAAGATCGTACTCAATAGTACAAATGCAACACATTTCATGCAACTTCGTATTTAAATAGATAATTTCAACTTGTACGTGTTTAATAAATAAAACTTTCACTTAAATATAACTTTTGTTTTTGTCTGTAATAAGAAATTCCCCATTTTGTACGTGGCTAAAACGTTATCCGCGAAAAGCCAAAAAAAAAGTCAACTCATTATTTTTAGTCTATGGCCGATCGCCATTGTTAGATGCGCGCGCATAGGAAAACTGATTAATTTTGCCCGCCATTGCGAAAAAAAATTCACAACTCGTTTTCACTGTTGGAAATGATTTTTTAGTATTATTTTCTTCACAAGTGTTTTGAAAAACGTCGTATGATACACGTGTGTATTGATGATTACCGTCCTCGGCTCTCTTAAGACCCTCACCTAACGGCTCGGGTCTCAATGGCGCCTCAGCAGTAATCACCAACATTACACACTTGTACCATAATGTACTATTGTACATTTAGGCCTAATTACATACTCACATGTCCTAGTTAACGAGTGTCTTATAATTCTGGCAATATCAATCGTTAACCACAATTATACGATTAATTAGATCACGCATCCATAGATTGACGCGACAAGTGCAACGTAACCTCACTTGTCGGCTACTTAGCAACGACTTCCTACTACAATGAAATAAACTTTTATCATTTGAAAAAAAAAATTTGGTGAAAAAATAAAAATGTCTGTAATTTATCATACCCTCAAGAGTTATTAATTTTATTTTACTCTCGAAAAATGTTGCAGGATAAATATAATTATTATTATACTACCCAGTAAAAATCCTAAGTATAACACGATTCATGAAAACGTACAATCAACACTTCTATACTCATATTATAAAGAGAATAGATTTGTATTTTTGTATGAATAAACATAAAAAACTACTGGACTGATTTAAAAAAATCTTTCACCTATGGAAAGTTACATTATTCCGGAGTAACAAAGGCTATAATTTATTTCAAAAAAATTAGAGATCCTTATGAAAATTGCAATAATGTAGCCCAAAGTAGCAAAATTTTACCAATAAAATTCATTAGGTGGGTAGCTAGGTTGGTAGGGTAGGTAGGTTGTAGGTAGATAGATAGCCAGTTGGCGGGAGCGAAGCCGCGGGGTTCAGCTAATCTTAGATAAAACGTATGATATCGACCATAAGTAACATGGAACAAGGGTATGAAGATTATGAAGGCAAGGCAATCATACCTATTCCATTCAAATACAAAAATATGGAAAGAAAAACATCCTTAACATTACACAAAAGAAGTCAGTAAACCACAAAACATAATATCAGAAGTGCTTCTCAATTTAAAAACAATAAAAAAACCACTTTGCAAGCACCAATTTCGAATAATAACTGTGCGAGAAGGACAGACTTACAGTTTTCAGCAAAGTGCAAGAGAGATGGTCATAGCTGTATCACCAATCGATCAGGTTGCTATGGCAACGGTACAGTCTACAACACAAGTTTTACAATAGATACAGTCGGTATCAAATGTTTTACCGGTGAAATCTTAAGGGCAGGTTGTACAGTAATCGGGATGATTTATAGCACTCGGATTTGAACACGGCTTTGCTCGTATTTTCGCTGAAATATGACAATACTTATTATTTTACTTGAAATATGACCACAATGATAATTTGGGAAATCATTGTCATTATTTTGGGGAAATTGAATTTCCTTGAGGAAGGTAATATTGGAGTTTTTTTTTTTTGTAATTCCCTCATCGGACTACAAGACGTACGGCGATGCGTCATTGGTACACACCAAATACGCACTAAACGTTTTGGGAATCCTGATATTATGCGTACAGCAAAGGAGTGGAATACCCTGCCTTAGTCTGTATTTCCTGATAGCTTATTGTATTGTAATGTTTACCACATTTATCAAATGCATGTATTTTCTTTTATAGATCTTCAACTTGTTGTGTCAATTTTATCAAATTTTTATATATTTTTTATCAATGTTTTTAAATTTTATCTATAATATTAATTTAGCAATTTTGTATATTTTATTAACTTGATCAATTTTATTAATTGAATCAATTGTATAATTTGAACAATTTTTAACCAATTTTTATTTATTTTTATCCAATTTTTACCAATTTTCAACCAATTTTTATCCAATTTTTCACCAATTTGTAACCAATTTTTTACTTTATTATGACAATTTTTATTTTTACTAATTTGATTAATTGTATAGTTTTTACCAATGTTTACAAATTTTATAAATTGAATTAATGTTATCGATCTTATGTACCTACTCACTCGTATTAATAGTTAGCGCTTATTACTATGTAAGTTAGCTTTGAGATTCTTTAAAATTGTGAATGTGGTGTTGTTGGTGAACCTAATCAAATAAATAAAATAAATAAATAGCTACAACCTGGGAGTCTTTAAGTCAAGAGTGAATATGTTTCTTCTAGGCAAGCGTGCTTCACCGTCGACCACATCATCGCTTACCATCAGGGTGAGATAGTGGTCACACGCGAGCATACCAATTAATTAAAAAAAAACTAAAACCCGACTAGTGGAGAATCAGTAAAACCAAATCCAACCTTTATCATAAAATCCCTGTTCAATGATAACACACATTGTCATGGCAGGACGAAAAAATAGGCGCCATATTCAATTTAATGTGACGTCACATATCCTATATCCAGCGGACAAACAACACGCTTCCAACGACATTCGACGCCTCATTTGTCAAATTATGATAAGTAGTTTATTAGTTACTAGAGGACGCCTCGCGGTTTCACCCGCGTAGTTCCCGTTCCCGTAGGAATACAGGGATAAAAAGTAGCCTATGTCACCCGGGGATAGAGTAGCTTCCCAACGGTGAAAGAATTTTTGAAATCGGTCCTGTAGTTTTGGAGCCTATTCGGTACAAACAAACAAACAAACAAAAAAATCTTTCCTCTTTATAATATTGGTATAGATGAGGGAACAGATGAACATACATACATATACACATACCGGTCAAAAACAAGAAGTTTTGTTACGATCACAGTTATCTCTCTGAACACACCTATGAATATGTATGAAATACAATAAAATATTTATTACATAAAAGTTGTTTATTCAGTACCCGATACATATCGAAACATAAAAATTTCAGATGAGAATATTTTTCTACGAACCCAAAAAAAAATATGCAAAAAGAGACTGTTTCCGCCCGGGATCGAACCGGGGGCCTTGTGCGTGTGAAGCACACGTGATAACCGCTACACTACGGAAACTTGAAAGGTAGAAGCGAAATAGCAGTTCTGTTTGTAAATACAGCGATAACAAGTGTAATTAAAATATGAGCATTTTTTTTATCAATAATTGTAATGGCTTAGTGATTAAGGGGTCACCTTTTATGCTTGAAGTCTTGGGTTCAAAGCAAGACAACCACCAATGTGACATTTTCAGTTCCTAGACTGGGTGTAACTTAAAAAAATAAGTTCAAAACCATTATAATCTATACCAATATTATAAAGAGGAAAGATTGTTTTGTTTGTTTGTTTGTACCGAATAGACCCCGAAACTACTTGACCGATTTAAAAAATTCTTTCACCTATGGAAAGCTACATTATTCCTAGTAACATAGGCTATAATTTTGACGGGAGCGAAGCCGCGGGGGTCATCTAGTTATATATATTTGTTATATTTTCTTGTTTCATACTTTTTAGATCGTGATTTTTCAGTAGTTAAGAGGAGCTCGTGGCTAATAACAGCCGCACTGGTCGATCTTCAAGGTTAAGCAACGCTTGACAAGGTCGATCCGTGGATGGGTGACCATTTCAACACACCGAGTTTCCTCCGTGCCTCGGAAAGCACGTTAAGCCGTTGGTCCCGGCTGTCATTTGAAGATCTTTGACAGTCGTTACGAGTAGTCAGAAGCTTGAGATCTGACACCAATCTAGCCAATGGGTATCGTGTTACCCAGTAACTGGGTTGTGGAGGTCAGATAGGCAGTCGCTCCATGTAAAACACCGGTACTCAGCTGAATCCGGTTAGACAGGAAGCCGACCCCAATATAGTTGGGAAAGGCTAGGCAGATTGATTGATTTTTCAGTAGTTAGTTTTAGTTTATGAACTTATTTTTATTTTAAATATTTTGGGGTTTTTGCAGAGACTGAACAAACAAACAAAACACACATGCCTGACAAATGAACATACATGCATACATAGTTACATACCGATCAAGAAACACTTTGCGACGCCATAGTAGGGTAAAAAAATTGTTTTCATGACTTTGACGAGATAGTTATGTCTTGCAAACGGTACGCTTGACAAAAATATGATGTACCAAACATTATCATCATGCTATCATTCCTTCATTGTAAAATCCCTGTTCAATAATACCACACATGATGGGATGGGCGAATTTTTTGTTCTTGGCTTCGTGCCCCCTACAGGACGCCATATTCAATTTAATGTGACGTCACATCTATACCAATATTATAAAGAGGAAAGATTTTTTTGTTTGTTTGTTTGTACCGAATAGGCTCCAGAACTACTGGACCGATTTCAAAAATTCTTTCACCGTTGGGAAGCTACAGTATCCCCGGGTGACATAGGCTACTTTTTATCCCTGTATTCCCACGGGAAAGGGAACTACGCGGGTGAAACCGCGAGGCGTCCTCTAGTAGCTTATATATAACCAGCGGACAAATAAGAAACTTCCAACAACACCTCATATTTTGTCAAATTATGATAAGTAGTTTAGAAGTAATTAGGGAACAGATGAACAGACATACAATATTTTCATACATACACACATACCGGACAAAAACATAACCCTCAGTTTGATTCGCCGTAGTCGTGTAAAAAGTGTGGCCATATTTAAAAAAAACTGCTTCCGCTCATGAGAATGAACAAGTTTCTTAAAGGAAGTCATAGACAATTTCCAAAAAAAAAATTGGTTTTTGCTTATAAAGTACTAGCGCGCGCCTCGCGGTTTTACCCGCTTAGTTCCCGTTCCCGTGGGAATACAGGGATAAAAAGTAGACTATGTCACCCGGGGATAGTGTAGCTACCCAACGTTGAAAGAATATTTGAAATCGGTCCAGTAGTTTTTAAGTTTATTCGTTACATACAAAAATACAAATCTTTATTTATTTATTTATTATATACTTTATTGTACATCAAGACAAAAATAATTCAAAAAGACATCGTATAACAAAAACAAACATACAACAGGCGGCCTTATCGCGGTCCGCGATCTCTTCCAGACAACCAAGAATGGAAAGAGACAGCCTGGACACAATATGGGGTTGCTCTTAGTGCAAATTTTTCAACAATTAATTAATTTATTAAGAAAGTAGGAAATACAAAATATAAAAAGAAAAAAAATGAAATAGATACATAAATACATACATACATACAACAAATATACAGACAGGAAAACAATTCAGCTTATACAAGATTATGATAACAGTGACAAGTAGTGCTCCTTCACAAGTCACTTAAAATATTAGTATAGAAAGAAAGAAAGAAAGAAAAAAATATTTATTTGTGACCCGCGCAGGAGACACGAGAAATATGCATATTTTTTTTCAAAATTATAAGAAAAAAAAATTTAAACCCTATGCGAGACCAAAAAGGTATATATATCAGCTGACCGTATGTATGGGAGGTATAATATTATTTTTGAGAATTGACTACGTCTTTCTTCAAAAAAGTTGTATGTTTACATCGGAAAAATGGTTTTTTAAAACATGAAATAACTTTTTCGTTACACTCTGTATACTTTCTAAGTTTATCTTGGACATCAGTGACATCGGTGTAAGAAAACATCGTGAGGAATACCTAAGTCTGAAATCGCTAATTCGCATTGAACAACCGTGGTGCTTAATGCTATGGTCACCGACAGTAAAAAAAAAAAAGGTCGATAATACCTGTCTACTAATATATGCCAATATTTCAAAACAATACTAAACTGGAACGCAGAGTCAAGAGGCTCATCGGCGACATTGAACTGGTGGATTTGGGGAGCTTCACAGCTTGGCTCATCGCCGCACGGTTGCCTGCTTGTCGGTCTTCTACAGACTGTATTTCGGTGAGTGCGCTCAAGAACTCCACGACCTCATCCCACCAGCCCCCTTCTACCATCGGACATCTAGACGCACTGCAAGTTACCATCCTTACCTTGTTGCCATTCCACCAATTCGCACCAAGCGCTTCCAAACATCCTTCATAATGCGCACAGCGAACGAATGGAACTCACTACCTGCGTCTGTGTTTCCGAACGCATTCAACCCGAATCTCTTCAAAGTTAGTGTGAACAGGCTTCTTCTGGGTAAAGCTCACTCCATCGTTGACTCTGTCTCTGTCACCTATGACTTAGACTAGAGTCAAGAGCAAACCCAACTTAAAAAAAAAAAAAATATTCAGTAAAACAAATTTTTTTACTAGGTTTTTTCGTATTCTTCTCAGCAAACCCTTTTATTTAATACCCATATTATGGCAGTTTACAAAAATAACTAGTCCGCCATCTTGGACCGACCGCTATATTGAATTTAGAATGACGTCACATAACTAGCCATGCATTGTTACCCAAACTAAACGTGTATGCAAAATTACATCTTAATCGGTGCAGGATTAAAAAGAACTGCTTTAAAATTAAGTTGCAAGATTTGACCCAAACACACTTCCATATATACATACACATACATTGCAAGCTTAATAAAAAAAAAAAATTGGCACTTGGCATTCAGTAATGAGATAATATCTCATAAACACGTGGACCGATTTACATGATTTAAACGTATAATAGTTCTACACACATACCTTTTATTTGAGACCAAAATTTCTCCATATAAATCTCAAATACGTACGGTACAAGTCGGGTCAATGCGGATCAATGACATTAATTTTCTTGTTATTTGACGGAGACCTAAACAGAGTTTATGTATGTAGATTCAAGGTCATGCCATTCCGTCAACAGAAGATTATAGCTTCCTACCATTATCTATTAAATATAACTTTAAATTCAAAACTAGCATTAATTCCTGTCTCAACTTGAAAGTTACCAAAGACTTTGTAAGGCAACTTTTGGTAGAAACGGCAGACAATTAGTTACCTTTTGTCAAAGTTTGGAAGAGATTTCTGCAACTTCTGGAAACAATTTGAAGTTGGAATTAAACGCTTATTTCGATTTTAGGTGATGAATGGTCTTTGTTAAGGTCACAGAAAGTTAATAAACAATTCAATGAGTTCATAACTAATTATGGTAATGAAATATTTTATTAACCGACTTCCCAAAAAGGAGGAGGTTCTATGTTCGACTTCAAGTTTGTTTGTTTTTTTTTTTTTTTTTTTGTGTATGTTCACCGATTACTCCGTCAATTGTGGACCGATTTCGAAAATTCTTTTTTTGTTTGAAAAAGTATGTTCCGAAATTGGTCCCATTTTAATTTGGTGAAGATCTGATGAAGAACTTCGGAGATATACAACAGAACTCTTCAATAAATAACGGCAAATCTCTCGGGATTGCTGCAATCGCATGTCTGTTTGTTGTTTATAACATTTCATAACATAACATCACGCCAATTCGCTCTTAAGGGGTAAGCAGACCTCTCATTTCACCGGTTATGTTCAAGTTTCATGAAATCTATTCTGGCGAAATAGTTCCCATACTAACTTGCCTATTAGGTACGTACAACTAAAAAGTGAAAAATAAAAAAACTTTTTGCAAAAAAATACTACCGACTTCCAAATACTAAACTACAAAGTGAAAAATAACTTAATTTTTTGAAGTCGGTGTCTTTCGTAGGTACCATTTTTTTGCGTTATGGACACC
Source organism: Orthosia cruda (assembly GCA_964057195.1). Taxonomy (NCBI): domain Eukaryota; kingdom Metazoa; phylum Arthropoda; class Insecta; order Lepidoptera; family Noctuidae; genus Orthosia; species Orthosia cruda. The sequence continues at coordinate 8,969,496 of OZ059852.1, read as the reverse complement.
GACTTCAAAAAATTAAGTTATTTTTCACTTTGTAGTTTAGTATTTGGAAGTCGGTAGTATTTTTTTGCAAAAAGTTTTTTTTTTTCAAAACATTTTTTTAAGTTGCCGGGAATCCGATGCATAAGAGACTCACAGTACCGGTCAATGTAGCGACGAATACGGTTACGGTTGCAATGATGATAATTATTACTTTTGGCAAAAAGATTTGGGATCATTTATAATAAAACGAAAAAAATATACCTTGCAAATAGCAGTAAAGATCGCAGCTCACCTCACTCATGTGAGCGCACACAATTCGAAAGCGAACTCATTTGTTTTTAAAGTAAATCATCGTGTGGATTCACAACGAGACACCGTTCGAATTTCGAACGTGATGTTTAGAGAATAACAATACTATACTGTGCTTTTAAATTTCGTAGACCAAACTGACACCTGCCAATGACGTTATTTTTTTAAATGTTGCAAGCGCGGATCATAGTGTTGTAGGTAAGGCTCAATCATAAGTGATTCATCGAATCAATGTGACATGACTCCTCAATTTAATTTTACTAATTGGTGTAAATAAATGTTTATGAATCTAAACGTAATATATAAGTTTTTAAACTGTCATGGTCACTAACACTTATATTAACATTATAAGCGGGATATTTACCATGTTTACTGTTTGTAGCGAGTTTCCGATATTTCGGCGCTGTTGCATGCACCATGATCACGGATAAATTGAAGTCATTGCGGGTGGGTGTTTATGAGGAGACAAAACGGTCTACACTCTTTCTTGTTTGTTTTTTGCACTCGGTACCGCTACCATTATCACTCACAACTCGAATCTGTTCCCGACACACGAAACTCACTGGGACTCAATGACTTCAGTTTATCCGAGATCATGGTGCTTGCAACAGCACCGAAATAATTCAAAATTATAATCATACCATCGACGTCTATTTGAGATAACATTTTACTGCACGATCAAAATACATATTTTATAAGCGAATTAACACCTACTTCAATTATTCAATATAACCTAATCGACTCGAAAATTGACGGTACATCTAAATGAATCCCTTGATAATACTCTTAAGTGGTGTTGCTCCTAAATTTATACCTGGGTTGTTCATATATAATAATATTAACCTGTTATAATGTGTTAATCAGTCTATGTATGTATGTATGTTTGTTCCTACTGGCATTCTAATGACCAAACGCGTTGGCCGATTTGGACGATTCTTACGTCAATCGATTCGTCTTAACCTTGCGAGTGTCACTGGCTACATTAAAACTGGAAAAGAAAAATGGCGGATTTTGGGCACCGTTTTGAGGGGGATTTTTTTTCTTCCAATCCCCTCGTGTGGGGTATCAAAATAAAGGGGTTTAAGAGGTGATTTCAAAAATATATAACACTTGTAACGGTTAGGGGCCAGGCAGGTAAATTAAACTCACGAAGAGAGGGTAGATACAAAAATTTATTTAAAAAAAAACTATAATATTAAAATAGAAACCCAGCAATAGATGGGATGGGTTCTAGATATCGAGCGCGTGTAAAGTTTTAGACCGCCGAAAGAAAACCACTATCCTGTAGTTGGTGGCAGCCAGGTAGGTAGGTTGATCTTCGTTTCGGAGGTAGCACGCAGGGTTGTCCAGCCACAATCCTTGTAGCATCACGGAAGGATGTTCGGTATAGAAGGACCCTGGAATATCCCGAATTAGGCATTTTTACAAATGACCGAATTCGTACCACTGACTGCAACATCCTGACAACCGTCGAACATGGAATCTACGGTGGAAAGCGGTGATCTAGCATCAATTAGCCATCAAGATGAAGCAGGCTAAGCAGCGTGGTACAATTTAAAAGCATGATGAAACATAAAAATGATAACATCTAATGATGTGAGGTAGATGGAAAAATAACAATAATAATACGAGTATACAGAATTTTACAAAACAATTACTTCCATTGACTTACTACCACTCACCAATACTACTTGAACAAGGAAAATAATAGATGGAAGGATGTCATCAAATGTATTTAAAAATAACCGTTACCCCTATGTTACGGTCACTCGGTGAAAACATAAAAATTAAAATATGGTATTTAAATTAACGATCACCGTTGATACACCAGCGCAATTTATGTGAATCAACGGTTCAAGTGTTCAAAATAGACAATATTTCAAAATTCTACAAATAGCGAAATTTTAGCAAGTTATGCAATGATCACATAAATCTAGATGATATAGGTTTTGCAACAGTCACCCAATCTGGGGATACACTGATTTTAATAGTTCACGGTAACGTCTACGTAATACAAAAAGTTGTAGAAATATTTGTAAGCAGACGGGTTTTTTTTTTTTTAGACCTTGTATTCCAACCATGTCATTCTCTAAACATCACGTTCGAAATTCGAACGGTGTCTTTCGTTATGAATCCGCGATGATTTACTTTAAAAACAAATGAGTTCGCTTTCGAATATTCTGCGCCCAACATAAAGGTTTGTTATGTTATTACTAATTCTCCAAGTGGTACGTTACCTTTATACTTTACAAAGCTTCACATATACGGTTTGAATAACCTTGCTTACTGAAATTGTTTGAATAGCAAAGGAAAGTTTCCAATAATATGCTTTGTATATTTGACCTTGTAATATGTGTAGTATAAGTAGCTTTAAAATGCCTCGATAAGCTATATCGCGCATGTATTTTCTAAGAATATCTCAAGTGCAAATCGGTTAAATTGCATCTCATTCTAGCCATGTGAACGTGCTTGCAAGTTCGCTTAGTAAAAATTGTTTATCGTTGAAATAAATTGAATCACGTGTAGCCAGGAAGGTCGCTAAAGCTTGCAATAAGACTGTCTTCGTAAATATTCATAGGGAAAAACCTATTTACTGTCCTTTCTTTGGTATTGTTTGTCGAATCGTTGAGCTCCTTAAATTCTGAGTTGAGCTGCTCGGTTATTGACAAATGCGTGCACTGACTGGACAGGTCCACTCAATCTGACTGGTTCTTTCTTCAAAAGACCATTTCAGACATTAGTCTACATGGTCTTCACATGATCTAACCAATATTTTGTCTAGACTTTAAAAGCGACTGTGACCTCTGAGTTTGTTTCGGCCTTTCTTCTCAGAGTAGTCAGATAGGAAACGCCGACCTCATCTAGTTTTAAAAAATATGTTCGACATGTAAAAGTGTTTGTATAAATCAAATTACAGAAATAAAATCATTTATCATTTACATCAGTTGACAATTTTGGCTACAACCTTTATATCAATTTCCGTGGATTCAAGCGTTTTTGCCATATCTATTATTGGAATCAAAGCTCTCAATGTTAGGACCCATTAATATTAATGATAATTTTTATCCGTGGTGCTAGGCAACTGGGCTTATCCAAGTTGTAAACGACCCTTTGTGCCTATTGGCCTTGTTTGTTCTGTCTCCTGCTTGATATAGAGGGTGGAAATTATGTTTTTGTTTGCCTACTTCTCCTTTATTCTTTTCTGATTAATTTCGCTGCGGATACCAAGACAGTTAAATTCATTCACCGGGACTTCATCGAGTTTCATTGCCTCGGCGCTTTTCTGGTGGTCACCACTGTTAATTCTGGCTTCAGGAGTTGCATTCTTTTGAGTTTGAGTTGCGTCTCGCATGCAGCGGATTCCCGCAACCTTGACCAGGTCATCGGTCCACCTAGTGGGAGGCATTTCAACGCATCGTCTCCTAGTTCGCGGTCGCCATTCCAAAACTTTTCAGCCCCATAGGCCATCCGTTCTGCGAGCAATGTGCCCTGCCTACTGCCACTTATGTTTCGCAATTCTTCGGGCTATGTCGGTAACTTTGGTTCTCCTGCGGATATTCTCATTTTTGATTCGATCACGCAAGGAAACTCCAAGCAAAGCCCTCTCCATTGCCCTTTGGGTGACTTTAAGCTTTCTGATGAGACCCATTGTGAGCGACAATGTCACGGTCCCATACAACAAGTGAAAACCTAGACAGAAGTATTAAAAAAAAAAGGAACAAAACTCAAAGAAAATCATCCCGTTATTGATACAAAAGGTATTCGGTATAAATACTGCTTTACTCGGAGTTCCTTCGAAAAACTTCTCAGAACTTGAAGATAGCAATTTTGTTTACGAAGTCTTACACGAAAGCAATTCAACATCATAATATCACGCCTATATTCATCGAGGGGGATGGCAGAAAGTAAAGTAAACGGAAGAAAGCAGGCAACAGTCTCATAGATTCGAAAACATAACATCACTCTTTTTTTTACCCGACTGCCGAAGGAGGGTAATGTGTTTATCAGTCTATGTATGTATGTAAGTATGTATGTATGTTAGTTCCTATGTGGCGTTCGAGAGACCAAACGCGTTGGCCGATTTCAATCGATTCGTCTTAAGCCTGCGAGTGTCATAGGCTACAGAAAAATAGGAAAAGCAAAAAATTGCGGATTTTGGGCGCCATTTTGTAGGGGGAATTTTTTTTTCCTTCTTCCAAACCCATCGTGTGGGGTATCAAAATAAAGGGTTTTAAGAGGTGATTTCAAAAATATAAAAAACTTATATGTTTAACTGTACCTAATTAAAAAAAAACTGAAAAGTTGTAAATAAAAAAAGTTAATTAAAAAAAAAAAAAACTGTCTGCTTAAAAAGCTAACTAAAAAGATGTAAACAAGAAGAAAATCATGCTGTGCAGTCGGAGGATACATCTGGTTTTGGTCAGCCAGCTCGCGAATATGTATCCTCCGACTGCTTTTTTAATTAATTTTTTTCTCGATTGCCTCGTGTTTGACCACCATCTCGCCTGATGGTAAGCAATGATGTGGTCGACAGTGAAGCACGCTTGCCTAGAAGTAACCTATTCACTCTTGACTTAAAGATCCCAAGATTGTAGCTATTAGGCAACAAAGACACCGGCTGCGCACTCTTATGGAGTACAAGCTGCACATGTTGAGATAGGAGTCAGTTTGGTCTTGCACGGGTATTTTAATATTGGTTTTGCTTATCTCTCTTGACTCCTGTGCGAGTCACAAGTGTATAAGTCTACGCCGGAACGCAGTCCTTTTACTTTATTCATGAACGAATCCTACGTCGGCGAGACTCGCTGCAAGTTCACGGTGGACTTCACTTCACTCAATAATTTTTTCCGAACGAATTGCCATATTTTTACCTATATTTACACTTTACCTATATTTTCTGTACAAACTTTTTTTGAATAAATGTGAACCAGGGTCGATCTTTCAATGTATCGCCCACAGTATATATAGTACACATACTTTCTTCAGTTATGTTTTAGTCTTATGTAAAAGGGGGAAACATTATTGCCATTAACTGAGCACAAATGTGATAAAACCCAATAAAACATTTCCCAACCCAGGAATAGGGATGTTTTCTAAGTAGAAAAATGAAAATTCAATTTATTCCGTCAGTGTGATTATCAAATAATATTGGACACAATTTACAAAGATAACGCGCATCTAAGTTCAGGATTGCGGGTTTGTGACGTCACTTTGTCAGTTGTCAGTGAAGCACACCGTGATGTCACACGATATTACAACGTACTGTATCGTCGTAATTTTTTGTTCACGTGGCAAAAGAAAAAATACGTGTCGACTATTTTTTATTAATCTACCTGATAGACTAAAAATATGTTTTTGTCAACATCCCTATTGGACTCAGAACACCATGTTCAGCAAAAGCACTTGCAACCATCAAACTAATGACATTATCTATCTATCAGTACTGTAAAGCTCATTTATCTACTTCGGTTTCGTTATATTCGAGTTACAAAATTGACAGCGGTTTCATTATGATACCCATAACGACATCGGGTTGCATTATGCGAATCGTCATAAATTCTAAAACACAAGCAAAGGCATTCTGAACATACAGCCAGGTACCTATAATATTACTTCGAAATTAAGATAATGTAAAAGATGTTTTTAAAAATGGAACAAGTTTAGAACAAAAGTACCACTATTGGCTGTTGCGGCTACAAGATCTTTGCCTTATACCTAATAAATACTAAATAAAAAAATAAAATAAAATGTGGACGCGGGATAAACAATAGTCAGTGTGTAGTTAAGTTTCTATTAAAATACTTATTTGTCTATATCTGTGTGATAATCCTTCCTTCGTAGATAAAATCTTGTATGTATGCAACTGTACGTTATAGGTTTTTTAATAACTCCTGCCCATAAAAATGGCACTCGTATTAAAAGACTGTCCATAACGTAACAGTTGCATAAATAGCTATTAGGTTACATTCATATTAGGGCAATTGCTGATAGATATTGTGATCGATTTACCGGGGGCATTTATTTATATTTGTTTGCTGTACATCTTGATTAATGTACTCGAAAATATATCTATCTCATAAAATGTCATACCAAAAAGAGAGATAGATATATATTTGGAGCCTCCCTCCTATTAACATGTTATAATGGCTAAACTCTAATCTGTGTCCGGTACTGTTATGTAACCGATATAAAGTTTCATATCGATATCAATAACGGTTTTCAGATATCAATATCACCAGTACAGTTTGCAAAAGTTAACATGTTATTTAGATGAGCATACTTACAACGAACGTGAAATAATACTTAGAAAGAGAGGTAACGCATATGGTTCATATAGTTTGTAAAGTTTGCGTTTTGTTCGTAGTTTTTACGTTTTTGCATTGTTACGGTTTAAATTTTTGACTTATTCGTTCTCGCACGCTATTAAGGTTTTTATTACATACAGTTTTTGTAAAATCGGTTATTTTGATATAGATATCGATATGATATGATATCTAACACATATCCGATATAAGTTACGTTTTGATATATCGGACCTATCCCTACTACTGTCCAGTAAGTAAATTACATACTTACTTACTGGACAGTAGGAGATTCCAAATTTAAAATCTCGCTTCTTACTGGACAGTTGTGAATATGTCTCCGGTAGAATTCACTTTCTGGATACTTCTTAGAGATGTTAAGGCAACATTACATACAATTTTTGAGAAAAGCTCATTTATCATTATTAATAGTTGACTGGCCAACGCACCACCGCACAGGGCGACAGTCCGATAACGACTGATCGCCCCACCACTCGGACCGGTATTTACAATCGAGCGACGTGTGCGCCCGAGGCATCGTTACAATCCTGTTAGACATGGCACGCACTGCGATTTTTATTCGCGCGAATTTTTTTCCGCGCATTCTGTGTCCTATGGAAATGTATGAAGCTGCACGCACTGCGGAAAAAAAATCGCGCCCAAATAGTACAAAAAAATACGCGCGGAAAAAAATTCGCGCGAATGAAAATCGCTGTGCGTGCTATGCCTTAACGCTTTGTAGCGCTATCTATAAATATCTACATACCCTACAAGACAATATAAAATGAGTTTTTCCCTGGACTGTACAAGAAAAAAATACTTTAAAAAAAAAAAATACTACCGACTTCCAAATACAAAACTACAAAGTGAAAAATAACTTAATTTTTTGAAGTCGGTGTCTTTCGTAGGTCCCATTTTATTGCGTTATGGACACCGACTTCAAAAAATTAAGTTATTTTTCACTTTGTAGTTTTGTATTTGGAAGTCGGTAGTATTTCTTTTGAAAAAAAGTTTTTTTATTTTTCACTTTTTAGTTGTATCTACCTAATAGGCAATTTAGTAAGGTAACTATAACGCCGAAATAGATTTCATTAAACTTGAACTTAACCGCTGAAATGAGAGATCTGCGTACCCCTTAAGAGCGTACTGGCGTGATGTTATGTTATGAAATGGTATAAACAATAAACAGACATGCGATTGCAGCAATCCCGAGAGATTTGCCGTTATTTATTGAAGAGTTATGTTGTATATCTCCAAAGTTCTTCATCAGATCTCCACCAAATTAAAATGGGACCAATTTCGGAATATACGTTTTAAAACAAAAAGAGAATTTTCAAAATCGGTCCACAATTGACGGAGATATCGGTGAAAAAACACAAAAAAAAAACAAACTTGAAGTCGAACATAGAACCTCCTCCTTTTTGGGAAGTCGGTTAAAAAGGGGGAAACATTATTGCCATTAACTGAGCACAAATCTGGACTCCGGGCTGTTAGCTGTTACAGAGAAATTCAAGATGATAAAACTCAATAAAACATACCAACCCAGGATAGGGATGTTTTCTAAATAGAAAAATGATAATTCAATTTATTCCGTCAGTGTGATTATCAAATAATATTGGACACAATTTACAAAGATAACGCGCATCAAAGTTCAGGATTGCGGGTTTGTGACGACACTTTGTCAGTTGACAGTGAAGCACACCGTGATGTCACACGATATTACAACGTACTGTATCGTCGTCATTTTTTGTTCACGTGGCAAAAGAAAAAATACGTGTCGAATATTTTTTATTAATCTATCTTATAGACTAAAAATATGTTTTTGTCAACATCCCTATTGAACTCAGAACCCCATGTTCAGCAAAAGCACTTGCAACCATCAAACTAATGACATTATCTATCTATCAGTACTGTAATAGTACATTACTGCAGAATCCAGTAAGTAAGCCTTCTTGGCCAAGTATGAGTTAAACGGACCGAACCGCAGGTGAGTTCCGGTTATATACGAGGCCAGGATGGGTTTCTTACTGGTTGAGGCTTGTATAATGCTTTTCTCAAAAATTAAAGAAAGTTTAACAACAAATTCGATTAATTAATATTTTATCTACTTCGGTTTCGTTATGTTCGAATTACAAAATTGACAGCGGTTTCATTATGATACCCATAACGACATCAGGTTACATTATGCGAATTGTCATAAATTCTAAAACACACGCACACATTCTGAACATACAGCCAGGTACCTATAATATTACTTCGAAATCGAGACAATGTGAATGATATTTTTAAAAATGGAACAAGTTTAGAATAAAAGTATCGTATACTATTTGGCTGTTGCGGCTAAAAGATCTTTGCCTTAAACCTAATAAAGACTAAAAAAAAAGTGGACACGGGAAAAAATTTCTGAGTCAAAATTTATTCCAAATTTTATTAAAAATGTCTTCAACATCAAGTGCTATTGAAAATACTCCACCAAATATAACAAATAAAGCAGTTGCGGTTATAAATAATTTACTACCAGAAAAATCAAGACATGTATATGAGAAATGTTATGAAGGTTTCCTGATATGGCGGGCACGTAACAATATTTGTCTATATCTGTGTTTTATTCCTACCTTCGTAGATAAAATCTTGTATGCAACTGTACGTTATTGTTCTTTTAATAACTCGTGCCCACCTATTTCGGTACGCGCTACGCTTGTACCGAAAAATGGCACTCGTATTAAAAGACCGTCCATAACGTAACAGTTGCATAAATAGCTATTATCATTATTAATAGTTGACTCGCCAACGCACCACCGCACAGGGCGACAGTCCGATAACAACTGATCGCCCCACCACTCGGACCGGTATTTACAATCGAGCGACGTGTGCGCCCGAGGCAACGTTACAATCCTGTTAAGGCGATATATACGCCCCAATGTAACGCAGTACTGGCCGTGCGCCCGCTCGATGCCAAAATACCAAATATGAATCTCCTTTTGAACAGTTTTGTTTGCAAAATATTATTTCATTTACATATGCCCTTAAGGGCCTACATACGCTTTAGTGCCGTAAAACGGTAACTTTCTAAAGCATACTCCTCAGTAACAGCTAAGTTAAAAGGTTTGAATAAAATATATATTTATTATTGATTCATGTACATAATTTTGAACACAAGTTTTTTTCGTGTAACTAATAGTTTTGTTTTAAAAAAATAATTAACAACACGATATATTTTCGCAACTTTTGGAAACTCCTCCAAAACGACTTGGATGTTTAAAAATATTTTTATACAGAAAAATTGATGGCTGGAATTCCTTCATACCTAACATAGCATATGTAAATCAAATAATATTTTGCAAACAAAACTGTTCAAAAGGAGGTTCATTTTTGATATTTTGGCATCGAGCGGGCGCACGGCCAGTACTGCGTTACATTGGGGCGTATATATCGCCTTAACGCTTTGTAGCGCTATCTATAAATATCTACATACCCTACAAGACAATATAAAATGAGTTTCTCCCTGGACTGTAGAAGAAACAAAAGAAAATAGCACAATAATTCCTCGATTCTTTGGCGTTATCGGAAAACTGTCGAAGGACGAAACGAAAATATAAACAATGGAAGATAAATAAAATGAGGCGAACCGATCTTGATTAAAAGTTACATTTTCTGTTTATTTCCTTAAGGAGCGTCCTCACTGAGAGCATTCACTTGTAATGAGCATTCGACGTCGAATATTCGAGTGGTGTGGACGTTGAGCCGAGCGTTACAAAGCTTGCACGCAAGCGCGAACTTCGGCCGGTGTGGACTTCGCAACGATTTTCGCCGAAACGGCTCGCATTCGAATGTTCACGCAAATAAAACGCTTGAAAGCTAACACTCAGATAATGAAATGAATGAGTATATATGTAGGAATATTACTGGCCACTTGTAAGCAAGGAACAGTTCCTTGATCTTAAGTGTTTGTGACCTTCTTGGTCAATCGTATAATCGAATGAATGACAATTAACGAGATTGTATTCGAATGCTCCAAGCTCGCAAGGGAATGGTACGATTCGAACTTTCATAGTTTTGCTAGAACGTGAATACTGGGCTCGCTGGGAAGCATTTTTTGCTGCCTACGATTGCTCGTTTACAAATGCTCACGAAATAATGCTCCCAGTGAGGACGCTCCTTTAGAGTGCTGATAATTGAATTACGTTTTTACAACGATTGCCCAGAAGAGAAGTGTTATGTTTTTTCTTAGTATGCAGTCATGGTATGGTTTTGTGGAAAATGGCTATAAGAGAAGGAAAAGATTTAAAAAAAAACCGCCAAATGCGCATCAGTCTCGAGCATCGTTCGTTCTGTACAACAACTAAATTCACTGAAATAATAATAAGCAATATTAAACAAGAAGAAGAAACTATCAAAGCAACGAACAGAACAGAATCCAGTTTTTCTTTTCTAACGAATAGAAAAACTGGATTGAGGGACAAAATTAACTTAAAATAGTTTAAGTCCGAAAATGATATTTTATGTTTTTACGACGTATTTTTATGAATGTGAAGAGAATAATAAAGCTGTCTTTTTAATATTAAAACAAAAAAGGGACACAACAATTTCTCTTGCTCTCAATCTAAGTCCCAGATAATTAGTATCTTAAGGAAGGTTCTATAAAACCAACTAACTTTTGCAAAACAAAAGAACTATTGAAACTGCTATTCGCTAATGAGTCTCCGAGTGTTTCAAGACAAAGGCGACCGTGATAGCTAAGATAGATCTAGATACGTCTTAAGACTGAATCTTGAACAAAGAAAAACAGATTACCGAAGCAAAACTTATGTCAACCTAGGGGTCTTTCAGTCAAGAGTGAATAGGTTACTTTTAGGCAAGCGTGCTTCACCGTCGACCACATCATCACTTACCAGATAATGGTCAAGTGCGATTCTAAACACGATTTAAAAATATGTTCAACTATCTCGTGCTAGAGGTCGCGAGAATGTCAAAAAGTATATCAAGAGAACGTATGTGTTTTTTTATTTTATTGGTACTGTCCCACCGCACTATTATCAAACCACTACAACTGAAAGCCAGAATCAACAGTGGCGACCACCAGAAAAGCGTCGAGGCAAATGAAGTTCGACGATGTCCCGGCAAACGAAAAACTAATCACAAATTAAAAAAAAGCTCTAGATTAAAATTTTGATAATTAAATTGCCTTTTAGATGGTGAAAGTTTCAAAAAAATACGCCCAATGGTTTTTGCGTGATTGTCGTTTTTTGGTCCGCGTTAGACATTACTTTGCAAATTAATTAAACTATGTTATACTAATATATTTTAAAATGTAATCAGATGAAATTATTAAGGAAATGCTCTAGTATAACATATATTTTTTTCAAAAAATTACGCCTAGCCGTTTAGACGTGATTCTCATTTTAAAATCATCTACTCAAGGGTATCTGCGCCTTAACTGTCGTGGATCCCGCAACGAAATTAACCAGAAAAGAATACGAATAAGATAAATATTATCATTAATATTAATGGGTACTAACATTGTGAGCTGTTATATTTGATTCCATTATTAGGTATGGCAAAAACGCTTGAACGCACGGAAATTTGTTCTAGTTTCTACAAGGTCCGTATAGTAAACAACTCTAGATGCAGCCTGTAAATTATCCAACATAATATTGCGTTCCTTCTGCCAAAGAATACACTCCCATAAGATAAGATGCGCAGATTGTACATTGTAGAACACTGACATAAAGGCGAGGCAACGAGCTTGAAGGAAAATAAGGACCACGTGATTAATTCCTTTCATTTTGGGATTTCAACCACCATTGTCAAGAGCCTCTGATGAATTGTGTGCGCTCACTTGATGAGTTGTGAATAGTACAGAATAGCACTACTCTAGGCATTGAATGCAATCAATAATACAATTTCTACAGTGTTGATCGTTTCTAATGCCTCAAAACTGACATCAGCCATTTGTAAAATGAGTTTCACCTCTATAAATTATTATTCTTTGGCCCAAACAAGATAAATGAAATTGCCTATCTGTCTTTAGCCTGTCAGACTGTATTCAACAAGTATTGTTTGAAATATGTTTGTGTTAATGTTCACTTGTTGATTCTGAAAGAAAATATCAACCAGTATTCGGTTTACAAGATGTAAGAGTGTTCCTTTTATGAGAATTTTGGCCGCTTGCCAGCTGCTTTCCATAGATGCATAATTTGTTGTATGTAGGTGAAAATATTATAGTACACTTCATTAGTTAATTTTAGTATTATTCGTAAGAAAGACGAAAAATAACGTCGATAAACAAATGTCAAATATTTAGTTTCAGAACTACAGTGACTCCGTTATAACTTGTCCCGTGACGCGATTGGTAGCACTGTTAATACGAGATATTGTTAGTTTAATATTGAAACTAAGTCGTCAAACAGACGAGCAGCACTTTGCTGTCGACAGAGCGAGCTGCAACTGTCGACAGAGGCAACTGCAGCTGTCGAAGCTATCGACAGAAGCAACTGCTACATGACGGCAAGGGATAAGTTATAGTGAACGGTCTGTATGTTCTTTAGATTTTTTTAAAGTTATTGAAATTTTAGACAAATGAAAGTCGATGAAAATCTTTATTGTGAATCAGATCTTGCAGTTTTTAATTTACTTAGGATATGGATTTACCGAAGGTGTAACCCACATTTAGCTAGCTATGTATAAGGTGGGGTAAGCTAACTAACAATTTGCAAATTCTGATTACCACGGCTGAAAAAGTGATACCAGAATCAAACAACATTGTGCAATAGTTGCCTTATTCAACCCTAAAACAATGTAAAAAAGACAAACCAACATTTTTTTTCATGTGGGGATGTGGCCACTTCTGGTGTTAGAGTTAATTAAGCTGCCTCTGGGAACCCCACAGGCCTCTGATTTGGCTATTTCAGACTTGCATTAACTATATAAGTCCAGGATTCCACACGATGTTTTCTTCACCGTTACCTGTGATGTTCAAGATAAATTTAGAAAGTATATATGAATTTGTAAAAGCCCACGACCTCAAGCGACAAATAAATAAAAATAATATGAAATTTGAAAAACTCCCGACACAAAAACCTCCAGAAAGCAGAAAATAAGCCTCGTACTCGCGTCGGGGAACCGTCAACGTTTACAGCTGTTTATTTTATTTACTTAGTGGTACGAGGCTTATTTTTTGCTTTTTAAAATACATATAATATACCTAATAGTAGACACGTTTCAATCAACAATATATCGAAACACGTATCCAATTATGTCAAGATATACATACATACATAAACTCACGCCTTTTTTTCTCATGGGGGTAGGCAGAAACTACAGAACGCCACCTGTTACGATCAAAATATCTTGCGGAAAAACCCAGATTCAAAGAGTAACATGTGGATAACTTTTGAATGGGTCAACCGATTTGAATCAATCTTAGTTAAGAACACTCTCGACAAAGTCACCTTTCAAACAAATACAAAAAATCAAAATCAATTCATCAATCGGGAGCTACGATGCTACAGACAGACACACGCACGGAGACACGTCCAACTTATTATAATACCCCGTCGTTTTTGCGTCGGGAGATAATGGGGTCGTAAGTGCGATAAAGCAATGCGGCAAAATATATCTTCAAACAGTTATAATATCCTACTTACTTCGTAACGTCATCATCATCATTATCATCAGCCCATAGCAGTCCACTGCTGGACATGGGCCTCTCTAATTGCACGCCATTTGATTCGATTTTCAGCAATAGTCATCCAGCTGCTACCAGACACCCTGCAAAGGTCGTCGCTTAGTTGGGTTTTCTGATTCTTTGCTCCCCCGAGTGCCCTGCCGCTACCGTGACCGCCGCCATAATCAGCAATAACAGCAGGGCGGCCGGGAACTGGGGGCCGTGGTTTTTTTTTGACTTGACTTGGTTGGCAATCTCAGATCGCAATTAATCGCACTAGTGACGCTGCTGCCGGTCACCAGTCTGTGCCATTTACCTGCGAAGATTTGTTGATATGTTTATACCGCCATTTGTCGGTTGTCGTCAGAGCCTCGTTTGTTGATAAGCAGGATGCACCAAGAGCAGGTGAGGTTGAATTGGGGCGCTAAGTTTGCGAGTGCGCCCCCTTACATCCCCAATAAAATAAAAGTCTATCATAAGATAAAAAGACTCGAATGGAATGGTGTAAAGAGTATAAACATTCTTGGCAGTAAGCCAAGTAATTGTTTAGCCCGAGACAAATCCCTTATTTCTCGAAAACAAGGCAGCTTATCGTGTCCTTCCTTCGTACTTTCGTTGTACGTTCAACAAGTGCCACTAAAAGTAAGGTACCTAATACATTTTTATGTAACTCTATGAAACTAGCTTTATTATAAATCAACGCTGTGTATCATTAATTTTATTTCGCTTCGGAGCTGTTAGGAAACACGTAATAATTACCATATGGTTAATTAGGGTAACGCTTTGTTGGCCTTGATTTACATTGCTAAATATACCAATATATTACACAAGCTGACCTCCGCGGCTTCGCTCCCGTCAACAGGCTATTTACCTACCTAGCACTTTCCTATCTATCCTACCTACCTATCCACCTTCCTTACCTACCTACCAACCTAATCACCTGCCCTACCGATCAACCTACCTACCCTATCCTACTCTGGTAGGATGCCGACCATCTGGTGCGCGTAAACAGATTTGACACTCATCTGTGAACAGAACTCGAGCCTATTGCTTGTGGGTCCAGCTGGCGTGTTCACGTGTGAACTGAAGTCGAGCTACTCGGTGATGTCTAAGAAGTTCTGGATTGCGTACTGGTCTACGGTCTACCTAAAAGTTTAACAAATGGGTAGGTAGGTAGGTAGGCCCTACCTACCTACCCCTTTGTTAAACATTTTATTTGAATAAGAATTAATACTACAATACGAAAGCAACCAACCTTTGTTTCTACCGGGCGGGCATGGGAGGCGGCGCGACGATTTAATTATATTTTAGAACACAAAAGCTGCTATTGTGACTTAACTATGATAGTGAGATATATTCTACCCCAGATTTTTCTTTAGTTAATAATGAGTAATTTAATCATGTAGTACATTATTTTTATGTATCATCAATAGTTTTCTCAGCGCACGCCAAATAATGAATTTTATAGAAAAAAAATTGCTACTTTGGGTTACATTATTGCAATTTTCATAAGGATCTCTAACTTTTTGAAAATAAATTATCGCCTACGTTACTCGGAAATAATGTAGCTTTCTATAGGTGAATGAATTTTTAAAATCGGTCCAGTAGTTTCGGAGCCTATTCGGTACAAACAAACAAACAAAAAAATCTTTCCTCTTTATAATATTACTTGGAGCAACAGCCTGTTGGACCTCCACAAACCAGTAACTGGGTAACATGATACCCCTAGTCTGACTAATGCCTGTGTGGCTTGACTGAAGTCAGATTTCAGGCTTCTGACTACCCGTAACGAACTTCAAATATCTACAAATGGTAGCCGGAACCAATGGCTTAACGTGCTTTTCGAGACACGGAGAAGTCTCGATATGTCAGATATGGCCATCCATATGAGACAATGCATGGTTAGCTAAGTGACGTCATTTTAAATCTAATATGGCGAACCGCCCAAGATGGCGGACTAGTTATTTTTTGTGCACTGCCATGCTATGGGTATCACACGAAAGAGTTCGCTGAGAAGAATACGAAAAAAGCTTGGTTAAAAAAATATTTTTTAATGAATAATTTTATTTACTAAAATATAAAATATTGTAATATATATATGTATTTGTTGTCTTTGTATTTTTTTTTTACTTTCGGGTAAAACGCGTAATTTTAATTCCCATACAATAATAGGGGGCATAGAGTCGGAACAAAAATGTTTACGCTGATTTCATAAATGGAGTAGGTTTGATAATAAACGTCTGCTTAGGATGCTTCTTGGATGGATGACCATCTTAACGTACCGAGACGTCTCCGTGCCTTGGATAAGTCCTGTTAAGCTTTTGTTCCCGATTTAGTGCCGTAAAACGGTAACTTTCTAAAGCATACTCCTTAGAAACGACTAGGTTAAAAGGTTTGAAAAAAATGTATAATTTATTATTGATTCATGTACATAATTTTGTACACAAGGTTTTTTCGTGTAACTAACAGTTTTGCTTTAAAAAAATAATTAACCACACAATATTTTTTCGCAACTTTTGGAAACTCCTCCAAAACGACTTGGATGTTTAAAAATATTTTTACACAGAAAATTGATGGCGGGCATTTCTTCATAACTAACATAGCATATGTAAATCAAATAATATTTTGCAAACAAAACTGTTCAAAAGGAGGTTCAATATTGATATATTGGCATCGAGCGGGCGCACGGCCAGTACTGTGTTAACATTGGGGCGTATATAGCGCCTTAAAAAGATATTATGCAGTCGTAACGGGTAGTCAGAAACCTGAATTATGACACCAGTCTTGCTTGCATGGTAGGGAAGGGGTTATCAGTATGGGTTGTGGAGGTCAGATAGACGGTCGCTCCGTGTAAAGTACTGGTATTATTACCAACTTCAAAAAAAGAACGTAATCAATTCGACACGTATGTATGTAATATTGTTGGGATTGCACAATTTTCACATATATGTTTGTCCACTTAGGGAATCGTATAAGTTGCATCAAAATCGGTACAGAAGTTATCAAGATATTGAACATATAACCGAACTCCTTAGCGACAAACAGCACGAATGTGTAAATTTAGTTATTTTGGGTATTTTGTCAATCCTTTACTTTCCTTACTGAAGAATTTGCTCACTGTTTAGTGATAAAGACTTAAACACTAACACAAAAAAGAGAGAAATAAAAACTCTTTCACAAAAAAAAAAACAGTAAGTGCAAAAATAACTTTCGTTTTGGAAGTTGGTTTTGAAAAACGATAAATCCTAGAGGTACCATAGCATGATGTTGTGCCTCTCCTCAAATTTTAGAAGAAAGAAGTTTATAACTCATTACATTAGGAAAACAACTGCCCATTATTATAATTAATTGTCACAGACTTCCTTGAAAGTTTGTTGCAAAGCGGTCTCTGAAGGACGTTCAGTACCACAGACATAAATCTACTAGATACCGCCTGTCACTGCTTCCGAATGAAAACCAACTGTGCCAGTTTTTACACGACTGCCCAAAAAATAGTATTATGATTTCAGGATTCATGTATGTTTGTGAGTTTCTTTATTCCACCATAACTTCTAAAGGGCTTAACCGATATCAATGTAAATGGTATCGTTAGCAGCGTTGCGTTAGCCCGGGTTACATAAGCTAGTAAAAATAAAATAAACAATGGTTCATGAAAATAAACGGTTTTTTTTTTTCATAAAAGTTTGATTTTTTTCGACTAGAGCTTGCTAAGTACATAACAATAATATATATTTTCTCGCAGAACGGATGGCCGATGGGGCCGAAAGGTTCTGGAATGGCGACCGCGAACCGGAAGACGATACGTTGGAAGGCCTCCCACTAGGTGGACTGATGACCTGGTTAAGGTTGCGGGAAGGCGCTGGATGCGAGACGCACGGGATCGGTCAATGTGGCGACGCCTGGGGGAGGCCTATGTCCAGCAGTGGACGTCTTTCGGCTGAAATGATGATGATGATGATGATATTTTTTCACTAAAAGGTGAACAATTCTAAGTAAATAAAATAAACTGCTGTAAACGTTGGCGGTTTCTCGACGCGAGTACGAGGCTTATTTTTTTTTAAGTAAATTAAGTTTTGAGTTTTTTTTTGGAAGTCGGTTTAATTTTTGTCAAAAAGTTTTTTATTTTCTTACCAATCGCTATCGCCACGTTTTCGTTGATAGATTTAGAATGTGACTTAACTAGGGCATCAGGTCAAAGTCGCATTGTTCTCACTTTTACTCCCTTTTTCGACACGTGAAGTACATACATTCGCGTCGTCTAGTTGGATTTATATCTGTGGTACAAACTGTTTTGTTTACGCTGTTGGAAAACAACATGGTTGCCCATGTTAACTGTATTCAGGGTGTGTTGTGGGGTGATATGGAAACCTTATATATTTATTATTGATTTAGTTACCTGTGTTGATATATTGTTATAGTAATGTGTAGTTGTTCTGCACCAATTTTATGTAACCACACTATCTATATCTATACCAATATTATAAAGAGGAAAGATTTGTGTTTTTGTATGTAATGAATAAACTTAAAAACTTCTGGACCGATTTCAAAAATTCTTTCAACGTTGGGAAGCTACACTATCCCCGGATGACATAGGCTACTTTTTGTCTCTGTATTCCCACGGGAACGGGAACTACGCGGGTGAAACCACGAGGCGTCCGCTAGCAATATTATAAAGGCAAAAGTAACTATGTCTGGTTCGTTACCTTTTTACGTCTTATCCACTGAACGGACTTCGATGTAGTTTGGCACACTGTTAGACCATGTCCAAGATTAGGACATAGGATGAGGACTTTTTATGCCGGTGCAAGTATATTTTCTCTTGTGATAATTTCTGACTTTGCCATGGGCGAAGCCGCTGGCAGAAGCAAGCAAGTAAAAAAAGGAGGTAATTTCTGGCAGTTTTGATTCGATTTCGAGAATTATTTTAAGATAAGATAAGATAAGATATTTATTTTGCAAATATGGGTACAAAAAAAAGCATGGTGACATAAACAATACAATTAGGAACAGCCATATTTAACCAGAAGGCATGCAAAATTTCAAAATACAGTAGAGATGCTAAGTACATAATAATAAAGATAAACAATGTCAACATAAAGATTAATAAAATATAATTACAATTAGATTATGAAGTATTTCTATAGTTATTTACATTATACACAATTCTTCTGCAGTCAACTTATTTCGTATTGGAGTTAAACAAAAAATTAAATAAAAATTAAATGTCACATTATTCAAACCTATAATCATTATCAAAAGCATTCAAGAAATGTCTTTCTCCATTAAAAATTCCGTCACGCTATAATACGCTTTGTCTACCAGAAAAATTCGGAGTTTTTTTTTAAATAACGTTAAGTTTAATTCTTTCCAACTCCTCGGTAATTTATTATAAACGACTGGCGCCATGTAGCAGACACTTTTGCGCATTAAAGTCGTTCTCGCACTAGGGAGACACAGCCTACTGTTATCACGCCTATTTCGTGGAAATACATCATCTATGCGGTCAAAACGGTCAGGGTTCAGCTTTACAAACACTGCCATTTCTAAAATATATAAGCACGGTAAAGTTAATATTTTATTCTGTTTAAAATATGGCACGCAGCTATCAGTAGTTTGCAGTTTTAAAAATGACCGTATGCATCTTTTCTGTGCTTTGAATGCAGTTTCTCTTTCAGTGGAGTTGCCCCAAAAAATAACGCCGTATCGTAGGTGGCATTCGACTAAACCATGGTATGCAGTCAGAAGTGCGTCTAGATTTACAGTAGACGACAAAGTATGTAAAGCGTAGGCGGCAGTGCTTAGTTTTTTGCAAAGTGACTCTATGTGTTGTTTCCAACTTAGTTTTTTATCGATTTCTAGCCCTAGAAATTTAGTACTTATTACATTGTGAACTGTATCATTATTATATTGCACATGCAGATTGCTCTTATCTGGCATGCGTTGGTTAAAATGCATTATCTTTGTTTTGGTTATATTTATTCTTAAGTTATTTTCGTCTAACCATTTTATAATTGATTTTAAAGATATATTAATGTCATTTTCGTATGTATCTACACTTTTCGAAGGTATTGTCACGGTACTATCATCTGCAAATAGGGTCAATGGTTGTTCAGTGCATTCCGGTAAGTCATTTATATATAATATAAATAGCAGAGGACCCAACACACTCCCCTGCGGTACCCCGTAACTAACTATTCGCTCGTCTGATCTAAATATCTCGTATTGTTTATTAACTATATTAATTCTATTAATTTCAGTTATTTGTCGTCTATTATGTAAATAAGACCGAAATAGGTCCAGAACATTACCCCTTATACCTATAAGCTTCTAGTTTCTTCAGAAGTGTAGGATGGTGGACATAATCAAACGCCTGCGTCATATCACAGAAAATGGCGCAGACAGGGTTTCGTTTATCTACATTTTTAATAACATTCTGTATGAAATCAAATATCGCCATATTTATTGTTCTGCTGGGTCTAAATCCTTTTTGTTGTTCACACAAAATATTGTTCTTTTCTAAGTATTTGTATAGCTCCTTATAAATAAACTTCTCAAAAATTTTTGAAATAATCGGAATCAGTGAGATTGGCCTATAATTTTCCATTATCTCTCTATTTTCTCTCTTATATATTGGTTTTATAATCGATTTTTTTAAAGCTTCTGGATATAAGCCAGCATTTATACTAAGATTAAGTATGTAACTTAAATGTACACATATCTCACTAGCTACGGATTTAAAAATCTTTGTACAGAGGCCATCGTAACCTACGCTGTTTGTGTTTTTTAGTGACATTATTATTTTATATAAATCCTCTGGTACGCTTGGTGCCATGAACATTGACTCCCTTCTCGTGTCTATTTTCCTGTTTGCTTTAGATTGGCTGCCGTTCATTAATTTGGGCTGTATTTTATCAACAAAGTAGTTATTAAATGCATTAGAAATATTCTTTGGATTTGTTATAATTTTATTATTCAATTTAATTTTATCAATACGCTGGCTGGGAATATTGTATTTTTTGTGGTTTATAATTTGCCAGGTAGTTTTAGCCACGTTTTTGGCTTTCGTTATTTTATAATTATTTTGTGCCTTTTGTGTCAGGTTTATAATTTTTTTATACAATTTACAATAGTTTTTAAACTTGGTTTTATTAACCTGACTAGGATTTAGTCTCAGTTGCCACAGAAGGTGTCTTTTCTTTCTGCTGCATAATTTAACACCTTTCGACAACCACTTAGGCTTCCTTATAATATTAATTTTGACTCGGATGAGCGGGAAACACAAGTCATAAAACAGCTTAAAAGTGTCGATAAATGCATTATAGGCTATATTGGGATCATTAGTCTCGTAGATCTCCGAAAAAGAAATATTATTTATACAGGCTTTGAACTTAGCTATGTTCTCTATATTATAGTCTCTTCTGGTCGTGTACCAATAGTTAATAGAACACGTTTTTTTTACGGGGCATTGAAGTAACTGTGCAGTGTGATCTGATAGAGCAAACTCTATTACTTCGCCTTTACATGATTTATTATAATTATGCGCAAAATTGTCTATACATGTCTGGCTGGCCATGCGTGTCGGCTGTTTAAATTCCAGTTTTAATTTAAAACTTAATAGTAGACATTCAAGCGTAGCAGAAATCCTACTCTTCTTTAGTACATCAATGTTAAAATCGCCAGCAATTACAATACTCTTACAGCTAGACTTTGATATCTCTTTTAAAAGTGTCTCAAGCTTATTCCAACATTCATCTAAATTATTTACATTTGGTACTCTATAAATACAAACGACAATTATCTTATAGCTAATAAGCTCAATGGCACAGCACTCAAATACACCTGGAGAAGATAGTTTTGATATTTTAGGCAGTTCTTTCCATTTGTGACCATTTTTGATAAGAATACAAGATCCACCCCTTTTTTTCCTCTTTCTGCAATAATACGCTGCTAAACAATAATTCGCTACATACAACTGGTTTTCATAACCTTCCATTATGAAGTGCTCGGTAATGCATACTACATCAACAGACATTTTCCTATCCACAAGTTGATCCAGACACACAGAAAGATCATTTGATTTGTTTATTAAACCTGCTATATTTTGATGCAATATATTAACATACTTATTCGAGAAAAAACAGCTCATTTGGCTCAGAGGCGTTAGTGGTGGCACTTGCTTTAGCATTAGGGTAAGGTGAATAATACGAGTTTACTTTACTCGAACAGCCAACATTTAAGTTCATTAATTGGCTTAAATTTTGAAAGATGTTGCTCATGCCATAGTTATTAAGAGTACCATTTCTTTTCGAAAACATACTATAGTCATATGATAAACCTAAGTTTGAATCGATAAAATAAATTTACTGATAAAAAGGGCTCGATCTCAGAATACCAGATACTCAAAATGGCAGATTCTCAACATAGGTACCAGATTATCTAAATACGTTTAAAATGCTGTACATTGAGTTTTTAAACGAAATATTTCAATCATGAAGAATTTTGTTAAAAAAAAAGTTTGTAAAAAATAAACCCCAACTGCTTAAAAGCGAACTAAAAAGACATAAATAAGAAGAAAACCATGCTGTGCAGTCGGAGGATACATGTTCGCGAGCTGGCTTACTAAAAACAGATGTATCCTCCGACTGCACAGCATGATTTTCTTCTTGTTTACGTCTTTTTATTTCGCTTTTAAGCAGTTGGGTTTTTGTTTTTTTAATTATCTTTTTTTTTTTTTTTTTAAATTATGTACATTTTGACACATAAGTGTCATATATGTTTGAAATCTCCTCTTTAAACACTTTATTTTGATACCCCACACGATGGGTTTGGAAGAAAAAAAATATTTGGTGCCCCACAATATGGCGCCCAAAATCCGCCATTTTTTTATTTTCCAATTTTAATGTATCCAGTGACATTTGCAGAGTTAAAACGGATCGATTGACGTAAGAATCATCAAAATCGGCCAACGCGTTTGGTCTCTAGAACGGCACATAGGAACAAACATACATACGTACATAGACTGATAAACACATTACCCTCCTTCGGCAGTCGGGTAAAACGGCTCTCGCGCGAGAGCTGGCATTTCACCAACCTACTACATCACTGTCAAAATATCTATTCTGTTCTGACGTTTCACCTGTCAAACGCAAAGAGAACACAACCAATAGAATTGCCCCGTTGAAATATAACTATTTGATGGATGTGACAGACTGACAGTTACTGAAGCTTTCAGTCTAATGGCACTCGCTGAAGTTTGTATTTTACTTTGAACTGAGGTTACGTGACTGCTCTTTGACAATATTCTTAAGAAATAGTGGTTAAACGCGAGCTCGTCAATAATGAAAAAGAAAAGTATCTGTCTTTGTGCCCTTCAAAAACTGAAATGGAATTGTTTTGCGTTTAAATTGTGCTTTTGTTCTGAACAAACACTTTTAAAGGTCAAACAGGTCAAAATGAAATTAAAAAATAAATGTTGAGTGCATAAACTCCTACTTTTTTAAAGTCATTAATTATTAAGCTGTTTCTTATGCCGACAAGGTACCAACAGAAAACAACAATACAAAATTACTGTCTGAAAAATTAGCCAGAGATAAATTAGCGCGTAAATACATCAATCTTGGGAGAAACGAATTTGTCAGCAGTCAAACTATCACTAGACATGCATTAAATTTGACACGTCAATAAAAAAACCTTTTCAACACACTTGCTCATAAAGTGGCTCTAATTTCACCGCAATTAGGCACATAATGACACCTGTTATCAAACTGTGACTTTTTCATTACTATTATTCACAAGTGAGTTATAGAGATTTTTTCTTAATTTATTGCGTAGAGTTGCTTTGTTCTTAAAAAAAGTTTCGACACAAAAAGATCGTGCTCAATAGTACAAATAAATTAATGTACCTATTGCTTGCTCATTCATTTCAAGCAACTTCGTATTTACATAGATAATTTCAACTTGTGTTTAATAAATAAAATTGTCACTCAAATATAACTTTTGTTTTTCTCTGTAATAAAGAAAACTTCAAATTCCCCATTTTGTACGTGGCTAAAACGCTATCCGCGAGAATCAAAAAAAAAGAAACCTCATTGTTTTAGTCTATGGCCGATCGCCATTGTTAGATGCGCGCGCATAGAAAAACTGATTAATTTTTGCCTCCAGTGCGAAAAAAAATTCACAACTCGTTTTTACTGATGAAAATAATTTTTTAGTATTATTTTCTTCACAAGTGTGTTGAAAAACGTCGTATGATACACGTGTGTATTGATGATTACCGGTGGGCCAATGGTGCCTCAGCGGTAATCACCAACATTACACAGTTGTACCATAATGTACTATTTCAGAAACCAAGTGTAGTTCCTCTAAACACATATTTTTCTTAAGTCTGTATGAGAATTTTCTCAGTCAAATGCAGCGATTACATTCCACGTTTTTCTAGCAGACCTGAATCAATACAGATACATTCTCTTTGTTTTCAAATTCCAATACTTTTCCTCTTTCAGTACCATACATTCTGAACACAGAGCAAGGCCGTAGTGGTCACTGCTAGATACGGCATCGTCAAAACTTTCCCAAACCAAGCATGTTATCGAATGTCACCGTTTACTCGTAGAAATTGACGGCCCGTGACAATTCTGACTTCATCTTTTCGTGTTGATTTGACTCAAATTTTGTCCAACCAGTATATAACCACCTGAGGCTCTTGATAAAGTTTCATTCTACCAGCGATGGCGATGATAGAAAAGCCAAAATCTCATGGTCATGTGACATTTCGATAGCATTTGGTACTCCCATAAATTTTTGGCATTGTCTTCTTATCATTTTAGTGACGCTTTGGTTGCTAGAATGACACTTTCTAGAGCCTCGAGATATCTCTGTCGTTGGCTTCGTTTAAGACATGAAAGGTGCATAAGACACCACTCACAAAGGTGATAGATTGTGCATACTGAGCAGGAAAGGAGTTGACTCATCATCCTGTAAAGGGGCTCCACACTGGCACTGTGTTTGGTATAGGTCATGGATATTCTTTTTGACAATTTGTTTCTACAGCGACCAACCTGGGCATACAATCGGTTAAGAGATAACAGGGATGTTTTCTGGGTAAAAAAATGATAATTCTATTTAATCAGTGAGATTATAAAATAATATTTAATTTAATTATCTTTATTTCAGACGACAGTCCATATATTTTTACAGATATAGCGTTAGTAGGGTTGTTAGTAGTACACATAAAAATAAAACATAACAAGGTGTTAGTAATTTGTTAGTAAACAAAACAGTTACACAATAATAATAATTACCGACGTCTATTTCCTATTTCTGAGCAGGTGTACACTTGCCCAGTACACAGTAAAAGGACTGTTTATCTTGCACGCTAACGTTTTGAGGACAGTGTTGGTGCAACCCCGGACCCTGCTCATCGTCGATGCAGTTCTTTTCCTAATGATGGAAAAGAAATCATCGACAGATGCATCCGCAAACATTGCAGAAGCACTGCAGTACCTGGGTTTTCTTAACACTGCCCTCAGAGCGTCGTTGAACTGAACACGCAGGGCATTGTAAGCCCGTCGCGTAAAGCTGATCCACAGACTGCACGTGTAAAAATACTGACAGAAGGCTCTGAAAAGTAGCAGTTTTACATCTGTGGTACATCGTGTGAATCTGCGGGCCAGCATATTGCAGCGGGCAGCCAACGCCCTCCTTTCCCTCTCTAGGTCTTCATCGACCTGTAACCGATCTGTCAGCATATGACACGTATTTTTTGCTTTACCAAATCAACAAAAAATTACAAAGTTAAAGCGCATCAAAGTTCAGGAGTGGGGGCTTGTGACGTCACTAAGGCAGTATAAAGTGTACTAGCGGCGTGACGTCACACGATATTTCAACGCATTATATTATCGTCGTCACTTTATGTTTACGTGTCAAAAGAAAAAAAACCTATGGCGGCCGGAAATTTTGTTCTGCGTAACTGAGGCGTATCTAGATGTTGCCAGTGGTTTCCGTGTTCTATGGTTCCGAACGTATAGGAAATAAATGAAAAAAGAAATTTAATGGATACTCAAGGATAAAGCTTTTAATGTATATACGGAACTATATAGGCGAATAGTATTCATATTTATAACAAAATTCCTAACCAAATTAAAGAACTTCCAATGACCCGCTTCAGAAGGGATTTACGCAGGTGATGGTTATTAGAGAATCCCTTCTATACTATAAAATAATTCCTTCAGTTTAAATTTAAATGACCTCATTGTATAATTACCACAAATTTGCATGTCATTATGCTATGAATAAATATGTTAAGCTACTATTATACTACTATTGTAAGAACTTTAGTAACCATATTTATCTGCAAATAAATCTTTGTCTTTAACTATGGAGAGTGGTATTCATGATAATTTTACTCGACTCTCGTTGTAAAAGTAGTTTTTGTTTTCGCTAATAATGTTGTTTGTAGAAAAACATTGTCAGCGATTGGAGGCTCAATAGCTAATAATATTTATAGCTACAAAATTGCGCTGAGCTGAGGAGCACTGCTCGATCTTCTAAGTTAAGCAACACTGCCCAATGTCGGTCTCTTAATGGGTGACCGTCAAACGTACCGTGATTTTTCTTGCCTCGGCAAGCAAGCCGTTGATACTGGTGTCAGACACCAATCTTGCCAAGGGATATTCTATTATCGAAACTGGGCTGTGGAGAGCAGCCTAGTCATCATCATTTCAGCCGAAAGACGTCTACTGCTGGACATAGGCCACCCCCAGGCATCGCCACATTGACCGATTCCATGCAACTCGCATCCAGCGTATTCCCGCAACCTTAACCAGGTCATCGGTCCACCTAGTGGGAGGCCTTCCAACGCAATGTCTTTCGGTTTTCGTGAACTTTTCCGCCCATTCGGCATAATTTTCGCAATGCTTCGAGCTATGTCGGTAACCCTGGTTCTCTTGCGGATCTCTACATTTCTTATTCGATCACGCAAGGAAACTCCGAGCATAGCCCTCCCCATTGTCCTTTGGGCGACTTTAAGCTTTCTGATGAGGCCCATTGTGAGCGACCACGTATTGGTATCACATACTGCTCATAGACTTCTTGACACTGACTTAACTTAATGTTTTTGTGCAATACAAGCTTTTTGCTTTGCGAATGGAGTGCGCTCACTTGAGTGATATCGTGGTAGCCCAGAGGCTAAGACCTCGCTTCTTGTGCTTAAGTTCGTGGGATCAAATCCGGATGAGTACCTACCAATGACTCCTTCAATTGATATGTACTTTGTAAATTTTATCTTGGACATTGTTGACAACGGTGAAGGAAATAATCGAGAGGAAACTTAGAGTAAGACTTATGTCTGAAATCGCCAACCCGCATTGACAATCCTGGTGAAAAATGCTCGTGCCTTCTCTGTATGAGAAGAAGACTTTGCACTGGGACAGTTACAGGCTGGTATTATTATTTTATATAATTACCAGCTTCTGCCAGCGGCTTCGCCCGCGTGAAAGTCGAAAATTATCCCGAGGATATTCCCGGGATAAAAAAAAGTATCCTATGTGCTATTCCAGACTATAATATATCTCTGTGCCAAATTTCATCCAGAACCGTTCAGCCGTTCTGGCGTAAAGATGTAACAAACATATAAACACACACTCACAAACGCATTCGCATTCGCTTTTATAATATTAATGTGAAGTGTGATTAATTGAGTGAAGTGAACGTTACAAATTATCACTATTTTACAGCACTACGGTTATTTTGTTTCACATTTATACCATTGTCATCAATGGCACGTGCAATGGTACACGTGTAGAAGCGATTAAATTTTAATCGATTGCAAAAGCGAGCGCTCTCGTTTTAGCCTCTGCTGCCGGGCCGTGTTCGCCCTCTGTATATACAGCCTATAGGCTGTAGTCACGCATTTTATCACGGTTTTTGCTCTCAAACTGTGATAAAAATGTGTGACTCACGCCTGTCACAGTAGGCTTCGCCTGGCCGTGCTCACCTGGCAGCAGAGGCTAATGAAAAATGAAACAAAAGCGCTGGCTTTTGCAATCAATTAAAATTTAATCGCTTCTACACGTGTACCTTTGCACGTGCCATTGATGACAATGGTATAAATATGAAACATGTTTCTACCTTTGTCAAAGGTTTATCGTGTTCAAAAGACATAGAACTAGGTCTTTCAGTAGTGGTTCTAGTTTTTTTTACAGTGATCATTAATATCACGCCTGTTTTACTAGAAGGAGTAGGTAGAGGTGTTTAGTAATCCGTCATTGAGTCAGTTATGCCATCCATTTAAGAGGCAAAAGACATTAAAAGTGGCCTTCTATCTAGGATTCCGGATTCTTGATAGAATTTTATAAAGAGTCTAGGTTTTTCGCTCACGAGAAACATGCATTTCTTTTTAGATTATAATTTGCCTATGGTACTCACACCATAGAGTAAATTGAAGTCCAGTGAAGAAACGATCGTAATCGGAATAGTAAACCAGAGATAAATTATAATTAAATTTAAAAAAACTAGCGTCGGGGAATCGCAAACATTTACAGCAGTTTATTTTTGGTTTTGTTTGGTTTCCCGACGCGAGTACAAGGCTTATTTTTTGCATTTTCGAGGTTTTTGCGTCGGAGGTTTTTTTTAATAACAAAAAAAAAAAAAAAAATATTCTTTTTAAACTACATATAATATATCTAGTAGTAGACACGATTCAATCGACAATCTATCTTTATCATTATCTTGCTAAAAAACCCAGATTCGAAGAGTGAAATGTGGATATCTTTTGAACAGCTGAACCGTTTTTAATCAAACATAGCTAAGAACACTTTCGACAAAGTCACCTTTCAAACAACAAAAACTAAATCAAAATCCGTTCATCCGTTTTGGAGCTATGATACCACAGACAGAAACACAGATGCACATACACACAGCAACACACGTCAAACTTATAACACCCCTCTTTTTCCGTCGGGGGTTAAATACTACAAATAAACAATTTCACCTTTCTGTAGAATAAGTTTAGATAAATCCAATACCATCAAGCATAGTCTCAGCATTGAAAAAAGTACCCACTCACAGCAGTAGCACGTGTAATCACTCTCCTTTTTTAACCGACTTCGCAAAAAAGGAGGAGGTTCTCAATTCGACTGTATTTTTTTTTATGTATGTTACCTCAGAACTTGTTACTGGGTCAACCGATTTTGATGATTCTTTTTTTATTTGAAAGCTGGTGCTTGTCATGTGGTCCCATTTAAATTTGGTAAAGATCTGATGAAGAACTTCGGAGATATACATCAGAACTCTTCAATAAATGACAGCAGATCACTCGGGATAGCTGCAATCGGATGTCTGTTTATTGTTTACATCATTTCATAACATAAAACCACACTAGCACGCATTAAAGGGGTACGCAGGTGTGAACAGTTCACCCTGGTATACTCTAAATTCACCGTTTTTGTTTAAGTTTCATGTTTCTGGATTAATCTATTCTGGCTTCACTTTGGAGAATTGGTCCGTTATGTACGGACAACTAAAAATTGATAAATAAAAAACTTTTTAACAAAAAATACAACCGACTTCCAAATAAAAACACTACTAAGTGAAAAATAACTTCAATATCGGAAGTCGGTGTCAAAAAACGAAGATCCCAAAACAGGAACACCGACTTCCGAAATTGAAGTTATTTTTCACTTTGTAGTGTTTTTATTTGGAAGTCGGTTGTATTTTTTGTTAAAAAGTTTTTTTTATTTATTTCTTTCTTTTTCGATCATCAAACCGATAGTGACCGATTATTATAACTCTAGAGGAAACTATTATTAAAGACTTACGTAAATATAAAGGCAGCCAATAATTGCTTCAATAAAGACCACACAAATGGGCTTGTCCAACTGACTACGAACCACGGACATCCAACGCGAAGAAAGAAAATTCGGTTCAAATAAATTGCACTAGTTGGCGTGATAAGTTCCGATTTGTTATTGAGTCCTGTGAAATATTGAGATTTAAAAAAAAAATAAGGAGTATTGGGCTCTTAATTCACATTTCAAAGATTATTTGAATGGATCATTTAAGATTGATTACAATAGATGGCGCGGTT
This sequence comes from Orthosia cruda, assembly GCA_964057195.1. NCBI lineage: Eukaryota > Metazoa > Arthropoda > Insecta > Lepidoptera > Noctuidae > Orthosia > Orthosia cruda. The sequence continues at coordinate 8,939,156 of OZ059852.1, read as the reverse complement.
TTAAATTACTGACGGATTCACTCGATTTTTTTTATTTGTTTTGTAACACATTTTGGTACAATGAAACTGTAATAACATGATATAAAGTATTCACGAACCGAGTAAACCCTTTTACTTGCATGTCGCTGCTAACACCATCTATATTCGTGGAACGAAACCGAAAGCGATCAATGTTCTCAGAAAAATAATCATCACTAAAAATATTACGTCGGCACGGTTTCTTTGTACGGTATGAGCATCTGTATGCTAGTATTAGGGGCTTAGAAAAAGAAATAACATTTTCACATTTTGAATATGAATTCTTTCTTTCTTTCTCTTTAGCAGAAATGCAGTATCACCTACATTTTAATTCTCTCCTCTCAACTTACCCTCGACTCATCAAATAGACAGTTATGGTTTGTTATAATTTACATTAAGTGAGTTTTTGCTGCCGTTTTTCGTGACTGAGTCGATAAGAATGGAGAAAGTTTCTTTCAAAAATACTTAAAATATAGTGTTATTCTCTAAACACAACTTCAAAATACGAAAAGTGTTTTGTTGTGAATCCGCAATGGTTTACTTTAAAAATCCGGCCAAGTGCGAGTCGGACTCGCGCACGCAGGGTTCCGTACCATTATCGCAAAAAACGGCAAAAATATCACGTTTGTTGTATGGGAGCCTCACTTAAATATTTATTTTATTCTGATTTTAATATTTGTTGTTATAGCAGCAATAGAAATACATCTTCTGTGAATATTTCAACTCTCTAGCTATCACGGCTCTTGAGATACAGCCTGGTGACAGACAGACATACAGACAGACAGACATACAGACAGACAGACAGACAGACAGACGGACCGCGGAGTCTTAGTAATAGGGTCCCAATTTTACCCTTTGGGTACGGAACCCTAAAAACAAATGAGTTCACAAGTGAATATACAGAGTAGATATTTGGCTGCCAATAAATATGAAATGGCTCTTCAAAAAGAAAAAATATTCTATGAAACGAGTTCAACAGATAGTCATTTAAGTCTGAAATAAAAACACGAACAAATTGGAAACACGTTTCAGGAAAAATCAGATGAAAAGAAAAATTGAAATAAAAAGATTTCCAAATGGAAAACGAAGCTCGAATCGCACGTTTTCTAATGTACACAAGGATTTAGTTGAGTTTAACTATTTGTAGCTAAATCGTTTCATATTTTGTAGATTGAAGGATTATGCAATGTATGTATGTATTGTAGGTGTGTTCGGGTCAAATCTTGCAACTGAATTTTAAAGCAGTTATCCTCCACTGATCAAAATGAAATTTTGTATACACGTTTAGTTTGGATGACAATGCATGGTTAGAAAAGTTACGTCATTCTAAATCCAATATGGCGGACGGCCAAAGATGGCGGACCAGTTATTTTTTGTGCACTGCCATGATATAGGTATCAAATGAAACGGTTTGCTGAGAAAAATACGCTGCTTATTTTTTTAAAAGCTATTAAAATAAAATATTTTTTCATTAATAATTGTATTATGTATAAAGTTATTGAGAATGAATTCAATAAATCTAGCTAATAAAACATTGCCTAGTTTATACGAAAATATATAATTAAATTTACGCCTTTTTCCTATGGGGGAGAGCAGAGACTACAGAACGCCTCCTGCGATCTTTGTATACTACTTTTCCTTCATTTAGAATCATTGAATTAGATTTTTCAATATAGCAAATTTAATAATACGTAAACTATACCTAATTTATACGTAAATATCTTCCATTTATATATTACTAGCTGGCTGTCCCGGCTTTGCCTGGATTATGTACTTACATAGTCCAGCGTGTGTCTATCTCGAATAATGTACCTTCTCCTAAAACAGTATTCAGGAAGATTAATACAAAATACTGGACACGTATTTAACTTTTGACACGTAGACATAAAGTGACGACGATATAATGCGTTAAAATATAGTGTGACGTCACGCCGCTAGTACACTTTATACTGCCTTAGTGACGTCACAAGCCCCCACTCCTGAACTTTGATGCGCCTTAACTTTGTAAATTGTATTGATTTAGTAAAGCAAAAAATACGTGTCAAATATTATTTAAAAATCTCACTGACGGACTAAATAGAATTATCATTATTCTACCCAGATAGTATCCCAATTACCCTCCACATGTACCCCACCACACAAAATTCACTCTCTCTCTTTAAAATATTAGTTAATATAGCCTGAAAGCCAGAATCAACAGTGGCGACCAACAGAAAAGCGCCGAGGCAACGAAGCTCGAGGAAGTCCCGGAGAATGAATTAAACTGTATTGGATCCCGCAACGAAATTAATCAGAAAAGAATAATGGAGGAGTAAGAAAATACAAATTTCCACTTCCCTCCATATCAAGCAGGAGACAGAACAAACAAGAAGGCACAAAGGGTCGTTTACAACTGGGATAAGCCCAGTTGCCTAGCACCACGGACGTATATTAGTTAATATAGTTAAAACTAGCTTTTCCCGACGGTTTCACCTTCGTATAAGTCGGAAATTATCCCACAGACGTATTACCGGACTTAAAAGTACCCTGCGATGTTTGGATCAGTACAAACTACTTTAATTGGTGTATTTTTTTTCATCGCCACTGCTCTCAAAACGGTGAAGGAAAACATCATGAGGAAACCGGCATGCATACCCTACCTTGCATGTCCTGGAACCAAAGATTCGAAGACATGTGACACCGACTAACCCGCACTGAGACCTGGTGGTGGATAACGGTCCGTTCCCTCTCACAGAGAGGAGGCCTACTGTGTCCCAACAGTGGGAACATTAAAAGGATGATGATGAGGAGAGATCATAAAAAAAAATTAATATAGCCCTTATTCCCTGTAACCTGTTTACAATACATTTTTTATAAATTAAATCTTACATCTAGCTTATGATACATGGTACATGGTAGACATCCCTCCCATACGCACAAAGCGTTTTGCTAATACTTTCATTGTGCGCACATCTAAGGAGTGGAACTCCGTTCCGGAGTCTTTGTTCCCTGATAGCTACAACCTTGGAGTCTTTAAGTCCAGAGTGAATAGGTTTCTTCTAGGCAAGCGTGCTTCACCGTAGACCACATCATCGCTTAACATCAGGCGAGATAGTGGTCAAACGCGAGCCTATAGATTATAAAAAAAATATATAACTATGCATTACTAACTTATCTATATTAAATCTTATCTTAACTATCAGCTACCAGGTCAGGTTATCTTTTGACATAGCCTTCCTCTAATTCCCTACATTTGTTTCGGTCTTTTGCTGTTTTTCTCCACTCCTTTAGTATATTGTTCTCCCATCTCTTTATCTGTCTTTCTCTTTGTCTCTTTCCATTTCTTGGGTACCATTCTGTAACTTTTTTTGTCCATTTGTCCGTTTTCGTTCTCCACATATGTCCGTATGTTAAATGATGAGAGATGCAGGTTATCAAATCATCTTTACCTACATACAAACACACGTGCCTTTGGTTGAACTATGTACTACATATTGGATTGCACTAAGTGCTCATACACCTGCATTTAGGATGACTTAAACGCCACCGACTACGCTGCAATTAACGTGGGCACCTGCTTACTTGGCTCAAACCATCTCAAGAGTATTAATGCATTTTCTTTATTTAAATCAGAATTATATAGATTACTAAAATATTATGTAATGTAAATGAACAAACTGATTATAATAATGTACCTATAAGTACAAAAACGGAATATCGAAATAAGTCAATGGGCATCAAAAAATGCGTCCACATTGCTGTCAATGGGAAGGTGCCCAGAAAGCTGGCACCATTGCCACGTTGTATCGCGGGCAATTTATTAATTATAACTCTTGATTTGCCCACTGCAAGCCAAAGGATTGTTTACTGACTTTCCACTTTTCTCTATGTCTGTACTATCTATCTGCCTAGCCTTTTCCCAATTATGTTGGGTCGGCTTCCAGTCTAACCGGATTCAGCTGAGAACCAGTGTTTTACATGGAGCGACTGCCTATCTTACCTCCACAACCCAGTCACTGGGTAAAACGGTACCCCTTGGCTAGACTGCTGTCAGATCTCAAGCTTCTGACTACTCGTAACGACTGTCAAAGATCTTCAAATGACAGCCGGGACCAACGGCTTAACGTGCTTTCCGAGGCACGGAGGCAACTCGGTATGTTGAAATGGTCACCCATCCACGGACCGACCTCGTCAAGCGTTGCTTAACCTTAAAGATAGACCCGAGTGGCTGTTATTATTTAGCCACGAGCTTCTCTCCATTTCTGTACTATTCGTGAAAAGTCATTATCTCTCTACCCGCCATCCCTGTCTGCCTGTAATAATTTGTAAAATTTTCTTAATAATTCACTGATTAGTGATCTTACTTAAGATATGTGATAACCAATGATATTCAAATAAACAGATATGTTATGGGCGCGCGCATTGTGAAGACTCGAATAGGTCACAATTGTGACCTTTAGTCTTTAGTTTATGTCACGCATGGCGAAGAGCTGGCTAGGCTTTGTTGAAACAAAAACAAAATAAAAAAATGCCATCGTGTGTATTTAGAAATTGTACCAATTATGATACCAAAGTACATAAAACAGAAGGGATCTCATACGATATGTAAATACGCAAACCGCCTCAATTTACTAATTTATTTCATTTTTTTTCCTAATATTCTGATAATTGGAGGTTGGAAAAAAATAACAACATTGGTGGTCAGAATAATGTTTGTTTACATTCACACGCAAGTGACAAACACTAGCTGTCTCTTTTTTTCTTGTTGGTTTTATATTAGCCATCCCTTTCGACTTGTAGTGAAACGTCAGATGAATGAAAAGTGAGATTGTGTGCTGCCGCTGCTGCACGGAACACTTTTTTCAATTGTTTTGTGAGTGTATAACGTATCTGTTTATTTGAACATCATTGGTGATAACTATAAGGTTTGATAAATAAAACGTAGGTCATGCAAAACTTTGGCAGTTGACAGAGAGCATATAAACCTTTTTTAACATGACATTACAATATTATGTCTTACCAGAGACTATATAAAATGGGGTGTGATTAACTTATTTAAATATAATTAAATTAAACTCCTCTTAAATATTTCATCTCATATTTACATGAGAAAATTGCATATTAGACTACTTTGATTTAATAATAAACAAAATAATATGATATGAATATATTTTTTCCATTACTAACAAAAACAAATAAAAACTAAGCCAAATGTTTGAATAATAAACAAAATATACCGAAGATACATTTTCCCGTAACTCCAAAATAACCTAATATCCTTTTCACTTGCACTACAATCGCCTTCACGCGCAGAAAATAATAAAAGGAACCATCTTACTAACAAAACATTTTCGCCAACTATCTTATGAAACAGACGAATAAAAGAACCGTATAATACGGCCATGAAACATATACAAAACCAACTGTGGCTTCCCATACCTGCCAACATTCTATAAGACCGGGATAACCACTTTCACTTGACCCATCATTTTGTTCCGAACCTCTCCGAACATCTCCTGGATTGTGCTAAACAAGAGAGGGGTTATGTATCTTCTGTACTGGATGTTGTCTATACAATTGTGTAGGGCACATGCGCACGGTCCTCCCGTAACGCCAGTTGCTGTAAGCCGGTATCGCAGCCCGAACGCATACCGCTTTCGCCCGGGAATCGGAAAAAATATTGAGAGAAAAAATCGTGAGTGAAAAAAATTCACTGAAAGTGTTAGTAACAAAAAAAATATTTACGTTAATTGTTATTTAAAAAAGTGTTGTTATTTAATGTGTAAGTGGGTCATTGCACCTGTTGACTACGGCGTAGCGGCGTAGCGTAGGTGTGTAGCGTAATAAGCTAGGGTAAAAAAAGTAACAATTTTGTTGCGTAGCTCGAAGCGGCGTAGGCTTAAGCGCTTGAGAAACTCTTTTATGTGAGAAATAAAGGTGTCGAAAAGAACATAGGTAGGGATTGTTTCTGCTGTACTTTTTCAGGCGTTGTGTGATGATATTTTTGCGTATAATACAAAAAAGGCTAATATGATTTATTTTTGTCTCCAGACATGGCAATAATACTTAATTGTTACTGCTAAAAGCACAATATTCAATTAAGAAAATCAAAAAAAAAGGTTGATTACTTTCTATCATGAAAGAAAGATAAGTTTTGATATGCACATATATCCTTTTTAGAAAAGGCTGAAAGACTTGTTAGATGTGTTAGGTATTCTACGTGCAAATAAAATATACAACAAAAATATAATTGGGGTGTAAGGGGTAACAATTTGGTGCTTTCAAAGCAACTAAAGATTATTCTATATATAATTTTGCTGTCTGATCACAGTTGAAAATTTAATTCACAACGGAAATTAAATATTGTATCAAGGTTTTTACTTACGTTATGTGGTTATTTTGCGTGTGTGTTTATAAAAATCTAGTTCAACTTACCTGAAAGGTAATAATAGGGTATGTGAGCTTCGACGATGTTGAACGGTAAGGTATAATTTTGTTAATAATAACATATACAGTAATCACGAATATAAGTCAATGCATTACGACTAGCATGCAATAGTAATATATTAATACTAGAACACATATGAATTGTAATTATTGTGTTATGAGCACTACATTTAATAATTGTTTTGCTGAAGTCGAAAGAAAGTCGTGTTAGTTACACTATTTATAACTCAAGAACGGCTTTACCGATATGGCTGAAAATTGGTGAGGAGGTAGCTTGGAGCCAGGAGACGGACATAGGGTAGGGTAGGGTAAGGTAGGTGAATTTTTGTGTTTTTATGGCAAAACAAAGTTTGCCGGGTCAGCTAGTTAAATATAAAAACCCTTGCCAAGTAAATTTACCATAATTATTGAGCTTGCACAATAATTATGATAAATTTACTTGGGTTCTTTTTAATCTCTAATACTATTATTTTTATCCTTAAATAAAACCGGGTAAGTGCGGACTCGCGCACGAAGGGTTCCGTACCATTATCGCATATAAATGGCAAAACAATCACGTTTGTTGTATGGGAGCCCACTTAAATATTTATTCTGTTTTTAGTATTTGTTGTTATAGCGGCAACAGAAATACATCATCTGTGAAAATATAAACTGTCTAGTTATCACGGTTCATGAAATACAGCCTGGTGACAGACATACAGACAGACAGACGGGTATTGGAGTCTTAGTTATAGGGTCCCTTTTTACCCTTTGGCTACGTAAAATTAATAAACAAAAAAATACACGCCCAAGACAAATGATACTTGTTTTGCTGAAAATTAAATATAGAAAACTAATAAGGATACGTAAACTTTTAGGATGTTTACCCTTTTCAGTTTACGCAATAATTGCGATATAATTTTCTGTCTACAGAAAGGGTCTTCTATTAAAACTTTCTGTATAAAGAAAGTGCCCTCTACTTAGGTTTTATGCACCTCTAATACCATTATTTACATCCTTAAAATCTAGGTTTTCGGTATATAAGCGCAGCGATTTCGTCGTAAGCGTTGCCAATTGAATAGATTTTTTTTTATTTGTTACAAACTTGGCACACAATATATTTTTTGGACAATTATGAAACAAAAATAGTAAAAAAAACATTTTCACAAAAAATAAACCGCGTTATTTTGCACTTTTTAGTGTTTTGCTTTTGTAGTCGGTTTATTTTAAGTGAAAATGTTTTTATTTCTCCCTTTTTAGTTTAACCATCACTAAAACTACGCAATTTCTATAGTAAGGTGCCTAAAGGATTGACAAAATACCCATAATAACTCAATTTACGTATTCGTGCTGTTTGTCGCTACGGAGTTCGGTTGTACGCTCCATATCTTAAAAACTGCTGAACCGATTTAGTTGAAACGTACGTACTAGTTTCTAAGTTGAAAGATACTCAATCCAACACAGAAAGAATGATCACTATCCGATAAGTAGTTTCGATGAAATGCGTGGACAAACATACATATATACAAAAGCTTATGAAATTTGGCACACGAGTTTGCAAGCCCACATATGTGAATATTGTGCAGTTCCAACAATAAAACATATATACGTGTCGAATTGATCACCTCCTTCTTTTTTTTGAAGTCGGTAAAAAAGATAGAGAATGTGTTCACGGTTGCGCCAAATAGGGATGTACTCGTAGCTTTTATACTATCTAAGTAGGTACTAAGGTAATCTTATGAACCAATTCATAACTGCACAAGAAAAGCGAATACCTAACGCATCTCGGAAAATGATTAAACATTTCCACTTTGCAGACCTCATTACATAAAACATCGAACATCATTAACGTTAGCAAACAACATTGTTATATCCTCATTATTAATAGTTACGAGCTCATTAAAGTAGTAAGTAATATGTTATGTAGTTTCACTGTTATTAATAAGTAGCTTCTGTCAGTGACTTCACCCGCGTAAACGATGGAAATTATCTCAAAGTGACGTATTCCAGGGATAAAAAGTATCCTATGTGCAATCTTAAAATAAAACAATCTTAAATATGAAACTTAAAATGCCAATGCATTCCACTACCTTCCTAGACAAATCTTTTACTGTCCAGGCCACTCGTCTATGGAATGCATTGCCTGTGACTATAAGGCGCGCGCAATCACTGCCTGTTTTTAAGCGACTTGTGAAGGAGCACTACTTGTCATTGTGATCATAATGTTGTATAAGCTGAATTGTTTTCTTGTCTGTATATTAGTTGTATGTATGTATTTATGTATCTATTATTTTATTTTGTTTAGTTTATATTTTGTATTTAGTATCTACATTCTTAATAAATTAATTATTTGTTGTAAAATTTGCACCAAGTGCAACCCCATATTGTGTCCAGGCTGTCTCTCTCCATTCTTGGTTGCCTGGAAGAGATCGCGGTTCGCGATAAGGCCGCCTGTTGTATGTTTGTTTTTGTTATAAGATGTCTTTTTGATTAATTTTTATCTTGGTGTACAATAAAGTATATAATAAATAAATAATAAATCTATCTCTATATATTGCACCAAAATTGCCTCAGTGGTGAAACATAAAAACAAACGAACAGAGTTATTTTCGCATTTATAATATTAGTATGGATCGTCGAATCCGACTCGGATGGGCAGCGTTTGGGAAGTTGCGCGGTATCTTCTCGTCCAACTTACCACAGTGTCTCAAGACGAAAGTCTATGACCAGTGTGTGTTGCCAGTGATGACATATGGCTCTGAGACGTGGTCGCTTACAATGGGCCTCATCAGAAAGCTTACAGTCACTCAAAGGGCAATGGAGAGGGCTATGCTCGGAGTTACCTTGCATGATCGAATCAGAAATGTAGAGATCCGCAAGAGAACCAGGGTTACCGACATAGCCCGAAGAATTGCCAAACTTAAGTGGCAGTGGGCAGGGCACATTGCTCGCAAAACGGATGGCCGATGGGGCAGAAAGGTTCTGGAGTGGCGACCGCGAACCGGAAGACGTTGCGTTGGAAGGCCTCCCACCAGGTGGACCGATGACCTGGTGAAGGTTGCTTGGATCCGCTGGTTGCGAGACGCACGGGACCGGTCAAAGTGGCGACGCTTGGGGGAGGCCTATGTCCAGCAGTGGACGTCTTTCGGCTGATATGATGATGATGGATGGATGATTCATCACTATTGCTGTCACTTACGTGTCCGTCTTTCCATCCATCTTGGTTAGTCCCACTATGCTCGACTCGAAAAATACCTACTAAAAAGTACCGCTATGCACGAAATTACATTGGCGGGCAGTGATGAAGAAAAGTGTTACAGTCTAATATTTTATTTTACCATTTAAAAAGTAAATTAAGAAAACCTAGTATGTAAAATCCATTACTTTCGCGAAATAAGTTAATAAAAGTGCTCATCATACTAATGCACACTCGCCTCGCCACCACTAAACACGTCGCGTTTCATTAATTTTAAAAACAAAGTGTCCTTCCCATAGAACTGTAACAAACGAAACTTGTGAAAAACTTAACCTAAAATTATTTCGAACTAAGATTTCGATGTTTTAGTTTAATTTCAATATTTCAGCTTCCTGCTCAATTTAATTGAATTCAAGCACTTTTTTTTCTAACTGTACGTTCCATTGTTTACGTAGAATCGAAGAATTTCGTGCATTGCAGCACTTTTTATTAGGTATTTTTTGAGCCGAGTATAGCTGGACTAGAGCATAGTGGGACTAACCCGGTCCGTGTATCCGACTGTCCGTCGTCTGTCACACAATTTTGTTCCTAGTTTTTTTTTTAATTTCCCATTGACCTACGAACTTGAAATTTGGTAATAATGTTTATTATTACGTATACTTTACTAACAAATACTAATATATTGATAAATCGTTTTTTTCTTTGGTACGGATCCCTAAATATGCGAAGCCGAAGCACTTGGCCGGTTTAGAAGGTACAGTAATGAATGAAAATATCTGATCACAACATTCGAAATTCGAACGGTGTCTCGTTGTGAATCCGCGATAAAGGTTTGTTGCACGTGTTTTCGATTTCCGTGTTGGTATTTTTAGAATGAAAAATTTTGTTTGCGGGGGTGGTAAACGGTTACGGGGGGGGGGGGGGGGTAAATCCTATCTTGTTCTCCTGGATGAAGTAGCGGCGGGCAGGGGGGCAAATTTTTTGTCAGAAATGCGCTAACTCCAACCGTTTCTGAGATATGAGGGTTTTAAAATTTTTGTTGGTCGTAATTTTTTTGCCTTTTATCGGTCTCTCTGAGCTGTTTCTGTGACAATGGTGATCAATGTGGACCTTATGCTAATGAGAATAAGGGTCACTTTTGCTTGTCAAAGAAAAGCGACCTTATTTCAATGTGAATAAGGGTATTTTTGTTTTGTTTTTTAGAGTTTTATTAATCGTAAATAAATGCGGGTTTGGCTCGCTACGTTTTCGAGTTTTTAACGTTTTTTTTTTTTGACGCATTTTACAGGACTGGATCTAGAATAAATGCTATGCAATAGCTTTACCGCGGCAGTCCCCGAGTGCCACACGACATTTTTTTTTTTATCTGTGATTTTTTTTTTTATCCTACCTACCAATTTGTTAAACTATTTATCTGAGAATTCATACTGCAATACGAATGTAATCGACTTTTGTTTCTACCCGCGATCTAATTAAATTTTAGAACACAAAAGCTGCTATTGTGACTTAACTATGATAGTGAGATATATTCTCTCTGATTTTTTGTAGGTAATAATGAGTACTTTAATCATGTAGTACATAGTTTGTATGTATCATCAATAGTTTTCTGAGTGCACGACAAATAATGAATTTTATAGACAAAATTTTGCGACTTTGGGTTACGTTATTGCAATTTTCATGAGGATCTTCATTTTTTTTGAAAATAATTTATACCTTATGTTACTCGGGAATAATGTAGCTAACGGCTAGTCATAATTTTTTAGACAAAATATATGTTAAAAAAGACCATTTTCTTAATAATTTAATCTAAGAAAATTTTGAGTTTTATTCGTATAACATGGTGTAATTAATTTGTAAAGTTATGTCTAAAACGGACAAAAACACGACAATCGCTCCAAAACCGCCGGGCATATTTTAATGAAATCGACACCATCTCAAAGACAATTTAATTATCCACATTTTGATCTGAGCCTTTTTTTAAAGTCATAGAATAATAAGGAAAGTACAAAAAACTACGAAAATTTGGGTCTCGCGGGTGTGAAACGGGTGCGCGTTTTGTTCCATCAAGGTCGTTGGCGACAGTCGTCGTCTTAAATGAAAACTTCTACCTACATTAGACGAAAATGTTCTCCTTCGTAGAATTACGTAACTTTGTGATAGCTGTATAGTAGGAACTTACTTCGTAAACAACAACACATTTTTATTTCATGCCACATAATTTATCTACTAAAAGAGTTATGAATATAAATGTGGATGGAGGGAGAGGGAGGGGACGGTCAAAGAAAAGATGGATGGACTGTGTGAGGAGTGACATGAAAGAAAAGGGAGTCAGTGATAGCGTGACTGGGGACAGGACAGTATGGAAGAAGAACATAGTACACACAGAAGTAACATGGAACAAGGGCAGAAAGATGGTGATGCTATATTCGATAGACAATCTATTGAACACTTAATAATGACACAATATTTTGCGAATATACCACGATTCAAACAGTAAAACGCTCATAACTTTTTAACGGCTGAACCGATTTTCATTAAACATAGCTAAGAACACTCTCGACAAAATCACCTATCAAACAAAAAAACCAAATCAAAATCGGTTTATCCGTTTAAGCGCTATGATGCCACAGACAGACACACAGATACACAGCAACACGTCAAACTTATAACACCCCTCTTTTTCCGGCAGGGGTTAAAAACACCCATAACTTTTGGCTGAACCTCTCGATAATGTCACCTATCAAACAAACAAAAAACAAAATCATTCAGTGCATCCGTTTAGGAACTATGATGGCACAGACAGATATATAAATACGATCCTTGTATAGTATGAGTATTTCCACACATTACTTACTCATCCTCATCATCATATTAGCTGAAAGACGTCCACTGCTGGACATAGACCTCTCCCAAGCGTCGCCACATTGGCCGGTACCGTGCGTCCCTCATCGGCCGCAACGTCTTCCGGTTCGCAGTCACCACTCCAGAACTTTTCTGCCCCATCGGCCATCCGTTCTACGAGCAATGTGCCCTGTTCCACACATTACTTTTTAAAAAAATACAATTTTCCTCTTAGTTTTTAGGCGACCTCTGGCTCAGACCGCATTCTTATTTGCCCGAAAATAATTTGCATGTAACCAACAGGAATATACAAAAAATATCTCTCTTTATTAGCATAATATGCTTCTAAATTACTGCCAGACAGATTAAATACAGTATCTAGATACTAAATAAAAAATATTCCCGCCTAGGCCACAGAAATGCAAAGAGAACAACAAAAATGTTTTTTTCAACAAACAATAAAATTCTACGTACTGTGAATAAAAACGAGGTTTTATAGCAATTTTATATCTTAATTTTTTTCATTGTGTAGATTTTTTTTGGTAGTTTTTGTAGGTAGTAATTGTTTTTGATCTGAGTTACCTTGGGAAGGTGACGAAAGGTTTTCTCTATAAACAAAGCAATTATACAAGGTGACCCTCGGCCTGTATTTTGGCTTTATTAGCTAACTTTTATAGAGGAGATATTTCTTTGTATCTCAATCATGTCATGAGTTCGCGGCTAAACAAAGCAGGGGTCGATCTTCAGTTTTAGAAGTTATATAGAAAAGATAAAAAAAATATATTAGGATATCCCTATACCCTTTTTTTCGCATATTCAAAATCAAAATCAAAATCATTTTTTTTATTTCACATAGGCCTACATGGGCACTTATAAAACGTCGACAAAAGGTGCACGGTTCGGGTTGGTCGTTTCCTATGGAGAAGAACCGGCAAGAAACTCCATGGTTACTCTTTTAAAAATGGTTTGGTTTTACAATATTTCCATGTTACAGCATTAGTACTTAGATATGGGGGGACAACGTAGGCCCGAATTATGACAATAAGTCGTAAGAAACTAAAAAAAATATATATTTTATAAAAAAGTTAACAAATGTTAACTAGAATCTAGACAAAGCAATCGGTAAAAGAATCTATACAAAGGTAAATAAAAATAAGTATAACAAGACTAAATTTAACATGTGGCACAAATTTTGTTATCAGTGCTGTAACTATTCTAAGCAAAGGGCTACAAAGATGATTGAAAACCATTGTAAAAAGTCTAATTAAAAGAAGGAAAGAAAAAATGAAATTGAGAATAGTTAAAGACATCTACATTATTGTTCTTTTTCCTAATATACATTTGACAGAAAACGAGAGACAATTAAAAATGCGGGCGAAACGAGCGCGAGCGCGACTAGCGCACCGAGGAGCCAGAAAAAATATCATAGAATGAGAATTATTTAATTATATTGTATAAAGATGTGTATTAGTGTCTAACATTTTAGGAATTAATTATTATGCGTATTTGTTATGCTTAAAAAAAAACATGTTTTAATATAATTATGCGTAAACTAATTTATGCATTAGAATGTTATGCTTAAACATTATTATGATTAGAATAAATATGCCAAAAAATATATGCGTAAGCTGTTATGCGAAAATAATGTTATGCGTAAATATAATTAGGATTAACAAAAGTATGCCATGTTATATTATTTCTAAAGTTTTTATGTAAATGGATAGGGAACCCTTTCTCTAGATACATTAAGTACAATAAAAAAATAAAAACCGGTCGAGTGCGAGTCGGACTCGCGCACGAAGTGTTCCGTACCATTATCACAAAAAAACGGCAAAAAGATTACGTTTTTGGTATGGGAGCCCACTTAAATATTTATTTTATACTGTTTTTAGTATTTGTTGTTACAGCGGCAACATAAATACATCATCTGTGAAAATTTCAACTGTCTAGCTATCACAGTTCTGCCTAGTGAAAGACAGACGGACCGCGGAGTCTTAGTAATAGGGTCCCGTTTTTACCCTTTGGGTACGGAACCCTAAAATACAAAAAAATATAGCATTGGTACACAAGAAAATACTAATGTTAAGTGCATTAAATAAACCGTAGACCCCACACTAGATACCCTGTGTCGTGGGATCTAGTTTTAATAAAAAAATATTATTATTATAAATGCACTTGGAGGTAGTTTGCAAATACTTGGTTACAATACTAAACAATATTTAAACTTAACTTACTCAACTAATGGAAACACAATATTGTAATAGGTATTGGTTGACTGGTAGAGAATGCCTAAGGCATTAATTTATAAAGCATGAAGTCTTATCTAAATCATCATCATCATTTCAGCCGAAAGACGTCTACTGCTGGACATAGGCCTCCCCCAGGCGTCGCCACATTGACAGATCCCGTGCGTCTCGCATCCAGCGTCTTCCCGCAACCTTAACCAGGTCATCAGTCCACCTAGTGGGAGACCTTCCAGCGTATCGTCTTCCGGTTCGCGGTCGCCATTCCAGAACTTTTCGGCCCCATCGGCCATCCGTTCTGCGAGCAATGTGCCCTGCCCACTGCCACTTAAGTTTGGCAATTCTTCGGGCTATGTCGGTAACTTTGGTTCTCCTACGGATATCATCATTTCAGACGTGATCAAGCAAGGAAATTCCGAGCATAGCCCTCTCCATTGCCCTTTGAGTGACTTTGAGCTTTCTGATAAGGCCCATTGTGAGCGACCACGTCTCGGTTCCATAGGTTATCTAAATAAATATATAAAAATTTATATTAAAAAAAACGACTTTAAAAACAAAAAATACTAAAATGCGAAAAATTACTTTCTTTTCGGAACTCGGTGTCTTTGGTAGCCATTGTTATTGGTTTTTTGAAACCGACTTCCGAATAGAAAAAGTAATTTTTCGCGTTCCAGTGTTTTGTTTTGGAAGTCGGTTATTTTTTTTTTGTTAAAATGTTTTTTATTTTTAGTTTTTTTACCTCAAATTATCATGACATCAACATAGATGGGCAAAGGCTATAACTGGCAATAATTATAATAATAATAAAGGCGATCATTGTGCCGGTTGTCGTTACGGCCAACGGCCTGATGGCCAAGAGCCTCGACGACCATCTGTCGAGGGGCGGTTGGATCAAGGGTCTGATACAGAAGGCAGTACTCCTCGATACGGCTCGCATTTTGAGGAGGTTCCTGTCTCTGGAGCCCTAACCACCGGTAGCTTGGACCCTGTTCCCGATACCGGTTGGCCTCTATTTTTATATTTTTAAATGTTTTTTTTTTTAATTCATTTTATAAAAATATTAAAAATGTATAAAATAAGAAAAGAAATGAACAAAAAAATACAATAATTTCGAATGTTCGAAAGTTCACAGTTCACCTCACTCTAGTTAGCGAACACAATTCGAAAGCGAACTCATTTGTTTTTATATCATGGCGGATTCACAACGAGACACCGTTCGAATTTCGAAAGTGATGTTTAGAGAATGACACTACAGCTGTCTTGAAATATATTGCTTCCATTTTGTTTTTCATCCCATATGAGTTTTCAGAACCTTTAATGAAGTAAACTAATGGTTCCTGATTCTCTTTGAAAATGTTATGGCTCCCAAATTGTACGGAATATCTAACGCAAAGTAAATATGGTAATGATGGAATTTGCATGAGAATCGGTTTAATTTTCTTCAAGTTATACAGACATGTTCCTACGGCTTTAGGTGAATGCGTTTCATGGGTTGTTTATGGAAAATTATGTTCAAACTTAGAAGAAGTATTTTAATCTGACATTGAGAATTCCATTGACAAAAGCTGGAAACATATTATCGGACGCGGCTGACAGACGCGACTGATAGCCGCGTCTTATAGAGTATCTGGGTAATGAATGTACATTACATTGTAAAAACTAACGGACGTAAGTCGCGGACGTGACCTTGGGCGTTCGGACGTCCGATAATGATCTGGCCCGCTGGATGTTTGTGTCAGCCGAAAACGTCCGCGGACGGTGTGCACGGGATGCGGGACGTGTCCCGGTGTCAGAACAACTCAGACTACGCGATATCTCGCACGTGCGATGTTATAAATAAAAATGGAAGTAAAAGGTATCGAGTGTGTTCGCAGCAGAGAATTGCGTTCTCAATTTCACTACTCGAGAAGTTTCTACGTAAACATAATCTTCGTTGAATAAGCTATATTGTCTATGGAATAAGCGCTCGGACGCGTCCGCAACCCGCGTCAAGAACGAGTGTGCACACTATAAGTCGCGGCTGTAAGTCGCATCCGTCAGCCGCGTCCGATAATTTGTAACCAGCTTTACTACGCACAGTTTAAGCCGTTAGGTCTTCTAGCGTGAACTTTGCAGAGGGGTGTCTGAAAATTCATTCCCTAATGGATCTAATGGAGAGTGAAAAGAATGGAAGTCCGACAGTTTCTTGTATTATTTTTATTTCTGTTACGTATTAAAATCGGTAATATCTGGAGAAAGATATAAGGAGACGACCAATTCGTCTCCTATGGCCAAAAGCGCAATATCTCAACTGCAGCGGATATGGAAAGACCGCAACATATCTCGGAAGACGAAAATGAAACTGGTGAACACCTTACTGTTCTCCATCTTTAGCTACGGCTTGGAAACATGGACGCTAAGGAAGGCTGACCGAGATCGCATCGACGAGATATGGTGTTGGCGAAGGATGCTGCAAATGCCAAGAACTGCTTTCCACACAAACGAGTCTGACCTTCGTCAGCTCAACATCAAAGACAGACTTTCCACCTGCGAATAGTCCTGGAATACTTTGTCCACATTGCCCGAAAAGCAGGTGCTAACCTCGAGCAGCTCGTGATAACTGGCATGGTCGATGGCAGTAGGCTGCAAGGCCGCAGCCCGATCATGTGGTCTCAAATCCCAATCAAATTAGTGCTACGCTCAACACCAACTTTTTAATTTATTCATTCAATTTTTTTTTACACTATTACAATCATACATTGAGGATCTCGAGGCTAAATAATAACAGCCGCGCTGGTCGATCATCAAGGTTAAGCAACGCTCGACGACGTTGGTCCGTGGATGGGTGACCATTTCAACATACCGAGTTTCCTCCGTGCCTCGGAAAGCACGTTAAGCCGTTGGTCCCGGCTGTCATTTGAAGATCTTTGACAGTCGGTATGGGTAGTCAGAAGCTTGAGGTGTGTCTGACACCACTTTTGCCAAATCTTGAAGGTCAGATAGTCAGTCGCTCCATGGAAAACACTGGTACTAAGCTAAATCCGGTAAGACTGGAAGCCGACCCCAATATAGTTGGGAAATGGCTAGGCAGATTGATTACATTCATACATTCTGCCAAACTGTAAAACAGTTTGTCGTCAGTAACACGAAGCACTCCATAACGGCAAGAACAGACACAAATGGAGGAGCATCATAAGAGAGTGATCTCTCTTAGGGGAAATCACGACCCTCAGTAATAAGGAACACGACACGAGGAGGGAAGGAATCTCTGGAACACACAAAATTCTTTCTCTAGTAGCAAAGTTCTCTCTCTACACGTTTCCTGTGGAAGAAGCCCCTGCAACAAAGCCATTTGATAATAAGTTCGTCCCCTCTTGCATGGAAACCCCACGTATTACATAAAGTACGTAGTACTCCAAACAGGCGTGTGTGTATAACTAGATGTATGTATATGAAACAAGAGGAGTGTGTATAGATTGTAGCAGGACGCGTTCTGTATATGCCACCCTGGTACGCCACCCGCCCTCTTCAGATCTTGAACGCCCTTCACCCATGGCATAAAAAAAATAATTCAAAAGTTAATTTGGGTATCAAAATTAAGCGAGTGAGTGATTTCAAGAATGGCATAATGATCTTAATGTACCAAATTCGAAAAAAAATCTTAACTATAAAGTTATAAATGAAAAAAGTAAATAAAAAAAAACAAAAAACCCGACTGCTTAAGAAGTGAACTAAAAAGACGTGCAGCTCGTGTATATGTATCCTCCGATTATTATTATTATCTTCTTCTTTACGTCTTTTTAGTTCGCTTCTCAAGCAGTCGGGTTTTTTTAGTTATGTTTTTTTTATTTACTACTTAACTTAGTAAACATTTTTTTATCTATAGTATAGTATATATCTTTGAAATCACCTCTTAAAACCCTTTATTTTGATACCCCACACGATGGATTTGGAAGAAAAAAAATGTTCGGCCCCTACAATAAGGCGCCCGAAAGCCGCCATTTTTCTATTTTCCAATTATAATGTAGCCTACACTCGCAAGATTAAGACGAATCGATTGACGTAAGAATAATCAAAATCGGCCAACGCATTTGGTCTCTAGAACGCCACATAGGAACAAACATACATACATACATAGACTGATAAACACTTTACCCTCTTTCAGCAGTCAGGTAAAAAAGGCGTAAGTGTATAACATAAGTACATATTACGAGTATACTATATAGTATTGCTACCTACCCCTTTCAGGAAACACAGCGAGATAAAACGAAGCAAACAATACACTCATTGTACCATACAGATACCGGGTCTCAGCGTCTTGAAGCTTACTTCAAAATATGTTGCATTTAAACTTCACCCTTTAATCTCTTCCGGGGGTAAGCAGAACTCTTTAGCAAGGTGTTAATCTGTGAAGAGATTATGTAAATAATATTACCTTTCTTAACTAGCTCTGGTCGTGGTTTTGCGTTCGTGGATTTTCTTTAATTATCCTTGGCAAGTTTGGTTTTTAGGGTTCCGTACCCAAAGGGTAAAAACGGGACCCTATTACTAAGACTCCGCGGTCCGTCTGTCTGACTGTCTGTCTGTCTTTCACCAGGCTGTATCTCATGAACCATGATAGCTAGACAGTTGAAATTTTCACAGATGATGTATTTCTGTTGCCGCTATAACAACAAATACTAAAAACAGAATAAAATTACTATTTAAGTGGGGCTCCCATACAACAAACGTGATTTTATTGCCTTTTTTCGCGATAATGGTATGGAACCCTTTGTGCGCGAGTCCGACTCGCACTTGGCCCGTTTTTATAGACGGCAAGATGGGGCATTTATTTGGTTAATGTTTTCAGATGATGTTACTTATTCAAGTTTTGTATAGTAAAACTTCTGCATAGTAGATCTCAAATAGTAAATCTCAAGTACCAAGTGCCAAGTTAGAGGTGCTAGGTAGAGTTATGAACTTAGAAATTTTAATTCAGGTAATGGCCGTTGATACCTTAGTCTTAGCGAATAATGTAGATTTATATTGTTTTACTTTTAAATATGAAACGCAATGCCCTAAATATACTACTAAAATTGTATCGTGATATTATAATAATATCGATATTATGGGAATCTTTGTGTCTCAGAAGTTGGCTTTGCCAACCATTGCGCAAGAAACAGTTTGTCATCGAGTATACTCTATAAAGTAAGTGAGATAGGACGATACGACAAACGTAAGCGAGTGAAAGAGACAGTTACACAATGCTATCTTCACCTTCAACATTGACACAAGAATTGCTACTGCGCAGGGTCTTGCAGCCAATTCAGAGACACATAGATCCGTTTTGAGTATTATAAGGCTGGTGAGAGACAGTGCTCAGAGCAGCTATGAATTTCATTTAAGTGGACGAGACGGGGCTCGAAGCATAAAATAAAATATTTATGGTTGGACAGAGAAAGATAATAGTGTTGAAGTAGTATAGAATTGTTTTTGTTAAACTCCAACAGTACCAACAGACCCTCTTCTCACAGTTAATATACCACTTTCAAATCGCCAGGAAAAAGCGTCCGTGAAGTTCCTTACTCTGCCGAACCTCCATGCGCTCGTTAGTGTCAAGCACTACAGGTACACCAGTTCCTATTAGCCAAAGAGATCTAAGAAAGATATTATTTTTGGCTAATAATCCCCCGGTTTTGAAAGTAAATTTGGAAGTGTTCTCAATTCAAAAACTTGGAGTTAGTCTAGGTATCTGTTTCTGGAGCAAATTTATAGCCGAAATCATACCAATATGGAAGAGAAATAAACCTAGATTATGGAAGCAAAATATCAGCGATTGAAAACAACAATAACTACAGAGACCTAGAGAAAATAAAACCACATTTTTATCTCAACCACAATACATCCTCTCACAGCTGATTAGAGATCAAACAGATGAATTAACACACCCTCTTCTGACATCTATTGTACGATTTTCTAATCTACCGATTGGCGTAAGAGTAGAACTTGTGATACTACCTACAATTTTATACTTTGTCATAAGATCAGGGTCATTGATTCAATTCAGCTTATCCCCGTATTTTTATTTTATTTTGAATGTATAATTATTTACTTATTATACTTTATTGTACACCAAGATAAAAACAATAATACAAACGGAAACTTTAAAATAAAAACTAACATACAACAGGCGGCCTTATCGCGTTCTGCGATCTCTGCCAGGCAACGCAGAATGGAGAAATAGCCTGAACAAATCATGGGGTTGCTCTTGATGCCATTTTAAATTAAATAATAAGTTATAAACATAGTAAGCACTAAATATTAAATACTAAAATAGATACTTAAATACATACATACATATACAGGCTAGAATACAATACAGATCCAAAAAGAAAAAGATCACAGTGACAGATAATGCTCCTTTACCAGTTGCTGAAGTTTGACCAGTTATCACGCTAAAGTAGCTCGAGTTTGACAAGTTCTCAATTTAAAATTATCTAGTGAGAAACCGTGAAACATTTTCAATTTGTCAAACTCTGCTGAATTTTCGATTCACAAACCTGAACTTAATCTTTGCATCAATATAGCAGAAAGATATGAAGAGAGAGATATGATGATATACGTGATATGATGATGATATGATCGTAGTGGTATTGTCAGTCACATTAAACTGATATAAACGAAATAATACATAGGAAAATATGAAATGTAGCTACATTGTTATCTCAGCAAAAATATGACATCTCACAGCTGATTAGAAATCAAAACAGATGAATCAACAGACCCTATTCTCAGAGCTACTGTACCACTTTCTAATCGCCCGATTGGCCTCAGAACAGAACTTTTGAAACTTTTGATCGTAGGGAATTAGTGTTGGATTAGTGGATAAAGAAAGAATACACAATGTTTAATTTTATTTAATAGAAACAACTAGCTATTTTCTGTGGTCTATCCAACAAGAACCGTGTATATTTCTGGGTCAAAAAGTAACCATTGGTACTCAGTCATAGTGTTGTATTTTATTTAGTTAAAATACCTTAATTCGTGTCGGACGAAGGCCAAAAGACGAAAGTTCATACAAACTTTCAACCCCACTTTTTGCCCCTTTAGGGGAGGAATTTTCAAAAAATATTTCTTAGTGCGCACCTACGTCACTTGATGAACCTCCCTGCCAAATTTAATTTTTATACGTCATGCGGTTTTCGATATTTCGTGGTGAGTGAGTGAGTCACCTTTCACTTTTATATACGAGATATAGATTTACTATTATTTAATGTCTATGACACTTTCTGAATCTGTATGTATGTTCGTCAATCACGCTTAAACGGCTTTGCAGATTTAGATAAAATTCGGCACACAGGTTGATTATTACCAGACTTAAGTTACAGGATACGTTATTTTATCAGATTACATGTAGAAGTCTCCTATTGATTCGAGTAAAACCACGGGGAATATATAGCTTCTTACAATAAATTCTTCTTCAGAATGTATTTGTAACCCAGTTATAGTTTTTCCCTTAGCGTAGGTATCTGCAAGCAGATTCGCTGTGAATTCCTCTTGTTTTGTAGTTTATTCCTTAAAGCTTAGTTATGTAGCAGAAAGCTCGTATTTTCCTATTTCTCTCAGAAAATTTTATGGTGCATTCTTTCGCTTGGGGCGAGTTTCTTATGCTTTCTAACTTTTTGCAAAAAGAAGTGGGATACTAGTTATATTTTCTTCAAGTATTTTCTTCGTTGATCTAATGGATGCAAGCGAGTGTATTGTTGATTAACTATGGGTGCCTGGTATTGAATGCCCAGTCATCCAAAGTTTTGTTGGGTTTTTCGAAAAAGAATTCGCAGTAGCAGCGTCTAATCTGATTAGTAATAGGCAATAGGTTCACTCCCTATTACAGGGTCCGTGCCCACTCGACCCGCTTAGACTCGACACGAAGAATAATACCAGATGTTTTACTTGGTAGTAAAACATTCAGTGACATTTTAATTCTAAATAACTAATTAAGTTATTACACGTACATAGAAAATATAATATTTTGTACTGAAAACTGTTATTTTAATTGTTTTGTTTTACTTCAATGGTGATTATTTATAGAAAATTGATTAATTTTAATTGTAGATTTTTTGTATTGCTGTTGATCCTATCTAGTTCTATATTCTTTAAGATGCCTAATATTCCTTTTTAAAGATAATTTAGTCAATCATGTTTTTTTTTTTATGTTGTAGAAGTGAGTACCTTCTTGTTAACCTAATAATTTGAATCACTTATAAAGACTGATTCAATATATCCCACCGTGCCACTAACTATAAAATTGTAATGATAATTAATTAATAATCTGTGATTTTTACAAAAAAGTACAAAGCGTATACTGTATTAAAAAAGAATATTTACTTGTTTGATTATTGATTTATTTATCCCAACATTATTTAAATTTTACACTCTCTGTGGTGCAAGCCTTACATCACAACAACACTTTTCTGTCTATACATCGACTTTTTTAGCGTTATCAAAACAAAACTATCCAAGTATTATTCTACGGGTCGAGACTAAGCGGGTCGAGTGGGCGCGGTCCCTTCTCACATGGGACATAAATATGTCTCACGAAAGATGTGTTATCATAGATACCTACACTTCTGGCTATCTTTTATTGAATACAGTCGTGATGTTTAGTTAACTGTATTTTCCTCGCTATATATTCTTCATTGTCTTAACTTTAAATACCAAGCTGTGATGGTAAAAAATATACAGCACCAACTTTGTTTCATTAAAATTAGTGGCGATTCCTCCTAAAGAATTTCATTTATTATGGAAAACAAAACTTTTTTAATTAATCTATGGGAGCCGTATCACTGAGGAGAGAATTTATAATTGGTTGGCCTTGGGGTGCCGCACGCGAGTTTTTTTTTGTATATGATGTCACGCTTGTGGTCCCTGATGAGGTAGGTAGACAGTGTAATAGCACGTGTATAATTTGTTTATTATGACTAACTACCCTGTAATAGGGCCAAGTCTGTTGCCAATAGCCGGGTTCAAATATGTTCTAAATTTTCTCAAAATTATACTGCCTTGTGACAGACAGGCAGACAGACTACGGCGTAGGTCTAGTACCAGGAACCCGTTGTTGAACAACTTTTTAACGCGGAGTGACCGTGACAAAATCTCTAGATTATTTAAACCACATATTGACGTCTGGGATGAACTTTTATCCGAATGGCAATGTAGGTGGGATAATTCCATCAAGGGCCATCACCTCCACCAATTGTTTCCATCCGTTCGCGTGCGGCTGGCCAGGACGTGGCTGGAGGTGGGTCACTGTGTTGCCCAATTTCTCACAGGGCATGGTAACTTTAAAAGTAAATTATTTTCCTTCAAGCTTGTTGCCTCGCCATTATGTCAGTGTTCTACATCTGACTGAGAATATTTACAATCTGCACATCATATCTTATGGGAGTGTATTCTTTGGCAGAATGAACGCAATACTATGTTGAATAATGTACAGGCTGTATCAGGAGCTGTTTACTATACGGACCTTGTGGAAACTAGAACAAATTTCCGTGCGTTCAAGCGTTTTTGCCATACCTATTATTGGAATCAAAGATAACAGCTCACAATGTTAGGACCCATTAATATTAATACAAATTTTTATCCGTGGTGCTAGGCAACTGGGCTTATCCCAGTTGTACTCGACCCTTTGTGCCTATTTCGTTGTGGGATCCAAGACAGTTAAATTCATTCTCCGTGACTTCGTCGAGCTTCATTGCCTCGGCGCTTTTCTGTTGGTCGCCACTGTTGATTCTGGCTTTCAGGAGTTGCAGTGGTTTGGGAAGAGTGCGGTGGGATAGTCCCAAAAAAAAATCCCTGTGTTACCATTAAGGTACCCTGAAAACCCATAAAAACAGACGAAAAAAAGACCTATAAATCGGACCTAGATGATCCCACGATATCAATAGGGACATCAACAGACACTGTGATTGTGATTATCAATAGTCATTCATAATTATTTTTAATGCCTTTATATTTAGTATTTATGTATATATTATATAGCATATTTATTTATCAGTGTATGTATTATAATATATTATTTTAACAATGTTATTGTCACACCAATGATAACCCCACTTCATGTCCAGACAATAACTGTTGCCTGGATGAGATCGCGGAATGCGATAAGGCCGCCCATTGTATGTGTAATAATTTTAAGTTTCTTTATATAATTGTATTTTAAGGTGTACAATAAAGCATATAATAAATAAAAAAAAATAGGGTAGTTGACAAAAAATATATATTTAGTCCGTCAGTTATATAACCTAAAAATATTGGACACGTATTTTTTCTTTTGCCACGTAAACAAAAAATTACAACTATACAGTGCGTTGAAATATCGTGTGACGTCACGGTGTGCTACACTTTATACTGACAAAGTGACGTCACAAGCCCCCACTCTGAACTTTGATGCGCTTTATCTTTGTCAATTTTTATTTATTTGATAAAGCAAAAAATATAGGTACGATATTATTTGATTATCTCACTGACGGACTAAATAGAATAATAACGTTTCTAGCAGGCAATATCCCTATTGGAAGATTTGCAAGGAAGTTAATAGGTAGGTATTTTATATTATTTTGCAAGATAATCGAAAATAATTCCATGTTCAAATCCAGGACTTGGTCTAACTCTTGCCACGTTACATTCAAATCAGCCGTTAAGTTAAATACTCTATCCTTCATTGGTCTACAAGATGTATGGATATTCGTCATCCATACATGTCCCACCCATATATGCACTAAACGTTTTGAGAATACTTTTAATATCGTACAAATCAAAATATATTTTATTTATTTCATTTAGACCATTTCAGTAGGTCTCTATAGAGAAGAACGTGGTAGAAACTCCACACGGACACTCTTTTCCATCAATAAATTTTCATTGCAAGTATTTGGTTGCATCATTCTTGTTGGAAAAATCACACATATGTGAGAACGATGTGAAACGACGTACGCATAAAAGCGTCTAGAGTAAAACAAGCAACCCCAAATTACAATAATTAATTAAAAACAAGGAGTGGAATTCCCTGCCGGAGTCTGTATTTCCCGATAGCTATACCCCGGGGGTCTTCGAATAAAGAGTACATACTACATAGGTTACTTCTAGATATGTGTGCTTCACCGTTGACCACATCATCTCACCAGATGGTAAGATCTGGTGAGATAGTGGTCTCGAGCCAAACTATTAATAAAAATTTAAAAAATAAATATTCAGACTCTCACATTCATAACATACTAGCTGACCGCCGCGGATTCGCTCCCGCAATCTGGCTACCTTCCACCTACCTGTGTACCCTACCCACCCTACCTACCTACCCACCTATCTTACCTACCTATCAATCTACTCACCTGCCCTACTAATCATCCTACCTACCCTAACCTATCCTACATACCTACTTACCCTACCCTACTCACTTACCTACCAATTTGTTAAACATACTACAATAAATACTAATACTACAATACAAATGAAACTAACTTTTGTTTCTACCGGCGATCTAATTAAGTTTTAGAACACAAAAGTTTCTATTGTGACTTATCTATGATAGTGAGATGTATTATCTTGTAATCTTTTTTGTAGGTAATAATGAGTACTTTAATCATGTAGTACATAATTTTTATGTATCATCAATAGTTTTCTCAGCGCACGCCAAATAATGAATTTTATAGACAAAATTTTGCTACTTTGAGTTACATTATTGCAATTTTCAGGATTTCTATATTTTTTTGAAAATAAATTATAGCCTGTGTTACTTAGGAATAATATAGCTTTCAATAGGTGAAAGAATTTTTAAAATTGGTCCAATGGTTTCGAAAACTTTTCGGGTACAAACAAACAAACAAAAAAATCTTTCTTCTTTATAATATTGGTATAGATAATAAGTAGGATCTCAGCCAAAAATAAGTGCCAAAGAATTCCTTTTTGCTTTTTCTCGAACGACAACAAAATATCATAATTCTCTTGAAGGATATCTTATGAAATATTTTCCCGATACTCGATAAAATATTGGGATTAAGAGGATTGCCCACTTTTCTTCTGACACGGTATTTTTTTATCTTTTCCCTTTATATACGTTTTTATATCTTAAGTGTAAGTTTTCCTTAGGGAATTATTTTTCTTTCAATTTTCATTCAATAGGTTATTTGTAAAATAGTAATTTTTGTAGTTTTTCTTATTGCCTGTTACTCATATTCTAAGAAATAAACTAATTCACTCCACTCAACCACAGATTATAATACTAGCATACAGATGCCTCATCCCATACAATGAAACCGTGCCGACGTAACTAGCGTTTTTCGTCTGATTAAGATGATTATTTTTATAAGTATTTCGACCGCGTTTGGTTCCGTTCCATGGTGAGATGGTTTTAGCAGCGACTTGCAAGTAAAAGGGTTATCTCGGTTCGTGACTATTTTTTTTTAAATACAGTGATGCTTTGTTTTATAGTAATTTTTTGCACGTTTTTACAGTTTCATTATAACAAAATGTGTTACAAATCTTGTTGACTCAAAGCCATAAAACAGTCAGAAAATGTTTTCAATGTTTTTAAGAACAGTTAAAGAGCGAAAAAATATCGTTGTTTAGAGCTCGTTGCGTAGATAAATGCTATATATTTTTTTTTTAAATATTGAAAAACAAAAGAATGAGAAGCTACGTCAGTTTTTTTTACAAAATTTCATTCTGAAGTATTTTTAACCTTCCATTGACCTATGAACTTCAAACTTAGTGATTATGTATTATATTACGCATATTTTACTTACAAATTTCCTAATTTTTCCTATTAAAACTAACTTGTTTTTGCGGTTTGGTACGGAACCCTAATTGTGCGAAGTCCGACACGCACTTGGCCGGTTTTCTACAACGTCTGACTACAAAATCAAATAATGTTATATCATCCTTTTAGACGCAAACGCAATAATAGGTAATTAAGATTTGCCTCTCTCTGAAAAACATTAACCTTCTTCTGAAGCAATAGGGTAAATACAAAACAGTGTTAACAGTGATGAGTTCGAATCCCAAGTAGAACATTGAAGCCTTCCGTTTTATGTAACTATTAGGTACAATAAAATCCTTTTTCGATAAATTGGAAAGGTTTACCTCAGGGCATGTTTTTCGGACCAATACTTATCTACTTTTATATCGAGTAGTTAAGTAAGGTAATCCTCTAAAGATTCTGAGAAAAATAGTTTTATGATACCAATTTGTTACTGAAAATGTGAAAACTATGGAAGCTGGGTTTGAATGTTTAACAAAAGTATACAGTAGAGATATAGACCGTATAAAAGCTCCTGCAGATAGGTGTGAGGTGACTATGCGACAAATACGACGACGCGTTTAATGGAAATCGTACTAAAATTCCTTTTTTAATTTCCCAACTTTGTTCCATTGTCGCGTTGCGCTTGTCTGTAGAAACCTTTACACTTCATCATCATCATCATTTGCCGAAATTAGAAAAATTTTAGCCGATAATGACTTTCACCAAGCGTTGTCACACTGATCGGTATTTTACATAGTTACGCTTAAATTTCTTAGATGCTATACTCTCTCTGCCAAGCCTTTTCCCAATTATGTTGGGGTCGACTTCCAGTCTTACTGGATTCAGCTGAGTACCAGTGTTTTACATGGAGCGACTGCCTATCTTACCTCCTCAACCCAGTAACTGGGCAACACGGTACCCCTTGGCAAGACTGGTGTCAGATCTCAAGCTTCTGACTACCCGCAACTACTGTCAACGATCTTTAAATGATAGCCGGGACCAACGGCTTAACGTGCTTTCCGAAGCACGGAAGAAACTCAGTATGTTGAAATGGTCACCCATCCACGGACCGACCTCGTCAAGCGTTGCTTAACCTTGAAGATCGACCCATGCGGCTGCTATTGTGTAGCCACGAGCTCTCAAAATAATAATATTCACAAAAGATTAATTTATCAAGAAAGTAGCGGTTTCCCTAAATGAAGCCTTTGTTCCTGAAATTTCGCATATTTTGGAGTTGTGGCGTAACACAAACTGAGACTTGATTAATTGATTATTGATTATTATATTTAATGAACTAGAATGGTTTCCGATCTCAGTTTAAAATAACGTTGAAGATTGTAAAAATATTTTTCTTAATAACTACAGGGAGTTTTCAAAAAACTGGAAAAGTGCTTTGCACATTTAGTGTTCAAAGTCAAAGTCAAATATATTTATTCAAATAGGCCAATAAGCGTCACTTTTAAACGTCACACACAAATTAAAATTTACAAGTAATAAAAGTTGATTCTACCGTGCATTCGCAAAAGTAGCTTGTTATGGAGAAGAATACACAAGAAACTCCATACTTACGTTCCGTACCAAACCGCAAAATCAAGTTGGTTGTAATGGGGAAAACCGGCCAAGTGCGAGTCGGCTCGCGCACGAAGGGTTCTGTACCATTATCGCAAAAATATCACATTTTGTATGGGAGCCCCCTTATAAAATAATTTTATCCTGTTTTTAGTATTTGTTGTTATAGCGGCAACAGACATACATCATCTGTGAAAATTTCAACTGTCTAGCTATCACGGTACATGAGATACAGCCTGGTGACAGACAGACAGACGGACCGCGGAGTCTCAGTAATATGGTCCCGTTTTTACCCTTTGTGTACGGAACCCTAAAAATGTGGGATATTCAATAGAAAAATCTGATTTATCAATATATTGGTATAGTTTTGTAAAATATTTATAAACATTATCATCGTATTTGAAGTTTATAGGCCAATGGGAAGTAAAAAATAATACGGAAAACTAATTTTGGTGGCTTCTCATTCCTTTGTTTTCCAGTATTATTTAAAACAACCAGTAAAATTTCAAAATTTAAAAAACCCCCCGACACATTTATCTTGCGAAAACATCCCGATTCAAATAGTAAAACGCCCATAACTTTTGAACGGCTAAACCAATTTTATTCAAAAACTACGAACACTCTCGACACAATCACCTTTCAATAACAAAAAAAACTAAATCAAAATCGGTTCATCCGTTGAGGCGCTATGATGCCACAGACAGATAGATACACAGATACACAGACACAGATACACAGCAACACACGTCAAACTTATAACACCCCTCTTTTTCCGTCGGGGGTTAAAAAATACAGTATTGTTTTATTCATTTATTTATCTAATTAAAAAACTAAGCAACGATACTCGATGGGATAGATTTTTTTTTTTCGCTTTCCCCTTTGACTATATGCAAAATATTATAAAGGCTGATGTTGATTATGATAAATGCTTAATATATTTTTAAACTACAGACGTTTTATTCTGTTGCTGCACTAATAATCTTCTTCTTCTTCTCCTGTTATTTGGTATCAGGTCTATTCACTTTACTACGACAAGTTTTTCTGTCTCGGGTTGTCTGTTCTGGCAATTCGGCTTGCTTGAGCCACGGGGTCCCAGCGCTAAAAAAGAAAATTTGGTTCAAATAAATATCACTAGATGGCGTGATATACATCGATTTGTTATTGAATTGTGTGTAACATTAACATTGTCTAGAATTGATCATAAAAATTGTATGTTCTTGTTTTATCATCTATCCAAAGCACAATATTATGGAACATTGAGCTCTTAATTCACATTTCAAAGATTATTTGAAGGGGTCATTTAAAATTTATTCCAATAGATGGCGTTTTTTTTTAATTTCTGAGACATGCCACTCGATTTTTTAAAAATTTTATTGTAACACTTCGATTATTCCCGATGTCCACCACTTGGTTTTTTCACGATGTACAAAACTTTTAAAAATGATTCCCGTCGCTGCTAACACCATCTACAGCCGTGGAACGGAACCAAATGCGATCTATGTACATTGAAAAATAATCAGAAGAAAAACGCTAGTTACGTAGGCACGGTTTCTTTGTATGGGATGAGGCATCTGTGGGCTAGTATTATAGTATCTGTGCTTGAGATATATTTCTATATTGGTCCACCACAGCAGAAGCAAAATCCGTTTATTAATTTTTGAAAGAGTAAAAATTACCTTCTTACGAACTTTAGCGTTTGTTATAGTAGTAAGATTGTTTATCAGTACTTCCTGCAGCTGTTTTCAAATTAAACGGTTTATTGGTCTAGTTTCTGTTCACAGAGTATGTTCGGACTAGTTTTCTGTAAGTTTTGTTATTCTACGAAGGTGAATAATTTCGTCTATGTAGGTGAAAGTTTTCGTTTAAATCTAGTGTGTTTGTGCTGAAAGTTTTCCTATAATACTGGACAGTATTATACAACAGAAGGAAATATATTGGCAGTTTCCAATTGGAAATATACACTCCAGAAATTAAAATAAACCGGCCAAGTGCGAGTAGGACTCGCGCACCGAGGGTTCCGTACAAACCCCAGCTTAAAGGTATTATAGAGCTGAGTATTTGATATGAATTTCAATTTAATACCTCTACGCGTTCATGAGGAAAGGGGTTGTAAGTTTAAAATTATTAAAAAAAAAAATATTATATGATGTAACTAAAAATGTACTTCGTATTTAAATAGGTAATTTCAACTTGTACGTGTTTAATAAATAAAACTTTCACTTAAATACAATTTTTGTTTTTCTCTACAGAGATAAAGAAAATTTGAAATTCCCTATTTTGTACGTGTCTAAAACGCTCTCTGCGAAAAGTCAAAAAAAAAGAAACCTCATTATTTTTGTCTATGACCGATCGCCATTGTTAAATGCGTGCTCATAGGAAAACTGTTAAATTTTTCCCGCCATTGCGAAAAAAAAATCACAACTCGTTTTCACTGTTGAAAATTATTTTTTAGTATTATTTTCTTCACAAGTGTGTTGAAAAACGTATTATGCCTCAGCGGTAATCACCAACATTACACATTTTTACCATAATGTACTATTAACTCAAAAATCGTTGCTAGAAATACAGGACCTCGAGGAACCTCGTCCTAATAAACCACTAGGAAGAGAATCAGTATATCCGTAGTAGGTAACTAAGTTCCCCGGCAACTACTTTTCACCTTTATGTCGTCAGCTATAAGGTTGTGAATTGGTCAACCTTCACAGGTACTTATAACCTATATTTAAGGTATTTACCTCTGTGGACCACATATACCACTAACCTTCGAATTTCGGCTTGCGGTTGTGGTTTACGCTGTTCTATATTTCATCCCTCCGATTTTGAGCGATTGACTAGACTTACCGTAGGTAGTGCTATTATGTAAATCAAATCAAATCAAATCATTTTTATTTGCTCAAACATGAGTACCATACATAAATAACAAATTCTCAGCATGAAGAGATGTTAGGATACAAAATGATAGAACATCATGTTTACCTTGGAAAGTGGCATGCAAATATTAATAAAGAATACAAATCAAAATACTTAATAGAATGTCATATTTAGCAATAATAAAAAAAGTGTCGTGTAAATGCCAATAAAATAATACAAGTCAAAATTATGCTTCTAGAATGTCAGAGTAAAATAAGAAAAAAATGTTAAGATATTAAAACAATAAGTCAAAACAAAATAATAATGCCAGAATGTCAAAATAAAATTATTAAACAATGTCAGGAATATATATATGTAAAGTTCACAGCTCACCTCACTCACGTAAGCGAACGCAAATCGAAAGCGAACTCATTTGTTTTTTTTTCGTCCCTCTTCCCAAAAAGGAGGAGATTCTCAATTCGGATTACATATTATATTTTTTTTAAGGTATGTTCGGGCATAACTCCGTCATATATGAACGGATATGCAATTTCTTTTTTGTTCGAACGAATTTTATCCCGAAATGGTCCCATTTAAAGGAGAATGCCCATGGACAGTACTTTCAAAAAAAGAATTGTGTCACAATCATTTCTGGACAATAAATTAAACAAAAATATTTCAAGTATTTTGACTTCTTTTCTAAAAGATGAAAGAAGTGGGGTTAATTTCCTTGAATTAATAAGTATTTAACTTCCGTTTCTCAGCTCAAACATATTCCGCCATTTATATAAGGGTTGAGGCATGTTGACATGATCTGACATCGATTAATTGAAGCAACGTTTTTTTATAATCTACCTGAAACACTGAATCGATCCAAGGATCTCCTGTATCGAACCGATTCACTTCTTTAATGTTAAGAACTAATTGATTTTGAAATTGGTTTGATTTACTAGTTTAATGCAAACCAAGATAACAAATGAATCACGTTTTTAGAAATCGATTATATTACCGGTTTGGTAACATGCCTATAACTGTCGAGACATTTCATTTGACAGTGACAGTTATGTGACAGTAGTCGTCTTTTCATTTGATTTGTTTGTATGTTTTTTTTGCGCCGAGTTGGGTTACTTAACACTTATCTTATCAATACAACACCGCCGTGTGTTTATGAAAATAGTGCTTAATAGGACAGGACTTTATTTTTGTGATTTCCGACATGGCTACGGCTCGAAGTTGGTGTCTCAAATGTTCTTTGATGTTGGCACCATATATATATGCGAAGACATAATATAATGCTGCATTTTTGCATTTAAATTCCTGATAATATATTGACCATATTACGGGCTTAGATCTACACCGGTAAGTAAGAATAACATTGTATGTCTTACCAGCACTTGAACAAATGTCTAACGAATGCAAATCTTAAATATGCTGGCATAGAGTCCATATTGCTGTGAATCTATTATAACCTGAAAAGGAACATATTTTGTTCAATATCTCTTAACTCCCGCGATGAAAATTGACTAAAGTTGGTACGTGTAATTAATTAAGGTAATATAATCAAATAAAGGTGTTTTTATCAGGACACGCAAATGTTTCGGTCAGTACATTTCTCCATACAAAATGGGCATTCTCCTTTGGCTATGATCCGATGAAGAACTTCAAAGATATACAAAAGAACGCTTCAATAAATGACAGCAAATCTCTTAGGATTTCTGCAATCGCATGTCTCTTTATTGATTACACCATTTCTCATACCATCACGCCTGTATGCTATAAACGGGTACGAAAATATGTACAGTTCACCCTGGAACACTCTCATTCCACTGGTTATTCAAGTTACATGTAATTCGGGCAATCTATTCTGCCATCACTGTGGGCATTATAGGTAACTTACTACAGGACTTGTCCATTATATACCACTAAAAATTAAAAGTAAAATTACCAAAAGATATGACCTATTTCCAGATAAAAATAACTTCAATTTCGAACGGCGGTGTCAAAAAACGAAGCAACGAAAACTGGAACACCGACTTCCAAAATTGAATTTATATTTTTGTAGTGTGTTTTTAAAGTAAATCGTCACGGATTCAAATCATTCGAATTTAGATCGTTTTTCTTCTGTTTCTCTTTATACGAACTAAATATTAAAGACATAATTATCTTTATGAAAACGTCCTCATGGGTCTCGTGGTCTCAAACGCTACTGCTAAGCGGGTGTATGTTGTCGATTGGTTAAAGACAAACAACCTTCTAATTAATTTACAGAAAACTAATTTAATGATGTTCAGAAACAGGACTAAACCACCCACAGACTTAATTAAACATACATTATGATGGTACAAAAATTAATGAAGTTGATGTAACAAAATTCTTCGGTTTGAATGTGGATTGTAATTTAAATTGGAAATCACATGTAGAATCTGTTTGCTTAAAATTGAATAGATATTCCTATATGTTATACATGCTCACAAAAATTGTAAATATATCCACGGTAATGACAGCCTAACATGCATATGTGGTATCCACGCTGAGATATGGTTTAATTTTCTGGGGGAACTCGACACAGTGGGAGTCTGTTTTTAAAGCCCAAAAAAAATGCATACATTCAATTTGTAGACTTAAGAACACAGATAGCCGTGAACCATATTTTAGAAAACTTAGGATTCTAACTTTACCTAGTCTCTTCATTTATGAGATATCAGTCTTTGTCAAAAGTAATATGCATATGTATGAAAAATTACGAAGTTGTAGATATAAAAATAAAATCAGATTGCACCATGCAGAACTTATTTAATGGGCTCCAGTGTTTATTGTATGACATCCAAGATTTTTAATAAATTGCCATGTTGTATTACAGATATTGACAACTTGCACATATTTAAGCGGAAGCTAAAGGAATTTCTAACTGATAAGGCATACAGTGTGAAGGAGTATTTAAACGGGAATCCTTATGGCAGATAATATTTATGATAATATTGATGACATACGTACTCTGCTCTCAATTATTATTTAGGTATATAGGACTTTTATTTATTTTATCGATATTAATTTCATTATCTACTCTGACATTTATTAAATTTTGACTATTGGATACTCCTTGACATTAAAAATTAAATGGTTTAATGATTTTGTAATATTTACTGTTATTTGGCTTGATATTAAATATTTATTGTATTTTGATACTAGGTTGTAATTTATGTGTAAGATTTTGCATGCCCTTATGACGACAGAGCATAGAGAACATAAAAATAAAACTTGTATAACATCTTTACCCCTACCTATGTAGGCAAATAAATAAATTTGATTTGATTTGTAATTTTCTTTCTCTTTTTCTTTCTTCTGAGTTCCTGTGTTCGATTCCTAAGTCAATGCCGTTTTTAAATCTCTTCAAAAACTCAGTCACTTACTGCAGAATGACTCTCACGATTGTTGTAAAGCACAACCGCTTTCTTTATCAACCAATATAGGATAACAATAGTGATCAATTTACCTCGATTGCTTTACAAAAGCTGCAATGCATTTATTATTAAATTCATGCCAACACAATGCTTTTCCCATCTGTATATTCCAATTTGTATATTCGATATTCACATACACAGCATAGTCCATATTCCAAACTGTATTCCGATTACAAGGGGCTAAACATAAATTTTGTTTGTTTCTGTTCTGTAGAGTATTTTTTTTAAACCAAAGCTGTTAAATAAGAACATTGACTTATATAGTAAGAAAAGGGTGGGTTCTTCTGATTCAAAAATTTGGTCATACATTGGTCAATACATTTACTATACCGAAGCCAATGATATTCAAATAAACAGATACGTTATACACTCACAAAACAATTGAAAAAAGTGTTCCGCGCAGCAGCAGCAGCACAAATACACACTTTTCATAAATCTGACATTTCACTATAAGTCAAAAGCGATGGCTTGATAAAACCAACAAGAAAAAAGAGACAGCTAGTGTTTGTTACTTGCGTGTGAATGTAAACAAACATTATTTTGACCACCAATGTTGTTATCTTTTTCTAACCTCCAAATATCAGAATATTAGGAAAAAAATGTAATAAATTAGTAAATTGAGGCGTATTGCGTACTTACATATGGTATGAGATCCCTTCTGTTTTATTTACATTGGTATCGTGGTACAATTTCTAAATACACACGATGGCATTTTTTTATTTTATTTTTGATTAAACAAAGTAAACTAGTACTAAATGTCACAATTGTGACCTATTCGAGTCTTCACAATGCGCGCGCTCACAACATATATGTTTATTTGAATATCATTGACCGAACGAACTCACCACAGCACGCGGTCGGCTATCTTCGGGAGCAGTCGTGTGCGCGAGACATACCTAAAAACGCCGTGTCTCTAACTAGTAAATTATTGCAAAAACCCTAAGTTTATAAATTGCGTGATATTGTTAACTTTATCTTCTCAATAAGGCACGGGTATATTTTGAATTATAGTATTTAAATGGCAAGTACATATTGTTTTAGAAATTATCTGTTCATAATTTATCAAAAATATAATCTAGCAAGATGAATTACAAGCTTACTGTATCTACAATAATCCGGTGGCAGGTAAAAGCAAATGTTGGAACGAGAGTAGGAATCTGAATAATTTGAATGACTCTGAATTAAATTTCAAATCTTGGTCCTGTCACAATGGAAATCTCATCTAAACTTGTAAACAAATATTATGTACCTGTAAAATTGTTTGATTGTTTGTTAGTTGGAAGTAATCTCGTACAGGTCTGATTGAGATAGTTCTTACACAGATAAAGTAAAGTCGCTGAGGGCCAGAGGATAATTTTTATTGAGGAAAAATGCACAGTTCCTATGGGATATAACACAGTAGACCATCTGCGGGAAAACATTGTTTGCAATTTAAAAAAAACTGTAGGTAGATAATCAATTAACTGGACTTATCTATACTTCTATATATATATTATAATATTATAAAGAGGAAAGTTTTGAATGTAATGAGGAAAGTAGATAATAAAACTTTGAAATTGCCAACCCAAATTGAGCAACCGTGGTGATAAATGCTCGTACCTTCTTTGTATGAGAAGAGGCTTTTGCCCTGTAAATGGACAGTAATAAGCTGGTATTATTGATTATTCCTTGAAAAGGGTTATGTTTTTCGCTCGTATCTTGTAATATTCTTTATTATCTCTTATCTTGCAAACCGCTAGACGGATTTTTATAATTGATGCATCGTTAGATAGGGTGTTCTTAGATAAGTGACGTTAAAAAATAACAAAAATGGCGGATTTTGTGCGCCATATTGGGGGGGACACAATTTTTTTTTCTTTCGAAACGCATCAAGTGGGGTACCAAAATGAAGGATTTTTAGTGGTGATTACAAAAATTTATACCACTTATATGTTTAAACGTGATTCGAAAAAAATATGTAACTAAAAAGTTGTAAATAAAAACATACAAGATACGCGCGAAAAGCATAACCCTTTCCTTGCAGCCGGGTAAAAAAGTTCGCTGATTAAGCAGTCGGGTTTTTTATTTTTAAATTAACTCTTTTTTATTACTCACTTCTGGAAATAGGCCACCGCCACGCGTCGCCACATTGACAGAGCCCGCGCGTCTCACATCCAGCGCATTCCCGCAACCTTAACCAGGTCATCGTTCCACCTAGTGGGGTTCCTGGGTTTCGGGACCGGTTCACGGTCGCCATTCCAGAACTTTTCGGCCCCATCGGCCATCCGTTCTATCCGTTCACTTAAGTTCGCAATTCTTTGGGCTATGTCGGTAACTTTAGTTCTGCTGCGGATATCCTCGTTCTTGTCCAGCAGTGGAGATATTTCGGCTAAAATGATGTTGAAAATTATTATTCTACTAAATGTGAGAGATAGTTCAAATCAATTCTTCTAAATTAGTAGAAAAATTTAAAAATTTAGGTTACGATTTTGAAAAAATACGATTTCAAATTACTTAGATTTAGTCTTATCTTGCTCAAATACTTGTGGCTTATCAAAAACAATAACCCATTCAAACTGCATCCAATAAACACAACAAAATCATTAAAAACCATAAAAAAGACCCTATTCTGGGTAAATTCCGTCTCCCTTTTAAATATTTAATGACAGCAGAAGGCAGTTTTTAAAAGGCTTTCAGTGTTACCCTTATCAATAATTCAATGGAGTAAATCAGAGTAAACGGTCCGTATCAGATGTTTTCTGACGTTTATGTATTTCTGCTCACCCCACTGCGTCGTTTTGATTAAGATGTTAATTTGTCTCCACGTGGAAAAAAGGTCGCATGATGTATATGTATAAAGGGTTCTGTAGGTTTATTTTTGCGGGTAGAAAGAGATTTATTTAGGTTTGATTTGCTAAAAGAATGCATGATAATATCACACTCACACTAAAAACCGGCCAAGTGCGAGTCGGACTCGCGCATGAAGGGTTCCGTACTTGGTAAATTGCGGTTTACGATTTATGACTTATTAAAAAAAACTACTTACTAGATCTCGTTCAAAACTTCAAACCAATTTTCGGTGGAAGTTTATATGATAATGTACATCATATATTTTTTTTTGTTTTATTTTTCTCTTATTTTAGAAGTTACAGGGGGGGGGACATACATTTTACCACTTTGGAAGTGTCTTTCGCGCAAACTATTTAGTTTAGATTTTTTTTTATTGAAAACGTCAATATCATTTTTGAAGACCTATCCATAAATACCCCACACATATTGGTTTGATGAAAAAAAATTGTTGAGTTTCAGTTCTAAGTATGGAGAACCCCCAAAATTTATTGAGTTTGTTCTATTTTTGTGTAAAAATCTTGATGCGGTTTACAGAATACATCTACTTACCAAGTTTCAACAGCATATTTCTTATAGTTTCGGAAAAAAGTGGCTGTGACATACGGGTGGACAGACAGACAGTCATGACGAATGCATAAGGGTTCCGTTTTTTGCCACTTGGCTACGGAACCCTTATATTATGAAGGCGAACGTTTGTGAGTGTGTGTGTTAGTTACTTCTTCACGCTTAAAGAACTGGATCAATTTTGATGATATTTGGCACAGATATAGATTATAGTCTGGAATAGCACATAGGATACTTTTTATCCCGGGAATATGTTCCCTCGGGATTATTTGCGAAGTTTACGAAGGCGAAGCCGCTGGAATGCAAAAAAAAATATCAATGTATTTGTTAATTTTTCACGCCAAACTAGCTGAACAAATTTTGGTGAACTTAGGATCTTGGAGAAACATAATTATAGGATACTTTTTATTTCAGGAAAATTTTCCCTAGGGTTAATTTCCACGGTTAACTAGCTGGCGTGTGAAGCCGCTTGCTGAAACTATTATCTAATAAAATCTATATTTGCATTTGTTTTTATACAGTATTTCACCCACACACACTTCAAAATTCGAACGCTGTCTCGTTGTAAATCTATGAAGAATTATTTTAAAAACAAATGAGTTCGCTTTCGCTTTGTGAGCGCTCACATGAGTGAGATGAGCTGTGAACTTTATAGAATTTTCATTTATCTCTCAATAAATACGAAATGCCTCTTTAAAATATATTTTTGCACGAGTTCGATAATTAGTCATATAACTCTGAAATAAAAACAGGAACAAATTGGAAACACGTTTTAGGGATAATCGCACCTTACCTAACTTTTATTTTAAATTTAAACCGTCTTCTACCAAAAATATATGAATAAATTTAATAAATCCTCGTTACCTACTTCAAGAGTCTTTTACAGACTATAATTATAAGAGAGTGTCTCATAAGGTTGAGGTAGCTAACCATCTAATAAATGTAATCGTACTGCGAAGCGTGGGTGACGATGATGTAAGGTGACGGGAGATTGCTCCGCATATCGTTTGAGAATGTATCTTAGAGGGTGCAGATGTTGGTATAGTAGAGGAATTAAAAGGCCAAGCACCTTAAGGCGCTACCCCGAACAAAACAAAACCGAGCAAAACGCCGCGATAGCCGTTTTTCGTGCAGTTTTTAGGAGCTATCTACTCGTTATTTAAAATGAAATATCAACTAATAAAAATACATTAAATTTCTACATATTATTGATTCCAAAATTGTAGAATTCTTTTTTTTTTAAATGTATTATATGTTTCACTAATCTCCTTTCAACAAAAACATAAAAATGAGAAATAATGATTGA
Source organism: Orthosia cruda (assembly GCA_964057195.1). NCBI lineage: Eukaryota > Metazoa > Arthropoda > Insecta > Lepidoptera > Noctuidae > Orthosia > Orthosia cruda. The sequence goes on along the minus strand of OZ059852.1, from coordinate 8,899,117 downwards.
TAGCATGCATCTCCTCGTAAATTGTTCATTAATAATTTTTTGTACTAACATTAATGGATAGACAATTTGATAACGAACATTTTGGTAGATTTATTTTTTTCAAAAGACCAATATTCGATTTTATAAAGATTTTATTCTAAAATCTGGGCGTATTCACTACTGTAATTCATGCGCCACCAGTGCCGCTAGGCCAATAGGAATGCTCATATCTCATGCTGATTTTTTGGTCAGGGTACGGCCTTAAGGTTTATTTTGGCTTGCAAGTTGCAACTCATCGTGTTTTCAATAGCGTTTTGCTTCTGAAAGAGGTTCTGTACCACTATCGCAAAAAAGACAATAAAAACACGTTTGTTGTATAAAAAAATATATATATACACTTAAATTTTTATTTTATTCTGTTTAGTATTTTGTTGTTATAGCGGCAACAGAAATACATCATCTTTAAAAATTTCAACTGTCTAGCTATCACGGTTCATGAGATACAGCCTGGTGACAGACAGACAGACGGATCGCGGACTCTTAGTAATAGGGTCCCGTTTTTACCCTTTGGTTACGGAACCCTAAAAAGCACGTTGCGTGTCGTGAGTGAAACAAGAAGGCATAATAACAGTTCGAACCAGTAAAAATAAAAAAAGAACGAAAACCCCGACAATTTATTTAAATACTTTTTAAACATCATAATTTATCTAGTAGTAGACACGCTTCGATCAACAATCTATCAAACTCGTAATTTTGACATGATATCTTGCGAAAATACCTCGATTCAAACGGAAAAACGCCCATAACTTTTCAACGACTGAACCGATTTTCATTAAACATAGCTAAGACCTCTCTCAGTTAATCGGTTTAGGAGCTATGATGCCACAGACAGATACACAAGTCAAACTTTTAACACCTCTCTTTTTTCGTCGTGGGTTAAAAAGTGAGGTGCGCTCACTAATGAAAATAGAATGTGTTTGAAAATGGCTCTCCACCTCTGTATCCTTCCCGTTCAAATGTTGCAATATTTGGCTATTTTAAAGTCATTTGTATTGAAGAGATGTAGCCAATTTATACAGACACGTATAACAGCTTTATGGACATTGGTTATGCAAAAGTTTTGAGTTAGGAAAATGTTGTAGCAAAGCAATTTTGGGTATGTTTTTTAACCCCCGCCGGAAAAAGAGGGGTGTTATAGGTTTGACGTGTGTTTCTGTGTACCTGTGTATCTGTGTATCTGTGTATCCGTGTAACTGTGTATCTGTGTGTCTGTCTGTGGCATCATAGCGCCTAAACGGATGAACCGATACAGTTTTTTTTTGTTTGAAAGGTGATTTTGTCGCGAGTGTTCTTAGCTATGTTTGAATAAAATCGGTTCAGCCGTTCAAAAGTTATGGGCGTGTTACTGTTTGAATCGGGGTGTTTCCGCAAGATAAAAATGCCGGGGGTTTTTTAAATTTTGATATTTTACTTGTTAACAATAAGCTTGATTTTAAGTCTTCATAATGGTAACTCCGCACTATTTCCTATTCTCTCTCTTATTATAAATGTGAAAGTGTGGATGTTTGCATCATGCATTAATGACTAAAAGGCTTTGGGTGGAACTACCAGGACCGGATATAGTGGGGAGGGGCAGCAAGGGGGAGGGCAAATGCCAAGAGCGGCATAAATGAAGGGCAGCCAAACTGCACTAACAGCCCTTTTCATTTCATCAGAAAACCTAACTTATTCGTGGTGTGGTGCTAACATTTTTAAGCTCGCTTCACTGTCGAATATTATTTTTTCTTTTGTGAACCCACCGTTAAATAATTTAACATTCATAATGTTGCAAAAATCCTTAGGTGAAATTTTCGAGCTTACTTCGTTTTGACTTCGGTCGAAGTTGTCAAAAGAGCAGCTTTATCCGATCCGACGGATAAAAATCGCACTTTTTTCAATAGACAATATCCTGAAACATTTATCTCCTTATAAGGCGTCATTTTAAAGGACGCCAACGTTACTACGGGTAGACCAATACCTGCATTAGGATTTAGGAAACTTTTACTACGTAAGTTCCCGTAAAGGAACGTCCTCACTGGGAGCATTATTTCGTTAGCATTTGTAAACAAGCAATCGTAGACGAGCAACAAATGCTTCCCAGCGAGCCCAGCATTCACTTTCGAGCAAAACTTTGAACGTTCTTGTCGAACATTCCCTTGCGAGCTTGGAGCATTCGAATACGATCTTAAATGTCATTCATTCGATAATACGATTGACCAAGAAGGTCACAAACACTTAAGATCAAGGAACTGTTCCTTGCTTACAAGTGGCCAGTAATATTCCTACGTACGAGTATATACTCATTCATTTCTTTATCTGATTACTCGCTTTCAGCGTTTTATATGCGTGAACATTCGAATGCAAGCCGTTTCTGTGAAAATTGTTGCGACGTCCACACCGGCCGAAGTTCGCGTTTGCGTGTAAACTTTGTAACGCTCGGCTTAAGCCGCTATATACCAATGTTAACGCAGTACTGGCCGTGCGCCCGCTCGATGCCAAAATATCAATATTGAACAGTTTTGTTTGCAAAATATTATTTGATTTTCATATGCTATGTTAGTTAAAAAGAAATTCCAGCCATCAATTTTTCTGTGTAAAAATATTTTAAACATCCAAATCGTTTTGGAGGAGTTTCCAAAATGCGCGAAAAATATCGTGTAGTTAATTATTTTATTAAAGCAAAATTATTAGATAAACGAAAAGACCTTATGTTCAAAATTATGTACATGAATCAATAATAAATATACATTTTATTCAAACCTTTTAACCTAGCCGTTACTAAGGAGTATGCTTTAGAAAGTTACCGTTTTACGGCACTAAAGGGTATGTAGGCCCTTAACGTCCACCCCACTCGAATATTCGACGTCGAATGCTCATTACACGTGAATGCTCTCAGTGGCGTCCTCACGCTCACTCCTCCTTAAGATAATTTATGTCTCTCACGTGAACAAAGCTGCAGGCAAAAGCTACTTGTTATTAAAGTGTCGGATTTACACGCATAACATAATTAAGGATATATCGTACAGGTACATTGATCCACGAAAAACAGTAATGTTAAAAAATTGAAACTATATTTTTTACGTGATATAAAAAAGTTCCTTTCACTATTTTAATTTACAGAATTAACCATTAAAACAAACCCAAAAAAATAAAAAATAAACCCAGTGAAGTGCAGTGATCTCAACAAACATAAAAATATTTTTTAAAAAATTGTGCCCAAAAGTATGTAAGAATCCAAGTGCTAAATGTCGGAGGGCCCGTCTCGACTACCGTCTGCGCTGACCCCAAAATGCAAGCCGCACGAAATGTGGGCCGCGATGACACGGTCCATTGAGATACTAGTCGCCTTCTTCGAGTATTACGCGCAGAGGTAAGAATAGATCATAAGCTTTTGTATCTGGTAATTTGATTGAGAAAAGTTGAATCGAGTTTAAGTCGATGATGGGTTTAGGTTGAGTTTGAGTCGAGAATTGGCTGATGTTGGTTCAAGTGGAGGCAATCAAATGAAATATAGATCAGTGATGATGTTCGCCTATTGTAAGAGACGCAACTACATAATGTATCTCTGATTTTCTGATTGCTGACATTTCGGAGTTTTTCTATAAAATGATTTAAGTAGTCATGTGCTAAATGTTGGAGGGCCTGTCTCGACTACCGTCTGCGCTGACCCCAAAATGCAAGCCGCACGAGATGTGGGCCGCGATGACACGGTCCATTTAGATACTAGTCGCCTTCTTCTTTGTTTATTACGCGCAGAGGTAAGAATAGATCATAAGCTTTTGTATCTGGTAATATGATTTAGAGAAATTGAGTAGAGTTTAAGTCGAGGATGGGTTGAGGTTGAGTTGAGAATTGGCTGAGGTTGGGTCTAGTGGAGGAAATCAATTGGAATATAGATAAAGTATTACACCCGATGTTCGGCCTACTCAACGAGACGTAACTGCATAATTTTCTCTTATTTTCTGACTTCTGGCATTTCGGATTCTTTTCTATAAAATGATGTAAGAAGCCAAGTGCTACATGTCGAAGGGCCCGTCTCGACTACCGTCTGCGCTGACTCCAAAATGCAAGCCGCACGAGATGTGGGCCGCGATCAGTGTTTCTTTCAGACAAAATTCTGCGGGGGGCCGTTAAGAGATCTGGGGGGGGGGAAATAACGGAAACAACTTATTTTAAATCAGTTTCAATTATTATTAATATTTTAATGAATAAAAGATGCTATACGCTGAACCTCATAATTGACTTCCATAATTTAAATACACGCAGTAAGCACGAAATTGTAATACCCAAATTCAGATTAACGAAAACTAGCAAGTCTTTTCTTATAAACAGTATACGCTTTTATAACAAGTTGCCAAAGTCAGTTATAGAACTAACCGATGGAAGGTTCAAGAACTACATCAAACGTATCCTTGTTAAAAAAGCATATTATAAAATCAAGGACTACGTTGAAGATAAAAACATTTGGCCTTAGCTCCTTCTGCGCATGCAGCTTCCCTGGTAACTTGTAAACGGCACAAATATGTGGATGTCTCTAACTATTCTCAATCTCATTTTTCTTTCCTTCTTTTAATTAGACTTTTTACAATGGTTTTCAATCATCTTTAAAGCCCTTTGCTAAGAATAGTTACAGCACTGATAACAAAATTTGTGCAACATGTTAAATTTAGTCTTGTTATACTTATTTTTATTATTTTTACCTTTGTATAGATTCTTTTACCGATTGTTTTGTGAATGTGTGAACATTGTAGGCCTTCTAGATGCTTGTTAACATTTGTTAACTTTTTTATATAATCTTTTCAGTCATAATTCGGGCCTACGTTGTCCCCCCATATCTAAGTACTAATGCTGTAACATGGAAATATTGTAAAACCAAACCATTTTTAAAAGAGTAACCATGGAGTTTCTTGCCGGTTCTTCTCCATAGGAAACGACCAACCCGAACCGTGCTCATTTTGTCGACGTTTTATAAGTGCCCATGTAGGCCTATGTGAAATAAAAAAAATTGATTTTGATTTTTGAACCAAAATTGTCAAAGTAAAATTGTAAAAAGCCACGAAGAATAATATTCTTTACAAAAATCTTATTCTTCGTGGCTTTTTTCTTGCGTACACATAACGATAAGGACACAGCTATAAACAGCTGTTTAGAGTGGGAGAGCCTTATGGGATAGCGTTAGAGGAAAAGGGATGGCGATATTCCCGAAAGTGTGTCGCTGTAGGCACTATTCTGGTTTCTGATTGGCTACTTTAATATGTCAGACACTACTCAATTCCAACTGCCACGCTGCCACGTCACGTCAATAAAGGGTTTCCAGCTCTAAAATGATACCAAGTTTAAATAATTTGCCAAATTGTAGGGATATTCGTCGCGAATATACGTAAATCTGCTGAAGACGCGCGAAAGTGAGCGAGCGGCAACCTATTGCTATTGATTAAGTTCCAAACGCCCCGGGGTACTTTCAGGTACTTCTCCGGAGGGCTAAGCCCCCCCGGAGAAGTACCTGAAAGAAACACTGGCCGCGATGACACGGTCCAAGAGATACTAGTCGCCTTCTTCGAGTATTATGCGCAGAGGTAAGATTAGATTATTAAGTTTTTTTAATGAGTAATTGTAATTTTCTCTGACTTTATAAAGTTCTCTTTATAAACTACTGATGATATAATAATAACAACAGTAGTTAAAAATGTGTTTATCTACTCTCATATTGTAATATTCGAATTATAAAATTCAAAACGAGTTTATATTGGCATACTTTATAAACACAATACCGAAATTTAAAAATAGAATCTTATTATAACACTATTTCTCTAACAAAATAATGCTATAAAACAATTTTTTTTCTATTACGATACAGGACAAGTCCAAGAAGTTAATCACTAAGGAGTTTCCATATTTTTTTTTTTGTAATGCCATTTTATAGTACCTATTATAAAAAGATTTGATTCCAATTTTAAATTGTCTATGACAATGCCCGCTTTAGACTTAGCACGCACTGCGATTTTTCTTCGCGCGAATTGTGTTTCCTTATACCTATTCATAGAGCTCAAAATATTCGGGCGAATAAAATTCGCGCCGTAGTGCGGTGGATTCTGTGGGAAAACACGGATTTCTTGCGGTATTATTTCCGCACGATTTCTTTACCGCAATGCGAACAACTTCATACAATTCCATAGGTCGCAGAATGGGCGGAAAAAATCGCGCGAATAAAGATCGCAGTGCGTGCTAAGCCTTAGCGCATGCGCGGTTAATGCGGTGATGTGCTGGGTTTTGGCGCCATTCATACGTTTTGCAAGTTTTGTTGTACAGAATTTCATGAGTTATTTAAATTATTGTTTAAAAATGTCTGATATCAGTGAATGTGAAGAAAATTTGACTCCACCCGATATTTTAGATGCGGCGAAGGAAATTACTCTTAATTTATTACCAGCAAAGTCGAGAAAAGTATATGACAAATGCTATCACGATTTTATGGCATGGAAAATGCAAAAAGAGGTATTTTGTAGGTTCAATCCCAATTTATGAGTGTAGATAAAGTAGTGTATGAAACTGCACATAACTAGGTATTAAAACATTCGTGTGAAAACTATTAAAAACCTCGCCTACGGCTCGGTTTTTAAACACACACTCGTGTTTTAATACCCCTCATTATGCAACAGTTTCATAAACTACTATTATTGGTCTTTCGGTTTCTGTCTGAAGAATCTTATGAATATTATGGCCCTTTTAGACGATAAAGACTGTAAGATCAATTCAATCGTTTGTGTTAGCTTAATTGGTTAAGACTTAAGCTTCTCCAGACAGGCATAACTCCTTTCTACTATAACTCGTTCTCGCATTATCTTGTCTTGCATGTCTGGGGAGCCTTAACCATCAGTATTGCAACAAATCTGAACTATAACCACCAGTATTCTAAAGAAGAAACATGAAGCATTTCAGCGTGTCCCTAAATCACTTACCCCATTCAAAACATACTTGAACCCACCACAGGGTACACATATCCCAACAGGACTAACTTATACTCCGTTAAGATAAATAAGACCATAATTCTACAGAAGTTACTATTATCTCGGTAGCAGTCGAATAAACACTGTAGTCGAGAATAAACAGACTCGTAGAGAACTTTGTCTTAAGACACAGCATTACCTGTGGAGTTAGGTTTACTCAAGCATTGTGGCCATTCTAAAAAAGAAAATAAAATTGAACAGAGACTATTTAGTGTCATTCTCTAAAAGTCAAATTCGTAATTCGAATGGTGTCTCATTGTGAATCCGCAATGATTTATTTTAAAAACAAATGAGCTCGCTTTCGAATTGTGTGTTTCGAAATATGAAATACATCTTCAAATAAAATATTTCCACATCACGATTTCAATGAATAGTCATTTAAGTCTGAAATTAAAATAGGAGCAAATTTAAAACACGTTTTCAGCAAAATTGGATGAAAAGAAAAATTGATGTAAAAAGATTTTCAAATGAAAAATGTCAATTATTATCAGTCTATATATGTATGTATGTATATTTGTTCCTATGTGGCGTTCTAGAGAGCAATTGCGTTGGCCGATTTTGATGATTCTTACGTCAATCGATTCGTTTTAATCTTGCGAGTGTCAACGGCTACATTAAAATTGGAAAATAGTAAAATGGTGGTTTTTGGTCGCCATATCAAATCATGCTGTGTAGTCGGAGGATACATTTTCGCGAGCTGGCTGAGCAGATGTATCCTCTGACTGCACAGCATGATTTTCTTTTTGTTTACGTCTTTTTAATTCGCTTCTTAAGCAGTCGGATTTTTTTTTTATTACCTTATTTATTTCTAAAAATCAAAAATCAAAATCAAATAATTTATTTGCATAATACAGGTTAGTAAGGTGTTACAAATAAGATTTTCAGATTTTCTACCTTTTTAGTTATATTTTTTGCTTTCGAATTACATTTAATCATATAAGTATTATATATATTTTGAAATCACCTCTTAAAACCATTGATTTTGATACCCCACACGATGGGTACGGTAGAAAAAAAAATTGGGCCCCCACAATATGGCGACCAAAAGCCACCATTTTTCTATTTTCCAATTTTAATGTAGCCATGCTTAAGACGAATCGATTAACGTAGAAATCATCAATTTTGCTGAAAACGTGTTTTAAATTTGTTCCTAATTTAATTTCAGACTTAAATGACTATTCAATGAAATCGTGATGTGGAAATATTTTTTGAAGATGTATTTCATATTTCGAAACACACAATTCGAAAGCGAGCTCATTTGTTTTTAAAATAAATCATTGCGGATTCACAATAAGACACCATTCGAATTACGAATTTGACTTTAACACATTACCCTCCTTCGGTAGTCGGGTAAAAACTACAGAAATTACTTCTGTCTGTACCGTTTTGACGTATGGATTTGTCTACTCTACTTTTTGTTTACGACTTTTTAGTTCGCTTCTTAACCAGTCGGTTTATTTGTTTTTTATAATTACCTTTTTTTAGTTCTAACTTTTTAGTTATATTTTTTGATTTCGAATTACATTTAATCATAAGTATTATATATATATATATTGAAATCACCTCTTAAAACCATTCTTTTTTATACCCCACACGATGGGTACGGTATAAAAAAAAATTGGGCCCCCACAATATGGCGACCAAAAGCCACCATTTTTCTATTTTCCAATTTTAATGTAGCCATGCTTAAGACGAATCGATTAACGTAGAAATCATCAAAATCGGCCAACGCGTTTGGTCTCCAGAACGCTACATAGGAACATACATACATACATAGACCGGTATCATATACATAGGTCATATTATAGTTAGATAGTTGCTAAGCAGTAATTTTTTTAATTACACAATATTATAAGACACTTAAACCAGTATAGCCAACCATTTATTTTAGAAAAGCTACCCATTTCAAACAGCCCAGAAACTCGTAAACCAATTATTTTGATAAACCACCACGTATTTCTAAAATATAGTACTGTTAAAATACATTTTCTACCGAATACAACCATTACGCAATAAGTTTTACCTAAAACCTTATTTATGTGTTAACTTAAAAACTAGACTTTAAGTTCGGTTTAGAAGTTAGGCCGCAGTCTGGAAACTCCGGCCGAGTGAAAAATGCACTAAATGGATTCGGATTAGAGCATAATAAGGCCGTCCGTGCATTGGAGCTGAGAGGTAATTTTTTTGTTTTTGTTTTTATTGGTAGGCACGCGCTTGACCACTATCTCACCTGATGGTAAGCGGTGACGTGGTTGACGATGAAGCACGCTTGCCTAGAAGAAACCTATTCAGGAAAAGTCGTGCAACTTAAGGTCATACATTTTAACACACATTTTAACATGAAACAAATATTAGTATGACCTACAGATAGTTGTTCCGGCTCTGGGTGTTGTGTTTGTGACTTTATATGTTTATATGTTTGTAAACGCACCCACGATACAGGAATAAATTCCTAGTGTGAGGCAACGTTTTTTAAAAAAAAACACAATATTCTGACAAATTTTGTTTTTCGTATTGAATAGTTAGTATTGTCTCTTCGGACTAGTGGCCGCAAACGCTACTGCCGAGTATCAAGTTGTCGGTTTGATTCCCAGGTGGTGAAAAAGTGAAAAGCGTTTCTAGGTTATACTTATTTATAAAAAATGTATATGTAGTTAAAATTTACTTTACAAAGACGGACTTATTGTGTGACATGCCTTATGTCCAGAATCCATTTCATTTTTTTCAGTAACAGCCTAGTCTAAATTTGAGCCTAGTTGATAAAGTCCAATAAAACTGTTACCAATCTTGAAATCATAATCAGTGAAGTAAATGCGCAACACATAACCAATGAAAATGCCTTTCATTGGGACAATTTAAAAATATTCAGTACGTTCCTTACGCTGTCTACAAAACATACTTTCCAGATATTTTAAGCAAAGGATTAATAGCAAAACCTTTTTAAATTCTTCGGGTTGTGTTAGAAATTGTATAACTCAGTTGTATATTGTTCAGCATAAAACACCAATGGAATTCTTCATCGCTCCGCTGTTCTCCAAAGGACAACTTTTGAAAACTTTGAATTCAGAATGCATTCTAGGTTTGACCGTCACATTTGCCACACGACCGCTTTTTGAACCGCGCCTTTGTTACGCTTCGGTGGACAAGAAGCCTAAAGCCGCCATATTGGTTAGAGTTCCATTTTTGAATCAGTCGTGCAGAACTTTGGTATGAATAAAAGCTATCCCTTTTTTCTTATTGTCTGCATTGGAAAAGAGGTATATTTTATTTTATTTATGGAATCGTACTGAAATCGTGCGATTTGCAAAAGGAATAAAGATGCATGTCTAGACGGGATGTGTTTTAGAAATGTGACTTTATAATGGAATTTTATTTAGATGATGTGTCATTGATCTGAGTTTTTCCAGCTATTAAGATTTTGGGTGGCAAAACAAATGTTTGCAAAGGGTTTACTCTGAAAGAACCGATCCAATTGTGAAAGTTCTTGTTTTTGTAATTTACTGACAGGAAGCTACGCTGTAGCTAAGTGCCATAGTTTTTATTTCAGAACAAATCAAAAATTAAAAAAACCCGACTGCTTTAGAAGCAAAGTAAAAAAAATTGATTGGCCGATTTTGATGATTCTTACGTAAATCGATTCGTCTTAACCATGGCTACATTAAAATTGGAAAAATGAAAAATGGTGGTTTTTGGGCGCCATATTGTAGGGGCCCAATTTTTTTTTTATACCGTACCCATCGTGTGGGGTATCAAAATGAATGGTTTTAAGAGGTGATTTCAATATATATATATATATATATAATACTTATGATTAAATGTAATTCGAAATCAAAAAATATAACAAAAAAGTTAGAAATAAAAAAAGGTAATTAAAAAAAAACAAAAAATCCGACTGCTTAAGAAGCGAACTAAAAAGACGTATACAAAAAGAAAATCATGCTGTGCAGTCAGAGGATACATCTGCTGAAGCAGCTCGCGAAAATGTATCCTCCGAGTACACAGTATGATTTGATATGACGACCAAAAACCGCCATTTTCCTATTTTCCAATTTTAATGTAGCCAGTGACACTCACAAGTTTAAGGCGAATCGATTGACATAAGAATCATCAAAATCTGCCAACGCGTTTGGTCTCTAGAACGCGTAGAAACAACTAGATTCAATACATAGACAACATAAACACATTACCCTCCTTCGGCAGTCGGGTAAAAATGCACGGTACTTGTGAGTTATACAATGAGAGGGAAGTCATAGGAACAAGCGAGTTATTTATACATAATACTACCCTGTGTTATTGTAAAGTCATTTGTATAGCTTTCATATGGCTTTCTGCAATTATTTGCCATAAATAAGCTTTTTAAATTGAAAGTACTTTCTTTATTCTTACTGTATCTACCATTGGAAATATCATTGCAAGCAATCTCAACTCCAAATCAAAAATCTAGACACAGACAGATTCGCAATGTAAGTAACAAATCGGTTTCTCGATGTGGAGAAATCTGCAATTTCTGCTAACAACGTCATTTTGTTCTTCTCTAGTCATGGAATCGTTCCGTGCAGAGAGAGCAAGATAAATCTTCTATTTCAACTGTTATTCGAATATTTAAGAAAGTTCTTACGGAGCAGTCTGAAGTCCAAAAGGCTAGTACTAGTCTGTAAAGTTCCCAGCTCACCAGACACAAGTGAGCGCACACAATTCGAAAGCGAACTCATTTGTTTTTAAAATTAATCATGGCGGATTCACAACGAGACACCGTTCGAATTTCGAATGTGATGTTTAGAGAAGACTCTAGTCAAAGTGATATTCTATGAAAATTTATGGGATGGACAAGCACTACCGAAATATCTATTTATTAAAACTTCATGTACAATGGTGATACATAGGCGGTCTTAATGCAGCAAGGCAATATCACGCATAGAGTAGTGGTGGCCCAGTGCTAACGTCCACGACATACAAGTTGTAGGTCGTGAGTTCGAACCCAGGCAGGTGCTTTACTTTGTGTTAATTATTTCATCACCACTGCTCTAAAAACGGTGAAGGAAAACATCATGAGGAAACCGGCATGTCCTAGAACCAAAAATTCGACGACATGTGACATCCATCAACCCGCACTGGGCCCGCCGCGTGGTGGATTAAGGCCCATTACCGAGAGGTAAAAGGAGGAGAGGATATCTGTGTCCCAGCAGTGGGAACATTATAAGGCTGATGATGATATTGAATATCACGTGGTCTGCCCCTTACATTTTGACTTTTCGAAAATCTTTTTGATTTATTCAATTATCCTTGCACTGGAAGGCCTTGCAGAAATTATACCAAAGAAGCACAAACTTAGGTACCTGTAAGTATGTCCAGGTTTCGATGTTTCCCTTCACCGATGTCAGCAATTGCCAAGATAAATTTAGAAAGTAAATATTATGAATTGAAAAAATCACCACAACCTCAAGCACTAGACGCGAGGTCTTAGCAACTAGGCTACCTCAACACAAGAATATCACTTTGTCTAGAGTCAAAGGTCTTAATGTCTAATTACCTGACCACGGCGAAGCAACAAGGAGGTGTATGTTTTGACCGGTATGTGTGTATGTATATATGTAGGTTCATCTGTTCCCTCATAACTTCTAAACTACTTATCATAATTTGGCAAATGAGGTGTCGTTAGAAGCGTCTTGTTTGTCCGCTGGCTATGTGACGTCACATTTAATTAAATAAAGTTCCTTCTAAGGGGCACGAAGTCATGAAACAATTTTTTTTTTCCCCTCCCCTTTTTGAGTGGTGTCCTTGAACAGGGATTTTAAAATGAAGGTAGGGTTTGGTACATGATATTTTTGACAAGCGTACCGTTTGCGAGGTATATACCGTCAAAGTCATGAAAACTATTTTTTTACCCCACTACGGCGTCGCAAAGTCCACTCTATTACAGTTATAAAAAGCAAACCCTAAACAGAAAAAATGTGATGTGGCTCTGCAAAAACCCCAAAATACTTTTAATTAACAAAAAATAAGTACAAAAACTACAACCCGACTACTGAAAAATCACGCTCTTAAAAGTATGAAACAAGAAAATATTCTCCTCTGAAATTGTTATGTTCAAACTATTCACTTTGCAGAATGTATTGTTTTGTTACGATAGGTGGCATACGACCACGGTTATTTTTCAGTAGTCGGTTTTTTTTTTAGTAATTTTGTTGAAGAAGTCAGATCGCATTTGCTACATGAAAAGTTTTAATACTTATCATACTCAGCCACATCTGGTAGAAACTAGAACTCAACCACCACCTAGAACTAGTAAAAAGCTAGATAAATGGACATAATTTGACTCTGCTCGCATGGCAACACAAAACATGAAGGCAAATTATGACGCTGTTCTAATTTATGGCAACATTTGTGTCGTTTTTGCTCTGCTAAGTTCCTGGCACAGAATAAACTAGTTACCCAGATTGTATCGGACGTAAATTAAAGTTATAGCCCTCTCTTGCTCCTTTGCTGGTGTAGCCACTATAGGAAATAAGTATTTGGTATTATTTTTAACTAACTTCAAAAAAAGCAGGAGATTCTCAGTTTTACCCGTATGTTTGTGTGTTTGTCCGCGATTTCCTGTTATTTATTTCTGATATATGCGTTTAGCTGAACCGATTTTAATGCAGTTTTCAGAAAAGTATTTTTATCATTCTGGAGAATGTTTTGGTATACAACAAATGGATACCCCGGGACGTCGTCCACATGGATCCGTTATATATGTACCTATGTATTTTTGTACGTTTGTCTACGCATTTCGCCGAAACCATTGTTTATTTTTACAAGCTTTTATTTAACTTGTAATGTAGGTATGTGTGTTCGTGTTGAATATTGCAACTGAATTTTAAAGCAGTTATCCTTCACGGATTTAAGATAACATTTTGTGTAAACTTTTAGTTTGGATGACAATGCATGGTCAGCTAAGTGACGTCATTCTAAATCCAATATGGCGGCCGGCCCAAGTTGGCGGACTGGTTATTTTTGTGCGCTGCCATGATATGGGTATATCATATACAAATGAGGTGTCGTTAGGAGCGTCTTGTTTGTCCGCTGGCTATGTGACGTCACATTTAATTAAATAAAGTTCCTTCTAAGGGGCACGAAGTCATGAAACAATTTTTTCTTTCCCCTCCCCTTTTTGAGTGGTGTCATTGAACAGGGATTTTAAAATGAAGGTAGGGTTTGGTACATCATATTTTTGACCAGCGTACCGTTTGCGAGGTATATACCGTCAAAGTCATGAAAACTATTTTTTTACCCCACTACGGCGTCGCAAAGTCCACTCTATTACAGTTATAAAAAGCAAACCCTAAACAGAAAAAATGTGATGTGGTTCTGCAAAAACCCCAAAATACTTTTAATTAACAAAAAATAAGTACAAAAACTACAACCCGACTACTGAAAAATCACGCTCTTAAAAGTATGAAACAAGAAAATATTCTCCTCTGAAATTGTTATGTTCAAACTATTCACTTTGCAGAATGTATTGTTTTGTTACGATAGGTGGCATACGACCACGCTTATTTTTCAGAAGTCGGTTTTTTTTTTAGTAATTTTGTTGAAGAAGTCATATCGCATTTGCTACATGAATAGTTCTGATACTTACCATAATCAGCCACATCTGGTAGAAACTAGAACTCGACCACTTCCTAGAACTAGTAAAAAGCTAGATAAATGGACATAATTTGAGTCTGCTCACATGGCAACATAAAACATGAAGGCAAATTATGACGCTGTTCTAATTTATGGCAACATTTGTGTCGTTTTTGCTCTGCTAAGTTCCTGGCACAGAATAAACTAGTTACCCAGATTGTATCGGACGTAAATTAAAGTTATAGCCCTCTCTTGCTCCTTTGCTGGTGTAGCCACTATAGGAAATAAGTATTTGGTATTATTTTTAACTAACTTCAAAAAAAGCAGGAGATTCTCAGTTTTACCCGTATGTTTGTGTGTTTGTCCGCGATTTCCTGTTATTTATTTCTGATATATGCGTTTAGCTGAACCGATTTTAATGCAGTTTTCAGAAAAGTATTTTTATCATTCTGGAGAATGTTTTGGTATACAACAAATGGATACCCCGGGACGTCGTCCACATGGATCCGTTATATATGTACCTATGTATTTTTGTACGTTTGTCTACGCATTTCGCCGAAACCATTGTTTATTTTTACAAGCTTTTATTTAACTTGTAAAATATGTATGTAGGTATGTGTGTTCGTGTTGAATATTGCAACTGAATTTTAAAGCAGTTATCCTTCACGGATTTAAGATAACATTTTGTGTAAACTTTTAGTTTGGATGACAATGCATGGTCAGCTAAGTGACGTCATTCTAAATCCAATATGGCGGACGGCCCATGTTGGCGGACTGGTTATTTTTGTGCGCTGCCATGATATGGGTATCAAACGAAAGGCCGGGTTTGCTGAGAAGAATACGAAAAAAGCTTGTAATAAAAAACCTTTTTTTAATTAACAATCTTTATTTAGTTTGGATCGGCGTAGTGGAAACAGCTAAATACCAGTATTTTACATAGATCCTACCTACTTTTGTCTATATACATATAATTATCTACCATAGGGATCTCTACATGCATCTTCCAATTACCTACAAAGCCCCACATGCTCATCGTCTGCTGATATATATAACTAGCACTTCGCCCGTAACTTCGTTCTCGTGATCCGTATTTTATCCTACAGATGACTTTTTAGTTCACCCCCTTAAATGTTGTATTTCCAAAAACAAATAAATACATGAATTCATTTTTTCCATTCGTAAATGTAATATTTCACGTGTCCAATTTACAAACTGTAGAAATTTCATACAAACTTTCAACCTCTATTTTACCCCCTTAGGGGTGGAATTTCTAAATTACCTTTCTTAGTGCGCATTTATTTCACTTATTGAGGAACCTCCTTGTCAAATTTCATCCTTATACGTCAAGCGGTTTTCTATATTTCGTGATGAGGGAGTGAGTGACCTTTCGCTTTTATATATATAGATTGATACCACTGTTCTGAACGCATAACAAAACATCACGCCGTATTCCCGGAAGATTTAGGCAAAGAATTACCTTATATTACATACTCCTAATAGTACGCCCACATTTTGTCAGGTAAAGGTACAAGTTGGTAGCCGACTACACGCAGAAGCAGCAGACGACGTGTCGTCGCTTAAGGCGCAGATACCCCTCAGTAGCTGATTTTAAAATGACAATCACGTCTAAACGGCTAGTCGTAATTTTTTGGAAAAGTATATGTTACATTAGAACATTTTTCTAATAACTAGGTCTAACAAAATTTTGAGTTTTATTCGTATAAGGTGTAAATAATTTGTAAAGTTATGTCTTAAACGGATAAAAACACGACAATTGCACAAAAATACGCTGGGCGTATTTTAATGAAACTGACACCCTCTCAAAGACAATTTCTCAAAGAAAACCGGGATCAACGGCTTAGCGTGCTTTCCGAGGCACGGAGAAAACTCGGTATGTTGAAATGGTCACCCATCCACGGCACGACCTCGTCAAGCGTTGCTTAACTATGATGATCGACCAGTGCGGCTGTTATTATTTAGCCACGAGCTCCTTCATAACCTTACAGTCCTACCTTAAATTTAACCGTACCTATCAAAAGTTAAGGTTATTCCCAAAATGGCTCTCCAATATTTCTGTAAGTAATTATAAAGTCCCGTAAACTAAGAATAAAAAAGAAACTTAAAGGTGAAACAAGTGATAAAACAGTTAGTTTATGTTTCGTTGAACTGTATTTAAAGTTCCACTGCTAGGCAGAGGCCTCCATGTCTTTCTAGACACTTTATTCCATCGTGGCTTCGAACTACCCTTCGTGGAGCCTTCAGGTTATTCCCCCACCGCTTTTGAGCCGGCTGGCAGAAATTAGTGGTGGTTTTATTCCACTCTTTAGAGTTTGTCTCCAGCATATTGCAGTAAAATAATCTCCAATGCAATTTTATTGCTTTAAAACTGCAGGCAAACTCTCCAGTATTTCCATGGACATTACCATTTTCTTCATTCTTTCCTATCGTATATCCCCGCAGATCAAAATGATCCATCGTCACGGAATCCTAAAGCAACGCAGTATCTATTTTTCACAAGATTACGTAAGCCGCGATAACTTCACAGGCGGCTGGGTTCCGTACAATAAGGTATTACGAATGTTAGTGCTATTTATCTTTAGCTAAGGTAATAATGTTATATTTTATTGTAGGCATTTTTTGTGGTCCCTTGTGGGTAAAAGGAGTGGGTAGTCAGGCTTTGTTTTATTTTGTACATTTTATCCTTGTAGATTTTTCTTTTTATTTTATCTGCCGTGATTTCACCTAAACTTATTATTATTTTCGATGGTTAATAATTCTTTATATCGTCTGAGCCGTAGATAGCGTTAATAGTGGCGTTTATTAGGTCCTCAAAGGTGAACTTAAGCATAGTTTAGATTTTGTATGAATGCAATTTATATATATTTGTCGGGTTTAGTCAATAGTACGGACATCAAAACAAATCACAAGTACGCCACCTGTTGGCAAATCAAGAACAACTACGTTTCAGCTCGCTTTTTCTAACCACTTGCGTGGTAGCAGAATATGGCAATTGAGTACTGACCGCCTTAGAGCTAAGACGTCGTAGAATCACTGTCGATCCGTAATATTAGTAAGCAGCATTGTAACAGTGAGTTGTGATTATTTGAATAAACTCATAGTGTATCGAATAATTTGTGTGATAATTTTACGTTTGTGCCTACCCGCCAAATTGCCACACACGATATCTTAACCTAAGGGAATACATCCTTACTTCCCGATGATTTGCATCTTTCGGCCACCTTTGATGTGACATATGAATGAAAGGATTTAAGAACATACCCCTATTTGTCTACTGAGTTTTCCTATAGTGGCCTCCTTCACCAACCTTACGTTATGGAAAGCGGCACACTATACCAGGCAACCCCTTACGAGGTGTCTGGGACCATCTTCGGTAGGTCACGCCTCCGAGAGCACTCGCCCCTGGTACTCAAGAGAAAATGTGAGTTGCACCGTGATTACTCACTACCATTTGTCCAGAATGGTACCGGAGCAATAAAGCCGCTCACCACACGCACCCCAGCACGCCAGCACTAGTGCAAGCACCAGCACCAGCGCAGTTGGTGCTAGCGGATTCAATCCCCGTTAAGGACGCCAGAGAAGCTGGCTCCCATTTCTCCAGAATGGTCCCGGAGCTGTAAGCACGCTCACCTCTCGAATACAAATCATCGCATCTACCCAATGCCTACAGCTGGGTTGCCGGAAAACTAATCCAACGGGTAGTCCTCTTCTTTCTATCCAGGAAAGTGCCGGAGATGCAGCTCGCTCACAGGAGCTCACTTGCTTGAGGGTTACTCACGAACCCCGCGTCTGACCACCAGGTGGCCCTTTGCCTTGGGCCGGTAACTTCAGACACTTGTTGCGCGCGAGGAATGACGCTCGGCCCACACATAGCCGAGCAGACAACATTAGGATTTAAGAACAGGGGAAAATCAGGTAGGCTTGAGAGGCGTCACGGAAGTGCCTTCCTTACCGGACACGGCTGTTTCGGGAGGTTCGGACGAAACGCCCGGGTGTCACCATTGTGTGGACCGCACGTAGAACACGGTGGAGGTCTGCCCCGCTTGGGCAGAGCACCGCCATATTCTCGTGGAGGCGATTAGCAGTGGTGATCTCTTACATCCGGCCCTGGTCCAGGCCATGACATGTAGTGAGAGTGTATAGGAAGCTGTCGCCTCCTTCTGCGAAGCAGTAATGCTCGCAAAGAAGGAGATGGAACCGTAGGCGCTGGCTTGCGGACGGCAAGTACTGGGTAGCTCGCCTTCCGATAAGGACCAGGCCCGAGTTTACGGCGCGGAATACCACGCGCGCCTCAAAGAGATGTCAGCAAAAGGGACGGGGCCCGATAGGGCCGATGCCTGTCTGGGTCGCAGATAAATTTGAAAGAGAGTTACTGAGGCCCTAGCACAAGCAACTGATGGAACACGGGTGGGTTTAGTCAGTAAATGTCTGACACGCCCTCCCGCTACTACTAGAGCGGGAGAAATCATTGGGTGAAACCCCAAACAAAGAAAAATGTTTTCATCACTTTAAATTTCGATAGATTGTGTAATTATATTCATAACATTCAAATCAACAACAAAAAATACTATGTGCTCTTTAATTCCTATGAAAATACACCTCCATCTAGTCTTACCATAACTCCATTCCCGATTTTTATCATCCATTTTAACTTAACTTACTCCAAGTTAAAACGACGCATAAAACTCATTACCTACATTTTATCTTAAGTAGGTATAATATAAAGATAAGATCACCCTTAAACGTTTTGCTCATAAACTCACCCTTAGCGTATATAAGTCTTTTAACGATAGATGATATCTTTTAGGGTAGATTACCTACCGGTTTCGATAAAAGATTAGCCGTATAGACTGCTCTTATTTAAGAGGTCACTTTCGAGATGCTGAAATGTTGTGTAACGGTTAGGGTAGAGACAGTAATTTATTTAACTTTTTTTAGTAACCCAGCAAGAGACTGGTGTGAGTTCTCGACATCGAGCGCGTGTTAGGTTAAAAAGTGATTTTATTTTATAAATATAACAACTTTTTTATTGTACGCATAATAAAAGTATGCCCAAAACTTAGCATATAAGGCTAAACTGTATTGTGACAGATATAAATTTTTCAGGCGATTCAAATTGATATTTTGGTTTCAAGAGATCCTTTCAAAAGTATAACTAGTCAGGATTGCTGATTCCTTATTATTATTTATTTGTTTTGGCTTGGCGGAACGCACTACCACAGGGAGATTGCGTTATATATATAGCAGTTATGTGGGACTCTTAACCCAATAAAACATCACGGTGTCCTCCTCCTCCGAATTTGCAAAATTCTTTTTTGTGTCGAAAGAAGTTTATTCCGAAATGGTTCCATTTAAATTTTGTAAAGAGCTGATGAAGAACTTCGGAGATACACAACAGAACTCTTCAATAAACAACGGCAAATCTCTTTTGCTGCAATTGCATGTCTGTTTATTGTTTACACCATTTCATAACAAACCTTCACGGCAATATCCTCCAAACAGGTACGCAGATGTGAACAGTTCACCCTGGTACATTCTCATTCCACCGGTTATGTTCAAGTTACGGGTAATCCATTCTGGCATCACTGTGATATGTTAGTATTATATTATTCTATTTATTTAAACTTCATGTACAATAGTGGTACATAGGCGGACTTGGCATTATAGGTACCTTACTATAGAACTTGTCCATTTCGTATCACAAAATTAAAATTAAAAATTTTATACAAAAAAATACAACCGACTTCCAAATAAAAACACTGCAAAGTGAAAAATAATTTCAATTTCGGCATGTGGTGCTAAAAAACCGGCCAAGTGCGAGTCGGACTCGCGCACGAAGGGTTCCGTACCATTCTCGCAAATAACGGCAAAAAAGTCACGTTTGTTGTATGGGAGCCCACTTAAATACTTATTTTTTACCCAGCTGCAAGGAAAAATGAGAAGGGGAAGTATTTTCGCGCATATCTTGTATGTTTGTATGTATGTAATATTCTTTATAACCTCATATCATTCAAACTACATGATGGATTTTATAATTAAGACACCGTTAGATAGGTCTTGACCGCACAAATGTTCTTAACTAAGTGCCGTTAAAAAAAAGGAGCATGGCGGATTTTGGCCGCCATTTTGTGGGGTTTGCATTTTTTTTTCTTCCAAACCCATCGAGTTGGTTATCAAAATGAAGGGTTTTTATAGAAAATTACAACAATATAAACTACTTATATGTTTGAAAGTCAAACTAATAAAAAAATAATAACTAAAAAGTTGTAAATAAAAAAAGTTAATATGAAAATCAAAAACCCGCCTGCTTAGGAAGCGAACTAAAAAGCAGTAAACAGAAAAAATCACGGTGTGCAGTCGGAGGATATATATTCGTAAACTGGCTGATCCGAATGCACAGCATGATTTTAACGTTAAAAGGAAGGAAAACCCATCCAAAGACCGACCACGGCATGTGTTGGTTAACCTTGATAATCAAACCATGTGAATTTTAGTACTTACTACTGCTTACAGAGCAGTGGTGGCCCAGTGGTTACGGCCCCGGCTTACGAATTGTAGGTCGTGGGTTCGAACCCGAACCCGAGCAGGAGCTTTTCTTTTTATAATTTATTTCATCACCACTGCTCTCAAAACGGTGAAGGAATACATCGTGAGGAAACTGGCATGTCACCCAGGTACTGAAATACAAACTTGGTTATGATACTCACAGTAGATCTTTGTGTCTCTGAAGTTGGCTCTGCGAACGATTGCGCAAGAAACAGTTTTTCATCGAGTATACTGCATAGAGTAAGCGAGATAGGGCGATGCGACAAACATAAGCGAGTGAAAGACACAGTTATACAATGCTATCTTCATCTTCAACATTGACACAAAAATAACGACTGCGCATGGTCTTGCAGCCAAATTCAGAGACACAAAAATCCGTTGTGAGTATTATACACAGCCAAAAATATCCTTTTCTGAAATCGATTGAAAATACGTGAATGACGCACGGGACCACAAATTACTGTCATTTACGCAATAAAGACAGATATAATGCCCTAAATTGATGTCACAAATGAACATCATTAACAAACTGTCGTACTGATCTCGCTGCTCGGTAATTTCGCTCGTTTGATCCAAATTGTACTAATTACGACGATTATAGGATTATTATCCCCGCTGTGAGGCGTGTAAATAGGCATTTGTTATGAGTCGGTATATCATTTATAAGTACTTTTTAATGCTTATTACAAAAAAAATGTCATTTGGAGTACATTTAATTTCATACAGGAGACATCCTCCGAATTATTATTTTTTAAGACCAATCTATACTAATATAAAGCTGAGGAGTTTGTTTGTATGTTTGTTTGAACGTGCTAATCTCAGGAACTGCTGGTTGGATTTTAAAACTATTTTTGTGTTGGATAGTCCATAGGTTATAGGCTATATAACATCACGCTACGACCAATAGGAGCGGAGCATAAATGAAAAATGTTGCAAAAACGAGAAAATGCAATCCTTTTTAACCGACTTCCCAAAAAGGAGGAGGTTTCACAATTCGACCGTATATTTTTTTTTATTTGTGTTCGCGGATAACTTCGTCGTTTATGAACCGATTTTGATGATTCTTGTTGGTTGTTTCCAAGGGTGGTACCATGATAAGACCAGCAAAACCATGATCTGATGATGGAGTCTTAGAGAAATCGAGGGAACTCCTCAAATATTATAGGCATACATAAAGCGATTTTGGTATTTTCATCAATTATGCAATCATTTGCACTCAGAAAGTATCATTTGGTGAAGTGAAACTGATGAAGAAGACCACAATGGCCACTGGAAATCCGAAATAAAACAATGTTTCTAGTCGTGTTTGGGCTTATTGGAATCGTCATAAGATGTACTTTGGCTATTAATGATTTTCATGTTAATTGGAGGTACCTACAAAAACTAAAAAGAAGAAAATAAAAAACTTTTTAACAAAAAATCAAACCGACTTCCAAAACAAAACACTTCAAAGCGAAAAATAACTGTCTTTTCCGAAGTCGGTGTCGAATAACGGCAAACAATGGGTACAAAAGATACCGACTTCGGAAAAGAAAGTTATTTTTCGCTTTGAAGTGTTTTGTTTTGGAATTCGGTTTGATTTTTTGTTAAAAAGTATTTTAAGAGCTTCCGTTGCGTGCGCTGCGTAAACGGTTTAAGTTACACAAATATCATGTGTGAAAGGATTGTTCCTCTTTAAAAGTTATATCAAGTTTTAAGTCCGTGACAGCATATTTCTATCTTTTAAGATTGACTCACTACAACCTATATTTTTTAAAATCAAGTTTGTTCATTTGCGAAGAAGTTTTATCAACATCTATACTAATATTATAAAGCTGAAGAGTTTGTTTGTTTGTAGGGTATGTAGGTTAGGTAGATAGGTAGCCAGTTGAAGGGAGCGAAGCCGCGTGGGTCAGCTAGTATTCAATAAAAAACAAACAACTCTTCTGTATTAAATAATAATTAATAATAATTTGTAATTGTTTTTTTTTGTTCCTATTCTTATTTGTAGCAAAACCACACAGGGCCTTATATCGGCCTAGATTTGTCTTCCGATCTTACCCGACAGCGATATTTATTTATTTAGACTTCATGCACAAAGGTACAAAGGCGGACTTAATGCCTTAGGCATTCTCTACCAGTCAACCAAGGGTGGTGAAGAGACAACATGGCGGTGCATAGTTTAATAATAAAAAACTAGTAGTTATTATGCTAAAATAGGTGAAATACACGTACATATATATTGAATATAATATATACCTATATAAATATACATATAATATATATTTATGGAGAAACAGAAAAAAAGAAAGTGAGATGACTCTGCTTATTTGTGTTGAAAATAAATCCGAAATTTTCGCTTAAATGCGTACCGACTGGTGGCCGTCCTGATCTCGGAAGGAAGCGCATTCCAAAAAAGAATGGACTGGATATGAAAGGAAGAGTGAACGAAATCAGTAGTATGAGAAGGACAGAGTAAGTGGAGATTATTGAAAGAACGCAGGTTGCGAGCGTGTGAAGAACCTGGATATTGAAAGCCAGATAAGATAGGAAGGAGGTGTAGGTGAATTAAGTAGAGAGAATAGCGTGGTCAAAGTGCGTAAGCTTCTTCTCTGGCGAATGGGCAACCATTTTAACTCGGACCTGAAGCTCGATACATGGTCATATTTCCGAAGATTAAATATGAATCTAATACAGTTGTTCAAGACCCTATCTAGTTTGTCAAGCAAGACCGATAACTTTTTTCAAAAAGTTCGAAAAGTCAAATACATTAATTCAGAACATTAACCTGCACTACCGCATTTTGGCCAATAACTTACGTTTTCTTTTCAAAAATCGTGATCAATATAAATAAAATGTCAATTTGACTAGAACCTCTTATGTAGAGTTTCATAACAAAAACTTCGCAAAAAAAAAAAACCTTTCATTTAAATTTCACTTGAAAACTTACATCTAGTCACAGATAATATATTACTTGCATTTATTATCTATGACCTAGTTAACTTAGATCGCCGTCGCCACCACAAATATAAATTGAATAAAAAATAAACATTTTCTACCGTATTTACCTTCTAACCTCTATCGACAAACTTTCACCATAAATTAATAGTGAGGTGCCTTTAATATACTTTGTTATCGATATTTGAAGCGGTGACCCGTACCAAATGAAATGACGTTAGGTTGAGGTCACCGTGTATGGGTGACAAGGTTTCATAAATTATCAATAAACACACAATATGGGGAGGTTTGAAGACTTATTTTTTACATTATGTTAGTTTTTCAGTTTGACCTGGTTCTGTCGGCGCCAGGCGTATGACAAATACACAAGTTCCACTAACAAAATATCGATGTGTACGGATATTTGAACATATATTTTCGACTTTGGAATGTTGTCATGTTTAGTTGACATTTGAGTGTTATAAGTGTGGGGTGTGATCAAAATTTTGAATGTTTTATGCTTTCTGAATTAGTCTAGGGTATCTAAAGCTGCAGAAACGTTGCGCCAGAGTTATGAACAAGGCATGGTTCTTGGATAGTTGCAAACCTCAGTTTCAAAAATGTAAAATTCTTCCACTGCCCTGTATTTATATAAGAGATATCTGTATTTTTACAAAGAAGCACATGCATCACTGTAAGCAATACACAGAGATTATAATAAGACATAAAAGGGCAATGTTTCGTAACCTACAGTACCTACCATCCACCTTGTTATAAAGATATTTATAAGAAAAATGTGTTTAATATGTGTATGCCGCATCAAGGCTGGCCAATAGATGCAAACCATGGGGAAGTCAGGATGTATTCCCTTAAGTTAAGACATCGTGTGTGGGCAGGTCGGTGAGTACAATCGTAAACATGAAATCACACAAGTTATTCGATACACTGGGTTTATTTAAATAGTCACAATTCACAGTTACAACCTCGCTTACTAATATTAAGGATCGAAACTGATTCTACGACGTGTTAGCTCTAAGGCTGTCAGTACTGAACTTCCATAATCTGCTGTCCCCGCCACGCAAGCAGTTAGAAAAAGCGCGCCAATGCGTACCTAGTTGTTCTAACTTTGCCATCAGATCGCGTGCCATTTGTTTTGACGTCAATACTATTGACTAAACCCGACATGTATATTAATCTATAATAACTTACCAAATGAATTTAAATTGTTACAGGGTAATTTATTCAAAACAAAATTGACAGAGTGGCTACTAAAGTGTTGTTTTTTTATAGTGTTAGAGAATTTATGGAATATGGAAATAATGGTTTAATGAATAAACAATAATGTCATTATTTTATACAAATATTTAAAAATTAGTATTGACATTTTAAAAATTAAAAAAATAAACACAAAATAAATTATTTTGTTTTTTTTTAGTTTTTGATTTTTTAATTTATTTAATGGATTTTTGGCATTTGCTTTTTAATATTATTTCTTATATATAATTTACTTTTTTAGGTACATGTATCTGTATTTTTTTTTTTGTATCTGTACTTATATAATATTTTTTTTGATATCTGTACTTATAATTAATTTAATTTATTGGAATGTATGAATGTTGTTATGGTTTATTTTTAATTAAATTTAATGATTACATTTTTTTATAAATAATTTGCACGCTTGCTTGCAGACAGAATACAGTCACTTTTAGGCTTTAACATCTTCCCTTCAAACTTTGTATCTCTGGCAAATAAACTTTTTGATTTGATTTGATTTGCTTCTCAACCAACTCAACCACCTTGGCCGATCTTTAAAATATGTTGATAACATTCCGTATTAGGGCTCGGGCTAATCGAAGCCAATCGAAGCCGATCGAGATTGTTAAAACGGAAACTTGGAACTTTGCCTAGAATGTGCCAGTGCTTGGCAAAGACTTCCCCCATATCTTTTCAGACTCTCTTTTCCTGCACCACCCTGAACCAGCCATCGTGGTGCTCATCCAGGAAATCCCGCCACAACTTTTTGTGCTGGTCTCGGCGACGACGTCCTTCCTATTGCACCCATTGCGTGGAGACTATTATCTCAATAAAAAAAAATATAACATCATCTAATAAAAAAAACCGGCCAAGTGCGGTTCGGACTTCCCACATTTAGGGTTCCGTACCAAACCACAAAATAATGTTATCAAAGCGAAGTTAAATCCTCATAGGTCAAAGGGAAGTTAAAACATTCTTCGAAACAAAGCTTTGTAACAAAAATCTGACTTGTGACTTCTCATCATTCCTTTATTTTCCAATATTTTTTGACAATTTGTATGGCTTTGGGTTAACAAGATAATTATACTGAGAAAATTTGAAGACTGTAGCTCAAACCGTTTGGTTGTAAAATCTGTGTGACAGACGACGGATAGTCAAACAGACGGATACGTGAAGACAGCAATAGAGCTGCGTTTGGACCTTCGGGTACAGAACCCTAAAAATACAGTATGATCAATGTTCGATTCGTCTCTTAATGAAAAGATGACATTGCCGTGATGTTAAACAGTGTAGGTACCTATTAAATTACCAACATAAGACCTCAAAACGTCGCCACGCTGGCAGGGCGGGACTGCCGTGTCCGCGTGGTAGATGTGGCTACCCGCGACGGTGCTGTGCTACGGTGCCCGGTCAACAAGTTGGAAGTAGTGGGGCCCCAGCTGCTACCCTGTGAGCTCGACGGTCAGGGTCGAGCGAGGAGGATTATGTTGCTGGCAGTTTTATGAGACATTTTTTATAGTCAAGGTCACTTCAATATTAGCATGTAAGAAAAGAAAATTGAATAAAAAAGATTTCAAAGACAATTTCAGTGGTGTTATCTGAAAAACACCCACAAATATGTAATCTTTTCTTAGATACTCCCGCAGATGAGACAAAGCTCTAATGAAGACGTTAGTATGATAATACCAACTGTTTTATATAATTCAGTCGACCAACGGCAATACTAATAAAATCGGGGACTATGATCCTTGAAATTACATGTAAATGCTGCAGATTGGGTATCTAGATCGAATTTGGTCCCTTCGGGCTTTAGACCTACCTATTTGAAAATAAATTGGGGATACAATTATGTAGAAAACAGACACTTTTTTGCTTGAAGGGCATTTTTTTGTTGATGGTTATTTCAAACGAGATATTTAAAAATATATTTTATTCGCAAGAGAAATTGATTTTTATGGTTTGTCTTGTTCAGTATGTGTAGCGGTTGCAAGTGCTATATCTGAGCGATCCTAGATTCGATTCCCAGGTCGGGCAAAGGCGAGAGAGCATGGGAAGCTGTCACCTCCTTCTGCGAAGCAGTAATGCTCGCGAAGGAGGAGGCGGAACGCGTGAGGGAGACGCAACGGAGACGCCCTTACGCCCCAAGCCCTCGCAAGGTACGCCCTGGGTGTCGGGAGTCGCAAGCCGATTCCCCGCCACCGTAGGCGCGGACTTGCGGACGGCGAGAAATGGTCGCCGTTTGATAAGGACCAAGCCCGAGTCGAAGGCGCGTAGTGTTCTACACGCACCTCAAAGTGCTGACAGCAAAATCTGACGGAGTCCGCTAGGGCCGATGCCTGTCTGGGTCGCGGATAAATTTGAAAAAGAGTTACCGCGGCCCTGGCACAAGAAACTGAATGAACACGGGTGGGTTTTAGTCAGTAAAAGACTGACACGATCTGCCGCTTCAGCCAGAGCGGGAGAAGTCTTTGGATGATTTCCAACCCCAAATAAAAGGTCGTGCAAAGTAAGATTGGGTTTTCCCATGTGGAATTTTTCAGTAGAACTCTGGTAGAGTCTGGATTTGAGCCCCCGATATATGTTAATACGCTTATTTTACTTGGAACATAAATAAAAATACCGTCGAAATGAGAGTATGTACGGGTCTACCCAACCATTCGCTAAATACAGGCCTGATGTTATATTTTGTGTATACCATCTATATTTTTTGTGAACTTTGGACCTCTAAAAAATGTCTATAAACCAACCCAGATTATATCCTTGTGCAATTTTCACGACGACTACATAAAAAAAAAACTTCATTTTAAACGCAAAAAAAAATCTAAAGAATCCATCAACACATTTTATATTTAACCAAATATCTAAAGCTTCTAAAATAATGGATTTTTATCTTTCAAAGAAACCAATGACCTAAAAAAATCGACGATTATCTTTGAAAAACTAACCATCAATCTTGTCTTTAATATTTTTAGAAGATGCCTAATACCCATAAGTATCCATTGAATAAAAATTGAAGGCCTTATAAGTCTAAGCTGGCCTTAATTTATTGGTTACTAAGCCTTAATAAATGTTCTAGATGTAGGCTTGAACAAGAGCTCGTGGCTAAAAAATAATAGCTTCATGGGTCGGTCATCAAGGATATGCAACGCTTACGGAGATCATTTCGTGGATGGGTGACATTTACAGATTTTTGACAGTTGTTACGGATAGTTAGAAGCCAAACGCCACCTCTGGGACGGATCTGCCAAATACCAGCTTGATGCACTTGAGTCGATTGACAGACGGGCCAAGAGGCTTATTGGCAACGATGCACTGGTCGCGTCAAAGCTCCAGAGCCTCGAACATCGACGCTGAGTTGCCAGCCTGTTGGTTTTTATCGGCTACATTTCGGGGAGTGTGCGAAGGAACTGCACAATTTGATTCCGCCTAGCCCTTTCCATCATCGGACTACAAGACATACGGCCATGCGCCATCGGTACATTGTTGATATCCCACCCATACGCACAAAGCGTTTTGCTAATACTTTCATTGTGCGCACAGCTAAGGAGTGGAATTCCCTGCAATTCAGGTCCAAGTTCCGCCATTTTTCTATTTTACTATTTTAATGTAGCCAGTGTCACTCGCAAGGTTAAGACGAAACGAATACAACTGAGGTACGAATCATCAAAATCGGCCAACGCGTTTGATACTAGAACGCCACATCAAACATGCAGACATACATAGACTGATAAACACATTACCCTCCATCGGCAGTTGGGTAAAAAACAAATGAGTTCACTTTCGAATTGTGGTGCCTCATTTGAGTGAGGTGAGCTGTGAACTTTACAGAACAGCACTACAAGTAAGATAGTAATATGTCATAGTTTGCAAGGCTTTGCAATCTAAATTGTGGGTGGTTCGATGATTCCACACTTAGCGACATTGTTTCTGCAGCAACGATATACGTGCAAACTGCTTCATAATAGCTTTCTTTTAAAGTTGGTTTCTCTATGATTTGTAAGACGGCTCACACCTGGATTTTTAATGTATCTACGTGATGCGCTTACAGAGGGCAGAAAATGGAATCACGAAACATAAAAATACCGGCCATGTGAACGTTAAACTGGGGCACTAAAGGGTCCGTATTGAAAATAATTATTAGTTTATTTACTTTTGCCCATAGAGCAACACGGGCCTCCGGTTTCGGTCTGCCGGTGGCCTGTGTTGCTCTATGACTTTTTCTATTATAAAAGCCATAATAACATTTCTTTGAAAATCAATATCATATCTTTAAGGTTGCACTAGTAGATCATTCTTCCATACAAACGTAGTCTGGCGATTACTCCATTGTTTGACGATGTACGTTCAAAATAAAAAGTGATATCAATTTGTCTCCTTATTATCTAGCCCTGTATGGAAACAAAAAAGTAAAAATAAAAAATATTTGAAAGTTATGAACTACAAAATTTCCATATTCCAACACTAATTTAAACGCATTGATGGGCGGATATAAATACCATAAGAAGAAGGAAAATTGAAAAACGGCCACCATACAGAGATAGATTAGTAATTCAACAATGCAAATATTTTCATTTTGAAAATATACATTAAGTCGTTTTTTAATGATATCTCCCAAAGTCTGTTTATAAAATTTCGCGTGCTCATTTTCGTCCTAAATCATCATCCATTTCGCTACAAACTTGCAAAAGTGCTAAATCGTACGCGAAATAGCTTTTTACTGCTCATCACAGCATCTATCTCTTTCGCACGTGTTGTTGGATGAGGTAGCATGCATTTTAACCCCGCGCACAAAATAGTTCGTGCCGTCGACTAGGGCAACCTTAACGAATCGGACGCTCATCCACTCGATGGTCAGACCCATAGAATAACACGGGCCATCGGTGGACAGTTGGTGGCCCATGTTGCTCTAAGGTCAGACCAGATCAGGGTGATTACAGGACTCACGGAGACTGCCCTGAGAAGAGTTGAAGACAGAGTGGTTTGGAATGCCAATGACTCCGTCAAAGCTTTCCAAGATGGGCATGACCTTCAGTAATGAAGACCAGGAATAAGAAGAGCAAGACTCAATGAATAAATTTAAAAAAAAAACAAAAAACCTGTGCAGTCAGAGGATACATATTCGCGAGCTGGCTGACCAAAACTATAAATATCCTCCGACTGCACAGCATGATTTATTAGATCCGCCTTAGCCATCCCCCCAGCGACGCCCTGAGCCGAGGTCCGACCCCAACTGGGGTAGCCAAAAAAATCAAAATCAAAATTTCTTTATTCAATTAGTCCATTAAGCGGCACTTTCGAACGTCAAAAATAAAAATTTAATGTAATAATAATTGATTCTACCGTCCATTCGGCAATGTAGCTTGTTATGGAGAAGAACGGACAAGAAACTCCACACATACTCTTTTAAAAAAAAAATGTGTTTTACAAGTATTTGGTTACAATAATCTTGTAGGAAAAATACATATATGTGAGAACGATGTAAAAAAAAACGCACTTAAAAGCGTCTAGAGTAAAACAAACAATTAAAAATACAATAAATAGGTAATTAAAAACAGGCGGAGGCAGCTAAGATATGACCAATCCCAACTGATGGCGCCCGTTCACGAACATGACACATGGATCGGCACCACTCAACCGTCATGAAGGGAACCGAATGATCCAACACATGTGCCACCATCAGAGATACATTAGAGAGAGCATGACACACTCAACTGCCAGGGCACACTGAAGTCAACGAACGACACATAGTTACAGTAAATGGTAGATTTACAGTTGGTACATAGTACTCACATATGTGCTGTGCAGTTATATAATCCAAAAAATAAATTGAGTTTATACAACACAAATATACATTATAATTATTCGTACAGTCTTCAGCAGGTCCAACAATACTTCATAACTTTTCTGCTTATCACTTGTTTTTGTGCCCTAGTGGCTGTGGAGCTGGAATAGCGTTGGGCCAAGCATTTTTATCAGCGATGTAATCCCCCAACCTATAATATGCCTGCCTGCATAGCCCTTAGTGCTGTCGCTTTAGGTTTAGTATTTTGAAGCCTGGCCGGAGGCTAAGGGGTAGCCCGGTTAAGCATAGGACGGTCATTCTGACTGTTTGCGAGAACAGCATGATTTTGTTCTTGTTTACATCTTTGCTGTCGGATTTTTTGATTTTATTATTAACTTTTTTTATTTACAACTTTTTAGTTATGCTTTTTTTCGGATGGCTTTTAAACATATAAGTAGTATAAAGACCCTTCATTTTGATACCTCACTCGATGGGATTCAAAGAAAAAAAATATTGCAACCCCTACAATATGGCGCCAAAAACCCGCCATGTTTTTAACGGCACTTATCTAAGAACACTTGGGCGGTCAATACCTATCTAACGATGTCTTAATTATAACAATCCGTCGAGAGGTTTGAAATATACGAGGTAATAAAGAATATTACATACATACATACAAGATACGCGCGAAAAACATAACCCTTTCCTTGCAGCCGGTTAAAATATACTTTCCTGTGATAAACAGACAAACAGACGGTGTCTAAGGTTTAGTAATAAGCCTTTTTGAATGCGGGTTCCTTAAAATAATCTCGTTCCAAATAAGAGAAACCTACGTGAAAATGTACCTTCTATTTATTCAACATTCATTAAAAAAAAACTTTTTTTGCAAAAAAATACTACCGACTACCAAATACAAAACTACAAAGTGAAAAATAACTTTATTTTTTGAAGTCGGTGTCTTTCGTAGGTGCCACTTTTTTGCGTTATGGACACCGACTTAAAAAAATAAAGTTATTTTTCACTTTGTAGTTTTGTATTTGGAAGTCGGTAGTATTTTTTTGCAAAAAGCTTTTTTATTTTTCACTTTTTAGTTGTACGTACCTAATAGGCAAGTTAGTAAGGGAACTATTTCGCCAGAATAGATTTCATGAAACTTGAACATAACCGGTGAAATAAGAGATCTGCGTACCCCTTAAGTGCGTGCTGGCGTGATGTTATGTTATGAAATGGTATAAACAATAAACAGACATGCGATTGCAGCAATCCCGAGAGATTTGCCGTTATTTATTGAAGAGTTCTGTTGTATATCTGCGAAGTTCCTCATCAGATCTTCACCAAAATCAAATGGGACCAATTTCGAAACATACTTTTTTAAACAAAAAAATATTTTTTAAAATCTGTCCACAATTGACGGAGATATCGGTGAACATACACAAAAAAAAAACAAACATAATGTCGACCATAGAAATTCCTCCTTTTTGGGAAGTCGGTTAACAAAATCCACACACCGAAATGTATAACGCAGATAACTGAAAATCACCTTTCAAAGCAGTTTCTCCACAGTAAGGAAATCAATAACGCTGCATTCAGCAGTATAGCGCATGTATTTCAAATGGACTCCTCGAAGGAATTTCTCAAACATGGTTTTATTTTCCGTTTGAAAATTTAAATTCGAAAGAGTTGGTTCGAGATTATTTTTCTTCAGAACTTTTACTAAGTAGTAGTTTTGCCGACGGCTGCGCTGTAGTGGTCTATCCTACAGAACCTTGCATATTTTCGAGATAAAATGTAGCCAATGCCACTTAAGAAGACGACTAACGCCAACGACCTTGAGGGAACAAAACGCGCACTCGTTTTACACCCGCGCTACCCAAATTTTGTAGATTTTTGTACTTTCCTTGTTATTCTGTCACTTAAAAAAAATGCTTCTAATTAAAATGTATACACTTAAATTGTCTTTGAGGTGGTGTTGATTTCATTAAAATACGCCCAATGGTTCTGGTGCGATTGTCGTGTTTTTGTCCTTTTTAAGACATAACTTTACAAATTAATTACACCATGTTATACGAATAAAATTCAAAATTTTCTTAGATCAAATTATTAAAAAAATGGTCTAATGTAACATATATTTTTTGCAAAAAAATACAATTAGCCG
This sequence comes from Orthosia cruda, assembly GCA_964057195.1. NCBI lineage: Eukaryota > Metazoa > Arthropoda > Insecta > Lepidoptera > Noctuidae > Orthosia > Orthosia cruda. The sequence goes on along the minus strand of OZ059852.1, from coordinate 8,865,813 downwards.
TTTAGACGTGATTCTCATTTTAAAATCAGCTACTCAGGGGTATCTGCGCCTTAAAGATGTAGCTTTTTATTAGTCGTTGGCTTTGTACTTGCATAAATCACCCCTACAAACAATGAATTTTATATTACAAATATAATATTACTTTAGATGTATTTCAATCGCGGATTTCACGAATGAGTTGTAGGTACGAGGTAAGAGGGGATTTTTACACAAATAATTATCCATGTTTTTATTTTCCGTTTGATAAATTTTTCTTTGGACTTTTTACTTATAAAGAGTTTTATGGCTGGATAGATTTATGTAAATAACGTAAGCTTTTCAATATTTAAACGACCACAATTTCAACCGGTTGTAACCGGGTAAACCGAAAACGAATATAAAGAATTTTCGGTCGAAAAGATTCATGTTAAGTGTAGGTTTAGTCGGTCGTAAAAAAGGTCACATTTCCAAGTGGTTTGTGGCAAACCACTAACCGTTCTGGTCACTTTAACTGCGTCTGTAGTCAGTAAGGTAACGTTTCACGGTTCAACCAAATTTTACTGTGGTTGAAGTACGTAAAAATTAAGCCATTCACTGTGTCAAGTACTCATAATAACTCAATTAACACATTTGTGCTGTTTGTAGCTAGAAAGTTCGGTTGTATGTTCCATGTCTTGAAAACTGGTAAACCGATTTTGATGAAACTTGCATGATTCCCTAAGTTGTGAGATACTTTATCCAATAATAAAAGAATGGTCATGATCCGATAACTAGTTTCGGAGAAATGCGGGGACAAACATACATACACTTATGTTTGGCACACATGTTTAGAAGCCTATATAGAGAACATATGTAAATATTGTGCAATTTCAACAATATTACATACATGTATATCAAATTGATTACCTCCTTTTTATTATGTCGGTAAAAACAAAAAACTTATAACAAAAAATCAAACCGACTTCCAAAATAAAACACTACAAAGCGAAAAATAACTTTCTTTTCTATTGTATTAGTTTTATTACACTACAAAGCGAAAAATAACTTTATTTTCTATTGAACTTGTTTTATTACACTACGAAGCGAAAAATAATTTTCTTTTCTATTGTACTACGTTTATTACACTACAAAGCGAAAAATTACTTTATTTTCTGTTGTCTATTGTACCCATTGTTTTCCGTTATTAGACACCGACTTAGGAAAATAAAGTTATTTTTCGCTTTGTAGAGTTTTTTTTTAGAAGTCGGTTTGATATTGTCTAAAAGTTTTTTATTTTTCTCTTTTTAGTTTTGGTAGGTACCTAGAATTAACATGAACATCATTTATAGCCAAAGTATATCTCATAACGATTCCAATAAGACCAAACACGATTAGGATAGATACATTGTTTTATTTCGGAGTTCCAGTGGCCATCTGTGGTCTTCTTCTTCAGCTCCACTTCACCAAATGAGATTTTCTGAGTGCAAATGATTGCATTGTTGATGAAAATACATAAATCACAGTATGTATGCCTATAATATTTGAGGACTTCCCTCGATTTCTCTAGGATCCCATCATCAAATCCTGACCTGATGACCATGAGACCACCTGTGAAGTATATCCTTTTAAACAAAAGAAGAATTTTTCAAATCGGTCCAGGCGTCTTTGCGAAACAGATTCCGACGAATTGAGAACCTCCTCCTTTTTTTGAAGTCGGGTAAAAATAAACTTGCCCGACTTAAATAACATACCTGGTGAAATATGAGACGTTCTCTGCTGTACCTTTTGACGAATACAAGCTTAATGTTATCTTTACCAATATTAAAAAGAGGAAAGATTTTTTTGTTTGTTTGTTTGTACCGAATGGGCTCCAAAACTACTGGACCGATTTCAAAAATTCTTTGACCGATGGGAAGCTCCTCTATCCCCGGGTGACATAGGCTACTTTTTATCCCTGTATTCCCACGGGAACGGGAACTACGCGGGTGAAACCGCGAGGCGTCCTCTAGTATTTCATGTAACCGTGGACCACACATTACTGTAGCCACAACATTCAAGCTATTTCTAATCCGAGGCCATAGATTTGACGACCATCAACTATTAATTAATTAAACAAGGCCACAACGTGTCGATGAATATATTATGAGTATGACCTGTCATTACTATGGCATTTGACGGTATTTTACTGGTCGATGATAATTATTCCTTACCCTACTTTTCCTTAATTACAACGTAATTTGAGGAACTGAAAAACATTTTTTTTAACACATGGTTGTTCACGAAAGGTTGTCGCAAACAAGCGCAAAGCGACAATGTGATAATGGGTTTCAATAAATTTTGTTTTGTGTGTAAAACTATTTTTAACCGACTTCCCAAAAAGGAGGAGGTTCTATGTTCGACTTTAAGTTTTTTTTGTATGTTCACCGATATCTCCGTCAATTGTGGACCGATTTTGAAAATTCTTGTTTTGTTTGAAAAAGTATGTTCCGAAATTGGTCCCATTTGACTACTTCGGAGATATACAACAGAACTCTTCAATAAATAACGGCAAATCTCTCGGGATTGCTGCAATCGCATGTCTGTTTGTTGTTTATAACATTTCATAACATAACATCACGCCAGTTCGCTCTTAAGGGGTATGCCGATCTCTCATTTCACCGGTTATGTTCAAGTTTCATGAAATAGTTCCCTTACTAACTTGCCTATTAGGTACGTACAACTAAAAAGTGATAAATAAAAAAACGTTTTGCAAAAAAATACTACCGACTTCCAAATACAAAACTACAAAGTGAAAAATAACTTAATTGTCCATAACGCAAAAAAATGGTACCTACGAAAGACACCGACTTCAAAAAATTAAGTTATTTTTACTTTGTAGTTTTGTATTTGGAAGTCGGTAGTATTTTTTTGCAAAAAGTTTTTTTATTATGAAATTTTGTTTTCGCATAATCTTAGCCTTAAGAGGAAATGCGGGCATAGAGCTCCGACTGAATTTCCTTAGTAAAAAGGTCATAATTCAAGGTTTGGCTCTCGCTTATTTCCTCCTCCAGTATTGGAAAAATTTAAAAGATATCATTAAAAGATAGCATCAAAAATCAAAATCTGCCTAGCCTTTTCCAAAATAAATTGGGGTCGATTGCTTCCAGTCTTAACGGATTTAGCTGAGTACCAGTGTTTTTAATTAACCCCCGACGGAAAAAGAGGGGTGTTATAAGTTTGTTGTGTGTTGCTGTGTATCTGTGGGTCTGTATGTCTGTCTGTGGCATCATAGCGCCTCAACCGATGAACCAATTTTGATTTAGTTTTTTTTGTTTGAAAGGTGATTGTGTCGAGAGTGTTCTTAGCTATTGAATAAAATCGGTTCAGCCATTCAAAAGTTATGGGCGTTTTACTGTTTTAATCGGGATGTTTTCGCAAGATAAATGTGTCGGGGGGTTTTTTTAATATTGAAATTTTGCTTGTACATGGAGCGACTGCCTATCTGACCTCCACAACCCAGTAACTGGGTAACGCGGTACCCCTTGGCAAGACTGACGTCATAAGCCCAATGGGTGACCATTTCAACATACCGAGTTGCCTCCGTGCCTCGGAAAGCACGTTAAGCCGTTGGTCCCGGCTGTCATTTGAAGAACTTTGACAGTCGTTACGGGTAGTCAGAAAAGATATTGCATAAATAGAATAAAAAAGTATTATTTTTAACCCCCGACGGAAAAAGAGGGGTGTTATAAGTTTGAGGTGTGTTGCTGTGTATCTGTGTATCTGTGTATCTGTGTGTCTGTCTGTGGCATCATAGCGCCTCAACGGATGAACCGATTTTGATTTAGTTTTTTTTGTTGGAAAGGTGATTGTGTCGAGAGTGTTCTTAGCTATGTTTGAAAAAAAACGGTTCAGCCGTTCAAAAGTTATGGGCTTTTTACTGTTTGAATCGGAATGTTTTCGCAAGATAAATGTGTCGGGGGGTTTTTTAAATTTTGAAATTTTGCTTGTACATGGAGCGACTGCCTATCTGACCTCCACAACCCAGTAACTGGGTAACGCGGTACCCCTTGGCAAGACTGACGTCATAAGCCCAATGGGTGACCATTTCGACATACCGAGTTTCCTCCGTGCCTCGGAAAGCACGTTAAGCCGTTGGTCCCGGCCGTCATTTGAAGATCTTTGACAGTCTTTACGGGTAGTCAGAAAAGATATTGCATAAATAGAATAAAAAAGTATTATTTTATTATTTAAATTTGTACACCAGGTCTCTGTTGACAGTGCAATTTTGAGCAGTTTTTGAGAGTTCTAGTGCATCTAAAGATGTATCATCAACAAGTAAAATTTAAAAATTTAAAAAACCCCCGACACATTTATCTTGCGAAAACATCACGATCTAAACAGTAAAACGCGCATAACGTTTGAACCGCTGAACCGATTTTATTCAAACATAGCTAAGAACACTCTCGATACAATCACCTTTCAAACAAAAAAAACTAAATCAAAATCGGTTCATCCGTTGAGGCGCTATGATGCCACAGACAGACACACAGATACACAGATACACAGATACACAGACACACAGATACACAGATACACAGATACACAGATACACAGATACACAGACACACAGATACACAGATACACAGTAACACACCTCAAACTTATAACACCCCTCTTTTTCCGTCGGGGGTTAAAAAGGAAAACATGGGGCACAGTATATATCTTTCTTATTAGTTTATATAATATCTATTAAATTGGTTTTATTGGAGGAGGAAATAAGAGCGAGGCAAACCTTGAATTATGCCTTTTTATTAGGATATTCATTCGGATGTCTTCGAACGCATTTCCTCTTAAAGAGATTATTACGAGTTATTCATTAAATTAACACACAATTTGAAACGGATTCTTAAGTTTTAAACACTCTTTCTAACGGACATATTTAAAACTCATTGTATACTTTTATGCAATAATACTTATATACTACTTAATTTAGAAATAACCACACTTCATCGTTCTCAAGTCGATAAAGTGGCAACGAAATTTTTTTTCCCATATAAACCAATTTCTCCTGCAATTATCATCACTTAAACATTAAAATAAAACCGGCCAAGTGCGAGTCGGACTCGCGCACCGAGGGTTCTCTACAAACCTCAGCTTAAAGGTATTATAGAGCTGAGTATTTGATATGAATTTCAATTTAATACCTCTACGCGTTCATGGGGAAAGGGGTAGTTTAAAATGATTAAAATATTATTATTATCTATTATGATGTAACAAAAAATTTACGGTTTTCGCAATTTTTCTTTATCTGTGCTATAAGACATTCCTTCCTACCAAATTTCAAGATTCTGAGTTCACGGGAAGTACCCGGTAGGTTTTGATTACCTTGCGAGTGTCGAAAATTTGCGGCATAAACCTATGTATCTTTTGATTGCGATGGCTTAGAATTATGATTTTTTCACAGATTTGAGGAACAGCAGACTTGAGTATTTGATATAAATTTCAGCTTGATACCTCCACGAGTTTCTGAGAAAAAGGGTCTTGACAGACAGGCAGACGGACTGACGGACAACAAAGTGACCCTATAAGGGTTCCGTTTTTTCCTTTCAAGGTACGGAACCCTAAAAACTACTGGTTAAATTACTGCCACATCAGACATCAGACATCAGACATCAGACATCTGTGTCTTTTGTGAACCCAAGACTTTGCTGATGAGCTTGCAAAAAGCCACTGTTTAAAAGTAGCACTAACTACTTCCAGCAGGCAGTGTGAATTTCAGGCACTCCAAAAACAGCATCAGATTAAAATGAATGGATACCATGAATACTTAAAATTCCGCTAACATTTAGAGTGCTTTTATAGCTGTCATAATTTATACTGTATTTTGCATTAAATCTGAAATACGCGGCTGAAATCTTAATGAGATGAAAACGATCAATAAGTATGCTGTTTTGAATGACAAAAAACATGACGCTATTCTGTAAAGTTGCTGCACTGCTCAACTAAAGGAGCGTCCTCACTGAGAGTATTTTTTCGTGAGCATTTGTAAACAAGCAACCGTAGGCGAGCAAAACATGCTTCCAATGCGGGCCCAGCATTCACTTCCGAGCAAAACTATGAACGTTCGAGTCGAACATTCCCTTGCGAGCTTGGAGCATTCGTATACGATTTCGTTCAATGTCATTCATTCGATAATGCGATTGACCAAGAAGGTTACAAACACTTAAGATCAAGGAACTGTTCCTTGCTTTACAAGTGGCCAGTAATATTCCTACATACATACTCGTTGATATCATTATCTGAGTACTCGCTTTCGAGCGTTTTATTTGCGTAGACATTCGTTGCTACGTCCACACCGGCCGAAGTTCGCGCTAGCGTATAAGCTTTGTAAAGCTCGGCACAGCGTCCACATCACTCGAATGTTCGAGATCGAATGCTCATTACAAGTGGATGCTCTCAATGAGGACGCTCCTTATCTCAAGTAAGCGCATACAATTCAAATGCGAACTTATTTGTTTGTAAAGTAAATCATTGCGGTTTCTCACCGTTTGAATTTCGAAGTGATTTTTAGAGTATAACTTTACAACATGAACAAGAACATGAATTTGTCACAACACTTGCTAAAGGCTTGATGGCGTTAAGTGGAATTCCCTGTCGAAATCTGTGTTTTCTGTTATTTATAATCTGGCCTTCTTCTAGCCGAGCTTGCTCACTATTCGGAAAGATAGAGCACAAAGAAGGTGAATAAGGAAGGGGGTGACTTTTGCCAATCGTTTTGGCGACGTTGTGTTGATAGAAAGATTTTTTCTTTATTTCTTTTTCTTCCTAATTATTTTGTAGGGCCTCTGTTAACTTGATAATAGATGTATATTCATACATGAGAATAGGCCTTTAGCCAGCAGTGTCACAATTTCAAGCTGTAATATGGCCTTGGCCATTTGTCCACGATCCCACTACTCGAATTTGGCTCGAATGTAGGACAGTAATCGACGCCAGCCAATTACTTATATATTAGCGGAATATGTAGATACCGCTAATTATACCGCAAGGGAATATTCTCCGTAAGGGTAAGCTCACACTGTGAAACCAAGTGTCGAAATATTGATGAAGCCAGTTTCCGCAGCGCATCGCTGCGTCGACAAAGCGGAGTGTGTTTTATTTTGGTTTATTTCTCTGCTGGTATTGAGACTTGTTTTCTGTTGAGTACACGTCCAATGTCATAGGTATTGTGATTGTGTAGAGCCGTAATAATCAGTTTGAAATAAAATATACGTATGGTCCGAGTGGTTTCAATTGATAGTGTATGTCCCGCTTCAATATTTGTCAATCTATTAAATATTGGAGTTCCTTATCGCACGTGATAGTTCTGAATCGTTTGCGGGCTGAGGGGCTAGACCGAAAAAAGTGTAACAATGAAAGACTCAACACCAAAAACCGACATCTTTATGCAGTATTTTTTGAGGCACTTCCCGATCACCTAGTCCTAGACCTTTTTTATTAAAATAAATAATCATTTTAAAGAAGATGTAGTGACTAAAATTGAAAAGAGAATGCTGGAGTGATTTGGCCATGTTGAGAGAATGAATGACAGGCGACTAACGAAAGGTATTTACAAGGCAGACGTGAATGGAAACGCCGGGAAGGGACGCCCTAGAAAGACATACACGGACCTTATTGGTGATGTTCTTCAGAAAGTAGTCGTTCTCATAACCGGTGTGTATGACTAGATGTATGAACGTGAGTGAAGCAAAAGAAGTAAGGATCGTAGCAGGTGGTATTCTGTAGTTTCTGCCTACTCCTATGGGAAAAAGGCAAGAGTTTATGTATGTATGTATACACTTCTTTCGCATATAAGTTCCTAAATCACATTCTTTGTTTCCATACAGGGCTAGATAATAATGAGACAAATTGATATCATTTTTATTTTGAACGTACATCGTCAAACAGTGGAGTAATCGCCATACAACGTTTGTATGGAAGAATAATCGACTAGGGCAACCTTAAGAAGAAGAATGATATTTTATGAGTCCTGGTAAAGACTAAAATGAAAAAAATACATCTTTTTAGTTATTAAAATTCTCAACAGCAATTTTACAACGTATTCAAAAGGTTTCACAATATCTTTCAACGTTTCTATTTTTAATATCACATTCAATGCAAGCTTGTACCGATGAGAAACATATTTGTACAGACTTAGTCTACACGGCGCAACGTCACATCATGTTACGTACAAACCGACGGAATCCACTGTGACGTATAAAATGTTACTAGCTGCCACCCGCGGTTCCGTCCTTGTGGATTTATTATTTACCCCTATGACGTGTGGCCCAGTGGCTAAGACCTCGCCTCTCGTGGTCGTAGGTTCAAATCCGGGCGAGTACCAATGTGACTTTTTCAATTCTTATGTACTTTCTAAGTTTATCTTGGACATCGCTGATAATGTTGAAGGAAAACATCGTGAGGAAACCTGGACTTTTTAGTGTATCATCATCATTAACGACTCAATTTCTTTTAGTATTGTATAACTGCGCAGCACGTGTGTGAGTACTATGTACCCAACTGTAAATCTACCATTTGCTGTACCTTGGTGTCGTTCGTTGACTTGTTTTTGCCCTGGCAGTTGAGTGTGTCATGCTCTCTCAAATGTCTCTCTGATGGTGGCGTGTGTGTTGGATCATTCGGTTCCCTTCATGATGGTTGAGCTGGGTGGTGCCGATTCATGCGTCATGTTCGTGAACGGGCGCCGTCAGTTGGGATTGGTCTTAACTTAACTGCTTCGGATGCTAGTGTTTTTCTAGTACCTATTATGTAACTACACAGTACATGTGTGAGTACTTTTAATACTTTGTACCTGTACGTAGTATAGTATGTAGTGATTCTGGGTGCATTGTCCTCACACATATAAATTTATTAATGTATGTGCCTAAATATTGTAAAAAAAAACATATTTTTTTAAAAGAGTAAGTATGGAGTTTCTTGTGCGTTCTTCTCCATAACAAGCTACTTTCCGAATGCACGGTAGAATCAATTTTTATCCCTTGTAAATTTTAATGTATCTATCGTTCAAAAGTGCCGCTTTGTGGCCTAGTTGAAATAAAATATCTTTGTCTTTGTCTTTATCAGCCTTTTAATATTCCCAATGCACACATGGGACACAGGTCTCTTCTCTGTGAGACGGAATGGGCCGTAGCCCGTAATCCACCATGCGGGCCCAGTGCGGGTTGGTGGATATCACATGTCTTCGAATTTGTTTCTAGGACATGCCGGTTTCCTCACGATGTTTTCCTTCACCGTTTTGAGAGCAGTGGTGATGAAATAATTTAATCAAAGTAAAGCGTCTGCCCGAGTTCTAACTCACGACCTTCAACTTTTAAGACTTTATAATTGGTTTATTATAATTTTGTGTACTCCATTGGTGTAATTGCTTGCATTATGAATAAAAAATTGCGAAATTATGGATGTATATATGTTTGTAACCAAATCGCGCCAGAAGGGCTGAATGGGTCTGGATGAAATTTGGTACAGAGGTATATTATAGTCTGATATAACACATAGGATACATTTCATCCCGGTATAATGTTCCCTTGGGACAATAACACATTTTTCACGCGGGCAAAGCCGCTGGCAGAAGCTAGTATTTTTATAAATTATAGCCTATGTGTTATTTTGATGTAGAGGCTATATTACTGTAAAGTTTCACCAAAATGTGTTATGTAGTTATTGCGTGATTGAGTAAAAAACCGGCTAAGTGCGAGTCGGACTCGCGCACGTAGGGTTCCGTACCATTATCGCAAAAAACGGCAACAAAATCACGTTTGTTGTATGGGAGCCCCACATAAATATTTATTTTATTCTGTTTTTTGTACTTGTTGTTATAGCGGCAACAGAAATACATAATCTGTGAAAATTTCAATTGTCTAGCTATCACCGTTCATGAGATACAGCCTGGTGACAGACAGACAGACAGACGGACCGCGGAGTCTTAGTAATAGGGTCCCGTTTTTACCCTTTGAGTACGGAACCCTAAAAAGATCCATCTGGATCCATTCATCTATCCCCACCAACTTTCTCGTTTACAATATTAAAAGCAAGTTATTAGCTTTGGTTAGCAGTGTTGCGCGTGGTAGTAATAATATTGGACCCGTATATCTTGCTTTATCAAATAAATAAAAATTACCAATATAAAGCGCATCAAAAAACAGGAGTCCCCCGGCTTGTGACGTCACTTTGTCAGTATAAAGTGTAGCACACCGCACATAAAGTGTGGCAAATGGAAAAATAGTGACCAATATTTTTAGATTATCTAACTGACGGAGTGAATAGATATTTTTTGTTAACTACCCTATTAGCCCATAGGAAAATGGACATGGTCTTCTAGGGTACCTACAGCCGCAAGTCCAAACCCAAGTGTCGCCACGTAGACCTCACATTCAAACGAAAAACTAATACATTTTTATTTAGCAAAAACAAAAGACAAACTGAACACTAAACCCATAGAGCAACACGGACCACCAGAAAGCGTTTTATACAACTAAAGATTACATTGAGGACAAAAAGGCTTGGGATTGAGCTGCTCCAATTAATTTTGTTTTTTTTTATTATATTTTGCACCATGCATTTTGTTATAAAAATATTTTTTTTTTTTTTTTTTTCTTGCAATCACAAGAATATTTACTTTTTAAAGTATTATATTATTTTATTTATTGTGAATGTGAAGACTATGTGGATCATTCTTTTTTTGTTTTAATTTAATTTTATCTTAGTTTTTAATCATGGTCTGGCAGTTTGAGTAGTTTCCTTCCGTAGTCCTTTCTTTGTTATTGTTCGTCGAATCGTTGAGCTCCTTAAATTCTGAGTTGACGTGCTCGGTTATTGACAAATGCGTGCACTGACTGGACAGGTCCACTCAATCTGGCTGGTTCTTTCCTCAAAAGACCATTTCAGACATTAGTCTACATGGTCTTCACATGATCTAACCAAGATTTTGTCTGGACTTTAAAAGAGACTGTGACCTCTGTGTTTGTTTCGGCCTTTCTTCTCAGAGTAGTCAGATAGGAAACGCCGACCTCATCTAGTTTTAAAAAAATATGTTCGACATGTAAAAGTGTTTGTACAAACCAACTTACAGAAATAAAATCATTTATCATTTACGCGCGGACCGTGTTGCTCTATGCACTAAACCACAACATTCCTTAATATTTCACATTTCGAACAATAACCATTCATGGAAAACGGATCACAACATCGCAATATACCAGTATTTTTAGGTAGCCAGCGCCTTAATACTGGTTTTACAAACCAACAGATTTTTAATATGATATTTTTGTTATGTTATTATATTTATTACTTACTAACGTAAACATTGCATTTGGCAACTGCGCCATTTCAACTAACAAAATATTGCGGGATCTCAAAAGCAATTTTCCCTAGTTGAATTTTCAATTAAATTTTCGTTTCTGTGCATTTGTTGTTGTTTGTTCTGTGTATTTTTAAATGAATTGCTCAGTCAATATTGCATACGATAGAAGACGTCTTATTGTTATAGTATAGATACTAGCTTCTGCCAACGGCTTCGCCCGCGTGAAAAGTGTCTTATCATCCCATGGAAAAATTATACCGGGTTAAACAGTAGCCTAAGTGCTACTCCAGACTATAATCTTTCTCTGTGCGAAATTTCATCCAGATCCGTTCAGCCGTTCTTGCGTGATTGAGTTACAAACAAAAATCCATCATGGTGGACATCCCACATATACACACAAAACGTTTTGGAAACACTTTTATTATGAGTACAGCTAAGTAGTGAAATTCCCTGACGGAGTCTGTGTTTTCCGACAGCTACAATCTTGGGAGACTTTAAGTCAAGAGTGAATAGGTTATTTCTAGGCAAGCGTGCTTCACCGTCGACCACATCATCGCTTACCAACAGGTGATATAATGGTCAAGCGCGAGTCCATAAAATATTTAAAAAAATCCATATATCCAAACTTTCGCATTAATAATAAAGAAGAAAGTCGGCAAACTTGGTGTACCGTCAGTCGTCGGATTTATATCAGTCGCCCTTTGCACTTGATACAGACCGGACGCTCTCAATCAACTTGGAAGTATAAAGAGTTGTTAATACTCTTTTAACTTAATATAATATATTTTTAAAATTCCAGATAACAGTAACCAAAAGTTGAAACACGACGTTTGCCGAAGGACATAAGAAAATAGTCCTTCTTTACATAATTATTTTATTCAGTTTTACCTTTAAATTTGGGTATCGTTAACTGCATAATAAAAAAATATGTCAATCACAAGGTTTACTAATGATAAGCATAAAATATATTCTCCTAATTTACATCGGCATAACGAAATTCAGCATAATGATCATTACGCATAATGTTATTACGCATAGATACTTAGGTAAAACAATTTTCATTCGATTTAAATCGATATTAAAATTTTCGGTATTTTGATTTTGACATTTTACCCGTAGCGTATTTTTATTTTCGACGTTCAAATGTGTACTCATAAAATTATTATGACGAATAAATATAATGTCTTTAATATTTATGCAATTCCAAATTATGGCAAAACAAATTAGACCAAGTGACAGTTATGCTAATCTTTGTATTATGCCAAAGTATTATTATGCGACAGTACTATTATGCTGATAAAAGTTATGCGAAAACGTTATGCCAAACAATATTATGCCTAAATGAATTAAGCCACGAATGGGATCCTCTAATCACAATTGTTGGTCTAGTGTTCGCAAGCTCTACTGCGGGGTATGAGGTCCTGGATCAGTGCCAGTCCAGCAGTGTTATTAGGTTTTACCATCTGGAATTTGTCAGTAGCTGATCATATTTGGAATTTGTTTTAACCTTCCCATCACGGAAAACTTTACGGTTCCTATGTCCGTAAGACACGTCCTAGGCAACCACTGAAAATCACCGCCGTGCTGTGAGTCCCCCACGGCAAATCATTAATTACGATTTCCACCAATCGGGCCACGCAGGGGCGCAGCGCAGCGCGTCGCAGCGTATGCGCGAGCACGCGCCTGTAGCCGACTGCGTCCGCCCGACGCGACGGCTACAGTCTGCTGGATCCCGGGTGCAAGCACGCGCATGCTTGCGTATCCAATAGCATGCTCTCAGTGACTAGTGATGCTTTCGTGTCGCAGTCATTTTTTTTTTCAATTAGACAGATATGCTTTTCATCTGTATCCAAATTCATTATGCACGAAAAACAATAAACAAATAAATAGATCACATCAGTCTACAGTTCAACGCACAATTTGAATGATTCAACTTGCCGTTCGGCGACAATAAAAGAGCGCGCGCGGAGGCAGCCGAGCGAAGCTGACCGGACGCGACGGCAGCCAAACGCCGCTATCCACGTACGTAAGAAGCCGGCCGTCTGCTGCGGCGTCCAACCGCAGCCGACAGGTTGACGCGGCATACGCGCGGATCTAACCGAGTTCCAAGCAGTGGAATCTTAACTAATGTATAGAAGCCTGAATTTCCTTTAGCATATTGTGAAATGCGCTCCGGCCACAATCACGACATGCATCTGCCTGGTATCTTTCTCACCCTATTTCTTTTCTGTTATAAACAAAATGTAGGTAGTCTAAGTTATTATTGTTTAATTTTTATTTTTTCGTTTACTAACATAATTTAAGTACTACTAATACTATTGTTGACGGATTACCATAAGCATGTAGGTATATATGTATGTGATTTTATGACAATTAAACACCTTTTCTTTCTTTCTTTCTGTACAATTTTCAGTAAAATATTTACCAACTTCAACTAATAGTTTAAGACAATCTCTTCTGAATTTTGTTATATTTACCTGAATCTATCTTCATGAATAAGTAAAAGTGAAGTGTGCCAAACTAATAATATTTTCTTTTATCTTTCCAGGTAAGTTCCAAAGCTTCTCCTTGAGTTGGGTAAGACAATACAGTGTCAAGCATCAATACAAGAAGAAAAGTGTCAAGACTACCGTTATAACACATTCATGCCTATCCAATGTGTATTATTAACTGAACGACTTTCCTGGACTTTTTTTGATCTACACTTTAGTAATATTTGAAGAATATTGGATACTATTAGATAATTTATTTAGTCTATAGTGTGGTCTTTTACTTAAAAGTATAAAATCTCGTGTGGGTATTTCAGCGGGGATGGCGATGCAAATAAAAATGCTTAAAAAGGTTTACTCACCCAGTGTATTCTCATATCAAATACACAGAACACAGTTTATGGAAAATAGTTTATAGAACACAGTTTATAAAATACAGTTTATCGAATACAGTTTAATGTTTATAAAGCACTTACCCTAATACTTATTAACGATGCCTAGATCAAAAATATACTGCCTTTGATTTCATAAGCCACTCTATTTAAAACCTTGGAATGGGCGGGAAACGAGAAATAATTTACTATTACCAACCTGACAAAAAACAGTCCATCTTTGTTGCAAGCGTAAAAAATATCTAACAAATTATTGCCAACATAGAAAAATCACTTAGTGTGCTCAATTAAATATAAAGATCGCTAACAATAGTTTGATTGTTACCTTTGTCATTTTGAAGACAATGAACAATAATAAACTCAATCTGCTCGGAAGAAGGAAGTTAACCCAGTATGATGCTGGTTGGATCTTGACCGTACTACCGGGATTGTCCTGATAGCCGTGGCATACCTCTCCACTCCTCAAGCACCTCCGGATATGTTTCCCCGTTGGCGCTTCGTCTCTAAAGTGCAAGCGACCCTTTATGGGCCAATAATTGAGTGTGCCAGTCACCCCCTGCCATTTTATAGCCGTGTAGTTCAATAGTGGTCAGGCATGGGCCAGTAGTCCTCCTATAGTTTAGGTAATCGATCCACTAAAACTACCAAACCCATAGCCCAATACATTTTCTCCATATTTTGCAATAGTCCTGCATCACCTGGGGATTGCCCTTGGGTGCACTTGCGCAGTGCATACAGGGATAAGCGTCGGTTGGTGTCACATTTCCTGATACATGCCTAACAAGGCCTCTGCGGGTTGACCCCAGGGTCCCGAAATTGTCATACTCAATAATAGTAACATAAATTGTATGAACATCAATTGCCTTCTAGACCACACCATTTACTTTTGATCTTACTGAATCTATAAGTATCACACGAGGCGGGAACAGCGCGCGTTTCGTGCGTTTCTATAACCGCGCGGTTCAACAAGAACATCTTCATATTTGTTCAGACAGAACTTCGCGGTTATCGCACAGTTTCTACCTTGTCTGAACACGCACTTTGATTATGTTTCTTAGTAGGTTTAAATTGTTTAACAATACATACACGCTAAGAAAAACCAGTTTTTCATGTCTAGCAGGTAGGTAATAAATATATTTTCTTTCAACTACGTAGTAATGTTATCATTAATCACTACAAAACCGATCACAACGGACGTATTTTTTGCTTAGAACTAAAACAGTGCAAAAATGTTATATGAAATCTCATGGTAGCACAGTTTTTGATTAATGCACTGTTTTTATTTTTTATTTAGATATAAATTTACCAAAGAGATTTAATGCATCCCATTAAGTTTAATATAAAATGTATGCAAAAAGATACTGGCTGAAACTAAAAATCGGCTGAATAAAACTGACATGGAGAAAAAATAACAAATGGCGCGCATTTTGTACCACTGTAAAACTTTAATACTTCATATTCAGCATGAAATGTTTAAAAAAAGGAAATAGACATCAATAGCGATATGAAAACAGCTGCAAATGAAATTGTTAATAACGTTTTGCCGCAAAAGTCGCGGGATAACTTTTATTTTAATTAGGTATATTTTATAACGGTAGGTAGATTGGAAGTTGAAAGAAAAGTAGATTAAGCATCTTGCTAAAGTGAGTAATTAATGCACTCATGTTATTAATTGTCCTCGCATGCGCTCGGGTACCAACACAAAACTCGTGCATTAATAACTCACTTTGCACTCGATGCAACAATCTACTATCCTTACATCGTTATCCTTATCCTTACATAGTGTAAAACAAAGTCGCTTTCCGCTGTCTGCCCCTATGTATGCTTAGATCTTTATTTTTTTGTTTAATAGATAGAGTGATTCAAGAGGAAGGTTTATATGTATAATACACGCGGGCGAAGCCGCTGGCAGAAGCTAGTTAATAGATAAAAGAAAAAAAACACACAAAACAAAACCATATCTAGTATCTACTGTCACCTAATCTTTCTTATTTTGGTGACAATAAAATAATATATAATATTTATACTTTATCACGAAAACACCCAAAGAAAATATCGGAGAAAACACGACAATTCACTATAAATTACAATAACATTTGTTATGTTTTGGCAACTTATCTTATGACTTATGGCGACATCTGTCACGTTACGATGAAATATGAGAGCGACGTGGAAAACTCAGGTGTAGAAAAAACATTATATCTGTATTAAAAAAAAAACTTTTTGCAAAAAAATACTACCGACTTCCAAATACAAAAATACAAAGTGAAAAATAACTTTATTTTTTGAAGTCGGTGTCTTTCGTAGGTACCAATTTTTTGCGTTATGGACACCGACTTCAAAAAATAAAGTTATTTTTCACTTTGTAGTTTTGTATTTGGAAGTCGGTAGTATTTTTTTGCAAATATTTTTTTTATTTTTCACTTTTTAGTTATACCTACCTAATAGGCAGGTTAGTAAGGTAACTATAACGCCAAAATAGATTTCATAAAACTTGAATATAACAGTTGAAATGAGAGATCTGCGTACCCCTTAGGAGCGTACTGGCGTGATGTTATGTTATGAAATGGTATAAACAATAAACAGACATGCGCTTGCAGCAATCCCGAGAGATTTGCCGTTATTTATTGAAGAGTTCTGTTGTATATCTCCGAAGTTCTTCATCAGATCTTCATCAATTTAAAATGGGACCAATTTCGGAACATGCTTCTTCAAACAAAATAAGAATTTTCAAAATCGGTCTACAATTGACGGAGATATCGATGAACATACACAAAAAAAAAATGTAGTAATGTCGAACATAGAACCTCCTCCTTTTTGGGAAGTCGGTTAAAAAGAGACGGGTCATGGTATAAGATAGATAGATAGAAAGAAAAATCATTTATATAATAACATAAATAATATAAAAACATACACCGTATACTTCGAGACTGGTTAGGTTTTTATCGGCGCCATTACTGAGCAAAGGCATCCCCCAATCTTTCTAGATTCTCTTCTCAAGCTAGGTTAGGAGATAGGTACTTACTTATTATGTTTGCCCACCTAAACTCCATTTGAAATAAAATTAGACATGTTACCAAATCTTTTTACAGTCCGTTCAACCGATTTTGAGTTCTATCCCGTAAACATAAGGATGACATAAAAAGCTTAAACCTGTTTCCAAAACCAACTGTTTACTACAGCTACCATTTGTCGTATCACCAACGCAATAGATGTCAAAATCGGTTGAACTGGCTGTAAAATGGCCTAATTTAAACGTCTAATGTTATCGCAAATGGAATATAGTCAGTAATCCAAAATGCATTAAAAGAAAGAAAGAAAAAATATTTATTTGTGACCCGCACAGGAGACATGAGAACTAAAATTAAAACAATGCAGTACTTACCTAATCCAACAACCACCCATTGCATAACCGTGAAGATATTTGGTATTACCTTTTTTTTCGCTAGATTTTTGAAAAGACACAAATCCTACAGTTACGAGTAATACAATCACATGGAATAATATTTGACTATATATAAAACTATAAGTAAAAATTCCCAAAACGTAAACGTTCTTTCTTTTTTAACTGCATTTATCTTGTAGTAGACACGCTTCGATCAACAATCTATCGAACACGTAATTATGACACGATATCTTGCGAAAATATCCCTATACTACAATTATATAATATATATACTATACTATTCCTGTACTACGTATATACTACGCCCATAACTTTTGAGCAGCTGAACCGATTTTCATCAAACACAGGTAAGAACACTCCCGATAATGTCACCTTTCAAACCAAAAAAAAACTAAATATAAATCGGTCCATCCTTTAAGTAGCTATGATGCCACAGACAGATACACAAATACACAGGAAAACACATCATCTTTTTCCGTCGGGGGTTAAAAGATGGTTAATTTTTCAGCATGCGTCATCAGTTGTGAAAGTCCCTAGGGATCTAATTCCGCAATTGATAGCAGCCATCACAAATCAATCAAAACTTTGTTTGCAATTTTAACTTCAAACGTTCACTGTCACCATCATTGGAACCCGTATCAATCAGTGAACTTTTTTATTTCCTTTTTGACATTGACCTAATTCCACACAGCACAGACTCTCCTCACACCGTGCAGAAACAACTGTCACATTCCAAACCCGCCATTGCTCAAATCGGGAATTAAATGGAGTTGTAACTGACCTCGCCTTCGCGTTCACAGATGCGGAGCTTCCGTAAGAGATCGAAACCTCCTAGCCGCATTAGCCTCAGCAAGTTTTTAGCGGAGTTGTAACGGAGGTCTTAGAGAATAAATATATAGAATAAATTTAAAAATCCCCCGACACAAAAACCTCTAAAAAGAAACCTCGTACTCGCGTCGGGGAACCGCTAAGTAAATAAAATTAACTGCTGTAAACGTTGGCGGTTTCCCAACGCGAGCACGAGGTTTATTTTTTGCTTTTTAGAGGTTTTTGTGTCTGGGTTTATTTAAATTTATAACAAAAAATATTTCATGCTTTTTAAACAACATATAATATACCTAGTAGAAGACACGCTTCAATCGAAAATCTATTGAAAAACGTAATAATGACATGAAAGCTTGTGAAAACCCAGATCCAAAGAGTAAAATGCGAATAATTTTTGAACGGCTGAACCGATTTTATAAAAATCAAAATTGGTTCACCCGTTTAGGATCTATGATGCCACAGACAGAAACAAAGATACACAGCAACACACGTCAAACTTATAACACCCCTCTTTCTCCGTCGGGGGTTAAAATCTCATTGCTTGCCCCTTTTACAATTGGATTACCAGAAAGTAGTTTTTTTCTTTGAAATAGTCGATCTTTCCTTATTTTCAATACCTCCGCTACCGTTAAGGTAGCTCCCGTTGCAGCCCAAGTTAAAATGGCCAGTTTTATTTCCTGTTTCCGCCAGAACGAGAGTCGATTCCATTTGGCATGATCTAAATGATCTCTCTTAGTCCGCTCCATTAATCAAATTAACTCTCTGTTAATGACTCTTCTTTTTGCAGGTATTCGGTGAAAATGATCTGACTAAAATATCTGAGTAAGGTTGCCCGTGAGAACGGAGAACAACGTCAATGATGAATGAATGCACTCGTCGCGTCAAAGCTCCAGAGCCTTGAAAATAGAAAGAAAAGAAAGAAAGAAAAAGTGTTTATTTGTCACAAAACGACATACATTATAATAATATGCTTATACTAAACCCTTAACAATAGTATTAGTAGTACTTAAATTAAGTTAGTAAAGACGAGAAATAAATCAAACAATAATAACATATACTACCTACATTTTTTATAACAGAAAATAAATAGTGAAAAAGATGCCAGGCAGATGCATTTCGTGATTGTGGCAAGAAGGCTTCCACTCAACATAATGCTGTGCCGTGGGGACCCACAGCACGGCCCTGGTTTTCAGTGGTCACCTAGGACGTGACGTACGGAAACCAAATCTGTTGTGTAAGTTAAAAAAACTTTTTTGCAAAAAAATACTACCGACTTCCAAATACAAAACTACAAAGTGAAAAATAACTTTATTTTTTGAAGTCGGTGTCTTTCTTAGGTACCAATTTTTGCGTTATGGACACCAACTTCAAAAAATAAAGTTATTTTTCACTTTGTAGTTTTGTATTTGGAAGTCGGTAGTATTTTTTTGCAAAACTGTTTTTTTAATTTTTAGTTTTTTGTTGTACCTACCTAATCGGCAAGTTAGTAAGGTAACTATAACGCCAAAATAGATTTCATGAAACTTGAACTTAACCGGTGAAATGAGAGATCTGCGTACCCCTTAAGAGCGTACTGGCGTGATGTTATGTTATGAAATGGTATAAACAATAAACAGAAATGCAATTGCAGCAATCCCGAGAGATTTGCCGTTATTTATTGAAGAGTTCTGTTGTATATCTCCAAAGTTCTTCATCAGATCTTCACCAAACTAAAATGGAACCAATTTCGGAACATACGTTTTCAAACAAAAAAATAATTTTAAAAATCGGTCCACAATTGACGGAGATATCGGTGAACATACACAAAAAAAAACAAACACAAACATAATGTCGAACATAGGCCCTCCTCCTTTTTGGGAAGTCGGTTAAAAATAGATACAAAGAACATAAAATACGTATACAGAAGATAAAAATAAACCAAAAATAAACTACTCAAAATTATGATGGGCGGGAAAAATAGACGCCGAGTTGCCAGCCTGTCGGTTTTTTATCGTTTGTATTTCGGGGGATGTGCGACGGAACTGCACAATTTGATTACGCCCAGCCCTTGCCATCATCTGACCATGCACCATCGGCACATGGTGGACATCCCACCCATACGCACAAAGCGTTTTGCTAATACTTTCATTGTGCGCACAGCTAAGGAGTCTTTGTTCTCTGATAGCTACAACCTAGGGCACACTATGTATGTAATTGTTTTAAAATTAAGTTCCCTTTTATTTGTATCTACATTGTGTTATAGTTTTCTTTATTTCTTTTGGGGTCTTTAAGTCAAGAGTTACTTCTAGGTTACTTCTAGGCAAGCGTGCTTCACCGTAGACCACACCGTAGATGGCTCACCATCAGGCAAGATAGTGTTCAAAGGCGAGCCAAGCAATCTGCCTAGCCTTTTCCCAAGAACATTTGGGGTCGGTTTCCAGTCTTACCTGATTTAGCTAAGTACTAGTGTTTTACATGGAGCGACTGCCTATCTGACCTCCACAATCCAGTAACTGGGTAACACGATACACCTTGCCAAGACTGGTGTCAGATCTCAAGCTTCTGACTACCCGTAACGACTGTCAAAGATCTTCAAATGACAGACGGGACCAACGGCTTAACGTGCTTTCCGAGGCATGGAGGAAACTCGGTATGTTGAAATGGTCACCCTTCCATGGACCGACCTAGTCAAGCGTTGCTTAACCTTGATGATCGACCAGTGCGGCTGTTATTATTTAGCCACGAGTCAAATGCGAGTCAAAAGATGTTAAAAAAAAAGTTTGTAGTTAGCGAGTTTCCGGAAGGCCTGACATGATAGAATTTATATCACATCAGTACGTGATTTTTACTAAGCGGATTTGTAGATTATTTCACATGGACACAATGCGATGCAAATCGACCAATTCTCAATTGAAATTTTGTTAGAAAATACGTGCGCGCTATCCCCTATCGACGCAATTTATTAGTGCTAACACACGTCCGGATTTGGTACGGCCGGATCACAGATTTGTGGGCGGAGCTAGTCCGCCCGTACCATATCCGAGCGTGTGTAAATTGGCCCGCCGGGTATTATTATTTTTAATTGAGTCCGCTTCGATACGCTTATTCACACATCGGATATGGTCTGCTCCGTACCAAATCCGGACGTGTGTACGGTTGTCGGTTGGTTGGGTCGTACCAATACGATCAGCGTTGAAAAAGTGACCGATTTA
The DNA here is from genome assembly GCA_964057195.1 of Orthosia cruda. Taxonomy (NCBI): domain Eukaryota; kingdom Metazoa; phylum Arthropoda; class Insecta; order Lepidoptera; family Noctuidae; genus Orthosia; species Orthosia cruda. Next base: position 8,844,214 of record OZ059852.1, on the reverse strand, counting down.
TGGGCGTTGTACTGATTTTGGTTATTGGCACCCGATATTTTTACATTCAACTTAGGTATAAATAAAAATGTAAATTAATGTTCTAAATACGGCAACACTAGGATTTGTGGGCGGAGTTAGTCCGCTCGTACCATATCCGAGCGCGTCTAAGCAACAACGGATTTGAGGGTGGAGTTAAACCGCCGTAACAAATCCGGACATGTGTCAAACTGTGTCATGAAGTCATCAGGAAGGTCTCTAAGGGCTACCAGAGTCCTTAGGCAAGTCGCAGTCAATATCAGCGATGGCGATAATCAAAATGCCAAAATGTAAGAGATTGATCATGATATTTTGATAGCGTTTGACATTTCCATAAATTTTTGTCATTTTTCCAATCGCTTTAGAATGACACTCTTCATGGAACAAAAATAGGGTGTGAATGAGGAGCCAAGTCGCAAACTTTGCTCCTTATCGTATTTTTGTTTCTCAATCACGCTACAACGGCTTAACGGATCTGGGTGAAATTTGTAACAAATATGGATTATAGTCTGGAATAGCACATAGGATACTTTTTATCCCGAGAATATGTTCCCTCGGTATAAGAATACTCAGTAAGATAAGATAAGAGTACACAGTTATTCATAAAACTAATTATTCGCTTCGCTGTAGCTATTTTCTTCTCCTTTTAATACAGTTCTATTACGTTATTAATGTTTTCCTAGCTTCAAATCACTCCGTTCATCTCCAAATAGACAAGGAGCCTAAAAAGCCTGACAAAGCATCCAACGGGCTAAGATTAATTATTACAATTGATTTCAATGATAAATGACTATGGGTTGAAGGTATCCTAATCCAATTTATTAATTGCATTATTTGCTTCAATTAAATTGAATTATGAATTTCGTAATTGAAGTATTTGTTTCAATTAAATTGAATTGAATTATGAATTTTCAGTTAGTGGAAGCACTTAATATTGTTAATCCAAAAGGGGTTCCCAATTTCTTGGTGCCGTTTTTCATTTTCTTGGCAAACACTTTGGACTTTATCCATTTATTTTAGTTGAAGAGTAGATTTAAAAAAATCTGGAAACAGGGTCGTGATATACAGGGTGTTTGGAAGGGAGCTGTACATACGCCTAGGGTAGAAACTAGGGATAGTCTGCTACCTACCCCCGCCCATTATATTGACCTTGGCCTCAAGGTTTTTTTTTAATTTATTATTATTTTTTATTTGACTTTTTTATGATTTTTTGACTAAAACTACCTGTAGCTCAAAATCTATCCATGGGACCGGTCGGCTAATGGTCTTGTTTTAATCGTTAGAGTCTTAGGGTCCTGCAAATTATTTTACACCAGAAAATTGTGGAGAAGAAAAGTTATGGGGCCTGAAGTACCGTAGTAAGGTAAAGAAATAATTTTAAGGGCAACTTTCTATGGGGTTTAAAAAAAAACTAACAGGGTTGGAGTTCTTCTGATTTTTTTAAAACATCCTCAGTCCATGCCCTTTCTAACGATATGCTAAAAGTGTAATTATCACTTTTAGTTTTAAAGTTATTAATTAATTTCCGCAACTACTTGGACTGACGAGTCCAAGTTTGACAAGGAAGGAATTGTAAATTACCACAATCTCCATCACTGGGCACCCAGAGATCAAAACCCGAGAGTCAAGAGGCACAGAGGTTTTCAACGAAGGTTCTCCGTGAACGTATGGGCAGGCGTCATCGGTAATCGGTTGATAGGGCCGCACTTTTTGCCAGACAACCTAAACGGGCAAAACTACTTAGATTTCCTCGAAAACGATTTGCCTGATTTAGCGGAAGAAGTGTTTGACGAAGATCGGCCCATAGTCTTCCAGCACGACGGCTGTCCTGCTCATTGGAGCCTAGCAGTGAGGGAGCTTCTGGACAACTGCTTTCCTAATTCTTGGATTGGTCGGGGTGGGCCAATTCCCTGGCCCCCCCGGGTCGCCTGACCTTACCCCACTCGACTTCTACGTCTGGGGAAGGGCGAAAGAGTTGGTGTACGCAGAAGAAGTACCAACAAGGGAGGTTCTAATTAACAGGATCCACGCCGCATTCGATACAATGCGCGAGGAACTGCTGCTTAGAACGGTGACCGTGGAGATGAGGAAGAGGTGCCGAGCATGTTTACAGGTCAATGGTCATCAATTTGAACAAAATTTGTAATTAATTAAAATTAGTAATTAATTAAAATTTGTAATTTAATGACATTAGTCATTACCAAATTTTTTGTTTCATTTGCCATCCTTTTACGATCGAACACATTTAATTTTCATTAGTTGAAATTTTTGCTTGAAGTGCCCTAGTTGCGGAAATTAATTAATAACTTTAAAACTAAAAGTGATAATTACACTTTTAGCATATCGTTAGAAAGGGCATGGACTGAGGATGTTTTAAAAAAATCAGAAGAACTCCAACCCTGTTAGTTTTTTTTTAAACCCCATAGAAAGTTGCCCTTAAAATTATTTCTTTACCTTACTACGGTACTTCAGGCCCCATAACTTTTCTTCTCCACAATTTTCTGGTGTAAAATAATTTTTTGCAGGACCCTAAGACTCTAACGATTAAAACAAGACCATTAGCCGACCGGTCCCATGGATAGATTTTGAGCTACAGGTAGTTTTAGTCAAAAAATCATAAAAAAGTCAAATAAAAAATAATAATAAATTAAAAAAAAACCTTGAGGCCAAGGTCAATATAATGGGCGGGGGTAGGTAGCAGACTATCCCTAGTTTCTACCCTAGGCGTATGTACAGCTCCCTTCCAAACACCCTGTATAACTTCTGAAACAGTTATTTTTAACATTGGGACAGGCTTTGCTGAATTAATTAATCTTGAAGTTAAATTAAGGTCAGTTAAATGGAAAAATTATACATGTTTGAGAAACTTTTTTTATTTGGTTTGAGGTCTATTTTGGTCCGTATTTAATTCCAGATTCTAATTGAATTGTTAGTTTTTCCTTTGCCTATATTTATTTTCTTAGTGGTGTACTATTTATAGTACAATAAGTCTTGAATAAATGGTTACAGGATCAGTATGAGCTGATTAAAACTTTGTACTTAGCTAAAACCTATATTTCAACCCCCGATTTCTCAAATAAGTATTTGAAGTTGAGTATTTACCAAACAATAATTTATCCTGTCAAAATTTGGAACTAGAGTAGATTTTGACACATTTTTAACTTCAATTACTTAATTCAGAAATCGACCCTAAGTATTTAAAACTCAACGCAATCGCCATAGCAACAGCAAAGAATCTCATTTAAATTCAATTAATTAAAGGCTTAAAGGTAACAGTCAATTTGATTGAGTTGAGGTTGGGTCAAGTGAAGGAAATAACTATCACAATATCACAACACCCTATAAATTATAATAAAAAAATATTCATAAAATATTTGTTTTTTTAAACCGGGTTGTTTCGTATTCTTCTCAGCAAACCCTTTCATCTGATACCCATATCATGGCAGTGCACAAAAAATAACTAGTCCGCCATCTTGGGCCGTCCGCCATATTGAATTCAGAATGACGTCACTTAGCTAACCATGCATTGCCATCCAAACTAAACGTGTATGCAATATTTAATTTTAATCGGTGGAGGATAACTGCTTTAAATTTCAGTTGCAAGATTTGACGCGAACACACTTACATACATACATTGCAAGTTAAATAAAAGTTTGTAAAAAGGAGTATATATTGAAACTTCGTACTTCGCTAAGAGCATAAGGTCAAAGTGTGCATAGAAAACGAAATTTTTATTATTAGTAAACGTCAGATTCAGGAACTAGAGTTTTCTAGGCAATGCCATGATTAGATTCAACCTATAACCGTTTGTTTCTGTTGTTTCTTCAATACTCCGATACATTTAGCTCCGTCATTGGCTGTAAAACAATACTGTTATGTGCTACCTACAGAACACGGAAACGACTAGAGTCGCAATCATCATTTGCTTAGCATAGCTTTTTTCTCAAAATATTTGGGTCAGCGTTATATTGGATAATAATAATATTCACGGCGGAAAAAGATGGCTGTTTTAAGTTTGACGTGTGTTGCTGTGTATCTGTGTTTTTGTGTGTCTGTCTGTGTCATCATAGCTCCTAAACGGATGAACCGATTTTGGTTTAGTATTTTGTTTCAAAGGTGAGTTTATCGAGTGTCTTCTTAGTTATGTTTGATGTAAATCGGTTCTGTCGTTCAAAAGTTATGGACTTTTTACTATTTGAATCGGGGTATTTTCGCAAGACATCGTGTTATAGTTACGTTTTCGATGCATTACCAATCGAAGCGTGTTTACAAAATTTTAAATTTGATTGATGATTTGGCTAAGGCATCTTTGCCGTGCAGGACATCACCTTTGTTGATGGTGACCACCAGGGTGTTTTTAGTGAAGTAAAAATCCCTCACTCCCGAGTCTTTTTCTCCCAAAGTCCATGCGACTTTTGATGGTTTCCCCCCGATAGCAAAAAAAGCACACCATTGCTGCAATTGTACTGAGCACAAACGGCTGTCCAGGCATAGTCGGAATGCTGACTGGCCGTCAATTTCTCGTCAATTCCTATTAGTGAACAGTGACACTCACTGACATGCTTTATTTGTATGAAAGTTTTGAAAATGCCGTCTCTAAGAGTGGCCGCTATGGAGTCTCTGTTCTCTGTAGTGTGTAATATTCGTGCCACGCAATTATTGCATTAAGCACATGTTTCAGCTGTCATAACCATGTCACAAACTGTCAATTTCTAAGAATAATCGGCGACACTCACTGACACACTTGGTTTGTATGGAATATTTTGACAATGCCTTCTCTAGCAGTGACCACCGAGGCGCTTCGATGCTCTGTGGACGCGCACCTACGTATTACCTGGCCGCATAAAGTTTGCCGATGACTACCACTCTCGCCTACGCGTGCAACGCCCGGCATTCGCCTCGTCCGTTCGCCGAATGTAACAGTGACGTCATGAAGTCAACGGCAAACTTTCCGCGGCCGGGTAGTACGGCAATCTCAAACAAATGACAGTTTAGAGTGCGCTTGCACTGCCTGTACGTCAAGCGTGTCTATTGTGCTCGATGCATGGAGTTGAACTTCTGCATTTGTAACTTTTCTATCAGTGTATGCGGCTATAACCTTGATCAATAGGGATTTTTCCTAATTCTATTTAGTTCGTCAGTGAGATTATCAAATAATATTGGACCCGTATTTTATGCTTTATCAAATAAATACAAATTGACAAAGTAGCGCATCAAAGTTCAGAAGTAGGGCTTGTGACGTCACAAGATATTTCAACGCACTGTATTTTTTTGCTTACGTGACAAAATAAAAAATACGTGGCCAATATTTTTAGGTTATCTAACTGAGGGACTAAATAGATATTGTTTGTCAACATCCCTATATTGCATTGGAGAGTATTGAGTGACTTGGCTACAAAATTATTTTTGTCAAAGAATATAGGTGGCCGCCGAGACGACTCGATGCTCTGTGGTATAGCTGTTGTGGCTGATATCGCCCATAATGAAGTTAAGCCTAACGGCTGTGATCGGCTTTTGTTATTATTTCGCTACATAGGTCTTGGGTTTGCTTGGTAATTATAATTCGGGATAACTTTTCAGTAGGCATAGGCTTAAATCTATCTATATTTAATTTTAGACTGTTGTTTATTATAAGACGCATCTAACTTGTTTTTAACCCCCGATGTGTATCTGTGTGTCTGTCTTTGGCATTATAGCTCCTGAACGGATGAACCGATTTTGATTTAGCTTTTTTGAGAGTGTTCTTGGCTATGTTTGATTAAAATTGGTTTAGCCATTCAAAAGTTATCCATATTTTAAATTGGGGTTTTTTTTTGCAAGATATCTTTACAAGCTTTTATTTTACTTACCTTGTTAGTTAGTTGGTGATAGTAATTAAGCCTGGGTCAAATCTGGCAACTGATTTTTTTGCTAATTGTACTGAATCTGGACTTGTAAATGAAAGTTTTCACCTACTGATTGAGAAAAAAAAATTGTATACACAAGTTTGTTTTGGATAGCAAAATTAAATTTTGCATACACAAATAAGATAAAAGTTTTTTTAAAACAAGTTCTTTTTTTTATTGAAATTCAATATTTCATAACTTTTCCTTCTGTATTGTGGAAGAGTTTGTCACTTAAGTAGAAGAAACGTCATCATCTTAATCAGCCTTTTAATGTTCCCACTAGTGGGACAAAGGACTCCTCTTTGTCGGAGGGAATGGGCCGTAATCCACCACACGGGTCCAGTGCGGATTGATAGATGTCACATGCCTTCGAATTTTTGGTTCTAGAACATGTCTTTTTTCTAAAAGGATATCATAACGCAATATGGCAAGAAAAATATAAAATACGAAGGTGTCCAGCTTTATAATAATCTACCAGCACACAAGAAACACATCTTCTTTTATTTATTTTTTCAATATGCTCGCGCTTGACCACTATCTCACCTGATGGTAAGCAATAATGTGGTCGACGGTGAAGCACGCTTGCCTAGAAAAAATCAATTCACTCTTGACTTAAAGACCCCTAGATTGTAGCTATCGGGAAACACAGACTCCGGCAGGGAATTCCACTCCTTAGCTGTACGCATAATAAAAGTGTGCCCAAAACGTTTTGTGCGTATGAGTGGGATGTCCACCACGTACCGATGACGCATCGCCGTGCGTCTGGTAGTCCGATGATGGAATGGACTGGGCGGAATTAAATGATGCAATTCCATCGCACACTCCCCGAAATGTAACCGATAAAAAACCGACAAGCTGGCAATTCGGCGACGATGTTCAAGGCTCTGGAGCTTAGATTTGACCAGTGCCTCATTGCCGATGGGTCTCTTGGCCCACTTTTCGATCGACTCTAGTGCATCTAGCTGGTATTTGGCAGATCCCAGAGATGAGAACAGTACTCCATGCACGATCGAACTTGCGCTTGATACGAGTTAAGCAGCTGTTCAGAGCTAAACTCAAACAGTACATCACTAACAACACAAAACTTCTAAGCTAACGATATAAGTCTCACTATATCAATATCGACATCGTACCTACCTACATTAAGAAAACAAAACTGTTAGCTACTAGACTACACTTACCTTAGTCATGTATTTATTCGCTAAGTGAAGAATGTATGTTCTTTTAGAATAAATAAAGAATCTTTAAACCCAAAATTGGGAAGTAACGTATATACTTTGGAGCTATTGATATACGAAAGAAGAAAAATATATATCACTAACCTTGTGTATTAAACTAATTCGTGATAAAGCTATGTAGATTGAAAACAGTTAATAATAAATACACGCATTCCTACATGCACTAGCCAAAGAGATATCACAGTCTTTGAACACGATGCAGACTGCTCAAGACACCCGTATTACATCAAATTAGAAGCTTGTAGACAAGACCGTAGCGAGTCGAGATGCAATTCCAACATCTCGGTTACATAATTGTGATTTGCCGAGTTCCTTTAGTGCTAGGAGACGTTCTAGCTGTCGTAAGAAGCCTGAAAATCTGGGAACTAGTTTTACTGAGGGCTAGCTTTACATAACCGGGTTGCAATGGTTAAATAGGCAGTCACTTCATGTAAAAATTCAGTTTTGAGCTGCATACGGTGAGTAGACTCCAAATCTAGTTAAGAAATTCTAGGCAAATGTTGATTTCTGTTTTTCAATGTTTACCTATACTATCTTACTATATATATATCTATCTATATATAAGGAAAGAAAGAAAGAAAAAATATTTATTTGTGACCCGCACAGGAGACACGAGAAATATGCATAAAATTTAACAATAATATAAAATAAAAAATTAAAACCCTATGCGAGACCAAAAAGGTTCCTATCTCAGCATGTGCAGCGATATCCAAAAAGAAAATAACGCCGCGCTGATATTCTGATAGGACCCACTGGATAAGGCAATGTCCCGACTGACATATGAACGCCCAGCCTAAACCACGAATGATAAAAGTTTGGTTTTCGAAAAAGGGGTTAGAAGTTTGTATGAAACTCTGTCATTATCAATTTTAAATTAATGAAATATGGCATTTAGCCTTTAAATATAAAATAATAAAATACGTATTTAGGGATTTTTTTAATTTCTTCCCTTAAAGGGGTAAAAGGGGGTGTTAAAAATAAATTGTTTATTATAAAAAAAATAGTATTTATACTCTTCAATACAATTAAAGAAACACGTATCTAAGGATTTTTTGAATTTCAGCCCTTAAAGGGGTAAAATCCTTCATGACACACATAATAGATACCTGAGGTCATCGGAAAACTTGGGACTAGAGATGCCGATGCATTCCACCAGATTTTACGACAAATCCTTTACGGTTCAAGCGGTGCGATTGTGGAATGCTTTGCCTGTGTCAATAAGGCGAGCTCAATCTCTGCCCATTTTTAAAACTATGGTAAAGAATCACTATCTCTCTCTTTAGTAGTTGTTTTCTTGATTTCTATGTTTTTGTTCCATACTTATAACTGTATATATTTTTATATATAGTATGTTTATATATATGTATTTATTTTATATGTAAATAGTACACCAATAGACTACCTACAGTACTTTCTTTCCTTTCTTTTTTAAAATCCATCCAAAGGTTGTCTTGAAAAGATCGCTTTTAGCGATAAGGCCGCCCATTGTGTCACCCATGTTTTTTTTTTTTTCTTTATCTATGCTTTCTGTAACATATTTGGTGTACATAATAAAGAGTATTCTATTCTATTCTATTCTATTCTATTCTAAAAAGGGGTATTACAAATTGTATGAAAAATAAATTGTTTATTAAAAAAAATACTTGCAATTTAGTATATAAAATATGGAATATTGTTTTTAGTGATAGCAGTAAGACAAAAGACTCCGCTAATATCATTAAAGATGAATGTAGCAGCTTCTTGTGGCTCTAAATTTTCTAGCAAGGGAAATATCATAGTCTTTGCACACGATGAACACTGCTCTAGCCAACCATATTACATCAAATTAGTACTTGCAGACAAGACGTTGAAGCTGTCTCGCTACCGTATTAGAGAGCAATTCCATTATTCCGGTTAGACGCAAGTAAGGAATAACGCATCGTGTGCTCCTAGCCTCAGGGGCATTCCTGATGACGCGATAGGTGATATCGTACAAGTATTTACGAAGAATATTTCAATTGCAAATCGGTCGAATTGCTTCGCATTACGCCCATGTATAATTTCTAGATACTTATTTTTTATTATTATTATTGATTTGCGTTTGACCACTATCTCTTCTGATGGTAAGCGATGACGTGGTCGACGGTGTAGCACGCTTGCCTAGAAATAACCTATTCACTCTTGACCTAAAGACTTCCAGGTTGTAGCTATCAGAAAATAAAATTACTATCAATGTAAGAAAATTCTTGAAAACTTCATGAATTCTCTGACAAACGGACAATTCGGTCTCTTTATAGAATATTAGTAAAGAAAGATTATCTGGAAATATATAATTTACAAGCACCAGGTAGAGAGCTTTTGTAAACGTTCCAGACTGCTCAAGACGTAGTAGACAAGGCAGTCGCTGAATCACTACCTCGTTATGTAGCAGGTCTAGTTGCAATTTCATTAGACTTGTAAATTAGTAATTTATTATGTATTAGGTAAATAATTAGATGTAGGACTTCATAGTGATTAGGCAATCACTATGAAGATTATGCAATCAATAAGATTAGGTTCTGCGGGTTTACAGAGCAACGGATGTTTTGCTTTTAGAAAATTATTATTATTATTATATACTTTATTGTATACCACAAAAAAAAAACATACAGGACAAACGTTCACAAACATAAGTTTACAATGGGCGGTCTTATCGCACTAGGCAATGTCTTACAGACAATCTTTGGATGGACTGAACGATAGGAGAAGAATTTAGGGCTGTCAGTGTACAAAATATCAAAAATAATATTACTTAGATTAATAAAATACAATACATACATAAAATATTACATAATATACTCCTCCTCGCGTCGTGTTCCTCATTACTGAGGGTCGTGACTCCCGCGACAGGAGATCAACTTTTCTCTGACGATGTTTCTCCATCTGTGTCTGTCCTTGGCGACGTGGAGTGCATCGTGCAGCTTGGTGTTCAGCGTTGCACGTATTTGGTCAGACCATCTGATGGGCTCAAGGCCCCTCGGCCTCTTGCCTTCGACCTTGCCTGTGATCACCAGCTGTTTGAGGTTATGATTGCATACGGGCAATGTGACCAAAGAACTCCAGGATTCTTCGCAGGCAGGTGGTGGAGAGCCTGGCCTTGACGTTCAGTTGTCGAAGGATAGACTCTTTTGTGCGGAACGCAGTCCATGGAAAGCAGAATGCATACATAATATACTAATATATATCAAATATATAAAAGAGAAAGGAGAAGAATAAAAAATAATTATAGTGAAAGGTCCTCCTTCCCCATTTTCTTGAACGTTGTATAACACTTAGACAAACTGAAACTGAAAACCCACTCAGCAGTCTGTTATGTATACGGCCGCTTGAACAACGAGGCAGAGGTATGAAATTGTATGACTGCTACAGATAGGCGCGATTCCACAATGAAACATTGATGAGACAACATGTTTTCCTAATCATTTCGATTTATTTTTGTGAAAACACGTTGTCCGTGGGTTCATTGAAGGGTCAACAGTACACCAAAAATAAAGTATCTGCCAATGATATTCTAGTTAACAGATATGTTATGAGCTCGCACAATGTCAAGACACGAATACGTCCTTATTGGGACGTCTTTAGTCTATGTCACGCATGGCGAAGAGCGATACGCTTTGTTGAAACAAAAACATAATTTTAAATGCCATCGTGTGTATTTAGAAGGTGTACCAACTGGAATACCAAAGTACATAAAACTCATACCATTATAGTACGCAATAGACCTCAATTTACTAATTTATTAAAACTTTTCCTAATATTCTGATATTTTGAGGTTAGAAAAAGAAAGAGATGGTAAATGCATTGGTGGCCTGTATAATGTTTGTTTACATTGACACGCAAGTGACAAACACTAACTGTCTCTTTTTTTCTTGATGGTTTTATCAATGCCATCCCTTTCGACTTGTAGTGAAATGTCAGATGAACGAAAAGTGTGTATGTGTGCTGCCGCTTCTGTGCGGAACACTTTTTTCGGTTGTTTTGTGAGTGTATAACGTATCTGTTTACTAGAATATCATTGGTATCTGCACTTTGATCCTTGACTGTAAATTCCAATCATCCAAGTCTACCTTTGTAGTACTGTATGCTACTCTAAAACAGCCGTTATTACATAAAATTAGTAGCTTGCAGACAAGGCGTGTAGGTAACATAGTACTGAAACTAGTTGGAATTCCATTTAGCCAGTTAATTATTATTAGTGGAGTTAATTAGTATTTAGTTAGAGTAGTGAGGTAGCAAATTAGATGTAGGACTTCTTAGTGACGGAGTTAATAATCTAGGATCTCGAATGTGGTTGATATTGATTCCCAGAACGAGTAAAATATCACTTAAATAGATAGTCAAGAGGCTGCCGAGGTTTCATTTGAAATATCTCTGACATTCAAAATAATAAGTTATCTATCACGGAAAACTACTCATATTCCACACAGTTTTTTGAGTGGATTCACTTTAGAATATTCAATGAGACTTTTTGCTTTCAGGTTTATTGGCTTTGTAACTAAATATTTCATAAAAAGAATAGGCACGGAGTCTCAGTGCTAAGAAAGAAACTTTGATTCAAACAAATATCACTAGATGGCCGATTTGTTATTGAATTGTGCGTAAGAGATTGCCTAGTGCGATAAGACCGCCCATTGTACACTTGTATATTTGAACGTTGGTCCTGTATGTTTTTTTTGTGGTGTACAATAAAGTATAAATTATAAATAAATAATAAAATTAACATTTTCTGGAATTAAACATAAACATTGTTTGTTCTTATTTAATCAACTCTCATAAGCACAACATTATGGAATATTGGGCTCTCTAATCACATTTCAAAGATTATTTGAACGGATCATTTAAAATCGATGCCAATAGATGGCGCGGTTTCATATTTTTGAGGCATTCGTGCAATAATTTTGGTGCAATAAAACTGTAAAAACTTGAAAAAATACTATAAAAAGAATCATCAATGTATTTAAAGAAAAATATTCACGAACCGAGTAAACCCTTTTACTTGTAAGTCACTGCTAACACCTATCCATCTATCTATCGCCATGGAACGCAACCGAACGCGTTCGATGTACAAATAATTATCAGCTTAATAAGCTTATTATATTATCTGTGGTATAGGTTTTAATACAAGGCACATACAAAATGCCATAATCACTGCTTTTAGTTAAAGAATAATCAAAATGTTTAAGAAAACCAAACTCCCTGAAAATTTTGTAATCACCATCTGCCGCCCAAAGCAGCTTCACAGTGTAATGAAAATCTAAAAACTTTGCCAGTTAATAGCTAAAGTTAGGAAAAAACGAATATTCAAGGCTATGTAAATGAATGAATACATTATCTTTCGTAAAAGAATCAACATATTTTGATGTTGAATCTGTCTTCTACCGGTGAGAATTTGTTTGTTAAGTGGACTTTTTTTAAATTGTTTTTTTTTTAACTATCTTTTTCTTATTCTTCTCAACAAACTCTTTCATTTAATACCCATATTATAGCAGTGCACATGGTCATGTAGTCAAAATACCGAGTTTCCTCCGTGCTTCGGAAAGAACGTTAAGTTGTTGGTCCCGGCTGTCATTTGAAGATCTTTGACAGTCGTTACGAGTAGTCAGAAGCTTGAGATCTGACACCAGTCTAGCCAAGGGGTATTGTGTTACCCAGTTACTGGGTTGTGGATGTCAGATAGGCAGTCGCTCCTTGTAAACCACTGGTACTCAGCTGAATCCGGTTAGACTGGAAGTCAACCCCAATACAGTTAGGAAAAGGCTAGGCAGATTGATTGATCATGACAGTGCACAAAAAATAACTGGTCCTTGGGCCATCAGCCATATTGGATATAGAATGACGTCACTTAGCTAACCATACATTGTCATCCAAACTAAACGTGTATGCAAAATTGCATCTTAAGCGGTGGAGGATAACTGCTTTAAGATTCAGTTGCAAGATTTGACCCGAACACACTTACATACATACATACTTATGCAAGTTAAATAAAAGCTTATAAAATCAGGCTGTAAATGAACATTCACGAAAGACGGACCCAAAATTTCGCTGACATAATTATATTTAAACTGGGCAAAAGATAAGTAACAAAATCCCCGGAAGACTTTGATAAAATAATCAGCATCTTCCCAGAGCTGAGATACAGGCCTTTTCTCTGTTTGCAAGTTTTTAGAAAGAAAGAAAGAAAGAAAGAAAAGAAAGAAAAATTGTTTATTGTATATTTTACTGTTCGAAGTCCCATTAGGGCCGGATATAGGGGGAGGGGGGTCAAATGCACAGAGCAGCATAAATGAGGGGTGGCCAAACTGCACTAACAACCCTTTTCATTTCATCAGAAAACCTAACTTATTCGTGGTGTGGTACTAAAATTGTCAAGCTCGCTTCGTTGTCGAATGTTAATTATAAATATTGTACCTATTAGTGTATGTATTGTAAATATTCTACCGCAGACATGTGGCAGTCCGCGCTCTTTTTTATTGTGTATATTTTGTTTGTAATTTTTTTTCATAATTATTACAATTGTTGGATTCCTACGTCGGACATTATTTTAAGGCTTACTTAACTAACTTAAATTTACGTGAGTTCATCCCTCACTAAATACTATATATATATTACACACTGGCATTACAATTTTATGTTTCTATTATTCTTATCTTTATGTTATTAACTATTTTGTTTACTTATTTCTATTGATACACTGCTTATGTTATTACTATATCTATTGGTACACTTTGTGGGAAGATGCATGGCAGTGCGAGTAGACCAGCCCCGGCCGACGGTTCCGGTTATAGAACCCCGTCGTTAGGACGTTAAGGTGAGTATGACTGACTCGCTCCACCATGCAGCTTCACATGTATATATATAGTTCTCTTTAGACAGGGTGATGGTTTGGGTGTTTGGGTTGGAGTTTTTGGATGGGACTTGTTAGGTGGTGTTTTGGCTGCTGACCAGGGACTTCGCTAGCGTGAGCAAGGCCTCTATGACGACTACGTCTCGATGCTGCATGGCCGTCTTAAGATTGTAGTTGACGACCGGTTTAGTCGGCGCATCCATCGCCCTCTTAGCAAGGCGGCCTGCGGCGTCATCGGCGTCGTCGGTGTAATAGACGCAACTGACTGTATGTCTGGACACCGCCACTACCGCGTGGGAGATGCTGTCGTGGACCTGAAGCCTCCTGGACTTGGTGTTGATGATGATAACGCTGTCGTAGGTCGACCCCTGAGCCTCATGTATGGTTAGCAGGCGCGACCCCTCGCCGGACCCATATCCCTGGCTCGCAAGAGAGGCTTTCTCCCCCTGCGTATGAACCAGGAACAGGGTGTTTTGGGCAGTACCCGGTCTTTGCGCCCCTGTGTAACCTTTCACCTTCAGGGAGTGGACCCGCGACAGCAACGACTTGGAGGAGTATATACCGGGGTATATCTCACTCAGTGCAAACGCCACGTCCATTGGATTGCGGTGTGTGCAGAGAAACTCCTGGGTGATGCCAGCCACCAGGTCTGGACGGGTATACCTAAGCTCGAAAAGATTCTCCCTGTCCAAAAATGGAAGCTGGTTAACGTCTCCGACGAGGACAAGCTCGCTCGCTCCAGACAACTTTACTGCCATGACTATGGCCCCAAAGTGGTTCATAAGAGCCTCGTCTACCGTAAGACGGTAGCATTTGTCTTGGCTCTTGAAACCGTTTGCTAGGATTGAGGCCATAGTGCGCACTTTGGTCTTTGCTCGGTTTCCTAAGCGGCGCGCAAGCTTTTCTCTAAGATCTTTGGCAGCTTCTGTTGTCGTGGTTGCTATCACGTCCCTGTCCTCTTCGAAGTGCTTTACCAGCCAGGTTGTCTTACCGCAACCCGGAACTCCGTTAATCCACCTGATATTGGGTACCGCCCAACTTTCCTGTGATGCCGGGATACCGGAGGTTCCCGAAATGCAGTGTGCCATTTCCAGGATCTTATCGTCCGGCATGATTTTGGTACATTTGGCGGTAACCACTATCGGGTCGTCATTTGGCACACTGAACTTGAGTTTGCCTGAGCGCTCCGTCTCCTCCTTGTCCAGGGCCACAAAGCCACTCCTCGCGCTGTAGGCTGCCATATATGACCCCGTCATTTCCCCTTTGATGACTTGGGATGTGACGTTGTCATACACCGCTGCCCCTGCTTCCTCGAGCAGTACCCTTAACAGACCCTCTGTGTCTCTCTGGAAGGTCTGCAGGATCTTCCTGCATGTCGTAAGATTGACCTCTCTGGTCGCTTTTACAATTGCTACGTACTCGAGGAACGCGCTCTTTACGTGGTCCGTGGTACCCGACTTTACTGCGAGGGTCGGCGGGCTGACTTGCCCTTTGTCGGCTCGTGTTGGCTTAGGCTTTTGCTGGGTTGGTTCCTTTGGTGTTTTTCTGAAGAACCTCTCCAGTGCTGTCTCCTGCTTGTGAGATGGTGATGCGTAGCTGGTGCTTGGGAGCAGTGCACTGAGGAAAGTGCCAAACGCTTTCAGGCGACTCCTCGACCGGGCCCGGTTCTCCGGGTTTATGGTGTTACACTGCACCTTTGCGGCTTTTTCGGCTGCTGCCTTCTGCTGGGCCCTCTCCGATCCGCTTTGAGTGGTGGGGCTTGTTTTGGGGCTCATTGCGCTGGCTATTGGTTGTCTGGGGGCTTTGAGGAAATTCAGGGTTTCCCCTCTGTCCTCGTAGACAACAACCTCATGATGTTCTGAGGCCTTTAAACAGCCAAAGCGGTCTGCGACGTCTCCTCTCTCTCCTCCCACCACCATTGCGTCCACACTTATGGTTCGGGCCGTGGCTGACGTGTAGTCTCCTGCCTCCCTAATCTTCTGAAGCAATGAGCTTGCCTGAGCAAATGGAGTAACCTCTCCCCACTCGAGTAATGCGATTGTTTTCCCTTTAAATCGCATTAGACGGCATCGGTGAGTGGCCACTTCCATTTGAGGTAGTGCAGCATACTTGCTGCCTGTTATGCTCGTTTTGGTGGTGCTTCCGTTAATCAGGGCGGCAAGGCCCGGTGAAAGGTCTATTCGGGCCGCAGCTTGATTTGAGCCTATGCAGAAGCCTATGCCTAACTTCTCCTGTTCCCTGTTCATGAACAGAGCGACGCCTCGCAGTCTGATGCCAGGGACTCCGTCTTCTCCGCTTGCCAGGAATTGTGTGGTAGTCATGCTAGGGGCTGGTTGTAGGCTGGCTGTTGCTGCTACCGCTGCTGCTACCGTTGGTAATGGCCGTTGGTTAGATTGTGTGTGTGTAATTTGTGTATCAGTCAATGGTGTACTTGTTGTTGTTTGTGTAGTTGTGGTTGTTGTTTGTGTGGTTGTGGTTGTTTGTGTTCGATTGTGTGGTCGACTTCGCAAGGTTACGTCCGTTTTGTTGGCCTTTGCTGCGATTGTGGCGACTTTGCTCGCGAATGCCAAGAATGGAATCCTAGTAGCCGGTCTCCCCATGATGGTGTGGAGTGTGGACTGGCTAAGCTGGGTTTCGAATTTTATCTCGAGCTTCATTCTGTCTTGGCTGAACCTTGGGCATTCGAACAGCAGATGCCAGACTGTCTCTTCACAACTCGGGTCACAGACGCACGAGGGACTATCTTTGAGATGGAAGCGGTGGAGATACGCTGAGAATCCGCCGTGTCCTGTAAGGACTAGTACGTGGACGGGTGTGAGCACTGCGTCTCTGAGTGTCCTTTTCGCCGCTAGGACGTCTGGAAAGAACGCTTTCGTGACCGATCCTGTACTCGAAGACTCGTACCGCGCTTGCCACTTTCTTATAGTCCCCTCCCGAATCTTCTTCCTCACGAACGAAACGGGGACCTTGCTGTATTCTGATGTGAGTTTTGTTAGGGCTGCCTCCTTGGCCAGCTCATCCGCCCTCTCATTCCCGGCAGTTCCCACATGGGCCTTGAGCCAAAAGAGCCTCACTTCTCTGCCCTCCTCTCTGATTTCACGGACGCTTCTCTTGATTTGGAGTGCCAGGTGGTGAGTGACAGACGGTCTCCTCAGCAGGTCAAGTGACGATCTTGAGTCACTTAAGATGCTTACGGAGGCCGCCTTGGATTCTCTTGCCATCTTGACAGCTCTGAAGAGAGCGTACATTTCCGATTGGAAGACTGTGTTGTGAGGCTCCAAGCCAAAGGTGCTGAACCTTGACTCCGTCCCGTTTTCCCACCAAGTTAGGGCAGCTCCGACTTTCCCCTCTATCTTGCTGCCATCGGTGTATATTTGGGGGCCGATTACTTGGTGGGTTGCCAGGGTTTCGGGAGTCAAATTCTCTAGGCATTCATACTCGGTTGTTGTGAGTTGCGCCGGGTGGGGGTTTTTGGAGTGGTGCACGTTGCACTCCAGCACGCGGCCCAGCGGTATAAACTCTTGGGAATGTCCCTTTTTGATCTTGAAAAGGGTTGCCGCCTCGATTACCCGGAGGTCTAGGGGGAGTTGGCCTGACAGGATAAGTGCCGATGTCAGAGACACCGTGCGGTGTGCTTTGCAGATTTTCTGCGCGAAGCCCCTCTGCAGTGAGTCAAACTTTTTCCTTGTCATCAGTTTCTCAGCTGCGGGGGCCCACGCACTCGTTGCATACATCACGATGGGCTCTATCACCGACACGTATATTGTCCTGATTATTTCTCTGTTCAGACCCCAAGTCACCCTCGCCGCACATGCCAACTGCTTATAGATGTCTGCGGCCTTTCTACAGATCGCAGACACGTGCGCATTGAAGGTGAGTTTGGAGTCTATCGTGAGACCCAACAGTTTCACTTCCTCAACCAGGTTTAGCCGCGTGCCCGACATATGAAGTACCGGAACGTCGTACTTTCGCTTCCTCGTTAACACCATTGCATTAGTCTTGTGCGCGGCGAAACGTAGCTTATTTTGGACGCCCCATTCCGATACTTTGGCTAACGTGCTGTTGGCTGATTGCTGCAGGGGACTGGCTGTGAAGTCAGAGAAAACCAGGACAACGTCATCCGCGAAGGCTTGGCAGTATACCCCCATACTAGCCATTTTGTGTAGGAGTGGATCTAGGATAAGGTTCCAAAACGTCGGTCCGGCAATTGAACCCTGGACGCATCCTTTTGTGGTTCCCTTCTCGCTAGTCGCTCTGGCCCTGACGTTTCGGTCTTCTAGGTATGAGGCGACGAGAGTGTAGATATTAGCTGGACAACTCTTGGCTACCATCTGCTTCTTGAGTGCGGGCCACCACGCGTTGTCAAAGGCTCCCTCTATGTCCAGTGATATCAAAAGCACGATCTTTTTGGCTTTGATTTCGGCTCGTAAGTGCCCCACTAGAGCATAGAGGGCGTCCTCAATCCCGCGCTGTGGCATGAAGCCGTATTGGTTTGTGTGTAGTGTTGGGAGGAAGTGCCACTGTAGTCGGCCCACTAGTAGTTTCTCGACGATTTTTCCTAGGACCGAGAGCAGACCTTTAGGCCTGTACGGCTACTTAGGGCTGGTGTAGTCCTCCTTTCCTGGCTTGCGGAGAATGCACACATGGGCGACCTTCCACTGCTTCGGGAAGTGTGACAGCGACAAACACTTGTTTGCTATCGCTAAGAACACTTCCCTATCGCAGTTTATTGCCGCTATGCAGATGTCTGCTGTTAATCCGTCGGGACCGGGGGCTTTTTTCGGATTTTGGTTCTGGAGAACCATTTCCAGCTCCGCGGTCGTGAAGGGCGGATCGTCTGCAGACAGACCTTGGGGGTTTTTCTCCTCCGCTAGCCTCCTTAACGCAGTGTGGTAGGGTTGTTCGGCATCCGTTGAGTCGTCGGGGTAGAAGGTTTTTGCCAGAAGATCCGCAGATTGCTCTGGACCGAGCGTCTCGCCTGCGTTGTTTCTCAGGAGTGCGTCTTCCTTTCTTCTGGCTGTCTTCCTTATTACCCTGTAGATACCGTCCCACATGCTCTCTCGGTCCTGCTTCGTGCAGAACTCCTTCCAGTTGGCTGTGGCTGCTTCCGTTGCTGCTGTCGTGTAAGTTTGTTTGGCCAGCACGTACTCTTGGATGGTGAAGTGTCTCCGGCTTGCGGCTGCGTTCCGGATCCTCCTCTTCTTCGTCATGGCGTCTTTTTTGAGACGGTCTAGAGAAGGACTCCACCATGGGGTTGTCGAATGTTGGTTCTTGATGTAAACCCACCGCATTCATAATGTTGCAAAAATTCCTTATAAGGCGTCATTTTAAAAGGCGCCAAGGGCGGCAAATATTGTCTATGCCCGGAGCGAAGAAATTGCTAGATCGGGCCATGCCATTTCCACACGATGTCTTGCTTAATCTTTTAAAGGAAAGTGGTGATGTAATAAATTGCAATAAGCAGTGTATGATTGGGGAACACCCAAATACTCAATACAAAATTTAGTGACAGAAACGAATCGCTGCAAAACCAACTTCACGCAGTCTTGTCTGCCCTACCCTAGAGTGTAATTTAAGCCCGCGTAGGCACGGAGGGATGGGGCGACCGGTGAGCTGATGAGCAGATGGTTTGAAGGCGCGCCGCCGTGGCTGAGGCGGTGAGCGTTAAAACCATTTGCGACGATAAGCTGGCGTGGGGCCGCCCAAACCCCGCAGCGAGGGAGCCGTGACAGAAACAATGCTTGCAGCATGTTGCATGCCTGCTTGCATGCTGCGTGTCTGCTTGCAAGCTGCATGCCTGCTTAAAAGCAGGTGTTTTTATTTCGGAATTGTAATAATCGGAATTCGTATTTTTAATGTTTCGAATTATCATTAAGTCGGAGTTTTAGTTATTCGATCTATTGAAACTGATCTGATCTATTGAAGAATTTTCGACTAGTGTAACCTTGAGTTTGGAAATTCTTCGGGCTATGTTGTCTCTGGCTTCGTTGGTCTTGTCTTTAATCTAATCTAATTAGTCCATTATGTCTCAATCCTGGGCTAAGGCCTACCTCTTCCTTTTGTACACACGTCTGTCATTTTCCATCGTGGACCAGTCCTTCCTGTAAGAGTCAATTTAATTTTTTGACGAGAAATTATCCCTCAGAAATATAAAATATGTCCAAAAGGGACAGGTTTTCTAAAATCACACCACCGACTATTTATTGAACCGCACTACTATTTGTATTGAATCAATCTGTAATCACAAAAACCCTTTATCGGTAAAATAGATCTCCAACCCCGAACATAGTTACGCAAGTCAACAAAATTAAACTTTACACATTTCGAGCGAACCAATTGAAAATTCGAAAGTGCTGGCACGGTTTCAGAGCGTTCAATAGTGCAATAAAATCATTAAAACTAGTTTTCAAACTCAAATCGCCCGCTTTGTAGGAAAGTCAGTGAACAATTCTCCGATTTCCAATCGAATGAACTAGTGAATGACTTCGGCTTTGGATGTAATCGTTTGAGAAATGTTGACGTTTCATTTTGACTTCTAAATGAATGAATGACGTAAGAAACCCGTCGCCATCTTTGATTGTTTGACAGTTTTGTTCGTTTGAGTTAGGTTCTTCATCTAAGGTTTGAGTTATGTTATTTTTTTTCTGTTTCTGAATATCTACTTGATTATCTTCAATTGTTTTGTTATAAATGCAGAGTTATCGGAGGCTTTAATCAAAGTGTAATTCTTATTATTTCAAACTTATATTATATTAACTATGAGTCCGGGTTTCTTCACAATGTTTTCCTCTACTGATGTTAGTGATTTCCAAGAAAAACTTAGAAAGCAGATATGAATATTGGGAAAGTCACATTGATATTTGCCTCAATTTGAACCCAAAACCTCAAAGAACGAGGGGTGACGTCGTGGTCCACCACTTATGTTTGAATTAATAAACATGCTGAATTTTCACATAAATCTTTTATACAAAATAAATTGTGTAATATTATCTACGCAGAAGGGAGTTCCCGACCCCTAATCGGATGAAACTAAATCGAATTTTACCTGAACGTTATATCCCGTAAATAATTTGAAAATCCCCATTATTTAAACCACAGAGTAAGGGTAGAATAGAACAGAAGGGACTACAGAAGGTCAGTTCCATACAACGAGTGGTCACAGTCATAGTTAAATAGTTATTTACCGAATTCAAAAAAAAAGAGGTTATGGTTTCGACATCTACGTATGCACGCGAAAAGGAAAAATGAAAAAGAAATGTAGACAATAGTGTGTGAGAACAGGAAAATAAGAAAAGTAGACGACTTAAACTAAGTTATAAAAATTAGCGCACCTACACAAATAGTATAATGGTGGATATATCTTAATATATATAAATCTCGTGTCACAATGTTTGTCCTCAATGGACTCCCTAAACCACTTAACCGATTATAATAAAATTCGCACACCATGTGCAGTTCGATCCAACTTGAGAGATAGGATAGTTTAAATCTCAAATTATAGTCGCAATTTTAATTTATTGCTAATTATTTGTCTGTTATTATTTGACAGTCACAATAACCTGACGCTATAACTCCAGAACGCACGAACCGATTTCCACGGTTTTGCATTCGTTGGAAAGGTCTCGGGCTCCGTGAGGTTTATAGGGTAAGTAGGGTAGGGTAGGTAGGGTAGGGTAGGTAGGGTGGGTAGGGTAGGTAGGGTAGGTAGGGTGAGTAGGGTAGGGTAGGTAGGGTAGGGTAGGTAGGGTAGGGTAGGTAGGGTAGGGTAGGGTAGGTAGGGTAGGTAGGGTAGGTAGGGTAGGTAGGGTAGGTAGGGTAGGTAGGGTAGGTAGGGTAGGTAGGGTAGGTAGGTTAGGTAGGGTAGGTAGGGTAGGTAGGGTAGGTAGGGTAGGTAGGGTAGGTAGGGTAGGTAGGGTAGGTAGGGTAGGTAGGGTAGGTAGGGTAGGTAGGTAGGGTAGGTAGGGTAGGTAGGGTAGGTAGGGTAGGTAGGGTAGGTAGGGTAGGTAGGGTAGGTAGGGTAGGTAGGGTAGGTAGGGTAGGTAGGGTAGGTAGGGTAGGTAGGGTAGGTAGGGTAGGTAGGGTAGGTAGGGTAGGTAGGGTAGGTAGGGTAGGTAGGGTAGGTAGGGTAGGTAGGGTAGGTAGGGTAGGTAGGGTAGGTAGGGTAGGTAGGGTAGGTAGGGTAGGTAGGGTAGGTAGGGTAGGTAGGGTAGGTAGGGTAGGTAGGGTAGGTAGGGTAGGTAGGGTAGGTAGGGTAGGTAGGGTAGGTAGGGTAGGTAGGGTAGGTAGGGTAGGTAGGGTAGGTAGGGTAGGTAGGGTAGGTAGGGTAGGTAGGGTAGGTAGGGTAGGTAGGGTAGGTAGGGTAGGTAGGGTAGGTAGGGTAGGTAGGGTAGGTAGGGTAGGTAGGGTAGGTAGGGTAGGTAGGGTAGGTAGGGTAGGTAGGGTAGGTAGGGTAGGTAGGGTAGGTAGGGTAGGTAGGGTAGGTAGGGTAGGTAGGGTAGGTAGGGTAGGTAGGGTAGGTAGGGTAGGTAGGGTAGGTAGGGTAGGTAGGGTAGGTAGGGTAGGTAGGGTAGGTAGGGTAGGTAGGGTAGGTAGGGTAGGTAGGGTAGGTAGGGTAGGTAGGGTAGGTAGGGTAGGTAGGGTAGGTAGGGTAGGTAGGGTAGGTAGGGTAGGTAGGGTAGGTAGGGTAGGTGGAGTGGGTAGGTAGGGTAGGTAGGGTAGGTAGGGTAGGTAGGGTAGGTAGGGTAGGTAGGGTAGGTAGGGTAGGTAGGGTAGGTAGGGTAGGTAGTGTAGGGTAGGTAGGTAGGTAGGGTAGGTAGGGTAGGTAGGGTAGGTAGGGTAGGTAGGGTAGGTAGGGTAGGTAGGGTAGGTAGGGTAGGTAGGGTAGGTAGGGCAGGTAGGGTAGGTAGGGCAGGTAGGGTAGGTAGGGTAGGTAGGGTAGGTAGGGTAGGTAGGGTAGGTAGGGTAGGTAGGGTAGGTAGGGTAGGTAGGGTAGGTAGGGTAGGTAGGGTAGGTAGGGTAGGTAGGGTAGGTAGGGTAGGTAGGGTAGGTAGGGTAGGTAGGGTAGGTAGGGTAGGTAGGGTAGGTAGGGTAGGTAGGGTAGGTAGGGTAGGTAGGGTAGGTAGGGTAGGTAGGGTAGGTAGGGTAGGTAGGGTAGGTAGGGTAGGTAGGGTAGGTAGGGTAGGTAGGGTAGGTAGGGTAGGTAGGGTAGGTAGGGTAGGTAGGGTAGGTAGGGTAGGTAGGGTAGGTAGGGTAGGTAGGGTAGGTAGGGTAGGTAGGGTAGGTAGGGTAGGTAGGGTAGGTAGGGTAGGTAGGGTAGGTAGGGTAGGTAGGGTAGGTAGGGTAGGTAGGGTAGGTAGGGTAGTAGGGTAGGTAGGGTAGGTAGGGTAGGTAGGGTAGGTAGGGTAGGTAGGGTAGGTAGGGTAGGTAGGGTAGGTAGGGTAGGTAGGGTAGGTAGGGTAGGTAGGGTAGGTAGGGTAGGTAGGGTAGGTAGGGTAGGTAGGGTAGGTAGGGTAGGTAGGGTAGGTAGGGTAGGTAGGGTAGGTAGGGTAGGTAGGGTAGGTAGGGTAGGTAGGGTAGGTAGGGTAGGTAGGGTAGGTAGGGTAGGTAGGGTAGGTAGGGTAGGTAGGGTAGGTAGGGTAGGTAGGGTAGGTAGGGTAGGTAGGGTAGGTAGGGTAGGTAGGGTAGGTAGGGTAGGTAGGGTAGGTAGGGTAGGTAGGGTAGGTAGGGTAGGTAGGGTAGGTAGGGTAGGTAGGGTAGGTAGGGTAGGTAGGGTAGGTAGGGTAGGTAGGGTAGGTAGGGTAGGTAGGGTAGGTAGGGTAGGTAGGGTAGGTAGGGTAGGTAGGGTAGGTAGGGTAGGTAGGGTAGGTAGGGTAGGTAGGGTAGGTAGGGTAGGTAGGGTAGGTAGGGTAGGTAGGGTAGGTAGGGTAGGGTAGGTAGAGTTGGGTAGATAGTGTTAGGTAGGGTAGATGAATGTTTGGTGTTTTTATGGCAAAACAAAGTTTGCCGGGTCAGCTAGTACAAATATAAATACATAATTGTATAATATATATAAAGTTCAGACTTGAGAGGATAGATAATGCCCTTTTAAACTTTTTTTTTCAATAGTGAGATAGTACTTATTAAATCTCTGATGCTAGTGGGAAGTGAGTTCCACAATCTTATAGCATGTACAGAGAAGGAATAGGAATAGTAACTGGTTTTATGTGGATGGGATTTAAGGAGAGATTTGAGATGTGATCTGCATAGTGCATCTCTGGGGCGAGCGTAAGAGAATCGCTCACGCAGGAAGGAAGGATAAGAGGGGTTATGCAAGATGTTGAACAGGAGACATAAAATCCGAGTGTTCCTACGAAGACGGATTGGGAGCCACTTGAGTTCCTTGCGAAGGTGAGAAACATGATCATACTAACGTAGACCAAAAACAAAGCGAATACACAAGTTTTGCAAGCGCTCAAGCTTGTTTAATAGCTCCTCGCGAAAGTTATTTTTGCTCTTTTTAGTGTTTTGCTTTGGAAGTCGGTTATTTTTTTGTGAAAAAGTTTTTTGTGATGGTGTACTAAAACTAATAAAATGAGAGAAATCTTTCTTTTCGTGTGTGGTGTGGCCACCTCTGATGTCAGAGTTAATTAAGCCACCTCTGGGAACCCCACAGGCCTCTGACTTGGCTATTTCAGACTTACATTAACTATATAAGTCCACGTTTCCTCACGATGTTTTCCTTCACCGTTTCCTGTGATGTCCAAGAATGAGAGAAATAAAAAGTTTTTACTGTAATCAAAACTTGGAAGTAAAATTTGGGCCATTTTCCGGAGATCGATTGAACTGGAATTGAGCACACACCTTTGTTTCTTGTGACCATGCATTTTTTTAAAATATGAAAGCGTGTTTTTGCTCCAAGCCTGATAAATCACCCTTTACTGCTACACTAAAGGTCTATCCACACATATCAGGGCCGTGCCCGGGAAGTGGACGGACCGTACTCAAAAAATATCGGTGTGTACATTTTATATGAACTGGATCACACATGTCCGTGCACGGGCCAGTGACGAAGCTTCAATGCCTGGGCCCTGCCCTGTCACGTCCCGGGCACGGCCCTGATATGTGTGGATAGACCTTAACTCAGCATTGTCACAATGTTAGTGTCAAAAATTTAACTGAACTAAAAATGTGTACAATAAATAATACAGATTTGATTTATATTTCCTAACATATAATTTTCTGTGCGGTACTCTGCTCTGTGCCGGGGTAGTAATGTTCCGAGTTAAATCTAATAAATAAAACACAAAAATTGTTTCTATGTACGTTATAGACTTTGAAACCATCCAACCGATTTGCTCAAGTGATAAAATAGAATTTTCTGTGCAGTACTATGCTCAGTGCCGGGGGCCTGAGTTAATCCTAACATATAAAACAACTACTTATGTCCGTTATGGACTTTGAAACCATCAAACCGATATGCTCAAGTGCTAAAATATAATTTTCTGTGCAGTACTCTGCTCAGTGCCGGGGGCCTGAGTTAATCCTAACATATAAACCACAAAAAAAAAATACTACTTATGTCCGTTATAGACTTTGAAACCATCCAACCGATGTGCTCAAGTGCTAAAATATAATTTTCTGTGCAGTACTCTGCTCAGTGTCGGGGCCTGAGTTAATCCTAACATATAAAACACAAAAAAATACTACTTATGTCCGTTATAGACTTTGAAACCATCCAACCGATGTGCTCAAGTGCTAAAATATAATTTTCTGTGCAGTACTCTGCTCAGTGTCGGGACCTGAGTTAATCCTAACATATAAAACACAAAAAATACTACTTATGTCCGTTATAGACTTTGAAACCATCCAACCGATGTGCTCAAGTGCTAAAATATAATTTTCTGTGCAGTACTCTGCTCAGTGCCGGGGGCCTGAGTTAATCCTAATATATAAAACACAGAAAAAATACTACTTATGTCCGTTATAGACTTTGAAACCATCCAACCGATGTGCTTAAGTGTTAAAATATTATTTTCTGTGCAGTACTCTACTCAGTGCCGGGGGCCTGAGTTAATACTAATATATAAAACACAAAAATAGATTCTACCTATGTCCGTTATTATGTCCGTTATACACTTGATCACATACTTCAACTCATAACTTCTATGCAGTACTGTGCTCAGTGCCGGGGCCCTGATTTAATCCTAATAAACAAAAAAAACAAACTACGTATGTCCGTTATAGACTTTGAAACAATCCAACCGATGTGCTCAAACCGGTTTCATTAGATAGCCAATAATGCGAAGATGGTTTTAGAAAACTTAAACAAACAAAAAATAAATAAACAAAATTTCCTATTTTCCAACAAATAAACAAAATGTATTTCTTTTTTTAGCGAAGACGCACACGTCCGGTATCCGATAGTAAAGGTAATAATTTGAAAACTGAAGACTAGACTATATTTATAAAGAGGGCAAGCGCACTCGCGAACATGTGCCTGGTTGGAGGCTCTAGTTTAGTCTCCATAGGATCGCCTGGTTAAGCAGTAGCCAATCACTCTGATTGAACTGCAAGACGTACCTACATAAAAAAAGAAAAAGAACACTCTCGACCACCATTTGTTTGAGATACGCTGTACGTACGCGTCATGTGTGGATGCGCCTGTTTCCGCTCCTTGTTTGGAGCCGACCTTCTGTACTTCATATTTAATACTCAAGGGGATGAGCAGAGAAATAATAAATTAAGACGGCGTCAGCCCCCTGTCCCTTCCAAATCGGAGTTTCTGGGTCAAAATTGCGAAACTTAAGCCGTTTTGTGACTCCAACTTGGAATGAATTTGGATGTAGACTGATTTTCTGTTTGGGTGTCATGTCAGTGGTATTTAGAAGCAAATGTAAATAGGTCAAGGGCTGTACTACGAAGTTGTTAATGCCATCATGATTCCGTTGTAAAACAAGTAAAAAGTCAAAATTTAAAAACCCCAGACAGATATTTATTTCATGCTACATAATTTATCTAGTACATAGTAGATACGCTTCGATCGGCAATCCATTGAACACGTAATTATGACACGATATCTTGCGAAAACACCCCGATTCAAACAGTTAAACGCCCATAACTTTTGAACGGCTGAATTGATTTTATTTAAACATAGCTAAGAACACTCTCGATAAAATCACCTTTCAAACAAAAAAAACTAAATCAAAATCGGTTCATCCGTTTAGGAGCAACACACCTCAAACTTATAACACCCCTCTTTTTCCGGCGGGGGTTAAAAAAGGGCTAGTGCCACTCGTCTTGTATTGCTTCCACTATCCTTACTATATCACATCATATCACACTAATGTTATAAAGGCGAAAGTTTGTGAGTGTGTTTGTTATTTCTTGGTCAATTTTTTTATCAATCTATGAATGTATGTATGTATGTTTGTTCCAGAGACCAAACGCGTTGGCCGATTTTGATGATTCTTACTTCAATCGATTCGTCTTTACCTTGCGAGTGTCACTGGCTACAATAAAATAGGAAAATATAAAAATGGCGGTTTCGGGCGCCATATTGTGTGGGACCGATTCCTTTTTTCTTTCTAACCTAGTGTGGAGTATCAAAATAAAGGGTTTTATGAGGTGATTTCAAAAATATACATCACTTACCTATATGTTTAAATTAAATTAAATTTATTGCCACACACACATGTTACATCAGATATATAATTTACACAACGGAAAAAAAAAAACATAAATAAACAACACAACACAATGGAATTGGCCAGGGCCCCTAAACTAGGCATATCCTGTATCTTGGTGGCCCAATTAAACAAAATTTTGAGTAGGCAGATTGGATGTTCTGTGTCACACAGCACAGTGTTATCAATTCTACAGTATTATAAAACAAATTATCAGAATTAAAGACAATAATCAAAATAAATAATTACATTAAAATATTATAAAATTAAGAATAGGTATGAATCAAAAAGAGTACCTGATTCGAAAAAAAAAATGTTAACTAAAAAGTTACCAATAAAAAAATGTTAATGATTTTCTTCTTGTTAGTTCGCTTCTAAAGCAGTCGGGTTTTTTGTTTTTTTTTTAATTAACTTTGTTTACCATAAATAACTCTTGAAGGTAAATCTATAGATTACACATGGTTTCTCCTCCATCCATCTTGTCGGACGATAATATTTTTAATATTACCTCCATCACGTACAGAATTGCCGAGGTTAGTGGCTACCCACAAAACTAACCCATATCTACCTTTTCAGTAAGGGTCACGTTAACAATATAAAATAAAATATGAAAACCACACGGTTATGCGTAGTTTTGGCTGAAACATCTTCCGGAGACCGGAGACCGGACTGAAACCCACGTACCCTTATTTTACATATAATAATAGGAGTACGGGTCGCGAACTTTTATATTATAACAATGAAACATGTAGGAGACATGCTGCAATGTGAGACGGTGCGACAACACTTTTTTATAGAAAAACAATTAAAGGTTCCAATAAAAAAAAAACATTTCAAACAAATACTACCGACTTCCAAATAAACGCACCGAGCAGCATGGGTCGATCTTCAAGGTTAAGCAACGCTTGACGAGGTCGGTCCGTGGATGGGTGACCATTTCAACATACCGAGTTTCCTCCGTGCCTCGGAAAGCCGTTGGTCCCGGCTGTCATTTGAAGATCTTTGACAGTGGTTACGGGTAGTCAGAAGCCTTAGACCTGACACCAGTCTTGCCAAGAGGTATCGTGTTACCCAGTTACTTGGTTGTGGAGGTCAGATAGGCAGTCGCTCCATGTAAAACACTGGTACTCAGCTGAATCCGGTAAGACTGGAAGCCGACCCCAACAATAATTGTGATAAAGGCTAGGCAGATGATGATGATGATTTTACAGCAACTTAATACTATGGGTAAAGGCGGTCTTATCGCTGACAGCGATATCTACCAGAAAACCTTTGGATGGACTAAAGATAAAACAGGGGTAGCCTACGGTCGGTGTACTGCTAACTACATAAAAAAAAATATATTAATACATAAAAATTATATAGCTATATAAAATACTATACACAAACTTACAAATAAACATACATAGATAATATTACATGTAACAAAATTACAAAGAAGGGGTGAACAATGAAAGAAGAAATTAGATAGAAACAGAAAAATATTAAAGAGAAAGGAAATGGCAACGGACATGAAACTCAACAGTTATTCTTTTAGAAAAAAGTGTTTTACAAGTATTTGGTTACATCATTCTTGTTGTAAAAATACATATATGTGAGAACGATGTAAAAAGACGTGCATGTAAAAGCGTCTAGAGTAAATAAATCAATAAAAATTCCAATAAATACGTAATTAAAAACAGGCCGTGACAGCTAAGCTATGACCAATCCCAACTGATGGCGCCCGTATTTTTTGCAATATCACTGTGCATCATAATTATCACCATTTTAGCCGAAAGACGTCTACTGCTGAACTTATACAACCCCTAGCGTCGCCACATTGACCGATCCCGTGCGTCCCGCCTTAACCAAGTCATCGTCATCAAGGCCAGGTCATCAAGTAACATTGGTGCGTTGTCTATTCCTAGTCACGCATATATACGGGAGCTTATTTTAAATGTAACAATAGGAATATGGGTCGTGTACTTACAAATAACAATGAAATAGATACAGCACCGTTTAGGGAATTATATTTACACGTGTGATCTTTTTATTTTATATACTTTGTCCTACTTTTCAGGATAGGTCATTGGAGTACAATTGGGATTTAATGGTCGACCTGTCTAGCCTTTTAATGTGGTATTGTTACCTAAATATTGGGTTGTGGAAGCCGGGCGGCATCATTCTACAAGTCCATGATTAGACCACAAAATACGTAAGCGGCGGCGCGCCGCAGACAGAGAGTCCACTACGAACAAAGCGTCATTTTGCACACACACATTGACATTGTCATTTTACAGGGTATATTGGGCAATATTGGACCGAGCTCAGTCGCGGCTGTCACGAGTGGTTTGTGCGAGCGTTTGTCAAATCATTGAGTCGTGATCTTTAATGGATGTTTGATGCTTTGTCTACCCTCTAAGGCATGTAAGCATAATATGAAGAATGTTTAGACGAATCCATGTATTTATGTTTGTAACTTATACAACTACTCTTTTTTTTTATTCGGAATCAAGACACAGTAGCAACCCTAGTAAATCTATCAAGTTTAGCTGTCAATTTTCGAAACTGTTGGAGTGGCCTTTCTGTATACTTACTATTTTGTGATTAGACCTGTCATCCTGTATGGATCAGAATGTTAGGCTGTGAAAAAGATGCATTAAAAGAGATTGCATGTAGCAGAGATGAGAATGTTGAGATGGATGTGCGGCGTGGCGAGATTGGATTAAGTGAGAAATGAGTGTTTAAGAGGCAGTTTGAAAGTGGCGACGACAGAAAAGTTGAAGGGAAACCGTTTGTCCTGGTATGGTCGAAGATGGTCCCAGACACCTCGTAAGGGGTTGCCTGGTATAGTGTGCCGCCTTATATAACGTAATGTTGGTGAAGGTGGCCACTATATAAAATCTCAGTAGACTAATAGGGGTATGTCCTGGTATGGTTATGTGATGAGGAGAGATGAAACGCATGTTACTAAAAGAGGGAGAGTAAGGCCAAAGAAAAGATAGATGGACTGTCTCAGGAGTGATATGAAAGAAAAGGGAGTCAGTGATAGCGTGACGGGGGACAGGACGGTATGGAAGAAGAAAAAGTATTGTGCCGACCCCAAGTAATATGGGATAAGGTCAGGTAGATGATGCTGATAAAGTTGACTAGCTTCTTCCTGTGGCATTGCTCCAATGGCCTCTTCCGCAGGCATCGTGATTTTTTTCTGGATAAAAAGTAGCTTATGAAAGAAAGAAATAAAGAAGAAAGAAAGAACACACATTTATTTGACACAAGCCACTACAGCACACACCATAAAAATAAACTTAATATGACACTTGTGTGTGAAAGTGTATATTTCTATCGAATTTATATCTAAATGTTTTGTATTATTGTTGTATTAATAACAGTATATTTTTAATTGTTACATTCAACTGAACAATTTTGCATGCCGTAAGGTAAAATGTACCGGGACTGTCTACAAAAAATTACCATCTTATATGTATACCTACATTATTGGCAATAAATGATTCTGATTCTATCTGTGTGAGAATTTCACGTAATTGGATAGGCACTTCCAGAGATATTTTTTGGCAGCCTGTTCTTCTTACACCTTTCAAAAGTTCTGATCCAGTTTTGGCGTATCTAGTTCGTACTGCCATCTCCTTCACGGTCTGCCGTGACCCCGTCTCACTATCTTCTGAAGAATACCTTTACACAAAAAATGTGTATGTAGTTTTATGAGCAGTGGTAGCCCCTTGGTATCGGCCGCGACTCACAAGTTGTAGGTCGTGGTTTCGAGCCCAGGCAGGCGCTTTACTTTGTGTTAATTATTTCATCACCACTGCTTTCAAAACGGTGATGGAAAACATCGTGAGGAAACCAGCATTTCTAGAAACAAAATTTCGAAGGCATGACATCCACCAACCCGCACTGGGCCCGCGTGGTGGATTAAGGCCCATTCCCTCTAATCCAGATAGTACTGTGTACCATCAGTGGGAACATTAATAAGCTGCTGAATGATGATGATGCAGGTTTATGTAATAAAGCGGGAATACTTTCATAGTGCGAACAGCTGAGTGGTATTCCCTGCCGGAGTCTTTGTTTCCTTATTCTTAAAGCCTATGGGGTTTAAGCCAAGAGTGAACAGGTTACTTCTAGGCAAGCGTGCTTCAGCGTCGACCACATTATCGCTTGCAATCAGGTGAGATAGAGGTCAAACGCGAGCATACCGTAACTATAAAAGTGAATAAAAAGCTTTTTATGTATCTCTTTTTCGTTTTGGTAGGTACCTCCAATTACAATGAAAATCATTTATAATTAAAGTACATCTTATGACGATTCTAATAAGCCCAAACACGACTGGGATACTTTGTCTTATTTCGGAGTTCCAGTGCCAAAATTCTTCATCATCAGATCAGTTCGATAGTAGGTACCATTTTCAACAGTTTGTACCATTTATTTGCTTATTGGTTAACTATTCAAGTTATCTTATACCCGTGACATACTTATCATTAAGTAGTTCCAGTGGCCATCTGTGGTCTTCTTCATCAGTTCCGCTTCACTATAAATATGATACTTTCTGAGTGCAAATGATTTTATTGTTGTAAATTGGGGTTACTTCATATCACAATGAAAACACAATAAGGGTATCAAAGTAATCCCATTTTAATTTTAACGTTGATAAGCAAATTTTTTTTCGCCCGACCTATTGAACAAATTATAATTTATATTAGAGAATATGAAACTTTAAGGTTGCCCGAATCGGCGGCACGAACTACTTTGTGGCCGGGGTTAAAATGCATGCTATCTGATCAGACAACAAGTACGAAAGGGAAGCTGTAATGAGCAGTAAGAAGCTAGTTCGCGACCGAATACACAATCATGGTAAAAAAAAAAAAAATGGATGATGATTAGGAATGAAAAGTAGCTAGTGAAATTTTATAAACAGACCTTTGGGAGTATGATCATGGAAAACTACTGAATGTATTTGTTTAAAATAAAATTATTTGCATTTTTAAACTACTAATCTGGTAGTTTAAAAATGCAAATATGGTGCATTTTTGGTAACTGTTTTGCAGTTTTTCTCCTTTTTAACCGACTTCCCAAAAAGGAGGAGGTTTCTCAATTCGACCGTATATATTTTTTTTTTATGTGTGTTCGCGGATAACTTCGTCGTTTATGAACCGATATTGATGATTCTTTTTTGTTGGAAAGGAGATATCCCAAGGGTGGTACCCATGATAAGGAAACCAGGATCTGATGATGGAATCCTAGAGAAATCGCGGGAACTCCTCAAATATTATAGGCATGCATGTAGCGATTTTAGTATTATCATCAATAATGTACTCAGAAAGTATCATTTGGTGAAGTGGAACAACGAAGAAGACCACAATGGCCACTAGAAACCCGAAATAAAACAATGTATCCTAATCGTGTTTGGGCTTATTGGAATTGTCATAAGATGTACTTTGGCTATAAATGATTTTCATATTGATTGGAGGTACCTACCAAAACTAAAAAGAGAAAAATAAAAAACTTTTTAACAAAAAATCAAACCGACTTCCAAAACAAAACACTTCAAAGAGAAAAATAACTTTCTTTTCCGAAGTCGGTGTCGAATAACGGAAAACAATGGGTACAAAAGACACCGACTTCGGAAAAGAAAGTTATTTTTCTCTTTGAAGTGTTTTTTATGGTATTTATTTACGGCTAAAGATGCGTTGAAATTAGTATTGAAATATGGAACGACGCTCATAACTTTTAAATACACGATTTTTTTACTTTTTTGTTTCCATACAGGGTTAGATAATGATGAGACAAATTGTCATTTATTTTTATTTTGAACGTACACCGTTAAACAGTGGTGTAATCGCCATACTGCGTTTGTATGGAAGAATGATTGACTAGGGCCACCTTAGGTGAAGTAGCCAACACTGCACTTTTAATTTTTATGTCAGATGTCAATTTCAATTTCAAACTTAACAATTTAACTCCGTTTTGGTACCAACATATAAAACCTAATAAAAATAATTGATATCAAAGGAGCAATAACTTCTTAGTATTAACACCACATTCCTTATTTTTATTCGAAAGCTTCAGGTTATTCAAATTACCTTTTACAAAAGATATAAAAGTTACATTTATTGCCGCTAGATACAACATTCGGTAAATGTGCTGTCTTATTGGAAAAAAGTTTTTGATATGTACGGAGTTTATGCTAAAGAATTAAACGTAGGAATTTATCTTGACATAAATTACTATTTAGTCCGTCATTTATTTTTTCTTTTGCCATGTAATTTTTTTTTTGATCGTTATGTAAGTATGCATGTATGCATTTATTTTCACTTGGTCCCTCAGGTTCTGCAAAAACCCCAAAATATTTTAAATAAAAATAAGTTCAAAAATTACCGATTAACCCGACTACTGTAAACTAAGGAAAAAAAAATGAACAAAAAAAATACCTCTCAAAAGTATGAAAAAAGAAAATGATCCCTTAAATTTATCGTTTTTGGAGCGTGATTTTTCAGTCCCTATAGCCGAAATGCCAAAATTTAAGGGATTTATCACGTGACATTTCGATAGCGCTTATCAATTCCATACATTTTTGACATTTTACTAATCCCTATAGCGACTTCTTCATTGATAGTAGAGTGACAATGGTCAAGAAATTTTTATTTTTTATTTTTTTTGTTGTGTCTTGATTTTGAAAGCGGTATTTCTGGGCATGGCTCATATTGTTAGGAGCGACCCGGTTCCCGACACCGGTAAACAACAATTTTATACATTTTAAATTAAAAACACATTTAAAAATGTAAAGAATAGTAGCCTACCGGTTTTATAATGTGTTTTTCATTTCAAAATGTACTTAACCCGGCGAGCGTCGGGTTGGGTGAATTTCACCCAAAGCAATTTCTTTTGCTCGATAATTTAATTCATGGCGCTAAGTAATTCTGTGCTATTCAGTAGCTGGGCAGGGGGGATTAAAGAAGCTACGAGTGATAGGATTTGGTTATCCATTACTCGGCGAGCTATTTAGATGACGTCGAAGTGGTCGCGGATGAGTTTTACCCACCTAGCGCTTGATGTTACTATGTAGTCAAATCAAATATGAACGCGCAAGACTTCTTAAAATATATTTATTTAATTAAATACACGTGTGCTCAGCATGAGCGTTACAATAATATGAAGAACACTTAAATCTAAGTTATATGGGCTATTATAATAGTGGAAAGGCTTAAATGTGTGTGTCCTTGTCTGGACCTCACAGTGATTCAGTAACAGAAAGTCACACGCAATTCAGAGCTCACTTTTAATTGATTTAGTAATCCTTACTTGGTAATTTTATTACAAACATATTGTAATCTTTAATTTTAGAAATCAGTTGCAGTTGATAACCTATTTAAGCGGCCATAAATCAGATTTTAATAGGGTCAAGCTTCACTGGGTGACCAACTGCTCCAGTCAATTGTTGGCTACGCATAACTATGTTGTTTTGGTTTTTGTTGTTTTTTTGATTACAATTATTTGAAAATAAAGATCAATCAATTAAGATTGAAGCTGTTACGATTTTTTTTGTATGAATGAAAACTCTAAAGAATGTTAATTTTTTTATGACAATATAATTAATTTTGTTCTACAAACGAGAATATAAAGTGTTTTACGTTAAATTAAGAAAATAAAAAATAAAACGTTTATTCATCTCCACAAATTACATCCTATATTAACTATTTACGTTGACAGATATACTTACAAATTGTTGTTTAAATTGTGTTGACAAATATGTTAACTATATAATTGCTGACCTACACTATTTACCTACCCTACCTACCCACCTACCTTACCTACCTTACTACCCTACCCTACATTCCCTACCCTACATTCCCTACCCTACATTCCCTACTTACTCTACCCTACCTACCTACCAGTCTTTTTTGTAGGTAACAATGAGTACTTCAATCATGAAGTACATAATTTTTTTGTATAGTCAAAGATTTTCTCAGCGGGCAAAATTTTGCTACTTTGGGTTACATTATTGCAACTTTCTTTTTTTTTTAAATTAAGTTCAAGCGTATAGTATATTATTTATAGATATATATCTGGTTTTGGTCAGCCAGCTCGTGAATGTTTATCCTCCGACTGCACAGCATGATTTTTTTCTTGTTTCGCTTCTTAAGCAGCCGTTTTTTTATTTTTTGGATTTTTTTTTTTGCAATTTGGACATTGTATTTAAGGCCATCCCTCTACGTCGCCCAATACACAATATCTTAGCTTAGCTGTAATAGTCTCAAACTCTTTCTAACACTAGTCTTGTATCTCCCACGGATATGGCACATCATATACTAGACTATTCTTAGTTTGTGTTTCACCAATATTAGGTTTACAACGAGAGTAATCTATTTCTGTATATAAATGTTCTTCTGGAATCTTGATTTCTGCTCTTCCTGGTGTTTCATAACATGCCTCGTATTGATTGTCACTTTTATTTTCGGGTGATGTTGAACTGTCATTCTGCTTTGTCGAATCTCCGTATGGGCACTGAAAATATAGCATAAAAGTCTTGGTTTTTTTTTACAAACCGTGCCAACGTAACTAGCATTTTTCGTCTGATTAAACTGATTATTTTCCTACGAACATCGATCGCGTTCGGTTCCGTTCCACGGATATAGATGGTGTTAGCAGCGACTTGCAAGTAAAAGGTTTTACTCGGATCGTGTATTTTTTTAAATACTGTCTTCATTTGTTTTATAGCATTTTTTTGCACTTTTTCACAGTTTCATTGTACCAAAAATAATTGAGTGGATGCCTCAGAAATTTAAAACCACGCCATCTATTGGAATCAATTTTAAAAGATCCATTCAAATACTCTTTGAAATGTGAATTAAGAGCCCAATATTGCTTAATTTTGTGCTTAGGAGAGATAGATAAACAAGAACATACATTTTATATGATCGCCTGTAGAAAAACTTAATATATCGAAAAACTCAATAAAAAATGAAATTGATCACGCCATCTAGCGCAATTTTTTGGTCCAAATTTTATTTCTTCGCGTTGGGTGCCAAAGGTATGGGTTAAATCTTGCAACTAAATTTTAAAACAGTAATGCCCAACTAAAAGAGCATTGGTGGCCCGGTGGTACGAACTCAGGCAGGTATTCTACTTTGTGTAAATTATTTCTTCACCACTACTCTAAAAACGGTGAACGAAAACATCGTGACGAAACCGGCATGTCCTAGAACCAAAAATTGGCAGACATGTGACATCCATCATCCCGCACTGCACCCATGTGGTAGATTAAAGCCTATTTTCTCTCCCACAGAGAAAAAGCCCGGAAACATTAAAAGACCAATGATTATGATGATGATGAATCCCCAACTGATTGAGCAAAAATTTTGCGTAAAAAATACTTTTATAACATGGAAAAACTTGCCAACATGGATCTAAAACATGGCTTTGTGTATTTTCGTTTACGCTGTGAAACTGGAGTGTTTAAGTTAGCCTTTTTTGTTATAAATGAATAAGCTACATACAATGATTTTCAAATAAACAGATACGTTATACACTCACAAAACAATTGAAAAAAGTGTGCCACATACATACTTTTCATTCATCTAACATTAAAAAATATTTATTTTAATCAATAAATAAAAAAAATTACAAATACACACGATGGCATTTATTTTATTTTGTTTTTGTTTCAACAAAGCCTATCGCTCTTGGCCATGCGTGACATAAACTAAAGATTAAAAGTCACAATTGTGACCTATTCGAGTCTTCAAAATGCGCGCGCTCATAATATATCTGTTTATTTGAATATCATTGGCTACATACCTCAATATGGCGTTTAGTATTCCTCGTCCTCCTGAAGCAGCAAGCCACGCCAGTCACCGCTACCATGACAAGCACGGCTCCTACAGAACTGCCGAGGATTAACGGTAAAGACTTGCTGTCTGTATCATCTGATAGTGTATCACCTGAAATAAAGCAATTTATACTAAAGAGTCTTTAAAAACCACTCTCGACATGATTGGTGAGCATCATCGTTATTTCTGTGCACGAGAACCTAGGTTCGACCACATAAGTTTATCTGGTCAGGTTCTAAGGGCACAACGGGAGTGAGGAAACCAAGTAAGCGAACTAAGCCCCCATCATCCCGTTCATGTTAGGTTCATTTCGACCCTGCAGACAGAAAAAGGAGTTCCACCCAGTGTGGTTTCGTTTGCATATATTACTTACGACTGCAATTTAATACGAATATGATAAAATACGAAACACGATTTGCTTCTCTTTTAATAATATTGCTGCAGATATATTTAATTTCCTAAGACATCATGTTGCCACATATTGGGTCGCGGATAAATTTTGAAAGAGATTTACCGCGGCCCTGGCTCAAGCAACTTAAGGAACACGGATGGGTTTTAGTCAGTAAAAGTATGACCTAAAGCGAGCGAAGTCATTGGATGATTTTTAACCCCAAAAGAATAAATAAAAAATATACTGCCCAATATTACTAGCTGATCAATTCAGAAATTATTGTCGACCACTAGAAGCAGATCAATTCATTTTATTTAGCTTTACCTGTCCCGGTGTCTGTAATCAAATCTTGCAAGTTAAATTTGAACCACTTTCTAGTGTTCGATTGAGCTAAAATTTGCATACATTTTTGTTTCTTTTTCTTGCTCTCTTTATGCGTCTACACTAAGATGATTAGTACATAATCGAATGTGTATCAGTGAGGTCTTCGCAGTCATCAAAATAGTTTGACAACTGCGAATCCAAAACAGCCACCAGCGCCCTATTTTTGTTATGCATGGGCAAACGAGGTAATCGTGGCCTAAGTTCGGGTGGCATATAGCGATAATCCCGAATAGCACACTCCAAAGCACTCCTCAATTCCTCATTGCACTGGGTACTTACTTTTGTAACCCTGTCACTATTCTCCACGTCAGCATTGATGGCAATTTGGTTTGACTGTGGTGGTACCACAGCCTGCGACGATGGGGCAGTGACACGGTTACCCATTTCCGTTCGGAGGCGATCAAGTAATAATAATAATACTTTTATAAATACAACATACTTGGTACTGGGGCATTTTTAGTGTTGGTGGTGGCAATGTCGGCTGTAAGAGCCGTTGTAGGAGTGGCAACAGTAGTAGAGGTGCTAGTAGTAGAAGTGGTGGTAGCAGTAGTCGAAACTCTCTCGCGGAGGATCACTCTGACCTCTTTGTACACAATGTCTGCTTTACTGGGGTCTGATGGATTTGCCATCTCTTTTAAGTAACATACTATTTCATTAGTCTCGTCTTTACGAGTTACGTGCATTGTTTTCATAACAGAGAAGCCATTTGTTTGGCGTATCTTTGTATCTGAAAGAAAATTTAATGATTTAGGTATTTATTCAAATTTAAATTGAAGCTATGCTCGGAGTTCCCTTGCGTGATGGCATTAGAAATGAAGAAATCAGCAAGAAAACCAGGGTTACCGACATAGCCCGAAGAATGCCAAACTTAAGTGGCAATGGGCACATTTCTCACAGAACGGGTAGTCGTTGGGGCCGAACATTTCTGGAGTTTCGACTGCGACCCGGAAGACGTTGCGTTGGAAGGCCACCGATGCGTTGCTAGGTGGAACGATGACCTGGTTAAGGTTGCGGGAATCCGCTGAATTCAAGTCTCACGGGATCGGTAAATGTTGTGACACTTGGGGAAGGCCTATGTTCAGCAGTGGACTCTTTTGGTTGAAGTGATGATGTTAATGATGACATTGCAGCTTCATTATAACAAACTGCCTCACATTTTCGTTTGTTCAATCGGGAGATTTACGCTTGTGCGATGCTTGTTTCTACGATTGTTATTAAACTTTGCCTCGATGCTACGTTTATTAATTATTGTAATACCTTACCTGAATCTTTAAGCTCTAGGTATAGGAGTGGTCCCAGGTATTCACGATGAAGAGGGCCACATTTTAACTCCAATGTCTCACCATCTTTAAACTCATAGAAAATAATCTTGGGTTGGTCTTGGTAATCACTATAGAGTACCATCATTCTTCCGTTTTCTGATTGCAAATCCATGGACAATTTATGTTTATCTGAAAATTAATTTAAGGTTGAGTGAAATTAGTACAACCGCAGACAGTAATTATATAAGAACAGCTGTAGCCACAGAAACAATGCATGCCACTAGTTTTTCCTTCGCTAAATCTGTCTCTGTTCATTAAAATAGAAAACGTAAGAGAGGATACTTTGTATCGTAAACTGGCAAAATATTGGGCCGAACGAATGAATGTCGTGCGTGACAAGAAAAAGAAAAATTTTGCTTCTCAATGAAAAAACCCTTAATACAAAAACATGGTCCTTATACAATGTTCTGCTCTCCCTATAAATATGGGGCATAAAGTGTGCATTAACTATATTCTGAGTTCCAAAGGAAACTGTTCATTTTTTCAGGAGCTCCCGTGCTAAAGTAACACTAGCGAAAAGTTTTGTTTCGTGAAGTATTTGTTATTTTCTCCGTATTGTGTTTTGGTCACATGCGCTCTTTTTCTAAATAACTGCTGATTTCCCATTAACAAGTAAAGAAGAAGTGTGCTTCATCGACGACCACATCATAACTATCAGGTGAGATAGTGGTCAGACGCGAGCCTATCGACAGTAAAACTAAATAAAAATTGTTCATTCAATTCAACTATTTGTATTTCTTTCTCTCTTACATTTTTAAAAGACTTTCTTTAGAAAAAACACATAGATTTGGTACTATAATCTTGCTTTTCAACGGAAGCTTTTTTTACGGAAGATTTAGCTCGTGGCTAAATAATAACAGCCGCACGGGTCGATCTTCAAGGTTAAGCAACGCTTGACGAGGTCGGTCCGTGGATGGGTGACCATTTCAACATACCGAGTTTCCTCCGTGCCTCGGAAAGCACGTTAAGCCGTTGGTCCCGGCTGTCGTTTGAAAATCTTTGACAGTGGTTACGGGTAGTCAGAAGCCTTAGACCTGACACCAGTCTTGCCAAGAGGTATCGTGTTACCCAGTTACTGGGTTGTGGAGGTCAGATAGGCAGTCGCTCCATGTAAAACACTGGTACTCAGCTGAATCCGGTAAGACTGGAAGCCGACCCCAACAATAATTGGGATAAAGGCTAGGCAGATGATGATGAATCTTGCTTTTCAACAGCATTTTACAAATATTTTCAAGTAGATTTGCTGGTTTGGATTACACAGGGTCGTTAATTTTTCCGGGATAAACTATTGTTTGATTATGATATACCCTCATATCTACTTGTACATACTTAAATTATTTACTTTTTATTTATTTTTTAATTTTTGTTTCTTTTTTGTGTTTTGTACCAATTTATGTATTTTTGTGTTTGTTAATAGGCTAATTTTATTTAATAATTTTATTGACCCAATTATTGCTTTGTGTTAAGTGATGGCCTGAAACTTACTCTCTAACTATTCTCAATCTCATTTTTTCTTTCCTTCTTTTAATTAGACTTTTTAAAATGGTTTTCAATCATCTTTAAAGCCCTTTGCTAAGAATAGTTACAGCACTGATAACAAAATTTGTGCAACATGTTAAATTTAGTCTTGTTATACTTATTTTTATTATTTTTTACCTTTGTATAGATTCTTTTACCGATTGTTTTGTGAATGTGTGAACATTTTAGGCCTTCTAGATGCTAGTTAACATTTGTTAACTTTTTTATATAATCTTTTTCTTTTTTTTTAGTTTCTTACGACTTATTGTCATAATTCGGGCCTACGTTGTCCTCCCATATCTAAGTACTAATGCTGTAACATGGAAATATTGTAAAACCAAACCATTTTTAAAAGAGTAACCATGGAGTTTCTTGCCGGTTCTTCTCCATAGGAAACGACCAACCCGAACCGTGCTCATTTTGTCGACGTTTTATAAGTGCCCATGTAGGCCTATGTGAAATAAAAAAAATGATTTTGATTTTGAAACACAGGTTTGAAAGAACCTATATCAGGCAGGTCACTACCAAACATAAAAATTCTTGTATATAATCTTGCAGTTGTAATAAAATATTGTTGTTATAGTTTACACATAAGCACTATTTATAACATTGTTTTAGAAATAATACTACTGCGCCTAATGTACATTTTTGTGAACGTATTTACTTTTTAATAAATTATTCTTAAATTTTTAATTGTTTATCCCGGAAAAATGAAAGACACTGTGAATCGGATCAGTACTTCCAGAAATTACATTTTCTCATTAAAAAAACTAGTTAATATATTAGTTTAGTTGAACATCATTACACGTTTGCAATTATATCTATTCGTGAGGAACTGCCTTATAGGCAGAAGTGATTGATATATAAGGTGTCCACCTGTTAGCTGCCGGCTCAGCTCAGATTTCCACACTTTACTTACCTACAAAGGAGCCTGCAATGAAGTGAATAGTGTCTTGTTCTGCAATTGTACCATTGTGATAATCAGCTAAACATGCTAATTGTGTAATAAAATAACTGAATTTCATGCTCATATCGATCTTCTTGTTAGGTATTAGTACTGTAATTTAAATAAAAATAAATATTAAAAACAATTTAATTGAACTAATCCGGTTGCTTATATAAGGTAGTATAGTTTTTTTTAGAAACAATTATACAGAATTTAACCCGGCGAGCGTAAGATTGGATAAATTTCACCCAAAGCAATTTGTTTTGCTAAATAATATTAATTTGTGGCGCTAAATAACTCTGTATTCAGTAGCTGCGTGCTGCTGTCAATGTGGCCGGCGTGTGAATTTTACCCACCTAGAGCTTAATGCTACTATTTTTCATAGATTGATTGATTATAAGAATTACTGTTATAATTTGTTTTAATTGAATTAGAACTTAAAATAATATTTTTTTTAAATTAAAATTGTATTTAATTTCGTTCAATAAACGAGAAATATTACGAAAAATATTGGTTTGCAATAAAAGGTAATTAAGTAAAGCATGACAGATTTATTATTTGTTTTTAATTACCAGTGCCTGAAAAATAGATACACTAAAAAGGTTATTCGGGCTATCTGGCAGAATCTTGATGCTCCGAAATTTATTTGGCATAACACACTTGACATAATCTTCTTTATCTAATGTTTTTTTAGGCACAAAACATATTTAATATAATTATTGTTTAGCCAAATGTTTATATGTCCGAATTTACAATGGCCTACTTTTAATATGGCAGAATTTTATTTGGCATAATTTCGTTTGGCATAACGTTTATTAAGAGCGACGATTATTTGGTACAATTTCACTTGGCATACTAATTATAAAGGCTACTAATAATTTTATAAGGAATATTGTAATTTCTTTATAATAGCATTTTTTAACTTTAATTAAAATTATAATTTTGTCTTAAAAGTCAATATGCTGTGCTACAAAAGTTAGTGACAGAAACAAATCGCTGCAAATTATTATTATTTTTATTTGAGAATTCATCCACTGACTTCTCCCGCTCTTAGTGAAGCGGGAGGGCGTGTCAGACTTTTACTGACTAAAACCATACCGTGTTTCTTCAGTTGCTTGTGCTAAGACCGCGGTAACTCTATTGCAAATTTATCCGCGACCCAGAGAGGCATCGGCCCTATCGGGTCCCGGCACTTTTGCTGACATATCTTTGAGGCGCGCGTGGAACACTATGCGCCGTGAAATCGGGCCTGGTCCTTATCAGACGGCGAGCTACCCATTACTTGCCGTCCGCAATCCCGCGCCTACAGTGGCTGGGAATCGGCTTGCGACTTCTGCGGTGGCTAGGGGCATGAGGACGTCTCCTTTGCGTCTCCCTCATGCGTTCCGCCTCCTCCTTTGCCTTGCCTCCAGTGTTTTGTCTGCGCTACCCCTAGAGTGTAATTTAAGCCCGCTTGTGCATGGAATTGCGAGATGGCTCGTGAGCTGAGGAGCAGGTGGTTCTAACGCTCGCTGCCGCGGCTAAGGCTGACTGGCTGTAGTGGTGAGCGTTAAAAATCATATGCGACGATAAGCTCGCGTGGGACTGCCGGAGCCCCTTAGCGCCGGTGCCGAGCCAGAAACCATTCCTGCTGCATGTTGCATGCTGCATGCTTGCTGCATAATAACGAATTAAAAAGTTGAGCTAAGAAAGAATTTCGGGTGGAAATAACCCTACCTCACGCTCGATGTCACAGATTTGAAACTTGCGCTCGCCGGGTTAATTTCAGAGTATTTTAACATCCATATTAATTAAAAAAACGTTTTCATCACTGACCATAATAATATGGTATTAAATACATAGTTAACTGCACTTTGTTGTTAAAGTATTTTTGAAGGCAAAAATATACATTTTTTTGTTAATATATTTTAAATACTTACAGAAATAAGCTGAAATATAACATCCTCTATATTATAAAAAAAAAATGGTATATGAGTATATTACCTG
Organism: Orthosia cruda; assembly: GCA_964057195.1. Taxonomy (NCBI): domain Eukaryota; kingdom Metazoa; phylum Arthropoda; class Insecta; order Lepidoptera; family Noctuidae; genus Orthosia; species Orthosia cruda. The sequence goes on along the minus strand of OZ059852.1, from coordinate 8,800,179 downwards.
TCTTATTGAAAATGGTACGACTAGTTAACTGTTTATCCAACACCACCAAATGTACGTCTGTTCCCTCTACATCACACACCACGTGTATGGGCTCGTCAACTTTATATACGTATCTAATGAGATAAAGATGATTTTGAGCATTGATGGGGTTTGGTCGAAGATTCATTCCATTAACTTTGATACTTACAATTTCTATATAAACAAAACCATTATTAGTAGGTACATGTAGGTAATTGACTTCATGAACTGCTTCGTTAACTAATCGTTATTGAAGCTGTTTTTTCTCTATGCTATATTTTTTAATACTCCATAAGTAGATTAGTAGATATTGTTTTCAAAAAAGATCTAACTTTAATTTCTGATGAAGTGTTCATTGAGCTCTGGCATAAACTACACAAGCCAATGAAAACTAACCCTATGTAAAATTATTTATTTAAACCAGCTATAGAAGCAACTCGGCATATAATTTCTCATTAAATAAATCATAGATAATTGTAGTTTGTTCAGAAATTTGCGTTTAGGACTTGGGCCACATTTCCACACACGAGAAAGATGAATAACAAAGAACAAACTTCACATAAGAATATCCCTTAAGATTGGTCTTAATAAAATAGAAAACAAAACAAACTTACGGAATTCAGTCCGCACAACAAATCTCACCATAACTTTGGTGTAGTCATAAGATTCTGTATAAGTACATATCATATAACTGTTGTTGTGTGTGGAATACATTTTTGTACCAAAACCGATTACACGGTTTGATTCTAGTTCTTCCATGATTGACTTATCTGAAATAATACGAATTATTACTGTGTATCTATATAGGTATACTAAGTATTATTATCTTATCATAACCCGTAAATTGGTCACGTTTCAATCACATCATCAATGAACCAGAGTGGGTTTTACCCGGTTATTGATTGTTTGGGGGCAAGTGGATCAATAATCAATAATCAATAATCATTTATTTCTTTGCAAACATGGGTAGAGTACATAGGTGTTTTTATAAATTACTGTGGAACAGGGCGTAAAGTCCCACAAACCTCCATAGAAAAGGGAGGATCCTCCGACCAGACGGGTGTTGTGTCTGGTCCGGGCAACTGCCCAACGGTTGTTGTCAGACTGTTGTATATGTTCTAATCGCGCCGAAAACTTTGCTTGCGCGATGCAGGATTTGTGTGACGTCATGTCATTAGTTCGTAAGTGGCGGCGTTGGTGCCGCTACAATTGCAATATATTTCGTTTCCAAAAGAGTTTTTCTTAAATTTAGGAAAATTACCTTATTATATAAAATTTATATATTAAATTAATATTTTTTTTTTTTTTTTATTTTCTTTTTATTTTATTTATATAATAACAATAGGAATAATAGGAATTTAATATATAAATTTTACTAATATAATAACAATAGGATATTCCTATTGTTATTATATAAATAAAATAAAAAGAAAATAAAAAAATATTTATTTATTCATGAGCACACTTTAAATATAATGACAAAAAGTAACAGAAAAAAGAGTATAACTTGCAAAAAAAACCTAATAAAACTATTCGTTTGACATAATATCATGTTACTTAGGCTGGAATAGAAAAATATTATAAATAAATTAAAAAAAAACACATTAAGTTAGAAGTTGAAGTTGCGGCCCATTTTTTTGTAAATTGTCTCTGCATCCATACAAAATGAACTTATTACACTTGCAGCAACTTGCACTTCCAAAAAATTCAAATCAGCAATCGACGCACTATTTCCAAGATTTCAGCTATTTGGCGGAGAGGTCAAGGTCCCGCTAATTGTATTTATAATAGATAGTACAGTTTTTTAGAAACAATTATACAAAATTTAACCCTGTAAGCGTAAGATTGGGTGAATTTCACCCAAAGCAATTTGTTTTGCTCGATAATATTAATTTCTGGCGCTAAATAACTCTGTATTCAGTAGCTGCGCGGGGGAGGTAAAGAAGCTAGGAGTGACAAGATTAGGTTATTCATTGTTCGGCGAGCTACTTAGACGATGTCAAAGTGGCCGGCGTGTGAATTTTACCCACCTAGTGCTTTTTGTTTTATGTTACTATTTTTCATATGATTGATCATTATAAGATTGAGTTTTATAATTTGTTATTTATTTATTTTATAAATAATGTACACACAGTAAATACATCAAGAGAATAGAGTACAAAGGAACTGCTTATTTCTAAAGAAATGTCTACCAGCAGACCCGCGAAAAGGAAAAATTAAAAAGAAATGTAGACAATAGTGTGTGAGAACAGGAAGAGAAGAAAAGTGAACGATTTAAACTAAGATATAAAAACATAGGCACCTACACAATAATGTAATGGTGGATATATTTACATAAACACATATTTTTAAAATATATAGATTCTTAATATAAATACATCTTAATATAATTATAAATCTCGTGTCACAATGTTTGTCCTCAATGGACTCCTAAACCACTTAACCGATTATAATAAAATTCGCACACCATGTGCAGTTCGATCCAACTTGAGAGATAGGATAGTTTAAATCTCAAATTATAGTCGCAATTTTAATTTATTGCTAATTATTTGTCTGTTATTATTTGACAGTCACAATAACCTGACGCTATAACTCCAGAACGCACGAACCGATTTCCACGGTTTTGCATTCGTTGGAAAGGTCTCGGGCTCCGTGAGGTTTATAGGGTAAGTAGGGTAGGGTAGGTAGGGTAGGGTAGGTAGGGTAGGGTAGGGTAGGTAGGGTAGGGTAGGTAGGGTAGGGTAGGTAGGGTAGGGTAGGTAGGGTAGGGTAGGTAGGGTAGGGTAGGTAGGGTAGGGTAGGTAGGGTAGGGTAGGTAGGGTAGGTAGGGTAGGGTAGGTAGGGTAGGGTGGGTGGGGTAGGGTAGGTAGGGTAGGTAGGGTAGGGTAGGGTAGGTAGGGTAGGGTAGGTAGGGTAGGGTAGGTAGGGTAGGGTAGGTAGGGTAGGGTAGGTAGGGTAGGGTAGGTAGGGTAGGTAGGGTAGGGTAGGTAGGGTAGGGTAGGTAGGGTAGGGTAGGTAGGGTAGGGTAGGTAGGGTAGGGTAGGTAGAGTAGGGTAGGTAGGGTAGGGTAGGTAGAGTTGGGTAGATAGTGTTAGGTAGGGTAGATGAATGTTTGGTGTTTTTATGGCAAAACAAAGTTTGCCGGGTCAGCTAGTATGATTATAAAGATCAGATTTGAGAGATTTGATTTGTTTTGATTGATTTAGAAGTTATTTTTTTTTTATGTTAATGTATTTAATTTCGTTCAATAAACGAGAATTAAGTGTCATACGTAACGTACATAACTACGAAAGATATTGGTTTGCAATAAAAGGTAATCAAATGAAGCATGACAGTTTTTTTTCTTCTCGTTTCTCCTGTGCGCGTCACAAATAAATATTGTTTCTTTCTTTCTTTCATTTATTATTTGATTTTAATTACCAGTGTCTGAAAAAAATATGAAATAAAAAGGTTATCCGGGCTATCTGGTAGAGATGCTCCGAAAGGGCAATGCCCACCGGCCATAGTCACTTTGGCCCGGGGTGCCCACAAATAAAAGCATAAGGAAATGATAAAATGTAATCTAATGAATGAAATGGTATAGGAATTGGTTCAGAAAAAAGTCCGGATTGTTAAGATATTAAATGTTTTTTTTTCACAAATACAGTTTTTTAACTATCATTTTACTGTAATACAAACCTACAATAACAAAGTTGTCGGAGTCCATTTAAAAGCTTATTCGTTGGTGAGTTATCAAATCCACAAGAAAACAATACAAAATAATACAAATGCAAACGATGGCGAATTTTGAATTACCAACTTATGACAGACAGCCGCCATGCTGTTATAATGTCAAATTCGATGTTGCCACATATCAGACATAAAAATCTATATCGAGTTTTTATTCGAATTATAATTCAATACGAACAAATTAATTAAAGCGCCTCAAAGATTATTTTTTCGAATTCAATTTTAAATATATTTTGAAGAACAAATAAGAATGACAGTTGTGAATTGTGCAGTAGCATTTTTGTTATGATAAGAATTTATGGTAAATCAACTAGGAATTCGCTTGTTTTATTATCATAATATAGCACAGCACACGTTTAACGATAACACGTTTTTATTATCGAAATAGACGAATAATATTGGCATTATAATAATTATTATATCATAAAAAATCGTTTGGAGAAAAGAGAATCGATTATATTTTGAACGAAATTAATAATTTGGCAACACCTTTTATTTATTCCACAAACCAATGGATGCCGGATTTACCTAATTTCATTTTATCTTTCCGGTACTTTTTATTTTTTGCAAAAATGTTGCAATCTTGTTTGGATAAATAAATACCGCGATTAATAAACATAAATCAAGATGTTTTTTTTAACAAAAGCAAATTGTTGGGCGGTTTATGGCCAAAAATGGGCATTTCCCTTTATTTGGCATAACACACTTGGCATAATCTTCTTTAACGAATGTTTTTTTTATCCATAAAAATATATAATATAATTATTGTTTGTCCGAATATTTATATGTCCGAATTTACAATGGCATACTTTTAGATGGCAGAATTTTATTTGGCATAATTACCTTTGGAAAAGTTAAAATGCCGTATAATTTCGTTTAGCATAACGTTTACTAAGAGCGACGATTATTTGGTACAATTTCACTTGGCATACTATGAAGATGGCAGAATTTCATTTGGAATAATTTTATTAGGCATATTGCCATTGCCAAAACCTAGTCAAACTATCTTATGGACATAATATCATGGCACTTTCAAGTAAAGTAGTTCTGGGTGCATCGTTCTCACGTATATGAATTTATTAATATTTGTACTTATGTAAATATTGTAAAAACTTATTTCTTACTTCTTGTGCGTTCTTCTCCATAACAAGCTACTTTTCCGAATGCACGGTAGAATCAATTTTTATTACTTGATAATTGTTAACGTTCAAAAGTGCCGCATAATGGCCCAGTTGAAATAAATACTTTTGACTTTGACTTTGACGCTTAGGTTGGAATAGGAAGAGATTGAAATATATATATAAAAAAACACATTCAAGTACTCTGAAGTTGCGGCACATTTTTTCAAATTGCTTCTGCATCCATACAAAATAAACTTATTACAATTGCAACTTGGACTTGCAAAAAAATCAAACTAAGCAGTCGACGCACTATTTATACGACGGAGGGGTTAAGGTCCCCCTAATTGTAACGGTGAATGAACCAGGTTTAAACAATAGTACGAGTAGATCAATATTTTTTACTTAATTTTTTGGAGGTATTCGGTACAGGATAAAAAGTACCGCAACCACCATAGGAAGGATCCTCCGACCAGACAGATGTCTGGTCCGGGAAACGGCCTAACGATTTTTTTCAGCCTGTTGTATGTATTTGTTTAAGTTTTATTTTATTTATTTATTATGTTTACATATTTTTATAATTTCAAATATTATTCTATAAAAAAAAAAAAAAAAGTTAAAGATACAAAAATATAGAGGGTCCAAGCTACCGGTAGTCAGGGCTCCTGCGAGAGGAACCCCCTAACTATACGCGCCGTGTCCAGGTGTACCGCTTTCTGGATCAAGCCCTTGATCCAGCTGCCCAGCGAGAGCGTCGTCAGATGTTCGTCGAGGCTCTTGGCTATTATGCCACTGGCCGTCACTACTATCGGCACAATGACTGCTGTATTCACATCTCACATGTCGACAACCTCGCGAGCTAGATCAAGATACTTGCTTTTCTTATCTCTCTCTCAGCCTTCACGAGGTTCTCGTCACGGGGGACCGCTATATCAACGATCATTGCGCGACGCTCTAGTCGGTCTAACACCACTATGTCAGGCTTATTGGCAACAATAGTCCTGTCAGTGATGATAGGCCGATCCCAATACAACGTGACATTGCCATTTTCGAAAACTGGGTCGGGCACATACTTACAGTAAGGCACTTCCGATTCCACAAGATTGTATTTAAGAGCAAGTTGCTGATGGATAATCCTGGCTACAAGGTTGTGTCTATACAAATAGTCTCCGTTAGGCGCAGGCAACATGGTAATGGCGTCGGGCGTGGACATAGCACGGGCGGCTTCCTATTCCATACAAAATGCATGGACATAAAGTGCAATATAGGACACACGATATGTCGTTGCTCGGACGTGGTTACGACGCGCCATTTTGGCGCCGGCGCCTGATCAAATTGCGCATTATTGCCATGCATTTTGTATGATATTTGAATGGAATAGGAAGCCGCCCATCCAATGTCCGCGCCCGACGCCATTTCTATGTGGCCTGCGCCTAAGCCAGCCTAGACTAGAACAACCGCAGATAATGTGACGGATTGATTCCCCCGGCCGGTGACATGCCCGACAGATGTAAGTTTTATTTTATTGTTAAGATTTTAGTTTTGTTTTCTTCTATATTACACTGCCAAAAAAGCCTATGTTTAAAAAATCTCAGTGTTAACTTTTTTATTGTCTTAAGGGTCACAGCAATGAGAATAATATCCCACTTTAATACAGTATCAACTAGCTCAGGGGGTATTGTGACTGATACTGGTGCCCTTATTATTTTGTAATTATACTAAAGACTTCTACTTGAGATAACTTGTTGAGTGTTGTTGAAATAAATAAATTGAAATTGAAATGTCCTGGTCTTGAATCAAACTCACCGCTCACTGTTCCTGCTATCTCATATTCCATCGTGAGAAACCCATTGTAGTCGTTTTTGGAGCAAATGACGATGACGGTGTCACCGTCGGCGTATTGGTACTCGGCAGTGAAGTCGACAAGCTTCTCCGACAGGTTTGTGCGGACTGCTGACAGCTCCATGTTGTTCACGAGGATGGTCTGAGGCGGGTCTGTGGGGTTAAGAAACTTAATTTTCGAGATTCAGCGTTCATTTATAACACCAAGTCTTCAAGCTTGGGGGAAAACCTTCAAAAGGTACCTGGTTTTTTGGGGAAAAGACCAGGGAATGAGGTGTTCACCATCAGGACAAGAAAATTCTTCTGTGTACTGATTGTGATCACCGGGATGGTGTGTTACGTGACTTCTTAAAAGATCACCCTGGAAACCCTTCTGTGCAATGACTATCGCGTTAGGTTCCTATAATTGTTAGTACTATAATAAATATTGAGTATTTTTTTAAAACAAGCTTTATGAACTGAAATGTACTAAATGTCATCACTTGTCTATACAAAACCTATGAGCCCAAATACAACGGTACCATCTTTTCTGGTTGAGAAGTTACTATGGCCACATTCCAGCTCCATAGTGCCATGTTATTTCAATGTTTCCATAGCTACATAAGTCCGCTTAATCAGATGACGAAGGTGCTTGAAAACAGGATTACTAGTTGCCGGACACACGGACAATATGAAAGCAAGGTAATGTAAAGCATGGTGACATACAAAATACAATAAACACAGCCATATTTAACCAGAAGACTGTAAGATTGCCGTCTAGATATTATCATATCGGCGAAGTTTTCATTCCTCATGAAGAAAGTAAGTTCGCCCAATTGCAAGACATGTAGTTATTGAAGCACATATGATGTACATGATGCACATGATGTACATGCTGCACATGATGTACATGATGCACATGATGTACATGATGGATTGCGCCAAGAACCAGGACACAATGAGAATTGTAATGAATGAGTTTAATTAAAATATATTCAATCAATTTTGGAACAACCAAAGTCAGATGTGGCGATAAGATTTTGTGAATTAGTGTATCATACTGTTTAAGATCCTCCTTTTAATTTAAATTTAAAGCATTTTTTGTAATAGTATGTATAAGGCATGATAGGGTTGGCGTATCCATTAGGAAAAAAGATAAGAACCCAAATTAAATCAATAAAGAATATAAAAAAATACCAGAAGGCATGCAAAAGAGCAAAACATAGTAGAGATGCTAAGTACATTTAATAATAAAGATAAACAATGTCAATTTAAAGATTGATTAACTATAATTACAATTAATAATAATTATGAAGTACTTCATTAGTTATGTATATTATACACAATTCTTTTGCAGTCAACTTATTTCGTATTGGAGTTAAATAAAAATTTAATTAAATATATATAATACAATTAAATGTCATATTTTTCCATTTTCTAATAATTCATATGGTAAAGTTAATATTTAATTCTATTTAAAATATGCCACGCAGCTATCAGTAGTTTGCAGTTTTAAAAATGACCGTATGTCTCTTTTATATACTTTGAATGCAGTTTCTCTTTCGGCGGGGTTGCCTCAAAAAATAACGTCATTTCGTAGGTAGCATTCCACTAAACCATGGTATGCAGTCAGGAATGCGTCTAGATTTACAATAGACGACAAAGTATCTAAAGAGAACTCGGATGTGCTTAGTTTTTTGCAAAGTAACCCTATGTGTTGATTCCAACTTAGTTTTTATCTATTTCTAACCCTATAAATGTAGAAATTACTAAATCGCTAACTGTGTCATTATTGTATTGCACATGCAGATTGCTCTTATCTGGCACGCGTTGATTAAAATTATTATTATTCTTAAGTTATTTTCGTCTAACCATTTTATAATCGATTTTAGAGACATATTAATAACACTTTCGTATGTATCTACAATTTTAATAATAAAGAAAAGCTTACATACCTTTTGGCCTCACGTGAATTTTCATAAAGCAATATGCCGCTGAATAGTAGTCGTCATTATACTGTACCACGGAGTCACTTCTTACTTTTGTTCTACGGTACAAAATGGTGCAGTTCCAAAAAGCACCCATTCTTTTTTCTACCTGAAACTGTTAAAAGATTTGATTACATTGGTATATTAATTTTATAGGCATACGTAAAAGATCATTAACTGTATTTGCTGATCTTAGTAAAATTTACTTACGGTCGTATTTTGATTTTTATAATATGTAGTAATATTTTTATCAGATAAGTCATGACATCTGTAAAATATTTATAAAGTGTCATTACAGCCCAGGAAATAAAGACATTTCTTTTAAATTATGTACTAAGTAGTCAACAGACTTTCGTTGTTCCCTGCTAGAATCCAACTGAAAAAGCTGACGCCCGTTTTCCCTCGTTCTGTCATATCTTCTAAATTTCAAATTCAAATCTCAATTAAGAAATAAAGACCAGAAATAATAAAATACGGTCTACAGAGTGGGCAGTCTGCCGCTGCCCTTATTATAATGTATAATGTACAACTAGCTTTAGAAAGTCTAGTCCATGGTATGTTATGTCTATGGCTTAAGAAATTAAAATTGGACAGACAGATGTCAAATCAGATGAAAATGTCAGAGTATAAAATATTCCACAGACTACTTAGAGATACATATATATTCTAAGATTTTACAAATTAGCAGTAAAAATATGTTGTGGATCTTGAATCAATCAGAGATAACTAAAAGTATGCTTTTCAGGTGCTAACAGTATCAAAGAATACATAAAAGTGAGTCACATGAGTTAAAACAATTTCAAAAGATAAAAAGGTTTGGTTTGTATAGTGTTATAAAATGTACTCGTAAGTAGACTAAAAGATGTGGAATGATTACCGCAAGGGCCCAAAAGTCAGTTTTTGCCTTAATTCTCGGAAGGTTAATTGAGAAAAGATTAGGCGGATTGATTAATAATTAGGTACAGGTATTAGCGTTGTTTCAATCCTTTGGATAAACATTAAAATATTTATATGGACTTCTTGTTTCAGTAAATTTGTGAGGAAATAAATAGTGTACATCATTTACTTACATAATATAGTCGAAAGGAGCAGGAAATATCGATAATATTTTTAAATCTTCTCCTTCGCGAACTGTGTATTTGTTTTGTAGTTTCTTGTCATAACTGTGGTCACAAGATAAGATTTGTACGTCATTAACCCACATCAAATCGATTTTAAATGAAATCTCCACTGCAACAAAATAAAAGTTCATTTCAACTAGACCTGAAACGTACTTTTTAATAGTCAAGCCAAAAAAGTAAATAATATAATTTCTGTGATTGTAAATAATACAAATTGAAAGAATCAATGTGTGGGGCAAGGTTTTATTAAAATAGTAGTTTATGCAATGGTCATATAATAGGAGTTATTTCATAATGTTGATTATGAAGATCTTTTCCGAAAAAATATGATTACGGTTTTTTTTTCCGGAGAAATGATTTAGGCATTTGAAAATTATACTGATAGTGGTTCGGGGGATAATAATGATTCATATTACGAGTATTATCTTGTATATTCCTTTTTCATTATTATTAAATTACATTTTTAAATGTTTCTTTAAACAAACCACATACAAATATAAAGAAATAGCGGCCCACTGGTATCAGGAACACCCTGTTCCTGATACCAGTGTAACAAGCTATGGTCAGAGCTTCATAGAGAGGAGTCACCTAACAATACAAGCCGTGTCCAGAAGTACCGCTTTCTGAATAAACCCTATGACCAAGCTGCCTAACGAGAGCCTCATAAGAGTTGGATGAGGCTCGTAGCTATTCTGACACGGCTATCGAATCGATACAATGATCACGGAGACCACATCCCACATAGAAATTATTTATTTTATTTATGTCAGATACAGATCCATATTTTTGTTAGTATGTACACTTATAAATTATTTTAGAATCGAAAAAAAATATTAAAAGTAAGAACGTTCATAAAAATGTACATTTAGGTGCAGTAGTATATAACTTAAATATTGTGTTACAATAAACAGGAAGTCTAATGTATGGCAGCGACCTGTCCGATTTGGGTTTTCAAACCTACATTTCAGGCCACCACGAACACGGAAAAGTCTCTCCTTGTATTTGTAATACAAGGAAAGACTATAAACAAATTAAGTATTGCTTTGACGAAAATACTTTTGTTTCTTTCGCAATATTAGAATGCAACGTAAAGAAAATTGTTTGGTCAAGGATTCTTTATATTTAACCATCCCAATACACGCCGCGTGTGCGCCTGGAAAGTGGCTTGCTCGAATACGGCGTTGCCCGAGAACCGATCTTCCCAGAGACAGTGGTATGAGCTGCTCTAATGATTGGTACGGAATAAACTCATAAATACGTCCAGTAATACTGATGAGCGTGCCCGCCTGCTGGCTGTGGGAGAGTGGGAGTCAGGTCTCTGGCTACAGGCACTACCGTCACCCAACATAGGTACTATATTGAGTGACAACAACTTCTGGATCGCTACATGTCTGCGTTTGGATACTCCTAGCGGAGCTCCACATCGTTGTCAATGTGGTGATGCAGTAGAACGCCTAGGTCACCAAGGCCTATCCTGCAGTAGGAGTGCTGGTCGGATAGCACGACACGCCAACATTGATGACATTATACGTCGGGCTGCTGTCACCATCGGGGTGCCAGCTGTTTTAAAACCCAATGGCTTGGCACGCGACTATTGGAAGTGACCAGACGGGATGACCATAATGCCATGGAAGATGGGTAGACCTTTGGTGTGGAGACTGGAGAGTATGTCGACACCCTTGTGCTATCCAATCTTCTTAGTACGGCAGGCTGTGCTGGGGCTGCTGCTGCTGGTGCACAAAACCTCAAAAGGCGTAAATATAACAACTTTAATCATCATTTTCAACAAATCAGCCGAAAGGCGTCCACTGCTGGACATAGACCTCCCCTAAGCGTCGCCACATTGATCGGTCCCGTGCGTCTTGCATCCAGCAAATACCCGCAACCCTCACCAGGTCATCCGTCCACCTGGTGGGAGGCCTATAACGCAATGTCTTCTGGTTCGCGGTTGCCGCTCCAGAACCTTTCTGCCCCATCGGCCATGCGTTCCTTCCATGCGTTTGGGGTTAAAACATTAGGTCCATGGGATCTGAGTGCACAACGAGTTTTTCGAGACATTAGCACAAAGCTCGTCGACTCTTCACGTGGCCAGAGGGCTGGCCTTTTCTTCGGCCAAAGAATCAGCATTGCCACATTGGATGGCCAGCGTTCTCGGCACGTTTCCCATTGATATCGATATGGACGTATGTTTTGGTGCACATTGAGCCCTTTTTCCTCTCCCCTATGTAAATAGGGTTTTATTTAAGAATATTAATTTGTATTTTATAATATTCTAATGGCAGCTTCAGTGTGGCAGTCGGCTTGCACCAAGGGTCGGCTCTTAGTCCGAACCTCTTCCTGATGATAATGGACGCTCTGACGTCGGACATACAGGAAGAGGCACCCTGGTTTATGCTGTTTGCCCATGACATTGTGATGGTTGCCGAGAGTGGCCTAGAAGTCCAGAGCAGATTGGAAGTGAGGTGGCATAGACTGAAGAGTGTTGGCTTGAAATAGAGCAGGACTAAAACAGAATACTTGTTCTGCGATTTTGCCAGTCTCTCCAGGTTCGTGCCTATAGCATCCATACCGATCTGCTCCGACTGCCGGTACCTAGGGTCGATTTTTTTATGGGATGGCGAGGTAGACCGAGATGTAACGCACAGTATCAACACGGAATGGATGAAATGGCGACAGGTCACTGGAACAACTTACGATCTATGAATGCTCTTCAAGTTAAATGGGAAAATTTACAAGCCCGTGATTAGACCTGACGTACTGTATGGATCAGAATGTTGGACTGTGAAAAAGATGGATGAAAAGTGATTTTACGTAACAGAAACGAGAATGTTTAGATGGATCTGCGGAGTGACGAGAATAGATAAAGTGAGAAATGAGTATAATAGAGGCAGTTTGAAAATGGTGCCAATGACAGAAAAGTTTAAATGAAACTGTTTCTCCCGGTATGGTCATGTGATGACGAGGGATGAAACGCATGTTACTAAAAGAGTTATGAATATAAATGTGGATGTATGGAGAGGGAGGGGACGGCCAAAGAAAAGATGGATGGACTGTGTGAAGAGAGTGATATGAAAGAAAAGGGAGTCAATGATGGCGTGACTGGGACAGGACGGTATGGAAGAAGAAAACGTATTGCACCGACCTCAAGTAAGATGAACTAAGGGCAGGAAGATAATAATGATATGTTAAAAAGTAAATAAAAGCGTCCCAATACTATTTTGCCCCACAAAGGGATAATCATGCAGTTATATAAATAGTTCTTACCGTTTTCCGGGTACGTAGATTTAATTAGAAATAATATAATTATTATCATAAATTTAAGTAACCTCAACATTTTGATGGCTGTTAATTATTTATTGTTGTATTGTTATAGTAGCACTACTAAAATGACGGCAAAATTTGGTGTATGTGATTTATAACTTGTCATAAACAATGGTGACCATAATTTTTGATATTTTAAGGACAATCTTTACTACTTTTACTCCAACATGTTTGGAAATTTGAGCATTATTTTGACAACCTTCTTCGAGATAAATCGAAATTGCTGTACTAGCCAAAAACATGCGAGCAGCGGCCGGCAAAAGTTGTATGAAAATCCATATCCATGGCAACCACGGAGGTAACTTCTCTAAGGTTTTATTTAAATTTCGAACTGGCTTGCAAATAGAAAGCTGTTTATTGAAAAAAGACAAATGAACACTTTAACGCGGCAAAAATCAATGTTGTTCGTTGTTCGTCATTGATTTTGAAAAGCGGGGTCTACACAAAACTAAAAAAAATCGCCTCGGGGTCTTGTACAGTCCCGTTTCATGGTCGCACTAGCGAAATCAGGAAAGTTCACAAATTATCCTTAAATTTCAGGACACGTAGTAGTTTATTATTAGACTTGATTACACGAAATGTTTGGTATTTTCCTGTTTTTCACAATTTCGTATGCATCCTTTGTTTCAAAGGCAACACCGTATTGATTTATTAACCGATTGTTTTTAGCTACGAAATATGTAGTTTTTACAAGCTTTTATTTAGTTGCTGTCCCGGTGTCTGTAATCAAATCTTGCAAGAAAAATTAGTTGCACTTGCCGGTGTTCGATTGAGCACACACTGGTGTTTAGTTGCTGTCCCGGTGTCTGTAATCAAATCTTGCAAGAAAAATTAGTTGCACTTGCCGGTGTTCGATTGAGCACACACTTTTGTTTAGTTGCTGTCCCGGTGTCTGTAATCAAATCTTACAAGAAAAATTAGATCCACTTGCCAGTGTTCGATTGAGCACACACTTTTGTTTCTCGAGACAATTAATTTTTATAGCTAGTTTAAAAAAAAAGATATTAGAAGAACTTTTTACCTGTAGATGCCATTCGTACTAAGATTTACTGAAAAAAAGTCTCAGTACGAATGGTATCTATAGTATAAAGCTGAAGAATTTGTTTGTTTGAAAGCGCTAATCTCAAGAAGTACTTGTTGTAATTGAAAAAATATTTTTGTGTTGAATAGTCCATTTATTGAGGAAGTTTATAGGCTATATAACATCACGCTAAGAAAATGAAAAATAAATGAAAAATGTTGCAAAAACGGGCAAAATTATTCCTTTTTGAGAGCTTCTGTTGCGTTCGCTGTGTAAGCGGTTAAAGTTACGCAACATTCATGTATGTAGGGTAGGTAGGGTGGTAGGTAGGTAGCCAGTTGATGGGAGCAAAGCCGCTTGGGACAGCTAGTTTAAAATAATACTGGAAAGAAAGTAACAAGTCCAGAGGCTTAAGACACAAGGTTACTCTGTCAACGAAAGTGTCACCAATGAGAAGTCAAAAATCGTATTGGCAAGCGCTATCGAAATGTCAAATATCAATCTCTTACAGTTTGGCATTATACCTATCATTGCAATCGTTATCGCCGTCATCTAATCAATCAATATTTTTTTTGTAAAACATGGGTATGGTTACAGATAGTGTATTGTTTAAAATATTTACACTATGGCTTGCAAATATATGGCGTACAAAATCAACATTAACAAGTAATTACAATTAAGGTGCATACCAATATATTACATTCAAAAACCGGCCAAGTGCGAGCCGGACTCGCGCACGAAGTGTCCCGTATCACGTTTGTTGTTTGTTGTATGAGACCCACATACATATTTATTTAATTCTGTTTTTAGTATTTTTTGTTATAGCGGCAACGGAAATGCAACATCTGTGAAAATTTCAACTGTCTAGCTGTCACGGTTCATGAGATGATACAGCCTGGTGGCAGACAGATGGACAGTGGAGTTTTACTAATAGGGTCCCGTTTTTACCCTTTGGGTACGGAACCCAAAAAATACAGAATACAGATAAATAAACACATTCATACTTAATCAATAAGTAAAATCATAAGTGTTTTTAGCAAGTCTGAATCGTCATAGACCTCTGTTTATCAGTAGTAAACTCAATGATGGAATAGTAACATCTATCTAAAAGGAAAATCTATCTCATGACTGTTTAGAGCCTCAGTTAGTACTTATCTCTACTTCTTTACAAATTAAATGGCCCACTTTTCTATATTAACAGTATTTTAGGCCCAAAATAAGCCCAAGCATCGCCTAGAAACCTCACTAAAGTCCAAATTGACCTATCCTTATATTATTTTCTCTAACAAATTCTAGCTAACCGACGACGGGTCAAACATATACTGTTATACTTACAACAACTGTTGCGAGCCCCTAA
Source organism: Orthosia cruda (assembly GCA_964057195.1). Lineage (NCBI taxonomy): Eukaryota > Metazoa > Arthropoda > Insecta > Lepidoptera > Noctuidae > Orthosia > Orthosia cruda. The sequence goes on along the minus strand of OZ059852.1, from coordinate 8,784,685 downwards.
TTAATAACAACCAGGGCTGGTGGATATGAAATTTCGGATCTAGATACGGATAGAGACATAGAAATTAATATTTACCTAATAATATTATACAGGTTTCGGATACAGTTACGGATTTGAAATATTTCGGATTATTCGTTAGTTTCGGTTATCGATTTTAGATTATGACTAAGCAATCACACTATTATTAAAAAGGCGAAAGTTTGTGAGTTTGTGTGTTTGTATGTTCTGTACTTCTTCGCGCTCAAATGGCTGGACGGATCTGGATGAAATTTGGCACAGATATACAGTATAGTCTGGAATAGCACATAGGGTACTTTTCGCCCGGGCATATGTTCGATTGGGAAAATTTTAGACATTCACGCGGGCGAAGCTGCTGGCAGGAGCTGGTTGAAATAATAAACAAACAAGTAAATGACGCGCGCCGTTAGTGTGTCGGCTCGGCCGGGCAGAAAAACCTGTTATAACGTGTCTTATTTAGACTTCACCCCTTTCCGAAATCATCCGAAACATTTTAATCGGATTCAGTTTCGATTATGGATAAATTGTTAATTTCGGATATCCGATTGTTTCGGATACGGTTACGGCGCCCCTTTACATCCCTAAATAACAACATCATAATTTTCTGTATCGCTCTAACAACCAGACATGACAACGTCATTATGTACACTTGGGTTAATGAAAAGCCTTCAGTTGGTATCTTTAGGGAAATGTACTTTTACTTTTGGTATCGAGGAGGGTGATTGGGTAAAGACACTTTGACTTCCTGTCTAGTACCACTTAGTTTTTTTTTTTAATAGATTTTATTTAACTTGCAACGTATGTATGTATGTAAATGTGTTCGGGTCAAATCTTGCATCTGAATGTTAAAGCAGTTATCCTCCACCGATTAAGATCAATTTTTGCATACACGTTTAGTTTGGATGACAAAGCTTGGTTCGCTAAGTGACGTCATTCTAAATCCAATATGGCGGACGGCCCAAGATGGCGTACTAGTTATTTTTTGTGCACTGCCATGATATGGGTATCAAATGGAAGGGTTTGCTGAGTAAACACAAAAAAATTTGGGTTTCAAAAAAAAAGTTTATTTTTTTTAATTCTTATTTATTTAGGTGATTTAATTCCAAGGACATGCGAGTTTTAACGTAACTTAACCTTAAATACTTGCACAAAAAACTTAAATTAGAGTAAATCAACAAGAGTTTAAATTGACTAACACTGAGTTAAGTTTTACGCCCACCGTCAAAACCTCGCAAATATTATCAATTTTAATATTACCATTTCCGTATACAACTCTGCTATTACAAACTCCAATCGCTTAAATCGGCCTCTAAATACACAAACTAAAGCTCACCCAGTTAATTGAACACATATCGCCAACAATGGTACTTAAACTCCACTATCAACTGCCATTGGTACTTCAAACCCAATCACGTTAAGTGTATACAAATATAGTGTTACTATGTGAACGGCCTATTACTGTTTGGGTTGGCGTTTAGTTGGTTTTCTATATTATTATCCGAAATAGTGTTCGCGATTCGCGAGTGGGGTTGTGTGTCGCCTGTGCATTTGTTTGTGTATGTATTTCGCGCGCAGCAATTAATTTTGACGGGAGCGTGTCTAGGTATCTGCAGGGAATCTCGCCCCAGACCACGTCCCTTATTCCATTATTATATATATTTTAACCTAACTATAAATCCCCTACCTGACACGGGATTGGACGAAAACCAGGAGACCAACACGGGGACAAGGGTAAGTGTATACTTGTAATTGTAGGATTAGTCACTTTCCAACTTCGTTATTTCAATGAAACAGACCCTTAATGACCGCTCCTGCGTACCGCAGTTTCGCGGGTATAGACCTTGCAGATCCAGGATCCGCAATATTGCTATGGGCCCCAATATTCGGCTCTTTGCTTGTGATCCGCAGGCCTGTATTCAACATTTGGTTTTCTTGATCTAATATCCTATGCCCCTACATTGGACAGAGGGTGTCCAAAAACAGTGCTCCATCACGTTCGGTCTGGAGCTTCACGCTTCACCAAATTCTAGAACTAAATGAGACGAAATTTAAAACTAGTTCAAAATGCACACTATGCAGGCAGGCATATTATAAGTTGGGTGATTACATCACTGATAAAAATGCTTGGTTCAATGCTAGTCTTCCACTAAATCAAAATCAATTTTTTTTTATTTCACATAGGCCTACATGGGCACTTATAAAACGTCGACAAAAGGTGCACGGTTCGGGTTGGTCGTTTCCTATGGAGAAGAATCGGCAAGAAACTCCATGGTTACTCTTTTAAAAATGGTTTGGTTTTACAATATTTCCATGTTACAGCATTAGTACTTAGATATGGGGGGACAACGCAGGCCCGACTTATGACAATAAGTCGTAAGAAACTAAAAAAATTAAAATAAAAAAGTTAACAAATGTTAACTAGCATCAAGAAGGCCTACAATGTTCACACATTCACAAAACAATCGGTAAAAGAATCTATACAAAGGTAAAAAAAAATAAGTATAACAAGACTAAATTTAACGTGTGGCACAAATGTTGTTATCAGTGCTGTAACTATTCTTAGCAAAGGGCTATAAAGATGAATGAAAACCATTGTAAAAAGTCTAATTAAAAGAATGAAAGAAAAAATGAGATTGAGAATAGTTAGAGACATCCACTTATTTGTGCCGTTTACAAGTTACCAGGGAAGCTGCATGCGCAGAAGGAGCTAAGGCCAAATGTTTTTATCTTCAACGATTTATCAATATATTATATCAACATTTCATACAGTCCACTCGTTTTACTGAAGATCCAACCAACACCACCCTCAAAAGTTGAAAATGCTTTTTTGGTATTATTTTCTTCACAAGTGTGTTGAATAACGTCGTATGATACACGAGTGTATTGATGATTACCGTCCTCGGGTCTCTTAAGACCCTCACCTAACGGCTCGAGTCTCAATGGCGCCTCAGCGGTAATCAGCAACATTACACATTGTACCATAATGTACTATTATATTTCTTCCCCAAATCATTTCTACCAGTAGCTATCGCAAAAGCCTCATAAAACACAATATTATTTACTTACCAAAAAGATATAATACCAGCCAAGGAGAAAATAAACTCAGACTGAAATAAGTACAGTGCACCTTTTACTTCAAACGTTTTTGGTACCTACTTACAGTTAGCGGTATGAGAAGTTATTTTACTTTTTATTTCAACGAATTTATTAGCCTTTTTCGCTAAACTGGTAAAAGCATTAGAGTATAAATATTTTTATTAAACTACATGCTCTTTACCGTGGATTTTCTCATGCAGTCCACTGAAAATGAAAGATGGACAAGTTAAAATTAAAAAAAAAAACTACTTATATAATTTTTCTAGTACGTAGTAGACACGCTTCGATCGACAATAAATTGAACACGTAATTAAGACACGATAACGATATATTGCGAAATCTCCCCGATTCAAACAGTAATACGCCCATAACTTTTGAATGACTGAACCGATTCTCATCAAACATAGCTGAGAACATTCTCTATAAAGTTACCTTTCAAACGAAAAAAATATCAAAATCGGTTTATCCGTTTAGGAGCTATGATGCCACAGACATATACACAGGTATACACGTTCAACTTAACACCCCTCTTTTTCCGTCGGGGGTTAAAAGACAGAAATATCTTAGATGCAAAAATTTGGAGACAACATCCACCACACCACACTCTGCCTGCTTGGTGGAATACACAAAGCACACTGCATTGCACAAAGAGTAGGACTATGTTCCAGCAGTGGGCACATTACAGACTGAATTTGTTTAATCTGTAAAACAGGCTTTGTCTGTAAAAATCTCAGAGATACACAATAAAATCCAAGGTCAAAGAAATTTCATAAAAAGTTACAACCTATTTCACTGCATAGCCAAGTACAAATACCCATCTACTTACCTTAACAAAATCTTATAAGCACCTGATAAGAACCCCATAAAAAGAAAAAGGGGTACTTTTACTCCCAAGAGCAAAAAAAACTTATCTTTTACATGCCTACAGGATGAGTTTTCGTTTTTTACTTAACTTGGAAGAAAAATAAAAAAGAGTTTTGCAAGGAATTAATTCATTCCTGATTTTTTCCGCATGCCGGTTACTTCATAGAATTTGGTCCTTATTAGCGACACTATTAAATGGTGTAATAATGCAGAATGTTTATTTTTTTCAAAATCATCTTGTTTGATTCTGCATAGGCAAAGATACGAGTATTTTTCAAAAGTCCAATGATGCAGTTTTAGTTTTCATCAAAATTGTGACCGAGATTACTTTATTTTTTTTCCTTTTCTTTATAGTTTTGGATTTGACCATTTAAGCCCACTTGAACAATTCACCCTGTATAGCAGGCAGATTACACTACCTTGAAAATTAACGGTACATTAAAATGGGGGCGAACAATAAGGGGCGGATCTTGGGGGCGAAGCTACGCCGTATTCTGAAGGAATGTTTTATGATATTCCCTACAATTGGGAGCTGAATAATTGGGTTATCTTTCTGAGGACTTTTGAAGTGAGACTTTTTCCCTGTTCGCCTGATTTTAAAATAGACGTTTCAATGTCAAAGTGAATGGAAGATGAGGTGCTAATAGTGTTACTAGAAAAGTGATTCCTTTTGTTGCGGTCACTTTAACTTCAGAGACCCATCATATCAACCGTAAAATTTGATCTTCAAAGATAAGTAAGAGCTCTTACACACGAGCGGCGACGCGCGGCGACCGTTGCCGCCGACGCGCGTCGACGGCTGCTGTTACCTCTGCCGTTGGGAACATGCCGCTCGTGTGTAAGAGCTCTAAGGTTTTAGGAAGTCGATCCGTAGAATATCTATACCAATATTATAAAGAGGAAAGATTTTTTCGTTTGTTTCTTTGTACCGAATAGGCTCCAAAACTACTGGACCGATTTCAAAAATTCTTTCACCGTTGGGTAGCTAATCTTTCCCGGGGTGACATAGGCTACTTTTTATCCCTGTATTTCCACGGGAACGGGAACTACGCGGGTGAAACCTCGAGGCGTCCTCTAGTATTCAATATATATGGAGACCCCCCTGAATTATATTATTCCGACCCTGTTTTGTCGCCTTCTGGTTGACTGATCGGGAAAAAAATGTTCTGTTCCCCTGTTAGCAACGAGGGGACAGTTCGAACTTTATTCACTCCTATCTGTCCCCCTATCACTGATATTTTATTTATTTATTTATTTTATTAGTTTTACCCTCGCACTGGAACGCCTTACATCAATTACACCAATGGAGCACAATTTTATAATAAACTCACTATAAGTCCAGGTTTCCTCACGATGTTTTCCTTCACCGTTGTCAACGATGTCCAAGATTAACTTAGAAAGTACATATGAATTGAAAAATACACATTGGTACTTGCCCGGATTCGAACCCACGACCTCAAGCATGAGAGGCGAGGTCTTAGCCACTGGGCCACCACGACATCTAAATATATATCTAGATATATACCTATGAAGTCACTGTTACTTTTACTGTGATTTATCGGACTGTGACTGATTGTTAGAGAAGCAAAAGTAATATTATCATCTTCACGAACCCTCCATCCCATATCTGCCCGTGGGTGTCGTAAGAGGCGACTAAGGGCCACACAAGAGAATAGGCAGCAGCGTTCTCTGTGAACTTCAAAACAAACTGCGATCGCCAACCCGCCTGCCAAGCGTGGCGATTATGGCAAACCCCCCCAAACCAATAAATAGCGCAACCACGAAATGGCCCATAGTGCCCGGCAGCCCGTCTACCCTCGACTACGATAGCGGTCGAGGCGATGGCGTGGCAAGAGGTGCGAAGAATCCCCGGAGTGGACCCGGCTACCCCAATAAAAACCGACGACTGTACCTGGAAAAGTAATATAACTAAGTTGAATTAAATCAAATCAGAAGACTGATTGTAATTTTATCTACAATACCTACTGTGATTTATGGAACTGTGGCTGATTGAAAGAAAAACAAAACATATAAAATTTAAATACAGATAATTGTAAACCCAAATCACTAGTCCTTTATTTAATGAAATGTTGCATAAAATGTGAGGCATTACTTTTAAGAATTAAAACAGTAGACATCCCTCCCATACGCACAAAGCGTTTTGCTAATACTTTCATTGTGCGCACAGCTAAGGAGTGGAATTCCCTGCCGGAGTCTTTGTTCCCTGATAGCTACAACCTTGGGGTCTTTAAGTCAAGAGTGAATAGGTTTCTTCTAGGTAAGCGTGCTTCACCGTAGACCACATCATCGCTTAACATCAGGCGAGATGGTGGTCAAACGCCAGCCTAAAGAGGAAAAATATATATATATATATATATTGAATTCTATGAGGGACAAACAGGAATAAAAAGTTTCATCTGTCCCCCTATCACTGACAGATAGGATTGAATAAAGTTCGAACCGTCGCCTCTTTGCTAATAGGGCAAAAGATCAGACATTTTTATTCCAATCTGTCCCCCTGGAGGGACAATGCATGGTGACAGGTCGGAATAATTTGGCAGTCGCGCTTCAAATACTGGTATTACTTAGCGGCATTAGATGAGGCGAGAAACCGGCCCCAACTTAGCAGGGAAAAGGATGCGTAAGATGACTATACATTCTTATGGCTATTTTCTCAATAAGTATTAGGTACTAAATAAAGATGGCCACTCAGACTTAGCCCACTTTCCAGCAAGTTACGAGTAAGTTCGGTTCACTGGACCGTAACCACAAAAGAATTCAAAAAGGCCCCGGGCCTTACGTTGCAATATACATAAGTATAGATAGGCTAGCGTTCGTGTCTGTGCTTCCACTTACTCTATAGAATACTAGCATTTTCACGTAACTTTTTCTTGTAGCCGTGTAATAATATCCAATGTGGTATTAAATTTATTGTTCTAATTAATATTCAATGTATTACTTAATTGTATCGTTTATAATGTTCTGTGTAGGTACTTGCATGATTGTTGTTGTATGATTATTTCTGGAGGAACATTGGCTCCTAAACACAGGTGCCTAGTCTAGTTTAGAAGGCAGCAGTTCGCCCTTGTTTTTGTCTCTTTGTACAACATTTATTACATTTATTATAGGATTCATGCATTTTTCCGATTTAAAAAGTAAGTAGCAATAAATAGTGTAGATTTCAATCTGTGAATAATTTTTTTTTCGCAATCGGTTCAGTACTTCGAGAGATTGTCCGTTTATTGACATTATAACAAAGAAACTTTTTAGCTTAAAAATTAAACCGACTTCCAAAACAAAACAATACAAAGCGATATTTTTTTTTCGTATATCAGTGTCGAAAACGAAAAGAAACCGACATCCGACATATTCGCGAGTTGGTTGACCAAAACCTCCGACTGCACAGCATAATTTTCTTCTTGTTTACGTCTTTTTAGGTTCTTAGATTATTTGAATTAACATTTTTTTTTTATCAAAACCAGATGTATCCTCCGACTGCACAGCATGATTTTCTTCTTGTTTACGTCTTTTTTGTTCGCTTTTTAAGCAGTCGGGTTTTTGATTTTTTTATATTTTTTTTATTTAAGACTTTTTTTTGATGTAGATACATTTAAACAAATAAGTGTTATATATTTATGAAATCGGCTCTTATAACCCTTTATTTTGATACCCCACACGATGAGATAGGAAGAAAAAAAATATTAGGCCCCCACAATATGGCGCCCAAAAGCCGCCATTTTTCTATTTTCCAATTTTAATGTAGCCCAGTGACACTCGTAAGACGAATCGATTGAAGTAAGAATCATCAAAATCGGCCAACGCGTTTGGTCTCTAGAACGCTACATAGGAACAAATATACATAAATACATACATATGACAGATAAACACATTCTCCTCCTTCGGTAGTCGCGTAAAAAAACTAACTTATTAAATTTTAATCACCCAAAAAACTGACTGATTCCTTCGACTAATACAGGTACTCTTTCTCCAAATACCAGTCAATACAAAAATATTGTTCTCTTCTCTTTGTCTAGAAATCTAAGGTTTCTGAAACAAAAAACCTGCCTTTTCACCCGTGACATCTGTGACTGAAGCCAGTGAGTTATAAACTGGGGAGTTAGATGTTTTTTCTGCTATCTGCAATCCATTTCCCCAGTTCGATCTGTCAACAGCAGGGGAAGGCACGTGCCATAGATTTGTCGTATGTTTTGAGAAAATTTAAGAAATAGGTTACTTATTGGCAAGCGTGCTTCACCGTCGACTACATCACCGCTTACCATCAGATGAGATAGAGGTCATTCGCAAGCTTAAACATTTATTTAAATACTTTTTGCTTGTATTTTTTGAGTATGAATGTTGTATGACCATTTCCCCAGTCCGACCTGTCAACTGCAGTGGAAAGAACTTGCATTCTAGCTAGGCCTGTTGTTGTGTGTGTATTCGGAGAATTTTTCTGCTGTGAACCAGCTTCTTATACAGATTTATAAAATTCTAACTTTTGTCAGCGGTTTCAAGTCGAAAATTTTCTCGCCGTAAAAAAAAAAAAAACAAAAAAGGCAAAAAGTATCAAAATCAAAATCAACATTTCTTTATTCAATTAGGCCATTAAGCGGCACTTTTGAACGTCAAAAAAAAAAAGTTAATGTAATAATAATTGATTCTACCGTCCATTCGGAAATGTAGCTTGTTATGGAGAAGAACGGACAAGAAACTCCACACATACTCTTTCAAAAAAAAAAAAAAATGTGTTTTACAAGTATTTGGTTACAATAATCTTGTAGGAAAAATACATATATGTGAGAAAGATGTAAAAAAAAACGCACTTAAAAGCGTCTAGAGTAAAACAAACAATTAAAAATACAATAAATAGTTAATTAAAAAAACAGGCGGAGGCAGCTATGATATGACCAATCCCAACTGATGGCGCCCGTTCACGAACATGACACATGGATCAGCACCACTCAGCTCAACCATCATGAAGGGAACCGAATGATCCAACACATGTGCCACCATCAGAGAGACATTAGAGAGAGCATGACACACTCAACTGCCAGGGCACACTGAAGTCAACGAACGACACATAGGTACAGTAAATGATTTACAGTTGGTACATAGTACTCACATATGTGCTGTGCAGTATCTTACTTATATCATATCTAACAGTTACAATCTGACCGTTTGCCGTTCGTTTATCCAAATCTATTCAACAGATAAGACGTGATTAAATAAAGAAATTCAAGAGTTTTATTCAAAATCAACTGGTTCGATTTCTAGCTGGATGAAAGTAATATGCGAGACGCACGGGATTGGTCAATGTGGTGAATCTTGGGGGAGGCTTATGTACTGCAGTGGACGTCGTTCAGCTGAACTGAAGATGATGATTTCTAACTAGGAGTTTTTATCATATTGTTTCGTTTGGCCGTACATGGCCACTTGAATTTACCCTGTATGTCATTTTTTTTTATATTTTTGGTTTGGTTTGCTCTTGACTCTAGTCTAGGTCAGAGGTGACAGAGACAGAGTCGACGATGGAGTAAGCTTACCCAGAAGAAGCCTGTTCACTCTAACTTTGAAGAGATTCGGGGTGTATGCGTTGGGAAACGCAGTCGCAGGCAGTGAGTTTCACTCTGTTGCTGTGCGCATTATGAAGGATGTTTGGAAGAGCTTGGTGCGTATTGGCCGAATGACAACTAGGTGAGGATGGTAACTTGCAGTTCGTCTAGATGTCCGATGGTAGACGGGGCCGGTGGGATGAGGTCGTGAAGTTCATGAGCATACTTTAATTTTAATTTATCTTAGTTTTTAATCATTGTCAGGCAGTTTGAGTAGTTTATGCGGCCTACCCGAATCTCCTTTCTCTGGTATTGTTCGTCGAATCGTTGAGCTCCTTAAATTCTGAGTTGAGCTGCTCGGTTATTGACAAATGCGTGCACTGACTAGACAGGTCCACTGAATCTGGCTGGTTATTGCCTCAAAAGGCCATTTCAGACATCAATCTACAAGGTCTTCACATGATCTAACCAAGATTTTGTCTGGGCTATAAAAGAGACTGTGACCTCTGAGTTTGTTTTGGCTTTTCTTCTCAGAGTAGTCAGATAGGAAACGCCGTCCTCATCAAGTTTAAAAAAATATGATCGACATGTAAAAGTGTTTGTACAAACCAACTTACAGAAATAAAATAATTTATCATACTCGCCGAAGTACAGTCTGTAGAAGACCGACAAGCAGGCAACCTTACGGCGATGAGCCAAGCTGTGAAGCTTGGCATCCATCAGTTTGACGTCGACAATTAGCCTCTTAGCTCTGCGTTCCACCGAGTCAAGGGCGGCAACTCTCTATATATTTGTACCACAATGAATATGAAAATGATGATGATGTTTATCATCAAACAAGATTATATTCCATTTGGTAACCGACACAATGGTAATTATAGCCTTGTTGCCACTCAATAGACATTAGGGCTAATGTTCAATTAACGTGGGCCAAATTACGTCATTCTCGCCATTTACTGAATGACGACTTTGAAGTGTTTAGACTGGATCAAACAGCAAACATTGTATTGATGCAAATCGAATTTAAAAATACTGTATATATACTACTACATATATAATGAAAATATACCATTCCATTGATAATTCCGACTACAGTATTCAATTAAAAGACTGAACAAGCTATCAATTTTGGCAGCCATACCCAGCCAGACTTTTGACATCAAGTGAAAAATAAAAATTATTAATTAGTTATTTTGGCTGCGCGATCTGATGGCGAGGCCGCCTCGGGAGATGCGGTCTTTGGCGGGAGAAGCTCAAACTTTATTCAGGAGGAATACTTCATCGAGCAATCGGAAAGTCTCCCGCCTGGGCCCGCGTTGCCATGCAAAGGCAAACTCTTAATAGACTCCGCACGCAGGTCGACCGCACCAAAGACAACCACCACAGGTGGGGATTCTCGGATGTCTCCAACCTTCAGTGATTGTGCGGCGTTTCCCCGCAGACCATGGTCCACCTTTCGTCTTGCGCGGCATGCCTTATCACCTGTGCATATGAAGACCTTAATGCTGCGTCACCGGTTGGTATTGCCGTGGCAGAATTCTGAGCCAAACATATTATTTAGAGACTATATTTTGCTAACGACACGCTAAAAAGAAGAAGCGATAATAATTAATATTAATAATTTATTATCCATTTTTTGACTGCGTGTTTTACAAAGCAAGGTTTATTTTTACCCGACTGCCGAAGGAGGGTAATGTGTTTATGAGTCTATGTATGTGAGTATGTATGTATGTATGTTTGAGACTAGAGACCAAACGCATTGGCCGATTTTGATGATTCTTACGTCAATCGATTCGTCTTAAACCCTGCGAGTGTCACTGGCTACGTCAAAATTGGAAAAAAAAACATGGCGGAATTTGGGCGCCATTTATTGAGTTTTTTTTTTTTTTTTTTTCATTCCAATCCCATCGTCAAACCAATCTTCCAATCCCATCGTGTGGGGTATCAAAATAAAAGGTTTCAAGAGATGATTTCAAAAATATGTAACACTTATATTTTTAAATGTACCTAATTAAAAAAAAAAAAAAAAAAAGTTGTAAACAAAAAAAGTTAATAAAAAAAAACATAATACCCGACTGCTCAAAATGCGAACTAAAAAGACGTAAACAAGAAGAAAATCATGCTGTGCAGTCGGAGGATACATCTGGTTTTGGTCAACCAGCTCGCGAATATGTATCCTCCGACTGCACAGCATGATTTTCATCTTGTTTACATCTTTTTAGTTCGGTTTTTAAGCAGTCGGATATTTTGTTATTTTTGTTATTTACAAAGATTACATCGATATGTAACTTATAAAACTACTGTTATATGTTATGTCTGTATATCTTAATTTTGCAAGTAAAAATGCTTGCTTCCTTACCTAGATCTTGAATTCATTGCAATACATTTAAATACCACTTATTCTAGGTTATTGCAACAATTAATTTGATTCTGTTTGCCCTAATGGCTATTTGGAACTGATGTATTTGTAAAATAACCTGAGCTCATTATTATTCCGGAGTACTTTGTAAGATAAAATTTGTGCGCTTAATAGAAATTAGACACTAAGCTCAGTATTTATTTCTCACAGAATAGTGAAATAACAGAGGTTTCATTTAGCTGACGCAACTACCTCGTTTCCTTTCCTCATTACAACGATATCTCTGTCTTGTTCATTACTCTGGTCACGCACGCAATTACTCTTTTATTATAACAGATTTCTCCTAGATTGTGTTTGACGTACGTTTTCCTTTGATTGTATTTTGATTTAATTCCTTAGTAGATTACCTAAAGGAAAGCTGACAAGTGTTGACCGTGTATCTAAGTAGTTAGAATCACGTTTCAACAAAAAAAAAAATACTTTTCTGTCTTTATTGAGAGTCTAAGATAGCTAACTATAGCGTAACAATACATGGTGTGTATAACCGGTCAAGTGCTAGTCTGACTCGCACACAGAGGGTTCCGTATAAACAGCTACATTCACCAAAATAAATAGGTAACATTGCTAACGTTTCTAAACAATGAAAGCACCGAACATTGCTCTAACGAAGGGACAAAATTAATTTTGCCGTTTGAAAACTGTTGTCCCTATATATCAATATACATTTTTTTTAAGTTTTGTTTTATAATTTGTTTGTTTTTTGTCGAATATTACTCGTAAACTTGTAAAGCCTACTTAGCTGTGATAGTTTTCCTTTTAAATTCTTCTGCCGTGAATTTTCACAAACCCTAAAAGCAACCTTTTAGCGAGGGGCGGACACTTGAATCTAACAAAAATTAGCAATTTAAAGCTTACTTTCTTCAGCTTTCACAGACCCGTGATATTTTGGAATGGCCTATTCACACGATACCCACACGATAGGAAGACGAGAAAAAAATCCATCCCCCACTTTATGTGTACAGTAGGTACCACATACATAATCTAGGAACAATAAAATAAACTTGAATTATTTTACCAGTTTGTCGGCGTGATTAATATTTATATCCATGCCAAATTGTAGAGTCTCTGAGCTAATCTGCGGATGGACGAACAGACGGACATGGCGAAACTGCGAGACTACAGAACCCTAAAAAATCACTTTCAAATCAAAATTAATTGAATTAACTATAAAAATAATGGTTTCCACTAATATTAATATTACTATGTAACGGGTTAGGTAATTCGATAATTATGGTAAATGAATTAATAGACCAAGAGCGAGCGAAGAGAGCTCGAAGACTTTGGGGACCCCGACATGGATAGGTTAGGTTAGAAAGCGAGCGAACTCAGCTCCCGTCATCTCCTTGTTACCCGACTGCCGAAGGAGGGTAATGTGTTTATCAGTCTATGTATGTATGTTTGTTCCTATGTGCCGTTCTAGAGACCAAAAGCGTTGACCGATTTTGATGATTATTACGTCAATCGATTCGTCTTAACCCTGCGAGTGTCATAGGCTATATAAAAATTGGATAAGAAAAAAATGGCGGATTTTGGTCGCCATTTTGTAGGGGGGAAAAAATATTTTTTCTTCCAAACCCTTCGTGTGGAGTATCAAAATTAAGGGTTTTAAGAGGTTATTTCAAAAATATATAACACTTATATGTTTAAATGAAACTAATTTAAAAAAATAACTAAAATTTGTAAATAAAAAAAGTTTGTTAAAAAATCACTCTACTTTGTTGCTTACATAGTAATCGTACTTACCTATAATGACATTTAATGTGCGTTCAGAAATTAACTGTTTTACTGGTAACCGATATTTTTGTGGGTATTTAATCTTTTTGTTTATGAAATTATTACTTTATAGTGTACTAGCGACCCGCCCGGCTTCGCCCGTGACAAATTATACACAAAAACCTTTCTCATTTCTCACTCTTTCTATTGATGAGAACCGCATGAAAATCAGCAGTTCAGCAGTTTATGAGTATATCGCGTACAAACGCGGTGGGGGACTTAATTTTTAACCGACTTCCCAAATAGGAGGAGGTTCTATGTTCGACACTATGTTTGTTTTTTATTTTTTGTTTATGTTTACCGATATCTCCGTCAATTGTGGACCCATTTAAAAAATTGTGTTTGAAAAAGTATGTTCCGGAATTGGTTCCATTTTAATTTGATGAATATCTGATGAAGAACTTCGGAGATATACAACAGAACTCTTCAATAAATAATGGCAAATCTATAAATAATGTCAATAAATCGCATGTCTGTTTATTGTTTATACCATTTCTTATCATAACATCACGCCAATACGCTCTTAAGGGATACGCAGATCTCTCATTTCACCGGTTATGTTCAAGTTTCATGAAATCTATTCTGGCGTTATAGGTACCTTACTAACTTGCCTATTAGGTAGGTACAACAAAAAAGTTAAAAATAAAAAAACTTTTTTGCAAAAAAATACTACCGACTTCCAAATACAAAACTTCAAGTGAAGTAGGTGTCTTTTGTAGGTACCAATTTTTTCTACGTTATGGACACCGACTTCCAAAACTAAAGTTATTTTTCACTTTGTAGTTTTTTATTTGGAATTCGGTAGTACTTTTTTGCAAAAAAGTTTTTTTATTTAATATGTAGTGATATTAATTTTGTTGTTTATGAAATTATTACTTTATAGTGTATATTTATTTTGTAAATTTGGTTCATGTTTATTAAAGTGATAATATTAAATTATAGATGTATTATTAATTGAAAGTGCTATAATAATACAACCATTTCTTTTTAACCCCCGACGGAAAAAGAGGGGTGTTATAAGTTTGAGGTGTGTTGCTGTGTATCTGTGTATCTGTGTGTCTGTGTATCTGTGTATCTGTGTATCTGTGTATCTGTGTATCTGTGTATCTGTGTATCTGTGTATCTGTGTATCTGTGTGTCTGTCTGTGGCATCATAGCGCCTCAACGGATGAACCGATTTTGATTTAGTTTTTTTTGTTGGAAAGGTGATTGTGTCGAGAGTGTTCTTAGCTATGTTTAAAAAAAAACGGTTCAGCCGTTCAAAAGTTATGGGCGTTTTACTGTTTGAATCGGGATGTTTTCGCAAGATAAATGTGTCGGGGGTTTTTTAAATTTTTAAATTTTACTTGTTTACTGCTGCTTTCACTTTTCGATGGCACTTTAAAACTGTCAAAACATTTTGTTTTCCGAAAAGGTTACTGCCTGCATCACAGCCCTAAACAAACCGTATGAACAAAGTCAACTCAACCTTTGTCACTTACACCAACTAATAAATTGTAGTTTCCAACTTAAGGGCAACACTTTACAGAACAAACTCTATTTCAACTTGTTACTCAAAGCGAGACTCAAACATAGACCATGGAGACGACAAAGCGGCCACTGCTAGAGACAAAACATCACGACTGTAAAGCTCGAAAAGTAAGGCAGAGACACGGGGTCCCAGCGCTAACAAAGAAAATTTGTTTCTAATAAATGTCACTAGATGGCGCGATATGAATCGATTCATTATTGAATTGTGTTTGATTAAAATTGTATTTTAATAAAAAATATTTTTTAATCAACTCTCCTAAGCACAAAATTATGGAATATTGGGCTCTTCATTCACATTTCAAAGATTATTAGAACGCATCATTTAACATTGATTCCAATAGATGGCGTGGTTTTAAATTTCTGTGACATGCCACTCGATTTTTTTAAAATTTGTATTGTAATACATTTTGATACAATGAAACTGTAAAAACTTGCAAAAAAATACTATAAAACAAATCGTCACTGTATTTAAAGAAAAAATAATAAATAGTCACGAACCGAGACAACCCTTTTACTTGCAAATTGCTGCTAAAACCATCTATAGCCGTGGAACGGAACCGAACGCAATCGAAGTACCTACCTACTTACAAAAATAATCATCTTAATCTGACGAAAAACGCTAGTTACGCCGGCACGGTTTCTATATATGGGATGAGGCATCTGTATGCTAGTATTATATTATCTATGGCAGAGGTAAATTAATTAAAGGAGGTACACCCACATGTCACCAGTTATGTCTAAGTCCAATGTAAAGGCTTATTGTCATAAAACCCACAAATCCAGACTCCGGGCCGCTACTGAGTAGTTTCAGAAGGAATAAAAAAGGTAATAAAAACAAAAAACCCGACTGCAAAGATGTAAACAAGAAGAAAATCTACAAAGGATAAATATTCGTAACCTCCCCCCCCCCCCCCTCCCCCTTCTGATCCTCCAACGGCACAGCATGATTTTCTTCTTGTTTAGATCTAAGCAGTAGAGTTTTTTAATTTATTAACTTTTAAATTCACAACTTTTTAGTTATCATTTTTTTTAATTACTTTTAATCATATAAACGGTATGTATTTTTGTAACCCTTCATTTTGATACGGTTTGGAAGAAAAAAAAAGATGTAACCCCCACAAAATGGCGCCCAAAATCCGCCATGTTCCTTTTTTTAACGGACACTTATCTAAGAACACTTGGGCGGTCAAGACCTATCTAACGATGTCTTAATTATAAACAACCGTTAAGTGGTTTGTAAGTTATGAGAGTTTTTATTTTTTATAATTTTTATGCTTGCAAAACGCCCACTATCTCACCTGATGGTAAACGATGATGTGGTCGACGATGAAACACGCTTGCCTAGAAGAAACCTATTCACTCTTGATTTAAAGACTCCCAGGTTGTAGCTATCAGAAAATACAGACTCCGGCAGGGAATTCCACTCCTTTGCTGTACACATAATAAAACAATTCCCAAAACGTTTGGTGCGTATGGGAATAAAGAACATTACAAACATACAAGATACGAAATACTTAATACAATTTTGATCACCGACCCAGAAATTGAATATAGGACCTCAAGCTCAGCAGTAACGCTTGCGACCACAAAACATTTTCAAACAAAATGATTCCGAAAAGGTACCTGCATCACATACCTAAACAAACCGTATCAACGAAGTCAACTCACCCGTTGTCACTTACACCAACTAATGAATTGTAGTTTCCAACTTAAGGGCAACACTTGACAGAACAAACTCTATTGTTAACTTGTTACTCAAAGTGCGATTCAAACACAGACCATAGAGATGCCTCAGTGAGCACACAGACAAAAAGACTTTCGCATTTGCAATGTAATACTAGCTTCTGCCCGCGGCTTCGCCCGCATGAAAATTGTTTTCTTATCCCGAAGGAACATTATACCGGGATGAAAAGTATCCTATGTCAAATCTGTTTGACCATTCAGACTTGAAAAGGTAACAAATAGACAGACAATAGTAGTTTATGCAAAGGTCATCTAATAGGGGTTATTAAAACACGAGTGTCGGTTTATGTATCACACGAGTGTTTAAATACCTAATTATATGCCGTTGCATAAACTACTCCAGTTCAATAGAAATAAAACAAAAGTGGAAACGGAAAAAATATGTGTTATGGCGGGCATTTAGATTCTCATTGCGCATGATAGCGCAGCGCGCGCATCCTTTTTTTTTTACATTAAGTCAATGAGCCCATACGCGCCAATAAATTAAAAAGTAAAACTGTGCTATCAAAATTCGAAAGTTGTTTTATGATGCAGTTATTTGAGAATCGAAGGAAAATGTTGCACTGTACTGGTTTTTTTTAACTTTTACCTATCCACGAAAAAAAAAGTACGTGTTTATACAAAAAAAAATTGCATTCATATTTGGAACATTACGTTGTGAGTGTAGATAAACTTACTTATGGCGTTTCTTGTCACTACCGGTTCAACCTTTCGAGGTCTGTGGTTTCAAACGACCGACCGGACGCTGTCTTTTTCCAACATGGCGGCAGGAAGCCCCTAGGCGGCCATTTTCTTGTTCCATCTTTTTGAAATGTTCTCGGTACGTTGAACAACACAAAAGCGGGTCACCGGTGCAGTGTGGCGCAATGATTTGAACGTCATGAGTAGACCCGGAGTGGCTGAAGTTATTAAGTGTTTCGCTTTGACTTAGCAGCTGTGTTTTTTGATTCTGAAGACTAGATGAGCTACGTTTTATGTCAAGCGTTGTTAATGTAGTAATTTCTTTTTAACACGCTTTTATTAGCTTGGTATGTATGTATCTATGTATACATGTTACGGAATCTTTGAACGTGATTTTCACCCCCTTCAAAACGTCAGCTTAATTTGAATCTCTGCACACTTATCAAAGACCGATGACAATGCAATAATTTAAATCATCACCATCAGCCTATTAATCTTCCCACTGCTGGTACACAGGTCTCCTCTCTGTGCGAGGGGATGGGCCATAATCCATCACGCGTGCCCAGTGCGGTTTGGTGGATGTCACATGTCTTCGAATTTTTGGTTCTAGGACATGCCGGTTTCCTCACGATGTTTTCCTTCACCGTTTTTGAAAGCAGCGGTGATGAAATAATTTACACAAATTAAAGCTCGAACCTGGGTTCGAACCCACGACCTACAACTTGTAAGTCGCGGCCGATACCACTGGGCCACCACTGCTCGCTACATAATTTAAATAGTTTGTTCCATTATCCTTACCAGGATCTTTAGGATTAGCAACTGAACTAAAAAGTTTAAAATAAATAATAGTTTGAAAACTAAAAAACACGCTTTAATAGAAACCCACACCAAAACTTTAAAATAATGATCATTTAAGAATAGTGTGAAAACAAAAAAAATAAGAATGAAAAAACTTTTTGCAAAAAAATACTACCGACTTCCAAATACAAAACTACAAAGTGAAAAATAACTTAATTTTTTGAAGTCGGTGTCTTTCGTATGTACCATTTTTTTGCATTATGGACACCGACTTCAAAAAATTAAGTTATTTTTCACTTTGTAGTTTTGTATTTGGAAGTCGGTAGTATTTTTTTGCAAAAAGTTTTTTTATTTTTCACTTTTTAGTTGTACGTACCTAATAGGCAGGTTAGTAAGGGAACTATTTCGCCAGAATAGATTTCATGAAACTTGAACATAACCGGTGAAATAAGAGATCTGCTTATCCCTTAAGAGCAAACTGGCGTGATGTTATGTTATGAAGTTATAAACAACAAACAGACATGCGATTGCAGCAATCCCGAGAGATTGCCGTTATTTATTGAAGAGTTCTGTTGTATACCTCCGAAGTTCTTCATCAGATCTTCACCAAATTAAAATGGGACCAATTTCGGAACATACTTTTTCAAACAAAAAAAGAATTTTCAAAATCGGTCCACAATTGACGGAGTAATCGGTGAACATACAAAAAAAAAAAAAAACCATCATGAAGTCGAACATAGAACCTCCTCCTTTTTGGGAAGTCGGTTAAAAAAGCGAGGAGTGCTTGATGTCAATTCTTACAATATTTTACTGACAGATATTGGTAAAAGGAACGCCATTTTTAATATATCTTCAAAAACATCCCACGCTTCCTATATTTTTTTTTTGATAATCACACCATTCTTAATTTAAATGTATTAAAAATTATTTTCAAGGTTTTTGTTTGGTTTTCTATTATAACGTGTTTTTAGTGTTTGTGCCTGTATTTTCGCTGTCATTGGGAGGCACCAGTTATTAGATAGAAATTTTAATTTTATTCTTGATTAGGATTTACTGTGATGGAAGCCTAGATCTAGATACTATACTCTTTATTGAAAACAAAACAAAGGAAAAGACAAATCAAGGGAGTTACAATGGCCGGGCTTTCGTTATCAGAGATTTTCAATCGATTTAAAATTGAAATAGTAGTTACGGCTGGGTAGAAACTTAAAACTCTGAACAAGAGGCATCGTACAGTTAATGGGCTGTAGAGGCCAGATAAGCAGTCTTGTCAGTATTCAACTGCGTCAGTTTAGACTGAAATGTTCTCCTCCCCAGGGATGTGACCTAACAGGCGTTGCACCCTCCGTGCAACGTGTTCCGGGGTGGTCTTTCAAGACGTAATGGGGGTTCCATGTACAGATGAGAGGTTTTCCCCTAGTCCAGGCGCCTTTTGAAGTTTTTCCCCCGACAGCAACAAAATAGGCTGAATTTTTCTCGGTACGTTGAACAACACAAGAGCGGGTCGCCGGTGCAGTGTAGCGCAATGATTAGACCTCAGAAGTATTTTTTTAACTTTGGAAGTCAGTTGTATTGTTTGTAAAAAATGTTTTATTTTTCACTTTTCAGTTATTACTTAATGAGCAAGTTCTATATTAAGGTGCTTATAATGCCAAAAGTTATGTCAGAATAGAAAATAACATAAAATTTGAACATAACTGGTGAAATGAGAGTGTACCTGGGTGAACTGTACACATCTGCGTAACCCTTTGGAGCGCACTGGCGCGGGCGGCCTGATGTTATGGTATGAAATGGCGTAAACAATAAACAGACATGCGAGCAATCCCAAGAGTTTTGCCGTTGTTCATTGAAGAGTTCTGTTGTATATCACTGAAGTTCTTCATCAGATCTTTACCAAATTAAAAACCAACAAAGTGTGAGTCCGACTCGCGCACAGAGGGTTCTGTATAAACAGCTAAATTCACCAAAATAAATAGATAACATTACTAACGTTCATAAATAATGAAAGCACCGAACATTGCTCTAACGAAGGGACAAAATTAACTTTGCCGTTCGAAATCTGTTGTCACCATACGGCAAAACCATATACAAAATGTTTGCTTTTCAGGTTATTTTTATAAGTTGTTTGACTATTACTAGTAAACTTGTAAAGCTTTCTTAGCTGTGATAGTTTTCCTTTTGATTTCGTTACATATACTAGCTGGAAAGAAGGGTTACACTTGACTCTAACGAAAAATAGCGATTTAACGCTTAATTTTACGCAAACGATCACTGAATCGAAAAATGTTTTAACAGAATATTTTTGAATGGCCTATCTAACGATACCCCACAACATGGGACAGATGAGAAGAAAAAACATCCCTACTTCTATACCAATATTATAAAGAGGAAAGATTTTTTTGTTTGTTTGTTTGTTTGTACCGAATAGGCTCCAAAACTACTGGACAGATTTCAAAAATTCTTTAACTGTTAGGAAGCTACTCTATCTCCGGGTGACATAGGCTACTTTTTATCCCTGTATTCCTACGGGAACGGGAACTACGCAGGTGAAACCGCGAGGCGTCCTCTAGTTATGTATAAAGGAGGTACCCTAAAAAAAACTATATCATGACTTTATCACTTTGTCGGCGTGATTAATATGTATATGCATGCCAAATTATAGTTTTCTAGTACTAACAGTCTCTGAGCTAAGCTGCGGACGGACAGACGGGTCTTGGCGAAACTATAAGGATTCCTTGTTGAGTACGGAACCCTAAAAAAATCATCAAAATCGGTTCGCCTAGTAAAAAGTTCAGAGGTAACAAACAAAAAATATAGTCGAATTGATAATCTCCTCCTTTTCGAAAATGTATTTGGAAATACAGATTGATATGATTCGCATTCTGCCTGCTAACAAAGTCCACTCCTATATATCAGCATCGGCTGAGTTCTGGTGGAATAAAAAATATGAATTAACCACTGAACATGAAATCATCAAAGGGATAAAGAAGATTTCCAGCCTATTAATTAACAATTTACTCCCACTTTCTTTTCCATCCCCAGCTTTTTTCCAAATTATTTCTTCCCCTTAGCTTAGGCTAAAATACATCAATATCTTAACAAACCCCCAAATATCTCAATCACGGAATCTAATACTTCAGTGTTTTTCAAGCTGTGTGTCATGACCCCCGGGGTTCCCGTAGTCTCGCTTGGGGGATCACGGTCGCAAGCTTGGTAAAATGTGAACTAAAACGGGATAAATGTACAGTTAAGGGTCAGAAGTGCAGTCGCGCTACCAAAACAGCAGCGGCATTTTTTTAGGCAATAGAATTTAAACTTTTCACGATTAGTAGGTATAATCTATAATTTAATTTATATACAACATATTAAACCAGTTGTGAATTTTGGGCGAATAAGACTGCACTTTTCACCTTTGACTGTACACTACAAACTACAATACAATAAAAGTATGTCGGGTTAAGTCAATAGTACGGACGTCAAAAAAAAAACACAAACACGCCCCTAGCGGCAATCAAGAGAACTACGCATTGGTACGCTTTTTATAAGCACTTGCGTGGTAGGGAATATGGCAGTAGAGTACTGATCGCCTCAGAGCTAAGACATCGTAGTATTAGTGTCGATCCGTAATATTGTAACTGTGAGTTGTGACTATTTGATTAAACCCAGTGTATTGAATCATTTCTATGATTTAATTTGCACGATTGTACCCACCGACCTGTCCATACACACTATGTCTTAACCTAAGGGAAATACATCCTGACTTTCCGATGGTTTACATCTATCGGCCACCCTTGATGCGACAAGTATAACAATTCCAGTAAGAAGGTTGTCTGTTTATTCTACAACATTTTTTCTAATCTAAACCCCAAAATAGCATCGCTATTTTTGACATGTCAATAGAATGTGATTTGAAACATATTCGACTTCGGGCCGTTTTTGCAATAGTCTGATAACTTTAAACTGAGGAATAAAAATTACCGTTTGACATATTTTCTATGCAAAAACTGTCATACCGCTATTTTTATTCCTCAGTTAAATGTTATCAGACTATCGAAAAATCGGGCCTTAGACGAATAGATTGAACAAATTTTACTCAAACGGGGTCGCGAATTCAAAAAGATTGAATAACACTGTATACCTCATTGGCAAGCGCCAAATGTACGAGAGTGCAGCCTTAGGCGAGGATCAGAAACGTGACGGTTTTCTTAACATTTTTCCTTGATATTTTTTAACAATTTCAAGCTGTTTTAGAGATAATGCTCCAAGGAATCAATCCGGGCAATAAGGCTGTGGTTATTGTTTACACAGAAGAAATTATGAATTAAAAGAAAATTGAAAATTTTCAGGCGTGTTGGCGAATTATAAACGAATGATGGGTTTTAAGTTAAGTTGTAGTTGTAATAGCTATGGTCAGCTAGCATGGACGTTGTTGCCAAGGTCCGAGGATTGTCGTGTTACCCAATAAATGGATTATGGAGATTAGATACGCAAAAATAACTGCATCTGTAGCAAAGTTGACAAGCTACAATCGATAACGCTAGTAGAAAACGAATCAATGTATGGTAATGACACATCTGAACGTTAAGTCACGTGGTCAGACCATACAAATAGAAGGCGTTAACGATTGTAGAAAGAGATTCCATACGAAACGTTTGTAACTTGGCTTGGGGGCCTGGTATATAGATGAGTCCAGTATGACTTGAAACCGGCCCCTACTCAGTTGGAATAAGGCTAGGCAGATGATTTTTTTGTTAAAATTAGTAGTAGCTAGCTCCTCCGCGCCTTCGCCCACGTCAACTGGCTACCTACCTACCAACCATTTTTAGAGTACCGTACCCAAAGGGTTAAAACGGGATCCTATTACTAAGACTCCACGGTCGGTCTGTCTGTCTGTCCGTCTGTCACCAGGGTGTATCTCATGAACCGTGATAGCTAGACAATTAAAATTTTCACAGATGTTGTTTTTCTGTTGCCGCTATAACAACATATACTAAAAACAGAATAAATAGTAGATTATTGCATCGAGCACAAAGTAATTTATTATTGCACCGAGTGCCTGATTTAGCTCTAATCTAACAGGCACGAGGGCAATATAAATTACTTAAGGCGAGGTGCATAATCTGCTTTTCTTTCAACTATTACCTATAGGAATAGTAGATAAAAGAAACTCATATCAAACAGTTAAAATAGAAGTTTAATTATTGAAATTAAAAGATTTTCTATAACACTGTCGGCTTCATTTAGAATGTTTTCCGGAGTTAATGTGTTGCTAGATGATTCCATTTTAATTCGAAGCCGAAACAATCAAAATCAGATAGTATCACACTTTATCGTTTCCAAAAATATTGTCAAGCAACATTAACAAAGTGCCCGCCAAATCACTTTTTTAAATTTCTTTCATTTTTAAATCAGAGTTAGCAGCAATCATTTTTTAAATTTGGAACAAGTAGAATAGAAACGAATAATACGTACGTAAAAAAAAAAGTATTGATATCGGCTGGCTGAGTAGAGCTAATCCATTGAGATTGGCACCTTTTGGTGCGATTAAAAAATAAAGTGTGCAATAATGCAATTTCATACATTTTTATTGCTCTAGAGCATTAAAGACTCGCTTTGTACTGAATTGTTAGTGTGATTGTGATGAAATTAAAGCATAGTTGGAAGAAAATAAATATTTACGTGGGCTCCCATACAACAAACGTGTTTTTTTTGCCTTTGTTTGTGATAATGGTACGGAACCCTTCCCGCACGAGTCCGATTCGCACTTGGCCGATTTTTTTAACACCATCTTCGCGGGCACTTCGGTTGGTCCATTATGGACTTGAAACCGGATGGTGTAGGACATAGATAGAAACATTTGTTGTTTTTTTTAATATTGATAAGCAACCTTGCTAACTGGTTTTACTATTTCCACCAAGTAGTCGCTTTTGCTATAGTTGAACCTTTTTGCCCTAAAATACCCAACTGTACCTAACCACAAATATTCTATTACTATGCAAATACTAAAATCTAAATATTATTATTATAGATACACTTTAGGCCAAGAGAAATAAGATTCTCTTATTCTATTAAGAAAAGCTAAGGTACTCACACAGAAGGGAAAGTGTACCTCCACCTTAAGTTTGGCATTCAATTTAGGGCAAATTCAATTTATATTTTCGCTTCATTGGCTGAAACAGGAAGGTAGGCAGAAAATATTTCGAAGAAAAGCAGAAAACTTTATACATTTACAGGAACACTTTTGATTTTGTTTGTGTATTTTACATTGCGAAAACAATATACTTATTTTTAAGATGCAGTAAATAAAAAAGTTTGGTATGCTGGCAGGCAATAAAAAGGCTTTATGTAATTTTTGGTAATACACACTCTGATGAGAAAAGTGTCGTTAAGAAAGTTTAGAGTATACATGAGTATACATGAGTAGGTATGAGCAGCGGTGGCCCAAACCAGCGTCAGACAACTCCCAGTTGTCTGGCTTTTTGCTAAACTGGACCTTTTTACGACACACTATGTATGTAATTGTTTTAAAATTAAGTTCCCTTTTATTTGTACCTACATTGTGTGTATCTGTGTGTGCCAAATAAACTAGTTATCTTTCTTTTCTTTCTTTTCTTTCTTTTCTTTCTTTTCTTTCTTTTCTTTTCTTTCTTTTCTTTCTTTTCTTTCTTTTCTTTCTTTTCTTTCTTTTCTTTCTTTTCTTTCTTTTCTTTCTTTTCTTTCTTTTCTTTCTTTTCTTTCTTTTCTTTCTTTTCTTTCTTTTCTTTCTTTTCTTTCTTTTCTTTCTTTTCTTTCTTTTCTTTCTTTTCTTTTCTTTCTTTTCCTTCTTTTCTTTCTTTTCTTTTCTTTCTTTTCTTTCTTTTCTTTCTTTTCTTTTCTTTCTTTTCTTTCTTTTCTTTCTTTTCCTTCTTTTCCTTCTTTTCTTTCTTTTCTTTCAGCCCGGACTTACGTGTCATAGGTCGTGGTTTCGTTTACTTTGATTTCAATTATTCAATTACCACCGCTCTAAAATTGGCGAAGGGTAACATCGTGAGGGCACATGTCCACGGGCAAAATGGGTCCCGTGGGTGTGATCGAAGCCGCGGGCAAAAGATAGTCGTTGATAAAATTACACCAAAACCATAATAAGATCATAAATAAGCTCGGTAGTATAATAGTCACAGCCGATCTTTGTGTCTCTGAAGTTAGCTCTGCTAACCATTGCGCAAGAAACAGTTTGTCATTAAGTATACTGCACAGAGTGAGACAGGACAATGCGACAAACGTAAGCGAGTGAAAGAGACAGTTATACAATGCTATCTTCTACTTCGACATTGACACAATAATAGCTACTGCGCAGGGTCTTGCAGCCAAATCAGAGACACAAAGATCCGTTGTGAGTATAGAACAGCACATGCACAAATTAGTATAAAAATATTTCATGATATAATTAAAGAAAGATGTTCACTGCTGATCATAGGCCTCCCCCAATTGTTACCTCATTCGACCGGTCCAGTGCGTCTCGCAACCTTAACAGCTCATCGGTATACCTACTGCCAGCATATTTCTATTTTTGAAGAAAAATATTCCTCAAAATTGTGCATAGTTCGCTCAGAATTTTACTAAAAATCTAGTTTCCATATATTTCAGAACTTTCCTTCAACTAGTGTGCAATAAAGGGTACTTTATTATCCTTGTAACAACTTTTAAATTTGTTCTGGAACAAAGCTGTTAACTTTCTAGGTTTCAGAACAAAGCTGAGTGCTGCAAACTTGCGGGCAATTTAATGGCGGATAGTTAAGAGCATTTAAATTATCAATAACGTCTGTATTCCAGGCAGAGGTACATCTACGCCTGGAGGTAACCATCAGCAAGTCGGCTAGCGCCACCGACTGATGCTCAAATCGTCGTCGGGGAGGCTCGAATCGCTTTCGAGTCTACCATGAAGTACCTAGGATAGGTGCAGGACAGCCGGTGGGATTTCGGCCCCAACTTCAGGCAGCTAGCGCCCAGGTTGTAAGGCGCGGCTGGGGCGCTGTCAACGCTGCTTTCCAATCTGGGGGTGATAGTGCGATTGATGACCCTGTATGGGACCTGACGGCCGGTAGTATCGCTGTTCTGCGGAAGTCGCAGAGAACGATGGCCGTCAGAGTCATCAGGGGATATCGCACGATCGGGCTAGCGTACTGGCCGTATCCCCGCCCTAGAGACCTGGCGGCGAATTTACTCGCGTCACTGTAACTAGCAGACTTCGGTGACTAGCAGACTAGGCTGGCGGAGAACATCCATCAAGGATTTTCAACAAAGGAACAAAAAAAAAGGGGTGCACCTACAGAACATCAAAATGGTTCCCGTGAGGTGTGATCAAAGCCGCGGGCAAAAGATAGTCGTAGATAAAGTAATACTTGCTTAGAGCCACAGGACCATACTTATGACCACTAGAACATTGGGGCATTCTAAAAAAAATATATTTAGCAACAAAATAATCCATATAAACCTTATTAAATAAAAGATCACAGAAAATGGTGTTACACTGTCAATCAATTTCAAAAGGATGACTTCGTATTTTCATACAATTAATTAGACAACATTTTGACTAACAAACAGCCTTAAAATGATATTAGCACAACATAGGCACATTTACATAAGAAATAAATTATACAAAGTGGTGGCCCATTAATTTTGTCCTCAAGTATAAATGGTGCTCTTTGTAAAATTAAAAGGGAAATGGTACGTTTTCATTTTGATAGAGTTAGGAACCAAAACGGCGGCAACGACTAGAAATACTGTCCTATTCTACTACACTGAAAATAAATATTGGGACCGCGAACTTTTTTCTTGCAGGCAATGAAACTAGTTTTGTGTAATTATATTAAAATTTATTTCGTAACCGATTTTAAAAAAAGGAGGAGGTTCTCAGTACGTCAGTATCAATTTTTTTTTTTCATTTTTTTTTTCCCCGTTTACTCAAAGACGCCTGGACTGATTTAGAAAATACTTCTTTTGTTTGAAAGGGTATACTTCGCAGGTGGTCCCATGGTCATCAAGTCTGGATCTGATGATGGGATCCTAGATAAATCGAGGGCACTCCACAAATATTATAGGCATACATATGGTGGTTTTGCTATTTTCATCAACAATGCAATCATATGCACTCAGAAAGTATCATTTTGTGAAGTGGAACTGATGAAATTGGTACCATCGAACTGATCTGATGATGAAGCCGGAAGGTAGGCACTGGAACTCCGAAATAAAATAATGTATCCTAGTTGTGTTTGGGCTTATTAGAATTGTCATGTGATTTACTTCGGCTATAAATGGTGTTCATGTTATTTGAAAAACGGAAAAAAATGTGTACAAAAGACACCGACTTCAGCAAAGAAAGTAATTTTTCGCTTTGTAGTGTTTTGTTTTGGAAGTCGGTTCGTTTTTTTGTTTTAAAGTTTTCTTATAACTAAAGAATGTTTTTTTTTTTTTTTAGTTATCACCGAACAAGTTGCGTAACATTTAACCAAACTTTTGTTGGGAAAAACAAGTGTTACCCAGTTACTGGGTTGTTGAAGTGAAATACTTTGTTACTGGTTCCATGTAAAATACTGGTCATGCCCTGTAAAATAGCTTCATCCTATTAGATCATACATCCTATTCTGGAATTAAGTTGGGTCTCAAACTATCTCTATGCCAAATTTCATCTAAATCGGTTCAGTAGATCCAGAGATTACCCCTACAAACTCAGAAAATCACAAATTTTACCTAAAAAGTCAAGATGGAACGTTCCAAACAATAAGGTAATAGTAAAAGTATACAAACATTATGGAAACTACCTACAAACGCTCGAAACGTGACGAATCTCTCGAAAAACTCGAAACGTGTGCTAGTGTGACACCGACATACACACCGACATGCACCGACGAGGCCATTAAGGCACTTCTGCAGTGTATCAGTACGTCGGTAGTGCGAGCCGCTTAGTGGTCTCGTCGATGGGAATGTTTGTGCGAGAGTGCCGTTTCGAGCCTTTGTAGGTGGTTTCCATACTGTTTTTTGTATTTATTCTGTGACAAGGTGACGCCGGTTAAAACTACGCCTTGCCGTATATATACACAATTACACGAACACACGTACAACGAAACTACGCCTTAGCTTTTCAGTCGAGCTTTTTAATTGATCTGAGAGCTCGACTGACAAGCTAAGGCGTAGTTTCGTTGTACGTGTAATTTTGAATGTATACGGCAAGGCGTAGTTTTAACCGGCGTCACCTTGTTGTATGCAACGTTTTATCTTGACTTTTTATTTGATTTGAGATTATATATAGTATAGATTTATTTCGGCGCCCGTTACCACTGGGCCACCACTGCTCTGAAGCGGACCCAACGTAGTTGGAAAAAAGATAGAGATATTGATTGATTCTTACCTGATCAATCAATCAGCAAGCACAAGAATCGGCTGTCATATCCATACAGAATTATAACATAAACGGAAACACTAACTGACACGCTTGGTTTGTATGGAAAATGCCATCTCGAGCAGTGGCCGCTGAGTCCTTTCAGTGCTCTGTGATCGTTTTAAAAAGCCAGAGTAGGAGACAATGGATGTGCGTGGCATGAGCGTGACGGATGCGTGGCGATTGCGAGGCGTTTGTTAAACGACTTTCTGGCAGATGATTTACTTTAGAGAAGGTACTCGCCGAGATTCGCTTTCTGATAGGTGCCATTATAACTTCGGGATCGTTCGGCATTATTCTGTTTATTTTGGATTTTTTTATGACTTTCGGTAAAGGTAGTAAGTATAGTATGCGCAGATTTTCAAATATTTTAAGCATTCTTTGTCCTTGACTTTCTATTATTTTTGGCTTACGGTACCTATTGATTTTCTCGATACTGAAATTGAAGAAAATCTAGTCTGCATGTAGGTACTCGTATTTTGAGATAAGTGTATATGATTACCGAATTCAATGTATAATACATTGAATACATATTTTGAACAACGTTAGTTTAAGATAAAAAAAAAACATTATTTATTTAAATAAATAAATAATTATTGGATTTTGTCAGGAATTATATATGAATGAGAAGGGAATCAATAGTAAAGTGACTTAACGAAATTAAAGAAGATAAAACTTTTTTACAAAATACAACCGATTTCCAAGAAAAAACACAAAAAAGTGAAAGTTTTGGAAGTCGGTATTCCTGTTTTTATTTCTTCGTTTCTTAACACCGACTGCCCAAATTGAAA
The DNA here is from genome assembly GCA_964057195.1 of Orthosia cruda. Classification (NCBI taxonomy): domain Eukaryota; kingdom Metazoa; phylum Arthropoda; class Insecta; order Lepidoptera; family Noctuidae; genus Orthosia; species Orthosia cruda. The sequence continues at coordinate 8,755,003 of OZ059852.1, read as the reverse complement.
TTATTTTTCCCTTTGTAGTGTTTTTTTTGGAAGTCTGTTACTTTTTAGTGGTATATAATGGACAAGTTCTATTGTAAGGTACCTGTAATGCCCACAGTGATGCCAAAATAGATTAACCGAATAACATGTAACCAGTGGAATGAGAGTGTACCAGGGTGAAACATGTTGCATCTGAATTACATTATTAATATTTCCTTGTAAAGCAACTTCCAAGTATAACTATTAGCTAAGTATTCAAATGGGGTAAAATACCATTGGATTTCCATTAGGATTTTCGCAGAAAATGTTTTGATTTGAATCTTGTAATTATTCCAATAGACTCGCCCTTATAACATAGGAATGAAATGTACATACCTCCAATTTTATTTTTATGTTGTTTTTAATTTTTAGTAGGTACTGATTTTTATTTTGAGAATGATTTTGATTTTAGTTTTAATTTTGTTTTAAATATTCTATTTTTTATATAATTATGATTTTAAATATGTTTTAACTGTATTTTGATTTTTGTTTTAACTTTGATTTTGATTTGATTTTATGTTATCTTGATTCTGGCTTGATTTCGATTTTAATCTGGAGTTTGGTCGAAAACTAAATTATGTGTGCCCGCTTGAAATTAGATGAGTATAAGAACTCATCAAATTTTAAGTAAGCGCTTCGTCTTTCGTCTGATATGATTATCATCATATTAGCCGAAAGACATCCACTGCTGGACATAGGCCTCCCCCAAGCGTCGCCACATTGATCGGTCCCGTGAGTATCGCATCCAGTGGGTCCCCGAAACCTTCACCAGATCCTAAATACTTAAAAACAATAAAATAATAAAAATACATCTGCTGATATCTTTGGGAAATACAGGCTTAATACTTTATTATACTGTGATCCAAACGAAAATAATAACCTAAACATCTTATTTTTACTGCAACTCGTTCCATTATCGGATTACAAGACGTACGGCGATGCGCAATCGGTACATGGTGGACATCACACCCATACGCACTAAGCATTTTGGGAATACTTTCATTATGCATTTATGTACTGGCATTCCCTGCCGGAGTCTGTGATTCCTGATAACTACAACCTGAGGGTCTTTAAGAGGGAATAAGTTAGTTCTAGGGAAGCGTGCTTCACCGTCGACCACATCGTCGCTTACCTTCACTTAGTATAGTGCTAAAATGCGAGCCTTTAAATACATTAAATCCTCCTCCTCGCGTTGTGTTCCTCATTACTGAAGGTCATGATTCCCCCGACAGGAGATCAACTTTTCTCTGACGATGATTCTCCATCTGTCTGTCCTTGGTGACGTGGAGTGCATCGTGCAGCTTGGTGTTCAGCCTTGCACGTATTTGGTCAGAGATCTAATCAGGCTGCGGTCTCTCGGCCTCTTGCCTTCGACTTTGCCAGTGTTCATCAGCTGCTCAAGGTTATGACCATCTTTTCGGGCAATGTGACCAAAGTACTCCAGGATTCATCGCAGGCAGGTGGTGGAGCCTTTAAATAATAATAAAAAAGAACCCAGGCATCAACATAATATTTCGTGTCGCTAGCAACTCCTTTCTCCAATCATTTATCACTCCTGAATAGGCTGCTGGAGTTAATTTCCTAACTGTCTTTGAACCGAATATATATGATACTTAAAGTTTAATCTTGACTTTAATTAGTGTTGTAACTAATTAACTGTTAACTAAGAAAGCTATTATAGTGAAATATGTAGGTAAATGGCTGTTGTTACTGTTATTCAGCGGTTTTATTCAACGTTTCAAGATGATGTATTCACCTAATTTCGAACATGGCGGCCGCTTACCTTACGTAACTTGAAAACATGATTTTTGTTTATTGAAATATTTTGATAATTTTGTTATTAAACATACATATTATTTCTTCAAGTGTCAATCAGCAGACACTGTAGAAATTACAATTAAATATTATCACCAAATTTCAAGTTAGAAATTCTTCGGATAAAAAAGTGTCAGACGACAGACAGACGGAAACGTGGGTGAAAACAATAGGACGCCGTTTAGACCCTTCAGGTATAGAACCCTAAAAAAGCGATACTAAAATGTCAAACATACATTTCACGCTTTTTTCCCATAGGGTAGGCAAGAACCAGAGAACGCCACTAGCTTTGATCCTTACATACTCCGTTTGCTTCATTTACCTAAGTAAGTCATTAAGGATGTTTCCTGGAAAGAAAAATGAAAATTCAATTAAGTGAGATTATCAAATAATATTGCACCCATATTTTTTGCTTTATAAAATAAATAAAAACTGACAAAGATTAAGCGCATCAAAGTTCAGGAGTGGGGGCTTGTTAAGTCACTTTGTCAGTATAAAGCGTAGCACGCCGTGAAATCACACGATATTTCAACGCACAGTGCGTCGTCGTTTCATCGTCGTAATTTTTAACCGACTTCCCAAAAAGGAGGAGGTTCTATGTTCGACTTCAGGTTTGTTATTATTATTTTTTTGTATGTTCACCGATTACTCCGTCAATTGTGGACCGATTTTGAAAATTCTTTTTTTGTTTGAAAAAGTATGTTCCGAAATTGATCCCATTTTAATTTGGTGAAGATCTGATGAAGAACTTCGAAGATATACAACAGAACTCTTCAATAAATAACGGCAAATCTCTCGGGATTGCTGCAATCGCATGTCTGTTTGTTGTTTATAACATTTCATAACATAACATCACGCCAGTTCGCTCTTAAGGGGTAAGCAGATCTCTCATTTCACCGGTTATGTTCAAGTTTCATGAAATCTATTCTGGCGAAATAGTTCCCTTACTAACTTGCCTATTAGGTACGTACAACTAAAAAGTGAAAAATAAAATAAACTTTTTGCAAAAAAATACTACCGACTTCCAAATACAAAACTACAAAGTGAAAAATAACTTTATTTTTTGAAATCGGTGTCCATAACGCAAAAAAATGGTACCTACGAAAGACACCGACATGTTCAAGTTTCATGAAATCTATTCTGGCGAAATAGTTCCCTTACTAACTTGCCTATTAGGTACGTACAACTAAAAAGTGAAAAATAAAAAAAACTTTTTGCAAAAAAATACTACCGACTTCCAAATACAAAACTACAAAGTGAAAAATAACTTTATTTTTTGAAGTCGGTGTCCATAACGCAAAAAAAATTGGTACCTACCAAAGACACCGACTTCAAAAAATAAAGTTATTTTTCACTTTGTAGTTTTGTATTTGGAAGTCGGTAGTATTTTTTGCAAAAAAGATTTTTATTAAAACTACGTGTCTAATATTTTTATGTTATCTGTCGGAATAAATAGATATTTTTTGTCAACTACCCTATTGTTAAACACCGATTATAATTAAAGATTTTCATCATTTTCCGGTTGTTACATTATGGTTACGTTTTCTTAGAAAAGCTACCTTAAATAAACAGGTCCTGGAATACTGGCTTCTGTTTTGATTACCACAGAAAACAAATATTTATAGAGTAAGATTGTTGTGCCCTGTCTTGCTGCTTGTATTGATAATTGTTTGTTTTTTGAGATTGGTGACCGTGAACGTAGCAATAATAGGAAATAACAATGCACAATATTATTTATCTTAATATATATAAATCTCGTGTCACAATGTTTGTCCTCAATGGACTCCTAAACCACTTAACCGATTATAATAAAATTCGCACACCATGTGCAGTTCGATCCAACTTGAGAGATAGGATAGGGTAGGGTAGGTAGGGTAGGGTAGGTAGGGTAGGTAGGGTAGGTAGGGTAGGTAGGGTAGGTAGGGTAGGTAGGGTAGGTAGGGTAGGTAGGGTAGGTAGGGTAGGTAGGGTAGGTAGGGTAGGTAGGGTAGGTAGGGTAGGTAGGGTAGGTAGGGTAGGTAGGGTAGGTAGGGTAGGTAGGGTAGGTAGGGTAGGTAGGGTAGGTAGGGTAGGTAGGGTAGGTAGGGTAGGTAGGGTAGGTAGGGTAGGTAGGGTAGGTAGGGTAGGTAGGGTAGGTAGGGTAGGTAGGGTAGGTAGGGTAGGTAGGGTAGGTAGGGTAGGTAGGGTAGGTAGGGTAGGTAGGGTAGGTAGGGTAGGTAGGGTAGGTAGGGTAGGTAGGGTAGGTAGGGTAGGTAGGGTAGGTAGGGTAGGTAGGGTAGGTAGGGTAGGTAGGGTAGGTAGGGTAGGTAGGGTAGGTAGGGTAGGTAGGGTAGGTAGGGTAGGTAGGGTAGGTAGGGTAGGTAGGGTAGGTAGGGTAGGTAGGGTAGGTAGGGTAGGTAGGGTAGGTAGGGTAGGTAGGGTAGGTAGGGTAGGTAGGGTAGGTAGGGTAGGTAGGGTAGGTAGGGTAGGTAGGGTAGGTAGGGTAGGGTAGGTAGGGTAGGGTAGGTAGGGTAGGGTAGGTAGGGTAGGTAGGGTAGGTAGGGTAGGTAGGGTAGGGTAGGTAGGGTAGGGTAGGTAGGGTAGGGTAGGTAGAGTAGGGTAGGTAGGGTAGGGTAGGTAGAGTTGGGTAGATAGTGTTAGGTAGGGTAGATGAATGTTTGGTGTTTTTATGGCAAAACAAAGTTTGCCGGGTCAGCAAGTTTATTATAATAATATAAAGGGTTTTTCAGTTGGCGCGGGTAGATTTTGGATTTTGGCGGCCTGTGGCGGCCATTTTGTTTTGGTGACATCTATCAAATCTTTTGTATATTATTCAGTTACTTATGCCAAATCACCATGGTGAAATTATGATTCTAGAATTATCATCATCTTCCCGCCCTTGTCCCATGTTACTTGGGGTCGGCGCAACACGTTTTCTTCTTCCATACCCTCCTGTCCCCCGTCACTTCCTCACTGACGCCCTTTTCTTTCATATCATTCCTCACACAGTCCATCCATCTTTTCTTTGGTCGCCCCCTCCCTCTTCATTCATCCACATCTATATTCATAACTCTTTTAGTAACATGCGTTTCATTCCTCCTCATCACATGACCATACCAGGACAAACGGTTTCCTTTCAACTTTTCTGTCACTGGCGCCACTTTCAAACTTCCTCTAATATACTCATTTCTCACTTAATTCATTCTCGTCACTCCGCACATCCATCTCAACATTCTCATCTCTGCTACATGCAATCCCTTTTCATCCATCTTTTTCACACTATTTATATTATCACGCATTTATATCACATAATATATGTATCATATATATATATATATCACATATCATACACAATATTTATCACAATTATTATTCTAGAATTTCAGAGTAAAATAATAAAAAAAAAATAAAGATATTAAAATAATAAAACAATTCAAAATAATCATTCTAGAATATTAAAGCAAAATTATTAAAAAATTACAAGATATGTAAGATTCCAGCCAAAAGACCTCCACTGCAGGATATAGGTATCCCCCAAGTCACTTAACTTTTATCTGTGTATTTGCGCTTAAATTACCTATTATAAAAAGTGACTAATATCAAAATTCAATCTTGCAAAGCACAAAATGCAGCAACCCCCAGAATCACAACCAAAACAAGCATGCCACACAAATGACACAACACGAAAACAAAACAAATATTTCAGCAAAAAATTCAACTGAAACTCACCCCCAAAAGGACCAGCCAGCTTTGTCATAGAAGCCACCCCTTTGTGTCTCCAATATTACTGAACGTTTCAGCTTACAACTCTTGTTTATTTTCAATTTCAACCCTCAAAAAACCAGGCAAGTTCAAATCGGAATCATACGCTGTGGGTTCCGTATCGTACATGTATTTAATTCTTCGAGACAGATTTTGTTTTAGGAACAAACATATACGTAATTTAATATAATGTGTCCAGTATTCCCTAATCGATTAGGCAGAGGTGTGTACCTATAGTAGTGCCATCAGCATTCACAGGCCAACTTGGCTATTACTAAGCATACACTCCTTTATCTTCGTGTGGGGTAGGCACATTACTGTGCCAGCCTCGTCTAGGTTCGACCCGCGGTAGCAACACAATGGCACGTTATGACCATTATGTTCAAGTCTCATTTATGTACGAGGTATAAGCACAGAATAAATAATAGTACAGTATGAGCTTAGTGCCATCGATCGAGGAAAAATCCAGACTCCAGACTGCTACTAAAAAAATCCAGACTGTAAAACTTTGCCCAACTAATTAATTAACGACAGACTCGAAAAGCTTAGCAGCTGTGAACTAAAAGTTAACTTTCCTTTTATTAATTGCCATATGATAGATGCCATAATAATCACCCGTTTTAGTCATTTATATTATTTTGAACTGACTAAGGGCCGATTTGTGAGTTGAATATTTGAAGTTAAGAATGTATCAAACCCTACTTTTAATGCCAAAGTTTGACAGGTTTTCCAGAAAAAGTAGAGTGTGACAAATATTCAGTAACAAATACAAAGACATATGAAGTTTTAGACGGAAAGCCTATCACAGGTTTTCACTATTTGAATATGGAACCCTAAAAAAACAACTATTGTTAGTTGTAATTTTTCAGCTATCGGCAAACAAGGGGTGAAAAACATTGGTATCTCCTTTGTTTGTTCAGTTTGTTGATTGACGCGAACACGCAATGTTTGGACAATTAAAACCTGCTGGTTTTTAATTAGCAGTGGCATTTTATGTCACTGCTACTTTTTTTGTGCAACGAATATTTCGAATATTTTGTCACAATGGATGCTTGTTTTATGTAACACTAGCTTCTACCAGCGGCTTCGTCCGCGTGAAAAGTGGTTTATCCTTCCAAGGGAACATTATACAGGATAAAAAGTAGCTTGTGTTCTATTCCAGGCTATAATCTATGTTTGTGCCAAATTTCATCCAGATCCACAACCCATACCCACAAAACGTTTTGGGTCAAAGTTTGCTACGTATCTACTACGGGCGTGAAAACCATGTTTACATTTAAATCATTTTTAACATTATAAAGCACTGACATTCATTGGTCCGTAACTCATATTTGTCATAACTAATCTAAGGTATCGCAAAATATTCAAACAATAATATAATTTGGAAAAAAACCCGCCCAGTCACAATACAAACAGTGGAGTATGACATATTGGAGACCTTACGCTACACCAGTGCTTCTACCGGCGAATTCATACGTGGTAGCCCCCATTGTGTACGTCATTCAAACAGTCCCATCAAACACACATTTTGTATATGAACGGTTAAAAAAAAACAAGAAAAGGAAAGAATATAAAAGAAAAGAAAAGAAGAATAGAAAAGAAAAGTAAAGGAAAGAAAAGGATAGAAAAGAAAAGGAAAGGAAAAAAAAGAAAAGAAAGTAAATGTGTTTAATGGTCACCAGATGAACACACAATATGAACGGCTTAGTAAATCCCCACAAACAGAACTAACAGTTATGGCAGAAAACCCCTTTAGGGTAAACATGATTCAAAATAAAACAAATTTTTAATTAACATCTAAAATTACCTATTATTTAGAATTTTACATTAGAATCGAACTACTATAAATCGAATTTCCAAGTGAACACCCACTCCTAATCTAACCCTCGCCTACTTGAAGGCGTAAGATCGGCAAACACAATGACAGGTGACATAAATAACCGAATTTCGAGGGTAAATTAATCAATGTGAAACTTAGGGATTATCGCGAGGCTGCCTGTCAACGTTCTAGGAGATAGGCGTCTGATTTATGACTAGGTTTAGCTAAATTGTTGCCCTGAAGGGTTTTGGACTTAGTTTTTAAGGTAGATACTAATTTACGTAACTATAGTGTTCTAACTTAGAGGTCCTAATACAAACGCGAGAGTTTTTAAGGATGGATTGATGGATATATCTTTCAAGCACAAACTATCTACTACTATATAGACTCAATTTATTTTAGTATTGTATAACTGCGCAGCACGTGTGTGAGTACTATGTACCCAACTGTAGATCTACCATTTGCTGTACCTTTGTGTTGTTCTTTGACTTATGTGTGCCCTGGCAGTTGAGTGTGTCATGCTCTCTCAAATGTCTCTCTGATGGTGGCGCGTGTGTTGGATCATTCGGTTCCCTTCATGGTGGTTGAGCTGGGTGGTGCCGATTCATGCGTCATGTTCGTGAACGGGCGCCGTCAGTTGGGATTGGTCTTAACTTAACTGCTTCGGATGCTAATGTTTTTTTAGTACCTATTGTGTAACTGCACGGTACATGTGTAGGTACTTTTAATGCTTTGTACCTATACGTAGTATAGTATGTAGTGATTCTGGGTGCATTGTCCTCACACATATGAATTTATTAATGTATGTACATGTACCTAAATATTGTGAAAAAACATTGTTTTTTTTTTAAATAGTAAGTATGGAGTTTCTTGTGCGTTCTTCTCCATAACAAGCTACTTTCCGAATGCACGGTAGAATCAATTTTTATTCCTTTTAATTTTTTATGTATTAACGTTCAAAAGTGCCGCTTGGTGGCCACCACGCATGTAGTTGAAATAAAATATCTTTGTCTTTGTCTATCGGACCTGGAAGAAACTTTACATTAATATAGCATCAGTAGATTTAGATACTCGGACAGTTGAACTCCATATTCGATAGATGGCCTTGTTCGACATCATTTTCTGAATGGCGGTATTATGATTCTCCGCGATAGAAAGACCCTAGAAAAAAAATAGTATGTAAGTAAGGTAGGTAGGAAGGTAAGTAGAGTAGGTAGGTAAATAGGGTAGGGCAGGCAGATGACGGGAGCGAAGCCGCCGGCACAGCTAGTGAGGAATTATGAACCCAATATATAATATAAAACTGTATCTAATGGTTGTAAAGTAAGGTAGAAAAGCAGCACTAGCTTGCCCGTCACTATGACCCAAGAGCCCAGACCCCATTTACCTACTTCGTATGCACAAAAGGTGTGGGAGATAGTAAACAATGTGCCTGGGCTCTGGGATCTTGGTCTACTAGTGTGTACCTAAATAATAATCTTCAATCTTATTTCAATCCTGAATTACCAAACTTGGTACTTATAGTTAAGGTTACACTAGTCAAAAAATCTTCCATACAAACGTAGTCTAGAGATTACTCCACTGTTTGACGGTGTCCGTTCAAAATAAAAAATTTATCAATTTGTCTCATCATTATATAGCCCTGTATGGAAATAGAAAAGTAAAAAAATATAATATTTGAAAGTTATGAGCGTCGAAAGTTCCATATTTCAACACTAATTTTAACGCATCTTTGGGCGGTAATAATTACCATAAGAAGAAGGAAAATTGCAAAACGGCCTCCATACAGGGATAGATTAGTAATTCAATAATGCAAATAATTTTATTTTGAAAATATACATTAACAATTTTTTCATGGTATCTAGGCTCCAAAGGTCTGTTCATAAAATTTCGCGCGCTCTTTTTCGTCCTAAATCATCATCCATTTCGCTACAAATATGCAAAAGTGCTAATTCGTACGAGAACTAGCTTCTTACTGCTCATCACAGCACCAATCTTTCGCACGTGTTGTTGGATGAGACAGGATGCATTTTAACCCCGCGTACAAAATAGTTCGTGCCATTACCTAGAGGCACCTTAAGAGCCCAGCTTACGCCAGACATTGTGACGCCGCGAAAAAATCTGATAGAGCTTTTGGACAGAAGAAAAATATCCATTTAAACACCTCGTTTTAAAGCTACCCTATTTTACCAGCCTACATGTCATTTAGGCACCATTACCATATCACTTTCGTTAAGTACCTCAGTACTGCCGTCCAAAGAAAAAGGGCGTAAGTGCCCTTTTTCTACTTATTACTACTATTTCAGGTATTTATAACAAGTATATTATGTACGTAAGTAATATAATGTATGTCCCTTTGTGGCAAATAAACACTTTTTCATTCTTTCTTGTATGTATGCAAGTGTGTTCGGGTCAAATCTTGCAACTGAATTTTAAAGCAGTTCACTATCCTCCACCGATTAAAATGAAATTTTGCATACACGATTAGTTTGGATGACAATGCATGGTTAGCTAAGTGACATCATTCTAAATCCAATATGGCGGACCGCCCAAGATGGCGGTATAGTTACTTTTGGTGCACTGCTATCAAATGAAAGGGTTTGCTGAGAAGAATATGGAAAAAAGGATGATTTAAAAAAAAAACAGGAAAATAAGGCACAGCCACTCAATCAATCTGCCTCCCAAATACGTTGGGCTCGGTTTCTAGTCTATCCGGAGTCAGCTAAATGTCAATAATTTTAATGGAGCGACTGCCTATCTGACCTCCACAACCCAGTAACTGGGTAACACGTTACCACTTGACAGCCGGTAATAAATAAAAATTATTGTACAACCAGTCGACCTTAAGGAGGTAGAGAGTAAGAACTTGAAACACAAATAGACACTAACTTTTTTTACTTACTTTTTTTTCTAAACGTAGGTAAGAGATACTTCGTGAAAAGTTTAGTTTCGCCGAACAAAATGTTCGGCAGTTCAATTCTTTTTTTCTCTATTTTGTGTTTTCGTCAGATGTGCCGTTTTCGCTTATGGCGGCAGAGTAGGTAATCGTCGGGCCCTTTTGTTCTCTCTTAACGAGATATTTAGATTAATGTTATTAAATGGTCCAGGGGTTAAAAGGTGGGGTTATTGAGGTATTAATTTTGGAAAGGGAATGGTGTGATCATTTGGGTTATGGTTATAGATACATATTAGCTAGGAATTAGGTAAGGGTTTTGTAAAGTGAAGGTGCGAGAATTGATCACTACGTTTGCTCATTTTTAGCCAACTTAAAAAAAAGTGGAGGTTCTCAATTCGTCGGCATTTATTTTATGTTTGTTCCTCGATTACTCAAAGACGCCTGAACCGATCTAAAAAATTATTCTTTTGTTTGAAATGGTATCCATCCATGGACCCATGGTCATCAGGTAAGGATCTGATGATAGAATCCTGGGGAAATCGAGGGCACTCCTCAAATGTTATAGGCATATTTATAGCGATTTTGGTATTTTCATCAACAATGCAATCATTTGCACTTAGAAAGTATCGTTTGGTAAAGTGGAACAGATGAAAAACAACACAGATGGCCACTGGAACTCCTTAATGCTAAGTAAGTACCATCGAACTGATCTGACGATGAAACCGGAAGATAGGCACTGGAATTCCAAAATAAAACGATGTATCCTAGTCGTGTTTGGGTTTATTGGAACCGTCATAAGATTTTCTTTGGCTGTAAATGATTTTCATGGTAATTGGACCGTACCTACCAAAACTAAAAACGGATAAATAAAAAACACTCTCGCCTTTAAAATAGTTGTTTGCTGCCTAGATAAACAATCTACTATTTTGTATCTATATTGTCTCACAGCGGAGCAAAAGCCTCCTTTTTCACAGAATTCTATTTTCTGCTAATGTGGGCCAATTCTTTCGTCAGGAGTATGACTCGTATTGTATGTATTTTTCATTTCCCTTAATTTTCCCTATCAGTGATTCTTTAAGTCCATTTTTCATACTTTCCTATATTAAACCCATAATTTGAGAGAACACCTGCGTACCTACATCATAACCCCATTTTGGTTTAGAATTTATTTATGCCAGTTTAGCTTTTCCATTCAAATTGTAATTTGTTGCTTTCAGACAGATTTTTTTAATTAAAAATCTGTTTACACTGATGTAACTCGTCCGGTATTAAAATAAAATTTGTTTGTTATGAATGATTATTTTGAGATTCAGAGTATATTTTGTTATTATGCTAGCTTAGAAAGAATATCTACTCAGTGAGCTGGCGTGATCAATGCTTGTTCTTTCTTAGTATAAGAATTAACAAAATTACTTTAAGTTTCAACATTTACAGGCTCAAATATTATATTATAATTTTGTTACTAAACCCCATTATTTTGATGCAATTTAAAGGGTAGACATTTATTTATAGAAAGTTGCCTAGTAGAAATCGTCACGTCACGAAAAAGCACACGTTCGGTTCTATCCGACTTAGTTCGGATATTATCGACAAGCGTTGGCTGCCAAACTTATTTACAATATGTTTGTTAAATGTGACTTTAGTCTGATGTCAAATAATATCCATATCAAACATTACACTCGGAAAAAGGCGTGAGGAATTTCATTCCTGGCGGGGGTCACTATACCGCATGCGTTTAATTTTTTAACAAACTTTTATTTAACATGCAATGTATGTATGTATGTAAGTGCGTTCGGGTCAAATCTTGCAACTGAATTTTAAAGCAGTTACCCTCAAGCGATTAATTTAAAATTAATCAAAATTTTGCATACACGTTTAGTTTGGATGACAATGCATGGTTGCTAAGTGACGTCATTCTAAATCCAATATGGCGGACGGCCCAAGATGGCGGACTAATTATTTTTTGTGCACTGCCATGATATGGGAATCAAATGAAAGGGTTTGCTGAGAAGAATATGAAAAAGCTTGTTTTATAAAAAGAATTTTTAATGAATAATTTTATAATGTCTTTGTACATAACATGAGACATAGATAATTAATGGCACAAAAAAAAACATATTGAAAACAAAGGTACGGCTTATTTTTTTTTGTAGTTATGCTGTTGTATTTTCTTGGAAGATTATTTTCCATTTTCTGGGTAAAATTTCACTACGTGTTTTGCTTAGTGCAAAAAAGAAAACAAAAATAAAACCAGTATTTTATGGACATCAAATAATATCACATTGTTATCCAATAGCTTGAATTCCCACCACAGCTTCTGCCTACCCCCTAAAATTTAATTAAACTCCAGCAATAAATACCTAAAACTGGTAATTTAAATACCTCTGTCAGGTGGCTCTGGAATAACGTCGCTGTAACATTTAAACGCTACCGTTTTTGTGCTCACCAGTTGGCGCCACTGGCGGAGGGTCCTTAGTTCTTTTAAACATTTTGTTATTACGCACACGGAAGCAAAGTTTGAATTAATATGATTTGTAATACCGTAGAAATGCGATTAAATATAACATCGAGTATGCCGCAGTTTTGCGCAGCTGCTTTATCGCGGAAAAAAAAGGAGGATAAATTTTTCCGAAACATAAAACTCTGTTAGCCGTGGTTGGTAAAACCTGTACTTATCTAAATCGGCCATATTTGGCAAATATTCACAAAATTTTTGTAAATAAAATAGAGCTAAATTCCAATAAACGGTGTCATTTGACATTTTGAAGACCTCACTCTTCATCAGCGCCCCTAGCGGCAAATTCAAATGCGATATCCCTCATTTTCTGACGCCCTGGTAACTCGGCTAAATTAGATTCTAACATAGGCTATTTCAAGTTAGGGCTTCTTAAATTTAAAATGGCTGGTTGTTAGTGAGATGGCTGGAGGCTTAGCAGAAAATTTTGATACGTTGAAATTGTGTTAGTTTGGGGTGTGATGCACAATATAGAAAAAAACCAGCCAAGTGCGAGTCTGACTCACGCACAGAGGGTTCCGTACAAACAGCTACATTCACTAAAGTAAACAAAATTAACTTTATCCTTCAAAAACTGTTGTCCCTATACTTACGAAGTAACTATTTAGTAATCTGTGCCCATACATCAATATACAAAATGTTTACGTTTCCAAGTACATTTTGTATGTTGGTCGACTATTACTCGTAAACTTGTTAAGCCGACTTAGCTGCGATAGTTTTCCTTTTTTAACCGACTTCCCAAAAAGGAGGAGGTTCTATGTTTGACTTCAAGTTTGTTTTTTTTTTTTTTGTGTATGTTCACCGATATCTTCGTCAATTGTGGACCGACTTTGAAAATTTTTTTTTGTTTGAAAAATTATGTTCCGAAATTGGTCCCATTTTAATTTTGTGAAGAGATGATGAAGAACTTCGGAGATATACAACAGAACTCTTCAATAAATAACGGCAAATCTCTCGGGATTGCTGCAATCGCATGTCTGTTTGTTGTTTATAACATTTCATAACATAACATCACGCCAGTTCTCTTTTAAGGGGTAAGCAGATCTCTCATTTCACCGGTTATGTTCAAGTTTCATGAAATCTATTCTGTCGAAATGGTTCCCTTACTAACTTGCCTATTAGGTACGTACAACTAAAAAGTGAAAAATAAAAAAACTTTTTGCAAAAAAATACTACCGACTTCCAAATACAAAACTACAAAGTGAAAAATAACTTAATTTTTTGAAGTCGGTGTCCAAAACGCAAAAAAATGGTACCTACGAAAGACACCGACTTCAAAAAATTAAGTATTTTTTCACTTTGTAATTTTGTATTTGGAAGTCGGTAGTATTTTTATGCAAAAAGTTTTTTTATTTTTCGTTATATATACTACTGCCCTGAATTTTTCACATATCCAAAAGAAACCATTGAGCTGACAGGGAGGGGACACTTGACTTAACAAAAATTAAGTACATTAACTGACAGAAAATGCAGTGCCTAATCTTTTGAAATGTGTGATAATTTTGAAAATTCACCCTCAAATGTGTACCTCGGTATATGGGGATGAAAGTTTGTATGTTGTTCACTTTTCACCATCGGGATAAATTTTAAAAAGTTTATTAAAAAATAATTAAAAGCGCATCACAGTCCAATAATTATTGGGTTACTTAAAACATCTGTAATTTTTCCATAAGTATGATGTATTTACGCCGTTTAAACGAAGAACTTATTGATTTATTTATTTAAAACTTCATGCAACATACAGGTACATAGGCTGACTTAAGGCGCTATATACACCCCAATGTTAACGCAGTACTGGGCGTGCACCCGCTCGATGCCAAATATTGAACCTCCTTTTGAACAGTTTTGTTTGCAAAATATTATTTGATTTACATATGCTATGTTAGTTATGAAGAAATTGCAGCCATCAATTTTTCTGTGTAAAAATATTTTTAAACATCCAAGTCGTTTTGGAGGAGTTTCCAAAAGTTGCGTAAAAATATCGTGTTGTTAATTATTTTTTTAAAGCAAAACTATTAGTTACACGAAAAATCTTGTATTCAAAATTATGTACATGAATCAATAATCTTATATATAAAATTCTCGTGTCGCAATGTTAGTTACCATACTCCTCCGAAACGGCTTTACCGATTTTTATGAAATTTTATACGCATGTTCAGTAGGTCTGAGAATCGGCTACTATCTATTTTTCACACGCGGGCAAAGCCGCTGGCCTTTTAACTCAGCCGTTACTAAGGAGTATGCTTTAGAAAGTTACCGTTTTACGGCACTAAAGGGTATGTAGGCCCTTAATACCTGAGGCCTCCAAACCACCCTTGGTTGACTGGTGGGTTATTAATATTATAACCAATGGTGGGTTGGTAAGTTTCAAGTAATATTTCATCCTTACAAATAACCAACAAATAACATACGTTTCATCATATTTTCTCACTGCATGACACAACCCTATAAACTTTAGATTATCTCCTACGTTTCTTGTCACAAGAAAACTAACAATAAATTCAAAAATCTCAAGTATCTAATTTAAACTTTCCCTTAGAACTACCCTACCATACTTTTGCCCTGTCGTATTAAATTCTAGCTTAGCACGTACTGAAACTTAAATAGATACCACAGAGCATGGAATGCCCCGGTACCGGCATCGACAGGAGACACCATTGCTTATAATAATAATGGCCATTGTGTCGAGGCTGTCATTGCGCGGTTGGATTAAGGGCCTGATACAGAAGGCAGTATAGTTCTCGCTAATTTTCTTGCCCTCCCTGAAGTTGGCTACAATGGCTGCACAGTAATAAATCTAATACAAAAACAGCACCGTTTCGTATCTTGCTGTCTGTGGCATCATAGCTCCTAATCGGATGAACCGATTTTGTTTTTTTTTTCTTGCTTTTGAGAGGTTTTGTGTCGTGGTTTTTTTAAATTTTTAACTAAATTATTAATAGTAGTCAAATAACATAATACAATTTTCAACTCTCAAAGCCATAGTCAGAATTGTCACGGACCGTCAAATTCTATGAGTATACGGTGACACTCAATGACACGCTCGGTTTGTATGGTATTTAAACATAGCGGTTTCTAGCAGTGGCCGCAGAGTCGTCTCGGTGCTCTGTGGTATGCGTGATAGGATTTCTCAGTTGGAATCATATTCTGTAACATAATTTTACTTAGGGAAACTTGAACCCAGTAACTTATAGGATAAGGGTTAACTGTTAGCTGCCGGGAACTTCTACTACTTGGGTAGTAAGTTTCTGTTAAGCTCGTGGCGACAATGGTGCAACAACGATGTGACAATGAGGAGAAACAAAGTGACAGCGCATTTTTATAGACATTACTCTTAAATTTCTTTATTGAGAAATTCCTAATGTAATAAATGTTCAACAAATAATCAAACCGACTACATCTACACCTCATACTACATCTCATGAAGATTCCAATAAGCCCAAACACGACTAGGATACATTGTTTTATTTCGGAGTTCCAGTAGCCAATGTGGTCTTTTTCATCAGTTCCACTTCACCAAATGATACTTTCTGAGTGCAAATGATTTCCTATAATATTTGAGGAGTTCCTTCGATTTTTCTACGTTTCATCATCAGATCCTGGATTCCTTATCATGGTACCATCTTTGGTCTCCTTTCCAAAAAAAAAAACATCAAAATCGGTTCATAAACGACAAAGTTATCTGCGAACACACATAAAATAAAAATAAATAAAATCCTTCTCCTTTTTTTGAAGTCGGAATAAAAACCCAACATTAAAATACCCGACTTGGGATTCGAAATCGGGCTCTCACGCTCAAAAGCACTTGCGACCGCAATACCAACGAGGCTGTTTAAGTGGTGCATAGTTAAGTTTTAATTTAAAATCGTTCTCATCACGTAATGTTCATCATCATTGAAAGACGTCCACTGCTGGACATAGGCCTCCCCCAAGTGTCGCCACATTGATCGGTCCCGTGCTTTTCGCATCCAGCGGATCCCCGCAACCTTCACTAGGTCGACGGTCTATCTAGTGTGAGGCCTTTCAACGCAACGTCTTTCGGTTCGCGGTCGCCTTTCTGCCCCATCGGCAATCCGTTCTGCGACCAATGTGCCCTGACCACTGCCACTTAAGTTTGGCAATTCTTCAGGCTATGTCGGTAAACTTGGTTCTCTTGCGGCTGTCTTCATTTCTGATTAGATCGCGCAAGGAAACTCTGAGCATAGCTCTCTCCATTGCCATTTGACTGTAAGCCTTTTGATGAGGCCCATTGTGAGCGAACACGTTTCGGTCCCGTATGTGTCAAACCACAAGCGTAATGTTATGGTCTAGTAAGTATGTACTTAAACGTGCCGATTACTAGAACTTGTGCGGGGCTAGAATACTAAGCGACCTTCCTGATGACTGGACGATATTCGGTTTATATACTCCGATAAGCAAAATTTTAAGTAGGTATGTTCACAATGCACATGGTCGCAATGCGTTGTAAACATACTCAACCGATTTGCACATGAAATTGTCTCAAATTAATCACGGACTCGGATCGGACGTAGTGCGTAACCACCCTTAAGGTTACACTTGTCGATCATTCTTCCATACAAACGTAGTCTGGCGATTACTCCACTGTTTGACGATGTACGTTCAAAATAAAAATGACATCAATTTTTCTCATCATTATCTAGCCCTGTATGGAAACAAAAATGTATAAAATAAAATAATTTCAAACTTATGAGCCACGATAGTTCCATATGTCAACACTAATTTTAACGCATCTTTGTGCGGAAATAAATACCATAAGAAGAAGGAAAATTGCAAAACCGCCTCCATGCATGAATAGATTAGTAATTCAACAATCCTAATAATTTTATTTTGAAAATATACATTTAGTAGTTTTTTCATGATATCTAGACTACAAAAGGTCTGTTTATAAATTTCGCGCGCTCGCTTTTGTCCTAAATCATCATCCATTTCGATACAAATTTGAAAAAGTGCTAATTTGTATACATACTAGCTTCTTACTGCTCATCACAGCATCTATCTCTTTCGCACTTGTTGTCGGATGAGATAGCATACATTTTAACCACGCGCACAATTTAGTTCGTGCCGTCGACTAGTTGAACCTTAAGACGACGAAAGTCGCCAACGACCTTGCGGGAAAAAAACGCCCACTCGTTTCACACCCGCGCGACCCAAAATTCAGTACTTTTTTTTGTACTTTCCTTATTATTCTATGAACAAAAAAAAAAGCCTCAGATCAAAATGTAGATAATCAAATTGCCTTTGAGATGGTGACAATTTCATAAAAAATACGTCCTGCGCTTTTGGTGTGATTGTCGTTTTTTGTCCGTGTTAGACATAACTTTACAAATTAATTACACTATGTTATACGAATAAAACCGAAAATTTTCTCAGATCAAATTATTAAGAAAATGGTCTCATGTAATATATATTTTTCCAAAAATTTACGAATAGCCGTTTAGACGAGATTCTCATTTTAAAGTCAGCTACTGAGGGGTATCTGCGCCTTAAGTCAGGAGGAAATGACTGCTAAAAATTCAAAAAAACTTAAGTTTTCTTAACGGATTCAGTGCTGAAAGTCCTTCTTGAGTTCCAATAGAGAAGAGATCTTGATCGACTGAAAAATTATACACCATCCCTAATTACTGTCGCCAAGAACCATCTACCTAGCTGAGCTGTGTTCTAGTTTGAAAACTGCCAGTGAAATTACAGACACATGCTACATCTCAACTTTGTCTGTAACGTTGGCGATGCTAGCAAACCCCTTGGTGTTCTAAATGTCTTAGAAACTGAAGTGCTATTCTGTAAAGTTCACAGCTCACCTCACTCAAGTGAGCGCACACAATAGGGATGTTTTCTGGGAAGAAAAATTATAATTCTATTTAGTCCGTCAGTGTAGAGATGTAAATTGAAAAAAAAAACAAAATGCTTTTATTCAAAACCATGAAAAAAAAAAAACATTTGGTTTTTTTCCAGAAAGTGAAACACAGAAATAAAACACAAAATTTGGTTGTTTTGTTTTTAATTAAAGTCAAAATATGTTTAAATCAATAGGTACTTATTATTATAAACTTAGAAAATAGTTAATGTTTTACGATCAGAATCATCTTTTAAAAAAAATCCCCGTCCGTAAATGGTAAACTTCAGTGGGTGTTGCCAATTATTTTAAGACCTTTATGTACTATTTAACAAATAACAAATGTTAATTTCTTATTAAACAAAAAAAAAAGTAATATCAACTCATATACGATAACCGTTTTACCATATTTTTATTTTCGTTTTTTTTATCTAATATAGGCTCGCGCTTGACCACTATCTCACCTGATAGTAAGCCATGATGTGGTCGATGGTGGAGCACGCTTGCCTAGAAGTAACCTATTCACTCTTGACTTAAAGACCCCTAGATTGTAGCTATTGTTCTCTTGAAAAAAAACCTACTCCAGAAATAATACTGTTTTATTTCATGTTTATCAAACGGTATCTTAGAAAAATTCCGTTTTTTTACAACTCTACGTCAGTGAGATTATCACAAAATATGGTGATGGTTGGAATGTGGACATGTAATTGAGTGTGATATACTCTTTAAAAAAAAACATGTTTGCGGCTATTGGGTGGCCCAAGGGCTACCACCGCCACACTTTAACCTAATCCAATAGAGTCAATCCCAAATTACAATAAACTAGCTGTCCCACGCGGTTTCGCTTCCGTCAACGGCTACCTACCTACTGTTAAATACAGGTCTTCGGGTCCCAAGCTAGGAGATAAATACCGGGGCGCATAGCGGCGTTGGGACTCCTGGACCCTTTCTGAACCTGTATCCCACGAAACTGCCGTAACGCAGCAGTGGAAAGTTCGGGGGTTCGCTTCTTATTGAGAGATATACTGGTTCCTACTACTACCACTTAGTTTATATTCACTTACCTGGGATTCCTGCGGTTGGCTCCTGGGGGCCGATCAATATCATGCCGTGCCGGTAGATTGGGGATAGGAGAATATATATAATATTAGGACAATAAGGGGTAGACTGACGGCTGTCTGGACCGAAGGTTCCGGCTTTCACCAGACAGAACACGTTTCCCGCAAAAGCACTTTGTTGTGCGTGAAATATATTCAAAACCGACTTCGCGGGCGCCCCACAGACCGATCGCGAACGGCGGGCGCAAATTCAACTCACAATGAACGAAATATAGCTCGATTAGCTTATCACTCCACAAAACACCGAATTTCTCGTGTCCGTTACAAATTTTCTCTTTCGACTCTTGTCAAGTGTCAGCTGCCAATCCAAACTGTCAAATCTTTGACAGCCCACTGGCATGGTGTTGCAATAATAAAATATCAAATAGTGAACGAAAGGTTTGGTTCAGAACACCTACCCTACATACATGATTGTTGCGTAATTTACGCAGCGCACACAACGGCAGCTCTCGAAAAGGAATAACTTTGCTAGTTTTTGCAAAAAACAAAATATGCTCGGCTCCTGTTGGTCGTAGCGTGATGTTATATAGCCTATAACCTTCCTCGATAAATGGACTATCCAACACAAAAAGATTTTTTCAATGCCAACCAGTAGCTCCTGAGATTAGCGCGTTCAAACATACAAACTCTTCAGCTTTATAATATTAGTATGGTATAGTATATACCTAGTATCTAACATTTATTTATTTATTTATATATGCTTTATTGTATGTACACCAAGTTAAATCAAAGACAAGGAAACTTAAAACTAAAATACAAACAAAGGACGGCCTTATCGCATACCGCGATCTTTTCCAGGCAACATTCAACATAAAATTATTGGCTACACCCTATCACCCAATTATAACTTTTTTATATTTATGGCTCATGAGCTTATAATAGATAATTATAGATAAACGAGCCATTGTTTATTCATAATTATCAAAAGATTATTCATTAATAAACGAAAAAATATTATACCTCACAAATTTATGCAACTCCAAATTATGCCAAAACAAATCAGACCAAATGACAGTTATGCCTACAACTACAACAATATTACATAGATACTGTGACTAACCATCTGTGTATATACTATGTTGTTATTATTTATTTTATTCCTTAAAAATTGTATGTTCCGTTTCCGTGAATGTGTCCGTGGCATCAACAGTGGGCCCTATCAGAATATCAGCGCAGCGTTATTTTCTTTTTAATATCGTTTCACATGTTGAACAATAATAAAAAAATATATAACCCCGTGGTTATTTTTTTTTTATATTGTTCGTGTTTTGCTTAACGTTCGTGTATCCTGTGCGGGTCGCAAATAAATATTAGTTCTTTCTTTCTTTCTTTCTTATTATGCCTTCGCATTGCAACCATGTGAACTTACTTGCAATTTCGCTCCGTAAAAATTGCTTATAGGTGTGATATATATGGATTCACGTCGAGCTATCAAAAAGGTCCCTTACTACCATTTTTCTTTACATAAATAACAGAAAGAAAACTGCAGTATATCTCTTTTACGTAACATCTGCCTTATGTATTACATAAGATATCTGTATGTATGTATGTAGAAATGCTGAGAAATGTAGCAGTAGGTTTGAATAGAAGTCGCACAATAAGAACGGATGGTGTCGCTTCGTGAGGAGAAAATTGTCTCTTTAGAGATGGGACTGAAAGGGTGGAGTTTTGAACCAACCTTTTTAATAGTTTGTGAAAGTAGTGAATAGTGTTTTTTACCCGACTGCCGAAGGAGGGTAATGTGTTTATCAGTCTATGGATGTATGTATATATTTTTGTTCCAGAGACCAAACGCGTAGGCCGAATTGATGATTCTTACCTCAATCGATTCCTCTTAACCTTGCGAGTGTCACTGGCTACATTAAAATTAGAAAATAGAAAAATGGCGGCTTTTGGGAGCCATATTGTGGGGCCACAAGTTTTATCAAAATCGGTCCAGCAGTTTTCAAGATATGGAGCACACAACCGAACTCCTTAGTGACAAACAGCAAAAGTGTAAACTGGATTACTATGTGTATTTTGTCAATACTATAGAAATTGCTCATTTTTGGTGATGGTGTACTAAAACTAAAAATAGAGAAATTAAAACATTTTCATAAAAAAATAAACCGACTTCAAAAGCAAAACACTAAAACGAGCAAAATAACTTTCGTTTCGGCGGTCGGTGTCGAAAACCGATAAGAAAAAAACTACCAAAGACATATTTTTTTTGTGCAAAAGGTTTTTTTATACCCACAACTACCTACCAGTTCTAACCAATAATTCAAACACTAACCCGCCTTCCGTTGATTGGTCGACACATAACTTAAGTTAATTTGTTTAATCAACATAAATTCTAACAGTTAATTGGCGGTTTACGAGGGACTAACTTTAAAGGTAGCTTTTGTAGTTTTAGTTTATTTAATGTTTAGGTTAACCTTTCAGGGAATAGTTAGACTAAATTAAAGTTTTATTTGAGTTTATCAGTTCAGGTTTTCTTTTTGCGAAAATAACCATTTATTTATTTATTATATACTTTATTGTACACCAAGATAAAAACATAACACACGGGAACCTTAAAATAACAACAAACATACAACAGGCGGCCTTATCGCGTTCTGCGATCTCTTCCAGGCAACCCAGAATGGAGAGAGATAGCCTGGACACGACATGGGGTTGCACTTGGTGCAATTTCAAAATTAAATAAGTTACAAACATAAGAAGCACTAAATATAAAATACTAAAATAGATACATAAATACATACATACATTTATACAGGCAAGAAAACAATAACTCTCCAACGAGAATAAGATCACAATGACAGGTAGTGCTCCTTTACCAGTATTTTAAAGATCGTTAGTGATTGCGCGCATTTTATTGTCACAGGCAGTGCATTCCATAGACGAGTGGCTTGGACAGTAAAAGATTTATCTAGGAAGATAGTGGAATGCATTGGCATTTTAAGTTTCATGTTATCCGATGACCTAAGAACTTTCGTGTACGAGACACATAAAAACTGAAATCGGTTTTTGAGGTAAAGGGGGTTAGACGGGAAAAATATTATAAGGAGGGATAGAATATGAGCATTCCGGCGAAGGCGAATTGGCAACCACTTGAGTTTTTCGCGGCATTCAGAAATATGGTCATATTTGCGCAAACCGAATATGAACCTTATACAAACATTTTGAAGTCGCTCAAGTTTATCAAGTTGTACTTCAGTGAGGTACAACAATTTGATCGAATCAGAAATGTAGAGATCCGCAAGAGAACCAGAGTTGCCGACATAGTCCATAGAATTGCCAAACTTAAGTGGCAGTGGGCAGGGCACATTGCTCGCAGAACTGATGGCCGATGGGGCAGAAAGGTTCTGGAGTGGCGACCGCGAACCGGAAGACTTTGCGTTGAAAGGCCTCCCACCAGGTGGACCGATGACCTGGTGAAGGTTGTGGGGATCCGCTGGATGCGAAACGCACAGGACAGATCAATGTGGCGACGCTTGGGGGAGGCCTATGTCCAACAGTGGACGTCTTTCGGCTTACATGATGATGATTCGTTGTTTGATTGAATTCCCATGTTATAGAGGGAGCGAGCGTATTGTCATGAACCCCTTTGCCCAACTTGAACCCAGCAGTGCTATTCTCTAAGGATCAGGCATCCCAGGATCAGTTTTAGTACCCTATAACTTTTTAGTGATAGGGTACTAAAACTAAAAAGATACAATTAAACGTTATACAAAAAATAAACCGACTGCTAAAGCAAAATACGAAAAAGTACAAAAATAACTTTCGTTTCGGCAGTCTGTGTTGAAAAACAATAAATACAAGAGGTATTGGTACTGCCAACAGACAGGTAGACACAAACTTATGAAAACGGTACCAAAAACAAGAGGGATTTGTACTGCCAACAGACAGGTAAACACAAACTTATGAAAATGGTGCCAAAAACAATAAATACAAGAGGTATTGGTACTGCCAACAGACAGGTAGACACAAACTTATGAAAATGGTACCAAAAACAATAAAAACAAGAGGTATTGGTACTGCCAACAGACAGGTAGACACAAACTTCCAAAAGGAAAATTATTTTACACATTTTCGTGCTTTGCTTTAGAAGCCGATTTATTTTTTGTAAAGTTTTGTATTTTACATACTGTTTGTACCTACATATTTTCGTACGTGACTGTACCTCAAAATTCAATCATCACGTACTATATTTGACGTCTATGTTTTGTGTCTATGTTTTGTGTCAGACATTCGTACGTAGGTATAATATTAAGCTTGTATTCCTTCAAAGGTCGTTTTCTTCTTGTTTACGTCTTTTTAGTTCACTTCTTAAGCAGTAGGGTTTTTGAATTAAGTTCTTTTTTTATTAATATCTTTTTAGTTAATTTTTTTTTTCGAATTAAGTAGGTACATTTAAAAATATAAGTGTAATATATTTCTGAAATTGTTAAAACCTTTGAAACCCCATACCACAGTTTAAATATACAAACAGTTTGGAAACTAACTACAAACGCTCGAAACGGCACACTAACACAAAAATACGTGACCACCCGTCGCGACGCGGCATATAGTACTGACATTACCTAGAAAGTGCACGAACGGTCTCGTCGGTGCGCACGTTTGTGTGAGTGTGCCGTTTCGAGCGTTTACAGATAGTTTCCATACTGTTTGTATTATTTATACTGTGCCCACACGAAGGGGATGGCAGAAAATAAATTGACCCCCGCAATATTGTGCCCAAAATCTCTTTTCCAATTTAAATGTAGCCAGTGCCACTCACATGGTTAAGACGAATCGATTGACGTAAGAATTATCAAAATCGGCTAAGGCGTTTGGTCTCTAGAACGCCACATAAGAACAAACATACATACATAGACTCAATGATATTCAAATAAACAGATTCGTTATACACTCACAAAACAATTGAAAAAAGTGTTCCGCACACACACTTTTCATTCATTTGACATTTGAATACAAGTCGAAAGGGATGGCTTGATAAAACCAACAAGGAAAAAGAGACAGCTAGTGTTTGTCACTTGCGTGTGAATGTAAACAAACATTATTCTGACCACCAATGTTGTTATCTTTTTCTAACCTCCAAATATCAGAATATTAGGAAAAAAATGAAATAAATTAGTAAATTGAGGCGTATTGCGTACTAACATATGGTATGAGATCCCTTCTGTTTTATGTACTTTGGTATCATAATTGGTACAATTTCTAAATACACACGCTGGCATTTTTTTATTTTGTTTTTGTTTCAACAAAGCGCCATGCTCTTCGCCATGCGTGTCATAAACTAAAGACTAAAGTTCACAATTGTGACCTATTCGAGTCTTCACAATGCGCACGCTCATAACATATCTGTTTATTTGAATATCATTGCATAGACTGATAAACACATTATCCTCCTTCGGCAGTCTGATAAAAAACTTTAGAATGCTATCAACTTTTCCTCCCCTCTCTTTTTCTCTATATGGAAACATAAACCGCGAGGCAATGAAATACTCGTAAAAACATCTTTTTATTTGAAATCCCTTTTGCCTGTTATATTATTGCAGTTTTCACTCTGTTACACCATAAAAAAGGCTTTTCTCTGAACTTTTAATCACAAAAATGGGACGCTTTGAAACATATCATCATCAGCATTTTAATGTTCCTACTGCTGGGACACAGGCGTCTTCTCTGGGAGAGGGAATGGGCCCAAAATATGGAAGATATACTCTACCTCAATGTCCTCAAATCCTTTTAAAAACAAATAAAGGTCTTGAAGAATGAGGAATGGGGTAATAAGACAACGTTGTGGTTTAAAAGAAGATGTAATGAATAAAATTTAAAAGAGTATGTTAAGATGGTTTGGCCATGTTGAGAGGATGAATGAAAGGCGACTAACGAAATGTATTTACAAGACATACATAAACCTTATTGGTGATGTTCTTCAAAAAGGCCAGGTGCCGCAGTACTCATAACCGGCGTGTGTGTATGACTAGATGTATGAAAGTGAGTGAAGCAAAAGAAGTATGTAAGGATCGTAGCAGGTGGCGTTCTGTAGTTTTTGCCTACCCCCATGGGAAAAAGGCGTGAGTTTATGTATGTATGTATGTAAAGGTCTTGAAAATTGTGCAATTTTCGTTAGTAAAGAAAAAAGGTTTCTGGTGCCAAAACTTTTCACGAATTAAAAACATGTATCTATTTATTACAAGCTTTTATTAAACTAGCAATGTATGTATGTATGTAAGTGTGTTCAGGCCAAATCTTGCAACTGAATTTTAAAGCAGTTATCCTCCACCGATTAAGATAAAATTTTGCATACACGTTTATTTTGGATGCTAGCTCAGTGATGTCATTCTAAATTCAATATGGCGGACGACCCAAGATGGCGGACCAGTTATTTTTTGTACACTGCCATGATATGGGTATCAAATGAAAGGGTTTGCTGAGAAAAATACGAAAAAAGCTTGTTTAAAAAAATACTTTTTTATCAATAATTATATTCTATTAAGCACAAATAAACATAAGTGTAAAGTAAAAAGATACTCTAACTCATTCAACTCCTTTTAAAATACGAATAAATGCTTGCTAAAATCTTGTAGTGTTCTTACATTTGCACCAAAACTTGTAAAAAAGCTACTTGCCCAACGCAGAAACATAAAACCGCAATGAAAGATACTCTACTTCAACCCCTTTTAAAATACAAATGGGAAGTTATAATACAACATTATATGAACAAGAGGTATTTGACGTAAGGTAGAACATTTTCCCTTTTTTTCTCTTGTTTTTAGTCATATGTTTGATAATAAAAAAAACTGTGCTAAGTACGTTTTTATGTTCAGAGCACTTTTGCTAGCAGAAAAAGTATTATGCAGATACTCCAAATGGTTTTTACGTTTCATGTTTTGTTACCTTTGCAAGGGTCTGTTTGAACCAGCAATGGCAGAAGGCTCTCCTCCAGTTATGTATATTAAACTGTATCATATAATCAGCGTTATCTACCCACAGGAGAATATTCTATACCATTTTGATCTAAGCTTTTGGAGAAAGCAGTCGGAATATTGTGTCATCCAAATTATAAGTTAAACACGGAATTCCAAACTCATCTCTGATGTGTGAAAAATAAGCACAGTTATCTCAAGTAAGAAGCGCGGTTCATGAAAAGTAGAAGAAGTTGAGGCAAAGTGGAACAGAATAGGCTAGCAAAAAAAAAAAAAAATATTATATATATTATAGCAGCATATTTGTAGTTATTAGTTAAACTAAATAAAAAACCAGCACATTGGCACCAGATAACCCCTTGGTCCCCCTGTGACGGGTGAGGTCAGTGGTCAGATAGGGAGAGCAGCCAACGCTATGCCGACACTCCTCCTCCCCTGCGGCCCACCGCGTCCGCCGTCAGACGGTATGCCTAACCTAACACAATCTTTAAGTCTTAATGCGGTCAATTGATTAGGTTGACCGTACTTTGTTGTTATTTTCAAAAGTGTGGACAGTTCAGTTCGTCTTATAATTTTATATCAAAAACATGCCGCGAACCGGGAGAAGCAACGCTGGGAGGCCTCTTTCTTTGTAAAAAAATAAAAAAATATATATAAAAAAAAAAAAACAAATTACGCCCAGGACCGATCAGTGTGGCGACGCTTGAGGGTGGCCTATGACCAGCAGTGGATGTCTTTCGGCTGAAATGATGATAAGAAACATGATATGATCAATCGTCATCATTTTGTATTTTTTTTATCTAAGTACCCACATAACAGTACAAAAATACCAACATTTACCCTCATTCTACCCAAGCTAGCAACCCAATTACAGATTATCCCTGCCCACAGTTTTCGTTACCTCTCACAATGAAAATACCATTATTTTGCGGACGCTACTTAAGACTTAATTGGAACTCAATGTACCCACATTAGAGTTCCAATTAAGTCGTAAGCTGGATTACATGGGCGCAGACAAAATAAGGAGAGATTAATTAATAGTTTTAATGATTAAAAGTGATGAAGTTTTAATCCTGGACTGATTGGCTATTAAAACTACTCATACACAATACTCTCCTCTCCAATTTTTCGAACCACTTTGAAGTTGGTTTTCCAATGCGCATGGCATGGTGCGCTTCTAAGCCTGGAGACATGCTCATGCATACTGCGCTACCACGAAGAAATAGCGCAGTTATGTGGGACTCGGCGGCTGCCCGTCACCGGACCCTCATCTGGGGTGTACCCCCCATCACCAGCGCACCAGAACACATTGCACGCCGTGACCATCCCAGGGACCAAACCAGCACATGGGCGCCACGACCCCGTGTATGGTTGGTCCTCCTGTGACGAGCCGAACCACTTTTCGGCCGCAGGGGATAGGAACCTTCCCTGCGTCCGCCATCCGACGAAGGCACCGCAACCTACTTGCTGGCCGCTACATCGACGGCTTAGTCGGCAAAAGCCCTGACAGCTTTTCCTCAGGATCCTCTTCGCTTCACCGTGGGTGACCAAGCCACGGCTACTGAGTCTCCCCCGCCTCGACAACACATTGTCGAGGCGGGGGAGTGGCGTGGTGTGACACCCACAGGTGTCCACCAGGCGAGCGAGCACGGCCTACTGTGACAGGCTCTAGTCACACATTTTTATCACAGTTTGGGAGCAAAAACCGAACTCGCCCGGCTGCTATGGTCCTTGTATATCATTTTGCTTCATGTACATCATACATCTAAAATACTGTTAATTAAGTTTAAGCCTTTAACCTAACTATATATTCTCTAAGTTAAATTGTCTAGACTAGACCCAGGTAGTCTAGACATATAAGCTACTCAAATTAATAGATATTAAGGGACCTAGGTTGTTATAGTAATATACATTTCACCGGTGAAACCCTTTCGTTAATAACTTTAGTTTTCGAATTAGTATTTGAATACTGTATTAATTTGGTCTTATTTAGAAAGCGCCACCTCCAAATAAATTGGGAAACATATCACACAGGCTTGCGCTTGACCACTGTATTACCTGATGGTAAGCAATCATGTGGTCGACGGTGAAGCACGCGTGCCTAGAAGTAACCTATTCACTCTTGACTTAAAGACCCCTAGATTGTAGCTGTCGGGAAACACGGACTCCGGCAGGGAATTACACTTCTCAGCTGTTTATTTTTCATCTTTAATGTATTGTATTTTCTATCTTTTTCCGGGTATTATGTTTCCATAGCTGTTACATAGGTGGTAGACTTTAGCAGTAAGATTACTGCCCACACCTCACAGAACCCGACACGCAGAATAAGGCAGTGGGCTGTAATACCCCCACGGGTCATGTGTGGGTTGCTAGAGGTCACATGCCTTTTAATAATTCAAAGACAATCTAAGACACTTATTTCTACTTACAAAACGTTGAAGTTTTGTTGAAGTAGAAATCCATTTAGAAAATATCAATAAATAAAAAGATGTTATCACATAAACCACAACTAAATATAAAAATCTGAAAATAACTCTGTCTATCTGTTTGTTATACGGTTTCACGATAAAACCACTAAAACAATTTTGAAAAATTTTGGCAAAGGTCTAGATTGGATCCTGGGTCGGTGGGTCATCTTAGGGGCGGAGTCATCGGAGGGGCTGGAGAAGGGAATAGGACACTTCTTGGAATAATTTCAGACTTTCACGCGAGCGAAGCCATGGACAGAAGCTAGTTAATAATAAACATGGCCTTGCAAAAGGAAAAACTGAAACTTTTGTACCACCAAGATTTTCTTTCCACAGAAAAACATACATTTCTTAAGAATACCTTTAAAACTTCTTAAACAAAATTACTTAAAGTACCTATCTCACGTAAACTCACGTTAACGTAAGTGAAATGAAAAGTTCTCACTCTCTCAACGTTAGCTTGGCTTCAACTTGTGTTATTTAGAGCAAATTAGTTTCATTGTTCTTAACACCTTTGCAACCGCGGGTAGTTTTGAAGTTTATCTTAAGTAAAGAGAAGACATACTGGGTAAACTCTGGCTGAATGGTTTGAAATCGACAACTTGAAGATGAGAAAAAAGGCTATATCAAAAAATGCTTTTAAATAAATCAATGAAAAATAAATAATCTTAATTTTGGACAAGTAATATATGGGTTAGTAAACGAAAAAAAGAAAACTTAAATCTGTTAGGTTTTAAATTTCTGAGGCATGCCACTGGATTTTTAAATTTGTATTGTAACATTTTGGTAAAATGAAACTGTAAAACGTGCAAAAAATATTATAAAACAAATCGTCACTGAATTTAAAGAAAAAAATTGTCACGAAACGAGAAAACCCTTTTACTTGCAAGTCGCTGCTTACACTATCTATAGCTAGAGGATACGGGGGACGTAACGGAACCGAACGCGATCGAAATACTTATAAAAATAATTATCCCGAAAAACGCTAGTTACGACGGCACGGTTTCTTTGTATGGGATGAGGCATCTGTATGCTAGTATTATATAACTTGTGCCGGGAGTATATTTTCTTGGGATAATTTCCGACTTTCATGTGAGCGAAGCCGCTGACAGAAGCTAGCTAGTATAAAATACGTATAATGTGTATATTGTCCACAACCCACTAAAGTGCAAGCGTGGGTAGACCGATAAGGGCAAGAAAGGTCGATAACATTAAAAAATTCCGTAAAAGCTGGACAAGATTAATTGTACAAAATGTACAAATCTTTGGTAGCACACACTGTCTAACTCTACCAATTTTTTTTTAAACAGACTAATATTTTAACAATTGTAATACACAGTATGTGTGATATTACAACATTGGGTAGATTCCCTATATTTTTCAATAAGGCGTTTAGTTCAAATATAGTTAATTAAATAATGTTAGAATAAATTATTATGAAAAATATAAAAAAGCTATAATTTAAGGGATTTGCATTAAATTGCGTTGAAAAGAGATATCACCCACATATTTTCTGAGAAATATCATGTACGAAGGTAAGACGGTACTTCACCCCAGAGCAGTTGTTCAACTTGTATCAAGCGCAAGTTAGATCATGCATGGAGTACTGCTCTCATCTCTGGAATGGATCTGCCAAATACCAGCTGGTATCCAGCTGATAGAAAAACGGGCCAAGATGCTTATTGACAGTGAGATACTGGTCGAGTCTAGGCTCCAAAGTCTTGAACATCGGCGCCGTGTTGCCAGCCTTTGGGTTTTTATCAGTTACATTCCGGGGAGCGTTGGAATTGCATGAACTGATTCCTCCTAGCCCGTTCCAACATCGGACTACAAGACATACGGCGATGCGTCATCGGTAGGTACATGGTGGACATCTCACCTGACTGAGCGCCACCGCTTTGCGGCATTCACCTCCGCCTTGTTTGCCTCCAGCAGGGACGTGGTGGAGCCACCACTCTGGTCCGCACTCATGTGCCCGGGGTCACTGTGCACGCACTCTGCAGGGGCAGGCGTGTCGGCCCGAGGCACGAAGCGACCCCGCACGTCGCGTTCCGTCACCCGAGCGGTAGCACCACTTGCCACCGCGCGACCCCGCCCTCTCCTCCCCGTTGACACTTTCGGGGCCGACAGGTTCTCCTCACTCGAAGAGAGACCCAACGACCCCGAGGCTTTGCTGCGCGGACGCCTCCTCCAACCTTTGGAGCTGCAACCGCGTGAGTCCTGGTCGGACAAATTGTCTGCAGGACCTGAGCCTCCTCGGCTCTTGTTGCCGTCGGTGACGGCAAGTGGATCTTGGTCGTCGTGTAAGGTAATCATCGTTGTTTTCCGTTGAGCATGCGTGTGGTCGTCATTGTTGTCCGAAGACATTGAAGGAAGACAGTTGTTGCCCACCCCAGAATACGGAGGGCAGCCCGCCGAAGCGGGGTGGGACTCCCCGACCGCTGAGCAGTCGGGACCCACCTGGGGACGTTTTTCGCAAGTGCCTTTATTCATTTTTTTTGTTGTTTTTCCTTTTAAAGGGTGAGGTCCCTTTACTCCTTCCTTCCCACTCTACGCCCACTCTCCTACCCTCTGTAAGCAGAGGGGGAAGTAGGCGTTAGAAGCCACCAGGCCCATCCAAGAGATGGACCTGCTGACCCATCTCTAGCCCGGTTCCCTTCACAAACCATCCAGGATGTCTGTGATTGGAACCGTGACCCTTCCTCTTGTGTTGAAATTAGCCGCCCACCCCAACTGTCCACCCAACGTGGGTGGGCAGTTGGAGCCGACGTTGCCCAGGATGCGCCATGTGTAGGCTTTCAACTTGCACCCCATAAGACGGTATGCCTAACCTAACACAATCTTTAAGTCTTAATGCGGTCAATTGATTGGGTTGACCGTACTTTGTTGTTATTTTCAAAAGGGTGGACAGTTCAGTTCGTCTTATAATTTTATATCAATAACATGCCGCGAACCGGGAGAAGCAACGCTGGAAAGCCTTTTTCTTTGTGGACCCATGACCTAGATAAGGCGGCGGGAATCCGGTGGATGCAAGACGCCCAGGATCGATCAGTGTGGCGACGCTTGAGGGAGGCCTATGTCCAGCAGTGGACGTCTTTCGGCTGAAATGATGATAAGAAGCATGATATGATCAATCGTCATCATTTTGTATTTTTTTAAGGCCCCGTCTTTTTATCTAAGTATCCACGTAACAGTACACAAATACCAACATTTACCCTCATTCTACCCAAGCTAGCAACCCAATTGCAGATTATCCCTGCCCACAGTTTTCGTTACCTCTCACAATGAAAATACCATTATTTTGCGGACGCTACTTAAGACTTAATTGGAACTCAATGTACCCACATTAGAGTTCCAATTAAGTCGTAAGCTGGATTACATGGGCGCAGACAAAAGTAGGAGAGATTAATTATTAGTTTTAATGATTAAAAGTGATGAAGTTTTAATCCTGGACTGATTGGCTATTAAAACTACTCATACACAATACTCTCCTCTCCAATTTTTCGAACTACTTTGAAGTTGGTTTTCCAATGCGCATGGCATGGTGCGCTTCTAAGCCTGGAGACATTCTCATGCATACTGCGCTACCACGAAGAGATAGCGCAGTTATGTGAGACTCGGCGGCTGCCCGTCACCGGACCCTCATCTGGGGTGTACCCCCTATCACCAGCGCACCAGAACACATTGCACGCCGTGACCATCCCAGGGACCAAACCAGCACATGGGCGCCAGACGACCCTGTGTATGGTTGGTCCCCCTGTGACGCCTCCTACCAGTTTTCGGCCGCAGGGAATAGGTACCTTCCCTGCGTCCGCCATCCGACGGTAGCGAACTCCAGGCCGCGGAAATTATGGAGAGCGGCACACCGCAATACCGGCACTCCTCTCCCGCCGCGGTCTCAGCCGCGATATCGAATGGGACCTAGGACGCGACATACGACTTCGCGGCCCGCCTCAGTTGCGATGTCGCCTCTGTTACCAAGTGGCACCGCAACCTACTTGTTGTTGCTTAATCGGGAAAAGCCCTGACAGCTTTTCCTCAGGATCCTTTTCGCTTCACCGTGGGTGACCAAGCCACGGCTACTGAGTCCCCCCCGCCTCGACAATGTGGGTGCCCACCAGGCGAGCGAGCACGGCCTACTGTGACAGGCTCTAGTCACACATTTTTATCACAGTTTGGGAGCAAAAACCGTACTCGCCCGGCTGCTATGGTCCTTGTATATCATTTTGCTTCATTTACATCATACATCTAACATACTGTTAATTAAGTTTAAGCCTTTAAAGCTAACTATATATTCTCTAAGTTAAATTGTCTAGACTAGACCCAGGTAGTCTAGACATATAAGCTACTCAAATTACTAGATATTATCGGACCTAGGTTGTTATCGTAATATACATTTCACCGTTGAAACCCTTTCGTTAATAACTTTAGTTTTCGAATAAGTATTTGAATACTGTATTAATTTGGTCTTATTTAGAAAGCGCCACCTTCAAATAAATTGGGAAACATATCACACGGGTTTGCCTCTTACCTGATGGTAAGCAATCATGTGGTCGACGGTGAAGCACGCTTGCCTAGAAGTAACCTATTCATACATACATACACTCACGCCTTTTTCCCATGGGGGTAGGCAGAAACTACAGAACGCCACCTGCTACGATCCTTAAATACTTCTTTTGCTTACTTTCTAACCTATTCACACTTGGCTTAAAGACCTCTAGATTTTAGCTGTCGGGAAACACAGCTCCGGCACATTCCACTTCTTAGCTGTTTATTTTTCATCTTTAATGCATTGTATTTTCTATCTTTTTCCAGTTATTATGTTTTCATATCTGTTACATAGGTCGTAGACTTTAGCAGGAAGATTACATCCCACACCTCACAGAACCCGACACGCAGAATAAGGCAGTGGGCTGTAATACCCCCACGGGTCATGTGTGGGTTGCTAGAGGTCACATGCCTTTTAATAATTCAAAGACAATCTAAGACACTTATTTCTACTTACAAAACGTTGAAGTTTTGTTGAAGTAGAAATCCATTTAGAAAATATCAATAAATAAAAAGATGTTATCACATAATCCACAACTAAATATAAAAATCTGAAAATAACTCTGTCTATCTGTTTGTTATACGGTTTCACGATAAAACCACTAAAACAATTTTGAAAAATTTTGGCAAAGGTCTAGATTGGATCCTGGAGAAGGGAATAGGACACTTCTTGGAATAATTTCAGACTTTCACGCAAGCGAAGCCATGGACAGAAGCTAGTTAATAATAAACATGGCCTTGTAAAAGGAAAAACTGAAACTTTTGTATCACCAAGATTTTCTTTCCACAGAAAAACATACATTTCTTAAGAATACCTTTAAAACTTCTTAAACAAAATTACTTAAAGTACCTATCTCACGTAAACTCACGTTAACGTAAGTGAAATGAAAAGTTCTCACTCTCTCAACGTTAGCTTGGCTTCAACTTGTGCTAATTAGAGCAAATTAGTTTCATTGTTCTTAACACCTTTGCAACCGCGGGTAGTTTTGAAGTTTATCTTAAGTAAAGAGAAGACATACTGGGTAAACTCTGGCTGAATGGTTTGAAATCGACAACTTGAAGATGAGAAAAAAGGCTATATCAAAAAATGCTTTTAAATAAATCAATGAAAAATAAATAATCTTAATTTTGGACAAGTAATATATGGGTTAGTAAACGAAAAACAGAAAAATTAAATCTGTTAGGTTTTAAATTTCTGAGGCATGCCACTCGATTTTAAATTTGTATTGTAACATTTTGGTAAAATGAAACTGTAAAACGTGCAAAAAATATTATAAAACAAATCGTCACTGAATTTAAAGAAAAAAATTGTCACGAAACGAGAAAACCCTTTTACTTGCAAGTCGCTGCTTACACTATCTATAGCTAGAGGATACGGGGGACGTAACGGAACCGAACGCGATCGAAATACTTATAAAAATAATTATCCCGAAAAACGCTAGTTACGTCAGCACGGTTTCTTTGTATGGGATGAGGCATCTGTATGCTAGTATTATATAACTTGTGCCGGGAGTATATTTTCTTGGGATAATTTCCGACTTTCATGTGAGCGAATCCGCTGACAGAAGCTAGCTAGTATAAATAAAATACGAGTAATGAGTATATTGTCCACAACCCACTACAGAGCACGCGTGGGTAGACCGATAAGGGCAAGAAAGGTCGATAACATTTAAAAAATCCGTAAAAGCTGGACAAGATTAATTGTACAAAATGTACAAATCTTTGGTAGCACACACTGTCTAACTCTACCAATTTTTTTTTAAACAGACTAAAATTTTAACAATTGTAATACACAGTATGTGTGATATTACAACATTGGGTAGATTCCCTACATTTTTCAATAAGGCGTTTAGTTCAAATATAGTTAATTAAATAATGTTAGAATAAATTATTATGAAAAATATAAAAAGCTATAATTTAAGGGATTTGCATTAAATTGCGTTGAAAAGAGATATCACCCACATATTTTCTGAGAAATATCATGTACGAAGGTAAGACGGTACTTCACCCCAGAGCAGTTGCTCAACTTGTATCAAGCGCAAGTTAGATCATGCATGGAGTACTGCTCTCATCTCTGGAATGGATCTGCCAAATACCAGCTGGTATCCAGCTGATAGAAAAACGGGCCAAGATGCTTATTGACAGTGAGATACTGGTCGAGTCTAGGCTCCAAAGTCTTGAACATCGTGTGTGTTGCCAGCCTTTGGGTTTTTATCAGTTACATTCCGGGGAGCGTTGGAATTGCATGAACTGATTCCTCCTAGCCCGTTCCAACATCGGACTACAAGACATACGGCGATGCGTCATCGGTACATGGTGGACATCTCACCCATACGCACTAAACGTAATAGTAATACTTTTATTGTGCGCACAGCAAAAGTGTGGAATTCCCTGCCGGTGTGTGCGTTTCCTGATAGCTACAACCTGGAAGTCTTTAAATCAAGAGTGAATAGATTTCTTCTAGGCAAGCGTGCTTCACTGTCGACCACATCATCGCTCACTCGCTCGCTCGCACTCAACGCGAACAGACGTGGTAAAATCATTATAAACTATATATAACAAACTGGAACAAAATTAGACCTTATCGTGAGGGATTTAGAGCTGAGTTTGGGTTGCTGCTGGTGCGAATGACGCACCAATTAAATTACTGCACGTCATAGTATAAGCAAAATTGTCAGAGTAAATTAAGTATAAAAAATTAAGTATGTTGAATTCACCGTCCGCTACAACTTTTGGATCGGAACCTGATCTCTCTTCGAGAATAATAAAAAGGAAGACTCACCCTGATGTGGAGGAAATATCGCAGCTTCGCATGGACATGCAAGAAAGTTTTAAAAAGCAAGATTCAAAATTCTTTGATTTAAACAAAATTTTCAGTGAGCTTAAAGAGCAAAATAAGGAAAACACTGAAATCCTGAAAAAAACTCTGGAAGAGACTACGGGTTTGTACAAGGATCTAAGACAAAAATATGATACTTTACTCCTGAATAATAACGCTGCGCTCACCAAAATTGAATATCTTGAAGAACAAGTAGAAGCACTACAGCGAAAACAGTTGGAGACTACAGTAGAAGTTAATAATGTCCCTGTTACTGAGAACGACAATTTAATTGAGGTTGTGAACCAACTACATAGCTCCCTAAAAGTTCCTTATGTTCCAAATCATATACGTCAAGTGTACAGGAAAAAGTCTGGACAAAACAAATCCATACTTATAGAGTACCAAACTGCAAAAATGCGGGCGGACACTTTAAAAGCTGTCAAGTCCTACAATATGAACAATAGAGATGACAAATATAATACTAACGTACTTAAAATAGCTGGAGCTAAGCAACCGGTCTACATCTCAGAAGCTCTTACACCAACGGCCAGAAAACTTCTCTACCAATCCAAAGAGTTAAAAACGAAGTACGACTTCAAGTTCTGCTGGGTTTCTAATGGAAGGATATTTTTAAGGAAATCGGAGGACCAGCCAGCAATACTGATTAAGTCTACCGAACAAATCCAAGGTATTGCTAAGAATATTGCTGCCCCCCCTTCGGAATTTTGACTAATAATTATAACTAAGTTGCATTTGTGTCTGATTCGCTGCTACTTTTTCTATTCCATTTTTATTAACTTATTAACTATTAACTATGTAAGGGTCCTAATTTTACTGCTTATCAACTATCCTAAAAAAATCTGTTCACATACATATAATAATCACAATATTTACACTCTACAATTTAATCTCACACACAATTTTCTTACACACACGATACTTTATACTGACGATAGTACGGAATATCAGCTTTGTGCTGCTGGCATGACTAATATAATCAATTATTACAAACAATATGGCTGATTTATCACATATTTCGGAAGACATCGAGAAAACTGTAAATGTCGGCATGGCACAAGGCGTAGATATTCCTGAAAACTGCAAAAAAGTATTTAGTAAAGGTAACACATTCAAGATACTGACTCAAAACATAAGAAGCTTGAAACATAACTTTGACGACTTTCAGGTCTTACTGGGTCGGCTAGATTTGGAATTTGATATTATTGTTTTGACTGAGTGCTGGCTTTCAAAACTCGCGGCACTACCCAAGATTGACTCATATAAATCGTACGCTACCGCTAAATCGATTAATCAAAATGATGGGGTAGTGATATACTTCAAAAATAATCTGAAACCTAAAATTTATGATCTTTTAAGTAATGATGATGAAATGAACTGCCTTGTTTCTACTATTGGAAAAGAACTCGCACTAATATCGATATATAGATCACCCGCTTTTAAAAATATTCATAATTTTCTAAATGCTCTGGATAATATACTGAGTAATTTAAAGATATATAGGAATGTAATTTTGATAGGAGACATAAATATTAATATATTAGATAATAGCAATCCTAATTCTTTGGGATACTTAAACTTACTGGCCTCACACGGTTTATTACCCTCACATACCCTCCCGACCAGAAAAGAAAATTGCCTGGATCATATCTTTCTTAAAAGCTCGTCTTCATCCCAGACGGTCGTTTGCGATTCCACAGTCACAGACCATTCCTCTGTTATGATGTCGCTGTCTAAAAAAGTTAAGTCTCAACCTAGTAAACCTAAAACTTACAAAAGAATTGACTATCAGGCAATAATCGAGGACCTTAAGCAAATTAACTGGCCTACTATTCTAACAGCCGACGACTGTAACGTAACGATTGATGTGTTTTTGACGGCTATAACAAACGCATTGAATAAGCATACAACCATATATAAACCTTCTCGAAGGAAACGTGCCATTAGACCATGGATAACACCTGGTCTCTGCAGATGTATTAGAAATAGAGATCAACTCCATAAAAAGCTTCGGCAGGATCCAGAAAATATAATTTTAAGTGTAACATATAAAAGGTATCGCAACACCTGCAATAATCTTTTGAAA
This sequence comes from Orthosia cruda, assembly GCA_964057195.1. Taxonomy (NCBI): domain Eukaryota; kingdom Metazoa; phylum Arthropoda; class Insecta; order Lepidoptera; family Noctuidae; genus Orthosia; species Orthosia cruda. The sequence goes on along the minus strand of OZ059852.1, from coordinate 8,716,372 downwards.
AAACTTAAAAGCAACTATTTAAGATCTGAAATCAACAAGCACAACAATAATCTAAAGAAACAATGGTCATTAATTAAAAATGTTTGCAATTTTGCGGATTTGAGTAATGACAACGAAGATCTCTTAAAAATCAAACCTGATCCGCAGAGTTCAATTAATCATGTGAACAGATACTTTGCAAATGTAGGATCCCAATTAGCCAATAACATACTAAATAAAGGACGGAGGTTGTCTGAGGCACCCATTATTGGACCCTCCAATCTCAAATCTTTCGTCCTTCTGCCAACGGATAATGATGAAGTAAAATCTATCATACTGAATTTAAAACAGTCCAATGCTACTGGTTGTGATGGGATACCTATTACAATATTAAAATTAGGCGTGGATGCACTGGTTTGGCCCATAATAATATGCAATCAGTGCATGTCGATGGGTGTTTTTCCCGAAGCCCTCAAGAAGGCTTTAATAATTCCTATCCATAAGGCGGGGGACAAAGACTGTGTCTCGAATTACAGGCCAATATCGCTTCTCCCTTCTTTATCTAAGGTTCTTGAGAAGGTTATGAACAGTAGGCTAATTCGTTACCTTGAATCTCAGAAACTACTCTCAAACAATCAGTTCGGTTTCAGAAAAAACAAGTCCACTAACGATGCTATAAAAAACCTAACTTCTGCCATTGTTCATTGTTCACTTCTGCCACCTGGATTCGGGGAAGAAAACCATAGGGGTGTTCCTGGATCTAGCAAAAGCATTCGACACGGTCTCAGTTCCCCTGCTCCTTGCAAAAATGGAACATCTGGGAATCCGTGGCATAGCTCTTAAACTTTTTACAGACTATATGTCTAATAGAACACAATGTGTTGGGATAAACAACTACATGAGTGAGCTGGAAAGCGTAACTTTCGGTGTGCCCCAAGGGAGTGTTCTGGGACCCACGCTTTTCCTTATATATGTGAATGACTTGTGTGATTTAAAGTTAAGGCAAGGCCAAGTCTTCGCGTACGCAGACGATACAGCTCTTTTATTTAGCAGCAAAACATGGCAAGAAGCAAATAAAATGGCTGCAGAGGGCATTGGAATTGTCTCAGACTGGTTACACTCAAATCTTCTTACCCTAAATACACTCAAAACTAAATACATAGCATTTAGTTTAACAAAGAGCAGTCAACCACCTCCTAACATTATTCAAATAAAGGACCACACATGTAATATCTCGGGGAACTGCCCATGTCATGTACTCTCCAAAACATCTGCAATCAAATACCTGGGTGTGAGCATTGATCAGCATTTAAACTGGAAAGAACATATCTCTACCCTTACATCTAGAGTTAGGAAACTTATATAACTACGTCTTTAAAAATATACGTAGTTTTTGTCCACCAAACTTATCCTTGTTAGTATATTTTTCCTTATGCCAGTCCATTATAACTTATGCTATAACAGCATGGGGAGGTGCTTCCAAGACTGTTCTTATTAGTTTAGAACGAGCGCAGCGTGCAGTTCTTAAGGTAATGACTCACAAAAGATTTAGGTACCCCACCCAATTGTTGTACTCAGAACTATCAATCCTTACAGTAAGACAGCTATTTATTAAGGCCACATTATTAAGTCAGCATAAAAATCAACCCAACTTTGCGACAAGAAGAAGGCAAGATATTGTATATTCCGTGCCTCGCTGTAAAACTTCTTTTGCGCAAAGATTTGTAAGTTTCCTTGGACCATTCCTCTATAATAAAATATCTAAGACCATAAAAGTTCGCCATCTTAATAGTAATGATTTTAAAACCGAACTCTTTAAACTTCTAAAATCAATGAACTATGATTTTACTGAATCAATTTTAAAAGTCGATATTTAATGAGTTACCTTATTACATCACACACACAAACAACAACAAAACAAACACACACACACACACACTCACACTCGCACACACACTCACACACTCAAACACCCACACACAAGTACACTCCGAATTTTAAGGACGCTATTACATTTTTCTACAAATAACAGTGCTTTTCAGGTACAATTTTAATGTATATGCAATCACAGATGTGAATATATCATGGTATTAATTTAAAGATAATATATTCAGCTCCAGATTGGCATCAGAAAAATTGCATGACATCATACAAAATTTTCGCACAAATACGTTTTGCCCATCACGATAATCGCAAAAATATTAAAAAAGTAGGGTCCGAATAGGTCCCAGTTTAGTTAAATTTACAGCATTTTTTATCTTCAAAATTATAAAAAACATTCGGTATATATAATCCTTTACAGGTTCAGATAATTATTTTTTACCCAAATCAATATATATTTTAATTATTAGCTAAAATAAAAACACTTGCCGACTTCTTCATACATTTTGCACTCGAAGCTTATCATTCCGCGCTCAGAAGCGCTCGTGGAAGGACGAGCGTATCGCTTTTTTGCAAAAAATAAATACGATAAAAGTAATAGAAAAGATTGTAGTGTGAATGCGTGAGTCGTATGTCGTGATCGAAAGGAGTTGATATTTTACCGGACCGAAATAAAAGTATGTTTGAGTTTCCTTTTATTATTAGAATGTGATTTAGAAATTATGTTGGGTATGATCGGGATTTGGATAGGTATTGTTAAGCAGTTGTTGACAAGGTTGAGAAATGGATGGGTGGGTTTAAGCAGCTCTTAGTAAGGTTAGGATTTGGATGGGTAAGGTTAAGCTGGCGGCAGTGAAGGTTAGAAGTGGATGGGTGGGAGGAGATTTATGATTTGAACCGGTTTGTATGTATGTATGTATGACGAATACGGGGTCAAACTAAAATACAAGATGGCGGCGACGAAAATTTGCCATCTTTTCGTCACAGGTGTCATTGTCATGTTTTTTGGGGTCGCTTATATCGAATATGGGGTCAAAACCAAAATACAAGATGGCGCCGACGAAAATTTGACAGCTTTTCGATATGGGTGTCATTTTCATGATTTTTGGCGTCGCTTATAACTAATATGGGGTCAATACCAAAATACAAGATGGCGCCGACGAAAATTTGACATCTTTAGGTCATGGGTGTCATTGTCATGGATTTTAGGGTCGCTCATATCAACGCAGATCGAATACGGGGTCAAAACCAAAATACAAGATGGCGCCGACGAAAATTTGACATATTTTCGTCATGGGTGACATTTTCATGGTTTTTGGGTAGTATGTCATTAGCTGATGCTCATTATGTAATACTCCAAAAATTTTTGATGTTAATATTTTATACAATATGTATATAATATGTAATGCAAAATGTTCAAGTAATTTTTTGCGTTTCCCCTATTACTAAGACTCCGCGGTCCGTCTGTCTGTCTGTCTGTTACCAGGCTGTATATCATGAACCGTGATAGCTAGGCAGTTGAATTTTTCACAGATGATGTATTTCTGTTGCCGCTATAACAACAAACACTAAAACAGAATAAAATAAATATTGGGGCTCCCATACAAAAAACGTGTTTTTTTTGCCGTTTTTTGTAATAATGGTACGGAACCCGTCGTGCGCGAGTCCGACTCGCACTTGGCCGGTTTTTTAATCCTTGTGACCGGAAATTATTTCGTTTTAGGTATCTACTTATTTTACGTTGCGTTTTTTTAAAAATACCTACTTACTACAACAAAGTGAAAGCTAATTCTCTGTTCGAAAGTCGGTGTCGGTATCTATTGTTTTTCGTTTTTCGACACGGAAAAGTTATTATTTTTCTCTTTTTAGTTTTTGTTGGTACCCCATATTGGGTAGGTATACTAAATAAATCTGTTAACCCCCTAAAAACGTACAAGCGTGATTTTATATTATGGTATGGTGAAAACAAAACATAACTATACGATCACACTAATCGCAGGTCATTTGCTATTTGTTATTGAAGAGTTCCATTGTCTATCTCCGAAGATCTTTATCATATCCTAATATATTATACAATATAACCTTCCCTGAAAACACATACATTAATCGACGAAAAGTATCAGATAAGTAGTTTTAAAGAAAATCGCGGATACATACGGGTCGAATAGATAGAGCACCTCCTTTTTTTGAAGTCGGTTGAAAATAATAACCTACTTTTTACGACGACGGTTTGTAACAGTTACCAAATGCATTTTCAAAGTGCCAACTAACTTTAAAAATAATATCAAGGACCAATATTATTTGAGTGATGTATAAAATCGAGCGCTCAGTAGTTTCAATGAGTGCGTGCGCGTAATGTTGTTGTGTGCTACTAGATACCTAAATTTGAGTTCGTCGAAAATGTAACAGCGTCCTTAAGATAAGCGGTACATTTCCGACCTAAAAGTCATTTTTCTCTATTTAAATTAGTTTTAAGTAAATTATAATGCAAACAACTATATTTTGTGTAAACAAACAGAGCATCGAAATATTTTACGTATACTATGTCAATTTTAAGAATTACCTTCAAAGACAGAAATAATAAACTCCATTTTTTTTCGTATACCCTAATTTGTTTTTTTTTTTTTACATCTGCTATAATTTGTTTGGTCTACGAAATGTTTTTCTAAAATAATATGTTTTTTATCACTTGTGTAACACTAAAGGTACCTGTGCGGTGATCGAGGCAAACTGTTCCACCGTAGTACAGTTTAAACTAGTACGGGGAACAGGATGAATCAGTTCCGTTTTTCAACCTTTTAGTGCCTACCTACATAACTGTTTAAAACTGTGCAAGCTTGCAAACTTAATAAGTGCCAAACTGTTAATCTGTGGAATAACTGTGCAAGGTTGCAACCTTATGACGTGCCTGTTTACGAAGCTTTTTTTTATATTGTGCAAGGTTGTTTGTTTTTTGGGAAATAAAGGTATTTTTTTTTTTTTTTTTTACCATCATGTGAGATTGTGGTCAAGCGCAAGCCTAACAATAAATAAAAAAAACAAAAAACCCGACTGCTTAAAAAGCGAACTAAAAGGATATATCTGGTTGGAATATGTATCCTCCGACTGCACAGCATGATTTTCTTCTCATTTACGTCTTTTTAGTTCGCTTTTTACGCAGTCGGATTTTTTGAATTTGTTATCAACTTTTTTATTTATAACTTTTAAGTTTTTTTTTAGAATTAGGTACATTTAAACATATAAGTGTTTTATATTTTTGTAATCACCTCTTAAAATTCCTTTTTCTTGATTATCCACACGATGCGATTGGAAGAAGAAAATAATAAGGCCCCCACAATATGGCGCCCTAAATCCGCCATTTTTCTATTTTCCAATATTAATGTAACCAGTGACACTCGATTACCACATTGACCACATTAAGACGAATCGATTGACGTTAGAGTCATCAAAATCGGCCCACGCGTTTGGTCTCTAGAACGCCACATAGGAATATACATACATACATAGACTGATAAACACATTACCCTCCTTCGGCAGTCGGGTAAAAAATAAAATTTACAAACCAGTCGAATTATATCGCGTAAATGTGAACATCTCATCTCACCTGCAATGCCGCTTAGTCAAAATCGTGTTTCAGTGTGATATTAACCGAATCGTGTCAAGATATTAAGAAGATCGCTTTATCTAGATACTTAATTACATATATTCGTATATAATATCTTATATATTTAAACCCCCGACGGAAAAATATGGTTGTTTAAAAGTTATGGGCGTTTTACTGTTTGAATCGGGATGTTTTCGCAAGACGTCGTGTCATAATTATGTGTTCAATATATTGTCGATCGAAGCGCGTCTACTAATAGATAAATTGTCTAGCATGCAATAAAAATGTGAAGAGATTTTTCAAATTTTACTTCTAAAACACACCATTTCAGTAAAAAACCTCCACCAGCGAAGCGATGCTAAAAGAAACCATTTCACTCTTAGCAATAAGAGTTTATTTTTACGTTGCTATATAAAAGATAATTTGGAGCCACCTGGAGCTTTAAATTGAAAGGTTAAAGTTGTAAATACACTTTATAAAAAACCATTAAATGTTTTTTCTCAAACATGCATGGAAATATTGTCATTATTTTCGAAAAAAGAACACGCTAAGTATTGAATTTACTGACAAATCAAATCAAATCCATTGCAGGACCGTTTCTTGAATTTGAAACAGTACAACGCTCCAGCAATGTTGATCAAATCCATTGCAGGAGCGCTTTTTGAATTTGGAACATTACAACGCTCCAGCAATGTTGTTGTAACTTTTAATAAATTGGCCAGGATGCGCTGGACGTAAAACAGAAATCGGCTCGGGGAGGTTCCTTTAATACAGCCCAATTTCCGGTTTTTAAATGCTTTTATTTAACTTGCAATGTATAAATACATACATAAACTCAAGCCTTTTTTCCCATTGGGGTAGGCAGAAACTACAGAACGCCACCTGATCCTTACATACTTCTTTTGCTTCACTCACATTCATGCATCTAGTCATACACACACGCCGGTTATGAGTACTGCGCACCTGGCCTTTTTGAAGAACATCACCAATAAGTTCTATGTATGTCTTTCTAGGGCGTCCTCTCCCGGCGTTTCCATTCACGTCTGCCTTGTAAATACATTTCGTTAGTCGCCTTTCATTCATCCTCTCAACATGGCCAAACCATCTTAACATACTCTTTTCAATTTTAGTCACTACATCTTCTTTTAAATCACAACGTTGTCTTATTACCTCATTCCTCAGCCTATCATTTAAAGTTACCCCACACATACTTCGCAAGGAGCGCATTTCTACTTACTTATCTTTTGCAATATATGTATATAATATATAAAAGTGTGAACGGGTAAAATCTTGCAACTGAATTTTAAAGCAGTTATCCTCAACCGATTAAGATTAAATTTTGCATACAAGTTTAGTTTGGATGTCAATGCTTGGTTAGCTAACTGACGTCATTCTAAATCCAATATGGTGGTCGGCCCAAGATGGCGGACTAGTTATTTTTCGTGCAATGCCATGGTTTCCATGGTATAGTGGGTATCAAATGAAAGGGACGGATAAGAATACGTAAAAAGTTTGATTAAAAAAAAGATTTTGAATGAATTATTTTATTTCTTTCAGTGGTTTATCTTCTTTGTAAATTCTAAATAAATAACAAAATATTAAATATATAAACCTACGCTCGTGTTTTAATAACCCCTATTATATGACTGTTGCATAAACTACTATTTCATTTCATTTATTCATGAACAATTTACGTTGTGTCCGAATATTTACAAAATAAAATAATTAAAAAAAGCTAAAAACAATATTCGATTAATATCAAAACAATCTCATCATATGATTTTATTTAGATGACACGGTTGGTGTAGTGGTTGAGCGATCGGCTGCTTGTCTCGGATTCGATTCCCGCACGGAATAAATATTTGTATGGCCTACAGATAGTTGTTCTGGATCTGGGTGTCTTGTGTATGTGAGTTTACATGTTTGTAAACGCAACCACGATGATGAGGAAGAAATTCCTAGTGAGGGGAAACGTACAAAAAAACCGGTCAAGTGCGAGTCGGACTCGCGCACGAAGGGTTCCGTACCAATATCGCAAATAATTGCAAATAAATCACGTTTGTTGTATGGGAGCCCCACTTAAATATTTATTTTATTCTGTTTTTAGTATTTGTTGTTATAGCGGCAACAGGAATACATCAACTGTGAAAATTTCAACTGTCTAGCTATCACGGTTCATGAGATACAGCCTGGTGACAGACAGACAGACAGACGGACCGTGGAGTCTTAGTAATAGGGTCCCGTTTTTACCCTTTGGGTATAGAACCCTAAAAATGGCAATCTCAACACAAAATTACTATACATTTCTAACTACCAATAATGTTTCAATTCTACCTCAACTGATTTCAGCACGCCTTCAAGGCAAAATTTTAAATAAATAATAAAAAGGAATGCTATGTTCTGAAAACGCTGACATCTAAACGACCCTTGTCAAGTTAAATGTGATGACGTGTAACAACCCTGAAAAATATCTTAAACATTGATATAGAGAATGGACTGAGTAATATCGTCACAAAATTTTCCGCTCTGTAGAAAGGGACTAAGTGACTTTGAACAGCTGTCTTTTGAAGTGAAACGGAATTGAACGAGAAGCGACAGTGAAATTTCATGGACGCGTTTTGTTTAGACACAGGAGAGAACAAGATATAACTCCTTCCTGCTTTCACACGAAATTTCTCCTATTCAGATTTTTTTTAGAAGTTTTACAGAAGTTAAACTACTAGTACGGTGGAAACCACGCGCATTCTTTTTCTGTACGTAAATTACACTGCAATCCAATAGTAGACCAAATTTAATGGTAAAAAAAGAAAACTGCAGGCTGCACAATCGCCTTGTCTCTCTCACACTGTTCTAACCGTATTCACTACACAGTCGAATAGGCAAGTCTCAGTCCATTCCTCTATGAACGTGGCCCTTAAAAATATCTTACATGGTATGTTGTCACGTCGATTTTGTGAAGATATTTGCTACGAGTTCTCTAGCCTTTTTAGGATGCGTAGAAAGATGTAAACCTACCTAATAGAATTTATTTCACTAGAAAACTTACTATTCTTCTACTTCTGCTTTAACATCTTAAGCCTAGACGTCACCTGTCATAATTTACGTAGTAAGTTTACTACTTTAGTTTCTTAGATATTGTTTGATTAGTCTGTATTAAACTTTTCCAATTTTGATTCATTTCAACTGTATGAGTAAAGATGAAAAAGTGTATGCAACGGCATATAATTAGGTTTTAAAACACTCGCGTGTTATTATTTTCAAATTTGACTTCGTCTCGTGTGATAAACCCACGCTCGTGTTTTAATAACCCCTATTATATGACCATTGCATCAACTACTATTATCTACACTCACAACGTAATGTTCCAAATAAGATTTCAAAAGAATATTGTATAAACACGTACTTTTTTTTCGTGTACAGGTAAAATTTGAACAAAAGACCATTTTAGTGCAACATTTTCCTTTGATTTGCAAACTACTGCATCATCATCACTCGTGTTCAAATAACTCTATTATAATAACTCTATTATATGACCGTTGCATAAACTAATATTTCGAACGAAGAACCACCCATCGCTGAATGCCAAAGGTTTCTTCGGTAAATGTACGGTTACAATATATACACCACAGGAGCGAAACCGCAGGGGGCAATGCTACTTAATACAATAATAATAACACCTAAACCTTTTAATTAACACCCTCAAAGGGTGAATAAAACAAATTAATAATATCGTATTATTTAAAAACAAACACATTTCAAGTTTCCTTTTCTACCCGGCAACACCGAAAAGGTTCATCATATTTTTCACCACTCGCAAAACCAAAGATTCTAATTCCAGTCCGAGTTTTTAGCGAGATTTTTTCGAGTGAAGTTAAGCGGCTGTTATTATTATTAATTGATTCCTAGTGGATATTGTGATATAAAAAAAACTTTATGCAAAAAAATACTACCGACTTCCAAATACAAAACTACAAAGTGAAAAATAACTTAATTTTTTGAAGTCGATGTCTTTCGTAGGTACCATTTTTTGCGTTATGGACACCGACTAAAAAAAAGAAAAAAACTTTATGCAAAAAAATACTACCGACTTCCAAATACAAAACTACAAAGTGAAAAATAACTTAATTTTTTGAAGTTGGTGGCTTTCGTAGGTACCGTTTTTTGCGTTATGGACACCGACTTCAAAAAATTAAGTTATTTTTCATTTTGTAGTTTTGTATTTGAAAGTCGGTAGTATTTTTTTGCAAAAAGTTATTCAATTTTTACTTTTATGTTGTACGTACCTAATAGGCAAGTTAGTAAGGGAACTATTTCACCAGAATAGATTTCATGAAACTTGAACATAACCGGTGAAATGATAGATCTGCTTACCCCATAAGAGCGAACTGGCGTGATGTTATGTTATGAAATGTTATAAACAACAAACAGACATGCGATTGCAGCAATCCCGAGATATTTGCCGTTATTTATTGAAGAGTTCTGTTGTATATCTCCGAAGTTCTTCATCAGATCTACACCAAATTAAAATGGGACCAATTTCGGAACATACCTTTTCAAACAAAAAAAGAATTTTCAAAATCGGTCCACAATTGACGGAGATATCGATGAAAATACAAAAAAAAAATAAAAACAAACAAACATAAAGTCGAACATAGAACCTCCTCCTTTTTGGGAATTCGGTTAAAAATTGGTGTCTACTACTAACTGTCTACGCAACTGGACAATATGTGAAATCATTGACAGAAGCGATTTTGGGATGGTGGAGCGGGGAATTTTATTGTAGAATTGACTACCTCCGCAAAGCTTACTGGGAAGCCTGACTCGATACGTTTTTCTGCCAAATACTTCAAAAAACATAAGAATCTGTTACACCCGCAATCTAATGCATATTAAAGAATGTTAAAATCCATCTATGTATCCGACTGAAAGACTTGTATCTATGGTCATGAAGAAAAATAAAAAAATGTCCCCTAGTCTTTTTAGTCCCCAGAAATAATCCTTTAGAACGCCTTCCGTAGGGTAAAAGGTATAATTATCAGCCTCCGTGACTCACGTTTTTCTTTAAGACATTTAATTAATTAAATTACTATATCAAATTGGAGCTTCCCAGCTCCAATTTGATATAGTAATTTAATTTATCATATTTAATTAAGTTAATTAAAGATAATTAGTACTGTAATAAAGGAGGGGTGAGTAGGTGAGGTTTTTTTTAAAGTAATGAAATAGGACAGAGCGAATTTTAGAAGCAAAACTGTTTTGTTTGATAACGATACAGGAAGAAATTCCTAGTATGAGGCAACGTTTCTTTTAAAAAAAAGAAGTAACAGGTTTTTAGTTAGAACACAACACTACTTCACACTTGCATTCTAAGACGACCATAACCCTTAGTGGAATACGAGAGTACAGAGATATAATATATTCATACACCCCTACCTAAATGACCTGAATACCTGGCCCGAACAGTATAATTAAAATGTACCTACCGCGACACGAAAACAAGAAGAAAAACCTACTTGTAGTAAGTTAAAAACCGGCCAAGTCCGAGTCTCACTCGCGTACAGAGGGTTCCGTATAAACAGCTACATTCACCAAAATAAATAGGTAACATTGCTAACGTTTCTAAACAATGAAAGCACCGAACATTGCTCTAACGAAGGGACAAAATTAACTTTGGCGTTCGAAAATTGTTGTCCCCATACATCAATGTACAAAATGTATACCTTTTCATGGACATTTTATAAGTTGGTTGACTATTTTCTAAAACTTGTAAAGCCTACATAGCTGTAATAGTTTTCCTTTTAATTCTTGCGTGATATTTTTCATATATCCAAAAGCAACCATTTAGCTGGCAGGGGGAGGACAGATGACTCTAACAAAAATGAACCATATAAAGCTTCATTTTACGCAAATGGATCCCTGAATCGATAAAAGGTTTTCACCGACCCCTAATATTTTTGGATGGGCTATGCAACGATACCGCACACCATAGGACAGACGAAGATAAAATACATCCCCTCATCATGTACAGGAGTTACCAAAAACAATGTTTTTTTCATGGTTTATTTACCACTTTGTCTCTGAGCTAAGCTGCGGACGACGGAAGGATGAACAGACGGACATGGTGAAACAATACTCCTTGTTGACTACGGAACCCTAAAAAGGGTAAAGCAAACCCACATTTTATCAGTAATATTTAAGCCCCATATCACACGGGTTGAGCCTATTTCCAGACTCCGGGCCATATAAAACTGTACATTTTAAAATTCAGAGATAAAATTTGAAAGATGTCGCTGTTTTGTCACTGATCTAATGGAACTGACTGACTGACTTGGCTAGGGTTTCTTTAAAAACTATGGGAGTTAGTTTTGCATATTTTGGACACAAAAATGAATAAACTGCGTTGTTATAGCGTCGGGAAGAAGACTAAATCAAAAAAAATACGACTTTTAGGCGACATTCATCTTCACTAAACTTAGTAGACTCTTTATAATTTTTTCTGAGTGTTCGATTTTATTAATGTAAAAAAAGACAAATAAAAGCTCATGCTATGGTAGAAAATTTAGCCAATCAGAAAATTGGTAGCAGAGTACGGCCTACTCTGCTACCAATTTTTGAAGCCTTATTTGAAGCCCATAAATAAATAAACATATTAAACGCAAACCGAATTGAAACGTATAATGAATCGTTTGAAAATGCCAGAGACAGAACAATGTTATTTTAAATGCTAAGTGTGCCTGCAGAATCACGTGTATCCTCATTTTTGCAGAACACGAGGCATCCCACAAGTTTTCCAACAACAAAACTCTTACAAAACAAAGAAACACAAGACATGAAGCTGTATATGAAACTTTCCATTTCCGTATTCTGCCGATCAAACTCATGACAATGGGGAACATGTATTGTGCGTACTTCAAGTGACATCTTTGTGTTATTATGTTGGTAGCAATGATGCATGAGGCTAGGAACGATCGCTTCAGAATGGCCGTGTTTAGAAATAGCTTCTGTTACGAATCGTTGACGGAAGTATTGAAGGGATCTCTTTTTCGATTTTCTGTGTTTTGACTTGCTTTTTCCCGCGGCTTTGCTCCTATTCGAGATAATGTTTGTAATGAGGCTATTTCAAGTGAAGACGTCTTTGTGTTGGTAGCAATGAGGTATGAGATTGGCAACGATCACCTCAGAATGGCCGTGTTTAGATAAGGCTTCCTTAATGTTACGGATTGTTGGCGGGATTATCGAGATACAAATGCTATTTTTCACTACATTGCTTTTTGCCATGGCTTTAGTTGCAATGAGGCATGAAGCTAGGAACGATCGTTTCAGAATGGCCGTATTTAGAATAGAGAATAGCTCTTTGATAGATTTATATAGATTTGCTATTTCCAGCGGCTTTGCTCAAACTCATGACAATGGGGAGCATGCATTGTATATATATGTGCCTATTTCAAGTGGAAGACCTCTTTGTGTTGTTACGGCGCGGCGGTAGAAATAAGGCATGTGGCTAGCATAAATCGCTTCAGAACGGCCGTGTTTAGTGATCGGGTTCCTATATATTACATATTGTTAATGGAAGTATTCAAAAGGGTAAAAGAAGAAGAAGGGTAAAAACGGAACCCTATTACTAAGACTCCGCGGTCCATCTGTCTGTCTGTCCGTCTATCACCAGGCTGTATTTCATGAACCGTGATAGCTAGGCAGTTGAAATTTTCAGTGATGTTGCTGCTATAACAACAACTACTAAAATCAGTATAAAATACATATTTAAGTGGAGCTCCCATACAACAAACGTATATTTTGCCGCTTTTTGCTATAACGGTAAGGAACCCTTCATGCGCGAGTCCGACTCGCACTTGTTTAGGATTTTCTGTGTTCTAACTTGCCACTACCCACAATTACAATGCATATTTTTCGGACATTCAACGATAGTGTAACTTTGTTTGAATGAATTTTCGTGCTTAGTTACATTTTGCAAAGATATAAAAAGGGGGATAAAGAAACAAAAATATTTATTTGTGACCCACACAGGAGACACGAGAAATAAGCAAAAACAATAATAAAAATAAAACGCCGTGCGAGAACAAAAAGGCTCCTATCTCAACATGAGCAGCGATGTCCAAAAAGGAAATGACGGTGCGCTGATATCAAAACAAGTAAAATTTCAAAATTTAAATAACCCCCGACACATTTATCTTGCGAAAACATCACGATCTAAACAGTAAAACGCGCATAACTTTTGAACGGCTGAACCGATTTTATTCAAACATAGTTAAGAACACTCTTGATACAATCACGACGAGCAACGCACAATGGCAATGAGACGACGAGACCGGGCCTTTGGCAAATATAGGCGGGACCGCAGTGAGGAGAACTGGACCCTGTATAAGTTGGCTAGAAACCGCTGCAACCAGATGGTAAGAGCATCTAAACGCCGATACATTTGTGAAAATGTCCTCAACTCGTCACCGGCTGATATTTGGAAGTTCTTAAAATCGCTTGGCATAGCAAAGTCCCCTTCTAGTATTGTTTCTCTTAATCTGCCTTTGGATGTTCTTAACAAACATTTTTCAACGTCCGCTACGCTTGCGACTGACGTCAAAAATAAAACTATCGCTGATATTACTTCCAAGCCAATACTTTCTCCTGACTCTTTTTCTTTCTCCACCGTGACTAACCTTGAGGTCCTCAAATATTTTACCTCAATTAAGTCTAGGGCTGTGGGCTGTGATGGGGTCAGTCGAACTATGTTATCTTTTATGATTGAGAACTTAATTCCAATTATTACTCACATCATCAATTCATCGTTGCAGACTGGTGTGTTTCCTGCAATGTGGCGTAAGGCTTACATTATCCCTCTTCCTAAAATTCCCAACCCCAGTTTGGCTATTCACTTCAGACCAATCTCCATTCTCCCTTTCCTTTCTAAGATCCTAGAAGCGGTTGCTCTTAAACAAATGTCCTCCTATGTCTTCAAGAATAACCTGTTGTCCAATTGCCAATCCGGTTTTCGGCCTGGCCACAGCACAGCCACAGCTCTGCTTAAAGTTACTGAAGACATTAGGGACGGCTTGGAGAATTCTAGGTTAACGGTACTGGTCTTAATAGATTTTTCCAATGCTTTTAACACCGTTGATCACGACATTCTCCTGGCCATACTGTCTCAAATTGGGGTCGCTTCGTTGTCACGTGATTGGATTTCATCATATCTTCGTGGTCGCCAACAGGCTGTGCGTGCTGATCAGGATTGCTCTGACTGTTGCGACTTGGTAACTGGTGTTCCACAAGGCGGTATACTCTCTCCTCTTTTATTCTCTTTATTTATAAACTCCATTACTGTTATCCTCAAATGTTCTTACCATCTGTACGCTGATGACTTGCAACTTTACGCTCAGTCAGACATTGCCAACCTTGACAATTGCATTTCTCTACTCAATGCTGATCTTCGAGCTATCAGTGAGTGGTCTGGCAAATTTGGGGTTTCTGTTAACGTCGGGAAATGTCAGGCCATCCTCATTGGTAGTTCGTACTATTTGAGAAGTGTGAACACTGCCCAACTTATGCCACTGATGTACGAGAACTCCGTCATTTCTCTTTCACCTCATGTAAAAGATTTAGGTCTGTACATTGACGACAGTTTTAGTTGGAATAAACACGTGGCTCAGGTGAGCCAGAAAGTCGCTTTCTCGCTGCGGTCTCTCTATAGATTTAAGCATTTCCTCCCATCCAGCACCAAAATCACTCTGGTTCAGTCACTTGTGCTTCCCATTATCGACTATGCTGATGTTTGTTATCCTGATCTATCCCAAGAACTTCTAAATAAATTGGATCGACTTCTCAACAATTGTATTCGCTTTGTTTTTGGCCTTCGTAAATATGATCACATTTCTTCCTATCGTTCTCAGCTTAAATGGCTGCCTATCCGCCTCAGGAGGTCCCTCAGATCTCTCTGCTTGCTCTTCACTATTATGAACGATCCTTGTGCTCCCAATTATCTAAAAAAATATTTCAATGTATTGGGCAGTTCTCACAGTCGTAACCTTCGAGCTTTTAAAAATCTACTCCTCCAAATTCCTTCACACCGCACTGGTTTTATGTCTAATTCATATGCTGTCTCAACAATAAAGCTCTGGAACGCGCTACCCTTTAGCATTAAAAAGGCTGAAAGCAAATTCACTTTTAAAAGAAAAGTTCGTGACCACTATTTCAGTCAGACTAAATAGCTTTCATCTAGAGTCAGAAGTCTAGTTGGTATAATTATTATTAGGTTTCTCGTTTTTTTTTTTATTGGTATTTATTAGTCTATTTTATTTGTATATGTGTATTATTAGTATATATGTAAGTATATACATTTTCGTATACAATTTGTTTGAATATTATTTTGTACCCGTTCACAACGTTGTCCTTTTTAACCGAAAGGTTGACTGGTAGAGAATGCCTTGTGGCATTAAGTCCGCCTATGTACCACTATTGTACATGAAGTTTAAATAAATAAATAAATAAATAAAAAATCACCTTTCAAACAAAAAAAACTAAATCAAAATCGGTTCATCCGTTGAGGCGCTATGATGCCACAGACAGACACACAGATACACAGACACACAGATACACAGATACAGCAACACACCTCAAACTTATAACACCCCTCTTTTTCCGTCGGGGGTTAAAAATATAAATGAACGACAACCAATTTTTTTTAAATATTTATAATATCAGTCTACCTACGTGCGACTACTGAGAAATTGCCAATGGAAATGCTCAAAATCAATAAGAACCATGAAACTCATGCTTACTAGTGACTGCGAATAAATCGGCTCACATACCTCCATCAAGTGGAAATCATGTTAGAATTAATTCACTTTGAAACCAAAAAATAAATTGAAAGAGTGTAAGATAAAAAAGGTTCCATTACAACGTTTTCATTAATTAGAATAAACAAATAAATCAAACATAATTAAAAAACAAATCTGAATGCCGATAATTAAAAATAAATCAAAAAAGTTTTGAAAAATTAATAAAAGGCTTATTGGACCCTGGCTGCGGGTTTCAAATATTTAAATACCGTCTACACACAGGATTTTTTACTCTACCCTACAGAAAACAAGGTCGATTTTTACTTGGATGCAAAGCCTAGTTTTACACAGATTGAGCCCAAAGGATTTTGAAATCCTGACAAGCGATTTTAAACTTAAAATCTAGTGAACTTAGACTTCTTTTAGCTTGTATTTATTTTTAATATAAAATAGATGGTCTTCAGATATTAAATGAAAACAACGTTCTTTGCTTTTCTAATAAAGTGTTTGTGCGACAAATTTTTTTGCGCGAAAAGAAAGACATTCTGACTTTTTATTGGATTTAAAAAGATTCTCTGTTCTTTTATCAACTTTGCGGCCACGAAGATATCTTTTTTCAAAGATTACTGGATTAAGGCACACTTTTTATAATAACCTTGCCCAGACTTTTTATTTTACATTTATTATAATTTTGTTAAGAATTGAGACTATTTACAGATATTTTTCGTTCGATCTCACACACTTTAATATTTTATTTCAACGCCTCTTTTCTCAAAACTGTGAAGGGTCTGTGTAAGGCCTCTTTCCTCAAATCTTGAGAAAATCGACATGACTTAGACCCAAAAATTAGAAGAAAATGGAGATGGTAAACATAAATGAAGTAAAAGGTACTTTTTGACTACCCCCTGAGAAAATGACGTGACTTTATGGGGCGTCGTATTTGAATATATGTACTTAATGATTTTGTCAATAGCTAGTTAGCTCCCCTGATCACCAATTTTAGGCGAAAAACAACAAAATTACTTAAATCACACAACATTATATAGGCGTCTAGCTCAAGCAAACGTACTTACTCGCTATACTAACACGTACACGTCTGTCTATAGGGATGTGTGGCACAGCATCTGTCTACCTATGTCACCAGCTTTAAGGGAATGTGTAATGTTAGGCTTTTGAACTATCTGCTATAGTCCATGAACTAACATAGCTTCTGGATTTACTGTAGTAAATTATATGCACTGAAGCTTGAGCTTCAGTGACTTTCTGTGTATGCTATGAAGTGCGTATTTTCATCATCCCCGATCTAATATTGATCCGGCTCGAAGGACCAATATTAACTTCTTGTAGAGATTGCCTTTTTTAAAGGTGGTTTTAGAGATTGGCTTAAGTACATCTTTATAATATTAGTTTGCATTAAAAAGTCTTCGCAAAGAGCTGGCCGTTATGGAGTTAAATATGTACAACTGTTATGCAAAATCATTTTGTAGGTAAGCTTGTAGCCCACGCAAACGTATTTACACGCTAGACTAACACGTACACGTCAGTCTGTCCGGATGTGTGGCATAGCATCTGTCTCCACATGTCACCAGCTAAGGGAATAAGTAATGCTTCTGTATTTAGGCTTTAGTAGGTAAACGTGGAGACTGAAGACCTTTTACATCAAATCTCACAACTTTCTTTGTATATCTTGATGAAACTGTACCAGATAGATTGCACTAATGAATTTCCATGTTTTTTTATTATTATTATTATTGATAAACTCGCGTTCGACCACTATTTTGTTATGTTTCTTTCATCATTTTTAAACCGCGATGGAATAAGAGAGGTGTTATAAGTTTCATGGGTGTACCTGTGTGTTTGCGTATTTGTGTATATATCTGTGGCATCATAGCTCGTAAACGGATGAACCTATGTTGACCACGTTTTTTTATTTGAAAGATGACTTTATCGAGAGCGTTCTTAGCTATTTTTAATGAATATCGATTCAGCCGTTCAAAAGCTATAGGCGTTTTACTGTTTGAATCGAGGTGTTTTCGCAAGATATTGTGTCATTATTACGTGCTCAATAGATTGTCGATTGAAGCGTGTCTACTACGTTCTAGATAAATTATGTAGCATGAAATAAAAATGTGTCGGTGGCTTTTAAATTTTACACATTAAGTATTTTTGATGTTTGCAATGGGAAGACTTAAGTAGGCTGAAATGTATTTCTATCTAGCTAACTAAATGGACAGCCAAAAATTATCTACATACTTTCTGCTCTCTTTCTCTCGTACAGTATAATATCAAGTATTTATGACACTTCTTTTTTATGGTGGGTAATCATCCAATGACTTCTCCCGCTCTGGGTGAAGCGAGAGGGCGTGTCAGACGTTTACTGACTAAAACCCACCCGTGTGTCTACAGTTGCTTGCGCCAGGGCCACGTAAAACTCTTTCAAATTATTTATGACATCCCTAGATCTCTGAATTTGGCGATCTCTGTATTTAGATTTAGTGTAAGCTAAGGGCGGATCGCAGCGCAACGCATTTTTGCGCTAGCAAGAATAGAAAGGGCACGGCTCACCATCAATGTTCAATGGTTTTTTACCAAAAGTACAAATTAATGTGATGTAGGATGATTTTTTCATTGTGTTATCGTTCCAGGCAACGCTTATCATCATCATCATTCCAGCCGAAACACGTTCACTGCTGGACATAGGCCTCCCCCAGGCGTAGCCACATTGACCGATCCCGTGCGTCTCGCATCCAGCGCCTTCCCGCAACCTTAACCAGGTCATCGGTCCACCTAGTGAGAGGCGTTCCAACGTATCGTCTTCCGGTTCGCGGTCGCCATTCCAGAACTTTTCGGCCCCATCGGCCATCCGTTCTGCGAGCAATGTGCCCTGCCCACTGCCACTTAAGCTTGGCAATTCTTCTGGTTATGTCGGTAACTTTGGTTCTCCTGCGGATATCATCATTTCTGACGTGATCACGGAAATTCCAAGCATAGCCCTCTCCATTGCCCTTATGCACGCAACGCTTATGCAAAGCAGAAAACTTCTCTTAACTCTATATTTCATCAGATGGATCAGATAGTTATATAGACCTCTTGTTTAACCTACCAAATAACAAGGGTAAACTAGCACAAACATAATAAGTAACATACACAAAATAAGGTTAAAAGGTTACTTTTAATAGTCCTATTAATACCCTTACAAAATTATAAACCCAACACAAGAAACACATTTTACAAAATTATAATTCCTGTAAACCCATACATTTTCGGACAAAATCTGCAGAACCATTAAAACATTCGTATCCTAAGCAGGCACACGTTTTAGCTATAAAAACCCTTTGTGCCAGCCCTGATGTCCCCTTGGGCAATAATAGCCCAAATAAAAGCCATCAGATGGACCTTCGACCGTTAATAGCCATTTTTATTTGTTTGTGATTGGCTGTCCGTTCCTATTGGGGACTATTTGTCGGTTTTATGAGCAAAATTAGATTCGGATTTGGAACGTTCTGACCGGCCAGTTCTATTTAAGTATTAGATATGGGTCGAACCTTGCAACTGAATTTAAAAGCAGCTATCGAAATGCCACAACGAATAACCGAATAAAAACTCAATTCTGGGAGACTCCCGGTATTCTGGGCAAGGTGTAAAATCTATGCGAGAGAAAAATCATTTTCAGGATCATTATCATCGTTGCAGCCGAAAGACTTCCACTGCTGAACATAGGCCTCACACAGTATCGCCACATCGACCGCTCCTGTACGTCTCGCACCCAGCGAATTCCCGTAGCCTTAACCAGGTCATCGGTCCACCTAGTTGGCGGGCAACGCTGCGTATTCCAGTACGCGAAGTTTTCAGGATCTAGCCAATATTAAAAATAGTCCGTCAGGTAGATTGAAAAAAAATATTGGTGACGTATTTTATCTTTTGACACGTAAACATACAGTGACGACGATATAATGCGTTGAAATATCTTGTGACGTCACGCCGTTAGTACACTTTATACTGACTTAGTGACGTCACAAGCCCCCACTCCTGAACTTTGATGCGCTTTAACAAAAAGCAAAAATACGTGTCCAATATAATTTGATAATCTAACTGGCGGACTAAATAGAATTATCCTTTTTGTAGTAGGAAACATCCTTATTATACTTAATGTAGCAAAGTTATCATCCAATACCTGGAACGTATACGAGTTCCTCAACTTTAACTCCTACTAACCCCCCACGGGAATAAGCTTGCTGATAAGTGCGGTACTTCGTCTTAAGTTGTATAACTCAATACCTGACTATGACTGCTTTGGAGTTTAGTTGAGACGCAGCACATAAGGCCTGCGATTTAGAGTGAGCGTTTAGCGAGTAGATGGAGACCTAGGAAATGATAGATGGATTTTGTGAAAGACGTTAAGCGAGATAGAGGAATGTTTATTTAGAAGACTGATAATAAAGATGTATGGAAGAAGAAAACAAGCTGCACCGACCTCGTATAGATTGGAAGGGGGATAAGGGATTGATGTTTAGGGAGAAGAAAATTTATAGTCAGGATATCGTAGCAAATTTTGTTAGGATGGCCGGTCTTAATGGTGCAATTAAGGCTTTAATAGTTCTTAAACGATAGAGCTCATTTGGGGAAGTACTGACAGAATACATTTTCTACCACCAAGCAGTATTGCTGTGTTGCAGTTGGAAGGATATATAGATACCGGTGCAATAACCGGCACATGAGATATTTTAGCTTTTCTCTGTGATGGAAACGCATATTTCAATTTTAAAGCCTCAAATCCAGCCATAATTACACTCAACTAGAGTTATTTAGTTTTAAAGCTAAAATGTCTTATTGTCATGACACCGAATTCAACCATTTTTGCAAAGCCTCAATGCAAAATTCAAATATGCAAGAGACTCCACAAGTGACGGTTATTTCGGTCGTATCTTTATGCTATATCTTTCTCTAGACAATCAATCCCGCTAAATCTCACTGATTATCGAATCTACATATCAACATGTCAATTAGATATCAACGCCGGCGTCCCTCAGGGTTCAGTGTTTTCGGCAACATTGTTCTTGCTGCACATTAATGATTTGCTAAAATCCGGAACCTTTGGGTATGCAGACGACAGCACTGTTGCTGAGAAATTCGTATCCGGCGCACGGGCTACTGGGCCTCAGATTCGGTCTCTCCGGGAAGCCATGGTTGAACGCTAGAACCTATCTTTGAAGGCGGTCTTCGAATGGGGCGATGCCAATCTGGGAAGTTTCAAAGTCATGGTGAAACTTCCCACCTTCCGTTATAACTGGTACAATATAGGTGTACTAAAAGAGCAACTTTGCCCAACTTTTCAGGGAATACAGACTATCTAATCTTTTGAAAACATCATAAACTATTCTCAAAACAGCTTATTCCAATTGTAAAGAATACAAACCCGCTATACAAAACTTAAACGCTCCGCTCTTCGCTCCGCGTTTCTAAATCCGTAGCCTTAAACTATATTGGTGGTACGCGACTAAATTTTACGACATGTACGTGATTTCAGACTAGTCTCTTTGTCATGTATTTTGTACTAGATATTCTAGATTTATTGTATCGTAAATTAGAGTGTGTTTTGTTTTGAGCTGGATAAAATTGTTGCGAGGCTTTGCAGCTTTAGTGCGAATCTGTGGATCTGGGTAAAGCTGTTGCAAAGTTTTACCAACTGGCTTGTTATTGTCTATATATCTGTACAGGATATTCGTTTTTATTTGAAATTGGTTTCAATGCACTTGTTCTTCTTGTATATGTATTGATGTTTAGGTACTTAAGATAAGTACAGAAACGACAGTTTTACGGTTTTTGTCATAATACTTGAGATTATTCACGGGATTCGGCCCTGGAAGATCTTAGCAATCATTGAAGTGCTTGTAAACACTATTAGACCATTGCAGCAACCTATTATTTAAAGGAATATTCCTTTTCACTCCTATATATGACTAAATAAGTTCTATGTTACCCAAACAATCTGACTACTTCAACCTGCGTACCCCAACTATGTTATAGTCAGCGTTCACTCAAACCTGATACCATACAACTGAATTTCTGTAGGGGAGAGCGGGGCTAAACACGCCAATTATTAATATAAAATACTAATAATTAATTTATTTTATTTATTATTGCTTTTTTTTAATACATACAATTGTAATAGTAAAAATAGTTTATATATTGTGTGGCTTACGCAAATATATTTAAATAATGATTATTGGCGTTTCTGAATAGTGATATTGTTTTGAGCACCGTGAAAAAAATTCTTACCTCAACATTATTTATGAAATCTAACGGAATGGAACAACTAACCCCGCTATGGGTCTGGCTGTTCCATCGTTACAAATACAAAATCATCCTTCAAAAATTTAACTCATTTCACACAAGCTAAAAGAGTGTTTTGTAGTTCGTCAAAATATGTTATTATTTTGTAGATACTATCAACAGTTAACAAAAAAATCAAAGGCAAAAACATAATTTCTGTGGAGTTATTGGTTTCTTCGATTTTAATTTACCATAATAGAAGCAACTAAAACGACACCTGCAACGGCTTAGTGTCATAACGTTTCGCGACAAACATCATACAAATCGCTCCGTTTTTTAATTGCGTTCCTATTCTCATCGGAACAACTTAACCCCGGCACATTTAGCCCCGCTCTCCCCTATTTTATATAGAGTGACTGCTTATTTACTGTTACTATCACGATATACCTTTGACAATACTAGTTGTAAGATTTCCAGACTTCTGAATACCCCGTAACAACAGTTAAATATTTACAAGTGGCAGCCGGGACTAAGACAAGTCCCACCGCTGGCGATGAAGCAATTAGCTTTCGACTATTTCCTCGCTGATCAAACGAAAAAAAGATACAGGATCCCATGAGCTATGAGCCATGATCCATGTCAATAATATTGACACATATAGTAATATTTGATCGCTGGCTGTTCACACTGCTGGCGAGTACTCTCTCACCACAATTTTGTCGCAGCGACAAGAGCTATCCAAGTTACCTAAACTCGTTCAGCGATGCTCGCTTGCTCGCTTGGCGGTCAGAACTCACGCCGAGAGACGAACCAGCGGTCATTTCTACCTACAGTGCGGCCGCCCCGAGCGAGTGGTGCGAGGGTGCGAGTGATGCGAGGGTGCGAGTGATCGCTCGTCGTACACTCGCTAATAGCCGAGCGACAAAACTATCGAAACACACTCGCTACGTTCTCGCTAACTAGATCGTCAATTCGTTTTTAGTTTCTAGCTTTAATCGCTACTCGCTGATCGTTGGCAGTGGGACAAGTGCTTAAGAGATTTCCGAAAACGGACTTGCCCTACAAAATCAATTAAAGTAATTGCGACAAACATTGGCCGTAGGCCTACAGCCTACGTTAGCCTACACTTGACATTTATCACTTGGGCAAATATCTACCATTGGACAAATACTGCCAACGCAAACATGGACCCAAAGTCCTGGAAATCCCTTTTTTTTGGGTCCTCTACGATGGAGGTGCTCTATTGGGTTATAAATCAAATGCCGCGGGCTGCGTTTGGGGAACAGCTGACGATTCTGTTGGGCTAAATGTTTTGTTACGTGAAACTCTTTTGGGGTTACTCTGTTAGTAACGAAGTTGCGAACCATAATGAGTAGTTATATTTATTTACTAAACAATTACTGTACCTACACACATTAATAATACACAGCTGAACAGGAAAATACGAAGGTGAAGCTTATTACACAAAAACATATCTCTGCCGTCATAACCACGAAAGAAAAGTTAAGAAAAATGCATTAGGACACCATGTGTAAGAATAATAAAGAAAAATTAAACAAGTACATAAAATAATTAACTTTTATTTAACTTGCAATGTTACAAGCTTTTATTTAAGTTGCAATGTATGTATGTATGTTCGGGTCAAATCTTGCAACTGAATTTTAAAGCAGTTATCCTCCACCGATTAAGATGTAATTTTGCATACACGTTTAGTTTGGATGAAAATGCATGGTCACTTAGCGTGACGTCATTCTAAATCCAATATGGCGGACGGCTTATGATGGTGGACTAGTTATTTTTTGTGCACTGCCATGATATGGGTATAAATGTAAGGTTTTGCTGAAAAAAAATTACAAAAAAGCTGGTTTTAAAAAAAAAGATTTTATAATGAATAATTTACAATTACAAATAGGTACCTACCTCTATTTTGAGTGAAACTTTTAAAACTGTTGGTTTTCTCTATGATTGTTCTTTGCAACGACCATAGAGAAAACCAACCTGTACTTTTCATCCACCTTAACCAGCTAGTACTTAAATCTTTGTTATTTTTACGATACAGTCGACATTTTTACGACCCTTGGATCCTAATGGATAAATACTATTAAAAGAATCTATTGCTGTATTAAATCGTACTTTCACTTCTGTATAATTTGGATTAAGAATCATTATTTTAGAGGTCTTTGGTAGAAACCGCAAATCAACTGTTAACATCACTTCGTAATTTTATTCGATTTTTTTGCGTATTGTGCCCGGGTTCATACTCTTTTCCTGGAACTTGTTTTTATGAATGTTATTGTGATTTTGATAACGGGACTTTTGGCCGCCTAGATCGTGCAAATACCGGTATGTGCGGCGTCTCGTAGTGAATCCGTGATGATTGATTAACTTTAACTAGTAAAATTAAAAAAAACCTCCGACACATTTATACTTCATGCTACATAATTTATCTAGTAGTAGACACGCTTCGATGGATAATTAATTGAACATATAATTATCTCACATCTTGTGAAAACATCCCGATTCAAACAGTAAAACGACCATAACTTTAGAACGGCTAAACCGATTTTCATCAAACATAGCTAAGAACACTCTCGATAAAGTCACATTTCAAACAAAAGCAACCAAATCAAAATCGATTCATCCGTTTAGGAGCTATGATGCCACAGACAGATACACAAACACTCAGGTACGCACGTCAAACTTATAACACCGCTCTTTTTCCGTCAAGGGTTAAAAACAAATGAGTTCGCCTTCGAATTGTGTACGCTCAGTTGCGTGAGATGAGCTGTGAACTTTACATATTAAAACTACTATGTATTATCCTTTCTTTGATACTGGTTTAAGACGTCTAAATCAGTTAGTCTTGGTTATCTTGTTTAATATATTCATAATAAGTAATTCATATTTTCTCTTTGTTTCATGTACCTTCTTCTGGAAACTACAGAGCACAACTTGAGTAAGTACTATATTTAGCTTTTAATTCATAATTTACTTAGGTAAAGGTTACACACTAATCAGCGATTTCTGAATAGAGTATTTGGAATTAAGAACGTGTGGAATCTTATTGACAGGCCAAAGTATAGTTTGATAAGAACTCAACATCAAATGCTTAGTCAGAAATGAGCGCGAAGTCCTTTGGGAATCCTCCTCTTGGCATAATATTGTTTGGCATAACCTTTTCACGTAACTTTTATTAGCACTATAATACTGTGGCATAATAATATATTGGCATAATGCAAACTGTCATAATTATGGTCATTTTTTTTTAGCATAATTTGTTTTGCATAAATTTTAAGGCTAAATATTGGCTCATTTATTAAAAATGACTGGAAAATTTAATATATGGGTTATGTACTTACACCCATATTTATAAAGAGGGAAGACTTGTATTTGTACGAATAAATTTAATAACTACTGGACTGATTTAAACAATTCTTTCACCGTTGGGAAGCTACACTATCTATATGAGTGACATAGACTACTTTTTACTCCTGTATTCCCTCGGGAACGGGAACTACGCGGGTGAAACTGCGAGGGGCCTTTAGTTTATTAAATTTGGAAATTGGTTTAGGTTAAGGTGTGGCGGGGGTGGCTCTTGGGCCACCCTTGACTCGCGAACATGTTTTTATATGAGTTATATCAACTCAAACAGTAATAATTCAAACTTACCTTATGTGTAAATATCAGTAGCGTTTGTGAAATTATGCTTGATAAGATTATGCCTCATTATCATTATACCAACAGTATTTAGGCAATAAACATCATGAAAAATTATTGATGCCTAATGATATTATGCGTAAAGATTTTATGCCAAGAGCCCTGCTGAATTTCAATATGCAAATAAATATGTAAATTTTAACAGAATATTTTATGCTTATCATTAGTAAACCAAATCCTTAAACCACCTTCCTTAAGTCTTTTAAAGAATCTTCCTTCATTCAAAAATGGAAAGAGTCCCTAAATGAATGTCAATAAATAATAAGCTCTAACAGATTTTTTTTTATGAATTGAGTGGAAACTTCGAAACTTGGAATATAGGGGTAGGAAAGTCTATCATATAAAATTCTCGTGTCACAATGTTCGTTCCCGTACTCCTCCGAAACGGCTTGACCGAATTTCATGAAATTTTGTGAGCATATTGAGTAGGTCTGAGAATCGGCCAACATCTATTTTTCATACCCCTTAGACCCGGTAGGGTAGGATAGGGTAGGGTAGGGTAAGGTAGGTCAGGGTAGGGTAGGGTAGGGTAGGTTAGGGTAGGGTAGGGTAGGGTAGGCTAGGTGAATGTTTGGTGTTTTTAAGATAAAATATATATTTATTTATTTTATGGCAAAACAAAGTTTGCCGGGTCAGCTAGTTTATCATAATATTTAAATATATGGTAGTCATTACGGACAGAGTCAATCCGTAAATCTGAGAAACGGTCCTAACTTTAGAGCACTCATCGATATTTGCAGTAATGGGCTTATAAGGGTCAGTAAAATACTTACCCTTTTATAAGTCATCAGTTCGATTCAGAATGGTTTCTGGAAACGATAAATAGATTACCTAAATATTAACCTACAAGCTTTTAACCGCGGCTTCGCAATGGCCTATACCACAAAAAACCTAAAGGTCATTGGGCATAATCTGACCTTCTTTGTAAAAACTGGTGGACATTAACCAAAATAGTTTTAAACTGAAGAGACCTTTGACGACATGTGATCTTTTATTGTATATATTTATTTAGTTCAAAATCGATGGAGAAAAATGTACCGAATCGTTTAAAAAAAAAACAAACGGTTTCAGAAGAAATGTTTTTCGTCTGTACATTGTGTTAAAAATAAGGTACTTGCTTAACTTTTCAGAATTTGATCATAATAAGCATACATAGCATACATACTCGTATATCAACAGATTCGATTACTAGCTATAAGAATAACGAATTTTAAAAAAAGCTCACAATACGGTTTTAGTTTTCATCAAAACGAAAAAGCTATAAACACTGGAAGGAGTCTCAGGGCCGATAAGACGCCTTTCAGTTATCATAGTTTCGAATTTGGACAACTTATATGTTTTAATTTTTTTATCATTCCCGTGACTCACATTAATATGATAATTCCATAGTAAATCAGAACCATATATTAATACATTCTACTATATTTCGTTTATGTTCGTCATATGGTTTCCATACTAAGATGTCCAATGACCTTTATTCCAAGCAGTCTATGGCACACGGGCATAATATAACTTCCTATCATTGCAATAACCCACACATGTTGCTAAAAGATATAAGAATATAAATGTGGATAAATGGAGAGGAAGGGGACGGCCAAAAGATGGACGGACTGTGTGAAGAGTGACATAAAAGAAAAGGGAGTCAGTGATAGCGTGACGGTGGACAGGACGGTATGGAAGAAGAAAACTTCTTGCGCCGACCCCAAGTAACATGGGACAAGGGCAAGAAGATGATGATGATTTCAATAATTTTCCAAATGTCTCGCCTACCTCGCAAGCGCTACTGCTGCATATCATGATTAAATAATAATAAATAATCAAAACAAATAATTTATTTCATGATGGTTCGATTCCCAAGTCAGACAAAGAGCTTTTGGGTTTTTCCTTCTGGCATTTCTCAGTAGTATCCCGGAGTCTAGATTTGTGCCCGCTTGATGGCAATAGACTCGCTCTCTGTTACATAGGACTTAAACATAACTGGTGAAATGTGGGTGAACTATAGTAGTGCTGCAGGTGGAGTCCCCACCCGCAGCACTAACCAACCACCACCAACAAAACTTATATTTCAGTAGTTTTTAAGTTTATTCGTTACATACAAAAATACTTCCTATCTATAATATTAGTATAGACGACGACCGTCGCCAATGACCTTAAGGGAATAAAAAGTGCACTCGTTTAAAACCTGTGCGATCTAAAATTCAGTGGATTTTTGTACTTTTCCTGTTATTCTATGACACTACATTCACAACTCAATTAACAACTTCAACCCAACACAAGTATGGCAATTTTTAAAGACTCTTGGTATTGGTAAAGCCTCTAGCAAGAGTTCTTCCGATAACATAGACCTTAATGCACTTAATGCACACTTTTCTAGGGCCCCAATTACCCTCGATAACCATGTTAAATCTTCCACTCTCAACGATCTCTTTAATTTTTCTTTGTCAGCAAATACTTCTTTCTCTTTTCACCCAGTTACTGAACTAGTCAATAAGAAATGTATCCTTTCCATCTCCACTAAGGCGGTAGGTGACGATGGCCTTGAACTCCAAATGTTCTAACCCATTTTAAGTGAAGTAGTTCCTGTCGTTACTCACATAGTTAATTTTTCTCTCTTCATTAACTCCTTTCCTTCAGCTTGGAAGAAGGCTCACGTCCTACCGCTCTCCAAAGTTTCTAATCCCTCCTCACCTTTCCATTTCCGTCCAATATCCATCCTCCCAATCCTCTACAAAGTCCTCGAGAGTACTGTTCAGAAGCAACTATCGTGTTATTTGTCCTTTAATAGCCTGCTGAGTCCTTACCAAACTGGTTTAAGACCCGGCCATAGCACTGTTACTACTCTAGTCAAAATAACTGACTACATAAGACTGGCTATGGATAATAAATGTCTAACCATATTGGTCCTGCTGGACTTCAGCAGTGCTTTTAACTCAGTTGACTTCGACATTCTCGAACACTCTTAGGAATACTTTTCTCCCTTAATGTCTCTGCTTCGGTAAATGAGTGGTTCAAATCCTATCTTCGGGGTCGCTCGCAGTCTGTTCGATCCGATGAGGATTCCTCTGAATGGTGTGACTTGGCTGTAGGCGTTCCTCAAGGTGGTGTGCTCTCTCCTCTTCAGTTCTGAATTTTTATAAATGCTATCACTAAGGTCCTAACTTCTAACTTTCATCTCTATGCAGACGACTTGCCGTCGTATCGCCATTTTAAAGTGAATGAACTCGCTGAGGCTGTGGCTGCCATCAATGATGGCCTGGAAAATATCTACAAGTGGACTAAATCCTTTGGACTCCTCCTTAACTTCCAACTAAATCTCAAGCGCTCATTATTGGTGGCAAATACATGATCAATCCGTTGAATCCCCAGCCTATCGCGCCAGTATTATATAATTCAATGCCCATATATTATTCTAAAAGTGCTAAAAGCTTGGGCGTCCATATAGACACTAATCTCTCTTGGGAGGTTCATATCGCTGATGTGAGTAGGAGGGTCTTCTACACTTTTCAGTCTCTTAAACGTCTCCAACAATTCTTACCGTTTCACACTAAGGTCACTTTTGCTCAATCTCTTCTTCTACCGCTTATAGACTATGCAGATGTCTGTTTTCTAGATGCAACGGAGGTACTCCTAAACAAACTCGAACGATTGCAGAACTTGTGCATCCGCTATATTTTTGGCCTCCGAAAGTACGACCATCTGTCGGAATTTCGCACCAGATTGAAGTGGCTGCCAATTCGGCGTCGGCGAGATACCCATATCCTATTCCTTCTCTATACTATCCTGCACAATCCTACTTCTCCTCAATACCTTTGCGAACGGTTTGAGTACCACATCCCAAGGGGTAAGCCTTGTCGCACGGCCACTTCGCTGCTCCTTCGTACTCCGCGTCACATTTCTAGCCGCTACGATGGCTCCTTCTCTGTTACTGCAGTGCATCTCTGGAACTCTCTTCCACACTCTATACGCGATAGCCCTTCTCTCGATGTCTTCAAGAGGAAAATTAAGAAGCATTTCCTTTCAACGCAATGAATTATATATATATATATTTGTCTTTATAAACGTAGGTAGGTACTTTATGTATTATTATGTAACTATTTTCATTTTACTATAAAGGTATGTCGCATCAAGGCTGGCCGATAGATGCAAACCATCGGGAAGTCAGGATGAATTCCATTAGGTTAAGACATCGTATGTGGGCAGATCGGTGGGTATAATTGTGCAAATGAAATCACAGAAATTATTCGATACGCTGGGTTTATTTTAAATATTCATAGTTACAATCTTGCTTACTAATATTACAGATCGACACTGATTCTACGACGTGTTAGCTCTGAGGCGGTCAGTACTCAACTGCTCTATTCCCCACTACGCAAGCGCTTATAAAAGCGTGCCAATGCGTAGTTGCTCTTGATTGCCGCCAGGCGCGTGCTTGTGATTTGTTTTGACGTCCGTACTATTGACCAAACCCGACAGTTATATATATTGTACAATGGATTACTGCCCTCTATTATGATCTCTATCACTCAATGGTTTGCTGGAAGAAAATTCCATTTGGAGTTAAGCTCGCCTTTGTACATGAATTATGTTATCAATTTGTTTAAATGTCTTGTTGTACAATAAAGAATAAAGAAGATGACTTTAAAAAAAAAGCCTTATATCAAAATATAGATAATTAAATTGTCTTTGGTGCGATTGTCGTTTTTTTTGTCCGTGTTAGACATAACTTTACAAATTAATTACACTTTGTTTTACGAATATAACTCAAAAATTTCATAGATCAAAATATTAAGAAAATGGTATAATATAACATATATTTTTCCAAAAAAATTCGACTAACCTTTTTGACTTGATTCTCATTTTAAAATTAATTTATATCGACCGGGCCCACCCACGACGGGCGCATCCGATTCCGAGTGCATTAAGCCAGTACCCCGAAGCTGTGCCAGCTGCTTCGTTTTGGATCTCGTGTCCATTTTACGGCGAGATAAGATCAAAAAATATAGGCAACATGTGGACTGTAATGTTGAGTCAAAATAAAATATATTGTGTGAGGATTCCGATTTAGATTTATCGAACAATTCCGTTTTTTAAACATTTGGGATCCAACAGAAATGGTTTTTGGGATTCAATAACAATAAAAAGTAATTCTCTTGCGTTTTTATAATTTGGGATACAACGGAAATACATAATAATGTTTTGTTGGATCCAACGCCAAAAATATTAAACTAGGATTCAAAAGGATCCAACGAAAAGCATTTGTTTTTCTCTTTACAGTAGTTAAATTATCTTTTAACAGTCGGGTTTTTTGTTATTATAATAATTTGTTTTTTTTTCTACTCAGATCATAGGATAGAGAATAAAGGGTTTTGAGAGGTGATTTCAAAAATATATAACACTTATATGTTTAAAAGAATCAAATAAAAAAAAACAAGTTATAAATGAAGAAAGTTAAATAAAAAAATTAATAAACCCAACTGCTTAAGAAGCGAATTAAAAAGTCGTAAACAAGAAGATAATCATGCTATGCAGTCGGAGGATACATCTGGTTTTGGTCAGCCAGCTCGCAGTTTTTTTGTAGTTTTTACAACTCAATTTTCCACAATTACACATTTTCTAGATTTTGTTTATGTCCGGTGCCAATAAAGCTACATTAAACAGTGTCAACGAAAGAGTAGTGCACCCCCTTTTGACAAGCTAAGTACATCACTACATTCACGACATCTAGATAGTTAGATTTTATGTCTGTGTTAGTTTATCTAAGAAAGTTTAGTTAATCATACAAATTTCTAACTACAAAAAAAAACAAAAATCATTTTTTTTTATTTCACATAGGCCTACATGGGCACTTATAAAACGTCGACAAAAGGTGCACGGTTCGGGTTGGTCGTTTCCTATGGAGAAGAACCGGCAAGAAACCCCATGGTATTTTTTTTAAATGGTTTGGTTTTACAATATTTCCATGTTACAGCATTAGTACTTAGATATGGGGGGACAACGAAGGCCCGACTTATGACAATTAAGTCGTAAGAAACTAAAAAAATAAAATAAAAAGATTATATATTATATAAAAAAATTAACAAATGTTAACTAGCAACAAGAAGGCCTACAATGTTCACACATTCACAAAACAATCGGTAAAATAATCTATACAAAGGTAAAAAAAAATAAGTATAACAAGACTAAATTTAACATGTGGCACAAATGCTGTTATCAGTGCTGTAACTATTCTTAGCAAAGGGCTATAAAGATGATTGAAAACCATTGTAAAAAGTCTAATTAAAAGAAGGAAAGAAAACTGAGATTGAGAATAGTTAGAGACATCCACATATTGGTGCCGTTTACAAGTTACCAGGGAAGCTGCATGCGCAGAACACATACCAGTCTTTCAAGACCTAACAAGAAAATATTAATAGTCATAGTTTAGTGCAACAAACAAAATACCTCATTTACCCTTAAACACTACTCAAAGGCAACATTTAAAGACATTAAAATTTAAAAAGACTCGCCCTTATTAATGAGTAATTAATCACATATTAGCGAAAGCCTCAATTTTTTATTATATAGGCTCGCGCTTGACTACTATCACTATCTCACCTTAAGGTAAGCGATGATATGGTCGACGGTATAGCTCGCGTGCCTAGAAGTAACCTAATCACTCTTGTCATAAAGACCCCGAAGTTGTATCTATCGGAAAACAGACTCCGGCAGGAAATTCCACTCCTTATCTGTAAGCATATTGAAAGTATTGTAATGTACTTGTCTCATTTTACATTATCTCTGTCTAACACCGATTTCTGTTTTATAAAATCGTAATTGATTATTTGTCAATCTCTACTTTGGCCTGAAAACAAAATTTGCCTTATTAGTAGGATATGATTAGTTCAATTCAGAAACCCGCCCTATGTGTAAAACTTATCTGCTCTTGCAAGCCTGTAATGTGGCCTTATTAGAATTCTAGAAAGACAAATGCTGCCCACAACGTTCAAATCATTTATATCTGTGGCTTAAGACACAGACGTAAATCTAAATAGATACCGCAGTTCCCCCATCCGTATGAAAACGAAGCGTGCCACATTTGCACACACAATTTAAAAACAAATTTACTTACCAATGAATGAAAACATTGCCAATGTCTCGGCCAATTTTTCTACACAGTATTTACATCTCAATAAAGCATAATTCGGCATTTTTCTGGATTTCCGTGGTATTCCGGTGCCGATAATGCTAAATGAAAGCTACGTACGTTACTACGGTACGATAATTGATCGTAATTTTACTCAGGTTTTTGACACGCGAAGTACATACAATCGCGTCATTTAGTTAGATTTATATCTACGGTTTAAGTGCACTTACATTTTTCTTACCAAATTTTCACTTTATTTACCGCAGTGTCTCAAGACAAAAATTCAGTTATAGAACTGACCGATGGAAGGTTCAAAAACTACATCAAACGTATCCTTGTTAAAAAAGCATATTATAAAATCAAGGACTACGTTGAAGATAAAAACATTTGGCCTTAGCTCCTTCTGCGCATGCAGCTTCCCTGGTAACTTGTAAACGGCACAAATATGTGGATGTCTCTAACTATTCTCAATCTCATTTTTTCTTTCCTTCTTTTAATTAGACATTTTACAATGGTTTTTAATCATCTTTAAAGCCCTTTGCTAAGAATAGTTACAGCACTGATAACAAAATTTGTGCAACATGTTAAATTTAGTCTTGTTATACTTATTTTTATTATTTTTACCTTTGTATAGATTCTTTTACCGATTGTTTTGTGAATGTGTGAACATTGTAGGCCTTCTAGATGCTAGTCAACATTTGTTAACTTTTTTATATAATCTTTTTCTTTTTTTTTTTAGTTTCTTACGACTTATTGTCATAATTCGGGCCTACGTTGTCCCCCCATATCTAAGTACTAATGCTGTAACATGGAAATATTGTAAAACCAAACCATTTTTAAAAGAGTAACCATGGAGTTTCTTGCCGGTTCTTCTCCATAGGAAACGACCAACCCGAACCGTGCACATTTTGTCGACGTTTTATAAGTGCCCATGTAGGCCTATGTGAAATAAAAAAAAATGATTTTGATTTTGAAAAGTCTATGACCAGTGTGTGTTGCCAGTGACCACCTATGGGACCGAGACGTGGTCGCTCATAATGGGCTTTATCAGAAAGCTCAAAGTCACCCAAAGGGCAATGGAGAGGGCTATGCTCGGAATTTCCTTGCGTGATCACGTCAGAAATGATGAAATCCGCAGGAGAACCAAAGTTACCGACATAGCCCGAAGAATTGCCAAACTTAAGCGGCAGTGGGCAGGGCACATTGCTCGCAGAACGGATGGCCGATGGGGCTGAAAAGTTCTGGAATGGCGACCGCGAACCGGAAGACGATACGTTGGAAGGCCTCCCACTAGGTGGACTGATGACCTGGTTAAGGTTGCGGGAAGGCGCTGGATGCGATACGCACGGGATCGGTCAATGTGGCGACGCCTGGGGGAGGCCTATGTCCAGCAGTGGACGTCTGTCGGCTGAAATTATGATGATGATGATGATGACATTTTTCTTCACTTCATACCTGAACATAAGACGCTCAGTTGTTTCTCTTCAGTTTTAGCCAATTTAAATATTAGAAGATTAACATTACTGTTAGTATTTCGTACTGTTAGGACACGTCAAATCAAATCTAAATGTTTTATTGTAACTTGCACATTATACAGCATTACATAGTTAGAAGTAGCCCCAGTAAGTTATAAATTATACTTGTGTTGGGGCTATCTCGCTACTTCCCAAAGTATCTATTACAAATAAAATTACAAAATTTAAAAATCCCCCGACACATTTATCTTGCGAAAACATCCCGATTCAAACAGTAAAACGCCCATAACTTTTGAACGGCTGAACCGATTTTATTCAAACATAGCTAAGAACACTCTCGACACAATCACCTTTCGAAAAAAAACTAAATCAAAATCGGTTCATCCGTTGAGGCGCTATGATGCCACAGACAGACACACAGATACACAGCAACACACCTCAAACTTATAACACCCCTCTTTTTCCGTCGGGAGTTAATAAAATATAATGTTGAGACCATAAAATTAGACAGCAAAATTAAAATTTAATAATAATACCAATAAAAATCTAAATTAACAACACACACATTGCTCTAAAGCTGCAAAATTAACAGACAAACAAAAACACCTAACGGTGCAACAAATAAAATCCCTTATTAACCCTTAAACGCTACTCAAAGCGCAACATTGTAACACATAAAACTTTAAAATAGACTCGCCCTCATTAAGAGTTACTTTAAAATAAACTCACCTAGCTTAATGAGTGTAATTTATCACATATTCGCTAAAAGCCTTCATGTGACACCCATGGGAGGGCGACATGGAAATTAACTTAGGCATGGCATGGTTAAAGCTATTATGAACACCTTTTCACACTTTTTGGGTTATTTTGTAGAGTAGAGTAGGGGAAAAACCGGCCAAGTGCGAGTCAGACTCGCGCACGAAGGGTTCCGTACCAAAATATATATATATAGCAAAAAAACCGTATAAGCCGTATAGCAAAAAAACGGCATAAAAATCACGTTTTTTGTATGGGAGCCCCCCTTTAATATTTATTTTATTCTGTTTTTAGTATTTGTTGTTATAGCGGCAATAGAAATACATCATCTGTGAAAATTTCAACTCTCTAGCTATAACGGTTCTTGAGATACAGCCTGGTGCCAAACAGACAGACAGACAGACAGACGGACCGCGGAGTCTTAGTAATAGGGTCCCGTTTTTACCCTTTGGGTACGGAACCCTAAAAAAACGGTCAAGTGCGTGTCGGACTTCGCACCTTTAAGGTTCCGTACCAAATCGCAAAAACAAGTTAGTTTTAAAAGGAAAAAAAAAATCAAAGGAAAATCTGATTCATCGGTATACATATTGGTATTTGTTAGTAAAATATACGCAATAATAAACATTAGAATATAAGGTTATTTCTCTCAAAAAGATACAATTTCAGTAAATATTATCTAGGTTACAGGCAGATTCAAACCTTTATGAGAGCTGGAGTCTATACTGGGAGTCTATTATCACCAAATTTGAAGTTTAATATAATATTCATAGGTCAATGTGAAGTAAAAAAAAACATAGGTATACATATCATTTTATAAAAAGCTTACTTTGGTAGCTTCTAATTAATTTGTTTTCCAATATTTTTAAAACAAAAATCTTTTTTTGCAAAAAAATACTACCGACTTCCAAATAAAAAACTACAAAGTGAAAAATTACTTTATTTTTGGAAGTCGGAGTCTTTCGTAGGTTGCGTTATGGACACCGACGAAACGCCGGGATGGGACGACCTAGAAAGACACACATCACCTTATTGGTGATGTTCTACAGAAAGGCTAGATGCGCAGTACTCATAACCGGCGTGTGTGTATGACTAGATGTATGAATGTGAGTGAAGCAAAAGCAGTATGTAAGGATCGTAACAGGTTGCGTTCTGTAATTTCTGCCTACCCCCATGGGAAAAAGGCGTCAGTTTATGTATGTATGTAAAAAAATAATCAATCCAAATAGCTAACATTCCTACATTCGAATGTTTCTCTGTGATTTTAGTCCGAGGTTGATTCGATTTGTGTGTTCGCGGCAAAATAACAAGCGAATAAACAACTGAGCCATGTTCGGGCATATATATTTTGTGATTGACTACCAGTGTATTTAATAACATCGTATTTTATTACGGATGACATCTATCATACTAGACATATGTATGCTATATTCTGTTAAGTTCACAGCCCGGAGCGCACACAATACGAAAGATATAAATTTTGTTTTTAATGAAAATCATCGCGGATACCTAACGAGACGCCGTTTGAATT
Organism: Orthosia cruda; assembly: GCA_964057195.1. NCBI lineage: Eukaryota > Metazoa > Arthropoda > Insecta > Lepidoptera > Noctuidae > Orthosia > Orthosia cruda. Next base: position 8,679,249 of record OZ059852.1, on the reverse strand, counting down.
TAGAAGTGATATTTAGAGAACACTTACAATAGGTCGCGAATAAACATACAATCATTAACACGCTTTTATTAGCGTGCCATGTATCTACATATCTATGTAACGGAATCTTCACTCCCATCAAAACGTCGAATTTATTTGAAACTTTGCACACTTATTAAGGACCGATAGCAATGCAATAATTTTAATAGTTTGTCCCATTATCCTTATAAGCAATTGAACTAAAAAGTAAAAAATGACAGTTGCAATGACAGCACACGCGTTTTTATAAAATAAAAACATTTTTTTTGTTAATCACACTATTCTTAATTTAAATTTATAGAAAATTATTTTCTACTTTTTAGTTTGGTTTTCTATTAAAGCGTGTTTTTTAGTTTTTTCAACTATTATTTATTTTTATATTCCTACTGACTCTAGGTATGTTAAATATATTCTAACTTATGATGGCACCCCGAGGCTGAACTAACGATTGTCCAAAAGTTCAAAATGTATGGGAAAGAAGCGCTCTACCATTTGTTTTTTTCACGTAGTTACCCACTATCTACATAAAGATTGAGTAAATACGTCACGTGGTCAATTTAACATTTCAACTTTTTAACTATTTTTAATAGAATGTCAATGATGTAAATGTCTGTGTGTGTGTGTGTGATGTGATGTGTGTGTGTCATGTGTGTCTCCATTTTATTAACCTTCTAAAATCATTACTAACAACTCCTTTCCTTACAGGACAACCTCAATAAGCTCCCCTCAAGCAAAGTCCCCAGCTGGAAGCAGCGCTGGAGCGGCTGCGAGCGCTTCAACAGCTCCTGGAGAGAGGACCCCGACAGCCCACAACAAACAGCTGCAAAATGTCAAGGGCCAGGATCACCCGCCGCATCCATCTGTAAGTAGACTTTTGCAAACGTAAAAATGGGGAAATATTGGGGCGGGGATGGGGAAATTGTGGGGCAGAAATGAGGAAATTATAGGGGCGGCAACGGGGAGATTGTGAGGTGGAAGAGAAAAGTTCGTGGGGTGGGATTGTATAATTCATTAGTGGAAATGGAGAAGTTTAGGGGCAGACATGGGTGAATTTGTGGGGTGAAAATGGGGAATTTGTGGGGTGGGTTAGGGAAGTTGGGAGGCTAAATAAAGAATTTTATGTTAGGGTTTTAATTTTCTAGCTGTAAAGTGTGACTGTAGTGTTGTAGTTTTTGTTGATAATGATTTTTATTTAGATAAAAATATAAATAGGAAATATTTTAAGCGTGAATGTGTGATTAAAGAATATGTTTTGAACGGAAAGATATTTTAGGGAGGAACATTATAGCAGTAGATGTTAATGTTGAAAAAAGAAAACTTAGACAAAATCTTTAGTGACGGCTGGTATTATCCAGCTAAGGATGTGGTTTATGTTTTAGAGAAAAAAAATACTATAAAATGTTACTTTAGAAAAATGAAACCAATGAAACTGAAAGTAGACATAAAAAGTCAGCACCGTGGGCTAACTTTAGTTTTTCTGTTAATGGTAGACAATTTAGGTAATTATAATAAAAAAGAGATACAACTTAATAGAAGAATATCAAGTCATATACCAGAAGAGAAAATCAAAATCAAAATCATTTTTTTTTATTTTACTTTGGCCTACATGGACACTTATAAAACGTTGACAAAAGGTGCACGGTTCGGGTTGGTCGTTTCCTATGGAGAAGAACCGGCAAGAAACTCCATGGTTACTCTTTTAAAAAATGATTTGGTTTTACAATATTTCAATGTTACAGCATTAGTACTATGGGGGGACAACGTAGGCCCGACAATAAGTCGTAAGTAACTAAAAAAAAAAGTTTATATAATATATAACAAAGTTAACTAACATTTAGAAGGCCTACAATGTTCACACATTCACAAAATAATCGGTGAAAGAAAGAATAAGGTATCAGTATAAGAGAAACCATGTTCCTATTATACCAAATAATTAAATTTACCTATTAGTGGTTGTACTACTTTAACTATAAATATTATAGAAGTGTTAGTCTCGGTGCATCGTCCTCACGTATATTTAAATATTGTAAAACACTTTTTGTTGAAGAGCAAGTGTAGTTTCTTATCAATTCTTCTCCATAACAAGCTACTTTTCCGAATGGACGGTAGAATCAATTATTATTTTTTGATGTTCAAATGTGCCGTTTAATTTAAACAAAGAATTTGACTTTGTATATAAGAAAACGAATCTAAGAAAAGTAAAGCAATATAAAAATACCAAAAGAACAATACATGTTCGTTTATTAAGCAAGGAATTCAGATGAACAAATATAAAATAGAGACACTTTATTCTACCATCAATTACCTCTATATTGGATTAAGTAAGAGCCCACTCGAAATAGGGGAGATACAACATATTGTTATATATATACACGATATATTCAACAGTAGGATATATTGTTCCACTTACGTGTGGTTTGGGAACAAAACTTCAGCATGACGTTAGAGAATCCTCTCAATTATTCAAGTTACCAATGAGGAGTTTTCACCCAAAAATGGAGATAGATTTTTGCTGGGAGAAATGGTTTAATTTCAAGGCTAATCATCGCTTATAAACCCACGTAAGTAATGACGAAGTACATTGATTTGTAAGAATAAAAAATATTCTTTAACATTCAACGTAAGAAAAGCTAAAAGCTAAAATTATTCAAATTAATGTACAGGATGAGTTTTCCAATTGGGCGTGGATGAAAAGTCCAAAAATATGTGGAATAGTGAAAAAAACTCAAAAGAGTGTCGGGACAGATTTTAATGGTAACTAAAACTGCACCTTTCGATTTTTTTTAAACCAGGTATAGATGATTGAAAAAAAACACTGTATTATTCATACACCATTCAATAATGTCGCTAATTAGTTTGCCGTATATCATTACTACCCAGAGGTAGTAATGATATACGGCAAACTAAAGGAAACTCCTAATTTTATGCTATTTCTCATAGATACCTGTAATAATCAGGTAGTTACCAATATTTCTGTTAAGATAACAAAATAAAAAAGGACTGGTTATGAATTGAAAAGTCAGTTTTTGTAATGATTTTGTTCCCAACTTCGTTTTTGGTCAAGATTTAGATAATTCTAGAGAGTATTAAAAAGATAGACACAATAATATAAGTTAAGACTCTTTAGAAGTTAAAAGGCACAGAAGCAGTTTATTAGATACTTAACATCATCTAAGTAGCTTAACAAGAGGATTGTCTGGAAAAGTTTAATATTATTAAGATAATAAAACTAATAAAATATTTAGTAAGCAGTGAAGAAAAGTAATACATAATAAATAAGAAAACTTTTGAGTAAGCTTTTAAGGAAGACAGTCGCAATGCGACAATGCTATTTGAGACCTGACTCTTACCTATGAAAACTTACTATCACGTCTTTGTCGTCTAGTTGCATCGCCCTTGTCAGCGGATGCCTTTAACTTTACCTTAAATCTAAATAAAGATTCAATCAGACAAAAAAAAATAAGACAGAAAAGTTTGAATAAATTAATATCACGAACAATTTTCGTGTAGAAGTTTAGAATATAAAGAAAGATTGAACATTGAATTTGATGCTGCCATCAAATAAAAGGGTTAAAACAAAAGTTTTAGCTCAAGCCTTATTGGAAAACTGTAACATTCATTAAAGTTGTTAAATAGTTTGGAATGGATGAGAGGGATAAACCCACGAACTAAAGTATTGATAAACATAGAACGTAGTAATTGGAATACCCCTTGTATCATATACGTATTTTAATTTGTTTAGATTAGAGAATTGTATTCACGTAAGTAGATTGAAGACTAGAAGGTATGTTTATAGTAGTTAATATACTATTGCCATTGAAATAGTAAAATTAGTATTTGGATACACTACGAAAAATAAAATTTAAATGATAAAAAACAACAACTGCAATATAGGTATTAAATATTCTTTTACTAGGAATAAAGCTCCGGATTTGATATTTAGACCTCTTTATCAACGTAAACCTTTAATCAGTTTGTTATAGTAGTAGTTAAGAGATAAGGAAAGAAAGAAAGGAAGAAGAATGAAAGAAACAAAACACTTTTCAGAAAATATTAAAATTAATAAAATGGTTTTAATAATAAAGTTAGGTCCACAGTAAGTAACTGACCCGTGATGCTAATATATGTGTGTGTTTATAATTAATTATAATTATGTTTTTAGTCAATGTTCGATGTTACTGGCTGCTGTTAAAAAGAAATTGGTTGTTTATTATGAATAGTCATATAGATGTTTCCTATGTAGGTGTTTCAGAAATATATATCTTACTATCTATATAATGTGTGTCTATTATCTATACCTATAACTGTCCAGTTTTTGTAGTCAGTCACCGTTTGTTAAAATTAATATTAAAAAGATATTTTTTTTCTCACGGCTACGCTCCCGTGTGCATAACAAAAGAATCTTGCAAAATGCCGAGAAAAAAAGTTTCATATGGTAATTTAGCAATAGTGTATCTTTCCACCAAAAAAGGTTTTTTTTCAGATTACAAGCAAACAAACTTTTACCTGTTTCGTAATTGTAAGATTTAGTTCCCAAAGATTTTCTTCTATTTTTGTTCTGACATGGAATTGAACTGTGTATCGTAATTTTCAAAATCAATTCGTTACAATAAGACTGCTCCAAAAAAAAAAATGAGGTCATTCTGTAAAGACAAAATATGTGTTGTTATTTCAATAATTTAATTTTTAATCTGTTTGACTTACTGATTGTACAATACTCATGGTTCAATGCATACAATCTGAGCAGACACATAATTTTAATTAAATGTGAAATTGAAAACAAACCTTTTTGCATTCTGAACGATGAGAACATTTTGATACTGATACTTAATTTGTTTCATTTTTTAATCTTTGTCCAAAAAAATATTAAATATTTCATGAAAATACTGTGACTGACTGCAAGAACATAGATGTTTATCTGAGAAAATACTAAGGCTTTTCCTTATATTATGTGTGTGTTTCGTTCTAAAAGAGGACAGTTCGGAATTTTATTTTATTTAAAAACTTTCTTTAACTCTTAAATGTGACTTTTTTAATGCTTTATTAAGACTCTTCTAGCACTCTTATTACTCTTTAATAACTTACCATATACTTAAAAATTATACCTAAACTACACTAAATATTGAACATGATAAACTTGTATAGTAGGTGTATATCTTATTTTCACAAAATGAATCTTTGATAAGTAATACTTTGTTACTATACTTCATAAAAAATAGCTTGATCTCCGCGACAGCTGTCAGTGTCAATACAGTAACAATAGCGCTTGACAGGCTGACAATAACGTATACGTCAGTTTGACATATGTCGCAGAGATCATCTTATTTAGAAAGTCACAAGACACTAAGAAGTCGGATTTGACAGCTATAAATATTCTTAATAATAATTTAACTTGATGCTTACGAATGATACTCGTTGTTATTTGTGTAACATAGTAAATAATTAGGATTTAGAATTAGATTTTCAATTTCTTACGTAGAAAGTTATCGCGGCATGTAAAATGAGATACGTCATCGAACTTCTTAAATTTTCACGATTATAGGTTACAAACGATATTCACTCAAAGTCATTTTGACAACGTTTTGACATAATGCTAAATTCGAAGACGAATAAATTCACTTCAGTAAAACCACTATCAAATTTCAATACCAGTCAAATTCTTTTTAAGCTAATGAAACGCAAAAAATGTATCTCAGAACAACAACATTTGTTTGTCAGCCCTCCCTTTTTCCAAGAAAATTATATCGCAACAAACCCCCAAATTTCCCGCTAGGGGCGCTGGTGTAGAATGCGGTCTTCAAAATGTCAAATCTCATACTTTTGTTGGCTTTTATCGTGAGTTTATTTATTACGTTTTTACTGTTGTGAATATTTTCCAAATATGCCAGATTTTGATAAGTACGGGTTTTACCAACCACTGCTTTAATAGTTTTATGTTTCGGAAAATTGTATCCACTTTTTTTTTCGAAAAAGGGGCTGCTTGAAACTGCAGCATAGGTACTTGATTTTATATTGAATCGTACTTCTACGGCGTCAATTCAAACTTTGCTTACGTGCTCGTAATAACAAAGTTTAACAGCTATATTGAAGAACCTTACTTGCCAGTGGCGCTAACTGGTGAGCACAAAAACGGCAGCACTCATTTGCAAGAATCTGTCAAAAATGACAACCAGTCTTTTTTTGTTTTCGGTTCATAAAGCCGAACGCAGCTTTGGTATTGTACTAGTTATATTTGTAAAGTTCACAGCTCACCTCACTCAAGTGAGCGCACACAATTCGAAAGCGAACTCATTTGTTTTTAAAGTAAATCATCGCGGATTCATAACGAGACACTGTTCGAATTTCGAATTTGACGTTTAGAGACATGACATTACCTTCGGTTCACTGATTCTGAATCCTGATTTTCAGCTTGAAATTCAAAGCGTAACGTCTTCATATATAGGGAGTGGCGTTTTAAAACGGGATAACATATATTATGAGACAATTTTTTTTTTGCAATTTTTGTTTTCTAACGCTCCAAACACACCTGTGTTTCAAATACTTTTTTGATTATTATTAAAAACAGGACAAATTGGCATCCAAAAACAAAGTTTTTGTGTAATTTGCCCATTATCTTGCTGAACCAAGTACCTATCTGCATCTTGTTACCCAGTTACTGGGTTGTGGAGGTCAGAAAGGCAGTTAATCTATGTATATACTGGTGTCTAGATGCACCTGGTTAGACTGAAAGACATACATACATTTTGTTGCTCACCGTACATTAATTTCAAAATCTGTAAATGTAGTTATGATACCAATTACTCTATGGACAGTATATTAAGATCGTTTTCCGGTAGCTACAACGGTTAAAGTAGCAGCTCTTTGCTCGTCTCAAAAATCTGCCCCGTATACTTGACTTAATGTCTAGATGGGGTAGAGGGCTGCCTCAGAATGCCTCCATCGCGATCGGTTTTCAGCTTCACACTTCACCTCGCTCCACGTCATTCCGATACTCGCCGTCTTTTTTCCCTTTGGGTTTCTAGTCTAACGCTTGCTTGGGTACCTGATCGCATTCCTAGCACCCTGTGTAACAGAAGGCACCCTTTATTAGCCCTCCTTTTTAACCGGGCCACGTACGAGACGTAATAAATAATTCATCTGAAGTAATAAAGACTATATACCTTTTAGCCGACGCAGGTGGTGCCAAAAAGTCGTGTGTGTTTTGTTTTTACGGCCTTCTTTATCTTGGGAGACGTAACTGATGCGTATATATTAGTAGGATTGGAAGCGGATCACATAATTCCAAGTCCGCGGAGACTGAATTTCAAACGTTGAGATTTGAAGAGATACTATGATCTTTGATATCGGTAAACGGGTAATGAAGATAACAGGACACATGGCAAGGCGAGGTGATGATAAGTGGAGTAGGGCAGTGACCGAGTGGCGTCGAAGTACTGGCAGAAGAAATAAATGTTGGTCGTCCAGCGGCGAGATGGGCAGACGACATTGCTGCCATCGGGGGAAAACCTGGATGAGGTTTGCGTAAGAACGAAGCATTTGCTACAAGAAAAGAGAGGCCTATTACTATGCTTAGCAGTGGGCGAAGTCGGGCAGCCGATGATGATGATGACGAGGTAGGCAGAACCACAGAAGTGTAATAAGCGGTTGGGTGAGCTTAAAGCAATAAATCGATTTTCGAGGAAAGATTTATAAAAGTAAAGCCCTAATCTAGCACAGTCGAGCTACCAACAAGTCGAACAAACAAAGGCACAGCCAATTCTCGTACATTAGGAATGAACGCCGCGTACATTAGAAGAACAAAATAATGTCTACCTCTATGTAAGGCTTAGTGTCAAAGCTTTTATACGGGAAATCTGTGGTTCAGTCACACCAAAAGATCGCTGGATATCTCGCTCGTCCAGTATAACAACATCTTCAGGTTGATGTTTGGGCTGCCTCGCTTCTGTAGTGTACGGGATGTTAGCGTTGTATCGCCGTCATCCGCAAGAAAACTGTATCCCTGATCTTCAGAATGCGTGGCAGCTGCAAAGGAATTATGGAGACTGTAGCTGATAGGGTCTCCTATCTGCTATGGAGATCCTTTATTAAGCAAGTAATTTGAATGTGTTTTATATTTTATGTTATTGTATTTTTAATTTTTATTCAATCGAAATGGAATTTGAACATGTACAAGTTGGTAGGTTAATTTGTTGTTTTATTGTTACCTAATTATTAAGATAACAACTAAATGAATTATCCAACTTGGTTTTACAATCGATCTCACAATATTTTGTGGCAGAAGAACTGCTTTTCGAGACTTGTATTTTTTACATCTTATGTCTTGGATGGGACATTTTGTTAACCTAAGAATCGTACTTCGGCACCCTATGCTCAGAAGACTGCAAGACCAACGAGGCAATATATTTCTTCTGGGATAATGTGAGATATTAAGCAAAAACTCGTCCTACTTATTTGTAAACTTCTTCCTTTTCTTAAAGTCGGTTAAAAATAGAAACGAAGAGTAGCCAAAATAATCTACCTCTACCTACTGGAAAATGTAAATTTCTAATCAACAAAAGGGGTATGTTGTAATCAAAACAACAGAGATTTCGGTAGAAGAACAACAGTGTTTCATATACCTACACGTTTACTGCTGGTACAGACCAGTACTACCACTGCACTAAAACTAACACTAAACTAAAACTAACTAAACTAAAACTAATTATGAGCGAGTGAGCACTGGGGTTTTATTCATTCTAACTTTATTTCGGTTCTATCAGCAAAAATACATAGTAGTAATGTATTTGTGTTTACTGTTGAGTTAGTAATATTTAGATTGAATATTGACAGAAAATTTATGGTATGAGTACATAGCGTACAAACAGCTCTACAAAATTTTTATGGATTGAGTTTTCTATTAGGAATATTTTCTGACTCGGAAAGTACATTAAGGACTTGTCCCAATCACCATGTCACGTCGTCGTCAACGTGGAATGGTACGGTGTCGCTGCGACACCGCACCGCGTTATTTCTTGGCAAGCGTGTTTCACCATCGACCACATCATCGCTTACCATCAGCAGGCTTAGCCAAGTTGACAATCTACAATCGAAAACGCTAATAGAAAAATAGTCAAATGTATGGAATGACCTCATCTGAACGATAAGTCACGTGGTCATACCAAACGAATACAAAATTCGTAGCCAAGTTTAAAGAAAATTCGTAGCCAAGTTTACAACGTAACGGATCGTTCAAAATGTTAGAATGAAATGTAATCGTTTCTACAATGTTGATCGCTACATCCAATAGAAATGGTAGCCAAGTTACAGTTTAGATAAGCGCTAACGAAACGATGTCGAAGTTTTTGAACGCTACATTAGCGATCGCCGAGACCCAAGAGTAAACGCTAAAAAAAAAACTTTTTAACAAAAAATCAAACCGACTTCAAGAACAAAAAACTACAAACCAAAAAATAACTTTGTTTTCCGAAGTCGGTGTCTTTTGTACCCAACTTTTTTCAGTTTTTCGACACCGACTTCGGAAAAGAAAGTTATTTTTTGGTTTGTAGTTTTTTGTTCTTGAAGTCGGTTTGATTTTTTGTTAAAAAGTTTTTTATTTTTCTCTTTTTAGTTTTGGTAGGTATCTCCAATTAACATGATAATCATTTATGGCCAAAGTACATCTCATGACGATTCCAATAAGCCCAAGCACGACTAGGATACATTGTTTTATTTCAGAGTTCCAGTGCCTACCTTCCGGCTTCATCATCAAAACAGTTCAATGGTACCATTTTCATCAGTACCATTCATTTATAAGTATTTGCTTAAACATAGTCGGTTAACTATTCGCGATATTTTATACCCGTTACATACTTACCATTAAGGAGTTTCAGTGGCCATCTGTGGTCTTCTTCATCAGTTCCACTTCACCAAATTATACTTTCTGAGTGCAAGTGATTGCATTGTTGGTGAAAATACCAAAATCACTATATAAATGCCTATAATATTTGAGGAGTTCCCTCGATTTCTCTAGGATCCCATCATCAGATACTGACCTGATGACTATGGGACCAACTAGGAAGTATACCCTTCAAAACAAAAGAAGATTTTTTGAAATCGGTCCAGGCGTCTTTGAGTAATCGGGGAACATAAATAAAAAAAATAAAAAAAAATGATTCCGATGAATTGAGAACCTCCTCCTTTTTTTGAAGTCGGTTAAAAAAATGGCGTCTTTATGATACAGCTGTGTTGAGACCGCGAAGTGTTTTGTTTATTTGTCATAGTTTTATCGCCATGGCTAGTAGGTTCAAACAATTTCAGAGAAACAAAGGATCTATTGATTAAGTAAAGGGTCAAACACAACTATTTTGTTTGTATCATAAGTACCAATATTTTAGTACATGTCGCGTATCACGTCATTGTTTATGTTCCAAACTTTGAGTATGAAAGATTTACAAATAACAAAGGAAGATATTTACGGAATAACTAATAATTTACGTACCTTTCCATGAATTCCAACAAAGTTGCTAACTGTTCTGGGCTTAGAAGTTATAACTTAATTTAAGGTATCTTTCATTCATACAGGATTATAATATAATATTCCGAATGTTTAAAATTACATTCCGCACTATGATATTAAAATAAACCAATTATAAGAAGATATTTAACTTATTTCACTTACTTTTATAGCACTTTTAACAATTTATTACTTACATAACAATTTAAAATAAAAGTTCATCCCGCGCAAAAAGTACATCACTGATAACTGTGACTTTGACATTAGAATAAGATTAGTTTGACGTTTGTAAAAACGCTCACCATAGACTAAAGTGTAGGTTTTATCTATCGAAATTGTAGAACAAGCGATTGACTCAGTCGTGTCAATTTGGCTACCAACTTTTCGTTTTCTAAAAATGCTAACGCCGAGGCGTTATCGAATGCAGAAATAGATTCGATTCGAAACGAATGTAACTTGGCTAGGCCTGCAGGTGAGATAGTGGTCGAACGCGAGCCTATAGAATAAAAAAATATAAGAAACTCAAATTCATCATGGTAAGATGTCTGCAGAATGAACCGGTAGAGCACAAAGAGAACTTGAATTCGTACAGCGTAGCATGCTCGTTCGAGGCTTTATAACGTCCATGCTAAATTAATTCATGCGTCACTCGTGCTCGGCTCGCTTAATGTAGATGCAGGTTTAGATAGTTCTCAGCCAGACGTAGTAAGCCTCTGAAAACACGCACAACTGATGGCGCCCGTTCACGAATATGTCGCATGGATTGGCACCACTCAGCTCAAAATCATGAAGGGAACCGAATGATCTAACACATGTGCTACCATCAGAGAGACATGTTGTTTTACGTACGTTTCTGTCTAGAGTTCTGTCTAAAGCCTAAAGTCTGGTGGCTAAGTACTTGATAACTTTAGTCCTTGCTGTTAGGGTACTAGAAGAAACATAGTTATATACATTTATTGATGAACTTAGGACTAAACAACCTTGCAAGGTTAAGTAACACATATGCTACACTTACAAACATATAAAGCTTCTTAACCATGTTTCTAAGTATAGCATTTTTATTCTAGACTAGCTGTTCCCCACGGCTTCACTCCCGTCAGCTGACAACCTATCTACCTACCTACCCATCTTATCACCCTAACTTACCTACTCTACACTACCAACCTACTCTACCCTACCTACCTACCCACCTATCCTACCCTCAGTTTTTTTTTCAAGAATTAAAATAGTGCAGTGGTTCGAACCCAGGCATGCGCTTTACTTGTGTAAATTATTTCATCACCACTGCTCTCAAAATGGTGAAGGAAAACATCGTGAGGAAACCGGCATATCCTAGAGCCAAAAAATCGAAGACGTGTGACATCCACCAACCCTCACTGGGCCTGCGTGGTGGATTACGGCCCATTCCCTCTCACAGAGAAAAGCCTCTGTCCCAGCAGTGGGGAGTAAATGTGATTTTTTTTTCGTGATGCAATGAATCGGGCATTTTATTTAGTTATAGCGCAAGGTCGGACATGCATGGAGTATTACTCTCACTTCTGGGTCGAATCTGCCAAATATCAACTTATTGCACTTGAGTCGATTGACAAACGGGCTAACATGCTTATCGGCAACGATGCACTGGTCGCCTCAAAGCTCCACTGCCTTGAACATCGACGCCAAGTGGCCAGTCTATCGGCTTTTTAACCAACTTCCCAAAAAGGAGGAGGTTCTATGTTCGACTTCAAGTTTGTTTTTTTTTTTTTTTTTTGAATATGTTCACCGATTGCTCCGTCAATTGTGGACCGATTTTGAAAATTTATTTTTGTTTGAACAAGTATGTTCCGAAATTGGTCCCATTTTATTTTGGTGAAGATCTGATGAAGAACTTCGAAGATATACAACAGAACTCTTCAATAAATAACGGAAAATCTCTCGGGATTGCTGCAATCGCATGTCTGTTTGTTGTTTATAACATTTCATAACATAACATCACGCAAGTTCGCTCTTAAGGAGTAAGCAGAACTCTCATTTCACCGGTTATGTTCAAGTTTCATGAAATCTATTCTGGCGAAATAGTTCCCTTACTAACTTGCCTATTAGGTACGTACAACTAAAAAGTGAAAAATAAAAAAACTTTTTACAAAAAAATACTACCGACTTCCAAAAATAAAACTACAAAGTGAAAAATAACTTAATTTTTTGAAGTCGGTGTCCATAACGCAAAAAAATGGTACCTACGAAAGACACCGACTTCAAAAAATTAAGTTATTTTTCACTTTGTACTTTTAATTTTGGAAGTCGGTAGTATTTTTTATCAGTTACATTTCGGGGAGTGTGCAATGGAACTGCACAATTTGATTCCACCTAGCCCTTTCCATCATCGGACAACAAGACGTAAGGCAATGCGCCACCGGTACATGGTGGACATCCCACCCATACGTACAAAGCGTTTTGCGAATACTTTCTTTGTTCGCACAGCTATTGAGTGGAACAACCTTGGGGTCTTTAAGTCAAGAGTGAATAGGTTACTACTAGGCAAGCGTGCTTCACCGTCGATCACATCATTACTTACCATCAGGCGAGATAGTGGCGAGCCTATAGATTAAAAAAAAATAGTTCTGCTGCAAATTCTGCGTTATAGATTTTAAAGTTAACAATTGTTAAGACAATTTTCTTTCAGTATTTTAATTAAATTCACGCCTCTCACATAATTAACTTCAAAGATGCACTAATGAGAGTTCATTTGTAAAATCAACTGTAACCAGGAATCCACCACCCGCTGAGTATTGTGTGACGTCATATTAATGTACGAGTATTTCACGTTAATTATTCTGAACATGCTTCTGCATAATGCAGGAGAATATACTGAAATATATGTCACTTTGTTACCTTAGATGGTTTTAGCGGACGCTATATTTAGTTTGTTAATTTTATGCCACATTATTAGTAGGTACAGTTAATTTATTATGTAACTATAGCTGTGCCCGCGGCTTCGCTCCCGTCAACTGCCTGCCCTACCCTACTTACTTACCTGCCTGCCTACCCCACCTATCTATCAATTTTTGTTCTATGGTCATTCTTCCGCAGTGAATCTTAACACATCAATCAGAAAATTACTTCAAATACACAACGCCATCTACCGAATATGGAGTTCAAGTGTCCGAATATCTTAATTGCGTATGTTGTGATATTTTACTTCTTGAACACTTTAAATTCATCTAACTTTTGATAGATTGAACCGATTGCAATGATGAAACAAAAACTAAGTAATACTTCAAGTTACGCAAAATTTTGCACACGCATTTGTTTCTTGTGACAATTCTTTCTTTTTTAACCCCCGACGGAAAAAGAGGGGTGATATAAGTTTGGCGTGTGTTGCTTGTATCTGTGTATCTGTGTGTCTGTCTGTGGCATCATAGCGCCTCAACGGATAAACCGATTTTCATTTAGTTTTTTTGTTTGAAAGGTGATTATTTCGAGAGTGTTCTTAGCTATGTTTGAATTAAATCGGTTCAGCCGTTCAAAAGTTATGGGCGTTTTACTGTTTGAATCGGGATGTTTTCGCAAGATGTGTCGGGGGTTTTTAAATTTTGAAATTTTACTTGTTAGTGTTGTCAACAATATGTTATCTTCATGCCTTGCTGCATTAAGTCCACCTATGTATCACCATTATACATGTAGTTTAAATAAATAAATAAATACAGCAAACCAAGAAAAAAAAATGTTTCACGCTCTTCACCAATCCCAGTCAATAATTAATGTACACAAGAAGCGCGTACATTTAAGTGACGGAAAAAGTGTTTCACTCTCTTCACCAATCCCAGTCAATATACGTACAGAAGCACACACATTTATTGGCTTATAAAAGCTTGTTATATACTTGTTTCAGTAACTTTTGTCTTCCCGGCTATTATCTATCGCTCCTCTCAATACTTCTTAAACGTACTAAGACAGTTTTGCCAACATCATGTCATTTGTAATAAATCGCACTTGTTACCAACCTGACGTAATCACCTTCGTTCTATCAAGTTTCAAACTCCAAGTTAAATTAAATTTGCATACTTCGTCTCGTGTGTTACGGAATGGTAGAGCGAGAGCAGGATAGATTTGTGTTTTAGTTTGTAGTTTAATTATGCAGGGTGACAATATGGGCAGTGTGGGCACAGATAATAAATAATAGCGTAGTGTGGGTATGTCTATAGTCTGAGGTAGAGAAAGTTGAATTGTTCCTTACCGCTTTATCTACCGGCAGATGCAATTTAAAATTCAAATAAGTATATAAAGGTGCTTCTTCACCTGGAGCGTTCGCCTGCAATGTAACATTTCAGATTCGATTTTGAGCATTACATTACAGTACTGCTTCCCTGACTGACGAGCATTCGCATGTAATAACATTAGATTCGATTTTAAGCATTTAGTTGATTCCACAATGTCAGACGAAGCGGTCGTATTAATTCAACATTGTCACTTACGAAAAAATAATTGTTTTTGTTAACAAGTGGTGCGTATTGATGTTACAAGTTTTATCAACATATTACATATTGTAAGAGTATCATCAAGTTGCGCACTGTAATGCTCGGTTCTCCTCCTTCACTGATGTAATGCTCGAATCTGTAACATTACAGGTTACGCACTGTATTACTCGGTCTTCCTCCCTCACTGATGTAATGCTCGACTCTGTAACGTTGCATTACAGGCGAATGCTCCAGATGAGGTAGTACTTTAATGCTATCTCTGAAAACAATTACTACAAATTATCCAATTGACACAGCCAAATAGACCTTATTGAGCCAATAGACATTCTATCATTGAAAACGATAGTCTCAAAATCGAAAATGTGTAGTGATTGAATAGTGCCACGAAATATCACGAGGTCCTTTACTATTTGGCATTTCGACAGTCGCTATCGTTGCAAGCATTTTACTTGTTCTACCCTCACCTGGGGCTTTCGCCTGTATTGTAACATTTCAGATTGTATTTTGAGCATTAAATTACAGTACGGCTTCCGTGACTTGACGAGCATTCGAATGTAATATAATATTTCAGATTAGATTTTGAGCATTACATAACATTACTGCCTGCCTGACTTGACGAGCATTCGCCTGTAATGTAACATTTCAGATTCGATATTGAGCATTACATTACAGTATAGTAGTTATATAACATGATAAAAGGGCAATTAAGAGACTGACAGTTCATACTTTTTCTTTCACTCCAGACGGAGGCCATCCCTAATGATTTCATCATAAAAAAGATATCATGCAAAACATATTTTGAAAGGCATAAAAATCTTCTTCACCTTTTTACAAGCCACGAACACAAAAGGCACTTTCGAGAATCTCTTACAAAACCAATTGATATAACACAGAATGTATTACCATAATATCACAAACTAAATCAGTTTGAAAAACAGTGGTAAAGATGGCGTCGAAGTTCATAGAGCACGGAAGCGACTAGATACGCCATTCAATAAATCCGTCGAAACTTAATGCCTTGTTTACGGAGACGCGGGGCGTCGCACTTCGCGTGCAGCGTGGCATCTATTGGCGCGTCATTTCTTCGTAAACGCCAATGCATCTCCGTAAACACTGTCGTACAACGTCATATGTTTGAATTTAGTGCGGTCCACGCCGCAAAATGCGACGCGTGACGCCCCGCGTCTCCAGAAACGAGGCCTTATGCTGGTGTCGATTTTCTGTAAAAGCGGATCCTGCTGAATACCAGTATTTTACATGGAGTGGCTGAATATCTTCCTCTATAGCCAAGTAACTGGGTATCACAATAACCCTTGGCAAGACCGACTGATGTGAAATTTTATGGCTTCTTACTACCGTAACGAATGTCAAAAATCTACAAATGGCAGACGTGACCAACGGAATAGCGTGCTTTCCGAGGCAAGGAAACTTGGTATGTTAAGATGGTCACCCATCCTTGGATTGACCTCTCGAAGCGTTGCTTCACCTTGAAGATCGACCCGAGCGGCTGTTATCATGTAGCCACGAGCTCTTCTAGATACGGAATTATTGCCTAATATTCATGCTCGCTCAGTACGCACTGAGCTCAAGTTTCTGTTGTCATTGTTATAGTCAAAATTGACACCGGCCGACAACTTCTCTGAGTAAAATGTGACACTCGCTGACAGGCTTGGCTTGAATGGAAAGTCTTGACAATGCCATTTCTAGCAGTGACCACCGAGGTGTCTCCGTGCTCTGTGGCGATATTGAATTGTCATGAATAATGGAGGAGCCTCCACATTCATAGCCAATAGCTAGAATACGCTTTTGTTATACGGGAAGCAGGGAAAAAGTTGTACGTGGAGTATGGATTGTATAGAGCGCTTATATTGTTGTTATTTCGTTATGACCAATGAAAGAGGCTCGTGGCTAAATGATAATAGCTGCAGGAGTCGATTTCTGGGCCAGCCACCTTTGCCGCATGTCAACCAAATTATGGGCTAAATATACCCAATGTAGTTCCCGGAAAATGTTCGGCAATACCCTGGTGAAACGGCATGACCATATCAACATCTATAGACAAAGACTGATCCGGGAAAGGGATAATTTTGCGCTGCAGTGGAACAAACAACACAGGCTAAAAATAAAATGGAAATCATCAACGTATATGTCAAGAGAATTGACATTTGTATTGACCGTTTATAACCAAGAATAAGTAAGAACGTTTTATCGTTCACGAGAGACTCAGGTTAAAAGAGTCTTGTTTTTATAGCTTTTCTTATTCATACTCTGTTCCTAAACAGGGAGAACAATAAAATACTTGATAATACAAGAATGTAGGCATTTTCCTCAGTG
Organism: Orthosia cruda; assembly: GCA_964057195.1. Classification (NCBI taxonomy): domain Eukaryota; kingdom Metazoa; phylum Arthropoda; class Insecta; order Lepidoptera; family Noctuidae; genus Orthosia; species Orthosia cruda. Next base: position 8,661,948 of record OZ059852.1, on the reverse strand, counting down.
GCAATATAGTATCGCCCTTATTCTTTAGTACACTTGTTCGAGGTTAATATTAGTAGGGAAATTATTAATCGAGCGAATAATATACTGAATGGGCGACTATTATACAAAGCAAGTAACTATTTACCCGGTTTGAGTAATATCTTTTAGGAGGTTTTTGTGAGCTTCGGTAATAATATTGATACATACTTTAATTGTATTTGGGGTTCTATTTTAGCAATTATTATTCTTTTGAAAATAGCAGAATAACCGCTGCACATCGCTGTGCAGCGCGGGAGTTCGGGTGTATTCGTGTTTTTAACGAATGAATCCAAGAGCCTGTATTCCCCGAGGGATCTGCAGAGGTGCACCTAATCCTACACTTCGCCATACCATGAAATAGGGCGAGGGTTTTATTTCCATCAACCACACACACAGACACCAGATACAGGCTGCAACAGAGAAATTTCAGATGTAAAAACCCCATCGTACTTTTACCGACCCGGGTATCGAACCCAGGACCAGCAGTAGCGCTTGCGATCATAACACTAACGAGGCAGTCAATCAATTATCTACATGGTTTCCCAAACTGTGCGTCGCGATGCCTCGGGGCGTCGTAAACGAGAAAAAGTATTTCTAATTAAAAAAATCTTTTTTATACAAGCTTTTTAGATTACCGCATTGTCATCAAAACCAAACGTGTAAGCAACATTTCATCTTAATCGGTTGAAGATAACTTTAAAATTCAGTTGCAAGATTTGACCCGAACACACTTTTTTTATTGGGACAATCCCACCGCACTATTCCCAAACCACTGCAACTCCTGAAAGCCAGAATCAACAGTGGCGACCACCAGAAAAGCGCCGAGGCAATGAAGCTCGACGAAGTCCCGGAGAATGAATTTAACTGTCTTGGATCCCGCAACGAAATTAATCAGAAAAGAAAATGGAGGAGTAAGAAAAATACAAATTTCCACTTCCCTCCATATCAAGCAGGAGACAGAACAAACAAGACCAATAGGCACAAAGGGTCGTTTACAACTGGGATAAGCCCAGTTGCCTAGCACCACGGATAAAAATTAGCATTAATATTAATGGGTCCTAACATTGTGAGCTTTTATATTTGATTCCAATAATAGGTATGGCAAAAGCGCTTGAACGCACGGAAATTTGTTCTAGTTTCCACAAGGTCCGTATAGTAAACGGCTCCTGACACAGCCTGTACATTATTCAACATAGTATTGCGTTCATTCTGCCAAAGAATACACTCCCATAAGATATGATGTGCAGATTGTACATATTCACAGTCAGATGTAGAACACTGACATAATGGCGAGGCAACAAGCTTGAAGGAAAATAATTTACTTTTAAAGTTACCATGCCCTGTGAGAAATTGGGCAACACAGTGATCCACCTCCAGCCACGTCCTGGCCAGCCGCACGCGAACGGATGGAAAGAATTGGTGGAGGTGTCGGCCCTTGATGGAATTATCCCACCTACATTGCCATTCGGATAAAAGTTCCTCCCAGACGTCAATATGTGGTTTAAATAATCTAGAGATTTTGGCACGGTCACTCCGCGTTAAAAAGTCCGCGTCCATGGTCTCTTTTGCGGAATAGTACATTGCAGCACGTCGCTGCACTTCAAGGTCGACCGGAAGTACGCCAGCAAGTACCGGTAAGGCCTCAGTACTAACCGTCCTGTATGCTTTGCATAAGAATATCAAAGCCAAACGCTGACTCTGAAGTAATTTACGTCGTACCGCCCCTATTGTGGCCCTATCAGCCCAAACAGGCGCCCCATAGCAGATACAACCCAAGTAAGTAGCCCCATAAATAGTCTTTAAAGTCAAAAAAGACAGTCCCCACGTAGATTTAGATATTCTCGTTAAGGCATAGAAGTTCTTTTTTGCTTTTTCACCGACGATTTTAATATGATCTATAAATGCAAAATTCCTTTCTAACACAAGACCAAGATAGCACACGGACTGCTTCCTTTTTACCGGAACGTTATTAAATTTAATAGTAGGACACGATTTAAGATTACCTTTCAAAATGAGCTGATAAGTTTTATGCGGAGCAAAGGTCAGGCGGTTACGATCGCCCCACTGAGATATTAATCGTAGGCAAGTGTCAGCCAAGTTCTCGAGTCCAGCTCGAGTACTTGATTGAATGAGCAGAAGACCGTCGTCCGCGTAACCGGTTAATGAACAGCCGCTTGGAAGCGGAATCGCGAGGAAATCATCAAAGCCTAAATTCCATAAAGGTGGACCAATAACCGAACCCTGAGGACATCCCATGGTGAGAGACTTCGACACGGAATGATGGCCGAGTTTGAGTTTCGCGGAACCATTTAAAAAGTAAGAGTAAACTAAATTGTATATATTTCTATAGCAGCCTCGATTTTTCATTTTAAGTAATAGCATTGGCCACCATGCGTTATCAAAAGCCCCAGAAATATCTAGAAAAATCCCAATTACATATTTATGTTCAGATGTATTAACTATTTTCCTAACAGTAAGGGCCGCGTCTACGGTAGATTTTCCAATAGTGAAACCGAATTGATTATTATGAAATTTTGGTCCGTCCGGTAGCAACCGTGGAACGATAAGGCGCTCCAGGAGTTTTCCCAAAGATGGAAGTAATGTTATGGGCCGGTACGACTTCGGGTCGTCCGGGGGTTTGTCGCCACTTTTCGGGATTATTCGTATAAATCCGCGTCGCCAAATACGAGGAAATACGCCCTCCGCAATACAACGGTTGTAAACGGTTAAAATCGCATCACCGGCTGTTTTACACGCTTCTATAATCATCCGATTAGATATTTTATCTTCACCTGATGACTTGTTGAGTGGTAACCTCTTGACAACGTTAATAAATTCGTCAGTGGATGGAAGGTCTGACGCTGGTGATTCAGGTGGTACAGCTGCCCACGCTCTGATCTGTTGATGGTATTCGTTGTCATTAGCTAGTACGTCATCAGGTATAAGAGTATTCAGCAAAACTTCAGTTGTTTCCTCAATACCGGTAGTGTGTTTATTATTTACTTTAATATTCTGAACAAACGCGAGGTCGACTGATCGATTGGCTTTAAACTCATGATATAAAGGAGACCACGGACCTTCTTTATCTAATTTTTCTACTACTTTACGCAATAAATTACCCTTTGATTTTTCCACCGATGCTCTGTAGCGGGACCTGGCAACTCTAAACGTATTTAACGCAATGGAAAGAGGGTCACCGGTAACCTTACGTTTTTTAAGCTTGTTAAGATGTTTACGCGCTCGGCGATAATTTTTACGCTGTTCAGTTAGGTAGTCACACCACCAATCACATCTACGTATATTGGTCAAAGATCCACGACCAATGGCAATGTCAGCACAGTAAGTGAAGGTGTCTGACATAATTTCAGCACTTTCTTCAGCTGAAAGCCCATCACGAGTGAAGTCTTTGGCGTGAGACGCAACAAGCGAGCTAAAGAATTCCCAATTCGCACCCTTACATTTATACCTAAAGTTACCAATGACATGTGACGTACCCTGAGTAAAAACTGGAACAAATTCGTACACGATCAAGCGATGATCACTACAAGACGCGTCCGGTAGGACACGCCACCTATCCAAGCGTACGTCTGCACTAGAAAGTGTGACGTCAATACAAGATTCGCCCATTTGGCTGCAAAAAGTTGGTGGTGCGTCAGGGGTATTATGAATAGTCAGATTCATTTCAGCAATGAAATCTTCAACAGCGCAGCGTCGTTCATAATCCGTAGACCGAACTTTGCCATACCAGAGTGATGATGACGCATTAACATCAGCGCCAACGATAACTTTGCAGCCCGCGAGCGACTGCAAGACGTGACGGAGGTTATGTATATGAGGAGCAACAGGGTCTGAATATTGAAAGTAGCAACTCACAATGTAAACTTTAAAAGAAGACGATGAGACCTCCGCAACGGCACAATGGGGTGTCATTAGATTACGCAAAGACGTTACTGTGAAGTTAGAAGAATGCGCCACGTAAATTCCAGCTCGTGCTTTGCCATCCAACTGTACTACTTTGTGACGTAAACGCGCGTTTTGATATTGTTCTTGAACAAGCACGATATCTAAGTTATAATCGATAATTAGTTTGTCCAGTTCAGAAGTCGCTACCCTATCGTTGTGGAGATTTAATTGTCCTATGGTTAATCTATCCATTATTTTAGTAGTTGGTGTTGAGGATAAGTTGTTCGAGTTTAAGTTTATAAGTGGCACACCCATCTGATCCACATCGATGGTCAGACGGTTTCTTAGAGCGTTTACACGCCACGCAAGACGGTATATAATTTAAATTGTCTTTATGCGGACAGTCTTTGGTTTCATGTGTCTCAGAGCAATTAGCGCAGGTAGGTGATTTAATAGTGCAGTGTTTCTTAACATGACCGAACTGTTGACAATGTGCGCAACGTACTACATCGACATCATCAATGAAACGGCAAGTCGCCCAATCAATAAACAATTTATCCTTGGTCGAGACTAAATGTTTCCGGACCGCGGACTCGAGTTCAATGCCTATCCATTTCCGACCGTTGTCTAACGAACGCCTACGTATGATTTTTGATGATTTAATAAATTCGTCTTCTTTTAATGACAACTCGTCTTTAATGTTTTGGCAGTACAACGCATGCAAAAAGGCACTGTCCTCCATTGAGGATGGGACGTCTTTAACTAAAATACGAGGCTTACGGCCTTTTGGTTTTTCAAGTCGCAAGCCAGCGGACCTAATGGCATCGACCGATTGTAGCTTTTTGATTTGTAAATCGTTAGCGACACGTAACACGACGCCAGACTTCGCAGCCTTCTTGACACCTACAATTTGAAAGCCGTCACTAGGATCTATTGCTTTCATGAGCGCTTGTTTAGTCGCGGAAGAAGTTGCGAAATCAGTTGAACGCTCATCAGTGGGGTAGGCCACAAGACACGGAAGTTTGGCACGGGCATTTACTTGTGGAACTACTTTAGGTAAACGAAGTTTTAATTTGTCAGCATATGAGGCATTATTGACATCAGACTTGGCAATATCGACACCGGTATTATGTTTTATTTTTTCTAATTCGCGTTCCGTATTGGCCAACTTAGTCTCGTTGGCGGATGATTTTATGGCTAGCAATGAGACAATAGCCGTTATGCGCTGAGTCATGTCCATAATTGCGGATTTATTTGCAACATTAATGCGGGACCCTTGGTCATTGACAAGATCGTTAATTTTAGACAGGTACGCAGACGCCTGAGTAACCAAATCACAATAGTCGTCATTGCTTACATTAGTGACATTTAATATCGGCGAAGACCTTACAATTGACTCTGATGTTTGCATTCGCTTAGATCTATCTTCGGGTGAAATGTAAGAAGGAGACATTTCACTAAATAAACGCTTAGCATTAGCGGAGGTCGTCGGCGACCTTGGTTTATTTATTCGGCGGAATAATATTTCCCCACCACGATCAGGTGGGTCATCATTGTTAGATAACATAATTACTTTTGGAAATTAAACTAATAAGCGTATTAGAACGTAAAAAGTGAAAGATTAACGGACGATACAATTATTTCGATATACCCACACGTCAAGAAAAGTAAATGTACTCACCGATAGCTGACGAAATTAACTAATTGCAACTAAATAACGGACGTAAACACGTTTAAAAACTTACGATACCAGCACTTATCACAATGATACACAATTGACAGCAAATCACAAGCCGGAAATAAATTTCGGAACACAACAATTGCAATTAAAAACAGGGAGCAAACAGATCACCGCTAACCAATGCGAGCGCGCGGAGGGAAGTGCCGAGTACCCGAACACACTTACAAACATACAAACATGTAAGTTAATAAAAAGTTTGTAAAAACAGCTGCTGAAATATGTGATACAAGCCTGAAGGTGCAACATACCCGATAAAAATTAACACGAACTATTCGATAAATACAATGTAATAATTTTTTTCTCAAAAATGGTATGTAATATTGCCATAACATCTCTAAAAAGTCTCCAGAAAGTGAATTCTACCGGAGACTTATTCACAACTGTCCAGTAAGTAAGTATGTAATTTACTTACTGGACAGTAGTAGGGATAGGTCCGATATATCAAAACGTAACTTATATCGGATATGTGTTAGATATCATATCATATCCATATCAAAATAACCGATATTACAAAAACTATATCTAATATAACTGTACTACTAATACCGATATCTGAAAACCGAACCAAACCATTTACTTGTCAAAATCAATGACGAACAACGAACAAAAGTAATTATGCCCGCGTTAGGCCTTTTTATTCGCGCGATTTTTCGCTCATTCTGCGGCCTATGGAATTGTATGAAGCTGCACGCATTGCGGTAAAAAACTACATAAATCCGCGCAAATAAAATCGCAGTGCCTGCTAAGCCTTAAAGTGTTCATTTGTTTTTTTTTTTCAATAAACAGCTTTCTATTAGCAAGCCAGATCGAAATTTAAATAAAACCTTTGATAAGTTACCTCCTTGGTTGCCATGTTTCGGTGAAAAAGATCGTTCCATTTTTAAATTACACGACAGATATGAGTTTACTATGTACTTTATTTGGCCGCTACACACGGCAGATATGGATTTTCATACAACTTTTGCCGGCCGCTGCTCTCATGTATTTGGTCTGTATTGCAATTTCGATTTTTCTCGAAGAAGGTTGTCAAAATAATTCTCAAATTTCCAAGCATGTTTGAGAAAATATAAATAAATGCCCCCGGTAAATCGATCACAATATATATTAGTAATTGCCCTAATATGAATGTAACCTAAAATATTTATTAAACGAATTTGTTGTTAAACTTTCTTTCATTTTTGAGAAAAGCATTATACAAGCCTCAACCAGTAAGAAAGACATCCTGGCCTCGTATTATATTGCGTTAACTCATACTTGGCCAGGAAGTCTTACTTACTGGATTCTGCAGTAATGTACTATTTCTCAAAAATGGTATGAAATGTTGCCTTAACATCTCTAAAAAGTATCCAGAAAATGAACTCTACCGGAGACTTATTCACAACTGTCCAGTAAGTAAGTATGTAATTTTCTTACTGGACAGTAGGTCATCCTTTTTTTATTTTATCTATGGTCATCCTCTTTAGATCTGTTTAAGAAAAAAAACATAGTACCAGACACAGATAGAGTTTAGCCATTATAACATGGTTATAGAATAGAATAGAATATACTTTATTGTACACCATAAAATTATAAACAATTACAAGAAAAACATATAAAAACGGGTACAAAGGCGGTCTTATCGCTGACAGCGATATCTACCAGACAACCTTTGGATGGACTGAAAAAAAACTTAAAATAAAAAAGGGGGTAGTCTGCGGTGTACTGATATTAGATAAAAACATAAATATATACAAGATTATATTACTATAATAAATACTATACATAAACCTATTTATAAGCATACATACATAATATGACATGAAATTTATAAAAAGAGAGAGAAACAAAAAGAAAAAGGGTTAAATAATGATGACAGAGATTCGATCAGAATAGAAAAGCATAAAAGAGAGAAAGGAAATGGTTTTTAACCAGGTTTTTAAAAGAAACCAGTGACTGGGCTTGTCTAACTGACAACGGCAACTCATTCCACAATCGCACAGCCTGGACTGTAAACGATTTGTCGTAAAACTTAGTGGAATGAGCAGGCAACAAAAGTTTCAAATTCTCCGATGTCTAAAATGTGTGTCATGAAGGAACTTAAATCGTTCTTTGAGATACGTGGGGGTTGTAGGAATAAACAGAATACTGTAGAGTAATGATAAAATCTGGGCATTCCGGCGAAAGCGGATCGGCAGCCACTTGAGCTTAATTCGAAATTCGGAAACATGGTCATATTTGCGTAAACCAAATATGAATCTAATACAAAAGTTCTGGAGTCGCTCAAGCTTAACTAGCTGCACTTCAGTTAGGTCTAAATAGCTGACATCGGCATAATCAAGGATTGGGAGAAGGAGGGATTGGGCGAGTGCAGTTTTGGTGGCAATTGGAAGGAAATTGCGCAGTCTGCGCAAAGACCCCGCAGACGCAAACATCTTGCGGCTAACTTCCTGCAGTTGAGGACCCCACAAAAAGTCTTTGTCTACTAAAATACCCAGATCTTTCACTGAGTCGCTGTATGGAATAGCTGAGCCATCAAAGACAATCCGGGGAAGTTGCGACCAGTTAATTTACAAGCGCAACCTAGGACTACCGACAACAATGACTTGAGTCTTCGTAGGATTTATCTTCAGACCGTGAGCCAAACTCCACTCAGAAATACGAGCCAAATCTTTATTGACCATATTAACTGCCTCTGCATTTGTAAAATCAACTGTAACCAGGAACCCACCACCCGCTGAGTATTGTGCGACGTCATATTAATGTACGAGTATTTCACGTTAATTATTCTGAACATGCTTCTGCATAATGCAGGAGAATATACTGAAATATATGTCACTTTGTTACCTTAGATGGTTTTAGCGGACGCTATATTTAGTTTGTTAATTTTATGCCACATTATTAGTAGGTACAGTTAATTTATTATGTAACTAGCTGTGCCTGCGGCTTCGCGCCCGTCAACTGCCTGCCCTACCCTACGTTACTTACCTTCCTGCCTACTCCACCTATCTACCAATTTTTGTTCTATGGTAATTCTTCCGCAGTGAATCTTAACACATCAATCAGAAAATGACTTCAAATGCACAACGCCATCTATCGAATATGGAGTTCAAGTGTCCGAATATCTTAATTGCGTATGTTGTGATATTTTACTTCTTGAACACTTTAAATTCATCTAACTTTTGATAGATTGAACCGATTGCAATGATGAAACAAAAACTAAGTAATACTTCAAGTTACGCAAAATTTTGCACGCATTTGTTTCTTGTGACAATTCTTTCTTTTTTAACCCCTGACGGAAAAAGAGGGGTGTTATAAGTTTGGCGTGTGTTGCTGTGTGTGTGTTGTATCTGTGTGTCTGTCTGTGGCATCAAAGCGCCTCAACGGATAAACTGATTTTCATTTGTTTTTGTTTGAAAGGTGATTATTTCGAGAGTGTTCTTAGCTATGTTTGAATAAAATCGGTTCAGCCGTTCAAAAGTTATGGGCGTTTTACAGTTTGAATCGGGATGTTTTCGCAAGATGTGTCGGGGGTTTTTAAATTTTGAAATTTTACTCGTTAGTGTTGTCAACAATATGTTATCTTCATGCCTTGCTGCATTAAGTCCACCTATGTATCACCATTATACATGTAGTTTAAATAAATAAATAAATACAGCAAACCAAGAAAAAAAAATGTTTCACGCTCTTCACCAATCCCAGTCAATAATTAATGTACACAAGAAGCGCGTACATTTAAGTGACGGAAAAAGTGTTTCACTCTCTTCACCAATCCCAGTCAATATACGTACAGAAGCACACACATTTATTGGCTTATAAAAGCTTGTTATATACTTGTTTCAGTAACTTTTGTCTTCCCGGCTATTATATATCGCTCCTCGCAATACTTCTTAAACGTACTAAGACAGTTTTGCCAACATCATGTCATTTGTAATAAATCGCACTTGTTACCAACCTGACGTAATCACCTTCGTTCTATCAAGTTTCAAACTCCAAGTTAAATTAAATTTGCATACTTCGTCTCGTGTGTTACGGAATGGTAGAGCGAGAGCAGGATAGATGTCTGTTTTAGTTTGTACTTTAATTATGCAGGGTGACAATATGGGCAGTGTGGGCACAGATAATAAATAATAGCGTAGTGTGGGTATGTCTATAGTCTGAGGTAGAGAAAGTTGAATTGTTCCTTACCTAGATAAAGCGCTACCGGCAGATGCAATTTAAAATTCGAATAAGTATATAAAGGTGCTTCTTCACCTGGAGCGTTCGCCTGCAATGTAACATTTCAGATTCGATTTTGAGCATTACATTACAGTACTGCTTCCTTGACTGACGAGCATTCGCATGTAATAACATTAGATTCGATTTTAAGCATTTAGTTTTTCACTTTCATTCCACAATGTCAGACGAAGCGGTCGTATTAATTCAACATTGTCACTTACGAAAAAATAATTGTTTTTGTTAACAAGTGGTGCGTATTGATGTTACAAGTTTTATCAACATATTACACATTGTAAAAGTATCATCAAGTTGCGCACTGTAATGCTCGGTTCTCCTCCTTCACTGATATAATGCTCGAATCTGTAATATTACAGGTTACGCACTGTAATACTCGGTCTTCCTCCCTCACTGGTGAAATGCTCGACTCTGTAACGTTGCATTACAGGCGAATGCTCCAGATGAGGTAGTACTTTAATGCTATCTCTGTAAAAAATTGCTACAAATTATCCAATTGACACAGCCAAAGAGACCTTATTGAGCCAATAGACATTCTATCATTGAAAACGATAGTCTCAAAATCTAAATTGTGTGGTGATTGAATAGTGCCACAAAATATCACGAGGTCCTTTACTATTTGGCATTTCGACAGTCGCTATCGTTGCAAGGATTTTACTTGTTATACCCTCACCTGGGGCTTTCGCCTGTATTGTAACATTTCAGATTGTATTTTGAGCATTACATTACAGTACTGCCTCCCTGACTTGACGAGCATTCGAATGTAATATAATATTTCAGATTAGATTTTGAGCATTACATAACATTACTGCCTGCCTGACTTGACGAGCATTCGCCTGTAATGTAACATTTCAGATTCGATATTGAGCATTACATTACAGTATAGTAGTTATATAACATGATAAAAGAGCAATTACGAGATTGACAGTTCATACTTTATCTTTCACTCCAGAAGGAGGCCATCCCTAATGATTTCATCATAAAAAAGATATCATGCAAAACATATTTTGAAAGGCATAAAAATCTTCTTCACCTTTTTACAAGCCACGAACACAAAAGGCACTTTCGAGAATCTCTTACAAAACCAATTGATATAACACAGAATGTATTACCATAATATCACAAACTAAATCAATTTGAAAAACAGTGGTAAAGATGGCGTCGAAGTTCATAGAGCACGGAAGCGACTAGATACGCCATTCAATCAATCCGTCGAAACTTAATGCCTTGTTTACGGAGACGCGGGGCGTCGCACTTCGCGTGCAGCGTGGCATCTATTGGCGCGTCATTTCTTCGAAAACGCCAATGCATCTCCGTAAACACTGTCGTACAACGTCATATGTTTGAATTTAGTGCGGTCCACGCCGCAAAATGCGACGCGTGACGCCCCGCGTCTCCAGAAACGAGGCCTTATGCTGGTGTCGATTTTCTGTAAAAGCGGATCCTGCTGAATACCAGTATTTTACATGGAGTGGCTGAATATCTTCCTCTATAGCCAAGTAACTGGGTATCACAATAACCCTTGGCAAGACCGACTGATGTGAAATTTTATGGCTTCTTACTACCGTAACGAATGTCAAAAATCTACAAATGGCAGACGTGACCAACGGAATAGCGTGCTTTCCGAGGCAAGGAAACTTGGTATGTTAAGATGGTCACCCATCCTTGGATTGACCTCTCGAAGCGTTGCTTCACCTTGAAGATCGACCCGAGCGGCTGTTATCATGTAGCCACGAGCTCTTCTAGATACGGAATTATTGCCTAATATTCATGCCCACTCAGTACGCACTGAGCTCAAGTTTCTGTTGTCATTGTTATAGTCAAAATTGACACCGGCCGACAACTTCTCTGAGTAAAATGTGACACTCGCTGACAGGCTTGGCTTGAATGAAAAGTCTTGACAATGCCATTTCTAGCAGTGACCACCGAGGTGTCTCCGTGCTCTGTGGCGATATTGAATTGTCATGAATAATGGAGGAGCCTGCACATTCATAGCCAATAGCTAGAATACGCTTTTGTTATACGGGAAGGAGGGAAAAAAGTTGTGCGTGGAGTATGGATTGTATAGAGCGCTTATATTGTTGTTATTTCGTTATGACCAATGAAAGAGGCTCGTGGCTAAATGATAATAGCTGCAGGAGTCGATTTCTGGGCCAGCCACCTTTGCCGCATGTCAACCAAATTATGGGCTAAATATACCCAATGTAGTTCCCGGAAAATGTTTGGCAATACCCTGGTGAAACGGCATGACCATATCAACATCTACAGACAAAGACTGATCCGGGAAAGGGATAATTTTGCGCTGCAGTGGAACAAACAACACAGGCTAAAAATAAAATGGAAATCATCAACGTATATGTCAAGAGAATTGACATTTGTATTGACCGTTTATAACCAAGAATAAGTAAGAACGTTTTATCGTTCACGAGAGACTCAGGTTAAAAGAGTCTTGTTTTTATAGCTTTTCTTATTCATACTCTGTTCCTAAACAGGGAGAACAATAAAATACTTGATAATACAAGAATGTAGGCATTTTCCTCAGTGGCAATATAGTATCGCCCTTATTCTTTTGTACACTTGTTCGAGGTTAATATTAGTAGGGAAATTATTAACCGAGCGAATAATAATATACTGAATGGGTGACTATTATACTATTTATCGGGTTTGAGTAATATATTTTAGGAGGTTTTTGTGAGCTTCGGTAATAATATTGATACATACTTTAATTGTATTTGGGGATTCTAATTTTCTATTTGAGCAATTATTATTCTTTTGAAAATAGCAGAATAACCGCTGCGCATCGCTGTGCAGCGCGGGAGTTCGGGTGTATTCGTGTTTTTAACGAATGAATCCAAGAGCCTGTATTCCCCGAGGGATCTGCAGAGGTGCACCTAATCCTACACTTCACCATACCATGAAATAGGGCGGGGGTTTTATTTCCATCAACCACACACAACCACACACACATACACCAGACTCCAGGCTGCAACAGAGAAATTTCAGATGTAAAAACCCCATCGTACTTTTACCGACCCGGGTATCGAACCCAGGACCAACAGTAGCGCTTGCGATCACAACACTAACGAGGCAGTCTATCAATTCTCTAGCACAGTGTTTCCCAAACTGTGCGTCGCGATGCCTCGGGGCGTCGTTAATGAGAAAAGTTTTTCCAATTAAAAAAATCTTTTTTAAACAAGCTTTTTAGCTTACCGTGCATTGTCATCAAAACCAAACGTGTATGCAACATTTCATCCTAATCGGTTGAGGATAACTTTAAAATTCAGTTGCAAGATTTGACCCGAACACACTTACAAACATACATACATGCAAGTCAATAAAAGTTATAAGTCACTAACATTAACATACCATGTTTACTGTTGCGGGATATTTACCATGATTACTGTTTGTAGCGTGTTTCCGATATTTCGGTGCTGTTGCAAGCACCATGATGATGAGTAATAAGAAGTTTGTAAAACAGCTGCTGAAACTATGAAATATGTGATACAAGCCTGAAGCTGCAACATACGAGTACCCGATAAAAACTAACACGGAATATTTGATAAATACAATGTAATTAAATTTCACTGTATCGTCGTAATTTTTTAACCCCCGACACAAAAAGAGGGGTGTTATAAGTTTGACGTGTGTTGCTGTGTATCTGTGTGTCTGTGTATCTATGTGTCTGTCTGTGGCATCATAGCGTCCAAACGGGTGGACCGATTTTGATTTAGTTTTTTTTTTGTTTAAAAGGTGACTTAATCGAGAGTGTTCTTAGCTATGTTTGAATAAAATTGGTTTAGCCGTTCAAAAGTTATGGACATTTTACTGTTTGAATCGGGGATTTTTCGCAATACATCGTTCAATAGATTGCCGATCGAAGTGTGTCTACTATATCTAAACTAATATTATAAAGAGGTAAAGTTTGTGAGTTTGTGACGTTGTAAGGGATAATCTCTGTATCTACTGCACTGATTTTAAAGTGCGCTGAGAAAACTATTGATGATAGATAAAAAATATTAGGTACTATTAGGTAGGTAGGGTTGGGTATGTAGGGTAGGTAGTGTAGGCAGGGTAGGCATGGCAGGCAGGGTAGGCAGGATAGCCACTTGACGGGAGCGAAGCCCCGGGGGTCAGCTAGTCTATACTAATATTATAAAGAGGTAAAGTTTGTGAGTTTGTGACGTTGTAAGGGGTAATCTCTGGATCTACTTAAACGATTTTAAAAATTCTGTCACCAGTAGAAAGCTACATTATACCTGAGTGTCATAGGCTATAAAATATTTTTTTAAAAAATAGAGATCCTTATGAAAATTGCAATAAGGTAACCCAAGGTAGCAAAATGTTGCCTGTAAAATACATTATTTGGAGTGCGCTGAGAAAACTATTGATTATAGATAAAAAATTGTAGGTAGGGTAGGCAGGGTAGGCAGGGTAGGCAGGGTAGGCAGGGTATCCACGGTATACCATGGTAGCCAGGGAAGACTGGGTAGGTAGGGTAGCCAGGGTAGGCAGTGTAGGGAAGGTAGCGGAAGCATGAAATAAAAAATGTGTCGGGGGTTTTTTAAATTTTGAAATTTTACTTGTTGTCTATGTGGTAAAAGAAAAAAAGTACAAAATATATTTTTTCCGAATGCACGGTAGAATCAATTATTATTATTTTTAAATTAAATTTTTTGACGTACAAAAGTAGCGCCTAATGGCCTAATCAAAACATATAATAAATATGTAGAAAAGTCGTTTTTGTACATAGAAAATATAAAAAAAATGCCTGAATGTTAAAGAATAACCAACACAAACCATTTCCAACATTTCTGGATTATTTGTCTGTTTGTCGGTTTGTCTGTTTAGTTGTGCAAGCATCACGCAAAATGTACGAAACAATGTAGATAAATTTTATACATAAAAATTGTGCGTAACTTGAAGTATTACTAAGTTTTTGTCACATCGCAATCGGTACACTCTCTCAAAACTTAGATGAATTTAAAGTGTTCAAGAAGTAAAATATTACAACACAGGCAAATCACAAACTCGGATAGTTGAAATAAAGAAGTTGTGATTTGATTAAGTGTCCAATATTTTTAGTTAATAGTTGTTCCGGCTCTGGGTGTGTTTGTGTATGTGAGTTTATATGTTTGTAAACGCACCCACGATACAGGAGAAATTCCTAGTATGGGGCAATGCTAAAAAAAAAAAAAAAAAAAAAATATTTAATTTAACTGACTGACTAAATATATTTTTGTCATCATCCCTATTATTTCTATATGAAAAAATATATCTACATAAAACATGAGAAAATAGAGAAAACAGGATATTCATTTACTTCTATTCAAAATCTAAAAATAAATCCCCTCATCTTATTTGGATACCGCAATCAGTGTCCCATTCTGTTTACCCTCTAATCAAGTAGATATTAAGATAAACCCAAAACCCGAAATTGGACATTAATTTGGTTCCTTAACAGAATTAAAGCAAATTACATAATAGACCTCGTTAAGAGAAATTGTCAATGATTTTGTACAAAACTAGGCAGCTCGAGTATGTGTGCATTTGTGCGTGGCGTACGTCCGTCTGTGTGAGCGTACGGCGCACTAGAAATACAAGGCGATGTACTGACCCTCAGATATACCATAATAATACGATGTGTTCCATTAACTTTATGAAGTAATAATATTGTTTTAATTAAGAGCTGTATTCACGAGAACACTGTCCTGCAGTTTGGCGGAAATTTGTATAATACCCACTCATGTAACTTAAGTTGAAATAAAAAAAATTAAATAAAAAAAACTAACCGTTGCCTTGAAAGAGCAGTGGTAACCCAGTGGCAATGGTACTGAACTATTACACGGTGTCCCATCGCTAACAAAGAAAATTTGGTTCAAATAAATGTCACTAGATGGCGCAATATGCATCGAGTTGTTATTAAATTTTATGTAAAATTAATATTTTCTAGAATTGATCACAGAAATTGTAAGTTATTTTTTTTATCAACTCCTAAGCACAAAGTTATGGAATATTGGGCTCTTAATTCTTATTTCAAAGATTCCAATAGATTTATTTTTCCAATAGTTTTTAATTCCGCGGTTTTAAATTTCTGAGGCATGCCACTCGATTTTTTAATTTGTATTGTAACACATTTCGGTACAATGAAACTGTAAAAAAGTGCAAAAAGATACTATAAAACAAATCGTCGCTGAATTGAAAGAAAAAAATAGTCACGATCCGAGAAAACCCATTTACTTGCAAGTCGCAATCATCTTAATCAGACGAAGAACGCTGGTTACGTCAGCACGGTTTCTTTGTATGGGATGAGGCATCTGTATGTTAGTATTATATATGACTACTAGCTGACCCGGCAAACTTTGTTTTGCCATAAAAACACCAAACATTCACCTACCCTACCCTACCCTAACCTACCCTACCCTACCCTAACCAACCCTACCCTACCCTACCCTAACCTACCTACCCTACCCTACCCTACCTAACCTACCCTACCCTACCCTACTCTACCTAACCTTCCCTACCCTACCCTACCCTACCGGGTCTTAGGGGTATGAAAAATAGATGTTGGCCGATTCTCAGACCTACTCAATATGCTCACAAAATTTCATGAGAATCGGTCAAGCCGTTTCGGAGGAGTACGGGAACGAACATTGTGACACGAGAATTTTATAGATAAGATAATAATAAGAAGTATAATGTAATATGCTGGTAGTGATCTTGATCGTACTGCCAGGATTGTCCTTGTTAGCCGTGGTATACTTCTCCACTCCTCATGACGCTCCCCATCTCTGGATATCAGCTCTCATGACGCTAAGTCACTCAAGTGCTAGCGACCCTTTATGGGGGCCCATTCATTGAGTACGCAAGTTACCCCCTGCCATTTTATAGCCGTGTAGTTCAAATAGTGGTCAGGCAGGGGTCAATAGTTATTCTATAGTTTTAGGCAAGCAATCCGCTAAACTTCCCAAACCCATAGCCGAATATCTTTGTCTCGTAGTGCATCCAGGGATAATCATCGGTTTGGTGTCACATATATCATATTACTTATTTAACAGGACCTCTGCGAGTTGGCTTCGGATCCTTTTTTGGAAAACCATCCAATGACTTCTCCCGCTCTGAGTGAAGCGGGAGGGCGTGTCAGACTTTTACTGACTAAAACCCACCCGTGTTCCTTCATTTGCATGAGCCAGGACCGCGGTACTCTTTTTCAATTTTATCCGCGACCATGGCTTCGGCCCCTGGCACGCCTTTCAAAGGTCCGGGACCGAGTCCCGAGATTGTTAAATACATAATAATAAAATATTTATTTATACAAAAACCTTCAACAATGCTTAAATACTAGGACGCATGAATATCAGTCAATAAAGGTCATACAGATAGGGTAAATAAACCCTGACGCCCAAACTACAGGATCGTGTGACTTAGTAAAGTACGAATTATAGTTTTGGGGTTCGAAACCCGGCAAGCCGTTAATTTATTTATGTTGAGCCTGTTCTGGCCCACTACAAGGCAAAGGCTCCCCTTTCTTCCTTTCATTCCTTCCGGTTTAGTGCAATTGTGGACCAGTCCTATCGATAAGTGTTAAGCTTGCCCCAAAACGATGTGGAAAAACATCGTTAGGAAACCGACAAGTCCTAGAACTATCCCAGTTATAATCGACCCTTTGTGTCTATTGGCTTGTTCTGTCTCCTGCTTGATATGGAGGGAAGTGGAATTTTATGTTCCTTCTCCTCCGTTATTCTTTTCTGATTAATTTCGTTGCGGGACCCAAGACAGTTAAATTCATTCTCCGGGGCTTTCGTCGAGCTTCATTGCCTCGGCGCTTTTCTTGTGGTCGCCACTGTTGATTCTGGCTTTCGGGAGTTGCAGTGGTTTGGGAATGTCCCAATAAAAAAAGATCTCGAACTAAAAATTCGAAAACCATTCACAAACACAGATCAACCAATCCTTCAACCCACCATTCTTCTAAAGTTTTTAATTCATAGTATTGTTACCCAGTTACTGGGTTGTTGGAGTCAAATAAACAATCGCTTTATGTAAAATACTGGTTTGCAAAGGTTATTTCAATTTTCAGTTTATTTTTTTCATTTACATTTTTTTTGAGTACAACTATATCCTTAATACTACAACATAAATAAAGCAGGTGAATGAGGCGCGCTGCAGCAGAGGGCAAAGCAAGACCCAGTGCCGAGCTAGGAACTAACCTGTATTACAGGCACGGGGCACCTACTCCACCTGCAAACTTGCAACACACTAACAAACATCGAAGTAGCATAGAGAATTTAAGACTTGCTGATTTCCCAGCTTAGGTAAGCCTGTACATAGGGAATCAGTATACTAATATTAAAATAATTTAAACCTACACGATCAGTTCAACCAATATTAAAATGTACAATTAAATATAATTCAATACAATTCTATACAATTCAATACAATTCAATACAATTCAATACAATTCAATACAATTCTATACAATTCAATACAATTCAATACAATTCAATACAATTCAATACAATTCAATACAATTCAATACAATTCAATACAATTCAATACAATTCAATACAATTCAATACAATTCAATACAATTCAATACAATTCAATACAATTCAATACAATTCAATACAATTCAATACAATTCAATACAATTCAATACAATTCAATACAATTCAATACAATTCAATACAATTCAATACAATTCAATACAATTCAATACTATTCAATACAATTCAATACAATACAATTCATTGCAATTCAATACAATTCAAGACAATTCAATACAATTCAATACAATTCAATACAATTCAATACAATACAATTCAATACAATTCAACACAATTCAACACAATTCAATACAATTCAATGCAGTTCAATACAATTCAATATAAATCGATACAATTCAAAAGATACAACTCAATACAATTCAATTGGTCAAAACGTGATGTTATATGTTATTTATAGGGATAGAGGATAATCAAAGCCTGAAATACGATTAAACATAGGCACAAATCAAGCTCCCTAACAGAATTACATGAAATTACATAAAGGGTCTCGTTAAGCTGAATCGGCAATGATTCCATACTAAAATTACTCGTTCCATTACAAATGAGAGTGCGCCTTGAATTATTCATTTTGTACATATGTGTTTAGTCTAAGTGATTAGAAATCAGCGGGTAGGGATTACACTAAAATGACTTTTGTACATTCCATTTATTTTAAACGACACCTTTATTGTATTCTTTTTGTTTTCAAAGGGGTATCAATGGTATTTCAGGTACTTGGCACGGTATAATTTTTATTTTTTTTCTCTTCTCAACTTCAGTTAACAGCCACTTCTGGTCTTCGGGTTATTTGTAGGAAAAAGTCTTGCAACCCCGAAGATGACAAATAATTTGACCTCTTTATAATTTCTGTGATTTTAGTTTATTAACAACATAACTTTATTTATTAGACAAAAAGTTACACTTTTCTGCGAGGATAATTTCTCTGAATAATACTATCCTAATAAAAAAACAGTATTTTTAACGTGACAAAAGCTTCGACTCGGCGTCTATTTGTCAATTTGCTCCTTATACTAACAATTATAATTATAAACAAGACGCTTTTCAGTAAAAGTTTTATTTACTTAGGTCGGTCTACTACTGCATTCATTCCTTTGGCGCTACAACCCTTTGTGGCTCTTGGCCTCCTCAACGATCTTCTTCCATTTCGCTCTGTCACTAGCCTCTTTTCGCCAAGATGTTTTCCTTCCCATCCTCTTCAAATCTTCCTCGACACAATCTATCCAGCGCTTCCTGGGTTTTCCTCTGGGTCTTTTTTGTATCGAAGTTCACTTGGACATGACTCTAACGACTCTGGTATCGGCCATTCTTTTCAGGTGACCTGCCCATCTGAGCCTTTGCGACTTGAAAAACCTGACAACCGTTTCCCCATTGATCAGTTTTTTATTCATAGTTCATTCTTACACGATACGTGCCGTTGTCTCCTCGCACCGGTCCGAAAACTCTCCTGAAGACTTTCGGTCTATTACTGCCTTTGGTGTTTATATCTCTTTTAACTTGTACCAAACCCAACATAGGTTGAAACTAATTAGTCTGGACCTGTGCACTAGACCAAAACGACTTGGAAAGTTGGAATACTTTATTAGGACCTAACGCTCAGGGCTCATATACTCTTTATTAAGGTTTTCATTAAGTCTTTGTTCATAACTATTTGCAATGTGGCGTCTGAGGACTTTAGGTATACCGACTTATATAATTAATATAATGTATGTAAAAGGTGTGCCTTTTTTCCACGGGGAGACGCGACTACAGTACGCCACATTTTACGATCCTTGCATACCCCTTTTGCTTACATATCGCTGACTGTAGGCAATAGGGATGATGACAAAAAAGATCTTTTTACCCGACTGCCGAAGGAGGGTAATGTGTTTATCAGTCTATGTATGTATGTATGTTTGTTCCTATGTGGCGTTCTAGAGACCAAACGTGTTGGCCGATTTTGATGTTTCTTACGTCAATCGATTCGTCTTAACCCTGCGAGTGTCACTGGCTACATTAAAATTGAAAAAAAGAAAAATGGCGGATTTTGGGCGCCATATTGTGGGGAACTAATTTTTTTTTCTTCCAAACCCATCGTGTGGGGTATCAAAATAAAGGATTTTAAGAGGCGATTTCAAAAATATATAACACTTATATGTTAAAATGTACCTAAATCTAAAAAAAATAACTAAAAAGTTATAAATAAAAAAAGTTAATTAAATAAATCAAAAAACCCGACTGCTTGAAAAGCAAACTAAAAAGACGTAAACAAGTAGAAAACCATGCTGTGCAGTCGGAGCATACGTATTCGCGAGCTGGCTGACCAAAACTATTAAACTATTTTTATTAGTCTGTCAGTTAGATTACCTAACAAGTAAAATTTAAAAATTTAAAAAACCCCCGACACATTTATCTTGCGAAAACATCCCGATTCAAACAGTAAAACGCCCATAACTTTTGAACGGCTGAACCGTTTTTTTTTAAACATAGCTAAGAACACTCTCGACACAATCACCTTTCCAACAAAAAAAACTAAATCAAAATCGGTTCATCCGTTGAGGCGCTATGATGCCACAGACAGACACACAGATACACAGATACACAGATACACAGATACACAGACACACAGATACACAGATACACAGATACACAGATACACAGATACACAGATACACAGCAACACACCTCAAACTTATAACACCCCTCTTTTTCCGTCGGGGGTTAAAAATATTACCTCGCTACGCTTAGGATTCTACTCTAGAATCAAACAATCGCTCTCGCCATTATTTTTGTCCCTTGTGACACAATGTACTATTATTTAACCAACGCACCCACTAAATACTCTTCTTTGATTGGCTAGTCAGATAATAGCTGCTATGTAATCAATATTCATACAGCCACATCTGGTACATGGAGTACCGACCTCAATCTTTTCTCTTCGTAGTGTTTTTTTTTTGGAAGTCTGTTTGTTTTTTTTTTTTTGTTAAAAGGTTAAGATCTATAATGTACAAAGTTATGCCAGAATAGATTACCCGAATAACATAAAACTTGAACATAACCGGTGAAATGAGTGTACCAGGGTGAACTGACACATCTGCGTGCCCCTTTAGAGCATACCGGCGTGATGTTATGTCATAAAAATTGCTTAAAAAATAAACAGACATTCGACATACGATTGCAGCAATCCCGAGAGATTTTCGGTTATATATTGAAGAGTTCTGTTGTATATCGCCGAAGTTCTTCATCAGATCTTCATCAAATTTAAATGGGACCACCTGAGCCTCCAGAGTTTCATCATCATCATTAGCCTATTCATATTCCCACTGCTGAGATGCAGGTTTTCTCTCTGAGAGAGAGGGAATGGACCTTAATCCACCACGCGGGCCCAGTGCGGGTTGGTGGATGTCACATGTCTTTGAATTTTTGGTTCTAGGACATGCCGGTTTCCTCACGTTGTTTTCCTTCACCGTTTTCAGAGCAGTGGTGATGAAGTAAATTACGCAAAGTAAAGCGCCTGCCTGGCTTCGAACCCACGACCTACGACTCGAAAGTCGAGGCCGTTTCTACTGGGCCACCACTGCTTTTAGCCAGCAGAGCACCAGCTTTCAAATTAAAAAAGAATGAAACATCAAAAATTCGTTCACATAGTTAAAAGTTAAAGGTGACAAACATTAAAAAACATAAACAATCGAATTGAGAACCACCTCCTTTATGCAGTCGGTTAAAAATGGGAAAAGACTAGATGACGTATAAATAAAATATCTATGTCAAAGACCTAAAAAAGAACTAGTATTTTTTTCCTTCAAATTGAACCAAATAAGATTTCGCCGATACTAAATTCTCTTGGGCATCGAGACCTTAATAATTCAAGAGTAAGACCAGATGAAAATCAAAGAAACCTTGTAACACAGACAGATTTTTCTCAAAACGTAACATGCCTAATAGGATTTGAATTCTAAGAATAAATATATCTGTGAAATTTGTGACTGCCTCGATGGTCTTGTGGTCTCAAGCGCTACTGCTAAGCGTGAGGTTCTGGGTTGAATGCCCGAGTCAGGCTAAGTGTTATTAGGGTTATGCATCTGGCATTTCTCAGTAGCAGCAATAGTTTTTTTTTTTTTAAGTAGAACCCATCCAATGATTAAGCGGAACGGCGTTTCTGACTTATACTGACTAAAACCCTCCCGTGTTCCTTCAGTTGCCAGGGCCGCGGTATCTTATCTTAACTTGTGGAGGGGCCGAGAAACAACTCGGACACTTAGACCCATTGGGATCTATTGTGGTCCCCTAGATACCTTACTCCTCCCCAATTTCGTTGAAAACTCTTTTCATGAATTTTACAACGAGACTGGGAGATATGAGCCTATAGTCTTTTGGTCTTTGATATCCAGCCCCTAAGAGACTCATTCGCTTACCAGCCAGTGCATCGCATGTGCAAAGAAGGTGCTCCATGCGTTCCGTATGTTCCCCACACAACCTGCACATGGGTGTCGCGGTTAGACCCATCTTCATGAGCATGTCGTTGGTTCCAAAGTGCCCAGTAAAGGCCCCAAGCAGGTAGCGGATTTGCCCCCTGCTCATGTTCCAAATGCATTCCCGGGCTTTGAACGTAGAGCCTAGGAATTTCTTGGAGTGTTGTAGACCGGTGCTAGATAGCCAATGAGTTCGCTGTCTGTGATCTGCAAACTCCCTAAATGCGGCTTTTACGAGGCACGTCGAGATGCCTACACATGGTTCTGGACCCACAAAGTCATTTGCTGAGCCCTCTCTTGCCAGCTCATCTGCCACTTCGTTACCATGGATTCCTTTGTGCCCAGGGACCCACATCAGTCTTACCCTATTGTGCTTCCCAAGACTGTTTAGGGTTTGGACAGCATCCAGAATAAGGCCGGAGTCCACTTTGTAGGATGCCATGGCTTTGATTGCAGCCTGACTGTCACTAAGAATATATATGGATTTACCTTTGGTTCCTCTATCTATATTCTCTTGAGCACAGGTTATTATGGCATAAGTTTCTGCTTGGAATACAGTTGCATCTTCCCTAGGCTTTTGCTACATTTGTAACCTTTTGCGTATATTCCCGCCCCTGTACCTGATTCCATTTTGGATCCATCAGTGTACCACACCAGACTGTCTTGTTCTGGTGGATCCCGACGCCCATTGCGTCTCCTGCGGTGGCTAGGGGCGTGAGCGCATCTCCTTTGCGTCTCCCTCACGTGTTCCGACTCCTTCTTCGCGAGCATTACTGCTTCGCAGAAGGAGGTGCCAGCTTTCCTATAGCTCTCGCTCCGTACCATAGCTGGACGCGAGAGGTCGCCACCGCTGTTCGCCTCCACGAGGACACGGCGCTGCTCCGCCCAAGCAGAGCAGACCTCCACCGTGTTCTCCGGGTGATCCACACAATTGTGACACCCTTCCTTTCCCTTGTTGTCATCTGTCCATCTCGCAACCAGACGACCAATATTCCTTCTACCAGTACTTGGACGCCACTCGGTCATTACCACATCTTGGCATGTGTTCTGTCAAACTCCATTTGAGTTCCATAACGCGCTTTTCGATATCGGAGACCTTCGTCCTTACTTACGCCTTCAGATCTTGATTTTAGGGATAGGTACTCCTGAATAACTCTTCAAGGAACCGAGCCGTGTGGTTTTGTAACACAAACGGTACGTTTTTCGAACCGTTATTTAATTATGCACAAAAGATTCCTCTCAATACTATTCCAATCGAACGGATTCTCAAGTATACCAGGTTTTTTACTTTTATTCCTCAAGTTACACGTAACTAAGTTGGATACTTAGAAGGAACGTTTCAATGGAAATTCTTCACGGATTTTCAGCTGAATCTGTTCAAAAAGAAAACCTGAAACGAATTGAATTACGCAGGGAAAGTTTTTTTATTTTATTTGATGCTGGTTTTGTTACGTTGATCAAAATAAGTGGATAAAGCACTATTTTTTAACCTCCAACGAAAAAGACGGCTGTTATAATTTTGACGTGTGTTGCTGTGTCCGGTTCATCCTAAACGGATGAACCGATTTTGAATTCGTTTTTATTTTGTTTGAAAGGTCACTTAGTCGAGAGTGTTCTTAGCTATGTTTTATTAAAATCGGTTCAGCCTTTCAAAAGTTATCCGCATTTTACTCTTTGAATCTGGGTTTTTTCGCAAGATATCGTGTCATAATTCCGTGATTCGATAAATTGCCGATTGAAGCGTGTCTACTACTGGGTACATTATAATGAAGTTTAAATTTTCTTGGTATTCGGGTAATCTATTTGGCAATATAGGTACCTACCTAAATAGAACTTGCCTATTTAGATACCACAGCTAAAAAATGATAAATAAAAAGTTGTTTTATTGCTTAATAGCTTTTATCAGCTTCTTTGAACGCGTGAAAGCTGATAATTTTTCCACCGGCGGGTAGTTTTCGATAGAATTGAATAATTTGATTCAGCCTAGCCCTTTCCATCATCGGGCTACAACACGTATGATGATCCGCCATCAGTACATGGTGGACGTCCCACTCATATGCACTAAACGTTTTGGGCTAATCTAAGGAGTGGAATCCCTGTTGGATTCTGTGTTTCCTGATAGCTATTACCTAGGGCTCTTTAAGTTAAGAGTGAATAGGCTACTTTTAGACAAGCGTGCTTCATCGTCGACTGACATATACCATCAGTTGTGATAGTTGTAAAACGTGAATCTATCAGATAATTTTAAATCAGTCTATCAACTTATGGCGAAATGTGTCCTTGTGCTAATATTTTATTTATCTACTACGGTTTCGTTATATTCGAATTACAAAATTGACAGCGGTTTCATTATGATACCCGTAACGACATCGGGTTGCATTATGCGAATCGTCATAAATTCTAAAACACAAGCAAAGAGATTCTGAACATACAGCCAGGTACCTATAATACTACTTCGAAATTGAGACAATGTAAATGATGTTTTTGAAAATGGAACAAGTTTAGAACAAAAGTATCGTATACTATTTGGCTGGTGCGGCTACAAGATCTTTGCCTTATACCTAATAAAGACTAAATAAAAAAATAAAAATAAAGTGGACGCGGGCAAAATTTCTGAGTGAAATTTTATTCCAAATTTTATTAAAAATGTCTTCAACATCAAATGATATTGAAAATACTAATCTGGTGGAGATATAACAAATAGAGCAGTTGCGGCTACAAATAATTTACTACCAGAAAAATCAAGACATGTATATGAGAAATGAAATACTTAAACACACTTCCTGAAATACGTATTTGTCTATATCTGTATTTTATTCCTTCCTTCGTAGATAAAATCTTGTATGCAACTGTACGTTATTGGTCTTTTAATAACTCGTGCCCACCTATTTCGGTACGCGCAATTAAGGTTCAAAAGTGCAGTAACACTGTACCAAACAGCAGTGGCAATTCTTTTTTAGGCAGAAGAATTTCAACTTTTAACGCATAATATGTATGTATGTTTACTTTAATTTATATGCAACATATTTAACTAGTTGTGGATAATTTAACTAATTTTTTGAAAGTAAGACTGTACTTTTGACCTTTGACTGTACTGGTCCAGATGAGACAGATGGTCATAAAAATATTATTATTTTGAATGTTATGGAATTTATTATTTTTCAACACACTTGCTCATAAAGTGGCTCTAATTTCACCGCAATTTGGCACATAATGACACCTGTTATCAAACTGTGACTTTTTCATTACTATTATTCACAAGTGAGATAAAGAGTTTTTTTTATTTTTATTTATTGGTTGAGTTGCTTTGTTCTTAAAAAGTTTCTATACAAAAAAGATCGTGTTCAATAGTAAAAATGCATCACATTTCATGCAACTTCGTATTTAAATAGATAATTTCAAGTTGTACGTGTTTATTAAATAAAACTTTCACTTAAATATAACTTTTGTTTTTGTCTGTAATAAAGAAAACTTGAAATTCCCCATTTTGTACGAGCCTAAAACGCTATTCGCGAGAAGCCTAAAAAAAGATAACTCATTATTTTTAGTCTATGGCCGATCGCCATTGTTAGATGCGCGCGCATAGGAAAACTGATTAATTTTGCCCGCCATTGCGAAAAAAAATCCACAACTCGTTTTCACTGTTGGAAATGATTTTTAGTATTATTTTCTTCACAAGTGTGTTGAAAAACGTCGTATGTTACACGTGACTCACTTAAGACCCTCACCTAACGGCTCGGGTCTCAATGGCGCCTCAGCGGTAATCACCAACATTACACACTTGTACCACAATGTACTATTAGTTAGCAGTCTTTAAGGACTGACTCAAATACGGTTGACGAAACAAGGCTTTATTTTAAAATTAATTATTATAAACTAACAATTAAATTAATGATAGACGTAAACACATTCTTCAGCTACAGCATAATGTAACTTTTATTTACTATGAGATATAAGAATACTCACTTTCTTCGCGCACGTTTCAAGGCGAGACAGTCCATAGAGTGATTAGCAGCCCAAGGAAAAGTAGAAGGCACTAGACCTCGTGGTAGGTCATGCGTTGGACCGACCAGATCAAGTCTGCTGTGGGCGGTCCCATGCACGAATGTACCCGGATGACTTCTAATCGGGCAAGGTGGCGAGACATTGTGAGACGCATTACATCTGTCGCATATTCTATCAATGCTTCATGACGACCACGACCGCTCTGTCAAGAGCGTAACGACTAAGAGGAAGATAAGAAAGTGTTTACACCAATTTTTATTTACAGAACGAAACTATTTCGATAACAATAAGTTCCTTTAATCCTTACAACAAATCGTAACAATTTTACTTAACATACAAACTATAGTAAAAAATTATACGTATTACATCTATGCTACTAAAGATCAAATTAGGATATCACGCCAAACTAACATCTGACGCAAATGCAGATCAAATAATCCTAATCCATCACGATTTTATGCAGTCACACACTAAGACTACACAAATGTAGAACTCTTGCTAAAAATAGTATCTTTTTTTCGTAAAAAAACAAACAAATTTTATCTTTTTATAGTATAAAGTGTATTCTTTTTGTAAAATCTGTGTAATTTTTTAGCTAAGTGTTTCCGAACTGTCCTTTTTTTCAACTGTGCTCCTTGTTTTGTTTTTTTACATTTAATTTTCGGTGGAGTTTTTTCTAAACTATGAATTCTCTTTCCATGCTTTCTCCTTCAAACATGGTAGGTAGAAGAGGTTGTATATGAAAGAAATAGAGAATTTTACGATAAAAACGGCGAAATGCTTTTGGAGATTCGCTTTTATTCACTTTTTTTTTCAATATTATTAAGATGCTTAAAATTTTTCAGTGAGCCCGCTTGGTTTCAGCTGAAAAGCTTAAACATTTTTGTAAATATTTGCTGCGCAAAAAGACACAAAAAAATAGCTTTTACAAATAATTTTATAGTAAAAACACAAAATTTTTACTTATTCTAAATCCCACCCGAGACGTGGAATAGCATAAACTTTTATTAAAATTCACAAACAATAAGTTGATTCAAGTTTTGTTATTGATTTTCACGGTTTTATCACAACAAATCAATTTTAGATATAGACAAGTAGTAAATAGGAAAATAGAATAGCTTAGCACTTAACACCCAAAACAAATTATTTGAATTTTATAATTAGAAGTTTTGTAAAATAGCTACACAAATGACATAGTGTGAGATTTCAAAAAGATAAATATAACTGTTATTATTAATAAAAGATAATTCATTAGGCATTTTCTTTTATTTTATTATTATTTTTGTAATCTCGCACTATTCTTATGAATATAAAATTTAAAATATAAAATTTTAATTAAATAGTCTAATGCTATAGCATAAAACTCCTTTTCAGCTATCAATACTTTTTATGAAATCCATGAAATCTGAAAAATACTGTAGTTTTAGAACAAAATAGCCTAGAATAGCTATAGTTTAAATTGCTTATATTGCAAAAGTATTTTATAAATTTTTTGTAAAAGGTCGTATCGAAAACATTTTTCTCTTGATCTTTTAAAAAATCTTAAAATTATCCCCGTAGTAATTAATTAACTCATTTCATACAAAAAGTGGAAGGTTTGTAAAAAATTCAAACAGGTGTTTCTTAGTAAAACAGAAATACCATTTTTTTAAATGAAGCTCCAGTACAAATCTTGCATGAACCCCTTTGATTTTTGTGACGTCACCCCGCAAAACGAAAAAATTAAAAAGTATGACTTCTTTTTCTTCAGAAACAACATAAATAATGTAAAATCATGTTTTTCTTTCTTTTATAATAATATATAATCGTGTACAAGAAAAATCAGGTAGGGAATTAATTTAAAAAAGAAATCATACTTTTAATTTATTTGAAAACTACTTTTAAGAGAAAATTTTACACGTGTGCACGATCAATGGGCTGGAATTTTGATAAAAACACTTGAAAGAAGAAAGACAAACGGTTATATTTGTTCTCAAAACATTATCAAGTAAAGTTTTTTTCAATATCTCCTTATTTTCTTTTTTTATTTCGTCAAATTTTTTTGATTATTATAATTTAAAAAAAAAATTTTTTTTCCAAATTTTTTATTTTTTGGCCTGTCTCTACTATCCCATTGTTGGTCAAGGGCCTAAGAAAAAATGTAAAAAAAAAATTGTTTTTATCAAAATCCCGTCCGCACCCCGCTTGTCTATGGCGCCAAGCGTTACAAACGCTTTAAGTGTCTGATTTGTGCTGACAGATGGCGTTTCTGCAGAACCGCTCCATCTCGCTGGTGGATATGTACATCGATAATTCTGAGCCATCGGAGAACGTCGGCCAGATCCACTTCAGCCTGGAGTACGACTTCCAGAACACTACTTTGATACTGAGAATCATCCAGGTATGTATATATTTCAGGTATTTCGACGTCTTATTTCTAGGAAAGTCTACTTAAGTATCCATAGTGTAACAGCCAAAAAAAAACTGACCTAAACACCAACTTTTTTTTTGGGATTTCATGGTTGTTTCTATCATAGTAGACGACACGGTTGGCGGTGTGGTTGAGCGATCGGCTGCTGCACTGCGTGTCACGGGTTCGATTCCCGCACGGAACAAATATTTGTATGGCCTACTGATAATAGTGCCGAATCTTGTGTATGTTTGTAAACGCACCCACGATACAGGCAGAAATTCCTAGTGTGGAGCAAAGTTTTTTGGAAAAAATAAATGTGTAGTTAAG
The DNA here is from genome assembly GCA_964057195.1 of Orthosia cruda. NCBI lineage: Eukaryota > Metazoa > Arthropoda > Insecta > Lepidoptera > Noctuidae > Orthosia > Orthosia cruda. Next base: position 8,632,344 of record OZ059852.1, on the reverse strand, counting down.
TTATTTCCCTTTTTAGTAATTGCATATTTCTATTATACCTTGCCTTTATATCATTTATTTTTAAATTGACCTTTTTAGGTACCTAGATATGTAATATATTTTTAACTCCTTAAATTTTGAGTTGAGATGCACGGTTATTGACAAATGCGTGCACTGACTGGACAGGTCCACTCAATCTGGCTGGTTCTTGCCTCAAAAGACCATTTCAGACATCAATCTACATGGTCTTCACATGATCTAACCATGATTTTGTCTGGACTTTAAAAGAGAGAGTCTCTGAGTTTGTTTCGGGCTTTCTTCGCAGAGTAGACACATCGTAGACCTCAAAAAAATATGATCGATAGGTATGTAAAAGTGTTAGTACAAACTAACTTACAGAAATAAAATCATTTAACAATTTCAACCAACGATACGAGTTTAATTTTCCTCCTTGGTTATATTTTTTGAAATAAAAATACTATACCATTCTGTATGATATGACTTACAAAATGAATCTACTGTAGTTCGATTCTGGCATTATCAATATCAAAATAAAGATAATTCTTTATCAAAAAATAAACCCAATAACAAGAATTCAAGGTTGCATTTTCCACGAATTGATGCAATTTGCAGCCTTATATTAAAATCGTCACCATTTATGACATGAACCTGATAAAAAAAAACAACATACATATATCAAGAAAAATTAAAGAAATAAAATACAAGAAAAAAATATATATATACGTTCTGGAGAAGGCCTATACCCGAATAGGGGTTCCTATACAAGAAAAATAAAATTGTAAAAGTGTAAAGTGCAAAAAAAAAGTGAAAAATGAAATATACTAAATATATAGGTACACACATACTGTTAACTCTAAGGATCGGCAATAATAAAGGCTTTTAATTTTTATTTATTTACATATATAAAGAAGGAATATAGCCACGAACATGAATGACGATCATAATATCCATCTTTGCTTTGAAAACATTAACTTCAAAACAAAAAAACTTAACTAGAGGATAAAAGCCTTTAGAAACCTCAATTGTTAAACTCTTACTAAATCTAAATGATAATAAATAAGATTAACATTAAAATCTCCAAGTTTAACGTATAAACAAATATTTTTATTTTACTCCTTCATAATGGCCCTATTGATTTTCATTATAGTATGTTCGTCAATTGTTTGAACCAATAACAATCTTGTATTGTATATTATACCATCACGAATGCTTGTGGTAATTGCATAGCAAATATGTATCTGTATGGAAAAATCTATTGTGCTCATATTTGCCATTCATGGTCTTGGTTTGACTTTGTTTTAGTTAGTGTTTGGCAGGGCCTCTTGATTTTAGTAGGTAGTTTTATTTGAATCGAACCAGATAAATATACTAAAAATTCTAATCTCGGCAATGATATTTGATTCAGTTTGTGTTGCCTGATAAACTACAACAAAAAAAATAGATTCCCATTCACTAACCAGCAAGTATTCCAAATTAAAAAATAAAACAACCTAAAACAAAAACTTTTTAACAAAAAAATACAGCCGACTTCCAAAAACTAAAAACTCTTTAAAGTGAATAATAATTTCAATATCGGAAGTCGGTGTTCCTGTTTTCGTTTATTCGTTTTTTGACATCGTCTTCCGAAATTGAAGTTATTTTTCACTTTGAAGTGTTTTTAACCGACTTCATTATTTTTGGAAGTCGGTTGTATTTTTTGCTAATCCGTTTGTTTACATGTGACGGAGATATGTTCCAAAAAAAAAATTGAAACGTCCGAGTTGAGAACCTCCTCCTTTTTGGGTATTCGATTAAAAAGTATCAAACGTTTACTAAAGACTTTAACGAAACTAATGGTAACAGCCTAAATATTTACTGATAATCAAGTTCAAATCCGATGCAGGGGTTAAATACATATTTGCTTATTTATTTTATAATATATAAAAGAAGAAACTGGCTGATCGATCAACGCACAGCCAAAACCGCTTGGCCCAGAAACACGAAATTTAGCAGGAAGGTTCCTCAAGTGACGTAAGTGAGCACTTAGAAACGATTTTTGGGAAATCCACCCTTACGGGGGTTAAAAGGAGTGTGTAAAGCCAATTCCTTCGCTTATTATTCTTGAAATTTGGCACAAATAGTAATCTAAGTAAATGATAATTTTATAATAAAGAAGAACAGTCGGTCTTTAAAAACCACGACCATTATTTAGAACCGTGTCATTATTACATCAAACACATAGCAATTTCAAACTAAAGGCATCTCAACTCAATACAGTTAAAAATACGTCTAGAAAAAAAAGAAGAAAGGCTAGGCAGCTAGATCAAATAACGATCCCAATGTAACCAAAGTCCAAAAGTAATCAATCTTAACGAAAACCTTTTTCCAAAAAAATACAACCGACTTCCAAAAAATTAAAAATAATTTCAATTTCGGAAGTCGGTGTTCCTGTTTTCGTTTCTTCGTTTTTTGAAACCGCCTTCCGAAATTGAAATAATTTTTCATTTTGTAGTGTTTTTATTTGGAAGTCGGTTGTATTTTTTTGTAAAAATCATTTTTATTTTTCACTTTGAGTGGTACATAATGGGCAAGTTCTATAGTAAGGTACCTACAATGCCCACAGTGATGTTAGAATAGATTACCCGAATAACACGTACCAGGGTGAACAGTACACAAAGAATTTTGCAAACCCGTTTATATATGACGAATTTGTGCCCGAAAATACATTTAAAAAAATAAAGGAAAAATTTGAATTCGAATTGAGAACCTGCTCCTTTATGGGAAGTCTGTTAAAAACTTCTCGTACTAAAAATCCTCCTTCATCAACTATTAACGCCAACCACAGGTTAACCATCTCAATATTCTTCCAGGGCAAGGAACTCCCCGCCAAGGACTTGAGCGGCACCTCAGACCCTTACGTACGCGTGACCCTGCTACCAGACAAGAAGCATCGCCTGGAGACGAAGATCAAGAGACGCACGCTCAACCCGAGGTGGAACGAGACCTTCTACTTTGAAGGGTTCCCGATACAGAAGCTGCAGAGTCGGGTAAGAGTTGATGGGATTTTGTTTTATCTTTTCTGGCATATAACTAAATTATCTTTATCTATCTATATATATAAAACAAAGTCGTGTTAGTTACACCGCTTATAACTCAAGAACGGCTGGACCAATTTTTATGATTTTTGTTATTTTGTATTTATCTTCGTCCTGAATAGGATAATAAGTAATAAAATATCGATAAAAAACATTTTCCCATACATTTTGCGAACCTAGCGCCATCTCTGATACATGATAGAAACAAAGCACAGACAAAAATGATAATGGCGTTGCATACTGGTTCCGATATTGCCAGTAGATGGCGTTGTCGATTATTCTGAAATTCAAAATAAAGTCGGGCTAGTTACACCATTTTGCCATACATTTGTTTGAAGTGGAACGAAATTCGCCGGGACGGCTTGTATCATATAAATATATTTTTGTATCTATCTTTGAGTTTAATGCCTCTTTGGAATCTGTGATACAAGGACCTTATCATGACGTCTCAGAAATATCATGATGCGGCCGTTAAAAAGGGACAGATGTATACAAGTCATTTATATCAGTCCCTTACGCACACTCGAAATAACCTTACTCTGAGAGCTCTAGTAGGGCCCGACTAGCTTCTGCCAGCGGCTTCGCCCGCGTGAACTCGTATTTTTACATCGTTCTCACGTAAATGTATTTTGCCAACAAGAAAGAGAGTGTGGTGATTTTTGTCCGTTCTTCTCCATAACAAACTACATTGCCGAATGGACCGTCCATTATTACATTTAAATTTAAATTTTTGACGTTCATTATTATTACAGAATCAATTATTATTACATTTAAATTTAAATTTTTGACGTTCAAAGTGCCGCTTAATGGCCTAATTAAATAAAGAAACTTTGATTTTGATTTTGAATGTCGAAAGTTATCCCAAAGGAACATATTCCCGGCATGAAAAGTATCCTATGTGCTATACTATAATCTATCTCTGTGCCAAATATCATCCAGATCCGTCCAGCTGTCGTCCGGTAAAGAAGTAAAAAAAATACAAACAAACTCACAAACTTTCGCCTTTTTAATATTAGAGTGATTATTGCAATAATTTATTAATACTCTGAAGATTGTGGTATAAAATCAGATGCAACGCTGCTTCTAAAATCCATGATATTTGATACTCTTCATAAAAATAAGTAGAGCCCCAGTTGGTTATTTACTTTCAAAAACACTCAACAAATTTTGTGATTTTGTGCAGTCAGTATCTCGTTCTAATTAATACACTAAACATCAAAATGAAGGATAGTATATATGACACATACATTTGTTATTTTAATCTACAAGTAAAATTTCAAAATTTATAAAACTCCCCGACACATTTTATCTTGCGAAAACATCCCGATTCAAACAGTAAAATGCCTATAACTTTTGAACGGCTGAACCGATTTTATTTAAACATAGCTAAGAATACTCTCGACACAATCACCTTTCAAACAAAACAAAAATCAAAACCGGTTCATCTGTTGAGGCGCTATGATGCCACAGACAGACACACAGATACACAGACACACAGATACACATCAACACATGTCAAACTTATAACACCCCTCTTTTTCCGTCGGGGGTTAAAAATATTATTTCATATCTTCACTGTATCATTTTCTTTAATGATAATCTGTGGAAACGTCGTGGATTGTACATTCACCTATTCTCAATTTAATTGTACCTTCTGATTTCACATAATATGTACAATTGTTAGTTTTCAAAAGTAAATCATCATCATCATATCAGCCGAAAGACGTCCACTGCTGGACATAGGCCTCCCCCAAGCGTCGCTACATTGACCGGTCCCGTGCGTCTCGCAACCAGCGGATCACTGCAACCTTCAACAGGAAATCGGTCCACCTGGTGGGAGGCATCCCAACGCAAGTCTTCCGGTTCGCGGTCGCCACTCCAGAACCTTTCGGCCCCATCGGCCATCCGTTCTGCGAGCAATGTGCCCTGCCCACTGCCACTTAAGTTTGGCAATTCTTCGGGCTATGTCGGTAACCCTGGTTCTCTTGCGGATCTCTGCATTTCTGATTCAATCACGCAAGGAAACTTCGAGCATAGCCCTCTCCATTGCGCTTTGAGTGACTGTAAGCTTTCTGATGAGGGCCCTTTATAACCAACCCTGTCTAAAAAGTAAGAGTAATAAACTAAAATACAAAAATTACATTTGACCCCATAGACAAAACATAAAATTCAGCCTTAACTAACCTAATGTTCGGGTACTACCCAGTCTAGCCTATTACATGACAAAACATTTAAAAGTTCATTTGAAATATTGCCTCTAAACGATGACTGTGTACAAAATAATTAAAACACCAATAAAGCATAGGGAAGCAGTAGGGTTGCCAAATATACTACGGGTGTTTATTAAAGTATCTTACTGTATTTGTACTTATAGTAGTCCAATCTATACTAATATTATAAAGAGGTAAAGTTTGTAAGGGGTAATCAAAATACAAGATGTACCGAACCGATTTTGAAAATTCTTTTACCAGTACAGCTACATTATTTCAGAGTATCATAGGCTATAAAATATTTGCAAAAAAAATAGAGATCCTTATGAAAATTGCAATCATGTAACCCAAGATATCAAAATGTTGCATATAAAATTCATTCTTTGGCGTGCGCTGAGAAAACTATTGATGATAGATAAAAATTATTAGGTAGGTAGGGTAGGGTAGGTAGGGTAGGCAGGGAAGGCAGGTTAGGCATGGTAGGCAGATAGGGTAGGGTAGGTAGGTAGGTAGCCAGTTGACGTGAGACAAGCCGCGTGGGTCAGCTAGTTTACTATATTTTCACACAAGGCAACACTAAACACCGTTTGTTACATCGTTTGTGTGAATGAAATTGCTGCATAAAAGTAGTTGCTTAAGTTCTTTTGTCTTTCGAAAGTTTAACTTAATTTGAGTCTCTCTCACATTTTATAAAAACTCTCTTAGAAAATGTCCCACTATCAGAGTGATAATTTATAAATTAAGTAGCGGACGCTTTGCGATTTCACCCGCGAAGTTCCTGTTCCCGTGGGAATACAGGGAAGGGATAAAAAGTAGCCTATGTCACACGGGGATAACGTAGCTTCCCAACGGTGAATGAATTTTTGAAATCGGTCCAGTAGTTTTTAAGTTTATTCGTTACATACAAATATACAAATCTTTCCTCTTTATAATATTAGTATAGATATAGATAACATGTTTCCGAAACATAGCTCAAATAAATATCTTTAATCGGTCCCTCATTGTTGAGGATCGTAGTCATTGTCTGCTTCTATCGACTCCGGTCCAAAGTTGCCATCACCACTTGCTGAGACTTGCTTGATGATGTAGCTTCCTTCACTTGGTCAGACCATCGTGTTGACGACCGGCCTCGTGCTCTCTTTCCTTCGGTATTGCCAACAATTACCAGGTTTTCAAGGCATTTCACTTCGCATTATGTGTTTTTTTTATTTCATCATCATCATCATCTGCCTAGCCTTTTCCCAACTATATTGGGGTCGGCATTCAGTCTAACCGGATTCAGCTGAGTACCAGTGTTTTACATGGAGCGACTGCCTATCTGACCTCCACAACCCAGTAACTGGGTAACAGCGGTACCCCTTGGCTAGACTGGTGTCAGATCTCATGCTTCTGACTACTCGTAACGACTGTCAAAGATCTTCAAATGACAGCCGGGACCAACAGCTTAACGTGCTTTCCGAGGCACGGGGGAAACTCGGTATGTTGAAATGGTCACCCATCCACGGTCCGACCTCGTCAAGCGTTGCTTAACCTTGTTAACGTGTTTATGTGTTTTTTTTTATTTATTTAATATAATATTGGTACATATTTTCAAAACACCTGGAGTAGACATCTGGTTTTTGGTAACCGAAATGAAAATCTCCTATATTTCTCTTGAAAATTTCTGCCAACCCTAAGGTGCCGAGCCTCTGACTCCAAATTGATATAAATTGACATTTTACCACTGTGCGTGACGACGAACCGTGAACCTTTGGAGAATAGTAATAGCCATTCTTAGTTAACGTGTTTAATTAAATTCGAATGGCATATTTTTCTTCGTTATTTAGAAACGGAGAGAACAATAAAAAGTGTCAAATGGTTGTTATGCGTGCGATGCTTTTGAACACCACCAATATTGTGTTGCTCTTTCATTTGTTTCGAATTTATTTAGAGTACGTGCTGCAAATTCTGATATAGTTAACTCAATCAGCAGATCAACAATATTTGAGATTTTGAAAAATAGTCAGTCGATATCCAAGGGTATAAGTCAAAAGAATGAATAGGTTGCTTCTAGGCAAGCATGCTTCACCTTCAACCAAATCATCGGCTTACCAACAGGTGAGATAGTGGTCAAACGCGAGCCAAGAGACGGAGGTCAGATTAGCAGTCACTCTATTCAAAATACTATGTATGTATCTATGTATTCCTCTACATCCAGTAAGACTAGAAATAAAATACAAAATCTTTTATTAATTCCTTACAACACTTAAATCATGGTTGAACTCAAACTCTGTTTAAATTATGTTAGTATGTTAGAAAAATAAATAAAAAACTTAACTTAATATTTGTTAGTGTTGTGTGTTAGTATTTCCGCTGTCTGTGATTTCCGTGTAGGACCGCCTCTGGCGGTAAAAGCCTCCTCCAAATGCTTCCATTCTTCTCTAAGTCTGGCTGGTCCGGCCCAAAGGTTACCTGCCGTTTTGACTTTGTCGTCTTTCCATCGTTTAAAAGGCCTACCTCTTTTCCTTTTAAAGGTTCTGGGGGTCCAGTTTGTTATGATGTGGGCCCATCGTTGTGGATCCAGCCTTTTTTTGTTTTTTATACGCTTTTAGCTCGCGCTTGCCGGTATCTCACCGTAAGCGATGTTGTGGTCTACGGTGAATCACACTTGCCTAGAAAAACCTTTTCACATTTTACTTAAAGACCCCTAGATTGTAGCTATCCGGAAACACAGACTTCGGCAGAGAAGTCCACTCCTTATCTGTACGCACAATAAAAGTGTTTCCTAAACGTTTTGTGCGTATGGGTGGGAATCGGTGGGATGTCCACCATGTACCGATGGCGCATCGCCGTACGTCTGGTAGTCCGATGATGAAACGGGCTCGGTGGAATTAGATCATGCAACTCCATCGCACACTCGCCGAAATTAACCGATAAAAAACCGACAAGCTGTCAACTCGGCGACGATGTTCAAGTCTCTGGAGCTTTGGGACCAGTGCTTCATCGACGATGAGCCTCTTGGCCCGCTTTTCGATCGACTCTAGTGTATCAAGCTGGTATTTGGCAGATCCGTCCCAGAGATGAGATCAGTACTCCATGCATGATCGAACTTGCATCTGTAAAAGTCCTGCCCATCTCACTTTTAATTTGAGTATCTGTTTAAATCACGTTCTTAGATTTCGTTATTTTCTATATCAACGAGGTTTTCACTCATTAGACTAGAAACAGACCGTTAAATATTTGAGAGAGGTCTATATCGATGAAGATGCCTCTATTATTCTGCGAGCTAAACGCTGTAAAACCTGACATTAGTAGGTCAATCGACAGATCCGAATTCGGAAACTTGAAACTGTGACACGTTCCATTCTATATGTCGAAATGTGTGACGTCTGACTGCCTAACATGAAATCTCCATTATCGTCGAAGCCAAGATATTTTCAGGTTGAAAGCCATGCACTAGGTATAAGTTTCTTTCGTACTTCTACGAGTTGCATTTTTTTAGACCTATGGTTCTCAGTTGCGATTGCAACTATAATTTATTTTAGTTGTATGTAATGTGATTATTTCTATAGTCGTGACAGTCTAAGAAGTCAGATTTGATAGCTATAAAAATACTTTATATATTATGTCGCATCAAGGATGGCCGATAGATGCAAACCATCGGGAAGTCAGGATGGAAGGTTAAGACATCGTGTGTGGGCAGGTCGGTGGGTACAATCCGTACAATCTGTGTGAAAATTAAATCAGACAGATTATTTTATACACTGAGTTTATTCAAATAGTCACGACTCACAGTTACTAATATTACGGATCGACATTGATTCTACGACTTCTTAACTCTAAGGCGGTCAGTACTCAACTGCCAAATCCTGCTGTACCTACCACGCAAGTGGTTAGAAAAAGCGCGCCAATGCGTAGTTGTTGTTGATTTGCTCAGGGGCGTGCTTGTGATTTGTTTTGACCCGACATAAAAGTTAAACTTGATGCTTACGAATGATACTGGTGTTAACTACACACTAGCACAACAACTATACACTAGTATGGGTAACATAGTAATTAATTAGTATTAAGAATTCGATTTTTCGTAGACGTTCATACAAAGTTATCGCGTCATGTAAAATGAGAAAAGTCATCGGATTTCTTAGTTTGTCACGATTATAAGCATGTGACAAATGAGAAACGTCATCGGACTTCTTATATTGTCACGATTATATTTTTAAATCATGTCAAAGATTATCGTCGTCAAAGAATCTTTTTCCAACTATTTACGTGAGCTTCCGTTCTTACCGAATACAGCTGAATACCAGCACTTAACATGAAGTGACTGCCTTTCTGACCTACACGAATGGGTAACACGATGGGACTGGACTTCTGACTACCCGTGACGCCTGTCAAAGATTTACGAATGATAACTGGGGCCAGTAGCAGCAGCTTAACGTGCTATTCGATTCAACAATCTCCGTATGCTCACAGAAAATGGCAATACCATATTGTACTGGGATCGGTCCATCATCACTGACAGGACTGTTATGGCTAATAAGCCTGATATAGTGGTGGTGGATCGAATCGAGAGGCGTGCAATGATTGTTGACATAACTGTTCCGCATGAAGGGAACCTCGTGAAAACCGATAAAGATAAGCAAATCAAGTATCTTGACTTGGCTCACGAAATAGTTGACATGCGGGATGTGGACTCAGCAATAATTGTACCAATAGTTGTATCAGCCAATGGTTTAATAGCCACCAGCATCGACCAACACCTTAGGAGGCTCTCATTAGGCGGCTGGATCAGGGGCTTGATTTAGAAAGCAGTACTTCTGGACACGGTTCGTTCGGAGGTTCCTCTCTCTGGATCCCTGACCGCCGGTAGCTTGGACCCTGTTCCCGATACCGGTAGGCCTCTATTTTTTATATCTTTGTATGCTTTATTTTATTTTATTTTATAAAAATATTTAAAAATGTAGATAATAAGAAAGTAATGAATAAAGGACATAATAATAATAAATAGAAAGTCTTGTGGCGGCTTTGGGGCGAGCTGGTGGGCAGTGGTGACCCCACGGACCTGATCTCCAGGAAGAAGTCTTGTTCCTCATCTCTGGCTTGCCTTTATTGGCCGGTTGGAGTGAAAACTGACGGGGACCAGAGCTCTCACCTCTCTCTTGCCTTAATCGGCTGGATTGAGTGGAGATTCGCAAGAACAAACGTGCTCGGAGGAAGGAAGTTAATCCAGTAAGGTGCTGGCAGGGATTTTGACCGTACTTCCAGGATTGTCCGGATAGCCGTGGTATACCTCTTCACTCCTCAAGCACTTCCGGATATGTTGCTCCCTAGGCGCTACGTCACTAAAGTGCTAGCGACCCTTTATGGGGGCGCATGAATTGAGTGTGCAAGTCACCCCCTGCCATTTTATAGCCGTGTAGTTCAACAGTGGTCGGGCAGGGGCCGGTAGTCCTCCTATAGTTTTGAGCAATCTATCCACTAAACCTACAAAATCTATAGCCCAATACATTTTTTCTCTATAATTTGCAATAGTCCTGCACCGACCGGGGATTGCCCTTGGGTGCAGTTGCGTAGTGCATACAGGGATAATCGTCGGTTGGTGTCACATTTCCTGATACATGCCTAACGGGGCCTCTACGAGTTGGCTTCGGCTCCTCGCATGCCTTTCAAAGGACCGGGACCCTAAGATGCCGAGATACACAGAATAAATAATAAAATGTTTATTACTGCAAAAAAGGTTACACTAAAGTTCACGTACAGCTATATTGTAAGAATTCCATTGTAACCATTTCGTGTAAATGAACCCTGCCTTTCAAACTAGGGCAACCTGTATCTTGAGAGACAAATAATTATTCTGATAATACTCACTATTATTTTTCTTACAGGTACTTCATCTCCACGTGTTTGACTACGATCGGTTCTCGAGAGATGACTCCATTGGCGAGGTGTTCCTGCCATTGTGCCAGGTAGTGTACTTTTAGATTTGTCGTATCTTCTTTTTGTAGTTCCTCACCATTCATCTCTGCTCCAGCTATAGGGAACATATTCCCGGGATAAACAGTATCCTATGTGCTATTTCTAACTATAATCTATCTCTGTGTCAAATTTCATCCAGATCCATCCAGCAGTTTGAGCGTGAAGAAGTAACAAACATACAAACACACACACACACACTCACTAACTTTCGCCTTTATAATATTAGTGAGTATGATATATATATAATATAATCTATACTTTAATATTATAAAGCAGAGGAGTTTGTTTGTTTGTTTGAACGCGTTAATCTCAGGAACTACTGGTTGGAATTGAAAAATTATTTTTGTGTTAGATAGTACATTTATCGAGCAAGGTTATAGGCTCACATATCACGCTAAGATCAATAGGAGCGGAGCATAAATGAAAAATGTTGCAAAAACGAGCAAAATTATTCCTTTTTGAGAGCTTCCGTTGCGTGCGCTGCGTGAACGGTTTAAGTTACGCAACAATCATGAGGGTAGAGTAGGTAGGGTAGATGGGTAGATAGGTAGCCAGTTGACGGGAGCGAAGCCGCGTGGGACAGCTAGTCTATATATATATATATAGTGTGATTACATTGCTGAAACAACTATTTAATCAAGTTGAGTCTAATTGGGGCTTTTCTATACCCAATCTAATTGAGCTCTTTCTGAAAGAGTTCGTCCAAGGAAGTACCATCACCTAACCAATTTCTGCCGCAAAGCAACATTGCTGTTCAAATTTAAATGCACATATGAAAACGTATCTTTGCCTCCAAAACCTGGCTATACACTTTGCGATACAACTGTATGTGCCAATACGTCGCAGAAACAATAAAACTTGCACCATCCAACTAAATAGTTTTTAGACGATGCAAGATATCCGTTACTTACATTTTATTACAAGCCACAGTAAAGGGACTTTGATTTTGTTAATTAGGGTTAAATATGGTCACCCTCTTACGAGACCTCTGATATTATGCTTTTATAGGTGACAATGAGCATTAGATGAACCTGCTGATACAAAAACCTAATAAATATAGGATTAAATAAATCAACCGTTTCGCCACTCCAGTTGCTTAAAAAACTCTCCTACATTCATGGTTTCTTTATCCTCACACAAGATACCATCAAGACCCTTGATTAAAGATTAAGAGGATCCTCTTTAATGGGAACCATAAACACGAATCTATGTCTTTCTTAAATATTTAATTGCAAGGAGTGAACCTTTCTGACTTTGCACAGAACTCAGAACGCCGCTTTGCCGCGAAGACCATTCTTTCAATTTGTCTCGATGTTGTGCTTCATCTCACCAATTAAGGAGGCCAAGGTATTCTGCCATCTTCTCTGGCCCTTCCAGCTGTGTCAGGGCTGTCTGTGTCTTGCGGTATACGCGTACACAGACGGACCATCGCTTACCATCAGGTGAGATAGCGGTCAAGCGCAAGCCTATAGACATTAAAAAAAAAGACGGCATTCGACAAACATCGCCTGCCCAGTAAAGTATTACTTAAGTATGGAAACTTATTGAGCTACGTCGGTACAGCCCCTGTTCCCTATGCCTATGGCACTCATCCCACCACCGACGAGGAAGCGATTAGCTATCGACTACTTTCTCGCTGAATAAACAGAAAAAAGTCCCGTGTCAATAAAAGTGACATATATACTAATAGTAGATTGCTAGCTGTTCACACTGCCGGCTCTCAACACTAGTTTGTCGCAGCGTACAAAGATGCTCGCTTGACGGTTAGAACTCAAGCCGAGAGATCAATCAGTGGTCATTTCTACCTACAGTGCGGATCTGAGTGCCAGTGCGTGTAATCGCCCGTCACACAGGAACACTCGCTTATAGCTGAGCGACAAAACTTTCAGAACTACACACTCGCTGCTCGCCAACTCGTATCTAGTTTTTTAGCTTCAGTCGCTTCTCGCTGATAGTCAGCCGTGGGACAAATTTCGGCTATCACAGCCATAGTCAGGATTGTCACTGACCGTCAATTTCTACGAGTAAACGGTGACACTCACTGACACGTTTGGTTCGTATAGAAAATTTGACAATGCCGTCTCTAGCAGTGGCCACTGAGGCGTCATGATGCTCTGTGGTCATTAACAATAGCAATTAACATCAACCAAGGTAGCTCGTAAAGAATTCTATAGTGCCTCCTTTGTAGAACGTTTTCTACCTAGTTAGGTGTTACTGGAGGTAGCTGTATTGTCTGCTTTCAAGATTTACCTTTCCTTGTCTAACTAATCTATAAAGTACAACTATTGTCTTAATTTCCCTCGGCAAACTTCGTGTTTCGTCAGTCGTCGGCTTTCTATCAGACTTCCAAGTTGATTGAGAGCGTCCGGTCTGCACCAAGTGCAATAGGGCAACTGATAGAAATCCGATGATTGACGAAACACGAAGTTTTCCGAGACCCATTAAGAAAATTGTTGTACTGTACATATATAAAATTCGATGTATGTATGTTCCCTATATACTCCATAACAATAATATCTGGAATAGTGTATCTTTGAAATATTGAAAGCCTGCATTTGTTCCGGTTTATCCTGCACGTAAAAACTAACTTACAAAATTCGCAGTCTCTCTATATAATCTACTAGTGGATTCCTCGTGGGTTCGCCCGCTTCCGTGGGAATACATGGATAAAAAGTAGCCTATGTCCTCGGGGTAGTGTAGCTTTCCAACGGTGAAAGAATTTTAGAGACGTCTGGACCGATGTCCAGACGTTTCGGTGTCTATAAGGTACATACATACTTTCTCTTTTATATTATTTTGTTGAAACTTTGGTGAGTTGTTCCACGTACGCCTGCGAAGGTATCTGACCTGACTTTTTTTTAGACTTTCTTCCTTTTGCAAAAATATATTATTATGAGCTCGTAAATAATGCTATAGTGTCTCATTTGTACATAAATAGTTTTAATTCTAGTTAGCGACTTTTCAGATGGTTCGACGTGATTCGACTTGTAACACGCCGATAAACCATTTTGACTACACGAAATTGCAAGTACGTTCACTCACGTGGACCCAATTCCATACAATTCGGCTAAATTTCACTTAAAAAATTCTAAGAAAATATATCCAGGTTCTTTTTTTTTTTTTTTTTGTCTTTATTGATATAAGGGGTTTTATCACTGAGTGATAATGTCACCCCATAAAAGAAAACATTGCAACTTAAACTATGGGTAATGAACAATTAATCTTTACTTATACTACTACTAATCTATATAGATATTAAACCTATGTGGGCACGTCCGCTAGACATGTCGTAACGTAACATATTCAGCAGACAAACCCACCCATGCTCAGTCCCTCTTTAACAGTCGACACAGCATCCTAGCCTCCTCCGACAAAGGAGATGCTAGGATGCTATTGCATACCCCCACATCGAACCCGTCACTAAACAAAGCATGTCTTTCTTGTATGTTCCGGTCACATTCCATCAACACGTGATAGGTATCCAGGTATATCCAGGTTCTAAAGTCTTCAAATCACCAACGGCAATTTTACACCGATTTCTCCGTAAATTGTAGACCGATCTAAAAAAATATTTTTGATTTGGAAGGGTATAATCCTCAATTGGTCCCATTTAAATTTGGTGAAGATCTGATGGAGAAGATTGGAGATATTCAACGGAACTCTTCAAAAATTACGGCAAATCACACGAGATTGCATGTCTGTTTAATGTACACTAGCTTCTGCCAGTGGCTTCGCCCGCGTGATATATATGTGTTTTATCATCCCAAAGGAACATTATTCCGGGATAAATCCTATGTGCTATTCCAGACTATAATCTTTATGTGTGCCAAATTCATGTAAAGCTGTTTAGCCGTTCTGGCGTGATTGAGTAACAAACATACATCCGAACTTACGTATTTATAATATTAAGTAAGAAATAAGATTACTATAAAACTTGCCCACTAACTAGGAGCCACAACAAAAAAGTGAAAAATAAAACGTTTTTACCAAAAAAATACAACCGACTGCCAATTAAAACACAACAAAATGAAAAACAACTTCAATTTTGGAAGTCGGCGTCAAAAAACGAAGAAACGAAAACAGGAACACTGACGAAATTTCATTGTAAAGAAGTTCTTATCACTAATCTACATTGCCGCGGCATATTTTTTTAACATTCACGCGAGCGAAGCTGTTGGCTAAAACTAGTAATAAATACATAGATCCATACTTCTTTTGATCAACGTAACCAAACCAGCATCAAATAATAGTACATTATGGTACAAGAGCCGTTAGGTGAGGGTCTTAAGAGAGCCGAGCATGGTAATCATCAATACACACGTGTATTATACGTTTTTCAACACACTTGTGAAGAAAATAATACTAAAAAATCATTTCCAACAGTGAAAACGAGTTGTGAATTTTTTATCGCAATGGCGGGCGAAATTAATCAGTTTTCCTATGCGCGCGCATCTAACAATGCCGATCGGCCATAGACTAAAAATAATGAGTTATCTTTTTTTTGGCTTTCCGCGGATAGCGTTTTAGCCACGTACAATTTTTTTTCAAGTTTTCTATATTACGGACAAAAACAAAAGTTATATTTAATTGAAAGTTTTATTTATTAAACACGTACAAGTAGAAATTATCTATTTAAATACGAAGTTGCATGAAATTTGTTGCATTTGTACTATTGAGCACGATCTGGTCTCTTTGATGCCCTCCGTAGGAGTCCCCTCTAGAGCCGCCTGCTGTCTCAGCTTTTGGCGCTTTTTTCTGCGCGCCCCAGATCATCCAACCGGAAGCCAGCCTGGTTCATGCCGGCCGCCGGGAGACGACGAGGTGCTCTCTTTGCCGGTCGCGTCCGGGGCCCGAAGGTCCGAGGTCATTCGACCTCCGACACAAGGGTCACGTGTCGTGCCAGTTCTGGCAGCACCTTTGATCCCGGTGGGCTGGTTTGCAGTTCCAGTTAGAACAAAGCAACTCAACCAATAAATTAAAAAAAAAAAAAACCTTTATCTCACTTGTGAATAATAGTAATGAAAAAGTCACAGTTTGATAACAGGTGTCATTATGTGCCTAATTGCGGTGAAATTAGAGCCACTTTATAACCAAGTGTGTTGAAAAATATAAAACTTTCCCTACGCAATTCAATTCGTTCCACGTTTTCTTTTTGAACAGATTCAGCTGAAAATCCGTGAAGAATTGCCATAGAAACATTCCTTCTAAGTATCCAACTTAGTTACCTGTAACTTGAGGAATAAAAGTAAAAAACCTGGTATACATACTTGAAAATCCGTTGAAGAAACGAAACCATAAACACTAACTTCCGAAATTGTTTTTATTTCACTTTATAGTTATTATCATTGAAAGTCGTTTGTATTTTTTACATTTAGTTTACAAAAGTTATAAAAATAAATCAAAACATGTTGATTTATAATTTATAACCATTAAAACTATATTTTATTCTACTGAGCAGGTAACTTAGAAAAATACCCTGTTCAAATGTCCGGGTTGCAAGCTCCAAAATGCGGGTTCTTCACGCTTCTTGCACTGGTTGGCAGATTTTAGAGATGGCAACCCTATCTCCAATCAACGCAATTTGAATTGCGTCCCGCCTTCAATAAAGTCCCTTAGGTGTTACTAGTACTTTTTACCTAGGTTTATTTTTCAATATTTTCGTTACCTATCTGCTTAGTATTCTTGAGACATGAATCTTTCAATACGCCTTCTCTAAAAAATACATCAGTCGTACCTATTACCTTTTTTCGTCTAATCTCGCAGAAGATTTACATAGGTACTTCTTTTCATTAAATTTTTGAATTTATTATCGTTGTGTACATAATATGCTTATCCTACAATATACTAGAGGTCGGTGAAACATTTCTTCGGTTTAGGCGTAGAAGGCCATATTCTCAAAATGACAACAGAGTCGCAAAAGGACTAGTTCTCAAAATGGCATATTCCCTAAAACCCTAATTTTCTGAATGGCCAATTCTCTAAAAGGCTAATTCTCTGAATGTCCCATACTCTAAAAGCCTAATTCTCTGAAAGGCCACTTCTCTAATGGCTAATTATTATTGTCGTTAGTAATGTTACCTATTTATTTAGATTATTGAACGATTCGCATGAATTTGACCCTATTTTTAAATATATATTTTTCTGTGGCGATTCGCACAAAGTTTAGGCGCCACCCCGAACAAAACGCCGCGCTAGCCGTTTTTCGTGCAGTTTTTAGGAGCTATCTACTCGTTATTTAAAATGAAATATCAACTAATAAAAATACATTAAATTACTACATATTATTGTTTCCAAAATTGTAGATTTCTTTTTTTTTAAGTGTTGTATATGTTTCACTAATCTCCTTCCAACAAAATCATAAAAATGAGAAATAATGATTGATAGCATGCATCTCGTCGTAAAGTGTTCATTAATAGTTTTTTATACTAACACTAATGGATAGACAATTTGATAACGAACATTTTGTAAGTTTAATTTTTTTCAAAAGACCAATATTCGATTTTATAAAGATTTTCACTACTGTAATTCATGCGCCACCAGTGCCGCTAGGCCAATAGGAATGCTCATATCCCATGCTGATTTTTTGGTCAGGTACCCTGACCTTAGGCCTTAATTTATCAGTGTGCGAATCGACCACTCCAAAATTATGTAGTAGGCAATTGGCACAAATTTTATTTTAGAGAACAAAAAATACAAAAGTACAGTCCTGCTCACCCGTCTCGGCAATAATATGAAGAATTAATCGAAGTTAATAGATATTTTACTAGAAACCAAGAAAACAATGAAGAAATTAAATAAGTAATTACCACTTAAAACGTGGAGAACGTTGAAACGTTGAAATATTTAAAAAAAGGGTCGATTCGCACGTTTCGGGCGAGTTAAATTTGTGCGAATCGTCCAATAACCCATT
The DNA here is from genome assembly GCA_964057195.1 of Orthosia cruda. Classification (NCBI taxonomy): domain Eukaryota; kingdom Metazoa; phylum Arthropoda; class Insecta; order Lepidoptera; family Noctuidae; genus Orthosia; species Orthosia cruda. The sequence goes on along the minus strand of OZ059852.1, from coordinate 8,614,195 downwards.
TATTTTGGTGAATGTAGCTGTTTATACGTAACCCTCTGTGCGTGAGTCAGACTCGCACATGGCCGGTTTTGCTTTTAATACCCACCCTTATTTTCCGCCATTGATTGTTGCCGAGATGATTAAATAGGCCATTAGACCGAAAGTGTAGCCTTAATATTCAGCAGATTATATTGTGTTTTTATTATAATTATGTAGATGACAGAATAATAAAATAAATAAAAGATAAAATAATACTTATTTCCCCATCACATTAAGGTAAAGTTTCCTTTAGGCACTTTAATATAAAATTGCCTATCTTAACTTTATGCGAATAAAAGTTATTATCCCATTATCTTTAAAAAATGAGGCCCTAGAATATTATTCTTACGTATCGTAGATAAGAGGGTATATAACGTTAAATTTGGGTAAATATTACCTGTCCCTAAAGTTTAATTTCACGGGGAGTTTGCTGTGCGCTAAAGTGTGTTTTATATGTACAAATATTGTCAAAATAATATAAGATATACGCTTTTACCGAGGTTTTGGTCTCTTCGCCACTCCAACCGGAACGGCACATTTTTCAGGATAAAACTTTTTTACAAAAAAAAATGTTTCTTTGTAGCGTTTTATTTGGAAGTCGGTTGTATTTTTTTGTAAAAATGTTATTAGTTTAGTGGTACATAATGGACGCACTGATTTTATAATAAAACATCTGGTATTACTCTTCAGGACGAGTCTAACCGGGTGGAGTGGGCACGGACCCAATTTTTCGCAGCACTGGACTTGTGCCCGGTTGAAGCCAAAAGGCTCGCCCTCTGTCACATGGGACTTAAACATAATTGATGAAATATGAGTGTGCTAAAGTTAGATACAACTCTGCCTAATCCTTCAAGGAATTCCCACAGACGTGACGTCATGTCACGTTATCCTTCACAAACAAGGAAAAATTCCTTACATTTCTTACGAAATTAGCGACAATTGTCCGTAACACAAGGTTCCCGTAATTTTGCAAATGGATGAACGCGGCAAACATACGTTTATGTGTGAACTAATTTATGTAGTAGCAAATTGAACCTTACGTAAAATACTGAGCATTTCGTAACAGAATTAATTATTGCTAAGTCTAAATTATAAGGCGGTCTGCTATACCAGAGACAGTAGGTTTTCTTGTACATGTAAAACCTGTAATTACAGGTATGTGAAATATTTAAGCTTTTACTGACACCTTTATGGCGGTTATGCACTACATCTTATCCGTGTCCGTGAAATTTAGGTTTTGAATTAGACTTAGTACTAATTTTAGGGAAGCTTACGCACTACATGCAAACTTTATCCTTTATAATCTGACATAATTTTGAACTCGGCACTCAAATCACGGACACGGACGTACCTGTAATTACAGGTTTTACATGTACAAGAAACCTTCTCTTTCTTTGGTATAGCCCGCCTTCTAACTTAATCTTAACTGAATACCAGTCTTTTCTTGGGTAGCACCTTCTTCTTGGTACTACTGGTGTCAGAGTCACCGATCCGCGAACCGACCTCAGCAAGCGTTGCTTAGTTTTGAAGATCGACCCGTGCTGTTATTATAACTCCGTCAACCTCCTCTTTTATTTGTGGAACAATTTATGTAGTTTTTCGTAACAGAGTTACTTATTGCTCAGTCTAAGATATACTATTATTTTTAAAACTTAGTCTAGTCTAAAATTTGATTCTTGTTTATTTTTTAACCGACTTCCCAAAAAGGAGGAGGTTCTATGTTCGACTTCATGTTTGTTTTTTTTTTTTTTTTGTGTATGTTCACCGATATCTCCGTCAATTATGGACCGATCTTGAAAATTATTTTTTTTGTTTGAAAAAGTATGTTCCGATATTGGTCCCATTTTTTTTTGGTGGAGATCTTATTAAGAGCTTTGGAGATATACAACAGAACTCTTCAATAAACAACGGCAAATTTCTCGGGATTGCTGCAATTGCATGTCTGTTTATTGTTTATGCCATTTCATAACATAACATCACGCCAGTACGCTCTTAAGGGGTACGCAGATCTCTCATTTCACCGGTTAAGTTCAAGTTTAATGAAATCAATTTTGGCGTTATAGTTACCTTACTAACTTGCCTATTAGGTAGGTAAAACTAAAAAGTGAAAAATAAAAAAATACTTTTTTGCAAAAAAATACTACCGACTTCCAAATACAAACTACAAAGTGAAAAATAACTTTATTTTTTGAGGTCGGTGTCCATAACGCAAAAAATTGGTACCTACGAAAGGCACCGACTTCAAAAAATAAAAAAAGAAAGAAAGAAAAATATTTATTTGTGACCCGCACAGGAGACACGAGATAAGCAACACAAACAATAATAAAAAATTAAAATAAATAACCCCGTGCGAGACCAAAAAGGCTCCTATCTCAGCATGTGCAACGATATTAAAAATAAAATAACGCTGCGCTGATATTCTGATAGGGCCCACTGTTGATGCCACGGACACATTCACTAAAAAAAAAAAAATTTCATAATAATTTCACTAAATAAAGTAATTTTTCACTTTGTAGTTTTGTATTTGGAAGTCGGTAGTATTTTTTTGCAAAATAGTTTTTTTTTGCAGATCTGTTTGCCAGTGCGCATAAGCATATGTGTGGATCTGTGCATTTTTGTATCTGTCTGTGGCATCATAGCTCCTAATCGAATAAATCGATTTTGCTTTCGTTTTAAGCGTGTCTACTAATTAGTACATTTTACTTGTTCATCATAACTCTTGTTTTTTTGCCCGTAAACAAGAAAAATAAGGTTTCCCTAGTCGTCGGCACGAACTATTTTGTGCGCGAGGTTGAAATGCATACTGTCTCATCCGACATACTATCCCTGTATGGAGGCCGTTTAACAATTTTCCTTCTTCTTATGGTATTTATTTCCGCCCAAAGATGCGTTAAAATTAGTGTTGAAATATGGCACTTCCAACGCTCATAACGTTCAAATATATTTTTTTTTGCTTTTTTGTTTCCATACAGGGCTAGATAATGATGAGACAAATTGATATTTTTTTTTTATTTTGAACGTACATCGTCCAATATTGGAGTAATGGCTAGACTACGTTTGTATGGAATAATTTTTCGACTAGTGTAACCTTAAAAAATCCCCCGACAGTTTTTATTGCACGCTACATAATTTATCTAGTAGTAGACGCGCTTTGATTGACAGTCTATTGAAAACGCAATTATGATGTGTGATATCTTGCGAAAACACCCCGATTCAAAAAGTAAAACGCCCCATAACTTTTGAACGGCTGAACCGATTTTCATCAAACATAGCTAAGAACACTCTCGATAAAGTCACCAATCAAATAAAAAAAACGAAATCAAAATCATTTGTCGTTTAGGAGCTATGATGCCACAAACAGATACATAAATACACAGATACACAAATCTGCCTATGCGCACTGGCAAACAGATCTGCAGAAGAAATCTTATTTTTGCTAGTTCAGGATTTCAGGTGTATTTACGTTTAAGGCCGTACCCGTACGTATATGAGCATTCCTATTGGCCTAGCGGCACTGGTGGCTCATGAATTACAGTAGTGAATACGCCCAGATTTTAGAATAAAATCTTAAATCTACCAAAATGTTCGTTACCAAATTGTCTATCCATTAGTGTTAGTACAAAAAAATATTAATGAACACTTTACGAGGAGATGCATGCTATCAATCATTACTTCTCATTTTTATGGTTTGGTTGGAAGGAGATTAGTGAAACATATACTACATTAAAAAAAAAGAAATCAACAATTTTGGAATCAATAATATGTAGAAATTTAATGTATTTTTGTTAGTTGATATTTTATTTTAAATAACGAGTAGATAGCTCCTAAAAACTGCACGAAAAACGGCTAGCGCGGCGTTTTGCTCGGGGTAGCGCCTTAACTTTGTGCGAATCACCACAGAAAAAAATATATTTCAAAATAGGGTCAAATTCATGCGAATCGATCAATAACCTAAATAAATAGGTAACATTACTAACGACAATGATAATTAGCCATTAGAGAAGTGGCCATTCAGAGAATTAGCCTTTTACAGAATTGGGCATTCAGAGAATTAGCCTTTTACAGAATTGGCCATTCAGAGAATTAGCCTTTTACAGAATTGGCCATTCAGAGAATTAGCCGGGTAGCGACAAACAGTTTATAAAAAATTTCATACAATTTGTATGGACTCGACGCACTTGCGACTTAGTGTCAACCACACGTGACTGAGTGGCCGCGACACGCCACGGGTGGCGACCACTCGTAACTCACACTCGCAGTCACAGCAGGAGAGTAACAAATTGCAGCGGCAACCAACCACTTGTGGCGGCCACGGCCACCGACCACCTTCGATTTGGCGGTACCAAAGGACGTGGCGAGCCACAGCCACTGGTGATTGTGATCGGTGGCCCGTTTGCACTGAGCCTTAGTAGCGTCTGCAATATTATTGGAAATTCAAACACGGGAAAAAGCGCGTCAGTCAAATTCTAGCCAATGCCAATGGATTGAAAGTGGAATAGTGTTAAGCTAAACAAATCTGAATGACTGTCGACACAAAGAAGAGTCAAATTCTCATAAATGATGTAAAGCATAAGCCTTTTAGCTCGAGTTACAAGTTGTCCAAGGCCCGGAATGTGGACCAAACTAATTGCCCTTTGAAAAACCTATTAGTTTTCCGTGTACCAACTTATAGAATAGTTTCTTGCCTGCCGACCGCAGGATAATTTATCACATTCTTGTTTAGAACGGAACAATGGAGGTATGTGTTTTAGATAATTTATTTGTGTAATTCTTAGTCGTCTCGGTTTTTACCCGACTGCCGAAGGTATGTATGTATGTTTGTTCCTACGTGGCATTATAGAGACCAAACGCGTAAGCCGATTTTGATGATTCTTACGTTAATCGATTCGTCTTAACCTTGTGAGTGTCAATGGCTACATTAAAATTGGTAAATAGAAAAATGGCGAATTTTGGGCGCCATATTGTGGGGGTCCAATCTTTTTTCCTTTCAAACAAATCGAGTGGGGTATAAAAATGAAGGATAGAGGTGATTTCAAAAATATAGACCACTAATGTACCTAATTGTTTCATTTTTTCGTTATGGACACCGACTTCCAAAAAGAAAGTAATTTTCACTTTGTAGTGTTTTTTTTTTGGAAGTCGGTAGGTAGAGTTTTTTTTTTTTATTGTTTTTGTGTATTAGGTATTTTTTTTGCACCTTTTTAGTTCTTTAGTAAGGTACCTATACTGCTAGAATAGGTTACTCGAATATCATGAAACTTGAACATAACCGATGAAATGAGAATGTACCAAAGTGAACTGAACACATCTGCGTATCCCTTTAGAGCGTACTAGCGTGATATTATGTTATGAAATGGTTTAAACAATAAACAGACCTGCGATTGCAGCAATCCCGAGAGATTTCTCGTCATTTATTGAAGAGTTCTATTGTTTATCTCCGAAGTTCTTCATCAGATCTTCACCAAATTAAAATGGTACTAATTTGAGACTCTTTCAAACAATAAAAATATTAATTTTGAAAATCGGTCAACAATTGACGGAGAAATCTGTAAACATACACAAGATGAAAAACAAACAAAGACGAACATAGAACCTCCTTCTTTTTGGAAAGTCGGTTAAAAAGAATAAAAACACGGTTTTTAAACTCAATTTACAATATCTTTAACTCAATAACTGTACAAATAGACCGAACTAAATGAATGAACATATCCCATCAAACTAGCATGATCGAATTCATTTGTTTCCAACCATTCCATTAGTGAATGAATGACAGACTCATTTGGGTATCCAATTGAATTTAATTTGAACACCCAGTTTCTCTTTAGACGTGGCATTTAATACATTTTAATGAAATAATTTTAGTATTCTATAAGTCTTTGACACTTCTAGGGACCTATACAGTCTTATTACAAAAAGCGGTATAACTAAAAACCCAGGTTTAAATCTCTATAAACTGTGGTTTACACAAAAATGTTATTACAAATAATGGTTTAGTGATAAACCGTAGTCCAAATCATGGTCTAACGCTAAACCTCGGCGGCCCCTAGTTTAACGGTGGTCTAAGTCGTATCTGTCAGTTTCTCTTTAAGGTTATAGCATCTTTTTTATTGTGTTTTGTTGTTTTTACCCGAAAATGGATGCTAACATGGTTGATTTAATATATTATTGAGGATATTACTTTTTCCTCGGTACTCCAATTCTCAGATCGTTTTTTTTTGTTGGTCCATCACAATATATTATTAACAAAGAGGCAATTGCTCTATAATATTAGAGACTTCGATAACTAAAAATTCCAAAGCTTAGTGAACTTTGTTCAGCTTGCGATGGTTTTTTTTAATGTTATAGTTTCATATAACGCGCGAGAATGTTACGTTTCGTTACACGTACGTAGATGTATTATTAATAATTATTAAGAATTTAAGTAATTTGCTTAAATCTAAACAAAACTTCAATCGATAAATAACAAATGTTTATATTCATGCAAAATAACAAAGTCTCAATATTTTTAACACTCTTAAACGTAATTTAATCCTTATCGTATTATCAAAACGATTTTATTTCTGGGCATACGGAACGTTGCAATTGAATGATATTATGGTGAACGAATGATATTTGTATTAATCTGTGGTTGATATATTGACAATGGTTCAAATGACGGGACTATGAAAACCACGGTTTTTTTAAGTTTTGTAATACGGATAAATTTTGACCATGGTTTTGCAGATAAGCCTGGACTTGATAGTACAGGTTTAAACCATGGTTTATTTAGTTTTTTGTAATAAGACTGATTAAGCCTTTTTCATGTGCAAAGACCAACTTACCTCTATCACAGATAATAATATTATAATACTAGCGTATAGATGCCTCATCCCATACAAAGAAACCGTGCCGATACAACTAGCGTTTTTCGTCTGATTATCTGATTATTTTTTGTACATCAATCGCGTTCGGTTCCGTGCCACGGCAATAGATAGATGGTGTTAGCAGCGACTTGCAAGTAAAAGGGTTTACTCGGTTCGAGAATATTTTTTCATTAAATACAGTGACGATTTGTGTAGTATTTTTTTTGCACGTTTTTACAGTTTCATTGCACCAAAATGTGTTACAATACAAACATAAACAATCGAGGTGAATGCCTCAGAAATTCAAAACCGCGCCATCTATTGGAATCAATTTTAAATTATCCGTTCAAATAATCTGTAAACTGTTCATTAAGAGTCCAATATTCATTAATTTTTTGCTTAGGATAGTTGATTAAACAAGAACATACAATTTTTATGTTTTTAATACCAGAAAATGTTAATTTTACACACAATGCAATAATAAATCGGTGCATATTGCGCCATCTAGTGAGATTTATTTAAACCAAATCTTATTTAACAAAGCTATAATACCATTTCCTACCACCTTGTTTTCCAATCAGTTTAACATGAGGCTTGAACAACACGCGGCGTCACTTCCAAACCCTCACGAACACTGCCTCGGGATATTAGCAAACATTTTCTTTTGGCCCTTTCTATTCATATACATAAGTACCTACCCACTGTATGGGTATGTTTGTGGAAAAGTTATCTAACTTTTTCAAAAGATAGATAAGGCACTTGAATACTTCTCGGTTGGTAAAATACTGGAAAACTTAGTTATTACTTATATAAACCCATTCAAAATGTACTCTAACAAATAAGAACTAATGGTGAATACTGAATTGACGGCTAAGAGAATTGTATCTTTTGTGTGAATTGTTGTTGTGTTGAATTTTTTTGCAAGTTTAACTTTTTTCAAAAGACCAATATTCGATTTTATAATGATTTTCTTCTAAAATCTGGGCGTATTCACTACTGTCATTCGTGGGCCACCAGTGCCGCTAGGCCAATAGGAATGCTCATATCACATGCTGATTTTTTGGTCAGGGTACGGCCTTAATTTATCAGTGTGCGAATCGACCACTCCAAAATTATGTAGTAGGCAATTGGCACACACATTGTATTTTTTGCAATTCCGTTAAAGTAAAGTACACTCAAGTACGGAAGCATTAAGGGTTAAATATTGTAATTGATATGAATTGAAACACAAATTAATAAAAAAAAAATTGCGGGGTTGGAATCATTACCGGTAATGAATAATTACTACTACCAGGAGGCAAACCACCAGGAGGCCAGAATCATGAAGAAGTATTTGCAGGACTAGAATCATAAGCGGTAGAGACTAACGGAGTACTAAGACTCCAGAATCGAAAATCGCCCGGTACTCTTTTTACCGCTCATGATTCCAGCCTAACTTCCTCATGATTATAATCTCTTGCAACTGTAGCCAAGTTGACAATCAATATATAGGAATGACACATATTTATGAACGTTAAGTCAAGTGGCCAGACCATACAAATAGAAGGCGTTAACGATTGTTTAAAGAGATTCGATACGAAACGTATGTAAGTTGGCTAGGAGGGGAAGGTACTTAAGTTAGTCTTTACCAATACCGGAATGAGCTAATAGCGTATAGAGCTTTCTCTTTCATTTTATTAGTAGCGCTTATTGTAGTCCCCTCTTATTGTTTTGTCGCCTGTTTAAAATATCGAACGGGCATATGTCCACGTTTTAAGTGGTAATTACTTATTTAATGCATTGTTTTCTTGGTTCATATTATTGCCGAGACGGGTGAGCAGGACTGTACTTTTGTATTTTTTGTTATCTAAAATAAAATTTGTGCCAATTGCCTACTACATAATTTTGGAGTGGTCGATTCGCACACCAATAAATTCGCTTCGGGCGAATCGCCACAGAAAAATAATGTTTTTAAAAATGGTCGATTCGCACGTTTCGGGCGAGTTAAATTTGTGCGAATCGTCCAATAACCCATTTATTTTGGTGAATGTAGCTGTTTATACGTAACCCTCTGTGCGTGAGTCAGACTCGCACTTGGCCGGTTTTGCTTTTAATACCCACCCTTATTTTCCGCCATTGATTGTTGCCGAGATGATTAAATAGGCCATTAGACCGAAAGTGTAGCCTTAATATTCAGCAGATTATATTGTGTTTTTATTATAATTATGTAGATGACAGAAAAATAAAATAAATAAAAGATAAAATAATACTTATTTCGCCATCACATTAAGGTAAAGTTTCCTTTAGGCACTTTAATATAAAATTGCCTGTCTTAACTTTATGCGAATAAAAGTTATTATCCCATTATCTTTAAAAAATGAGGCCCTAGAATATTATTCTTACGTATCGTAGATAAGAGAGTATATAACGTTAAATTTGGGTAAATATTACCTGTCCCTAAAGTTTAATTTCACGGGGAGTTTGCTGTGCGCTAAAGTGTGTTTTATATGTACAAATATTGTCAAAATAATATAAGATATACGCTTTTACCGAGGTTTTGGTCTCTTCGCCACTCCAACCGGAACGGCACATTTTTCAGGATAAAACTTTTTTACAAAAAAAAATGTTTCTTTGTAGCGTTTTATTTGGAAGTCGGTTGTATTTTTTTGTAAAAATGTTATTAGTTTAGTGGTACATAATGGACGCACTGATTTTATAATAAAACATCTGGTATTACTCTTCAGGACGAGTCTAAGCGGGTGGAGTGGGCACGGACCCAATTTTTCGCAGCACTGGACTTGTGCCCGGTTGAAGCCAAAAGGCTCGCCCTCTGTCACATGGGACTTAAACATAATTGATGAAATATGAGTGTGCTAAAGTTAGATACAACTCTGCCTAATCCTTCAAGGAATTCCCACAGACGTGACGTCATGTCACGTTATCCTTCACAAACAAGGAAAAATTCCTTACATTTCTTACGAAATTAGCGACAATTGTCCGTAACACAAGGTTCCCGTAATTTTGCAAATGGATGAACGCGGCAAACATACGTTTATGTGTGAACTAATTTATGTAGTAGCAAATTGAACCTTACGTAAAATACTGAGCATTTCGTAACAGAATTAATTATTGCTAAGTCTAAATTATAAGGCGGTCTGCTATACCAGAGACAGTAGGTTTTCTTGTACATGTAAAACCTGTAATTACAGGTACGTGAAATATTTAAGCTTTTACTGACACCTCTATGGCGGTTACGCACTACATCTGATCCGTGTCCGTGAAATTTAGGTTCTGAATTAGCCTTAGTACTAATTTTAGGGAACTTACACACTACATGCAAACTTTATCCGTTAAAATCTGTCATAATTTTGAACTCGGCACTCAAATCACGGACACGGACGTACCTGTAATTACAGGTTTTACATGTACAAGAAACCTTCTCTTTCTTTGGTATAGCCCGCCTTCTAACTTAATCTTAACTGAATACCAGTCTTTTCTTGGGTAGCACCTTCTTCTTGGTACGACTGGTGTCAGAGTCACCGATCCGCGAACCCACCTCAGCAAGCGTTGCTTAGTTTTGAAGATCGACCCGTGCTGTTATTATAACTCAGACAACCTCCTCTTTTATTTGTGGACCATTTTATGTAGTTTTTCGTAACAGAGTTACTTATTGCTCAGTCCAAGTTATAAGGCGGTCTGCCATACCAGAGGGAAGGTTTCGAGTAAATAAATAAAATAGCTTTTTATTCAGATCAACGTATATACTATTATTTTTAAAACTTAGTCTAGTCTAAAATTTGATTCTTGTTTATTTTTTAACCGACTTCCCAAAAAGGAGGAGGTTCTATGTTCGACTTCATGTTGGTTTTTTTTTTTGTGTATGTTCACCGATATCTCCGTCAATTGTGGACCGATTTTGAAAATTCTTTTTTTGTTTGAAAAAGTATGTTCCGATATTGGTCCCATTTTTTTTTTGGTGGAGATCTTATGAAGAGCTTTGGAGATATACAACAGAACTCTTCAATAAACAACGGCAAATTTCTCGGGATTGCTGCAATTGCATGTCTGTTTAGTACTATTCACTTTGTAGTTTTGTATTTGGAAGTCGGTAGTATTTTTTTGCAAAATAGTTTTTTTTTGCAGATCTGTTTGCCAGTGCGCATAGGCATATGTGTGTATCTGTGCATTTGTGTATCTGTCTGTGGCATCATAGCTCCTAATCGGATGAATCGATTTTGCTTTCGTTTTAAGCGTGTCTACTAATTTGTACATTTTACTTGTTCATCATAACTCTTGTTTTTTTGCCCGTAAACAAGAAAAAATAAGGTTTCCCTAGTCGACGGCACGAACTATTTTGTGCGCGAGGTTGAAATGCATGCTGTCTCATCCGACATACTATCCCTGTATGGAGGCCGTTTTGCAATTTTCCTTCTTCATATGGTATTTATTTCCGCCCAAAGATGCGTTAAAATTAGTGTTGAAATATGGAACTTTCAACGCTCATAACGTTCAAATATATATTTATTTTGCTTTTTGTTTCCATACAGGGCTAGCTAATGAAGAGAAAAATTAATATATTTTTTATTTTGTACGTACATAGTCAAACAGTGGAGTAATCGCTAACCTACGTTTGTATCGAAGAATTTTTCGACTAGTGTAACCTTAAAAAATCCCCCGACACTTTTTATTGCACGCTACATAATTTATCTGTAGTAGACGCGCTTTGATTGACAATCTATTGAAAACGCAATTATGATGTGTGATATCTTGCGAAAACACCCCGATTCAAACAGTAAAACGCCCCATAACTTTTGAACGGCTGAACCGATTTTCATCAAACATAGCTAAGAACACTCTCGATAAATTCACCAATCAAATAAAAAAAACGAAACAAAATCATTCGTCGTTTAGGAGCTATGATGCCACAAACAGATACACAAATACACAGATACACAAATATGCCTATGCGCACTGGCAAACAGATCTGCAAAAGAAATCTTATTTTTGCTAGTACAGGATTTCAGGTGTATAGCCTGTAGTAATTACGTTTAAGGCCGTACCCTGACCAAAAAACCAGCGTGAGATATGAGCATTCCTATTGGCCTAGCGGCACTGGTGGCGCATGAATTACAGTAGTGAATACGCCCAGATATTAGAATAAAATCTTTATAAAATCGAATATTGGTATTTTGGAAAAAATAAATCTACCAAAATGTTCGTTATCAAATTGTCTATCCATTAGTGTTAGTACAAAAAAATATTAATGAACACTTTACGAGGAGATGCATGCTATCAATCATTATTTCTCATTTTTATGGTTTTGTTGGAAGGAGATTAGTGAAACATATATACATTTAAAAAAAAAAAGAAATCTACAATTTTGGTATCAATAATATGTAGAAATTTAATGTATTTTTTTAGTTGATATTTCATTTTAAATAACGAGTAGATAGCTCCTAAAAACTGCACGAAAAACGGCTAGCGCGGCGTTTTGCTCGGGGTAGCGCCTTAAGTCTAGCCTTTTTCCAACCGTGTTGAGTTTGTTCTTCAGTCTAAACTGGATGTCTCAAACCATTATTAACATATAATGACTGTCACTGATCTCCACGATCCAACTGGCTTGTGGAGTTGCGTATTACTATACGATACCCTTTGCAACATTGTTTTGACACGGGAAGAAGTCTGACTTCGCGCAAGCGAGCCACAGTAGTAGCCACCTGGTGGGTAGCGACAAACAGTTTATAAAAATCTTCATACAATTTGTATGGACTCGACGCACTTGCGACTTAGTGTCAACCACACGTGACTGAGTGGCCGCGACACGCCACGAGTGGCGACCACTCGTAACTCACACTCGCAGTCACAGCAGGAGAGTAACAAATTACAGCGGCCACCAACCACTTGTGGCGGCCACGGCCACCGACCACCTTCGATTTGGCGGTACCAAAGGACGTGGCGAGCCACAGCCACTGGTGATTGTGGTCGGTGGCCCGTTTGCACTGAGCCTTAGTAACTAGCGTCTGCAATATTATTGGAAATTCAAACACGGAAAAAAGCGCGTCAGTCAAATTCTAGCCAATGCCAATGGCTTGAAAGTGGAAAAGTTTTAAGCTAAACAAATCTGAATGACTGTCGGGATTGCCACAAAGAAGAGTCAAATGTTTTTTTTTCAATTCTCATAAATGACGAAAAGCATGGCTTTTTAGCTCGAGTTACAAGTTGTCCAAGGCCCGGAATGTGGACCAAACTAATTGCCCTTTGAAAAACCTATTAGTTTTCCGTGTACCAACTTATATAATAGTTTCTTGCCTACCCTCGACCGCAGGATAATTTATCACATTCTTGTTTAGAACGGAACAATGGAGGTATGTGTTTTAGATAATTTATTTGTGTAATTCTTTGTAGTAGTCTCGCTTTTTACCCGACTGCCGAAGGTATGTATGTATGTTTGTTCCTACGTGGCATTATAGAGACCAAACGCGTTGGCCGATTTTGATGATTCTTACGTTAATCGATTCGTCTTAACCTTGCGAGTGTCAATGGCTACATTAAAATTGGTAAATAGAAAAATGGCGGATTTTGGGCGCCATATTGTGGGGGCCCAATCTTTTTTCCTTTCAAACAAATCGAGTGGGGTATAAAAATGAAGGATAGAGGTGATTTCAAAAATATAGACCACTAATGTACCTAATTGTTCCATTTTTTCGTTATGGACACCGACTTCCAAAAAGAAAGTAATTTTCACTTTGTAGTGTTTTTTTTTTGGAAGTCGGTAGGTAGAGTTTTTTTTTTTATTGTTTTTGTGTATTAGGTTTTTTTTTTTGCACCTTTTTAGTTCTTTAGTAAGGTACCTATACTGCTAGAATAGGTTACTCGAATATCATGAAACTTGAACATAACCGGTGAAATGAGAATGTACCAAAGTGAACTGAACATATCTGCGTACCCCTTTAGAGCGTACTAGCGTGATATTAGGTATGAAATGGTTTAAACAATAAACAAACATGCGATTGCAGCAATCCCGAGAGATTTGTCGTCATTTATTGAAGAGTTCTGTTGTTTATCTCCGAAGTTCTTCATCAGATCTTCACCAAATTAAAATGGTACTAATTTGAGAACATACTCTTTCAAACAATAAAAATATTAATTTTGAAAATCGTTCAACAATTGACGGATAAATCTGTAAACATACACAATATGAAAAACAAACAAAGTCGAACATAGAACCTCCTTATTTTTGGAAAGTCGGTTAAAAAGCATAAAAACACGGCTTCGAAACTGGATTTACAATATCTTAACTCAATAACTGTACAAATAGACCGAACTAAATGAATGAACATATCCCATCAAACTAGCATGATCGAATTCATTTGTTTCCAACCATTCCATTAGTGAATGAATGACAGACTCATTTGGGTATCCAATTGAATTTAATTTGAACACCCAGTTTCTCTTTAGACGTGGCATTTAATACATTTTAATTAAATAATTTTAGTATTCTATAAGTCTTTGACACTTCTAGGGACCTATACAGTCTTATTACAAAAAGCGGTATAACTAAAAACCCAGGTTTAAATCTCTATAAACTGTGGTTTACACAAAAATGTTATTACAAATCATGGTCTAACGCTAAACCTCGGCGGCCCCTAGTTTAACGATGGTCTAAGTCGTATCTGTCAGTTTCTCTTTTAGGTTATAGCATCTTTTTTATTGTGTTTTGTTGTTTTTACCCGAAAATGGATACTAACATGGTTGATTTAATATATTATTGAGGATATTACTTTTTCCTCGGTACTCCAATTCTCAGATCGTTTTTTTTTTGTTGGTCCATCACAATATATTATTAACAAAGAGGCAATTGCTCTATAATATTAGAGACTTCGATAACTAAAAATTCCAAAGCTTAGTGAACTTTGTTCAGCTTGCGATGGTTTTGTTTAGTGTTATAGTTTCATATAACGCGCAAGAATGTTACGTTTCGTTACACGTACGTAGATGTATCATTAATAATTATTAAGAATTTAAGTAATTTGCTTAAATCTAAACAAAACTTCAATCGATAAATAACAAATGTTTATATTCATGCAAAATAACAAAGTCTCAATATTTTTAACACTCTTAAACGTAATTTAATCCTTATCGTATTATCAAAACGATTTTATTTCTGGGCATACGGAACGTTGCAATTGAATGATATTATGGTGAACGAATGATATTTGTATTAATCTGTGGTTGATATATTGACAATGGTTCAAATGACGGGACTATGAAAACCACGGTTTTTTTAAGTTTTGTAATACGGATAAATTTTGACCATGGTTTTGCAGATAAGCCTGGACTTGATAGTACAGGTTTAAACCATGGTTTATTTAGTTTTTTGTAATAAGACTGATTAAGCCTTTTTCATGTGCAAAGACCAACTTACCTCTATCACAGATAATAATATTATAATACTAGCGTATAGATGCCTCATCCCATACAAAGAAACCGTGCCGATACAACTAGCGTTTTTCGTCTGATTATCTGATTATTTTTTGTACATCAATCGCGTTCGGTTCCGTGCCACGGCAATAGATAGATGGTGTTAGCAGCGACTTGCAAGTAAAAGGGTTTACTCGGTTCGAGAATATTTTTTCATTAAATACAGTGACGATTTGTGTAGTATTTTTTTTGCACGTTTTTACAGTTTCATTGCACCAAAATGTGTTACAATACAAACATAAACAATCGAGGTGAATGCCTCAGAAATTCAAAACCGCGCCATCTATTGGAATCAATTTTAAATTATCCGTTCAAATAATCTGTAAACTGTTCATTAAGAGTCCAATATTCATTAATTTTTTGCTTAGGATAGTTGATTAAACAAGAACATACAATTTTTATGTTTTTAATACCAGAAAATGTTAATTTTACACACAATGCAATAATAAATCGGTGCATATTGCGCCATCTAGTGAGATTTATTTAAACCAAATCTTATTTAACAAAGCTATAATACCATTTCCTACCACCTTGTTTTCCAATCAGTTTAACATGAGGCTTGAACAACACGCGGCGTCACTTCCAAACCCTCACGAACACTGCCTCGGGATATTAGCAAACATTTTCTTTTGGCCCTTTCTATTCATAAACATAACTACCTACCCACTGTATGGGTATGTTTGTGGAAAAGTTATCTAACTTTTTCAAAAGATAGATAAGGCACTTGAATACTTCTCGGTTGGTAAAATACTGGAAAACTTAGTTATTACTTATATAAACCCATTCAAAATGTACTCTAACAAATAAGAACTAATGGTGAATACTGAATTGACGGCTAAGAGAATTGTATCTTTTGTGTGAATTGTTGTTGTGTTGAATTTTTTTGCAAGTTTAACTTTTTTCAAAAGACCAATATTCGATTTTATAATGATTTTCTTCTAAAATCTGGGCGTATTCACTACTGTCATTCGTGGGCCACCAGTGCCGCTAGGCCAATAGGAATGCTCATATCACATGCTGATTTTTTGGTCAGGGTACGGCCTTAATTTATCAGTGTGCGAATCGACCACTCCAAAATTATGTAGTAGGCAATTGGCACACACATTGTATTTTTTGCAATTCCGTTAAAGTAAAGTACACTCAAGTACGGAAGCATTAAGGGTTAAATATTGTAATTGATATGAATTGAAACACAAATTAATAAAAAAAAAAATTGCGGGGTTGGAATCATTACCGGTAATGAATAATTACTACTACCAGGAGGCAAACCACCAGGAGGCCAGAATCATGAAGAAGTATTTGCAGGACTAGAATCATAAGCGGTAGAGACTAACGGAGTACTAAGACTCCAGAATCGAAAATCGCCCGGTACTCTTTTTACCGCTCATGATTCCAGCCTAACTTCCTCATGATTATAATCTCCTGCAACTGTAGCCAAGTTGACAATCAATATATAGGAATGACACATAATTATGAACGTTAAGTCAAGTGGTCAGACCATGCAAATAGAAGGCGTTAACGATTGTTTAAAGAGATTCGAAACGTATGTAAGTTGGCTAGGAGGGGAAGGTACTTAAGTTAGTCTTTACCAGTACCGGAATGAGCTAATAGCGTATAGAGCTTTCTCTTTCATTTTATTAGTAGCGCTTATTGTAGTCCCCTCTTATTGTTTTGTCGCCTGTTTAAAATATCGAACGGGCATATGTCCACGTTTTAAGTGGTAATTACTTATTTAATGCATTGTTTTCTTGGTTCATATTATTGCCGAGACGGGTGAGCAGGACTGTACTTTTGTATTTTTTGTTATCTAAAATAAAATTTGTGCCAATTGCCTACTACATAATTTTGGAGTGGTCGATTCGCACACCAATAAATTCGCTTCGGGCGAATCGCCACAGAAAAAATAATGTTTTTAAAAAGGGTCGATTCGCACGTTTCGGGCGAGTTACATTTGTGCGAATCGTCCAATAACCCATTTATTTTGGTGAATGTAGCTGTTTATACGTAACCCTCTGTGCGTGAGTCAGACTTGCACTTGGCGGGTTTTTTTTTAATTCCCACCTCTATTTTCCGATACTGATTTTTGCCGTGATGATAAAATATGTAGGCCATTAGACCGAAAGTGTAGCCTTAGAAGATTAGAATGTGTTCTTATAACTATGTAGATGACAGAAAAATAAATAAATTAAAAGGTAAAATAATATTTATTTCGCCATCACATTAAAGTAAAGTTTCCTTTGGGGACTTTAATATGAAATTGCTTTTCTTAAATTTATGCGAATAAAAGTTATTACCCATTTATCTTTAAAAAATGAGGCCATAGAATATATTATTCTTACGTATCGTAGATAAGAGGGTATATAACGTTAAATTTGGGTAAATATTACCTGTCCCTAAAGTTTAATTTCACGGGGAGTTTGCTGTGCGCTAAAGTGTGTTTTATATGTACAAATATTGTCAAAATAATATAAGATATACGCTTTTACCGAGGTTTTGGTCCCTTGGCCACTCCAACCAGAACGGCATATTTTTTCAGGATAAAACTTTTTTACAAAAAAAAATGTTTCTTTGTAGCGTTTTATTTGGAAGTCGGTTGTATTTTTTTGTAAAAATGTTATTATTTCTCACATTTTAGTGGTACATAATGGACGCACTGATTTTGTAGTGAAACTTCTGGTATTATTCTTCGGGTCGAGTCTAAGCGGGTGGAGTGGGCACGGACCCAATTTTTCGCAGCACTGGACTTGTGCCCGGTTGAAGCCAAAAGGCTCGCCTTCTGTCACATGGGACTTAAACATAATTGATGAAATATGAGTGTGCTAAAGTTAGATACAACTCTGCCTAATCCTTCAAGGAATTCCCACAGACGTGACGTCATGTCACGTTATCCTTCACAAACAAGGAAAAATGCCTTACATTTCTTACGAAATTAGCGACAATTGTCCGTAACACAAGGTTCCCGTAATTTACCAAAGGGATGAACGCGGCAAACATACATTTATGTGTGAAACAATTTATGTAGTAGCAAATTGAACCTTACGTAAAATACTGAGCATTTCGTAACAGAGTTAATTATTGCTAAGTCTAAATTATAAGGCGGTCTGCTATACCAGAGACAGTAGGTTTTCTTGTACATGTAAAACCTGTAATTACAGGTACGTGAAATATTTAAGCTTTTACTGACAACCCTATGGCGGTTACGCACTACATCTGATCCGTGTCCGTGAAATTTAGGTTCTGAATTAGCCTTAGTACTAATTTTAGGGAAGCTTACACACAACATGCAAACTCTATCCGTTATAATCTGTCATAATTTTGAACTCGGCACTCAAATCATGTACAAGAAAACCTTCTCTTTCTCTGGTATAGTGGCCCGCCTTCTAACTTAATCTTTTCTGAATACCAGTCTTTTCTTGGGTAGCACATTCTTCTTGGTACGACTGGTGTCAGAGTCACCGATCCGCGAACCGACCTCAGTAAGCGTTGCTTAGTTTTGAAGATCGACCCGTGGTGTTATTATAACTCAGAAAACCTCTTCTTTTATTTGTGGAACAATTTATGTAGTTTTTCGTAACAGAGTTACTTATTGCTCAGTCTAAGTTATAAGGTGGTCAGCCATACCAGAGGGAAGGTTTCGAGTAAATAAATAAAATTGCCTTTTATTCAGATCAACGTATTAATCTATTATTTTTAAAACTTAGTCTAGTCTAAAATTTGATTCTTGTTTATTTTTTGCAGATCTGTTTGCCAGTGCGCATAGGCATATGTGTGTATCTGTGCATTTGTGTATCTGTCTGTGGCATCATAGCTCCTAATCGGATGAATCGATTTTGCTTTCGTTTTAAGCGTGTCTACTAATTTGTACATTTTACTTGTTCATCATAACTCTTGTTTTTTGCCCGTAAACAAGAAAAAATAAGGTTTCCCTAGTCGACGGCACGAACTATTTTATGCGCGAGGTTGAAATGCATGCTGTCTCATCCGATATACTATCCCTGTATGGAGGCCGTTTAACAATTTTCGTTCTTCTTATGGTATTTATTTCCGCCCAAAGATGCGTTAAAATTAGTGTTGAAATATGGAACTTTCAAATATATATTATTTTTGCTTTTTTGTTTCCATACAGGGCTAGATAATGATGAGACAAATTGATATATTTATTTTATTTTGAACGTACATCGTCAAACATTGGAGTAATCGCTAGACTACGTTTGTATGGAAGAGTTTTTCGACTAGTGTAACCTTAAAAAATCCCCCGACACTTTTTTATTGCACGCTACATAATTTATATGTAGTAGACGCGCTTTGATTGACAATCTATTGAAAACGCAATTATGATGTGTGATATCTTGCGAAAACACCCCGATTCAAACAGTAAAACGCCCCATAACTTTTGAACGGCTGAACCGATTTTCATCAAACATAGCTAAGAACACTCTCGATAAATTCACCAATCAAATAAAAAAAACGAAACAAAATCATTCGTCGTTTAGGAGCTATGATGCCACAAACAGATACACAAATACACAGATACACAAATATGCCTATGCGCACTGGCAAACAGATCTGCAAAAGAAATCTTATTTTTGCTAGTACAGGATTTCAGGTGTATAGCCTGTAGTAATTACGTTTAAGGCCGTACTCTGACCAAAAAATCAGCGTGAGATATGAGCATTCCTATTGGTCTAGCGGCACTGGTGGCGCATGAATTACAGTAGTGAATACGCCCAGATTTTAGAATAAAATCTTTATAAAATCGAATATTGGTATTTTGAAAAAAAAAAAAACTACCGAAATGTTCGTTATCAAATTGTCTATCCATTAGTGTTAGTACAAAAAAATATTAATGAACACTTTACGAGGAGATGCATGCTATCAATCATTATTTCTCATTTTTATGGTTTTGTTGGAAGGAGATTAGTGAAACATATATACATTTAAAAAAAAAAAGAAATCTACAATTTTGGTATCAATAATATGTAGAAATTTAATGTATTTTTATTAGTTGATATTTCATTTTAAATAACGAGTAGATAGCTCCTAAAAACTGCACGAAAAACGGCTAGCGCGGCGTTTTGCTCGGGGTAGCGCCTTAAGTCTAGCCTTTTTCCAACCGTGTTGAGTTTGTTCTTCAGTCTAAACTGGATGTCTCAAACCATTATTAACATATAATGACTGTCACTGATCTCCACGATCCAACTGGCTTGTGGAGTTGCGTATTACTATACGATACCCTTTGCAACATTGTTTTGACACGGGAAGAAGTCTGGCTTCGCGCAAGCGAGCCACAGTGGTAGCCACCTGGTGGGTAGCGACAAAAAGTTTATAAAAAATTTCATACAATTTGTATGGACTCGACGCACTTGCGACTTAGTGTCAACCACACGTGACTGAGTGGCCGCGACACGCCACGGGTGGCGACCACTCGTAACTCACACTCGCAGTCACAGCAGGAGAGTAACAAATTGCAGCGGCCACCAACCACTTGTGGCGGCCACGGCCACCGACCACCTTCGTTTTCGCGGTACCAAAGGACGTGGCGAGCCACAGCCACTGGTGATTGTGATCGGTGGCCCGTTTGCACTGAGCCTTAGTAGCGTCTGCAATATTATTGGAAATTCAAACACGGGAAAAAGCGCGTCAGTCAAATTCTAGCCAATGCCAATGGATTGAAAGTGGAAAAGTTTTAAGCTAAACAAATCTGAATGACTGTCGGGATCGCCACAAAGAAGAGACAAATTCTCATAAATGATGTAAAGCATGGGTTTTTAGCTCGAGTTACAAGTTGTCCAAGGCCCGGAATGTGGACCAAACTAATTGCCCTTTGAAAAACCTATTAGTTTTCCGTGTACCAACTTATATAATAGTTTCTTGCCTACCCTCGACCGCAGGATAATTTATCACATTCTTGTTTAGAACGGAACAATGGAGGTATGTGTTTTAGATAATTTATTTGTGTTATTCTTAGTAGTAGTCTCGCTTTTTACCCGACTGCCGAAGGTATGTATGTATGTTTGTTCATATGTGGCAGTCTAGAGACCAAACGCGTGGGCCGATTTTGATGATTCTTACGTTAATCGATTCGTCTTAACCTTGTGAGTGTCAATGGCTACATTAAAATTGGTAAATAGAAAAATGGCGGATTTTGGGCGCCATATGTGGGGGCCCAATCTTTTTTCCTTTCAAACAAATCGAGTGGGGTATAAAAATGGAGGGTAGAGGTGATTTCAAAAATATAGACCACTAATGTACCTAATTATTCCATTTTTTCGTTATGGACACCGACTTCTAAAAAGAAAGTAATTTTCACTTTTTAGTGTTTTTTTTTTTGGAAGTCGGTAGGTAGAGTTTTTTTTTTGTATTGTTTTTGTGTATTAGGTTTTTTTTTTTGCACCTTTTTAGTTCTTTAGTAAGGTACCTATACTGCTAGAATAGGTTACTCGAATATCATGAAACTTGAACATAACCGGTGAAATGAGAATGTACCAAAGTGAACTGAACATATCTGCGTACCCCTTTAGAGCGTACTAGCGTGATATTAGGTATGAAATGGTTTAAACAATAAACAAACATGCGATTGCAGCAATCCCGAGAGATTTGTCGTCATTTATTGAAGAGTTCTGTTGTTTATCTCCGAAGTTCTTCATCAGATCTTCACCAAATTAAAATGGTACTAATTTGAGAACATACTCTTTCAAACAATAAAAATATTAATTTTGAAAATCGTTCAACAATTGACGGATAAATCTGTAAACATACACAATATGAAAAACAAACAAAGTCGAACATAGAACCTCCTTATTTTTGGAAAGTCGGTTAAAAAGCATAAAAACACGGTTTCGAAACTGGATTTACAATATCTTAACTCAATAACTGTACAAATAGACCGAACTAAATGAATGAACATATCCCATCAAACTAGCATGATCGAATTCATTTGTTTCCAACCATTCCATTAGTGAATGAATGACAGACTCATTTGGGTATCCAATTGAATTTAATTTGAACACCCAGTTTCTCTTTAGACGTGGCATTTAATACATTTTAATGAAATAATTTTAGTATTCTATAAGTCTTTGACACTTCTAGGGACCTATACAGTCTTATTACAAAAAGCGGTATAACTAAAAACCCAGGTTTAAATCTCTATAAACTGTGGTTTACACAAAAATGTTATTACAAATAATGGTTTAGCGATAAACCGTAGTCCAAATCATGGTCTAACGCTAAACCTCGGCGGCCCCTAGTTTAACGGTGGTCTAAGTCGTATCTTTCAGTTTCTCTTTTAGGTTATAGCATCTTTTTTATTGTGTTTTGTTGTTTTTACCCGAAAATGGATGCTAACATGGTTGATTTAATATATTATTGAGGATATTACTTTTTCCTCGGTACTCCAATTCTCAGATCGTTTTTTTTTTGTTGGTCCATCATAATATATCATTAACAAAGAGGCAATTGCTCTATAATATTAGAGACTTCGATAACTAAAAATTCCAAAGCTTAGTGAACTTTGTTCAGCTTGCGATGGTTTTGTTTAATGTTATAGTTTCATATAACGCGCGAGAATGTTACGTTTCGTTACACGTACGTAGATGTATTATTAATAATTATTAAGAATTTAATTAATTTGCTTAAATCTAAACAAAACTTCAATCGATAAATAACAAATGTATATATTCATGCAAAATAACAAAGTCTCAATATTTTTAACACTCTTAAACGTAATTTAATCCTTATTGTATTATCAAAACGATTTTATTTCTGGGCATACGGAACGTTGCAATTGAATGATATTATGGTGAACGAATGATATTTGTATTAATCTGTGGTTGATATATTGACAATGGTTCAAATGACGGGACTATGAAAACCACGGTTTTTTTAAGTTTTGTAATACGGATAGTACAGGTTTAAACCACGGTTTATTTCGTTTTTTGTAATAAGACTGATTAAGCCTTTTTCATGTGCAAAAACTAACTTACCTCTATCACAGATCCGCGCCATCTATTGGAATCAATTTTAAATTATCCGTTCAAATAATCTATAAACTTTTCATTAAGAGTCCAATATTCCAAAATTTTGTGCTTAGGATAGTTGATTAAACAAGAACATACAATTTTTATGTTTTTAATACCAGAAAATGTTAATTTTACACACAATCCAATAATAAATCGGTGCATATTGCGCCATCTAGTGAGATTTATTTGAACCAAATTTTATTTAACAAAGCTATAATACCGTTTCCTACCACCTTGTTTTCCAATCAGTTTAACATGAGGCTTGAACAACACGCGGCGTCACTTCCAAACCCTCACGAACACTGCCTCGGGATATTAGCAAACATTTTCTTTTGGCCCTTTCTATTCATATACATAAGTACCTACCCACTGTATGAGTATGTTTGTGGAAAAGTTATCTAACTTTTCAAAAGATAGATAAGGCACTTGAATACTTCTCGGTTGGTAAAATACTGGAAAACTTAGTTATTACTTATATAAACCCATTCAAAATGTACTCTAACAAATAAGAACTAATGGTGAATACTGAATTGACGGCTCAGAGAATTGTATCTTTTGTGTGAATTGTTGTTGTGTTGAATTGTTTTGAATAGTATTGTATATTGAAAGATAGGGAGGTTTTTGTTCAAATAATAACAACTGCACAGGTCATAGGATAGATGGTCCACCATATCCGCACATAGACGCCTTTATGTAGCCAACCCTTTTATTATTAGAAACGTATACTTTGCTTTTTGCCAGTCAATCCTCATTTATTGTATGTCTTGCTGGGGTGGTGCCGCAAAGACCATACTCAAGCCTCTGGAGACAGCCCACAGAGCCACAGAGCTATTCTAAAAGTGGCTACGTTCAGACCGATTATCTTCCAGATACAGACAACAATACATCTTGCAAATAATCGTACTACAGCACAAGAGAACACCTTTTAAGAAAATTTCTAAACGCCGAAAAGACCTCATCTGCACAATCCCACCACCAACCACAACATTTAAAAAAAATCGCTCTCTATCTTGGCCCATCAATTTACAATAAAATTAATGCAATAGTCCCAACTGAACTTATACTACAATGAAACAGAAGAACTCCCAAAGAAGTGATCACACTAACACAAACATGCATCACACACAACATAGAAAACTAACACACACTACTCTAACACAAATACACACAATCATACTGAACATATATTTTTTTTTATAATTTTTGTTGATTTGATTATTATTATTTCCTATTTTGACATTCGATTTAGTACAATTTTAGTTTTTTGTTATATCTAAGTTTAATACTTACTACAATTTTAATAGTTAAGCAACACATAAAATAATAAATGTAACAAGTTATATCAAAGTTAATACAAAATCCAGTCAAAATTTATATTAAAATCAAATGCACAATCAAAATAATACAAAGCCATATTCACAATCAAAATAAAATAATTTTAATTCCGTTTCTAAATCAAATAAACAATTAAAAATAATTGGAAAAGTGCGAGTCGGACTCGTGCACTGAGGGTTCCGTACAAACAGCTACATTCTCAAAAATAATTAAATAACATTACAAAAGTTAATAAATTATGAAGGCACCGAACATTGCTCTAACGATAAGATCATAGAAATATTAAATACATTATATCTATGGATAAGGATATCTATGGATAAGTGTCGTGGTGGCCCAGTGGCTAAGACCTCGCCTGTCGTGCTTGAGGTCGTAGGTTCGAATCCGGGCAAGTACCAATGTGAATTTTTCAAATTCATATGTACATTCTAAGTTAATCTTGGACATCACAGGCAGCGGTGAAGGAAAACATCGTGAGGAAACCTGGACTTATATAGTTATAATGTAAGTCGGAAATAGCCAAGTCAGAGGCCTGTGGGGATTCCCAGAGGCGGCTTAATTAACTCTGACACTAGAGGTGGCCACACCTCATACAAAAAGAAGAAAGATCTATGGATAAGATGTTCTGGAGGATATAATTATAAGATTCTTCTTGAGGAAATACTTCGCCGACCCTAAATAAATTTGGATTAAGATTTGAAGAAGAATATGATGAACGCTCTAAAAACGTCAACTCAATGCTTAGTTATAAAGTCGTATTATCCTTTTATCATCGTTTACAAAAGCCATTTTTATAGGTTTTAAATTATGCCCCTAAAAGGAAAGTCGATAATCCTCTATGATTTCATTTGAGTATCGCAATTTCGCAATCAATGATTGGGTCGTGGGCTTACCTTCGGGAAGGCTTACTTTTTGCCTATTACATAAATATATTAGCTACTATAGCTTCAGCCGGTAGCTTCGCCCGCCTGCCTGTTAAGGTTGCCCTAGTCTATAATTCTTCCAAACAAACGTAGTATGGCGATTACTACACTGCTTGACAGTGTACGTTCGAAATAAAAAATGATATAATTATTTTTTCATCATTATCTAGACCCCCGTATGGAAACAAAAAAGTAAAAAAAATATATTTGAAAGTTATGAGCGTCGAAAGTTCCATATTTCAACACTAATTTTAACGGATCTGTGGACGGAAATAAATACCATAAGAAGAAGGAAAATTGCAAAACAGTCACCATATAGGGATAGATTAGTAGTTCAACATTGCAAATAATTTTATTTTGAACAGATACATTTTGTAGTTTTTTCATGATATCCATATTCCCAAAGTTCTGTTTATAAAATTTCGCGCGCTCGTTTTCGTCCTAAACCATTATTAATTTCGCTACAAATTTGCAAAAGTGTGTATTCGTACGCGAACTAGCTTCTTACTGCTAATCACAGCATCTATCTCTTTCGCACGTGTTGTCGGAAGAGATAGCATGCATTTTAACCCCGCGCACAAAATAGTTCGTGGCGTCGACTAGGGCAACTTTAAATCGGCGAGTGCAGGTCGATAACTATCCCAAGAGAAACTACCGGAATAAAAAGTGTCGTCTATTTTAATTACCCGATTGCCTAGGAAGGGTTATGATATTCGCGCGTAACTTGTATGTTTCGTGTATATTTGTTTGTAAATTTCTTTATTACCTCATTTCTTTCAAACCGCTGGACGGAGTTTTTTATAATTATGACATCTTTAGACAGGCCTTGACCGCCCAATTGTTCTTAGATAAGTGACGTTCGAAAAAGTCATCAGTCCACCTAGTGAGAGGCCTTGAAAATATATGTTACATTAGAACAATTTCTTAATAATTTGATCTATGAAAATTTTGATTTTTATTCGTATAACATGGTGTAATTAATTTGTAAAGTTATGTCTAAAACCCGCCGGGCGTATTTCAATGAAATTGACACCATCTCAAAGACAATTTAATTATCTACATTTTAATCCGAGGCTTTTTTTAAGTCATAGAATAATAAGGAAAGTTAAAAAATCTACTAAATTTTGGGACGCGCGGGTGTGTAACGCGTTAGTCGTCGTCAAAATAGACTAAACATTATTATGACCAGATAATGCAAAGATTTCTAAACCACTTATTTCTCACCATGTACCTATAATACAAAATGTATCATGCCTCAGTGGCGGAGTCGATCGATTCTCTCGCTTAAGTAATATTTACTTCGAGATTTCACCGAGCTTCTGAGAGCACGTTGAGCCATCAATTCAGGCTGTCACTGGCAAATAAAATAGAATCCATACCTACAACACCAAACCCAATGCAAAAGCATTGGATTTTGCATCATTAATAATGTGATTTAGGAACTTATATGCGAAAGAAGTGTATACATATATAAACTGACGACTTTTTCCATGAGGGTAGGCAGAAACTACAGAACGCCACCTGCTACAATCCTTAAATACTTCTTTGGCTTTACTCAAATTCATACATCTAGTCATACACACACGCCGGTTATGAGTATTTCACCTATGTATGTCTTTCTAGGGCGTCCCCTCCTGGCGTTTCCATTCACGACTGTCTTGTAAATACCTTTCGTTAGTCGCCTTTCATTCATCCTCTCATCATGGCCAAACCATCTCTAACATACTCTTTTCAATTTTGTCACTACATCTTCTAAAACTGTATAATTTATATTTTTTGTGTTTTCACCTGAAATAGAAATTACAATTTGAAATAAAAACAACGAACAAACGAGTTTTCTATCATTATCATCATCAGCTTACACCAGTCCATTGCTGGACATAGAATTCTCCAATTGTACGCCATTTGTTTCAAATTACAGCGACTCTTAGCCAGCTGCTTCCAGCCAACCCGCGAAGATCCTCGCTCCACTTAGCCCGAGGTCGAGACCTACCTTACGTACGAGTATACCAGTTCGCGATCTCCCTCAAAAAAATGTGTCTGTTCCCTACCGGATCACCTCGTTTCGGATTCTACAAGTCATCAGCTAAATCATTGAACCAATCGTAACGAACTAACCAAGTTCCTTCTTCTGCATTTTTCAGGTGGACCTCAGCGAGAAGCCTTCATTCTGGAAGGCCCTGAAGCCACCAGCTAAGGACAAGTGCGGTGAACTGCTGACCTCACTCTGCTATCATCCCAGCAACAGTGTGCTGACTCTGACGCTGCTGAAGGCACGGAATCTGAAGGCTAAGGATATTAATGGGAAATCGGGTACGTAAT
Organism: Orthosia cruda; assembly: GCA_964057195.1. NCBI lineage: Eukaryota > Metazoa > Arthropoda > Insecta > Lepidoptera > Noctuidae > Orthosia > Orthosia cruda. The sequence goes on along the minus strand of OZ059852.1, from coordinate 8,586,277 downwards.
ATTCATCCATCATCAGAATTTCAGCCGAAAGTCTTCCACTGCTGGACGCAGGGCTCCCTCGACTCGTCCTAAGCTTCTCACATCCAGCGGATGTCTGAGACCTTCACAAATTTTCTGTCCACCTTATAAGATGTCTACCAATGCAGGTCTGTCGTTACACAACTCCAGAAGTCTTCGGCCCATTGGTCATCCGTTCTCTGCCCATTGCTATTTTAGTTTGGCAATTCTTCGTGGTATATCGGTCACCCTGGTTCATTCTGGAAGGTTCTTCGGCCATCAGCTAAGGACAAGTGCGGTGAATTGCTGACGTCGCTTTGCTACCATCCCAGTAACAGTGTGGTCACTCTGACGCTGCTGAAGGCACAGAATTTGAAGGCTAAGGGATTATTAATGGGAAATACGTACTAATTCACCCATCATTAAAAACAAAACTAAATCTGTACGAATAAAGTAGTTATTATTCTGCCTAGCCTTTTCCCAACTATATTGGGGTCGGCTTCCAGTCTGACCGGATTCAGCTGAGTACCAGAGTTTTGCATGGAGCGACTGCCTATCTGACCTCCACAACCCAGTAATTAGGTAACACGGTACCCCTTAGCAAGACTGGTGCCAGATCTCAAGCTTCTGACTACCCGTAACGACTGTCAAAGATCTTCAAATGGCCGGGACCAACGACTTAACGTGCTTTTCAAGGCACAGAGGAAACTCGGTATGTTGAAATGGTCACCCATCCACGGACCGACCTCGTCAAGCGTTGCTTAACCTTGTTGATCGACCAGTGCGGCTGTTATTATTTAGCCACGAATAAAGTAGTTATGAAAAAAAAATATCTTCGGAGGTTTTGATGGAAATCAAACAGGCCTGTTTGATTTCCATCAAAACCACAAACAGTTTTCTGGAGGTAACTGAGCACAATTGATATTCTAATGGATCTGCACATATTGAAGTACAAATTTTGGTCAGTACCAAATCTAATTCAAGTGCTCGCTTTAGGTAGGCGATGTCTGATGTCCATACAATATTCAACCACAACACATTTGAGTAGTAGTGGAGCTCTAAGTGAAAAGATCGCCTGGGGAAGTACAAGCCACATAAATAACCTGATTGTCTGAAACTACCATTGTCATGCGGTTATCTATACTGCCAAGCAGCGTATTCCGGTTTGGAGGATAATATGTGTATAATTAAAAGCACATGAGGCATTTCAGATTTTTCTCTGGGATGGCAACGCACTTGCGATATGTATGGTATTCCACTATACATTTATGGTGACCACTGACCACCAAGGAATCGGCTTGCTTGTTTTTCAACCAAACAAAAAACATCCATGCTGAATAATTTGTATTCTAATGGATCTGAACCTAATACCTATTAGACAACAAAATTGTGTTCAGTATCAAAATTAAATCTAATCAATATCCCAAATTAGCGATGTCTCAATTCCACCACACTATTCCCAAACCACTGCAACTCCTGAAAGCCAGAATAAACTGTGGCGAATAAGCAACGGCTTGTGCGATATCTGCTGTCACTCCTTACAACAATAATCAGCCAGAATAATTTCAGAACTCGTCACAATAATAAGCAATCTCACAGTAAAATCTCATAAACACCCAACTTCCACTCTGAAATTGAAACATCTTCCAAATGGATCTTATTAAATTGAAGAACCCACTTTTTGAACCACGTTGATTAATTCGATCTTCCTAGGGTTGACCGCCGCGTAAATAAAGATTATAGCACCAGCTGCAATCAGTCTAGCCTTTTTCCAACTATATTTGGGACGGCATAGAGCAGTGGTGGCCCAATGGTAACGACCGCGACGAACAAGTTTTAGGTTGTGGGTTCGAACTCAGGCAGGCGCTTTAATTTGTGTAAATCATTTCATCACCACTACTCACTGGTGAAGGACAATATGGTGAGGAAACCGGCATGTCTTAGAACCAAAAGTTTGAAGACATGTGACATCTACCAACCCCCACTGGGCCCGTGTGGTGGATTATGGCCTATTCCCTCTCACAGAGACACGCTTAACCGACCAAATGGGAGAATCAGTGCGGAAAAAGGGGTCCATCTATCCTATCCTTGGGGTCGCCTTCCAGTCTAGCTGGATGCAGCAGAATACCAATATTTTACATGGAGAAACTGCCTATCTGACCTCCACAACCCAGTAATTTCGAATCACGATCGACGGCAAGACAGTGAAGCGTGTGAGTTGTAGATATAAGGAATACAACTCAACACCGTCAATAAATTTATTTCTACGTGGTCGCGGGTTCAAAAGCCCGTCACTTCATTTTCTGTCTTGTGTAGGTAAGCGCGCTAAGTACTATCCTTGCATAACGCGAATCTGGTGACGTCGCGACATCCGAGGAGTTAACCCCGAGGTAAGAAGATCCGCAGGGTTGATATGTGCTGATGCGATGGCAGGTTTGGTGAGGGCCGCTAGGTGACGCGGCAGCCATTCTCGATTATTCCGGAATGTTGGACTAAACGAGCCCAAAACCTCCACTCCGAAACTTGAACCCCAATACGGAGAGTAACACCAATTAAATATTATAATGGTATTAAATATATTTAAGCAGCTTCAAGAATCGCACGGTGGAAGCTGATGCTCAGATAACCCGGTAGGAGCTCAAGGTTATGGCAGACGGCTGTGACTAATCAGCTCTCCATTCGGCGTGAGCGCAGCGGTCACGCGTTGGTCGAACGGGAAGGGTGGCCAGGATTGGTCACGAGCGAGTGTGACGAAAGCAAAACACTAGAACAGTCGCGGGCTTTGTGTGGAATTTTCTATTGATCAGCGCAAAATAAAACTTACTTAGATTTAGGTATCTACTTATTTTGGTTATTATCCTATGAGTTAAAGTACAACGTTACAACAGGTTGTCAAACTTGAGCTTCTAACTTCTCGAAACCATTGTCGAATGACAGCCGTGTTCAACAGCTTAGTGCACTTATACCGAGGAATCTCAGTACATTAAGATGGTCACCCATCCACGGATTGACCTCGGCAAGCGTTGCTTAACCTTGAAGATCTACCCGTACGGCTCTTATTATTTTACCAACGGACCCAAGCTGACTAATTCGATCTTCTTAAAGTTGACCATAAATCAAGATCCTAAGGAGTCCCAATTAAGAGAAGGTTCCATTTTCAACGGTAATTCGAGACTGCAAAATATTGCCGAGGAGGTTTTTTTTGCCTTAATGATAGCTTGGGGCAGGGGTGTGCTGAGTTTAAAAGTATTACGTTTTAAAAAAAATGTAAAGCTCGATTGAAAAAATCTTTTTGCTATTGAGGAGTTATGAAGATTAATAAGAATAATAATGATGCGTTATATTTGGTTCTTTTATGAGGATTTTTATGTTACACTAGCTGTGCCCGCGGTTTCGCTCCCGTCAACTACCCTACCCACCTTCAATTACTTTTCTTTGTTTTTCTTAATTTTCTTTCCTTAAGAACCTTCTACAAAGTATAAGAAAACTTACAAAAAAAAGATGAATGAAATCGGTGAAGTCGTTCTTAAGTTATGGCGTGATCAAGGGAAATAGGGATTCATTTTAGAAGCTTTTATTTTACTTAATGTAAGTGTGTTCGGGTCAAATCTTGCAACAAAATTTTAAAGCAGTTATCGTCTACCGTTTAAGATGAAATTTTGCATTCACGTTTAGTTTGGATGACAATGCATGGTTAGCTAAGTGCCATCATCCTAAATCCAATATGGCTGACGGCTCAAGATGGCGGACTAGTTATTTTTTATGCACTGCCTTGATATGGATATCAAATGAAAGAGTTTGCTGAGAAGAATATGAGAAGAATGTGTTTAAAAAAAAAAAAAAAAATTATAGATTCCAAATACATGAAGAGCTAGATATGTATAATTAAATAATGAAAAGAAACATTAAAAGACAGTTGTCGTCTAGATTTCTTACATAAATCGTATTGTAACAAACTAGCTACCGCCCCCGGCTCGTCGTGGATCAGTAGGTAGATACTTCGATCTTTAGCTTTTGTGTTATTTCAACATGCGTATAAGCTGTAAAGTTTCATCAAAGTCCGTTCTGTAATTTTTCGTGAAAATATAACAAACATCCATACTCTCAATTTACAAACTTGTATTTAACTTGTAATGTATATATGTATGTAAGTGTGTTCGGGTCAAATATTGCAACTGAATTTTAAAGCAGTTATCTTCTACCGATTAAGATGATATTTTGCATACACGTTTAGTTTGGATGACAATGCATGGTTAGCTAAGTGACGTCATCCTAAATCCAATATGGCGGTCGGCCCAAGATGGCGGTTAAAAAAAGATTTTAAATGAATAATTTTATTTCATTATTAGTAGGATGCAACAAAGAGGTAAAATTTTAAGTTTGTTTTTATATTTGTATAGGGTAATCTCTTAATGTTTTGAACCAATTATGGAATTTCTTGATACACTTACACTGAGCGCCACTATAAATCTGTGGGCTACTTGTTACCCCAACTCCTGTGAGAAAAGCCACTGAAGGAAGCCACGGTAAAAAGCTAGTGAACTTATAAATACTGATTATAATGTCAATCTTACTTTAGCGTTCTTTTTTCAAATATGAATACTACGTATAGTGCGTCCTTTAAAACTTGTCCCGTGACGCGATTGGTAGCACTATTAATATTAGTAGTTTCAATATTGACACTAAGGCGCCAAACAGACGAACAGCACTTTGCTGTCGACAAAGCGAACTTCAACTGTCGACAGAGGCAACTGCTACTGTCGACAAAACCACCTACTGTACTCTGCCTAAGCTTGGCAAGCTAGGGTGCCAACTTGACGGCAAAATACAAGTTACAGTGAACGGTCTGTGTGTTTTAAACCGCCTAGTCAATTCTAATAGCAACAAATTGCAATGCCTCGAAAAGCAATATAACACAAACAGGCAAATTCTACCAACACTTATTAGGTAATTTGTAACAACCCCTAAAAGGCCAAAATCCCCATTAATTAAACCGCAATAAAACACTTTAAAACTGTTGGAATTTTAACCTACTTCAGGAATTTGTTCCGGTATTTCAACATACTTCGGACAACCCTAACTACGGCGAATGAATTTTATTCCTGAAGAATTTTCATGAGAAAATGTTCTAGTAGATTACCGTGGAGTTCATTAAGATTTTTATTATTAAAGGTACTTTTATCGGCGCCATATTTTTAACATCAAGGTACTTGTAGGTTTACGATAATTGACTGAAAGATTTTATTGGTAGACATCGTATTCGTCTCATCATTACTTTTTGACAGTCTTTAAGACTAAAAGTACCAGACCAAGAATAAAAATGTCTAAAACTCAGAATTGTATATCAAATAATCATCACGAAAAACGCTAGTTACGTCGGAACTGTTTCTTTGCATGGGATTTATATATGTGGTAGATAGTAAGCAATATTTAAGGCATACCTACGACCATGGTTATCCTCTCAGAATATTCTTTTTGTTTCTTACTTTTCTAAACGAGATTTTTTATCCCCCGACGGAAAAAGAGGGGTATTATAAGTTGAACGTGTGTACCTGTGTGTTTGTGGATTTGTGTATTTATATTTGTCTGTGGCAGCAAACGGATAAACAGATTTTAATTAAGTTTTTTTTGTTTGACTTTATCCAGAGAGCTATGTTTGATGAAAATCGGTTCAGCCGTTCAAAAGTTATGGGCTTATTACTATTTGAACCGAGCGGTTTTTGCAAGATATTGTGTCAAAATTACTTGTTCATTAGATTGTCGACCCAAGCGAGTCTACTACTAGATAAATTATGTAGCATGATATAAAAAGGTATTGGAAGCATGATATGATTTCAGTTCCTTCATTTCTTGGTGATTGACTTGAGTGGATTGTAGTTTATATAGGCTTGTTAATTAATACAATTTGCTTGTTTTATTAATTATTTACCTACTCACATGAAAGCGTGTTGGCGACAGACTACTTAGAGATACTCCTGTAATGTCAAGTCAAAATTCAAATGATACAAAAACAAATGGCGGCCGACCGGCGCCTGCGACAGCCAATCACAGCCAAGCAGAAACGTCATACAACACTAAAACAAAATGGCGCTACGTCGAGCGTTTCGTTCTTTGAAGATTATCAGCTGTGGTGTTGGCTTACAAGCCTAAAGGAAGAAGAAGAGCGTATGACAGCTCTTTACAACAGATCATAAATATCATAGACAAAACCTAAAATAGTAATAATTTTGTGTTGCCATCAAGAAAATGTGTTGGGGACTTTAAAATTTTACTTGTTTGTTACCGGGTTTTAGTTTTTGAAACTTGTGTGTATTCCCTCTTTTTCGTCAAACTTTCAAATTTTACAACTAACCGAAATTACTATCTCAACGTTATTTTGATGTTCATTTTTTACTCAACCAAACCTTTTCAATTCCAGATCCCTACGTGAAGGTATGGCTGCAGTTCGGAGACAAACGCATAGAGAAACGCAAGACCGCCATCTTTAAATGCACCCTGAACCCTGTCTTCAACGATTCCTTTTCCTTCAACGTACCCTGGGAGAAGATACGGGAGTGCTCCCTGGATGTCCAGGTCATGGACTTCGATAATATTGGCAGGAACGAGCTGATTGGAAGAATATTGCTGGCTGGTAAGTTTTATCAAAATCGTATATTTTATTTTTTACCTTCGGTTTTTGAATTGAGTGGGCGCACGGTTGGCGCAGTGGTTGAGTGATTGACTGCTGCGCTGCGTGTCGCGGGTTCGATTCCCGCACGGAACAATTATTTGTATGACCTACAGATAGTTGTTCCGGCTCTGGGTGTTTGTGTATGTGAGTTTCTATGTTTGTAAACGCACCCACGATACAGGAAGAAATTCCTAGTGTGGGCAACATTAAAAAAAAAAAAAAAAAAAATAAGAATTTGATATTGAGAACTTGTCCAACTCTACTATAACCTGAAAATCTGTCAAGTATAGTATAGTTTGACACGTTCTTTATTTCGAATTCTGTATTGAGGAACTGGGTGTTAGAGCGTTCACGCTGTGCCATATTGAACAAAGTTTCAGGTGCAACATTTTGGAAATGAAATCGATTTTAATGAATCCAAGGGTCTAAAAGTTTATTTAGAACTTTTCAAATAGAGTTTAGAGAGAAAGAATGAGAGATTAACTCTTTATTTAAATACCGCGAATGCTCTTATTTTTTGTTTGTTTTGTTGGACTTTGCACATTTAGGGTTCCGTACCGTTTTTTTTTTTTTTCTTGGCGATATGCTGGGACTCTAACCCACTAAAACTCCACGGTGTCCTCCTGTGCCGCTTATGGCGGGAACACGGGCACGCGTTAGCACTCACCGCGAACCCGCCGCGGCTGTCCGTCACCGGACTCTCCTCTGGGGAGTACCCTCCATCACCCGGCGCACCAGAACACACTGAACACACCCGCCGTGACCACCCCAGGGACCAAACCAGCACATGGGTGCCAGACGACCCCGTGTGTGGCACCCTTGGTCCCCTTGTGACGGGTCGAGGTCAATGGCCCCGCCACCTACCATTTTTCGGCCGCAGAGGATAGGGAGAGCGGCCATCGCTATACCGACACTCCTCTTCCCCTGCGGCCCCACCGCGTCCGCCATCAGACGGTGGCGACCCCGTCCAGGCCGCGGAAGGTAGGGAGAGCGGCGCACCACAATACCGGCACTCCTCTCCCGCCGCGGCCGCCAACCTTCAGCCGTGACATCGTATGGGTTTGGGAGGCCCCATAAAACATCGCGGCCCGCCTCAGTTGCGATGTCGCCCAGGCATCACCGCAACCTACATGTTGGCCGCTACGTCGTCGGCTTATCGCCAAAAGCCCTGACGAGCGGCCCCTCCTCGGGTTCCTCTTCGCTTTAACGTGGGTGACCAAGCCACGGTTACTAAGCCCCCCCGCCTCAACAATGCGAGAACGCACCGGGGAGGTAGGGTTCCGTACCTGAAATTAAATGGGACCACATGACAAGCACCAGCTTTCAACTAAAAAAAGAATCATCAAAATCGGTTCACCCAGAAACAAGTTCTAAGGTAAAACACATTAAAAAAAATTACAGTCGAATTGATAACCTCCTCCTTTTGTTAAGTCGGTTAATTAGCAAAAAAAGCTATTAGAGAATTTGAACTGAATACAAATTAGGTATTTACCTCCTTTTGTTTGACAAACACCAAGAATCACATATGTTCTCTTTCTAGAACATAAAAACTACTAACGAATTCACAAGAACAATCTTTTGACATAACTGAAAAAAACTTCAGGCTCCCCAGACACCCCATCATCTATTTTGCTGTTTATAAATTCATATCACAATAATAATTGTACGCAATGTGTACCGAATTATTAGAACATATTTATAATTTTTGCTATTTTCTAATTTTAAACTAGCCAGTGACACTCGCAGGGTTAAGACAAATCGATTGACGTAAGAATCATCAAAATCGGCCAACGCGTTTGGTCTCTAGAACGCCACATAGGAACAAATATACATACATACATATATAGACTGATAAACACATTACCCTCCTTCGGCAGTCGGGTAAAAACAGTATATAATAAATATTTAAGTGAAAAACCAAAAAACGTTATTTTTATGCCGTTTTTTTCCGATAATGGTACGGATTACAGAACCCTTCGTGCGCGAGTCCGAATCGTACTTGGCCGGTTTTTTTTTCTAAAACTTTATCATCAAAAGTCAAATCAATCAATAAATAATCCGCCATCTTGTATTTTCCAGGGAAAAACGGCTCCGGCGCAACAGAAACAAAACACTGGCAGGACATGATCACGAAACCACGGCAGACCATCGTCCAATGGCATCGTCTGAAGCCCGAGTGAACGGCTTTTAACAAAAAAATAATAAAAAAATTACAAAAAACGTCATAAGACTGAACGGTTAACAAAATTAAATGGCACACCAATCTCTCTGAGCTGTCCTTGTATTGGCGTTGTGCATATCTTTTATATTTTTCTTATCTTTTTTTAGTAAAAAAGAAATATCTTTTTTAGTAAAAATAATATTTTTTGTTTTTGTCTGTAATGCCAATACTTGTCGGGATTTTTTTGTTACCTATCCTTTATTTTTTTCTTTATCAATCTTTGGAATTTGATTAATTACTTTGAGAATCATTGGCGATTTTATGTTTATTTTTTAAGTCTAAAAGTAACAAAATTATCTTTATACACCGTGAAATTTAATTGGTTGTTTTCCCGCGGCAGAACGACTTGCCTTAAGGAGTACTTTCGAAGCATAGAGTTAAAGTAAAAAAATAACGATGTTTTTGTTTTAAAATAATTTAAAAAATATTCATCAACTCGAAAAAGTGAGTTACAATAGTAACTTGTAGGTACTAGGTACTACTCGCGTCACCACCGGCAAAGAAAAGCGATGCACAAGATAATGTTCAAACCAAAATAAACTCTCGCACGTAGTGATACGTCATAAAATAGTTTGCAAGGAACAATACCACCGCTAAGCCGACAAAGCAAATACCGATTTATTAAATGTTTAAAGTAAAATAAGCTCTCGCGTGTAGTAATACGGCATAAACTAGCCCGCGCGCAACATTATCAAACGGAGCCGCCTTCGAACCTAATCCTTTTGACAGTGATCCTGACCTACTTAGCACCCGGGTCAACGCCCCGCTGTCGTTCGGCCGTAGATATCGGGAGGTATTACTATTGGTTCGTGATCGCTTTCGAGTTAAGTTTTTCACAATGTTAAATATGCCAGTTTTTGTTTCTAATATTTTACATAACTACGAAACGATTGTATTACATAGAAAAAACCATTTCGCTGCGGGAAAACAACCATTTAAATTTCACGGTGTATTTATTAACAAACTGTTTAAGTTTTGCACTTTAATTCTTTTCCATGTTTCTCCTTCATCTAAAGCACACGCTATTTCTCAAATCTTGACTATCTTTAAAAGAAAAATATTAAAAATGATCTAAAATTAAAATCAAAATTGGTGATATTTCTAAAAAAAAGAAAATCAAAGTGTTGAACATTAACTTTTCCTAAAATTGGACTAACTTGAAATGCTGTTCGTACTAAATTAAGTATTTATATTTTCTTTTTCTTTATCAAAACAATTCGTTTGAAAATTAAAATGCCTTAAAATTAAGAAGGTAAAAAATAAACAATTAATTTTTTTCTTCTTTGTATAATCTTTGTCCATATTAAGTTTTTTATGTCTTGTCTCCTGTCACATACTTTTGCTACTTTTAGTATTTTTTTTTTTTTAATCTCTATTTCTATGCAACAGCATTTGTAGTTAGTTTTGAGTCTTCATGCTATATTGACGTTTTACTTAATAAGAAATGGTTGGATGATGAATGTTAAGAATTTTAATAAAAAATATTGTTAGACTTATAAATTAATTGTTAAAAATGTAGTAATTATTACGAAAAGTCGGATTCACATCGCACAAAGAAGAGTAGAATTTTCTTTTTTTATTAAAATTATTTGTATAATATTATGACGTAATATACGATGTATATCATCTAAGAAATAATTTGCTTTTGAATTGCTCAATTAAGAGTCAGCAAAAAAAAGGAAAACACTTTTTGTTAATTTAATATTTTTAATAATATTATAAAATCAATTCATCAGAGTAAATACCAAACTGCCAAAGTTACCTTTGAAAAAAAAAACAATAAAATAACATCTAAACGCGATTTTTGAGAAAAATGTGTCAAAAAGTTTGCTTTCTGTATTGAAAATGCTTGAAGTGGGTACAGACATTCTAAATTAATTGTTAAAAATTAAGGAGGATTTGCAAGTGTATGAGGCTGGTCAATTTTAGGTGAGAATTTAAAAAGAGATGTAAGGAAATGCCCAAAGTTGCAAGCCGTTCTTTAAAATCATCAGCAACTTTTGGATATAGCTTTGTTTGTTAGGTAGCAACGTTTTTTGTTGAATATATAAAAAGTATATATATATAATATATAAAAATAATAAAAAAATAGTATCGAAATGCTTGTTGTTACATGTTAAAGCTTACATTCCGTAAAAGTAGTTCGAATCGATGTTAAAACGAAATAAAAAAGTAATCATCAAAATCCAAGATATTGTATACATTTATAAAAGTTTTATAGAAATTAGCGTATTTATAGGTGTACCATGTAGCTTGTTGTTATAGATGTTAGACAGTTCAATGTTCATAATAATTAGTTGCAAGAAAAATAAGATCTGTTAAAGAAGAGAAGTAAAAATAAACAACTTTTACCAATTTTACTTAAAGAAATCCCCTAACTGAGCTTCAAAAACCGATTTTAGTGGAAAATGTCAAGAAAATCTAAAAATTAAGATGTAATTAAATAGTTTTAAAGATAAAAAAATAAATCAAATGCTTAGCGACACCGATACATACGGAAACGACTATATTAGTTACTTGTAAATAGTCAGGATTGCATCAGTATAAGGAACAAGTATTTAGTAACGAGTCTCGGTACAAAATACTGGTTCCTTATAAGTAATAAGGTATTCGTCGTTTTAAAACCATACGACATAAGTATCGCTGTAACTGACCAATAATTGGAACTAGTACGTGACATACATCAATCCTCAATCTAAACTTTGCAAATTAATGACATTTTGCAAAAAATTGCCAACAAAAAAAATCAATAGTAAAAAAAACAGTCGGTTCGTTGAAATTTTAGTAAAATAGCTGAAAACTATATTTTTTACTCTCGTGTTTATGCGAAGATAAATGTCTATTTTAAAGGGGTAAAAAAAAACCTCGGTAATGCTTTTTTAATTATTTTTGCTATGCGTTTTTATATTATTATGTTGTTTTTACTAAATTAACGCCTACGCTTTAATAGATAAGTGACCACTAAATTCGTATTCTCGATTTAAATGTTGTTTTTTTTTTACAAATACTACTATAGGCACTGAGTGCTAACAATCGCAGTTTTACCGACCCCATATTTAAAAAACGAAAGTTTAGAAAAATTCGAAATTCAAAAGATTTAGGACAACGATTAATTTCAGCTCTTTTTTTAAAACAAAAGCATATCCAGGTATCGGTAGGGAGGTAAAAATTAAAAAAAAATATTGTAAGTATAAAAGAAAGGTCAAAATGAGAGGAATTATACTAATAAATGTACATAAAATAGGAAAAATGTATTGATTGTCGTCATTCAAAGTTGAGCTACTCGTACTAACGAAATGTATTTCATTAAAATATACATAAAAAATATTTAAAGAACTATTTTTGCATCTTCCGATTACTACCTCTTTTTTGCTTATATTTTACCGTTGAGTAGCAGAATATTTTTCAACTCTAATAACTACAAAAAAAAAATATTTTTCCACTTAAAATACTGCGATTATATTTTTAAATTGATTGGCCAGTTGATTGACATAAAAATATGTTAAATGAAAATTTTAATTATTGTTACAATTTTTGGAATTCTAAAATACTTTAAGCAATGTCAAGCAACTGGCTTATTATGCCTATATATCTAAGCTTTTCGATTTCAAAATCATTGTGATGTACAATTTTAACATATCAATCATTTTTAATTTTCAAAGCCTTCAAGGAATATATATTTTGGTGAAATGTTCTAAAAAAACTATTTAGATTAACACAGCACACATATAAATTATTTTTATCCAATTATACAGAAATCCTCAAATCATAAATATCTAGTATGACAATCACAAATATCGCTGCATTTTCTAAAAAAAAAAAACATCTTTGAATTATTTATTTACAAAAAATTGCAGAATATTGCGAATCGAGGCGATTAAAGGACTTATGGACGATTTATTTTTTTGATTATTTAAGTTTTGTAGAAATTACCACCAAATTGGTGGTGCACGCATTTATTTTTAATCATATAACATTAATATATTTGAATGTTATCATGTAATCGCAAATAACATAGTAATGTGGCCGAGAAAATGAGTTACATTGCAAAATAATGTAATATTTCGCGCTTTTGTCACCCGCCATGTTTGTTGTGACGCTTCGGGTTTGGTTCGGTCAAGTTCGGCTCAAACGAAGTAACTTGTAATCGCGGTCTGTGTCTATTTTGTGCAATATAAATGTTATAAAATTAGGAAAAATGTGATTTTAAAAATATAGTTGATTATATTTTATCGTATAGTTAAAAAAATAATAACGTTTTAAAATACATAATATGTAATATCATGTAATGTTAAGGAATCAGTGTTAGATTAGATGAAGAAGTTAAAAAATGTATTTATAGATTGTTACGTTTAAAAAATAAGGATGTATTCGCTTTGAAAACATTTTTTTTTTATTTCTTTTTTTTACGCCTAGCTGTCATTGTTGTGTATTACTTTATGGTACTTTTATGTTTATTTTTTCATGATTAGTTAAGGTTTTTAGGTGTAAAGTTCATTAAATTTATTATATTATACACGTATTATAAAGTGTTGACAATCATTAATGTATTGTGTATTTATTAATTGTAATTAAATTCATTATTCCCGAATAAAATATTGAGTTAATTACTGGTCGTACTCATTTGAGTTTTCAATCAGTCCTGACCGAATTTCGACCATGGCGGCATATTTCAATGGTTACTAGCCATTATTGCCGAGGGCAATATTAAAGAGCTGGTCTCCTGGTAGTTTGTGAAGCTGCGAGACCGTGATGCGAGACCGCGACGCGCGAACAAGGCAGGAGACGCGTGACACTCAGTGGCGGCTGGTGGATCATAGAAGTAGTAGTGCACTAAGCACTTCACCAACCAGCTCGCGAAGTATTCGTATTCGGAGTTGTGTTAAATTTACAAAAAATTACAGGGGCCGGAGCAGGAGGAGTGGTCATATTTTGCCGTATACTTTCTATTGCCGTTATTTTTCTGTCTCACGCGTCAGGCGTTTTCGCTCGTATCTCGTAAAAGTTGTATGAGCAATCGCCGTGCGCTTTAGCCTACCGCACGGGCAATATTTTTTACAGCAATATACGACTTATTACTTTAGCAAACAGCTTAACTTAGTTCGTCATAATTTCTTTAATATTGAATAGATCTTTAATCAGATATTATTAAAAAAAAATATTTTTTTACTTAACATATTAAAATCTGGCAGATCAGCGCACGAGTGAACTTAAAGTACAGCCGCCCCTGGACACTAGTTGTCCTTAGGCTTTGTATGGGAGCGAGGTACAGTGCGAGACTGCGTCGCGTGACCGTCGATCGCTAGCCGGTCTCGCTATCACAAGAGTGGTGTCGCTACTCGCCCTCGAAATGCCAGAACAAATTGCCATCAAACAATTAAAGAACCAATTATTGATTGACAACTATATTGAAATTTTTTTTTTGGCCTCTATATGTATATAACTCTATCATATCATATCTTTGTTGATTTTTATAATAATATAATATCATATCATCGTTTTTTTCTACCCCCAATAGTATCTTGATAACTTGGATTTCCATTACAACGTGTAATAATAATTTTCAATAATATATCTGACTATATCAGCTCTACAATATTTCCTTCTTTTTCTTCTTTACTTGAGTCTAAACTACTCATGATTTTACCCCATCTTCGAGCTTCTGCTTCCTCCACAGACTCTGGTAAGCCAACGGTAATGCCGGTTGGTTTTACAAATTATACGTTATTGTTTAACAACAAAATTGTGGGAACTTATATCTCTTTGTTAACTAATTTTGTATGCTTAAATAACATTGACATATAATCATGCATATCCCAATCTAGAAACAACGCCATCTCTGTGAAACGCCGGAGCACTAGAGTTGCTTCCAGATATTGTAACAGATGTCGCTTAAGAATAAATTTTGCAACGTCCTTCTGCCCACAGAAAAAGGTTGTTTGCTTTGTGAAAACCCGCACACCGCCCTCGGTATTAAAACACTAAAGTTGGTTTTATTGGTTTAATATATCGTATGTGTAACTATCAAAATTACGTCCAAATTCTTACAACTGTTATTGCATGATTAAAATATACGGGGGCAAAAGCTAGATTTATAATATTAACAGCATTACATTTTTAATTTCTCTCAGTATCTAATTCTGAAGTTACGCAGACTAAGACGCGGACAGAAGCTAGTCAATAATAAAAATTATCTGTTATAAAAATATCCAACTGGTAGACATTTCTTATAAGTTTATAATTTTATATCAATTTATAAGGCTCCATTTTAGCCACCTGATTTCGAGGCTTACTACTTGAGCCCTATTTTTTTCATGAGTTGAAATCCAACGATAACAATTGCGTCTGTACTAATCAGGCTTTCAGGGATCTCTGCATCATGTTCCTTATTACTGAGGGTCCTAATTCCCTAGTCGTCGTGGAAACAACTTTTCATTCAACAATTTGCAAGTATCTGCTACGTCGTGGACTGCGACCTCTAGCGATCGAGGCGATTTCAGGAATGATTAAAGGAAAAAAATAAAACCAGAATATAGAAATTTTGTATTTTTTATTGAATAACTTTTCTATTTATATTTATGTTATCAATATCACAAAACATTATAATTAGGTAGGTATTCAAGTAAAAAAGCCGATAACTTCTAAAAACAAAACACAATGTTGAAAAATTACAAAAAAAAAGGTTTTTTTTTTAGTAAAACTAAAATTTATTGCGTTATGCACGCCAAATCTAAAAGAAAAATGAAGAAAAAATCTTTTTTATGTTTTTTTTTTTAATTTTTCAACAGTGCGAAATCACAAACAGCGTTCCATACATTTTTGTGTCAACAAACGCTTTCTATTGTCGCTTGATGACTAAACCAACTGTTATCAGATTCATTTGTAAAGTTAATAAAGAACAGGAAATAGAAATCTACTTTTGAACTCTTTTGTGACTCGGTCACACCAAAAACGCGCTTACAAACCACGAAAATATGTTCTGCATGACTGATTTACTAAAAACTGATAAAAATCAAGGATGGTGGAGTCAGGTCTTTACCCGCAAGGCAAGAAAAAATTGCATACTGATAAAAAAAAATGATTATAAAAAATATCAATTAACTTTCGTGGTAAACTTATCCCAGTCAAACAGAACAGTTACACAAAATTTGGTATTTTTAAGGAATATTTTGAGACCAATTTCATACGTTTTATCGATAAAAACGTATCCCGGGCATTTTACTTTTCCATCACTACAAAAATAACCTGCCAATGAGATTCCAGCATTTGAATTATGATTTGATTCGTGACCAATCGCGTTACCAGACGCTAGTGTTGTCTGTTATTGTAAAATGCCCTGACTTCTGTCTACTTCTTAAGACTTCTTGGCTTCTTCTTCTTTCTTCTCTTCTTCTGGGGCAGGAGTGGGGAGTTCAGGGTACTCCAGTTTGACACCTTCTTCGCAAGTGAAGATTGGACAGCAGCCAGGGAAAGGTGCGGTCTTGTTGGTCTTGTCTGGAGAAGAGAAATATGTTTTATTATTTACAGGCTATGGTCTATTGTTGATTGTGAAGGTAAATATTATTTCTGATACCATAGTCAGTCATTGTTTATTCTTATTCAATAGTCCTTTATACAAATATAATAATGAGGGTATTCAATAAGAATAAGTATCTATGAAGAATGGTATCACAACTATAAGTTATCTCGTATATTTGTGACAATAAAATATATTAAGTAGGATGATTAATTTTTCGTGATGCCAGTTTAAGTACTCCCACTCAACGAGTTGGAATAGTATGCATGCACCATGCAAGCTCAGTGCAACTTGGTAAACGATACAAATATATATGTTTGGTTTGGTCTAGGATGTACCGGTTTCCTCACAAGGATTCCTCAAACGCTTTTAGAACAGTTTTGACACAACATAAGTACAGTAAAATGCATTGCCTGGGTTCGAACCATACAATCAATACTTATAGCTGTTTGTACATCCAAGCCTATAGCCTAAGCACTTGTCTTATCTTAATAACTAATAAGTGTGTTGGTAATGGGCAATCTCTGGAGATACTGGTCCGGTTTCGAAAAAAATCTCTCAAAAGCTTCATGTTTCACCACTACTAAGTCAACATTCACCGTTTTCTTTATCCACTTACCAGTGTCAAGCTTGCACTTAGGGTTAGCCAACGGCAGAGGTCCGCAGTCCTCGACCAACTCCAACAGCCTGGGGGGCTGATCCTCGCTGACGACGCAAGTGCTGCGGCCGCAGAACGGGGCTAGGTCCCAGGTGTTGCCGGGCTCAACGGTAGCGCAACGGGTCGACGCGAAGCACATTCCGGGGAAGTCTGCAAAGAGGGATGAGTAGTTTTAGAATATTGTCTAAACGAATTTTGATCAAAAAGTGTCATTTTTGATCGAACCGTGTCACTTTTTAATCGAACAGTGTCACTTTTTGATCGAACAGTGTCACTTTTTTAATCGAACAGTGTCTTTTTTCGATTGTAATTGCTTTGTATTGGAATCAGTCACCTTTATATTGAGATTGATACCTATTTTAATTCCTATAAAATTACATAAATAAAGTTCGACGACCAGATGATTAACCTTTAAAAACCAAGGGTTAATTTTATTGAAACGAAATAAATAGGTAGGAAAAGGAGGTAGTAGGACTAGGAAAAATATTATTTAAAAAAAACATGGTTCTAAGAAGACGCTTATATAATAGGAAAAAATGCCTATCAAACAACCAACAAACATATCAAACATTGACATAAGTATTACGCCAACATAAAACAAATATTTGGTCTCGTACTTTCTAACATTTGCACTAGAGAGTTCTATGATTTCTCTGAATGAAATGAGTTTAGTTTCTAGCACTTAATAATCACTATTATAGAGCTTCTGGTCCAATCACCATATTCAAATATCAAAAAATTCCAAGTAACTCGAAATAAAAAAACATATAAATAAAAAAACAAAAGAGTAAGAGCATTGTTATTTCCTAATCCCACACCAAAACTAGGCAAAGACATTAAGAATTCACTTCACAAATTGAATATTATTCACAAGCCAACAAAAATGCGCGAAACGCAATTCATTTGTTTTCATACAAATCCCAATTTGTATGGAATTTTCACAGGCGCGTGTCATTTTTGTGGTTACAAAAGACAATTGGGCATTTGACGAAAATTTTACGGCTATTTAGATCAGGGTTAATATTTGTGAGAATTATTGCATTGTATTGTTTTGTATGGACTAGCGTTGTGAAAGGTTTTGACGCAAATGCGGTCTTTTGTTGACGGTATTCTGGCATCAAATCTTGACTCGGAACTGTTACTGAGAAATTAAAAATTTCATCAATTTGCTCATACTGAGAATCGAGCCCTGATCTTGCTTAGCACGCGGTTGCAACTTACTAGAAAAACAAAGCGAAGAAAGCGCGTGAAATTTAAATTCTTCGCTGTGATTCTATTTTCAAATATGTCTAAGTTGTGTCTATGTCGAAATATTTACGCATAGCACATGACAACATCCTAAAAAAGAACAAAAGATATTCTAGGTCATTCTATTTTTAAAAGAATGCTTGAATGGTCTGTATCCTTATTAAACATGTATTCTTTTGTCTCTGGTTTTCGTACAAGACTTTGTAATTTTGTGAATGTGAGTCATTTTAAATGGCTTTACAACTTTTAGGGAGTGACATCGTGTTAAGTGATTTAGGTTTTTTTTTTGTTTTATGGTTTAAAAGTGTCATAAAATTTATCTCGGCTGCATCCAATTAAGCCGTCCCCAATAAGATAGATTGATGTTGTGTGATGAAGTAGTTAGATACTCTATTTATTAAAAACTGAAGGACATGCCTAATGGCGCATAATGGGCCATGACTTCAAAAGGTATTTCTCTTTATAAATCTGAAAAGGTCATTCCCACAGAGCCCAAGGCAGCCCACTTTGCAGGGGCTGTTTTAACGCCGAAGAATAAGCCGCTCACGTAATCCTGAAATTCGAGGCCGTGGCATCTCAACGTGCAGAAATCATCGGAACAGTGAGGTCGCTCCGTGAAGCCTGTGAAGCCCCCAGGAAGCTTCTGTGCTTTTAGACGGAGCTAGACTGGCTATGTTAGCCAGTACCCCCACGCACAACGGAACGAATGGGTGTCTAAGTGCGGAAACGGGAGTTGCTACTACTACTATCAAAGGTCATTCCCATCAGCAGCACCCTGAGATTTGACATATATATTCATTTAAGGCTAGATGGAGCAACGATCATCGCAGGATGGCTGCCAGTAGATGGATTAGAGTTGCCGGAATTCGAGATAAGTGCCTTGTCATTGGAGAGGCGAGAGAGAGGAGATGATGACGATAAACTCTAGGCAACATATATTTTTAATAGTATTTTAAAGTTTTTCTTGAGGAGGTCTGTGTGATGTGTCTCAGCAGTGGGTACGTTAAAAGGCCTGTCATGATTTGTAAGCTTGTGCTTCAAGTCCAAAGCTATTCAGTTTTCGTCCATATACGTTATATTGTGAATTTTAGGTCACACACTAAGAAACAGGCCATTTGATAGCCAATTCTTAAAGATCTGCTAACACTATTAAAGTTATTAACGACTAATCAAAGACTTAGATTGCATTTAGTGCAGCCGGAAGGCATAAGCCATTGCAAAAGTGAAAGCACCTCCACACATCTAGATTGTGCTATGTGGGACGAAGTAGGGTTGCCACAACTAGTCTTATTGCTAATGCATTAGAGAGCACAATTGCTTAACCATGATTAATTAGACGGGCGCCATTTCAACACCATAGTGTTAATTTGCAAAGTTCACAGCTCATATTACTCAAGTGAGCGCACACAATACGAAAGTGAACTCATTTGTTTTTAAAGTAAATCATCACAGATAATAAAACACTAAAGCATTAGATAGAGTAACAATCTGTCAGCGATAACAATTTTGCTTTAGGTATTAAATTTATAAATAATAAATATTTTTTGCTGCTGATAGATTGTAATTTTTTCTAGACAGAGCCTCGAATTTCGGAGTGATATTTGAGAATACAATACAAATTTGAAAAGAAAAACAACAGTTAGACTGGATACTAAGTTAAGTCCAGCAAGCTAAGTTCCCTCTTCATCAATCAAAGTCTAAATTCAACACTCTATTGATCACATTTATTTAACTTTCGAAAAATATAGACACTGCATCTTCGTTCATAATACTTTATATTCTTGTCACAAAACGTCAAAGACACATGACATTTCTTTTTTTGAGACGTGACAACCTTGTTTCTGTCGGTACCAGTTAATCCGACGATGGATTTAAATTTTGCAACAGTTGCGTAAGTAGGTATATCGAGTCGACTCGTGGTACACTTTAGTATCCTTTTTTGAGAAGCCTATTGCAAAATGCATTACAGCATAATTTAAGACTGAACGCGAGTTGCTTAAGAATTCGAATGAGATTTTTCAAATATGTCGGTCCTTCGAACATTGAATTTTGTAAATGGAACATGGAATTTTCGCATGCTCTTTTGTAAGACATTTTAATGGCCGGTAATAAATCTCATTGCCATGTCATGTTGGATTTGGAAATTAGTCCTTTCATCCACAAAAAAATATTCTTTAGGAGAGTACCTATTTGTTATGATTTAAGATACATCATTGTCGTAAATCGTCTGCCTAGAAAACCGCAAAGTTCACCGCATAAGAGACCGCAACAATTCACTTTTAAGTTCGTCACTTCGTCGTTTCGTCTATTTTACGAGTTAGTAACTCAAGACGCTTATCAACCACCACTACTTTAGTTCCTAGCTAGTGCCAAGTTGGTGGCAATATGCTCACTCCTGTCATATCTTCCTGCCCTTGTCCCGTTTTCTTCTTCCTTTCCGTCTTGTCAACCGACACGCTATCACTGACACCCTTTTCTATCATATCACTCCTGTCATCAACATCATGATTATTTTTAAGTAAAAACTCATCGCAAGCCGATTCTATAATTGGTACTGAACGATAAATACTTTCAGGATTTCCGCTTATTCTCTGATCAGTTACATAAAAGTTATTTCCTTAATTCTCAATAGGTTACTGTGGTTTTAACAAGTTGTAACAGTGAAAGGTGTACAGGAAGGTTTAGTCGTGACAATTGTCGCTAAATATCATTGAAGATCGGATTTGTTTCCTAGGAGAAAGTCAGCATGATCTAGGTTTTGTAGTTGTTCAGGCGAAACGTGCATTCGATTGTGAAATACAGACTAGTTTAAGGGTAAAATGGAAGACAGTAATGATATTCTGTAAAGTTCAAATATCACCTCACTCAAGTGAGCGCACACAATTCAAAAGCGAACTCATTTGTTTTTAAAGAATCAAACATGCACAACGAGACACCGTTCGAATTTCGAAATGATGTTTAGAACACAACCCTATAAAAAACTTAAAAAAAAATAAACAATCTTATTCTCATTCGAAACGGAACTCATTCTATTATTTGTAAACGGAATTCTATTTTTAAACCTGACAGCTGGTTGACATCTGTCACCGCTCACTGCTCAATAAAAAACGAAATGTCACTTGAAATATCATTTCCTTTGTTACTTAACTCGCTTTTGCCTTGGCCTTGCTCGAATTGACATAAGTAGCAAAAAGTGCAAGCTGCATTTGGATTAAATGTCGTCCCTTCTAATTCTAAATGGTAAGGTTATTCAGATTTTAATGGGACTGAAATGTATGACAAATTAGACTGGAAAAGGAGCTCGAAATTGATTTGTGGTGGGAGACGAAGACCAAAGGAAACGGCTGGACTGTGTAGGAAGACTAAAATAGAAAAGGAGATTGTATAAAGTAGGTAGAGAAGGAGAAGAAGACCAAAGAAAACATGGATGGATTGTGTGAGGAAAGACATGATTTATAAGGGAGTAAAATGACTGACGGCTGACAGGGAAGAATCGAAGAAAAAAAAGGTTGCACTAACCACAAGTAACATAGGACAAGGGCTGGAAGATGACGATGAATTTCCAAATAAACCAATTAGTAGAAGAATTGTAATTTAATTTGCAGAAAACTGTTTAATGCTGACTTAAAATTTTATACTTCATGTTCAGCAGTACTTGCCACCATTAGACGAATGAGTCAATATCTTTGAGTCATCTTATGAAAACCTCGAGTAGTTTTGAGAAACTTCTTTGCGAGGGTCAATCACCGTATTCAAATGTTTGCTCTTATTAAAATTCAAATTGGATGTTGCATCAAATGTGTTTCCAATTTATTTTTGTTTCGGTTATTGACTTGTTTATTAGCCATCATTCAAGCTTCAAATGTCAGGCTATTAAAATATAAATCATTATATTATTTAGTAATCTCTCAGATACTGACATTTTGGCCATATACTTTATTACCAACAAATCTTCATCTGTCTGTCCTTGTCCCATAATATTTGGGATCGGCACAAGTTTCCTTCTTCGATTCCGGCCTGTCAACCAAATCATGCTATCACTGACACCCTTTCCTTTCATGTCACTCCTCAGACACCCGCAATCCATCCTTCTTCATCTTTAGCTGAATCTCAAACCACCAAAAACTATATTTTACGCACGCCTTCAAATGCAGCCCAGAGGCCTTAGACAAGAGCCATTCTATCATCGAAATCATGGCGATAGCGATTGCTAAATGTCACGTGATTAATCCATTACATTTTGGCATTTCTACCATCATCACCAAGTACATTGTATGACACTTATCTAGAGCCACAATTTGAATCTTTTACTCTCTTGCGTCCCAAAAGACCAACATTTTTTTTCGTAACTCTCTCAACCATTCAATGGTCACGCACCGAAATGACATCACAAGCCACCATTAGAATCACAATGAGACTAAGATGCGGAATTACGAAAAATATTTAAAAAACTACCCGTGAAGCATCACGTTAGGCATTACGTAAAACTGTGGTCTGTATTTTGTAAGAGAACGCGAGCAGAAATACTTAAGAACATAAAAATAAAATTATGAGGCTTACCTCATAATTTTATTTTTATGTTTAGTCAGATAAATGCTGTCTGTCTGTAGCAGACGAGTGTCTGGATTGGTGCCCGGCTCTCCGTTTGGCTTAAGGCTCTTGCAGACTCGACAATGCGACAACAATGTGACAATGCGAATGACCAATAAAAAGTACCTACTTTGTTTTGGGACAAACAAAAATTACTTTATAAGGGTCAAGCACGCTACACTATTCTCAAACACTGCAACTCTTGAAAGCCAGAATCAACAGTAGCGACCACCGGAAAGAATCGCTGAACCAATGAATCACGACGAGTCCGAAGAAACGATTCAACGGTCTTGGATCCAGCAACGAAATTAAACAGTAAAGAATACTGCTGAAGATTTGTAGATGATGATTTATTGCTTATACCAAATTGAAACCTCACTCATAAGGGATCATAGTTACTCAATAATATACTGTACAAGTCTAATGATGAATACATAATTAAACTAAATTAAGGCGACCTCGTTAACAAGCTGAATAACTTACAGAATCAAGAGCAGAGCCCTATCAGAACTCTAGATACTTCCAAGGATAGCCATTCACTTTTGTATTATTTCGAATGAGTCAACGTGTTTTTTATTATTATTACGTGTTAAGGTCACAAGGAAGTGAGCTGGAATTAAATAATAAAATGGTTACGATACACTTCCATGAAAGTGACAAAAAAAAAAGACGACAGTCGCCAACGAGCTTGAGGGAACAAAACGCGCATTCGTTTCACACCCGCGCGACCTAAAATATTCAGAAGTCAATTTGAACCGTTTTGCGTGCAGTAATCCACCACGCGGGCCCAGTGCGGGTTGGTGAACGTCACATGCCTGCGAATTTTTTGTTCTAAAACAGTTTCCTCACTATGTTTTCTTTCACCGGTTTGAGAGCAGTGGTGATGAAATAATGTACACAAAGTAAAGGGCCTGCCTGGGTTCAACCCACGGTCTACAACTAGTAAGTCGCGGCCGTTATTACTGGACTACCACTGCTCTTGGTTGGACTGGAAGCTGAATCCATCGTTTTTGGGCAAAGGAAAGGCAACTGATGATGTTTTTCTCCTTGTCCACGTTTTTAAATCGGTTTTACTGAAAGGCAAAGTAAAATTATTTTTAGTGATTCTACCATCCATTCGAAGAATTAGCTTATTATGGAGAAAACGGGCAAGAAACTCCACACTCCATGTGGCAAATATTAGTTTAAAAGATGTTTAAATAGATTCTTCTTCTTGAATCATTTGTTTTAGCTGTAACTTAAGTGTTGAGCATTATGTAACGTTATGCAAATAGGCTTACTTAATCACTGTGGTCGCCAAGTGAAGATTTCTCTTGTTTGTTTAATAAATATTTATAAACTTTCAATCTCCATTGACAATTTTATTACTATGGTTAGGTATAGAAGTATTTTTATTATCTATTCATCTGATAAAATTGAATCATTTCACTACATCATCATCATCAGCTAAAAGACGTCCAATTCCTGAACATAGGCCTGGATTCCCGCCAGCCATTCCTGGTCATCGACCACTTAGAAGGAGGCCTTCCAACGTTGCGTCTTCCGGTACGCGATCGCCACTCCAGAACTTTTCCGCCTCATCGACCATCCGTTCTGCGAGCAATGTGTTCTGTCCACTGCCACTTAAGTTGGCTATACTTCGGGCTATATCACATACTAACAGTTATATCTACAAAATGTATAAATATTTGCATGCATTCTTTTAACACACAGAATAAAAACAATAAACCAACTCGTTCACATTAAAATTAACTGTTATTTTAATATCCGTTACAACATTAATTAACACTCATAAATAATGCTATCTGTGCAACAGTTATTTTAACACAAAAACGAAATTTACATTTTGTTACAAGAAAACTTTAAAATTACATATAATTATCGTTATAAAATTAAAGCATTCCTTACTCAGGTCATGTAACTCGTTGCAAAAGAAAAAAGATGAAATTAGCGTTTCGTTTCACGACCAGTTTTTGTGCCCAAAACATTTTAGGGTTATCGATTCTAAAAAGATATTTTCGGTTTTTTGTTTTTTGTCGATTAACAAGGAATTTATATCGCTTATTATTTGATGAGTTCGTTGATGTTGTAGTTTCGAGATTCTGTAAACAAATTAAAAATAATTCCCAAACCTATTGGTAGTGGGTTCGATTCCCGGTCGCTCAAGGTGTGGTTGTTTTTTTTATATCTGGAATTTCTTAATAGCTCAGGATCTGGACTCATGCTCGATTGATGGCAATAAGCTCGAAACCTATGGGACTTAAATATAACTGACCCCATGTAGGTTCCTTGTAGTACACCTCAGCCTAATGCTTTTGGGAATACAGGCGTGATATTAAGTTACTCATAATTTTTTAAACGACAACCCTATCATAAGTTCACTGCCTTATTTTGAAAGGTCCGCGACATTAAAAACAAGTTACGAACTTCGCAATTCCATTTTCAAAAAAGCAGCCATCTTGTAAGCATGAACCTTTTTACAACAATGAACTTTTAAAAATGGAATCATTGCGTCAACTTTTATTTTAATAAGGGCTTGGTGTATAGAAGGCCCTTGCCCTGCATTGAGACGATACAGGCTGACAATAAAAAAATACTTTAGTAAAAGTGTGACCAATGTTTTCTCCGAAAACCATAGACAGTGAAAAATCGTAGAAATGTTTTTAAATTAGCGTGGTGCCAACTTTCCAGTCTAGACAAGTATTAGGAAAGAAAGTGCGACTGAAGATGAATCTACGTTTTGTAAATAGCCTTTCACAAAATCACAAATAATTCGTTCAGCTTTTTATTAGCACTTTCACCATTTATTGCCAATCAATCGTTAATAGTTTGACAAATAAGGACTTGTCACTATAGAAAATAATTAGGTTTGGAAGAAATCATTGAAGTAAAACTTACTTATATCAAAATGAAGTACAGTATGTTGGCTCATTGTAAGGTAAAAGCAACATACATAAAAGGAACATTGATATTTGTCGTGGTTACTCACTGAATTATTAAAATTCATCAGATAAATCATTTTAATAAAATTTATTGCAAGATTCATAGTAATAAATCCATCAAATCATAATTGGCCGTACCAAAAGACTACCGTATTAAAATAATTTGATTCGACCATTATATTTTGTAACTTCATCATTCAATCAACTATGTAATTTGTATCGTTCTTTTTGTAATATTTTATGTAGCCATTTTCTACTTATTTGTTTTCATTATTTTTGTCTATGATTGCAGATAGACATGCTACCAACCTTACGGACTGGTTCATGTGTCAACTTGTGTCATTTAATTCATTGACTGGATTTTGTTGACTTAAAATAATTATTTGCTAAAGAATTCGGTTTTCTTTTAATGGGTAGGCAGAAGTGGTACCCCGTTAAGCGAAAGCATCGTGATGTTACGTTAGAATAGGTAACGCTAAAAATCATTAAACTATATCATAAATAACATTTAATCGTTGTCAGATCGGTACACGGAAGAGTAAATAAATGAAAATCTAGTGCGCAGTGAAATCGTAAACACTAGCAGTGATCCAGAAATAAGCCAATCATCTTACAATAAAAATTTCAAACATAACTATTCGATATACCTAATCAGTTTTTAATGTATCTAGTAATCGTCCGATCAATTTACGATCCAGTCAGTAGCAGAACTATAGTTCAAAGTATTTATTTCAACCAAACATTTAAAGGCATTTTTGTACTGTCAAGGAGTCGGTCAGTGAGAAAGATGAAGCTATTTACACGTTCCAAGAAGTAAAAAAACGACAAACAACAACGTAAAACATAGATCTCTATGAAGAAGAACGTGTAAGAAATTTATCAATAAAAAATCTGGTAACTATATTCTTGTTGCTTCTAAATGTCAGAACAATGCTATCAGTATTATAAACGCTGAAAATTCAATGGGGACAATGCCACTTAAAAATACAATCTACTAAACGCCATCCGACCAGCAAATGTAACCGACAGAAATATTACCAAACATCCTTTAAATTGCGACAAAATAATAATATGAGGCCAACAGCAAGAATCCTGCTTACGACACTTCCCTTCAAGCATAATGATAACTAAAGGGCAATTGAGCAAACAAAGGAAGTGCCATTCCGTAAAGTTCACCTCACCACATTCAAGTGAGCGCATACAATTCGAAAACGAACTCATTTGTTTTCAAAGTAAATCATTTAATCGCGGATTCAAACGAGGCATCGTTCGTTCGAAATTCGAATTTGACGTTTAGTTGTTGCCATGTTTAAAAATTTCAAGTGTGTGTGTATGTAGAAAGATGAAACTATGAAATTATCTCATAATTCTAGAAAAGCTGGTTGTGCTCTAATAATTACGTTGAATGGTCTGATAATATCATAGCTGATATCATCAGATTGCCAAACGTTGTGATTATGGCAATACCGGTAACTATGGTTGGGACATAATCCTCCAACAGCACCTTCCTGGCTATTGGAGTATGAAACTACACAAATCTATGTATGTTTTTCCATACGTCCATTAAACAACATGTGATAAAAATCTAAAGTGATGGCACTCTTAAACCGTTTTTATCTTCATGTCTCCTTATAATTTCCTTTGTAATCACTAAGTACTCAGCTTATGGCCTGTTTTAATTTCCGTGCAGTGCATAAGTTCTGTAAAGCTGTCCCAGTTTTAGGGTTCCGTACCCAAAGGGTAAAAACGGGACCCTATTACTAAGACTCCGCGGTCCGTCTGTCTGTCTGTCAGTCACCAGGCTGTATCTCATGAACCGTGACAGCTAGACAGTTGAAATTTTCACAGATGATGTATTTCTTTTGCCGCTATAACAACAAATACTAAAAACAGAATAAAATAAATATATAAGTGGGGCTCCCATACAACAAACGTGTTTTTTTGCCGTTTTTTTGCGATAATGGTACGGAACCCTTCGTGCGCGAGTCCGAATCGCACTTGGCCGGTTTTTTTTTTGTTTTTCGGGATCATCGTAGAACATATCTCACTGTGTAGAGCCATACACAGAGATATATTATATCATCTATTACAATTATCAAATATGCAAAATGTTTGGATTGACTACGTACTTACATTAGCGCATGTTAGTACCATACATTTTGTTTTTTTTTTGGCAATAAACCATAAATTTATCCTAATAGGATATCGCTTTCTCCCCCTTCTTGAACACAGCTTGCGAATTAAAATTGATCTAGCTTCTAAGAAAAATATTTCATTTATATAACACTTCGATACAAAACTTCTCAGACTAAATCGTGACTTAACTATAAACTAGTTAGGTAAGTCTAGATTTAGATCGAATTATAGATTATACTGCTATAGGCGTGGTTGATCTAGATTTGAAATGTCAGTTCATAGTTCAGAACAAGATAGATTAGGTTATAGTGGATAGGGCTAAGAAAGAAGTTATAAAAATTGAACTAATTTAAGCACCGAACAAAATAATAACAGATTAAAGACTGCAGTAAAGACGAATATAATTTAAATAAACCCAATTAATGCAAATAAACTAGCTATAAATAGAATTAAATATGCTAATGTTGATATGACTACGGAAAGAGAAACTATTACTAAAAATAGAATACCGTAAAAAAAGAAACATTCACTAAGCGAGACAGACAAACTATGACTAGATATAGAACGAAATAATTTTATAATAACTTAGATAGATTATGTGAGTTATAATGAACCCTTCGACAGTATTATGTGTGCAGAATTCTGAGTTTATCAAGTTATCATTCACTTTATGCAAAATTGAAAACTTTAAAGATGACTCTTATTTTTTTAATGAAAGGGCTAAATAATGATGGTGTTTCTGACAATTTGAAGATTCGTTATAATCAAGAATGGACTTATGTATCACCCAGACCTTCTTCATATTAAGTGTTTCACTTCTTTTAACCAACTTTTTCCCATCATCTCTTTCTGTAGCTATTTCAGTATATTATGTTTCCTGTAAAACTGAAGCATCTTTCGCACAATACAACATCTTCAATTCTTTATTAAATAATAGTGTCATGGTCAAGATGCCTATTATTATTTACTTTTTTGCCATTCCGGTTCCGCTCTAAAGCTTTTCTCATCCTCCTTGACCTAGTGACTTTAATTTTATATAATTCTGTATTTTTTGTATTAACCTTTGTTTTGGTAGCATTGTCATTTCCTCTTTAAGTTTTAAATGGTTATGTAAGGTCTTTATTTGTTTTAATTATATCATGATGGCAATTTGGAGATTTGCCTGAGTTTTTTGGTTTCTTTATTTTTGCATATAATTGTATCAACTTCGTTTCTATATCGCTTGCTGTGAGCTTTGTCTTGGTGCTTTTATCCTTTCCAACCTCTAAAACTTACTAATCTTTTTGCTATTATTCTGATTCCAATTTTTTTTATTCTAGATCTCAGAATTGGAGAAAGTCCTTGGCTACCGTATCTTGAAATGTAATAATTTTATCTTTATTATGATTCTTTGCTACCATTTATATAATGCCTAGCCAGCCTCTAGAAATATACCTGTATCTGTCTGTCACTACCAGCCCAAATAAGTAATCCAATATTTTACACAAAAATGTGTTACTTTAATCAGGAACTACTGTTTACACGCAATAGAACAATAAAACTGGTTAAAAACCCGACTGCTCCTCAATTTCACTGTTAAATCATTTACTGTGACTGCTGATGTTTTTAGGGCTGGCAGTAAAATTATATTTAGTTACCGTGCGAATTCTACTCGCCTTCTAGTTCTCTCTATCTAGGGATGTTTGCCTTCTACATAACTTTCGCTGTAAGTAATCAGACTTTTTATAAATCAAGTATCTTTTTTTTCTCATCATTTATTCAATCATCATTTTTGTCAAATCGTTTATTCAAGAAAATATACACAATTTACCAAATTGCAATACAAAAATCTTTTGACAAACTGCGATTCAGTTTGTCGGGAGTGGAGCCTATTTTATTCCACTAAGCCATATCCAGAATTAAAAATAAAACCGAACTAAAATTTATTAAAAAAATTGAGGGTTCGAAATTCAAAAAGATACATAACAACTCTAAATTCAAAATGACACTTGATTCTCGAATATTCGTAATGTCATATTCGTGTGTTGGCAGCCCTGTGTCTTACCAACTGGGCCGTTACTGCCATCTGTTGCGTCATCGTGACACTTTTTTCACTCCAAATACACACGCAACTATAAAGCTAGTCGATTGACTAATTTTACGTAATTCTATGATAATAATAAATTATAAAATTATTATTTCTTCTTAATTAAAATCTTTAAAAATAATGATTCTAATATTAATAATATGATAAAGAAGAAGCATTTACGGGATATCGGCTGCAGAAAGCAGAACACTGGGCAAAATTAGATGGCTATAGGAGATAAAATTGCCCAGCAGTGGGACAATAAAAAAATAAAAAATATGATTGTTTTCGAAGGTAATCTCTGGAAGTAGATAGGTACTAATTCTATTTCGGCAATTATTTTACTGATAGAAAAGTACAATACAGCCGAGTATCCGACTTTTTATCCCAAAAAGTAAAGTCCCTATGGCATAGACTAAAATATAACATTTTTTTTTTTGACATACTTGGTGCAATTATTTATAAAAAATAATGAAAGCTAGTTTCCTGTTTGGTTATATTACGTCAAGATATTTTTAGAGAAAAGATAACAAAGCTATAATACAATGTTAGTTCAATACGAATACTATATTCTAGGCTGAGTACAATAGTTTGTTTAGTTTATTTTTTAATATTATGAAAATAATTCTCTTTGTTCAAATGAACTATGACTTTATGATTAGCCAATGAAAGTGTAACGGAACTCGGTAGTAAAATATTTACGTTCATATAAATTTACAATAAGTAAAATAAAGTTTTTTTTTAAATAAATAATTACAAAAAGCTATCTGATGTGTCTCATACTCATATAATTCTAATGTGTTGCTATAAATTTATTAGGCACATTTAGAATTTATCTTTTTTGAAAACAGAATACAATCATATTGGATTTTGGTAGAATAAAGTTCTTTTTTTTAAATTATGCAGTTTAAAATGCACAAGCTTTTAGAAAATAACTTAAATCATGCCCAATTCAAATTATTATATTTTTTTACGTAAATCCACAATTCTGTTTTAATTTAAACAGCCGACCTACCTAAATAAATTTAATGAGCAGCTAATTAAGTAATAATGACTTAATCGCTGTAACGGATTACTTAAAACAAGTTGACCGTAACTTAGCGTTCAACTTTTACTATTTTTCTAGAATGTTCGGCAGTCGGTATTATTTGGTTCAACTCTTCCAACGAAATAATAATTTACCTTTCACACGCTGATGTATGTAAGCACTAGTTTTAAAAGAGAATTTTAATCTGTGTAAAAGTATGATTTTGACATTTTCATAAGACATATTTTTCAAAAAAAATCCCGAAAAATCAAATGAGAGCTGCAATACTAATATTCTATTTTCAATTTTTCAATTCAATACATTTAATTTCCCGTCTAGTCTTTTACAATTTTGGTATTTTAGGTCCTTTCAATTACCTAATTTTCGAAACACAAAGGCACTGATTCCAACACATCGTACGTTTTTAAATTCTACATTCCATTCCTTAATTTTTTAAAGGCACATGTATGTTTTTATACATCCTTCCAGTTTAAAAAATTGCTTTACACACTGACCTCTTAACACATCAGCCGGGATCAGCCTTTTGTACGTCGTTGGTCTTTCATCCTCCTTCTTCTCTTCAGCAGCAAATGCAAGGGCGAAAACGGCGAACGCTACGAAGTATTTCATTTTGTACAACAACACCTTACGAATGCCGACTCAACAGAAAAAAAAGATAATTTAAAAAAGGAACGATGTTATTCCGCGCGCTTATTTGACAGGTACGTGTCAACGCCGCACCAAGACTGAGTCAATGGTTTGAGTTTCCCGCCTTTTTATGCTGAATGACAAGCGGGGAGTGAGCGGTTAAGATGGCGCCGATTTTTTTTTCTCATACGTCTCAGGGTTGGCTTTTGTTATGAAATTTTTATTATTTTTTATGATGTTATCAGGTTTTTTGAGACGGCTACCTAACGCCTTTAGTGTAGGAAGATATCCTAATTTAGACGTTGCAAACTGCAGTGGAATGAGTCATACTTCCAAGTTCCTTTTAAAAAATGTTGACATTCTTTTCCTTATTATTTTAGGCTGTTTTGTTTGAATACTTTTGCCAACTGGGGAATATTATGAAATAAATTATGATGAATTTTTTATTTGAGTATATCACGACCGTTTCTAACGGGGTGGTTTTGAGTAAAAAAAAAAAGATAGCATTTGATTCCTGGCTGAAAATTACTGAATTTATTTACCTTAAAAAAAACTTTATTACAAAAAAATACTGCCGACTTCCAAATAAAACACTGCAAAGTGAAAAATAAATTCAATTTCGGCAGTCGGTGTTCCTATTTAGGACCACTTTACCTCGACTACTAAAATCCCAGTTTTATATATTTGTCTAAACCCCCATCTCAAAGTAGCCTCTTATATAACAGTAATCAGTCTAAATTTTTCCATTCCCGTCTATTTTCTAGGTACAGGAAAAACGTAAAGCACCACTAAGTACACCCACCCACGCAAGTTGTGTCATTAAACTGTTTAAACCAGAATACCTATCAGTTTGATACTCGTGTGGACTACTGTAATAAATTCTAATATGACTCTTACAAGTCTGTTTGAAATGTAGTCTCTTCTAGTATTTTGTTTTTAGGTAACACACGCTATTTAGAGAGCAGTGGTGGCTCAGTGGTTACGGTCCCGACTTACGAATTGTAGGTCGTGGGTTCGAAACCGAGCAGGCGCTTTACTTTGTGTAATTGATTTCATCACCACTGCTCTCAAAACGGTGAAGAAAACATCTTGAGGAAACCGGCATGTCCTAAAATCAAAAATTCAAAGACGTGTGACATCTACCAATCCGCACTGGGCCCGCGTGGTGGTTGTGTTCCCACTCCATCTATTAGAGGAGGCCTGTTTCCCAGCAGTGGGAACATTAAAAGGCTGATGATGTGATATGATGTGACGCTATTTGGGAATGCTTTCATTGTGCGTACAGCTAAGGAGTGGAATTCCCTGCTGGAGTCTGTGTTGCCCGATAGCTACAACCTTGGAGTCTTTAAGTCAAGAGTGAATAGGTTGCTTCTAGGCAAGCGTGCTTCACCGTCGACCACATCAACGCTTACCATCAGGGTGAGATAGTGTTCGAACGCGAGTCCGTCTATACTAATATTATAAAGAGGATTTATTTTTGTATGTAACTTAAAAACTACTGGACCGATTTCAAAAATTCTTTCACCGTTGGAAAGCTACACTATCCCTGGGTGACATAGGCTACTTTTTATCCCTGTATTCCCACTGGAATGGCTAACTACGCGGGTGAAACTGCGTAGCGTCGGCTAGTTAATAATAAAAACACTTATTTCAGCCATAAGTATTTTTGAAATCATCTTTGCAGTCTTCTAAGGACAGTTATCTCAACTTCTCAACTTAGGGTGACAGAAAGGTGCAAAAATATTTTAATTACAGCTTCTGCTCATAATTATATGGCCATAAATATATATCGACTTTCTCCAAGGAGAATTCCTTGGAGAAAGTAGATATATATATATCAACTTTCTAAACAAAACAACAAAAAAAAAGTCTCATTCAATTCTCTAAAAAAAATAGTATCTGCCAATTATGAAAAATTTTTTGTTTCGTTTGTAAGGGATAATCTCTAAAATAAGAGAAATAACTTTCATTGGTACATAACTATACACTGGATCTTACTATAGATATACTATTGTTGAGTGTCTGGGATACCTTTACATTCGCAAAAAAATGCGCGTCTTCTGAAGACGCCGTGAGACAACGCTAAATAAAATATCATAATTTATTTATATTTTACTTTATTGTACACCAAGATAAAACAATACAATAAAAAAACTTTTTTACAAAAAAATACCACCGTCATCCAACTTTCTTTTTCGAAGTCGGTTTCTTTGGTAGGTACCAATTTATTTCGTTATGGCCACCGACTTCGAAAAAGAAAGTTATTTTTCACTTTGTTGTGTTTTTAGTTGGAAGTCGGTATTATTTTTTTGTAAAAATGTTTAAAATGCTTGAATAGATGACCCGAATTCCATGAAACTTGAACATAACCGGTGAAATGAGGGTGTACCAAGATGAACTGTATACATTTGCGTACCCCTTTAGAGCGTACTGGCGTGATGTTATTTTATGAAATGGTATAAACAATAAACAGACATGCGATTGCAGCAATCCCGATAGATTTGCCGTTATTTATTGAAGAGTTCTGTTGTATATTGCCGAAGTTCTTCATCAGATCTTTACCAAATTAAAATGGAACCAATTTTGGAACATACGACATCAAACAAAAATAATTTTCAAAATCGGTCCACAATTAACGGAGATATCGGTGAACATACACAACAAAAGAAACAGACATGTAGTCGAACACAGAACCTCCCGCCATTTTGGAAAAACGGTTTAAAAGAAACCTTAAAATGATACCATACACACAACACAGGTCTTTGTCTGTTAGAGCTATGCTAGGTGGTTAGATCTAATATGCTGATGCTGGCTTCACGCGCTGTACTGCGGAAGTAAAAGTTACACTGTTTAGGGCATTTTGCCAATCGTTCTAAACGTGCATCTAAGCATACGAAAATATCGTTTGACACCCTGCGTTCTCTATAAAACCTTCAGGGCGCTGATAAAGCTGCCTCGCTACTGTAGCGCATCGGGTATGTTTGCGAACGCAAATATATATGGTTTTGCGACGATTATTCGCAAGACAGTTGTATCTCTGCAGCTGTTCAATCTGGATCTGGATTTCCCAATAATGCGGTACTGGGCCAGGCTGCATGTTTGGCATTCCGGATTCCAAACCTAAATTTCGACTAAGATGAAACTTATTGTGTTTAATCATTTTGTTATTGTTAAATTGTAATTTATAATTTGTTTATTGATGACTTTTGTATTGTATTTCTAATTGTATTCTTTTAATTTGTAATGTATCTAATATTTTCCATTTCACATGGACCAGTTCCGAAATAAATTAATATAAATTTAATTAATTTTATCACGTTCTGCGATCTCTTCCAGGCTACCTTGAATGGAAAGAGATAGCCTGGACATGATATGAGGTTGCAATTGGTGCAAATTTCAAATCAAACAATTAGTTTTACTAAGTAGGGTACTAAAAATCCAAACTACTAAAATATATACATAAATTCATACATATGTCTAAATATAAAGACCAGAAAACATTACAGCTTAATCAAGAACAAGACAAGTAATGTTCCTTTATGAGCTTTTTTAAATACAGGCAATGTCTGAGCACGTTTTGCTGAGTCAGGCAAAGCATTCCGCAGACTGCATTCCACAGCCTGGACAGTAAATTCATCATCATCAGCCGCACATCGAATTTTCTTCGAATTTTTGGTTCTAGGACATCGGCATGTCCTACGTAGAACCAAAAATTCGAAGAAAATTTAAAAACCGGCGTTTCCTCACTATGTTTTTCGTATTGAAAATGTAACAAATTAAATTCTAATAAGTTATTTATACAACAATTGTATGTCTTGACTCATACATATAACAGTTGTATGAAATGGAGCCACTTCTAGTATTTTTTTTTAACTTTTGTTTTTAGGTAAAACACACGCTATTTAAATTCACTTGTTTAGGCATATTCGGCATGCAATTTAACTTGCATGTTTTCACCATTTTTAGCCCTGATAAAAAAATAAAGGAGAGAATAACATAACGACTTTATTACCCAAGAGGCTAGGCAGATTGGTCGGTCATGTTTAATTAAGTCCCATGTAAAAGAGGGAGAAAAAAAATCATGATCCGGGTACAGATAGAGTCAGTATCTGTACCCGGATCGGTTTCTTTTTTTATAGAATAACCCAATACACTGGTCGCCATATTGATTGAACTATCGAATCCAAGACGTGGCGCTGCAACCACTACACCAAAGTAGCAGCCATCTCTAGAACATTCATCTTTTTAGTTTAAACAATCATAATTCAATATTTAACCAACGGTAAGGCGAGAGGATCACAACGGCACAAAGAGCAATGGAGAGAAGTATCCTAAACATAAGAAAAATACAAAAAGCCAGGAGCATAGTAAACAGACAGAAAACAAAGATAACAGATGCCAAGCCCACACAAGCTCTAAAATTGAAATAGAGTAGGTCACGTAACGAGATACACAGACAGCAGGTGGACAATCACTACTACAAGGTGGAAACGGCCAAACGGCAAAAGAAAGGGTAGGGAGACCGAAAAGACGATGGGCTGATGATTTAACCGAATTAATAGGAAAGGACTGGCAAACTATCGGCAAGGACAGAGATGAGTGGAAAGGACTAGAGGAGGACTTCACCCGTGGAGGGGTCCATATCCAATAGCAAAACTAACTCTTACTAACATTTAGAAAATAAGCAAAACATAATTAACTAACTAAACACTAACAAACAAATACCAACACTTGAAATGTAAAATAAGGATAAGGAAATACAGGCTTTTTATTTTATATTTATTTATAAGGCGAGAGGTAGGGCGGTTACGCACTACACGTCCGTGATCCGTGTCCGTTATTTAAGTTCAGAGTTCAAAATATTCTAAATTATGACAGATTATGACGGATAGAGTTCGGATGTAGTGCGTAAGCTTCCCTACAACAAATACTACGGCTACTTCGGAAACGAAATTTCACGGACACGGATCGATTGTAATGCGTAATCACCGTAAGGCCCTGTGTTTGACTCCCGGCCGTTGCAATAGAACTCTGTCCTTGCACTATAGTAACTATATATAGTTAGAATAGGTATATTTTAATTCTTGAATTCTCTTCGTATTCAAGAATATAGCTTCAAGGAATATTGTACATGATTGACCAAAGTGCTACAGGGTTTTTCCTCTACAGAATTCAAAGAACCAATCGGGCATATTGATTTTGTTTTGAAACCTAAGACTAATAAATTGTATTAGTCAACTACAAGCAATTCCAAATAGCGAGAAACTAGCACGCAAGCCATTTGCCACCTACACTGATTTTGTTGGTAATATAGAACATATAGGTACACATGACATTAACATAACAAAATGTTTCAATAATACACAAAAAAATAAACTGACTTTCAAAGAAAAACACTAAAAAGTGCTAAAATAATAGAAAGAACAAGTAGAACAAAAGAAAAAAAATATGAATATATACTTAGTTACATACATAAACAATGACACTGAGAAACTGAATCCAACAAACTAACTGTGAAGTAATGCTGCAATTTTCTTGCGAATATGCTCACGTGCCTTCAATTTGAAGGAGAACCGACTTCTTGCCATCCTGATGTTCTGAGGGAGCGCATTCCAAAGGGATATAGCCTGGACAAAGAAGGAGGAATGGATAAACCCAGAGCAATGAGAGGAACATTGTAGAAGTTGGTGGAACGAAGATTTTTACCATAGGCAGAACAACGGAATTGAACATATGAAGTCAGATAAGAAGGAGAAGCGGTTTTATTAATAAAAAAACAGGGTGTTCAAGGCCCTCAGCGCTCTACGCTGACGAATGTGTAACCATTTTTAACCGACTTTCAAAAAAGGAGGAGGTTCTATGTTCGACTTCTTGTATGTTT
Source organism: Orthosia cruda (assembly GCA_964057195.1). Taxonomy (NCBI): domain Eukaryota; kingdom Metazoa; phylum Arthropoda; class Insecta; order Lepidoptera; family Noctuidae; genus Orthosia; species Orthosia cruda. Next base: position 8,548,678 of record OZ059852.1, on the reverse strand, counting down.
TTTTTTTTTGTGTATGTTCACCGATATCTCCGTTTGATAGAGTATGTTCCGAAATTGGTCCCATTTTAATTTGGTGAAGATCTGATGAAGAACTTAGGAGATAATCAACAGAACTCTTCAATAAATAACGGCAAATCTCTAAGAGTACACTATAAGAGGTACGCAGATGTGTACAGTTCACCTTGGTACACTCTCATTTCGCCGGCTATGTTCATGGTATTCGGGTAATCTATTCTGGCATTATAAGTACCTACCTTACTAAAGGCAAGTTGCTTAATAGGTACAACTAAAAAGTGTAAAATAAAAAAACTTTTTTACAAAAAAAAACTACCGACTTCCAACTAAAAAACTACAAAGTGAAAAATAACTTTCTTTTTCGAAGTCGGTGTCCATAACGAAAAAAATTGGTACCTACCAAAGACACCGACTTCGAAAAAGAAAGTTATTTTTCACTTTGTAGTGTTTTAGTTGGAAGTCGGTAGAATATTTTTATAAAAAAGTTTTTTTATAATAGTGATCGATGTGCGGATACATGATCGGAAGAAGGCGGTCAAGTTTATTGATTAGATCTGCGTTCAGGTCGTAGTAGCATACATCATCATAGTCAACTATGGGAAAAATTAGGGACTTTACAAGCATGGTTTTTATGTAAGCTGGAAGAAGATTTAGTTTGTCTTTAGTTGTTTTGGTTTGTGATTATGTGGTTTGTTGTAAATAAACTGCGATATCCGCCTGCCCTTTTTGTAATACAGGCTAATATTACGTAGTGCCACTAAACGTGACGTCTAAACAACACTTCTAAGGCTTCTGCCGGCCTTGCATCGTATTAAGCGTTAAGCTAGCTACATATTGAATTACTGCTACGCGACTTCGACTGCGTAGCATTAGTAGGTACTTCGAATAACCTATTTATGCGAGCTTTCATTAATTATTGCCTCCGTATTGCTTTTGTTTGGGCTGCCTTAATTGAGAAATTATTGGTTAACCATACAAACTTCCACACCCCTTCCCACCTCCTTGAGGATGATTTCCGTGATAAAAACTATCCTATGTCCTTTCCAGGGTATCAAACTATCTCCATACGAAATTTCATCCAAATCAGTTCAGCCGTTTGGTCGTGAAAATGTAACAAACAAACAGAGTTACTTTCACATTTAAAATATTAGTATGAATGTTCCAAGCACTTTCGCTTGTACAATATCTATTTGTATACAAAACAACTCAAGGACTGAACGCGAAAGGCAGACTACACGAATGCTTCGGCATCTATGAAATCTATATTATGACTAATTATTGCATGCGATTTTGCTCGCATTGTAGGATTAGTTTTGACTAATGGCCGGTTTTTAACCGAATTCAAAAGAAGAAGAAATTCCTCGATTACTGGACCGCGGTCCCGGTCCCAAAAGCCCCACGACCCTCAAAGACTCCAGGACCGATTTGGCGAATCTGATGGCAATCCTGGAGAAATTGAGGGAACTATAGACATACATACAGCGATTTTGATATTTTTCCTAAAAAGGAGGAGGTTCTCAATTCGATTGATATTTTGTTTTTTTATGTATGTACACTGATTACTCAAAGACGCCTGGACCGATTTGGAAAATTCTTATTTTGTTTGAAAGGGTATACTTTCCATTTGATCCCATAGTCATCAGGTCAGGATCTGATGATGGGATTTTGGAGAAATCGAGGGAACTCCTCAAATATTAAAGGCATACATATAGCGATTTTGGCATTTTCATCAACAATGCAATCATTTGCACTCAGAAAGTATAATTTGGTGAAGTGGAACTGATGACAAAGACCACAGATGGCCAATGGAACTCCTCATTGCTAAGTATATTATCACGGGTAGAAGATATCTCGAATAGTTAACCGATTATGATAAAGCAAATACAGTGCATGTCCTTCTGGCTTCATCATCAGATCAGTTCGATGGTACCATTTTCATCAGTGTTTGAAACCAAACGTTTCGTTCACTAATTGATATTTTATTATTGCAACACCATGCCGGTTGGCTGTCAGTGATTGACAGCTGACACTTGACAACAGTCGAAAACGAAAATTTTTAGTGAGCACACAGTGAATTCGGGTTTTTGTGGACACATATCTAATCGAGATATGTTTCGCCCATTGTAATTGCAAATTGCGCCCGCCATTCGCAATCGGTTTGTGGGGCGCCCGCGACGTCGGTTTGGAAAATATTTCACCTGTAATTAACATTCAGTACCATTTATTTATAAGTATTCGCTTCATCATAATCAGTTAACTATTCGAGATTTCTTATACCCGTGAAATACTAGCATTAAGGAGTTTCAGTGGTGATCTGTTGGTCAGAAGACCAAATGATACTTTCCGAATGCAAATGATTGCATTGTTGAAGAACATACCAAAACCGCTATATGTATATGCCTATTATATTTTAGGAGTTCCCTCGATTTCTTCAGGAATCTAACATCAGATCCTGACCTGATGACCATGGGACCACCTTCCCACGGACGGTCCAGGCGCCTTTGAGTAATCGGAAACATAGATAAAAAAAAAAAAAAAGAACGAAGAATTGAGAATCTCTTCCTTTTTTGAAGCCGATTAAAAATAAACATCGCCATTAATACTTAACCAAATGTAAAGAACTAAAGACGTATGCAGCAAACACGTTTGGACTGCAATTAAAATTAATCCGCCCAACCGATTCAGGCACACCAAAATAGGTCATGTACGTGAAGTAGAGCCACCTATCTATAATGTTAATAAAGATATTCTAATAACAAGGTTCCCTAGAAGGAGAGGTACAGCAGCAATGTAGGTGGCATCTAGATCAAAATGTTCCTGAAATATTTGTCTAGAGACTTCCTAGTAATTACTAAGATATTTTTAAATATAATTATACCCACCTACATATATATATACTGTCGACCAAATCTTAGGAAGTGGGGCATTTTTTTTTGGTGGTATATCATTCAATGACTTCTTCCGCTCTGAGTGAAGCAGGAGGGCGTGTCAGACTTTTACTGACTAAAACCCAACCGTGTTCCTTCAGTTGCTTGAGCCAGGGCTGCGGTAACTCTCTTTCAAATTTAATCGCGACCCTGGCAAGTGGGCCTAAGATTTGGGCGCCATTAACTTAACTCAGAGTTTGTTAACACGGATTCAATAACGAATACCTTTGACATAGAAAATTGACCGTGTTAGCTACTAACTCGGAGTTAGTAAAATAAACCAGAGTGGCGGAAGCGGGTCTTACTGGACTTTATATACGTTATATCAGGATTGTTTCCCCGAAAGGTCACACAGAATCGTAAAAAACACACGTTTCTGATAACAAAAAAAATAATTTTATATTTAAAATACGCTTATTAGTTTATTTTATTTACTTAGCGGTTCCCCGACGCGAGTACGAGGCTTATTTTTTGCTTTTTAGAGGTTTTTGTGTCGGGGGTTTTTAAATATAATTTTTATTCCATGCTTTTTAAACTGAATATAATATACCTAGTGGTAGGCACGCTTCAATTAACAATCTATCGAAACACGTAATTATGACATGATATCTTGCGAAAAACCACAAATTCAAAGAGTAAAATGTGGATAAATATTGAACGGGTCAGCCGATTTTAATCAATCATAGATAAGAACACTTTCGACAAAGTCACCTTAAACAAATCGATTCATCCGTTCCGGAGCTACGATGCCACAGACAGGCACAAACACACAGACACTTCAAACTTATAACACCCCGTCGTTTTTACGTCGGGGGTTAAAAACAAATGTCTAAAGGAACAGTCCAAGACAGCTGTGTGTTTTTTTCACTATTTCACGGTCTACACGTACCCCATTGTTATCCGTAGTGTTGAATACAATGCCTCGTTTTCAGGTTTCAGTCATATTGATTACACTTTGTAACCCAAGTTGTAAATACTTATTACACTACCATTTCGTACCCGATGATTAAAGCCCTTCACAGGTGATCCTATTGCAATTAACCGGGCACAAATCCAGGCTCCGGCTGATGCTCATTTATTTCTGGTGACTGCAAAAATATTTAATACATTCCCAGACGAAATCGTTCACGAGAACGGCTAGCTTTGCTACTTACGTTACAAAAAGACTTTAAGTATCTACATTAAAAATGTTTCAGGTGGTAAACGTTAAAATACTCATGAAAATGGAAAATTTTTACGTTGGGATCAACACTGAAAGACAAAAATAAAATCAGCTGTTTCTATACCATTAAAACCAAATGTCTTTGCCATACGAATTCACTCGAGAACAAATATTTTTTACAAAAAGATACGACCGACATCCAAATAAATCATAAAAAACTTTTTCGCAAAAAAATACTACCGACTTCCAAATACTACAAAGAGTAAAATAACTTTATTTTTGGAAGTCGGTGTCTTTCATAGGTATAATTTTTTTGCGTTATGGAATGGTATAAACAATAAACAGACATGCGATTGCAGTTGCCCGAAAGATTGTTGTAAATCTCCGAAGCTTTCCATAAAAACTTCACCAAATTAAAATGGGACCAATTTGAGAACATACTCTTTAAAAAAATGAGTTTTCAAAATCACTCCATAATTGACGGAGAATGATCGGTTAAAAACAATAACGTAACTTACACATTTTATCTTGAATCGTTTCTTGTTATATATTCTTATCAATAGGAATTGCTAAGAGTGACGGGCCGCGTGACCGTATCCCCGTTATTGTATTGTCCCTGACGAGGAATACGTCATTCAGTGGGTGTTAGTATAAACTGAAGGTCTTTTCAAGCGTTTATTTTAAATATAGATATCATAATTAACGCGATTCTGTACGGGCTAGTTTTGGACTATCTCAAAAGCAGAGGCCTTAGAGCTCTAGACAATTGTTTAGATTGACTTGTAACTGATACGCACACTGTTCCGTTGTTGTTGAATTAGGTAATTTACCTATGTTTGCAATTTTTATAAGTATGTGAGAACCATGTTCCTAATTATCAAATGAATGACCTGTTAGTGTTTTTAATACTTAATATCTACAAGTAGTATATTAGAGTTAGACTGGGTGCATCGTCCTCATGCACGTATATGTAAATTTTGTGAAGCACTTTTTTTTTAAAGAGTATGTTTGGAGTTTCTTGTCTTTTCTTCTCCATAACAAGCTACTTTTCAGAATGGACGGTAGAATCAATTATTATTACTTTTAATGTGTCATAAAAATGGTTTTCTTTTTTGTTTGGAAATATGAAATTGCCAGTAAGTACCAGTTTACGTCAATTTCAATATAATAGATAAAAACTTATAAATGTTGTGTGGATCGTTATAAGGGCATACGAAGACCAAATAATCTATGGATAGATTGTGAGACAAATATATGCCTAGAAAGGTAATGAATATTGGGTTGACGGTATACAGAGATGTATGGAATGTCACCAAGAAGACACTCGTAAGAAGTCTGGTATTTTCGAATACCATGCCTCCGAATCCTGAGCAATTCGAACTGCAGATTGAAGAAGGATTGAGGCCTTTGAGATGTGGTGTTGAAGAAGAATGTTGCACATACCATGGACAGCAAAGCACACGAACATTCTTGACCAGCTCAACATCAGATCCAGACTCTCCACGATCTGCTTCCAACGAGTCCTAAGCTACTTTGGTACTATCGCTCGGTGACAGCTGGGCAGTCTGGCGAAACTGGTCGTGGTGGATGGAAAGAGACCATGCGGACCTGGTTTACAGGACTGATGGTGACCACTGCACTAAGAAGAACTGAAGACACAGAGGCTTGGTAGCAGCTCGTCATTGACTCCGTCAAAGCGTTCCAAGAAATGAAGACAGCAAATAAGAAGTAGGAATGTAGAAGAAGACACCGATTATTATGCCCACTTCTTCTCTGTCCATTACGATTGTGGAACTCACTTCAACCTAAAATTCGTGACTCTCAAAATGTATCTCTGTTCAAAAAACAAGTCAAAGAACATTATCTCTCTACCATATTGTAATTTTGTATATTATATGAATGTATTGTATATTATCTTCTATACTTATATTTAGTTAAGGTATATGTGTAATTTATAATTAGTTATGCTATTTTAGTCTATTTTAGGTTGCCTTATTGTTTTCTACACACTGTGTCTTCGTTTATCATCCAACCATCCTGTCGCAGGTCTGCTGGAAGAAATTTCTATTGAAATAAGCAGTATCTTTGTGCTTTTCTATCTGTATTCTTTATTTCCTCTGTTAAGTGTTTTGTGTGTGCATAAATAAATGAATAAATTGAAGGGGCTCTAGACAAAGGGTTATTCTGTCAACGATAGCCATTGATCAATCCTTTATAAATCCTTCATCATCGTCATCATCAGCCTATTAATATTCTCACTGCTGGGACACAGGCTTCCTCCCTCCCTATGAGAGGGAATGGGTCGTCCACCACGCGTGCCTAATGCGGGTTGGTTGATATCACATGCCTTCGATTTTTTGGTTCTAGGACATGCCGGTTTCCTCACGACATTTTCCTTCAATGGTCGAAATGGCAAAATGTAAAGGATTGATCACGTGACTTCTCGATAGCGCTTGACAATTTCATATAATACTCACAGTGGATCTTTGTGTGTCTGAAGTTGGTTTTGACACTTAACGCGCAAGAAACAGTATAACTGCATAGAGTAAGCGGGATAGGATGATGCGACAAACGTAAGCGAGTGAAAGAGACAGTTATACAATGATAAATTCACTTTCAATATTGACACAAAAATAGCTACTGCGCAGGCTCTTGCAGCCAATTCAGAGACACAAAGATCCGTTGTGAGTATTATACTCACAAAATCTCACTTTTCTATATATCCCACTGCAATAATCTGCAGATATTTTGTTTTTGATGATATTTTAGGCAAAGTTAAATTTGTCCCTTCGTTAGAGCAATGTTCGGTGCTTTCATTGTTTATGAACGTTAATAATATTACCAATATATTTTTGGTGAATGTAGCTATTTATACGGCATCCTCTGTGCGCGAGTCAGACTCGCTCTTGGCCGGATTTAATTATAAATGATTTTTGACAATAGAATAGATTACTACAGGGTTGCCTGGCCGCATCTTACTGCAACTAGTTTTACGTATATTTTTTGTTTTTTAACTGTGCCCTACACTAGGAACTTCTCATGTATCGTGGGTAGGTATGTCACATCAACTAGCCCTTTATGGGTGCCAGGTTTTGCAGGTAAACTGGCAACCCACAGCTTGCGGCTAACTGAGAATTGGCAACCTTATTTTTTCCTACTTTCTACAACAGTTTCTTTCAAATGACGTGACGACGGAATCACTTGACAAACTTTTATATTTTGGGTTAATTATCAAACATGAATATTAATTTATTTAAATTTATTGCGGCTAGATATTTCCAGGCAACTCTGCAGCAATCTATTCTACCATCAAATATCGTTCATGAAAATTGAGTCTAATCAAAAACCCTCATTCCTGCAGATTTCTGCAGTCGGATCTTAGGCGTATTAGCGAGGAGATAAGAACTTCGAGTGTAACTAGCCCATGTGATTGTCACTTCCGAGAACTCAGCTGTCATTATGATATAAGTGCTGTAAGTTGAAAATTACAGCCGAGGCGATATTACTACATGAAAGCATAGGCTGTAATTATCAAAGCGCACGTATGTCATACGACGTTTTATAACAGATTTGCGAGGAAATAAATAAACCTCGGCCTTTCTTAAACGTATAAATCTCACTTACTTACGTACTTCAAGAATTTTTACTTGTTCACAAATTAGCGATGCGCGCGCATCAGCGCTTCTTTTTTTCAGGCAAAGGTACAAAAACAGCCAGTATTACTAATAAAGTAAATTAATATTTTTGTGTTTTGTTATAGATAAATGGTTGTAATTTATGGTCAAAATTAATTAAATTAAAGAATTAAATGTGTATTTATTATATTTTATCTCTCAAAGTTAATTTTATTCCTAAAATGTTAACAACTTTTCAGACATAACAAATTTTTGCAAAGATTTATAAAAAAAATCTTTTTAAAAAAAAAAATACTACCGACTCCCAAATACAAAACTACAAAGTGAAAAATAACTTTATTTTTTGAAGTCGGTGTCTTTCGTAGGTACCAATTTTTTGCGTTATGGACACCGACTTCAAAAAATAAAGTTATTTTTCACTTTGTAGTTTTGTATTTGGAAGTCGGTAGTATTTTATTGCAAAAAAGTTTTTTTTTATTTTTCACTTTTTAGTTGTACCTACCTAATAAGCAAGTTAGTTAGGTAACTATAACACCAGAATAGATTTCATGAAACTTGAACATAACCGGTGAAATGAGAGATCTGCATTCCCCTTAAGAGCGTAGTAGCGTGATGTTATGTTATGAAATGGTATAAACAATAAACAGACATGCGATTGCAGCAATCCCGAGTGATTTGCCGTTATTTATTGAAGAGTTCTGTTGTATATCTCCGAAGTTATTCATCAGATCTTTACCAAATTAAAATGGGACCAATTTCGGAACATACTTTTTCAAACAAAAAATGAATTGTCAAAATCGGTCCATAATTGACGGAGATATGCGTGAACAAACACAAAAAAAAAAAGCATGCATAATGTCGAACATAGAACCTCCTCCTTTTTGGGAAGTCGGTTAAAAAAAGTACCGTTCGTTTTAGATGGAGCATCTTAATAATACCGTGCGTTTTACATTACAATAACGCACAAGTACGTAATGAGATACATTACGATATTGAAATTGGTGAAATAAGAGACCGTTTACGAGCAAATGTGTTATCTATACTAATATTATAAAGCTGAAGAGTTTGTTTGTTTGTTTGTTTGTTTGAACGCGCTAATCTCAGAAACTACTGGTTGGAATTGAAAAATTCTTTTTGTGTTGGATAGTCCATTTATTGAGGAAGGTTATAGGCTATATAACATCACGCTACGACCAACAGGAGCAGAGCATAAATGAAAAATGTTGCAAAAACGGGCAAAATTATTCCTTTTTGAGAGCTTCCGTTGCGTGCGCTGCGTAAACGGTTTAATTACACAACAATCATGTATGTAGAGTAGGTAGGGTTGATGGGTAGGTAGGTAGCCAGTTGACGGGAGCGAAGCCGCGTGGGACAGCTAGTAAAATATATTATGTCTACCAACAACAACGTAACATTTGTCCTCTTAAAACGAAACTAAATCACTTAGAATGCTGTGATCTAATAATATCACGTATTTAACCTTGACGACTTGATCTGCAGTACTAAACTGTTTCGCCTACGTTGGTTACTTGTCTTTGTGTCTAGTTTTATGTAATTGATATGTACTGGTTTTGATATTTACATTGACCTTTGATTGAGGAATTGATAGCCAAAGATCAAGACTTATAAGTTTTTAGTAACCTGAAAAGTGCCATCCATAGGGCATTCTTATTTTCGTACAAACTCGTCGTCATTTTGCAAAATAACTATGTTGGGGTCTGCTTTTTGTGTCGCGTGCAGCTAAATACCAGTATTATTTAAAATTCACGCTCAGTATTTTACTTCTTGCCTTTACCGAAAACTGGGTATGAGCATCGAGGTTTAGGAGTTATAATATGTTAGTGTCATTCCAGTTCTCAGACAACCCAAGTTTTTGAAATTCATTTGATTTTGTGATGGTTTTATGCTAAAGAAAACATATGTTATATGTGTTGCCATGGCACTGCGAAAAGACACCGCAGTACCAAGAGATGACACATTTCCTGCCATTTTAACCGACTAACCAAAAAGGAGGAAGTTCTATGTTCGACTTTAAGAATGTTTTTTTTTTTGTTTATTTTCACCGATATCTCTGTCAATTGTGAACCGATTTCAAAATTATTATTTTTTTGTTTGAAAGATTATGTTCCGAAATTGGTCCCATTTTAATTTGGTGAAGATCTTCGTAGATATACAACATAACTCTTCAATAAATAACGGCAAATCTCTCGGGATTGCTGCAATCGCATGTCTGTTTATTATTTATATAATTTCATAACATAACATCAAGCCAGTACGTTCTAAAGGGGTACGCAGATGTGTACAGTTCACCTTGGTACACTCTCATTTCACCGGTTATGTTCAGTTTCATGATATTCGGGTAATCTATTCTGGCATTATAGGTACCTACGTAACTACTTGCCTATTATTTAGGTACAACTAAAAAGTGAAAAACAAAAAACTTTTTACGAAACAATACTACCACCGACTTCCAAATAACAAAACTACAAAGTGAAAAATATTTTTTTTTTTTGGAAGTCGGTGTCCATAACACAAAAAAATGGTACCTAGCAAAGACAGATAGATACTTTTCACTTTGTAGTTTTGTTATTTGGAAGTCGGTAGTATTTTTTTGTAAAACGTTTTTCATTTACAAAATTTTGTGAATTCTCATCATTTTCCTTTCCTGGCTCGATGTGTCTTACCCAAGTAGATCTCATAGGACCCTAACCTCAAGGTTGGCACAACATTCTCCTGCCCAGTCAACCGTCTTTCAAATTAGTTTACTTCAAGGAAATTGTCCTACATCGTCGATCACATCATCGCTTACCATCAAGAGAGATACTGAGCAAACACAAGCCTTTAATAGTAGTTTATGCAATGGTCATATAATAGGGGTTATTAAAACACGAGCGTGGGGTTATCCACGAGTTGGGTGGTGTGATAATAATAACACGCGAGTGTTTTAATACCTAATTATATGCCGCTGAATACACTACTTTATCTTCACTCATACAGTTGAAATACAAGTAAAATTTCATAATTTAGAAAACCCCCCCTACACATTTATCCTGTGAAAACATCCCGATTCAAACAGTAAAACGCCCATAACTTTTTAACGGGTGAACCGATTTTATTCAAACATAGCTAAAAACACTCTCGACACAATCACCTTTCAAACAAAAAAAAACTAAATCAAAATCGGTTCACCCGTTGACGCGCTATGATACCACAGACAGACACGTCAAACTTATAACAACCCTCTTTTTCCCTCGGGGGTTAAAAACAAAAGTGGAAACGGAAAATATATGTGGTATGGCGGGCAATTTAGATTCTCATTGCGCATGACTGCGCAGCGCGAGCATTCATAAACAATGACACTACTTTTCTACATCAAGTCAATGAGCACATACGCGCCAGTAAATTAAAAAGTAAAAGTATGCTATAAAAATTAAAAAGTTATTTTATGATGCAGTTGTTTGAAAATCGAAGGAAAATGTTGTATTGTGATGGTTATTTTATTAATTTTATCTACTCTCATATCGTAATATTCGAATTATAAAATTCAAAACGAGTTTATATTGGCATACTTTATAAACACAATACCGAAATTTAAAAATGGAATCTTATTATAACACTATTTCTCTAACAAAATAATGCTATAAAACAATTTTTTTTCTATTACGATACAGGACAAATCCAAGAAGTTAATCACCAAGGAGTTTCCATCATTTTTCTTTTGTAATGCCATTTTATAGTACCTATTATAAAAAGATTTGATTCCAATTTTAAATTGTCTATGACAATGCCCGCTTTAGACTTAGCACGCACTGCGATTTTTCTTCGCGCGAATTTTGTTTCCTTCTACCTGTTCATAGAGCTCAAAATATTCGGGCGAATAAAATTCGCGACGTAGTCCGGTGGATTCTGTGGCAAAACACGGATTTCTTGCGGTATTATTTCCGCACGATTTCTTTACCGCAATGCGAACAACTTCATACAATTCCATAGGTCGCAGAATGGGCGGAAAAAATCGCGCGAATAAAGATCGCAGTGCGTGCTAAGCCTTAGCGCATGCGCGGTTAATGCGGTGATGTGCTGGGTTTTGGCGCCATTCATACGTTTTGCAAGTTTTGCTGTACTGAATTTCATGAGTTATTTAAATTATTGTTTAAAAATGTCTGATATCAGTGAATGTGAAGAAAATTTGACTCCACCCGATATTTTAGATGCGGCGAAGGAAATTACTCTTAATTTATTACCAGCAAAGCCGAGAAAAGTATATGACAAATGCTATCACGATTTTATGGCATGGAAAATGCAAAAAGAGGTATTCTGTAGGTTCAATCCCAATTTATGAGTGTAGATAAAGTAGTGTATGAAACTGCACATAACTAGGTATTAAAACATTCGTGTGAAAACTATTAAAAACCTCGCCTACGGCTCGGTTTTTAAACACACACTCATGTTTTAATACCCCTCATTATGCAACAGTTTCATAAACTACTATTACCTATCCACGAATAAAGTACGTGTTTATACAATAGTTTTTGAGTTCATATTTGGAACATAACGTTGTGAGTGTAGATATGTAGAAGGCGTTTTTTCTGTTCTGTGGTAGTATAATAGTACATTATTGCAAAGGCCGGGTAATAGGCAATTGCAGGTCGAGTATGAGACGGCTCGGCACTAATACGAGACGGGCAATTGCCATTTCCGCCGAGGAATATGCTTTTCTCAAAAGAATGCAGGGAAATAAAACATTATTTTTTTTATATTATACATTAAATTTATTAAAAATTACAACATTGCTGGAGCGTTTAATGTTCCTAATTCAAAAAACGCTCCTGCAATGGATTTGATTTTCTTTTTCCGTCAATTCGATACTTCGCGTGTTCTGTTTTCGAAAATAATGGCAATATTTCCATGCAGGTGTAGCGGCACCAACGCCGCCACTTACGAACTAATGACATGACGTCACAAAAATCCTGCATCGCGCAAGTAAAGTTTTCGGCGCGATTAGAACACATAACAGTCGACAATAACCGTGGGGCAGTTGCCCGGACCAGACACGACACCCGTCTGATCGAAGGATCCTGCCTTTTCTATGGAGGTTTGTGGGACTTTACACCCTGTTCCACCTACCCCCAAACTGGTGACCCCTAACATGAACATCAGCGCAAACCTCCGGTCTCCGGAGAGCAGTGATGTAGCGGCACCAACGCCGCCACTTAAGAACTAATGACAGCCGTCTGGTCGGAGGATCCTCCCTTTTCTATGGAGGTTTGTGGGACTTTACACCCTGTTCCACTACCCCCAAACATGTTTTAGAGAAATATATGTATCATCAAATTTTATGTCTCATGTATCTGTATCATTTCCTTATATCTTCATTTCTTAACTAGACTATTACGAGCAAGTCATACCAACACTTTGTAGCCTTTCTAGACTGCGCCAGAGATTATCGACGTCTGAACGATTATTTATGATACGGTGAAAGTTCACTGCAAGACTTTATATTGAAGATCGATAGTTAGTTTTGTAATTGCTTCAATGCTTATATAGGTTTGATTCTTTGCTTTGCTTCTCACCAACTGCCTGCTCTTACCGGAGTTCCTTTGGAGTCTCTTAGCCAGGTACCTATAATATTACTTCGAAATCGAAACAATGTAAATGATGTTTTTAAAAATGGAACAAGTTTAGAACAAAAGTATCGTATACTATTTGGCTGTTGCGGCTACAAGATCTTTGCCTTATACCTAATAAAGACCAAATAAAAAAATTTAATAAAAAGAGGACGCGGGAAAAAATATCGGAGTGAAATTTTATTAAAAATGTCTTCAACATCAAGTGATATTGAAAATACTCCACCAGATATAAAAAATAGAGCAGTTGCGGTTACAAATAATTTACTACCAGAAAAATCAAGACATGTAGACATATGAGAAATGTTATGAAGGAATCGTGATATGGCGGGAACGTAACAATATTTGTCTATATCTGTATTTTATTCCTTCCTTCGTAGATTTTTGGTGTACAATATAGCTATTTATGCAACTGTACGTTATTGATCTTTTAATAACTCGTGCCCACCTATTTCAGTACGCGCTACGCTTGTAACGAAAAATGGCACTCGTATTAAAAGACCGTCCATAACGTAACAGTTGCATAAATAGCTATTATCTACTCTCATATCGTAATATTCGAATTATAAAATTCAAAACGAGTTTATATTGGCATACTTTATAAACACAATACCGAAATTTAAAAATAGAATCTTATTATAACACTATTTCTCTAACAAAATAATGCTATAAAACAATTTTTTTTCTATTACGATACAGGACAAATCCAAGAAGTTAATCACTAAGGAGTTTCCATCAATATTTTTTTTGTAATGCCATTTTATAGTACCTATTATAAAAAGATTTGATTCCAATTTTAAATTGTCTATGACAATGCCCGCTTTAGACATAGCACGCACTGTGATTTTTATTCGCGCGAATTTTGTTTCCTTCTACCTGTTCATAGAGCTCAAAATATTCGGGCGAATAAAATTCGCGCCGTGGTGCGGTGGATTCTGTGGCAAAACACGGATTTCTTGCGGAATTATTTTCGCACGATTTCGTTACCGATGCGAACAACTTCATACAATTACATAGGTCGCAGAATGGGCGGAAAAAAATCGCGCGAATAAAGATCGCAGTGCGTGCTAAGCCTTAGCGCATGCGCGGTTAATCCGGTGTGTGGTGTTTATGTGCTGGTTTTTGGCGCCATTCATACGTTTTGCAAGTTTTGCAGTACTGAATTTCATGAGTTATTTATATTATTGTGTGTGAAATGTCTGATATCAGTGAATGTGAAGAAAATTAGATATTTATATTTATATATTAGATGCGGCGAAGGAAATTACTCTTAATTTATTACCAGCAAAGTCGAGAAAAGTATATGACAAATGCTATCACGATTTTATGGCATGGAAAATGCAAAAAGAGGTATTTAGTAGGTTCAATCCCAATTTATGAGTGTAGATAAAGTAGTGTATGAAACTGCACATAACTAGGTATTAAAACATTCGTGTGAAAGCTATTAAAAACCTCGCCTACGGCTCGGTTTTTAAACACACACTCATGTTTTAATACCCCTCATTATGCAACAGTTTCATAAACTACTATTATTGTACACCAAAAAGAGAAATTACACATATATTTTACAGCAACTTAATACTATGGGTACATAGGCGGTCTTATCGCTGACAGCGATATCTACCAGACAACCTTTGGGTGTCCTAAAGAACTAAACATAAAACAGGGGTAGCCTATGGTGTACTGCTACATAAACAAACTTACAAATAAACATACATACATAATATTACATGCAACAAAATTACAAAGAAGGGGTGAACAATGAAAGAAGAAATTAGATAGAAACAGAAAAATATTAAAGAGAAAGGAAATGGTTCTTAACAAGGTTTTTAAAAGATGCTAGTGACTGGGCTGTCTTACAGACATCGGCAACTCATTCCACAATCGCACAGCCTGGACCGTGAACGATTTATGGTAAAACTTAGTAGAATGAGCAGGCATCAAAAGTCTCAAATTCTCCGATGATCTCAAGTGTAAGACTGAGTTGGTAAGACTGGTTTAAAGACTTTCGGGCTTGTGACTACCCTTAAGGTTGCCCTATTCCATCATTCATCCATACAAACGTAGTATGGCGATTACTGCACTGTTTGACGGTGTACAAAATGATATCAATTTGTATCATCAATAACTAGTCAATAAAGTAAAAAATACATATTTTTGAAAGTTATGAGCGTCGAAAGTTCCATATTTCAACAATAATTTTAACGCATCTTTGGGCGGAAATAAACATCACAAGAAGAAGGAAAATTGCAAAACAGTCATCATACTGAGATAGATTAGTAGTTCAACAATGCAAATAATTTTATTTTGAACAGATACATTTAGTAGTTTTTTCATGATATCCATATTCCCAAAGGTCTGTTTATAAAATTTCGCGCGCTCATTTTCGTCCTAAATCATCATGCATTTCGCTACAAAAGTGTGTATTCGTACGCGAACTAGCTTCTTACTGCTCATCATAACATCTATCTCTTTTGCACGTGCACAAAATAGTTCGTGCCGTCGACTAGGGCAACCTTAAGGACTGTCCAAGATCTATGAATACAAGCCGATAACGTCGGCTTACTGTGCCTTCTGGGGCAGGTCTTCCATTCACGGATCAACAGTGTCAAGATGATCTTAACCTTAATCTGTTGATCCGTGGGGCTATTAATTAATCTGGCACTAACTCCAAAAGCCATACAAATCTTTGTGCCTACTGATATTTGAAACCGTATACTTACCTACCGCACAAAAACCACAACTCAGCTACTGTACTTATACTGTCAAACCCCCGACGTAGGTGTTATAAGTTTGACGAGTGTACCTGTGTGTTTGTGTATCAGTATGTGGCATCATAGGTTCTAAACGGATGCACCGATTCTGAAATCGTAGTTTTTTTTTTTGTTTGACAGGTGTCTTTGTCGAAAGTGTTTTTAGCTTTGTTTGATGAGAATCGGTTCAGCCGTTCAAATGTTATGAGGCATTTTACTTTTTTTTTTATTTGAGAGGGGTTTGCTCTTGACTCTAGTCTAAGTCATAGGTGACAGACAGAGTCGACGATGGAGTGAGCTTACCCAGAAGAAGCCTGTTTACTCTAACTTTGAAGAGATTCGGGTTGAATGCATTCGGAAACACAGACGCAGGTAGTGAGTTCCATTTTACTGTAAGAATCGGGATGTTTTCGCAAGATTTCGTGTCATAATTACGTTTTTAATAGATTGTCGATCAAAGAGTCTATTAAATAAATTATGTAGCATAAAATAAAAATGTGTCAGGGGTTTTTAAGTTTTTAAATTTTAATTGTAAAAAGTTTATTTAGTTTCACATATCCCGGTGTCGGTTATCAGACGAGCTTGTTAAAAAAATAAAAAAGCTACATACATCTGGTTTTGGTCAGCCAGCTCGCGAATTTGTATCCTCCGACTGCACAGCATGAATTTCTTCTTGTTTACGTCGATTTAGTTCGCTTTTGAAGCAGTTGGGTTTTTGATTTTTTTAATTAACTTTTTTTATTTACGACTTTTAAGTTATTTCTTTTAGAATTAGGTACATTTAAGTGTTATATATTTTTGAAATCATCTCTTAAAGCCCTTTATTTTGATTCCCCACCCAATGGGTTTGGAAGGGAAAAAACTAAAATTCCCCCACAAAATGGCGCTCAAAATCCGCCATTTTTTCCCTTTCCAATTTTAATGTAGCCAGTGACACTCGCAAGGTTAAGAAAAATCAATTGACGTAAGAATCATCAAAATCGGCTAACGCTTTTGTTCTCTAGAACGCCATTTAGGAACAAACATGTATACATACATAGACTGATAAACACATTACCCTCCTTCGGCAGTCGGGTAAAAAAGAAGAAAGTTTTTAATATCAAATCTTGTTTCAAACTAAACTATTAACAGACACTTTTGAATGGATCAGATTCATGAAGATGAAGCTATTCACAGTCAGATTTACCAAATGAGCTGGGTCCGATTCCCGCGTCGGACAAAAGTGTTATTGGGTTTTTCGTACGCGTTTTCCCATCTGGAATTTCTTAGTAGTAGTTCGGAGTCAGGACTATATAATATATACATGGGACTTAAACATAACTAACGAAATGTGAATAAACTATAAATGCATCTCTGCTTAACCCTTTAGGGACACACAGGCGTGATATTATGTATGTCGCATCAATGGTGGCTGACAGATGCAAACCATCGGGAAGTCAGGATGTATTCCCTTAGGTTAAGACATCGTGTGTGGGCAGGTCGGTGGGTACAATCGTGCAAATGAAATCACACAAGTTATTCGATACACTAAGTATATTCAACTAGACACAAGTTACATTCTTGTCACTAATATTACGGATCGACACTGATTCTACGGCGTCTTAGCTCTAAGGTGGTCAGTACTCAACTGCTATATACTGCTGTCCCCACCATGCAAGTGGTTAGAAAAAGCGCGCCAATGCGTAGTTCTTGATTTGCCACCAGGCGATTTGCGTGCTTGTGATTTGACTTGACGTCCATACTATTGACTAAACCCGACACGTATATTATTTTACAAGCTTCTGCCAGCGGTTTCACCCGCGTGAAAGTCGATAATTATCCCGAGGGAACATATTCCCGGGATAAAAAAGTATACTATGTGCTATTCCTGACTATAATCTATCTCTGTGCCAAATTTAAACCAGATCCATCCAGCCATTTGAGCGTGAAGAAGTATCAAACACACACACACACTCACAAACTTTCGCCTTTTTAATATTATTAGTGTGATTTACCAGATGACCTATCACGATCCTTAAAGCCTCTGCAATCAATCAGAATCCTTAGTATCAATTACAAATCATTCTTGTCACCCATCCGATCGGCAACCGGTTTCGATATTGCCTAACTTACGCGTTCTGCGTACGGAATTGAGGTACAGACTTGCGAGTTGCGACCTACTTGGTCGATAGCATAGAGCTCGGAAGCGCCGACAGCGACTGGTGTCACCATTACTGCTAGTATAACCAGCCTATATCTGGCCTATATCGTCCCCACTGCTGAGACACATGCCTCTTCTTTATCGCCGGTGATCCACCTTGAAGACTCAGTTCAGATTGGCAAATGTCACATGGCTTAGAATTTTTAGTTCTAGGGCAAGATTCCGGTTTCCTTGCGTTTTTTAAGCTATTGCATAGCTTCTTTCGCGGGCCTTGAGCGCGGGGACCGAATCCAGAAATTCCGTAACGAAAAAACCTCACGCTCCCCACTGTCCATCAATGTGGACCTTAGGCTAATGAGAATAAGAGTCACTTTTGCTTGTCATAGAAAAGCGACCTTATTTCAATGTGAATAAGGGTATTTTTGTTTTGTTTTTTAGAGTTTTATTAATCGTAAATAAATGCGGGTTTGGCTCGCTACGTTTTTTGTTTTTTAGAGTTTTATTAATCGTAAATAAATGCGGGTTTGGCTCGCTAAGTTTTCGAGTTTTTAACGTTTTTAATTTTTTTGACGCATTTTCCAGGACTGGATCTAGAATAAATGCTATGCAATAGCTTTACCGCGGCAGTCCCCGAGTGCCACACGACTTTTTTTACCATTTTAAGAGCAGTGATGAAGAAAATAAATAACACGACATTCAACTCGTAAGTCGGGGCCATAAATCCTGGACCACAAGTAATATTTTACACTGTTTTTACCGACTTAACAAAAAGGAGGTTTTCAATCCGATGTGGATGTGGTATGTAATATTGTTGGTATTGCACAATATTCACATATGTTATATGCTATGTGGGCTTCTAAACATGTGCGCCATTTTTCATAAGTGTATCTTTGTTTGTATGTTTGTCCATGAATTTCTTCGAAACTAGTAATCGGAACGTGATCATTATTTTTTTATTGGATTTATCAAAATGCCAGGTTTTATCAAAATTGGTTACGCAGTTATCAAGATATGGATCATACAACGAAACGACACTCACTGGCACGCTTAGTTTGTATGAAAAGTTTTTACCCGACTGCGGGAGGGTAATGTTTTTCGTGCATATGTATGAATGCATGTATGCCTATTTCTATAGCACGCTCTACACCCCAGACGGCTTGACGGATTATGACATATGAGGTATTGTTGGATTCGTGATATTTTTTAAAATAGCGGCCCTCCTAAAAAAAAGGGGGAGAAACAATTTTTTTTTCGCTGTCCTACCAATATAGGTATCAAATGAAAGCTACTAAATAGACCATTCCATATATATATATATCGTAACACTTTTATGTTCCTATTTTGGCACAAATTCTATTCAGTAACTTTGATAGCAAAATAAATAATCTTTTACCACATTACTTTTTTGGGGAACTAGTTCATTACTAAAACTAAAAAGTAAGAAATAAAAAAAAAACAAAAAACCCGAGGTCGGGTTTTTTTCTCTAGCAGTGGCCGCTGAGTCGTCTCGATGCTCTGTGGTTGAAATCTTTAATACATGATCTCATTTACTTGAGACATCTTTACGATTTAATGTGTACAGTGTAAGCAGTGTTTGACCCTGCTCTTAAGTTCTTTCTGAAACTTTTTTATTTATGTGATGTTTGTTATGTAACATTACTGTATTGTCGATCTTTAAGTACTGTTGATCAACCAACAATTTTTTTATTTATTTATCTAAGAATCACCAACGAGTTACACAACATTAACTTATACAGACAATATAAAAAAATATACTCTTATCATGTTATGTACACTCAATTAACTTACACATGTTCGAATTTCCATGCTGTGTATAAATATAATTAATAACATTACAATAAAATTGTAATAACAGAAAACCGAATTTATACATAACATTATGAAGAATAAATTAAAATACACGTTCAATTTAATTAAAATGCAGGTTATGTCAGGTTAAATGAAAGTAAAAATTCTGCCATATATGTAAATCAAACTAATCATCATTATTAATATTAAAAATACAATTAAAATATAGAAAATGTCAAATCAAATCAAAACACAAATTATTTATTTGTGTTTTGATTTATAAATTCCAACTTGATACCTCCAGGCGTTTCAGAGAAAAAGGTCTTGACACACGGACAGACAAACAACGAAGTGATCTTATAAGGGTTCCTTTTTTCATTTTGAGGAAAAGAACCCTTGAAATAAAAAGAATACATATAATTTCTTTAATTTCTCATTGCCTTAGTCATGGCAAATTTGTTCTTGGTTGCAAGTGTGATTATGTAATCGTAAGTAAATAATAATTTACCGTTGAACAAGAGTCTGCAAGCATTGAAAAGAAGGAAAAGAAATTAAAGAAAGAAAATAAAGAAAAGAAAGAAAATAAAGAAAAGAAAGAAAAGAAAGAAAAGAAAGAAAAGAAAGAAAAGAAAGAAAAGAAAGAAAAGAAAGAAAAGAAAGAAAAGAAAGAAAAGAAAGAAAAGAAAGAAAAGAAAGAAAAGAAAGAAAAGAAAGAAAAGAAAGAAAAGAAAGAAAAGAAAGAAAAGAAAGAAAAACAAGAAAAGAAAGAAAAGAAAGAAAGAAAAGAAAGAAAAGGAAGAAAAGAAAGAAAGATAAGAAAGAAAAGAAAGAAAAGAAAGAAAAGAAAGAAAAGAAAGAAAAGAAAGAAAAGAAAGAAAAGAAAGAAAGATAAGAAAGAAAAGAAAGAAAGAAAGACAAAAAGAAAGAAAAGAAAGAAAAGAAAGAAAAGAAAGAAAAGATAGAAATGAAAGAAAAGAAATAAAAACACAAAGGAAAACTTAAATACAAACGTTGAGCTACAACGGTAGACTCCGTAGAAGCTGGACCAGAAATTGGTGGCGAGATGATTGGGACGCTTGCCATGAGAAGTAGAACTGATTCCAGACGCCGCGGAAAAGGAGACCTGCAGCCTTATTGCGTAAGTTAGGTCGACAGGGTAAAGGGTATGACTCCATGAAAGAGTACAATAAATTCCCTTTAAATTTGTTCTCTCTTGTTTAAATTTGTTGTTTCTTTAAAATGTGTATCTCAATTTGAGAGGCAGAGTACATTACCCAATGGATAGCTTTATACTTATGTGATTACTAATTATTGTAACCTTTTTTGTAGCAATAATCATTGTATTTATTTATTTGAAATTGTTGGACTCTTTCGAAAAGAGTATCATACTAATGAAAGCGTAACAGCCATTTTTTGGCAAAACCGAACAAATTTAAAGAGAATTTGTCTTACTCTATCAATGGAGTCATACCTTTATCCTGCAGAAATCGCTTACGCATTTAAGCGGCTGGAAGGACTTGCCCAGCAAAAAAACAGCTATAATATACACACATAAACAATAAAAGCAAAGGAAGCAAACAAAAAGCAGGCATAAAAAGCGAAATATATATATATGCTTCCTTATTACTTGAGGCATAGTGGAAATCTTACAATAAAAAAAGTTAATTAAAAAAATAAAAAAACCCTACTGCTTTAAAAGCGAACTAAAAAGACATAAACAAGGAGAAAATCACATATTCGCAAGCTGGCTGACCAAAACCAGATGTATCCTCCGACTGCACAGCATGATTTTCTCCTTGTTTATGTCTTTTTAGTTCGCTTTTTAAGCAGTCGGGTTTTTTGATTTTTTGAATTAACTTTTTTTGTTTACATCTTTTTAGTTTTTTTTAATTAGGTACATTTAAACATAGAAGTATTACATATTTTTGAAATCACCTCTTAAAACCCTTTATTTTGATACCCCACACGATGGGTTTGGAAGAAAAAAAAAATCCTCCCCTACAAAATGGCGCCCAAAATCCGCCATTTTTCTTTTCCAATTTTTATGTAGCCTATGACACCCGCAGGGTTAAGACGAATCGATTGACGTAAGAATCATCAAAATCGGCAAACGACTTGGTCTCTAGAATGCCACATAGGAACATACATACATACATACATATGTATGTATGTATGTTTGTCTGCCGAAGGAGAGTAATGTGTTTATCAGGCTATGTACTGTCAATTAGATTCACCCCAACATCTGCTGGCCATGTGAATCAAAAAAGTCGTAATGATAAAAACCCGACCTGTATATCCACTGTTCCATGACACGTTCATTCATTCGTTCAATCGATTGCTTCACCGCCGTCATTCATTGTCATTCATTGACCTGTTTGGGAAAATTTCAACAAAATTCTTATTGAGGCATTATTTTCCATTATTCTATTGTTTTAGCTTGGATTCTGCGAATGGTGACTAATTGGCTATTGGTGGCCAGTTTTGCTTCGTTGGTCTAGTGGTTAAAAGCACTATTGCTGAACATGAGGTACTGTGTTAGGTGACCGGGTTGAGCAAAATTTTATTGGGTCTTTTCTTCTGGCATTTCTCAGCAGCTGCCTCAAATCTGGATAATGGGATCCTGGAGAAATTGAGGGAACGCCTCAAATATTATAAGCATACATATAGCGATTCTGGTATTTTCATCAACAATGCAATCATTTGCACTCAGAAAGTGGGTGGTGGTGAAGTGGAACTGATGAAGAAGACCACAGATGGCCACTGAAACTCCTTAATACTATGTATGTCACGGGTTTAAGATATCTCGAATAGTTAACCGATTATGATGAAGCAAATACTTATATAAATAAATGGTACTGGTGAAAATGTTACCATCAAACTGATTAATGATAAAGCCCAAAAACAATGTACCCTATTCGTGTTAGGGCTTATTGAAATCGTCATGAGATTTACTTTGGCTATAAATGATTTTCATGGTAATTGGAAGTACCTACCAAGATTAAAACTAAAACTTCCAAAACAAAACACTACAAAGTTGGTACTTTACTACATTATTTTCCGAAGTCGGTGTCGAAAAACGAACAACAATAAGTATGTACCACAGACACCGACACCGACTTCGGAAAAGAAAGTTATTTTTTGCTTTGTAGTGTTTTGTTTTGGTAGTCGATTCATATTTTTTTGTTAATTCAAGGTCCAATCTATCTTTATACCGAAATTCATCAAAAGTTCAGCGACTAAGGTGTTAACAGACAGAAGACAGACATTACCGAAAGTCAGAACCCAGAAGATATGACACCAGTCTTTTCAAAGAATATCGTGTTACCCAGTGCAAGGTTCTGGAGGGCTGTTAGGCAGTCTTTCCATGCTAAATACTGATGCTCAGCAGTATCCGGGTAGACTGGATGCCGATCCCAGGGATAGGATAGATGGACCCTCTTTTCCGCACTTGGTCTCCCATTTGGTTCGTTGTGCGTGCAGACCGACGAGCACGTGGCCTACTGTGACTGCCTTTAGTCACACATTTTTATCACAGTTTAGGAACAAAAACCGTGATAAAATGCGTGACTCAAGAATATCACAGAGGCCGTGCTCGCCCCGCAGGCCTCCTCTCTGTGAGAGGGAATGGTTCGTAATCCACCATGCGGGCGCAGTGCGTGTTTGTGGATGTTACATGTCTGGGCAGGTCAATTGTTGTCATGCCCCAGCTTTACTTGTATGGAAGCCAAGGGGGCTAAAAACATTTAAATATATTTTTACTGTATTAATGGCTTTGGGTCAACAAGATTCATATACTGTGAAAATTTGAAGAATGTAGCTCCAACCGTTTGGCTGTAAAACCCGTGTGACAGACGACGGACAGACAGACGGACACGTGAGTGAGAGCATTTTTTTTTTTTTTTTTTTTTTTATTCTTTATAGGCTCGCGTTTGACCACTATCTCGCCTGATGTTAAGTGATGATATGGTCGAAGGTGGAGCACGCTTGCCTAGAAGTAACCTATTCACTCTTGACTTGAAGATCGGTCGGCAGATTGGGCTCCGTTTGGACTTAGGGTACGGTACACTAAAAAAAATAAGATGCCAACGAATTGAGAAACTCCTCCGTTTTTAGAAGACGGTTAAAAATTATAGAGTTTTTGGTCCTAAGACATACTGGTTTCGTCACGATGTTTTCCTTCACGGTGATGAAATAATTTACGCAAAGTGAAGGGTCTGCCTGCTTCCGAACCCAAAACCTACAGCTTGTAAGTCACGGCCGTTACCACCGGGCCAGCACTGCTCTTTGAGCCAGCCCCAATATACATAGAGGAACAGCTAGGCAGATTTCATTTCTCTACATACATTCAAACCCAAAAAAATGCCCTCCAAGACATGTTCTTGATAGTGAAAAATATATTGACACTGACATGTTCTGAACCCAGATACAGGCCAAAAATAAAAATTATTCAACACCTAACATTTTGTTTTGTATTGTTTTACATTATTATGTAAACTACAACAGATTTTAAAATATATCGCTTCATTGTGATGCAAAAACAGCATTCTTTGCAATTATGCTATGTCTTTTTAAATTGTAAATTAGATTTTGTCTGCAAGAAACAAAAGTATTATTGTTGTCCTTTCGACACGTTCATCATGTACATTTTTATTTATGTGTTAATTTAAGACTCCACTGTCCGTCTGTCCGTCTATCGCCAGGCTGTATCTCATGAACCGTGATAGCTAGACAGTTGAAATTTTTTTTCAACAAACGTGATGTTTTTGCCGTTTTTTGCTATAATGGTGCGGAACCTACGTGCGCGAGTCTGACTGTACTTGGCCGGTTTTTTAACCGACTTCTAAAAGGAGGAGGTTCTCAATTCAATTGGTATTTTTTTATGTATGTACACCGATCACGCTGAAAATATGATCCGATTTACGTGATTTTTCTTTAGTTTGATGATAATATCTCGAATAGTTAACCGACTTTGATGAGACAAACACTACCATCGAACTTATCTGATGAT
Source organism: Orthosia cruda (assembly GCA_964057195.1). Classification (NCBI taxonomy): domain Eukaryota; kingdom Metazoa; phylum Arthropoda; class Insecta; order Lepidoptera; family Noctuidae; genus Orthosia; species Orthosia cruda. The sequence goes on along the minus strand of OZ059852.1, from coordinate 8,523,605 downwards.
GAAGCCGGAAGCTAGGCACTGGAACTCCGAAATATAACAATGTATCCTAGTCGTGTTTGGGCTTATTGGTATCGTCATGACAAGTCAATATTTTGGCTTTGATTTTCATGGTAATTTGAGGTACCAAAATTAAATAGGGAAAAATCAAAAAAAGAAAATACCAAAAAAAAATATCCGACTTACACAACAAAACACTACAAAGTCGGTGTCGAAAAACGAAAACCATGTGGTACCAAAGCCACCGGCTTCGGAAAAGAAAGCCCTTCGGCAGTCGGGTAAAAAGGTAAAGTTATTAATGTGAGTTTACGCGACCTGCGTATCGAAGCCAGCAGTTCCCCTTTCGACCACTATACCAAAAGGGTAGGCTAGTTTACATCCCGGTATAATGTTCCCTAGGGAGAAAAGAACACTTTTAACGCGATCGAAGCCACTGACAGAAACTAGTAATCTAAAAAAAACTTTTTACAAAAAATACAACCAACTTCTAAATAAAAATACTACAAATGGAAAAATAACTTCAATTTCGGAAGTCTGTGTTCTTGTTTTCGTTTCTTCGTTTTTTGACACTGACTTCCGAAATTGAAGTTATTTTTCACTTTGTAGTGTTTTTATTTGGAAGTCGGTTGTATTTTTTTATTTTTCACTTTTTAGTTGTGGTATATATTTAATGGACCAGTTATATAGGCTAGATACCAATAATGCCCAAAGTGAAGCCAGAATAGATTAACCCAAAAACATGAAACTTAAACAAAACCGGTGGAATAAGAGTATACCAAGGTGAACTGTTCACACCTGCGTACCCCTTTAGAGCGTACTAGTGTGATGTTATGTTATGAAATGGTGTAAACAATAAACAAAAATGCGATTGCAGCTATCCCGAGTGATTTGCCGTCATTTATTGAAGAGTTCTGATGTATATCTCCGAAGTTCTTCATCAGATCTTGATGTTTTTTTTTTGTATTTCACCGATTTTAATGGGACCACATAAGAAGCACCAGCTTTCAAATAAAAAAAGTATCATCAAAATCGGTTTACCCAGTAACAAGTTCTGAGGTAACACACATAAAAAAACAGTCAAATTGATAACCTCCTCCTTTTTGGGATGTCGATTAATAAATAATCATACTCGTAGTACTGTGTCGATTTCAAAATCGTCATATAAATGTATGTGATTACCGGTAACTACATATACCCATCATTATTTCGGAATACTGACATACCTACGCAATCTGTGTCGTCACATCCTGCGTTCATTTTAACGGTATGGTGACGGCAATATGTGACATAGTATATGTAGTAGGTAGATAAATGATGACTAATAGCTAATTTTTAATACTAATAGCTTTTTTGATAGCTCACTAAAGTATGTTAAGAATACAGTCTCGGAGAAAGACTTTACTCGTTTTTCTGTTCGCCACTTTATGAACTCGTCGTAAGTGAAAAATATCTCTCTTTAGAAGTTTCAGGCAAAATATTGTTAATTGCTGCTTCAGTTTCCATTTTCATTGAATCGGGAGTGCAGCTTATATCTTCATCACTTGAAGAACTCATGTTTTTTCCTAATTAGCACGTAATTATAAAAAAAGCCTAAAAACAAACAATATTTAAAGTAAAAGTTTTCTATGCCCGCCTTTTTTCATTAAAAGTAAAGAACTTTTTAACTTTTTTTTTCAAGATCGAAATTGAGCTTCGCCGTTCGATATTTAAAATTGATGACTATTATGTGAATTCTTCATCGAAGCTATTATACTCTATTAGAAGTGTTTTTTTTTAATTACTTACCGCCCTAGAGCTTTTCTAGCTACATTATTACCCGAGAGCGCTAATTAGTCATCTGCAAGCCCCATTTGGAGGTAATAAGAACCTACTTACCGAACATGAGAGATGTAAATAAATATTTCATCACACTTGCACGTAAACAATATCTAAACGTACAGGTTAACTTTGCCGTAATGCCCCATATAAAACCCTTGGGCTTTCTTTTTGTCATGAAACCCAAGGTCGGTAAGTAATATTTTTTTAATTTATAGCACAGCACACTGGTCACGCAAGTTCAAGCAAGGAGTTTACACGCAATTGAAAAATTGTCTTAAAATGTTATCCAAACAGGAATTTCTTTGCAATCTCGCTACATGTTACTTAAATACTCAACTAATGTTCTTAATAATCGATTTTAATAGTTATTTGTATCAAAACGTCGAAATTATTTAATTGTTTTTACACTCCGTCATGGCTGACTACCTACGTAAGTAACCCTTAACGTTTCTGAACGAAACATTTGTATAATCTGTAGTGTGGGCAAAAACTCGCCATTCGCTTAAAAAAAGTTCACGTATTTCGTAATAATAGCTGTGCTGACTTGTGTATTAAAGCTATAATTCATAATTATTACTCGCAAAAGTGATGAAAAACATTGTATGTTTCACGGCCGGTACGGGAATTACGAACCTCGATTCAGAAAGCCCTCAGTCTTCGACTTCGGGCTTCTACTACAGCCTCGATCGTAATTCCTTACTTACCGCCCTTAATATACAATGTACTATTTAAGTGCGGCTCCTATACAACAAACGTGATTTCATATTCTAATCTCCACTTATGTAATCTTCTTTTGGATTTCTAAATGGTCTTGAATTCTTTCAAATACCTAACTAGGTAATCTCAAGGTAAACTCCTGTAATATTTTTTTAATAAAAAAACCAGCCTATATACAAATACAAAGGGGAGAGGTAAAGGGCTTATCGTGCATCAAAAAATTCGTCGTCATCAAAGTCAATGGGAAACGCGTCCAAATCGCTGGCAGCATTGCCACGTTGAAAAACAATGCTGACTCTCTGGCCGAAGAAAAGACCAGCCCTTTAGTCACGCGAACAATCAACGAGCTTTGTGCTAATATCTCGAAAAACACGATGCGTACTCGGACCCCATGGACCTAATGTTTCAACCCCAAACGGCTCAAACATAAAACTGCCGATAAGGTTGATATATTTGCGCCGTGAGGTTTTCAGTACCAGCAGCAGCCGCCCTAGAACAGCCCACCCTGCTAAGAAGATGTGATGGCGCAAGGGTGTCGACACATTTTGCATCCCACACCAAAGGCCTAACCACCTTCCAAGGTATTAAGGTCTCTTCCCATGCTTGCTTCTCTTGCCAAGCCATTGGGTTCTAAAACAGCTCTGGCAAGAGCCCGAAGTATGATGTCATTAATGCTGGCGTACCGTATTATCCGGCCAAGAATTGAATCTTGAATCCTTGAAATGGTAAAGAAAAGATAAACGATCAGGATCTCAAAATAAAAATATTCACGCTTTACAAAATGTAGCAATTCTACACTTATAAATTTGAAGGACAAAACTTAATTAATGCGGAAAAAGCCTTCTTGGTTTATTATGAAACTGAAGCTAAACAGTGACGTAGTCGCCCCAGTTAAGTGGTGTTACTAAATAATTAGTTCTGACTGAAGACAATGGTTTTCTGTGTTATTGTTGTTAGGGTAGCCAGAGGTTTGGTTCTAACAAGACACTGTACTTTTTACCCGGCTGCAAGGGAAGGGTTATGTTTTTCACGCATATCTTGTATGTATGTATGTAATATTCTTTATTAGCTCGTATCTTTTAAATCACTTGACGGATTTTTATAATTAAGACATCGTTAGATAGGTCTTGGCCGCCAAAGTGTTCTTAGATAAGTGCCGTTAAATAAAAAGGAACATGGTGGAATTTGGGCGCCATATTGAGGGTTTGCAATTTTTGTTTTTTCTTCGAAACCCATCGAGTGGGGTGTCAAAATAAAGAGTTTTTAGAAACACAAAAATATATAGTACCTATATGTTTTAAAGTCATTCGAAAAATAAATTGTATACCTAACAAAAAAATTAAACAAGAAGAAAATCAGTGTGTCTGAGGATACATCTGGTTTTGGTCAGCCAGCTCGCGAATTTGTACTTTTCAGACTACCATTATTACTTTTGTATTAAAGAAAAGCCTTGCCCCACACTAGGAAATTCCCCTAGCAAATTCTTCTGTTAGGCCATGCAAATATTTGTACCTGCCGTGTGGGCATCGAACCGTGACAAGCAGCGCAGCAGCCAAACGCTCAGCTACTGAACCAATGTTCTATTTAACCGGCGTTCCAAAAAGGAGAAGATTTGCCTGTCAATTGCGGACCGATTTTGAATATTCTTTTTTTGTTTGGAAGATTATGTTCCCAAATTGGTTCTATTTAAATTTGTTGAAGATCTGATGAAGAACTTCGGAGATATACAACAGAATTCATCAATAAATGACGGCAAAGCTCTCGGGCTTGCTACTACGAGTATTGCATAATATGTCTGTTTATTGTTTATACCATTTCATAACATAACATCACGCCAGTACGCTCTAAAGCGGTACGCAGATGTGTACAATTAACCTTGCTACACTCTCATATTATTGGTTATGTTCAAGTTTCATGATATTCAGGTAATCTCTTCTGGCATTACAGTTGCCGTACTATAGAACTTGGTTATAAGGCACAACAACTAAAAAGTTAAAAATAAAATTGTATGTATATGTCGGGTTTAGTCAATAGTACGGACGTCAAAACAAATTGCAAGTACGCCCCCTGGCGGCAAATCAAGAAAAACTACACGTTGGCGCGATTTTTTTAATCACTTTCGTGGTGGGGACTGAAGAAAATGGCAGTTGAGTACTGAACGCCTTAGAGCTAAAAAGTCGTAGAGTCTCCGTAATATTAGTGAGCAAGATTGTAACTGTGAGTTGTGACTATTAGAATAAACCCAGTTTATCGAATTATTTGTGTGATTTCATTGACACGATTGTACCCACCCACCTGCCCACACACGATTTCTTAACCTAAGGGAATGCATCCTGACTTCCCGATGGTTTGCATTTATCGGCCACCCTGTATGCGACATAAGGAACGTCCTCACTGAGAGCATTCACTTGTAATGAGCATTCGATGACGAATATTTGAGCCGAGCGTTACAAAGCTTACACGCAAGCGCGAACTGCGGCCGGTGTGGACGTCGCGTCGCAACGATTTTCGCGGAAACGGCTCGCATTCGAATGTTCACGCAAATTAAACGCTCGAAAGCGAGTACTCAGATAATGAAATGGCTACTTGTAAGCAAGGAAAGTTCCTGGATCTTAAGTGTTTGTGACCTTCTTGGCAAATCGTATTACCAAATAAATCCAAGCTCGCAAGGGAATGTTCGACTCGAACGTTTATAGTTTTGCTCGAAAGTGAATGCTGGGCTCACTGGGACGCATTTGTTGGTCGCGAAAGAATGCTCCCAGTGAGGTCGTTCCCTAGATAAACTTACTTACTAGTTATATTTATGGTAACCCTACCAACAGTTTACTACTCTGTGTTTTATCACCCAGTAACTGATTACCATCATATCGTGAACATAACACCATGAAGTTACTACTTCATAATTAATTATTTATCTTTACGCCTTACTTAGTTTATAGGTTACGGAATTTTCCATGTAGTTTTGCAGAAGGGACTTAAGTAATATATAATTGCAAACCCGGAAGAGATAGACAGATATCTATAATAATATTATGCGCGATACAGTTAGCCAGTCATTAGCAAATGACCTTGATATATTGCAACGATTCGTTGCTCTGCACTTGAGGTTTGACAAATAAAATAATAATTAATCTAAGATTTAACCTGAACTCAATATCACCTGTCTTGTTATCTCTTCACCACTCTTGGTTGACTGGTAGAGTAAGTCCGCCATTGTTTCCTTTTTGTACGATGTTTAAATTATTAATTAACACACATTTACTTTCTTTCTTTGAATCTTTCTTTCTATCTTCTTCCAATGATACATCTTCATTTGCCATTACTTCAGAAGCTATCTCAATTCTAGCTACAAGTTCTTCTTCTTCCAATGATACATCTTCATTTGCCATTACTTCAGAAGCTATCTCAATTCTAGCTACAAGTTCTTCTTCTTCCAATGATACATCTTCATTTGCCATTACTTCATAAGCTATCTCAATTCTAGCTACAACTTCTTCTTCTTCCAATGATACATCTTCATTTGCCATTACTTCAGAAGCTATCTCAATTCTAGCTACAACTTCTTCTTCTTCCAATGATACATCTTCATTTGCCATTACTTCAGAAGCTATCTCAATTCTAGCTACAAGTTCTTCTTCTTCCAATGATACATCTTCATTTGCCATTACTTCAGAAGCTATCTCAATTCTAGCTACAAGTTCTTCTTCTTCCAATGATACATCTTCATTTGCCATTACTTCAGAAGCTATCTCAATTCTAGCTACAAGTTCTTCTTCTTCCAATGATACATCTTCATTTGCCATTACTTCAGAAGCTATCTCAATTCTAGCTACAACTTCTTCTTCTTCCAATGATACATCTTCATTTGCCATTACTTCAGAAGCTATCTCAATTCTAGCTACAAGTTCTTCTTCTTCCAATGATACATCTTCATTTGCCATTACTTCAGAAGCTATCTCAATTCTAGCTACAACTTCTTCTTCATCCAATGATACATCTTCGTTTGCCATTACTTCAGAAGCTATCTCAATTCTAGCTACAACTTCTTCTTCTTCCAATGATACATCTTCATTTGCCATTACTTCAGAAGCTATCTCAATTCTAGCTACAAGTTCTTCTTCTTCCAATGATACATCTTCATTTGACATTACTTCATAAGCTATCTCAATTCTAGCTACAAGTTCTTCTTCTTCCAATGATACATCTTCATTTGCCATTACTTCAGAAGCTATCTCAATTCTAGCTACAAGTTCTTCTTCTTCCAATGATACATCTTCATTTGCCATTACTTCAGAAGCTATCTCAATTCTAGCTACAAGTTCTTCTTCTTCCAATGATACATCTTCATTTGCCATTACTTCAGAAGCTATCTCAATTCTAGCTACAACTTCTTCTTCTTCCAATGATACATCTTCATTTGCCATTACTTCAGAAGCTATCTCAATTCTAGCTACAAGTTCTTCTTCTTCCAATGATACATCTTCATTTGCCATTACTTCAGAAGCTATCTCAATTCTAGCTACAAGTTCTTCTTCTTCCAATGATACATCTTCATTTGCCATTACTTCAGAAGCTATCTCAATTCTAGCTACAACTTCTTCTTCTTCCAATGATACATCTTCATTTGCCATTACTTCAGAAGCTATCTCAATTCTAGCTACAAGTTCTTCTTCTTCCAATGATACATCTTCATTTGCCATTACTTCAGAAGCTATCTCAATTCTAGCTACAACTTCTTCTTCATCCAATGATACATCTTCGTTTGCCATTACTTCAGAAGCTATCTCAATTCTAGCTACAACTTCTTCTTCTTCCAATGATACATCTTCATTTGCCATTACTTCAGAAGCTATCTCAATTCTAGCTACAAGTTCTTCTTCTTCCAATGATACATCTTCATTTGACATTACTTCATAAGCTATCTCAATTCTAGCTACAAGTTCTTCTTCTTCCAATGATACATCTTCATTTGCCATTACTTCAGAAGCTATCTCAATTCTAGCTACAAGTTCTTCTTCTTCCAATGATACATCTTCATTTGCCTTTACTTCAGAAGCTATCTCAATTCTAGCTACAAGTTCTTCTTCTTCCAATGATACATCTTCATTTGACATTACTTCATAAGCTATCTCAATTCTAGCTACAAGTTCTTCTTCTTCCAATGATACATCTTCATTTGACATTACTTCATAAGCTATCTCAATTCTAGCTACAAGTTCTTCTTCTTCCAATGATACATCTTCATTTGCCATTACTTCAGAAGCTATCTCAATTCTAGCTACAAGTTCTTCTTCTTCCAATGATACATCTTCATTTGCCATTACTTCAGAAGCTATCTCAATTCTAGCTACAAGTTCTTCTTCTTCCAATGATACATCTTCATTTGACATTACTTCATAAGCTATCTCAATTCTAGCTACAAGTTCTTCTTCTTTTCCGGTGGGATGGTGATTTGATCCTTAGATAATTAGGACCAATTATGTGGCCGCGTTTATAGAGGCATCATTGGCGTTCATCAAAGTCCTCCAAATTGCAAGTGTATGGGCACTTGGAGCACTCCAACATGTGAGGCTTGCTCTGGGGCACCGCACACACATTTTGTATCAGATAGATCTGTAAAACCCCTTCCAGCTACTTTATTTACGTTTCAGTCTTCACCTAATCTAGCCATCAGTATATATTTCTTTAAATCATTTTCAATAGTCTTGTTATCGGCAAGATATTGGTACAAATTGTCGACTTCACCATCATCGTCTTCAACCACAGTCCGACTTCGCCCTCTGCCGAGATAGGCCTCCCCTCTCGTGCCAATCCCCACGTTCCCATTCCAACCTCATTCAGGTACTACCCACGATCTCGTTGGCAACTCCAACTTAACTCAAAATTCTTGTCCGTATTTTGTTCAGCAAAACTGAATAGGGTACTTGAAAAAAGATATCTACGTATATGTAGTCCGTCACATAGATAACCTAAAAATATTGGACATGTATTTTTACTTTTGCCACAAGAATACAGTGGGTTGAAATATCATGTGATGTCACGGTGTACTATACTTTATACTGACAAAGTGACGTCACAAGCCCACACTCATAATTATTTTAAATGAAGAGTGCATAAACGGACACATAACTGATCCGAATTTTTAAGAAGAGCATCCAAATTAAGGTGAGAAACTCGGGATTATTAGAATTATCATTTTTCTTCTATCTCTTTAAGCTCATCTTCGAAAAAAATCATGCCTAACCTATCTTTTTCATCCCTATAAAGCAGCGTTCACCTCCAAACCTCAACCAGTCGTAATGATATTACTCATTGGTGACACATATTCCTACCGGCGGTAACACCCAAACAGGTTTCAACTCAACTGGTTTACAGCTGATGTAATATGGAAACTTACTGACGGAAAGGACCTAGATGGTTCAGTATAGGTTACTAATGGTTGATTAAAAGTTGTTAGTGGTTTATACTGTAAGAAATATCACACATGAGTAAAACGATACAATCTGTACTTCTATACTAATATTATAAAGAGGAAAGATTTGTATTTTTGTATGTAACGAATAAACTTAAAAACTACTGGACCTATTTCAAAAATTCTTTCACCGTTGGGAGGCTACACTATCCCCGGATGACATAGGATACTTTTTATCCCTGTATTCCCACGGGAGCGGGAACTACGCGGGTGAAACCGCGAGGCGTCCGCTTGTACTACATAAACATCATTGAGTAAAATGAAATACGTACCAAAAGTTGTTGAATTAGATTATTTAATCGAACAAGCTTATTTCTTTTTAAATATGCATTTTTTACCCGACTGCCGAAGGAGGGTGGTGTCTTTATCATTCTATGAATGTTTGTTCCTATGTGGCGTTCTAGAGACCAAACGCGTTGGCCAATTTTAATGATTCTTACGTCAATCAATTCGTCTTAACCTTACGAGTATCACTGGCTAAATTAGAAAAAAGAAAAAGGCGGGTTTTGGGCGCCATATTGTGGGGGCCCAATTTTTTTTTCTTCCAGACATTGTGTGGGTTACACTGGCCTCTATTATACAAGTACGCTGGACTAAATATACCATATGAAATGACAGTTGATTTTTGTGCTGATTCAAAGCGCCCCTCTCGATCGTCTCAGGAACAAAAATTGACACATTAAGTGACAGGTTAATACCGATATTTCTCAAGTTTAGTCATCTCTAATACTAGTTCCATGGACTCTCACGTTAAGTCACGTTGCTATCAGCGCCGAAATGGCGAAAATCAAATGTCTTCATTTTGTCATCGATAGTATGAAGTCCAGCGTACTTGTATGTTAGAGGAATTTGATGGGGTATCATAATAAAAGGTTTTAAGAGGTGATTGCACAAAAAACCATAGCTATGATCAACTCAAACCAGAACCTCACACATTGCAGCAGCGTTTGTAATCACTAAACCAACAAAGAAGCAATTCGTAAAATGCACGTGAAATCAACCCACACCAATACCTTCGTGACTCACTCCAGCCTACTGGCCTGAAAGTTTCGGCCACGTCAGTACAGCCACTTCCGTGCTTTTTAGAGTACAATGACTGGTTCCATTGTGCACAACAATAGGCTTCAATATCAAATTGTTAGTTCGTTTTCAGGTTCAGCGATAGGACATTATTTGCAATTGTAAAAATAACGTTTATCTGATATATATGTATATGCGTGTAATTGTTTTATTAAAGGGTAAAGGCCTCTTGTCGCTTGTCAGAGGGCATTGATTACCGCGCTTGCGCACTGTGTGTTGGTTGATTTTAGTCGGGAATTCTGTGTAGTTTTGTTTTACCGTGGAGTATTTTCTTATAAGGAGTATTATTATCTAGTAACTATTTTCAGTTAGGAAAATATCATCACATCATATTCAATGATCCCACTGCTGGTACACAGGTCTCCTCTCATAGAGGGAGTGGGCTATAATCCACCACGCGGGCCCAGCGCGGATTGGTAGATGCCACATGTCTTTGAATTTTTGGTTCTAGGACAAGCCCGTTTCCTCACAATGTTTTCCATCGCCGTTTTGAGAGCTGTGGTGATGAAATAAATTACACAAAGTTAAGTGCCTGCTCTGGTTCGAACCCACGACCTATAATTCGTAAGTCGGGACCGTAAACACTGGGCCACCACTGCTCCTGTTGTTTACCTACAATGAAAAAAAACTTTTTGCAAAAAAATACTACCGACTTCTAAATACAAAACTACAAAGTGAAAAATAACTTTATTTTTTGAAGTCGGTGTCCATAACGCAAAAAAAATGGTACCTACGAATGACACCGACTTCAAAAAATGAAGTTATTTTTCACTTTGTAGTTTTGTATTTGGAAGTCGGTAGTATTTTTTTGCAAAAAGTTTTTTTATTTTTCACTTTTTAGTTCTACCTACCTAATAGGCAAGTTAGTAAGGTAACTATAACGCCAGAATAGATTTCATGAAACTTGAACTTAACCAGTGAAATGAGAGATCTGCGTACCCCTTATGAGCGTACTAGCGTGATGTTATGATATGAAATGTCATAAACAATAAACAGACATTCGATTGCAGCAATCCCGAGAGTTTTGTCTTTATTTATTGAAGAGTTCTGTTGTATATCTCCGAAGTTCTTCATCAGATCTTCACCAAATTAAAATGGGACCAAATTCGGCACATACTTTTTCAATCAGAAAAAGAATTTTCATAATCGGTCCAGAATTGACGTGGATATCAGTGAACAAACACAAAAAAAAAACATACATAATGTCGAACATAGAACCTCCTCCTTTTTGGCAAGTCGATTAAAAATGATGGATAGCTACGTCTACATCACATATCAGTTTCCTATCCATTTCATTGGGTGACTACACATCGACGCAATCATACAAACAATAGATCGGCCGGTGAACGGCTCATTGGATCGCTATGGACCGGAATGAGCGAAAGTGAGAGCCCTGATCTGTGTGTGCAATATATTAGCTGTGTTTTAGCTCAGTGTTGGTCTGTATTGTGTCTAGTAGTGTAGTAACATTTAGAAAGGGGACAACAATAGACCCAATATTTTATATGACACCACAGAGATCGTAGACAAAGGATATTCTGTCATCGATTACGACAATCAAAACTCCATAACTTTTGGGATAGACCTTGTAAAATTTGGGTATCACATGTCAAACATTTTGGAGATTTTGATAACTGATTGACTTTTTTGAACTCTGAATATTATTTTGTCAAGAACCTTAGATTTAAGCGTGCGGGATATATTATCTGTGTTGTAGTTTATACTTTGGTTTTTATTATATCTAGTTTCATTATTGAAAGCTTGTTGTTGAAAGGGGATAATACAAGACCAAAATAAATAAATATACTTACGAGTATATGGGAGTTACGAGGAAGTTTGAAAGTGGCGCCAGTGACAGAAAAGTTGAAAGGCAACCGTTTGTCCTGGTATGGCCATGTGATGAAGAGGGATGAAACGAATGATACTGAAAGAGTTATAAATATATATGTGGATAAAGAGGGAGAGGAAGGAAAAGAAAAGATGGATGGACTGCGTGAGGAGTGATATGAAGGAAAAGGGAGTCAGTGATAGCGTGACGGGGGACAGGACGATATGGAAGAAGAAAACGTGTTGCGCCGACCCCAAGTAACATGGGACAAGGGCAGGGAGATGATGACTTACGAGTATATGGGACGTTACAAGAGAGGTTTTATTTGATAAATGGCGTGTGAAATGTATAAGCTCATTATCTATTCAGCCGAAAGACGTCCACTGCTGGACATAGGAATTCGCAAGGCGTCGCTACATTTAACGATCCCGTGCGTCTCGCATCCAGCGGTTTTCAAAGCTAAGCAAAGCATACAAATATTATTGTAGGTACCTACGTGTTCTACAAACAGTAGCTTTATCCTGTTGAGAGATCGGCGCCAGTGAAAGGCTTATAAGCGCATATGTAGATTAAATTAAAATGATTAAATTAATCATTGCCAGCCTACACGTGTGTACCCTTGACCTTTCTATCTTTTTAAATTCGCCAGAACCCGGAATGAATAGAACTCACTACCTGCGTCTGTGTTTCCGAACGCATTCAACCCGAATCTCTTCAAAGTTAGAGTGAAGGCTTCTTCTGGGTAAGCTCACTCCATCGTCGACTCTGTCGCTCTCACCTATGACCTAGACTAGAGTCAAGAGCAAACCCATAAAAAATAAAAACCAGCCAGAAATATTTCCACAGCACCTACTTGGAAATTAATGTACAGAAATTAACCGTTTTTGCTAATTCATGAAATGAAAAAGTTTCTTTTCAATCTTATCATCCTATTAAAAGTGTGAAGAACATAGCACATTGATAGACCAATAAAAATACAAAAAGACAACACACTGTTCTGAAGTTAACATTGACTGATCTATATTTCTTCCGTCTCTTCAAAATACAAGGCTAAAAAGATATAAGTCTTATTATATTTTCCGGAATACGGAAAACAGTATTTCCGACACACAATGACGCATAAAAAACTAGTTTACTGCAATACTGCTGCTTGTTTTAATCATTTTTATTATAATAAGTAATAATCAACAGTATAGTTTGTTTGTTGGACTAGAACGCCGCTGGCAACTCCAGTGACCCAAAAGTAGAAGGGAGTTTTCGGGTGAAGTTCAACGGCTGTTAATATTATTTGCAGATTGATTCCTAGTGGTTATTGTGATATAGAATTGGTGTAGTTTTGTGTCTCAATTGTCTACGCAAAAGGACAATATGTGGAAATCATTGACAGAAGTGATCTCGGGATAGTGGAGCGGAGAATTTTATTGTAGTATTGACTACCTCCACAAAGCTTACTGGGAAGCCTGACTCGATATAATTTGCTGCCAAATACTCCAAAAAACATTAGAATATGTTACATCCGCATTCTAATCTATACTAATCTATACTAATACTAATATACTAATATACTAATATACTAATATCTTTATAAAGAGGTAAAGTTTGTGGGTTTGTGAGTTTGTGGGTTTGTGAGTTTGTGACGTTGTAAGGGGTAATCTCTGGATCTACTGAATCGATTTTGATAATTCTTTCACCATTAGAAAGCTACATTATTCCTGAGTGTCATAAGCTATAAAATAATTTAAAAAAAAATTAGATCCTTATGAAAATTGCAATAAGGTAACCCAAGGTAGCAAAATGTTGCCTGTAAAATATATTATTTGGCGTGCGCTGAGCAAAACTATTAATGACAGATAAAAATTAGTTGGTAAAGTAGGTAGGGTAGGCAGTGTAGGCAGTGTAGGCAGGGTAGGCAGGGTAGCCAGTTTAGCCAGGGTAGGTAGGGTAGGCAAGGTAGCCAGGGTAGACAGGTTAGGCAGGGTAGCCAGGGTAGGGGCAGGGGAGCCAGGGTATACAAGGTAGGCAGGGTAAGCAGGGTAGGGGCAGGGTAGGGGCAGGGTAGGCAGGGTAGGCAGAGTATGCAGGGTAGGCAGGCTAGATAGATAGGTAGCCAGTAGACGGGAGCGAAGCCCCGAGGGTCAGCGAGTAATATTATAAAGAGGTAAAGTTTGTGAGTTTGTGACGTTGTAAGGGGTAATCTCTGGATCTACTGAACCGATTTTGAAAATTCTTTCAACAGTAGAAAGCTACATTATTCCTGAGTGTCATAGGCTATAATATATTTCCAAAAAAATTAGAGATCCTTATGAAAATTGCAATAATGTAACCCAAGGTAGCAAAATGGTGCCTGTAAAATACATTATTTGGCGTGCGCTGAGGAAACTATTGATGATAGATAATAATTTGTAGGTAGGTAGGCAGGGTAGCCAGGGTAGGTAGGGTATGCAGGGTAGCCAGGGTAGCCAGGGTAGCCATGGTAGCTAGGATAGGCAGGTTTTGGGCAGGGTAGCCAGGATAGTCATGGTAGCCATGGTAGTCAGGGTAGGCAGGGTAGGGGCAAGGTAGCCAGTGTAGCCAGAGTAGCCAGAGTAGCCAGAGTAGCCAGAATAGCCAGTGAAGCCAGGGTGACCAAGGTAGCCAGGGTAGCCAGAGTAGCCAGGGTAGCCAGGGAAGCCAGGGTAGCCAGAGTAGCCAGGGTAGCCAAGGGTAGGAACAAGGTAGCCAGGGTAGCCAGAGTAGCCAGAGTAGCCAGAGTAGCCAGAGTAGCCAGGGAAGCCAGGGAAGCCAGGGTGGCCAGGGTAGCCAGGGTAGCCAGGGTAGCCAGGGTAGCCAGGGTAGCCAGGGTAGCCAGGGTAGCCAGAGTAGCCAGGGTAGCCAGGAAAGCCAGGGTAGCCAGAGTAGCCAGGGTAGCCAAGGGTAGGAACAAGGTAGCCAGGGTAGCCAGGGTAGCCAGAGTAGCCAGAGTAGCCAGAGTAGCCAGAGAAGCCAGAGTAGCCAGAGTAGCCAGAGTAGCCAGGGAAGCCAGGGAAGCCAGGGTGGCCAGGGTAGCCAGGGTAGCCAGGGTAGCCAGGGTAGCCAGGGTAGCCAGGGTAGCCAGGGTAGCCAGAGTAGCCAGGGTAGCCAGGGTAGCCAGGGTAGCCAAGTTAGTCAGGGTAGGCAGGGTAGGGGCAAGGTAGCCAGGGTAGCCTGAGTAGCCTGAGTAGCCTGAGTAGCCTGAGTAGCCAGAGTAGCCAGGGAAGCCAGGGTGACCAGGGTAGCCAGGGTAGCCAGAGTAGCCAGGGTAGCCATGGTAGCCAGGGTAGCCATGGTAGCCAGGGTAGCCAGGTTTGGGGTAGGATAGCCAGGGTAGCCATGGTAGCCAGGGTAGGCAAGGTAGGCAGGGTAGCTAGGTTAGGGGCAGGGTAGGCATGGTAGCCATCGTAGCCAGGGTAGGCAGGATAGGGGCAAGGTAGCCAGGGTAGCCAGAGTAGCCAGGGTAGCTATGGTAGCTAGGATAGCCATGGTAGCCAGAGTAGGCAGGGTAGGGGCAAGGTAGCCAGGGTAGCCAGAGTAGCCAGTGTAGCCAGAGAAGCCAGAATAGCCAGGGTGGCCAGGGTAGCCAGAGTAGCCAGGGTAGGTATGTAGGTAGGTAGCCAGAAGACGGGAGCGAAGCCCCGAGGGTCAGCTAGTGCATAATAAAGAATATTAACACCCATTTATACGTGGCTAAAAGGTCCTAGCAACCAGGCCATAAAACTTAATAAACATAGACGTTCCAAAATCAAAATCAAATGTAATTTTTCAAATTAGGCTGAGAACTAGCGCATATTGAACGTAAAAATTTACATGAAGACAATAAACCTCCCTTCACCACTTCATAGTGTTAGCTGGGAAGAAGAATTGGCGCAGGAAACTCTACAGCAAAGATTTGTCTTGGTATATGTCATGTGATGAGAAGGGATAAACGCATATGTGACTAAAAGATTTATGAATATAAATGTGGATAGATAGAAAGGAAGAACGAGGTCAAAGAAAAATATTTTTGATTGTGTGAAGAATGATATAAAATAAAAGGGAGAAAGCGATAGCGTGATGGTTGACAGGATGGTATGGAAGAAGAAAACGTGTTGCGCGAACCCAAGTAACATGAACAAGGGCTGGAAGATGATGAAGAGTCTATAATAGTATTGTCAAAGGGTCAAAACGGACAGCTAAAGACTGGCACCTAAGAATATTTGAAATTCGAACGGTGTCTCGTTGTGAACCGGGAAGACTTATTTTAAAAACAAATGTGTTCGCTTTCGACAGAGGCTTTCGAATTGTGTGCGCTCACTTGAGTCTGTTAAGAATTTTACAGAATAGCAATCACAGGAAAAGTCGTTAACAAAACTTGTGCGAATATAGTTTAACATTTAGCAATTGAGATTAACACATAAGTTCTCACCATGCAATATTTTTTATACTTTGGCACATGCAGAGACAATTCCGTGAATATCTCGTAACGTTTGAAAAAGCTGTTAATTTTTCGTTTGTTGTACGGTTAGGCAACTGTTGCTTGTTGCTCTAGATAAGTTTAGGGTTCCGTGTGTGTTGCAGGATTATCTATTTCACTTTCAACATCATCATTTAGCTGAGACACGTCCACTGTTGCACCATTATCCTTTTCCTAAGCATCGCCACATTGACCGTTCCTGTGGTCCTGCATCCAGCAGATGCCCAAGACCTTCTCTTAGTCATCGATCCACAGTTTCATGGATGGTCTGCTGTTTTAAAGTCCTACGATATAAGTGGCAGATTGCCAGCCTATTCTATAGTCGAAAAGCGGGCCAAGAAACTAATCGGCAATGAGGCACTGGTCAAGTCAAGTCCAGAGCCTTGAAAATCGTCGCCGAGTTGCCAGCTTGTCGGTTTTTTGTCGGTTACATTTCGGGGAGTGTGCGATGGAAGTGCATGATTTAATTCCACCCAGCCCGTTCCATCATCGGACTACCGGACGTACGACGATGCGTCATCGGTACATGGTGGACATCCCACCCATACGCACAACACGTTTTGGGGACATTTATTATGCGTACAGCTAAGAAGTGGAATTCCCTGCCTTAGACTGTGTTTCCCGATAGCTAAAATCTAGGTGTCTTTAAGTCAAGAGTGAATGGGTTTTTTTCTAGGCAAGCGTGCTTCACCGTGGACCTCATCATCGCTTACCATCAGGTGAGATAGTGGTCAAGCGCGAGACTACAGATGATAAAAAAAGTTAATTAAAAAAATCAAAAAACCCGACTGCTTTAAAAGCGAACTAAAAAGAAGTAAACAAGAAGAAAATCATGCTGTGCAGTCGGAGGATACATATTCGCGAGCTGGCTGATCAAAACCAGATGTATCCTCCGACTGCACAGCATGATTTTCTTCTTGTTTACGTCTTTTTAGTTCGCTTTTTAAGCAGTCGGGTTTTTGATTTTTTTGATTAACTTTTTTTATGTACAACTTTTTAGTAACATTTTTTATGTACAACTTTTTAGTAAATTTTTTTATGTACAACTTTTTAGTAACTTTTTAGGTATTTTTTTAATTAGGTACATTTAAACATATAAGTGTTATATATTTATGAAATCACCTCTAAAAAACCCTTTATTTTGATACCCCACACGATGGGTTGGGAAGAAAAAAAAAACCACCACAAAATGGCGCCCAAAATCCGCCAATTTTTCTTTTCCAATTTTTATGTAACCAGTGACACTCGCAGGGTTAAGACGAATCGATTGACGTAAGAATCATAAAAATCGGCCAACGCGTTTGGTCTCTAGAACGCCACATATGAACAAACAAACATACATACATACATAGACTGATAAACACATTACCCTCCTTCGGCAGTCGAGTAAAAAAAAGGCTCTGGTTGCTTATGAGTAATTCTTGATGGGAAAACCCAATAATGCTTCAGCTGCCACGCTTTCGACTATTCTAGACTATCGAGGGGTTCGTAAAAGTGATTGTAATACCATTTATATAAAGATAATATTAAGATTAACCGCAAACAAATTGCTTTTATTATCTGACCTTTGCAATGAATTGCATTGAGCAAGTATATATGTCTCTTTGCAATACTCATACTGAAAGTCTAGATACAAATGTAAGTCGGGCTGTTTCATGTCAGTATCTAGTTAAGAATGGGGACTGCACAATAAAGGATTGCCAAACTGAAGTGACAATGAACGGAGCACAAGGAGTTCGTGGTTAAGTAATAAAAGCCACATGGATCGATTCAACGATCTTCAAAGTTAAGCAACGCTTGTCGAGGTCGGTTCGGAGATGGGCCGTTACAAATCGAGACTCCTTTTTTTTTTGCTTATAGAAATGCTCATGCATACTGAGCTACCACGGGGAGATAGCGCAGTTAAGTGGGACTCGAACCCACTGAAACTCCACGGTGTCCCCCATTACCCGCGCACTAGAACACACTGTACGCCGTGACTACCCCAGGGACCAAACCAGCAGATGGGCGCCAGAACCCCGTGAATGGCACCCTTGGTCCCCCTGTGACGGATCAGGTCAGTGGCCCCGCCACCTACCACTATTCGGCCTCAGGGGATAGGGACCTCTCCTGCCTTTCCGTCAGTGTGATTATCAAATAATATTGGACCCGTATTTTTTGTTTTATCAAATAAATAAAAACTGACAAAGATAAAGCGCCTCAAAGTTCAGGAGTGGGGGCTTGTGACGTCACTTTGTCAGTATAAAGTGTAGCACAACGTGACGTCACACTATATTTCAACGCACTGTATCGTCAGTATTTTTGTTGACGTGGCAAAAGAAAAAATAGTGTCCAATATTTTTAGGTTATCTAACTGACGGAGATATTTTTTGTCAACTTCTCTATTAACCAATCACATGCGAGATGAAAAACGCGATGTGGATTTCCGTCTATCTGATTGGTCGATTGAGAGACGTCCACTGCTGGACATATGCCTCCCCCAAGCGTCGCCACATCGACCGGCCCCGTGCGTCCCGCATCCAGCGGATACCCGCAACCTTCACCAGGTCACCGGTCCACTTAGTGTGAGGCCTTCGATCGCAACGTCTGTTCTGCGAGCAATGTGCCCTGCCAACTGCCACTTAAGTTTGGCAATCCTTCGGGCTACTCATACTCTTTTGGTAATCAGCTGTAATCGGTTAGATTGGAAGCGGACCTCAGCAGAGTTGGACAAAGGTCTGGCAGATGGATTGATGAAGCCTACTTAACTCAAATTAAATAATACAAAGACCATCTCCATATCAATTAAGACCTCAACAGGTAAAACTAAACTAATTACCAAGTACTGCCCACAATTTGATAATTACAAATTGTTTTTAACCGACTTCCCAAAAAGGAGGAGGTTCTATGTTCGACTTCAAGTTAGTTTTTTTTTTTTTTTTTTTCTATGTTCACCGATTACTACGTCAATTGTGGACCGATTTTGAAAATTCTTTTTTTGTTTGAAAAAGTTTGTTCCGAAATTGGTCCCATTTTAATTTAGTGAAGATCTGATGAAGAACTTCGGAGATATACAACAGAATTCTTCAATAAATATCGGCAAATCTCTCGGGATTGCTGCAATCGCATGTCTGTTTGTTGTTTATAACATTTCATAACATAACATTACGCCAGTTCGCTCTTAAGGGGTAAGCAGACCTCTCATTTCACCGGTTATGTTCAAGTTTCATGAAATCTGGCGAAATAGTTCCCTTACTAACTTGACTATTAGGTACGTACAACTAAAAAGTGAAAAATAAAAAAACTTTTTGCAAAAAAATACTACCGACTTCCAAATAAAAACTACAAAGTGAAAAATAACTTAATTTTTTGAAGTCGGTGTCCATAATGCAAAAAAATGGTACCTACGAAAGACACCGTTCAGTTTTTTTATAAAATAAGGTAATAAGAACTAAAAACTTTAATTATAGGAAGCAATGTAAACTCATGTACAGGTAACCATAATTACTTTAATCATGTAACTTAGATATGTATCTGTTACTTAACATAATATCACGCTAGTATGCCGTGAATGTGCAGTGTGCAATGTGTATTGTGTGTGCAGAGGTTAAAATGTGCCAATATTTCGACAGTTATGTCATCGAAACAAATAAACAAACAACGAAAAACAACAAACAACACACACACACCATCACACACTCACACTCCTTCACACAGACACACACACATCACACACACACACACACACATCACACACACACACACATCGTCATATGTTCATATGTGTGTTGTTGTTTGTGTCATGTGTTGGCAGCACATGTTGGCGAACCAATTGCTGTCAAGCAGGCACAAATGCAGTCCCCAGACTGTTGCTGTGAGGCAGAGGTAGTCTATAATACGTCCTCATTGCGCAAGATATGTTTAAAGACCATGAATGGGGGGAGAGCCTTTAATAGGGAACAAATCCAGAGTCCGGGGTTGCTACTGAGTAATTCCGAGTTCCCTATAATATAACCAATCAGTCTTTAAATGAAGAGTGAACAGGCTTGTTGATGGCAACACAATAGTACATTATGGTACAAGTGTGCAATGTTGGTGATTACCGCTGAGGCGCTATTGAGACCCGAGCCGTTAGGTGAGGGTCTTAAGAGCGCCGAGGACGGTAATCATCAATACACACGTGTATCATACGACGTTTTTCAACACACTTGTGAATAAAATAATACAAAAAAATCATTTCAAACAGTGAAAACGAGTTATGGATTTTTTTTCGCAATGGCGGGCAAAATTAATCAGTTTTCCTATGCGCGCGCCACTAAAAATGGCGAGAAATTTCAAGTTTTCTTTATTACAGAGAAAAACAAAAGTTATATTTGAGTGAAAGTTTTATTTATTAAACACGTACAAGTTGAAATTATCTATTTAAATACGAAGTTGCTTGAAATGTGTTGCATTTGTACTATTGAGCACGATCTTTTTTGTATCGAAACTTTTTTAAGAACAAAGCAACTCAACAAATAAATTAAAGAAAAACTCTATAACTCACTTGTGAATAATATAGTAATGAAAAAGTCACAGCTTGATTACAGTTGTCATTATGTGCCTAATTGCAGTAAAATTAGAGCCACTTTATGAACAAGTGTGTTGAAAAGTTATTTTATTTCTATCTGTGATAATGTATTATCTGTTGTAAGGAACTGACATACGTCTCTTCCTATTTCCTGTGGTCTATGACCAACACGAATTCTTGTGAGTTATAGTAAATCTATCTAATACCTTTAAACGAGCAAATCGTGTAAGTATGTATTTATATATTTATACATATAATATAATTTTATATATAATCTGAATCTCGGAAACGGCTTAAACGATTTTCATGAAATTTTGTATGCAGAGGGTTTCGGGGGCGATACTTCGATCTAATTAGGTTTCATTGTTAGAAAACGTCGTTTTCTCTATTTTCACCCGAGCAGAGCTCTGTCGCTCAGGTACTTATTAATAAAACAAGCAAATTGTATCAATTTACCAGCCTAAATACAAACTACAGTCCGCTACGAAAACATTTTTCACGGTTGGCGCTGTAGTTGAGCGATTGACTGCTGCGCTGCGTGTCGTGGGTTCAATTCCCGCACTGAAAATATATTTGTATGACCTACAGATAGTTGTTCCGGCTCTGTGTGTTTTGTATCTGAGTTTATATGTTTGTAAACGCACCCACAACACAGGAAGACATTCCTAGTGTGAGTTTTTTTTTTTTTACATTTTCAATAATAATACATGTTTCCCGAACTGGGAATCGAATAAACGAACAAACGCTCCGTAGTCTCGCTGGAGACCACCCTTGACTTGATCTAAAAATAACACAAAATGGTGTAAAGTACATGGGTATTGTTATGTTCTTGAAGGTGACATTTGGTAACAAAAAAGTTCAGTCTTTTTGTTGTGATTCTAACTAGATTACTGTGAAAACATACGGAGCGGTAAAATGGACGGGGCAGCTATGTTATTTGTTTATCACGGAAAAATATACTAATGGAATCGCGCTATAGGGTTTTTCGGAGGTATGTGAAACAGGGTGGAAAATCCCACAAACCTCCATAGAAAAGGGAGGATCCTCCGACGATCTGTTGTGTGTTCTAATCGCGCCGAAAACTTTGCTTGCGCGATGCAGGATTTGTGTGACGTCATGTCATTAGTTCGTAAGTGGCGGCGTTGGTGCCGCTACAGGTTATACATTTTTTTTTTGTTGTTATTATTCAATTTTGGTCACTAAAGTCGTCACAATCTAAGAAGTCCGTTGACGTTTCTCATTTTACATGCCGCGATAACTTTCTACTTAAGAATATGAAAATCAAATTCATAATTTTAATTAATTACTATTTTACCGATACACTATAACAACGAGTATCATTCGTAAGCATCAAGTTTAATTATTATTTAGTATTTTTATAGCTCCCACTGTTCCTATGTTCCCACTGCTGGGACACAGGCCTAGTCTCTGTGAGGGGGAGTATTGCAATGGGGCCTAACGTTGTATTGCTCACCAGTTGGCGTCACTGTTGTCTTAGGTAACATTACCGTGACTAAGGTTCATAAATATAGCTGTTAAACGTTGTTATAAGGGGCACGGAAGCAAAGTTTGAATTAAAATTAATTTCTAATGCCGTTAAAGTGCGATTAAATATAAAATCGAGTATGCCGCAGTTTTGCGCAACACCTTTTTTTCGAAATAAAGAAGGCTAACATTTTCAGAAAAATTAAACTCTATTAAAGCAGTGGTTGGTAAATCCCGTTCCTATCTTAATCTGCCATATTTGGGAAATATATATATATATATATTTTTATCTCGTCTCGCCTTTGACCACTATCTCGCCTGATGGTAAGCAATGATGTGGTCTAAGTGAAGCACGCTTGCCTAAAAGTAACCTATTCACTGTTCACTTAAAGACCCCAAGATTGTAGTTATTAGGGAACAAAGACTCCGGCAGGGAATTCCACTCCTTAGCTGTGCGCACAATGAAAGTATTAGCAAAACGTGAATAAACTCGCGCTAATAACCAAAAAACTATGAAATTTTACATTTTGAAGACAGTCAATCTACACCAGCGTCCCTAGCGAAAAATTCAAACGCGGTAGCCCCCCTTCACTGTCTAGTGCGGATTGATAAATGACACATGACTGCGTTATTTTGGTTCTAGGATATACCCGTTTCCATACAATATTTCCTTCGCTGTTTTTTTAGTACACCAAGGCAAGTACTGCCTTACCTCGATTCTACAGGGTCAATATTTCTCATGAAACTCCGCAGACTTGATGGCTATCTCAACAACCAGAGAAAAATATACCTATTACGATAACTAAGGAAGTTAAGTCGTCATTAAATATCAAAGCTTTATCTTTTCTCTGGTTTTGTAGAGAAGATTTTATTGTTCAATTGTATATAATAGCACTATTATAAGTATTAGAACTGACTCTGACACCATTATTGCAAAATTTTACGATCTTGTAGAACAGATAACCATCTACATGTAGGTATAAACCATTCTTCTGTTGTCAGATATTATCTTTAATTTATTAAGAGATCGTAGACCTACAACCTTTTTTTTTAGCGTGGAGAAATGTTCATGTATACTGCGCTACCACGGGGAGAGTTATGTGGGACTCCAACCCACTAAAAACGTCACGGTGTCCTCCTGTGCCGCTTATGGCGGGAACACGGGCACGCGTTAGTACTCACCGCGCACCCGCCGCGGCTGTCCGACACCGGACCCTCCTCGGGGGCACCAGAACACACTGTACGCCGTGACCACCCCAGGGACCAAACCAGCACATGGGTGCCAGACGACCCCGTATATGGCTGGTCCTTGGTCCCCCTGTGACGGGTGAGGTCAGTGGCCCCGCCACCTACCACTTTTCGGTATCATGCGATAGGGACATCCCCTTCGGCCCCACCGCTTCCGCCATCAGACGGTTGCGACCCCGCACAGGCCACAGAAGGTAGGGAGAGCGGCGCACTGTAATACCGGCACTCCTCTCCCACCGCGATCTCCAACCCTCAGCCGCGATATCGTATGGGATCTGGGACGCTCCATACGACATCGCGGCCCGCCTCAATTGCGATGTTGCCTCTGTTACCAAGCGGCACCGCAACCTACTTGTTGGCCGCTACGTCGTCGGCTTAATCGGCAGCCCTGACGAGCGGCTTCTCCTCGGGTTCCTCTTCGCTTCACCGTGGCCTGTGAATGACCAGGCCACGGCTATTGAGCCCCCCTGCCTCGAAGCGGGAACCCACCGGGGGGTAGACCTAAAACCTATCCGATGCAGGATTCAATTTTTATTTATCAGTATCACAATAATATCTGCAATAATTTCGTTACACCGTTATTTAACAACAAATCTAGAACCTTCATCGTCCCTCACACTTCCCACAAAGCAATTATTTGATTTCCCAACTACAAATTGTCTAAAGATTAAGTTCACGCCTGCTTCGCTATTAAGCAGTGAATTACATACAATTGTATATACTTTCAGATTCGATGCACTCAATTAGATAATGATTGTAGACAAAAAGATAATTGGGTTCTTATGTTGTTTATTTACTAAATACTTGTAGTTAAGTAGTACTTAAGTGTAATCTTGATTTTGTAATGTTTTAATAGTGCAACATACACATGGTGGCGTATGCATGCTCATGTGTTATGTTGTGAATGGTCCTGTATCGTCCCCATACAGGCCACCAAAGTCCATATTCCAAGTACTGTTCTTCAACTCTACTCCACCCTTAGTCATAGCGACTGAGTCGAGTGGGGGCCCTTCAAACTAGCTTGGAATATCGACCTAAGGATAATAAACCAACAGTTAATAATGTTTCACTAAAAGCAGGCACGCCCACAATATACCCCCGTATATTTTCCAAACACAAAAGGCTACTAAAATATTCCGCACAGACTTTTATACGGCTTATGACCACATTATACACATGACCCTAGAACTAAGGTCGCTAATTATATTGTTCAAGCAACATGGGTGTTCCGCTAGGTACCTGTATGAGGCCTCTTTTGTTTTAGTTTTTTTAGGCATGTAAAAAACGGTTTTAGGAAAATGATTGTATGTGACAATTGACAATGTAGGTGGAATTCCGTGAATGGCAAGGTTTTATTATGTTTTTTTTGTGGCAGCTGTCGTCACCACTGCCTATGGATGTGACTGATGTGAGTAATACAAAGGCATCGCTGGTGCCAGACCATCTGAGAGACAAAGATCTATTCTGTTGCACTCGGGATAAATTCACAAGGTGTGTTTTCATTGTTTATAATTATTAGTAGATGTTAGGTAAATTATGTTAGGATATTATATTAATTGATAAGCGCATATAAAAAATACTATAATTATCTACTTAACGAGCTCTAAACAACGATACCCCGGGGTATATCAACAATATGCATATACTTTGGGAAGACTGTAGCTCCAACCGTTGGGCTGTAAAACCTGTGTGACAGACGACGGACAGACAGACGGACAGACACATGAGTGACAGCAATAGGACTCCGTTTGGCGCCTTCAGATACAGAACCCTAAAAATACAGTCGAATTGAGAACCTCCACCTTTTTACCCGACTGCCGAAGGACGGTAATGTGTTTATCAGTCTATGTATGTATGTATGTTTGTTCCTATATGGCGTTCTAGAGACCAAACGCGTTGGCCGATTTTGATGATTCTTACGTCAATCGATTCGTCTTAACCCTGCGAGTGTCACTGGCTACGTAAAAATTGGAGAAGAAAAAATGGCTGGTTTTTGGGGGTCATTATGCGGTGGTATTTTTTCTTTCATCCAAACCCATCGTGTGGGGTATCAAAATAAAGGGTTTCAAGTGGTGATTTCAAAAATTTACAACACTTATATGCTTAAATGTACCTAATTAAAAATAAATAACTAAAAAGTTGCTAATAAAAAAAGTTAATTAAAGCAATCAAAAAACCCGACTGCTTAAAAAGCGAACTAAAAGAAGTAAACAAAAAGAAAATCATGCTGTGCAGTCGGAGGATACATCTGGGTTTTGATCAGCCAGCTCGCGAATATGCTGTTAAAAAAAAAAACATTTTTTTTATTTCACATAGGCCTACATGAGCACTTATAAAACGTCGACAAAAGGTGCACGGTTCGGGTTGGTCGTTTCCTATGGAGAAGAACCGGCAAGAAACTCCATGGTTACTCTTTTAAAAAATGCTTTGGTTTTACAATATTTCCATGTTACAGCATTAGTACTTAGATATGGGAGGACAACGTAGGCCCGACAATAAGTCGTAAGAAACTAAAAAAAATAAAATTATTATATAAAAAGCCAACAAATGTTAACTAGCATCTAGAAGGCCTACAATATTCACACATTCACAAAACAATCGGTAAAAGAATCTATACAAAGGTAAAAAAAAGAGAAGTGAAAAAACAAATTAGTTCACTTTCGAATTGTCTGCGGTCACTTGAATGAGATGAGCACATTGTGAACACTAAACTTTACAGAATAGCACTACAAAAAGCAAGCTCTATCCAAGAACGTTTATTTCAACGTTCATAATGAAATCGAAAGCACCTGAGAATGGCGTGTCAAAACTAAAATTAATCCATAAAATTATTCAAATTGATCACAAAACTGTTACAATTACGTTACATAATATAATAAATTTGAATCACTTCATAGATTTATGATCTGTAACGAATAGTACGGAAGAAACTGACTACTGTCTTTTAGACGTGGTTTTGTAATTAATTGCTCGGTTTTAATGAGAAATTGACTGACGTTGGTCTAGTGGTTGCAAGCGTGAATGCTGTGTGTGAATCCTAGGTTTGATCCCCAAGTCGGGTAAATTTATTTATTTAATACTAGCTTCTGCCAGCGGCTTCGCCCGCGTGAATGTCGAACATTATCCCAAGGGAAATCCAGACTATAATCTATTACTGTGCCAAATTTCATCCAGATCCGTCAAGCCGTTTGAGCGTGAAGAAGTAACAGACATACAAACACAACTTTCGCCATTATAATATTAGTGTGATTCATGCACAAAAACGTACAGAGGCGGACTTAATGCCTTAGGCATTTTCTACCAGTTCTACCAACCCTTGGGTGATACAGAAACAAATAGTGGTAGGTGCAATATTGAGAATAAATCACGATAGGTGATATTTATTTAAATTCAAAGATATACATACAAACTATAAATACACAAAAAAGAGGAGCTCGTGGCTAAATAATAACAGACGCACGGGTCGATCTTCAAGGTTAAGCAACCCTTGACGAGGTCGGTCCGTGGAAGGGTGACCATTTCAACATACAGAGATCCCTCCGTGCCTCGGAAAGTACGTTAAGCCGTTTGTCTCGGCTGTCATTTGAAGATCTTTGACAGTCGTTATGAGTAGTCAGAAGCTTGAGATCTGACACCAGTCTAGCAAAGCGGTACCGTGTTACCCAGTTACTGGGTTGTGGAGGTCAGATAGGCAGTCGCTCCATGTAAAACACTGGTACTCAGCTGAATCCTGTTAGACTGGAAGTCGACCCCAACATAGTTGGAATAAGGCTCGGCAGATTGATAAAACAAAAAACGAATGTGTTCACGAACTTTCACTTTGAATGCTAATCGATTAGGTGCCATCTTGATTTCCTGGGGGAGTGCATTCCACAGATAAATAGTCTGAACGAAGAAAGAACAGTGAATGATGTCAGTGCGGTGAGTGGGACATTGAAGAAGACGGTTATGTGAAGAGCCAATTTTTTGTTGTGATTGCCGCAAATGTATTTTCAGTGAGGGGCCAGATAACTAGGAGAATTGGAGGAGTCAAGAAATGAAAACAAGGTAAATTATATAAACTGTTGCTCCATCAGGAATTTGTGAGTAACTGCCCGAAGAATGGATTGACCCTGGTTGATCTGAATAGGCTCATCCTCTATTACGTGGGACTTACACAATTGGTGAAATGTGAGTTTATCCTAAAGGTCACACACATCTACCTAGCACTACATTGAGTACAAGCGTGATGTTATGTTATGTAATCAACATCTGGTCCTGGAACCTAACTATCGACGCGCCAAGAATTTAAGCTATTCAAATGAAGCTGGCTGTCAAAAGACAAAAGATAAAAATTCTTTATTTCAACTAGGCAACTATAAATTCGAAATTAATAATAATTGATTCTATCGTCCATTCGGCAGAGTAACTTGTTATGCAGAAGAACGGACAAGAAACTCCACACTTACTCTTAAAAAAAAAGTGTTTTACAACATTTACAATACATACATAAATTCATATAAGTGAGGACGATGCACCAAGCACTACTATACTACGTATAGTTATAACAAGCATTAACAGGCAAATTCATTCATTTGATAATTAGGAACATGGTTCTCACAAACTTACAAATTTTGCAAACATAGGCAAATGACCTAATTCAACAACAACGGAACAGTGTACTAGTCAATTTCTAAAACAAAAAGAGAAGAAAAATAAAGCATTACTATAATTATGAATCCTTATCCAACCAATCACAGCAGTTTAGACGCAAAGTTATTTTTTTTATTTTTTATTTGAGGTTGGTTTGCTCATGACTCTAGTCTTAGTCATAGGTGACAGAGACAGAGTCGACGATGGAGTGAGCTTACCCAGAAGGAGCCTGTTTACTCTAACTTTGAAGAGATTCGGGTTGAATGCATTCGGAAACACAGACGCAGGTAGTGAGTTCCATTCATTCGCTGTGCGCAATATGAAGGAAGTTTGGAAGCGGTTGGTGCGAATTGGTGGAATGGCAACAAGGTAAGGATGGTAACTTGCAGTGCGTCAAGATGTCCGAGGGTAGAAGGGGGCTGGTGGGATGAGATCGTGGAGTTCTTGAGCACACTCACCGAAATACAGTCTGTAGAAGACCGACAAGCAGGCAACCTTGCGGCGATGAGCCAAGCTGTGAAGCTTGGTATCCACCAGTTCAATGTCGCCGATGTGCCTCTTAGCTCTGCGTTCCACCGAGTCAAGCGCGGCAAGCTGATACTTTGCTGAGCCATCCCAAAGGTGGCTGCAATACTCCATGCAGGATCGGAACGTTAGTTCACATTAATTTTCTTTCCTGAACCTGGCTATCAATCTATCAGTTTCTGAGCATCGTTCTACATAGTAAAGTAGTCAAAAAATTAAAGGCCCGTTTTGACAGCTGTAAAAATACATAATAATATTTAAACTTGATGTTTGCGAATGCTACTCGTTGTCATAGTGTATCGGTAACATAGTATTTAATTAGAGAAGAATAGATGATGAATTTGGTATTTAAATTTCTTAAGTAGAAAGTTATCGCGGTATTTAAAATGAGAAACGTCAACGAGCTTCTTAGATTGTTACGACTATAGATACTATTCTAGAATCTATAAAGGCCTCTCACCTCCTTTGCAACGGACGATAACCCGTTTATGTATGACATAATATTATTTTAATGAACTAAAATCTTATTAATATTCATCACCGCTTTGTTAATTAATAATATTATGAACTAGCTGTCCCCCGCGGCTTCGCTCTCGTCAACCTACCTTCCCTACTCTAACTACCTACATTTCTACCCTACCCTACCTACATACCTACCAACCTACCTAACTCTATAACCTACTTACCTACCTTATTAATATTAATGCTAATTTTTATCCGTGGTGCTAGGCAACTGGGCTTATCCCAGTTGTAAACGACCCTTTGTGGCTATTGGTCTTGTTTGTTGTGTCTCCTGCTTGATATGGAGGGAAGTGGTAATTTGTATTTTTCTTACTCCTCCATTATTCTTTTCTGTATAATTTCGTTGCGGGATCCAATACACTTAAATTCATTCTCCGGGAGTTCGTCGAGCTTCGTTGCCTCGGCGCTTTTCTGGTGGTCGCCACTGTTGATTCTGGCTTTCAGGAGTTGCAGTGGTTTGGGAATAGCGCGTTGGGATTAATAATAATAATAATAATAAAAGTATTTATTTCATAAAACATGACAATTGCACTGTATACATTGTAGGTTATAAAATTTACATTTATCACATAATAAGCACAATTATACAGACTCTATCCCTTAAACTAGGTCCAGCCTGTATCTTAAGAGATAGGGTTCAGCCATATGGGTACAGTAAATATTGACAATATTGACAAGTGAAACAGTGTCGATGTTACATAATATTAAGCTAAAGTTATCCTATGAAAATAAGTGTAGGTTACTTAGTATGTTGTGTATGTATGTGAGAGTTCGTGTATGTGCATGTGCGTTTATGTTGTGTATATATGTGTGTGTATGTGCGTGCATGTTGTATGTATAGGTATGTCTGTGCACGTGCGTGCATGTTGTGTATATATGTGTGTATGTGCGTGCATGTTGTGTGTATATGTGCGTAGATTTTACGATTGTATTGTTAAGAGATGTATGCTAGAAGATTCTCCGTTGTGAGGTAGTCCTGTTGTAGTAGCCATTCTGTGATTTTGTGTTTTAGCGTGTGTCTGTTTAAATCTAGTATGTTTAATATTTTGTGTAGTTTCTTATATATATAAGCACCTATGACGTAATATTGGCGTTCGGCAAATGTAGTTTTATGTGTTACACCGGATGGGACATTTGTGCGTTTTCTTGGGTCGGATCTGGGCATGATTCTATGAGTTCTGAGGACAGACTGCAAGATGAAGAGCTGCCTAACTGTTAGTATTTTATTTTCATCATAAAGTTGTCTGGTAGGATATAGGTAGGGTTTCTTTGACATAACTTTTAGTACGGCTCTCTGAGCTCGCTCTGCCCTCAGGAAATTAGTTTTAATAGCACCACCCCATGCAGTAATGCAATATCCGATAATCGATTGACACAGTGCGAAATAAACCATTTTTAATGTGTTAATATCGGCCGATTCTCTTAGGGATTTAAAAACATATATAAGACGCATTGTCCTGCTAGTTATCATTTCTAGCTGTTTGTCCCATCGTAGACCGTCATCTATTTGCAGACCTAGATACTTTATACAGTCACTTCTAGTTAGTGTAGGACACGAACACGGTGTTGAAGAATTGCGGCAGGAGTGAGCAGTTACAATAAAGCTGTGAGGTGGCTTAGTGTTTCGTCGGATTGCGAAGGGAATGTAGCAAGATTTGTCCAAGTTTAATGTAAGTAGATTTAGGTGGAACCAGTTCATAATACTATTTAGTGCTATTTCTGCCTTAGTTTTAACCTCTTCCCAAGTAGAACCATAGATGATAATCGCAGTGTCATCAGCGTATGCGTAGATCTTGCTGTTTGGTAGCATCATCCTGCAGAGGTCATTGACATAAATTTGGAATAATGTGGGACCCAGTATGCTTCCTTGGGGCACACCGTATGTCACGATTTCCTCATTGCTGAGATACGCATCTATTTTAACCTGCTGAGAGCGGTTCTTGAGGTAATCTTTGAAAATGTCTAGTGCTATGCCACGTATCCCCAGAAGCTCCAGTTTTGAGATAAGTTTGGGAACAGAAACTGTGTCAAAAGCTTTCGACAGGTCCAGAAATATACCCATACACTTAGCTCCACTATCTAGTTTTCTTGCTACGAATTGTGTGACCCTACCTACCCTATCCTACCTATCAACCTACCTACCCTACCCTACCTAAGTACCTACCAACCTACCTACCCTACATAGGTATGTAGGATAGGTAGGTACCTACCCTACCAACCCTACATACCCTACCTACTCTACCCTACCCTACCTACAGCTTTTTTTTCTTATATGTCCTTTCTCAGGATGCCATCGATCTCCTTGCCAAATTTATTTGAATCCCGTTCGGTGGTTTAGGCGTGAAAAGTTAACAGACAGACAGACAGACAGAGTTACTTTCGAATTTATAATATTAGTATGGATACATAAATAAAATTTCTAAAAAAGGACCACAAAACTAGTTTTTATATAATAGTGTAGTTATCAGCTAATTTCATTTAAAATACATATTTAATTTGATCTCGATACATGTGTTATTTTTTTTTACCCTACTGCCGAACGTGGGTAATGTGTTTATCAGTCTATGCATGTATGTTATGTTTGTTCCTATGAGGCGTTCCAGAGACCAAACGTTTCGGCCGATTTTGACGATTCGTCTTAACCATGCGAGTGTCACTGACAGTGATTAAAATAGGAAATTGGAAAAATGGCGGTTTTTGGGCGCCATATTGTGGGGGCCCAATTTTTTTTCTTGAGTAAAAGGTTTTAAAAGGTGATTTCAAAAATATATAATGCCGCCTCCACACGCTTGTTGTTTGCCACAAACAGTGGCGAACGCCAATCATTGACCACAATCACCCAACAAAAAACGGTATCTTATCTACAGGCTTGGCGAACGTGTTAGTATATTCCCATTGGCAAAACATGGCAGACGACGAGCTTGTTGTGGCAGCGATTTCTATCGGGTTAACCTCCTCAGACCAATCAGACATTTTTCCTTACAATTTAGCTAAGGATGTAAGGAAACTTTCCTTACTCACCAGCCAGCTCAGGGGTGAGATGTTCAGGATGAGACAATTGCAGGGATGATTTCGCATGAGGGTCGACAGAAGTAAAAGTCATACTATTTGGTCAACTAGTTTAATAACACAAAGGCTGCTCACTGCAGCACCACAATTCAAAGGTATGACACTTACTTGTGTATGGAATATAAACTACCCATTAAACTTAGCATCAGATGCATGATATCACAATCAGCATCGTTCCTGTGCAGATGGCATCCAGTATCTCACCGGTCAGAATATCATGGGTGTTCGGAGCCTGTTGTTGAATGCTGTGTAGCTGTTCCTATTTCATGTCGTTGACCATGTTTAATTATATTTTATTTTCTATGTTTAAAATTAATCCTAAGGAACCCTGTCGATGGGAAAAATGCAAGATGAGCGTCGTACAAGCACATGTCTCACAAACATGAAAATATAGTTCAATTCCACGAATACTCACAGCGCTTGCTGGCACATAATTTTTTTTAAATTTAGGGCTGTTTCCCTTTCTCCTCCGAGTCATTCAGGTTACTTTAATTCTGTTCTTCACAAGGATATTATTTTTTGGACTCCTTCGGTATCCATTCGTAATGAAAAAGAAATGTCACTCTTGTCGGCCATAGACATTGAGCATTTTATTGACCCATAGAGATGTCATGTCTATATTTTCTTTAAGTAATTAAGTATACCAGAAATTAATAACCTAGATATGGAGGACATTGTATGCTTGTTGGATTATATTAATTCACACAATATCTAACAGGTTTTGTAAAGAATTTATAATAATTCCGCCCCGACCTCAACGCCATCTAGTACCAAAGTGCCTCAACCACCTAGTGACACACCCAGATGAAAGAGTACGCCTGATAATTAATATGTCTGACACCAGATGTCGCTGCAAGCCGTTACGGAAATATATTTGTTACAAGGATACACAAAAATTCACGATTCGTAAATTTGACCACCACTATTAACTCCGTCCGCCGCCCGCAAGCTCGCGCGTACTCCTGAACTGAACATACGTCTAGATACATCGCAAACATGTTTGTCAAACACCCTTTGATTTGTTCATAAAAACCGACACCAATGCCGAACACGGGCGAACACAGACAAAAACAGGCAAACACAAACAAACACCCATCCACATGTTCGTGTTTGTGTTTGCTGTTAGCCATTGTTCGCCAAGCGTGTGGAGGCGGCTTAACATTTATATGTTTAAATGTAGGTTCGTAATAAAAAAAATGTTAATTAAAAAGTAAAAAGTTAACATAAAATAAGTTAATCCAAAAATAATCAAAAATCCCGACTGCTTAAGAAGCCAACTAAAAAGACTTAATTAAACAAGAAGAAAATCATGCTGTGCAGTTGGAGGATACATCCTGGTTTTGATCAGCCAGCTCCTCCATCCTCCAACTGCACAGCATGATGTTCTTCTTGTTTAGGTATTTTTATTATTCTTGTTTTAACAATAAATTGTTGCTATGGCAACCATTTTGTTGCTAGACTAGCGGCAAACTTCCATCATTTGAACAATATCTATTTTTCAAGCAAAATCAGATTACAATCTACACACAGCTGGGACACTATGTCTCCTCTCTGTAAAACGGAGTGTGCCGTAATCCACCATGCTGTTTGCGTGTTGGTGGATCTCACTTGTCTTCGCAGTTGTAGTCCAGAGGTCTTAGTGCGAGTTTTCACTCGCGCTCACTCGTGATAACGTAAACGATCTCATATGTCAAAATGTATACAAAAAAAGTGGTTTCTCCTTACCGTCACCAGACGGCGCTTATCCAGTTTCAATACAAAATGATGTTTACGGTAACGCGATTGAGCGTGAATAAAAACTCGCACTAATGCCTCAGGACATGCTAGTTTCCTCACGATTTTTGCCTTCATCATCAGTTTATATCCGGTTCCTAAGAGTGATTTTAAAAAGGTGTAAAAAAACACCGGCCAAGTGCGAGTCGGACTCGCGCACGACGGGTTCCGTACCATTATCGCAAAAAAATGGCAAAAGAATCACGTTTGTAGTATGGTAGCCCCGCTAAAATATTTATTTTGTTCTGCTTTTAGTATTTGCAGTTATAGCGGCAACAGAAATACATCATCTGTGAAAATTTCAACTGTCTAGCTATTACGGTTCATGGGATACACCCTGGTGACAGACAGACAGACGGACATGACCCTTAAGACTACTGAGATTTTCTATAGTGGCCACCTTTACCCACCTTTCGGTATATAAGACGGCACACTATACCAGGCAACCCCTTACGAGGTGTCTGGGACCATCTTCGGTAGGTCACGCCTCCGAGAGCACTCGCCCCTGGTACTCAAGAGAAAATGTGAGTCGCATCGTGATTACTCACTACCATTTGTCCAGAATGGTACCGGAGCTGTAAAGCCGCTCACCACACGCACCCCAGCACGCCAGACACTAGTGGTGGTGCACTAGTGCAAGCACCGGCACCAGCGCAGTTGGTGCTAGCGGATTCAATCCCCGTTAAGGACGCCAGAGAAGCTGGCTCCCATTTCTCCAGAATGGTCCCGGAGCTGTAAGCACGCTCATCTCTCGAATACAAATCATCGCATCTACCCAATGCCTACAGCTGGGTTGCCGGAAAACTAATCCAACGGGTAGTCCTCTACTTTCTATCCAGGAAAGTGCCGGAGATGCAGCTCGCTCACAGGAGCTCACTTGCTTGAGGGTTACTCACAAACCCCGCGTCTGACCACCAGGTGGCCCTTTGCCTTAGGCCGGTAACTTCAGACACTTGTTGCGCGCGAGGAATGACGCTCGACCCACACGTAGCCGAGCAGACAACATGCCACTCCTCTGCAACCACCACATAGACCACCGCGAGTCCAACCTCAATGTCAGGTTCCACCTATGGTGGAAGGCCTACCTGACCCCGCGTACCCTGATCCAAACAGCCGGATCCGTGACAGACGGACAGTGGAGTCTTAGTAATAGGGTCTCGTTTTTACCCTTTGGGTACGGAACCCTAAAAAGATCTTTTTAGAATTTCACTCATTTTTGCCTGACTCGGATATTCAACTCAGGACCTTAACATTTTGTAAACAAACTTGATGCCATTGGACTAGTAAGAATAAGTATTACGATAGACCGCAAATCATGTGAGTTGTAAGAAGTTCTTGCTCTCTTCCAAGTGACACTCAAGGAAAACGTAAAACAAATATTTGAAGTCAACATTATCTAATTTTATGCTTTGACTGAGCAAAGAGGAGCAGTGGTGGCCCATTGGTAACGGTCCCGACTTACGTGTCGTATGTCGTGGGTTCAAACCCAGTGATCTGAACCAAACGTTTCGTTCACTATTTGATATTTTATTGCAACACCATGTCAGTTAGCTGTCAGCGATTTGACAGCTTTTGGATTGACAGCTGATACTTGGGAAGGGTCGAAAGAAAAATTTGTAACGAAAACACGGTGAATTCGGGTT
Organism: Orthosia cruda; assembly: GCA_964057195.1. Taxonomy (NCBI): domain Eukaryota; kingdom Metazoa; phylum Arthropoda; class Insecta; order Lepidoptera; family Noctuidae; genus Orthosia; species Orthosia cruda. Next base: position 8,487,779 of record OZ059852.1, on the reverse strand, counting down.
CTTGTGGAAGCATGTCCAATCGAGATGTGTTTCGCCCATTGTGATTGTTAATGGCGCCCGCCGTTCGCAATCGGCGTTGTGGGGCGCCCGCGATGTAGGTTTTGAATATATTTCACGCACATCGAAGTGCTTTCGCGGGAATCGTGTTCTGCCTGGTGGACGCCGGTGCCTTCGGTGCAGACATCCGTCAGTTTATCCCTTATTGTCCTAATATTATATATATTCTCGTATCCCTAATCTCCCGACACGGCACGATATTGATCGACCCCCAGGAGCCTACTGCAGGAATCTCAGGTAAGTGATTATAATACAAAAAACCCGTAGTAGGAACCAGTATATCTCCCAATAAGGAACGAACCCCCTAGCTTTTCACTGCTGCGTTACGGCAGTTTCGTGGGGTACAGGTTCAGACAGGGACCAGGAGTTCCAACGCTGCTATGGGCCCTAGTGTTTAGCTCCTGGCTTTGGACCCGAAGACCTGTATTTAACACCCAGGGTATTACTTTGTGTAATTTATTGCATTACAACTGCTCTAAAAACGGTGAAGGACCCGGCATGTCCTAGAACCAAAAATGAGAAGACGTGTGGCATCCGTAACCCGTACTGGGCCCGCGTGGTGGATTATGGCCTATTCCCTCTCTCTCAGAGGGGAGGCCTGTGTCCCAGCAGTGGAAACTTTAAAAGGCCGATGATGATGCTTTGACTGCGAAATCTGAAATTCTTCATCTTACTTCTTATCATAATAATATTATAAAGGCGAAAGTTTGGATGGATGGATGTTCGTTACTTAGGTAATCACGCCAGACCCCCGGTGGGTTCCCACATTGTCGAGGCGGGGGGGCTAAGCAGCCGTGGCTTGGTCACCTACGGTGAAGCGAAGAGGAGCTTTTGCCGAAAACGTAGCGGCCAACAAGTAGGTTACGGTGCGGCTGGGTAACAGGTGACATCGCAACTGAGGCGGGCCGCGATGTCTTATGGAGCGTCTCAGGTCTCATACGATATCGCGGCTGAGGGTTGGCGGCCGCGGCGGGAGAGGAGTGCCGGTATGTCCTAGAACCAGTTACTCTGCGCCACTCTCCCTACCTTTCGCGTCCTGGACGGGGTCGCCACCGTCTGATGGCGGACGCGGCGGGGCCGCAGGGGAGGAGGTGTGTCGGTATAGCATTGGCCGCTCTCCCTATGCCGCCGAAAAATGGTAGGTGGCGGGCCATTGACCTTGACCCGTAACAACGGGACCAAGGGTGCCATACACGGGGTCGTTTGGCGCCCATGTGCTGGTTTGGTGCCTGGGGTGGTCACGGCGTACAGTGTTTTCTGGTGCGCCGGTGATGGGGGTACTCCGCCGAGGAGGGTCCGGTGACGGACAGCCGCGTCGGGTTCGCGGTGAGTGCTAACGCGTGCCCGTGTTCCCGCCATAAGCGGCACAGGATGACACCATGGAGTTTTAATGGGTTGGAGTCCCACATAACTGCGCTATCTCCCCGTGGTAGCGCAGTATGCATGAGCATTTCTCCACGTTAAAAGAAAAAAAGGTAATATTATTTAATTTCGTGGAAGTAAAAGGGGAATATAACATTAGTATTTCCCTTACGTCGTTATTTCAGGGTCCGGTCACGGCAAAAAAAAAGGTAATCAAGCCAGAATGGCTGAACGGATCTGCCACAGATGACAATGGCACGGAGATAGATTATAGTCAGAAATAGCACATAGGATACTTTTCATCTCGGGAATATGTTCCCTCGGGATAATTTTATTAGGCACTGGCAGAAGGTAGTATTATTTATTTATAATGGGTACCCATTCCTTTCAAATTGGTACGTTTCTATTTGTCAAGACTGATGCCAAATTGCCTGGATTCTGACTACCTGTAACGGCTGCCAAAGTTGTACAAATGACATCCGGGACCAGCGGCTTAACGTACTTTCCGAGGCGCGAGGAAAACTCGATATGTAAAGATGTCACCCATCCACGGACTGACCTCGGCAAACGTTGCTTATCCTCGCCGATTGACCCTTGCTGTTGTCTACTATTTAGCCACGAGCTCCTCAGTAGATATGTTTCTAGATGCGGTGGAGTACTCTCGCGTCCGGCCCTGGTTCAGGCCATGGTACGGGGCGAGAGGGCATGGGAAACTGTCACCTCCTTCTGCAAAGCAAAAATACCCGCGAGGGAGGCGGTGGAACGCGTGAGGGAGACCCAACGGAGACGCCCTCACGCCTTAAGCCACCGCAGGAGACGCCCTGGGCGTCTGGAGTCGCAAGCAGATTCCCGGCCACCGTAGGCGCGGGCTTGCGGACGGCGAGAAATGAGTAGCTCGCCGTTCGATAAAGGATCTGGCCCGAGTTGTAGTGTTCCACGCGCGCCTCAAAGAGATGTCAGCAAACACTGACGGGGTCCACTGGGTTCGATGTCTGTCTGGGACGCGGATAAATTTGGAAAAGAGTTACCGCGGCCCTGGCTCAAGCAAGTGAAGGAACACGTGTGGGTTTTAGTCAGTAAAAATCTGACACGCCTTCCCGCTTCACCCAGAGCGGGAGAAGTCATTGGATGATATACCACACAAATAAAAAAAGTTATTTAAAAAAGTCAAAAAACCCGACTGCTTAAAAAGCGAACTAAAAAGACGTAAACAAGAAGAAAATCATGCTGTGCAGTCAGAGGATACATATTCGCGAGCTGGTTGACCAAAACCAGATGTATCCTCCGACTGCTCAGCATGATTTTCTTCTTGTTTACGTCTTTTTTTATTTACAACATTTTAGTATTTGTTTTAGAATTAGGTACATTTAAACATATAAGTGTTATATATTTTGGATATCACCTCTTAAAACCCCTTAATTTTGATACCCCACACTAAGGGATAGGAAGAAAAAAACATTCCCCCTCAAAATGGCGCCCAAAATCCGCCATGTTTTTCTTTTCCAATTTTTATGTAGCCAGTGACACTCGCAGGGTTAAGACGAATCGATTGACGTAAGAATGATCAAAATCGGCCAACGCGTTTGGTCTCTAGAACGCCACATAGGAACAAACATACATACATACATAGACTGATAAACACATTACCCTTCTTCGGCAGTCGGGTAAAAAAAATATGTTACCAGATAGTTCTAAACATTGTAACATCTTCATAACCATATTATCAGCATATCGCGTGGTATAACACCTACAAGTAGGTAGCTATTCAAACCAGTTCAGTTAATTAACTCATCTACCTTATTACGAACAAACTGGTTCTCTATTATTTATGTTAACCTGTCATTTTGTAAACGCACGTTAGTTTGGACAATGACTTACAAGTTGTAACCTAGTTTGAAAGGAAGCCGCACAATTGCAATATGTAGACTGTCTGTTTCGGAGCTGGAGTAACAGACGGGCAGACAGACAATGTACAGCTTAGTGACGAAGATATATATACAGTATTACATAAATAAACTCACGCCTTTTCCCATGGGGGGGTAGGCAGAAACTAAAGAAAGCCACCTGCTGCGATACTTACATACTTCTTTTGCTTCACTCGCATTCATGTAGTCATACACGCACGCCGGTTATGAGTACTGAGCACCTGGCCTTTCTGAAGAACATCACCAATAAGTTCTATGTATGTCTTTCTAGGGCGTTCCCTCCCCTGTCATCATCATCATTTCAGCCGAAAGACGTCCACTGCTATACATAGGCATACTCCAGGCGTCGCCACATTGACCGATCCGCATCCAGCGCCTTCCCACAACATTAACCAGGCCATCGGTCCACCTAGTGGGAGGTCTTCCAACGCATCTTCTTGCGGTACGCGGTCGCCATTTCAGAACCTTTCGGCCCCATCAGCCATCCGTTCTGCGAGCAATGTGACCTGCCTACTGCCATTTAAGTTTCGCTATTCTTCGGGCTATTTCGGGAACTGTGGTTCTCCTGCGGATATCCTCATTTCTGACGTGATCTCGCATGGAAACTCCGAGCATAGCCCTCTCCATTGCCCTTTGGGTGACTTTAAGCTTTCTGATAAGGCCCATTGTGAGCGACTTCGTCTCGGTCCTACAGGTGATCACTGGCAACACACACTGGTCATAGACTTTTGTCTTGAGTCACTGCGGTAAATTGGACGAGAAGATACCGCAGGCCTTCCCGAACGCCGCCCAGCCTAGTTGGATTCGACGGTTGAACTCTTTCTCGAAGTTAAACCTACCCAACTGGACCGTTTGTCCCAGGTAGACATTAACGTGTCTCCGATCTTGATAGGAGTGGTGTTACATGGGAATTCACATTCACCATGATCTTGGTTATGTCCATGTTCATTGTAAGACCCACTCTTTTGGAAGCTCTACTGAGGTCATCGAGCATTGTACTGAGGCTCTTTATGGAAAAAAATGCTTGACAAAGTCTGCCTTGTAAAATTACAGTGAAACCTGTTTATTCGGTGATTAGACAATGGTTTATACATAGTACGAGTGCTAAATGTCAATAACCGAACAGTAATCTAGACTCCGAGAGCAGATGCGTAGATGTCGCAAGAACGATCGGACAGACTCGGTCGAATTCGGATATTTTATTTAACTGTTTCATTGATTTGATGAATTGATTGCAAACACGATTGTTTGATGGTATTGAAATACGCGCATTTTGTTATTTGAAGTACCTATTTCTATCTTCTTATATATAAAATTCTCGTGTCACAATGTTCGTTCCCGTACTCCTCCGAAACGGCTTGACCGATTCTCATGAAATTTTGTGAGCATATTGAAAAGGTCTGAGAATCGGCCAACATCTATTTTTAGTTAGGGTAGGTAGGGTAGCGTAGGTAGGGTAGGGTAGGTAGGGTAGGTAGGGTAGGTAGGGTAGGTAGGGTAGGTAGGGTAGGTAGGGTAGGTAGGGTAGGTAGGGTAGGTAGGGTAGGTAGGGTAGGTAGGGTAGGTAGGGTAGGTAGGGTAGGTAGGGTAGGTAGGGTAGGTAGGGTAGGTAGGGTAGGTAGGGTAGGTAGGGTAGGTAGGGTAGGTAGGGTAGGTAGGGTAGGTAGGGTAGGTAGGGTAGGTAGGGTAGGTAGGGTAGGTAGGGTAGGTAGGGTAGGTAGGGTAGGTAGGGTAGGTAGGGTAGGTAGGGTAGGTAGGGTAGGTAGGGTAGGTAGGGTAGGTAGGGTAGGTAGGGTAGGTAGGGTAGGTAGGGTAGGTAGGGTAGGTAGGGTAGGTAGGGTAGGTAGGGTAGGTAGGGTAGGTAGGGTAGGTAGGGTAGGTAGGGTAGGTAGGGTAGGTAGGGTAGGTAGGGTAGGTAGGGTAGGTAGGGTAGGTAGGGTAGGTAGGGTAGGTAGGGTAGGTAGGGTAGGTAGGGTAGGTAGGGTAGGTAGGGTAGGTAGGGTAGGTAGGGTAGGTAGGGTAGGTAGGGTAGGTAGGGTAGGTAGGGTAGGTAGGGTAGGTAGGGTAGGTAGGGTAGGTAGGGTAGGTAGGGTAGGTAGGGTAGGTAGGGTAGGTAGGGTAGGTAGGGTAGGTAGGGTAGGTAGGGTAGGTAGGGTAGGTAGGGTAGGTAGGGTAGGTAGGGTAGGTAGGGTAGGTAGGGTAGGTAGGGTAGGTAGGGTAGGTAGGGTAGGTAGGGTAGGTAGGGTAGGTAGGGTAGGTAGGGTTGGTAGGGTAGGTAGGGTAGGTAGGGTAGGTAGGGTAGGTAGGGTAGGTAGGGTAGGTAGGGTAGGTAGGGTAGGTAGGGTAGGTAGGGTAGGTAGGGTAGGTATTTTTTTTTTTTTTTTTTTTTTTTTTTTTTTTTAAATAAATACTAATCCCGCTAACGACGTTAGCGCCTAATCTGTGCAAATTCTTTCATTCCATTCCTCTTTCATGCTTCTCGTACTTTCATTCTTCATGCCATGGTTCTTCTTGCATACGTCTTCTTGTATACAGTGGGTGGGACTCCCACTTTGTTAAAATACTTAAACGGCAACTTTATTTATTTAGTATAAGGTTAAAAGACAAAAAGTGCTACATATACAAGATTACAAAAAAAAAAGTGCTGAATATCACAGTAAAATATGCAAAAAGTGCTGCAGATCACAGGTAAGATACAGAAGTGCTGTTTATCACAGGGAAAATAACAATATAAATAATGCCTTACATTTAGAGATGAGAAGCACAACAGTGCTTTTCACCATACAGACAATCTGTCTTCTTAGGTACTACCCCAGTGCACGGTTCGTCATTGCAGTTTTGTGCGTGCTATTCTATGCTTCTTACAAAATATTCTTATAATACTAGTGAAGCATAGTGCCGCTTCAACTTCGGTTTCGTGCAATGACGGTGGAAGCCACATTAACACAGTACACCAGGAACTTTTCCCTGTGTTGCTTACTCATGAGCCCATGCAGGCTCTCCTTCGTCAGTCTCCTGTCCAGCTCACATTCGAGTTGGTAGCGTTCCCTGATAAATAACGGGCAATCTACAAGTATGTGCTGGACAGTCTCTGCCACGCCTGGATCGCAGACGCACGATGGGCTCTCCTTACACTTGAAGCGATTCAAGTATTCAGAGAACCCGCCGTGCCCCGTCAAAACCTGCGTGAGAACGCCGGTCGGCCGCACCTGTTTTATAATACGGAAAGCCGCTATGGCATCCGGAAGAAACATTTTCGTCACAGAGGCTGTCTCGCCCGACACATATCTTCGGTTCCATTCATCAAGCGATTCCAAACGGATCTGTCGCTTGATGAATGAAACCGGACACTGGTCGTAGTCCGGCTTCCTCCGTAACGACAATGCTGCTTCCTTTGCTAACTCGTCCGCTCGCTCATTCCCCGGCAGGCCCGCGTGGGCCCTGACCCAGAACAAAGACACAGCTTTGCTCTGGCCCAGGGCTTGAGCCAAATTGGCGCGCGCGTGAACCGCCAGGGGATGGAGAGAGCCATGGTTTGCAAGCGTCTCCAATGCTGACATTGAGTCGCTGTACAAACCATAGCTCGTCTCTTGCCGCGCGAGTATCACGTCCGTCGCTTTACAGATGGCCAGGAGTTCCGCCTGGTAGACTGTGCAGTACGCGGCTAAGCTAAGTTTGAGCTTTCGGACTTCGCCATCATTATCCCATATGGATAATGCGGCTCCGACCTTCCCCTCAATCTTGCTGCCGTCGGTGAAGATTCGCACCGTCTGCACATTGTTGCTGTCTAGCAACTGTTGGTCTGACAGGCACATGAACTCCAGGGGCATCTGCGTAGCTGGATGAGGAGCCTCTGCAAACCTTACCGCACCTTCGATCTCCCTATCTCCTGGCACAAACCGGGATGACCCTCTCCTCGCTTCATACAGGGCGGCTGCCTCCTGTATGCGTAGATCTAGAGGTAGTATTCCGGACAGTACCAGTGCCGAGTTCAGGGAGACAGTACGGTAAGATTTACAGATCTTCTGGACGAACCCTCGTTGGACCGAGCCTAGCTTCTTCCGTATTCCCAGCTTCTTCGTAGCGGGAGCCCAGGCTGCGGCCGCGTACGTTATTATAGGCTCAATCATAGCAGTGTAGATTGTGTGTATGATCTGTGCGTCTAATCCCCAACTCACTTTAGCGGCGCGGGACAGCTGCTTATAAATGTTAGCTGCCCTCCTGCAGACGTTCGCGGTGTGCTCGTTAAAGGTGAGCTTCTCGTCTATGGTTAGACCCAACAACTTCATCTTTTTAGCCATACCGATGCCGACCCCGGCCATGCTCAGCCTTGGGGTATCATACTTGCGCTTGTTGGTTACGACCATCGCACAGGTTTTGTGCGGTGCGAACCTCAGCTTGTTCTTGACGCCCCAACTCTGAACATGGGCGAGGGCTGCATTGGCAGATGTTGAAACTTCAGTCGCTGAGTCCCCATCCAGAACCAAGACGATATCATCGGCGAACGCCTGCACGAAGATTCCGCGCTGTTCTAATTCCTGCAATAGTGGGTCTAGAATGAGATTCCACAGGATGGGGCCACCTATGGACCCTTGAACACAGCCCTTGCTAGTCACTCGCGTGCATTCCTCCCCAGCGTAACGAAGCTTGACTTTCCTACTGTCGAGGTAGCTGTCTAGCAGCCTTCTTATGTTCACCGGGCACTTTTCCTCAGCCAGCCTGACCTTGATGGCTGGCCACCAAGCACTATCGAAGGCCCCCTCTATATCCAGCGACACCAGGACAATTAGCTTCTTCAGCCTCAACTTGTCCTGTACGTGCTTCACTAGCTTATAGAGGGCGTCCTCAGTGCTTCTCTGGGGCATAAAGCCAAACTGGCGAGTACTAAACCGCGGTACAAGCTGCCATTTTACACGCGCTACTACCATCCTCTCCAGGACCTTCCCCAGAACCGGCAGTAGACCTATTGGTCTGTATGCCTTGGGGTTTAGGTAATCGTCCTTGCCCAGCTTTCTGAGGACCACGACTGTGGCCTCCTTCCAGATGTTCGGGAAGTGTGCCAATTCAAGGCACTTGTTGTAGAGGGCAAGGAACGCGTCCAGGTCCTGGTGGATCGCTCGACTGCAGATATCAGACGTCAGTCCATCCCCTCCTGGTGCCTTTTTGGGATTGAAACCTGCCACGGCGGTCTTCAGCTCCAGCGAGGTAAATGGTGGATCATGATATTCATCATGAACCCACTCATTTACTCGACTGGCCGCTTCTCTAATTCGCCTGTGGTCAGCGTTGTCCTGGTCTACTCTGTCTTCGGGGTAGAACGTATCTGCAAGTAGGGCGGCCGATTCACTTGGGTTGAGGAGGTAGGGTAGGTAGGGTAGGTAGGGTAGGTAGGGTAGGTAGGGTAGGTAGGGTAGGTAGGGTAGGTAGGGTAGGTAGGGTAGGTAGGGTAGGTAGGGTAGGTAGGGTAGGTAGGGTAGGTAGGGTAGGTAGGGTAGGTAGGAGGGTAGGTAGGGTAGGTAGGGTAGGTAGGGTAGGTAGGGTAGGTAGGGTAGGTAGGGTAGGTAGGGTAGGTAGGGTAGGTAGGGTAGGTAGGGTAGGTAGGGTAGGTAGGGTAGGTAGGGTAGGTAGGGTAGGTAGGGTAGGTAGGGTAGGTAGGGTAGGTAGGGTAGGTAGGGTAGGGTAGGTAGGGTAGGTAGGGTAGGTAGGGTAGGTAGGGTAGGTAGGGTAGGTAGGGTAGGTAGGGTAGGTAGGGTAGGTAGGGTAGGTAGGGTAGGTAGGGTAGGTAGGGTAGGTAGGGTAGGTAGGGTAGGTAGGGTAGGTAGGGTAGGTAGGGTAGGTAGGGTAGGTAGGGTAGGTAGGGTAGGTAGGGTAGGTAGGGTAGGTAGGGTAGGTAGGGTAGGTAGGGTAGGTAGGGTAGGTAGGGTAGGTAGGGTAGGTAGGGTAGGTAGGGTAGGTAGGTAGGTAGGGTAGGTAGGGTAGGTAGGGTAGGTAGGGTAGGTAGGGTAGGTAGGGTAGGTAGGGTAGGTAGGGTAGGTAGGGTAGGTAGGGTAGGTAGGGTAGGTAGGGTAGGTAGGGTAGGTAGGGTAGGTAGGGTAGGTAGGGTAGGTAGGGTAGGTAGGGTAGGTAGGGTAGGTAGGGTAGGTAGGGTAGGTAGGGTAGGTAGGGTAGGTAGGGTAGGTAGGGTAGGTAGGGTAGGTAGGGTAGGTAGGGTAGGTAGGGTAGGTAGGGTAGGTAGGGTAGGTAGGGTAGGTAGGGTAGGTAGGGTAGGTAGGGTAGGTAGGGTAGGTAGGGTAGGTAGGGTAGGTAGGGTAGGTAGGGTAGGTAGGGTAGGTAGGGTAGGTAGGGTAGGTAGGGTAGGTAGGGTAGGTAGGGTAGGTAGGGTAGGTAGGGTAGGTAGGGTAGGTAGGGTAGGTAGGGTAGGTAGGGTAGGTAGGGTAGGTAGGGTAGGTAGGGTAGGTAGGGTAGGTAGGGTAGGTAGGGTAGGTAGGGTAGGTAGGGTAGGTAGGGTAGGTAGGGTAGGTAGGGTAGGTAGGGTAGGTAGGGTAGGTAGGGTAGGTAGGGTAGGTAGGGTAGGTAGGGTAGGTAGGGTAGGTAGGGTAGGTAGGGTAGGTAGGTAGGTAGGGTAGGTAGGGTAGGTAGGGTAGGTAGGGTAGGTAGGGTAGGTAGGGTAGGTAGGGTAGGTAGGGTAGGTAGGGTAGGTAGGGTAGGTAGGGTAGGTAGGGTAGGTAGGGTAGGTAGGGTAGGTAGGGTAGGTAGGGTAGGTAGGGTAGGTAGGGTAGGTAGGGTAGGTAGGGTAGGTAGGGTAGGTAGGGTAGGTAGGGTAGGTAGGGTAGGTAGGGTAGGTAGGGTAGGTAGGGTAGGTAGGGTAGGTAGGGTAGGTAGGGTAGGTAGGGTAGGTAGGGTAGGTAGGGTAGGTAGGGTAGGTAGGGTAGGTAGGGTAGGTAGGGTAGGTAGGGTAGGTAGGGTAGGTAGGGTAGGTAGGGTAGGTAGGGTAGGTAGGGTAGGTAGGGTAGGTAGGGTAGGTAGGGTAGGTAGGGTAGGTAGGGTAGGTAGGGTAGGTAGGGTAGGTAGGGTAGGTAGGGTAGGTAGGGTAGGTAGGGTAGGTAGGGTAGGTAGGGTAGGTAGGGTAGGTAGGGTAGGTAGGGTAGGTAGGGTAGGTAGGTAGTAGGGTAGGTAGGGTAGGTAGGGTAGGTAGGGTAGGTAGGGTAGGTAGGGTAGGTAGGGTAGGTAGGGTAGGTAGGGTAGGTAGGGTAGGTAGGGTAGGTAGGGTAGGTAGGGTAGGTAGGGTAGGTAGGGTAGGTAGGGTAGGTAGGGTAGGTAGGGTAGGTAGGGTAGGTAGGGTAGGTAGGGTAGGTAGGGCAGGTAGGGCAGGTAGGGCAGGTAGGGCAGGTAGGGTAGGTAGGGTAGGTAGGGTAGGTAGGGTAGGTAGGGCAGGTAGGGTAGGTAGGGTAGGTAGGGCTGGTAGGGCAAATAGGGTAGGTAGGGCAGGTAGGGCAGGTAGGGCAGGTAGGGTAGGTAGGGCAGGTAAGGCAGGTAGGGTAGGTAGGGCAGGTAGGGCAGGTAGGGTAGGTAGGGCAGGTAGGGTAGGTAGGGTAGGTAGGGTAGGTAGGGTAGGTAGGGTAGGTAGGGTAGGTAGGGTAGGTAGGGTAGGCAGGGTAGTTAGGGTAGGTAGGGTAGGTAGGGTAGGTAGGGTAGGTAGGGTAGGTAGGGCAGGTAGGGCAGGTAGGGTAGGTAGGGTAGGTAGGGTAGGTAGGGTAGGTAGGGTAGGTAGGGTAGGTAGGGTAGGTAGGGTATATTTAATGTTTTAACGATTTCTGAAGCTGGTCTTGTTTATGAAGACAAGCCAAATCGCTTATTACCTCATAATGCAGAGAAATAAGTATTCCTTCTTAGTGCAGTATGAGTACTAATAATATTTTTAAGTTGTAGAATGAAAATTTTGTGATCATTGATTGTATTTGTTGAGTGATAAACAAATTACCAAAATTCTATGTTTTTAAAAGCCGGTTAAAGGCACTTAGTATCCGGTATCCGGCTGGATAAAATTTGGAGCCGGATTGTCCGAATACCGGATAGTTATCGGATATCCGTTGCATCTCTTGTTCGAACCCAGGCAGGTGCTTTACTTTGTGTAATTTATTTCATCACCACTGTTCTTAAAACGGTGAAGGAAAACCTCGTAAGGAAACCGGCATGTCCTAGAACCTAAAATTCGAAGACATGTGACATCCACCAACACGCACTGGGCCCGCGCGGTGGATTACAGTCCATTCCCTCGCACAGAGAGAAGTCTGTGTCCCAGCAGTGGGAACATTAAAAGGCTGATGATGACTACGAGACCTTTTAAGGGTTTGCCACAGATGTAGCACATTGTCATCAACCGGGTACAAAGCCAGACTCAATTATGCTTCAGTAAAAATCTATTGAAAAAAAGTGTTGTGAGTTTTCACCTCAAAACACTTTTCCTGATTTCAGAATCCAGAAAGATTCCAGCTAATGAAGCATAATCAAAGAAAGAATAGGGATGTCTCCAGGGTAGAAAAATGAAAATTCTATTTAGTCCGGCAGTGAGATTATGAAATAACTAGCTGTCCCACGCGGCTTCGCTCCCGTCAACTGGCTACCTACCTATCCTACCCTACCTACCCTACATACATGAATGTTGCGTAATTTTAACCGCTTACGCAGCGCACGCAACGGAAGCTCTCAAAAAGGAATCAATTTTCCCGTTTTTGCAACATTTTTCATTTATGCTCCGCCCCTATTGGTTGTAACGTGATGTTATATAGCCTATAACCTTCCTCGATAAATGTACTATAAAACACAAACAGAATTTCTCAATTCCAACCAGTAGTTCACGAGATAAGCGCGTTCAAACAAACAAACTCTTCAGCTTTATAATATTTAGTATATTGGACCCGTATTTTTTGCTTTATCAAATAAATAAAACATGACAAAGCTAAAGCGCATCAAAGTTCAGGAATGGAGGCTTGTGACGTCACTTTGTCAGTATAAAGTGTAGCACACCGTGACGTCACACGATATTCAAATGCACTGTATCGTCGTAATTTTTTGTTTAGGTGGCAAAATAAAAATATATATTATTATATTATATTATTGTGAAGACTATGTGGATCATTCTTTTTTTTGTTTTAATTTTAATTTTTCTTAGTTATTTTTTAATCATGGTCTGGCAGTTTGAGTAGTTTATGCGGCCTACCCGAATGTCCTTTCTTTGGTATTGTTCGTCGAATCGTTGAGCTCCTTAAATTCTGAGTTGAGCTGCTCGGTTATTGACAAATGCGTGCACTGTCTGGACAGGTCCACTCAATCTGGCTGGTTCTATCCTCAAAAGACCATTTCAGACATCAGTCTACATGGTCTTCATATGATCTAACCAATATTTTGTCTGGACTTTAAAAGAGACTGTGACCTCTGAGTTTGTTTCGGCCTTTCTTCTCAGAGTACTCAGATAGGAAACGCGACCTCATCTAGTTTTAAAAAATATGATCGACATGTAAAAGTGTTTGCACAAAGCAACTTACAGATATAAAAATCATTTTCAACACACTTGCTCATAAAGTGGCTCTAATTTCACCGCAATTAGGCACATAATGACATCTGTTATCAAACTGTGACTTTTTCATTGCTATTATTCACAAGTGAGTTATAGAGTTTTTTTTTTTTAATTTACAGGTTGAGTTGCTTTGTTCTTAAAAAAAGTTTCGATACAAAAAAGATCGTGCTCAATAGTACAAATACAACACATTTCATGCAACTTTCAACTTGTACGTGTTTAATAAATAAAACTTTCACTCAAATATAACTTTTGTTTTTGTCTGTAATAAAGAAAACTTGCAATTTCCCATTTTGTACATGGCTAAAACGCTATCCGCGAAAAGCCAAAAAAAAAGAATACTATTTCTTTTTAGTCTATGGCCGATCGCCATTGCTAGATTAGATGAGTATCTCTAAATAGTCTGTGGTTAGATGCACGTGCATAGGAAAACTGATTAATTTTGCCCGCCATTGCGAAAAAATATTAACAACTCGTTTTCACAGTTGGAAATGATTTTTTTGTATTATTTTCTTCACAAGTGTGTTGAAAAACGTCGTATGATACACGTGTGTATTGATGATTACCGTCCTCGGCTCTCTTAAGACCCTCACCTAACGGCTCGGGTCTCAATGGCGCCTCAGCGGTAATCACCAACATTACACACTTGTACCATAATGTACTATTATCATTTACGTGTCCAATATTTATAGGTTATCTAACTGACGTAATTAACTGTTTTTTTTTGTCAACTTAATACCCTATTTAACTTTGCTTGCGATTATTATGAAAACAAACTACTGTAAATCAAGGAAGTTTTATAAATTACAATTTCATAGCCTATGACCTCACTGCAATCTCGTACGGTTCCTCGAACTACTCAATGGATAATTAGCATATTTACTGACCTTTATTCTTGCTTAAGGTTGCCTTAGTCGACGGCACGAAAAGCGTTGAAAAAAAAAGAAAAAAAAACATGAAAATTGGCCAGTATATATTTCAAATTTTTTTTTTCAATAAAACCGAAGAACATGAAAGAAACGGGAAACTTTTCATGTTTTTTTTTTCAAATACGTACTTGCGAATGCTACATTTATGGCGGATCATTTATTATCATGTATACAGTGTCCATACGACATAAAATCTTCGTTTAAGCATAAGGCAAAGCGGAAAAAAAACACATTTCTTGTGACTTCAACTCCTGTAAGTACCCGTGATTAGCCATCGACTTCTGCTTCTGTAGAAGACAATTTGTAACCCTTACCAGGAAAATCCCAATTACTACCGTGGGGTTAAAATGCATGCTATCTCATCCGACAACACGTGCGAAAGAGATAGATGTTGTAATGAGCAGTAAGAAGCTAGTTCGCGTACGAATTAGCACTTTTGCAAATTTGTAGCGAAACGGATGATGATTTAGGACGAAAACGAGCGCGCCAAATTTTATAAACAGACCTTTGGGAGTATGGATATCATGAAAAAACTACTACTACTAGACTAAATGTATATTTGTATTGCCGAGATACTAATCTATCCCTGTATGGTGACTGTTTTGCAAATTCTTCTTCTATTATGGTATTTATTTCCCCCCAAAGATGCGTTAAAATTAGTGTTCAAATATGGAACTTTCGACGCTCAGAACTTTAATTTCCTTTTTTTTTACTTTTTTGTTTCCGTACAGGGCTAGATAATTATTTTGAACGTACATCATCAAACAGTGGAGTAATCGTCGGACTACCTTTGTTTGCAAAAATCATCGACTAGTGCAACCTTAACTAACTGCCTCTTTGGTCCATATAGATGCAAGCCAAACTGTCTACGGCGTTGCCGGCCAAAGCAGCGTTGGGATTTTCCATATGTTTATCTTGGACATCGCTGACAATGGTGAAGGAAAACATCGTGAGGAAATCTGTACTTATAGATAACTAGTGACCCGCCCCGGCTTCGCACGAGTTGTAGAGCAAACTACAAAGTGAGTAATAACTTTATTTTTGGAAGTCTATGTCTTTGGTAGGTACCAATTTTTTGCGTTATGGACACCGACTTCCAAAAATAAAGTTATTTTTCACTTTTTTAGTTTTCTTATTTGGAAGTCGGTAGTATTATTTTGTAAAAAAGTTTATTTTTTATTTTTCGCTTTTTAGTACGTGTACTTACCTAACAGGCAAACTATATATAGTTTAGTAAGGTACCTATAATGCCAGAATAGATTACCCGAATATCATGAAAAAGAACATAACCGGTGAAATGAGAGTGTACCAAGGTGAAATGTACACATCTGCGTACCCCTTTAGAGCGTACTGGCGTGATGTTATGTTATGAAATGGTATAAACAATAAACAGACATGCGATTTGCAGCAATCTTGAGAGATTTGCCGTTATTTATTGAAGAGTTCTGTTGTATATCTCCGAAGATATTCATCAGATCTTCAGCAAATTAAAATGGGACCAATTCCGGAACATTTTCTATCAAACAACAAAAATAATTTTCAAAATCGGTCCACAATTGACGGAGATATCGGTGAACATACACAAAAAGAAAAAAAAAAGAAAAACATAACATCGAACATAGAGCCTCCTCCTTTTTGGTAAATCGGTTAAAAAATCTAACAGTATCGCTCCTTATTGCTCTTAACGAAACTAGCGAAATGGGTGCATTTATTATACGAGTACTACACCTCAGCCATCCTCTCCGGGCATACAAGCATATTGAGTGCGCAAAAACACAGTCTACACTTCTGAATATCTGGCCACTTCTTCAGGGAATTCAAGCCTAAAATTATATAAGCCAACAAACAGACTTGAGACAGCCGCCTTCGTACAAGAGTCCCACGTCTTGTGCGCGATGACGTCAGGGAAACTTTCTCTGTCGTGAGCGGCTGCCGTGACTCACCGGTTTGGGCCATAGAAATAGCGAGTTGGTGTTGATATTCGAGTTGGCTGTATCATCACACAGAGTGTCCAACAGTCACGAGTTCTGAGAGACTGGGAAAAAAGAGAGGTAGGTACTATATTATATAAATATTTATACATATATTATCTATACTAATAATAGGTCCTTACTTATGAAATTGGCGTTTTGTCGTACTGGCCACTTTGATCTCAAATATCTCTTCTATGGTTTTGAATTCCAATTTTAAATTTATACAGTTATTTACTCATGCTTTTGTGTTTGGAAAACCGTAATTCATTTGTTTTTCCTGTTTTGGTTTTTTCTTTGCGCCAGTCAGTTTACAAAATGGAAAACTTGAAATATCGCGTTATTTACGAGTACGAGTTCCATCGTGGCACCAGTGCTGCAGAAACGGTTCGAAGTATTAAAAGTATAACCCTTTGTTTTAATATCTGCACTTTTAAACGCTCATTTACGTATTTATGTTTACTCATTTATTATTATTTTATTCTTAAATAAAACTGTTCGCTCCGTCACTTGCCACTAGGTTTAATTGTTTCGGAGTCACCCAGTCGACACCGGCTATCGCTGAAAACCAGCGCTGTGGCTCTGTCTCGCACACGAGTTCCAGCATTATGCTGAGCGATGACCGTTTTGCGTAGTTGTGACGCATACTTTGTAATTATTGTATTTGAGTTTTTTTTTGTTATTTTTATGGTATGCGTCGTGCCTGGCGCAAATAAACAATTTTTCTTTCTTTCTTCTTTTTCTTTATTAATGATGTGTATGGCGACGGTGTCGCAAAAGAAAACACAGTGCGTTTTTGGTTCCAGCGTTTTCGTTCTGGAAATTTCGACCTGCAGAACAAGCCCCGTGGACGGCCGGAGACCAAAGTTGATAAAGAAAAATTGAAGCCTATTGTGGAAGCGGATCCATCGCAAACCACGTCCGAGTTAGCTATAGGCTACGGTGTTAGTGATAAAACTGTTTTAATCCACTTGAAGCAAATTGGGAAGGTGAAAAAGCTTGAAAGGTGGGTACCTCATGAATTGAGTGCAGCAAACCGACAAACGCGCGTCGACTGCTGCGTTACATTACTCAACCGGCACAATAATGAAGGGATTTTAAATCGAATCATTAACTGTGATGAAAAGTGGATCCTGTACAATAATCGGAAACGCTTTTCGCAATAGCTGAACCCTGGCGAACCAACCAAATCTTGCTCCAAGCGAAAATAGACTCAAAAAAAATTACTTGTGAGCGTTTGGTGGACTAGTGCCGGTGTCGTTCACTACAGCTTTCTTAAATCTGGCCAGACGATTACGGCGGATGTCTATTGTCAGCAACTACAAACCATGGTGGAAAAGCTAGCTGCTAAACAGCCGAGGCTGGTCAATCGCTCTAGGACACTGCTGCATCAGGACAACGCTAGACCACACACTGCACAACAGACGGCTACCAAATTAGAGGAGCTTCAATTGGAATGTCTTAGACATCCACCGTACTAACCGGACCTTGCTCCAACAGATTACCATTTTTTTCGAAATTTTGTATAACTTCTTGCAAGAGAGGTAAGATTTGTATTTTTGTATGTAACGAATAAACTTAAAAACTACTGGACCGATTTCAAAAAATCTTTCACCGTGGGGAAGCTACACTACCCCGGATGACATAGGCTACTCTTTATCCCTGTATTCCCACGGGAACGGGAACAAAGCGGGTGAAACCGCGAGGCGTCCGCTGGTGAGAAATAAAACTCGATTTAGCCACAACCACGGTGTTGGAACTATGTATCTTGTAGCTAATAGAAATTAGCTAACTGAGTAAATCAAGCACATATCTGTTTCTCCATAATGGAAGAGCAATGTTTTTTATGAGTACGGTAACGAGGGAAGGGTTGTAGTGACAATAGGCCGGTCACACTGGCCGTAGAACCGATGGCAATTAAGATAGTAATGTTCAGCAAACGTAGCCAGGATACCCTTAGGTTATCTTATCTTGTGGAGGGGCCGAGAAACAACACGGACACTTCGGTCTATTGTGGTCAAATGCCCAATGTCCAATGCCCTTAGGTTAAGTAGAGTGACGAACTATTTTACCTATGTTTGCAATATTTGTAAGTATGTGAGAACCATGTTCCTAATTATCAAATTAATGAATTTACCTGTTAATGCTTTTAATACTTTATACCTATACGTGGTATAGTATGTAGTGCTATTCTGGGGGCAACGTCCTCACGTATATGAATTTATTTATGTATGTAGGTACTTATGTAAATATTGTACACCACTCATTATTTTTAAAAGAGTCAGTATGTAGTTTCTTGTCCGTTCTTCTCCATAACAAGCTACTTTTCCGAATTGACGGTAGAATTAATTATTATTACTTGTAAATTTAAACTGTTGAGTTCAAAAGTGCCGCTTAGTGGCCTAGTTAAGATACATATTTTTGACTTTGACCGCAGTTAAATGATGGAGTCGAATGGTACACAATTGGCCAGCATTCAACTGCTTACTGGCCGATGATGATGTTGCCGTGGGTCACGAACTGTCCATCACCCGTGACGTTCAATTTATAAACCTACTAGTATTGGCTGAGACATGAGAGGATTCTAGAAAAATATGCAAAAAAGTTAATTCAAAAAATCAAAAAACCCGACTGCATAAGAAGCGAACTAAAAAGACGTAAACAAGAAGAAAATCATGCTGTGCAGTCGGAGGATACATATTCGCGAGCTGGCTGACCAAAACCAGATGTATCCTCCGACTCTTCAGTGACACTCGCAAGGTTAAGACGAATCGATTGACGCGAGAATCATCAAAATCGGCTAACGCGTTTGGTCTCTAGAATGCCACATAAGAACAAACATACCTCAATACATACATACATAGACTGATAAACATTTTACCCTCTTTCAGCAGTCGGATAAAAAATTTAATGCCTTGACTCGATCGCTATTTTCATAGCCCCACACAAAACGCAGTCGGCCAGTCTCGTCGCAACAACGACAATAAAATCCTCAATATTTGGTAGTGCACGATAAATTCAGTTTCTACCAAAACGTCTTGTATAACAGGCAGAATGACAGGGCCATTATTTTTGACATTTAATAACATTATTTTGGTTTGTGTTTGTATTCAAGTCGTCATGTCTTTGTGCACTTTCGATTGTTGAGTAAATAAGGATGTGGAAGATTATTTTCCAACAATGGATTGAGAGCATACGAAATGATGAAAGAAAGAACAGATAACACCTGGTAAACAGCACTAAATTCAGTTTAAAACAGTGAGAAATAAACTATCAAATAAGTTCAAATGCGTTCTGGGGCTGGCAGTCTTCATTAAATCTCAAATACCAGCCCCCTTAGCCAAGTCACAAACGTTTCGTATCGAATCTGTTTCTACTTACAATCGTTAACGCCCTCTATTTGTATGGTCTGCCCACGTGACTTAAGGTTCAACTAGTCAGCGACACGAACTATTTTGTGCGCGAGGTTAAAATGCATGCCATCTCATCTGACAACACGTGCAAATGAGATAGATGCTGTGATGAGCAGTAAGAAGCTAGTTCGCGTACGAATTAGAACTTTTGCAAATTTTTATCGTAATTAATGATGATTTAGGACGAAAACGAGCGCGCAAAATTTTATAAACAGACCTTTGGGAGTCTAGATATCATGAAAAAACTACTTAATTTATATTTACAAAATAAAATTATTTGGATTGTTGAATTACTAATCTATCCCTGTATGAAGGCCGTTTTGCAATTTTTCTTCTTTATATGGTATTTATTTCCGCCCTAAAATGCGTTAAAATTAGTGTTGAAATAAGGAACTTGCGACGCCCATATCTTTTTTTTTTACTTTTTTGTTTCCATACAGGGCTAGATAATGATGAGACAAATTGATATAATGTTTTATTTTGAACGTACGTCATCAAACAGTGGAGTAATCGCTAGACTACGTTTGTATGGAAGAAAGACCGACTAGTGTAACCTTAACGTTTAGATGTGTCATTCCCATACATTGATTCGTTTTCTACTACTCGTAGAGTAATCGATCTGTGCAGTCGGAGGATACATCTGATTTTGGTCAACCAGCTCGCGAATATGTATCCTCCGACTGTACACCATGATTTTATTCTTGTTTACGTCTTTTTAGTTCGCTATTTAAGCAGTCGGGTTTTTTGATTTTTTTAATAAACTTTTTTAGAGATTTTTATTACTGTTATTCGTAAAACATCTCGAGTAGTGCCACTGTAGCAAGTGCCAGTACAGTAGAAACATTTTCTTAATATACCTCGGCAAACTTCGTGTTTCGTCAGTCGTCGGATTTCTATCAGTTGCCCTTTGCACTTGGTGCAGACCGGACGCTCTCAATCAACTTGGAAGTATATAGTGTTTAATACTCTTTTAACATAATGTATATTATTAAAAAAATGGGAGGAAAGCAGCTATTTTTACAGCTCTATATATTTCACACGGTAATCAAAGATGTTGCCTGTTGCCCTTTGCAATTGGTGCCAACCGGACGCTCTCAATCAACTTGAAAGTATAATATAGAGTTGTTAATACTCTTTTATCATAGAGTAAATTATTTAAAAAATGGGAGGAAAGCTGCTATTTTTACAGCTCTATATATTTCACACGGAAATCAAAACAAAACAAGTTCTGAATTCAAATTATTATACACGATAAATCTAATAATTGATAGTCATGGAAATTAGCATTCGTTTGTTTCGGAAATACTATGATGAGGGACATTAAGTAAATAGTTGTACTGTACCTACCTGAATTAGGTAGGTACATAAAAATAGACAATTCGTGGTCGCCATTGAAAAACTACAGCTCTGAGTTTGATCCAGCGTGGGTTTATTGGACCCTATGCAATGGGTGAAATGTGAATGTGTTGAGCTCCAACAGTGGGACAATTAGTCTAGGTATATAACTACAATGCAGGATAAAAGCTTCTTTCTCCCTTTATCACACAATTCTGCTAATGCAGGCCACCTTACCTTGTACCTTGGGTTACATTATTGCAATTTTCATAAGGATCTCTATTTTTTTTGAAAATATGTTATAGCCTATGACACTCAGAAATAATGTAGCTTTCCACTGGTGAAAGAAGTTTCAAAATCGGTTCAGTAGATCCAGAGATTACCCCTTACAACGTCACAAACTCACAAACTTTACCTCTTTATAATATTAGTATAGATCAACAACGCTCCTGTCTTCAGGCGGCTTGTACAGTTGACTGTACAAGCCGCCTGAAGACAGGAGCGTCAAAAGTGCAGTCATACTCTCCCAAAACATAAATGGCTAGTTTTTGTAGAAGAAGTTAAATTATCCACAACTGATTTAATATTTTGTATAGAAATTAAAGTATAGATTATTCCTACTAACCGCGAAAAGTTGAAATTCTGCTGCCTACAAAAAATAGTACATTATGGTACAAGTGTATAATGTTGCTGATTACCGCTGAGGCGCCATTGAGACCCGAGCCGAGAGTGAGGGTCTTAAGAGAGCTGAGGACGGTAATCATCAATACACACGTGTATCATACGACGTTTTTCAACACACTTGTGAAGAAAATAATACAAAAAAAACATTCAAAAAATCATCAGTTTTCCTATGCGTGCGCATCTAACAATGGCGATCGGCCATAGACTAAAAGAATGAGGTTTCCTTTTTTGGCTTTCCGCGGATAGCGTTTTAGCCACGTACACAATGGGGCATTTCAAGTTTTCTTTATTACAGAGAAAAACAAAGGTGAGAAACTCAAATATATTGAGTGAAAGTTATATTTATTAAACACGTACAAGTTGAAATTATCTATTTAAATACGAAGTTGATGAATTGAGCAAGCAATAGGTACATTAATTTATTTGTACTATTGAGCACGATCTTTTTTGTATCGAAACTTTTTTAAGAACAATGCCACTCAACCAATAAAATTAAAAAAATAACTATATAACTCACTTGTGAATAATAGTAAAGAAAAAGTCACAGTTTGATTACAGGTATCATTATGTGCCTAATTGCGGTGAAATTGGAGCCACTTTATGAGCAAGTGTGTTGAAAAATGCTTTTTCTGTTTTGGTATGACCGCACTTTTGACCCTTATAGTACTTAACTACCAAAAAGTCACAACCAAAAGCTAAACAAAAATATCTTCTATATTTGACAAGCGTTCCTATTTCAATCACCTTCCAAAACTAAGTACCTAGTTATCTGTTGCCAGTCTTAAAATAGGCAAGTATAGGTTGCATCTTAATTGGTGAGTCCTCATAGTATCTAGGTTAGGTAAGGTATGGTATGCATTACTAATTCAATTTTCCATTCTGGTACCTACTCACCAAAATAACTACATTGCATGACTCACGATCCAGTAATCATAAAATTTGGACAAACCATGTTTTTTTTTGACTAAAATCTTCACGCTATGTGCATTTGGGTGACGCGTAGAGTCTAATAACAGCCTTGGCACAGTTGAGTACTCTGCTGTGAAAATTACTATTATTATGTTTTAGTTGTAAGTAGGATGTTGTTATTTGGGTAATATTGTGATATTATTTTGTTATAATATCGTAACATAATAAATGTGCATTATAAAACAAAATATAATAAAAACAAAAAACCTGTCTGCTAAAAAATAATGGCTTATGTTTAACTTACCACTAGATCTAGTAAAATGTAACAGCAAAAAATTACTTTATATTGCCAAAAATAGTAAATGATCACCAAAATTAAATCCCCATTTTAGCGTGAAATTAGAACCAAAAATTTACAACTTGAGATCCAACTTAAAACAACCAACTCCAAATTATGATTGTTTAATCCAAAAATAGTTAATGACCACAAGAAAATAAAACATTCTGCGAGCAACTTGGAAGTAGCGCTCGCCGGCCGCTGCCGCGGCACCGCTCGCTTCGCTCGCTCGGCTCGGGCGCGGTTGGTCACTGTTCTAACCTAACCTAACCTATTTCACCCGGTCAAAATAACCTATTTCACAAAATTAATTTGCTATTAAAATTTGGTGGTCATTTACTAAATTTGGTTTCATAGTACAATTTTAGGTAATAGAGGTTATGGTCACAAAGTTATTTTTGGTGGTCATTATATTTATTCCCAAAAATAATTAACTGAAAAGAGAAAATATCGTACCGACTTCCAAAACAAAATACTACAAAGAGAAAAATAACTTTCCTTACCGAAGTCGGTGTCGATAAACGGAAAACAATGGGTACAAAAGACACCGACTTCGGAAAAGAAAGTTATTTTCTCTTTTTTGTCTGTTTTTTTCTTAAAAGTTTTTTATTTTTCGCTTTTTAGTTTTGGTAGGTACCTCAAATTATCATGAAAATCAAAATTTATAGGCAAAGTACATCTCATGACGATTCCAATAAGCCCAAACACGACTAGGATTCATATTCATATATTTTTTTTAGTTCACGTGGGCACTTAAAAAACGTCGACAAAAGGTGCACGGTTCGGGTTGGTCGTTTCCTATGGAGAAGAACCGGCAAGAAACTCCATGGTTACTCTTTTAAAGAAATGGTTTGGTGTTGCAATATTTCCATATTACAGCATTATATATGGGGGGACAACGTAGGCCCGACAATAAGTCGTAAGAAACTAAAAACAAAAGATTATATATTATGTAAACAAAAAAAAAAAGAAAGTAGAACGAGATAAAAAGTTAACAAATGTTAATAAGCATCTAGAAATCTAGAAGGCTTAGTTTTAATTATGAACCAGTTCTCCGAATAAGTTATGTGGTAAAAGTTTATTTATTTTGCTATCAAAGTTACGCTTATCTTGAATTTGTGCAAAAAAGGAACATAAAAGTGTTACGATATATATATTTTTTTGGCATGGTTTAATTCATTTGATACCCATACGGTTATGAAAACGAAAAAAATAATAGTAAAAACCCCTTTTTTGGAGGGCGGGGGTCGGGTAAATCATTTTTTGGGACATGACACATTACTCGAACAAAGAGAAATTTAATTCTAAGTTACTATTCTATACTTATAAATTTTATAATCCCACAATTGAGACGATGCCAAACATAACGACGACACGGCTCTGAGACGTGGTCCGCGTGGTCGCTTACAATGGGCCTCATCAGAAAGTGGCAGTGGGCAGGGCACATTGCTCGCAGAACGGATGGCCGAATGGGCAGAAAGGTTCTGGAGTGACCGCGAACCGGAAAACGTTGCGTTGGAAGACCTCCCACCAGATGGACCGATGACCTGGTGAAGGTTGCGGGATCCGCTGGATGCGGGACGCACGGGACCGCACAATGTGGTGACGCTTGGGGGAAGCCTATGTCCAGCAGTGGACGTCTTTCGGCTGAAAACATTACCCTCCCGCAACTAAAAATGTTGACTGCCTCGTTGGTATCGTGGTTGCAAACGCTACGGCACTACTCACCATAAGATCCTGGGTTTCATTCCCGCGTTGGGCATTATTATTCAGTGTTACATTAGGAAATTGGCAGTAGCAGCTTGGCAGCTTGGAGTCTGGCTATTTGCGCCCTTTTGGGGGCAATAGACTCACCCTCTATAATAACCCCTTAAAAACAAGTTAATTTTATTCGTAACAAGTTAATATAACTGCCAAAAATAAGTTCAAAAACTAAAACCCAACTACTTACTGAAAAATTACGCTCTAAAAAGTATGAAACAGGAAAATATTCTCATCTGAAAATGTTATGTACAAACTCTTCGACATGTATCGCGTATTAAATAAATAATGTACATGTAATAAATGTTTTATTGTATTTCATACATATTCATAATGGTGTTCAGAGAATAACCGTGGACGTATGCCACCTACCGTAACAAAACAATACATTCTGCAAACTAGCTTTATGGTCGTTGATCGTATGCACAGACATAAATCTAACTAGATAACCCAAGTCCCTCCATCTGTATAAAAACCAAGCGTCCCACTTTTTCACACACAATACCTAATAGTACATTATGATATAAGTGCGGTAAGTTGAAAATTACAGCCGAGGCGGTATTGCAAGAAAGCTGAGGCTGCAATTATCAAAGCGCGCGTTACGAAGTTTTATAACATATTTGCGAGGAAATAAATAAAACTCGGACTTTCTTAAACGAATAAATCTTACTTACTTACGTACTTCAAGAATTTTTACTTGTTCACAAATTAGCGATGCGCGCGCATCAGCGCTTGTTTTTTTTTTTTAGGCAAAGACACTAAAACAGCCAGTATTACTATTAAAATAAATTAATGTTTTGTTGTTTTGTTACAGATACGTTTTTGCTGTTTGTGGTTGTAATTTGTGGTCAAATTAATTCAATTATAGAATTAAATGTTTATCTATACCAATATTATAAAGAGGAAAGATTTTTTGTTTCTTTGTTTGTACCGAATAGGCTCCAAAACTACAGGACCAATTTCAAAAATTCTTTCACCGTTGGGAAGCTACTCTATCCCCGGGCGACATAGGCTACTTTTTATCCCTGTATTCCCACGGGAACGGGAACTACGCGGGTGAAACCGCGAGGCGTCCTCTAGTGTGTTATAAAAAGGCATTTTACTAGATTTCGCTGGATTTCCGGTGCTGATAATGCCAAATGAAAAGCTCAAATTACGATCAATGATCGTAATTTTACTCCGTTTTTTGACACGCGAAGTACACACAACCGCGTCATCTTGTTAGATTTATATCTGTGGTCGTATACTACTTTACAGATACTTAAAAAAATCAGATGAGAATATTTTCTTGTTCTTGACTTCACACACATACCGATCAAAAACATAACCACCCACCCTTTTGCTTAGCCTTAGTCGGGTTAAAACGGGGATGTAAAATTACCTTTTTTTTTTGTTTTAGTTTGGAAACCATCCAATGACTTCTGAGGGCGTGTCAGACTTTTATTATTGACTAAAACCCACCCGTGTTCCTTCAGTTGCTTGTGCCAGGGCCGCGGTAATTCTCTTTCAAATTTATTTATAAAATTACCTACTGACCTACAAAGAAGTCCTGCGTGCTATTATGTGTAGTTAGGTAACTATGTAAATAGAAACCAGGTATCTACCTTTACCTTGGGACCCAAACAGGATCTGCGGTTCCTAGAAACTTTTGTTTTTATCTCCTGATTATCGCTCAAGGAGATAGAGTATGATGTAAGATGTTAAGGTTCCCCTAGTCAACGGCAGGAACTATTTTGTGCGCGGGGTTAAAATGCATGCTGTCTCATCTGACAACACGTGCGAAAGAGATAGATGCTGTGATGAGCAGTAAGAAGCTAGTTCTCGTACGAATTAGCACTTTTGCAAATTTGTAGCGAAATGGATGATGATTTAGGAAGAAAACGAGCGCGCGAAATTTTATGAACAGACCTTTGGGACTCTAGATATCATAAAAAAAACTACTAATACATTTTCAAAATACAATTATTTGCATTGTTGAATTACTAATCTATCCCTTTATGGAGGCCGTTTTGCAATTTTCCTTCTTCTTATGGTATTTATTTCCGCCCAAACATGCGTTAAAATTAGTGTTGAAATATGCAACTTTCGACGATCATAGCTTTCAAATATTGTATTTTTTTACTTATCTGTTTCCATACAGGGCTAGATAATGATGAGACAGATTGATATCATTTTTTATTTTGAACGTACATCGTCAAACAATGGAGTAATCGCCAGACTACGTTTGTATGGAAGAATTTTCGTCTAATGTAATCATAATATTACAGGTTGTGAATTAGATATCTGTTCCAAGTGAAGTATCTTGCTCAAGACTCAAGTTTTCCTGTCGATATCGCTAGATTTCTAATCCTTATTTTGTATTCATTGAATCCAATCATAATAATATTTATTCAAAGAAACAACGAAATACAGTACGTAACTACGTTATATCGTTATTACAGTTTGATTAGCAACTAGTTTTGCAATTCTAATTAGTCAATATCAATAATTACGTAAGAAGAAACAGGAATTTTGCATGATAGATTTATGCAAACCGAAAGTGCTATATTTTATAATGGCAATATGAACAATTGAGTAACATGTGTTCAATTATCAAATAAACTTTGTTTCTAAATAAAATATTGCACAATGTAAGTTATTCTTGTGAGTGCACTTCTTAACTTTTTGTAAGTTATAAAAATAAACGGATAAAAAATATTATAGTTGGTTTCAACGCCATCTATATTAAAGTTTATTAAGCTTTGAGAAAATCGTCTTCATGCCAGTTTTGCAATGAATAGACAGATGGCGTTACTTTGCAGTTTCGGTCTCAATACTGCAAAGCTGAAGATACGTTAACGTTCCTGCAGTGTTTTGTGTAATCTGCCTGTGCTCTAGTAGTGCGACAAAATTGTCTCTAATTTTTGCATATACATACAATTTTATTTTGAAAGATAAGTTTCCGAACCGAACGAAACTTTTCCGTTTTCTTGACATTGACAGTTTGTTTGACAGTACTACCTTGCAGACACTTCGGCTGTGTGGCTTTTGGTTTTTTTGCATTTTGTCTGGCAGTGGCAGCACTGTGCCGCGATTGCTCAACGACGTGACACGGTCGGTCATTGTCGCTCACGAAACCAATTATAATTTACAAGTTGTTTCCAATTATATTGGACGTGTATTACAATAATAAAACAAAAAGTATTTTACTGTTAAAACTTTAAACAGTGTTGAAGTGCTATTGTGTTGATAAAAGTGTTAAATTACTTTTTGTTTTGTGTTTCAAAAATAGTGAAGTGATTCAAGATGAGTAATTTTACGAAGTTTATCAAAACTACGCCAATCACTGATGACTACGAGATCTCAAATACAGTACTCGGCCTTGGCATCAATGGCAAGGTAAATTTTCTTTTGGAAAGTTATCTAAAACTTTTTCAGAATGTTGTTTACATATGACGTCACTTTTTAAAATTAGACTGTACCCGTTAAAATATACCTTTATCTCATCACGCCTGAATGACAAAAGAATTAAAATTAGCTCTGGTTTTTAAATCTCCGCGTCGCGGCATTTGCGTCATATTGAAATAATGTTTTTTCACTTCCTCTTGTTATTAAACGTCGTGTAATATGAGTTTATGATGTGATGTTGAATGAATAACAAACGCACCTACACATTCAAATTAATATGAATAAATTTATCTTCAAGCGTTTGATACTAACTACGCGGCAAAAAGAAAACATCTGTGGTTTCAAATTGAGGCAAATGCCTTTAGCTCATACAGCCTCATATCATTAGATTTAGATAAATTATGAGATAATGTAAACATTTAACGTGTTGAAATACGTACCTATTGCACAATTATTGCCATTGGGAATGACAGACAACTGATAAATTCTGAACTAGATCTGATGACAAATCAATGAGACTCAGGGGTTTCCCACAGAATCGGGTAATTCCATTTTCCAAATTAAAAACAAAGCTCAAAGAAGTTTGAGTAAGCAAGTTTTCTTTATCTGTTGCATAATAATAAATGTAATAAAATACCTACCCAAATGTGAACTCATTTCCTTTTCCTGTTTGTTGATACATGATAATTTGCAAAAACTAACAGCATTTAAAAAAAACTTACGGATGTTTTTTTTTATGTTTATGGAGGCAAATGGTTGTCTAAAAAGGAGGTTCTGCTAATACACTGGTATTAAATAAATAATTTCTACAAAACCAGACTAGAATTTGCCTGCATCTTCACTCTCCTATCACACTGGTTGCTCAAAAGAAGCTTATTATGGCACTTAGCAATAGAGTAGCTTTCTATCAGTGTTTTTTAGGGTTCCGTACCCAAAGGGTATTACTAACGCTCCACTGTCTGTCTATCTGTCTGTCACCGGGCTGTATCTCATGGACCGTGATAGCTAGACAGTTGCAATTTGCCCAGATGATGTATTTCTATTGCTGCTATAACAACAAATACTAAAAACAGAATAAAATAAATATTTAAGTTGGGCTCCCATACAACAAACGTGACCTTTTTGCAATTTTTTGCTATAATGGTATGGAAACCTGCATGCGCGAGTCTGACTCGCAATTGGCTGGATGTTTTTTTTAATTTTGTTCAGACAGACTTTTAATTAATGTTGAACTCCTTTAAAAACATTAAATACAAACATCTCAAGAATAAGTGCTACCACTTACTGTGTACTTAGTGTATTACTATGGCTTATTCTAAAAACTTTACCAATTAACACAGTGCCTAGTATCTAGTAAAACTCATATTCTTATTCATGTTCTTCATTGCTGAAGGTCAAGCCGGTCCTAAAAGCTTTGACTGATTCACAGACCAGCTGCTTCCAGGCCAATGTCTTCAGCTCTTCTCAGGGCAGTGGTCATAGTTAATCCTAGAAATGCCTTAGGTTAGGACAGGATAGATGGACCCCCTTTTACGCACTTAGACTCCCATTGTGTGTGCAGACTTCCTCTATGTGAGAGGGAATGGGCCATAATCCACCATGCGAGCCCAGTGTGGGTTGGGGATGTCACATGTCTTCAAATGTTTGGTTCTAAGACATGCCGGTTTCCTCACGATGTTTTCCTTCACCGTTTTGAGAGCAGTGGTGATAATTTACACAAAGAAAAGCGCCTACCTGGGTTCGAACCAACGACCTACAACTTGTAAGTTGCGGCCGTTGCCACCACTGCTCTCTATAATTGCCTTAATTTGATATGATCAGTGCATAGGTCAAAGGCCGCGTGATCTGTATTTATCTAGCATTAAAAAACAATTTACCTACAGATTTTTTTACTGTTGCAATTTTCCAATTAAGAATTTTAATTATGCCATTCATCATAATCTATTTCCATACAACATTGGCTCACATTAAAGTTATTGAACTCAATAATCAACTCTGTTGTACGCAAACAACTTATTATGAGTGCGTAGTATTTATTTTACACTTATTTTGCTGGAGAAGAGAACAATGTAATTAACACTTGGTCTTTATCATACTCAATTGGTACATGTTAACGATTCTTTGATGACTGATGTCTGGGTTTTTTATGAATGACACAATATAACAAAAAAAAAAACCTTTATGAGGTATAGGATACACCAACATAATGTCTACCACCTAACAAAACAACATTGTATTCTGGTTCTTTTTTTTATTTGCAATTAGTTTTCTCTTGACTCTAGTCTAGATCAGAGGTGACAAAGACAGAGTCAACGATGGAGTGAGCTTACCCAGAAGAAGCCTGTTCAATCTAACTTTGAAGAGGTTCAATGGAGCTCTGTTGATAACCTCCGTGTCACCTCCGTGCCCCTGCAAGCATGCTGAGTTTTTTGAGCGATTGCTCTCAACTATTATTTGGAGACATTTGACAGTTGTCAAGGGTAGTGAGAAGCTTGAAAGTGACAATCATTCTTACTAAACAGTATAGTGTTTTATATTGCTGGTGTCCATAGGAGACAGTGACATTTGTGTTATTTGCTTGCTTCTAACTAGTCTCTTTTGTCCCAATGCTGGGCATAGGTCCCTTTCACACACAATTTTACTCCCTTTTGCACACAATTCTTCTTCAAACTTTCATCACAGTTTCGAAAGTCATCCTAGCATGAGTTTTTAAAATCTCTAATCTTAAAATGAGCTAAGTGTAATAACAAATCTATCAATTTTAAAATTGAAACTCATGCTTGACACATACTATTTTCCTAGCAGGTAAAAACCTCCTCAAAAGACTTACTCAGCTGATTATCATATGAGCAATCTAACCAAGATAATGTCTAGACTTTGAAAGAGAGTGTGAACGCCAAATTTGTTTCTTTTCCGATTTGTTGGTTAAGAAACACCAATCTGTAAAAGTGTTGGTCAATTACTGAATTTGCAGAAATAAATATCCAATCAAAAACGTAACATGTCAAAAGCACAAGTCTCGTGGCGCAGTTCTTCTACCACAAAAAGTAGTGAGATGAATCATGGAATGTAAAACCAAGTTGGATAATTTATTATTTATGTAGTACATTATTACCTCAATGGTAGGTACCTTATTAATTTAGGTTATAAACAAACACACTAACTGACTAAGGACTTAAAACAAGGTCAAAAGTGCCTTTGTTTGCTCGACCAGATCATTTATTATTTAGATGGGCCTTAATTTTCATAAAAGAATGAAAAAATGTCTGTAAGGTACCCTTTTGTACCGGGTGTACACCTGGACGGGTAAAACTGAGCCCAACCTGTTGAAAAGTCAAATATTCCTACTCTTTTATTTAATTTAACTAAGCCAATAAAAAACTAATTACCTAGGTACTTTTTTAGTGTTTGCTCAAAAATACAAAATTAGGTAGGTAATTAACATTTGACTGTTATCTAGCACAAAACCATAATTAATTACAATATTTATTTTGTCAGTAGACTTGAAGCAGACATTTTATTGTTGTTCCAAATTTTACTAAATACAGTAAACAAAGTGTAACGGTGAAAAACTAGGGACAATTCCGACTGCCCAGAATAGGCCAGACGTGCAGTGGTAGAATGAAGAGGTTAACCATTTTTATCAAATGTACAGTCAGATAAATTAATTGTTTGTCACCTTAAGCCTGCATACATGCGTGCGAGTTTTATCTCACGCCGGAACGCGTTAACGTAAACGTCAATTTGCAAAACAAAAACGTCTGGTGTCAGTAAGAAGAAACCTCTTTCTTTGTAAAGAAATTGACATAAGAGATCGTTTACGTTATCACGATCAAGTACCAACGTTAAAAAACTCTGCACAAGCACATAGAAACTGACTAGGTCTTTCAAATTGCTGTAAAATCTTGTCAAGAGTGGAAACTGGACTTTACCTACCGATTATGTAGTTCAAGCCATCCTTTTAAAGTGTTGACAGTTAGGGTTAGTAACTTAGGTATCTCCTTTCTTAGGGTTCGGTACCCAAAGGGTAAAAACGGTACCCTATTACTAAGACTCCGCGATCCGTCTGTCTGTCCGTCTGTCACCAGGCTGTATCTCGTGAACCGTGATAGCCAGCCAGTTTAAATTTTCACAGATGATGTATTTCTGTTAACGCTATAACAACAAAATCCTAAAAACAGAATAAAATATATAATTAAGTGGGGCTCCCATACAACAAACGTGATTTTTGTGCAATTTTTTGCGATAATGGTACGGAACCCTTCGTGCGCGAGTCCGACTCGCAATTGGCCGTTTTTTTTTTCTCAATGGGAACAAAAAAAATATTAAAAAAAAAGCAAGTCTGCTTAGCCTTTACTTTCCTTGACTGTACATTTGAACTTTAATGACATTTTTGTCTCTATTTGAATGCTTCCTAAGAAAAGGCTAAGAACATCATACTTTGAAACGGAAACAGGTGTAAATTACTTTCTGACTTATTTAAATTCACTGCTATCTAATCTTACTCATTGTACAGTGTTCAATTACATATTTTGAAAGTATTGCGTTAATTACAAAATGTTCTTATCCGTTACGAAAGATTAAAATGTATGATTAGTACCTAAATACTTATGTACTTACCTAATTGTTTTACATTGTAAGTTTTAAGAATACATAACTTAAGTACTAAAACTAGTTAAGATGATATATTAACACACGGCATTGCATTTTCAGGGACCAGCACTGGTTAATTTAGCCCATGAACTGTTCCAGATGCGGCGAAGATCTAGCTTTATTTAAAACGTTAAACATAAACAAAATAAAAAAGACGTTACACAATTTTTTGATAGCAATGACTCAGACCCGGTTCTACTAGATTACAAAAAATATGTGAATAGTACACACTACCTGCGAAATTTTAAATTTAATTCTTCGAGTGAGGTCATACAATGTCAGAATCCAGTTTTGTGGCAAAGTTACTTGTGGTCCATTAATCTTGTTTTTTTGTGTTTCGTAGTGCTGGGGACTTTTTTGAATCATTTCGAAATGGTAGATACGAATGAGCTAAAACGTAACGTATTTTATCTACACTCACAACATAATGTTCGAAATATGAATTCAAAAAATATTGTATAAACACATAGGTACTTTTTTACAGTGCATAATTTTTCTACAATTTTTAAACAATTGCGTCATAAAATATTTTAATTTTTATAGCACACTTTTATTTTTTAATTAATTGGCGCATATAGCCCATATGCGCCAATTAATTAAAAAATAAAAGTGAAATGAATGAAATAGTAGTTTATGCAACGGTCATATAATAGGGGTTATTAAAACACGAGTGTAGGTCGTAGGCCGAGTGTGATAATAGTATCACACGAGTGTTTTAATACCTAATTATATAACTTTTTTTATTTACAACTTTTTAGTTATTTTTTTTAATTAAGTACATTTAAACATATAAGTATTATATATTTTTGAAATCACCTCTTAAAGCCCTTTATTTTGATACGCCACACGATGTGGTTGGAAGGAAAAAAAAACTTCCCCCACAAAATGGCGCCCAAAATCCGCCATTTTTTTCTTTTCCAATTTTTATGTAGTCAGTGACACTCGCAGGGTTAAGACGAATCGATTGACGTAAGAATGATCAAAATCGGCCAACGCGTTTGGCCTCTAGAACCCCACATAGGAACACACATACATACATACATAGACTGATAAACACATTACCCTCCTTCGGCAGTCGGGTAAAAATTTTCTGGCGCTAAACCAAAACCAATTGATACACGGGCCGCCGTCGTTTCGTGTCCCACCAAATCTATCTTAGATACGATAATACTTATCGTTAAATTACGATTAAATGAACGATAAATTTGTAACATTGATATCTTTAATGGGTACAACGTTTCTTTTCGTCAATATACGTAAGTTTAAATCTTACAAATTCCAAAGCAGGCAATGCAATTTAATGGCAAATTACCTACCATCCAAATCTGCCTAGCCTTTTCCCAACTACATTGGTGTCGGCTGCCAGTCTAACCGGATTCAGCTGAGTACCAGTGTTTTACATAGAGCGACTGCCTATCTGACCTCCACAACCCAGTAACTGGGTAACACGGTACCCCTTGGCTAGACTGGTGTCAGATCTCAAGCTTCTGACTACTCGTAACGACTGTCAAATATCTTCAAATGACAGCCGGGACCAACAGCTTAACGTGCTTTCCGAGGCACGGAGGAAACTCGGTATGTTGAAATGGTCACCCGTCCACGGACCGACCTCGTCGTCAAGCGTTGCTTGATGATCGACCAGTGCGGCTGATATTATTTAGCCACGAGCTCCGATTGTCTTTCTGCTTACGATAACCCCAAGTTCTTCCAGGTAGGTCCTAGATATATAGATCTTATAATATTCCATAGCGAACCAGACTATCTGAAGGCTTACAGGTAGTCTGACATAGTGTCTAGCAATGTCTACAATCTGCAGTACAATTATTTTTCCTATCTGTACACGCACGCGGCTGACTTAACTCGCTCAATCCTGAATAACAAAATATTGTCAGAATCGTGGACAAACATACAGGTCAAACTGAGTACCCCCTTTTAAAGTATGTTAAAAATCAATGATATTATATATATACTGAGGTAGATAAGTTTTTACCGAGATCTGCCAGCAATACAAACACAAGCTGGCTAGCTTGAGTGAATTCAGTCCGTCCTGCGTCTGGTCGCGACACGAACGTACGAAGTTTGAACAGTATGTTTATCTCTATCTGACAACAGGTTCCTATTAAATATCTTTACTCATTGATAGAAATGAAAGTTCCAAAATCCATAGGTCCTATGTAGGTAGCTAAAGTAAAATATCACCATGTTTTTATGTCTTTATAATGAGTATGATGTCTCTATTGGTGAAATCGCAATGGAAAAAAAATAAAGTTAGGCCTATACCTACTTGTCCCACTACGGCCAAAAATCCTCTTCTCCTTTCCACAGAAAGGGAACAAGCAAGCATTTATCACCAGACTCTTGCATATTGCGTATTGCCAGATTTTCCTTCTCCTACGTCACAGTCATCCTACCTTAAAGATTACAATTAGCAGTTTCGCAATTCTAATGAGCCCATTATAAAAACCTAGCAGTTTTCCTCAATACACTACACACAGTAGCCAATATGGCACAATTAACGGCATACATTGTTTGTACAGGAAAATATTATTTAATTACGGCGCACCGTCTTCCTTAACTGCTGCTGGATTAATAAGAACATGTCTGACCTGGGTACAATAGGTCGTACAATCACATAGGTCATACATCAACTTGGGCGCTTTAATATCAAACCACGGTGGTTGCAGAGACGAGATCAAGCGACGTATGAATGAGTATGGCCAGGTCTGCCATGGATTGTCTGAAGAAAATTTGGCGTAATCACAATATCACCAAAGCCACGAAAACCCGGCTCATACCTACTTGTGTTCCCCATATTTCTACTCGCAGCCGATACCTGGACGCTGAGAGACACTGAGAGGAAGAGAATAGACACACTGGAAATGTGGAGTTTCGTGGAATGAGTTTCGCACTAACATATCCATCCTTCAAGAACTCGGTATATTAAGGCAGTCTATCGGCTATAGTTACCAGAGGCTCCAGTTCTTTGGACACGTGTCCCGACGAGGCAACGACTCTATCAAGCGGCTTGTAGTTCAGGGTAGAGTAGAAGGAACGAGAGCGCGCGGCACGTCGCCCATACGATGGACCGACCAGATTAAGTCTGCAGTGGGTGGTCCATTGCATGAGTGCACACGAATAACAACCGATGGAGAGGGATGGCGTCGCATCGTTAAGCAAATTATGGCATATAGCAATATATGGGTATCGTTATTATTATTTTCATCACACTTGCACGTAAAAAGTATCTAAACATACAGGTTAACTTGGCCGTAATGCCCCATATAAAACCCTCGGGCTTTCTTATTGTCATGAAACCCTAGGGCGGTAAGTAATATTTTTTTAATTTATGGCACAGCACGCAGGTCATGCAAGTTCAAGCAAGGAGTTTACACGCAATTGAAAAATTGTCTTAAAATGTTATCTAAACAGGAATTTCTTTGCAATCTCGCTACATGTTACTTAAATACTCAACTAATGTTCTTAATAATCGATTTTAATAGTTATAGTATGAAAACGTCGAAATTATTTAATTCTTTTTACACTCCGTCATGGCTGTATACCTACGTAACTATTTGCCCTTAAAGTTTCTGAACGAAACACTGTATAATCTGTGGTGTGGGCAAAAATTCGCCAACCGCTTAAAAAAAAGTTCACGTATTTCGTAATAACAGCTGTGCTGACTTGTGTATTAGAGCTATAATTCATAATTATTACTCGCAAATGTGATGAAAAACATTGTATGTATCACGGGCGGTACGGGAATTACGAACCTCGACTCAGAAAGCCCTCAGTCTTCGACTTCGGGCTTCTACTAGAGCCTCGATCGTAATTCCTTACCTACCGCCCTTAATACACAATGTACTATTATAGTCAACATCATCATTTCAGCCGAAAGACGTCCACTGCTGGACGGACTTGCCCTGTCTGAGGGAGCCTTTATGAAGATGGCAGCGTTTATTTGAAAGTTTAAAGTAACCGAGTCTGCTGTTTTCTTGCGCTTGTGCCCAATCAGATATTTGAATGTCAAGAACAAAACTAAAAGGATATTTGATAATGTCACTTATCATAATAAATTGACAACGCTGACAATGCTGTTTTGAGCACACGTGAATAATTTCATGACATATTTTGATGACTCATTGAATGTAACCACTATTTGCACTGTCATTGAACCATTTTACGAAATAATGGGAAAGAGTTGAACCTTCCGCCTTATCTATGAGTATCTTGTATAAGGAATGCTTAAAGATCAACTATTTGATTTCATTCTAGGATTATGTTGATAAAAAAACATTTTTGCAAAAAAATACTACCGACTTAAACTACCGAAAAAATAAAGTTATTTTACTCTTTTTAGTTTTGTATTTGGAAGTCGGTAGTATTTTTTTGCAAATTTGTTTTTTATTTTTCACTTTTTAGTTGTACCTACCTAATAGTTTAACGCCAAAATAGATTTCATGAAACTTGAACATAACCGGTGTAATGAGAGATCTGCGTACCCCTTAAGAGCGTACTGGCGTGATGTTATGTTATGAAATGGTATAAACAATAAACAGACATGCGATTGCAGCAATCCCGAGAGATTTACCATTATTTATTGAAGAGTTCTGTTGTATATCTCCGAAGATCTTCATCAGATCTTCACCAAATTAAAATGGGACCAATTTCGAAACAAACTCTTTCAAACAAAAAAAGAATTTTCAAAATCGGTTCACAATTGACGGAGATATCGGTGAAAATACACAAAAAAAAAAAAACAAACATAATGTCGAACATAGAACCTCCTCCTTTTTGGGAAGTCGGTTAAAAATCAAATATAGTCGTAAGCACAGATAACCTCCCAATAGATTCCGCATAGAAGACAACTTACGCGCACCACACATCAGCCTATTTAGGCTGATATAACTCAGTGCACGGAATGATCTCTTTAGTCTCGACCAGACATTAGAGCTGTAGGGACGCAAACGATTTCTAGTTTTAATTCTGTTTAAAAAATAGTTATCAACGTTTTGTTTAAAAAAAATATGACGAATTGTGCAGTAAAATGGTGTGGAAAATCAAACAGCCCTTCAAGTTTAAAAAAAGATGGGTTAATATTCCACCAGTAGGCAAAGTTATAAATATTGACCAATCTAAAAAAGGTCAAGTTATAATGGTTCTCAAATCAAAATTGCACACTTTACAGTAGCGCTCGTTGATGTCTTTTGTGAAAGTCCCTTTCACTCATAAGGAATTATTATATTGCTATCTTTTTCCCACAGAAGTAAAAATGTTGAGACAAATACGTTTTTTGCTTATCGAAAAGTATCGATGATCGATGTTTAATTAGATATATAGGAGAATAAAATGATTTTGTTAAAATGGATTA
This sequence comes from Orthosia cruda, assembly GCA_964057195.1. Classification (NCBI taxonomy): domain Eukaryota; kingdom Metazoa; phylum Arthropoda; class Insecta; order Lepidoptera; family Noctuidae; genus Orthosia; species Orthosia cruda. The sequence goes on along the minus strand of OZ059852.1, from coordinate 8,450,112 downwards.
TTTAAAATTAACAAATTAGTTTATTTTTACTTTGAACTAATTGTACTCTACTCATAACGAGAGCTCAGAGTGGCCCTGTTTACATAGGATTACAATTAAATTAAATCACGTTTGGCCAAATTCAAAATCTTTTCTCGATCGATGTTTTTCTTTATCATTATTAAAGTAATTATAAAATCGCCGGCTAAGAAATTTTACATAAAATATCATTCTGTTTGAAAAATATCGATATTTTTATCGACATTTAATGCGCATGGCCCGTCACTACGACAGGTACCGTGACCTTGAATAGCCAATCACGGCGCACTTGTCACTCCCCGCGCTACCCGTGCCTTCCGCCAAATTTGGTGATCTCGGAATCAAACAAAACAGTAGGCATGCGGTATCTATTGGGAGGTAATCTATGGTCGTAAGTGAAAAGTGCGTCATGTGACTTCATATCAGTGACGTAAGGTATAGGCGCATCAGCACAATCGTGATATGCAATTATTATGCAACCACTATAAAGGAGTTTCCTTGTGTGATCGCATCAGAAATGAGGATATCCGCTGGATAACTAAAGATATCGACAAAGCCCGAAGAAATGCCAAACTTAAGTGGCAGTGGCCAGGGCACATTGCTCGCAGTTACGGATGGCCGATGGGTCCCGCGAACTGGAAGACATTGCGTTGGAAGGCCTCCCACTAGGTGGACCGATGATGTGGTTAAGGTTGCGGGACTGCCCTGGATGCGAGACGCACGGGATCGGTCAATGTGGCGGCGCCTGGGGGAGGCCTGTGCCCAGCAGTGGACGTCTTTCGGCTGATATGATGATTATGACATGAGAAGCACCAGCTTTCAATTAAAAGTCGTTTCACCTAGTAAAAAGTCTTGAGATGACACGAAAGAACCGCCGAATTGAGAACCACATCCTTTTTTTTACGTCGGTTAAAAAAGAGAAAGGCGTGTATCCTCAAAATGATACACCTGTATCGTCATTATCCTCATTTACGGGGAAGTCCTATCGTCATTAGATAACCTCGAATCACTAGTGACGAATCAATACGCAACGATCGGACTTTGAAATGTGACGAAAACACCAAATGAGTAATTCTCGGCACATGCAAAAGTAATTTTTGGGTGTTGACTGATGTCGTGATGATTAAATCGCAGGATTTCGTCATCAACCTTTTATTTTTGTAGTTCGTTCACCTCTTGATATTTTTAACCGTCTTCAAATCTATCATCATTTTATGGTGTAAATATTGTGTGTTAGTTTTGATGATGCCCTGATGTAGGATGAACGCAGAGTCGACAGAAGCCGATTCGGCAGTTTTCACCCAAAAAGTTTGAAGAGTGATCAGCCGTTATTGTGCGCGGTCGTACGTAATATAATACTCACAACGGATCTTTGTGTGTCTGAATTGGCTGCAAGAGCCTGCGCAGTAGCTATTTTTAACCGACTTCCCAAAAAGGAGGAGGTTCTATGTTCGACTTCAAGTTTGTTTTTTTTTTTTTTTTGTATGTTCACCGATAACTCCGTCAATTGTGGACCGATTTTGAAAATTCTTTTTTTGTTTGAAAAAGTATGTGCCGAAATTGGTCCCATTTTAATTTGGTGAAGATCTGATGAAGAACTTCGGAGATATACAACAGAACTCTTCAATAAATAACGGCAAATCTCTCGGGATTGCTGCAATCGCATGTCTGTTTGTTGTTTATAACATTTCATAACATAACATCACGCCAGTTCGCTCTTAAGGGGTAAGCAGATCTCTCATTTCACCGGTTATGTTCAAGTTTCATGAAATCTATTCTGGCGAAATAGTTCCCTTACTATCTTGCCTACTATAGTTTTTTTATTTTTCACTTTTTAGTTGTACGTACCTAGTACAACTAAAAAGTGAAAAATAAAAAAACTTTTTGCAAATAAATACTACCGACTTCCAAATAAAAAACTACAAAGTGAAAAATAACTTAATTTTTTGAAGTCGGTGTCCATAACGCAAAAAAATGGTACCTACGAAAGACACCGACTTCAAAAAATTAAGTTATTTTTCAGTTTGTAGTTTTGTATTTGGAAGTCGGTAGTATTTTCTTGCAAAAAGTTTTTTTTTGTGTCAATATTGAAAGTGAAGTTAAAATTGTATAACTGTCTCTTTCACTCGCTTACGTTTGTCGCATCATCCTATCTCGCTTACTCTATGCAGTTAAACTGTTTTTTGCGCGTTAAGTGTCAAAACCAACTTCAGAGACACAAAGATCCACTGTGAGTATTATACTAGTTACGTTACGTACCACCAGCTCTGCTTTTGTGTGGGCCTCTTTTAGTCCAAAAGAGTTTCGTATAGTCCAGATTCGAACAAATACTATTTAGTTTTCAGCCCCTGGCTGTGCTTGCTTCGACTTTATAACACGTAACCCAGAACTAAAGCGCCATAAAGTTGCGCACCCATAAGTGGTTCAAATGTCCAATGATTAAGGCATCATAGTGTCCCATCTTTTGAGAAACTGGAACACTTTTTAACCGACTTCAAAAAGAAGGAAGTTATCAATTCGACTGTATTTTTTTTGTGTGTTACCTCAAACCCTTTTTACCAGGTGAACCGATTTTGATGATTCTTGTTTCATTTTAAAGCTGGTGCATTTAATGTGGTCCAGTTTGGTGAAGATCTGATAAAATCTTCGGAGATATACAACAGAACTCTTCAAAAAACAACTGCAAATCTCTCGGGATTGCAATCGCATGCCTGTTTATTGTTTACGCCATTTCATAACATAACATCACGCCGGTACGCTCCAAAGGACTACGCAGATGTGTACAGTTCACCATTACTTATTACTATAGAACTTGCTCATTAGGTAACACAACTAAAAAGTGAATTATAAAAGCTTTTATCTACTTCGGTTTCGTTATATTCGAATTACAAAATTGACAGCGGTTTCATTATGATACCCATAACGACATCGGGTTGCATTATGGGAATCGTCATAAATTCTAAAACACAAGCAAAGACATTCTGAACATACAGCCAGATACCTATAAAATTACTTCGAAATCGAGATAATATAAATTATGTTTTTGAAAATGGAACAAGTTTAAAACAAAAGTATCGTATACTATTTGGCTGTTGCGGCTACAAGATCTTTGCCTTATAAAGACTAAATAAAAAATAAAGTGGACGCGGGAAAAAAATTCTGAGAGTTTTTTATTAAAAATGTCTTCAACATCAAGTGATATTGAAAATACTCCACCAGATATAACAAATAGAGCAGTTACGGCTACAAATAATTTACTACCAGAAAAATCAAGACATGTATATGAGAAATGAAATACTTAAACACACTTCCTGAAATACTTATTTGTCTATATCTGTGTTTTATTCCTTCCTTCGTAGATAAAATCTTGTATGCAACTGTACGTTATTGGTCTTTTAATAACTCGTGCCCACCTATTTCGGTATGCGCTACGCTTTTACCGAAAAATGGCACTCGTATTAAAAGACCGTCCATAACGTAACAGTTGCATAAAAAGCTATTTAAAAAAAATACAACCGGCCCCCAAAAAATACAACAAAGTAAAAATTATTTAAATTTCGGAAGTTGGTGTAAAAATACGAAGAACCAAAAACAGGAACATCGACTCCGAAATTGAAGTTATTTTTTTACTTTGTAGTGTTTATTTTTTTGAAGACGGTTTTACTTTTTCTGTTTATTGTCCTTTTGCTTAAATACAACCAGAGAAAATACCCTATGAATAAAATGCGAAAATCGATTCTGGAGTTTAATCAATCAAACGGACAGAAAGACAGATGCCTAAGAAAATAAAGGAACCTTCAATCAGAAGTGCTAATCAGACACGAAACAAGCGTAAGCGAAAAATAACAAAACACAATCAATATTCCACCGAAACAACTGCGAAGACAAGAAACACAGATATAAATCTAACTAGATGTTTCGAACAAAATTTAATGTAATTCGCACCCTCAGTATAATAATAAGTTCATTTTCTCAAACATGCATGGAAATATTGTCATTATTTTCGAAAACAGAACACGCGGAGTATCGAATTTACGGACAAAGAAAATCAAATCCATTACAGGAGCGTTTTTTGAATTTGGAACATTACAACGCTCCAGCAATGTTTACAACAACATCTTTCAACTCTCAATAAATTAAATGTATAATATAAAATTATGTTTTATTTCCCTGCATTCTTTTGAGAAAAGCACTATATACTCGTATGCCTCGGCGGAAATGGCAATTGCCGGTCTCGTATTAGTGAAGTTACTCGACCTGCAATTGCCAATTTTCCGGCCTTTGCAATAATGTTCTATTATTTTCTCTCACAATGGATTTAGCCCTAATCAGTTTTTGAATGTATAAATTCACATTTTGAGATCTGGGCCCTGATCCCTGATGTATGTTTAGTTAAAACCTGTGTTACAGGTCACCAGGTCCCACTTAGTGGCATCATGCGAATTAACAGGCAGGTACCATGTATTTCCACTAAAAAGTTAAAACAAAAAATAAATCAATCAAAAGGAAAATAAAAGTAACAACAAAAGCAGTCAGAACGTGTGTGGTGAATTGTGGTAAATTTTTAAGTGAACTAGTGACGAATGAAAGTGATCTAACTTGAAAAACACAATTTTTTGGGAATGAGCAATGAGTAAAGTCAACACAATACTTTTTTGTACTAAAGTGACCGTTGGTTTTCACCACACGGTTTTAGAGTAGGCTTTATAGCAAAATCAGAAATTTTGAATTAGGTCAATATCATTTTAAGGGTGGAGTAGTCTACTTTGCCTGTCAAAAGAAAGCGCAATGCTCTTCCATTGACAATGTTTAATTTAGCGTTATCGGCACAGGACATCAAAAGAAATCTAGAAAAATCCCTAACTTTACTGTATTGAGCTGTAAAGAGGTTACTAAAACCGTTAGCCGGGAATTGAAAGATTTTCTTTCATGATTAAGTAAATTTCTTCTTAGATTGTGTGAAAAGTAGCACGCTCGGTTTTTATACAGGTGGAGGGACATGCGTTATCTAGTTAGTTTTATGTCTGTGGCAAGAAACGATGAATATTTATGAGGTAACTGTCCAACTACCCTCTGAACGCGAAGTTTTACAATAAGCTTTTCTTAGCAAGATCAATCTTGTTATGATCATAACAATTTCCAGATGCTCGAGAAAACACAGATTCAAGACGTTTTCGACTAAATATGGATCTGTTAACAATAGCAAAAAGGTCAAAGGATTTCCTCTGGCCTTTGATTTAACAGAAATTTTGCTATGACGAGTCTGTTCCTCTCCTCGTATTGCCTGGCTTGAAATCAAGCCAGGCAATGAAAAAAATAATTGAAAAAAATATTATTTTTAACTCATTAGTTCTTTTGTTCGTTAAAAGTTTATTTTCGACGACTATTCGCCGAATGCCGAATAATACTAGCTATTATTCGGTATTCGACGAATATAAAAAAATGACGAGTAATGCCGAATACCGAATAATAGCGAGTATTCGCGGCAACTCTAGTATATATGTCATACACCCTGTAGGGTTCATCAATCATTTCACAATTAAATAAAACATATGTTAGCCAATTGTAGGTTCGGTCACAGAACAATACTATTGATACTATGTATCAGCAATCCAGCAGGCTGATGACCCATCAGCCATCACTCATTTTACAGTTAAAGAGAACACATGTTACCCATACAAATGTGGGGTCAATCACCCTTTCATTCAACTGGAGATCCCGGGTCAACTCCACATGTGGTAAGAGGCGTTACCGGTCGAGATAACTGGTAATTGTATGAGCGGTATTAATATATCATTGGGTCCGCATTCCTCAGAGGTGAATAGTATGGCCAAATATATCAGGTGTGTATCGGAATCCGAGACTGTTGTTATTAGATAAGCACAAATCCAGACTCTGGGTTTCTAGGTACTGAGAAATTCCTACGCTGAAATAATGTCCCAGTAGCAGTTGTTAAAAAAAAAGCCCAACTGCATAAGAAGCGAGCTAAAAAGACGGAAACAAGAAGAAAATCATGCTGTGCAGTCGGAGGATACATGTTCTGGCTGACTAAAACCAGATGTATCCTCCGACAATACAGTATGATTTTCTTCTTGTTTACGTCTTTTTAGTTCAGTTCTTAAGCGGTCGGATATTTTGATTTTTTAGTTAGATAGGTACTTACCTATTTCTTTTTTTTTCTCAACATTATTTTTTAATTAGAGATCTTTAAACATTATAAGTGTTATAATTTTATGAAAACATTTTTTGGTTACCCACACGATGGGTATGGATGAAAAAAAATTGGGGCCCCACAATATGGCGCCCAAAAGCCACCATTTTATATTTTACTATTTTAATGTAGCCAGTGACACTCGCAAGGTTAAGACTAATCGATTGACGTAAGAATCATCAAAATCGGCTAACGCGTTTGGTCTCTGGAACGCCACATAGGAACAAACATAATACATAAACAGATAAACACATTACCCACCTTCGGCATTCGGGTAAAAAGGCCAAAAATATCTGCACAATATTTGCAAACTCACTTCGCACGGTTAAGCACTCAATCAGCCTGTCATTGATCTATCATTTACTGCTACATGCCCAATGAACCGGAGTGCCCTACATTCATCATCACGACTATGACCTCAGAGGAGTGACTATCCTCTGTACATCCGTCTCTTTTATCCTTACACATCACATCCTGTGGGTTAAAAAGAGTACTAGATACTTTTGTCCGCTCTAGACAAATTTTCGGATGTAGACATTTGGTCACCAGGCATACAGAAGATTTAATAGTTGCTCCGGTAATAGGAAATCATTTCTATGGCCCTAACTTTCAAGTTGTAAGTAGAGGAGAGAGAATTCGAGCAAATGCAAGCCTTATAGACATTGGAATAGGGATGTTTTCTGAGTAGAAAAATTATAATTCTATATAGTCCGTCAGTAAGATTATCAAATAATATTGGACCCGTATTTTTTGTTTTATCATATAAGTAAAAAAACTTTTTTGCAAAAAAATACTACCGACTTCCAAATACAAAAACTACAAAGTGAAAAATTACTTTAATTTTTGAAGTCGGTATCTTTCGTAGGTGCCAATTTTTTGCGTTATGGACACCGACTTCAAAAATTAAAGTTATTTTTCACTTTGTAGTTTTTGTATTTGGAAGTCGGTAGTATTTTTTTGCAAAAATGTTTTTTTTATTTTCACTTTTAGTTGTGCCTACCTAATAAGCAAGTTAGTAAGGTAACTATAACGCCGAAATAGATTTCATAAAACTTGAACTTAACCGCTGAAATGAGAGATCTGCGTACCCCTTAAGAGCGTACTGGCGTGATGTTATGTTATGAAATGGTATAAACAATAAACAGAGATGCGATTGCAGCAATCCCGAGAGATTTGCCGTTATTTATTGAAGAGATCTGTTGTATATCTCCAAAGTTCTTCATCAGATCTCCACCAAATTAAAATGGGACCAATTTCGGAACATACTTTATCAAACAAAAAAGAATTTTCAAAATCGGCCCACAATTGACGGAGATATCGGTGAACACATACAAAAAAAAAAAAAAAAAAACTTGATGTCGAACATAGAACCTCCTCCTTTTTGGGAAGTCGGTTAAAAACTGACAAAGATAAAGCGCATCAAATTTCAGGAGTGGGAGCTTGTGATGTCACTTTGTCAGTATAAAGTGTAGCACACCGTGACGTCACACGGTATTTCAACGCACTGTATCGTCGTAAATAAAATACCTTTTTACAAAAAAATACTACCGACTTCCAACAAAAACACTACAAAGTGAAAAATTACTTTCTTTTTCGAAGTCGGTGTCTTTAGTAGGTACCATTTTTTTTTTTAATTTGGACACCGAAAAAGAAAGTTATGTTTCACTTTGTAGTGTTTTTGTTGGAAGTCGTTAGTATTTTTTTGTAAAAAAGTATTTTAATTTTTCACTTTTTAGTTGTACCTATTAGGCCTCGGTCTCGAATTCTGCGGGCAGCGGGGCGGCGGCGGCAGCGGAGCGGGAGCGGCAGGATCTTATGCGTATCGTCAAATGGACCGGGTCTCGAAAACAGCGGCGCGGGAGCGGCGCGGCGGGAGCTCTCCCGCGCCGCCGCCGCTGCCGCTCCGCCGCCCGCAAAATTCGAGACCGAGGCCTTAGGCAACTTGTCTTTAGTAAGGTACTTATAACGCCAGAATAGATTACCCGAATACCATGAAACTTGAACATAACCGATGAAATGAGAGTGTACCAGGGTGAACTGTACACATCTGCGTACCCCTATAGAGAGTACTGGCGTGATGTTATGTTATGAAATAGTATAAACAATAAACAGACATGCGATTGTAGCAATCCCGAGAGTTTTCCCTTATTTATTGAAGAGTTCTGTTGTGTATCTCCGAAGTTTCTCATCAGATCTTCACCAAATTAAAATGGGACCAATTTCGGAACATACTCTACCAAATAAAATTTATTTTCCTTTTTTCCTATAGGTGAAAAGAAAAACAAACTTGAAGTCGAACATAGAACCTCCTCCTTTTTGGAAAGTCGGTTAAAAATGATTTGGTTGTCTTTGGAGTGATTCGCCCTATCCTCACGTACTAATATAAAACTGTATCACGAGCGGATAAGGCTGTTTTGAATACTTCCACAAAGTAATAAATTGACAGTACTGTAAGCCAATACCCAATGTGTATAAGGTTCACATTATAAGTACTAGAGTTATCACACAATGACGTCACCTCTCAGTACATTGACTCGTATTTTTTTCCACGGTGAAGTAACATGTATTTCCTTACATGTAAGTCGGAATGTAATCTATCTCGAGTTTGTTATGAACCAGTCTAGACTCTAGAATCTATAAATTGTTAACAGTATTACGGATTTATGGGACAATGCCAAGGTTCTTGCAATTTTTATCTTGTCTAGTCTGATGTCATACGGTAGGATCGTCTATTATATTTACAAATGATGTAATATCCTTATTGGTTGTGTTATATCTGGGTGTTTTGTCGTTATCCTTTTGAGATTAGGGGTTTGACGGGTGGCGTTTTAGTCTGCTACCATTTACACGAAGAATTAAGTCATACAAGAATAAAACTTGTTGCGCTGACCAACTAACATGGGACAGGGCCAAGCAGACGATGAAGCCAATATATCTGTTTTTTCCTAGTTAAATGCTTATGCATACTGCGTTTATGCGCTACCACGGGGGAATAACGCAGTTATGTGGGACTCCAACCCACTAAAACTCTACGCTGTCCTCCGGTGCCGCTTATGGCGGGAACACGGGCACGCGTTAGCACTCATCCGCGAACACGCCGCGGCTGACCGTCACCGAATCCTCCTCTAGAGAGTACCTCCCATTACCGGCGCATCAGACCACATTGCACGCCGTGATGACCCCGTGTATCCCCCTGTGTCGTGTCAGGTCAATGGCCCCGCTACCTATCACTTTTCGACCGCAGAGGATAGGGAGAGTCCGCGTCTGCCATTAGACGGTAGCAACCCCGTCCAGGCCACGGAAGGTAGAGAGAATGGCGCACCGCAATACATTCCTCGCCCGCCGCGTCCTCTAACCCTCAGCCACGATGCCTCCCATACGAAATCGCGGCCCGCTTTATTTGAGACCGCAACCTACAAAATCCTATCTTGTTCTCCTGGATAAAGTAGTGAGGGCAGGGGGGCAAATTTTTTGTCAGAAATGCGCTAACTCCAACCGTTTCTGAGATATGAGGGTTTTATAATTTTTATTGGTCGTAATTTTTTTGCCTTTTATCGGTCTCTCTGAGCTGTGTCTGTGACAATGGTGATCAATGTGGACCTTATGCTAATGAGAATAAGGGTCACTTTTGCTTGTCAAAGAAAAGCGACCTTATTTCAATGTGAATAAGGGTATTTTGTTTTGTTTTTTAGAGTTTTATTAATCGTAAATAAATGCGGGTTTGGCTCGCTACGTTTTTTGTTTTTTAGTTTTATTAATCGTAAATAAATGCGGGTTTGGCTCGCTACGTTTTCGAGTTTATAACGTTTTTAATTTTTTGACGCATTTTCCAGGACTGGATCTAGAATAAATGCTATGCAATAGCTTTACCGCGGCAGTCCCCGAGTGCCACACGACTTTTTTTCTTATTGCCTTCGTTTGACCACTATTTTGTTTGATGTTAGGCGATGATGTGGTCGACGATGAAGAACGCTTGCCTAGAAGTAACCTATTCACTTTTGATTCAAAGACCCCTAGGTTGTAGCTATCAGGAAACAAAGCCTCCGACAGAAAATTTTACTCCTAAACGAACAATGAAAGTTTTCGCATAACACTTTGTGCGTATCGGTGGGATGTCCACCATGTACCGATGGCGCATTGCTGTACGGCTTGTAGTCCGATGATGGAAAGGGCTAGGCGGAATCAAATTGTGCAGTTCCATCGCACACTCCCCGAAATGTATTCGATAAAAAACCGACAGGCTTGCAACTCGGCGTCGATGTGAGCTTTGAGTCGGCCGTCACTAGTAACAAATGAGGTAAGTCCTCACAGACTGGCACGTGTGAATAACACATTAGATTTTCTCTCATTATTACAATCACGAAAGTTTTCCAGCGTGGGTGGTCTAATTGACTATATTTATCTCAGTTTCGTATGTAATTACATACTTACATTTCTGTTGAAGTGTTTAATTAATTCTGTACTTGTGCCTTTGAAGGCAGTGTTATTGCTTGTAATATGAGTAAAATTACTCTCTAACTAATTATATATTCATGATATTCTTGGAAGATTTCGCGGCATACAAAACACTAGGCCTTGTGTAGCGTTACGTATAGGGATGATTATCTAAGAATGGGTATGAACTGGTATGTATGTAGAGGCATCGGTGCGTTCGATCGAAGATCCTGTCCTGCATAGTGTTTATAGAATTTTATAATAAGCTTCCAAGCCACGTACAAGATCTAAGCCTTAATAAATTCAAATCATTCATTAAACCTAAATTGAGGCCATCAGCGCAAAAGTAGCCTAAGCTTGAGATAGGCAGTATGAAAATAGTGGGGTTTGTATATTCATGAATTTTAAATTATATTATTTATTTTTTATTTTTTGTGATTTTAGTTCCGGAGGATATTTTATTCCATTAGTGTGTTACTTTCTGTGGGATGAAGTAATTTATTTTGGAATATATTCACATTTTTGGATTATTTGTGTGGCTTAGGCCACTTTTGAATTTAGAGTACTGTAATATTTCCACTACTAATAGGCAAGGTTAGGCCATTAATAAAACAAATATTTACTAAAAATTAACTTTTTTATTTCAAAAGTACAGAAAATTGGAAATTATTATTTTAATAAAGTAAATAGAACTTATACTAGTCATCAATTAGGTCATTGTTGAAAATCATATCATTTTCTGCTACTGAAGTCTTTAACTCCTTGTAAAAACTGTGATGTACAGGTGGTATAAAATTTAACAACTCCAGTAAATCTTTCTTTTTATTATCACTGATGGCGTGACCCTCAGGATATAAAATATTTAGTTTTTCAATCATAATTGAATTGCGTTTCTTTATATCAACCTCTTGAAAGAGTACATCAGGGTTATTGGAGTACTTAAAAAAAAACTTAAATGGATGTATTTCATGAAACAATAGCCATTGCATTTTTAGCCACTCCACTTTTCCCTTATCTACTGAAATTTTCCTGTTAGTTATGTTTCTTTCTAGTAACTGACTTGAAAAAAATAGGTCTTTGGTCATAGAAATTATTTTGAATGGCCTGACTTTCCTGGCAGCTAAAATCACTTGGTTCCAATCTTGAGGTACAAAAATATTTTTAAAAAATCGTTTTTGTTTTTCCACTAGGCCAAAATCTTGATCGCAAGTCATGTACGAATGTCCACTTACAAGAAACTTATGATCAATTTTCTTTGTAGCAAAATCGGGATTGGAAACAATATATTGGCAGATAAGAGCCATCTTAATGTTTCGATTTTGGCCACCACATTGGTCAGAGTACTCTCTCTCTCTATTTCTTTATATTCCGAGCCCATCTCTCACTGTTTCTTAATCTCTTCTTTGGTTTCCTTGCAGTTCCGTCTTCTTGTATTTCTGAACTTCCAGCCACAGCCAGTCCCTCTTGTAAAATATCTTCCAAATCTGATGAAGAATGCTGTTCTGACGGACAATATTCAGACCCTGAATCTTCATAATCAGAACCGAAAAGCGCTGAAACATATCATTATATTTTTAAGTAAAACGTTTAACACCAAAACAATCACGATAATCCTTAATTTGCTGTACTTACATCGCATATTATCTTCTACAACATCTTCATCAGCCATGGTTAATGGTTTTCAATAGTTATATCGACGGAAAAAGAACAATTAAACAATAAATAATAAGTTTGCAGAAACTTGTCAACAAAGTTTTAGCTGCGTCAAGAAAAAAATGAGCCGTTTCATTGACAGCAGCTGTCAGCCTATCCCGCCAAAAATATGTGTTACCAGTATACAAAAGTGGCCTAAGCGGTTTAGGCTACTTTTGCATTATTATCAGAGACAAATAATGCATTGCAAAAAGAACTTTGGCAACGCCATCTGTTGACGTTAGGTCAAACAAGAGATAGGCCACGTTTGTATTACATTTTAGCATGTTTTAAATAATTTGTAGTAGATAAGCCACGTTTTGAAAAATGTAGGGTTAGGCCGCTTTTGCGCTGACAGCCTCAATTGTGCCCGAAAGCATTTTATACCGTTAAAGATTGCCTTGAGGACAAAAAGGCTTGGGATTGAGCTGCTACAATTTTATTTTATTTTTTTCATCTTGTATGGTGTTTTTTTTTTGTCTTGCAATGACAAGAATATTTAATTTTTAAAATATTATATTATTTTATTTTAATAATTGTGAATGTGAAGAATACCTAACTGAGAAAAATTAAAAAAAAAATTACCACATCGATCTTTTTTTTTTAAGTTTTTAATCATGGTCTGGCAGTTTGACTAATTTATGCGGCCTACCCGAATGACCTTTCTTTGGTATTGTTCGTCGAATCGTTGAGCTCCTTAAATTCTGAGTTGAGCTGCATGGTTATTGACAAATGCGTGCACTGACTAGACAGGTCCACTCAATCTGTATGATTCTTTCCACAAAAGACCATTTCAGACCTCAATCTACATGGCCTTCACATGATCTAACTAAGAATTTGTCTGGACTTTAAAAGAGACTGTGCCCTCTGAGTTTGTTTCGGCCTTTCTTCTCAGAGTAGTCAGATAAGAATCGCCGACCTCATCTAGTTTTAAAATATTATCGACATGTAAAAGTGTACAAACCAACTAACAGAAATAAAATCATTTAAATAAAGACTCAAATATTTTGTAAATCGTGGTATCTGCAAGCCCTCACCTGCCTTTTTCAGACAGTGTTTCTAAAACTGTGTCTTTTTTGCTTTCAGGTACTTTATTCTGCATAATTAGCTGAAGATAATCACTGACACGGATGTTAAACAAGGTTGGAATCCTGACGTATCATTGCCATGGTAAAATCAGCCCATAACGAAGATTGAGCCTAGCCCTCATTGCTGTAACACAGGCTTCTCTTCTCTGTGATAGGGAGACGCCCATAACCCACCACACGAATCTAATGTGTATTGGTGGATGTCACATAATTATCTTGAAATTTTAGTTTCTAAGAAAATGCCAATTTCTATACGATGTTTTTAGGGTTTCGTACCTAAAAAGATAAAAAAGGAACCCTTATAAGATCACTCTCTTGTCCGTGTGTCACCACGGATTTTCTCAGGAACGGGTGGACCTAGGAAGTTGAAATTTATACCAGATACTGAAGTCTATAATCTATATAAGGTGTATAAAAATCAAGGTCCTGAGTCAACACGATAAAAAGATATGAGCAAATTTAGATTTTCGCGAAAACTTGTAAGTACCAAAATTTACCTTAATTTTCAACTTTTTTTATTTTCCATATTTTCCCTTTACTTGTGCTGTGACCTTGCTTTTAACAAAAATTTACAATTCACGGTCAACCGGAAGTACCCTATAGGATCGAAAAACTATATGGTAGTTCCCGTTGACCTAGAATCACGAAATTTGGCAAATATGGTCTTACAGCAAAAATTAAGGGAAAAAAAAATGCTGAAAATTAAGGTATATCTTGGAACTTACAAGTATTTGTGTAGGTAAATCTAAATTTGCCCATTTCTTTAAAACTTAGCCACCAATAAAAATGTTACCTATTTTATTATGGCGGTATAATTTGTAGGTACGGAACCCTGGCGCACGAGTCCAACTCGCACTTGACCGGTTTTTTTTTCTCTTTCCTTCGCCGTTTTGTTTTAAAAAGTTTAATCTAGAAGCCATAATACCCGAAAATAAAGCCAACAATACCTTTGCTTTTAGCTTTTTCCTCTAACGTAATTTACGTAACTTTAGTAGGCAACAGGAAAAATATTATTACATTGGTCTCGCAATTTGGATTAGCAATAGCCGAACACAATCGAGCTATTACTGCTAAAAGCTAAGGTATTTGAACACAATAAGTTATTGTGAGTCTCAAACCTTGAAGGTGTGTTTGAAGAATTTATGTCTTCGTATTTTGTTGATTCATGATTATCGTGTATGTCGTCATCATAAGTACATACATAAATGCACGCCTTTTGTCCTTGGGTGTAGGTAGAAACTACAGAACGCCACCTGCTGCGCTTGGATCCCTACATGTTTCTTTAGCTTCGTTTTTGTTCGGAAACTTCTGGTCAAAGTGTCAAACACGCACATTGGTTATGGTGTCATCGTGTATCTGTTCTTTACTTTTAGGATAGCCACTTTGGACGATAAAATAGACAGTACGTTCCTGAAGTACAATGTGGATGTGGAGTTTCTTGCCCGTTCCGTGGAGTTTCTTGTTCGTTCTTGTGGAGTTTCTTGTCCTTCTTCTCCAGAACAAGCTAGTTTTCCGGATAGACTTTACTGTTCTTTACTTTTAGGATAGCCACTTTGGACGATAAAATAGACAGTACGTTCCTGAAGTACAATGTGGATGTGGAGTTTCTTGCCCGTTCCGTGGAGTTTCTTGCCCGTTCTGTGGAGTTTCTTGTTCGTTCTTGTGGAGTTTCTTGTCCTTCTTCTCCATAACAAGCTAGTTTACCGAATAGACGGTAGACTTTTAAATTTAAATGTTTGACGTTCAAAAGTGCCGCGTTTTGATTTGATTTTGACAATGAGTCGGCCATATTAGCCGAATTCCTTAGACATTTTATACCAGTCGAACTTTCTGTGACGCAGATACAAATACTGATAACTTCTTAAGAATAATGATCCTCGCGAACTTTAACTTTGAAGGCCAATCGATTGGTTGCTATCTTGATTTCCTGGGGGAGCGCATGCCACAGAGAAATGGACTGAACGAATAAAGAACAGTGAACGAAGACAATGCGGTGAGCAGGAGATTGAAGAAGACGGTTATGTGAAAAGCGAAGATTTTTATTGAAGGTAGTTGGCGCAAATGTATTGAAAGTGAGGGCCAGATAACTAGGAGAATTAAAAGAGTCAAGAAATGAGAACAAGGTAGTTAGTTGCTCTCTGCGCTGGCGTATGATGGGGCAACCACTTTAGTAGCAATCTATACAGCGATATGAACATATTTAAGAAAATAAACACACACAAACAAGGACACAAAGAAGGAAAATACGTATTAAAAACTTGAAACCCTTGGCCTTGATATTTAGATGACAGATTTCCCCAAATAGAAATGACCTTTTTCACTGAAAACAGGTTAAGGCAAATATTTTCGTAGGTAATGGGTTTCTGTAAGATCCTGTCCAAATAACTCTGACCCTTTCTAGAGAAAAAACAGGTTATCTTACCCGTGTAATTTAAGAGAGGATAGGTTTATACCTAGGCCCCTTCAAAAATCTTCTTTGATCTTAACACTTCTTTAAAAACAAGCTGATGCATAATTAAGGCACCATATTCGTAAGTGGGGCCCTTTTTTAATTTGGCCAAAAACACTGACCCTTTCCAATTAAAAAACGGGTCAACCGTGTAAAATATATAACTTAGAAGTGAGCTATTCCAATGTAAAAACAGGTTGCCCGTGAAATTTTGATAATTTTGGTGGGTAGGATCCTCAAAAACATCTTTTGATCAGGACCTTTACTTACGAATTTAGACTTAAATACGCACGAGATAAGGTGTTTACGTAATCTCTCCCTGACCTTTTGCTTAAGGAGGCTGGTGCTTATTATTAAGGACTATCCGATACCCTGTTATATTTAGATTTAATCTTGGTGATATTGGTGACGTCTTCGTTGTCTGAAAGGTATATATTCCAAAAGGGTGTCTTGATATACCTACTGAATACCCGTATTTTTAAAGAACGTTCGTATTGTTAATTCAGTCTATACCTGTCCAAAACCTGTTAAAAGCCTCTAAAGCCATAACCACCATACCATTGGCTCTGAGACGTGGTTGCTTACAATGAGCCTCATCAGAAAGCTAACAGTCACCCAAAGGGCAATGGAGAGGGCTATGCTCGGACTTTCCTTGCGTGATCGAAAGAGAAATGTAGAGATCCGCAAGAGAACCACGGTTACCGACATAGCCCGAAGAATTGCCAAACTTAAGTGGGAGTGGGCAGGGCACATTGCTGATGGGGCAGAAAGGTTCAGGAGTGGCGACCGCGAATCGGAAGACGTTGCGTTTTGAAGGCCTCCCACCAGATAGACCGATGACCTGGTGAAGGTTGCGGGGATCTGCTGGATGCGGGACGCACGGGACCGATTAATGTGGCGACGCTTGGGAGAGGCCCATGTCCAGCAGTGGACGTCTTTCGGCTGATACGATGATGATGATAAAAGACCTAAAATCTGACACCAGTCTCTTGTGTTACCCAGTTACTGGGTTGTGGAGGTCAGATACGCAGTCGCTACATGTAAAATACTGGTACACATAGTTGGGAAAGGCCTAGGCATATTGATGAAAACAAACGTGGTTTTGAGTTGTTGACGCAGTTACAAATTTTTGTTAACAGAACAAATAGTACCGTAGTACCAAGGCTACAAAGTCACGGTTTCCCACGATGACTCCGCAAGAAAACAAGAACTCGTGTTAGTCGTTCCCACAGAACATGGAATTGCTGCGACTAGGTACGCTACCCATCCATTCTTCACACTTCACACTATATAATATTATAAAGGCAAAAGTTTTTGAGTGTGTGTGCGTGTGTGTGTTTGTATGTTTGTTACTTCTTCACGCTCAAACGGCTGGACGGATCTGAATGAAATTCGGCACAAAGATAGATTGCAGTCTGGAATAGCTCATAGGATACTTTTTATACATCATCAGTCATTCACGCCGGCGAAGCTGCTGGCAGAAGCTAGTAATGTTATAAATACGAAAGAGACTACCTGTTAACTTTTCACGTTGTAACGGCTGACCAGATTATTTAATTATTTTACCATTATTCATTGAATTCTATGAATGGAGCACTTGATTTTTATATACCCCAAACCAGATACAACCTAAGCGTGTCAGTGAGTGTCACCGTTTCTTTCGTTTCTCACTTTAATAGGGTAGTTGACAAAAAATATCTAATTTAGGCCGTCAGTTAGGTAACCTAAAAATATTGGACACGTATTTTTTCTTTTGCCACGTCAACAAAAAAATACGACGATACAGTTCGTTGAACTATCGTGTGACGTCACGGTGTGCTACACTTTATACTGACAAAGTGACGTCACAAGCCCTCACTCCTGAACTATGATGCGCTTTTCTTTGTAATTTTTTATTTATTTAATAAGGCAAAAAATACGGGTCCTATATTATTTGATAATCTGACTGATGGACTAAATAGAATTAGGTATCATTTTTCTACCCAGGAAAACATCTCTATTGCGTTAATTCTGTTACGCCTTATATAAAGCTTTAAAAATCTCTAACAGTGACCACAGTGACGACTCGATGCTCTATGGTCGATCCTGATTTAGACCAGTTTCACGAAATACAAAGTTATACAAACACGTCAGCCATCAGTCTATAACGATTCCCTGTAGTGAATGCCAGTACTCCGAATGAACGTAAACATGAGATTTTGAAGATCGGATGCAAACATCCGTGATGGGAACAGTGACCCTGACTATGCGGATGCTCTGGAGTTAACATAACAGTGTTATCTATCTTCATAATCTAAATTAATACTTTATAGAGGTATTCATTATTTTTCTCAAACACGCATGGCAATATTGTTATTTATTTTCGAAAACAGAACACGCGAAGTATCGAATTGACGGACAAAGAAAATCAACTCCATTGCAGGAGCGTTTTTTGAATTTGGAACATTACAACGCTCCAGCAATGTTGTTGTAACTTTTAATAAATTAAATGTATAATATAAACATTATGTTTTATTTCCCTGCATTCTTTTGAGTAAAGCACTATATATGCCTCGGCGGAAATGGCAATTGCCTGTCTCGTATTAGTGAAGGCCGTACTCGACCTGCAATTGTCTATTTCCCGGCCATAAACTCTTTCATCGAATATTTTTTTATTTAACTACATAGAAAAACATCTAATTGACACAGCACAGCACACACTACGAAAATAAAATAAGAAAGTGACAATCTTTTAAAAGACGAGGCGTTATATATAAGTCAGGACTCCAGACGACTCATTTAACTTCCCCGGCTAATTAAGTACTTTTTTTTTTGCTTCAAAAGTCAAGATTCAACCCGTTCAACATGGTACAAATAAATACCTACGAACCTTAAAGGTCAAGTCAACATTTCTCAAGAAACTGAGTTACAGTATCAACATTTACTATCCCAGTTTCATCACGGATACTCGAAGACATCGCACTAGATAAATAAAGGAAAGTTTTGATTCTACAACTGATCTCGATTCAGTTCATCCATAGGCAATTGTAGAACAACAGACGGTGTTATTACAACCTGGTACGATTCTTCGGAACTGACAGGATTTTTTATCAGCTAAGGCTCAAAACATATGAACGAAAAAACGCCGTCGAAACGTCGTAGTGGCGGATTTTCACCGACAGTTTTTTTTTTGTAACGTCCCCGCCCGTCTCATCATCATCATATCAGCCGAAAGACGTCCACTGCTGGACATAGGCCTCTACCAAGCGTCGCCACATTCACCGGTCCCGTGCGTCCCGCAACCAGCGGATCCCCGCAACCTTCACCAGGTCATCGTTCCACCTGGTGGGAGGCCTTCCAACGCAACGTCTTCCGGTTCGCGGTCGCCACTCCAGAACCTTTCTGCCCCATCGGCCATCCGTTCTGCGAGCAATGTGCCCTGCCCACTGCCACTTAAGTTTGGCAATTGTTCGGGCTATGTCGGTAACCCTGGTTCTCTTACGGATCTCTACATTTCTGAATCGATCTCGCAAGGAAACGCCGAGCATAGCCCTCTCCATAATCCGCCCGACTATTCCCAACCAATTCAAGTCTTGAAAGCCAGACTCAAGAGTGGCGACCATCAGAAAAGTGACGAGGCAAGCTCAACGGAATAAAACGATTCAACTGTCTCGGAATGCCTCTTTCGGAAATGTTTACTTCTGCAGCTTGGGAAAATCGTGGCTGAATTTTCTGGGCATATGCACTCCGTCATTTTAGGTCAAGGGTTCTGGGACTGCCGTTGTCATTCTCTTATATCCCCCATAAATTAGATTGCCCATACACAGGTCCCTTATGAGGTATCGTGTCTGCGATTTCAATATTATCCAAAAATAGGATTTATTTTTTGTGTTTTTGGGCATTCTCCTTTGGGGTCGGCGCAATATATCTACTTCTTCCATCTTTTCAGCCGAAAGACGTCTACTGCTGGATGTAGGCATCACCCAAACGTCGCCACGTCTTCTTCTTCCATACTTCTCAATTGGTCGCCTCAATAGTCAGCCCCTTTTTGGGCCATATCTATACGAAGTGTTCAAAGGCTCTAGACAGACCGAATGGATTTGATTGGGCTGCGCAGTCGGTTAGCAGTTTCGATACAGTTGTTCAGATGTATTATGTATGTCAACTGCACATAAACTGCATTCAAACTGCAAATTTGCAATTGGAGTGCAGTTGAAATACAGTCTGTCTGTCTAGGGCCTAAAAGTGCCACACATCTTCGCGAGAAAAACGCATACGGGCTTTGCCTAATTCCGCTGCGTTTTCTCCTTCCCATCCGTCCGTAACCTAAAGGAAAATAAACAAATAAATACGTAGTCTCTTAATAGAATTCCATGAAACATGATTCCTGTTCCTTCTACCGTTTATTACGTCGTTCTGGATGTACAGGATGTCAAACTGTGACGGTTCGTGGTTTATTTAAATACCTTTGTTTACTCTGTTACTGGAATTTTACGTTTTATTGGTTGCGTGTGTGGAGGTATTATGAAGTCTTGCAGCGTCCGGACGTCCTCCTTAATCAAATTTTAAGAAGTGGTTAGTAAACTTGTTATTTGGGTGGTACTCATGTGTATGAACGAAGAAAAAACTCTTTTGTATCAGGTTATACAATATAATTATGGGGATGACAAATGAACGTTTAGTCCTGTGGTCAGACCATACAAATAAAAGGCGTTAACGATGGTAGAAAGGCATTCCATACGAAACGTTTGTAACTTGGCTAAGGGGGCAGCCCGCCTAGCCAAGTTACAAACGGTTCGTGTCATTCCCTACATTGATTCATTTTCTACTATAGCGTTATCGATAGTAATTGTCTACTTGGCTACAGGTGCAGGTTAGATATTGGTTAAACGCGAGGTGGTAATCCTACCTCTTTAGATGGTCACAAGCGGGACTATCAGTTCTCTTTGGATTCAGTAAAGTATTATTAGATTATCATCGGGAAATTCTCTGTGCAGCCTAAAGTCAGTGATTTGTACATCACTTGGTGGCAATATGCTCCTATAACATGGAACTAAGATGGTGTTATTATTACTGTACACTTCTGTCTGACCTTATGGGAAATACAGACGTGGTCTTATGTTTTCTTGCACAATCTATTTGATTGTATCTTAGTAAGATCCCTAATTGCCGTGCGTTCAAGCGTTTTCGCATGCCTATTATTGGAATCAAATATAAAAGCTCACAATATTAGGACCCATTATTATTAATGATAATCTTTATCCGTGGTGCTAGGCAACTGGTCTTATCCTAGTTGTAAACGACCCTTTGTGACTATTGGTCTTGTTTGTTCTGTCTCCTGCTTGATATGGAGGGAAGTGGAAATTATGTTTTTGTTTTCCTACTCCTCCTTTTTTATTTTCTGAATAGCTTCTGCCAGCGGCTTCGCCCGCATGAAAGTCGAAAATCATCCCGAGGGAATATTATTCCGGGTATTCAAAGTATCCCATGTGGTATCCCTGACTATAATCTATCTCTGTGCCAATTTTCATCCAGATCCGTCCAGCAGTTTGAGCTGGATGAAGTAACAAACATCCGTACACTTCAACGTAAGGTTCAGTTGAAAACCAGCGTCAGGCAACTCCCATTTGTCTGGCATTTTGCTGAACTGGACCTTTTTGGCGCAGCCGCGGGGCACACTATGTATGTAAATGTTGTAAAATTAAGTTTTATTTGTACCTACATTGTGTGTATCTGTGTGTGCCAAATAAACTAGTTTTCTTTCTTTCTTTCTTTTTCTTTCACAATCACAAACTTTCGCTTTTATAATATTAGTGTGATTAATTTCGTTGCGGGATCCAAGACAGTTCATTTATTCTCCGGGATTTGGTCGAGCTTCATTGCCTCGGCAATTTTTTGGTGTTTGCCACTGTTAATTCTGGTTTTTAGGAGTTGCAGTGGTTTGGGAATAGCGCGGATTCAAAAAAAAACTTTTTGCAAAAAAATACTACCGACTTCCAAATACAAAAACTACAAAGTGAAAAATAACTTAATTTTTTGAAGTCGGTGTCTTTCGTAGGTACCACTATTTTGCGTTATGGACACCGACTTCAAAAAATTAAGTTATTTTTCACTTTGTAGTTTTGTATTTGGAAGTCGGTAGTATTTTTTTGCAAAAAGATTTTTTATTTTTCATTTTTTAGTTGTACGTACCTAATAGGCAAGTTAGTAAGGGAACTATTTCGCCAGAATAGATTTCATGAAACTTGAACATAACCGGTGAAATGAGAGATCTGCTTACCCCTTAAGAGCGAACTGGCGTGATGTTATGTTATGAAATGTTATAAACAACAAACACACATGCGATTGCAGCAATCCCGAGAGATTTGCCGTTATTTATTGAAGAGTTCTGTTGTATATCTCCGAAGTTCTTCATCAGATCTTCACCAAATTAAAATGGGACCAATTTCGGAACATACTTTTTCAAACAAGAAAAGAATTTTCAAAATTGGTCCACAATTGACAGAGTAATCAGAAACATACAAAAAAAAAAAAAAAAAAAAAAAACGTGAAGTCGAACATAGAACCTCCTCCTTATTGGGAAGTCGGTTAAAAATTAAGATCACTAAGTAACTGTAGCAGTCTGGTGTCTAAATTAATGACCATTATTGGCATTGTTTGCCAACAATTTTGCTGGACGTACAACCTAACTGTTTCGTCTATATATTTTCCCGATGACTTATATGTATGTATTTTTTTACCATAATGGATATATACAGCAACCTCACAATGGTCGCTTCTTTTAACATATACTTACAATTTTAAAATGAATGTGCCATACTTATGTGTTTTACGATTTTATATTATGTTTATTTTGTTCAGTTTTGTATTTCTTTGGTTTTTTTTTTCCTTCTGAAACATGTGATTTTTGCTGTTGTGGGTGCTGAATAAATACTTTTCTTTTCATATAGGTATCCAATTATTTAAAATAAGACGCAAGTCTAAATTAAATGTAGCCCAATTTAGATTTCGCAATTGCCCAATATAAAAAAAAAAACTATTAACAGTGAATGATGGATGAAAAAAGTCTGAAGTGACATTACGTCCTATTTATTACACATCAAATAATATCTCCAAGATCTATTTTCGTATTTCCACGATATTTACTAACCTTTAAGTAAATGGCATTTCTAACTGAAGCGTGTATTCTATTCTCGTCTTTTCGATGCCATTTTAACAATCTGAAGGACATATCTACACGGATCTTATTAGTGATGTTCGTCAAAAAGGCCAAATGAGCAGTAGTCATAACCTGCGTGCGTGTAAATGACAAATTATAAATGATTTTCTTTCTGTAAGTTGGTTTGTACAAACACTTTTACATTTCGATCATATTTTTAAAACTAGATGAGTTCGGCGTTTCCTATCTGACTAATCTGAGATGAAAGGCCGAAACAAACTCAGAGGTCACAGTCTCTTTTAAAGTCCAGAAAAAATCTTGGTTAGATCATGTGAAGACCATGTAGACTGATGTCTGAAATGGTCTTTTGAGGAAAAAAAACAGCCAGATTGAGTGGACCTGTCCAGTAGTGCACGCATTTATCAATAACCGAGCAGCTCAACTCAGAATTTAAGGAAGTTTAAGTTGTATGACTAGATGTATGAACATAAATGAAGCTAAAGGAGTCCGTAAGGGGAGACGCTTCTCATTCTCCTCAGGGATGCGCCCTAATAGGCGTTGCACAGAGGGAGTTCTGGGGTTCCATGTGCTGATGGTGATCACCAAGGTGGTTTTAGTGAAGTAAACATACCACACACCCTGGTATTTTCACCAAAAGAACAGGTGCCTTTTGAAGGGATGCGTTGTTTACTAACCTTAAAATTGCATTTCTAGCTAAAGCGTATATTCTATTCTCGTTTCTTAAATGCCGTCTTAACAGTCTGGGTATTAAGAAACAATCGAACATGTCTATAATTACCAGTGCATTGTTCTTAGTGCTTTGTAATGCCTTTGTAACGCAATCAACAGTGTCTTTAGTGCCGTATAATCCGCGGTCAATTTCCGCTTAACTACCACTTAAATTAATAGGGTTGCCCCTGTCTTAACGACCACGCACACGCATGGCATCACTTCATATTGTGAATACAGTCACTTTCATGAGTCCTTACGGGCAGTCAGAAGCCCGAAAGTCTGACTGTCAGTCTTCGCAAGAAGTATCTTGTTCCCCAGTTACTGGGTTGTGGATGTTGGTTGAATGCCCATCTGACTTCCCCCATCTTGCTCCAAATAGAGTACTGGTGTTCAGCAGCATCTGGTCAAACTGAAATGTTGTGAATGAATGTTTAGATCAACAAAGTACAGTAGATTGTGGTGCAACTATGGCTTCATCCATTCTTGTATTTCGAAACTTCCCATCTATTACCATTAATCTGTTTTTTGGGCCATCCTGGTCCTGTTATTCCCAGCTATACCAGTGATATCTTCTCGACAACTTAGTTTAAGTCTGCCGCGCTGTCTCTTTTAAGCATAAGTCATTACATATTTGTAAAACACATCGTCCGCTTGTGTGCTTATCACTTGAGAATCAGTCATCCGATTTACGAGCTTCTTTGTGGTTTACTGGTTCTCCGAACTGGAATTATGGCAATATTTGATCACGATACTTTTAGGAAACTCATGCTCAGAACAAGTCACTCAGGTATTTATTACAAATTAATTGTGCCCGCGGCTTCGTTCTCGTCAACCTTAACTACTCACCCTACTTACCAATTTTGTATTGGTGATTGCCCAGAAATCAAAGCGTTCAAAGGCGTTACTAGAAAAATATCCTACATTTACTACCAATACATTATTACATAATAAAAATACCTTCAAAAGCCGGCTTCCTCGGCTTTTAAAGCGATAACCCTATTCAGTAACATGACCTTTCATAAAAATAAGTTTAATGCGCAAAATTAATTCTCGTTCGAGTGGATTTTACTTCGGCCTTCAACCAAGGTGAAGTTTTTTACCTAAACTAGAGTCGTGTGTTTACTCATAACATTTGTGTGTCTGGCTCGCTTTGTTGGGTTAAAGGTGGGTTATTTAAATCGGTTTTAGTAATGATTTTGATATTTTTGATACAACTTTTAAATGTTGCCGTCATTGAAAGTTTTTTTATATCTGGATGATATAATGGATGTGTCATTTGAATGAGTTGAGACAGTTTTGGTATTGTGACTTGAGAAATGTAATGTTTATTGAATAAGACAAACACTACGTGTGAATGTGCCATTCTAAAGTGACTTTGTTTACAGACATCTTTATTTACTTTGTCTCTATCTTAGGTACTCGTATATATTTATGACTATATTTTCCTTTGTATGCACCGCTATCGCCATCAACACTAAAGTAGTTTTCTGAAAAACACCATTTTATCTGGGTGATAATGATGGGTGTATCATCTGAATGAATTGAGACTGTTTTGGTATTGTTACTTGAGAAATATAATGTTTTCTGCAACTACGTGTGAATGCGCCATTCTAAAGTGTCTTTGTTTACAGAAATCGTCTTGTATCTTGTCTCTATCTTATGTAGGTATACCTATACAGATTTTTCCTTTGTATGCAGCGCCATTGAGTTTTCAAAACTTAGTAGTACTCGTTTACTCGTAAATTACACGCAATTATTCCCAGTCATAGACCTCCCATGCAAAATACGGAACCTACACACAAGCTACCATATAAAAAAGGTAGATACGGGTGCAAGAAAGGAGAGGGAAAAGACGTCTTGTTTGTCTAAACCCCGCAGGAAGTCGTTAGACCTATTCTCAGCAGGGACCACACACGATACGACATTAAAATGCAGATGTCATTGCCAAAATCGTTAAAGTTTTAATTGAGGTAACATTACTGAAAATTATTATTCTACATTTACACTATGAAGGAAAACATTGTTATGAACTTCGCGTGTCGATGATAAAATCTATAATGTTCTGGTTTGATGTCAGAATTCTGAATGTCATAAAATTTTGACCTTGAAGGCTTAAAATAGAACGATTGTAATTACAAGTAGAATAATAGGTTAGATTACTTCTTCACAATAGGGTTTTTCCGTTTTTTGTCACTTACGTAGACACTCGTCCGGTTCATTTGCGTAATATCCCAATGATTTTTTTTAATGTTGTTTTTATCTACGTCATTAGCTATCTTAACTTCTGTTCAAGAAAGGTTATAACCCAATGATTGATGCAGTAATAACAAGATGTAGATAGAATATTCTTTATTATGTGCACCATAAAAGGTATAGAATGAAGTAACCATTTATAGGTTTCTGCTGAATTGTGGGTGTACTATAAATGCGTGATCTTATGTAATGTTTATAGGTTGACACAATGGCTGGTCCCCTCTTGTTATCTATTTGCAAACTTGACAAATGCCTCAATTGATAAGCAGATCAGATTTAACAAGCGGGAAACCTAAGAAGTTCTAGATCGCCAACGTCCCGCGTTTCTTGAACCTGTTTTCTTATGCCATTCGCCTTTGTTAACTGTCATACTATCATTTACTCTCTTTTCTTTCATATCATTGGCCACACAATCATTTTCATCTTTCGTCATAAGCTTTAATACAAGTCATCAACGAAGTTTTGGTAGGGTTTTCTATAATTTTTGTTTGTCCCCGCCTGCAGCACCTCATTAGTTTTAATGTATAAATTATACCTAGTACTTGTTTTTCTCTTTTCAGTTAATAATTTTTAAGCAGTCATGTTTTTTTTTTTATTATAATTTTAATTTGTGACTTTTAAGTTTTATTAATGAACGAGTTCTCCGAATAAGTTATGTGGTAAAAGAATATTTATTTTGCTAACAAATTTACGCTTATCTTGAATTTGTGCCAAAATAGTAACATGACAATGTTACGGTATATATATTTTTG
Organism: Orthosia cruda; assembly: GCA_964057195.1. Classification (NCBI taxonomy): domain Eukaryota; kingdom Metazoa; phylum Arthropoda; class Insecta; order Lepidoptera; family Noctuidae; genus Orthosia; species Orthosia cruda. The sequence continues at coordinate 8,423,345 of OZ059852.1, read as the reverse complement.
GAATGGTCTATTTAGTAGCTTTCATTTGATACCCATATTGTTAAGACAACGAAAGAAAAAAATGTATCACCTCCTTTTTAACCGACTTCCCAAAAAGGAGGAGGTTCTATGTTCGACTTCATGTTTGTTTTTTTTTTTTTTTGTATGTTCACCGATATTTCCGTCAATTGTGGACCGATTTTGAAAATTCTTTTTTTGTTTGAAAACGTTTGTTCCGAAATTGGTCCCATTTTAATTTGGTGGAGATCTGATGAAGAACTTTGGAGATATACAACAGAACTCTTCAATAAATAACGGCAAATCTCTGATTGCTGCAATCGCATGTCTGTTTATTGTTTATACCATTTCATAACATAACATCACACCAGTACGATCTTAAGGGGTACGCAGATCTCTCATTTCAGCGGTTAAGTTCAAGTTTTATGAAATCTATTTCGGCATTATAGTTACCTTACTAACTTGCCTATTAGGTAGGTACAACTAAAACGTGAAAAACAAAAAAAAACATTTTTGCAAAAAAATACTACCGACTTCCAAATACAAAACTACAAAGTGAAAAATAACTTTAATCTTTGAAGTCGGTGTCCATAACGCAAAAAATTGGCACCTACGAAAGACACCGACTTCAAAAATTAAAGTTATTTTTCACTTTGTAGTTTTGTATTTGGAAGTCGGTAGTATTTTTTTGCACAAAAGTTTTTTATTTATTATATAGCCTATGTTACTCCCACAACTGAAACGAATCCAAGCTTTTCCCCTGCAGTATGCTATATCACAACAATGCTACAAAGATACTGATTATCCTACAGACTTGCAAAAACCCCGTCATCTTCTTGCCCTTGTCCCATGTTACTTGAAGTTAGAGCAGCACGTTTGGTTCTTCCCTGTCACCTGTCAGTGTCACACTATAATTTACTCACATTTCTTTCAAATCATTCCTCAGTCCTCACCCAATCCTTGCATCTTTTCACATTTATTATGCCTCAATACGGTCTTTAACGATAGTAAAATAAAAAGCCTTTGCCCTGTAGTGTTCTGAATGAGAACAAAGCTGAGGTTCTGATTATCCTAAAGACTTGCTCAAAACCTTTCTGCTTCATATATGCTGCGCAGTCAAAGTCAAGCCATTCATCGTCATCATCATCATCATCAGACTGCAGCAGTCCATTGCTGGAGACAGGGCTCTCCAATTGCACGACATTTGTTTCGGTTTTCGGCAACTCTCATCCAGCTGCACACAACATAACACAAAATGGAAATTCTGCAAAAGGGACATTTTGCGACTAGGGGACATTTTGCGAAAGGGACATTTCGCGAAATGGACATTCTGCGACTAGGGGGCATTTTGCGAAAGTGACATTCTGCGACGAAGCCCCAGCCACGTCAAGGCCATTAAAATCAATTGAGTAAAACATCTCTTCAAATACGTCATTGTCTAGGTCAGCTGCTGAACCGTTTCGTGTTATGGGATCATTATTTATAAATGGCTGAACGGTTCCCATTAAGACTTCAAAGTCAAACCAATTTTGTTAAAGGCTAGTATTTGGAAAGAGGATAATGGGGTCCTATTAAGTTTAAATGGATCGAACATGTTAGACCGACTGTCTTGTTCTTCTAGTGGCTAAAGCGCTACACTGCTGTGCATGTGGTCTCCTTCTTCTGATTCGTTTCGCTCTTGACAGAGCGGTCGTGGTCACGATGAATTTTGTCCGATCGCTGGTGTTCTTGTCACTCGCCTCACGATCTCCCTCCATTTGGCTCTGTTAGATGAAAGTTTAGCGCATTCACTTACTGGACCGCCTATCGCAGATTTAATTTGGTCGGTCCACCTCATCGGTGACCTCCCGCGTGGCCTGCAGTTACCGTTCACTCTGCCCTGCACCACCAGGCGCGCAATAGAGTCGTTATTCCGCCTTGAGACATGACCAAAGAATTTCAGTATGCGAGACTGTACTATTGCTGAAGTGTTATTGGGATTTTCCATCTGGAATTTCTCAGTAGTAGCCAGGAGTATGGACTTGTACCCGGTTGGATGGCAATAGCGAGCCTATTGCCATCCAACCGGGTCCTCTATTTCACGGGACTTAAACAATACTGACATAATTTGGGTGTGTTTTTTTTTTTTTTTTTTTTTTTTTATTCGTTATAGGCTCGCGTTTGACCACTATCTCGCCTGATGTTAAGCGATGATATGGTCGAAGGTGGAGCACGCTTGCCTAGAAGTAACCTATTCACTCTTGACTTGAAGACCCCTAGGTTGTAGCTATCAGGAAACAAGGACGCCGGCAGGGAGTTCCACTCCTTAGCTGTACGCACAATGAAAGTATTTTCAAAACGCTTTGTGCGTATGGGTGGGATATCCACCATGTACCGATGGCACATTGCCGTACGTCTTGTAGTCCGATGATGGAAAGGGCTTGGCGGAATCAAATTGTGCAGTTCCGTCGCGCACTCCCCGAAATGTAACCGATAAAAAACCGACAGGCTGGCAACTCGGCGTCGATGTTCGAGGCTCTGGAGCTTTGAGGCGACCAGTGCATCGTTGCCAATAAGCCTTTTGGCCCGTTTGTCAATCGACTCAAGTGCATCTAGCTGGTATTTGGCAGATCCATCCCAGAGGTGAGAGCAGTACTCCATGCATGACCGAACTTGCGCTTTATACAAGTTGAGCAGCTGTTCAGGCGTGAAGTACCGTCTCACCTTCGCAAGGATCCCCAACTTTTTTGCAGCCAATTGAGCCTTTGACTCAATGAATGGACCAAAATTGAGGGTCGATGTTAACGTAACACCAAGAAGTTCGAGATGGTCCGTTATCGGCACGGTTACACCACGGAAGGATGGAGCCGGGTGGAATTGGCTCTTTTTTGCGGAAAAAAGACACGCCTGGGTCTTAGCAGCATTGAAACTGACTAGATTGGCATTGCCCCATTCGGAGACTGCCTCCAAAGACAGGTTCAAGCGCTCAACCATAGCCTCCCGAAGAGACCGGACTTGAGGCCCAGTAGCCCGTGCGCCAGATACGTATCTCTCAGCAACAGTGCTGTCGTCTGCATACCCAAAGGTTCCGGGTTTTAGCAGGTCATTAATGTGCAGCAAGAACAATGCTGCCGAGAGCACTGACCCCTGAGGGACTCCGGCGTTAATACCTAACTGACCGGACGAGCAACCATCGATAACCACTCGGATGGACCGATCCCTCAGGAAGTCTGCAATCCAGTCACACAGACCACTAGGCAGACCGAAGGAAGGAAGCTTACCTATAAGGCTCTCGTGCCAGACCCTGTCAAAGGCCTTCGATATGTCAAGGGAGACAGCAAGCGCCTCCCCGTGCTTCTCGATGGCCTCACTCCAGATGTGAATGGCATACGCTAGAAGATCCCCAGTTGACCGGTTTCGGCGGAAGCCGTATTGTCGGTCACTAAGGAGGCCGTTATCTTCTAGGTATGCCAGGAGCTTTTTATTCAATACACGTTCCATACTCTTACAGAGGATGGACGTTACTGATATGGGCCTGTAGTTGGCCGGGTCCGCTCGACTACCCTTCTTGGGCACGGGTTGAACGTTAGCTTGCTTCCAAGCCTTCGGCACTTTTCCAGTCGCCATCGAAAGGCGATAAAGGCGTGTCAAGATCGGAGACAATTCAGGCGCACAAGTTTTAAGTACAATTGCCGGTATCCCGTCCGGGCCACTAGCCTTGTTCACGTCAAGGTTTCGCAGCACCCTATAGACCTCTCTCTGATGGATGCGAATTTCCGACATACTCGTCTTACATCGAACAGCAGAAGGGGGGGGCCGCGTGCCATCAGTATTCAGACGCGAAGATTCCGCAAAGAGGGAGGCAAACAAGTTAGCCTTGTCCTCAGCGGAGTGGGCCAGCGAACCGTCGGGCCTCAGCAGTGGTGGTAGTGAGGGGCGACAGAAGTTTGATTCAACCGATTTAGCCAGGGACCAAAACGCCTTGCTACCTGCAGGGTGTGAAGCAAGTTTGTCCCCGATTCTGCTAATATGGTCAAATCGTGCCCTTCGCATCGCTTTTTTGCAGGACTTGGCAGCCCTGTTGAAGGCTCTCTTCTTCTGACTCACGTCACTTGCCTTGCGCACACGAGCGTCGACCCATGCTAGGTATGCCTTGTGTTTAACCACGTTTGCGCGGTCACACTCAGCACCAAACCACGGACGGTCAACGTTGGACACCGTTACGTCAGAGAACGGAATGTAGTACTCCATCCCCTGACGCAACACATCTGTCACTGCGTCAGCGCATGACGATGGGTCATCCGAAGAGAAGCAAGTGGGCCGCCAAGGATAGCAAGCGAAAAAAGATCGCATACCATCCCAATCTGCTGACTTGTACCGCCAAACCCGCCGGGTGCCTCTTGGGCTGGGATCGGGCGGGGAGTAGACAGATACAGATTTCACCAGACAGTGGTCGGAACTACCCAAAGGTGATGATATCGACACTGAGTATCGGTCTGGATCAGTTGTCAGCAGAAGGTCCAAGCAATTGGCTGTATGTGAATCTACATCTGGCACCCTCGTAGCCCCTTGGACCAGCTGGGTGAGATTAAGCGCAATCGAAAGATTTCGCATCTCTCGTCCAGCATGGTCAGTGCACTGGAATGGGAAGAGCCACTCCTGGTGGTGGGCATTAAAGTCCCCCAGTAACACTAGTTGGGCGGAGGGGTACCGTAGCTGAGCCACATCTGCCGCCTCACTCAGGTACTGTGTGAGCCTGGTTGTCTCCAGATCACCGCTATGCGATCGGTAGACACAGGCGTAGATGATCTTATCCAGACCTGTGTCCACCAGGGCCCATAGCACTGAGTAATTTGAGTCTTCAAGATCACGGAGACGCCGATAGCAGATGTCGTCCCGGGCGTACATGCATACACCAGCGCGTGGCTTGAACATGTGCTCCAGGGTAAACCCTGGGTAAGATAGGTACGCCACGTCTGACGGGCATCCGATCTGCGTCTCCGTAAGGAACAAAAGTGCTGGTTTCTCAGTCTCAAGGTGGTGATGGACTGCGACAAGGTTAGAGTGCAGACCTCGGATGTTGCTGAGGTGCACCTTATGTGAGAGTGAGTGCTGCCGCTGTTCAGCTTTTCTTCTATTGTTCCTTGGCATTATTGTTGCGAGTGAAAAGGAGGGAGAGGAGAAGGAAGTGAGATAAGGTTCCACGCTTGCAACCTACAGACACGCGCCGATAGGACGCCATCATTGGGGGACTGGTCTGGAGACTGCGGGGACGCCCGAGCCCCCCCAGGAATGTCCATCGGGCACTCTCGTCTGGTCGCCAACCAGCACGATGGCGCATTCCGGGATTTTTCGTCAGTTGGCGGGGCAGCCTTTCATGTGGGGCTGGCACACTACTTGGGCCCCCAACTACCTGCGGTCGGCCAGCGGCGCACCGTGCCTCGGATCCCGCTACCCTCCGCGACCAGTCTCCCGATACGTCCAAAACAGCGCGAGTCAGGCCGGCCTGCCTGCAGTGGAACAACTATCTCGACCCAACTCCTCTAGTGGCTGCACCGAGCATCATACCGGAACACGACTAGGCCGCTTGGCGGTACGTCTTTGCCCGGTGGGTGGTCGCAAGCCTTCGGCCGAAGCCTACCACCAGTTTGTCACCTGATTTGCACCACCCGGGGACCACGTGTAGGGAATCGAATGGGGTACACTCCTACGGACGTGGGTGACTCAGCCCCCAAAAATTATGTGTGTGTATTTCTGCCATATCTTTGGGAGAATACTGCCGTGGTGACATGTGATGATTAAATGGACCGACCATGTTATTAAAGTCTTCTTCTTTTCGTGTGAGGTGTGGCCACCTCTGGGGGCCTACTCCCGATCTTCGTCGACGAAGTTACGAGCCGTTCGAAAGTATTTCGAAACTTCGGAGTGAACCCTACTCCCTAACGATTTCGGATTATTGAGCTTCGAACGGGATCATAGACAATTTTCGTGAACGAACGATGGATGACGTTAGAGTTGCACTATTTTATCGGTCGATTACCGGTTTTCCTAGTTTGTGGTTTCAAGCTTACTAAACAAAAAATATAATATTTTTTACGTTACAAAATGACCATATCTTTAACAATTTACTTTTCTTATGTCGTTAAATATAGAAATGAATTACTTTTGTCATTATTGTCTGGAAAGCGGCATTATCCTATTGATACCTTTGCTTTTTTTTCTTTATGACAGCAACTTTCAAATGAATTGTCAATTGTCAAAAAATAAATAATAAATACCTTGGAGGAATTTAGTTTTCCTTTTCATTAATAATTCATTAAAATGGCCCAACCGCTTAAACAGCAACTTACGCATAAATTGAGGCCCTCGTCGTCTTCATAAGTTCGCTCAAAACGGCTGTGGGAAAACCTGAGCAACTTAATTCAATGGAAAGTTGCACTAATTCCGTGGAGCAGTGGCAAACGGTGAGTTTAATACATTACTCGTCAATATTAATATGATTTTAAGGGCTTGTCCTCAGTAAAGTGCACACAATCATAGTCAGTATTCTTGCAAATACTTATAACCCAGTCAGTAGGGGTTAGCTAGCAGAGCTGACCTAACCCGGCTTTGGCAAAGGCATTTTTGATTATTTACTGACTGGGTTATTATCTGTAGGAGTACTAACGAGTATAGTGTTTTTATATATTATACATTTCATGCAATTAAAATTAACGAAATATCCAAATTTTAGGTGCGGGTTGTTAAAAACTTTTGGCCAAGAACGCTGTTGGAGCTGTCAGACGGTCAGCATGGTCCATTGGTAGCACCAACCTGCTCCCAAATGGAGTTAAAGATACTATCAATTATAGAAGAGGGTTTTGAAGAGCAATAAACCTAGTCAAGAGTCCAACCAGCTTTTCCAACGGTAATACTTAACAAAATTTATAATTTTTGATAGGAGACTATTTTTTTTTACAAAATATTAATAAATTACAGACACAATCATATATTTTGTATTGTATCCGTCAATAATATTCCGTTTTTGTTGTACAGGGTCCATCAGTACGACACACCTGCCGAAAGTGGAAGTGCAAAGGCTTATAATAAAAACTAGAAGAAATGCTCGATGAAGTAAAGCTGGAATATTCTTGAAAACTAAGTTCCTAGCAATAATTTAAGACTGATAAATAAAGGCAAATCTATGTTTTGATTGTTATAGTGTGTTAAGTGTTAATTTTATTCTGATTATTAGGTATTTGAGACTCAAGTAGACAAGTAAGAGAAATCAAGGTCCTAACAATAATTTAAGACTGATAAGTAAAAGGAAAACCATTAGAATTTCAGCGCTGCGTTATTTCCTTTTTGGGTAACGCTGGACATGCTGTGATATTTTTGGGTCTCGCTTGGGGTTGTATTTTTATTATTGTTTAATTTTAGCTTATTTCTCGTGTCTCCTGTGCGGGTCAAAAATAAATATTTTTTGTTTTCTTTCAACATTTTGGTGATTTTCGTACTTAAAGTAGGGTAGTCACATGCCCTTAAAGGTTGTTTTCCTATCAACACTTAATTTTGGTAAATAATCAGGTGTGTAAACTACCAAATTCAAAACTACCTACTTCGTTTACGAAATGAAACCTATTTTTTGCCTCTTGTAGTGGTTTTTTTGATGTATGTATTATTTATATATAGGTTTTTGTATAGTATTTATTATAGTTATATAATCTTGTATATATATATATGTTTTAATCTAATAGCAGTACACCGCAGACTTGGGTAGTCATTTTAATTCTAAGTTTTTTCAGTCCATCCAAAGGTTGTCTAGTAGATATCTGTCAGCGATAAGACCGCCTTTGTACCCATATAAATAAGTTTTCTTGTAAATGTGTATAATTTTATGGTGTACTATAAAGTATATTCTATTTTTGTAGTTATTGTATAAGTCATAGTGTGTTGTTAATTGTTAAATTTATTCAGATTTGAATGGTGAAAAATAAAAATAAATGTATAATAAAAAAAATCCTTTTATTGTGAAAAGTCAATAATACATACATAAACTCACACCTTTTTCCATGGGGTTAGGCAGAAACTACAGAATGCCACCTGCTACGATCCTTACATACTGCTTTTGCTTCACTCACATTAATACATCTAGTCATACACATACCAATGCATTTATATTGGCTTTATTAGTAAAGTTTTCTTGTGAGACTGCATAAGTATCTATTTCTTTCCAGCAATTGCACTAATCTGTCTCGCTCTTTGCCCTTGCTGAGGAGCTTGATGGGCAGATATTATATTTGAAGACACTTCTCCCTGTCTACTGCGCTCAATTTGAAGATCTTCTTACTGAGGGAAGGCGCTTATAAGTCTGCCTCATTAAACATATTGTGTAAAACACAGCAGGCAATGACCATTGTACCTGAAAAATTATTAAAATATGCTCATAAATAGATGGAAAAGTACTATTCCCCTGTTCAATGTGTTATTAGATAAACATAGCTATTAACTAGTATAAATGGCGACAAATACCAACTGACTGGTGCATAATGCAGCTCTGTATTTTTTTTTCTGTCTCTTGCTGCTATGAGGCATCTTAACCTTTTTTTTTAATGCTAAACATACACTGTTTATTGGACCGAGCATTGTTATTGTCTATTGGGGTCTTCTACAGCATTGTCTACTCGGGTCATCATGAATCCCCGAAGTGGGTACCCAAAATCCCCTGTAACACTATGCTTGGCAGGCCAAATTTTTCATAAAATCTACAAAATTTTAAATGATACAATTTATTTAAGTGTACTCTATAAGTAGGTATAGGTATAAACACTCTTCAAGCATAGGTAGTCATTGTTCAAATGGCAGGCTAGGTATATTTTATTAAATACCTATAGATATTTGTTTTAGAAAAATGGTACAAGCTTTTAAACTTAGGTACTGTCTATTTATAAAGTTCCTCCCAGCCAAATTATGTGGAAACCTTATGTACTTTTTTATTAATGAAGGTCTGTTCAGTGCATTTATGACATGGCGCAGACAGCATGACACTGTCTCTTGTGCCATTAGAACATCACTACTAAGGTCCACTGCACCTTGGTGACTCCCCCGGGCATAAAAATTAAGAGCAGCTAGGATCAATTAAACAAAAACAACAAATGTAAATGGGTGGGATTGGTAATACAGCTCAATAAGTTACCAGTATATTTAATATATCCTTACCTTCATTCTCGGATCAACACCACTTTGTCGTAAGTGTTGAGGCAAAAGAGGTATTAGCTCCTCACACAAGTCCTCAAATAATTCCCGAGTGAGCTTATAGTTCCCTATGAACTCAACATCGGGAATACTTGCCAACTGGAAGTTTTGGCGCAAATGTCATCGACGTTGCCTCCGCTCTTCCACTAGATCGCAAGTTTCGTCGACCGCACGACAACTATTTTGATGTCGTAATATCTTTACGAACGATCCGTTAAAACAAGTGTCAAATTCAATTTTTCGAACGGATAAAAACGCATCGGGAGTAGGTAAAACTGTCAAATTGTGTTGTCATTCATTCTTCGTTCGGGCCCCGAACGAATCATCCGTCCGTAGGTGTTAGGGAGTAGGAAACGCCCGTAACTAAGGTCGAAACTACGGACTTCGAGCTTCGGGAGTAGGCCCCCTGGTGACAGAGTTAATTGAGCCGCCTCTGGGAAACCCCACAGGCCTCTGACTTGGCTATTTCAGACTTACAAATTAACTATATATAAGTCCAGGTTTCCTCACGATGTTTTCCTTCACCGTTGCTTTTAATGTCCAAGATAAACTTAGAAGGTACATATGAATTTGAAAAATTCTCATTGGTACTTTCCCGGATTTGAACCCACGACCTCAAGCACGACAGGCGAGGTCTTAGCCACTGGGCCACCACGACATAGTTATTAAAGTGAGTATACAGGGCTTCCCAATCTTTTTAAAACGGTGACTCCCTTTACATAGTGAATATTTTTTTGCGACGCCCTTTGTACAATAGTATTGATTATTAACTGTTTTTTTCCTAGTTAATTAATAAAATATTGATAATTAGTCAAAAACAATAGTTAAGAACTTTGATCGGAAGTTTTGCAAACGTTACGGTCCTATCATTTTCTCAATTGATATGTATTCTGTCTTCATCATCAGCGTATACAGTCCACTGCTGGCCTGTAATCTGTACTAAGTCCTAATTACTGCAACTGCAGAATAGCCAGTTTCACATAAGTAGGTGCGACGCGACCGACTTATCAAGCGGCACTAGAAATCTTCAGTCCCCGGAGTTAGATAATCTTGGGATACATCTCTCTAAAATTTAATTACATTGTATTTATCGAGTAGTACTTTGTGGATTTAGGCTCGTATTAAATAATATATATCTCGTAGTTCCAACAGATATTCTTTCTCGTTTATGGCGCCTGTGAGAGACGCCCTGGGGTGTCGCGACGCACAGTTTGGGAACCCCTGGTCTAGAGCATTTACTTCTAACAGAATATCGTGCTTTCGTCGTTTTTAACCGCACTTCGAAACAAAGACGGCCAATGCTCGATGTTCTGTTACAAGTAAATGCTCTAGTCTATAATCACAGGTCATGGGAACCCAGTTCATACAAAAGGGGGGTCAGTTGTGAGGAGTCATAGATGTTTTTGGCTTCATGATACGGATAGAGGATGTGAGCAGGGTCATGAGAATCCGCTTGATTGAAAAGGGAGACAGGTATAATGTGACATTCGAAGTGGATGTCATCTAAACTGGTATTCTAAAGAGGAATATTTATATCTGTTGTTTCTAGATGGTAATCTGGAACTACCTACTGATCTAATTGCAATAAATCTTTCACCGGTAGAAAGCTACACTCTAGCTTAGTGCCTTTTTATACCGGAAAAAATCACGGTTCCTGTAGAGTAAACCAGGGGAGGAAACTAAAAATAAATAGTGTAGGAACAGGTATTTACTCGTGAATCAGATTGATTCAGTTAAATGCTATACGTTAAGGTTGCCCTAGTTGACGGCACAAACTATTTTGTGCGCGGGGTTAAAATGCATGCTATCTCATCCGACAACACGTGCGAAAGAGAATGATTCTGTGATGAGCAGTAAAAAGCTAGTTCGCGTACGAATACGCACTTTTGAAAAAGTGTAGCGAAATGAATTTAGGACGAAAACAAGTGCGCGAAATATTATAAACAGACCTTTGGGAGTATCATGAAAAAACGACTAAATGTATATTTTCAAAATAAAATAATTTGCATTGTTGAATTACTAATCTATCCCTGTGCGGTGGCTGTTTTGCAATTTTCTTTCTTCTTATAGCATTTACGGAGACAAAAGTTGCTCGTGTGCGCAACTCTTAAATCTGCGGTTTCTACATTAGGTAGCAAATTAGTAAATTTTTCCTTCTTCTTAACGGATTTTTCCCTAAGAAGTACCAAGAATAGACAACCAGTACTATAGATAAAGACATCCGTCTTTATGGTAGCAACAACAGCCGATAAAATGTTAATGAATCCAAATCAAGGCTACTAAGATAATGAAAAAAGGAAATCTTTGATCATTTTATTTATCAATAGATAAGAAGACAATCTGCCGTCATTGCTATTGCAGTCACGATTATTTCTAAGTATTTCTACTTACGTTAGTTGTCAATGGGGAAATCCTTAAGCCCTGACCTGGTTTGCGTTGTACGGAGAGATTTCAATGTGTTACAAACGCATGTGGCTTGCATCTAGCTATGGCTAGCGATGCCATTCAGCTGGTGGAATTCTGATCAATCTTAAGAGGAATGCGGTCGCAGACATCCAACTGAATTACCTAAGCAAAAAGTCATAATTCGAGGTTTGGTTCGAAATAGGCGAGAGCCTATTTCCTCCTACAATATTGGATCAATTTAAAAGATATTCCATAAACTGAAAAATAAAGATATATATACTGTGCCCCTATGTTTAAGTTTTTGATGATACATTATCTTTAGAAGCACTGGCACCCTCAAAAGATGCTAAAATTACGCTATCAACAGAGAGAGAGATCTAGTGTACAAATTTTACTACCATAAATGAAAAAAAAGTTAATTCAAAAAATCAAAAATCCTTTCTGCTTAAGTAGTGAACTAAAAAAAACTTAAACAAGAAGAAAATCATGCTGTGCTGTCGGAGGATACATATTCGCGAGCTGGCTGACCAAAGCCAGATGCAGGGCAAGAAAAAAAATTGTCCCCCACAATATAGCGCCCAAAATCCGCCATTTTTCTATTTTCCAATTTTAATGTAGCCAGTGACACTCGCAAGGTTAAGATTAAGACGAATCGATTGACGGAAGAATCATCAAAATCGGCCAACGCGTTTGGTCTCTAGACCGCCACATAGGAACATACATACATAGACTGATAAACGCATTATCGCAGTCGGGTAAAATATTGTTATTTCATTAAGAACCTAATTGCTCCTCCCCTGCAATCAAAGCAAAGCTCATACCGCCGTCTCACAACAAAATGTTTCATTACTTTAGTAATTTAACTAGTCTATGCAAATATTTCTTTTTCGAAAGTGTGTCATGTCAAAACAATCTTTTCTTGGTACTACATCCTTGGATTCCATCCACCCATTCATTAAAAAAGCATAGAGAGAGACAGCTTAACATTTCACCTTGTTCAGAAAAGGACAGATATAGAACAGTCATTCCCTGTTTTAAAACTTTTACTATTCCAGCTGCAGTATTGACCAAAATATGTTGAGATCCGGCGGTGTACATTTTGAATGCAGTTCCTCATATAAAAACCGGTCGAGCTAAATTGGTCCATTTTTTACCCGACTGCCGAAGTAGGGTAATGTGTTTATCAGTCTATGTATGTTTGTTCCTATGTGGCGTTCTAGAGACCAAACGCGTTGTCCGATTTTGATGATTCTTACGTCAATCGATTCGTCTTAACCCTGCGAGTGTCATAGGCTATATAAAAATTGGATAAGAAAAAAATGGCGGCTTTTGGGCGCCATTTTGTAGTGGGGATTTTTTTTTCTTCTTCCCAACCCATCGTGTGGGGTACCAAAATAAAGGGGTTTAAGAGGTGCTTTCAAAAATATATAACACTTATATGTTTAAATGAACCTGATTTAAAAAAAATAACTAAAATGTTGTAAATAAAAAAGTTAATTAAAATAAATAAAAAAATCCGACTGCTTAAAAAGCGAACTAAAAAGAAGTAAACAAGAAGAAAATCATGCTGTGCAGTCGGAGGATACATCTGGTTTTGGTCAGCCAGCTCGCGAATATGAATCCTCCGACTGCACAGCATGATTTTCTTCTTGTTTACTTCTTTCTAGTTCGCTTTTTAAGCAGTCGGGTTTTTTGATTTTTTTAATTAACTTTTTCATTACTATGAGTAATAATCTAATAACCACAATTTTCTACGTTCAATATAACGGGATTTCTTAGCTGTTTGACGTCACTGCTTACGTCATACGTCGAAACATTCGCATATTTGGTAAGATTAGCATTCCTTTTTTGGTTTTTAAGAAATAAAGAATTCGACCGTGCAGGATTTCGAACTGGTATTCAAATTGCTTCACGACAGAATTCGTTCAAAGAATTTTAAGGCTAGAAAGTTTCGAACACAATACATTTCAGGCAGGTTGGTTAACAATAAGTAACGATATAAAAGAACTAGCTGACCCCCGCGGCTTCGCTCCCGTCAACTGGCTATCAGCTTTATAATATTAGTATAGATGTTGATAAAACTAAATTATTATTATTAATATTATCACTTACTCATTTAATATTCTATTCTATTTATTTTGTCATTGATTGTGTTGATTTTTGGAGCAGCAGAATAGATGTATTTCATTTTTTTTTTTTTATGTTTTCATGTAGTTTCTTATTTTTTTGTTAGCCTATAAGTACTATGTAATATTATAAAACTTGAAACATGTAAGTGCTGTGCACACCTGTAAGTGACAAATTCACTCTAGACTTAAATTTAATTTGTTACAGTACCCCAAAGAATGTATTAGTGAATAAGTCGTTGGAGTGCCATAATTAAATAAATAAAACTCCTTCGCAATGAACAAATTTGAATTCCACAAAAAAAGATTATAGTGAGTCAATCTTAAAAGATAGACATATGCTGTCGTGGACTGTCTTTAGAACTTTTAAAGATGAACAATTTTTTCACACATGATATTTGCGTAACTTAAAGGTTTACAAAAAGGAATATTTTTTCCGTTATTGCAACATTTTTCATTTATGCTCCGCTCTTTTTGGCCGTAGCGTGATGTTATATAGCCTATAACTTTCCTCGATAAATGGACTATCCAACACAAAAATATTTTGCAATTCCAACCAGTAGTTCCTGAGATTAGCGCGTTCAAACAAACAAATTCTGCAGCTTTATAATATTAGTATATCTATACCAATATTATAAAGAGGAAAGATTTTTTTGTTTGTTTGTACCGAATAGGCTCCAAAACTACTGGACCGATTTCAAAAATTCTTTCACCGTTGGGAAGCTACTCCATCCCCGGGTGACATAGGCTACTTTTATCCCTGTATTCCCACGGGAACGGGAACTACGCGGGTGAAACCGCGAGGCGTCCTCTAGTTATTAATAAACAGAACAACGTGAAAAAAACAGAAAGCAAAACAAGTACTAGGGTTTCATCAACATCATCAGCCTTTTGATGTTCCCACTGCTGGGATACAGGACTCCTCACTGTGTGAGTTAATGGGCCACCACGCGGACCCAGTGCGGGTTGTTGGATATCATGTCTTCGAATTTTTGGTTCTAGGATGATTTCCTTCACCGTTTTGAGGTTTTCATCGTCACTAGGGTTTCCTGTTCTCCTATTCTCCAAGATTCTATATAACATTCGAACAAACTTTAGGACACCCACCAAACTTTTGTTCTATTCCTGTGTTTTTGGAAGCATTACTGTCTTCTGGTTAGAAAAATAGGGGTTTAGGAACAATTTTACTTACAAGAGACATCAACCATCAGTGTTGTAGCTCGAATGAGCTTCCATAGGATAGGAAACACATGGTGACTGCCCAAGGCCTGCTGAAACTTACAGTGCGCTCAATACTGTTCAAGGCCTTCAAACAGCAGCAGAGCGTATGTGGGAGAAACCCTCGCTCGCCAGACTTATGGTAATAGAAGGAACCGTAGGGTTTTCGTTGGATAGGAGTACTGGCCCGGACCCAGCTGAACTCTCAGCGGGCAAAATATGAGGTTGCGGCAAAGCATAATGCGGGAATCCTCACACTCCACTCATACTGGCAGCAGAAACCGTATCCATTTCGTTTGTAGGAGTCTGACATAATACTATTCTACCAAAGCAGTTCAGAGGATATCAAAGAGGACTTTCCCATAGGAAAAAGCAATAAAATTCCTTCAGGTGGGTCAAATTTAAAAGTTACACGTCTTGGTTCGTCTGTTTTGTATAACAGTCACGGAAAAAAAATCAATCATATACCACACAGACTTCAAAGAAACGTAAATTATCGCGTTTACTCAATATGGACTGTTAAACATACTGATTCTTGGAAAATTTGTATGATTCATCAGCTAACCGGTACATAAGTTAGTTTTGGCAGAAAAGTCGGCTGATTTCCTGCGTCTTTATCGATGTTAACCGCTGTTTCTAAGATTCAATCTGCCCGCCTTTTCTCTAGTTTATTACGATCGGCTTCCAGTCTTACCTAATGCAGTTGATTACCAGTATTTTAAATGGCAGCAGTGGTAGCCCAGTGATAACGGCCCCGACTGAGCAGTGGTGGCCCCCGAATTTGTATCCTCCGACACAAATTCGCGAACTGGCTGACCAAAACCAGATGTATCCTACGACTGCACAGCATGATTTTTTGATACCCCACACGATGTGTCCGGAAGAAAAAAACAAATTGTGCCTCCACAATATGGCGCCCAAAATCCGCCATTTTTCTATTTTCCAATTTTAATGTAGCCAGTGACACTAGCAAGATTAAGACGAATCGATTGACGTAAGGCCACATAGGAACTAACATACACAGACTGATAAACACATTACCCACCTTCGGTAGTCGGGTAAAAATTAGCATGATTCATCAGTTAGCGTGGGCAGTAAATTTAGCTAATTTCCTGCGCCTTTATCGATGTTCACCGCCGTTTCCAGGATTCTGATCTAAAATGGTTCTTGTATCACCGTTTTCTAGAAATTCATACACTGTGTAGTTTTTAGTATCTAAATTAATAAGTTACTGTAAATATCTCGGTAAAGTTCTTTGACGATGTAGTGTCTTCATTGATTTATATTGAGTAAGTTCTAATTTTTTGCAGTGGTAACGGCCCCGACTTAAGTGTCATAGGTCGTGGCTTCGAACCCAGGCGGTCTACTTTGTGTAAATTATTTCATCACCATTGCTCTAAAAACGGTGAAGGAAAACAATTTTTTTTTTGCTTTTATTTATCTAGTATAAGAGTATGCTGGCGGTTGACCACTATCTTCGTCTGATGGTAAGCGATGATATGGTCTACGGTGAAGCACGCTTGCCTAGAAGTAACCTATTCACTCTTGACTTAAAGACCCCCAAGGTTGTAGCTATCAGGAAACAAAGACTCCGGCAGGGAATTGCACTCCTTAGCTGTGCGCACAATGAAAGTATTAGCTGAACGCTTTGTGCGTATGGGTGGGATTTCCACCGTGTACCGATAGTGTAATGCCGTACGTCTTGTAGTCCGATTATGGAAATAACCAGAAATGCCAGGCTGGCAACTCGGCGTCGATGTTTGAAGCTCTGGAGTTATTGAGGAAACCGGCGTGTCCTAGAACCAAAAATTCGAAGGTGGGACATCTACCAATCCGCACTGAGCTGACGTGTTAGATTACGGTCCATTTCCTCTCAGAGACTATGCCTGTGTGGGAACATTAAAAGGCTAATGATGAAGTGAATGACAGGAGCAGAGGAAGAGCAATAACAAAGAAACGACGGATAATGGTGTCAAAGTTGAAATGGAAAGGTACCCCTTATCTTACCTGAGATGAGATTAGAGCGACTTCGCCCACGTGTACCGTTTTTTAACCGACTTCGCAAAAAAGGAGGAGGTTATCAATTCGAATGTATTTTTTTCTTTTTTTTTATGTGTGTTACCTCACAACTTGTTACTGGGTGAACCGATTTTAATGATTCTTTTTTCATTTGAAAGCTGGTGCTTGTCATGTGGTCCCATTTAAATTGGTCAAGATCTGATGAAGAACTTCGGAGATATACAACAGAACTCTTCAATAAAATACAGCAGATCACTCGGGATAGCTGCAATCGGATGTCTGTTTATTGTTTACATAATTTCATAACATAACATCACACTAGCACGCTTTATAGGGGTACGCAGGTGTGACCAGTTCACCCTGGTATACTCTAAATCCACCGTTTTTTGTTTAAGTTTCATGTTTATGGGTTAATCTATTCTGGCTTCACTTTGGGGAATTGGTACGTTATGTACCCACAACTAAAAAGTGAAAAATAACTTGTGTCAAAAAACGAAGATCCCAAAACAGGAACACCGACTTCCGAAATTGAAGTTATTTTTCACTTTGTAGTGTTTTTATTTTGAAGTCTGTTGTATTTTTTTTATCCCAGAGGAACATTATAGCGGGATGCAAAGCCTATGTGATATTCTAGACTATAGTCTATCTCTGTGGATGTTAATTTTAACCTGAGGATGTTGAAAAATGGCATTCGATGTCAGCGAAGGCTTTGGTCGAAATGTAAGGTATTGATCATGTGTTTTTCGATATCGCTTGTCAATCCCATACAATTTTGCTTTTTTGACAATCGCTATCGCCACGATTTCGATAGTAAAATGTAACTTGTCTAGGGCCTTAGATCCGTTCAGCCGTTCTGGTGTGATTGAGTTACAAACATACATCCATCCATCCAAACTTTCTTATTTTGTTTTTGGAAGAAGACCAAGACATGCTGTGAACACTATTAAGGCGCAGATACCCTTGAGTAGCTGATTTTAAAAGGAGAATCACGTCTAAACGGCTAATCGTATTTTTTTGGAAAAAATATATGTTACTTTAGACCCTTTCTTAATAATTTGATCCAAGAAAATTTTGAGTTTTTTTTTCGTATAACATAGTGTAATTAATTTGTAAAGTTATGTCTAAAACGGACAAAAACACTACAATCGCACCAAAACCGCCTGGCGTTTTAATGAAATCGACACCACCTCAAAGACAATTTAATTACCTACATTTTAATCTGAGGCTTTGTTAAAGTCATAGTCATAATAAGGAAAGTACAAAAAACTATAAAATTTTGGGTCGCGCGGGTGTGAAACGAGTGCACGTTTTGTTCCCTCAAGGTCGTTGGCGTTAGTCATCGTCTTAAACTGGAAAAACTCAGAAATAATCATACTACTGCCGTTATCTTAGTATTAATTGATCACAGGTAGCCCTGATTCGAAGTCCAAACCAATCAAGGAAAACTTATTAGACCATGCCATCTGATATCTCAAAGTACGTCAAACCAATCAAACGCCGACCCACGCAATCTCCATTCATAAATAAATAAACAAGCTCAATTTGTCTATTCATCGGTCTATTGAAGATTATTTATAAAATTGATCTAACTGACCGCACCGTAGTATAATATCGGTCTGTAGTACCACGTCATAAAGTAGTCTATTCATTGTCTATTTTTAGGTGGTTACGTCGTTCTTGTGATTGTGACCCTGATCACTCATTTATAGAGAACTACGTAGGATTCCCTCGCGAGTTCTTTGTGAAGGGGTTCGTTCTGGAAGTTCTTCCACCATTCCAATTTCTTTTGATGGTGGTACGGTAAGCAGTTCTGTATATAGACTACAGTAGGGCTGACTAGGCTATTCTGTAAAGTTCACGTAACTCCACCACACACAATTCGAAAACGAACTCTTTCGTTTTTAGGGTTCCGTACCTCAGAAGGTAAAAAAGGAACCCTTATAAGATCACTATCTTGTCCATCTGTCCGTGTCCGATTTTCTCAGGTACGGGTGGACCTAGCACGTTCAAATTTATACCAGATGCTGTGAGGTCTATAGGCCCTATTAGGTGTATAAATCAAGGTCCTGAAACACGTTAAAAAGATATGGGCAAATTTAGATTTTCGCGAAAACTTTCAAGTACCAAAATTTACCTTAATTTTCATTTTTTTTTATTTTTCGTAATTTTCCTTTTACATGTGCTGTAAGACCTTGCTTTTAACGAAATTTTGACAATTCTAGGTCAACCGGTAGTACCCTATAGGTTATGGGTCGAAAACCTATACGGTAGTTCCCGTTGACCTGGTTACCTAATTGTGTTGGTGAATGTAGCTGTTTGTACGGAATCCTCGGTGCACGAGTCCGACTCGCACTTGATCGTTTTTTTTTTTAAAGAAAATCATCGCGGATGGACGGGTAACAGCTTGAATTTCTAAGTGATTTCTACGTGAAAACTGGAGGTACCCACCACAAGAGTGCGTACTCTAATTTAAGAAGACTATTAAATTTTGTTGTTTGAAGCGGCCCAAATTGTAGCTCTGTGGCAAGACCTCAAACCCATTCCGCAGTTCTGCCACCAAGCAGCGTTATACTTTTGATGGTGACTGATCGAAGACACCCCGGTGACGTGGTTTATCTGTGCCTATGAATCTTTAAGGTTACACTAGGTTACGCGCGCTCGTTTTCGTCCTAAATCATCATCAATTTCGCTACTTACTTGCAAAATTGCTAATTCGTACGCGAACTAGCTTCTTACTGCTCATCACAGCATCTATCTCTTTCGCACGTGTTGTCAGATGAGATAGCATGCATTTTAACCCCGCGCACAAAATAGTTCGTACCGTCGACGGGTGCATCATCAGAGCACCACAAAATCGTATATCCTACAAAAAGGGCAAGCCGCCTAAAAGCCAGTGATAAAGGATTTACACCATATTTATGTAGTTAAACCCCATTACGTTGGAGCTTATCAAGTGACGAGAACCCCTTGTTTGAACAGTGATAGTGTATAGCAAAAACATCAGATCAACGTTACCCAGCCTTATCTGTAAAGTACATATTAGCGTAGCACGTTCTGTATGATAGGGCACACGTTATGGTGTTTTGGTAAACGTGAGGTACCTGAAGGACGTTGTAATATATTTAAAGCTTGAGGAAAATCTGCCTTTTGTTGCAAAATGCTGGTAGATGAGTTCCTAAAACCACAGATAATGTAATACTAGCATACAGATGCCATACAAAGAAACCGTGCCGACGTAACGAGCGTTTTCGTCTGACTTAATTGATTATTTTTATAGGTACATCGATCGCGTTCAGTTCCGTTCCCGGCTATAGATGGTGTTAGCAGCGACTTGCAAGTAAAAGGGTTTACTCGGTGCGTGATAATTTTTCTTTAAATACTGTGACGATCTGTTTTATTGCACGTTTTAACAGTTTATTTGTACCAAAATGTGTTAAGATACAAATTTAAAAAATCGACAGGCATGCATCAGAAATTTAAAACCGCGCCATCTATTGGAATCAATTTTAAACCATCTATGTAATGCATATCGCGCCATCTAGTGATATTTATTGGTACCAAATTTTTTTTCTTTGCGCTGGGACTCCGTGCTAAAATACAAAAATATTACGCCAGATTATGACACTAATCCCATGTAATAATGTGCCAGTGTTTGTCGGAAATGGATCAAGGTTTGTACTTTGACTCTGCTGGACTACTGAATATTGCCTAATGCATAAACCCAAACCCAATAGAACAAAACACTATGGCTGTCCTTGGATTTGTATCAAGCGCAAGTTCGGTCATGCATGGAGTACTGCTCTCATCTCTGGGACGGATCCGCCAAGTACCAGCTGGAAGCACTAGAGTCGATCGAAAAACGGGCCGAGAGGCTCTTCGGCAGTGAGATACTGGTCGAGTCTAGGCTTCAGAGGCTTAAACATCGGCGCCAAGTTGCCAGTCTGTCGGATTTTTATCGGTTACATTTCGGACTTCGGAGAGTGTGCGATGGAATTGCATGAACTAATTTCTCCTAGCCCTTTCCATCATCGGACTACAAGACATACGGCGATGCGTCATCGGTACATGGTGGACATCCCACCCATACGCACTAAACGTTGTGGGAATACTTTTATTATGCGTACAGCTAAGGAGTGGTATTCCCTGCCGGAGTCTGTATTTCCTGATAGCTACAACCTGGGAGTCTTTAAGTCAAGAGTGAATATTTTTCTTCTAGGCAAGCGTGCTACATTGGCGACCACATCATCGCTTACCATCAGGTGAGACAGAGGTCAAGAGCAAGAATAAAAAAAATAAAAAAACAACCCAGAACGATGAAGCATGTTAGTTAAGCGTGACCAGAATACCAACAAGCAGGAAATTACTATTGTACAAACCCAACCATGAAATCTATCCCGGGGGGGTCCTAATTCTAATCCAAGGTTAATTAAGCTTACAACAAGTAACATCACGCCCGTATTCCCCGAAGAGATAAGCAGAAGTTTATAGTAAACATCCTCATTTCATACGCTATTAGAGGAGGCAGTCTAAAAAAGTAATCTATCTATCTTAATATAGCATTAAGATACACTGGACAAAATCCTGCTCATCGATTTTCTACACGAGATATTATCAAATAGACAAAAATGTAATGTGATGGATTTTTTTTATTACTAGCGGACGCCTCGCGGTTTCACCCGCATAATTCCCGTTCCCGTGGGAAAACAGGGTTAAAAAGTAGCCTATGTCACCCGGGGATAGTGTAGCTTCCCAACGTTGAAAGAATTTTTGAAATCGGTACAGTAGTTTTTAAGTTTATTCGTTACATACAAAAATACAAATTTGCCCTCTTTATAATATTATATATAAAAATTTATATGGGAATATATATATATATATAAAATAGTATAGATATAGATTATAAGTATATATTTTTTTTTTTTCATATTTTTGTCCTTCGAATTGAACAATGAATACTGTTAGAACTCTGGGGTCTGTCTTAGCATGCCATGGTCTGAAAATTTACCCAACGCGCTGTTGAAAAACTAAGGTATAAAAAAATAATTAAAACTTTAAAAACCGCTTGCTGCAAAACCTCTAAAAAATACTGCAAGCACAGATATAAATCGTAACTAGATGATTGTAGATTGTATGTACTTCGCGTGCCAAAAAACGGAGTAAAATTACGATCAATGATCGTAATCTGAGAGTTTCATTTAGCAGTATTTATTTATTATATACTTTATAATACACCACAAAAAACATACAGGACTGAACAAGAGGATGAATTTAGGGCTGTTAGTGTACCAAATATCATGAATAATATTACTTATACATAATAAAATAAAATACATATATACAATCCTTACATAGTATAAAACAAAGTCGCTTCCCGCTGTCTGTCCCTGTGTATGCTTAGTTCTTTAAAACTACGCAACGGATTTTGATGCGGTTTTTAATAGATAGAGTGATTCAAGAAGAAGGTTTATATGCATAATACACGCGGGCGAAGCCGCTGGCAGAAGCTAGTATTACATAATATACTAATAAATATCAAATATATGACAGAAAAACGGAGAAGAATACAAATTATAGTGAAAGGTAATGCTCATTTTCTTAAATGTTGGCAGTGTTAGCATTATCGGTACCGAAAATTTATGGCATATTGAGCCGTAAAGACTCTATAGAAAAAGTTGGCCGAGCCATTGGAAATGTTTTCTTTCATTGGTAAGTAAATTTCTTTTTAAATTTTGTGTGAAAAAGTGGCACGCTTGGTTTTCATACAAATGGAGGGGCTTGCGTTATCTAGTTAGATTTATGTCTGTGACTGCAAGCGCATATTTCGGTATTGCAATCAGGAGCAAATACCTTCGTAAATAATGATAGCACTCACATGCTACATTATCTTAAATACTACTCAAAGATACAGTTCTTTGCCCGTATGTCTGGGTTTTATCTCCGTTAAATGTTTGATCTTTGAATGATGTTTTCTATCACTGTAGAGGTGAATACTCGTACTGCATGCTTCATAAACACTGGTAAAAGGAACGAAATTTGTTCCGACGGAAAATCGAGATCTACCACTTAAGGCGCCGATTAACTTGAGTAGCTAATTTTGAAATGAGAATCACGTCTAAACAGCTAGTCGTAATTTTTTGAAAAAAAAAAAATGTTATATTAGACCATTTTCTTAATAATTTGATCTAAGAAAATTTTGAGTTTTATACGTATAACATGGTGTAATTAATTTGTAAAGTTATGTCTAAATCGGACAAAAACACGACAGTCGCACCAAAACCGCTGGGCGTATTTTAATGAAATCGACCCCATCTCAAAGACAATTTAATTATCTACATTTTGGTCTGAGGTTTTTTTTCAAGTCATACAATAATAAGGAAAGTACAAATAAAAACCGGCCAAGTGCGAGTCGGACTCGCGCACGAAAGGTTCCGTACCATTATTGCAAAAAAACGGCAAAAAAAACACGTTTTTTGTATGGCCCTTTTATATTAATATTATCCTGTTTTTAGTATTTGTTGTTATAGCGGCAACAGACATACATCATCTGTGAAAATTTCAACTGTCTAGCTATCACGGTTCATGAGATACAGCCTGGCGACAGACAGACAGACGGACCGCGGAGTCTCAGTAATAGGGTCCCGTTTTTACCCTTTACCCAAAGGGTAAAAACGGGACCCTAAAAACTACTAAATTTCGGGTCGCGCGGGCGTG
This sequence comes from Orthosia cruda, assembly GCA_964057195.1. Lineage (NCBI taxonomy): Eukaryota > Metazoa > Arthropoda > Insecta > Lepidoptera > Noctuidae > Orthosia > Orthosia cruda. Next base: position 8,399,655 of record OZ059852.1, on the reverse strand, counting down.
AAACGAGTGTGCGTTTTGATCCCTCAAGGTCGTTGGCGTTAGTCGTCGTTTTAAACAGTAGCTTTTCTATAGCGTCCTAATACACATCCAGTCGAAATTAAGTTCAAATCGCTATTTTGAGCATCCTATCCGATTATTACTCAAGCATCATAATATATGTATGGGTATGGGTGCCGATTATATATGCACATAAGACATGTTGACGAAATTCAAACCTAGTTGAACACTAAAGCCTCAGAAACCGTGCAAGTTACCGAAAGTAGTCCCAAGTGGAGAAACATTATCAGCCAAATTTTTTTTTTAGCGCTGGGACTCCGTGCTAAAATACAAAAATATTACGCCAGATTATGACACTAATCCCATGTAATAATGTGCCAGTGTTTGTCGGAAATGGATCAAGGTTTGTACTTTGACTCTGGACTACTGAATATTGCCTAATGCATAAACCCAAACCTAATAGAACACAACACTATGGCTGTCCTTGGATTTGTATCAAGCGCAAGTTCGGTCATGCATGGAGTACTGCTCTCATCTCTGGGACGGATCCGCCAAGTACGAGTATCAGCTGGAAGCACTAGAGTCGATCGAAAAACGGGTCGAGAGGCTCATCGGCAGTGAGATACTGGTCGAGTCTAGGCTTCAGAGGCTTGAAAATCGGCGCCAAGTTGCCAGTCTGTCGGTTTTTTATCGGTTACATTTCGGACATCGGAGTGTGCGATGGAATTGCATGAACTAATTTCTTATAGCCCTTTCCATCAACGGACTACAAGACATACGGCGATGCGTCATCGGTACATGGTGGACATCCCACCCATACGCAATAAACGTTGTGGGAATACTTTTATTATGCGTACAGCTAAGGAGTGGTATTCCCTGCCGGAGTCTGTATTTCCTGATAGCTACAACCTGGGAGTCTTTAAGTCAAGAGTGAATATTTTTCTTCTAGGCAAGCGTGCTACATTGGCGACCACATCATCGCTTACCATCAGGTGAGACAGAGGTCAAGAGCAAGAATAAAAAAAATAAAAAAACAACCCAGAACGATGAAGCATGTTAGTTAAGCGTGACCAGAATACCAACAAGCAGGAAATTACTATTGTACAAACCCAACCATGAAATCTATCCCGGGGGGGTCTTAATTCAAATCCAAGGTTAATTAAGCTTACAACAAGTAACATCACGCCCGTATTCCCCGAAGAGATAAGCAGAAGTTTATAGTAAACATCCTCATTTCATACGCTATTAGAGGAGGCAGTCTAAAAAAGTAATCTATCTATCTTAATATAGCATTAAGATACACTGGACAAAATCCTGCTCATCGATTTTCTACACGAGATATTATCAAATAGACAAAAATGTAATGTGATGGATTTTTTTTATTACTAGCGGACGCCTCGCGGTTTCACCCGCATAATTCCCGTTCCCGTGGGAAAACAGGGTTAAAAAGTAGCCTATGTCACCCGGGGATAGTGTAGCTTCCCAACGTTGAAAGAATTTTTGAAATCGGTACAGTAGTTTTTAAGTTTATTCGTTACATACAAAAATACAAATTTGCCCTCTTTATAATATTATATATAAAAATTTATATGGGAATATATATATATATATAAAATAGTATAGATATAGATTATAAGTATATATTTTTTTTTTTTCATATTTTTGTCCTTCGAATTGAACAATGAATACTGTTAGAACTCTGGGGTCTGTCTTAGCATGCCATGGTCTGAAAATTTACCCAACGCGCTGTTGAAAAACTAAGGTATAAAAAAATAATTAAAACTTTAAAAACCGCTTGCTGCAAAACCTCTAACATGGGGTATCAACTCATACAAATTATAATTAGTATTAAAAAAAGATCATAGATGGCAGCATAGGTAACAAATGTGAAAGTAACAATCAATTAAAAATGTTTAACAGCAGATTCAGGCTGAAATAATTTTAGCAAAAATCAAAACTTGCTTCTTTAATGTTAATTTATCCATTTACACTCATTAATCAGGTTTTTTGAACAAAAAAGATTAGTGAAGACTTTGTATGTTAAATTAGTTGAAAGTAGCCATCGACTTTTCGTTTTGTTTTGAGTTCTTTGCAATAGATGGCGTGTTTCACAATTTGTCCTAAACTATACATCGTAAGATTCATTTTGTACGATAGTTATTATTTATTATAGGCGTAATTTAAAATATATTATTTATTATAGGCGTAATTTAAAAGATATTATTTATTATAGGCGTAATTTAAAAGATATTATTTATTATAGGCGTAATTTCAAATTTTTACATTTTTGGTCTATTATTTAAAATCACTTTTTTGTGAAGCTTGTTTATACGTCGAATTAACTAGATACCTCGCTGGAACAGGACTCGTATCGCGCTAGGGCCTACTCAAATCGCACGGGTACTAAAATAAGAGATAACGCGACGCGTGTGCCGCTTGCCGTCCGAGTTTACGTGTCGCATAGTAGGTACAGTTTGATTCAAACTTAATAACGGCTCGAAACACTTCGTGAGCCACTACGCGCTAGCAGTTTCATGTGACAGCGGGGGTGAGGGGTAGGGTAGGTACTGCCATGCTGCGTACCTAACTAAAGTACTAAAAGTAATCATTTTTGTAAAAACATCTAGTTCTTTATATATCTAAGTACCAACCTAAAATAAAAAAGCTAATTTAAAAATCAAACACCCGACTGCTTAAAAAGCGAACTAAAAAGCTGTAAACAAGAAAATAACTAGCTGTGCAGTCGGAGGATACATATTCGCGAACTGCCTGATCCTCCGACGGCACAGCACGATTTTTACTTGTTTACAGCTTTTGAGTTCGCTTCCTTTTTGATTTTTAAATTAGCTTTTTTTATTTACAACTTTTAAGTATTTTTTTTTTATAAATTGTTTTAAACACATACGTGGTATGTATTTTTGTAATCACCACTAAAAGCCCTTCATTTTGATACCCCACTCGACGGGTTACGAAGATAAAAAATTGCAACCTCTACAATATGGAGCCCAAAATCCGCCATTTTTTTTAATGGCACATACCTAAGAATATTTGGGTGGCCAAGACCTATCTAACGATGTCTTAATTATAAAAATCCGTCATGTGGTTTGAAATATACGAGGTAATAAAGAATATTACACACATACTTACATACAAGATACGCGCGAAAAACATAACCCTTTCCTTGCACCCGGGTAAAAAAGGATAACCCTTATAGTGAATAATAAAATTACATAAAGTAGGTACCTACTTCGTGTCATTCCGTTGCCGCAAAAGCTAACTACCTACATTTAATTCTACAACGAATTCTACAGTTTTGATTGATTTGGAATATTCGTGAATATTGTGAAATTCGCTACACAATGCGACCACTTAGAGTCTGTCCCTGAGCGGAGTCTGTCCCGAACCGAACATACCTAATGTTATTATTACAAATACGAAGTAAGCGTTCAAGGACAAGACAACTGGCAAATAACGTCTCTGAGTACCTACATGATACGATTCCTCGCTCAAATTGCCATATGATTTAGTATCTAGGCAAACTACTAGATGGCGTTAGAAAACCACAGTCTCGGGCTATTAAAGAGTCACTGGTGCTGCCGCCTGTTAAAAATATGGAGAAAGAAAAAATAGCCCGACCAATAGCCCGACTTAAGGAGGTGACATTTCTTTGTATGGGATTGGGTATCTGTACTGTAGTATTATATTATCTTTGCCTCTAAAAAATACTGCAAGCACAGATATAAATCGTAACTAGATGATTGTAGATTGTATGTACTTCGCGTGCCAAAAAACGGAGTAAAATTACGATCAATGATCGTAATCTGAGAGTTTCATTTAGCAGTATTTATTTATTATATACTTTATAATACACCACAAAAAACATACAGGACTGAACAAGAGGATGAATTTAGGGCTGTTAGTGTACCAAATATCATGAATAATATTACTTATACATAATAAAATAAAATACATATATACAATCCTTACATAGTATAAAACAAAGTCGCTTCCCGCTGTCTGTCCCTTTGTATGCTTAGTTCTTTAAAACTACGCAACGGATTTTGATGCGGTTTTTAATAGATAGAGTGATTCAAGAAGAAGGTTTATATGCATAATACACGCGGGCGAAGCCGCTGGCAGAAGCTAGTATTACATAATATACTAATAAATATCAAATATATGACAGAAAAACGGAGAAGAATACAAATTATAGTGAAAGGTAATGCTCATTTTCTTAAATGTTGGCAGTGTTAGCATTATCGGTACCGAAAATTTATGGCATATTGAGCCGTAAAGACTCTATAGAAAAAGTTGGCCGAGCCATTGGAAATGTTTTCTTTCATTGGTAAGTAAATTTCTTTTTAAATTTTGTGTGAAAAAGTGGCACGCTTGGTTTTCATACAAATGGAGGGGCTTGCGTTATCTAGTTAGATTTATGTCTGTGACTGCAAGCGCATATTTCGGTATTGCAATCAGGAGCAAATACCTTCGTAAATAATGATAGCACTCACATGCTACATTATCTTAAATACTACTCAAAGATACAGTTCTTTGCCCGTATGTCTGGGTTTTATCTCCGTTAAATGTTTGATCTTTGAATGATGTTTTCTATCACTGTAGAGGTGAATACTCGTACTGCATGCTTCATAAACACTGGTAAAAGGAACGAAATTTGTTCCGACGGAAAATCGAGATCTACCACTTAAGGCGCCGATTAACTTGAGTAGCTAATTTTGAAATGAGAATCACGTCTAAACAGCTAGTCGTAATTTTTTGAAAAAAAAATATGTTATATTAGACCATTTTCTTAATAATTTGATCTAAGAAAATTTTGAGTTTTATACGTATAACATGGTGTAATTAATTTGTAAAGTTATGTCTAAATCGGACAAAAACACGACAGTCGCACCAAAACCGCTGGGCGTATTTTAATGAAATCGACCCCATCTCAAAGACAATTTAATTATCTACATTTTGGTCTGAGGTTTTTTTTCAAGTCATACAATAATAAGGAAAGTACAAATAAAAACCGGCCAAGTGCGAGTCGGACTCGCGCACGAAAGGTTCCGTACCATTATTGCAAAAAAACGGCAAAAAAAACACGTTTTTTGTATGGCCCTTTTATATTAATATTATCCTGTTTTTAGTATTTGTTGTTATAGCGGCAACAGACATACATCATCTGTGAAAATTTCAACTGTCTAGCTATCACGGTTCATGAGATACAGCCTGGCGACAGACAGACAGACGGACCGCGGAGTCTCAGTAATAGGGTCCCGTTTTTACCCTTTACCCAAAGGGTAAAAACGGGACCCTAAAAACTACTAAATTTCGGGTCGCGCGGGCGTGAAACGAGTGTGCGTTTTGATCCCTCAAGGTCGTTGGCGTTAGTCGTCGTTTTAAACAGTAGCTTTTCTATAGCGTCCTAATACACATCCAGTCGAAATTAAGTTCAAATCGCTATTTTGAGCATCCTATCCGATTATTACTCAAGCATCATAATATATGTATGGGTATGGGTGCCGATTATATATGCACATAAGACATGTTGACGAAATTCAAACCTAGTTGAACACTAAAGCCTCAGAAACCGTGCAAGTTACCGAAAGTAGTCCCAAGTGGAGAAACATTATCAGCCGAAAGACGTCCACTGCTAGACATAGGCCTCCCCAAGCGTTGCCGCACGGATCGGTCCTGTACGTCTCCACCGTCACGGAGTCCCAGCGCTAACAATGAAAATTCGGTTCAAATAAATGTCAATAGATGGCGCGATACGCATCGATTCGTTATTGAATTGTGTGTAAAATTAACATTTTCTGAATTGATCATAAAAATTGTATGTTCTTCTTTAATCAACTCTCCTAAACACTTAATTATGGAATATTGGGCACTTAATTCACATTTCAAGAATTATTTGAACGGATCATTTTTTCGCAATAGATGGCGCGGTTTTAAATTTTTGAGGCATGCCACTCGATACAATGAAAGTGTAAAAACTTGCAAAAAAAATACTATTAAACAAATCGTCACCGTATTTAATGACAAAAATTGTCACGAACCGAGAAAACGCTTTTACTTGTAGGTATCTATTATTATATTATCTGTGACCAAGTGGAGAAAAATCATTATCACCCGAAAGACGTCCTGAACGTCTCCACAGGATTCTCGCAGTCTTAAGCAAGAAGAAGCATAATCAAGGAGATAGTTTTGAAACCATGATGTGGTCACGACCAGCATTGGGGAATAGAAGCAACGAGTGTGCTCAAGAACTCTACGACCTCATCCCACCAGCCCCCTTCTACCATCGGACATCTAGACGCACTGCAAGTTACCATCCTTACATGGTTGCCATTCCACCAATTCGCACCAAGCGCTTCCAAACATCCTTCATAATGCGCACAGCGAATGAGTGGAACTCACTACCTTCGTCTGTGTTTCCGAACAAATTCGACCCGAATCTCTTCAAAGTTAGAGTGAGCAGGCTTCTTCTGGGTAAGCTCACTCCATCGTCGACTCTGTCTCTGTCACCTCTGACCTAGACTAGAGTCAAGAGCTAACCCATCACAAATAAAAAAACGAGCCCCCCTGCAGGCAGTTCAGCTTAGACTGTGGGTTGCCTACGCATCTTTAATGCCTCCCAGAGGAGGTGACCCTTTCATATTAAGTGATCCTAATTACACAAAAGTACTGGAAGTAGGTGTTTTCCCTGCCTGCGAATAATTCACATTTCACACCTACTCATTCTACGTCTACGTCATTATTGTGATTGTAACCCTGATCACTCGTTTATGAAGAACTAATTAGGCTTCCCTCGTGAGTTACTCGTGTAGGTGTTCATGCTTCTACACAAAGAACACATCACACCATCAGTTGACCATTATCCGCCTGAATTATCCCACTGATTCAAAACGCTCCCCCTCTCTCCTTCCACTTTGCCCGGTCTTCTGCGATTTTCGACCAGTCTGCGAATTATTCCCATTTCACAACTACTCAATAACAGATGAGCATTCCTTGTTCCTTACAACTTTATTTATTGTTTATTTACTAATCCTCTCATCTAGTTACTATCGACATAATAATTAATTTATCACGCTCTTCGTATATGTGAAGGTTTCACATTTTGACGTATTGGTTTCAATTGAGTTATTGTTAACCGTTACGTAAGTCTAGAGACTTGTTATCTTTTTATGTAATTTAATAAAAACGTTCTTAAAAGCTATTTATGCAACTGTTATTAAAAGACCAATAACGTACAGTTGCATACAAGATTTTATCTACGAAGGAAGGAATAAAACACAGATATAGACAAATAAGTATTTTAGGAAGTGTGTTTAAGTATTTCATTTCTCATATACATGTCTTGATTTTTCTGGTAGTAAATTATTTGTAGCCGCAACTGCTCTATTTGTTATATCTGGTGGTGTATTTTCAATATCACTTGATGTTGAAGACATTTTTAATAAAATTTGGAACAAAATTTCACTCAGAATTATTGTCCCGCGTCCATTTTTATTTTATTTTTTATTTAGTCATTATTAGGTATAAGGCAAAGATCTTGTAGCCGCAACAGCCAAATAGTATACGATATTTTTTTTCTAAACTTGTTCCATTTTTAAAAACATCATTTACATTGTCTCGATTTCGAAGTAATATTATAGGTACCTGGCTGTATGTTCAGAATGTCTTTGCTTGTGTTTAAGAATTTATGACGATTCACATAATGCAACCCGATGTCGTTATGGGTATCATAATGATACCGCTGTCAATTTTATAATTCGAATGTAACGAAACCGAAGTAGATAAATGTTTTTATTTATCTCTTTTTTAGTTTTAGTACACCATCACAAACAAGTAAAATTTCAAAATTTGAAAAACCACCGACACATTTTGATTTCATGCTACATAATTTATCTAGTACATAGCAGATACGCTTCGATCGGCAATCTGTTGAACACGTAATTATGACACGATATCTTGCGAAAAGGCCCATAACTTTTAAACGGCTAAACCGATTATATTCAAACATAGCTAAGAACACTCTCAACAAAATCACCTTTCAAACAAAAACAAACTAAATCAAAATCGGTTCATCCGTGTAGGAGTTATAATGCCACAGACAGATACACAGCAACACACGTCAAACTTATAACACCTACCTATATACCCTGTAACTTATATATTACCTCTCTTTCCGGCGGGGGTTAAAAATGAGCAATTTCTAAAGTCCGGTACCTAAAGGATTGCCAAAATACCCATAATAACTCAATTTATGTATGCTCCATATCGCGAAAACTGCTGGGCTGATTTTGTTGAAACTTGCACTATTCCCTAAGTTGAGAGATACTCAATCATCACAATATGTATTATCACAATCCGATAAGTGGTTTCGGCGAAATGCGTGGAGCAACATACATACAAACAAACATTCATAGACTTATGAAATTTTACACACGTGTATAGAATAACAATTATGTGAATATTGTATCAGTTCCAACAGTATATACATGTCAAATTGATAACCTCCGTTTTTTTGAAGTCGGTAAAAATAAGTTGTTATGAGAAACAAGCTATCGGCCCATATGATGGTAAGATGTCATCGTTGCCCTTAGACTTTTGTATACCAGAGGCATCCACATTCCATCATTTATTTTCAAGTCCCGTGTGAATAAGGGACGAGCCATCGAATCCGCCATAAAATCAGATTCCAGGCTTCTACTGAGAAATTTCACATTAAATAATAATAAAGAGTAACGAAGAAGTGCTTTGCTTGAACCTGGACCTTTAATGCAGTTGTACAAACATATTACCGAGCGATTTTGAACAACAATTCGACAATTTCTGTAGCGCCCGTATGATAAATATCTGTGACAAATTGTCAACCCACTCGACACTGTATATTGTCGAGCTGTCGCATCCAGACTAAGGGCGGTTCACATTAGGTCGGAGCGACAGTTTTATCGGAACGACAAAGCTGTCGGAACTAAATTGGCATAAGTATTTCAATAGCGCTGTTCACATTAGGGCGACCCGATAAAACTGTCGGCGACGACATATTTACCGGACATTCAGCCACGATTTCTGTCGGGTCGGACATATTGGCATTCTGCTTTGTATAGCGCCGTTCACATAATTCTCTAACATAAAGAATTTATTCATATTCAGTTGAGTTCAGTATTCAAAACTACTTAGCTATTTCACAATCTTTTTAGAACTGACAACCGCTTATGGCGGGCTGGCAAAGTGACATTCTTATTATTTTTTAAATAGGAATGCAATGGTAATTTAGCCATTTTCACACTTGTCGGCTCGTAGATACGAAGCCACCTGCTCTCGCCAGACGTTTCATCGGCGTGCTCGCAGGGAGGACACGTTTATAAACACGGAGGACGAAATTAATGTAGATGTTTTGATTTCTCTTGTGGAAGACAGGCGTTTGAGAACGTCGTAGTCGTTCATTGTACATAGAAGCCTACTCACAACTGCTCGACGACGGTGGTGTTCATATTAGGTCGGACCGACAGCTTAAGGTCTATCCACACATATCCGGGACGTGACAGGGCCGGGCCCAATCATTGAAGCTTCGTCACTGGCACGTGCACCGTCGTGTGTGCACGAGTTCATAAAAAATGCACACACCGATATTTTTTGAGCCCCTGTCGGGGCACGGTCCGTCCACGTCCCGGGCATGGCCCTGATATGTGTGGATAGACCTTTATATTGTGAAGAGCAAAATCTGATAGTCGGCTAAGGGCAAAATTGTCGGTCCGACATAATGTGTACCAGCCTTATTGTGATAATGAATGAGCGTGCATCGTGTTACGTAAAACAAATGCCATCTAGTCTCCCAGTTGAAATGGAAACTGGAATGACGTAATTTTACGAGTGCCACAGACAGACATGCATTGATTAACTTACATAATTTTGTACAGTATTTTAACGTCCACGGAAAAAGAGGGGTATTATAAATTTGACGTGTGTACCTGTGTGTTTTTGTATCTGTCTGAGGCATCAGGTAGGAGCCTAAACGGATAAGTCGATTTTGACTTTGAAAATCGGCTTATCCGTGATATCGTATTATGATATGTATCTTATAATGATATCGTGTCATAGTTACTTGTTCGATAGATTGTTGATCGAAGCGTGTCTACTACTAGATTATTCAGTTGAAATGTATGGAATACAAAGAAGTTGTCGAGGATACATTTTTACTTGTTAAGCCGAAATGGTTAGATTTTAATATCTCTCAACAATCTGCTTATAATCCTAAATGTGGCAGTTCAGAGAAACCACCATGCCCAAAAAAAGAATTTGCTGTTTTAAGATCTTTTGGCGATGAGAGATGCTAGATGCACCGATGACTTTAATAAGGTTGCAGACTTCCCACATGGGGAACTTAAAATCCGGCAATTATGGCGTAACTTGGAATTACCCTACATCCAGCAGCAGTCTGCAATAGACCTTATACTCTTCCATGCCAGCGTCTGTGTTCTCTCACGTATAATCCATCACCCTTCAAAACAATATTGAACACACATCTTCTGGGTACTTTTCGACCTAGACGTCATCCATCGCCTTCCACCAGGTGAAAATGTGCTCAAGAGATGATCGATTTAATCGAAATAAATTAACCAAGCGTGGACACTTTATGTTTGTACTAGAAAGTTGGCACCAGTCTCCATGTTGATATTTCAATAGTAGGATTGCCAACGCATCTTCTGTATATTCAAACTATGTCGTGCCGTTGGAAGTTTAAGTGGATTTTGAGGGGCGTGATTCATCTGTGTGGCATCCCGTGGGAGTGGTGATATACTGATGAGGTGTAAAAAAGAAACGCAGATATATAAGCTTGCAGTACGTTCAAGGCTACCTTCTAGATATCCCCAGTTTTGTACTGCGTTGTGGCCTTGAACATTCGGTATTTTGACTGCTGTAGCGCAAATAAGACAGAACATTCGATATCGGAAGAATAAAGAGATATAAAGAGTTTATTTACGGCCCTGGAGCAAGGAAACTCAAGTAGGTAGAGGCGGGCAGCGCTAACGCGTGTTTACGTGACGCGCGCTTGTAGGCACTTATTTCAAGGACAGGGCCGAGTCACAATACTGTAAGATTACATTACCGTGCCAGGAGTGACAGCCACCTTTGCCCGCCATGGCTGAAGCACAATAGTCCTCACTACGGAATAAGTAAGTGAAAGTGAGTGTGGGAATTTTACCTGACTCAACTCACCCCGGTGATCACCATCAGATACATGGACCATTACCTCTTAAGAGACCACTCAGGAACCTCCTCCAACGCCTGTTAGGGCACATCCTTGCGTCCATTAAAAAGCGTCTCCCCTAAGCCTCGCCGTGCACGGCAGCACGTGATCACTGTGCCACCGTATATCATGAAGTCACTTGATGGATGGACATAGTCACTTCCCCAATCTGAGCGCCAGCGACTCCGGAGTTCCGTCTGCTTATGATGCAGTCGGAATTTCGGCGTTTTAAGCGCCGATGTGGTCGCTTCCCCGAAGCTTTTGAAATAATATCATCTTTTACACAGTCGAGCTAGCCTTTCTTTTGTCTTCCACATATTCTTAAAGCTCTTCTTGGCCATCCTCATTCGTACACAATATCCCTAAAGTTCAGTAATTTCTTAAATAATTAAGATCAGCACACGGTAACTCAGTTTATTTAATACTAGCGGACGCCTCGTGGTTACACCCGCGTAGTTCCCGTTCCCGTGGGAATACAGGGATAAAAAGTGGCATATGTCACCCGGGGATAGTGTAGCTTCCCCACGGTGAAAGAATTAGTGAAATCGGTCCAGTAGTTATTAAGTTTATTCGTTACATACAAAAATTCAATTCTTTCCTCTTTATAATATTAGTATTATAGATTGATTATAGACTCCATCCAAGATACATTTTAACTTATAATACCGACCTATAAACAAATGGAAACTGTCTTAATTACTAAAGTTCTATACCAATTCCAAGCTTGATCTGCGAAAATATTCCGAAGGTAGTTATCAAAGTGGATACTAGAGATGCAACGAGTATTCGGCTACTATTCAAAATTCGGCCAAGTAAAAATAGCCGAAGTAGCCGAATACCAAATTATGGCAAAATCCAGTTATTACTCAAAAATGTGTTTATTTTAATCACAAATTATTGCTTTATGTATTTAAAAATAATAAACTTGGTAAGTTGTAAAATAAATACAAATAATATGTCTTTCACTAGAGACTACATCTAGTATTTTTAGGACCCTTTTAAGGGCCTACAACCGCTTTAGTGCCTAAAACGGTAACTTTATAAAGCATACTTCTTAGTAACGGCTAGGTTAAAAGGTTTGAAAAACATACCTATTTATTATTGTTGCATGTACATTATTTGTGAAACATGTTTCTTTCGTATAACAAATAGTTTTGCCTTAAAATAACAACACGATATTATTTCTCTACTTTTGGATACTCCTCCAAAACGACTTAAATGTTTAAAAATATTTGTACACAGAAAATTTGATGGCTAGAATTTCTTCATAACTGAAATAGCATTTGTAAATATAAGAATATTTTGCAAACAAAACTGTCCAAAAGGAGGTTCAGTATTGATATTCTGGTTCCGAGCGGGCGCACGGCCAGTACTGCGTTACCATTGGGAAATATATACGCCTTAAGCAAAAATTGCCTGTATTGGAACACCTTGCATCTAAAAAAATAGTCTCGCATTATGTACACAACTGCCTGGAGACTATAGACAAGTTTTTATATTACAAAATATTGTTTTACAACAAGATTTTATATAAATCATTCGCCGAATATTCGACCCTTTGGCCGAGAGCGTAGCCGAATATTCGTTATTCGGCATCACTATTCGTGACATCTCTAGTAAATAGATACTTTCCACACGAGGTGTCTGCTAAGTACCCTTGGGATCTTAAAGGTCACAGATTTACGTAGTTACTGTGTATTCTGTGTAATTAGTTAAGGATCTTCCTATATTTAGATCGAGAGATGGCAGATAGGCGTTGTGTAATTTGATTGTGATGTGGGTATAGGGTGTTAGACACACAGACAGACAATGTTTACTTATGATGATTTTGGATGATTCCACAAAAAATTATTGATGGAAACAAGATAGGTAGTTTATTCAATGACGCCCCTTCTGTACTTTTCTTCTAATTTGGTTGAATATTCCAGTGAAAAAATACTAAAATGGTGTTAAATTTGAAGGAGGGTAATGTGTTTATCAGTCTATGAATGTATGTATGTTTGTTCCTATGTGGCGTTCTAGAGACCAAACGCCTTAACCGATTTTGATGATTCTTATGTCATTCGATTCGTTTTAAGCTTGCTAGTGTCACTGGCTACATTCATATTGGAAAAATAGAAAAATGGAAGAATTTTGGCGCCATATTGTGGGGTCCAATTTTTTTTCTTCCATACCCATCTTGTGGGGTATCAAAATAAAGGCATTTAAGAGGTAATTTCAAAGATACACTTATATGTATATCATATGTGTACCTAATTCGATAAAAAATATGTTATCTAAAAAGTTATAAATAAAAATCCGCCATTTTCTTTTTTCCAATTTAAATGTAGCCAATGACATTCGCAAGGTTAAGACGAATCGATTGTCGTAAGAATTTAAAACACATTACCCTCCTTCGGCAGTCGGGTAATAAGATATTTTAAATTGGACAATAATTTGTCACAAGCACGCATGCCATAGGTTCGTCTTCCCTAGGTGAGATCGCCTTCAAAGGTTTATGAATTCAACTTATGAAATTCACCAGTAAGGTTCAATAACTTGATACAATCACGTTTAGGATTTAATGAAGACATATTGTACACATTGTTTGACTACGTGAAAGCACGTACTAAATTGCATTTAATTAGGAAAACCTTTTGCAATGTCCTCTAACGTGCTATAGCAGTAACTTGACGCTTTATTTGCAAGCAGAGAAGAAGTGTATCTAGCTCCAACCGCGCAGGGTTAAGGATGTCGTGATATTGATCCATGTGGAAGAGTCTTGTGTTCTATATCCAGGTCGTGCAATATTATACAAGTCATATTAGTACCTACATCTGTCTCTTAAGCACAATGAAAATAATATTTATCTCAGGCTCTGTTGTGTTCCATTGCATAAGCCTCCCTTAAATTTTTCTCATCTTTTTCTGCATATGGCCAATCCTTTAGATTGAGATTAGATTATCGTTAAGATGTCAATTAAATTATAGGCCTTCTAACGCAACGCCTTCCGGTTCGCGGTCGCCATTTCAGAACTTTTCGGCCCCATCGGCCATCCGTTCTACAAGCAATGTGCCCTGCCCATTGCCACTTAAGTTTGGCAATTCTTCGGGCTATGTTGGTATCTTTGGTTCTCCTGCGGATATAATCATTTCTGACCATACGTCTCGGTCCCATAGGTGATCACTGGCAATAGTGGCAACACACACTGGTCATATATACCCATGGTCGTAGACTTTTGTCTAGAGACACTGCGGTATCTTGGACGAGAAGATACCACGCAACTTCCCGAATGCTGCCCAGCCAAGTCGGATTCGAGGGCTGACCTCTTTCCCGAAGTTGGCCCTACCCAACAGGATCGTTTGTCCCAGGTAGACATAGTCGTCCACAACTTCGAGTGTAGAATCTTCGACCTTGATAGGAGTGGGTGCGACATGGCCATTTATCATCACCTTGCTTTTGTCCATATTCTTCTTAAGACCCACTCTTTCGGTAGCTCTACTGAGATCATCGAGCACTGTACTGAGGTCCTCCGTGGTCTCAGCCATGACCACTATATCTTCGGCAAACCGAACCGAACCGTGAGTAATCTACTCGCCATTGACGTTGATGCCTAGCCCTCTCCAGTCCAGACCCTTGAAAACATCCTCCAGTGCAGTGGTGAACAGTTCCGGAGATATGACGTCTCCCTGTCTCACACCTCGCTGCAGAAGGATAGGTTCCGAGGTCTGATCCTGAAGTCGAACTGACATGGTGGCGTTTTTGTACAAACACTTCAACACCTTGATGTACCGGTAGTCGATTTGGCACCGTTGGAGATACAGCAGTACAGCCCAAGTCTCGATCGAATCGAAGTCTTTCTCGTAGTCCACGAACGCTTAGCAGAGAGGCAGGTTGCACTCTTCGTTCTTCTGTATAACATACCGCAGCGTTTGCATGTGATCTACGGTGCTGAAGCCTTTACGGACTACTACACTTATTTCAAATTCATTTATTATTTTGTCACAGGAGGAATGTCGTATGTCGGCTGTTATAATAATATTCAACTCCATCATTCAATGGTGAGATAAAACCGACCAAAACAAACGCGGAAAATTCTTGAGGAAATAAACCAATCAATTGTTAGTGCATATTATGTTATGATGTTTTCATAATATTGAAAATACTTGGTTGAAGTAGGTGTCCCATATTTGCCTAGGGGGTCGATAATGTCCCGAAAGTACTTTCGCAGCCTTTATCTACGACTATCATTAAATGCCAGTATGTGAAAATGTATAAATATTGGTGTTAATTAAAAAAACTTAATTAAAAGAAATCAAATATCCCGACTGCTTAAGAAGCGAACTAAAAAGACGTAAACAAGAAGAAAAGTAGGGTATTTTTTTTAAGTTAAGGTTTTTTATTTATGACTTTTTTTTTTCAAATTAGTTACTTTTAAACATTAAGTGTTCTATATTTTTGAAACCACCTCTTAAAACCCTTTATTTTGATAGGTACCCCACACGATGGGTTTGGAAGAAAAGATAAAATTGCATTCGGAAAGTAGCTTGTTATGGAGAAGAACGCACATGAAACTCCATACCCACTCTATTAAAAATAAATAATTGTTTTACAATATTTACATAAGTACATACATTAACAAATTCATAAACTTGAGGACGATGCACCCAGCACTACTATACTACATATAGGTATAAAGTATTACAAGCACTAACAGGTAAATTCCTTCACTTGATAATTAGGAACATGGTTCTCACATACTTACAAGTATTACAAAAAAAAAAGTTAGTAATCACCTTAATCATTATCGGGCCTCTGTATATTTATTGCACAATCGAATGTCGTTGTCTCTAATAACAAAATCTCGAAAACAAACCCGATTAAAGTCGACAACTTATGAGCGCGATAATTCTTAAAACTATGCATCAAAACCTCGAATGATATCAGCTCGAAACAATACCTGCATCGCAGTCTTCTGCAATACAACATTTATCAATAAACGTGCTACCAGACTGATTTATTAATTAATTAATGGACAGACAGACCAGATACACTGAATTGACACGTGAACATTATACACGTGCCTCGTCACGTGTTTGTACGAATTAACGTGATTGTGTAACCAGAGATAAATTGGATAGTGAATTGTATTCCGCATTAAGGTTGACAAACGTAGTCTGGCGATTACTCCATTGTTTGACGATGTACGTTCAAAATAAAAAAAATATATCAATTCGTTTCATCATTATCTAGCCCTGTATGGAAACAAAAAATTAAAAAAATATATATATATTTGAAAGTTATGAGCGTCGAAAGTTCTAAATTTAAATACTAATTTTAACGCAAATAAATACCATAAGAAGAAAGAAAATTGCAAAACAGTTTCCATAAGTTGTTCAATAATGCAAATCATTTTATTTTGAACAGATACATTTAGTCGTTTTTTCTTGATATCCATACTCCCAAAGGTCTGTTAATAAAATTTTGCGCGCTCGTTTTCGTCCTAAATCATCATCCATTTCGCTACAAATTTGCAAAAGTTTGTATTCGTACGCGAACTAGCTTCTTACTGCTCATCACAGCATCTATCTCTTTCGCACGTGTTGTCGGATGAGATAGCATGCATTTTAACCCCGCGCTCAAAATAGTTCGTGCCGTCGACTAGTGTAACCTTAATGACGAATTCGGATCGATTGTTCAGTTATGTCCATTGCGGTTAGTTGGTGTTCGTGAATATGGATTTTCAAATGTATGGATAGAGCTACGGATATTATTTAGCTTTAAAATTTACATTTGAAATCGACTGCCTCGTTGATTTAGTGTACGTAAGCGTTTCCACATTTCATCAAATCCGAATCCAAGAAATTACAATCCGAAGAAGCCTGATTGTGCTTGAAGGAGAGGTTGCGCACTACATCCGAAATTCGCCTGTTCAAGTTCAGAACTTGAACTTTAAATTCGGTTTCGGATCGGTTGCCGTGCTCAAACGCTCTTTCTTCTGAACCTAGCGGATCCCCTTGGGACATCCTGGTTGAGCAGTGCTATGCCTTTTCCCAATGGTAATTAAATTCACAGATCCTGGATAATTATGTGTCCGACTAAAGGCGTCTTCCCTCGTGTTAAATGTGCCTCGACACAGGTTTGTTATTGTGTAACCAGAGATAAATTGGAAAGCGAATTGTATTCCGCTTCTTATTCTTCGTCGGTACACTCTTGGCAGAGCGGTCGTGGTTATCATGTTGCAGTGAAACTTCAGGTTGCCACAATTTGGTTAAAGATGCCACGCCATCCCTCTCTATCGGCTGTTATTCGTGTGCACTCATGCAATGGGCCACCCACAGCAGACTTAATCTCATCGGTCAATCGCATGGGCGACCTGCCGCGCCTTCCACTCTACCCTGAACTACAAGCCGCTCAATAGAGTCCATGCTTCGTCGGGATACGTGTTCAAAGAACTGGAGTACTCGAGCTTGGACTATAGCCGATAGACGCTGCCTGATACTGAGTTCTTGAAGGATGGATATTTTAGTGCGAAACTCAGTTCACGACACTCCAATTTTTTTCTCCAGCACCACGTTCCGTAGATTGTATTCCAGTCCGCCACATTGCCAGAGACAGTTAAGCTATATATGTATATTGCATTGAGTTGTTAATCGTGAATATGGAGTTTGAAATGTATGGATCAATGGATATCAGCTTTCCATCTTGTCATTAGAATTCAGTTACCTCGATGGTTCTTGATATTCTGAGTATCTTAAAGTCGGTAGGTGTTAGTCGATCGAAAAGCGGGCCAAGTCAAGTCATAGCCAGAGTCTTGAACATCGTCGCCGAGTTGCCAGCCTGTCAGTTTTTTATCGGTTACATTTCGGGGAGTGTGCGATGGAATTGCACGATCTAATTCCACCGAGCCCGTTTCATCATCGGACTACCAGACGTACGGCGATGCGCCATCGATACGTGGTGGACATTCCACCCATACGCACAAAACTTTTTGAGATCACTTTTATTATGCGTACAGCTAAGGAGTGGAATTCCCTGCCGGAGTCTGTGTTTCCCGACAGCTACAATCTGGGGGTCTTTAAGTCAAGAGTGAAAAGGTTATTTCTAGGCAAGCGTGTTTCACCGTCGACCACATCATATATATATCTATCTTACCATCAGGTGAGATAGTTGTCAAGCGCGAGACTATTGGATATAAAAAAAGGTATTTCCTTTTTAGAAATTCTTAGTACCAATTTTAACCGCCCTGACTCAGAATTTGCACGTGGAACTTTAACATAACAGCCGATATGTGGATTCTTACCTACCCCTGAAGATATTACCAAAGAGACCTATTATTACTCGGTTGCTGGATATGCAGAGGACTTATAGTCGCTCCCTGCAAAATACTGCAAAAATATTTAGAAGAATATAAAAGTGTCGCAGTTTCATTGACGCAAATATGAAATACTAGCGGACGCCTCGCGGTTTCACCCGCGTAGTTCCTGTTCCCGTGGGAATACAGGGACAAAAAGTAGCCTATGTCACCCGGGGATACTGTAGCTTCCCAACGGTGAAATATTTTTTAAATCGGTCCAGTCGTTTTTAAGTTTATTCGTTACATACAAAAATACAAATCTTTCCTCTTTATAATATTTGTATAGATGAGTTATTTAGAAGTGATGATCTGATACGGGCTTGAGTGCCGTGCAGACGATGAGTCTGCGATGCGCAAAAACTTTGTAAGGCATTGTACCTTGTGTAACAGAGTTTTTGCGCATCTCGTGTTACTTCATCATTCCTTATTTGTAATATTTTCCTTACTGTATTTAATGAATATTTGAAAGAGGCTTTAGGAGCTCGCGGGTAAGTAATAATAGTAGATCCAAGGTTGAGCGGCAGACCCCTAGGTTGGGTAGTGGATGGATGAACAATCATTACATTATCGAGACCCTATTTAACTTGCAATGTATATAGTAAGTGTGTCGGGTCGAATCTTGCAACTCTCTTGGTTTGGTACGGAACCCTAAATGGCGAAGTCCGACACACACTTGGCCGGGTTTTTTAATTCACCTTTTGTTTCATTTACGTTTCCTATGACACCATAATTTATTTCCGTATTGCACAAGTAAACGACACGGAAAATGATTTCATAACTCCATATCACAAATGAAATCTTTTATTATTTCATTTCGTCATTACTGACAACGTTGTCATTATTGCAACAAGGTCTTGAGCGTTGTTGTGAAATTCAGTGTCAATAAACTGTTTAAATACATCAGTGGATAGTTGAACATCCATTACATCCTCTGTGCTTTGGAAAGCAAGGTAAGCTGTTGGTCTTGGCTGTCTTTTGTAGAGATCTTTGACAGTTGTTACGGGTAGTTAAAAGGCGAAAAATCTTGGACCAGTCTTGCCCAGTGGTATCTTGATACACAGCTACTGGGTTGCAGACACCAGAAAGGCAGGTGCTCCATGTGAAATACTGGTACTCTGCTGAATCTGGTTAGACTGGAAACCGACAACATAGTTCTGAAAAGGCAGATTTATTAGCACAAAGAAGCTACATAGGAAATGATTTTATAACCAACCTTTTATTTCATGTCGTCATCGGTCTGACAACGTTGCCTTTATTGCAACAAGGTCTTGTGCGTCACTGAGTGTCAATAAACTGTGCAAATACGTCAGTGGTCTTATCTTCCGCCGTCATGAGCAATAAGGTCGCATCTGACCACAGAGCAAAACGAAAAAAAAAAGATCTGACAAGTTGAATTTTGTTTGGTGAAACTAGACTTGTCACTCGGTGTAAGTTGAGCATGGACGCTCATAGGGAAATATTTAAAAAAAATTGATGCACTGTTTTCCTAGATTCTAAATAAATGTAAATATTGAATTTTGACTAAAAGACATACGCCGTCTAAGCGCGACTGCTCAACATGGGATACACCTGTAGGCAAGTTGACAATTTACAATCGATAACGCTAGTAGAAAACGAATGAATGTATGGGAATGACACATCTGAACGTTAAGTCACGTGGTCAGAACATACAAATAGAAGGCGTTAACGATTGTAGAAAGAGATTCGATACGTAACGTTTGTAACTTGGCTAGAGTTACGTTTCTCAGGTTGGGCTAAATGCTATCTGTTGAAGGAATAAACTAGAAGTAGCAGGTATTGAATTTTATTTAATATAATCCAATGAGAACAGTACAGTTTTTAAAGTAAGAAAGATATATATATATATAACAAGAAGAGACTAAAGAGTTCGGGACCATAACTTTTTGTATAAAGGTACACACCTAATAGTATGAATATACAACAGCATCGGTGTTTTCCATCATGAATAATTAAGAAGTGGTCGTCAAATGATTACAGCCGTAACATAAATTTCGGAAGACGGTGTTCCTGTTTTCGTTTCTTCTTTTTAGGGTTCCGTACCCAAAGGGTAAAAACGGGACCCTATTACTAAGACTCCGCGGTCCGTCTGTCTGTCTGTCTGTCTATCTGTCTGTATGTCTGTCACCAGGCTGTATCTTAAGAACCGTGATAGCTAGAGAGTTGAAATTTCACAGATGATGTATTTCTGTTGCCGCTATAACAACAAATACTAAAAACAGAATAAAAATAAATATTTAAGGGGGGCTCCCATACAAAAAACGTGATTTTTATGCCGTTTTTTGCTATAATGGTACGGAACCCTTCGTGCGCGAGCCTGACTCGCACTTGGCCGGTTTTTTTGACACCACCTTGCGAAATTGAAGTTATTTTTCACATAGGTAGTGATTTTATTTGGAAGTCGAATGAACTTTTTTTTTTGTAATAAGTTTTTATTATTCACGTTTTAGTGGTACATAGTTGTATAGTAAGTCACAGTAAAAATATACAAACAGTATGGAAACAAACTACAAACGCTCGAAACGGCACACTCACACAAACATGCGTATCGACGAGACCCCTAAGTGGCTCGCACTACTGGCAGCACTGCAGCAGAAGTGGTCTCGTGCGTCGCTGCGTAAGTTTGTGTGATTGTGCCGTTTCGAGCGTTTGTAGGTAGTTTCCTTACTGTGTTTATATTTTTACTGTACCGCAGTGATGCCAGAATAGATTACAAGAATAACATGTAACTAATAAAATAAATATTGTTTATTTAACGGCCTGTTACGTCTCACAGAGAGAAAGTATGTGTCCCATCCGTGGGAACCCGTAGACTGATTAAGTGATTACGCCAACAAAAATTTGTCATTTGCCTCGATGTGACTTTTAACCAATATATGTGACGTCCAAAATAAAACATTTATCTCTGTCTATCGCGCCTTCATTTACAAAATCCGGAAACTAATAAAAGCTTTTATAAACATTACTATTAACCTCAATCCAAATAATTTATAAATAGAATACGGAGCAGCTGACTAGACTAGACAAATTAAATCTCACGATTTTTGCCACAGACATCTAACTAGATAACGCAAATCCCTCCATCTGTATGAAAATCAAGCGTGCCACTTTTTCACACACAACTTAAAAACAAATTTACTAACCAATGAAAGAAAACATTTTCAATGCCTCTGCCAACTTTTTTTATATATTCTTTACAGCTCAATATGGCATAACAATTTTTCTAGATTTCGGTGGATTTCCGGTGCCGATAATGCTAAATGTGAAAACTCAAATTACGATCATTTATCGTATTTTTACTCCGTATAGCTTCATCTAGTTTGATTTATATCTGTGGTTCACACATTCTCTTAGTAGGCGACAAAGAAAGTAAAATTATATATGCGCCAATATTTAGGTCAAGTTTGGCGCAAGATGCGTGCGCCAAAAGTTTTGGCGTTGGCGGTTATTTATCATTGTTATGTAACAGAGAGATGAGATCATACCTATGTAAGGATTTCTTTTAAGGCACGCTACATCAATTTAGTCTTAGGAATTATATAGCCATGAAGCAAACAAACAATGTGAGTCATAATTTGAATTAACGAATGATAGGCAATTTTACTTTTTAGCCGAGTTCCCAGACGTTTCATCCTTGAGAATTGCCGCAAGAAAAATGGTTTAAAAGTTTCTCCCAGACGGAAAGTCTTCGATCTCTCTAAGTGGGGGCCGTCCCGTACTATGATTGCCAAATTAGGGTGATCCCCTTCGACAAAATTTTCGGACATCTCATAGGCAATGTTGCTTTTTAACCAATTTCCCAGACATTACATCCTTGAGAATTTTGGCACGAACAAAAGGGAAACTGATTTCTCCCAGACGCAAAGACGTCGACCCCTTTAAGTGGGGGCCGTCCCGTACTATGATTAACAATGTATGGTCCCCTCCGCGACGAGTCGTCTGTTCCAACGGAATATTATTATAAGCATGCAACGTCCAACTGTAAGGCGAAAGCGTCCCTGTTCTCCTTCCACTTCTCATTGACCAGGGATATAAAGACCAGTCCTTAGCCAAGGAGTTTAGCTCATTGCCCTCGTCTTCGGCTGGGCCTGCAGCGATATCTCCTGTATTTACCCAGCTGCAAGGAAAGTGTGTTTTTCGCGCTTATCTTGTGTGTTTGTAATATTCTTTATTACTTCATATCTTTTAACGGATGTTTTATAATTAAGACATCGTTAGATAGGTTTTGACCGCCCAAGTGTTCTTAGATAAGTGCCGCAAAAAAAAAGGAACATGGCGGATTTTGACCGCCATATTATATTATATATTTTTTTGCTTCCAAACCCATCGAGTGGGGTATCAAAATGAAGGGTTTTTAGAGATGATTCCTTATATACCACTTATAATTATGTTTAAAATCTGTTTTCTATTGTTTTCAGGTCGTAGAATGCAAAGAGAAGACTACAGGCGCCAAGCGAGCATTGAAGGTCTTGCACGACAACACCAAAGCGAGGCGCGAAGTTGAGCTGCACTGGCGAGCAAGGGGCTGCATACATATTGTTCAGGTAGTCTTACTTTCATACTTATTAACCGACTTCAAAAAAAGGAGGAGATTCTCAATCCTTCTGTTTTTTTTAAATGTATTTTCCCCGATTACTCAAAGGCGCCTGGACCGATTTGGAAAAAAAATCTTTTGTGTGAAAGGGTATACTGCCCAGTTAGTCCCATAGTCATCAAATCAGGATCTGATGATGGGATTCTGGAGAAATTGAGAGAACTCGATTTTGGTATTTTCATCATCAATGCTTCATTCAACATCAACATTTGCACCCAGAAAGTATCATTTGGTGAAGAATACCACAGATGGCCGAAGTCGGTGTCGAAAAATTAAATACAATAGGTACCGACTTCGGAAAAGAAAGTAATTTTTTGGAAGTCGGTTTAATTTTTTTATTAAAAGTTATTTTATTATAAATTTGAATGTTTGGACTAAATGATGCTATTAAACAAACAGGCTGCATTTTAACTGCACATCAGTTTCAAAATTGAAGATTGGATGCAATTTTTGATTCTCACAAAAAATACTGTAATAATACTGTACCTGTGTCCCAGCAGTGGGATATCGAAAAGCTAATGATGATAAAAAATACTGTTAGTAAAAAGCTACAGATATTATTATAAAAAAAAAGTTTTTCATAATTTTTTTCGATAGCGAAAAAATCTCTAGATTAATGTCAATAAATAAAAATCTAAAAGTGTCAATTGAGTGGAGTGAAGGAAATGACAAACCCCAGTGTCTGAATAAAAAATTACAAGTTGAGTATTTTTGAAACTACTTTTGTCGACATGGTCCTAACTGGAACGTTGGAAGGCCTCAAACTAGGTGGACCGATGACCTGGTTAAGGTTGCGGGAATGCGCTAGATACGAGACGCACGGGACCGGTCAATGTGGCGACGCTTGGGAGAAGCCTATGTTCAGCAGTGGACGTCTTTCGGCTGATGTTGTTCCTAACT
The DNA here is from genome assembly GCA_964057195.1 of Orthosia cruda. Lineage (NCBI taxonomy): Eukaryota > Metazoa > Arthropoda > Insecta > Lepidoptera > Noctuidae > Orthosia > Orthosia cruda. Next base: position 8,375,550 of record OZ059852.1, on the reverse strand, counting down.
CCAAAGTTTTAATTCAGAAACCGGCTCGTAGTGTAAGGCTAATTTAAGGTTGCCCGGCACGAAATATTTTGTGCGCGGGGTTAAAATGCATGCTATCTCATCCGACAACACGTGCGAAAGAGATAGATGCTGTGATGAGCAGTAAATAGTTAATTCGCGTACGAATTAACACTTTTCCAAATTTGTAGCGAAATGGATGATGATTTAGGACGAAAACGAGCGCGCGAAATATTATAAACAGACCTTTGGTAGTATGGATATCATGAAAAAACGACTCAATGTATATTTTCAAAAAAAAAAAAAAAACATTTTTGAACTACTAATCTATTATACCTGTATGGTGACTGTGTTGAAATATAGAACTTTCGACACTCACAATTTTTTTTTATACAGAACTAAATAATGATGAGACAAATTGATATAATTTTTTATTTTGAACGTATTTTGTCAAAAAGTGTAGTAATCGCCAGACTTAAGTTTGTATAGAATGATCGAATAGGGCAACCTTAAACAAACACTTTGACTGATTACATTATTCTAATCTAATGCGCTTAAACTTTCGACCAGTCACTGTTCTCAGCTCAGTCAATATTTCCCGTGGTTTCAAGAAAAGCAAGATTGTTTGTTCCATTTCTCATCAATCATGGAGCCAATCAATCATTTTGTAGGCGTGGTGCTTGATTTACTTCGTTTAGTTCATCACAATTTAAAGGCAAACTTATTTTGTTGTTTATAAGTGACCTCATCTGTAATGTTGTGTAATAGACTACTTGGCTGTTCCGTTGGTCTCGCAGTCGGAAGTGAGTCCCGACTTACATTCCTAAGTCGAGCAAAAATTGTATTAAGGTTTTCAATTAGATCAGTGGTTGTCCGGAGTAGAGAAGTAGACGGCATGACGGGGTATTCCTAAAAGCGCAACCATTAGTTGTGCTCACAAATTTAATTTAATAGTACATTATTGCAAAGGCCTGCAAATAGGCAATTGCAGGTCGAGTATAGGACTTCACTAATACGAGACAGGCAATTACCATTTCCGCCGAGGCATATATTGTGCTTATCTCAAAAGAATGCAGGGAAATGAAACATAATTTTTATATTATACATTTAATTTATTAAAAGCTTCAACAACATTGCTGGAGCGTTGTAATGTTCCAAATTCAAAAAAATGCTCCTGCATGGATTTGATGAACATTGCTGGAGCTTTGTAATGTTCCAAATTCAAAAAACGCTCCTGCAATGGATTTGATTTTCTTTGTCCGTAAATTCGATACTTCGCGAGTTCTGTTTTCGAAAATAATGACAATATTTCCATGCGTGTTTGAGAAAAAATATTATAGCCGTTTTTTAGCCTCGGTTAAAGGATACTAAGGCATAGTAAATAGAAAATATACAAAGTGCCTTTTCAGGCTTTGCGTGGCGTAGGTGTATTAAATCCGTAAATACATCAAAAACCCACCTACACATCTAATGTAGAAAACTAGTAAAAAGCGAGATAAAACGCAACGCTATTATGACTCAACTGTAATATACGATAAGACCGATAGTAGGTTAGAATTGGGGGTTCTGAATCACATGTTCTCGCTGCGCTCGAACCGTGATTCAGAACCTCCAATTCTAAAAGCCATGATTCAGAACACCTCCATTAATTTTTCAATCATCATCTCAACTAATGTTGGACTAAGGTTTTCCTTTGAAAAAATAAAAATAAAATAGAAATAAAATAAATTTATTCTTTAACTTAGGACTAGATTACATAGCAAGTAAAAGTCATAACCTTAGGTCAGCGATACAGTGCAAGAAGATTTCATTGCTTATTTATCGATATAGAATTACGGTTCTGAATCACGTCTATAGAATTGGGGATTCTGAATCACGTCTATAGAATTGGGGATTCTGAATCACCTGTTCTCGCTGCGCTCGAACCATGATCCAGAATCCCCAATTCTATAGACGTGATTCAGAATCCCCAATTCTATAGACGTGATTCAGAACCCCCAATTCTAACCTACTACCGATAAGGCTTAATTATGCGTTAAATCTGCACTATCGATGTGGGTAGTCAACTGATAAGCAATGCAATTATATACCAACCGCAGTTTTTTATTTTATTGCGCTTGGAAATCTACCTGCTTACTGTAGTAGGTTTATGGATGAGTATTTTACCGCTAGGTCTACCTTTTTATTTAAGCTATTGCATAGCTTCTATCGCGGGCCTTGAGCGTGGAGACCGAATCCAGAAATTCCGTAACAAAAATAAACCTACCACCCCCCACTCCGACCAGCACAGCGGTGATATTTTTTATAAGGTTTTTGAATTCAGAGGAATGTGTGCGGTGAGGGGCAGAGGGCGGGGGGGGAGAGGTTTGTTGCACGTGTTTCAGATTTCCGTGTTGGTATTTTTAGAATGAATTTTTTTTTCCTTTTATCGGTCTCTCTGAGCTGTTTCTGTGACAATGTTGATCAATGTGGACCTTATGTTTATGAGAATAAGGGTCACTTTTGCTTATCAAAGAAATGCGACCTTATTTCAATGTGAATAAGGGTCACTTTATTTTTTTTTTTGTTTTCTAGAATTTTATTAATCGAAAATAAATGGGGGTTTGGAAAAAGAAAAAATAGTGAAAAGAAAAAATTAATTAATATTTAAAAAATAAAAATTTTGCAACTCTATACAATTCGACATTCAGACGCATTTTCCAGGACCGGATCTAGAAGAAATTCTATGCAATAGCTTTACCGCGGCAGTCCCCGAGTGCCACACGTCTATTTTTTTTTTAGTAAGAGTTTGCTATTGACTCTAGTCTAGGTCAGAGGTGACAGAGACAAAGTCGACGACGGAGTGAGGTTGTTCCAGTTTGACCCAGAAGAAGCTTGTTCACTCTAACTTTGAAGAGATTCGGCTTGTATGCATTCGGAAACACAGACGCAGGAATCGAGTTCCACTCTTTTGCTGTGCGCCTTATGAAGGATGTTTGAAAGCGCTTGGTGCGAATTAGTGGAATAAAGACACCGCCAGGTATAAAAAAAATAACAGTCCCTAACATCTGTCTACCAATGTATTCCGGCAGGCATAATACGTATCTTTTGCAAGAGCAAAACGATAGCGATCCTTTATGTCATAAAAATCGGCATTACCTGCAGTGAGAGATAAAGAATCAGTGTTTATAGCGCAAAAAAGATACGTTCGCGCAATTGCTGGTATCTTTGTTTCTGAATCATGCGAACCATATTTTAAAAAGTTTAAAATTCTAACCTTTCCATCAGCTTACATCTTTGAAGTTGCGGTATTTGTTAAAATTAATAAAAATCTATTCGGTGAACTAAAATCAAAAAGATATACACTTAAAATATCTAGTATACCACATAGAACTGCTCTTCTGAGCAAAAGTCTTTTCGGGATGGCATCTAAAATTTACAATAGGATACCTGTGGACATTTTAAACACTAAGGAACTGCCACTATTCAAATATAAATTACGTAATTTTTTAATTGACAAAGCCTACTACACCTACACGATCCAAGATTTTCTTAATATATAATTAGTATCTACTACAATCTGTCACCATGCACCTAATTCGTATTTTGTAAGATTTGCTTTATATGTGATATGTATGATTATTTTGCATGTTGACTTAATTATTGTATGCCTACTAGGCAGGACATAATGGAACTGAAATTTACCTAACATTTGTGTGTACAACCTATGCCCACAATAAAAAGATTTGATTTGAAAAAAAAGTGTAGGTATGGTAAGTCCCGTTCGTCGTCCCAATCATTTTCTAATCGCTCGCTGTTTGTCAAATGCACTTATTTAAAAAAAAAACCACCAACAACTCTAAAACTTCTGTATTGAAGAGCAATTATTGCGCAAAAATCGTTTCCGTTTTGCTATTGCAAAAGATACGTAATAAGCCGACCCGAAAAATAATACCAGATGTTTTACTACCAATTCAGTGCCATTTGTACAGTCAGGCAAAGTGATATTTTAATTCTAAATAACTTAATAAACATAGAATATTTCATTTATTATTATACATAATTTATACTGGTAGTCAGTGATTTCGTTAAAAAAATGTAGCTTATTAATTATTACCTACTCGTTAACCTAATAATTTGTAATCACGCATAAAGACTGATGCAATAAATACATTTGATCAAAAATACATAAATCAATTTGGTCTCAAATGAAAGGTATAGGCGTAGAACCATTATATCCTTTTAAATCATGTAAATCGGTACACGCTTTTAGGAGATATTAACTCATTACTAAAAATAATTTCATGCCAAAGCGTCAAGGACGCCCCTTACCGCGATACGTTTGTTTTGATCATGTTAGCGACACCGCCTTTACATTTTTACCCGACTGCCGTAGGAGGGTATTGTGTTTATCAGTCTATGTATGTTTGTTCCTATGTGGCGTTCTAGAGACCAAACGCGTTGGCCGATTTTGATGATTCTTACGTCAATCGATTCGTCTTAACACTGCGAGTGTCGCTGGCTACATTAAAATTGGAAAATAAAAAAATGGCGGATTTTGGGCGCCATTTTGTAGGGGAACATTTTTTTTTCCTTCCTAACCCATAGTGTGGGGTATCAAAATAAAGGGTTTTAAGAGGGGATGTCAAAAATATATAACACTCATATGTTTAAATGTACCTAATTCTAGAAAAAAAATACGAAAAAGTTGTAAATAAAAAAAATATATTAATAAATCAAAAAAACCCGTAAATAATATTATATATAAAGCATACTGTTTTTTTTTATATAATTAGCTACTTGTGACAGTAGTTAGATGATTGCTTATGGTGGATCTGATGAATATGTTTCGAGAATACCCGTATTTGTTGTTTTGAGTTTACCTAAACAAGACCTTTGAAAGATTTTTCTGTTACGCCTAAGTAATCCCCGTTCTGCTAAAGGTGAATTTTACTAGACTATTTAAAAAGCGAACTAAACAGACGTAAACAAGAAGAAATTCATGCTGTGCAGTCGAAGGATACATCGTTTTGAAAGATTGGAATACATAAGTGTTAACGGCTTTAATTTTTTTGTTATCTGGCGGAGGGTTTCCGCGCTGTGCCCGCGGGTTGGATTAAAGCCCAGTCCCCCTCACAGAGAGGATGCCTTGTATCCCAGCAGTTAAAACATTATAGGCTGATTTGCCCTCAGTCCTGGTATGCCATTCTCACGTGCTAATCATTCAACAAACCATGCTTGATATAACACTTCTATTGATAACGTTATCTTAAAGTAAATCGCGTCGTCACTTTCTGTAGAAGTCGGCGCATAGATAACGTTTTACTGCAATATTATAACTTTCATAGCGAATGGCAGCGATATAGGATCGCCCCTATTGAATGAGACAAGCCTACAAACGCCCTGTTAACAGGCATGCTCACTCGATCTTGAAGATGTCTCGCTGACGAGCTCGTCGACGAGTACAGCCAAGAAACTGTCTCTTAGAGAATAGCAGTACATTGAGACAATCCCACCGCACTATTTCTAAAGCACTGCAACTCCTGTAAGCCAGAAGCAACAGTGGCGACCACCAGGAAAGCGCCGAGGCAATGAAGTCTCGGAGAATGAATTTAATTGTCTTGGAACCCGCTATCAAAGTAATCAAAAACCGGCCAAGTGCGAGTCGGACTCGCGCACGAAGGGTTCCGTACCATTATTGCAAAAAAACGGCAACAAATCACGTTTTCTAGGGAACCCCCCTTAAATATTAATTTTATCCTCTTTTTAGTATTTGTTGTTATAGCGGCAACAGACATACATCATCATCTGTGAAAATTTCAACTGTCTAGCTATCACGGTTCATGAGATACAGCCTGGTGACAGACAGACAGACATACAGACAGACGGAGCGCGGAGTCTCAGTAATAGGGTCCCGTTTTTACCCTTTGGGTACGGAACCCTAAAAAGAATAACGAATTAGAAGAAAAATACAAATTTCCTCTTCCCTCTATATCAAGCAGGAGAAAGAACGAACAAGGCCAATATGCACAAAGAGTCGTTTACAACTGGGATAAGCCCAGTTGCCTAGCTAGCACCACGGATAAAAAATATTATTAATATTAATAGGTCCTAACATTGTGAGCTGTTATATTTGATTCCAATTCCAATAATAGGTATGGGAAAAACGCTTGAACGCATGGAAATTTGTTCTAGTTTCTACAAGGTCCGTATAGTAAATAACTCTGTATGCAGGCTGTACATTATCCAACATAATATTGCGTTCATTCTGCTAAAGAATACACTCCCATAAGATATGATATGCAGATTGTACATATTTGCAGTCAGATGTAGAACATTGACAAGGAAAATAATTTACTTTTAAAGTATTATAGCCCACGTGGTCGTTGTAAATTATCCCAAGGGAATAAAAAGCAGACTATGTTTTCCAACTATGTAGGGTTCGGCTTCCAGTCAAACCGGTTTCAGCTGAGTACAAGTGTTTTACATGGAGCGGCTGCCTATCTAACCACCACAACCCAGTAACTGGGTAACACGAGACCCCTTTGCAAGACTGGTGTCAGATCTCAGGTTTCTGACTACCCGTAACGATTGTCAAATATCTTCAAATGTCAGCCGGGACGTGCGGGTTTAACGTGCTTTCCGAGGCACGGAGAAACCTCACTATGTAGAGATGGTCACCCATCAACAGACCGACCTAGAAAAGAAAGAGAGAAAAGTGTTTATTCGGTACAAAAACGACATACATATTTTTTTTTTTGTCTCGGAAATTTTGCTTAATCTTGAAGATCGACCCGTCCAGCTTTTATTATTTAGCCACGAGCTTCTCAGGTATATTATAGTTTCTCATAAATTTGTTTAAATCTTCCAGGTCATAGATGTGTATGAGAACTCCTATGGTGGCCGAGGATGTCTCCTAGTGGTCATGGAGTGCATGGACGGTGGAGAGCTGTTCCAGAGGATACAGGACAACAGAGAGGGGGCTTTCACTGAACGACAGGCTGCTGAGGTAATTTATTGAGTTCTTAAGGTCTATCCTAAAAAAAAAACAATATAAGTCGATCCACACATATCAGGGGCGTGTCCGGGACGTGGACGGAACGTGCCCTGTCAGGGGCTCAAAAAAATATCGGTGCGTACATTTTATATGAACTTGTTCACACAAGTCCGTGCACGGGCCAGTGACGAAGCTTCAATGATTGGGCCCGGCCCTGTCACGTCCCGGGCACGGCCCTGATATGTGTGGATTGATTTTTATTGTTTTTTTTTTAAATTAATCATCATCATCATCTTCCTGCCCCTGTCCCATGTTACTTGAGGTCGGCGCAACACGTTTTCCTCTTCCATACCGTCCTGTCCCCAGTCACGCTATCACTGACTCCCTTTTCTTTCATATCACTCCTCACACAGTCCATCCATCTTTTCTTTGGCCGTCCCCACCCTCTCCATCCATCCACATTTATATTCATAACTCTTTTAGTAACATGCGCTTCATCCCTCCTCATCAGATGGCCATACCAGGACAAACGGTTTCCTTTCAACTTTTCTGTCACTGGCGCCACTTTCAAACTTCCTCTAATATACTCATTTCTCACTTTATCCATTCTCGTCACTCCGCACATCCATCTCAACATTCTCATCTCTGCTTCATGCAATCTCTTTTCATCCATCTTTTTCACAGCCCAACATTCTGATCCATACAGTACGACAGGTCTAATCACGGACTTGTAAATTTTCCCCTTTAACTTGAGGGGCATCCGTGGGTCACAAGTTGTTCCAGTGAGTTGTCGCCATTTCATCCATCCCGAGCCGATCCGGTGCGTTATGTTTCGGTCTACCTCGCCATCCCCTTGGACAAGCGACCCTAGGTACCGGAAGTCGGAGCACATCGGTATGGGTATCCCAGCGAGAGTTAGAGGCACGGAACTGGAGAGACCGCCAAAATCGCAGAACAAGTATTCGGTTTTAGTTCTGCTCAATTTCAAGCCAACACTCTCCAGTCTGTGCCACCACATCTCCAATTTTTTAATTAATAAATAAATAATAAGTTAGCATAAACAAGTACAACATATAACAGTGGTTGTGAGACACTGAGTTGTGAGACAGACAAGGACAAGCTATACGACGCGTTGGATAGTCCAGCAGGCCAAAAAAATCTGTACCGGCTTGCTAGAGCCAGGGAGAAAAGGGCGAGAGATGTCTCTCAGATAAGATATATAAAAGATGAAGCTGGAATGATTCTTTCTAATGATGAAAAAAATAAGGATAGGTGGAAGGAATACTATGAGAAACTGATAAATGAAGAAAATAACTGTAGTGGTATGTTAGAAAATAAATCTGTGAATGAGGTGTTAGTGAGAATAGTTAGTATGGAGGAAGTAAGAATAGCAGTAAATGGAATGAAGAATGGTAAGGCAGTTGAAGTGTGGAAGATATTGCGCGTTGATGAATGGACATGGTTAGCTTTATTCTTCAATAAATTGTTACGGGATGAAGCCATACCTGATGAAAGAAGCATTAGTTTACTGGTGCCCATTTTAGAAAACAAAGGTGATGTGCTAGAGTGCAACAACTATAGAGGAATAAAGCTAATGTCACATAGTATGAAAGTTATTGAAAGGCGGCTGAGAGAAGAGAGTGAAATATCGCAGAACCAATTCGGTTTTATGCCTGGTCGGGGTACAACGGATGCCACTTTCGCAATCCGCCAGTTGACGAGAAATACAGAAGTGCACATAAAAACTTGCACGTGGTGTTCATTGACCTCGAGAAGGCGTTCGATCGGGTGCCCCGTGAGGTTTTGCGATAAGCTCTTAAGAAGAAAGTTGTGCCTGGGAATTATGTACAGTTGGTCCGAGCGATGTACAGTCGATGCAGTACCCAAGTCCGGTCTACAGTGGGCACTACTAGCAGCTTCAGTGTAGCAGTCGGCTTGCACCAAGGGTCGGCTCTCAGTCCTTACCTCTTTCCGATGATAATGGACGTTGATGAAACGCATGTTACTAAAAGAGTTATGAATATAAATGCGGATGTATGGCGAGGGAGGGGACGGCCAAAGAAAATATAGATGGACTGTGTGAGAAGAGATATGAAAGAAAAGGGAGTCAGCGATGGCGTGACGGGGGACAGGACGGTATGGAAGATGAAAACGTGTTGCGCCGACCACAAGTAACATGAGACAAGGGCAGGAAGGTGATGATGGTTGTGAGACAGTGGTTTCTGTAGTAGGTAATGAAATCCTTTAGTGGTTATTAGGCTTAGATTTCTGCAAATATACCGTCAGTGAATGAAAATTTCAGGCAAGTCTTCATTCAGAAGTCTTTTGCTTTTTGAGAATTTTAATAACTGGCAGTAAAACAAGTGCCATGGAGTAGGAGATGGAATGATCCTGGTAAACTCAGGTATTTTCCAAATGCTGATTTCTAAAATTAAATACCGCAACAAGTTCAAAGTTTGGTAGTCATTTTAAATCCAGCCCTTATATAAGTATAAGGTCTGGGTCTAACAATGCTGGGTAATTTCTGGAATAGCCTTGTGAAAAAATACCCACTCCGAATTTTGAGTGGCCCCAAATTCGAGGTCAAAAATAACCTCCTGATTCTTTTAACTACATTTTTAATTTTCTTTGGATATCAAGCTAATTAAAACCTAATTCCAATTACAGATAATGCATTCAATCTGCGTCGCCGTCCGTCACCTCCACGACTCAAACATAGCCCACCGCGACATCAAACCTGAGAACCTGCTCTACACCAGCACTCAACCTAACGCAGTACTGAAGCTGACAGACTTCGGGTTCGCTAAGGAGACCTTGACCCCTGCTGACACCCTGCAGACTCCTTGCTATACACCGTATTATGTGGCGCCTGAGGTGAGACCCAAAAACATACAAACAAAAATCTAGCATTTCCTATCAGTTTTGCTACTGGTATTTATACCAATGCTTTTTTTTTTTCGGGATAAAAATAAACCTATGATATTACTCGCCATATAAACTATCTATATGAAAAAAAACATGACGATCTGATGTTCGGTTTCTGCGTAAAAGAAGGACAAAGAATCGATTGTAGCGACATCTTGTGAAAGAAGGACAAACCACCAAACACACTAGCGACATCTATGCTGCCACATACGAACTAGCATTACTGAACTCCACACAAATCCTACATCGCGCAAGCAACATTTTCTGACCTATGATATTATTCGGCATATAAACTATCTGCATGCAAAAAAACATGACGATCTGATGTTCCGTTGCTGCGTAAAAGAAGGACAAAGAATCGACTGTAGCGACATCTAGTTAAAGAAGGACAAACCCGCAAATACACTAGTGACATCTATGCTGCCACACACAAACTAGGATGATTTAACTTCACACAAACCCTACATCGCGCAAGCAAAGTTTTCCAAGAAATCTTTCACAACAGATTGGGATACGCTAGTTATTACCCGACTCCAGCTGAGCCCAAAAGGAAGTTAATGTTTATGACCACTTCTGAAAGTAAGTAAAGATCTACGACTCAAACTTAGCCCACCGCGACATCAAACCTGAGAACCTGCTCTACACCAGCACCCAACCTAACGCAGTACTGAAGCTGACAGACTTCGGGTTCGCTAAGGAGACCTTGACCCCTACTGACACACTGCAGACTCCTTGCTATACACCGTATTATGTGGCGCCTGAGGTAAGACCCAAAAACACAAAAAATCTGTTACATTTACCACCAGTTTTGCTACTTTTATTTATTCCAGAGATTTTATGCCAGGATAAAAAGAAACCTATGACATTATTCAAAAAACATGCCGATCCGATGTTCCGTTGACTGTAGCGACATCTAGTAAAAGAAAGACAGACCAGCAAATACACTAGCGACATCTATGTTGCCACAAACAAACTAGGATGATATGACATCACACAAATCCTACATCGCGCAAGCAAACTTTTCCATTAAAATCTTTCGCTTTTAATATATCATCAAATTAGGATAGGCTCGTTTCTACCCGACTGCGGTGGACTTCAAAAGGAGGGTAATGCTTTTGACTACTTCTGATGGGTAAGTAAAAATGTACGACTCTTTAGCCGCCGAATTCACTTGCGCAATTCGGCTGCTGTTGTCTGTTCCAAAGGGTCTTTTCCAGGATAAAAAAATTGTTTATAGCATTACAAGCACCCATAAACTATCTCTATGCAAAAAATCGCGATAATGCATGTAAGAGGGACTGACTATCTAATGTGGCGACACCTATTGCAATAAAGACAAACCAACGCACACGCTGTAGTGACATCTATCCAGCCACATACGAACTACACAAGACATACGTCACACAAACACTACATCGCGCAAGGAATATTTTCCGCGAAAAGGTCTCAAAGATGACTGCGTTAACTTGGGTCCCGGGTTTGTTAAACGTTTCGGGCAAGTTGAAATTATCTCAGCAGCAGGACAATCTGAATTTGGAACCAGATACTAGCAGTAGACTCGCCTCCTATTGAACACATGAGAATTAATCCTGAGAATTGTTATAATGTTCGTTCATTGATATTTAATTTTATATTTCATTTGATTTCAGGTGCTAGGCCCGGAGAAATATGATAAATCTTGCGACATCTGGTCATTAGGAGTCGTCATGTACATCTTACTGTGTGGTTTCCCACCGTTCTACTCCAACCATGGACTTGCTATATCTCCCGGCATGAAAAAGGTGAGTCACAATGAGCTAGTAACACTGTAACTACGAAAATGGACCTTGCTGCTATGAAATAAAGGCGCTGTCAAAGTCAAACTGTTTCCATGGACTGTAGAATTTACAGTCAATCAAATGGATAAGCAGTTTTTTTTTAGTTTTTGCCCATCAGATAGATAAAAAAAAAATTGGGCACGTATTTTTCTTTTGATACTTAAACAAAGTGAAGACGATATAATGTGTTGAAATATCGTGTGACGTCACGCCGTTAGTACACTTTATACTGACATAGTGACGTCACAAGCGCCCGCTCCTGAATTTTGATGCGCTTTATCTTTGTCATTTTTTAATGATTAGGTAAAGCAAAAACTACATGTCCAATATTATTTGATAATCTTACTGACGGACTAAATAGAATTATCACTTTTCTAACCTACGGCACGGGGTCTCATTGCTTACAAAGAAAATTTGGTTCAAATAAATCTCACTAGATGGCGCGATATGCACGTATCTGTTATTGAATGTGTGTAAAATTCACATTTTCTGGAATTGAACATAAAAATTGTATGTTCTTGTTTAATCAACTCTCCTAAGTACAAAATTATGGCATATTGGGCTCTTAATTCACATTTCAAAGATTATTTTAACGGATCATTTAGAATCGATGCCAATAGATGGCGCTTTTTTAAATTTGTGAGGCATTCCACTCGGTTGTTAAAATTTGCATTGTAACACATTTTGGTGCAAAAAAAACTGTAAAAACGTGGCAATAAATACTATAAAACGAACCTTCACTGTATTTAAAGAAAAAAATATTCACGAACTTAGTAAACCCTTTTACTTGCAAGTCACTGCTAACACCATCTATATATCACCGTGAAACAGAACCGAACGCGTTCGATGTACAAAAAATAACAAGAATAATCAGATGAAAAACGCTAGTTACGTCGGCACGGTTTCTTTGTATGGGATGAGGCATCTGTATGCTAGTATTATATTATCTGTGCCTACGGGTAGTAAAATGATATTTGCGTGGTAGTACCAAAATAATCTCGCCTCATTGACTAATGGCACTTGCTAGTGCTAAGCCCTGAGTTCTGGGTTCCATTAGAAAGTCGGTCAAAATTATAAACCAAAATGGAGTGTTCGGGAAGAGTCAATGAAATTGATTATTTATCACATTAAAATTGAATGTTGAAACGTGTTGGACGCCACGGCTGGCGCAGTGGTTGAGTGATCGGCTGTTGCGCTGCGTGTCCCGGGTTCGATTCCCGCACGGAACAAATATTTGTATGACTTATAGTTAGTTGTTCCGAATCTGGGTGTCTTGCGTATGTGAGTTCTAGCGGACGCCTCTCGGTTTCACCCGCGTATTTCCTGTTCCCGTAAAAAAAAGTAGCCTATGTCACCCGGGGATAGTGTAGCTTCCCAACGGTGAAAGAATTTTTGAAATCGGTCCAGCGGTTTCGGAGTATATAAGGAACATACATGCTTTCTCTTTTATATATATAGCACGTCTCCCAGCATATACTTTTTAGGTGTATAAGCATGATATTTGTTACTCATCAGACTAAATTAATTTGTACTCCATTTCCAGCGCATCAGACTAGGCCAGTACGACTTCCCGGAGCCCGAGTGGTCTAACGTGTCGTCCGAAGCCAAGAATCTCATCAAAGGAATGCTCTCAGTTGACCCCGCTAAGAGATTGACCATCCAACAAGTAAGTAGATGAGTTACAGGACAATTGACTTAACGGCTTTACAATTAAAATTTGGGAAAGTAAGTACTCCTAACTAATGTCTCAGTAACGCCTAGAGAGAAAATTTGAATTTCGAATCTTAAACAATTACCGTCGTTTTTTTTTTATAAATTGGTGCTTTTAGTTTCTTTTGTAACTTTAATAGTTTTATCTACACTCACAACTTAATGTTCCAGATATAAATTCAAAAAATATTGTCTAAACATTTTCTTTTTTTTTGTGGATAGCTAAAATAAAAAATAATAGTTTATGCAATGGTCATATAATAGGGGTTCCTATTATATGACCATTGTACGCAAAATACGCGCTTAGACGTGGAGTTGCGGACACCAGCCCGTCTTAATCTATATGACCATTGCATAAACTTCAATTTTTTTAAACACGAGCGTGGATTTATAAACACGCGATAATAATAACACGCTAGTGTTTTAATACCTAATTATATGCCGTTGCATACACTACTTTATCTTCACTCTTAAATTTGAAATAAAACAAATTTAAGAGATTAATTTAAGTTATTATTCGACAATCTGAAAATGGTGTCAATTGGGAACATGGAGAGAATTAACTACCGATATTGACATAACTTTAATTATAAAGTAACCATGAAGTTTGATATGTGATGAGGAGGGATGCAAAACATGTTACTAAAAGAGTTATGAATATCAATGTGGATGCATGGAGAGGCAGGTGAAGGCCAAAGAAACGATAGATGGACTGTGTGAGGAGTGATATGAAAGAAAAAGGGAGTCAGTGATAGCGTGACGGGGGAGAGGACGGTAGGGAAGAAGAAAACGTGTTGCGCCGACCACAAGTAACATGGGATAAGGTCAGGATGATGATGCCATAGTGTGCTGTGCGAGAACAACTTTCTGAATTTGTGACTACCAGTTTCAAAAGTGTATTTCTCAAACTAAGATTACCTATGGCACAGGGTCTCATTGCTGAGAAAGAAAATTTGGTTCAAACAAATCTCACTAGATGGCGCGACATTTACACACAATTCAATAGAATTGTGTGTAAAATTAACATTTTCTGGAATTTAACAAAAAAATTGTATGTTCTTGTTTAATCAACTCTCCTAAGTACAAAATTATGGAATATTGGGCTCTTAATTCACATTTCAATGATTATTTAAAAGGATCATTTATTAATATTAACATTATAAGCGGGATATTTACCATGTTTACTGTTTGTAGCGAGTTTCCGATATTTCGGTGCTGTTGCAAGCACCATGATCACGGATAAACTGAAGTCATTGCGGGTGGGTGTTTATGAGGAGACAAAACGGTCTACCCTCTTTCTTGTTCGTTTTTTGCACTCGGTACCGCTACCATTGTCACTCACAACTCGATTCTGTTCTCGACAAACGAAACTCACTGTGTCCGCTCGCGAACTTTTTACGGCACTTTTTCGGGGTTTACACAGCTGGACCACTGGATTCCAAGCTCTCGACAGTTGAAACCCATCCTCCCGGTTGAAATTTTTATATTTGGTAATTTCGATAGCTTCCCTCACCAGTCTAGGGATATAGTGGCGTTCTGTCGAAATGACCTGAGGGTTATGTAACTCAATCCAGTGGTTTAATCCTGATTCCAAGAGATGTTGAGCTATGGCTGATTTTTGTGTGTCATTGTTCTTTACTGCCCTGATATGCTCTGAAATTCGACAAGCAACCGTACGCTTCGTCTGACCGATGTATGACTTGCCACAACTACAATCTACTTTATAAACACCGGGCTTTTCCAGCGGAAAGTTGTCCTTCGGCGAGCGCAGCATCTGTGACACTTTTCTGAAAGGAGTGAAGACAGTCTTTACGGCGTATTTCCGAAGAATGTTAGCAACCTTATCTGTCACTCCCCTCACGTACGGCAAAAATCCGCGAGCATTCTACGTAACGCGAGTGTTAAATTGTTGCGTAAGGTTATCCGCAATACCCGATACCATTTGGAAGTGATCCGCCGTGAGTTATATTGTTTGCATCTTGAATGCAGTGCTTTACTGACAGCTAGTGATTTCGATGTTTGTGATCGTATTACCTACTTGCAAGCTGAACGTTCACGAGAGTTTGGTGCATTGATAAAGAAACAAAAATATGAATCACTAATTCAAAAACAAAAAACCGGTGAGCCCCTACAATGATAACTCACAAGTTACTCGAACGGTTGTTAATTTGTCTGGCAAGGAATTATCGCAGAGTGCTTTTAGGGTCCTTGAGAAAGGGTTGAATTTTGCTCCTACTCCGAAACGCATACCTTACGAACAGGTGATCGGAGGTGTGGAGGAAGCGATACGACGTAATATGATACCCGCGAGTGATGCCGATGTGCTGAGACAGGACACCGCCGTAGCGTTACGTCACGCTAAACCTCCATCATCTAATATCACTGCTGAAGAGTTGGCCGCACTACGTGACCTCCGCAAGGATGAGGACGTACTTGTACTTAAAGCGGACTAAGGTAATGCTACTGTGGTTATGAACGTTACTGAATATGATAATAAGATCCGTAACATATTTAGTGATGTGAACACCTACAAGGAAGTGAACTACAACCCGACGGCACGAGTGAACCGCAGTACACGCAAAATAATAAAGGAGTATCAACATATTATCACGGATGATACGGCTAAGTACTTGCTCCGTCCAAGAAATATACAGCCCCCAAAACTATATGGCTTACCAAAAGTGCACAAGCAAAATGTTCCGCTACGACCCATAGTCAGTCAGATTGACTCGCCCACATACTACCTAGCGAAACACGTAGCTTCTGTTCTTCTACCATTAGTTGGACATTCAACATCTTATGTAAGAGACTCTCGACATTTCATTGACATCTTGCAATCCATAGATCTCCAAACAAATGACGTTATGGTCAGCTTCGATGTTGAGTCCTTATTTACCAATGTACCAGTGGCGGACTGCATGGAGGTAATTGAGATGAAATTGCAAGAAAATAACATCCCTGTAGAGCACGTGAAATTACTTCATCACTGTTTATCTACCAGTTACTTCATATACCAAGGTCAATACTACCTGCAGATTGATGGTGTAGCCATGGGTAGTCCGGTGGCTCCAGTGGTGGCCAACATTTGGATGGAACATTTTGAAGAGTTGGCGGTCTCCACTGCATCTACACATATTAAATTATGGAAAAGGTATGTTGATGACGTTTTTGGGATCATTGAAGGAGATCAACATGAGGTAGAATTATGCTTGGCACACCTTAATAGCATACATTCTAAAATCAAATTTACCTACCAGATGGAAAAAGAGAGGGAAATTCCATTCTTGGACGTGAAAATAGGGGCCCGTGCTGACGGTTCTTTGAGTCACACAGTGTATAGGAAGTTGACTCACACGGATCGATATCTACACGCTGATTCTCACCACCATCCCCGACAACTGAACTCTGTAGTGACTTCACTTACCAACCGCGCATATGATTTATGCGACGAGGAACATTTACGTGCTGAGCTAACACATGTGCAAAGGGTCCTACAGAGAAACGGATATACAGGGAAGACTGCACAACCCAACCAAAAAACTGGCTGTAAACAACGGAAGTGCGAGGTTGAGAGGCAGCCAGCATTTTTTGCCGTACGTGAGGGGAGTGACAGATAAGGTTGCTAACATTCTTCGGAAATACGCCGTAAAGACTGTCTTCACTCCTTTCAGAAAAGTGTCACAGATGCTGCGCTCGCCGAAGGACAACTTTCCGCTGGAAAAGCCCGGTGTTTATAAAGTAGATTGTAGTTGTGGCAAGTCATACATCGGTCAGACGAAGCGTACGGTTGCTTGTCGAATTTCAGAGCATATCAGGGCAGTAAAGAACAATGACACACAAAAATCAGCCATAGCTCAACATCTCTTGGAATCAGGATTAAACCACTGGATTGAGTTACATAACCCTCAGGTCATTTCGACAGAACGCCACTATATCCCTAGACTGGTGAGGGAAGCTATCGAAATTACCAAATATAAAAATTTCAACCGGGAGGATGGGTTTCAACTGTCGAGAGCTTGGAATCCAGTGGTCCAGCTGTGTAAACCCCGAAAAAGTGCCGTAAAAAGTTCGCGAGCGGACACAGTGAGTTTCGTTTGTCGAGAACAGAATCGAGTTGTGAGTGACAATGGTAGCGGTACCGAGTGCAAAAAACGAACAAGAAAGAGGGTAGACCGTTTTGTCTCCTCATAAACACCCACCCGCAATGACTTCAGTTTATCCGTGATCATGGTGCTTGCAACAGCACCGAAATATCGGAAACTCGCTACAAACAGTAAACATGGTAAATATCCCGCTTATAATGTTAATATTAGTGTTAGTGACCATGACAGTTTAAAAACTTGGATCATTTATTATTATTATTATACACTTTATTGTACACCACAAAAAAAAAACATACAGGACAAACGTTCAAATATACAAGTGTACAATGGGCGGTCTTATCGCACTAGGCAATCTCTTACAGACAACCTTTGGATGGACTGAATGATAGGAGAAGAATTTAGGGGTCATTTATAATTGATGCCAATAGATGGCGCTGTTTTAAATTTCTGAGGCATTCCACTCGATTGTTAAAATTTGCATTGTAACACATTTTGGTGAAAAATATTCACGAACCTAGTAAACCCTTTTACTTGCAAGTCGCTGCTAACACCATCTATTGCCGTGAAACGGGATCGAACGCGATTGATGTACTTACAAAAATAACAAGATTAATCAGATGAGAAACGCTAGTTACGTCGGCACGGTTTCTTTGTATGAGATGAGGCATCTGTAGGCTAGTATTATATTATCTGTGCCTACGGATAAATTTTTTATCTGTAAGTTGACTGATTGATAATTTTGTTCTTCTTCCAGGTAATGTCCAGTCCCTGGATCCGTCAGTTCACCCAAGTACCGCAGACTCCGCTGTACACGCACACACTCCTACGAGAAAGCGGAGAGGTGTGGGCGGACGTACAGGACGAGATGACTCGCTCGCTGGCCACCATGCGAGTCGACTACGATCAGGTGACGGCGAGTGGACATGTGCTTTTTTTTTAGTTCACTAGTAAAAAATACCGGCCAAGTGCGAGTCGGACTCGCGCACGAAGGTTTCCGCGCAATTATCGCAAAAAACGGCAAAAATATCACGTTTGTTGTATGGCAGCCCCACATAAATGTTAATTTTATTCTGTTGTTATAGCGGCAACAGAAATACATCATCTGTGAAAATTTCAACTGTCTAGCTATCCCGGTTCATGAGATACAGCCTGGTGACAGACAGACGGACAGTAGAGTCTTAGTAATAGGGTCCTGTTTTTAGTCTTTGGGTACAAAATCCTAAAAATGAAACAATATAAATTTTAAACTCGCTTCGATCGCTCTGCCCCTACGGGTTGGTTAGCAAATGCACTCACTAGATTAGTATTTGAGCTTAGCTCAAGAATAGGCTCGCTTCGCTCGCTCGAGTCATAAAATCCTACCACGGTCGTGAGCGAGTCGCTTGGTCAATCAAGATTGAAGCGAGCCCATTATCAACCGAAGCAACCGCTGCGATTTTAAATATAAGCCAAGTGGGCGAGCCGAGCATATTCTCAATCACAGCAACCGTTGCGATAATATATAACTAACGGTCGCTCGTTTGTACGCGAAAAAAAATGGCTCATTGATGTTAACTTTAGAGGCACAAAAACCGGCTAAGTGCGACTCGGACTGTCTAGCTATCACGGTTCATGAGAGATAGACGGTCAGTGGAATCTTAGTAATAGGGTCTCGTTTTTACCCTTTGGGTACGGAACCCTAAAAACTAGGAGTAGAAGTTCTTTTTATTTTGACCTAATAAATATTGCTTCCCGTGTATAATTTTGTGTGTGTTTTTATGTGCTAAAACTTGTAAATAACTTTTTAAATAATTTGACGATGTGGAGTGTGAAACTGGGTTCGAATCCCAGGTCGGATTATCTGACTTGATAATAGGAGTCCACTGCACAGAACCGGTCGGCTTATGTCCGTCCAGCCGTGAACGTTTTTCGTCTGAAATAATAATATTTGGTTGGTAGTGGCTGCCATACACGCGATTAATGAAGAAGAAGACGCATTAAATGCTGTGATTGATTGAATGAATATTCAACACCCATTCGTATCACTTGATTGCGTTTAATTTGCGACACGTGGATTATATTTTTTGCTCTAGTGGTTGCAAGCCCTACTGCTTGATCACTGCTGGTTTCGGTTCCCGGTTCGGGCAGTGTTATAGGGTATTTCCAGATGGAATCTCCCAGCACCAAGGCACGGGGTCCCAGCGCTAACAAAGAAAATTAGGTTCAAATAAATGTCACTAGATGGCGCAATATGCATCGATTCGTTATTGAATTGTGTGTAAAATTAACATTTTCTAGAATTGATCATAAAAATTGTATGTTCTTTTTTAATCAACTCTCCTAAGCATAAAATTATGGAATATTGAGCTCTTAATTCACATTTCAAAGATTAATTGAACGGGTCATTTAAAATTGATTCCAATAGATGGCGCGTTTTTAAATTTCTGAAGCATGACACTCGATTTTTAAATTATTATGCTAGAACGAAACTAAAAATTTTCAATAAAAATATTACAAAACAAATTGGCACTGTATTTAAAAAAAAAAATGTCACAAACCGAGAAAACCATTTACTTGCAAGTCGCTGCTAACACCATCTATAGCCATGGAACGAAACCGAACGCGATCGAAGTACTTATAAAATAATCAGCATAATCAGACGAAAAACGCTAGTTACTCCGGCACGGTTTCTTTGTATGGGATGAGGCATCTGTATGCTAGTATTATATTATCTGTGACCAAGGCCCCTACTATAAGGGACTAAAACATTACGGCAAAATGTCAGTGTACATTAAGTGGTACAAGCGTAATGTTATAAACCAATAAATAACCAACCTTCTTATCCACAGGTACAAATCAAAGCTCTGGAACAGAGCAATAACTCCCTTCTGAACAAGAGAAGAAATAAGGTCGGCGCCTGATCTAAGAGCAGTAGTCGGTTAGAAACGAGAAGGGAATATACTAAGTGACGAAGTGTGACGAGTGGTGACGAGTTATAGTGCAAACATGTTAAAGTGACGTATGTGATTTTATTTTGCACTTTATTGGTGTCAACGCCATCTAGTGGTGTTTTTTGGTAGTTTAAATATGTGCTATTGTTTTTGGTATTTTCTAATAAGTGTTGTCGGCGTTTCTTAGTTAATCCTGGGTATCTGTAAGTCAAGAATAAGCTAGTTCTAGAAAAATATAAAATCATTAAAAGAATTAATCTTTTTAAAACAAGCTTTTGTTGGACAAAACAGTACGAAATGTAATATTACTTGGCAACACATATCCAATGAACTTAAACACGATAGTGGTGAAGAAAGCGAAGCCAGATAAGCCAGTTCCGCCGAAGTTTTTCTGTAAAAACTGCCAGATCAGATAAGACTCACTTACCACTTAGACGGCAAGAAGCATCTTTCAAAAGAAAAACTTTGGCGTGGATGTCCAAATCCGAAACTATGAGTAATTGCTAAAAACACTCAAAGGAGTCACAAGCCCGATTTTGATTAAAACTAAAACTGCATCATTATATTTTTGAAAAATCAATAATACCTAGCTGGGATTCGACGATAACAAGAGAACATCTTAGGAAAATACTCTGAACGGAATAAAAATGATTGTAATTTTGAATTGTGGTACAATGCTTGAGATGTCGAATCCGGCTATGTTTTGGAATTAAAGACCATCATTTTCAAATTAAGTATTTTATACACTGCATATACTTTTATCTACAATAAAGTATATAAATAAAAAAAATACACTTTTATTTTAATGGGTTAGAAAAATAAAAGAGTGAATGCCAAAAGATTTTTTTAATCGAAATCCATAAATATGATATACATTTCAAAAGTTTCCAAATATTTTCGTCCATGTTTCATTTAATGTTTCTCTTTACGCTATTGGAAAATACCAAAAAGATTGTGTAATCGCTTACATAAATAAGTGTTTAGAATAAAAAAATATGTCTAAATTGTTCGTAGTGTAGTCAAATGCTAAATTATAATCAAAATTCATATTTTCAGAGAAAAAAATAATTATTGTTTAAAAGTAATCTATTTTTTTATAGATTATGTTTTTTACATGCAATCACGTTTGAAATCACAATTTATTTTTATTGTAATATTAAGTGAATAAAATAATTTAGTTTTTAGGATAATATTCTCTTTTAGAGGAATGTAATTTGCCATCGATTTTTGGAAGCCTGATCAGTATATAATAAATGCTGTCAAATATCGTGTTATTTTTTAATTGGTTTCCTGAAACGAACTGAAATGGAATATGCATGCCTAGAACTATAAGTACACACCATCGCTTAACATCAAAGTCTCTAGACAAAGTCTCATTCTATAAGTGACTAGCTGTGCCCGCAGCGTCGCTCCAGTCAACTGCCTACCCTAACCTACCTTACCTATCCTACCTACCTACCCTACCCTACCTTACCTATCCTACCTACCTACCCTACCCTACCTTACCTAACCTACCTACCTACCCTACCCTACCTTACCTATCCTACCTACCCTACCCTACCTTAACTATCCTACCTACCTACCCTACCCTACTTTACCTAACCTACCTACCTACCCTACCTTACCTTACCTATCCTACCTACCTACCCTACCCTACCTTACCTATCCTACCTACCCTACCCTACCTTAACTATCCTACCTACCTACCCTACCCTACTTTACCTAACCTACCTACCTACCCTACCTTACCTATCCTACCTTACCGATCCTACCTACCCTACCCTACCTACCTAAAAAAAAACACATAAGTTAACTGGAGATTTGACAACATAAAATTGATAAGGCTTTTTGAAATTGTTGGCAAGAATGTAATTTAAGGGATGTATTAATTGAATAATAAATGTTAATAAGGTATGTCTACTTAATATCGGTCCCAAATATTTGCAAATTCTATACTAAATGTTAAGGCTCTGGGAGACGTGGTCATACAAAAAATATACTATATTCTTATAGTAGTTCTTATAGTAGGGCACATTGCTCGCAGAACGGATGGCCGATGGGGCCGAAAAGTTCTGGAATGGCGACCGCGAACCGGAAGACGATACGCTGGAAGGCCTCCCACTAGGTGGACTGATGACCTGGTTAAGGTTGCGGGAAGGCGCTGGATGCGAGACGCACGGGATCGGTCAATGTGGCGACGCCTGGGGGAGGCCTATGTCCAGCAGTGGACGTCTTTCGGCTGAAATGATGATGATGATGATGATTCTTATACAGTTTTTTTCGTGTCCGACAGGGGTCACTCTGTCGGGTCAGGCCGTCGTCGGTGGGAGCATAACATTATAGAAAAAGTATTTGTAAATATCGAAGACTGAATAATAAAGTAAATATAAAAATGACATCACAATATTAAAACAATCAAACACTTTTAGGTGGATCATTTTGGTAGGTAATAAAGTAGTCAAAAATGATCTCCTAAATAACACATTGTTGTAAAAAAAGTCTTATTTTGTACGGTCGACAAAAAAGTTTTGGTGTGCAAGCAACATCTTTGCACTGTGCTGGCCATATTGGGTGCGTAAAAATAATATTTTTAGTCGATAATACTTGCGATTTTTTATCGCCACCGTAACACAAAAAAACGCTACTACATTTTTCACCTTAAGTTGTGCTAAGGACCGACCTGTACTTGCGACAAAAAAATCGCATGCGTGTAAAGTTCGTGCCAGCGTTTATCATGTAAGACTTCACAAGTTTCACAAGTTGTGATTAGAATATTAATTTAGTTTTTAATAATTAAATGTTACTTAATCGCTTATTAAATAGGACATTATTTGGAATAACCGGTCGATGTGTGGAATAACTGATTATGATTACTTGTTTTATTTTTAGTCTGACAGCCAGTCTTACCTTGGTCATGGTATAATAATATACTCCGCCTGGTATTCTCTTCCCGTGACAGCTGGGTCACGTGATTGGCCAAAGAATACGTCATCCATTGCGATGCGCTAATAATTCAATATATAAATTAATTTAAAACTAAATACATGAATCACACGAGTTACTATTTCCATTACCTAAATGAGAAAGTACAATCAATGTAGTTATTGAAAAGTACAATCAATGGTAACACTTATCGTGTCGTAGTCTTAGGCCATCGTGGGAAGAGAATATCAGGCAGTGTTTATTATGATATCATGTCATTGATATCGTGTTACCCAGTTATAATCCCCGGCACGTAAGTTGGCAAGAGTCGTTAGATGCGCAGAAGTCGTATTTTAGGTATCTATGGTAGTGAGGCTGGGCGCGGGGAACGTATAAGACCGTAACGAGCATGCGATTGGTTGGTCATACCCCTATTAGTCTATTGAGATTTTCTATAGTGGCCACCTTCACCAACATTACGTTATATAAGGCGGCACACTATACCAGGCAACCCCGATTGGTTGGTCAGTTGACAAAAGGATTGACGTACCAGTAGTGTCGCGTCCACGTTCCGTTCGCTCTATATGGTGGTTGGTAAGTTCGCGGAGTATGCGCGAACTTACCCCCACTACGCCAAAACCTTGCCAACTTACGTGCCAGGCACTATATTGGGTTGTGGAGACCAGATTGGAAGTCACTCCATGTAAAATACTGGTACTCAGGTGCATTTGGCTAGACTGGATGTTTATGATTATTACTTATGATTTTTCTTATTTAGATTGACTATGTTCCTTTAGTTGATCAGTTTTGATATGCAGAGTGTCTGACACCGACGCAAAAAAAATACCATGGATTCAGTACATGATTCTGGATCCCCTAGTGTTGAAATTTTTCGTAGGTTTACTCAAAAAAATTTGGAAAA
The DNA here is from genome assembly GCA_964057195.1 of Orthosia cruda. Classification (NCBI taxonomy): domain Eukaryota; kingdom Metazoa; phylum Arthropoda; class Insecta; order Lepidoptera; family Noctuidae; genus Orthosia; species Orthosia cruda. The sequence goes on along the minus strand of OZ059852.1, from coordinate 8,351,248 downwards.
AATATAAACTGCATTTTTTTACTGTAATCAGTTTAAAATCTAGCTCAATTAGATAATTATTTACTCCTAAATAAAGAGAAAAAGTGTGGGTGGCGCGGTGCGTGTAGGTACTAGCCGGCGATGTTAGGAAAGCAGTTGGTACTTAGCGCTTTTGAAATTTATTTTCATTGCTGTTTTTTTTTGTAAGAAAAACGATACCTATATAGGTACCGACTTAAACTTATTCAATAATAACAAAAAACCTACAAAAAATTTCAATACTAGGGGATCCAGAATCATGGATCCAGAATCATGTACTGAATCCATGGTATTTTTTTATGTATCAGTACATGATTCTGGATCTGGTCCCTCTGGTATTGAAAAAAATTCAATACTAGAAATTAATTCAGATCCATGATAAAAAAAAATCGCGTCGGAATCAGGCACACCCTGTATAAGTTAATGCTTCTTTCCCAAAGCTATTAAATATTTTGGGTCTGTAATATCTTTTTCTTTGACATTTTACAACAAAGAGGCTTTTAATTTTTGTCATATTGACAAAAATCTAGTCTTAACATCACATTTAAGATTGAATCACAATCATACTTTCTCACTTTTCGTTTTCCTAGATTTGTACAAAATTCAAGTACTTTTAACTTACTACATCATTCCAGTTTGTTTTGTTAATAATCATTAAAAATGAAATAAAAACTTAATATTTATGATATTACGGACCCTACAAACTTTAGACTTAAGTAAAACGTGCTTTGGAAAAGACATACAAATAAGTTCATACGACAATTCGCTGCGATTAATCGCACAAACGCAATAGTTTAGTATTAAAGAAATGAAATTTTTCTGTTCATACCACAGAGCATCTTGTGCATACTTCAAATAATTGCACTGTAATTTTTGACATTTTGTATAAAGTTGCCATAACAGAAAATTGACCTTTTATATTCATACTTATTTTCCAATTTATATAAGACATTGGCAGAATAGTTGACATCGGTTTTGCTTCACATATAAAGAATATATAATTTGGTAGAAATAATTTCTCTAACTGTATATTCAATTCTAATTTTTTAATTTTGAGATGTCTTTGTAACGCAATGTCAACAAATATTTAAGATGAGATATTTTAAGCTAAGCTTAATAAGCTTGTGCTAGGCTAGGAAAAAATATTCTTTCGACTGAAGAGTTAACGCATATTGAGATTGAGAAAATATCAAAGCGAATTACTGTAAAAGTACATAGCATATTGACCCTTATTGCCACAACGTTATGCACATATTTCTATGCGGATAAAATAGACCAAAAGATAATAAGATAATAGATCGTATTCGAAAATTCAAAGATGGAATGCACGACTGCACGTGCCTTTGTAACTTGATAGAACTGTGTGCTTTATATTGAGAAGATAGGGGTCAATTTGCTATGTACATTTTTAGAAATTCGCTTCAGCTTTTTCTCAATGTGACGTTTAGTCTTCAAAACTGTCAATTTCTTTTTAAAATCTTATTGTCACATTGTGAGGTGCTGTCACAAAATGTATTGTAGATCTTAGAATTAAAAAAGAATATTGATATATGAAAATATTGAGTGATTTATACTAATATGTATTGTAAAAAATAAATAAGGCTGTACCCCTATTTTGTGGTTTTAATAATATCCTCGTAGGTGGATCCTGGGCTGTAAGTGCCCCCGAATAAGTCCCAATAAGTCAACTTTTCATATAATACTCACAACGGATCTTTGTGTCTCTGAATTGGCTGCAAGACCTTGCGCATTAGTAATTTTTGTGTCAATGTTGGAGGTGAAGATAGCATTGTATAACTGTCTCTTTCACTCGCTTACGTTTGTCGCTTCGTCCTATCTCGCTTACTCTATGCAATATAGGTACTCGATGACAAACTGTTTCTTGCGCAATGATTGGCAGAGCCAACTTCAGAGACACAAAGATCCGCTGTGACCATTATACTCTTGTGCTTCCCCCAAGAAATAAATCCTGGATCCGCCCCTGAATATTCTGTTCCATAATATTCTAACCAGAGGCTATAAACAAGGGTCATTCGATGTCAGCGATGGAAATCGAATCGATCGGCGATGCCAAAATGTAAATGTTTGATCACGTGACATTTCTGTCATTTTTACAAGCTTTAATTTAACTGACAATGTATGTGTGTGTTCGGGTCAAATCTTGCAACTGAATTGTATAGCAGTTATCCTCCACTGATTAAGATGAAATTTTGCATTCACGTTTAGTTTGGATAACAATGCATGTTTCGCTAAGTGATGCAATCTAAATCCAATATGGCGGACGGCCCAAGATGGCGGTCTAGTTATTTTTTGTTCACAGCCATGATATAATTAGCAAATGAAATAATCATTGTCATTTCAAAGAATACAAAAAAGGTTGTTCAAAAAATATATTTAATTAATAATTTTAATTCAATCACTTTCATGACGCTTTCGGTAGATCCTCTGTTGTTGCAAGCTCTACTGCTCATCCTCATAAGGCCCTGGTTTTAATTCCCGGATCGAGAAAAGTATTAGTGCCACACATCGGCCCACAGACATAAATCTAACTAGATAATGCAATTCTCTCCATCAGTATGAAAACCAAGCGTGCTGCATTTTCACACACAATTTAATAACAGATTTACTTACCAATGAAAGAAAACATCCAATGCCTCGGCCTACTTTTTCTATACGGTCTTTACAGCTCAATATAGCATAAAAAGTCATTTTTCTAGATTCGGTGGGAATTCCGATGCCGATAATGCTAAATAAAAACCTCAAGTTACAATTTTGCTCTGTTTTTTACACATACATCGCGTCATCTATTTAGATATATATCTGTGGCTCGGCCCCTAATACATGAAACTTACTTTTTGAATGCTTCCGTACCATTTGCCTTTAACTTCTTGATCCTTCTGCCAGAAACTTTTCCACAAATACTCTTCCCAAAGACGTGGCTAAAAGGTCCTAGCAACCAGGCCATAAAACTAACATAAAAAAAAAACATGTAAAATGTGGATGTTTTTAGCTGTACCACTGCCTAATCCTAAAGAATACAAGTGCCATCGCACGTATGTGGCATCGAGGGTATGTGGTCACCGTCGCCATATTGCAATATCAGAGCTATCACAGGTTAAAATAAAATGTAGGTGGAATCCTATAAGAGGTGGGCAACTATCAGACATCAGACCAAATAAAAAGTCAAGATGGAACGTTGCAAACAACAAGGTGACGAAAACTACGCCTTGCCGTACACATACACCATTACACGCACACACATGCAATAAACTACGCCGAGCTTTTTATTTGACCTGAGAGATCGACTGACAAGCTAAGGCGTAGTTTCGTTGTACATTTTAATGTATTTATACGACAAGGCGTAGTTTTACCCGCGGTCACTTTGTTGTTTGCATCGTTCCATCTTGACTTTTTATTTGATCTGTGCATCAGACTCGTTGATTTCTTTAAAAGACCAAATAAGTAAACTTAGATCCCTTCAGAGAGTATTTTAGCCTCCCCAGTCCCTTTAAAAAAATTACCTTGACCAAGCTGAAACAACACTCAACTATGTTAAGACTATATAATTGACACAAAAGAATAGAATTTTTATAAAAGATTTACATTACGTGAGTGAAGCAAAAGAAGTATGTAAGGATCGTAGCAGGTGGCATTCTGTAGTTTCTGTCTAGTTAAACCCATGGGAAAAACTGTGAAAAGTGCTGAGATTATGGATAAACAGAAAAAACAAACGTACATTACAAACTAGAACGCTTTACTGTGACCTCCCTGGAAAATTTTAGCAAAATTGAAAGAGTCGTGAGCAGTGGCGGATTTACCAGCAGGCTGAGTAGGCTGGACCTTAGGGCGGCAGATTTTAGGGGGCGGCAAACCTGGGCATTTTTTTTTGTCTTATGGGAATAAAAAAACCATTATTAAAAGTTATTAAATGTCCACTCACACAATTCAATCAACTTGTAATATGTTTTACCATTTACGTATCATTCATTTACATATTTTTTTGGGCTACGTATTGGCTTAGTCGTATTTGTGCAGGAACGAATGACATGACCGTTCGCTAAGTGTCTGGCCGAATTATTATGTTACTCTTTGAATTGAGAGCACGAGCGCAGAAGCCGAAGAGCCAAGCGGGGTCCTTTTGTAGGCATAATATGCTGCGTGGAGGCATTGAGTTCAAGAAATCCTTTTGAATTTGTAAAAACTGGAAACGGCAGTAATGGTTGTTGTGTGGAATGTTTTTTTGGAAGGAACGAACAAAGTGAATATTCAGGCTTCTACCGTAGATTTGATCACCGATCATGGTTGCCGATCTTTAAGAATCACTCTGTAAGTTTTACGTAGCTGAACGACATAATTTCAAGTATTTCGAAAAAAGGGCGATGTAATTAAGCGGAGCTTCCAGCGTGGCCCTTTCTTCGGCAATCTACGTCCGTACATGCGAGATGAAAAACGCGATGTGGATTTCCGTCTGTGATTGTTCGATTTTCATACACTTTTCCTTTTGCCTTGCCGAATTCATTACACAATAAGGCTGCAGGGTTTTGTATCACTGGAACACTCATATTATTTGGGATAAGGTTAGAGAAATGGATATAAAATTGAAACAAAGTAATAATTTAACAAAACATTTATTATTGTTAATTGCAACGCACCAATATTGGAATGCTTATAAATACTATGATAAAAAAAAACAATTTATATTTTTTTTATAATATTAATTTAGTAGGTAACTTGGACAAATACCTACTTAGTGCAATACAAAGATTGTTTTTTGCCAATAAAAATATTACCCATATTGTTAGGCAGTTGCGTAAAAAATTTCGAACGCTTTTTTGGTAGATTATTAAGAAAAAATCTTTGAATTTCTGTCGCATCTTTTTATTCGTTACATGTATAAAGCACCCATAGACTTTAAATTATTTTTACTAATTCACCTTTTTCTTATTATTTAATTATGGTACTAATTTTATAGTATACAAAATATAAGTAAATTTACTAAAAAGCTTAATACAATCACACATTAACATTCGAGTTACAGAGATTATTCTATTATTTCTAGTAAGTAATTTAAAATTTCATTTAAAAATATATATAAAATGAGATTCCCAAAATATTAGAATTAGTTTGAATTAAATTGAATACATTCATCATTGAACTAAACAATGTATTGCTATTTATGCCTCGCTTTCCAATGAATTGACGCCTGGTCAAATGCAATGGTCTCGTCCGTATTAGGTACCTACATTACATAGGGTAGTTTACTGAAAATTACTTTTTAGTCCGTCAGGTAGATTAATAAAAAATATTGGACACGTATTTTTTCTTTTGACACGTAAACATAAAGTGACGACGATATAATGCGTTGAAATATCGTGAAACGTCACGCCGCTATTACACTTTATACTGCCTGAGTGACGTCACAAGCCCCCACTCCTTGTCTTTGATGCGCTTTAACTTTGTAATTTTTTATTGATTTGATAAAGCAAAAAATACGTGTCCAATATTATTTGATAATCTCACTGACGAACTAACTCTATACTAATATTATAAAGCTGAAGAGTTTGTTTGTTTGAACGCGCTAATCTCAGAAACTACTGGTTGGAATTGAAAAAATATTTTTGTGTTTGTTAGTCCATTTATCGAGGAAGGTTATAGGCTATATAACATCACGCTACGACCAATAGGAGCGGAGCATAAATGAAAAATGTTGCAAAAACGGGCAATATTATTCCTTGTTGAGAGCTTCCGTTGCGTGCGCTGCGTAAACGGTTTCAGTTGCGCAACAATCATGTATGGAGGGTAGGTAGGGTAGATGGGTAGGTATGTAGCCAGTTGACGGGAGCGAATCCCTATTAAACATACCTAGCGAAAGCAATGTGATAATTATTAGAGACGTACCGACTATATAACTTTTTCGGCCAAGTCTATCACGGTTTTGGTGGTATTCGGCAATTTCCGTGACGCTTCGTTTACAGCTGATTCGCACGTAAGTCGCAACAACCGCCTGCGAGCATGTCGGAACATGTTTTGTTTATTTCTAATTGTTTCTTATGAAGGCAAAAAGTTTTATCGGAACCTGGCGATGTGTGAATATTCAGGCGCACTATAACTTTTCAGCCAACATCCATAGCTTGCCGACTAGTTATACAGAATAGATATTACACAATTTTAACCGTATCATCTTTCTAATGTCAGGCTTCAAACTTTTTACCATACTTCATAAAAGCTTGATCTCTGCAACAGCTGTCAGTATCAATACAATAACGTATACGTCATTTTGACATATGTCGCAGAGGTCAAGCTATCTTTTACTAAGAATAACTTCTGATATCAACTTTCTCACAACTTTACAACATCACATTTCACAACCCCAAATAAGAAGCCGAATACAAAAGTGACCGGATAGTCGTCTTTACCTATCTATTCACCGACCAGTCGGTACATCTCTAATAATTATTATTATATTTATTCTCTAACATAAACTACAGTTCGCGTGAAATAACTTTGCCGATCTGAAGTTGGCTACAAAAGGCTGCGCAGTAGTAAATCTCAAACAACAAAATCAGGCCTGGTTTCAGATTGGCCAACTTATTTGACGCGAATCGTATTCATTTCTCATATAAATTCAGATAATACTTATTCAATAATACAAAAATAATCCACAAACTCTTAAAATTACTTCAAAATCATGTATTTTTTAATTTTTATAGGATTGAAAACAGTATATAGATGATAGGTGCTATCCAAGCGCTGTGAGCCAGGGTAAGGCCTGTCAGACACGCGAATATGTACCAGAGGAGACCCATGATGAGAAGTTGCCAGATAACGTGGAACATCAGAAGGCTAGAACAAAAATAAACAAAATATTAATATACCTTACTACTCAATATAACAGCCGCACTGGTCGATCATCAAGGTAAAGCAACGCTTGACGAGGTCGGTCCGTGGATGGGTGACCATTTCAACATACCGAGTTTCCTCCGTGCCTCGGTGCGCACGTTAAGCCGTTGGTCCCGGCTGTCATTTGAACATCTTTGACAGTCGTTACGAGTAGTCAGAAGCTTGAGATCTGACACCAGTCTTGCCAAGGGGTCTCGTGTTACCCAGTTACTGGGTTGTGGAGGTCAGATAGGCAGTCGTTCCATGTAAAACACTGGGACTCAGCTTTATCCGGTTAGACTGGAAGCCGACCCCAATATAGTTGGGAAAAGGCTAGGCAGATGATGTCTCAATATTAACGATTTTTTTTATACAAGCTTTTTATTAACTTGCAATGTATGTATGTGTGTTCGGGTCAAATCTCGCTACTGAATTTTAAAGCAGTTATCCTCAACCGATTAAGATGAAATTTTGCATACACATTTAGTTTGGACACGGGGTCTCATTGCTAATAAAGAAAATTTGGTTCAAATAAATCTCACTAGATGGCGCGACATGTACACACAATTCAATAGAATTTTGTAAAATTATCATTTTCTGGAATTGAACATAAAAATTGTATGTTCTTGTTTAATCGACTCTCCTAAGTCCAAAATTATGTAATATTGGGCTCTTAATTCACATTTAAAAGATTATTTGAACGTATCATTTAAAATTGATGCCAATAGATGGCGCATTTTTAAATTTCTGTGGCATTCCACACAATTATTAAAATTTGCATTGTAACACATTTTGGTGCAAAAAAATCTTTAAAAACGTGCAAAAAAATACTATAAAACGAACCTTCATTGTATTTAAAGAAAAAAATATTCTCGAACCTAGTAAACCATTTTACTTGCAAATCGCTGCTAACACCATCTATTGCCGTGAAACGGGATCGAACGCGATTGATGTACTTACAAAAATAACAAGATTAATCAGATGAAAAACGCCAGTTACGTCGGCACGGTTTCTTTGTATGAGATGAGGCATCTGTATGCTAGTATTATATTATCTGTGGTTTGGATGACAATGCATGGTTAGCTAAGTGACGTCATTCTAAATTCAATATGGTAGACGGCCCAAGATGGCGGACTAGTTATTTATTGTGCACTGCCATGATATGGGTATAAAATGAAAGCGTTTGCTGAGAAGAATACGAAAAAAGCTTGTTCAAAAAAAAATATTTTTAATGAATAATATTATTTTTATTTATTACGAGTAAAGATATAAGACCAGTGGTGGCCCAGTAGTAACTGCCCCAACTTATGTGTCGGTCGTGGGTTGGAACCCAGGCAGGCGTTTTACTTGGTGTAAATTATTAATCTGCTCTAAAAACGGTGAAGGAAAACATCGTGAGGAAACCAGCATGTCCTAGAACCAAAAACACGCACAGGGCCCGTGTGGTGAATTAGGCCCATTTCCTCACAAAGAAAGAGAGGAGGCCTGTTTCCCACCCAGCAGTGGAAACTTTAAAAGGTTGGTGATGATTACATATATATTGTACGACTTTATTTACACCAAGATAAAAGAACACAAAAATAAACACTAAAATAAAAACAAACATATAACAGGCGGCCTTATAACCGAATATAATTTTTATTTATTACGAGTTTCAAAGCATGAATGGTCGGGAGAAGGATCCGTGTATGGGCGACCAACCACGACACATCAAGACTCCGTGCCACACGCCGTCACGGTATCCCGACGCTAACAAAGAAAATTTATTTCAATAAATATCGCTAGATGGCGCAATATGTATTGATTTGTGTTATTAAAATTTACATTTTCTAGAATTGATCATAAAATTGTATGTTCTTGTTCAATCAACTCTCCTAAGCAAAGAATTATGGAATTTTGGCCTCTTCAAAAATTAAAAATTATTTGAAAGCATTATTTAAAATTGAATAATTGATTCCAATAGATGGCGCGGTTTATATTTCTGAATCATTCCACCCGATTTTTTTAATTTGGTGGAAAAAAAGAAAAACATGCAAAAAAAATACCATACAAAAATGGTACCAGAAAAAAATATTCACGAACCGAGTAAACCCTTTTATTTGCAAGTCACTACTAACACCATCTATCGCCTTGGAACAGAACCGAACGCAATCGACATACTTATAAAAATAATAATCAGTTTAGTCAGACGAAAAACGCTAGTTACATCGGCACGGTTTCTTTGTATGGGATGAGGCATCTGTATGCTAGTATTATATTATCTGTGCCGTTGTAAAGGGCAAGAGGAGTCCCGGTATGTGAAGGATGGTCACCCATCCAAGGCCTAACCTCGAAGATCGGCCCGTGTGGAACGAAGTCCTTTAAAAGCTGATAATGTCATAGCATATACTTACACCATGTCCTTCTTCCTTGCAGCAGGTAAAGATGACTCCTTTTCTCTGTTCAAGTATCGTCTGACACCCAAATGCAGGATTCTGAAGTATTCTACCCACTGAAATAGGAAAATAAGTCATATTGAGAGATTTCGATATTGAAAACTATTCAGGTCGTCTCGTGATACGTTTTTTGGGGTCCGTACACAAAGGGTAAAAACGGGACCCTATTACTAAAACTCCACGATACGTCTGTCTGTCACCAGGGTGTATATCTCATGAATCATGATAGCTAGACAGTTGAAATAAATATTTAAGTGGGGCTCCCATACAACAAACATGATTTTTTTGCCGTTTTTTGCCATAATGGTAATCAAATGACAAAGTCGACGGAGCTCCTATTTCTGTCTGCAAGGTTTAAAGTAACCTAACATAAAGGAGATGACGTGAGCTGAGATCGCTCGCTTTGCTCGCTCACTTCAGCTCCCTTCATCCCCTTCGAACCTAACCTATCTGTGTCGGGATGTCCTAAGTTCCCGAGCTCGCTTCGCTTGCTCTGCACAGCGATGCAACCACGTCGTCGGTTGTTCTGTTTTTTTATATATAATAATATGCTACGTACTATTAGGTTGCGGTGTAAATTGATGGGGAAAAACGTGGCATTGAGTTACAGTGTTAGTAATCGGTAATTTTTATCCCAATAGGTCTTCTTCTTCTTTTCGTGTGAGGTGTGGCCATCTCTGGTGTCAGAGTTAATTAAGCCGCCTCTGGAAAACCCCACAGGCCTCTGATTTGGCTATTTCTGACTTACATTAACTATATAAGTCCAGGTTTCCTCACGATGTTTTCCTTCACCGTTGCCTGTGATGTCCAAGATAAACTTAGAAAGTACATATGATTTGAAAAAGTCACATTGGTACTTGCCCGGATTTGAAACCACGACCTCAAGCACGACAGGCGAGGTCTTAGCCACTGGGCCACCGATAGGTAAAAGTGTAACTCAACACAAAATGGTGTAACTCAACGGGAACATTTTTTCTCAAAAGTCTACATCTCTGCTCACCTCTTTTGGGAAATTCATGCATAACATTAAATTATACTTACATATAATGTAGATATATCGATATAGAACAGCTCCTTATCCGTCTGGTTCAACTTCTTGGCCAATTCTAACGTATTTGTGTTGTAGAACTTCCACTCACTGAAGATGAATCGTTGAAGCCGGCTCAGGGAGTTCCATACGTTCTTGTGGAGACGGATCAGGCTGAAAAGGGGGAGAAATTAAATAAGTTTTTCAACACACTTGCTCATAAAGTGGCTCTAATTTCACCGCAATTAGGCACATAATGACACCTGTTATCAAACTGTGACTTTTTCATTACTATTATTCACAAGTGAGATAAAGAGTTTTTTTTTTAATTTATTGATTGAGTTGCTTTGTTCTTAAAAAAGTTACGATACAAAAAAGGTCGTGCTCAATAGAACAAATGCAACACATTTCATGCAACTTCGTATTTAAATAGATAATTTCAACTTGTACGTGTTTAATAAATAAAACTTTCACTCAAATAATTATTTATTTATGTCTGTAATAAAGAAAACTTGAAATTCTCCATTTTGTACGTATTCTTCATCGAAGGTGGCTAAAACGCAATCCACAAAAATCCATAAAAAAAATCATTATTTTTAGTCTATGGCCGATCGCCATAAACTAAAAATAATGTTTTTTTATTGTTAGATGCGCGCGCATAGGAAAACTGATTAATTTTGCCCGCCATTGCGAAAAAAAAAACACAACTCGTTTTCACTGTTGGAAATTATTTTTTTGTATTATTTTCATCACAAGTGTGTTGAAAAAAGGTCGTATGATACACGTGTGTATTGATGATTACCGTCCTCGGCTCTCTTAAGACCCTCACCTAACGGCTCGGGTCTCAATGGCGCCTCAGCGGTAATCACCAACTTACACTTGTACCATAATGTACTATTATAACACATTTGCTCGTAAAGGGCCTCTTATTTCACCAATTTCAATATCGTTATGTATCTCATTACGTACTAGTGCGTAATTGTAATGTAAAACGCACGGTTTATCAAGTTGCACCGTCTAAAACGAACGGTACTTTTTTAAATCTTAGGAAAGAGTTTTTGTGTCAGAAAAGTGGTCAACATTTTACGAATAAAATTAACTTTTGGAGATACATTTAATTCTTTAATTTAATTAATTTTGTCCATAAATAACAACCATTTATCTGTAACAAAACAGCAAAATATTAATTTACTTTATTAGTAATACTGGCTGTTTATGTGCCTTTGCCTTAAAAAAAAGCGCTGATGCGCGCGCATCGCTAATTTGTCAGCAAGCAAAAATTCTTGAAGTACGTAAGTAAGTAAGATTTATTCGTTTAAGAACGTCCGAGTTTTATTTATTTCCTCGCAAATATGTTATAAAACGTCGTATGACATACGTGCGCTTTGATAATTACAGCTTCTAGCTAGCAATATCGCCTCGGCTGTAATTTTCAACTTACCGCACTTATATCATAATGTACTATTAGGCAAGCAATTGCATATATCCGCTTGCAAATACTATGGACACAGGGTCCCAGCGCTAACAAAGAAAATTTGGTTCAAATAAATGTCACTAGATGGCGCGATATGCATCGATGTGTTATTGAATTGTCATTTTCTAGAATTCTCTTAAGCACAAAATAGTGGAATATTGAGCTCTTAATTCACATTTCAGAGATTATTTTAATTGATCATTTAAAATTGATTCCAGTAGCGGTAGTTAGTTTCTGAGGCATCCACTCGATTTTATAAATTCGTTTTTATAATATAATAATAGAATTTATTTATTTTCGGACACAAAAGGCTCCGCACTGACAAAATATATAAATTAACAATATAAAATCTTATAACCTATATTAGTGCTTACATACTAGGATCTTAGTGACAATTTAACTTATGACCTACGTCAGTAACACATTTTGGTACAATTAAACTGTAAAAAACGTGCAAAAAAAATACTATAAAACAAATCGCCGCTGTTTTAAAAAAAAAAGTATTCGTGCGTGGAGCGGGACCGAACGCGATCGTTGTTCTTGGAAAAATAATCAGCTTAATCAGACGAAAAACGCTAGTTACGTCGGCACAGTTTCTTTGCATGGGATGAGGCATCTGTATGCTAGTATTATAGTATCTGCTCGGCTGTAGGCATAATGAAAGTATTTCCAAAACGTTTTTATTGAGTATCTAACAAGTTCCCTGACTTTACAAAGATCTTACAATGATACTCACATAGGTTTTCCTCCAGTAAATCTCAACATCAAGTCTAGCAACAGAGCCGGGAAGAAATGCACGAATATCGCCGAAATACGAAACATCAGGAGAGAAGGCACGAACTTGAGATGCGGGTACCTGGAAATAAACATAAATAATTAGTTTTAATCCTTCATTATTTCTTATTTTTAACAGACTTCAAAAAGGAAGAGGTTCTAAATTCGACTGTATTTTTTAAGTCTATAACCTCAAATCGTTTTAGACACCGACTGCCGAAAAGAAAGTTATTTTTCGCTTTGTAGTGTATTGTTTTGGACGTCGGTTTACTATTTATTTTATAAAAAAAAAAAATTGTTTTAATAACTTATTTTTTACCTCGAAAATACGCTTTAATAAGGATAACTCAAAAACTACTCGGCAGATCTTGATCATTTCAGTTGTCTTGATCATAAAATGAAGACAATTTAAATGGGGCCACATGAGAAGCCACCACCAGCTTTCAGATAAAAATAAAACATACGATCGGTTCACCTAGTAAAAAGTTATGAGAAGAAAACCATAAAAAAACCTTCGAATTGATTACCTTCTTCTTTTTGAAGTCAGTTAAAAAAGGAGGAAACAATTATCCGAAACTTGAAACTCTATTAAAGCAAATAAACTCGCGCTAAAAACCAATAAATTATGAAATTTGACATTTTAAAGACCTCACTCTACACCAGCGCCCCTAGCGGCAAATGGTGGTTAACGATAATAAGTGCATAGTTTGTCCACATATTTTGCACTTCGCCATTACATCTTTCAAAGTATTCAAAAACCCTTATTCAAGGGTTTGAATCTATAACTGACAGTAATCTATACTAATATTATCATATTATCATTATTATTAAACTCACAAACTTTACCTCATTAGGTAAAGTTTGTGAGTTTGTGACGTTGTAGGGGGTAATCACTGGATCTACTGAACCGATTTTGAAAATTCTTTCACCAGTAGAAAGCTACACATTCCTGAGTGTCATAGGCTATAAAATATTTTCAAAAAAATTAGAGATCTTTATTAAAATTGCAATAATGTAACCCAAAGAAGCAAAATGTTGCCTGTAAAATTAATTCCTTGGCGTGCGCTGAGAAAACGATAAAGGCAGAGTAGGCAGTGTAGGCAGGGCAGGAAGGCTAGGCTGGGTAGGCAGGGTAGGTGGGGTAGGCTGGGTTGGCGGGGTAGGCTGGGTATGCAGGGTAGGCGGATAGGCTGGTAGGTTATATAATTTACAAGCTGTCCCGGCGAACTTCGTACCACGTACACCTCAAACAAATGTATGGAAAAGAAGTGTAAAGAGCCCGATTGAATTTCAGAATAATCGACAACGCCATCTACTGGCATTAACGAAACCAGTACACAATGCTATGTTCATTTTGGTCCGTGTTTTGTTTATGTCATGTATCAGAGATGGCGCTGTGCTCGCAAAACATATGGGAAAATGAATTTTCTTCATAATTTGGTTTTCATTAATAATTCCGATATTTTAATAGTTATTCTGTTATTCGGGGCGGAGATAAAGCCAACAAATCAAATATCATGAAAATCGATACAGCCGTTATTGAGTTATAAATGGTGTAACTAACACAAATTTGTTTTATTACGGTTCCATACCCAAAGGCTAAAACGGGACCCTATTACTAAGACACCGCGGTCCAATAAAAAAGGTTTATGGCCGAAAATGGGCATTTCCCTTTTCACAAATGATGTATTTCTGTTGCCGCTATAGCAACAAATACTAAAAACAGAATAAAATAATTATTTAAGTGGGGCTCCGTGATATTTTTGCAGTTTTTGCGATAATGGTACGGAACCCTTCATGCGTCAGTCCGACCCGCACTTGGCCGGTTTTTTTATATAAAAAGAAGATAAGTATAACAATACTTGGTATCCAATATCAAGTGGGGATTTACTTACCAAACGGCACTCTTCAAAGGATACTTATGCAGCATTCCATTGACTGTGTTCTCAAGCATGGACCAGCAGAATGGCTTGCATGTTGACGACGAGCAGTGGTACACTGTCAAACCAGATCTGAAAAATAAATATCATCAGATAACCAACAGAACCCAATTGCCAGCATTTTTGGATTTTTTGTCTGTTTATTTGTGCACGCATCATGTAAAATGTACGAAGCCAGTGTAGATAACTTTTATAAATAAAAATTGTGCGTAACTTGAAGTATTACTTAGTTTTTGTTACATCGCAATCGGTTCACTCTATCATAAGTTAGATGAATTTAAAGCGTCCAAGAAGTAAAATATCACAACACACGCAATTCAGATACTCGGACAGTTGAACTCGATATTCGATAGATGGCGTTGGGCATTTGAAGTCATTTTCTGAATGGCGGTGTTAAGATTCACCGCGAAAGAATTATGAAACAAGAAAAAAAAATGTAGGTAGGTAAATAGGGTAGGCATGAAGGTAGGTAAGGTAGGGTAGGCAGTCAGGTAGGTAAGGTAGGGTAGGCAGTCAGGTAGGTAAGGTAGGGTAGGCAGTCAGGTAGGTAAGGTAGGGTAGGCAGTCAGGTAGGTAAGGTAGGGTAGGCAGTCAGGTAGGTAAGGTAGGGTAGGCAGTCAGGTAGGTAAGGTAGGGTAGGCAGTCAGGTAGGTAAGGTAGGGTAGGCAGTCAGTTAACGGGAGCGAAGCCGCGGGCACAGCTAGTCTTCACTTATAATATTAAAAAGAAGTAAAATTTTTGAGGTTGTAGGGTGTAATCTCTGGATCTACTGAAACGATTTAGATGAATTTTGGCATGGATATAGTTTGAGACAAGAAGAAAGATAAAGGACAAAGGATAGTTTTTAATCCCTAGGGATGATAAACCTCATTTTACGCGGGCAAAAAGCTTGTTAAGTATATTTCAGGACAGGAGTCAGATATTATTAGTCGTAGCAGAAATACCCAGTGCCAAAAAAATCTTAGTGTTATCTATACTAATATTATAAAGCTGAAGAGTTTGTTTGTTTGTTTGAACACGCTAATCTCAGGAACTTCTGGTTGGAATTGAAAAATATTTTTGTGTTGGATAGTCCATTTATCGAGGAAGGTTTTAGGCTATATAACATCACGCTACGGCCAATAGGAGCGGAGCATAAATGAAAAATGTTGCAAAATTGGGCAAAAATATTCCTTTTTGAGAGCTTCCGTTGCACGCAGCGCTCTCATATCTCATCAACATAAAGCGTGCATATTTTGAATTGTATTCTTATTAACATTTATATGACATTTTGAATTAATTTGACTAAACGTGACAAACTAGAAGAAATACTGTAATTTGATGATGATTTACTCAATAATTTTACTGACATTCTAGAATGATAATATTAACATTTGCACATTTTTTTAATAAAATTTTAGAATTATTATTTTGATTTGAATTTTATTATTTTGTTTGGCATTTTATTGTTTTGATTTGAATTGTATTATTTTGATTTATATTTTTTTATTAAACATGGCGCTCTGTATTTTTTTTTAACAACTCGTAAATAATGACAATTTGTTGTGTGTACTGTGCTCATGTTTGAGCAAAAAAAGAATGATTATGGCAACAGGGTCGTGTAACTTATAAATGAGATGTGGATGACTGGTTTCTATGGTGGATGATCTTCCCTTCAAGGAATATAAGCATATATATTGACTTACGCAGATTTTCCTGCTTCCCAGCCAGCGACTAGCAGTTCATTGACGACCACATCCACTGGTATGTAGTCCGCTACGTTTTCCTTAGCCAACGGTAGACGACGGACAACGCCTGAAAATAAACAAATATAAAACATGAAACTTATACATCAACTTCTTGACCTTATCTCATGTACTGGGGTCGGCGCAACACGTTTTCTTCCACACCGTCCTGTACCCCGTCACGCAATCACTGACTCCCTTTTCTTTCATACCACTCCTCAAACAAGTGTGTGTTGCCAGTGATTACTTACGGGACAGAGACGTGGTCGCTCACAATGGGCCTCATCAGAAGGCTTAAAGACACCCAGAGGACAATGGAGAGGGCTATGCTAGGAGTTTCTTTGTGTGATCGAATCAGAAATGAAGACATCCGCAAGAGAACCAGGGTTACCGACATAGCCCGAAGAATTGCCAAGCTTAAGTGGCAGTGGGCAGGGCACATTGCTCGCAGAACGGATGGCCGATGGGACCGAAAAGTTCTAGAGACGCGACCGGGTACCGGAAGCCGCAATGTTGGAAGGTCTCCCTCTAGGTGGAGCGCACCGGTCCGATCAGTGTGGCCACGCTTGGGGGAGGCCTATGTCCAGCAGTGGACTTCTTTCGGCTGAAATGGTGATGATGACTCCTCAGACAGTCCATCCATCTTTTCTTTGGCTGTCCCCTCCTTCTCCATCCATTCACATTCGTAACTCTTTTAGTAACATGCGTGTCATCCCTCCTCATCACATGACCATACCAGGACAAACGGTTTCCTTTCAACTTTTCTGTCACTGGCGTCACTTTAAAACTTCCTCTAATATACAAATTTTTTACTTTATCCAATCTCATCACGCCGCACATCCATCTCAACATTCTCATCTCTGCTACATGCAATCTCTTTTCATCCGTCTGTTTCACAGCCCAATATTCTGATCCATACAGTATGACAGGTCTAATAACGGACTTTTAGATTTTCCCATTAACTTGAGGGGCACCCTTGGGTCCCAAGTTGTTCCAGTGACCTTCATCCAGCCCGAGTTGATCCGGTGCGTTACGTCTCGGTCTACCTTGCCATCCCCGTGGAAAAGCGTACTTACGGTACCGGAAGTCGGAGCACATCAGTATGGGTGTTTTAGCGAGAGCTAGAGACACGGAACTGGAGAGACCGGCAAAATCGCAGAACAAGTATTCTGTTTTAGTTCTGCTCAATTTCAAACCAACACCACCACACCTCCTATCTACTCTGGACCTCTAGGCCACTCTCGGCAACCACACCGTTTACGTGTAGTACCTCCCTATTAAATCTTTAAGGTTGCCCTAGTCGACGGCACGAACTATTTTGTGCGCGGGGTTAAAATGCATGCTATCTCATCCGACAACACGTGCGAAAGAGATAGATGCTGTGATGAGCAGTAAGAAGCTAGTTCGCGGACGAATACACACTTTTACAAATTTGTAGCGAAATGTATGATGATTTAGGACGAAAACGAGCGCGCGAAGTTTTATAAACAGAGCTTTCGTAATATGGATTTCATGTAAAAACTCCTAAATGTATCTGTACATAATAAAATTATTTGCATTGTTGAACTACTAATCTATGCCTGTATGGTGACTAATTTGTAATTATACTTCTACTTATGGTATTTATTTGCGCCCAAAGATGCGTTAAAATTAGTGTTGAAATATGTAACTTACGACGCTCCTAACTTTCAAATATATATTTTTTTTTTACTTTTTTGTTTCCATACAGGGATAGATAATGATGAGACAAATTGATATAATTTTTATTTTGAACGAACACCGTCAAACAGTTGAGTTATCGCCAGACTACGTTTTTATGGAAGAATGATCGACTAGGGCAACCTTAAGTGATGTTATAATGATCATTATTTTCAATAAATAGCCGAATTCAACAACTCAAGCATTTTACTACATTCAGCATTACAATAATTTTGATGCCGTTCATAATATTCTTCAAAGACTTGGCAGAATTTGATCCTTATTAGCAAATCTATCGAATGGAGTAATAAGAGCATTTTTTTTTCAAAATCAACATATTTGATTCCTAGCTAGGAATATAGATTTTTTTTAAATCCGTAAATGCAGTTTTAGTTTTCATCAAAATCGGTTTCGTGACGGCTTTGAGTGTTTTTCTGTTTTCATAGTTTCGGATTTGGCTATCCACACCCACTTAAAACTAGAGTTGCCGCGAATACTCGCTATTATTAGGTATTTGGCATTACTCGTCATTTTTTTATATTCGTCGAATACCGAATAATAGCTAGTATTATTCGGCATTCGGCGAATAGTCGTCGAAAATAAACTTTTAACGAACAAAAGAACTAATGAGTTAAAAATAATATTTTTTTTAATTATTTTCCTTAATAAAACAATACACAATATCAATTATTATCTGTAATATGTGCCTGTGCCTATCATATTCATGAAATTAAATTAGTAAGGCTTTTTAATTAATATTTAAAATCCAACAGAGGCAGATTGTGGTGCAAAAAAACAATTTTTAACTTTTCTTTAACTTTATTGTTTTCTTTTCTCACAACCTTAGAAGAAATTAGAAATATTTTTAATGAGTTTAATGTTTTTTTTTTTTATGTCGAATAGTAATGTCGAGTTATTCGACTATTCGCCAAAGTGAATGGCGATTAATCGGTATTCGACTATTCGCTATAAACACTATTCGCGGCAACTCTACTTAAAACACTCATCTTGTATAATAGTTTACCTTTAGCAGCTCCCATTAGGAATCCTTGTGGGCCCACTTTGGAGCAGGTCCAGCCTGGCAATGGTTCCTTCCAAGACGCAACAACTGGAAAAAATACTTTTTGTTAACATTACTTTTATATAATAATATAAATAATATTTAACTATAGTACTAAGTTCTCTATAGGTAATCCACTAATATTCCAAATGTTTGATAAGCTACTGGTAGAATCTAGTACACAAGGATCAGGGTTGGGCAGTATTTCAATTACTTGTAATTAAAATACGTAACTGAAATACAAATACTTATGTGGTATTTGTAATTCAATTACTTCTTAAACATGTAATTTGTAATTAGTATTTTTTGTAGCTAGTATTTAAAATACTTATGGCTTCAAAATACATTTGAACATAAATACATCTTGTCAATTGTCATTTTAATCGTGTCGGATATTTTCACCATAATGTATTTCCAATATGTTATGTAATGTTGCAAAGATATAAATATTAGGTACCGAATCTCCCAATTATTGTCGAAAACCAGGCACAGACTCATGGCACTGAGTTAATTTTGACGGAAAATCCAGATTTAAGGGAATTCAATCCCCCGGAAAAGAATATCACTATACAAGTGATCAAAGTAATGAGAAGATCCTATTTAGGACGTTTGAGCTTTGGTTCCAACGGAATTTAATTTTCATAATTGAGTTTATGGTTCGAAAACATGATAAATTATCATTTCAATTGAATTTTAGGCGCAAAATAATAATGGTTGTATATACTTACTCATGGTAGGCCTAACAATGGTGCAGGGAAACAGATCGGCGCATTTGACAACTTCGTGTTCTGCTAAATGCTTTGTAAATGTGTAGGTGTTTGGATGACTCTTCAGTAATCTGTTAAAAATTTGAAAGAATAAATAATTTGATTTGAACCTGCATAATTATTATTTACTAGCCGACTACCGCGGCTTCGCTCCCGTCAACTGGTTACGTACTGTTAGAATGGGTATTTAAAACCACTTTTTAAAAAAAAGAAATTATTACTGCTGGAATTAAGGGATTTATTTAAACTAGTACTTTACAATAATCGAGGATGTGCGGCACAGATACATGTGCTCGGTCTGACGGATGGATGACGACTGGCTAAGGGACTGAGGTCTGGACACGGGAAGCATGAGGAAATGATGATGAGGAGCTGACGGTGCTAGTTAGGTGCTGGGTAAGTATATTAGGGTACATTGGATAGATATAACAGCCCCCCGATTAGGAGGAAACTTACGGGTTATGGGTAAGTTGACGGAAAAGTTGAGTTTTCTGGGGTCAAGTCATGCGGAGTCTAGGAGCAGGGATTTCATCAGAGTCAGGATCTGGAGATGTCATTTCTATGGACACTTCGGGATTTGGAACATTTTTAGATGCCTTAACTAATTTACAATGTTTATATATCTTATATATAACTAATAATAAAATGATTAAAATTATTACTATAGTGGCGTAAGAATAATAATCGCCATAAAGTACAATGTGTGGTTTTGTCATAATATCATTAAGATCTGTTTTAATGTGATCTGTTACTTTATTATAATCTGATAAGAGTGTCTCTAAATTATCTATGTTTTTAAGTTCTACAAAAGGAGTTTTATAAATATCTTTTAAGTAAGTATCAGAATTACAACAAGTGTCGTTAATTAGTTCAAAATGCAATACTATTGGTTTTATTTTAATCTGGATGCTATGTTTGGGTATTAATTTATTATTTTTACAATAGGCAATACAGTTGTCTGGTAAGGTTAGTATACCAGTTCCGGAAATAGAGGTTTCAAATAAATCTTGCTTAAGGCATTCTATGGTGAGTTTTGAATTTTGGCTTATAAGGTAAATCCATTGGTTATTATGTAATTTGTGGAAAGCTTCAAAGTTACCATTTACAAATTTAGTATTACATAGATGTGGAACAGAACTTAATGCTTTAGAAATAACCTCAGTTTCACATATAGGTGCGGCTGATGTGGAATATACATTAGGAATTTCACATACATAGTATTGTGTGTTAATGACCTTGCAGTGGCTAAGACTGTTTGTTTTACAATAAGTTGACTTATCTCTAGTTATTCCAAGATATTTGGTAGATGGAACAATAGTGGTATATAATGTATTGTTAACAGGTTTAACAGCAATAGGATAAGGTATAGTATGATACAAGTCGAATTCTTCAGTATTTACTAACGGTATTTGCAATACAAAAATAATTTTGTTATTTGCATAATAACTGAATACATCGGATATGTTTTCTAAAATATGGATATTTTCTAAAATTAAAGGGGTTGGTAATTGTTTAGAGCTAGGGAGGAATCTATAGTTGTTTACAAGGTCAGAAAACAATTGTTCTGGAGTAATAATAGATGGGTATAAAATATTAGACTTACTAAACATTATAGCACTAATAATATCTTCTAACTTAAATGATAGTGTTAACAAACTACTTTCTAAGATATTTAATAATTCAGATATTCTAGATCTTAATAATAACTTATCAGAAACTAATGTTAAGTTTTTAACATCTTGATTTAATGCTTCAATAGCATAACTTAAGTTTGCTTCATTTGCATCAATTTTATCAATAATTTCTTTAAGTGAGGACAATGTTGATGTTGTAATCATTATATTTTCTTTCATTAGAGATGCCAGTTTAGTTTGATCATTTTCTACAGCTTGAATAGCATTGCTGTATTTAATAGCATCATCTTCGTCCATATTTCCAAATAGATGTTTAATTACTGTACCTATGCCACCAAACCAGGCTGACCTTTTATATTTCTTTGACATAAGGTAAGATATAGAGTTAAAATCTCTAACAATATCAGAATAACGGGATGATAGCGGTTGAAACATGTAATGACATTCATCTTCATAAAAAGCGTTACTTTGTTTACAAAGATATTTGGAAGTACCTAAAATGTCTTTAATATTTTCAAGGTGTGGCTGAATGAAGGAAATGTCTATCGGTATGATAATATCTAAAGTGTCGTCAGTTATTTTTAAGGAACCAATAGGGTCGAAATATATACCTGCGTCGTTTGATGCTGGTTGTATATATTCTTGATCAGTTTTCGCCAAGATGGGATAAATGTAAACGATTCTGCAATAAGAAGTAATGTAGATTAACTATTTGTCATTAAAGTAGCTAATTTCATTTCGTCAAAGTGGTGTTTGACATGACGCCGGTTTATTAATAATGATGCGGTGTTATTTCCGTGTATTTTTACAATTTTGTAAGGACCTTTCCATATTGGAGAAAGAGCCTTTCTGAGGCGCACATGATTTTTTAAATATGCATAATCACCAATTTTATATTGGATTGGACGTGTACGCGTGTCATAATAATTTTTGGAATTTGTTTTAGATCTTTGTATATGTTCTATTGCTTTCATTCGTGAATGTTTTAATCTGTTCTGAAGAATGCGGACATATTCAGGGTAAGTAGCATTCGACGTTTCTTCATAAATAGAGTCTGGTATATAGGGTTTATTACCGAATAGGAGTTCATAGGGGGAATAATGAGTAGTAGAATGGACTGCTGTGTTATAGGCCAACATAGCTGTGTAAACGAAACGAGGCCAATTATTTTGTTCGTTATTTATATAAGATTTCAAGTACTCTTTTAATGTGGAGTGGCTTCTTTCTAGAGCACCCTGAGTTTGAGGATGATAAGGAGTGGACCAGAGTTGTTTTATCTTCAGGAGATTACAGGTTTGTTTAAAGAGTTCAGCTGTGAAATTGGTACCTTGGTCGGTGAGTATAGTTTTAGGTATACCGAACAATGTGATAAAATGAACTAAACATTCACAGGTTTCTTCTGCCGTAGTGTTGGTAATTGGATAGGCAGCTGAAAACTTAGTAAGGTCATCCTGAAGTGTAAGGATGTATTTATATTTGTCATTACCAGCTTCGGGTAATGGTCCTACTATATCAAAGGCTACACGCTCAAAGGGATGCGTAGAGAGGGAAGTTATCTGCATAGGAGCACGATTTACTTTTCTAAGTGCTTTATTTGTTTGGCACTGTGAACACTTTTTAACATAATTTTCGATGTCTGTTCGCATAGTTTTCCAATAGTACTTTTCTTGTATGCGTTTTAACATCCTGGAAAGGCCTAAATGACCGGCTATAGGTAAATCGTGGTTTTCTTTCATGATTTTAGGTATTTCACTTAACGATGGGTATATGATGGTATTTTTATAAATATGTATTGTTATTTCTGAATTATGAAATAGATATAGGAGCATATTATATAATTTGAGGTACTGATGGTTATCGAAGGGATTATTAAAATCGGATATAGCTATTTCGGAATTTTCTTGACCTAATAATGTAATTATTAATTCATTTCTAACTACTTTAAGACTTTTATAGATGTCTTCATAAGTACAGGTATCAAAGTGATTAACTTTAGTAAAAAGGAAATAATATGTTTTATTATCGAAATCATATTTCAAGAAGGAATGTAGTGACCTTTCTAATAATGCAAATTCGTCTTGGTTAGGAAAATTGCATATTATTTCTTGCATATAGGGAACAGATTCGTCCATGTCTATAGATGTAGGGATAATTATTATTTTCTTATCAGTTTTAGATAAGCTTTGGTTGTGTTCTATGATATTTACATTTGGGTTAAAGTCTTTAGAAGCCATTTTAAGGAAATCTGAGTAATTGCCATCTAAGGTACTGAAGCTACTAGGACTCGGGACATCTGGAGGTGTTGGAAGGTCTGAAGTATCAGCGGAAGATAAAGGTGAATTATTATCTCGATTTGTTATTTCTAGGTCATCTAAATTACCTAATTCTGGTAGACTTTCAGGTTGAACGAGGGGATCTATTAGATCTTCAAGTTGGATAAGATCATCAGAAGGGATCATTGGAGAGTTATTTGGGTTGGACAACTCATTGGGATCAGGTGAGTTCATATCCTGATTAGAGGGTTCAGGTATAGGATTTATAGGATTTACGAGTTTAGTAGGAGGATAGCGAGATAATGCATCTGCAGCGTTATTTAATTTTCCTTTGCGGTAGATTATCTCATATTCGTATTCTTCTAACTTAAGTCTCCACCTTTGGAGTTTGCTGCTAGGATCAGAATGGTTGAAAAGCCAACGTAAAGGTCGGTGATCGGTAATGATCAGGAATTTTCTGCCATATAAATAAGGGCGAAATGTTTTGCAGCCGAAGAGTATTGCAAGCAATTCTTTCTCCGTTGTGCTATAATTGCACTCGCTCTTATTTAGAGTACGGGAAGCATAGGCGATAGGCTTGTCTTTGCCTATGTCTCCTTGAGACAGGATAGCGCTAATCGCGTAATTGGATGCGTCACAGGTTAAGAGAAATGATTTTGAAAAGTCTGGATATATTAATAATGGGGCTGAAGTTAATTTGTTTTTTAAGGTTTCAAAGGCTAATTGGTGTTCATTTGACCATATGAATTCAACGTTATTTTTTAATAAATTTGTTAAGGGTTTAGCAATATTTGAGAAGTCAGGGATAAACCTACGATAGTATGAAACAAAACCAAGAAATGATTTTATGTCTTTAGGAGATGTAGGTATAGGGAATTCATGAACTGCGTTTAGTTTGTCAGGATTTGGTTTTACGCCTTTATCTGTAATAACATGACCCAGATACGAAACTTCTTTTCTCAAGAACTCGCACTTATCTGGTTGTAATTTTAACTGAAATTGACGGAGTCTATGGAATACATTACACAGGTTATTAATGTGAGACGGGATATCATAGGAATAAATTACAATGTCATCTAAATATACGAAGCATTGGATACCTTGTAGGCCGGATAATGCTGTATTCATGAGTCTCTGAAAGGTAGATGGGGCGTTTTTAAGTCCAAAGGGCATACGCGTAAATTCGTAATGTCCTGTGGGTACGGAAAATGCGGTTTTAACGGAATCATTAGGATCCATATTAATTTGGTGAAACCCGGAAGCTAAATCAAGGGTACTGAAGTACTTACACTTGCCTAATTGGTCTAGGATTTCGGATATATTAGGAATAGGATATGAATCACCAATGGTTATGTCATTGAGCTTTCGGTAGTCTATTACCACACGCCATTTTCTTTGGCCAGAAGCGTCAAGCTTCTTTGGTACCACCCAAATTGGTGATGACCATGGGGACATAGAAGGTTTTATGATGCCTTGTTGTAACATTTTGTTTACTTGGGATTCGACTTCCGTCTTATGGCATTCAGGAAATCTGTATGTCTTGACATGTACAGGATTATCGGAAGTGGTTTTGATTTGATGTTGAATAGCATCAGTAGAAGTTAGCTGATCATCAGGTAAATGGAATACATCGGAGAATTGAGAACAGACTGAGTACAATGCTTCAGTCTCTTCTGAGTTAAGATGGGATACACGGAGTAGCTCTAAAACTTTCTCTGTGCGTTCAAGAGTATGGAATTCAGACATTGTAGCTACTAGGGTTGATGAATTTATTACGAAGGGTTCTAGGTTTAATTGTAGGTCAGAATCAATTGTTATTGGTTCATTGGAAGTATTGACAACGGATATGTTTACACGATTATTATTTTTTACTTTGACAATACAATTTGCTACTAATAGGTTCTCAGATAAGTGTTGGTTTAATATTAAACCTTCTTTAATTTCTGGATTTGCAACTGTACATTCTATTACTGTTTCACTACGTGGTGTAATAGTGTAGACTGGTTCATTAAAGTACATCTTAAGTTTTAGGTTTTTTAGGTTAAGTGTACTTTTTACATAATCGATTTGACAGGAACAATCATTGAATATATCGTTTCCGATAACACCATCGTAAGGAAGACTGATTTTGTCTATTACGTTGAATGTGTGGGTTGAGTGTTTGCAAATATTATTATCATCATATGTCGTAATGGATACAGGGATTTGTCCTAAAGTAGATAAGGTACTGTTGTCAATAGAATCAATTCCTTTTATTTTATATTTAATTGATTCATCGATTTGTGTCATATCATCGATTACTGATGCTTTAATTAGACTTATAGATGCACCAGTGTCAATAAGGAGAGATAAATGACTGGCTGAAATAGGAGATTTTACTTTTACATAGGGTAAGTATCTACTTTTTGTATTGGATGTAAATTCGTATATTTTATGGTTAATTACTTTTTCATTTTCAGGTTTTTGGATGTAAGATGATGAAGAGTCTACGGTTTGGGGCTGGTTACCCTGTTGCTTGGCTTTCATCGGAAGACCACGAGTTTCGGGCTGATTACCGTGTCCATGGGTCTTTTGGATATTAGATAATGAAGAGTCTACAGTTTGGGGCTGGTTACCCTGTTGCTTGACTTTCATTGGAAGACCGCGAGTTTCGGGCTGATTACCGTGTCCATGGGTCTTTAAAGGAGTGATTGGATGACCTCGAGTTTCGGGCTGGTTACCGCGTCCATGGGTCATAGGGTTAGGAGATAGACCACGAGTTTCGGGCTGGTTACCGCGTCCATGGGTCTTTAAAGGAGTATTGGTGTCGTCTTTTATTAGATAAGGCTGTCCCGTGCGACACCTATGCGGGACATTTTTTAGTTTAAATCAGTGTTATCCACTGTATCATAGCCTTCTTCTTCATTAACAAAGTTAATTTGGGGTTTAAATTCTGTTTTGGGTTTAAAATTATGTGATGGTTGGGTATTTTGGTTGAAATACTTGTTTTTATTGTTGTTATATTCCTTAAGTTTGCAATTTTCCAGGTTGTGCCCTGGTTTTTTGCAATAACGGCAAACGGACGAGGACGAAGGGAATTGAGGCTTTTGGATTTTATTGTTGGAAATGTTCGAACTACTACGGCGGTCACTATTTTGATTAAATTTATTAAGTGCATTTTGTTTATAGGTAAACTGTTGGATTTTCTCTTCTGAAATTGCGTAGTTCACGGCTTCATTCAAGTTCTTAGGGTCTCTACACCTAACAATATTTGCAATGCGAGGTTGTAGGCCTATGTTAAATGTGTGTAACGCAAGGTCCTCCATTGCAGCCACCCTACCGGAAAGTTCGCTCTTTTTGGAATTGGATATTGTGACTTCAGTTAAAAGCTGGGACAAACATGTTTCAATCCGTAGGTGAAACTGACTTACAGTCTCTTGGCTACCTTGCCTACATTCTTGGAGTTCGGTTAATAAATGAGCATAGTGTTTGCGTTCACCGAACTGTGCTTTCAGGAATTCTTTGAGAGAGCACCAGGTGTCGAACTCTTTTATTGAACATGCACTTTGAGCTTTGTCTTCGAGTTGACTTATGATGAATTTGAAGACAATATGCTCTTGTGAGGAGGACGCTAGAGAAATTGCATTGTCGCAATTTTGGATAAATGCATTAAGTTTTTCTCTGCTACCGTTAAACGGTTTAATAAACTTTAAAATCACATTAAGGGGAATTTCGTCATCTTTAACTTCTCTAAGGTCCTTCTTTGAATCGGTTTTGGCCATTTTTCTTGTTAAAATAAGTCACTTAAAAGGATAAATTAAAATTATACAAGCAAACCCAAATGAATTAGTTTGTTAACCAGTCTGCAACGGTTATCAGTATTTAATAACAAAGGATGTTTAGGCTGGAGTCGTCGCCGTCTGGGAACCGTTAATTTGTTGCAGACTGATTAGAATGGAATGCGGTTAGATGAATTACACTTTATGTTGTCACTCACAGCGTCCATAAACAATGCATTTTCTGGATGCTGGAACTGGACTGGAACACTGGAGTACTGGAAATCTGGAACACTGGATACTGGAACGCTGGATCACTGGATACTGGAACGCTGGAACACTGGATACTGGAACACGCCTGGATCTTCGTCGGTGCTGGGTGTAGGCAGACCCGTAGGATGCACAGATAGTGCTGCTGCCTGTACCACTGCACAGTGGACTGGTGATGAGACGGTTTCCTGGATTTTTGGGCTACTTTTTGACCCTTTTGATTACGATGATGAGTGTCACTCAAGGTTTTTATGCACTGCACAACACTGCAATCCTCTTGGTTTGGTATTTCGCGAGACGTTTTCCCGGATTTTTACTATCCCACCGCTGCCACCAATGTTAGAATGGGTATTTAAAACCACTTTTTAAAAAAAAGAAATTATTACTGCTGGAATTAAGGGATTTATTTAAACTAGTACTTTACAATAATCGAGGATGTGCGGCACAGATACATGTGCTCGGTCTGACGGATGGATGACGACTGGCTAAGGGACTGAGGTCTGGACACGGGAAGCATGAGGAAATGATGATGAGGAGCTGACGGTGCTAGTTAGGTGCTGGGTAAGTATATTAGGGTACATTGGATAGATATAACAGTACCTACCCCACTTACCCTACCTACCTACCAACCTACTCACCTGCCCTACATACCCTACCCTACCCTACCTACCCAAGCTACCTTACCCTACCTACCAAAATGTTTAAACTATTTATTTGAATAAGAATTAATACTACAATCCGAATGTAACCAAATTTCGTTTCTACCGGGCGGCGAGCAAATTAAATTTAAGAGCACAAAAGCTGCTATTGTGACTTAACTGTGATAGTGAGATATATATTAAGACTCTTGCAGTCTTTTTATAGGTAATAATGAGTACTTTAATCATGTAGTACATATTTTTTATGTATCATCTATAGTTTTCTCAGCGCACACAAAAGAATGAATTTTATAGGCAACATTTTGCTACTTTGGGTTACATTATTGCAATTTGCATAAGGATCTCTAATTTTTTGAAAATAAATTATAGCCTATGTCACTCAGGAATTATTTAGCTTTCTACTGGTGAAATGGTGATTTTTAAAATCGGTTCAGTAGATCCAGAGATTACCCCCTACAACCTCACAAACTTTACCTCTTTATAATATTGGTATAGATGTATGTGCTTACTACTGAATAAATACAGAAAAATAATAGTTTCAAGATATTCAGAACCATGGGCATAATTAATAGAAACTAATCCTTCGCAAAGATCAGAACGCTACTCTTGTTACAAACGTGGAGGAAACACAGATTTTCTTCCCAGTGGACACAGCTGAAAACATCTATAGCCTTCAAAATTATAATACAGCAACGTTGCTTGGCGGCAGGCTGATATAGCACTTACTTGAACAAAGAGTTCTACAACTATATAATATTTCACTACAGTACTAATTTCTCTAAGGTAATCCACTAATATTCCAAACGCTTGCGAAGCCGCTGGTAGAAGCTAGTACACAAGGATCCAGATTGGGCAGTATTTCAATTACTTGTAATTAAAATTCGTTAATTGTAATACAAATACGTATTTGGTATTTGTAATTCAAAAACTTCTTAAACATGTAATTTGTAACTAGTATTTCACATACCTGCCACTGAGGTATTTTATGTAGCTAGTATATCAAATACTTATGGCTTCAAAATACATTTGAACATAAATACATCTTGTCAATTGTCATTTTAAACGGTTATTTTCACGAAACTTTTGTGTATTACTTTTAAGTTTATTAGTATGAATGTCACGATGGATGATCAACTGTATTTTGTAATTTATATTTTAAATAAAAATAGTACAAATACTGTATTTTGTATTTCAAATACACGACTTACAAATATGTTCTATTCGTATTTATACATGCAAGATAGTATGTTATAATTTGTATTTTAATTAAAGCAAAGCATGTATTTTGCCCAGCTCTGACAAGGATACATTTCATACCGGGTATTTTAATTAAAGCAAAGCATGTATTTCGCCCAGCTCTGACAAGGATACATTTCATACCGGGTATATGTCCCCTTTGAATACTTTTATTGTGAGCAAAGCCGCTGGCAGAAGCTAGTACATAACAGGTATACTTACTTAGGCTCAATCTCCAGTAAAGCCTCATCGTTCAGTGTTCCTACTAAGGAGATCACCTTCTCTGCATCTTCTGGTGCCTCGTACACCTTCTCATGGGCTTCAGTCAAGAAGGAGTTCACATAAGCTGATGATACATGGATCATCACCTGAAAAGAATTTGGAATATTTATGGTTAAAGTATACCACTGTTTGTCACATTGAGAAGCAATTTTTTTATCGGCAGTTTTTTTTTTTTTCAGGAATATAGATTGCTATTGTACAGCTATAGAAATTATATCAAACTGTCATATTTAATCTTCTTTTTAAATAGAAATAAATTGCTGTTCGTTAGTCTCACTAAAACTCAAAAACGGCTGGACCGATTTGAATAATTCTTTTTATCTTTTGTTCGCTAGAGTTCGCAAAGGAAGGTTTAAAAACAATAAAAAGTAGGTAAATAGGTGGGTAGGTAGCATTAGGTAGAGGAGGATAGGTAGGTAGGGTAAGGTAGGTAGGCAGGTAGGCAGGGTAGGGTAGGGTAGGTAGGTAGGTAGGGTAGGGTAGGTAGGTGGGTAAGGTAGGGTAGGATAGGTAGGTAGGGTACGGTAGGATAGGTATGTAGATAGGGTAAGACAGGTATGTAGGTACAACTAGTCTTAGGATAAAAGTTTCGGACTATTGAAAAAGCGGACCTGAATAAGTACTTTAGTCCATTTTGGCTCTTAGACCATTGTCTCTGTATCATACTAATAGCTCAATGTTTTATTATTACAGCATCTACTGTCCACATTTAAATAATTAATAATTACCTTCAAATTTTTAACTTCTTTACAAAGCTCCATAATCCTTCTGGTCCCAAGAAGATTAATATTGACCGTAGGCCTCAAAGTCTCCTGAAAGTCCAGTGTAGCGGCTGAGTGTATAACCACGTTGACATTGTCAATTAATGTCTGCCGATCCTGAGCACTTAGACCTAGGTTCTCTTGACCAACATCTCCAGCAATAGGGATAAGTTTCTGAAACACGTCTGTTGTGTGGCTTTCTAGGAGTTTTTCGAAGACCTGGAAGTTTGAAAAAAATATAATTTTAAGATATTTCATTTGTCGGATGGGTAATATTCTGGTAGCATGCTGCATGGTATGTGGTGAACCCTGCTTATGGATATATGCAATACTACAGCTAATACAGCTCTATAACAAAGTGTAAATACATATGTTATTATCAAGAGCAATTTATTTTTCTTATTGGTCTGTTTTATATTATAATAGTATAATATAGTTATACTTGTAACCAATATTTGTAATTACAACTACCAGAACCCAGCAACACTGATTGGCTGCAGAAATAGGTATACTGGTAGTATTTTCCCGGGCAAGCTGCCATAACTAGTCACTACCTATTATTATTCCGTTTATTTAACTTTGTACACACTTTATATTTACATTTTTAAATATTTCTTTATAAAAAACAAATCATTAAAAAAAACATTAAAAAATATAACAAAAATGGTTGTCCACCGGTGTCGGGAGCAGGGTCCAAGCTACCGGTGGTTAGGCCTCCAGAGACAGGAACCTCCTCACAATGCGAGCCGTATCGAGGAGTACTGCCTTCTGTATCAGGCCCTTGATCCAACACTTATTAGCAACAATAGTCCTATCAGTGATGATAGACCGATCCCAGTACAACGTGACATGGTCATTTTCGAGAACTGGGTCGGGCACATACTTGTAATACGGTACCTCCGATTCCACTAGATTGTACTTCAAAGCAAGTTGCTGGTGAATAATCCTGGCAACTTGATTATGCCTGTGCAAGTACTCGCCGTTAGCGAGACGAGAACAACCAGAGATAATATGTCTGATGGATTCACCCGGACGGTGGCATGCCCGACATATGTCAACCGTGCCGTCCTTCATTATATGTCTCCGGTAGTTATTCGTCAGGATAACTTCGTCCATAATTGCACAGACAAAACCTTCAGTTTCCCCGAAAAGGTCACCGAAACGTAGCCAGGATACGGACGCTGGGAAATCTACATCGGACCCATGTAGAGCCCGATAGAAGCGTCCGTGTAGCTCCTTGCCTTGCCATACCTCTTTGCGTTCATCAGTAGTTAGTATTACAGGCTTGCGCCAGTTCTCTTTAGCCATGGACAACGGGGTGAGTCCCTTGTCCACTGCGACCACATCCCGGTGCATACCCACTTCAGCTTTTAAAAAATATTCTCTGAGGCTGCACACCTCGCGGTTGTGAAGAGTCTTGGCGTTTAAAAAGCCTCGACCCCCACACTTCCGCGGGATGTACAGTCTCATCACTGATGATCGCGGGTGATGCATCCGGTTTGCGGTCAGCAGTGTCCGGACCCTCCTATCGAGGGCGTCGAACTCGGTCTGAGTCCATTTGAGTATACCGAAAGAGTACATCAAAACCGGCATGACCCAACTGTTGAAGGAGCGCACCTTATTTCCGCCTGACAAAAGGCTATTTAATACCTTTTTTAGGCGGCCAAAGAACCGCTCCCTCAGCAGTTGCTTCATGTCAGCACTGTTGATGCCCAACGCTTCCGACATACCCAAATACTTGTAAGTTTCGGTCGAGGAGAGGTGTCTGAGGTGTATGGAATCAGAGAGTTGAATTCCCTCGGATTCCATAATCTCCCCTTGCTTTACATGCATGACTGCACATTTGTCCACACCAAATTCCATCCTGATGGAGTTATTATTATATACTTTATTGTACACCACAAAAATACAAACATACAGAACAATCATTTTTAAAAACAAAGTGTACAATGGGCGGTCTTATCGCACAGGGCAATCTCTTACAGACAACCTTTGGATGGACTAAAACGATAGGAGAAGAATTTAGGGCTGTCAGTGTACAATGATCATAAATAATATGTGTACCTATGTTTTTATTCTAGCCAATAGTATCTTGCTGGTGGACAAAGGCATGTACAGCGATGCGCCATCCGTACATGGTGGGTGTCCCACCTATATGCACTAAATGTTTTGATAATACTTTTGTTATGTGTACAGCTAATGAGTGGAAAACCCTGCCAGAGTCTGTGTTTCCCAATAGAACTACAATCTAGGGGTCTTTAAGTCACAAATGAATTGGTTACTTCTAGGCAAGCATGCTTCACCGTCAACCACATCATCACTTACCATCAGGTGATATAGTGGTCAAATGAAAGCAAAATAGTAATAATCTATACTAATATTATAAAGCTGAAGAGTTTGTTTGTTTGTTTGTTTGAACGCGCTAATCTTAGGATCTACTGGTCTGATTTAAAAAATTATTTCACTATTCGATAGCCCGATTATTGAGGAAGGTTATAGGCTATAAAACATCACGCTATGACTAATAGGAGCGGAGTAGTAATCAAAGATGCGAGTGAAACCGCGAGGTTCAGCTAGTTTATTGATATGAGTATTCATATGATGTGTGCAGACATAATAATTTTGTAAATCTAAATTGAAGGCCAGATGTATTGAAAGATTTGTTTGAAGTAGTAATGGCTATTTATTTTAAATAGAATCTTGACTAATATGAGACATAATAACATAATTTAAAATAATGCTATTCATAGAACTATCATTGTGTAACTCAACAAACAAAATGTTTCTATTAC
Source organism: Orthosia cruda (assembly GCA_964057195.1). Taxonomy (NCBI): domain Eukaryota; kingdom Metazoa; phylum Arthropoda; class Insecta; order Lepidoptera; family Noctuidae; genus Orthosia; species Orthosia cruda. The sequence continues at coordinate 8,317,790 of OZ059852.1, read as the reverse complement.
TATCATAATTCTTAATTTTATTACTTTTATTGAAATGTTAAGTATGGTGCAAAGGTTATGTAATTATTTTTAATAATATATAATAGCATGTAAATTGTGTACATCAATTCTTATTAGAGAGAATTTGTTACTAGTGAATAAAGTTAATAATAATGATGAGAAACTGACTACATTACTGATTTCTCTTTATTCTATAGTTATATTGTTTAACAGATTGTGTGCTTGTAATTACTGAAACAATACAAAAGCCAGTTATAATCATAATCTTTATTTCGCCACACGAAAACATGACTTACGGAACAATTTATATATTCAATTTAGGCGAAATACATTTTGCAGTTGAGTGAGTGTGCGGAGCTGGTGTCTGTTATAGGTGTTAACCTGTATTACAGATCACCAGGTCCTCACCCTGTGAACAAATAGGGATAACATAACATAGCAAATATTTAAATAAGAAAAGTATTTGACGGAATTTATAAATTACCTTTAACTATCTGGTTAATGGAGACAGATTCAGCAATATATATCCAAATAAATATCCAAATTTCATAAAGCACAAATTGAGTGTGAGTTCGGTTGGATGAATGTGCGTGGTGTAAGATTGTGTTATGCCATTAAACACAGAAAATATTAAAGGGATAGACCTAACAACCTTGTCTGAGTGAAGTAAAGTAACAAATTGGCACATTCTTAGTGAATTTTACTCACAAAGAAGGTATAAATATAATATATATAGATAGACATTAAATGATCAACAAAGGGTGATGAATCAGATCAATTATGTATGTTAAACTTGGAATATAATTGGAATGGAAAATTCATCTGATTTCTTTAGAAACTTATGTTTAACTTACTTACCGGATTTTTAGGAAACTCCTGCAGCCTCTCAGATATTTCTTTGCCTTTCTTAGGTCTCATTAATAGGTAGATCTTGCCTACATCAGGGATGCATCGAAGAATCTTTTCAATAAGACATAGGCCTACAAATCCAGTGCCGCCGGTTATGAAGAAATTTTTCCCCGCGTAAAACGTACGAACTTGCGAGTCGTCAGGCATTTTCAAGAGTTTTCTTCTATCTTTGGTTTATATCCTGCAACAAATTACAAGGGAAGACTTTAAAACTTTGAGAATTTTTAACAAAAAGTTTATAGTGTTCAAATTGTTCAAAATCAAAACTTTTCTTTTTGTTCCTGTCAAAAATTTAAAATGTCATGAAGTTGTTGTCAACTTGGTTTTTAATTTTGTTTTTATGGGCCTTGGCTTTTAGGAATTTATGCAACGCCTCGAGAAAACATAAAATATTAGAGAATGTAAAAAGAAACGAAAGTGTTACTAAATAAGTCATTTGAATTACCCCTTTTACATTGGGTATTTTATTTTAATGTTAACAAAAATATTGACTGATAGACAGCTCGGTAACTGACTGAATTACAAATTGACTGAATGAATAAACTGAACCTATTTGTTTTTTTAAAAAAAGTTCTTCTTTAAAAAAATAAAAACTATCGGAAGTTAAGCTGACCTGAAGAGTACCATCAAAAATACCTGAGCCTACTTATTTAAATTGTTTATTTGAGTAGCGTTCCAAATAAAAATCATGCAAACATAGAAAAAACTGCTTTGAATACTGTCTTATAAATAATATAAACGACGTAATAATTTTATTAAAATTGCTAATGATCGCCGATCAATATGTAAAGAATTTCCTATGAAATGTACCTAGTGCTAGATATACCGGTATTATTCTTAACATAACACGTTCTAAGGTTCTATTTTTCTAGGTATTTAGGTTGGTCATGAAAAATTTAAATTATTCTGATGTATTTTTCTAGTTTATCAAACTTGAGATTAAACTTAGAGCGTAATTATATCTACGCTTATGTTAATCGTAACCACTACTCGCCAGCTCATAAGCACTGAATTTGACTGAATAAGAGTCTTAGAAATAAATATCATAGTATCGGGTGGGTTTAGTACCTACATTTAAAGAGACATGGGCTGAAACTGAAATAACCACACACTCAGTGTTGCCAGTGGCAGACAGTCAAATGTTACATGAGACATCCCAAAAAGTTACATTTTCATGAGAAAAGTTACACTACCTTATTTTATATGGAAAACGACACTAAAATAATAAAAAACTACAATTTGTAAAAAAAAAATCTGCTGTGTAGGTAGCGCCCCACTATTCGAATTTTCGCGCGGTCGGGCCCTCCCCCGCGACTACCACGGGTAAATCTTTTGCATTTAGTTTAGAAATTACAAATTACAACGAGAAACAACTATATGGGTATGTACCTACTTGGTTGCATTAGCGAAAAATCGATAAACAAAATCAAATCCAGGATACGCCGGCCGGTAGGTACTCAGCCCACTGTAGTTCTTGTAAACGAAACAAAAGTTACTTAACAATGAGTAATAAATAGCTACACGAACTTCTTGAACCTAGGTATAGTGCACGGCACACATATATTATGCTATTTGACTTGATAATCTTGATATTTAGTTGACGATTGATACAAAAATAAACTTATTTCAGTTGCAAATACGACTTTGTTGTTGATTTACTGATTCCCTAAATAATTATTTATTAAATTAAACCTACAATAAATATAAAATTTACTAACCAAATATTGTTAGCATAAACAAGTCGAAAACAAACCAATCATTAAATTATTAACGAAATAAATTTAATAAACATAATTACATCCACAGATATTAACTTTCGTATTTATTTACTCTTCATGAGATATATTAAAACTTTAGCAAACAAAACACTCACAAGTGAAACTCACTCGAGTTAGGTGCAACAACATGACAAACAAAAGCTTTTTAGATGCATTTTTTTTTATATTTTAAGTAAGACCTAAAAGTTACGTAAAAGTTACATTTTGAGTCGTGTTACATGGAGGTTACGTGAGACGGTCAAAAGTTACGTAAAATGTAACAAAAGTTACGTTCTGGCAACGCTGCACACACTAGGTCCCTAATGGCTTCAAACAGTCGCACCTGACGGCCAAAAGTGGTAACAGAGACAGAAGGCCTTTGGGACAATTAGACTCACATTAAAAATAATAATACGTTACAGGCGATAATTATGCTTTACACGCCAAAATACGTAAGTAATAAGCCGGATTCAAATGATACCTAAACATACATTTATTACATCAAACGTAACTTGAATCTAAATATTTACTCTAAAACAAGTTATGTGTTAGCTTTAGATATTACCAATGAGTTTCTAAGTGAATTCAGAAACTACGTCAACAGCTTAAATTCCCATTTAGAATAATACGTTTTGTCTGTTGCATTATATTATATTAATGAGCTTAACACATAACATTACGAATATTTACATTATAATAGATACATACTTTGTGCTATTTCAGACTATAATCTATCTCAGTGCCAAATTTTATCCAGATCCGTTCAGCCGTTCTGGCGGGATTGAGTAACAAAAATAACTTCCTCGTTTCGCAATCTTTCTATTGGTGAAGCATGAAAAAAACCTTTAGTAGTTTTTGAGTTTATCGCGTACAAACGCGGCGGGGGACTTTATTTTATAATATTTAGTGATGGTAAGTAGTAAGATAGACACAACACAGAAGCAACAATCCGCAATCAGGCCGCCCTGAAGTTACAGTGTTACATTCTCTCTATTTTTCTTTTATTCAATTTCATCATTATTATTTCATAAATAACATAACAGAAATTTTCTTATCTTCTAAAGTCAAATAAATAAATCTTTGAAATGAACTTGCTTCCATTTAGCTAACTTTTCTTGCCAGCATCATGTTGAAGCTGCCATTATATTTTTTAAATAAACAAAAATAGAACAAGCTATAAACTCGTTTGTCTAAAAATAGCAGTTTTCCTCCTAATTCGGGAAGGTTTTACCGTGGTACATGGCAGCCCCGTGCTAGTTTACTTTTTTCAAGGTGAGCGAGCCACTTTGACGTCAGAGGAGGTCGAAGTCCGAAACAAACTTATGCTAAGGACAAACATTATTATGTACTTACATTAGTACAAATATTATACCATACACGATTTATTATCGGTCATGTATTTGATGATGATGACCGAATATTAAGTAGGTACTTACTTAGTTTGTCTGTAAACTTCTTACTGTAATTTCCACACACAGAGAAGTCACACATAAACTAATATTTACTATAAGAAGTAAAATTGTTTTAGGTCGTCCGTCCACACAAAGTTCCATATTTCAACACTAATTTTAGAAGAAGAAGGAAATTGCAAAACAGCCACCATACAGGTATAGATTATTAGTTTAACAATGCAAATAATTTTATTTTGAAAATATACATTTAGTCGTTTTTTCATGATATCCAGACTCCCAAAGGTATGTTTATAAAATTTCGCGCGCTCTAAATCATCATCCATTTCGCTCCAAATTTTCAAAAGTGCTAATTCGTACGCGAACTAGCTTCTTACTGCTCATCACAGCATCTATCTCTTTCGCACGTGTTGTCGGATGAGATGGCATGCATTTTAACTCCGCGCACAAAATAGTTCGTGCCGACCACTAGGGCCACTTTAATAGCTTGAATTGACCACCTACCTACGGTATAAGATTGCCCAATCTGTTGATGAATATTTAATAAAAAAGTATAATTGGTTTTGCCCAGATAATACCTACTTGTGGTTAAATTTTCACCATATTAAGGTGCTTGGTTACGTGACGTGAAATTCCCATTCATTTCGAGGTATGCGTCTCGTATAAATGACTATAAAATTAGTTTTTTATTGAAAATAACGACTCTCCGAAAATCTTTTATAACTAAATAACATAAAAGAAAAATAATTAAAATTCGGCGAAAAACAGTACCTACACCATCTGAACTACAAATTTCTCAACATTTAATGTTCCTTCGATCAATGATACACCATTGTGTGTCATTGACCGAAGATTCTAACGGTAAAGGAGAAGAAAAACAAAAAATATAGGTTCTGACCTTTTTCCAAAATCGTAACTATAGTACTCGCCAAACTTCCTGGCCGCCCTGAAGGTACCTACTTGGCCTTCCAATGCGGAAGGCACGGATCGGTGGTGTTTTTACCTGGCTGCTGAAGGAGGGTAATGTGTTTATCAGTCTATGTATTTTTGTTCCTATGTGGCGTTCCAGAGACCAAACGCGTTGGGCGATTTTGATGATTCATACGTCAATCGATTCGTCTTAACCTTGCGAGTGTGACTGGCTACATTCAAATAGAAAAATGGCGGATTTTGGGTGCTATATTGTGGGGCCCCAATTTTTTCTTTCAGCCTCATGTGGGGTAGTAAAATAAAGGGTTTTAAGAGGTTATTTCAAAAATATAAACGCTTACCTATTTGTTTAAATGTAAATAAAACAAAAAAAAAAGGTAAAAATAAAAAAAACCAGATGTATCCGACTGAACAGCCTGATTTTCTTCTTGTTTAGGTCTTTTTACGCTTTTTAAGCAGACGGGTTTTTAGATTTTTTGAATTAACTTTTTTTGTTAGTGATTTACTACTGCGCAGCCATTTTAGCCAGGGCGGCTAAGAAGTTTGGCGAGAACTGTACTCAGTGCCTTAACAAGAAATAAAATATAACGGTTTCGCCACAGACGGCTATTTTCGACAAACGGCCTATACAACCTTTCAAAACAAGTGTTGACCCAACACGCACCAAATCGTTGAAATCGTGAATCATTAAAATCTATTAATAACCGATCATAATATGCATGGAATCATGTTGTATTGGTGTTTTTCCATGTTTTGACTTGGTGTACTTTTTTGCTGCCGGGCTTGTGTTTTTCTAAGATTATATGGCTTGATTTGCTAATATGAGAAACAAATTATGAATGACTGTAAAGCCGATTATGGATTTTTCCTATAGTTTTGCATTTTAAATAAAAAACGAGACACTTCATTTATTATGTACCCGTTCTGTCACAAATTCATGGCAGATTGTGAGGTAAAGTTTTGGTATTTTCTAAATTATGTAGTTTACTTTCTACGGTTGTTAGAAATAATTTAAGCCATTAAGGCTCGATTCTTACCATAAATAGATAAAACTAGAAATAACAGTATTTTTTACCGTTAATCAAGAATAAATATTTATGGTGGCAACTTTAAAAATAAAAAGTTATCCGTACTTTTTTTTAGGCCGTCAAAATGATTGCGGCCTATTGATTTTTACTGCCGCAAGACTTCCGGGCGTATAATTAAATTTTATTCCCGCATTCTCGCTCATTTATTGATAAATTTTTAAATGGAATTAATAAGTTCTGTTGTACCTGGAAATTAAAATAAAACCCTGGCTTTCCATATCTTTAAAGGAAATATTTTACTTAATTATTGTCGTGTCGCCCAAAATCCTCTTATTCACGGACAACTTGATATTGGGAGAACCCTTTTATTCGTTAGAAGAATTTCCAATGATTAAATCAGCTTATTATATCTATAGGTACTTCTATACTATCTATATCTATACTAATATTATAAAGAGAAAAGATTTGTATTTTTGTATGTAACGAATAAACTTAAAAACTACTGGACCGATTTAAAAAATTCTTTCACCGTTGGGAAGCTACACTATCCCCGGGTGACATAGGCTACTTTTTATCCCTGTATTCCCACGGGAATGGGAACTACGCGGTTGAAACCGCGAGGCGTCCGCTAGTATTATATAAACTTAGACATAATTCGACATTTCAAGCTTACGCACGCACTATGCGTGTTGAGTTCACTGACCTTGTTCCATAAGTAAGCAGAGTTTTCTCGCATGATGTAACTTAGGTCAACGCTCTTTTTAACTTAGCATATTATGGTGACAATATAACTAACTGTTCAGTACGTAATTGCGGTTGAAAGGGAAATAAAGGATGTGAGCCTTTTTAGTCGACTTCAAAAGAGAAGGTATTTATTTAATCCTATTCAAATCCTAAGAGCGTATGTTTTCAAATAGTTTACTGAAAATTATCCTTAAGATCTCAAAAGGTTAGCCAGAGTGGCCATCTGAGGGGCAATGTAAACTTTTTGACGATTACTGTAATTTTGCAAGATTTTATTCAGAACCAAAGTCAGAAACAGCAAAACCACAGAATAAATAATAGTAAGTACAGCAAAACTCCGGAGACGTTATAAGTATCGATCAATGATATTCAAATATACAGATACGATATACACTCACAAAATAATTGAAAAAGTGTTCCGCGCTTCAGCGGCAGCACACATACACACTTTTCATTCATCTGACATTTCACTACAATTCGAAAGGGATGGCTTGATAAAAACAACAAGAATAAAAGAGACAGTTAGTGTTTGTCACTTGCGTGTGAATTTATACAAACATTATTCTGACCACCAATGTTGTTATCTTTTTCTAACCTCCAAATATCAGAATATTAGGAAAAAAATTAAATAAATGAGTAAATTGAGGCGTATTGCGAACTTACATATGGTATGAGATCCCTTCTGTTTTATGTACTTCGGTATCATAATTGGTACAATTTTTAAATAAACACGATGGCATTTTTTTAATTTTGTTTTTGTTTCAACAAAGCCTATCGTTCTTCGCCATGCGTGACATAAACTAAATACTAAAGGTCACAATTGTGACCTATTCGAGTCTTCACAATGCACGCACTCATAACATATCTGTTTATTTGAATATCATTGGTATCGATAGTATTCCTAATGATCATAAAACAAGTTATAGGTCGAATCAAAGTTAATGACTTCTGTCAGAGGCGTAGCTACCGCCGTATCAGCCGTATCAATGATACGGGGCCCCCGAGCTACAAGGGCCCCAACGAATGGAATCAAAGTTCATCAAATCAAGATCTCAGTCTCAAATTCTTTTTGATAACGGGATCGTTTTTTTTTATTTTGATTAAATGGTGACCATAATCTATCCTATGCCTTCATAGCATCCTTATGCTCCAATTTAGTAAACTGAAGCATGAAAACTTATCCGATCCCAGTCAGGATTCTCGTGCTTCATCCTCGTCCCTAAAAACCGTTTAAGTTATCCAAATGAAGAATTCAGTCTCCAATTATATATATTTTGTAAGAAACATTAACGTTTTTAGTCTTTTCTGCATTCCGGTAGAAAGGGCCCCCAACAAATTTTTAAACCGGGCCCCTATATGACTATAGCTACGCCACTGACTTTATGTGAAGATCCCTATTCGAACTACCTACTCACTCCCGCTATCACTTGAATTTGCTACTGTACAGCGACACGCTGATTGTTCCGGACCTACAATATCATCGGCCGTTCACCCCACGGTCAGCTAGTTTTCGATAGGTACAATTGCAACTGCAAATCGAATTAAATAAATTTGACCATGTAAGTACGTCAAGTGCGTGATAAAATCAATCAACCAACATTGAATACAAGCCAACAGGTTGATTTAAGTGCTGTGACATAGACAACGACCTTCTCATGTACGTATATAATTTTAAAGCAAATAAGTTAAATAAATAACGCTATGCATGCTTGTCACATAAAAAAGTCATACATCGACCATCGTTTTAGGGTTCCGTAGCCAAATGGCAAAAAACGGAACCCTTATGGATTCGTCATCTCTGTCTGTCTGTCCGTCCGTATGTCACAGCCACTTTTTGCCGAAACTACAAGAAACGTCAAGAACTACGCTGTTGAAACTTTGTAAGCAGATGTATTCTGTGAATCGCATTAAGATATTCACACAAAAATAGAAAAAAAAAACAATAAATTTTGGGGGAGTTTTTTTTCATCAAACCCATACATACGTGTGTGGTATCTATGGATAGGTCTTCAAAAATGATATTGAGGTTTCTAATATATTTTTTTCTAAACTGAATAGTTTGCGCGAGAGACACTTCCAAAGTGGTAAAATGTGTGCCCCCCTGTAACTTCTAAAATAAGAGAATGAAAAAACTAAAAAAATATATGATGTACATTATACCACGTAAACTTTCACCGAAAATTGGTTTGAACGAGATCAATTTTTTTTTTTTTTTAATACGTCATAAATCGTAAACCGCAATTTACCAAGTACGGAACCTTTCTTGCGCAAGTCCGACTCGCACTTGACCGGTTTTTTTCCCTTTGGCCTTCAGCCAATTTCTTCACTAAAGTAAAGTGTAAGCGACCACGTCTCAGAGCCATATGTTATCACTGGCAACACACACTGATCACAGACTTTCGTCTTCAGACACTGTGGCACAGATAATATAATACTACAGTAACTGTGGTAAGTTGGACGAGAAGATACCACGCAACTTCCCGAACGCTTGCCATTGTTGCCAGCCCAGATGCACAGACTACTAAGAGATACTACTTAAGTAGTATCTCTAAATAGTCTCGACTGTGCACTTACTGTGCTGGTGTGCGTCAGAATGGCTGGTTGTCTGTAACGGTTCGCGTCACGCTGGTGACCAAAAATTGCTACCTATTTGCTACTTTTTACTACCTATAGTCAATTAATTGCTACCTAACTCTGAAAGAAAATAAAGGGACTTCAAAATGACCAGCCATTCTGACATCAGGATAGCTGGTCAACTCTCCGTTTGTGTAAACTATTCAAATTTGTGTTATTATTTTTACTTGAGTAATTACTACCTGATTGCTACCCTCACGTATTTCAATGTCTACCTTTTTTCTTGTTAAAGCTACAAAGTGGACATTGAAAGACGTGAGGGTAGCAATCAGGTAGTAATTACTCAAGTAAAAATAATAACACAAATTTGAATAGTTTACACAAACGGAGAGTTGACCAGCTATCCTGATGTCAGAATGGCTGGTCATTTTGAAGTCCCTTTATTTTCTTTCAGAGTTAGGTAGCAATTAATTGACTATAGGTAGTAAAAAGTAGCAAATAGGTAGCAATTTTTGGTCACCAGCCTGACGCGAACCGTTACAGACAACCAGCCATTCTGACGCACACCTGTGCTGGACTTCGTCCGCTTCAAATTTATAAAAGTAAAAAATAAACATGTTTTTTTTTACGTCTATTCCTAATTCTTTTTCCGTAATATATTTAGCTTATGTTACTCCTTACAACATCAGTTATCTGCCAGTGAAAGAGATATTACCCAGATCAAATCTGTCTGTTTGATCTGGGTAATATCTTGAAATAAAAAAAAGGTACCTATTAAATACCGTATAATATAATTATACTTTCATTTACTTTGCATTTAGTAAAAAGCTTTTATTGTGATATTAAAAACGCATACTTCAATTTTATTTAATTGTAGCTTTAGTTAGACTATGGCCCAGTTTTATGAGCTGTAGTTAACTCAAGCAATAGTTAAATATGCTAATTGCTAACCAATGGTTTAAAATTTCGGTAAAACGTGTTTATTCGTCAATTCTTAGTCTAACAAATGGTCATAATTACCCTAACTCTCCAACTTATTGACCACTAGCGGATGGCTCGCGGTTTCACCCGCTTAGTTCCCGTTCCCGTGGGAATACAGGGATAAAAATTGCCTATGTCACCCGGGGATAGTGTAGCTTCCCAACGGTGAAAGAATTTTTAAAATCGGTCCAGTAGTTTTTAAGTTTATTCGTTACATACAAACCTTTCCTCTTTATAATATTAGGATAGATAGTATAGATTTTTAAGGCTAACAACTGAAGAAAAATGTTGTTTTACTGAAATTTGCAACCATTTTACCAATGGTTGCAAATTTCGGTAAAACAACATGGTCAAACAATATATTATTGTTTGACCATGGTTGAGTTAACTACTTAAAAAAGCTGTTCCTAGCGTAGCTGCCCGAGTAGACCGACTTGATAATTATTATGTTTGCTGCAGAATAGGTACCTACCTACTCCAAAAAACATTTGAATGTGTTACATCCGCAATATAATGCTGAAAAAAGTTATGTGCCTGTATCAAAAAACTTACCTAAGCTTGACTTAAAGTCGTCAATACATCGTCGTTAAATATTCAAAAAAGAAAAAAAAAAGAAGTTGAATTTTGCTATATTTTTTTTTTTTATTATTTGTGTCTGTGCCACTGGCTTGGTTACGAGACCTTTTGCTATTTGCATATTAGTTTTGTTGCAAGTAAGAAAATAGTTTGCAAGTCTCAATAATTTTTTTTTTACATGTCAGATCAGCCCAAGTTCGTTACTTGTTTTTTTTATAATTTAATGACTACTGAGGACTTTAATACAAGTCTTAAGTTTTTTGATATAGTCATTTTAAACAAAAACTTTGATCTCCATTGGAATGCGGATGTAACAAATTATAATGTTTTTGTAGTATTAGCACAGATAATATAATACTAGCATAGTATTAGGCAGCAAACATAATTTATGGAGTTAGCCTTCTCGGCAAGCTTCTCTGAAGAAGGTAGTCAATACTACGAAAAAATATTTTGTTCCTCTTTACCCGGATCGCACCCGTTTAAATGATTCCACACATTGTCCAGACTTGTGATTGTCTACTACACAAAACTACAGTGTGTATGTGTGTTTGTTCCATATTTGTTCATATGGTCCCTCATAATTTCTAAAATACTTATCATAATTTGACAAATGAGGTGTCGTTGGAAGCGTCCTGTTTGTCCGCTGGTTTGTAACGTCACATTAAATTGAATATGGCGCCCTCTAACCATGAAGTAAAGAACAAAAAAAAAAACACAGCGATTTTACATCATTGTGATGTAAAAAGTTCACTAAGATTCAATTTGGGAATAATTAAAAGAGCCGAACTTCACTTCAAAAGGACCACTATAAGGACTACTATTAATGCAGTGGCCTATAGTAAACCTTTTAAGGACCGGTTTCCACAATGAAACTAATCGTGGTTAGTTCAACTAAACTCAGTTTATGCAAATGCAGCGTTCTGATTGGTTGATACCGTTGATAAACTGCCAATCAGAACGCTGCAAATACAACTCGTCAAAATTGATATTTTAAAGGCCCGTCTGATACAAAATGTGAGTGCGGTGACTCTGTCCAGAGTATGAGCCACTTCTTAGAGTGCTCCAAGTGCCTGTAAACCAGAACTTTGGTGAATTGATGCCGCTATGAACGTGGCCATGACCACTTAATGGGCTCAAACTATTTTAGGGTCGAATCAACATCGACTCGAAAAGAAGTAAAAAGAAGACTTCAAAAACATCCCTACAAAAAAAAGTTATTTTAAAAATCAAAAATCCGACTGCTTACCTAATAGCTGCTTGGTCGGAGGATACATATTCTCGAGCTAGCTGACCACCTGATCCTCGGACTGCACAGCATGATTTACTACTTGTTTACATCTTTTTAGTTCGCTTATTAAGCAGTCGGGTTTTTGATTTTTAAATTAAGTTTTTTATTTACAACTTTTTAGTTATATATTTTTTTCGATTCACATTTAAACATATAAGTGGTATATAGTCTTGCAATCACCTCTAAAAATCCTTCATTTTGATACAGCACTCGATGGATTTCGAAGAAAAAAAAATGGAGTCTCCCCCAATATGGCGCACAAAAACCGCCATTTTTGTTTTTTTTTACGCCAAGCCATATCTAACGATGTATTGATTATGAAAATCCGTCTAGCGGTTTGCAAGATATGAGGTAATAAATAATATTACATACATACAAAAATACAATCAATCAATCAATCAATCATTTATTTTGTAAAACATAGGTATGGTTACAGTTGGTATATTGTTAAAATATGTGCACTATGTTTTGCCAAAATCTGGCGTACAAAATTAACATAACGCTCATTTGCGACAAGGTCGACATTTCTCAAAATTGATGATTTTTTACTTATCAATACAGTTGAGTTGAAAAAATTGCACTCAGTTTACTGTAAAAACGTCATTTCTCTAAGCACTATAGTAAGAGAGAGAGAGCAGATATTCACAGTTGTGCCGTTATAGTATTGTCTCTTTCGTTTTGGTGAGTTGGGGCAGCAACGACATTATTTAGTTGTGATGTAACAGTGCGTGCGGTTGGTTGTACTTGCGCTCTTGAAGAACGACATTTTTTACGTAACAACGCTCTTGCTGGTAAGTTAAGTACAATTGATTTTAAAATGTTTTCATGAATAACGTGTTTAGTATAAATGTGTCGTTAATGCCGATTATATTCGAATAAATCAGTGCACACATATTTCGTGTTATGACGATATTGCTGAGAAAATTGACATCCATTGGAGTATTATTACGAATTATGACGTTGTTGTTAACAAAGGAAACAAAAAATTAATTAAAAAAAAAAAAAACTACACTTATGTCATTACACTTTAAAATAATTTGTGTTATTTATGGTTAAATGTTGCAACATTTCGTAATAAAACGTTTTAGACAATAATTTAAGACACGTTTTCTCATTTATGTATTTTTCTTAAAACATTTTTTTTTGCATTTTAGGTAAGAATGGCGTTTCCAAGTAACTCAAGAGGCAAAAAAATGGTAGCATTGATTGACAAGCATAATAATTCGCCCAATGAAGTGATTACGCCTAATGAAACTAGTGTGTACTTATGGTTTCCTTTGCGATTATATTTCTATCCTCGCGTATCTATTATAAAATTAACTAACTTAATACTTTTCAGGCAATGACGAAGCTAACCAAACATCACACGAGATGAGAAATTTGTCAAATGAGTGTAGTTCTTCTTCCAGCTCTTCATCTGATACGAATTCATCAGCTGATTCAGATTCATCAGACACGTTTATTGAAGGTATTATTGTAGTGAATCGAATTTGCTTATAAAGATCTTAATCATCTTAAATTAAATACTATAAGGGCGGCTAGGTGTCGTAATAAAACGATTACAGTTCATGCCACGATAAAACACTTTTAATACACACACTTTGTACATAAATGTTCTTACGAGCTAACTACGGAACAACACACTACTTCGTACAACTAAACTTAAAGCTACGACAATAGTTATGACGGGAACGAGCTAGGACCGTGGTATACTCGATCTATCTAGCATGCGCGACTCGAACCGAATCTCTACTCGTACTGGTCAGCGGGTGTGCGGGCCCGGGGCCCGCGTGGGCGCTAGGCGGGGTGCGTTTTATACATCTGGCGACCATCTGCCAGCGTGGTCCCTCTACCTGCGGCTAACCTGACCGTAGCCGTGCACACTGAGCGTTACAGTCTCCCCCTCTAACCCTAACGAACGTCCTCGCGTTTGGGTTAGCTTCTACGAAGTCTTCCCCTCCTACGCTTCTCTTGTACTGGAGCTTGGATGCGACCAACGAAGGGTGTCAGCACGGAAGCGTGATACTTGCCTAGCACCGTGCCATCGTTGAGGCACTCTAGGATGTATGTAGTGGGGTTGACCACAGCCCGGACCTTGTATGGTCCGTCGCGGCGAGGAATAAAGTTCGGTGTCTGCCCTCGTCCGGTGTCGCTAGCTCTCAGCAGAACCAGTTCACTAACCTTATAGTCGGGAACAGGCTGACAACGATCATCGGCATACCTATTATGTGCTGCCTGGGCGTTCTCGTAGACGTCGCGGGCATCTTGGGGCACCGATTGAATCCTTGTGTCTGCCTTATACCTTTTACGACAAACACATTTTTTACATTGCGTAACGTAGGAACGCATTCCTGGCCAGTAATACTTACCAGCTATACGTTGCAGCGTACGTTCCGCGCCCATGTGACCAGCGGTGGGTGCATCATGGTGATCGGCCAATACTTTGGCACGTTCTCCTTTTGGAAGCACTAGACTGGCCGCGTCGTGGTCCCCATTCTCAGGACAGTAGCTGTATGGGACATCTTCGACGGGCCCGTATCCTCTGCTTGTCCATACCCTCCCCCTAGAGGGATCGTCGGACTCCTGAACTTTAATAAACTTACTTACCTCCGAGTCTTTGTTTGGATTCTCGCGTAGGTCAGCTGCGGTCAAGAGTCGACTGCCCCATCTGAATCGGCGCTCATAGGTTCCCTCCCCCTGGAGTGAGTCTGCCCTGAGAGCGTACCCACCGTTATCAGTACTGAGGACGAAGGGTAACGTCGCATCAGCCTGGCGCAAAATCGGTGTGGATACCAGCAGCTCATTCTCAAGTGCCTCTCTTATAGGCGGGGATAATCTAGAAGGAGGAGAAGCCAAAGGTTCTTGTGTTTTACTTACCTTATAAACGGCGAAGTTTGTAGGAGGTCCGACCGAAGCGAACTGAGCGACTCTGTGTTGTGAAACCTCACTGAGTGCGGCTCTGTGCTCCAGCGATAAAATCTTACCTTTTCCTTGCTGCGACGACACGTTATTAACATCTATGTGCATCACGGCTGCGCTGTTTAATGTGTAAGAGTGCTTAAACGGGAACCGGTCTCCTGGACTATCTGCGAAATGCCATGACTCCTGGCCTATGTCGATTACCATACCTGCGTTTGCGATGAAATCGCGACCTAATAGTGTCCTGGTGTCGTCACCGGAGAATACCATAAACTCCGTGTCGACTCTCCGACCACCTAGGGTGACAGGTACAGTAGCCGTCTTTACCATTTTCCTATGACAGGAGCCATCGGCGAGTCCAACGTACCGTTCCGTTTCATCGAACCTAACATTGTTGTTCACTAACAACGCGTGTAGTGATGGGCTAGCAACACTATGCGTGGCCCCGGTGTCGACGATCGCTACCCCTTCTTTACCTACTACCCCTATTGTTACCAACGGGTGCGATGACGTCATTGTGCAACAGTCGCCTTTTACGACATTGAAGTCGGATAGTTTGGCAGGTGCGGCTTTATTTGAACAAGTCTCACACTTAGACTTAACTACCCCTGGCCGGCCGCATCCGTAACAACGTATTATACTTTTACCGTTGCTCGTACTTGCATTTACCGCACTTTTAATATCGCTAGTATCCGCGTTATCAGTGCTATCACTGCCGACTTTCCTAGCCTTTCGACATTCGTTAGTCGGGTGACCGAATACTTTGCAGTACGAGCATCGAATGCGATTTCGTTTATCAGAGTTAGAGGTGGGACTGGAACCTAAGGTTGCGCTCGGGCTAGAAGTACTGCGGTCAACGACTCTAGGTAGGTTCGGCTTATCCGCGGCGACGATCGCGTTGCTACTTAGCTCTACGATCGAGTCTTCCACGGTTCTCGCTCGCTCTAACAAATGATCAATGTTACTAACACTATCTCGCGACAAACGTTTACGTATTCTACGGTGTAAAAGGCCGTACACTATATCTACTATCATAACACTAGGAACAACATATGGTAATTTAACTAATAAAGAGCGTACCTTAGAAATAAACACTTCTGCACGTTCACTCTCACTTTGTTCTTCCGCGAATATCTCGCGCAGCACCCGGTATGCAGGCCTTTGTACGCCGTAGGCGGCGCGCAGGCGCGCGAGAGCGTCCGCCCACGTGGCGACGCCGGTCCGCGCGCCTCGCCACCACACCGCTGCGTCGCCGCTCAGCAACATGGAGAGGCCGCGTAGCGCGTGCTCATCGGTCACGTCGGCACACTCCTTGTAGACTTCCACTGCATCGATGAAGGCCTCCAGTACCTCGGTGTCGCGTGACTGCCCGTCGAATCTCGCGGTACACTTCGCGAAGTTACCGCCGCCGGATGTCGCGGGCACGTTCGCCGTGGGCGATGCCGCCGCCACGTGGTTCCACTGGTTGCCATGATGTAGTGATCTTAGGCTTTCCACTAAGGTGCGGTTAGTCTCCGCCTGCATTCTGGCGAACGACTCCATCATGGTGGACAGGAGCCGTTCAGTGTTGAGCGCTGCGGCAGGCGCGCCGATATGGGCCCCGCCGAGCGTGTGGTCCGCTGCAGCAGGAGCGCCAATGTGGGCCCCGCCAAGCGTGTGATCGAGGGCGGCGCCCCCTTGGGCGCGCATCTCCTCGGACGCGTCGGTCGCGTGCGCGTGGGTGGCAGCGGCGCCCGCATGGGCGCGCGACTCCACCATCGATTCGCAGTCCTCGTCTGAATAACTGTCGTTATTCTGTTCCATCGCCTTGCTGTTGACAACTGCGCGGGTTGCTCGCGTCGTTCGTGGCATGATAAACCTTAGGGTTGGTTCGTTCACACGCTGTTACACTTAACTGTTTACAACACCACGTGGTCTTTAATGTCACGCGGTTTTTAACGGCACGTGTTTTTTAACAGCATGTGGCCGCAAGTTGGGCGTCACTATAAGGGCGGCTAGGTGTCGTAATAAAACGATTACAGTTCATGCCACGATAAACACTTTTAATACATAACACTTTGTACATAAATGTTCTTACGAGCTAACTGCAGTATAACACAAACTATTCGTACGACTAAACTTAAAGCTACAATAGTTATGACGGGAACGAGCTAGGACCGTGGAATACTCGATCTATCTAGCATGCGCGACTCGAACCGAATCTCTACTCGTACTGGTCAGCGGGTGTGCGGGCCCGGGGCCCGCGTGGGCGCTAGGCGGGGTGCGTTTTATACATCTGGCGACCATCTGCCAGCGTGGTCCCTCTACCTGCGGCTAACCTGACCGTAGCCGTGCACACTGAGCGTTACAATACTTA
Source organism: Orthosia cruda (assembly GCA_964057195.1). Lineage (NCBI taxonomy): Eukaryota > Metazoa > Arthropoda > Insecta > Lepidoptera > Noctuidae > Orthosia > Orthosia cruda. Next base: position 8,300,319 of record OZ059852.1, on the reverse strand, counting down.
TTATGTTTACTTATTTTGCAGATAGTGACGATTCTGTAAAAGATCCAATTTACATTCCACCTGAGCAACTTCTTCAGCAAAATAGTGCTGAGTTGATAGAGACAATTGAGGATTCAATTCCATTACCGTCTACTTCAACGGCAGATAGACTCATAACCATTTCCGAACCATCTCCTCTGCAGCGTTGTGCTGAGTTGCCATTTGAACAGACAATTGAGAACTCCATTGCTACTAACAATTTGGGTAGCATAATTCCATTGCCATCAACTTCAATGGAAAATAGGAACACAACTTCGTCTCCTGCAAGTCCAAAGGCAAAAAAAGGAAGAAAACGCAAACGGAATGAAGCAAATTGGAATCGAAATGTGAAGAAAATGCTGCGGAATACTGGACAAGCTTATAAAACTGCTGGCAATAAAATAAAAGAAAAGAGGAAAATGAAAGAGCCATGCGGAGAAAAATGCCGGTTACAGTGTAAATCTAAACTATCCGAAGATGAAAGAAAGTTATTATTTAAGAACTTCTGGGCGTTAGGTGATAACAAAAAACAATGGGAATACATTTCAAAGAGTATGACGATCATTACACCAAAATATCGTTACATTCGTGAAGGCGGAGTAAGAAAACCTCGTCAAAAGAATCACGCATTTCATTTCAAGCTGCCCGATAAATCAGTTAGAGTTTGTAAGATTTTCTTTAAGAACACCTTAGGTATTAATGACCGGCCAATTCGCACCGTTTTAGAAAAAGAAGACCAAGTGGCAAATTGTCTTTTAGCTGATGACAAACGCGGTAAACATGATAAACATCCGCGAGTTGACGAAGCTATAAAAAATGCCATTCGTGAATACATAGACGCGATACCAAAAATCGAGTCTCACTATACAAGAGCCAATACAAGCAGAGTTTTCATAGATGGTAGTAAAAATATAGCCGACATCCACAATGACTATGTGGCAATCCAACAGAAAAAAAAATTAGACTTCGGCAATTATATCCTTTTTTATAAAATATTCACTCAAGAATTTAATATTTCTTTTTTTACCCCTAAAAAGGATATGTGTGATGTGTGTGCTATCTTTGAAAACTCTGATAATAAAGCAAACCTAAAAGAAGAACATGATAAACATTTGAAGGAAAAAGAGCTATGTCGAGCAGAGAAGGCCAAAGACAAAGCTGATGAAAATATTGTAACAGCGGTCTATGATCTCCAGGCTGTATTTCAATGCCCCAAAGGCGATGTATCAGTCTTCTATTATAAATGTAAGTTAAATGTACTGAATTTTACAATTTGCGATTTAAAAACAAACAAAGTAGAATGTTTTGTTTGGGACGAGTCCAATGCTAATAGAGGTGTAAATGACTTGGGAACTTGCGTATACAAGTATCTGGAACAGCTTTCGTTACTTAATAATGACAGGAGTCTTGACATTGTCTTTTACTCAGACAATTGCGCAGGCCAGCAAAAAAACAAGACAATGATTACAATATATTTATTCGCACTGCAAAAGTTCCCTAACCTCCAAACAATTACACATAAATTTCTCATAAAAGGGCATACCCAAAATGAGGGTGATGCAGCTCATTCACTAATAGAAAGACAGGTCAAAAAATTGCTAAAAGCTGGACCAATGTACTCGCCAGAAGCCTTTATTGGTGCTATAAAAATGGCTAGAAAAAAACCTGAACCATTTCATGTGAATGAAATGTGCACAGAGGATTTTGTTGATTGGAAAGATGCATGTACTCAAATGGGAGTCAATTTGACGAAGGATGAAGAAGGAAATTCAGTTAAGATTGGAGATATAAAAATTTTGAAGGTTGAAAAGGATAAGCCACGCGTATTGTTTTACAAAAACTCTTACGGAGAAGAAGAATTTAAAAAAGCAGAAATTATCAGAAAAAAGAAAAGGATTGACGTAAACGTCAAGAAAGCTTATGATTGTAAACCAGGCATATCGGACAGAAAGAAAGCAGATTTGTTGGAATTGTTAAACAAAAACCTAATTCCACAGTTCTATGCCCGGTTTTACAATTCTTTGTAAGGTTTTTTTTTCTACAATAATATTACGATAACTATAGTATTCTATAACATTGTTTTGATTTTTATGTACCTTTATTTTGCTATAGAGAATGTTGATTCTTATTTTGTGACAACATTATAATTATGTTACTACTTAATTGTCATAATTATTATGAAAACTGAATTTTTGAGGCTGATTTTGTGATAAAAATATTAATTACTTAATCTATAACGATAACTGTTAAGAAAGTTGATTTTGAAGACTGAAGGTGTGCCATTTCAATGTGATAATTTAGATTTAAGCGTTGTTGATTTTTTGAAAAGATGTTAACGTGACTACGTTGTAGTTTACTTCTGGTTCCTATATTAATAAAAAGTTTTTTCAACATCGACCTATTTTGTTATTATTATTTTAAATTTACCTCAAATTTAAAATGATTATTGAGTGTAATGTCATAAATCAAAATACTACAAAAAAATATATATTTTTATCAGCAACAATGACATAAGTAGTACCTTGCTGCGGAAAAAATAGCACAGTATGTCTTGTGTTCTATAAAAATAAGTTTTAATAATTTAACAGAAAACTATAATAAACACACTACATTTTTGTCTAAATAAGTTACCTAAGAAATCAATTATTATAGTATAATTTTAACTTGAAACTATAAAATTGCTCTCCTGTAAAATGATGTTTTTTTAAAAATGTCTACCTTGTCGCAAATGAGCGAATTAAGCAAACAACAACAAATAATAAATACAATAATACAATTAAGGTGGCATGTCAATAGCTCACATTAAAAAATAAATCAATTTAAAATATGTCGATTAGGTAAAGTCATTACAATTTTAGATAAATAAACACATTCACTCATAATCAATAAATAAAATCAAAAGTGTTTAATTGGCAAGTCGGAATCGTCATACCTCTGTTTATCAGTAGTAAACTCAGTGATGGAGTAGTAACATCTATCTACAAGGAATTTAAACAAAGACCTCTTAAATGATCCCAGGCACTCTTTATTTCTAATAGCTGCTGGTATACTATTATATATTTTTGGGGCCATACCTAGCACACTTTTGCCGAAAAATGCGGTTTTATGAGAAGTAACATGAATGGTATTCTGGTAACGGCGAGAACGCAGTTTTTCAAATAAATGCAGGTTACAGCGAACAAACACTCCCATTTCATATACGTACATAGACGGTAGGGTGAGCAAACTAAGTTCCTTAAATAATGGTTTACAACTATCAATCGATTGTAATTTGGTAAATGATCGCAAGCATTTCTTTTGAGCTTTAAAAATAATGTCTCTGTCAGTGGAGTTGCCCCAGAAAATTATTCCGTACCTAATGCCAGAAGACACATAAGCATTGTAAGCTATTTGCACTGTAATGCGGTTAACCGTTTTTGAAAGAATAAACAACACAAGATAAACATAACCCTTTCCTTGCAGCCGGCCAAAAACACCCGAAGTGCATTACTAAATACATGATCAGGTTGAGAATGAACTACCCTCACGAAATTGACCACTCAGCAGAAAGAGACTTTACGGCTAATATGTGTCTTGTAGGTCGTAGTGAACAAGGTGACACTACAACAACCACAACCTTGAGGTCTTTAAGACGACAGTTGTCTACGACCTTGAGGAACAAAACGCGGTCTCGTTTCACACCCGCGCGATCCAAATTTCAGTGGCTTTTGATTTTCCTTATTATTCTCTGACTTAAAAAAAAAGCCTGAGATCAAAATTTCGATAATTAAATTGTCTTTTAGATGGCGAAAGTTTCATTAAAAATACGCCCGGCAGTTTTGGTGTGATTGTCGTTTTTTTGTCCGTGTTAGACATAACTTTACAAATTAATTACACTATGGTATACAAATAAAACTCAACATTTTCTTAGATCAAATTATTAAGAAAATGATCTAATGTAACGTATTTTTTTCTTTATTGCTAGTCCATTTTTGGAAAAATATATGTTTGATTAGACCATTTTTAACCCCCGCCGGAAAAAGTGGGGTGTTATAAGTTTGACGTGTGTGTCTGTCTGTAGCATCATAGCGTGCAAACGGGTGAACCGATTTTGATTTAGTATTTTTTGTTTAAAAGGTGACTTAATCGAGAGTGTTCTTAGCTATGTTTGAATAAAATCGGTTTAGCCGTTTAAAAGTTATGGGTGTTTTACTGTTTGAATCGGGGTGTTTTCGCAAGATATCGTGTCATAATCTACATGTTCAATAGATTGCCGATGGAAGCGTTTCTACTATATACTAGATAAATTATGTAGCATGAAATAAAATGTGTCGCGGGTTTTTTAAATTTTGAAATTTTACTTGTCTTTAATTTTATAAAGGAAATTTTTTAATTTTATTCGTATATCATTGTGTAACAAATTTTCTAAAAAAAATATTTAGTCTGCCGCAGACCGTTCACTAGTCTAGACATTTTTTTCATTGACTTTTTCTTGTGGACTTTTCCACCGCACTATTCCCAAACCACTGCAACTCCTGGAAGTCAGAATCAACAGTGGTGACCACAGGAGTTGTTTGTCAGGAGTTGTTTACTATACGGACCTTAAGGAAACTAGAACAAATTGCCGTGAGTTCAAGCGTTTTTGTCATAACTATTATTGGAAACAACAATGTTAGGACCCATTAATATTAATAATAATATTTATCCGTGATGCTAGACGACTGGGCTTATCCCAGTTGTAAACGACCCTTTGTGCCTATTGGCCTTGTTTGTTCTGTCTCCTGCTTGATATGGAGGCAGGTTCATTGACTTACAAAAATGGTAGCTTTTACGTCACGATAAAACTCAAATACGCATAAACATATTGATTGTTATTGTTATAGTTAACTTGCCCCTGGGGTTTGCTCGCGCGAAAAGTGATTTATTATCTATCTTCCTATTTCCTGCCTTCAGTTTGTCCCATGTTACTTGGGGTCGGCGTAATACGTTTTCTTCTTAATTCCGTCTAGTCATCCGTCACGCTATCACTGACTCCCTTTTTACCCGACTGCCGAAGGAGGGTAATGTGTTTATCAGTCTATGTATGTATGTATGTTTGTTCCTATGTGGCGTTCCAGAGACCAAACGCGTAGGCCGATTTTGATGGTTCATACGTGAATCGATTCGTCTTAACCTTGCGAGTGTCACTGGCTACATTAAAATTGGAATATAGAAAAATGGCGGATTTTGGGTGCCATATTGTGGGTCCCAATTTTCTTTTTCTTCCCAACCCATCGTGTGGGGTATCAAAATAAAGGGTATCAAGAGGTGATTTAAAAAAAAATAACACTTATATGTTTAAATGTAACTAAAACTATAAAAAAAAATACTAAAAAGTTATAAATAAAAAAAGGTAATTCAAAAATCAAAAAATCCGACTGCTTAAAAAGCAAACTAAAAAGACGTAAACAAGAAGAAAATCATGCTGTGCAGTCGGAGGTTATATATAATATGTATCCTCAGACTTCACAGCATGATTTTCTTCTTGTTTTAAGCAGTCGGGCTTTTTGATTTTTTAAATTACCTTTTTTTTGTATGTAATGAATTAACTTAAAATTCACTCGACCGATTTCAAAAATTCTTTCACCGTTGGGAAGCTACACTATCCCCGGGTGACAAAGGCTACTTTTTATCCCTGTATTCCCCCGGGAATGAGAACTACGCAGGTGAAACCGCGAGTCGTCCGCTAGTCTTTCATATAACTACTAACACAATCCTTCCATCTTTTCTTTACCCTCCCTCTCCCTCTAGCGAACTTATTACCGGTTCCATAGTCATATTCTTTGTCCTCCTAATCCCAGTCATAATCTATCCTTGTGACAACTTCTATGAAAATCCATACAGCGGTTTAGACGTGAAAACGTAACAGACGGATATAATACTCACAACAGATCTTTGTGTCTCTGAATTGGCTGCAAGACCCTGCGCAGTAGCTATATTTGTGTCAATGTAGAAGGTGAAGATAGCATTGTATAACTGTCTCTTTCATTCGCTTACGTTTGTCGCATCGTCATATCTCGCTTACTCTATGCAGTATACTCTATGACAAACTGTTTCTTGCGCAATGGTCGGCTGAGCCAATTTCAGAGACACTAAGATTTGTTGTGACTATTATACACTTGCGGAAGTAAATAAATACATAAAGAAATGTGAAATAAACACACATATATTAATATACCTACATCAATATAATATGACATTATAAATTGTGCATACATGTATTATAAATTCGCATTTGTGCAAATATGTGCGCAAAAAATGTTAAACTTTGATATTTATTAGTATGGATAAAATTTTACTGTTATTTTCAATAGTTGAATATTAATAAAATTTCATTACACCTAAATGATTACTTAAAACTCATTTTAAATTATATTTGTGTTATGTAAATAAAATTAAATTGCATGTTTTGTGAAAGTCGCTAATAAAGAAAAGAAAGGAAGAAAGAATATTTATTTGTGACCCGCACAGGAGACACGAGAAATAAGCATAAAAATAACAATAATAAAAAATAAAATCCCCGTGCGAGACCAAAAAGGCTCCTATCTCAGCACGTGCAGCGATATCCAAAAAAAAACCCCGCGCTGATATTCTGGTAGGGCCCACTGTTGATGCCACGGACACACTTACGAAAACGGATAATAATTATATAATAAAATAAAAAAGAATAAACACAGAAGGTGGATCAAAGTATGTATAATTATTTTTAATTGTGTGTATGTATAATGATCATCAAAGTAATGTATAAAATCATAAATAAAATGAACGCTGTTTAAAATTGCAATTATTTTATGACATATTGCTATTAAAAATTACCATTAGCTTCCTAATGATTGCTGTAATTATAGAGATGACTCAGAATTGACTTTTAGAATTTAATAGTGTAGGTATCACTTACCCGACGGTATTAAGGCTATTATTGTTGGCTAACCTAAATAAATAAAAACTCTATAGTATTGAGTTAAATGTACTACGTACTAGAGAAGCTATTTCAAACAAAAGATTGCGCGTAATTCGGTGACAGCGGGGCAAGCAGAGGGGTGGGGAGGTAATGTTCTCACAGATAAACAATCAATGCGCGCAGATGAACTTTTTCTTACTCTTTGACATTTACACAAACATGGCCGCCCTCCCGCCTCCGCGGTGACGCGACGTCACGAGATACAATAAATTCATAAAATTAAATTAAATTAAGCGTGTTTTCAACTTACTGTTGAAAACTCATTCCTTGACTTTTATTTATATTTCTCGAGTTGTTTGAACAGTATCTCAATACACACGAAGGCATTTTATAAGAAACAAAACATAGTACTCAAACGTGTCACGTTGCAGCGAGCGCTTGCCACAGACTAAGTGAGTTGGGATTCGCGCGCTCTAACGCGTGTTACAAACAATTGAGTTGAAGAGTCTCCTCTAGTACGTAGTACATTTAACTCAATGACATTTGCTAAGAAACTTGCGGCCCTTATTTAGTTTCTACTCATTTATGTCAGACTTCATTTTATTGATCGAATTTATTTTATTGTTGATTTCATATTTAACACAATAAAAGTGTACGTACTATGTGTATAAATACTGCTGTATTTAAATATGTTACGTTTATATTCATAAAACATTTATTTACACAAATTAGTAACATTAAATTGAGGAGTCACGTCACATCGATTCGATGAATGACTTATGATTGAGCTTTACCTACAACACTATGCTCCGCGCTTGCAACATTAAAAAAAGTAAATAAAAAATATCAAAAAACCCGACCCGTATTCGCGAGCTGGCTGACCAAAACCAGATGTATCCTCCGACTGCACAGCATGATTTTCTTCTTGTTTACGCCTTTTTAGTTCGCTTTTTAAACAGTCGGGTTTTTTTATTTTTTTAATTAACTTTTTATTTAAAACTTTTTCGTAATTTTTTTTAATTAGGTACATTTAAACATATAAGTATTATATATTTTTGAAATCACCTCTTAAAATCCTTTATTTTGATACCCCACACGATGGGTTTGGACAAAAACATTTTTTTTCTCCCATAAAATGGCGCCCAAAATCCGACATTTTTTCTTTTCCAATTTTTATGTAGCCAGTGACACTCGCAGGGTTAAGACGAATCGATTGACGTAAGGATCATAAAAATTGGACAACGCGTTTGGTTTCTAGAACGCCACATAGGAACAAACATACATACTTACATACATAGACTGATAAACACACTACCCTCCTTCGGCAGTCGGGTAAAAAAATAAGTTCATTGGCAGCTGTCAGTTTTGTCTACGAAATTAAAAATCACACATTCAAACAGCGTCTGGTAGTACCACACACAGTTAAGTACACAGCCCGAACAGGGTACAAAACCCAAGCCTTCTCGTATTGAAAAGTCTAGAACTCTAGACATACCACGAAAGTGAAATTACTCCGGATGTCAATCATTCCCCAGTAGCACGACTAGAAAGCGTGCAGTTTTACCACAGATTACCTAATAACAGGGTTGCCAACCTAACTGCCTGCTGATGACACTTTAATAGCTAAGAAAAAGTTTTGTTTTGTTCGCAATTCATAGACTCAAATTATCTTTTGGTAATGGGCAGTTACAATGCACAAAATGGCTTGTGTTCGTTTTTGGAAATATTCAACTAATGCAAATGTTCTAAAGGTTTCTCTTAAGCCGGGTATCCACTTAGGTTCGCCGTGGTTTGCGAACACTGTATGCTCCGCGAACGTGAACGTGTACAGTGTACACACTTAGGCTGCAACATCAGTGCTCCTGTCCTGACAAACTGCGCTCCCCTTTGAGATCGCGCAAAAAACCGCTTCCCGAGCGCTCCGCCGTGCTCCGATCGTGCTCCAGTCGCGCTCCGCGATCACGACGTATCCATTATGTTTGGTTTGCGGAGCGGGCGCGTTCGCAAACCATGGCGAACCTAAGTGGATATCCGGCTTTAAAGGTAAATGCCTTCTAAATGATAAAAGGAATTCTTTTAATCATCATATTTTCAGCTAAATTACGTCCACTGGGCGGAGGTATAACAGGAGGCTTCCGCCAAGCGTCGTCACATCATTTGGTAGTATGCAGATAGCCAAAAAAAAAAAAATCATTGATGCGACTTGTACCTTAACAAACTTGAAAACATGATATTTATCCGACCTCCCAAAAAGGAAGAGGTTCTCAATTCGACTGGCTTTTTTTATGTATGTACATCGATTACTCAAAGACGGCTGGACCGATTTGGAAAATTATTCTTATGTTTGAAAGGGTATACTTCCCAGTTGGTCCCATAGTCATCAGGTCAGGATCTGATGATGGGATATTGGAGAAATCGAGAGAACTCCTCAAATATTATAGCGATTTTGGCATTTTTATCAACAATGCAATTATTTGCACTCAGGAAGTTTTATTTGGTGAAGTGGAACTGGTCAAGAAGACCACAGATGAACATGATGATGATGATGGTGGAACTCCTTAGTTCTAAGTAAGTCGCGGGTCTACGATATCTCAAATAGTTCAACGACTATGATGGAGCAAATACTTATAAATAAATAGTACTGATGAAAATGGTATCATCGAACTGATCTGATGATAAAGCCGGCAGGTAGACACTGGAACTCCGAAATAAAATATTGTATCCTAGTCCTATATGATTTTTATGGCAATTGGAGGTAAAAAAACAAATCGACTTCCAAAAAAAAACGCTACAAAGTAAAAAATTACTTTCTTTGCCGAAGTCGGTGTCGAAACACAGAAAACAGTAGGTACCAAAGACACCGACTTCGGAAAAGAAAGTTATTTTTCACTTTGTAGTGTTTTTTTGGAATTCGGTTTGTTTTTTTTTATAGATAATTTTTGGTTTCAAATGAAAGGTATAGGCGTAGAACCATATTATCTGTTTAAATCAGTTTTTTTATTATTATTAGGCTTGTGCTTGACCACTATCTTGTAAATCTATCCACGTTTTTATAAGATACTAGAGGACGCCTCGTGGTTTCACCCGCGTAGTTCCCGTTCCCGTGGGAATACAGGGATAAAAAGTCAATGTCACTCGGGGATAGAGTAGCTTCCCAACAGTGAAAGAATTTTTGAAATCGGTCTAGTAGTTTTGGAGCCTATTCGGTACAAACAAACAAAAACATCTTTCCTCTTTATAATATTGGTATAGACTAGCTTTTGCCCGCGACTTTGTCCGCGTGAATGTCGGTTATCGCGGAAAAAGTAATATCTTTCGTAAATTTTGTTTTTTTCAATAAATTGTATATATCCTATGTTTCTTCTAATACCTCCAAGAATATGTGTACAAAGTTTCATGATGATCGGGTAAGTAGTTTTGGCGTGAAAGCGTAATAAACAAACTTACATTAACTTTTATATTATTAAGTATGTTTAACTCATTACTGAATGCCAAGTGAAAAGGTCACCGACACCTCTTACCGCGATACGTTTGTTTTGATCGTGTTAGCGACACTGCCTTTACATGTTTCTCGTGTCGTTTTGAAATATTGGAATACATTGGTAGACAGGTGTTAACGACTTTTATTTTATTGTTATCTGGCGGTGACTTTAGCGGATATCCCGGGTGTCTTATTTAGCTAGGGAATCATCGTGAACAAAGTGGGAGTGTTTGAAATCGCCAGCTTGTTGAAATGTGTAGTGTTGCGTTGTAAAGACTATGACTATGCATGCTAGCAGTACCTGTGAGTATGCTATGGAATATCGTTGTTACGATAACGCTACGAAAGCTGGTTTACCACTGTGACAAAGTTAATTTATAATTAAACGGATAAGACGAGGGAACTTTCATCTCTCAATTACAAGCAAATTACACACATACAAAAATATTCTTTCACAGTCATGGTAATTATTTATTGTCATGTTTTTACCATAAAAAAAACTCCAACAGCTTAGCACGCGGATAAAAACCGCAATTTCTGCGACATATGGAATTGCATGAAGCTGCACGCACTTGCGGTAAAAAAACCGTGAGGTAGAAAAGCCACAGCAAAGCTGTGTTTTGCCACAGAATCCACCGCACCGCAACGCGGATTAAATTCGCGCGAATATTTTAAGCTCTATAGGAACTACGTCTTCTAGGGCTTTATAGGTAGAAAGAGACAAAAGACGCAAACGTTGGTCTATCAATTATAATATTTGGTAATTGATTCATATTTACTATTTAATTCGGTTTTTACTATATGAAAAACACTGAATGATATGAATTTGCCGAAAAAAAGATATTCCTTGCAAAAGCTCGGTGTTTTGGTGGTTATTTGCACAATTTTTGAACGCACACTGCGGCATTTTGACGTCTTAATGTAATGTTGGCTATGATTGGCCCATACTAATTTAAAATAAGACCACAACCGTATTTGTGCTCTTATTTTTCGGCTCGTTTTTGAAGCGCTTACCGGTTATCTAGTGTATTATTGATCGAAGTGCTAAAGATACACACCACTACAAAAAGATACGCAACCACTACGACACAGCACACGTTGTTTAATTCGATAATCAGCCGATTAACTACCGTAATAATATTAAAATAACGACGTGGGACCTCTCATTTGATGATTATTACAAGATTTACAAGCAAATTACACACACAATCAATAATATTCTCTCACAGTCATGGTAACTTAAACCATCGGCCCTTCACATAATTATCATGTTTATACATAAAAACCACGGTCACGACAATTACGTAACACATGGAGTTAAAATTAACTGTAGGTGTAAAGTTCACAGCTCACCTCACTCAAGTGAGCGCAGTACAATTCGAAAGCGAACTCATTTGTTTTTGAAGTTTTTCGCGGATACACAACGAGATACTTCAATATGAGGGCGGCTAAACTGACTATGAAAAAAACTTTTTTGCAAAAAAATACTACCGACTTCCAAATACAAAACTACAAAGTGAAAAATAACTTTATATTTTGAAGTCGGTGTCTTTCGTAGGTCTCAATTTTTTTGCGTTATGGACACCGACTTCGGAAAAGAAAGTTATTTTTCACTTTGTAGTGTTTTGTTTTGGAAGTCGGTTTTCTATCTTTGTACTTATTGGGTTTTATTACAACTAGCTTTTTACTGCGACTTCACTTCCGTGTTCTATAGCACAGGAATCGCGAATTTTCCGGGATAAAATGCAGCCTTTATCTTTATAGGTATTGGTAATCAAATTAGTACTTCAAGGATTACGATTATATAATAAACAATTTTACCTCTTCATATTACAGTTTACAACAATTTTTTTACTGCATTTTTATTTATCGTTGTAAAAACAAGTGAGTTCGCTTTAAATTTAGTAGTATGTTTGTATCTATGTAAAATTATTTATTACCTCATATCTTGAAAACAACTCGACAGATTCATATAATTAAGACATCGTTAAATATGTCTTCACCGCCCAGTGTTCTTAGAGAAATGAAGTTAAAAAAAAACAAATATGGCGGCTTTTGGGCGCCATATTGTGGGGATCTCAATATTTTTTCTTCCATACCCATCGCGTGGGGTATTAAAATGAAGGGTTGTAAGAGGTGGTTACAAAACTATATACCTTCCACATATATGTTTAAAAGTTATTAGAAAAAAAAATCTATACGAATATTATAAAGAGGAAAGATTTTTATTTTTAACAGATTTCCCAAAAGGAGGAGGTTCTATGTTCGACATTATGTTTGTTTTTTTTTTTGTGTATGTTCACGCATATCTCCGTCAATTATGGACCGATTTTGAAAATTATTTTTTTGTTTAAAAGAGTATGTTTCGAAATTGGTCCCATTTTAATTTGGTGAATATCTGATGAAGAACTTCGAAGATATGCAACAGAACTCTTCAATAAATTACGGCAAACCTCTCGGGATTGCTGCAATCGCATGTCTGTTTATTGTTTATACCATTTCATAACATAACATCATGCCAGTACGCTCTTAAGGGGTATGCAGATCTCTCATTTCACTGGTTATGTTCAAGTTTCATGAAATTCTGGCGTTATAGTTACCTTACTGACTTGCCTATTAGGTAGGTACAACTAAAAAGTGAAAAATAAAAAAACTTTTTGTAAAAAAATACTACCGACTTCCAAATACAAAACTACAAAGTGAAAAATAACTTTATTTTTTGAAGTCGGTGTCAATAACGCAAAAAAAATTGGTACCTACGAAAGACACCGACTTCAAAAAATAAAGTTATTTTTCACTTTGTAGTTTTGTATTTGGAAGTCGGTAGTATTTTTTTGCAAAAAGTTTTTTTATTGTATGTAACGAATAAACTTAAAAACTACTGGACCGATTTCAAAAATTCTTTCACCGTTGGGAAGCTACACTATCCCCGGGTGACATAGGCTACTTTTCATCCCTGTATTCCCACGGGAACGGGCACTACGCGGGTGAAACCGCGAGACGTCCGCTAGTAAACTATAAAGTTGTAAATAAAAAAGTTAATTTAAAAATGTAAAACCCGACTGCTTAAGAAGCGAACTAAAAAGATGTAAACAAGTAGAAAATCATGCTGTGCAGTCGGAGGATCATGGTCAGCAAGCTCGCGAATATGTATGCAATATTATATACCTACCTTACCTAGAGCTACGTGGCATATTTATTCGTGTTTTTTGCTAATTTTTCCTTATTTCACGATCGACTTGCATGTATGACGTAAAAGTAGCGAAAGAAGTACCTAAGTAAGTAGGTATATAAAGATCACAGATAGTGTTTGCCACTGAACAAGCTGTTCTGTGGTTTCTGGCTGTCACCATGGGCATAAACAAATTATTCTATAAACAAAAGACTCGACTGCTAAAAATAATTAACTGAAAAGAGAAAAACAAGTAACTACTAGGAATAATTTATACATTAAATATTATGAGGTGTTGCCAGCGGTGACAAACGAAGTTTTGGTAGGTTTTTTCTATAATTTTCATTTTACTTTTTGCTATCAAAGTTTTTGTGTACTTTTAAATTGTGACAAATTAGTAACATAAAAGTGTTACTATGTATATTTTTTTTAATGGTCTATTTAGTAGCTTTTATTGGATATTATATACTGTTATGGCGCTACCCCGAGCAAAATGCCGCGCTAGCCGTTTTTCGTGCAGTTTTTAGGAGCTATCTACTCGTTATTTAAAAAGAAATATCAACTAATAAGAATACATTAAATTTCTACATATTATTGATTCCAAAATGGTAGATTTCATTTTTTTTTAATGATTTATATGTTTCACTAATCTCCTTCCAATAAAACCATAAAAATGAGAAATAATGATTGATAGCATGCATCTCCTCGTAAAGTGTTCATTAATTAATGTTTGTACTAACATTAATGGATAGACAATTAAATAACGAACATGTTGTAAGTTTTTTTTTTTTTCACAAGACCAAAATTCGATTTTATAAAGATTTTATTCTAAAATCTGGGCGTAACTTATGTGCCACCAGTGTGCCGCTAGGGCACTAGGAATGTTCACGGCGGTGTTTTGATGAGAGTACGGCCTTAAGAAAACGAAAAAAATGGAAAATCTCGTATCCCTCTTTTTTGGAAGGCGAAAATAATATAGCCTATGTCACTCCGGTAATTGTGACGAATCCAACGACACATCATATGTCATAATCCGTCAAGCCGTTTAGGCTGTAGAGCGTGCCATAGAAATGGACATACATACATACACTCGAAAAACATTACCCTCCTGCAGTCAGGTAAAAAGGCGTAAGTTTATAGGCAATGTAGGTACGTCCACTTACAATTAATAATAGGGTCAGTGTTTGATAAACGAGGTACAATTATGTATGGTATGTAGGTATTGTATAATAGTATTGTACGGGTATAGCTGATAATTAGCGAACTATAAATTATAATCGATTCGTCACACAGAGTCAAGCGCAGAGCAGAGAATGTAAACCTTTTCTGTGCAGAAGTTCTAAGGGAATTAATGTGCAAAAGGTGTGCGCATTGTTCGTCTCCAAAAAGTTTTTTTTCTCTTTTTACAGATTTGCGAATGACTTGAAAATTTGCCAATAAAACTATTTAAATATCATTTGAAAAGAGAAAACCCAGTAAGCGCCGCAAACAAATGAGCTGTTTCCTTCATTTAGTTAAGCGAGGATAAAAAAATGTAATGAACTGAGCAGATGATTTTTTTTTTAATATTTCTGTGGTCCCATAGTGACAGTTGCGCGCGAAATAGTGGTCATAGCTGAGACCATGGAGTTTCCGAAATAGTGGGTATAAAAATGAAACACTCACAAATGATACACTCGAAGTTGTGGACGATTATGTCTACCAGGGACAAACGGTCCAATTAGGAAGGTCCAACTTCGAAAAAGAGGTCAATCGGCGAATCCGACTCGGCTGGGCAGCGTTCGGGAAGTTGCGCGATACCTTCTCGTCGAACTTTCCACAGTGTCTCAAGACGAAAGTCTATGACTGTGTGTGTTGCTATTGATTACTTACTGGACAGGGACGTGGTCGCTCACAATGGGCCTCATCAGAAGGCACCCAAAGGGCGGATGGAGAGAGCTATCTATGGCATTTTCTTGCGTGATCGAATCAGAAAGAAGACCAAGAGAACCAAGGTTACTGACATAGACCAAAGAATTGCCAAACTTAAGTGGCAGTGGGCAGGGCACATTGCTCGCAGAACAGGTGGCCGTTGGGCCGAAAAGTTCTGGAGTGGCGACCACGTACCAGAAGACGCAGTGTTGGTTGTCTTTCTTCTAGATGGAGCGAAGGTCAAGGCAAAACGCATAGGACCGATCAGTGTGGCGACGCTTGGGGGAGGCCCCCTGTCCAGCAGTGGACGTCTTTCGGCTGAAGATAGTGGTTTATTTTCAAGATTACATACTTTGACATCTGGATTGATTTTAGTCCCAATCGTTTGTAAATTCATTACGGTAGCCAGAAGCAAGAAGATCTGGTACCAGTCTTGCCAAGGGGTATGGCCCAGACCCCAGTTGAGTTTCTCCATTTAAAAAAATACAACAGACTTTCAAAAAGAACATAACAAAGTGAAAAATAACTTCACTTTCGGAAGTCGGTATTCCTGTTTTTGTTTTTCGAAATTGAAGTAAATTCTTGGCTTTGTAGTGTGTTTTTTGAAGTCGGTTAAAAATATTGTGCTATATTCGGTTAGTCATCAGGAAAAGGATAGGCATATTGATTATATTTTCTTTTGTAAGTATAATCTATAATAATATTAATTGCAACTCTAGGTTCATCACCCCTGAACAATGCTATCAATGGAATAATTTTCCATCTACAACCAACTCAACTGGTTTACAGAATAACAACATACATTTTGAATAAAAAAATGAAGGTCGTCCGTCTAATAATTTGTTGACGTATGTATGTAAGTACAAATTGAGTCAAACTTAATAGCGCCTCGGAAGACTCCGCGAGTCGCTGTTAAGCATTAGCCAATTCAGGTTTTAATTGATGTTTTTTTTAATATTTTGATATTTTATTCTTTTAAAAATTACCTAGTTATTAGTGTTTATAAGCCTCGAATAAAGAAGGAGTGCACTAATCAATAATTAGGTACGTCATTCTATTAAACATTGTAACATTGTACATCTTTCTTTGGCAGTTCTAAATCTATACTAATATTATAAAGCTGAAGAGTTTGTCTGCTTGTTTGTTTGGACGCGGTAATCTTAGGAACTACTGGTTGGAATTAAAAATTCTTTTTTTGTTGGAAAGTCCATTTATCGAGGAAGGTTATAGGCTATATAATATTACGCTACGACCAATAGGAGTGGAGCATAAATGAAAAATGGTGCCAAAACGGGCAAAAATATTCCTTTTGGAGAGCTTCCGTTGCGTGCCCTGCGTAAACGGTTTAAGTGACGCAACAATCATGTGTATGTAGGGTAGGTAGGGTAGATGGGTAGGTAGGAAGCCAGTTGACGGGAGCGAAGCCACGTAGGATAGCTAATAAATAAATCAAGCGAACTTAACAGCCATCATTAAGTTTGAATCGACCTGTAAGCTATAATTATTGGCTTTCGTTTTTTACCAGCTCAGTATGGGCTTACTTCCTTCATTCAATTATTAATAGGATTACTTAGATATTAAGCGTTAATTTGTAAAAAAACAAGATGTCTTGTTAAAAAAAAATACAAGTTGTATTGAAAGAACGACTCGCAAAAAGGTTTAAAAAATATTTACCAGTATTAATTTGACACGAAGTATTTGAACAAGAACATTAAATAAAAATGACCTGTTTTATTTCTATTTTAGAATACCTGTATATTTACCATTATTGTATTTCTTATAATAATTCCATCAGGTGATTGACAATAGAAATAATACAGGTCATTTTGAAACGAAGTATACAAGAACATTAAATAAAAATAGGAATACAATAATGGTAAATGTACAGGTGTTCGAAAATAGAAATAATACAGGCCATTTTGAAACGAAGTATTTGAACAAGAAAATTAAATAAAAACAGGAATAAAATAATGATAAATATACAGGTGTTCGAAAATAGAAATATACAAAGTGTTTTATAAAAATAATTGTAAAGAATGATCGATAAAATGTACAGAGTGTTCGATAAAGCAGAAATATACAGAAAGTTCGATAAAGTCGAAAAATAACTTTTATTATAATAATAATTTTATGGTTTATGATAAAGTTTAATTGTTCATTAAAATGGGCTCAGAAATTGCATTAATTACGACCAGATTGCTGATTTAATGAACTATTTCTTTAAGATATTATATTTGAGTACACATTTGATTTTGATTCACAGCGACACAGTGTAATTTTATATAATAATAATAAATTAATAATTATTAATAAGAGGGCCTCTCTCTGGAGCCCTGACCGCCGGGTAGCTTGGACCCTGTTCCCGATACCGGTGGGCCTCTTTTTTTTATATTTTTAAAAGTTTTGCTTTTTTGTGTGTCTTTTGTAAAAATATTTAAAAATGTAATCAATAAGAAAAAAGTTAAATAAAAGACATAATAATAATCTTTATTCAGAAATTTGAAAAGGTAAAAGCACTGTATTTAAACTTCATGCACAAAGGTACAATGGCGGACTTAATACCTTAGGCATTTTCTACCAGTCAACCAAGGGTGGTGAAGAGAAAACATGACAGGTACATTGTTTAAATCGTGGCAACAACAAATTTAACCAAAAATTATAATTTAAAATTGCTTAAAATACACATACTTACATATTTTATGTGATACATACCTAAATAAATATATATATTTAATAAAGTAATGAAAATAAGTTACCGAGAGAACCCTGCCCCCGCTGATAATAATACTGCAATTTCCGCTTGAAAGCATACCGTATGAATCTTAGATTACCTACTAAGGATTTAAAATAATAGAAGATGCCTGTACTAGGTAAACCTGTATCACAGGCAGTAAGGAGCTGAATTTAAAAAATATTTAATCTAAGAAATTCTTAAAATAATTGCAAGATTAAATAATTTTGAATAATAATTCTAATTTGCTTAAATACTATAACGACAAACAATAATATATGACAAGTTTATGTAAATTTTATGTCTTTTTACCCGACTGCCGAAGGAAGGTAATGTGTGTTTATCAGTCTATGTATGTAAGTATGTATGTATCTATGTTTGTTCCTGTGGCGTTCTAGAGACCAAACGCGTTAGCTGATTTTGATGATTCTTACGTCAATCGATTAGTCTTAACCCTGCGAGTGTCACTGGCTACATTCAAATTGGAAAATAAAAATAAAAGGTTTATTTTGGGCGGCATATTGTGGGGCACCAATTATTTTTGTTTCAAACCCGTCGTGTGGGGTAACAAAATAAAGGGTTTTAAGAGGTGATTTCAAAAATATGTAACGCTTATATGTTTAAATGTACCTAATTCTAAAAAAGAAATAACTAAAAAGTTATAAATAAAAAAAGTTAATTAAAAAAAAACAATAACCCGACCGTTTAAGAAGCGAACTAAAAAGACGTAAACAAGAAGAATATCATGCTGTGCAGTCGGAGGATATATCTGGTTTTGGTCAGCCAGCTCGCGAACATGTATCCTCCGACTGCACAGCATGATTTTCTTCTTGTTGATTACGTCTTTTTAGTTCGCTTCTTAAAGAGACGGGTTTTTTGTTTTTTTTTACAATAGAAACGAAAATAAATCAAAGTAGGTGGTGCATACTTATAGGTACCATTATACATAATTTATTTACATCATAAATCTGTTTCCTTCTTCTAGATTACGTTTAATTGGTATAACAATAATGGAATAATTATGTATTTAATTGTAGAGACAGACTTTAATTATACCTACGATAGCAAAAAATATGTGATTTCGTATATTTGACGTAATAAAAAAACTTTTAAACAAAAAATACAACCGACTTCCAAATAAAAACAGTACAAAGTGAAAAATAAGTAACTTCAATTTCGGCAGTCGGTGTTCCTGTTTTGGTTTCTTCGTTTTTTTGACACCGACTGTCGAAATAGAAGTTATTATTTACTTTGTAGTGTTTTTATTTGGAAGTCGGTTGTATTTTTGGTTTAAAAGTTTTTTTTTTTCACTTTTTATTTGTGGTACATAATGGGCCAATTCTCCAAAGTGAAGCCAGAATAGATTAACCCAGAAACATGAAACTTAAAGAAAAACGGTGGAATTAGAGTATACCAGGGTGAACTGTATATACCTGCTGCGTACCCCTTTAGAGCGTGCTAGTGTGATGTTATGTTATGAAATTATGTAAACAATAAACAGACATTCGATTGCAGCTATCCCGAGTGATTTGACGTCATTCATTGAAGAGTTCTGATGTATATCTCCGAAGTTTTTCATCAGATCTTGATGAAATGGGACCACATGACAAGCACCAGCTTTCAAATAAAAACGGATTCATCAAAATCGGTTCACCCAGTAAAAAAATCTGAGGTTTTTTACCTCAGATTTTTTTACTGGGTGAACCGATTTTCGATAAAAAACATTTAAAAAAAATACAGTGGAATTGATAACCTCCTCCTTTTTGCGAAGTCGGTTAAAAATAAGAAAAAAACATTACGTCACCCTCTTTCTAGGGCAGAGGCGTAAACACATTCGTTTAGGTAAACGGACTAGTCGATGTTTCAAAAACAAGCCAAGTGCGTGTCGGGCCACGCGTAGTAATAGGGTTCCGTAGTTGCATAATAATGCGGACTAAGAAGAGGGTTTTTTGTTGTTACATGAACATTAAAACGGTTTCAGTGGCTCACAACGTCTAAAAACGGGCCCACATAGGACAATGGTAACTGAAGAAGGAGTTATAAAATCCAACTTCACAAGTGTAGTTAGAAAAAATATTATCTATTTGAATACCACCGCGGGTAGAGGCAAGCGTTTGTAATAAAAATGTATAACTATCGTCACTTAATAATTTGAGTACTGCAGTATTGCCGTTACGGAGATAGTCTTCGTTAAAATCTCCAAATATTTACAAATCGGAAACAAATATTTTAGTATGAGTATTTTCAAACAACCTACTTAACTATCAAAAAGTAAAATCAAATTATTCAATAATATAATCGTTCCTGGATCCTCGCGCGTACGTTCCTTGTTTATTTATCTGTAAAAAAAATCGAATGTATTCACTATTTCGTTCTCAAAAGTTCTACGCAACTCAATTAGTGATTCGTGTTGAATCAACAAAAGAAAATAAGTAATTTATTACTTCTATAAGATAATATTATGAAGAGGCCCGTCCGCCTCAAAGAGCATAATTAAATTAGTAAATAATTTCAAATTGATATTTTTATAAAAAAAATTACGTCTCCAAGTACAATAAAAAAATCCAGGTCTTATTTTATTCGAATTAAGAAATCGGGTAGGTATCTATCGATATCGATAATGTAATTAAAATTGCAATGTGTTATTTTGCACTGATGTGACCTTGGTTGAGTAGTAGTTGGCATTTGTACATCTTTTTACTGTTCCAAGTAAATTTTATAGTTTGGTCGACTATTACTCGTAAACTTGTAAAGCCTACTTAGCTGTGATAGTTTTCCTTTTAATTTCGTTATATTTACTACTGCCGTGAATTTTTCACATAGCCAAGAGCAACCATTTCGCTGGCAGGGGTGGACACTTGACTCTAACAAAAATTTGCAATTTAAAGCTTAATTTTATGCAAACGGATCTCTGATTCGAAAAATTGTTTTAAGAGACCTATGATATTTTTGAATGACCTATCCAACGATAACCCACTCCATGGGATAGACGAGAAAAAGGAGGAACCACAAAAAAAAACTTGTTTTTTTTTTACCAATTTGTCGGAATTATTAATATGTATATCCATGCCAAATTATAGCTTTCTAGTACTTAGAGTCTCTGAGCTAAGCTGCGGACGGACAGACGGACAGAGCGAAACTAGATGGGTTCCTTGTTGACTTCGGAACCCTAAAAAATTACACAACCTGCCTACGTAATTATTTAAATAAGGTGTGTATTTCTTATGAATATATTCCAAATAAAACTAGAAGTGAATTAAAAACACCATCCAAAGGGTATTATTTTATTACTAAAACATATTAAAAAAATTGTCCGTTATTATTAAAATATAGATTATATTATTATTTATATATTGAAATTGTAATCGAATATATAATTACGATAATACAAAAAAACGATAAGTATTATCATTATGATAATAATAAAAAAATATCCATACTATTATTATGAAAATAAAAATAACGGCAATATTATTTTTACGATAATAAAAAATAATATCGAGATGGCAAAAAAAACTTATTTGAAATAAGAATAACGCTAGGTACACTAAGAAATTCCTTAGCGTGCTAAATACATAAACAAAGTGAGTACATAAGCAATTTCTTATAACATGACAGAATGTGTGTGGTACCGTTTCGCTTGTAACACTTACTAAAACAAAATCATTTACTGAATCTATAAGATCTTCATAGCACAAAGTACTTTTTCTACAAACACAAATATATTTCTACAGCAAAATCACTCCTTGTAATAAAATATATAACTTACCGGTAGTTTCAGTGTATAGTCCAGTAATTTCACAAATAATATATATAAGTTGTAACACGGACGAACGTGCGCGCGCGTTCGATGCGCAAGAGTCACTGGTATTGGTTGGTGGGTGTATCTGTATCTCAGTTGACTGCGTTTTGGAGATCCTTGCGTGTGGAGTTAAACTGTGGGAGATTGTAGACGATTTTCTTGAATTCTAAACATTTGCAGTTTGTTGGCTGGCGCAGGAGATGGTGTTGAGAATATTTTAATATTATTTGGGTAGTTATTTGCCAAAAAGATTTTTAAGCTATTGCATAGCTTCTATCGCGGGCCTTGAGCGCGGGGACCGAATCCAGAAATTCCGTAACGAAAAAACCTCACGCTCCCCACTCCGACGGGCACGGCGGTGATACTTTGACTTTTAATAAGGTTTTTGAATTCTGTGGAATCTGAGTGGTGAGGGGCAGGGGGGCGGAGGGGGGAGGTTTGTTGCACGTGTTTTCGATTTCCGTGTTGGTATTTTTAGAATGAAACATTTTTTTGCGGGGGAGGTAAACGGTTAAGGGGGGGGGGGGGTAAATCCTATCTTGTTCTCCTAGATGAAGAAGCGAGGGCAGGGGGGCAAATTTTATGTCTGAAATGCGCTAACTCCAACCGTTTCTGAGATATGAGGGTTTTAAAATTTTTGTTGGTCGTTGGTCGAAGGTTGCGGGGATTCGCTGGATGTGAGACGCACGGGACCGGTGACACTTAGGGTAGGTCTATGTCCAGCTGTGGACGTCTTTCGGCTGAAGTGATGATGACGATGATTATGACATAATTATTAGAGCTGGGCAAAATTCGCCCTTTTCCCTATTTTTTTCTGGAATCATCATTCTACGGCTTATTTGAGATTAGTGCATTATGTCTTATTCTTTCATAAATCTTTATCTACACCAACGGTTTCTTTGTATGGGATGAGGCATCTTCAAGCTAGTATTATATTATCTGTGTCTATTATATAAAATCATAAAGAGGAAATATTTGTATTTTTAACGACTTCCCAAAAAGGAGGAGGTTCTATGATCGACATTAAGTTTGTTTTTTTTTGTGTCTGTTCACCGATATCTCCGTCAATTGTGGACCGATTTTGAGAATTCCTTTTTGTTTGAAAAAGTATGTTCCGAAATTGGTCCCATTTTAATTTGGTGAAGATCTGATGAAGAACTTCGGAGATATACAACATAACTCTTCAATAAATAACGGCAAATCTCTCGGGTTTGCTGCAATCGCATGTCTGTTTATTGTTTATACCATTTCATAACATAGAATCACGCCAGTACGCTCATAAGAGGTACGCAGATCTGTCATTTCACCGGATATGTTCAAGTTTCATGAAATCTATTCTGGCGTTATAGTTACCTTACTAACTTGCCTAAAAAGATTTTTATTTTCACTTTTTTTTGTACCTATCTAAGGTACAAAAAAAGTGAAAATTAAAAAAAACTTTTTGCAAAAAAATACTACCGACTTCCAAATACAAAACTACAAAGTGAAAAAGAACTTTATTTTTTGAAGTCGGTGTCCATAACGCAAAAATTGGTACCTAAGAAAGACACCGAGTTCAAAAAATAAAGTTATTTTTCACTTTGTAGTTTTGTATTTGTTTTTCACTTTGTAGTTTTGTATTTGGAAGTCGGTAGTATTTTTTTGCAAAAAAATTTTTTGTATGTAACGAATAAACTTAAAAACGACTGGACCGATTTCAAAAATTCTTTCACCGTTGGGAAGGTACACTATCCCCGGGTGACATAGGCTACTTTTTATCCCTGTATTCCCACGGGAACGAGCTACACGGGTGAAACCGCGAGGCGTCCGCTAGATAACTATAAACACAACTTATACATACGGATCCATGGACCACAGTTCGTTTACTTCGTTAAACTCCAAGGTAAATTAGCGGTTTGCAAGTATGACGGATATTTTACCTACTAGGGGAAGCGACACGACCGCGATAGTTTGTTGAAATAACGCCGGTGAAGATTGCACAATTGAGATAAACGTCACCTTTGTACCCACTTCAGTATTTCATGACAACATTTTTGTCTAATACGTATTCAATGCCTATGCTTCCTACCACCAACCGACTTCGTGAAACCACAGGAACACCTGCCATCTGGACGTGAACTGCAGTGACCTATATAGAAAGCTCGCAATCGTTTGCGCACCCAAATAGGCCGCTGCATACACAATTTTCCACAATGGGGTTTTTAACCGACTTCCCAAAAAGGTGGAGGTTTCTCAATTCGACCGTATATATATATATATACAAATATATATATATATATATTTGTATGTGTGTTCGCGGATAAATTCGTCGTTTATGAACCGATTTTGATGATTATTTTTTTGTTGGAAAGGAGATATCCCAAGGGTGGTACCATGATAAGGAAACCAGGATCTGATGATGGGATCCTAGAGAAATCGAGGGAACTCCTCAAATATTATAGGCAAACAAATAGGTAGCGATTTTGGTAGTTTCATAAATAATGCAATCATTTGCACTCAGAAAGTATCATTTGGTGAAGTGGAACTGATGAAGAAGACCACAAAGGCCACTGGAAATCCGAAATAAAACAATTTATCCTAATTCCTAGTCGTGCTTGGGCTTATTGGAATCGTCATAAGATGTACTTTGGCTATAAATGATTTTCATGTTAATTGGAGGTACCTACCAAAACTAAAAAGAGGAAAATAAAAAACTTTTTAATGGGTACAAAAGACACCGACTTCGAAAAAGGAAGGACTTATATTTCGCTTTGAAGTGTTTTGTTTTGGAAGTCGGTTTGATTTTTCGTTAAAAAGTTTTTTTAGACCCGTCTGATACCCAGTGTGAGTGCGGTGCCCCTTTGCAAGATATGGCACACATGCTGGAGTGTCCCAAGTGCCCATACACCTGCACTTTGGAAGACCTTATGCTTGCCACTGACGCTACAATGGGGTGGCCAACTACTGGGGCCAAAATTTATAAAGAGTTTCCCATCGACTCGAAAAGAAGAAGATGCCTCATAATAGCCCGGTTTTTATTAAACGTCTTTTAAGAGTCATACTTTGTTTCAATCTTCTACCTTTTTCACACACTTTGGATTTCTGCTAAAATGGATCAGTCCTATCGTAGAGTCAAGCTAGTCACACAATCACTGAGGCAAAACAGTGATTTTTAGGTTGTATATTGCAGGTTAGGTAACTTTTTTTCCAGTGTGCATAATCCTTATTGGATGTCCTCCAGGTCTGTCAGACTCCTACTGACTAAAAACCACCCCGGTGTTCCATCTCACACCTACGCCGGGGGTCGCGGGAACATACGATACTTCGGCAACCCCCGGCTAGTGTCGGTCCGCCTCTGCGGGCCTCGATCTTGGGGTGGCGGGGGAGTGAGGTGTTGGATTCTCCCCGCGACGTCTAATAGGGGCGCGCGTGGAACACTACGCGCCGTCACCTCGGGTACTGCTTTTTTGGGGAGCGAAAATATTTTCCTCAGTGATTGCTTTGACTCATAACGAAAGGATTTAGATAAAAGGTCTTTGGTACCTTTAGTTTTATCGTTTTTCAATACCGACTTCTGAGAGAAAGTTAATTTTGCACTTTTTAGTGTTTTTGCTTTTAGAAGTCGGATTATTTTTTGTGAAAAAGTTTTTGTTTCTCTCTTTTTAGTTTTAGTACCCTATCACTAAAAAGTGAGCAAAGTCTATAGCAAGGTACCAAAAGGATTGACAAAATACCCATAATAACTTAATTTACACATTCGTGCTGTTTGTCATTAAGGAGTTGGGTTGTATGTTCCATATCTTGAAAACTGCTGAACCGATTTTGATGAAACTTACACTGTTCTCTAAGTTGTGTGATACATAATCCAATTAAAATAATGATCACGATCCGATAAGTAGTTTCGGAGAAAAGCGTGGACAAACATACATACACTTATGAAATTTGGCACACGTGTTAAGAAGCCAATACAGAGTAACATAATTGTTAATATTGTGTATACCTATTACATACGTGTCAAATTGATAGCCTCCTTTTTTTTGAAGTCGGTAAAAAGATCAAAAATAAATTTAATTTCGGAAGTCGGTGTCACAAAACGACAAAAAAGTAAGAGATACCAAAGACACCGACTTCCGAAACGAAAGCTAGTTTTGTTTTTTTTTGCTCTTGAAGTCTGTTTATTTTATGTGAAAATAATTTTTTGCTGCTTATGTTATTATCCTCTTGAGTGCCTTTTGGGAATTTTGATTCCCAAGACAATTGTTTTTCTATTGTGTCTGCTAATTAGCAGTCAAGGAATTATGCAGATCTACACCCTGCATAATTTTCCAAGAAATACAGAACCACCACACATAAATTATCTTGTAAAGGTCAAAACTCATTGCTCGTACCTACTCAAGTGAACGCTTGCACAAGTTCGGTCATCACTACCTTTTTTGTTTATTGTTCATGTGTACTTTTTGTGCAGAGTGGCGAGTCTTTCAATGACCGGCTTTTTTAAGTAGGTAGGTAGGTAATAAAAGTTATTTTGAGCTTGTGATAATTTGTTTTTACTTATATTGTTGAGAATTATGATACTTAGTTTTGTTTTCGAGAATAACATACAAAGAGTTGGTGTGAATTTGTTTTTTAGGGTTCTGTAGTCAACAAGGAACCCTTATACTTTCGCCATGTCCGTCTGTCCGTCCGTCCGTAGCTTAGCTCAGAGACTCCTACTGCCACACTCAGAGACGTTTAACGGTTAGTAAAGATTAAAAAAAGTACACTCTCAGAGCTCAGATCAAATAAAAAGTCAAGATGGAACGTTGCAAACAACAAAGTGAAGCCGGTTCAAACTAAGCCTTGCCGTACAAATACACAATTACACGCAGTCACTAACAACGAAATTACGCCTTAGCTTGTCCTTCGAGCTTACAGATCAAATAATAAAGCTTAACTGACAAGCTAAGGGGTAGTTTCGTTATACGTGTGCGCGTATAATTGTATGTTCGACTTTATGTTTGCTTTTTTTTTTCTTTTTCTGTATGTTCACCGATTACTCCGTCAGTTGTGGACCGATTTTGAAAATTCTTTTTTTGTTTGAAAAAGTATGTTCCGAAATTGGTCCCATTTTAATTTGGTGAAGATCTGATGAAGAACTTCGGAGATATACAACAGAACTCTTCAATAAATAACGGCAAATCTCTCGGGATTGTGTGTACGGTTACTCTCATTTCACCGGTTATGTTCAGTTTTATGATATTCGGGTAATCTATTCTGGCATTATAAGTACCTTACTAAACTACTTGCCTATTAGGTAGGTACCTACAACTAAAAAGTGAAAAATGAAAAATCTTTTTTACAAAAAAACTGGAAGTCGGTAGTATTTTTTTATAAAAAAGTTTTTGATCGAAGTAAATGACGTAGTTTCAGAATAAAATAAAACATCAAAACTAAACATCTACAATTTAATTTTTGTATCTTACGGAATACAAATTTTGTGGATTCTTATATTTAACTTGTAACTATATACTTATTAAGCCTAGGTCTTGCAACATAGACGGAACCTGGCGTTAGGTAAATATAAGGTAGGTATATTATTACATTATATAATATAAATACTACGTACGGGCTAGAGATGCGGACGTTTTAGACAAGTTTAGTTGAATGTACATTATAATAATAATAAAATGTAAGGTTTTGACCAGTGGGACATTGCTGTCCCACTGCTGGTCAAAACCTTAAACAAATATAGAGGTAGGATTTGGGATTCCTTAAAATAAAATTAATAAAAATTTGAATTAAGAACTTCTGGAAAAGAAAAAAGTGAAATTGTTTTTATTTTCTTAGTTTTGTGCTTTTGAAACATGTTTTATATTTAGCGTAAAAAGTAATAAAAAAATCAAATCCATCGTACGTTGTATACTAAACAAGTCTATAATTAGTCCCTAAATGTAGCTAAAATTACTAGGTACTTTAACTTATCCAACTACTTAAAATTAGATTTTCTAATTCATTAAAAAAAAAACATGCGATTTTGAAAAAAAATAATACGCATATTTTATTATTACAATAGTAAAATTATTGAAGCTTATAATTGGACTCTAAAAAGTGCTATTACAAAAGGGCTTCATGCCCTTTTTTGACAAAAGAAAGACGACAAAATTTACAAATAATGATTACTTATTTTAAAAATTAAATTATTTTCGTATTAAATAAAAATATAACTACTTTTTCTTGATAAATTCATTTTTGGAGCAAGTTAAACTTATAAAAAAACGATACAAATTAAGAAGCCATGTCTGTAAATAGCTGCCTTAGTAGAAACAAAGTCGCAGTAAAAAAAAATGGCCAAATGTTTTTCTTTTTGAAAATTATCTAAATTGGAAATATAAATAATTTGTGATGTTTTAATTAGTAATATGGCAAGAAAAAATACTAGACTAAATTATTTTAAGCTTATCTTGTAAAGCTACTAGGTACTATTCCGAACTGTTCTGTACTGTCCACTTATATTGATTATTTTTTTATAAATCGGAATGTTTTAGGTATACCTTGAAGGTTTAATAAGATCATTTTTATGGCCATTCATACTTTTAATTTATTTAATCACTTTTTAACTGGCAACTCTGAGCTCTGAGAGATCGAGCTCCGTTTAAAATTATATTATACAAAAATATTCAAATAAAGAATAAGATAAGATTTACATAAGAATAAAGCTGGAAACAAATTATCGGACGCGGCTGACTGACGCGACTTACAGCCGCGACTGATATGTGTGCACAGTCGTTCGGGACGCGGCTTGCGGACGAGTCTGAACGCTTATTCCATAGATAGATAATATAGCTTATTCAACGAAGATTATGTTTGTGTAGAAACATGTTGAGTAGTGAAAGTAAGGACGCAATTCTCTGCTGCGAACACACTCGATAAGTTTTTCTTCCAGTTTTATTTGTAACATCTCACGCACGTGCGAGATATCGCGTAGTCTGAGTTGTTCTGATACCGGGACGCGTCCGGCACCCCGTGCACACCGTCCGCGGACGTTTTCGGCTGACACAAACATCCAGCGGGCCAGATCTCTATCGGACGTCCTAACGCTCAAGGTCACGTCCGCGACTTACGTTCGATAGTTTGCACAATTTAATGTACATTTATTACCCAGATACTCTTTAAGTCGCGGCTGTCAGTCGAGTCCGTAAGCCGCGTCCGATAATTTGTTTCCAGCTTAATGCGTTTAAGATTGGATGTAAAGGTTTTATTTTAATTACATAATTTATTTGATATCATTTTTATTACATGTAGATCTAATAGAGATTACGAATTCCTTATTGATTTACACATAAGGTACTTAAAGAATCTTTTTTTTATTTTTTAATACATATTTCTCATAATATGAACTTGTGCAATGTTTTAAAATTTTATTATAATACAAATAGACATGACTAACAAAAATCTTAAAAATAAAATAAATGTCATAATTATTTTTTATTTAATAATATCAATATTACACTGAGATATAAAATTTTTAAAACCACGAAATGACACTGAGATTCAAGATAGTGATTTTTTGTATAAAACAAGAGAATTTTAGCTATGGCGAGTACATAGACAAAAAAAAAAAAAAAATTATTTGACTTTTTTTTATCTTTGCCATTTTGTCAAGTTTTTATCGACTTATGAGATACTTATATACTAGTTAAGTACTGGCTTGGAATGCATAGATACTATATCTACGTATAATTGGAAATATTTTAATTTATTGAGAAAAAACACTGACAATATGGTCACTGGGCTAAACCAGTAAAAAATAAAGTTACAAGAAACAGATTCTTAAGGTGTTTATTGAAGCTAAGACGGATCTAGTTTATTAGTGTTTCTCTTACAAATTATTATACGATAATCATTAATAATAAAAAATCTTTTCGATAATATGATATATATCATATATAGCTCATCCATGGTTCAAAAATAAAAAAATAATTTCATTATCTGAGTATTTAACTTACATAATTTCAAACAATACAACTTAAAACTATTCAAAAAAATAATAATTAGAAACTAAAAATAAAGCTGCAAAAATACTTAAAATAATAGTTAAATAAATTCTTTATTACAAAAAAGATCCTATTATGTACTAAAAATAATAATAGTAGCTACCACCATTTCTAGTTAAAATAGTATAAAAATATTTTTCAATTAATAATAAAAAAACAATCCAATTCCTTTAAACGCTGTATTTAAAATAAAAACAATTTTTTACTTTTTCCTTTTTGGTAGTTATCAAAGTTGTAAAACTTTTGGTATACCGCTAGAAATTTTATTCTCTTAGTACAAAATAAATTATTTAAACACTTTTTATTTTAATTTAATGTCATTATTTTTGTCAGCATGCCTATAATGTCGTAGATAGGACCTCTATTTGTATTTATTTTGGCCAAAATTAACTTGAGACCACGATCACGTTTTTTACTTTACCTCATAGCAAAAAATAGTACCAAAAGTGTTTTTGTAATTATATTATTGTGACAGTTGTAAATAAGCACGAAAAGGCATTTTTCGAAAAAAGAATGTCAAATATTGCTCCATCGAAAGCAATGTCAATATTCAGCCTGACTATACCACGTAATAATAATAGATGAGAAAACAGAAATAATATCACCAATTATCATAACAATTATTTCAAATATTTATGATGTAAATTATAATTATTATGATAAAAATAATAAGCTACTTCTTCAGCAAGGTCAAAGATATTTTTATAGCCCTTTAGGCTATTAATAATATGATTGTAGTCCCCAATAAGTGTACGGACTAAAAACAATGGGTTTTGTATTATAAATAGGACGGATAGTAATTACATAATTGCACTTATGGAATGTGTAATATTATAATAATAATTTTTTTCACTATTCATACACTAATAGTACTAAAATACCTAATAATACATATAATAATTGTGTGTTTATTTGATCTTATTGATAGATGTTCAGATTATTTTATATTTATTTAGTAAAATTTTGAAGATACATTCTCTGCCATTGAAAGTAACAAAATATTTATTGAAATAATATTTCATTATTATTATTTTAATAATTACTACAGCCATTTTTTTTTTTGTATTTTAGTGCGTTGAAAACATGAAGTCGAAAAACAATACGAGTTTCAATGTGACACAGCTTAAACATTTATCAATAAGATCGTACAGATGTATAATTTATCTTCGCCGATAGTTTTAGGTTACTCTGTGACATTAGTTTTGACAATCTCTGTAGATACGGATGTTGTATTCTATGAACGGTACCTTATGTTCGCTTATTGGGTAGCAGAGGTCCTGAAATAGATAAGCCACAGTTAATAATGTTGAATGAAATATTGTTACTTATACACAGATTTTGAATGTTAGCTAAATAAACGACCATTCGATATATGGACGGGTCAGGACAATGGCCCCGCTACGGCCGCTACCTACCACTTTTCGGCCGCAGGGGAAATGCTGAGCGGCCATTGCTATACCGACACTCCTCCTCCCTTGCGGCCCCACCGCGTCCGCCATCAGACGGTGGCGACCCCGTCTAGGCCGCGAAGGGTACGAGAGCGGCGCTCCGCAATACCGGCACTCCTCTCCCGCCGGGGCCTCCAACCTTCATCCGCAATGCCTCCCATACGACATTGCGGCCCGCCTCAGTTGCGATATCACACAAGCGGTACCGCAACCTACTAGTTGGTTGCTAAGTCGTCGGCTTAACGGCAAAAGCCCTGACAAGCGGCCCCTCCTCTGGTCCCTCTTAGCTTCACCATGGGTGACCAAGCCACGACTACTGAGACCCCCCGCCTCGGCAATGCGGGTACCCATCGGAGGGGGCTCCAACCCCGCCTATGTAAACTGAATCTTCGGCGACACCCGTACATCTACTAGTTGGTGCAGCAATTCTTTTTTTTTCATACTTCTCCGTTTGCCTTTATCTCAATAGTTTATTCCTTACAAGCTATATCATCCTTCATACAATCCATGCATTGTTTCCTTGGTCTTATTACCATTTAATTCATATTACCGAGCCTGAAGGTGTAAAAAACAAATCTACAAACCATATTAGGGAACTGCATCTTCTGCGGCACGAAGCTAGCTCTGACCCTTAGCATCCTGTCCACATTACACTCTAGCGCCATCTTGATGCTCCAAGTGTCATCAGCCAATGCTGGCTTAGGAGCCTCCTTGGTAGACTGGCAGGATTTGGACGAGTCGTAGTTGCAGTGTATGTCGCAGATACGAAATTCTTTGATTTTTAAGGACCTGCGCAGGAGAAGACGTGGAATTTGAGTGACTGGCTATTGCAGGTACAAAAATACAGTATAGGCACGGGGTCCCAGCGCTAAGAAAGAAAATTTGGTACAAATAAATCTCGCTAGATGGCGCGATATGCACCGATTTGTTATAGAATTGTGTGTAAAATTAACATTTTCTGAAATTGAACGTATAAATTGTATGTTCTTGTTTAATCAACTTTCCTAAGCACTATGTTATGGAATTTTGGGCTCTTAATTTACAAATCAAAGATTATTTAAACCGATCATTTAAAATTGATGCCAATAGATGGCGCGGTTTTAAATTTCTGAGGCATTCCACTCGATTGTTTAAATTTGTATTGTAACACATTTTGGTGCAATGAAACTGTAAAAACGAGCAAAAAAAAAACATTCGTCACTGTATTTAAAGCAAAAAATATTCACGAACCGAGTAAACAATCTTACTAGCAAGTCGCTGCTATCCAACCATCTATCTAACGCCGTGGAACGCAACCGAATGCGACCGATGTACAAAAAATAATCAGATAATCAGACGCAAAACGCTCTAGTTACGTCGG
Organism: Orthosia cruda; assembly: GCA_964057195.1. Classification (NCBI taxonomy): domain Eukaryota; kingdom Metazoa; phylum Arthropoda; class Insecta; order Lepidoptera; family Noctuidae; genus Orthosia; species Orthosia cruda. Next base: position 8,267,465 of record OZ059852.1, on the reverse strand, counting down.
CACGGTTCCTTCAAGGACCAAGAGCTAGAAGACGATGATAGTATTGGGTGCAGGAGCGTAGCTACCGCGGTATCAGTCGTATCAATGATACGGGGCCCCTAATCCACAGGGGTGGAATTTCCAACATGTGGAAGCATCAATTCATAAAATATTGTCTGAAACCTCAAATTTTAACAACTTAAGAAAAAATGGATAAATGTAATGGATAAATTAAGATGATGAAAACTGTTTGTTATGATGATAGCTTAATCAATGCGAGTGGGGATACTACAATTTTCTAGTTTCCTTTGCTCACTCTAAATTTTTGCTTTTTTAAACAGATGGATTTCCGATTCAAGAATCTTGACTTTGAATAGATTAAGCTTTCATTGTGGTTTCTAATTTTTTTGTAAAAATAAACTTGCTTATGTTTTGCTGTATTCGGGTAAGAAGGGCCAACAATAAAATCTCATAGAGGGCCCCTTTACGACTAGCTACGCCACTGATTGGATGTGTTTGTAAATCCTTACCTGAACGTCAAATCGACGTGCTTATGGCTGAAACAGTGTGACAGCGGCACTATATAAGTAAAGTTGTGCACGTTACTGGCACACACGTATTCGGTGAACAGCGACGAGTTGATAATGGACTTGCTCGAGATACCCACGCGGATTGTGTCGCATTCTGGAAAGGGAAGAACGTGGTAAGATGGTTTATTTATTTATTATATCCATTTTTATACATTATTTAAATAATTCTCGATGACCTAAGTAGAGCTCCGAAAGGGTGGGTCTTAAAATGAACATGCACAAAACCAAGGTCATGGTGAATGCCCATGTAACACCCACTCCTATCAAGGTCGGAGACTCTACACTCGAAGTTGTCGACCATTATGTCTACCTGGGACAAACAGTCCAGTTGGGTAGGTCCAACTTTGAGAAACAGGTCAACCGTCGAATCCGACTTGGCTGGATGGCGTTCGAGATGTTTCGTGGTATCTTCTCGTCAAATTTACCGCAGTTTCTCAAGACAAAAGTCTATGACCAGTGTGTGTTGCCAGTGATCACCTATGGGACCGAGACGTGGTCGCTCACAATGGGCCTTATCAGAAAGCTTAAAAGTCACCCAAAGGGCAATGGAGAGGGCTATGCTCGAATTTTCGTTGCGGGATCACGTCAGAAAAGATGATATCTGCAGGAGAACCAAAGTTACCGACATAGCCCGAAGAATTGCCAAACTTAAGTGGCAGTGGGCAGGGCACATTGCTCGCAGAACGGATGGCCAATAGGGCAGAAAAGTACTGGAATGGAGACCGCGAACCGGAAGACGATACGTTGGAAGGCCCCACACTAGGTGGACTGATGACCTGGTTAAGAAGGCGCTGGATGCGAGACGCACGGGATCGGTCAATGTGGCGACGCCTGGGGGAGGCCTATGTCGAGCAGTGGACGTCTTTCGGCTGAAATGATGATGATGATGATCACGGATTGATAGGCTGAAGGAAGGTATCGTGGCGAAAATGGACTCAAATTGTCTAGAACCGCTCAAATGCCAATATCAAGCAATTCAGTAACGTTGTCCCTTATTTGTTTGAGAAAGACTTTTATTTAGACCTGGCATAGTTAATACAGTACTTTCAAACTTACCATGAGAACCACCACTTTCATGCGAGTAAATATGCATCTCCTCATCACTGCTCTTATCTTCTCTCGTCTCCCTTTTATTCCTCACATCTCTCTTCATCCTACTCCCGATATCCGTTCCATTCTGCTTGGCAGCATCCAAATAATTTTCTTTTATCTCTTCATTTGCTTTGAATGAATCATTAGGATTTCTCTGTGATTCCGTTTCGGTTTTCAAACCATCTGTATTATTTTTCTCTGCGATCACTGGTATGTTTGGTTGTTTGTCCCTTGGGGCAGGTTCTAAGGGTTTGATGGATGTGTCGTTTAGTTGTTCCTTTTCGGCTTTGGCTCTTTCTAAAGGCTCTGGGTTGTCGTAAGTTTGTGGGGGATCGAGGCCGCAGGGAGACTGGAAATGATGAGACTTGGTTATTATAGTTTAATAGTAAGAAGATGTGTTGTGCGACATTTTGGTCATTAGTTTTGACTTGGAGATTCTATCGCCCAAGAATTTCACAGTTAAAATTATTATTACACTATTTAAGTATCACTGTATCTTGGAGGGAAAAAAGGTAAAACTAAAGTATATAGTCTACTTTTTAACCGACTTCCCAAAAAGGAGGAGGTTCTTTGTTCGACATTATGATTGTTTTTTTTTTAATTTGGCGAATATCTGATGAAGAACTTCGAAGATATACAACGGAACTCTTCAATAAAAAAACGGCTAATCTCTCGGGATTGCTGCAATCGCATGTCTGTTTATTGTTTATACGTCTCATTCATTTATATATATACCATTTCATAACATAATATCACGCCAGTACGCTTTTAAGGGGTACGCAGATCTCTCATTTCACCGGTTATTGTCAAGTTTAATGATATTCGGGAAATCTATTCTGGCGTTTTTGGTACCTTACTAAGTCGACTGGTGTCAGATCTCAAGCTTCTGACTACTCGTAACGACTGTCAAAGATCTTCAAATGACAGCCGGGACCAACGGCTTAACGTGCTTTCCGAGGCGCGGAGGAAACTCGCTATGTAGAAATGGTCACCCATCCACGGACCGACCTCGTCAAGCGTTGCTTAACCTTGATGATCGACCAGTGCGGCTGTTATTATTAAGCCACGAGCTTCTCCAATGGAAATTACCCTTGATTTAAGTAAATTAATAAAAATCGATAACTGTTAATATAGTAACTTTGGATATAGGGGTAATGGTGGGTCCATTACCCCTATATCCAAAGTTACTATCTATCTCTATCTATACCATCGAAAATACTGGCTATATTTTGAGTAACACATTCTGAAGATTATAATGATATCTTACCAACATTGACCTGATCCATGCTGCAATCCTTATTAAATCCTTTTATAGCAGCGTGTAAATAATTTTAAGAATAAAATATGACATCAAGAATACAATATGATACCAATAATACAGTATGCTACCAATAATACAATATGATATCATTAATACAATATGATACCAATAATACAATATGGTACCAATAATACAATATGATACCAATAATACAATATGATACCAATAATACAATATGATACCAGTAATACAATATGATACCAATAATACAGTATGATACCAATAATACAATATGGTATCAAAAATAAGTAAGCAACGATAATCGATAACGAACATATACATCCTAATTCTTTTTTTATTATGGTTGTTTTTCATTATGCATGTTTTTATTTTTACTATGTTTTTTAAGTTTAGAATAATATTTATTGTTTATATTTTGAAATTTTAAATATTTTAGTGTTTCTGACCATATGGTGGCATACATACCAGCAACTATAAGTTTTCTTTGTTTACTACAAACTGTTTTGTATGTAATGCTGTTGGTGTATCTTATAATAATTAATAAAAGATAATCTTATTTAAAACATAGCGCCGCATTTTATAATATTTTTGCCCTAGTAATGTTATTACCCGGCTGCAAGGAAAGTATTATTGTATGTATGTATGTAATATTCTTTATTACCTCGCATCTATCAAACCAATCAACGGATTTTTATAATTAAGACATCGTTAGATAGGTCTTGGCCGTCCAAGTGTTCTATGATAAGTGCCGTTAAAAAAAAGAACATGGCGGATTTTGGGCGCCAAATTGTAGAGGATGCAATTTTTTTTTTTTAAACCCCATCGAGTGGGTATCAAAATTAAGGGTTTTTAGTGGTGATTACAAAAACATATACCACTTATATGTTTAAAAGACACTCGAAAAAAAAAGTGTAGCTAAAAGGTTGTAAATAAAAAGAGTTAATAAAAATCACAAAACCCTACTGCAAAGATGTAAACAAGAAGAAAATCATGCTGTGCAGTCGGAGGATATTTATAGTTTTGGTCAGCTAGCTCGCGAATTTGTATCCCCCGACTGCACAGCATGATTTTCTTCTTGTTTACATCTTTGCAGTCGGGTTTTTTTATTTGTATTAACTTTTTTTTCTAAATATCACTTTGAAATTCGAACGGTGTTTCATTGTTAATCTGCGATGATATCTTTAAAAACCAATGAGTTCGATTTTTAAATTGTGAGCTGTGAATTTTACAGAACAGCAGTACTGATTGTCTCTATGTGTTATATTCTTACCTGACATTCTGGATCCAGTTCATTGTTGGTGTTGACTGCATACAAGCAACCACCACCGATGGCGTCAACTCTCTTTGATAGAGATATAGGACGCTCAGTTTGAAGTGATTGTAGGGTAGGTACTGTGTCTGCAAATAGAATAACATCTAGGTCAATTGTAGTATTGAGAATATGTTTTTACCCGAGTGCCGAAGGAGTGTAATGTGTTTATCAAATTATCAGTCTATGTATGTATGTTTGCTCCTATGTGGCTTTCTAGAGACCAAGCGCATTGGCTGATTTTGATGGTTCTTACGTCAATCGATTCGTCTTAACCCTGCGAGTGTCACTGGCTACATTCGAATTGGAAAATAGGAAAATGGCGGCTTTTGGGCGCCATTTTGGGGGGCCCAAAATTTATTTTTCTTTCAAACCCATCGTGTGGGGCATCAAAATAAAGGGCTTTAAGAGTTGATTTCAAAAATATACCTAACTTATATGTTTAAGTGTACCAAATTCGAATAAATTATAACTAAAACGTTATATTTTTTTTTTTTTAAATAAAAAATCATGGCTGCTTGAAAAGCGAACTAAAAAGACGTAAACAAAGAGAAAATCATGCTGTGCAGTCGGAGGATACATCTGGTTTTGGTCAGCCAGCACACGAATATGTATCCTCCGACTGCACAGCATTGATTTTCTCCTTGTTTACGTTTTTTTAGTCCGCTTTTTTAGATTCTGCAATTTCGCATAAGACATGACAACTTTTGCGAGGGTCCCGTGGCTAAATATAAACAACAGCAAGGTTCAATCAAGGGTTAGTAAGCAAGGCTTGCTGAGTTTGTTTAATGCATGAGTGACAGCGCAAATGACGTGTTCACGGCTGGCAACTGTAGATCTTAGATAATCGTCCAATATAGAAAGAGACCTCATCATCAGCCTTTTTCTTAATGTTCCCACTGCTGGGACGCAGGCTTCTCTGTGAGAGGGAATGGGCCACCACGCGGGCCCAGTGCGGGTTGGTGGATGTCACATATGTTCGAATTTTTGGTTCTAAGACATGCCGGTTTCCTCACGATGTTTTCCTTCACAGTTTTGAGAGCAGTGGTGATGAAATAATTTACACAAAGTAAACTGGCTCTCACCAGGTAGACCGTAAACCTGGTGAAGGTTGCGGGGATCCGTTGGATGCCAGACACACGGGACCGGTTAATATGGCGACGCTTAGAGGAGGCCTATGTCCAACAGTAGATGTCAATAGGCTGATATGATAAAGATGAAAGCGCCTGACTGGGTTCGAGCCTACGACACGTACGTCGTAGCCGTTACCACTGGGCTACCAGTCTACCACTGCTCTTCAGAGAGACCTCAAGCAAGCCCAATTGACAGAAAAGACAACCTAAGACAGAACAATTGCAAATAATGCGACAAGAGAAGGAAGAAATAGAAGAGAGTCATCCACTAACTGGGTTGTAGACGTCTGTTAGGCAGTCCACATCTTACATTGTAAGATACTGATATTCAGCTGCATCCGGTAAAAATTGAAGCCAACCTTTATATGCTCTTTTTTGAGGAGAGATTTTCCACCCCGGAAGGAGAGAGGGGGTGGAAGGGTTTGTCAAACTCAAACTGACTAAACACCACCCCGGTGTTCCATTTTTACATCCACCACCTTTGTATCCTATAGCACGGGAACCCAGCGCAAGTAAAAAAAAATAGATTTAAATAAATCTCACTAGATGGCGCAATATGCACCGATTTGTTATTGAGTTGTGTGTAAATTAACATTTTCTGGCATTGAACATAAAAATTGTATGTTCTTGTTTAATCGACTCTCCTAAGCACAACATTATGGAATATTGGCCTCTTAATTAAATACTCACATTTCAAAGATTATTTGAACGGATCATTTAAATTGATGCCAATAGATGGCGCGGTTTTAAATTTCTGAGGCATTCCACTCGATTGTTTAAATTTGTATTGAAACACATTTTGGTGCAATGAAACTGTAGAAACGTGCAAAAAAGTGCTATAAAACAAATCTTAACTGTATACCGAACGCGATAGACGACAAACGCTAGTTACGTCGGCAAAGTTTCTTTGTACGGGATGAAGCATCTGTATGCTAGTATTATACTATCTGTGCCTACAGTAACTATTGAGGTATACTAGGGTACTTACTTATAAGATTACTTCCGTAGATCTTTGTGGGGTGTGCTGAAGTAGGCACTGTGTGAGGTGATTCTGTTGGCGCTGTCGTTATGTACTCCTGAGTCGTCTTGTGAGGTCCTTTCTCTAAAATAATATTTGTGAGTTAGTGGTTTGATTGAGTTGATATTGCCGTGGTGTCTTTTGATGGGTGATTATTATTATTTAAATATGTCGGGTTTAGTCAATAGCACGGAACTCAAAACAAATCGCAAGTACGCCATCTGGCGGCAAAGCAAGAACAACTACGCATTGGCGCGCTTTTTCTAACTGCTTGCGTGCTGGGAACAGCAGAATATGGCAGTTGAGTACTGACAGCCTTAGAGCTAAGACGTCGTAGAATCAGTGTCGATCCGTAATATTAGTAAGCAAGGTTGTAACTGTGACTATTTAAAATAAACGCAGTGTATCGAATAATTTCTGTGATTTCATTTGCACGATTATATCCACCGACCTGCCCACACACGATGTCTTAACCTAAGGGAATACATCCTGACTTCTCGATGGTTTGCATCTATCGGCCAGCCTTGATGCGACATATATATATGTCATAGACCAAGGGATTAATCAGGGCACTATGTATAATGCTCGGCGATTATGAATCTAGTCAAATCAAATCGGGCAATGTAATGAATACTGATTTAAACTTCTATATTTATCACATTGTCTGGTCATTATGAATATTGCTACGTAACGGTTGGGCAATTCAATAATTATGGTCAATGAATTAGTCTAAGAGCGAGCGAAGCGAGCTCGATAGCTTACGGCATCCCGACACGGATAAGTTAGGTTCGAACGGGAGTTGAAGTGAGCGAGCAAAGTGAGCGACCCGTCATCTCCTTCATGTTAGGTTACTGCAGACAGACTTCGCTGCTTAAATAGTAATCATACTTATCTATTCTGTATTAAAATCAATGTCAACTTTATTACCCGGCCCAATAAGTGATGGGCATTATTCAGAAAGCCCACACAGTTACACAGATGACGGACCGAAACGCTAGAAAGATTAAAATTGTAACTCACCCTTTGCCGTTTTTTTTGAAGCTGTGTGTTGTGATGATTTTATATTCTGCAACAAAAAACAAATATGTCTTTAATATCTATGATAGATAGGTAGGAATAAAATACAGACATCAGCAATGATTTGAATATGCCAATATTATCGAAATTACCAATACTATTAATGTTTCCAGTTGTGTTAACATTACACATCTGTATCTGGTTGTAAAGAATTTGAATTTGGTTGTTACACTGTTGTAACTGGAGGTAACACAATTGTATCTGGTTGTTACACTGTTGTAACTAGAGGTAACACAACTGTATCTCGTTGTTACACTGTTGTAACTAGAGGTAACACAACTGTATCTGGTTGTAACGCACCTGTATCTTGTTGTAACACACCTGTATCTGGCTTTAGCACACCTGTATTTAGTTGTAACACAACTGTATCAGGTTGTAACACACCTGTATCTAGTTGTAACATATCTATATCTGGTTGTAACGCACCTGGATCTGGTTGTAACTTGCTATATCTAGCTTTAGCACACCTGTATCTGGCTTTAGCAGACCTGTATTTGGTTGTAACACACCTGTATCTAGTTGTAACACATCTGTATCTGGTTGTAACGCACATGGATCTGGTTGTAAGTTATTGTATCTAGCTTTGCACACCTGTATTTGGTTGTAAAACACCTGTATCAGATTGTAACACAGCTGTATCTTGCTGTAACGCACCAGTATCTGGATGTATCTGATTGTACCGTACCTGTATCTGGTTGGGGTCTGCTAGGGTATAGTGCGGCGCCTCATTGTTCAACTTGCCGTAGTGAGGGTAGTGGAGTTTGTCGTGTACACGGATTTCTTTCATTGATATTAGTTCTTGATGTTCGCGGAAGTACAGGGCTGACATTACTACGAGGCTGAAATGAAGAATTGGTTTATTTAATAACTAGTTTCTGTGAAAAGAGTTTTAATATCCCAAAGGGAACATGAAAAAAAAAAAAAAAAAAAAAAAAAAAGATTTTTATTTACTTCAGTTGTACAAGAAAACACTTATATAATAAACACGTTGCGTTACAGCTAGGGAAAAGAGTGTTTACGATGAACTCTGGCACCCAATGTAAGATTTAACTTGTGTTTAGGGTGCCAGAAAATGAAGCCGGGATAAAAAGTAGTTTACGTGCTATTCCAGACTATAATCTTAGCTATCTCTGCGGTAAATTTCATCCGTTCCGACGTGATTGAGTAACAAACATCCAACCGTTTTTTATTAATTTTCAAGCGAACGAAGTCGCTTGCAATAGCTAGTATTGTTTAAGCTAAAATAAAAAAATAATATATACAAATCATAATTAAACCAAATCAAATAAAACAATACAAGCAAAAATCATTAGATAAATTTTGGCCCGTGTTATAGACACAGGATTTTCCTAGCATCGGGGCCAATATTCACAAGATTGAGGAGAAATATGCCATAATATTTAATGTAATATGAAACTATGTATTTCTTTATTTTTTGTTAAAATAAATTATTGTTTATAATTAATATAAGATAGATGCATCTTTTATGGTTATTTTAAAGAGTATCTGAGTGAGTAATATATGTGTGGCAGTGAGATTGACCGAATAGAAGACAGGGTTGGGCGGTATTAGAATTACTTTTAATTAAAATACAAATACGTACGTAAGTATTATGTATATGTAATTCAATTACTTCATAATTTGTAATTGGTATTTGAAATACCTGACAATGAGGTATTCTGTAGTTTGTTTTTCAAATACTTATGGTTTAAAATACATTTGAACATAAATACATATAGCGATCTTATTAATAGGTGCGTTCTGCAAAAAATAGCGCTCGATAGTTTTCTGCAAAATGGCGACCGCTAAATATGTCAATCTTTAAAGTTGGCAATACTGCACCTGTACAAGTTGTCAAGTATCTTGTCAAAACCTAATACTTAATAGACTATTACATTACTTATTTACTAGACTTCATAAAAATAGCTTGATCTCTGCGACATATGTCAAACTGACGTATAATACGTTATTGTGAGCCTGTCAAGCGCTATTGTTAATGTATTGATACTGACAGCTGTCGCAGCGATCATGCTATCTTTAAGAAGTATAAAATACTGTATTTTGTATTTCAAATACACAATTTAAAAATATTTTGTATTTGGTATTTTAAATAGTTGCGAGATAGTATTTTGTAATTTAAATTTTAATTAAAGCAAAGCATTTATTTTCCCCAGCTCTGGTATAATAGTCACAGCGGATTTTTGTGTCTCTGAAGTTGGCTCTACCAACCATTGCGCAAAAAACAGTTTGTCATCAAGTAACTTCATAGAGTCAGCGAGATAGGACAAAGCGACACACGTAAGCGAATGAAAGAGACAGTTATACAATGCTATCTTCACTTCTAACATTCACAAAAATAGGTATTGCGCAGGGTCTTGCAGCTAATTCAGAGACACAAAGCTCCGTTGTGACTATTATAGTTGAAGAGAGTAAATTTTTCGTAGCGATAACAAACTAAATCTATGGGGTAAATATTTATTTCCTTAGAACATGGAGCTTAAAAAATGGCGGATTGCCAATACAGTAATCCACTGTTCAGTAAGTCATGGCACGACTCCGGGCCGGGCTGTTCTTTGATTCCTCTCCTCAAAGATTGAAAAGATTCCTCTTTTTGATTAATTGAGACCTTGACCTTGAGAAGATTTTATATAGGTAGAGGGACCTAGCTAGGGATTATAAACTGCGCCAAAGTCGGCCAAAGCACAGTATTTCAAAAATGTTCAAGACTCATTTGAGTGTTCCCCTCCACGGAAATCTTTAGTAAAAGGCGAAAGATTTATGCGTTTTGAAGGGAAACCAGAGCTACAAAAATTGCTCGGTGCGAGAGACCCAACCAAACGACAGAGAATCTTAACACCGCGATGTAGAAACGTGACGTTATTGTACACCGCCATCTATTGAAGACTGGGCGAACTAAGCAAATGTGAGTGTACTATAGGTGCCCCTCTGCCTAACCCTAACCAATCCTATAGGTAACCCTTCGAATACAGGCGTGATGGTTTGCTTAAGTAGATTTTCAGACTCTTTACGAGAATACGTGCGACTTTATTGGGAGGAATAAATTTGTGTTTTGCAATGTCTTAGTTGAAGAGTGTTTACATTTATTTCCTTAGAGGATGGAGATTAGCTCAGCTTGGCGGATTGCGAATACAGTAACCTTCTGTTCACTAAATTTTTCAAACATAAATATCTGGGGCAGTTGATTATCTCGCGATTCTAGGGTTGGTTCAAGTACGGGACCGGTCAATGTGGTGGAGCTTGGGAGAAGCCAGCAATGTTCGGCAGTGGACGTCTTTCGGCTGAAATGATAATTATCATGATGAGGGTTGGTTCCACAGTAATAATTTTTCATGATTAGTACAATCACCCCTTTTCATGTTAATTTTTTCTGATAAATATTCTTTGCCTTAGGAAACCAAAGAAAAGAAAACAATTACACGATCAGGGGGGTAACCATAAGCTCTTAGAGCAAGGTTATTTCTAGGGATTGCATAATACGGCTTTTTTTAAATCCGGATTTCTGTGTTCTCGTCCGATTGAAAGCCGGCTTATCCGGTTTTTTTTTAGCACAAAATAATTTGAAATCTGCATATTTTATTCGCTCAATTACGACGCACGACCGAATGAAAGAATTTTCTCCGTCGACGACATCCTCGCTTACCATCAGGTGAGATAATGGTCAAGTGCAAGCCTATAGACAACTAAAAAGAAAAATAAGAAACAACTAAATAAGCAACAAAACTTTGGGCATAGTCATTATTCCCGTTATATATATGTCATATGTCATTTTCCACTATATTAGTACATTATGGTACAAGTGTGAAATGTTGGTGATTACCGCTGAGGCGCCATTGAGCCCCGAGCCGTCAGGCGAGGGTCTTAAGAGAGCCGAGGACGGTAATCATCAATACACACGTGTATCATACGACGTTTTTCAACACACTTGTGAAGAAAATAATACAAAAAAACTCATTTCCAACAGTGAAAACGAGCTGTGAAAATTTTTTCGCAATGGCGGGCAAAATTAATCAGTTTTCCTATGCGCGCGCATCTAACAATGGCGATCGGCCTTAGACTAAAAAGAATGATGTTTCTTTTTTTTTGGCTTTTCGCGGATAGCGTTTTACAAAATGGGGATTTTCATTTTTTCTTTATTACAGACAAAAACAAAAGTTACATTTAAGTGAAAGTTTTATTTATTAAACATGTACAAGTTGAAATTATCTATTTAAATACGAAGTTGCATGAAATGTGTTCCATTTGTACTATTGAGCACGACCTTTTTTGTATCGAAACTTTTTTAAGAACAAAGCAAATCAACCAATAAATTTAAAAAAAAACTCTTTATCTCACTTGTGAATAATAGTAATGAAAAAGTCACAGTTTGATAACAGGTGTCATTATGTGCCTAATTGCGGTGAAATTAGAGCCACTTTATGAGCAAGTGTGTTGAAAAATATATTATAACACAAACTGAACTTAAACTTAAGATAATTAAGGTGTCCTCCTTTTTAGGGTTCCGTACCCAAAGTGTAAAAACGGGACCCTATTACTAAGACTCCGCGGTCCGTCTGTCTGTCTGTCACCAGGCTGTATCTCAACAACCGTGATAGCTAGAGAGTTGAAATTTTCACAGATGATGTATTTCTGTTGCCGCTATAACAACAAATACTAAAAACGGAATAAAATAAATATTTAAGGGGGGCTCCCATACAAAAAACGTGGTTTTTATGCCGTTTTTTGCTATAATGGTACGGAACTCTTCGTGCGCGAGTCTGACTCGCACTTGACCGGTTTTTTTTATAAATGCAGTATCAAGAAAAAAGTTTAACGTAAGTCAGTTATAAATAAGAAAATAATTATTCAATAAATTATATTTCTATTATATCTTATCAGTCAGTCTTGTCATAATAGTAATACGTAATTTAATCAGTCTTCTTTAAAAACGAGATCTTAAAAACATGATCGCGTCAAGGGTCTCATTGTTTAGGCGCGATCTTATTTTATTACAGAACATGCCAGCAATAGAAAAAGCTCTTTCGGTCATCCAGTAGATTTATAGAATAAAAATAAAACCTAAGCCTACCAATTCAAATATTATTCTAATTTGCGCATTACAGTATTGGATATCGATCTACAGATTACGTAGTAAAAAAATTTGTGGATAAATACAAATTTTATCCGTTAATATCGGTTTTGAAATAAATCTGAAAACACCGAATTTGTGCCATAAAAAACCGGATTTAAAAATGTCAAGAGAATCCGGCTTTTTCTGTTATGTTCGAAGAATCCGGATTTCAGATGTATATGACTTGTATACATTGGCCCTTTTGCCCAGTCGCACCATGATAGTTTTGATACGTCATGGTACGGGTGCTATTCTTTTCTTTGGATTCCTCACCTCAAATTCAAAGACCCCTTTACTGACAAATTGAGAGAGGAGATTATAAGGATTATAAACTGCGCCGAAGCACAGTATTTCAAAAATGCGTAAGACTCATTTGAGTGTTCCCCTCCACGGAAATCTTTAGTAAAAGGCGAAAGATTTATGCGTTTTGAAGGGAAACCAGAGATACAAAAATTGCTCGTTGCGAGAGACCCAACCAAACGACAGAGAATCTTAACACCGCGATGTAGAAACGTGAAGTTATTGTACATCGCCATCTATTGAAGACTGGGCGAACTAAACAAGTAAAAAAAAACTTAGCAGGGGGAGGATAATGACCTTTTAATAGAGGTGTAGGGTAACTGTAGCTAGGGTGACGTCACAATAGGAAACCGCGAGGGGTGGTTTTGATCTTTATTGTTTTGTTTTTGAATGTAACATATCACCTGTATCTACTCCCCGAAACTTTATGTTATAAACGTTATGTTTTAGTTCCGTATAAAAAAAAGCGTTTTTCTCAATATTTTGTAATGTTTTATAAATATACACAGGCGTTTTAATGACTATGTTTTATGTAATAAAATGAACTTTTACATTTTTTGTAATTTTTATCTATGTAAATGTATATTCTACATCCAATATTACTTTTTTATCAATATTTAACCTTGCATAACTGTTATTTTTTTTTATTATTTTTTTATATGTCTTTGCCCCACACTAGGAATTTCTTCCTGTATCGTGGGTGCGTTTACAAACATATAAACTCACATACACAAACACCCAGAGCCGGAACAACTATCTGTAGGTCATACAAATATTTGTTCCGTGCGGGAATCGAACCCGCGACATGAAGCGCAGCAGTCAATCGCTCAACCACTGCGCCAACTGTGCGCGCAACTAGCTTATTGACAATAAGATTATTATGTTGTATGGTAATTGGCTGTATTAGTAGTACAAAAAGTGTGTTATGGTATTTTTAAGAGCTGTGGATTTTGTGATTAATAAATCATACTAAATGTGAATATAAGTTTGTTTGTAACGCTTTCACGCGAAAACTACTAAACCGACCATCATGAAACTTCGTACACATATACTTAGAGGTATTAGAAGTAGGTAACATAGGATACATTTGATTAAAAAATAATAATTACTAAATACATCACTTTTTCCGCGATAACCGACAATCACGCGGACGAAGTCGTGGGCAAAAGCTAGTAATTAATAAAATGGATATATTTAATTTCTACTGTTTTATTTACTGATATATATTTCAATTTGTGAATTTATTCATCGAAATATCGGGGCTAAAGTGCACTTCGCTTCACTATTGGAAGCGTCCATAGAGTATAACATTTTATTGTCTATGGTTGCACAAAGTACGTCAGCGGCGGCGCGCCGCAGAGTGGTTGCCTGTTAATAATTATGAAACTTCATAGGCGGGCTTATGTCAAACTAGTTGTCCCACGCGGCTTCGCTCCCGTCAACTGGCTACCTACCTACCCTACATACATGAATTTTGCTTAACTTTAACCGCTTACGCAGCGCACGCAACGGAAGCTGTCAAAAAGGAATATTTCTCCCGTTTTTGCAACATTTTTCATTTATGCACGGCTCCTTTTGGTCGTAGCGTGATGTTATTATTATAAATGGACTATCCAACACAAAAAGGATTTTCAATTTCATTCAGTAGTTCCTGAGATTAGTGCGTTCAAGAAACAAACTTACTCTTCAGCTTTATAATATTAGTATAGATATAAAATTATAGGCTAGACGCAATATAGCTACTGATAAGACAATTATCTTATACAGAATGTAACGGAAAGGTATGGTTATATTTTAAAAACTGCTTTTGCCCACGTAAATGAACAACTTTCTCCAAGGCACTCAAAAAAAAATATCTTCCATACAAATTTTTATTACAAAATTATCCAATTTTTTTTTTGGGATTTGCCTATGAATTCCTTGTAGATTTTTTTTTTGAGAGTTAATTCTGATACCGGGCTGCCACTGACAATCAGAAAGACCTTCTAACACTACCCGATCCGGCAATCGAACCCAGAATTCCACCTTCAACAATCACACGGCGACTATCGAGTTATTCAATCAGTTTAACCCTCAGTTTCCCACCTTAAAATTATCGGAGAATTAATGTGACAAATTGTCAAGCACGCGTTATCTGCTGTGATTGGTTGAATGAATTTTCAACAGCCAATCACAGAAGATAACGCGTGTTTGACAATTTGTCACATTAATTCTCCGATAATTTTAAGGTGGGAAACTGAGGGTTAATCATCATCATCAGCCTTTTCAATGTTCTCACTGCTGGGAGACAGGCCTCCTCTCTGTGAGAGGGAATAGACCGTAATCCACCATGCGGGCCCAGTGCGGGTTGGTGGATGTGACATGTATTCGAATTTTTGTTTCTAGGACATGCCGGTTTCCTCACGATGTTTTCCTTCACCGTTTTGCAAGCAGTGGTGATGAAATAATTTACACAAAGTAAAGCGCCTGCCTGGGTTTGAATTGAACCCACGACCTACAACTTATAAGTCGCCACCACTGCACTCCGTCCAATCTCAATTATAATAGCTATTTATGCAACTGTTACGTTATGGACGGTCTTTTAATACGAGTGCCATTTTTTGTCAAATAGGTGGGCACGAGTTATTAAAAGACCAATAACGTACAGTTGCATACAAGATTTTATCTACGAAGGAAGGAATAAAAGACAGATATAGACAAATAAGTATTTCAGGAAGTGTGTTTAAGTATTTCATTTCTCATATACATGTCTTGATTTTTCTGGTAGTAAATTATTTGTAGCCGCAACTGCTCTATTTCTATATATATCTGGTATTTTTTTTATATATCTGGTGGAGTATTTTCAATATTACTTGATGTTGAAGACATTTTTAATAAAATTTGGAATAAAATTTGACTCAGATTTTTTTTTCCCGCGTTCACTTTTTTAGTTTTTAATTTAGTCTTTATTAGGTATAAGGCAAAGATCTTGTAGCCGCACCAGCCAAATAGTATACGATAATTTTGTTCTAAACTTGTTCCATTTTTAAAAACATCATTTACATTGTTTCGATTTCGAAGTAATATTATAGGTACCTGGCTGTATGTTCAGAATGTCTTTGCTTGTGTTTTAGAATTTATGACGATTCGCATAATGCAACCCGATGTCGTTATGGGTATCTTAATGAAACCGCTGTCAATTTTGTAATTCGCATATTACGAAACCGAAGTAGATAAATAATTTAATGTAACCAACTATTAGAAATAATAAAAATGCACTTACCACACAGCCATAATAAATATCAATATTGTAATGACGATTTGCAGAAACTTATTCGAAATCAATTCACTACTGGTATCCCCATAATCTTTCCGACAGCAAATACCCAACTTGGAGTTGCCATATGAAAAATTATCGTCACTCTTCAACCATAGACATGTGTCCTTATTTTTCTTCGTCAGTGTGCTTTCGTAACTTTCGTCCGGGTATTTTTGAATAGGCTCCGCAAAGGTTGGATTTTCAACGTTTTCATGCTTTTCGAGTTTACTTGAGTGGTATCTTACACAAGTTTTATTGGAGTTGTAATATTTCCCATATTTCGAGAAGTTTCCGTGGCAGTTTTTGCACTGTTTTCTTGTATATTTCGGGGAGTTGTGGCTTAATTTGTGGCAACACTCGTGCTTCCTGATGTTGCGTGCTATGTCTCTGATTTGGTCTATGGATATGTTGCCATCACTGTAGAGGGATTTTGATGAGTTTGACATTGCTGAGTAGCGGGAATCTGAAATGGAAAAAAGTAATGAGTTTCGGTTTGGCAATTCTCATGATGTTGAATCACCAAGCGCTATACTTTGATTTTTAATTTCGACTATACTGATATTTGGGGGGTTGTCACTTGTTGTTACATAAAAATTGTGTCGTATCCTGATTATTCTTAGTGATCGAAAATCGAAGTAGATCGAAAGTGGAACTATTTCACTGCAAAACTACTCATTTATGTCAGATTTAATTTTATCGATCGCATTTATTTCATTGTTGATTTCATATACAATAAAAAATATGTACTATGTGTATGAATATTGTTATATTTAAATATATAACGTTTATATTGATAAAAAAAATATTTACACCAATTAGTAAAATTATATTGAGGAGTCATGTCACATCGATTCGATAAATCACCTATGATTGAGCCTTACCTACAACACCTTCACGCTTGCAACATTTAAAAAAAAATAACGTCATTGGCAGCTGTCAGTTTAGTATACGAAATTGAAAATCACAGTATAGATAGGTTTGTTGGTAGGAACATAGGCCAGGATTTTTGTCCCCACTACACATAGAACATTCACAAAGGGAATTTTAATAGGTCTTCTCTTGTAGAACATTCAACAGCACAGGGTAAGATCACGAAGATTTGCCTTCGGAGTGGGAGTTTCGACTCTTTTAATATGCTAACGCAGTTCACTGCTGGACTGCGTTGCTGCCATCTTCCAAGTTGAACTAGAACTCCTCGATATCCGCCTTCCACGTCCAGTCTTTCTTAGCACTAAATAGATAGACAGAAAACCATCTGCATACAACTAGCGAAACCGCACTCACAAATTCACGTACGTGCACGTAGTGGCAAGCGCATTCGAGACTGTCGTCTGTTTGAGGTCACCGTACGTACAGTGTAGTTGTCGACGTTACTTGGCAATGACTGGTAATGCCTATGTTACACCCACTCCTATCAAGGTCGGAGACTCTACACTCGAAATTGTGGGTGATTATGTCTACCTGGGACAAACGATCCAGTTGGGTAGGGCCAACTTCGAGAAAGAAGTCAACCGTCGAATCCGACTCGGCTGGGCAGAGTTCGGGAAGTTGCGCGGTATCTTCTCGTCCAATTTACCATAGTGTCTCAATACGAAAGTTTATGACCAGTGTATGTTGCCAGTGATGACATATGGCTCTGAGACGTGGTCGCTTACAATAGGCCTCATTAGTAAGCTTACAGTCACTCAAAGGGCAATGGAGAGGGCTATGCTCGGTGTTTCAAGCTCAAAATTTATTACAAATTAAGTGGCAGTGAAAGTGGAAGACGTTGCGTTGGAAGGATTCCCACCAGGTGGACCGATGACCTGGTCACAGTTTGGAAACTACCTACAAACGCTCGAAACGGCACACTAACACAAAAAAGTGCACGAACGGTCTCGTCGGTGCGTATGTTTGTGTGAGTGTGCCGTTTCGAGCGTTTACAGGTAGTTTCCATACTGTTTGTATATTTATACTGTGACCTGGTGAAGGTTGCAGGGATCCGCTGGTTGCGAGACGCACGGGATCGGTCAAAGTGGCGACTCTTGGGTGAAGCCTATGTCCAGCAGTGGACGTTTTTCCGATGATATGATGAACTTGGCAAGAGTTGTTAGCATCTGTCATCACAAGTAATTTTTTAGGTATCTTTGGTTACCAAGCGGAACGCGGGGAATGTTTAGCACCGTTCCGAGCGCGCAATTGGTTAGTCAATTGACACAAGGATCAGAAGGAGGACGACTGACCAATCGCGACGCGTCCACGTTCTTTTCGTTCTATACGGTGGCGCATAGTGCGCGAACTTACCCCCACTACGCCAAAACCTTGCCAAGTTACATGCCGGGGACTATACAAACATTTTCTTTGCCCGGTTTACATTATTCCAGTCCAGCGCTCCGCAAAATGTAAACCGGCACTGGAATGCACTGAATCCAGTTAGCATTACAGTCCAGTAACTGGATTGGCGGTCTACTTTTGAATCCAGTGCGGCCAATCCAGTGCCATTCCAGTGCTGACACACTAAAAACGTATTGGTTGTTTGTTGTCACTGTAGTGTTCACACTTCAACGGCTTCTTAATAACTGGAATAATGTAGACGTTACAGACCCAGTGCAGCACTGTACTGGATTCTCGCTGAATCACTGGACTGGAATAATGTAAACCGGGCAGGACCTCGGCAAACTTCGTGTTTCGTCAGTCGTCGGCTTTCTATCAGTTGCATTTTGTGCAGACCGGACACTCTCAAACAACGTGGTAGTATATAAAGTTGTTAATACTCTTTTAAAATGGGAGAAAAGCTGCTATTTTAACATCTCTATAAATTTCACACGGAAATTAAAACAAAACAACACTAAAGTTCTTAGTTCTGAATTCAAATTATTATACACGATAAATCTAATAATTGATGGACATGGCAATTAGAATTCGTTTGTATTCGGAAATGCGATGATTGCCGAGGGACATAGTTTGTTGTTCGTTGTTGTTTGGAACTGAACTTCTGTATCTATCTAATTTGTGGTTCTGACCGCCTTTCTATATTCGTCGGTCTCCACTTGCTTGAGTATTTCTATACGAAGTGTTATTATTATTCCTATGATTAAAACTTTTTCTTAAGGTTCAACTAGTCGACGGCACGAACTAATTTGTGCGCGAGTTTAAAATATGTGCTGTCTCATCCGACAACACGTGCGAAAGAGATAGATGCTGTGATGAGCAGTAAGAAGCTAGCGTACGAATTAGCACTTTTGCATATTTGTATCGAAATGGATGATGATTTAGGACGAAAACGAGCAGGCGAAATTTTATAAACAGACTTTTGGGAGTATAGATATCATGAAAAAAAGAACTAAACGTATATTTTCAAAATAAAATTATTTGCATTGTTGAATTACTAATCTATCCCTGTATGGAGGCCGTTTTGCAATTTACCTTCTTCTTATGATACTTATTTCCGCCCAAAATTATTGTTGAAATATAGAACTTTCGACGCTCATAACTTTCAAATATTGTATTTTTTTACTTTTCTGTTTCCATACAGGGCTAGATAATGATGAGACAAATTGATATTTTTTTTTTATCTTGAACGTACATTGTCAAACAGTGGACAAATCACCAGAATACATTTGTATGGAATAATTTTCGACTAGTGTAACCTTAACTTACCATTACTAACACTGGACCGTGAACTGTCTCTCCTTTGCAGTATGCTGATCTTGCAGAGTTTCTTGTTGATCCTCTCGAGCTGGTCGATCCTTGACTCCAGGTTGCCTGTCACCTTGCACAACTCTTTGACAGCCCCCAGGTTCTCCATGAAGATTCGGTCCTGGGAACAAAAAATAATGGCTTCAGTCCGTCTATCTAGTGATACTCGTGTAGAATTTGTAGCTTCTTCTTAAAATCAGAAGACTCACTCAGAGAAATCTGTGATTCTAGATTGTTTTAAAGGGTTGTGATTCTTCATGTGTCTCTGCATGGTGGAAGGATTAATAAATGGTTGGATCACTATTAAGCAATGATATTCAAATAAACAGATACGTTATGAGCGCGCGCATTGTGAAGACTCGAATATATAGTCTTTAGTTTATGTCACGCATGGCGAAGAGATGTAGGCATTGTTGAAACAAAAACAAAAAAAAAATGCCATCGTTTGTATTTGTATTTGTAATTTATTTATTTATTGATGTTAATGTCCTTAAACAGTTCCCTTAGAGAATCGAGCCGGCGAAGATTGTATATCGCTCTGATGGCTCGTTTTTGCAGAACAAAAATTTACTGAATGTCTGCAGCCCTACCCCATAGTAATATACCGTAAGACATTATACTATGAAAGTAACTAAAATAGACCAGCCTCGCGGTATCTACATCAGCATACTATAAAATTTTAATACAGAGAGGTGTTACGTAATTCTAAACAAATTAGATGTCAAAGTCACAACGACACTTCAAAAAGCGTTGTCTTATAACTAGTCAAATAACCCGCCCCTAACTGTTCCCGGCGCAAAGGTGCCCATAACGCTTGCTGCATTGCCACGTTGGATGGCAATGGCTAACCTTTGCACCAAGAACGAGCTGGAGCGGGAGTCACCCGTTTTGTCACTTAGCCTATGCCCTATCTCACTAATGAGCTTCTTGGCCTCAGTGCCCCAACAGCCCATGGTCTCAACGGCAATGGGCACAAAATAGTAAAATAAATATATTTTAATGTCAGATGAAAGAAAAGTGTGTACGTGTGCTGCCGCTGCTGCGCGGCACACTTTTTCAATTGTTTTGTGAGTGTATAACGTATCTGTTTATTTGAATATCATTGCTATTAAGTATATCTTTAGCCTATTCTTACTATAAATATCGTATCATTCTATGTTTACTGAATGGATTAAAATAGGGATATTGCCTGGGTAAATATAACTCTATTTAGTTCGTCAGTAACACTCTTCGTAACATTCTCGAGCAGGCAGCAGAATGGCAAAGGGAAATTTATCTTACTTTTGTCGACTTCGAAAAGGCCTTTGATACGCTGAAGTGGTCCAGCATCTCGTCCCGCCTGTTGGACATAGGAGTGCCGCCAAAAATAGTGCGCCTGTTGGAGAGCATTTACAGGAAATATTTCTGCAAGGTGACTCACGAAGGCCTGCAAGCCACAGTGCTCCGCAATCACTTCTGTGTCTCTTCCATTTTTACCTTATACTGTCTCTAACGTCACTTCAGTGTCTCTTACCTTACAAACCAAAATATTTTTTTTTGTGCCTTCACCACAATCCTGAACCACTACTATTTTATCACAATCATTAGCATAACAGCCTTTACTCTTATCTCCTAGAGGAGTTAGACTTCTCAGCGTACTGTCTGTTACCGGATATGATATATATGTATCACAACGATAATAACAGTTTTCAGCCTTCTAAAGACCATCACCTTCTTCCGGAGTCCTTAGTTCCTTAGCTTGTTAACGCCCTTTCGTTCTCTATTGCCCAGCGTAACATCTCCAGGCTCTTTAACAGCTTCCGGCAGAACTCCTCCTCCCGGACTGCTATCATAGCCCAGAAAGCCAGAGTCCGCAATCACTTCTGTGTCTCTTCCATCCTTACCTTATACTGTCTCTATCGTCACTTCAGTGTCAAAAAAAAAGTTTGTGCCTTCACCACAGTCCTGAACTGCTTTATTATTCCAACACAATCATTGGCATAACAGCCTATAGGCTATATTCTTATCTCCTGGAGATTAGAGGCTCCTTAGAGGAGCTAGATTTGTCAGTCTGCTGTCTTTTACCGGATCTATTATATATGCATAACCATAATCATTACAGTTTTCGGCCTTCTGAAGACCATCACCATCTTCAGGATTCCTTACCTTGTTAACCACGAGGAACTTGTGAATAGTATCTCCATTGCCCAGCGTGACATCTCCAGCCTCTTTCACAGCTTCTGGCAGAACTCGCCGCACTTCCTGTGCTATCACCCCGGTGTCTAACTGCGGAGTGGGGCGGGAGGGGTCGTAGCCGAGTAGGCCGGAGTGTTCCGCGAATGAGGGGTCGTAGTTGAATCTGGTGGGCGAAATGGAACATAAAAATAATGAGGCTGTTTCTGTTTACCACATGTATAAACAAGCCAGATCGATTCCAGGAAGAAAAAAATTAAATAAATTAGTAAATTGAGGCGAATTGCGTAATTACATATGGTATGAGATCCCTTCTGTTTTATGTACTTTGGTATCATAATTTGTACAATTTCTAAATCCAAACGATGGCATTTTTTTATATTTTGTTTTTGTTTCAATAAAGCCTATCGCTCTTCGCCATGCGTGATATAAACTAAAGACTAAAGGTCACAATTGTGACCTATTCAAGTCTTCACAATGCGCGCTCTCATAACCTATCTGTTTAATTGAATATAATTGTTATTGAGAGTACTCTAGGTTTTTCTGTTGTCATAGCGACTGATTTGTTTGGAATCGACAAACTTTCCTATACCTTAAGTCTGGTGTTAAAAAAACCTAATTCCAATATTCTGTTATAGGCTACTAACTTGACAACTCTGATGCTCTGTATATTTTTCAGTTGCTGCTCCGTGTCTAGTTCCTCTATATTGTGCTTGGCGCGAGCGTCTGAGGGGTGCAGGATGTGACCCATCACTTTGAGGTTACCTGTGGAATGACATAGTTTTAATTATAAATAACAACATCATACACACACACACACACATCACAAACACACATCATATTTATACATCATATTTCAGCCGAAAGGTGGAGCTCGCGGCTAAATAAAAACAGCCGCACGGGTCGATCATCAAGGTTAAGCAACGCTTGACGAGGTCGGTCCATGGATGGGTGACCATTTCAACATACCGAGTTTCCTCCGTGCCTCGGAAAGCACGTTAAGCCGTTGGTCCCGGCTGTCATTTGAAGATCTTTGACAGTCGTTACGAGTGGTCAGAAGCTTGAGATCTGACACCAGTCTAGCTAAGGGGTACCGTGTTACCCAGTTACTGGGTTGTGGAGGTCAGATAGGCAGTCGCTCAATGTGAAACACTGGTACTCAGCTGAATCCGGTTAGACTGGAAGCCGATCCCAACATAGTTGGAAAAAAGGCTAGGCAGATTGATATATTTCAGCCGAAAGACATAGGTCACTCAAGTGTCGTAACGTCGACTGGATCGGTGCTTCCATTGCACACCGAGAACACTCCGTGCCTCGAAATTTATGTTAAGCAGTTGGTTCCAGCTGTTATTCGAAGATCTTTGACAATCGTTACAGATAATCAGAAACCGAAGACCAACCAGCCTTGCGAAGGGTAAACGTAATACTTATTGGCTAGTTTATGTGGTTGTGGAGGTCAGATAGATAGTTGGTCCATGCAAACCGGTTAGACTATCAATTACAACCCGAGGTGGCGGCGCGTAATGTTCCACGCACGCCCCTCTTAGGCGTCGCCGGGATAGTCAAACACCTCACTCCCCCCAATCCAAGGTCGCCTGGCGTAGGTGTGAGATGGAACACCGGTTTGGCACATGGCATCAATGATATCAAATGCAACTGGATTGACTATATGCTAAGAAGCAGAATAACCAGATCGGCACTGATTGGGCGACAGACTTAGGGCAAAAACAACCAGAGGTTCTCCACAGGATTTTGTGGTGCTTGGTAGTAGACTCGCTACTTACCAAACTCAATACCGGACCATTCTACACAGTAGGATACGCAGACGACATAGCTATACCGGTTACTAAACACCGGGATGGTTTTATTCAGTAGGCTTCTGACAAACCCCTCTGCTCGCTCTCCAGGGTGGTGGACATCAAATGAGAATTATCCACCCCGAAACAAAAAAAAAACACGATCAAAAAATACTCGTAGCTAGGAATAGATTAGGTAGATTGATTGATTTCTTACCATTTACAACACAGGATTCGTCGGGCCTGTCAGTATTTATTCCGACTCTGCCAGTGAAGTGGACACTGTTGTCTGATACTCCTCGTTGCCACCAGCTTTCTGTGCAGTCTGATTCGAACTGGCCTGGGTTTGATGCCTGGATAGTGAAACGTTGGGTTGAAATGTGCAATTACTATCAGAATAGTATTGTATTGTTTAAAGGTGATTAAATGTTATGGACACATTTTAGCAGACTTATACCCAAAGACTTAATAAGATCAAAATACTGCAATCATAGTAAGATTAAAAACGTAGATTCTTTTAAATCTTCCTTCTAATATAAAATGAAAAAATTGTTGGACCAAAAGTAGGTCCCTGAAGGACCCTTTAGCTACAAATGATTTTTGGAAGATCGCTCCCTTATTAGTTTAATGAAGACTCCAATTAATATATTTGTTACTATAATCTACTAAGGGCACCGTTTCTACTTTTCCATGATTGACACCTAAAGTTAGTTAACTTACAAAAAAAGACAAAATTGTAAAATGTCATATCTCAGGTTTTCAAATCTCGGCGCTCAGTGAAAATCCAACAGCACGCTTTTATTCTGCCATTCATTTAGTTGTAACTACTAGTGTTTTTGCATTAACAGGCACAGCGAGAAAACTTGCTAAGAATCCACGTAATGATGATAAAAATATGATCGTTTGTTTTATAACAAATATTTAAAAATGTTGTTTAAAGTTAATAAAGGAAATAAAAATATTAATAATAAAACATTGACTAACATGACTTACCCTGACAATGATCCTATCGCTAGCCGAGGCAGCGATGATATAGTCAGTGTGTCCAACATGTGCCCGTAGGGCGACCACCAACTGGAAGTGTCTCTGGTCAGGGTTGGGTCGGCCCTTCTTCCGCATGTTGTTGTTTGTGGTTTCAGCGAAGTGGAGCCGGCCGACGGTGACTTTGGCGCCTTCGCGACGGATTTCGACACTGGGGAAAGTGAAAATATATATGTATGTTAGAGGAGTAGAGCTTGACGATAAGGCTGCGAACGAATCACTTTCAACTTACTCATTCAGTTTTGTTTAATTGGCAACATTTAGCTTTTGATACAAATACAATTCAATTTTATTTGATTGACAACAAAATACTTGATTTCGATTGGATGTTATAAGCTGTAATTTGCCGGATGATTTCATTGTCCAATGAAAAGTGAGGGGGTCCATAATGAGCGGGGTTTCTTGCCATGAGTATTCGCTTCGAAAGAAGCGCGCGTGGGCGCGTGTTGATATTGTGAATAGTTGTGATGAAAAGAGTTGAGAAGTAGCCTGGTGGCGTGTATGAACTTAAAAAGAGTGTTTTTGTTGAGAGAAAGCGAAACGATTGGTGACCGGATCCGCTGCTTTGTTAATTGGACTAAGGACTATCTCTACAATGGTTACCTGCTTTGCGCATGCATTACCCACAAGACCGAGGGTATATTGAAGATATCCCTCCTATTTCCGACATATATTTTATATCAGTTACTAATAAAGTAAGTAAATTGTGTGAAAAGAGATGTAGAGGATGGCCTTGATCCACCTGTAGGAGAACACAAAGGTAGACATGTACTGGAAATGCCTGGAAAATTATTCCACAACTCTTTTATCAGGAATATTCTGTAAAAGCGAATCCAGACTTCAATGGTACGGTCATGTAGTGCGGGGATACATCGTGAAAAAGTGCCTATACATGACGATACAAAAGAGTGGGAGAGCTATACCGCAAACATCTTGGACGACGAGAGTCTAGAAGAACATGAAGAAGTGCGGTATATTTACTGACGATGCTTATCAGCGGAACAAGTGGCGCCTCATGATCAGGAACGCTACCCCGAGTAACGGGCAGTGGTGAAGTGGAAGAAGAAGATTCTGAAAAAGTGCCAAGACAAAACTCAACAAGTCCTAGAAGAGTGATTGAACTGTTTTAGGATCCACATATTAGTTTTCTAGATCAAGTTACTCGTATTTGGAATGAATTTTTCCTAACATCTGATTTCTATAACAAACTTAAAAGAAAAACTTTCAGTCTAGCTTTTTGAGTTGGCGCCAAAGCAAAACACAAAAAACTGCAAAATAACTTTCGTTTCGGAACTCGCTGTCGATAAAAGATAAAAACAAGAGGTACCAAAGACACCGACTGCCGAAACGAAAGTTATTTTGCGGCATCGTGCGTGAAAAACGAGTGAGGAAGACAGATATGTCAGCTCGAAAACAACACCCACCCGCTAAGACTTTAGTTCTCGTGATCATGGCGCTTGTAACGGTGCCGAATTATCGAGCTCTCAACAAAAATCTAAATATACATGGTAAATATCCCGAAACAAATATTTATTCTATTTTGCAGTTTTTAGTGTTTTGCTTTGGCGTCAACTCTAAAAGTTTTTCTTTATTTTTCTTTTCATTTCCTTATTCTGTGAGTTCCATTTCCAGTATTTTGCTTTTGAAGTCGGTTTATATTTTTGTGAAAAGGTTTTTTTTTAGACTAGTTGGCTTTTTGATTAAAAAGGGTCGTTGTATTAGTCGAACTTTGGTGCATTCATATCTTGGTTTATGAAATCAACATTGTCTTTGAATTTATTTAGTTGGTCAATATGGGTAATCTGAAGTATACTTACGGTACAGGATGGAAGGGTTTCTTTGTTCTGTCCGATTGACTTTGTTCAATTCTTACTTCTTGACTTGGGTCCTCCGCCTGCAATTAAAGATTTTGAATCACGTGTCTGGATATTTTAGAACAGAATTATTATTTTACACAGTGAAAATCATTGAAGACCTAAGAAAGTCTCAGGTGCCTCTTATTTCATAATTTCTCCAAAATATCATGTCTCTTCCCTTTTCTTTTGCATTATTTATGAAAACCATCAATTCTGACTCTCTTAGACCTCACTATAGCCACAGATAATATAATACCAGCATACAGATGCCTCATCCCATACAAGGAAACCGTGCCGACTTAAATAGCTTTTTCGTCTGATTAAACTGATATTTTTTGAACATCGATCGCGTTCGGTTCCGTTCCACGGCGATAGATGTAACTTGTTAACAACGATGTTAGAAGCAACTTGCAATTTAAAAAAAACACGAACGGAGTAAACACTCGTTCTTTTTCTCTTTTACTTGCAAGTCGCTGCCAACACCATCTATAGCCGTGAATCTAACGCAATCGAAGTACTTCTAAAAATAATCATCTTAATCAGACGGCTAGTGACGTCGGTACGGTTTCTTTGTATGGGATGAGGCATCTGCTGTGCATTGACTGATTGATAGAGTATAAGTAAGACATATATTAAGTTAGCCTATGTGTTACATAAAGTTTTAATAAAAATAAGTAGGTACTGGTAACGCTAGTTTCATAGCTAAGTTCCGAACTGACTCAATTTAGATTGTCATAGACACGGTAAGAATTGCGTACATTATAAGAATGTATTATCTATGTTGATTAAAATTAAAAGAATGCAACAATAAGTACATAATTATGTACTTTCTGAGTTTATATGGGATATCACTGTCAACGGTGAAGGAAAACATTGCGAGGAAACCTAGACCTACAGTTAACATACTTTTGAGTTCGCCAACCAGTCTTGAGCAAGAGTGGTGATCAATGTGTATTCTTTTTGAACCGACTTCCCAAAAAGGAGGAGGTTCTCAATTCGGATGTTTATATACATATATTATGTATGTTATATATAAACGGATTTGCAAAATTATTTTTTGTTTGAAAGAAGTTTATTCCGAAATGTGGAATAAACTTCTTTCGAACATTTTTAAATTTGGTAAAGATCTGATGAAGAACTTCGGAGATATACAACAGAACTCTTCAATAAATGACGCCAATCTCTCGGGATTGCTGCAATCGCATGTCTGTTTATTGTTTACACCATTTCATAACAAACTATCACGCCAATATCCTCCAAACAGGTACGCAGATGTGAACAGTTCACCCTGGTACATTCTCATTCCACCGGTTATGTTCAAGTTACATGTTATTCGGGTAATCCATTCTGGCATCACTGTGGGCATTATAGGTACCTTACTTGTCCATTATGTACCACTAAACAGTGAAAATAAAAAAGTGAAAAATAAAAAATCTTTTTTGCAAAAAAATACTACCTACTTCCACATACAAAACTACAAAGTGAAAAATAACGATATTTTTAGAAGTCGGTGTCTTTCGTAGGTACCAATTTTTTTGCGATATGGACTAAAAATAATGTTATTTTTCATTTTGTAGTTTTGTATGTGGAGGTCGTTAGTATTTTTTTGCAAAAAAAAAAATATTTTTCTCTTTTTAGTTGTACCAACATATTAAGCAAGTTAGTAAGGTAACTATAACGCCAGTATAGATTTCATGAAACTTGAACATAACCGATGAAATGAGAGATCTGCTTACCCCTTAAGAGTGTGCTGGCGTAATGTTATGTTATGAAATGGTATAAACAATAAACAGGCATGCGATTGCAGCAATCCCGAGAGATTTGCCGTTATTTTTTGAAGAGTTCTGTTGTATAACTCCGAAGTTGTTCATCAGATCTTCACCAAATTAAAATGGGACCAATTTCGGAACATACTTTTTCAAACAAAATAAGAATTTTCAATATCGGTCATAATTGACGGAGATATCGGTGAAAATAAAAAAAATAAAAAACAAACATAATGTCGAACATAGAACCTCCTCCTTTTTGGGAAGTCGGTTAAAATCTTTTTTACTTAAAAATACAACCGTGTTCTAAAAAATAAAAACACTACAAAGTGAAAAATTACTTCAATTTCGGAAGACGGTGATAAAAAATTAAGAAACGAAAACAGGCACACCGACTTCCGAAATTGAAGTTGTGATTGTCTTTGTCCTACTATGGGACAGCTAGGCTACTATTATTAATATTTAGGTTTTCTCACCTTAACCCCATAGAAGTGCAAACAGAAATTGCTGATCTTCTTGAACCCATCTGCCGTCTTCACGTACTGAGGGTCTCCCTGCATCTGTATCTGACAGGTCACTTGGAAGTGGTTTTTCTTCTGGCAGACGAAAGCCTCGTCTATTTGGGAGTAGTTGAAGCCTTTATCGGCACCGACTACGTAGGAGGGGGGTTGGCTGGAAGACATTGGAGTAGTGGTTTAAAAATGGTTCAGGTTTTTCGATTCTGACGGTAAAGGTACGTTTTTCTAGGGTTTATGGGGTATTTTTTTATTATCCGTATCAAAATGGTAAAAAGGAACCCTTATGGTAACACTCACCCAGTCTGTAACAGCTGAATATCTCAAGAACTACTAAAGTTATTAACTTGTTATTTGGAATAGTTTTAGATGACGTTTGCCCAACAAATTTGCAACTAAGAAAGAAATAAAAATATGTGTTTTTTTTTGCAACAGCGTCTGAAAGGGGGTTAAAAATTTCAAGTGGGTTATTATAATATGTAAGAGCGCTACTTGCACATTCTCAATTTTTTTTTAGTCCGTTTTCGACTTTTGGTCAAGTTTTTATCTGCGAAGTTTGCACAGTGAATAATCTGGTATAATATTTGTTATTATGTGATAGAAGTTTATGGAAAGATTACAGGAAAATAAAAAAATGTATCTAAATAGCACACTTTTTAGAAATCATCAACAAAAAATACATTGGTTCCATTATCGGTCAAGAGATGGCGCTGACTTAAAACTGCAATATTCTACACAGCAGTGTTAAAAAGATTTGTAAGTTAACAATAAAGATATAATAGTAAAGTACAAAGGTGTCGGGAAATGGCTTTAGCGTTACGTCCTCTTTTTTTGTTATGCCATGACGCCTTTGGCTTTTCCAATGGGCTTTCTTGAACCGCTCAGGATGGAATTGGACAATGTAGATATTGTGTATCATGAGGATATAAACATTTAAATGTGACATGTGATGATGTTTAATGATACATTCAATGATATTCAAATAAACAGATATGTTATGAGCGCGCGCATTTTGAAGACTCGAATAGGTCACAATTGTGACCTATAGTATTAAGTTTATGTCACGCATGGCGAAGAGCGATAGGCTTTGTTGAAACAATAAAATAATGCCATTGTGTATATTTAGGAATTGTACCAATTATGATACCAAAGTACATAAAACAGAAGGGATCTCATACCATGTGTAAGTACGCCATACGCCTCAATTTACTATTTTTTTTTCCTTATGTTCTGATATTTGGAGGCTAGAAAAAGATAACAACATTGTTGGTCAGAATAATGTTTGTTTACATTCACACGCAAGTGACAAACACTAGCTGTCTCTTTTTTCTTGTTGGTTTTATCAAGCCATCCCTTTCGACTTGTAGTGAAATGTCAGATGAATGAAAAGTGTGTTGTGTGCTGCCGCTGCTGCGCGGAACACTTTTTTCAATTGTTTTGTGAGTGTATAACGTATCTGTTTATTTGAATATCATTGGATATATTGCTAAACTTCACCATTATTTTAACTTCTAATTCTTAATTCAGCAAGGATTAAATCTGTTTTTAATACGTACAATGTGCTCTGAAAATGGTTTTAGAAAATTGTCGTTTAGCATCGTCATTTTAACCCAGAAATATATTAAAATCTGCTTTCAAACCCCATTAAAAACGTCGTTAAAACCTATTTTGAAGCCTTCAAAAGATTCACAATAACCCTTTATAATCCTCAGATTTGTAACGGTTACTTTACCAATCATAGGACAGAAAAGGGATTTCTTACAATGAAATAACATCATAAAATTCATTATACTCACAGTGGCTTCAAATTGCAGTCATACAACGAATGCCAGACGTTTTGCTGGAAGGATCCGAACCTGATGCACTGCAGGGGCGCATCGTCACCCGCCTCCGAGCCGTCCACAGAGGGGGGCGCTGGCCGCGGGACATGGGTCACACTCTCAGGGGATAGGGCCGCTGGTGAGATAAAGATGATGGTAAATTTCATAGTTCTTGAACTAGTATTTCATTGTTGTCACCCGACAGAACAGTACACTATGCCCGACAAAAAGAAATCGAAGCAGAAATAATGTCGAATGTTCAAGTTCTTCAGAGTTTATTTACTTCTCAATTTGACGATCCTGTTCTTGCATTTTTGATAAGGTATAAGATGAGGAAACTCTACAGTAACACTATTATGATACAGATAAGCTGTTTTGGTCGTTTAAGGTTGCCCTAGTCGACGGCACGAACTATTTTGTGCGCGGGGTTAAAATGCATGCTATCTCATCAGACAACACGTGCGAAAGAGATAGATGCTGTGATGAGCAGTAAGAAGCTAGTTCGCAGACGAATTAGCACTTTTGCAAGTTTGTAGCCAAATGGATGATGATTTAGGACGAAAACGAGCACGCGAAGTTTTATAAACAGACCTTTGGCAGTCTAGATATCATGCAAAAACGACTAAATGTATATTTTCAAAATACAATTATTTGCATTGTTGAATTAGTAATATATCCCTGTATGGAAGCCGTTTTAAAATTTTCATTGTTCTTATGGTATTTATTTCCGCCCAAAGATGCCTTAAAATTAGTGTTGAAATATGGAACTTTCGACGCCCAAAACAACAGATAAAATAATAACTAGTAACTTACCAGGCTCACACTTCACTTGCGAGTTTGTATCCTGTGAGTGCTTCCTTTTCTTCGTGCTAGGTTCCTGGAGGCTGGTGTACACCGGCGTCAGGGTCTCGTGGCTCAACGCCACCAGCTGAGGGTTGATCATGCCCTGCTCTAGCTCTGGCATGTCTATCTGACTGTATCTGGGGAGAAGGGGTGAGTTCGGTCTTGAAGAATGTTTCAATATAGTACGATGTAAACGATTTTTTTTATACAGGTTTTGTTTTTTTATTCCTCACAGCAAACTCTTTCATTTTAAACCCATATCAAGAGGGTGCATAAAACTTAATTGATCCGCCATCTTTGAATGTTCGCTATATTGGATTTAGCCACTTATTTAACCGTACATTATAACATCCAAATCAAACACCGTCAAAATGACTGTGCACATCAACCCCACTCCCGCCTACCCGCGCGGCGCCCCACTTTCGCTTTGTGCGCCAATAGCGTATGAAAAAAACACATATATCCCAAAACCATCCTGATCCAAACTTCATATTCGGGGAACGTTTATACCTGCATTTATTTATATATGCTTTATTGTATGTACACCAAGTTAAACCATTGATAAAAAAACTTTTTGCAAAAAAATACTACCGACTTCCAAATACAAAACTACAAAGTCAAAAATAACTTAATTTTTTGAAGTCGGTGTCTTTCGTAGGTACCATTTTTTGCGTTATGGACACCGACTTCAAAAAATTAAGTTATTTTTGACTTTGTAGTTTTGTATTTGGAAGTCGGTAGTATTTTTTTGCAAAAAGTTTTTTTATTTTTCACTTTTTAGTTGTACTTACCTAATAGGAAAGTTAGTAAGGGAACTATTTCGCCAGAATAGATTTCATGAAACTTGAACATAACCGGTGAAATGAGAGATCTGCTTACCCCTTAAGAGCGAACTGGCGTGATGTTATGTTATGAAATGTTATAAACAACAAACAGACATGCGATTGCAGCAATCCCGAGAGATTTGCCGTTATTTATTGAAGAGTTCTGTTGTATATCTCCGAAGTTCTTCATCAGATCTTCACCAAATTAAAATGGGACCAATTTCGGAACATACTTTTTCAAACAAAAAAAGAATTTTCAAAATCGGTCCACAATTGACGGAGTAATCGGTGAACATAAACAAAAAAAAAAAAAACAAACTTGAAGTCGAACATAGAACCTCCTCCTTTTTGGGAAGTCGGTTAAAAATACAAACAAAGGGCGGCCTTATAGCAAACCGCGATCTTTTCCAGGCAACCTGTATTTGGGTACGTACACAGAAAAACTTTCAGCTTTTATAAAATGACGTAAGTCAGATTGTCGCAGGCTCTTCGCTCAACTCAGCTCTCTCTAAGGCAGGTTAATTAGCCCATACAAACTACTTTACAAAAAAATCATTAAATAAGCGTGTAATAACTATAATAAAAACTGCATCTCACCTATTCTGATAAACGTCACCCAGTCCCAAATCATGTCTCACAGTCCTGATCCCCAGTTCCACAATATTCGAGTCCTGTGGCAGAACCACCACATCATTCAGGTTACTCCTCAAGACCTCATGGTCTATATTGATATAGTCACCATTCTGTTGCAGGATCTCGTGGTCATGGACCAGCATGTAGTCGGAGCTGAGGACCGTTTGGGGGACTGCAATGGCGTGGGAGACTTGGGTCTCTGATGGGCTGTAGGGATTTTCTGATCCTGAATCTGGTGGACTTTCTGGAAGTTGGTGGCCCCTATAATTGGAAAGAATATTGTTTTAAGTTTTTGTTACATATGTTATTCTGCTACATCCGTTTAGACTGGAAGTCGAAGTTCAGACTGGAAGTCGAAATTTAGACTGGCAGTTGAAGCTAACATGGTTGGGAAAAGGGAAGACTGATTGCTCATCATCATCAGCTTTTTTAATGTTCCCACTGCTGGGAAACAGAACTCCTCTCTGTGAGAGGGAATGGGCCGTAATCCACCACGCTGGCTTAATGCGGGTTGATGGATGCCACATGTATACGAATTTTTGTTTCCAAGACATGCCGGTTTCCTGACGATGTTTTCCTTCACAGTTTTGAGAGCAGCGGTGATGAAATAATTTACACAAACTAAAGTGCCTGCCTGGGTTTGAACCCACGACCTACAACTTATAAGTCGCGGCCGATACCACTACTCCACCACTGCACTCTCTGATTGATACTGATTGCTCAGATCTTGCAAATGAAAAATCAGTTCCAGTTTTTCAGAGAAATCCTCACTCTTTCTTTTCACCATGGAGAGTTAATTGGTTCCACCAATTCTTGTAATTATGTACCCAGTATTTGATACAATGTTAATTGTTTGTGAATAAATAAATTAAATAATGAAATGGTTATGCCGGAATCTTGCCGACTAGAACTATCACTGTCTTTAGTCTTAACGTATGCGGAGAGACTCCTCACCAATGTCAGCCATCTTGTGTTACGCCTAAAACCTCTTTGCAAGAGGCAATAATTCCTGTTTCCTCATAACCTTCTGGAGCTTGAGGGTCGTTATGTGATCCTCCTAAGCAATAATCTAACTATCAAAGATACTTCTGTAAAAGCATTAAGTCTACGTAGGGATTCCCCGACGCAATAGGACACATCCATTCTATCAATCGCGATTAGTTCAACTAAACTCAGTTAATGCAAATGCATCGTTCTGATTTTATTGATTTTATTTCATCACCACTGCTCTCAAAACGGTGAAGGAAAACATCGTGAGGAAATCGGCATGTGCTAGAACCAAAAATTCAAAGACATGTAACATCTACCAATCCGCACTGGGCCCGCGTGGTGGATTATAGCCCACTGGAGGAGACCTGTGTCCCAGCAGTGGGAACATTAAAAGGCTGATGTTGTGATGTGATTATGTGTGATGTGATCGTTCTGATTGACCGCTGAGAAACTACCAACAACCAATCAGAACACTGTATTTGCAAAAACTGAGTTTCGTTGAACTAATCGCTATTACTTTCATTGGTGAAGTCGAGTCTAAGTCACTATAAAGTAGTCCGTTGTTGGATGCGGTCCATACATGACGATCTCGTTACTTGTTCCACAACAGCTCAACAACAGCATCGAGTGGCACTAACAGTTGGAAGAAGTTTGTTGTGCCATCTACACCGTCACATACGAACTATAAATCAGACATCATCACCATATCAGCCTAAGGAGCTCGTGACTAAATAAAAACAGCCGCACGGGTCGATCATCAAGGTTAAGCAACGCTTGACGAGGTCGGTCCATGGATGGGTGACCATTTCAACATACCGAGTTTCCTCCGTGCCTCGGAAAGCAGGTTAAACCGTTCGTCCCGGCTGTCATTTGAAGATCTTTGACAGTCGATACGAGTAGTCAGAAACTTGAGATAAGACACCAGTCTAGCTAAGGGGTACCGTGTTACCCAGTTACTGGGTTGTGGAGGTCAGATAGGCAGTCGCTTCATGTAAAACACTGGTACTCAGCTGAATCCGGTTAGACTGGAAGCCGACCCCAACAAAGTTGGGAGAAAGGCTAGGCAGATTGATCATCATATCAGCCGAAAGAAGTCCACTGTTGGACGTAGGCCTCGCCCAAGTACTGAGAGAGAGGCCTTCCAACGTTGCGTCAGAAATCAGACATCTCTACACCCACATTTTAAGACTAGCATAAAATACATGAGACCAACAACAACCATCGGGATGACATTACTATGGAGGATGTGAAGAACTGTACACCCGAAGAACAGGATTCCTATAAGTGCTTCTGCTTACCCGGTCCGGCGCGGGTCGATAGTCTGGGGAGCATAGCAGCCCTCGCCGACGGAGCTCATGTACGCCTCTATGTCCAAGTCTTCCATGAAGGCCGGACCTGGAAACAAGGAAAAATGTCGTTAGTTTTCATACAAGAAGAGTTGATGATGATATCTTGGAGAGTTTACGCTGCACGATTTTTTCTTTCGTTTAACTCAAGCAATAGTCTCAATCATTCAGATTCTACGCTCCTCGGACAGCTCTGTCATTCTCCACATTCAAACCCAAAAACAAGGAGGTGGGTCATACGCGGCAAGGTATTTCATACAAACTCAAGTACAGAATCTTGGAAATGAATCAACAGATTTTGATTAAACCTTCACTCTTAAAACGCAAAATATTTAAACAACTTTGTAGAACTTTTTTGCATTTGAGTTTAAGCAAGTTGCAATTCATGGTATAATACTTCATTTGCCTACTCCTTGGTTTCTAGACAAAGTTACAAATGATACATCAACGATGCCGAAATTTCAAGCATTTCGATTTTACCTTCGAATTACGGTAGCGCTTTCGGCTTTTAAAAACCGTTATCGCAGAAAATGTCATTTTTCTAGGCCCCAGGTGTATACAATTAAGGTTACACTAGTCGATCATTCTTCCATACGAACGTAGTCTGGCGATTACTCCACTGTTTGACGATGTACGCTTAAAATAAAAATAAAATATCTATTTGTCTCATCATTATCTAGCCCTGTATGGAAACAAAAAATAAATTATTTATAATAATAATAATAATAAACACCATACAGGGATATATAAGTAGTTTAACAATGCACATAATTTTATTTTGAACAGATAAATTTTCTCGTTGTACCCTTTTTTTACCCTTTGGTAAAAACGGGTCCCTATTGCTAAGACTCCGCGGTCCGTCTGTCTGTCTGTGTGTCTGTCTGTCACCAGGCTGTATCTCATGAACCGTGATAGCTAGACAGTTGAAATTTTCACAGATGCTCTATTTCTGTTGCCGCTATAACAACAAATACTAAAAACAGAATAAAATACTTATTTAAGTGGGGCTCCCATACAACAAACGTGTTTTTTTTTTCGTTTTTGGCGATATTGGTACGGAACCCTTCGTGCGCGAGTCTAACTCGCACTTGGCCGGTTTTTTCATGATATCCATACTCCCAAAGGTCTATTTATATAATTTCGCGCGCTCGTTTTCGTTCTAAATCATCATCCATTTCGCAAAAAAATTGCAAGAGCGCTAATTCGTACGCCAACTAGCTTCTTACTGCTTATCACAGCATCTATCTCTTTCGCACGTGTTGTCTGATGAGATAGCATGCATTTTAACCCCGCGCACAAAATAGTTCGTGCCGTCGACTAGGGCAACCTTAAGGCAGAAATATGATGCATTTCAACCTTGAATGGTATGATGGCGTGACAGGATTCCAGTAACAGTATTTGACGCATACAATCCATATGCATCGACACTGTATCGATTAGTAAGTCAATAACTTTTCATTTTCCGCCAATCACTCCGGACAATCACTTTCGCTAGCATATAATTATAAACAAATACTATTATGGTATTCACTTACGCGTTTTATAATTGATTTTACCCATCCCTTGCACATGTATCTAATTCTGCATTTAAAACAGAAATGGCTTCAATTTTTAACCGTGGTCGAAGCAAATGGAAGTGTGCTTCTGAGGTTCTAACTACTCCTCATGGACAGAAAGTGATATGCTTATGAAAATAGGTCCCTAAATGAGTGTTTATTATTTATCAAATCCTTTTTAAAAATAGCCATTTTAAAGATAGAAAGAGAATGGATCGTATTTGTATAATTAATATGCAAGCCCATATTATTTAGGTATATTTGAATGACTAATATTTCCCAAATTTTCTGAGTCATCTAGCTTCATCAAGATACGAAATCAAACAAGCCTATGGCAAAATATCAGTACAGTGACTTCCATACAGAACCTATCTATGATATAAGTCAGTACTCATGAGGGAACTATCAAGATGGTGGTAAGCAGAGAAGTATAATAAGAAAAAGACATGCTTCGCCGATCCCAAAGGCACTCAAGAAAAACAAATGAATCACTACACTGTAAGATTCCACTTAATTACATCACAGTCTGAATCTTCAAAAACGAGAAGCTTTTCAAAAAGTATCGAAGGAGCCAAAAAAAGAGTCCTCTATAGAAGCCACTCGAAGGAAAACTAAGGAAACCATGCACTTCAAATCGCAATCACAATTTTACGTAGTCTTTGAAAACTTCAGAAAGAAAGACGACAGATCAACGCACGGAAATGAGGATACCAAGGATTTCACGAAATCCCTAGGGATACCACGAAATCACGGAATATGTCGAATAATCTTGCTTATTACGTCTTCTTACTAAAAATTTTCACAAAATGCTAATATAATGTCATTAATATGTCGTTTCACTAAACTAATGTTAACGCCATTCAGAAAGAAAGTAGACAGACTACCGTTTTCTAGACCAATATCTACATATAAGGTTGCCCGAAATCATTTACAAAACGACGATACGACAAAGCATTTTGTCCAAGCTTTGTTCACAAGAAGCAGAAGGAGCCAAAAATGAAACCTCTATATAAAAGGAGTAGAAAAACAAAAGATGCACTACACTGTTTGATTGCACTTCACTATAACCTGAACCTTCAGATCTTAGAAAAGAAGACAGACCATCGCACTCAAAACACACGCACAGAATATACAACTATACTTTTAAAGATAGGACAACTTGCGCGGCTTGATCGACAATGTAAACTGCTTGTCTATTCTTTGGTACACGCAATAGTTTAGGCACTCGACCAATGCTTCCGCAACCCTCCTCAAGTGCGTGCACGCATGTAACGGAGTACAGTGTATCAAGCAAGAGATTGGGATCTTATTGCCACTTTTTCAGTGATTCTATTGTGATGAATCGCTGCCGCAGTCTGTTTCCTGATAGCTACAACCATGGTCTTTAAGTCAAGATTTACTTCTAGGCATGAGAGCTTCTCCGTCGACCACTTCATCGCTTACCATCAGGTGAGAATTCCCGAGATAGTTGCTGTCATTATTGAAGAGTTCTGTTGTGCTCCGAAGTTCTTCATCAGATCTTCACCAAATTATTAGGACCAATTTGGGGAGAAATCGGTGAACATAAACAAAAAAAAAAACTAACAAAGTCGAACATAGAACCGCCTCCTTTTTGGAAAGTCGGTTAAAAAGGAACCTGCGTCGCCGTCGTACACTCGTACGCCGTACCAAAATAGATTGACATTGCCTTGGCATCCAATGCAAATAAAGTCCTTTGTTAAAAGATAAGCTAGTAAGATTGATTGGCTGAGTTGCCAGAGAGCGTAACTTGGAGGCTTGCCAACCCGAATAAGCTACTGAATTTCCCACCTTTGATTCAAGAATCTCTATACCTTTTCTTCCCAACTTTATCAACCTCTTATTTATCTTTTGCAACTTTATGACGTACGTTATTTGTGACGGTCTTTCTTTAATTTTATTAAAGCCAACATTAGTGTCCCAAACTTATGATGATTCCCTGTTCTTACATTTCGGTCTTTGCCAAGTTTCTATGCACATTTTCATCATAAATCGCTCCCCCACGTGCATAATATCAATAAACTCTATAGTGTTCACGACGCGCCTTTGCGTGACCAGTGATCAAGTGGTTACTGCATTGATTAGCTGGATATTTGCAAATCCTACTGCCACTAATCATGTATGTGGGAAGAACTTGGTTGAGTTGCATTTTAACCTAAGGTTCCGTACTAAAGTCGATAGCATCCTCGGTATCTATAGTGGCGCAACTGTTAAGGGCCTACATACCCTTTAGTGCCGTAAAACGGTAACTTTCTAAAGCATACTCCTTAGTAACGGTTTGGTTAGAAGGTTTGAAATATATATATATGTATTTATTATTGATTCATGTACATAATTTTGAACACAAGATTTTTTCATGTAACTAATAGTTTTGCTTTAAAAAAATAATTAACAACACGATATTTTTTCGTAACTTTTGGATACAAAACGACTTGTATGTTTAAAATATTTTTACACAGAAAAATTGATGGTTGGAATTTCTTCATACCTAACATAGCATATATAAATCAAATAATATTTTGCAAACAAAACTGTGAACCAAAATTCTGTAGTTTTTTGTACTTTCCTTATTATTCTGGGAATTAAAAAAAACCCTTAGATCAAAATGTAGATAATTAAATTGCCTTTGATATGGTGACAATTTCATTAAAATTCGCCCAGCGGTTTTTTTGTCCGTGGTAGACACAACCTTACAAATTAACTACACTATGTTATACGAATAAAACTCAAAATTTTCATAGATCAAATTACTAAGAAAATGATCTAATGTAA
The DNA here is from genome assembly GCA_964057195.1 of Orthosia cruda. NCBI lineage: Eukaryota > Metazoa > Arthropoda > Insecta > Lepidoptera > Noctuidae > Orthosia > Orthosia cruda. Next base: position 8,227,633 of record OZ059852.1, on the reverse strand, counting down.
CATATATTTTTTTTAAAAAAACCACGACTAGCCGTTTAGACGTGATTCTCATTTTAAAATCAGCTACTGAGGGGTATCTGCGCCTTAACAGAGAAAAGAAAGAATACAGATAGAAGAGCACATAGGTACTGCTTATTTCAATAGAAATTTCCCCAGCAGATCTACGACATGATAGTTTCTTGTGACTTATAAACCAGTACATAAATATTATTGACCATTTTTCCTTGCCTCTGATTGTATGTCCTGTCCATTTCCATTTGAACTTTCTTATAGTTAGAGTAACATACTTTGTTCTTCTGTATTTCTTTAAATCTGCAGTTCTTATTCTATCAGATAGTCTTTTCCTCAACTTACGCCTTTTCATAGCATTTTGGCACGTTTCTAATTTCCTCCTATGGGCGCTAGTCGTTGACCAGGTTTGGCATCCGTAAGTGAGTACTTGTAGAATTTACTTAAAGTTACTTTAGAACTTACTTTAGAATTTACTTAAGATTCATAATCCATTGGCATCGTATCCAGGCGGTTTGAGGCGGCGACATGAGGTCCCTCACAGGCAGCGATGTGGGGGCATTCTTTCTTTCATTGGGCATCACACTTTCTCTTCTTCCTTTGTTGTTGTTTTCAAGCATCGGGGTCATGCAGACTACTCATACACATATGACCGCACACCGCATAGGACTCGAGCGCCGCCCATCATAATTTTGGGTGGTTTATTTTTGTCTTCTGTATACGTATTTATTTTATGTTCTTTGTATCTATTTTAACTTAAACAACACATTTGGTTTCCGTACGTCACGTCCTAGGCGACCACTGAAAATCAGTGCCGTGCTGTGGGTCCTCCAAGGCACAGCATTATGCTGAGTGGAAGCCTTCTTGCCACAATCACGACATGCATCTGCCTGGCATCTTTTTCACCCTATTTATTTTGTGTTATAAAAAAATGTAGGTAGTATATGTTAGATTTATTTCTCGTCTTTACTAACTTAATTTAAGTACTACTAATACTATTGTTAAGGGTTTAGCATAAGCATGTTAATATAATGTTTGTCGTTTTGTGACAAATAAACACTTTTTCTTTCTTTTTTTCTTTACAGGTGTCAAACAATTTCCTTTTAATGGTCATGTTCATTTCTCTAATTTTCATTATCTCTTTTAGGCTCCAGTTCTGTTTCCATACGTTTTCTATACGTCGATCTATTAGAAATAATGTACCAATTATTACATGTAGTCCATGGAATCCTGTTGCTATAAAAAATGTTGATCCATAAATTCTATCTGCGATAGTAAATGGTGCTTCTAAATATTTATTGCCTTTAAGGTGAGGTCTATTGGTGAGATGATTTGGCTTTGGTAGTGGCTCTATTGGTGTTGTTATTGCTGCAGATAGTATCTTGCTTGCCATTTGTCATTGCTTTGAAAATTTGTATACTATTTGTAAGCAAATTCTGAGTAGTAGCCACCAGCTGAGGCTTTTTGCCTAGTGGATAGCTGCAATAGGGTCTTCCCTTTTACTAAGGGCTTATGAATACCTGTAATAGTTATGTTCTGCGAAATGTTAATACGTTTTGTTTACACAACTTGCTTCAAGGTATTTGATCTTTTTACAAGCTTTTGTTTTAACTTGCATTGTATGTATGTATGTGTGTTCGGGTCAAATCTTGCAACTGAATTTTAAAGCAGTTATCTTCAACCGATTAAGATGAAGTTTTGCATACACGTTTAGTTTGGATGACAATGTATGGTTAGCTAAGTGACGTCATTCTAAATCCAATATGGCGGACAGCCCAAGATGGCGGGTTAGTTATTTTTGGTGCACTGCCATGATATTGGTATCAAATGAAAGGGTTTGCTGAGAAGAATAAGAAAAAAGATTGTTTTAAATTGTCTATAACTATTGAGTCCAGGGAACACCCACCTTGCTGACTGGCTAATATTTATACAACCGTCTCTTCTTATCTATACTAATATTATAAAGAGGAAAGATTTTTATTTTTGTAAGTAACGAATAAACTTAAAAACTACTATTCTGATTTCAATAAATCTTTCACCGTTGGAAAGCTACGCTATCCCCGGGTGACATAGGCTTATTTTTATCCCTGTATCCCCACGGTAACGGGAACTACGCGGGTGAAACCGCGAGGCGTCCGCTAATATATAAATATCTTATACCGGATACAAGAAAAGAAATAAACCCGATTAAAATGTATAAGCATATAGAAATGACCTGCAATCTTCTTCTCAACTAAATACATACCTAATTAAATTAAGATTATACAACATTAATATAAAAATAATTAATCGTCACCTCAGGGAACCCTACAGATAACGATGTTAAGTTGGAGTCATCGACACTGATTTAATGAATAACTGATGAACGAGTGAAAGGAATGGGGTGAATGGCTTGTGCACGACTGGTATACTTGGTAGGAAGATGCAGTAGTACTATTAGAGCTTAAATAGTCATTGCAGCAGCTTAAAATGAGTGAGTAAAATTAAGAATAGATGCTTTAAAATAAGCGTTTATATTAAAAATTGCATCGTCACGAGAACCAAACGTGTGCTTTTTCAGCTCAATCGTACACTTCATCAATCGACTTTCATTAAATATTATAAAACCGGCCAAGTGCGACTCGGACTCGCGCACTGAGGGTTCCGTACAAACCTCAGCTTAAAGGTATTATAGAGCTGAGTATTTAATATGAATTTCAATTTAATACCTCTACGCGTTCATGAGGAAAGGGGGTGGTAAGTTTAAAATTATTAAAAATATTTTTATTATATGATGTAACTAAAAATTTACGGTTTTCGCAATTATTCCTTTATCTGTGCTACAAGACGTTGCTTCGTACCAAATTTCAAGATTCTGAGCTCACGGGAAGTACCCTGTAGGTTTTGATTCCCTTGCGAGTTTCGTCATCATTTGTGGAAATTTGCGACATAAACGGCTGTATCTTTTGATTGCGTTAGCTTAGATTTTTTCATAGCTTTAAGGGACATTAGACCTGAGTATTTGATATAAATTTCAGCTTGAAACCTCTACACATTCCTAAGAAAAAGGGTCTTGACAGACAGACGGACGGACAACAAAGTGATCTTATAAGTTCCGTTTTTTCCTTTCGAGGTACGGAACCCTAAAAAACACATCGTGATAAGTTACTTCTGTGGTTTCAAGTGGTACCTCTTCGATTTCATCCCAGTCCCATCCAATAGCCAAATCCGGTGGGACACGAGCTCTACCCTCCATCCTGCGATAGATATTACGTTTAGTTGGAGGCCCTTAATTATGTATGTAATGAACTTAAGGTGCCAAAATGCATTCTACAATGATTCTAAATTACCATGTTTCTCAGACTATTCCGCACGAGTGGATATGTATCTTCTTTGTCTTTATGAAAGTAATCCTAACTTTACCGAGGCGAGGTTTTTAAGTAGGTATTCGATTTCGACGAAAGACGTCCATTGCTGAACTTACGCCGACACTTCGACCAATTCTGTGCGTCTCGCATTCAGCGGATACCCGCAGCATTAACAAGGTCTTCGGCATTGCGTTATTAGTATTCGGTCCACCTTTTCCATCAAAGTCGATTTGATTACAGACACCGGGACAAGGAAAAATAAACAAAAGCTTGTAATAGTTGTCACAGCATTTACCTTTATTGTAAGGACGGATAAGCTATGCTAGTCCGAAGCGAATTCGCAACGCGGTCCCATCGGAAGCGGTCAAAGGCAGAATTAAAAATGCTTCTTGCATGGTGTGAGTGTATAAGCAAACCATTTAAAGGTCGTATCTTCGTTCTTTTAATCCATGGTTTGTATAATCATGTCCTGTTGTTGTGTCTGGTATATATCCCTGTCAGCGATAACACCGCCATTGTACTCGTACCCATAGAATTGTAAAAGAGTTGTGTTACATTTGTGGTGTATGATTAAGTTTATTTCACCTAACGATATTTATTCGGACGCTCACCTACTCGATGGTCAGACCAGATCAGAGGCTCTACACAAGAGACATTCTAAAATCTAAAACGTGGCGACTCTTGGAGACCACTGCCCTGAGAAGAGCCGAAGACAGAGTGGTTTGGAAGCGGCTCGTCAATGACTCTGTTAAAGCTTTCCAGGTTTTCGATAAACCTCCCACTAAACCTCCCAAACCCATAACCCAATGTGTTTTGTCTCTATATTCTGCCATAGTCCTGCACCAGCCGGGGATTGTCTTTGGGTGCTCTTGCGTATTGACTAGTGCATACAGGGATAATCGCCGGTTGGTGTCACATTTCATCCTACATGTCTAACAAGGCCTCTGCAGTTACGGCCCCTGGTACGATTTTCAGTAATCATCATCACCATTATTTCAGCCAAAAGACGTCCACTGCTGGACATAGGCCTCTTCTAAATGTCACCACATTGACCGGTCCCGAAGAAGAAGACAAGGTATAAGAAGAGAGATATTTTTCCAATGGTTTTTAGCGCACACTTGGCAGCCAGTTCCTCGCTGAGTACCTTGCTGGCGATGTGCTTTACTTATAGTCGACGCAACATGTTCCGTTCTGCCATTCTCCACTCTCTACCGTTACCTCATACTTCTACCGTTCTTTCATAAAATGTATTCCTCGCACACTCCTTTAATTTTTCTGCTTTGGCATCCCTTTCCACTTAATAACGATTGATAACGAATCTCTTCAAAATTTATTTGAGTCCTTAATTTATTTAAAGAGTTACATAAAGTAGTACTTCTATCTTTTCTTCAGTTTCTACTTATTAATGAATCTGCAATGTACAGTGTTGTCATACAGCTCCCGGTAATTGTGGTTTCATGTAAATTTAGCTTTAATTGAGTCCTTAGTGAGAGCAGTGGCAGCCCAGTGGGTACGGCCTCCACTTACGAGGTGTAGGTCGTGGGTTCGAACCCGAACAGGCGCTACACTTTGTGTAATTTAATCACCATTGCTCTCAAAACGGTGAAAGAAAACATAGTGAGGAAACCGGCATGTCCTAGAACCAAAAATTCAAAGACATATGACATCTACCAATCCGCACTGGACCTGCGTGGTGGATTATAGCCCACTCCCTCTATGAGAGGAGACCTGTGTCCCAACAGTGGGAACATTAAAAGGCTGATGATGAGTCCTTAGTAGGGTGAGATTAGCAGACATATATAGGCTCGCACTTGACTATTGTCTCACCTAATGGTAAGCGATGACGTGGTCGACGGTGAAGCACACTTGCCTAGAAAAAACCTATTCACCCCTAGATTGTAGCTATCGGGAAACACAGAATCCGGCAGGGGTTTGCACTCCTTAGCTGTACGCATAATATAAGTGTCTATATAATAATAAAAGTGTCCCCAAAACATTTTGTGCGTATGTGTGAGATATCCACCATTATCTTCCTGCCCTTCTCACATGTAATGTTACTCCATGTTATCATTCACTCCCTTCTCTTTCTTCCTATCAACCTCTTCACATCTTTGAGTCTCTTTCGGTTTATCCTTATTCACCTAGCAATGAAGACTCTTCATTAATTTGGTTTTGCTACCTTTAATATTTCCCTATCTTCATTCGTTTGTTTAAAGAGTTACAAGAAGTAGTATTTCTATCTTTTTTTACTGTCTACTTATTACTATATCTGCAACGCGAAGTGTTTTCATACTGCTCCCGGTAATGGTGGTTTCATGTAATTTTTTTGTTAATTTTAGCTTTACTTGAGACCTTAGTAGGGTGAGAATAATAATTATAGGGGATTGTAATCATCATCTTTATCATCACCTTCCTGTCCTTGTTCCATGATACGAGTACATGGGGGTCGGCGCAACACGTTTTCTTCTTTTCTCTACTGTCAACTGTCACTCTATCATCCATTTCCTTTTTTATTTTATTCCTCACACAATCCTTTCATTTTTCTTCTTTGGCATTATTTACCTCTCATTAACGATTACTTGATTGAGTTTTGTTTTCTTCAAAATTTATTTAAGTTCCTTCATTTATTTTAAGAGTTTAAAGAATTAGTATTTCTACCTTTTCTTCGGTGTCTACTTATTACTGAATCTGCAATGTACAGTGTTGTCCTACATACAGCTCCTGGTAATGGTGGATTCATGTTAATTTTATGTTACTTTAGCTTTACTTGAGATCTTTGCAACAATAAGATTATAAAGATGTAACATTGTTTGTTTATATGTACTATATCGTCGCTCATCTTACTAACTGACGGAACTAACTTTGAGGTGACTTTTCAGGACAAGCTTTTTGCGGTTTCACACTATGTTTGTTGAATTGTAACTCTCAAAATAAGCGACTGATAAAAATAAAATTACATGAATTATATTATTATTTGGTTATTCTTCCTATATATAAATATGAATTGTAAATATTACTGTTAGATAAAAACATATAAGCATTTAAAACAGATACGCCACTTTTGTTAGATCTTTGTAAAAAAATGTTTTCATATAATTTTCAGATACGTCTGTATCAAAAAGGATAGCAAAATAACACACAAACCTCAGAATCAACTTTTATTTATACAAAATAAAAAACAAAATACAAAACAACACAAACAAAAAACAAAATGTGAAATGAGATCCTAAAGTTTCGTAAAAACAGTCTCTTCTAATTTAAATTCTCATTATTATTTAGGTTTAATGTTAACCCCAACCTATTAAAACTAATCAGTCATAGAAATAAAGCAATTCTTAATAGCTTAATCAAATCACAGTCAACGTTATTTACCTAATTAAGATAAAAATGGGCTTGGGCTCTTACTAATACTAAATAGGAACTTAATATTTTAAACATATCAAAAACAAATAAAGTATTTCTTATCTCACCATCAAAACTGTACCATAATATTGAGTCTTTGGTAGGAGAAATATAAATAAATCAATGAGGAAGCGATTTGTAGAATTCAACATAATCGGGATGTCTGATAACAGCTGTATCACCTTTTGTTAGAGACATTAAGTCTTCATATTTTTCAGTCGCTATTTTGGGTGGATATTCATTAAGTGGACGGATTTCAGCGTATAAAAGAAACATCTTTTGTCTTTTTAAAGTCAAACTGCGGTACGATTCCTGATCATGAGAAGTTTTGAAGAAAAAATTTATTTGATCAGACTTTTGAACGCGAAATTCGGTCATTTCGGTCCAATTCACATGAGCTCCTGTGTCGTCTTTTCTCAGGGAGAGTAATTGAATGTCTGTAGACAGTTTTTTAAAATCAAGAAAGTCAGTATGTAATAAGGAAAATACTCGGTAAGGCTGTTCTATTCGAGCTAATCTCATTATCGGGATAAGCTGAGCTGGTATAAAAACATCTCCAGCTTTTTTGACAGCATAGCTGATTGCACTGTGAGCAGAATCACCGGCACTTTGACCATGGTTTGGAATTGAAAATCGCAAAGTGATTTCTTCAATATTTAAAGAATTAGTCAGGATATAAATCAATGCAGCAGCCACAATCGAATTGCGATTTTGGCCTCCGCAACCATCTGCAAAGAGATAAATTCGCTTGAACCCTTTTCTGTCGCTTTCTTTGAGAAAAATGTTTAAGGCAGTCGATATTTCTGATGCTCCTCTTTTACTTACAGCTTCATACCATGTAAAACAGCAACAATCACGAGTACCTAAGTCATAGACAGTTAAATTAAACGTCGATAAACGCCTCTTGTAAAATACTGCGTTTTCATTTGTTATAGGTATTTGAATTACCTGTTGAAGATCAAAAGTAACGCATTGTACCACGCCAGGATTTTCTTTCGCCTCGTTTAAACACATTTTTCTCGTATTGCGAAAAGTAAGCTTATCAAATTGGTGCTTTTGAAATTTTTCTTGCAGTTTAGCTTTCACCTCTTCGGTACCATTATAATATGTCAGACATAGGCTGCACTGGTCTTTTTTCGGGCGGTGGAAAGACAAATTTTTCCCTTTAAAAACTCTTTTGTATGTGGAAAAGCTGGGTTTCAATGGATTTCCTTCCAGAGACCTGATAAACATTCTGTACATTTTTTTAACGGTCAAATCTGAGTGAAGGTATTCTCTAGTACTACCTTCACGACAATAATGTGACTCGACCCTAGGATAGCGATCTATATGTTTAACACATAGATCTCGAGATCGTGCGTCGAGTTCTTGCTTGCTCTGAGGACGGCCTCCACGTTTATCTTTCATGACAACTCCAGACTCTGACACTTTTTGGACTGCAGTTCTAAGAACGCGTTCAGTTATACTCAAAGTGTTCAAAAATAAATAGCGACAAACATTGACTCTTACTCCATTAAGTGTTAAATAATATTTAAACGTTAATTTTCTTCTCGAATTTACTCCAGCTGTTTTTCGGAGAGTTTCAGATTTTTCGACATGTCTGGCTACAAATTCACGCTGACGTTGTATATTGCCTTGTGACCAATAGTCTTCAAATATAATATGACGACTTTCCTCATCAAATTTGTAACAGTCTCGCTTTAGATGTTGGCAATAACTGAGATTGCATAGAGGTCCTAGTTTTTTTGCTGGCATTTTAGTTTTTTTTACTTGAGTAGCATATTCTTTGCCTTGGTCTTTCTGAAGCTTATTTTGTTTTTTCTGATTTATTTTCTTAGTATATGTAAATTCTAATTCTCTAGGATCGCCTTCCATTTCATAGTCCTCTGGAGCTTTGCTCGTAATAGTCGTAGTAATATTAGGAGATTGTATATCGCGTCGAACGTGTAGTTCACATGAAACGTCGTCCTTTACAAAATGATCCCAACATTGAAGAATTAGACATCTAAAGCAGGAACTAAAAACTTCTTTTTGGCATCCAACAACTTCACATGTTTGTTTTTGATGATTTTCACTAGACGCTGTCATCGGACTAAGCTGATCTATCTGCATGTGCTGTAATATAGCTGTATCCGAACATTCATTTCTGGTTTCTGGCTCTCTTAGATAGATTTGATCATTGTCTATTCTTATGTTTAGGCTTTTTGTAATATCATTTTGGGTAGTTAAAATACTGGGAGATGTTGGTGCGCATTGAAAATGTTGTTCACAAGAAGCATCGTTTTCAAAATGATTCCAATATTGCAGAACTAAGCACCTAGAGCAGGCACTAAAAACTTCTTCGGTACACCCAACAACTTCGCATGTTTGGTTTTGGTAGCTACCAAGCGTTGCTTCTATACCTTCATTGTACAGCTGCAAAGTATTATGATACAAATCTATAGATTTGTTGAGAACAAGACTTTCATTGAACATGACATCATCTGCGCAAACCGTAGCATCGCTAGACACAGATAGCTTCCTCTTCCTTGGCTGGTTCGACGGAAAAACGAAATCTGGATCACGTGAGTCCTCATCATCACAAAATGGGTCTTCTTTATTTGAAGCTGTTTCTACTAGGTTTGTGTTTAAATTAATTAATGGTTGGTCATGCAAAGTATTATGATGCAAATCTATAGATTTGTTGAGAACAAGACTTTCATTGAACATGACATCATCTGCGCAAACCGTAGCATCGCTAGACACAGATAGCTTCCTCTTCCTTGGCTGGTTCGACGGCAAAACGAAATCTGGATCACGTGAGTCCTCATCATCACAAAATGGGTCTTCTTTATTTGAAGCTGTTTCGACTAGGTTTGTGTTTAAATTAATTAATGGTTGGTCATCATCCGACGAAAACTCTGAGATAGCAGTATTTGATGATTGCTGTGTCTGTTTTGGTACTTGATTAGGTTGGCTATCAACTTCCGTTACCACTACAGTTCCGTAATACCATTTCCTTTTATAAAGCATCTTTATTTTTGCACCAACACGGTTGACATTGTTTTGCCCTTTCTTTGCACTCTTTATATCTTTGGTTGAAACACAGTTTTCAGAGCCATCCTGCCATTTTACTATTACATCTGGGGCTACGTCCATTTCTGCCAGTCTAGAATTATAAAAATACAGATATTTGACGAAAATAAATATTATTCCTGAGTATTACGTAAGTACAAATACGTACATACCTACTTACCTTAAAATAACCAGTAACCGAAACTAAACTTGGTGAGTGTTTGATCAGCTAGCCCGTACCTATAGCAAGAGTGAATAGTTAGTATAAATATAATGATATTACTACGTAACTAAAATAAAACGACTTTTTACATGTCTGATATATCTAAGTATCCATCACACGTTACATTTACTAAGTAAAATACAACAGTCGGTATCTACCTACTTATTTTATTATTAACCTAATCGGCTTTCGTAATGCCAAAACAAGATAGACATACGACTTATCGAATCGAAATCGAAACCGAGCGTTTGTGAATATGGGGGCTGATCAGCTAACTTATGTCACAAGAATAAGTATCACAGTGGCAAAAAATCGACAGTACCTAGTAACTGTCGTAAATTTACTTTTTTAGGTAGGGTGCGTCAGTAAGCGAGTGACGACGTATGCAGTACCTACTCGTATTCGAGCATCCAGTAACTGGTGTGTCGTCAGTCGCTTATTGGCGCATGTAAGACTGGTCATCTTAGGGTACGCGGGGTCAGGTAGGCCCTCCACCATTGCAAGCGCAAAGGTGGTACCTGACATTGAGGTTGGACTCGCGGTGGTCTATGTGGTGGTTGCAGAGGAGTGGCATGTTGTCTGCTCGGCTATGTGTGGGCCGAGCGTCATTCCTCGCGCGCAACAAGTGTCTGAAGTTACCGGCCCAAGGCAAAGGGCCACCTGGTGGTCAGACGCGGGGTTCGTGAGTAACCCTCAAGCAAGTGAGCTCCTGTGAGCGAGCTGCATCTCCGGCACTTTCCTGGATAGAAAGAAGAGGACTACCCGTTGGATTAGTTTTCCGGCAACCCAGCTGTAGGCATTGGGTAGATGCGATGATTTGTATTCGAGAGGTGAGCGTGCTTACAGCTCCGGGACCATTCTGGAGAAATGGGAGCCAGCTTCTCTGGCGTCCTTAACGGGGATTGAATCCGCTAGCACCAACTGCGCTGGTGCTGGTGCTTGCACTAGTGCTGGCGTGCTGGGGTGCGTGTGGTGAGCGGCTTTATTGCTCCGGTACCATTCTGGACAAATGGTAGTGAGTAATCACGGTGCAACTCACATTTTCTCTTGAGTACCAGGGGCGAGTGCTCTCGGAGGCGTGACCTACCGAAGATGGTCCCAGACACCTCGTAAGGGGTTGCCTGGTATAGTGTGCCGCTTTCCATAACGTAAGGTTGGTGAAGGAGGCCACTATAGGAAAACTCAGTAGACAAATAGGGTACGTGGTCATCTTACAAGCAAGTGAGCTCCTGTGAGCGAGCTGCATCTCCGGTACTTTCCTGGATAGAAAGAAGAGGACTACCCGTTGGATTAGTTTTCCGGCAACCCAGCTGTAGGCATTGGGTAGATGCGATGATTTGTATTCGAGAGGTGAGCGTGCTTACAGCTCCGGGACCATTCTGGAGAAATGGGAGCCAGCTTCTCTGGCGTCCTTAACGGGGATTGAATCCGCTAGCACCAACTGCGCTGGTGCTGGTGCTTGCACTAGTGCTGGCGTGCTGGGGTGCGTGTGGTGAGCGGCTTTATTGCTCCGGTACCATTCTGGACAAATGGTAGTGAGTAATCACGGTGCAACTCACATTTTCTCTTGAGTACCAGGGGCGAGTGCTCTCGGAGGCGTGACCTACCGAAGATGGTCCCAGACACCTCGTAAGGGGTTGCCTGGTATAGTGTGCCGCTTTCCATAACGTAAGGTTGGTGAAGGAGGCCACTATAGGAAAACTCAGTAGACAAATAGGGGTTCGTGGTCATCTTACAAAATATAGATTGACCAGCAAAACTTGAACTCCACGCGCCATGCTTTGCAACTGCAAGTCAAGTATTACTCGATATACGATAACGACCAGTCGTTAAAGTTTGTTCGGTGACCAGTCGACAGTCTAAACAAGCGCCAGCATGCGCGAGTAGAGCTATGAACCACGCGGGTCTCAGCACTACCTACCGATCTGTTGCATTGCACCTATTATATTATCTACTAAGTATTTATAGAATATTTTAACATTCGGACACAATACACAAATCTTAATTAAAATAACACCACCATAAAAATACAAATAGGTAAGTACCTACTTACAATAACACGATCCGTATTTACGTGCACTCCCTGCGGCCAGCAAACGCGTCATTTCACCACACAATTAGTCGGCTACTGATTTTTGAATCGAACGAGGTGGCGTGATCTGTAAACCCCGCACCCCGCACTCCTGTTTCATCTTCAAAGTGTTCGGTTAAATTTAGGCGTAAGTGAAAAAATATAGTAATTTATTCGATATTTTAGTTCACACTAAAAGACGTATTTAGATAGGGCTCTTTTTGCTTAAAATATTGATTCCGAAAAATTCAAACTAAATAACGTATGTACTTACGTCGGTTAGCAGAAATCATATTTGTATAAAAAGCTACTTACGTCTACCTGCCAAAATGTGTTTTCTCGGTAACGCTTGAAGATACAGATACGTCTATTAGACCGATCGTTTCGTCTTCAAAATTGTTTTAACTAGTATGAATAACTAATTTTTGACGAAAATACAGATACGTCTGTTAGAAAGATGAGCGACGATATATGTTCTGGTAGTACTAATCCAATTACGAAAAGCCTTTTACTATAGTTGCTACACTTAGTACTTATATACTTTATATTAGTTTATATCCTGGACATAAAGTCGTAGAAGTAATTTCACGCGCCCCACTATTTTATTACTGAGTCTGTTCAATGCCTTAGATTGCTGAGGAAATTGGTGTGATGACTGGTACCTAAGAGCTGCAAAATTATTTTTTAGCTTTTAGAACATTATTATTTTCATTTCAATAAAAGCCTTTCGCTTAAAACATACCCTTTCTATTTATATTCCTCTTCTATGACAGTATTGCCGAAAGCTTTTGAAATATGCAGTAGCACCTCTGGCTGTTTATTATATTTATAATGTTCTTATTACCTACTACCTACATGTTACTTAGGATGCAAACCCACGATATGTCGTGACCATTCGCGACTTAGGTACCATCGACTGTGTAACGAGGATATATACTAACCATCATTAAGTAATTGCAACATCGCGGTTTTTATATTACAACATGACTTATGAAAGCTTCTGTGAATCTACTGTTGTTCTAGTGCATTTTATTTTGCAGTCATGTACAGTGCCTGATCACTCAAAATGAAACATCGTACTTTGAATATGGACTACCGCACAGACTATTGTCACAAAGGTAGACGAGACAGACAGGACGCTCTTTGAAGCCAATATTTTCATAAAACCTGTAAACTCTGTATGCGGATTGCCAATATTTTGATGAGATGATGTGGCAAATAAGACAGTAGACAGTGAGATAACAGGCTAGGCTAAAACTAGTAACTATCAATCAAAATCAAATATTTCATTTCAAATAAACCTCAGAGGTACTTTTGAATTGCCAAAGAAAAATAAAGATAAGATAAGATAAGATAAGATAAGATATTTATTTTGCAAATATGGGTACAAAAAAAAAAAAGCATGGTGACATAAACAATACAATTAGGAACAGCCATATTTAACCAGAAGGCATGCAAAATTTCAAAATACAGTAGAGATGCTAAGTACATAATAATAAAGATAAACAATGTCAACATAAAGATTAATTAAATATAATTACAATTTGATTATGAAGTATTTCTATAGTTATTTACATTATACACAATTCTTCTGCAGTCAACTTATTTCGTATTGGAGTTAAACAAAAAATTAAATAAAAATTAAATGTCACATTATTCAAATCTATAATCATTATCAAAAGCATTCAAGAAATGTCTTTCTCCATTAAAAATTCCGTCACGCTATAATACGCTTTGTCTACCAGAAAAATTCGGAGTTTTTTTTTAAATAACGTTAAGTTTAATTCGTTCCAACTCCTCGGTAATTTATTATAAACGACTGGCGCCATGTAGCAGACACTTTTGCGCATTAAAGTCGTTCTCGCACTAGGGAGACATAGCCTACTATTATCACGCCTATTTCGTGGAAATACATCATCTATGCGGTCAAAACGGTCAGGGTTCAGCTTTACAAACACTGCCATTTCTAAAATATATAAGCACGGTAAAGTTAATATTTTATTCTGTTTAAAATATGGCACGCAGCTATCAGTAGTTTGCAGTTTTAAAAATGACCGTATGCATCTTTTCTGTGCTTTGAATGCAGTTTCTCTTTCAGTGGAGTTGCCCCAAAAAATAACGCCGTATCGTAGGTGGCATTCGACTAAACCATGGTATGCAGTCAGAAGTGCGTCTAGATTTACAGTAGACGACAAAGTATGTAAAGCGTAGGCGGCAGTGCTTAGTTTTTTGCAAAGTGACTCTATGTGTTGTTTCCAACTTAGTTTTTTATCGATTTCTAGCCCTAGAAATTTAGTACTTATTACATTGTGAACTGTATCATTATTATATTGCACATGCAGATTGCTCTTATCTGGCATGCGTTGGTTAAAATGCATTATCTTTGTTTTGGTTATATTTATTCTTAAGTTATTTTCGTCTAACCATTTTATAATTGATTTTAAAGATATATTAATGTCATTTTCGTATGTATCTACACTTTTCGAAGGTATTGTCACGGTACTATCATCTGCAAATAGGGTCAATGGTTGTTCAGTGCATTCCGGTAAGTCATTTATATATAATATAAATAGCAGAGGACCCAACACACTCCCCTGCGGTACCCCGTAACTAACTATTCGCTCGTCTGATCTAAATATCTCGTATTGTTTATTAACTATATTAATTCTATTAATTTCAGTTATTTGTCGTCTATTATGTAAATAAGACCGAAATAGGTCCAGAACATTACCCCTTATACCATAAGCTTCTAGTTTCTTCAGAAGTGTAGGATGGTGGACATAATCAAACGCCTGCGTCATATCACAGAAAATGGCGCAGACAGGGTTTCGTTTATCTACATTTTTAATAACATTCTGTATGAAATCAAATATCGCCATATTTATTGTTCTGCTGGGTCTAAATCCTTTTTGTTGTTCACACAAAATATTGTTCTTTTCTAAGTATTTGTATAGCTCCTTATAAATAAACTTCTCAAAAATTTTTGAAATAATCGGAATCAGTGAGATTGGCCTATAATTTTCCATTATCTCTCTATTAAAGGTGACTGTAGTTGCAAATTCGCAAGCGTCATTAAGTCTCAATGAAGAAGAATTTGCAAGAAACTCAACGAAAACTCTTTTCCATCAGTTTTGGTTACATCATTATTGTTGAAAATATATATAATTATATGTGAGAACGATGTAAAAAGACGTGCACGTAAAAGCGTCTAGAGTAACAAACAATAAAAAAATACAATAACAGGCAAAGGTAGCTAAGTTATGACCAATCCCAACTGATGACGCCCGTTCACGAACATGACGCATGGATCGGCACCACTCAGCTCAACCATCATGAAGGGAACAGAATGATCTAACAAATGTGTCACCATCAGAGAGAGCATGACACCCTCAACTGCCAGGGCACACAGAAGTCAACGAATATCTTTTGCTTATATTCGTGAAGCTAAAGTGCTTTGAAGTAATAATAACAAGTACTAGAGTTTATCTGATTAAAGTGCTGATGACTTCGATTTTATTTGTGATCGAAGGCTGGCGACTTAATAAGCGCATGAACATAGAAAGAACGCTCGAAGCATGTTCTTGTTGAAAGTGATATTGAAGAAAGATATAAATATATGTGAATGAAACCTCGGATCCAAAAAAGACGAATGACGCGGAGCCGCATAGCTTATTATTAAAAACCAATGTCTTACTATGCTAGCAAGGGGTCCCAGCGCTAAGAAAGAAAATTTGGTTCAAATAAATTTCACTAGATGGCGCGACATGCACCGAGTTGTTATTGAATTTTGTGTAAAATTAACATTTTCTGGAATTGAACATAAAAATTGTATAATCAACTCTCCTAAGCACAAAATTATGAAATATTGGGCTCTCAATTCACATTGCAAAGATTATTTGAAGGGATCATTTAAAATTGATGCCAATAGATGGCGCGGTTTTAAATGTCTGAGGCATTCCACTCGGTTGTTTAAATTTGTATTGTAATGCATTTAGGTAAAATGAAACAATAAAAACATGCAAAAAATACTATAAAACAAATCGTCACTGTATTTAAAGGCAAAATATTCATGCACCGAGTAAACCCTTTGCTTGCAAGTCGCTGCTAACACCATCTATCTACGAGTATCGCCATGGATCGGAAGTACGGAACCGAACGCGAACGATGTACAAAAAATATCGGTATAAGCAGACAAAAACGCTAGTTACGTTGGCGCGGTTTATTTGTATGGGATGAGGCATCTGTATGCTAGTATTATATTATCTGTGGTCTTACTAACTAGACAGCGAACTAAATAATTATTATGAGAAAGAATCAAAACAATCCAACAACAATCCAACTAGCATAACAATTATTTGAAACACACAACATTAGGTATTATCAGTTACTAAACATCAACTAAATCAAATCGAATCGAGTATGATATTATCATCCCAGATTTTAGGTCAAGGCGAGCATTGACATGAGAGCAGTAATAAATTCTAGTTTTGTACCAAAATGGTTATATATTTTTTGTCTGCTTGTGTCAAATTGATAGAAGATAATAATAATGTGGAGTTAAATATTTTTTTAATAGATAATAGGCAGGAAGTAATAGATGAGCAGGAAGAAGAAAGTAAAAGATAGAGAGTAGTGGTGGCCCAGTGGTAATGGACCCGACTGACGTGTCGTAGGTTTGTTAGTTTGAACCCAGGCAGGCGCTTTACTTTCATTAAAATGGTGAAGGAAAACGTCATGACGAAAGTGGCATGTCCTAGAACCAAATATTCGAAGATATATATGTGACATCCACCAACCCGCACTGGGCCCGCGTGGTGGATTAAGGTCCATTACCTCTCTCACAGAGAGGATGCCTGTGTCCCAGCAGTGGGAACATTATAAGGCTGATGATGAGGAAGTAATAGTGAGATGAGAAGAAAAAGAATTATTGCACCGATTGGGAAAGCTGTTTGCCTCTGTTTGTTTTTCCGTTTAGATCTTCTAAACGAAGCAACTGAATTTGATACGGTACTCAATAAATAGAAAGAGCGATAAACGAGGAAGGAATAGAATAATATAGAACAAACATTCATAAAATATAATAATTAATTAATTGGTCAATTCATAAGGATCGAGGATTATCAAAGAAATGATGAATGGAATATGTCAAAGATGATAATTTTGTATAGAAAAGAATTGACTCAATAAATGACGCCAAAATATATGTATAAAAGAATAAAAACATGCTGATCCCAAATAAATTAAAAGAAGGGAAAGGATGGTGATTATATTAGAATTATTACTTAATATCTTATAAGCATTGATATATTAAAAACCACAAGGCACATTTCTAGAGACATGATTTAGCGCTTTGCAATCTAGAATATTATTTAGGTAACTTTTCAATGGGAAAGGTCTATGAAGAATTATGAATGGCTTGGCGCCGCGGGTACAACGTTGTATTAGTCACTTATATTTGCCAGTTATCTTTAAGAATTTTGCGTAAACAATAACAATCTAACAATAACATCATTAGGAATTCAATACAAAGGTTATCTATAAAAGGTTATCACAGTAAATAAACTATCCTTGGCCGAATATTCTTATCATTTTGCACTTAAAATTCAATTATGGGTCAGTTCAACAGAGTTCTAAAAATAAAGACATTAATAAGATACTCTGTACTTACACGTGCCGCCTCACGAGAAATGAAGATCATGCTTTTGATAAAGATTATCCAGCTAGAAGGCCTACAAAGGGTTCACCAAGCCTGACAAAGAGGTTCTATCGAAATTCTTAAAGGAACTGTTGTAATCAATTTAACCACATATAAACAAATAGGTTCAGAGTATTTTTAGATAGACCCAGGGCTACATGATCGCGAGAAAGCCGATCCCACTCGCACAAGAAGGTGTCGGGGAGGTAACCGCCCCGATGCCTAAAACGCCGATACCCCGCCTACATCATAAGCAGTTGGGACTCAGATTGGGGACTCTGGAAAGTCCACCAAGTGACTCCAGGAAAGACGGTGGCACAGTGATCACGTGTTGCCGTGCACAGCGAGGCTCAGAGGAGGCTCTTTTTCAGTCTCCCCAGGGATGTGCCCTAACAGGCGTTGCACAGAAGGGGTTCCGGGGTAGTCTGTTGAGAGGTCAAATGGTTCTGATGGTGATGACCGGGGTGGTTTTAGTGAGGTAAAAATCCCACCCTGCCTGTTCTTTTCCCCTAAAGTCTAGGCGACTTTTGAAGGTTTCCCCTCTATAACAAAAACAATAAAAAATGCCTAGCTGATGGCAAATAAAACGGAACACGTCTGGCCGACCGGGTGCACCTAAAATGATTCCTGCCGTCAAAAACCCTTGCTGTTTCCTTTGAAGGGTATGCATGCATGTGTAATTACACATTCATGAGACCGTTCAGCTTTGTCTGGTATATTAAATACTTCTGTTATTGGGGATGTCAATATGCGACTGTGACCACTCTGGTGGATCGCCTTCTTAATTGCCATTGTTGTGTCCGGACCAAGTATTTTTACAAGCATTTATTTAACTTTCAGTGTAGGTATCATGTATGTAAGTGTGTCCGGGACAAATCTTGTAACTGAATTTTAATGCCGTTATACTCCACCGATTAAGATGAAATTTTGCATATACGTTTAGTTTCGATGACAATTTATGGTTTGCTAAGTGACGTCATTCTAAATCTAATATGGCGGACGGCCCAAGATGGCGGACTTGTTATTTTTTGTGCACTGCCATGATATGGGTATCAAAACAAAGGGTTTGCTGAGAAGAATACGAAAAAAACTTTTATTCCGTCCGTCAAAGACCACGTAACAAGAAAGACAAGGAAAAGCGAGATTGTTAAAGAGTTAATTTGTTATCAAAGAAACGTCTATAATTACAATTCACCTACAGTTTATCAAAACCATAACGAAAACTACACCTGTTCACCCCTCAAAAGCTACCCTTTACAAAGGTAAACATTTATTATTTGAGCAAATCACACAGTTGACCGAGCAGGCTAATATTATGAACACCCCACGCTAATTTGTAAACTAAATTGTGTACACCCCATGCCAGGGGGTTGAAAACTAGTGATCCATGAAAATGCATCTGGTATTAAATGTTGTAATTTTCTGTATTTTATTATTTTGTGAAACGGTGTTGTCGAAAGAGACATGTATTTTATAGGTTACTAGAGGACGCCTCGCGGTTTCACCCGCGTAGTTCCCGTTCCCGTGGGAATACAGGGATAAAAAGTAGCCTATGTCACCCGGGGATAGAATAGCTTCCCAACGGTGAAAGAATTTTTGAAATCGGTCCAGTAGTTATTAAGTTTATTCGTTATAAACAAAAATACAAATCTTTCCTATTTATGATATTAGTATAGATAACTAATTCATAGAACCACATATTAATAAAAACTCTACGATTATTATTTTGCGTTCTATTGCAAGATAGTTATAACGCAATAGTTTGAGCACGTGTTGGCTCGGAGTAAACAAATTATCATAATTGATACTGCAGTGAAATTCTCAGATGATTTGATATACTATAATTTTTTTCACATACATAATATAATAATAGCTAAAAGGAGCTCGTGGCTAAATAATAACTGCCGCACGGGTGGATCTTCAAGGTTAAGCAACGCTTGAAGAGATCGGTCCGTGGATGGGTGACCATTTCAACAACAGTTTTGGAGCCTATTCTGTACAAACAAACAAACAAAAAAATCTCTCCTCTTTATAATATTGGTATAGATAAAATCCGTTTGGTTGGTGGATGTCACAGGCTTTTTAGTTCTAAAACATACATAGCAGCGCTATTTCCTCAAGATGTTTTCCTTCAGGTTCGAGAGTGCTGATAAAATAATAAATTTCCAAAAAGTGAAGTGTCTACCTGGGTTCAAAGATACTACCTACTCGTAGGCCAAAGTCTTTACCACGTGACATACATCAACCTTTCCGATCACCTCAAACATTACAAATACCAGTGAATTCGCTGTTTATCAATGAATGTTGAATTGTCCATTCAAAGAATGGTATACAAAAGGCCAATTGACCAGCCTTATAGTAGTATCAAATCGGTACTGTAATTTAAATTGTTGAATGGGTCATATTTACGACTAGCTGCGCCCGCGGCTTCGCTTCCGTCAACCTACCTATTCTACCCTACCTTACTTACCTACCTACCAATTTATTTTCTAGGGTAATTCTTCCGCGGAGAATCTTAACACCGCCATTCCAAAAATGAAGTCGGTGTCTTTGGTAGGTACCTTTTTTGCGATATGGACACAGACTTCCAAAAATAAAGTAATTTTCACTTTGTTGTTTTCTTATTTGGAAGTCGGTATTATATTTTTGTAAAAAAAGTTTTTTTTTTTTCACTTTTTGTTTGTACCTACCTAATAGTTAAGTATGGTACCTATAACGCCAGAATAGATCTGCCAAATATAATGAAACTTGGACATAACCGGTGATATGAAGTTCTGCGTATCCCTTAAGAGCATACTGGCGTGATGTTATGTTATGAAATGGTATAAGCAATAAACAGACATGTGATTGCAGCAATTCTGAGAGATTTGCCGTTATTTATTGAAGAGTTCCGTTGTATATCTTCGAAGTTCTTCATCAGATCTTCGCCAAATTAAAATGGGCCCAATTTCTAAACATACTTTTCCAAACAAAAAAATAATTTTCAAAATCGGTCCACAATTGTCGGAGATACAGGTGAGCATACACAAAAAAAAAACAAACATATGCTAGTTAATATTATCTGTGGTAATAGGTACTTCACGCACGTTACGCACAATTTATATGTATAAAAGTTCTCTACATTGGTTTCGTACATTTTACGTGTTGCGTGCACAACTAAACAGACAAACAGTCCAAAAATGCTGGAATTGGGTTATGTTGGTTATCCTTTAACACCCTGGCAATCTTTTTTGGAAATATTTTCGGATGTGCGGAGTGACAAGAATGGATAAAGTGAGAAATGAGTATATTAGAGGAAGTTCTAAAGTGGCGCCAGTGACAGAAAAGTTGAAAGGAAACCGTTTGTCCTGGTATGGTCATGTGATGAGGAGGGATGAAACGCATATTCCTGAAAGAGTTATGAATATATATGTGGAACAAACTGTAGCGTAACGTAAGCTCCGGAGAGCTAACGTTAGCCACGTTAGTAAAAAAAAGGGAATATAAATTAAAACTAAGAAAAAGGATAAAGATAATAAACACTATGGTCCGGCTTCGCACGACGTGGGGTGCTGGAGTTAGGCAGCTAACCAGGCAGCAGGACGGGCTGGAAGCCGGGGTAGCCCGAGGTAAGGGGGTGAGTGGGCACCACGACGACAAGCAGGTAATCGGGCAGGCAGGCAGTAGAGTAGGTAGTAAATCGGTTAGACAGGCAGCTGTACGGACTGGAACTCTTCAAAAGTCGTGGTAAGCTTGAGAGGGACAGGTGAGCAGACTGGAGAGGGAGAGCAAGGCCAAATAAAAGATGGATGGACTGTCTGAGGAGTGATATGAAAGAAAAGGGAGTCAGTGATAGCGTGACGGGGGACAGGACGGTATGGAAGAAGAAAACGCCTTGCGCCGACCCCAAGACACATGGGACATGGGCAGGAAGGTGATGATGGATGTAAGACTTGAGGGTATGAACAGTTTACACAAACCCATCGTTTCCACGACCTTAGGCACTCGAAACAATTCTGCAGTTCAAGTATTATCTAATGCACAGAAGATCCAGACAACTGAAATTCTATCAATGAAAGCATCGCTGATGTGATTGGTAAAATCCATACTAATATTATACATTCGAAAATAACTCTGTCTGTTACCTTTTCACGCCTAAACCACTGAACGGAATTTAATGAAATTTGGTAAGGAGATTGATGGAATCCTGGGCAAGGACATAGGCTATATTAAGAATGAAAAAGAAAATATTTTGTGTAGGGTACGGTAGGACAGAGTAGGTAGGGTAGGGTACGTAGAGTAGGTAGGGTTGGTAGCTATGTAGGGTAGGGTAGGGTAGGGTAGGTAAGTAGCAAGTTGACGGGACCGAAGCTGCGGGGGACAGCTATTGTCAAAAATATATTGGATTGCCAAGTGCTGTCGAAATGATTCGTGATCCAACCCTTACATTTTGGCATTTCAACAATCGCCATCGGTGATAGGCCAGCGATGACGCAAGGCAGGAAAAAACTCCTCGTACTTAAGAAATAAATTAAAAAAAACTTTTTGCAAAAAAATACTACCGACTTCCAAATACAAAACTACAAAGTGAAAAATAACTTAATTTTTTGAAGTCGGTGTCTTTCGTAGGTACCATTTTTTTGCGTTATGGACACCGACTTCAAAAAATTAAGTTATTTTTCACTTTGTAGTTTTGTATTTGGAAGTCGGTAGTATTTTTTTGCAAAAAGTTTTTTTATTTTTCACTTTTTAACCGACTTCCCAAAAAGGAGGAGGTTCTATGTTCGACTTCAAGTTTGTTTTTTTTTTCTTGAACTTAGCCGCTGAAATGAGAGATCTGCGTAGGTACCCCTTAAGAGCATACTGGCGTGATGTTATGTTATGAAATGGTATAAACAATAAACAGACATGCGATTGCAGCAATCCCGAGAGATTTGCCGTTATTTATTGAAGAGTTCTGTTGTATATCTCCAAAGTTCTTCATCAGATATACACCAAATTAAAATGGGACCAATTTCGGCACATACGTTTTCAAACAAAAAAAGAATTTTCAAAATCGGTCCACAATTGACGGAGTAATCGGTGAACATACAAAAAAAAAAAAAAAAAAACAAACTTGAAGTCGAACATAGAACCTCCTCCTTTTTGGGAAGTCGGTTAAAAATATATTGGATTGCCAAGTGCTATCGAAATGATTTGTGATCAAACCCTTACATTTTGGCATTTCGACAATCGCCATCGGTGATAGGCCAGCGATGACGCAAGGCAGGAAAAAACTACTCGTACTAAACAAATAAATAAAATAGCATAGACAGCAAAAAGTATGGCAGCCAAGAACCGGTGTTATGTTTACGCTTCTAAAGAACCAAGATGGTTTTCCTCAAGTATATAATACGAACGCCATTCCACACCTTTTTTTTCTAATTATAATTTATACAAAACAAT
The DNA here is from genome assembly GCA_964057195.1 of Orthosia cruda. Taxonomy (NCBI): domain Eukaryota; kingdom Metazoa; phylum Arthropoda; class Insecta; order Lepidoptera; family Noctuidae; genus Orthosia; species Orthosia cruda. The sequence goes on along the minus strand of OZ059852.1, from coordinate 8,204,408 downwards.
ACTGACGTATGCTTCTAAGTGGTTGTGAATCAAGATTTTATTTTAAATGATAATGCAGGTCATCATTATAATTAACTATGTTGCTATTCTTTCTCGAAGTGATTTCATTTGATACCCATATCATGGCAGTGCACAAAAATAACTAGTCCGCCATCTTGTGCCGTCCGCCATATTGGATTTAGAATGACGTCACTTAGCTAACCATGCATTGTCATCCAAACTAAACGTGTATGCAAAATTTCATCTTAATAGGTGGAGAATAACTGCTTTAAAATTCAGTTGCAAGATTTGACCCGAACACACTTACATACATACATTGCAAGTTAAATAAAAGCTTGTTAAAGACTGAACACATTCCGACGATTCAGCCAGCTTCTGTCTTCTCTTCGATCTATAATCCGTCAGCCTTCAAAGCAAGAGTGAAAAGGCATCTTCAAGGGTATCTTCTTCCATTATGGACTTCAATCATAGTTTTCCATCAGGCGAGATTAAGGTCAAGAGTTGCCTCTACACGAGGAACAGACGATATATACCAGTAACTGTTAAAGAGTTCGGAATCTATATTGGCTGCAGCATCAGAGATGACTCTGCCAAAGATGTTGTCATTGAAAGGGAATAAGTTCCAAACTATTCCAAGTTTCAACTTGATAGGTCTTGAGGAAGTTATCCAAGATGAGCTTGCAATATTCCTAACATACTAATAAGTGAAACTAAACATATATATATATATACAACTAGCTGACCCGGCAAACTTTGTTTTGCCATAAAAACACCAAACATTCATCTACCCTACCCTACCTATCCTACCTACCCTACCCTACCTACCCTACCCTACCTACCCTACCCTACCTACCCTACCCTACCTACCCTACCCTACCTACCCTACCCTACCTACCCTACCCTACCTACCCTACCCTACCTACCCTACCCTACCTACCCTACCCTACCCTACCTACCCTACCCTACCTACCCTACCCTACCTACCCTACCCTACCTACCCTACCCTACCAACCCTACCCTACCTACCCTACCCTACTTACCCTATAAACCTCACGGAGCCCGAGACCTTTCCAACGAATGCAAAACCGTGGAAATCGGTTCGTGCGTTCTGGAGTTATAGCGTCAGGTTATTGTGACTGTCAAATAATAACAGACAAATAATTAGCAATAAATTAAAATTGCGACTATAATTTGAGATTTAAACTATCCTATCTCTCAAGTTGGATCGAACTGCACATGGTGTGCGAATTTTATTATAATCGGTTAAGTGGTTTAGGAGTCCATTGAGGACAAACATTGTGACACGAGATTTATATATATTAAGATAATTGCTCGTTTATAGGTATTAGATAAATAAGAAGAAGACACAACCAAATAAATTGGGATAAGCAGAACAAAACAGACAAAAACAAAAATGGCTTTGCAACATGTCCAGACGTCATAGACACCAATCTGAAACTGCGAAAAAACGTACAGATAACAAAAACCAATTTAAAGCTTTATCAAAGCCAGATTGGCATATTTCTGACGTATTTTTCTAAGTATGAGTCATTGTTTATTTTGTTTTCGGTTGCGTTTTTATGACTTTATGCACGGGACCTGCGTGGTCCGATATTTAACCCTTTTAGAGACGTTTTCTGAATTCTAGCAATGGGAACATAATTTTAAATGATTATACTAGAAACGGCGATGGCAACGCGGTAGGGTCAAAAAGAGATGACGGGATGACCAGGACATTTTTTAAAAAAATTGGCCCATAATTTTATGACACCGGAAAAAGGAAGGGTTATACCCACCAGTGGGATGCCACAGGCAGGTAATAATCTATACTAATATTATACAACTGAAGAGTTTGTTTGTATGAACGCGCTAATCTCAGGAAGTAATGGTTGGAATTGAAAAATTATTTTTGTGTTGCATAGGCCATTTTTTGTGGAAGGTTATAGGCTATATAACATCACGCTACGACCAATAGGAGCGCAGCATAAATGAAAAATGTTGCAAAAACGGACAAATTTTACTTTTTGAGAGCTTCCGTTGCGTGCGCTGCGTAAACGGTTTCAGTTACGCAAATATCATGTATAATGGAATTGTTCCTCTTTAAAAGATCTAAAAAAAAGTCCGCGACAGCATATCTTTATCTTTTAAGATTGACTCACTATAACTATTTTATATGGTAATCAAATTTGTTCATTTGCGAAGGAGTTTTATCAACATCTATACTAATATTATAAAGCTGAAGAGTTTGTTTGTAGGGTTGGTAGGTAGTGGTAGGTAGACAGATAGCCAGTTGACGGAAGCGAAGCCGCGGGGGTCAGCTAGTAAGGAGATAATTATGCTGGTGAAGGGTTAAGGAAGGTAATCTTTCCGTCCAACTAGCGGGCAAGATACAAGAAGGTTATACGCGATTAAGAAGACTGTTGAAGGTTGGCACTGGCAGCATGTGCCAAACGGTCCATGCTGCAGAAGATCGAATAACTTTAAAAATAACTTGGATACGCATCGTAAGCGGTCGCAATAGGGAACTATCCGCAAAGCTGAGTTCAGATGGCGCCACAGGAATCAGAGTAAACAAACCAAACTGTTAAAGTCGAGCGACAAAATTTCGCAGAAATATAAAACAAATAGTGAAAGAAAAGTGGAGCTAACTAAGAATTGAGGGAATTAGACCATACTGCAGCTGAAAACCCGGCTTCGAGAGCGCGGTGCATCATTACAAGGAAAAGAATTACGGATTTAGTTGAAAGGTACGAATATGACAGCGAACATTGAAAGTCTAGTGTAACTTGCAGATATTATGTTAATTTACTATGTAATGAGATTTATGTGCATCCAATTAATATTCAAAACAATTTTTCCAGGTTGATTTTATATGACTCGCATAATTCGCAGTGGAACCGTCTTGCACACGGTCACATTATAATGGTGGGCAGCAGTCCAAACTGATGCACTCTTAACCAACAACTAGCAATATTATTATTTGGTTTTTGAACGCTAATTATTCTTAATAAAAAAACTTTTTGCAAAAAAATACTACCGACTTCCAAATACAAAACTACAAAGTGAAAAATAACTTTGTAATTTTGTATTTGGAAGTCGGTAGTATTTTTTTGCAAAAAGTTTTTTTATTTTTCACTTTTTAGTTGTACGTACCTAATAGGCAAGTTAGTAAGGGAACTATTTCGCCAGAATAGATTTCATGAAACTTGAACATAACCGGTGAAATGAGAGATCTGCTTACCCCTTAAGAGCGAACTGGCGTGATGTTATGTTATGAAATGTTATAAACAACAAACAGACATGCGATTGCAGCAATCCCGAGAGATTTGCCGTTATTTACGGAACATACTTTTTCAAGCAAAAAAATAATTTTCAAAATCGGTCCACAATTGACGGAGTTATCGGTGAACATACACAAAAAAAAAAAAAAAACAAACTTGAAGTCGAACATAGAACCTCCTCCTTTTTGGGAAGTCGGTTAAAAACAGTAAATAGAGTTCGGGAACCAAAAACAATAGTAGTCGCAAACTCGCAATGTTGTTATTTTTACTCCACTCCGTCAAGCGCCGTCTGGCGGGAGCAATTGGCAGCAATGTTCCCTATTCTCAGCAGTGAAGGCACGATAAAGAAGAACTAGCCATATGAGCCTAAATTTTAGTAGGGTAAGATAACCAGTTATTGGCACTTTAAGAGAGTGTCTCCCCTAGCTTCGTTATCAAATGCTCAGAAAATCATATTGAGTAGCACTGGCATACAAAAATTATAATGACATCGAAGGAAACATTCTAATCTTAATTTTAAGAGTTGTTTCATCCAATGAAATGGTAATTATATATTTATTATCATAATCATATCAGCAGAAAGACGTCCACTGCTGGACATAGGCCTTTGGGGGAGGCGCCACATTGACCGGTCCCGTGCCATCGTCGTGGTCATCGGTCCACCTAGTGGGAGGCATTCCAACACAGCGTCTTTCGGTTCGCGGTCGCCATTCCAGAACTGTTCGGTCCCATCGGCCATCAGTTCTGCGAGCAATGTGCCCTGCCCACTGCCACTTAAGTTTGGCAATTCTTCGGGCTATGTCGGTAACCCTGTTTCTCTTGCGGATTTCTACATTTCTGATGCGATCACGCAAGGAAACTCCGAGCATTACCCTCTCCATTGCCCTTTGGGTGACTGTAAGCTTTTATAAATCCTATTACTGGAATGGAAATTCCAACATTGCGTAATATATTGCTTTCATATATTAGGCTATACACTCAGAAATGTCAATAACTGGAGAGGTGCCAGCGATAGGGTGGTTTACCCTTGTAGTGTTACCATTCGGCGAGATGCCTTCAGAGAATTAGTCTAAAAATAGTTCCTACAAAAAAGCACACGCTGTCGTTAACCGCGTCATCGCTGGTAACTTCAGGTAAGATAGTGCTCAAACTAAGAAAAAAGTATGTACAAGGAAAACCAACACATTAATACATCTATTTAATAACAAAAACTCACGAATCTTCATAAAAAACGTACTCATCATAATTATAAATGCGAAAAATTGCCTGCCTTTTTGCTGTTTAGAACTTAGCACACGGGTGGATTGGATATTTAGGATACATAGGATACATCTTTATCTCGGTTTGCAAGGGAATATAAGCCAAGTCCAATATCACTTCTGTATATCCAACGGTCCCAAATATCTTTTCGGTATAGGATTTCCTTTGGACACCTGCATCATCAGACTACCTCCATAGTTTTACAACTGTACCAAGTTTTAGCTTAAGCCAGAAAGTGCTTGAAAATTGGTTTAATAATATGTAACGTCGCGCGTCGAGATACATACGAACGAAGCTAGTTAATATAAAAAAAACCCGGCCAAGTGCGAGTCGGACTCGCGCACGAAGGGTTCCGTACCATTATCGCAAAAAGCAAAAATATCATGTTTGTTGTATGGGAGCCCCACTTAAATATTTATTTTATTCTGTTTTAGTATTTGTTGTTATAGCGGCAACAGAAATACATCATCTGTGATGATTTCAACTGTCTAGCTATCACGGTTTATGAGATACAGCCTGGTGACAGACAGACAGACGGACCGCGGAGTCTTAGTAATAGGGTCTCGTTTTTATCCTTTGGGTACGGAACTCTAAAAACGGCCAAGTGCGTGTCGGACTTCGCACATTTAGGGTTCCGTACCAGACCGCAAAATTAAGTTGGTTGTAATAGAAAAAATTAGGACATTTCAAAGAAAATCTGATTGATCAATATATTGGTATTTGTTAGTAAAATATACGTAATAATAAAGATTATCACCTTATTTGAAGTACATAAGTCAAAGGCAAGTTAGAAAATTCTTCGGAACGAAATTTTGTAAAAAAAGATGTCTTTGGTGGCTTCTCATTCCTTTGATTACCAATATTTAAAAAAAAAACACCCATTATTTATCTACTCAACAAGCTCTAAGGGCCTAAACACATAACCGCGTTGCGGTTCCGCAACGCCGAAATTGGCATTGGAAATTCTGAGGTTTACTATCAATTTCTGGCCGAAACACAACGCCGATTTCGGCGTTGTGTTTCGTTCGCAACGCGGTTATGTGTTTCGGCCCTAAACAACGATACCCCACAATTTTTTTTTGCTGATCACTTTTATTGTATGGAAGCCCCAATAAAAAGATTTTACTTTTAACAATTTATTTGGTTTTGTGTCAACAAGATACTACAGTGAAAATTTTAAGGCTGTAGTTCCAACCGTTAGGCTGTAAAATGACGGACAGACGGACAGACAGTCGGACACGTTAGTGACACCAATAGTGCCCGTTTGGACCTTTCGGGTATGAAGGAAGAAATCCTAAAAAAGCTTGTAAAAACTCAACAATCACTAATCTTCATAAAAAAAAACATTTACCAACAAAATCTAAACAATAGGACAGTACATCGGCACGGCCTTATCTTCGGCCAGACAGATCGTATTACCGGCCAGCCCGTAATACTAGGAGATATCGTCAGATACTCTTCACTGGACATTGGTTATTTTGTAGGGAAAACCTTTGTGATATTCTTGCTCTTTATCCAAATTTATTTGGGGGCGGTGCAACTTGTATTATTTGCACCATATGGTGCGCACAGCTAAGGAGTGGAAATCCCTTCCGAAGTCTTTGTTCCTTGATAGCTACCTTGGGGTCTTTAAGTCAAGAGTGAATAGGTTTCTTCTAGGCAAGCGAGCTTCACCGTAGACCACATCATCGCTTAACATCAGGCGAGATAGTGGTCGCGAGCAAAACGATTATAAAAAAAAAAACTTATTACCCGACTGGAAGGAAAGGGTTATGTTTTTCGCGCGTATCTTGTATGTTTCTATGTATGTAATATTCTTTATTACCTCATATATTTCAAACCGCTAGACGGATTTATAAAATTAATACATCGCTAGATATGTCTTGACCGCCCAAGTGTTCTTAGATGGTGTTTTTTGGGCCGCCATATTGTGCGAGTCCCAAATATTTTTCTTCCAAGTTTATCTTGTGTGGTATCAAAATGAAGGGTTTTAAGAGGTGACTACAAAAATATATAACACTATATGTTTAAAGGTTATTCGAAAAAAAAAAAAGTCAAATACCCAACTGCTTAAGAAGCAAACTAAAAAGCTGTAAACAATACAAAATCATGCTGTGCAGTCGGAGCATCAGGGCGTCTTTTAGATTTTTACATTAATTCATACTTCTTTCTCTATTAGTCGTTATCTCCATAATCAGTGCCTGTCTTTTTATATTAGAATCTTTATAATTATAATTATTCTTTAGTTTTTCCTGGCAATATCTAGCCGCAAGTGCCTTAATCGGAGTTTTTGGCGGGATTTTTCCGGGTGAAGTTCAGCGGCTGTTAATATTATTAGCAGATTTATTCCTAGTGGTTATTGTGATATATAATTGGTGTAGTTTTGTGTCTCAATTGTCTACGCAAATGGACAATATGTGGAAATCATTATCAGAAGTGATCTCGGGATAGTGGAGCGGAGAATTTTATTGTAGTATTGACTACCTCCGCTTAGCTTACTGGGAAGCCTGACTCGATACAATTTGCTGACAAATACTCCATAAAACATTAGAATATGTTACATCCGCATTCTAATGCATAATAATAGTACATTGTGTATTAAGGGCGGTAAGTAAGGAATTACGATCGAGGCTCTAGTAGAAGCACGGCTTTCTGAGCCGTGTATCGTAATTCCCGTACCGCCCGAGATACATACAATGTTTTTCATCACATTTGCGAGTAATAATTATGAATTATAGCTTTAATACACAAGTCAGCACAGCTGTTATTACGAAATTCGTGTACTTTTTTTTAAGCGGTTGGCGAATTTTTGCTCACAACACAGATTATACAGTGTTTCGTTCAGAAATTTTAAGGGCAAATACTTACGTAGGTATACAGCCATGACGGAGTGTAAAAAGAAATAAATAATTTCGACGTTTTCATACTATAACTATTAAAATCGATTATTAAGAACATTAGGTGAGTATTTAAGAAACATGTAGCGCGATTGCAAAGAAATTCCTGTTTAGATAACGTTTTAAGACAATTTTTCAATTGCGTGTAAACTCCTTGCTTGAATTTGCATGACCTGTGTGCTGTGCCATAAATTAAAAAAATATTACTTATCGCCCTAGGGTTTCATGACAAAAAAGGAAGCCCGAGTGTTTTATATGGGGCATTACGGCCAAGTTAACCTGTATGTTTAGATACTTTTTACGTGCAAGTGTGATGAAAAGAACATTAAAACCCTTGTATATAAAAAAAGTGCCTAAATCAGATAAATTGTAATTTTTGTTTGATATGTAACCTCAAATATCTAAGTTTTTCAAGTGAATCCAACGTCATTTGAAAGAAAGTGGTGTAGAAAATAGGAGATAATCGGCCAAGCGAGAGTCGGATTCGCGCACGACGGTTCCGTATCATTATCGCAAAAAACGTTGTATGGGAGCCCCACTTAAATATTTATTTTATTCTGTTTTTAGTATTTGTTGTTATAGCGGCATCGGAAATACATCATCTGTGAAAATTTCAAATGTCTAGGTATCACGGTTCATGAGATACAGCCTGGTGACAGACAGACAGATGGACATACCCCTTTAAACTACTTAGATTTTCTATAGTGGCCACCTTCACCAACTTTACGTTATATAAGGCGGCACACTATACCAGGCAACCCCTTACGAGGTGTCTGGGACCATCTTCGGTAGGTCACGCCTCCAGAGTACTCGCCCCTGGTACTCAAGAGAAAATGTGAGTCGCATCGTGATTACTCACTACCATTTGTCCAGAATGGTACTGGAGCTGTAAAGCCGCTCACAACACGCACCCCAGCACTAGCGCAAGCACCGGCACCAGCGCACCTTGTTGGTGCTAGCGGAATCAATCCCCGCTAGGGACGCCAGAGAAGCTGGCTCCCATTTCTCCAGAATGGTCCCGGAGCTGTCATGCACGCTCACCTCTCAATACGAATCAACGCATCTACCCAATGCCTACAGCTGGGTTGCCGGAAAACTAATCCAACAGGTAGTCCTCTACTTTCTATCCAGGAAAGTGCCGGAGATGCAGCTCGCTCACAGGAGCTCACTTGCTTGAGGGTTACTCACAAACCCCGCGACAGACACATGGACAGTGGAGTCTTAGTAATAGGGTCCCATTTTTACCCTTTGGGTACGGAACACTAAAAAGAAGGTTGCCAGCTCTCACTTACCCACACCCTGTGGGTTGCCAGTTTACTTGCTAAACCTGGTGGTCAGATAATGTTCCATAAGATAAAATTCTATAGACAACGGCAAAAAAATAATAAAAACCTGTTTGCGGCCAGATACAGCCAGGCAACCATAAAGTAATCTATTCTACTATCAAGAAACCTGGAGATTTTTGCAGCAAGATCTCATACTATTAATTCACCGTCATTTTCCTTTCCTTATTTGAATATATTTCGACGCGACATGTGTTCTTACATATTTCTTTAGTAACTATTATTATATTATTTATAATATGTAAAAAAAAAGTATATCAAATCATCTGAGAATTTCACTGCAGTATCAATTATGATAATTTGTTTACTCCGAGCCAACACGTGCTCAAACTATTGCGTTATAACTATCTTGCAATAGAACGCAAAACAATAATCGTAGAGTTTTATTATTATGTGGTTCTATGAATTAGTAATCTATACTAATATTAAAAAGAGGAAAGATTTGTATTTTTGTATTTAACGAATAAACTTAAAAACTACTGGACCGATTTCAAAAAATCTTTCACCGTTGGGAAGCTACACTATCCCCGGATGAGATAGGCTACTTTTTATCCCTGTATTACCACGGGAACAGTAACTACGCGGGTGAAACCACGAGGCGTCCGCTAGTTGTTAATAATTAACAAGACCATCTGTTATGAAGCGGTAAAGTCGTTTAGAAATTGATCCTACAAGTGACGTTGCTTATGTTTTTGCGTCAAATAAGTTTTCACACCACCAGCATGGTAGGCCGTGCTCGCCCCTCGATAATGTCCAATCACATATCATGCAATCTCAACGTAAAGGATTATAAGGGCCTTCTACCACTTTAGTGCCGTTAAACGGATACTTTCTAAATCATACTCCGTAGTAAAAGCTAGGTTAAACGGATTGAAAAAAAAAATATTATTTATTCATATATATATAACAAATATCCTCCTACGTCTTCAAGAATAACTTGTTGTCCAATTGCCAATCCGGTTTTCGGCCTGGCCACAGCACAGCCACAGCTCTGCTTAAAGTTACTGAAGACATTAGGGACGGTTTAGAGAGTTCAAAGTTAACGGTGCTGGTTTTAATAGATTTTTCCAATGCTTTTAACACCGTTGATCACGACATTCTCCTGGCCATACTGTCTCAAATTGGGGTCTCTTCGTTGTCACGTGAGTGGTTTTCATCATATCTTCGTGGTCGCCAGCAGGCTGTGCGTGCTGATCAGGATTGCTCTGACTGGTGCGACTTGGTAACTGGTGTTCCACAAGGCGGTATACTCTCTCCTCTTTTATTCTCTTTATTTATTAACTCCATTACTGTCATCCTCAAATGTTCTTACCATCTGTACGCTGATGACTTGCAACTTTACGCTCAATCAGACATTGCCAACCTTGACAATTGCATTTCATTACTCAATGCTGATCTTCGAGCTATCAGTGAGTGGTCTGGCAAATTTGGGGTTTCTGTTAACGTCGGAAAATGTCAGGCCATACTCATTGGTAGTTCGTACTATTTGAGAAGTGTGAACACTGGCCAACTCATGCCACTGATGTACGAGAACTCCGTCATTTCTCTTTCACCTCATGTAAAAGATTTAGGTCTGTACATTGACGACAGTTTTAGTTGGAATAAGCACGTGGCTCAGGTGAGCCAGAAAGTTGCGTTCTCGCTGCGGTCTCTCTATAGATTCAAGCATTTCCTCCCATCCAGCACCAAAATCACTTTGGTCCAGTCACTTGTGCTTCCTATTATCGACTATGCTGATGTTTGTTATCCTGATCTATCCCAAGAACTTCTAAATAAATTGGATCGACTTGTCAACAATTGTATTCGCTTTGTTTTTGGCCTTCGTAAATACGATCACATTTCTTCCTACCGTTCTCAGCTTAAATGGCTGCCTATCCGCCTCAGGAGGTCCCTTAGATCTCTCTGCTTGCTCTTCACTACTATGAACGATCCATGTGCTCCCGATTATCTAAAAACTTATTTCAAAGTGTTGGGCAGTTCTCACAGTCGTAACCTTCGAGCTTTCAAAAATCTACTTCTCCAAATTCCTTCACACCGCACTGGTTTTATGTCCAATTCATTCGCTGTCTCAACAATAAAGCTCTGGAACGCGCTACCCTTTGGCATTAAAAAGGCTGAAAGCAAATCCACTTTTAAAAGAAAGGTTCGTGATTACTATTTGAATCAAACTAAATAGCTCTCATCTAGAGACATAATAATTATTAACAGGTTTCTCGTTTTTTTTATTATTGTTATTTATTAGTCTATTTTATTTGTATATGTGTATTATATTAATATATATATATGTAAGTATATACTTTTTCGTATACAAGTTGTCTTTTTTAATATTATTTTGTACCCGCTCACAACGTTGTCCTTATTAACCCAATGGTTGACTGGTAGAGAATGCCTTGTGGCATTAAGTCCGCCTATGTACCACTATTTGTACATGAAGTTTAAATAAATAAATAAATATATTTATTTTTTCTATATAAATTTTTTGTGAAACATGTTTTTTTCGTGTATAGTTTTGTTTAAAAAAAAATATTATCAACACGATATTTTTTCGCTACTTTTGGATACGCCTCCAAAACGACTTGGATGTTTAAAAATATTTTTACCTAGAAAAATTGATGGCTAGAATTTCTTCTCTGAAATAGCATATGTAAATAAAATAATATTTTGCAAACAAAACCGTCCAAAAGGAGGTTTAATATTGATATTCTGGCTCCAACTGCGTACTGCGTTAACATTGGGGATTATATACGCCTTAAGGAAGATTAAGTTGTATGAAACTCCCAAGGGAGTAAAGTAATTTGAATTTGGAACGCCAAATTCGTGTTGAAAATACTAAGTAAAAAAATGCCCACATCGCATTGCAAAGAGGTTTGTTCTTTAATAATTTAATAATAACTTACTAATTATTTTTATGTTAATTGTTTTTTTAAGTATTTTAGTTTCTGTAGTTCTTCCTTTTTCTTGTCCCTTACCACAGATATATATTTGTAAATAAATTGATTAATAATCGAAGTTTTGTGTGCTCGCTTGGCTCAGGAGTTAACACTAGAGTCCTTCGTTACCCTCCGGATTCAATATGCCTCTTAGTGCATAATCTACTATAGTACAAGGTAACGGAGATGAAAGTACATTCAGCTCCGTTACCTTCTTGATGGCTAATATACTTCCGTTAAAAATTTTATGAAAATGTTTGTGTGTCAATAAACTCAAAATTAAACTTTGCGGACCATTATTTAGCAACCTGTACAGCTTTATCTTTTGACCTCGTTTAAAGCCTGAAATACAAAGTTCGTTGAAAAAAAACGGCCAAGTGCGAGTCGGACACGCGCACCGAGGGTTCCGTACAAACCTCCGCTTAAAGGTATTATAGACCTGAGTATTTGATATGAATTTCAATTTAATACCTCTACGCATTCATGAGGAAAGGGGTAGTTCAAAATTAATATTTTTATTTTATGATGTAACTAAAAAGTTACAGTTTTCGTAATTTTTCCTTTATCTGTACTATAAGACGTTGCTTCGTACCAAATTTCAAGATTCTGAGTTCACGGGAAGTACCCTGTAGGTTTTGATTCCCTTGCGAGTGTCGAAAATTTGTGGGAATTTGCGGCATAAACGGCTGTATCTTTTGATTGCGTTGGCTTAGAAGTTTGTTTTTTTCGCAGCTTTAAGGGAGAGAAGACCTAAGTATTTTATATAAATTTCAGCTTAATAACTCCACGCGTTCCTGAGAAAAGTGTCTTCACAGACAGACATACTTGACAGACATATCAGACGGACGGACGGACGGACAATAAAGTGATCCTATAAGGGTTCCGTTTTTTCCTTTCGAGGTCCGGAACCCTAAAAATACATTGTAAATCTCGAACTCGTACTAACTTTCCCACCAACCCACCTGCTTACCCCGTTACTCCACGTTAGACGACCGGCCCAGTAACGAAGCGACTAATTATTTAATTGCCAACATGTCAAGTTCCATCAGGCAATCGAAACCGGTCACCTACTTAGTGCGGCCAATGAGTACCGGTGTGCTATGATGCGTATTTAAACGATAAATGAACAAAACTATCCGTCAAATCTTGCAACTGACTTTTAAATCAGTTATCCTCCACCGATTAATATGAAATTTTGCATACACGTTTAGTTTGGATGACAATGCATGGTAAGTTATGTGACGTCATTCTAAATCCAATATGGCGGACGGCCCAAGATGGCGGACTAGTTATTTTTTGTGCACTGCCATGATATGGGTATCAAATGAAATGGTTTGCTGCGAAGAATGAGGAAAAAGCTTGTTTTAAAAAAGGATTTGTAAGGAATAATTTATATAATTTTTCGACACCGACTTCCGAAACGAAAGTTATTTTGCACCTTTTAGTGTTTTGCATATGAATCGTTTTTGTGAATACGTTTTTATTTAAGTAATTTTTTTTAGTTTTAGTAAGCCAATACTAAATTAAAATGAGCAATTTATATAGTACGGTACCTAACGGATTGACATAATACTCATAATAACTCAATTAACACATTCGTGTTTTTTGTCGCTTAGGAGTTCGGTTGTATGCTCCATATCTTGAAAACTGCAGAACCGATTTTGATGAAACTTACACTATTCCCTAAGTTAAGATATACTCAATCCGACAAAAAAGAATAATCACGATCAGATAAGTAGTTTCGGAAAAATTCGAGGACAAACATACTTACAAGCAAACATTCAAACAAACATACGTATACTTATGAAATTTGGCACACGTGTTTACAAGCCCACATAAAATAACATATGTGAATATTGTGCAGTTCCAAAAATATTACATACATTCGTGTCGAATTGATTACCTCCTTTTTTATTAAGTCGGTAATGAACTCAAACACGCTGGTAATACTTGTAAGAATTAATTAAAAAAAGCTTTTTAAAAGCCAATTACAGATGGCGAAAATAACGTCATTTAAGTCTCATTTTGTCGTATTCTGGATCTCCAGGATCACAGGATAACCATTTTTTATGGTATATTTTTAAGATATGTTCAATCCAATTAATCCAGCTCTAATTCATTTTCATAAACAAATCAATTAATCTTATCAATATTAACAACAGCATTCAATTTTGACGTCTTTGATTACGTTACATTTACAACGCCAATTAGTTTAGTAACGTTAATTACACATAAATTAACTCTAGCACTGTTATAAGTGTAACATATATCACGGTTACCTCGATGCTAACTGAAATATATATTTCATTCCTATGGTTTCGCCCGCGTCAGTTTTGGAAACTCTGCTAAGGGAACGTGCTCCCGGGATAAAAAGTCGTATGTCCTTCTACAAGATTCAATCTATCTCTTCTATACAAATATTAATCAAAAATGTGGTTCATTATCAGCCTTATAATATTCCCACTGCTGGGACGCAGGCATCCTCTCTGTGAGAGAGGTAATGGGCCTTAATCCACCACGCAGTCCCAGTGCGGCTTTGTGTATGTCACATGTCTTCGAAGTTTTGGTTTTAGGACATGCCGGTTTCCTCACGATGTTTTCCTTCACAGTTTTAAGAGCAGTGGTGATGAAATAATTAACACAAAGTAAAGCGCCTGCCTGGGTTCGAACTCACGACCTACGACACGTAAGCCGGGGCCGTGGTCACTGGGCCACCACTGCTCTGCCACCGAATTTTGGTTAAACGTAACAAAAATACTAAAAAGACAGGCAGTCAGACAGAGTCACTTACGCAATTATAAGTTTTAGTTTAGAATTGGGCTATGCTAGGAGTCTCTCTGAGGGATCGAATCCGGAACGAGGTGATCCGGCAGAGAACCAAAGTTGTCGACATAGCTCAAGGAAGCTGAAGTGGCAATGGGCTGCCTATATCGGCGAACCGATGACCGTTGGGGTAAACGTGTTCTTGAGTGGCGAGCGCGAACTGGTAAACGTGAGGTGGAGCGACGATCTTCGCAGGGAGGCTGGTAGCAGCTAGATGAGAGTTGGCGAAGATTGAACCAAATGACGTGCGTTTAGAAGTTGGTGGTGTGACACCTTCGTGCCTTGGAAAACACGTCAAGCCGTTGATCCTGTGCCTGATCAATCCTCGGTGTCATGGGTAACTGAGAGCAAACGAACAGAGAGTGTACCTGTGTTTGCACACACACTGGTGCACTTATAATATCTCCGGCGTACTTTAGCAAATCTCCGTCAAGATAGGCAACTGTGAAAGAAATTCGGTCGGGAGGATTCCTGCCACTGTCTCACATCTGTCAAACTACAAGGTATAAGATAGAGATCTACGTCATAGGACTTGCGAAGCGACATATGGTACCGAGACGTAGTCGCTCACAATGAGCCTTATCAGAAGGCTTAAAGTCATCCAAAGAGATATGGAGAGGGCTATGCTCAGAGTTTACTTGCGTGATCGTATCATTAATGGGGATATCCACAGGAGATCCAGGGCACCGATATAGCCCGAATAATTGCCAAACTGAAGTGGAGATCGCGAACCGGAGGACCCAACGTCGGAAGGCCTCAGCGTCCTCCAGGTGGACCGACTACCTGGTTAAAAGTGCAGAAGTCCGGTGGATGTGTGATGCACAGGAACGATCAGTGAGGCCTATGTCCAGCAGTGGACGTCTGTCGGCTGAAATGAGGGCGAAGTAGCGTAGGTAAATAGCGAAGTATAAAGGTACACTTAAAGAAAATTGTGCAGACTCCATTTACACGGCACACTGGTCATATCGACCGTATTAACGAAACCGGTATGTATGTACGTACGGACGAATTAATAATTCTATTTTAAATACTCTGTACGAAAGCGGGCAACGCTCCATTAAGTAGGCTAGGTGATATTCTGAAATGTTTTGCGGCAAAAATGCGGTGCGGGCTTGTTTTTGCAGAATTAAGCTTTGACGTATGGGATGTTCGAATCGAAATTCGAAGTTTGTTTTTGATTACAGATTTTTTTAAATTGCTTAGATAATATAATTTTATTGTAATGACATTAAAAGGTTTTGCCTGCATTTCTGTGTGAAACAGCACATATTCCTGAGTTGATTTTCATACCTACTGAAAGTAACTGTCACATCCTGAAAGATTGGCTCCATTCGAAGTCAAGACATCGTAAGGAAACCGGCACTTTTCAGAGTATCCTACACCAATTTACTTTTGAAGCCATGCACGATGTATCAGCACGCGAGGATCATGTACATTGCTCTCAGTACTGAGTTCAATCATGAATTATTTTGTTTAAAAACTCAATGTCAGCGTTTCCTCGGGCTCTCGAAAAAGTTCACTTGTAGAGGGACAAGACAAAGTGACAGATTAAAAAAAAAAACAGAATGGGATTGCCATGCGCTACCAAAATGTCAGGTTGCCAGTCCCAATTTCTTTTTTAATTTGCTTGTGATCGAAGCTGATTTTTTTTTTAAATTCCTACTATTTATTTTCACATGCATTCAAACAATAATAAAAAAAAACG
This sequence comes from Orthosia cruda, assembly GCA_964057195.1. Lineage (NCBI taxonomy): Eukaryota > Metazoa > Arthropoda > Insecta > Lepidoptera > Noctuidae > Orthosia > Orthosia cruda. The sequence continues at coordinate 8,188,169 of OZ059852.1, read as the reverse complement.
CTTCGCTATCGATTCAGGTTTAAAGTTACTGGCTCATAGTTTGTATTCTAGACTTTTCAACGGTAAAGTAGATTTTCAAGATGTTTTTTATTTGTCGAGGTTTTTCGTTTTCCTTTTTGTTGGCTATTTCCTTAGGTCATTTATTCGGAATGCTTGAAAGAGCATACGTCCAGATCCTTTTACTGTATTCATTATTCAATTTCGGCAGTTTATACAGAAGAAAGTACAACAGGCTACGAACAGAATTAGGCCTACTTATTTTCTCTAACTTACTCATATTGTGTTGACAGTAATCAGAGGCAACAGCTAATTTCAGCAACAAATACAATAGCTGACCCCCGCGGCTTAGCTCCCGTCAACTGGCTATCTACCTAACACTACCTACTTAGATATTGATAAAACTCCTTCGGAAATGAACGAATTTGATTACCATAAAAATAGTTATAGTGAGTCAATCTTAAAAGATAGAGATATGCTGTCGCGGACTATATTTTAGATCTTTTAAAGAGGAATAAGTCCAACATACATGATATTTGCGTAACTTAAACCGTTTATGCAGCGCACGCAAAGGAAGCGACATTTTCAATTTATGCTCCGCTCCTTTTGGTCGTAGCGTGATGTTATATAGCCTAAAACCTTCCTCAATAAATGGACTATCCAACACAAAAATAATTTTACAATTCCAACCAGTAGTTCCCGAGATTAGCGCGTTCAAACAAACAAACTCTTCAGCTTTATAATATTAGTATAGAACTTAAATAACTTATCATAAACGGGTTTATATTTGAATTTTATTTTATATGGTAGATTGTCGTTTTGTCCAGAGTACAAGACCTGCCTCCCAGCAGTGTGAACATTATAACTGGATTAATGTATGTGACGGTATTACGCACGTAATTTCGCATTCGTAACCTTGCCCGCAATGAGACAGCTATTGGATACGTTCAAATTAACTGCACTCGTTTATGGTTACTTTTGAATGGTTTGGCCTATGGACTGTGACACTAAAATAAGTTGTAGCAAGGGCACCCAACGCGAAGAAAGAAAATTTGGTTCAAATAAATTGCACTAGATGGCGTGATAAGCTTCGATTTGTTATTGAGTTTTGTGAAATATTAAGATTTTCTAGAGACGATCATAAAAAAAAAATATTCTTGTTTAATTTATTCTGCAAGTACAAAACTAAGGATTCAAATGGCTCTAAATGATGAATCTTTGAAATGTGAATTCACATTTCAAAGATTATTTGAATGTATCATTTAAAATTGATTCCAACAGATGGCGCGGTATTAAATTACTGTGGCATCCACTCGTTTTATTTAATATTTTTTGTAACACATTTTGGTACAATGAAACTGTGAAAACGTGCAAAAATATACTAAAAAACAAATCGTCGCTATATAAAATAAATCCTTTTACTTGCAAGTCGCTGCTAACACCATCTATATCCGTGGAATGGAACCAAACGCGATTGATGTTCTTAGAAAAATACTTAAAGTATTTCTTTTTTACTAACTTTTTTCGTCTGATTAGACGTCGGCACGGTTTCTTTGGATGGGACGAGGCATCTGTATGCTAGTATTATATTATCTGTGGTCGTAGTAAACCCGTAAGAATGAATAATATGAAATCAATCTCTATCAATGTTTAAGACGAAACAGTAGTAAGTACTTAAGTATATACTAATGTTTACAATCGTTGTTGTACTCGTATTTTGTGTGTAAACTAAGGAAGAAATGGTTGCTTTAGGTTAGGCTGTTATTTTAAACAACCAATCATCATAATTATCTTCCTAATATAAAACTTTTTTTTTATCTTGATAGTTTTACGCTTGACCACTATGTCGCCTGATGGTAAGCGATGATGCGGTCGACGATGAAGCACGCTTGCCCAGAAGAAACCTATTTACTCTTGACTTCAATAATCCCAGGTTGTAGCTATCAGGGAATACAGATTCGGCATACGCATAATAAAAGTATTCCCAAAACGTTTGGTGCGTATGGGTGGGATGTCCACCTTGTACCGATGACGCATTGCCGTATGTCTTGTAGTCCGATGATGGAACGGGCTAGGAGGAATTAATTCTTGCAATTCCAACGCACACTCCCCGAAATGTAACCGATAAAAAACCGACAAGCTGGCAACTCGACGACGATGTTCAAGGTTCTGGAGCTTTGACTCGACCAGTGCCTCATTGCCGATGAACCTCTTGGAAAGTTTTTCGATCGACTCTAGTGCGTCAAGCTGGTATTTGGAGATTCGTCCCAGAGATGAGAAGAGTATTCCATGCAAGTTCGAACTTGCGCTTGATACAAGTTATTATTATAAGACTACTTTTAAAAGCTACTATAGACAATTACGTGAAAAAAAAAAGATTAGAAATTGAAATACCATATGTGAAAACAGCACTAATCATTAAAAGTATTCCACATTGGTGTTTTTATGATACACATTCCTCTTTGCCACTGTTCCAGTGAGTTAGTAATGAGCTGAGTGGGTGGAATGCCCAGCCCAGCTAATGGTCTCGTGTTGGCTCTGCTATGACCTTTGTTATTATTGAAAAACACTGACACGTATTCTAAAAAGACACCGTGTGTTAATTCAATACAATCATTTATCGTATTTCCACATTTTTTTTAACTTTGAAAACCTTCCGCCTGTACCGGCAAAAATTTACAAACGCTATGAAGTTGACAGCTAATGCATCCGTCAACGTCACTCTCAGGAGTGCCCCTGCTGGAGGGAAAGAGACAGGTATATAACCATGGACAATTTGGTAAGTTTTACCCATAGATCACCATGGCTAAAGTAGCGTCATCTTTTATGGGGTACTGTATAAAATGTTACAATAAAATACCGCCACATATTCTAGAACTGAATGAGGCGAAATTCAAAACTTGTATAAATCGCACACTATGCAGGCAGGCATTTATAGGTTGGGGGATTACATCGCTGATAAAAATGCTTGGCCCAACGCTAGTCCAGCTCCACAGCCAATAGGGCACAAAAACAAGTGATAAGCAGAAAAGTTCTGAAGTATTGTTGGACCTGCTGAAGACTGTATGAATATATTGTGTTGTATAAACTCAATTTATTTTTGTATTATATAACTGCACAGCACATATGTGACAACTATGTACCAACTGTAAATCTACCATTTACTGTACCCTATGTGTCGTTCGTTGACTTCAGTGTGCCCTAGCAGTTGAGTGTGTCATGCTCTCTCTAATGTCTCTCTGATGGTGGCACATGTGTTGTTGGATCATTCGGTTCCCTTCATGATGGTTGAGCTGAGTGGTGCCGATCCATGTGCCATGTTCGTGAACGGGCGCCATCTGTTGGGATTGGTCATATCTTAGCTGCCTCCGCCTGTTTTTAATTACCTATTTATTATATTTTTAATTGTTTTTTTACTCAAGACGCTTTTAAGAGCTTTTTTTTACATCGTTCTCACATATATGTATTTTTCAACAAGATTATTGTAACCAAATACTTGTAAAACACATTTTTTTTAAAGAGTAAGTGTGGGGTTTCTTGTCCGTTCTTCTCCATAACAAGCTACATTGCCGAATGGACGGTAGAATCAATTATTATTACATTTCATTATTTTTTTTGGCGTTCGAAAGTGCTGCTTGATGGCCTAATTGAATAAAGAAATTTTGATTGATTTTGATTTTGTAAAGGCAGAAATACAGACAGCTTACTACAAACTGAACACCTATGTTTTAGAATAGCACATAATATTCTTGTTAAGTCATCATTCACAACAAGTTCCTAGTGAATAAATGTTATTATAATATCAAGGACTACTTACAGGATAAAAATATAGATAGAGAGTAATTTATTGACATTGAATAATATGACATTAAAAATAGTGTGACAAGCAATAATAATGATTTAATTTGACAGCTCTTTTATTTATTTGATTGTTATATTTATGACGTGTAATTTATTTCATCTGTATTTTTTTTAACTTTTGACATTCGTAGTGTTCTGAATTTATTTTATTTTCGTTCGTTTTATTTTTTTTGTGTGTAATAATTTTGTAATGTTTTTTTAATAGATTATCAATAATATAAATACTTACACACATTATTAGGTAATGATACAGTGTACTTTATATATTTGTAAGATCTGTTTGAATCTGATTGATTTGATTTGCTTTATCATCTTTTGCAATCCGTCCATAGCTTCTTTGGTCTTTTGCTACTCTTTTTTATAGCCAACCACATTAATATATGGAAATGCAAGTAGATAGTATGGAAGAATAGACATGCTACTCCGACCACCAGAAATTGAAATCGGTCTAGAGTACCTGAGGGTATGATGACGATGAGTTTAACCTTTGTTTCACTGACAAAAATCCTTTCGTATCTAAATATAATCGAGAAGTAAAAAACGTTCTTGTAAATGTTACCTTGCCCTCTGCTCTGCGACCGGGTGGTCCGGGAGTTGGATTCCTGTCCGGGGTCCTCCATGTGCCAAGTATATTCCATCTTAGTTCAGTAATCACACATTTTTTATCTGTATTTTATTAATTTCACGTCGCATCGAGAACGAACCCGATATGACACATTGCGGGAAACGTCAAATTTTAAATGTGTTCTTTTTCTTTTGTTCTATTTTTAAAAGTTCTTAGTAACGGATATGGCGCGGATTTAAAACTTTTCCATAATTCTTACAACATCACGTGCGTAAATTGTTTTTTTATAGAATTCCGTTTTCACTTTTAAATCACATTTCACAATGAAATTAGTATGAGCGTCGAACCATCACGATTCAGCCAGTGTGTAGCGAATTTAAATGCCACAAAAAAAGTATTTATTCACTGTTTAACACTTGTAACACTCTTTGTTTTTTAATTTACTTTTTATTGTTCTTTATTTGCAAATATTTTGTCCGGTACGTCCGTCATTAGTTTAAACTTAGAAGGCACTGACAACAAACGTCAACACTGCGCTTCACCCCTGGTATTGGAAAGAGACGGAGAGAAAGCTGAGTGGCCGTGACGGTGAGTTAGAACAGGACAGGTATATTTGCCTTGTCACGGTTTCCGAGGAAAACATTGGTGGTTTGGGGGGCAAATGTTAACCAATCGCGTGATTTTCGTTTTACGAGTACCTATATTGGTAGGGGATGATTTTAGTAATTTGAATATTTGGGGGAGGGCGATTATTTACCTCGCGTGTGTAGTAAGTAAAATAATATTTACTTGGTTGGATATGTTTGTAGAGGTTTTCAAGTTATTTTGATATTTTCTTTGGTTAGAATACATTTTCATGAATTTCCTACTGGTAGAAGGTCGCTGTAAAATGATGATAATTAGCCTATAATGTTCCCACTGCTGGAACACAGGTCTCCTCACTGCTAGATGGAGTGGACCGTAATCCACCACGCGGTCAAAGAGCGGGTAGGTGGATTTAACTAGTCTTCGAATGCTAGGACACGCCGGTTTTTTGGGACAATCCCACCGCAATATGCCCAAACCACTGCAACTCCTGAAAGCCAGAATCAATATTGGCGACCACCAGAAAAGCGCCGAAGCAATGAAGCTCGACGAACTCCCGGCGAATGAATTTAACTGCCTTGGATCCCGCAACGAAATTAATCAGAAAAGAATAGTGGAGGAGCAAGAAAAATACAAATTGCCACTTCCCTCCATATCAAGCAGGAGACAGAACAAACAAGGCCATTAGGCACAAAGGGTCGTTTACAACTGGGATAAGCCCGGTTGCCTAGCACCACGGATAAAAATTAGCTTTAGTATTAATGGGTCCTAACATTGTGAGCTGTTATATTTGATTCCAATAATAGGTATGGCAAAAACGCTTGAACGCACGGAAATCTGTTCTAGTTTCCACAAGGTCCGTATAGTAAACAACTCCTGATGCAGCCTGTACATTATTCAACATAGTATTGCGTTCATTCTGTTCGTTTTGTTTTCCTCATTTTTTTTCTTTTACAGTTTTAAGAGAAAAGTCAGTTCAGTCTTATTTAGTAACTAGCTGAACCTCGCGGTTTCACTCGCATCTTTGATTACTACTCCGCTCCTATTAGTCATAGCGTGATGTTTTATAGCCTATAACCTTCCTCAATAATCGGGCTATCGAATAGTGAAATAATTTTTAAAATTGGACCAGTAGATCCTGAGATTAGCGCGTTCAAACAAACAAACAAACAAACAAACTCTTCAGCTTTATAATATTACTAGCTGTCCCACGCGGCTTCGCTCCCGTCAACTGGCTACCTACCAAGCTAGCCCACCTACTCTAAATACGTTGCGTCTCAAAAAGAATAAATTTTCCCCGTTTTTGGAACATTTTTCATTGATGCTCCGCTCCTATTGGTCGTAGCGTGATGTTATATAGCCTATAACCTTCCTCGATAAATGGACTACCCAACACAAAAATAATTTTTCAATTCCAACCAGTAGTTCCTGAGATTAGCGCGTTCAAACAAACAAACAAACTCTTCAGCTTTATAATATTAGTATAGATTATTAAGTATAGATTGGACAACCATCATAATTATCGTATCCCACCGCACTATTCCCAAACCACTGCAACTCCTGAAAGCCAGAATCAACAGTAGCGACCAACAGAAAAGCGCCGAGGCAATGAAGCTCGAGCATCGTATCAACCAAAATACGTACACTGCTGAATATGGCCATCTTCAAGTGTAGCCAAATCGAATCCAACATGTCGGACAACCATTGACGCCCATTAAGGTTGCCCTAGTCAGTCATACTTCCATACAAACGTAGTATGGCGACAAAATAAAAAAGATATAGGTATCAATTTGTCTCATCATTATCTAGCCCTATATGGAAACAAAAAAGTAAAAAAAAACGTGTATTTGAATGTTATGAACGTCGAAAGTTCCATATTTCAACACCAATTTCAACACATCTATTGGCGGAAATAAATACCTTAAAAAATATATTTAAAAAAATCAAAATTTAATTTAATTTTCAAGGAGTCGGGTTTTTCGATCTTTTGTTTTTTTTTTATTTACCACTTTTTAGCTAACATTTCGAATTAAGTACATTTAAACATATAAGTGTTATATATTTTTGAAATTGCCTCTTAAAACCCTTTATTTTGATACCCCACACGATGGGATTGTAAGCAAAAATAAGATTGGGCCCAAACGATATGGCGCCCAAAAGCCGCCATTTTTCTATTTTCCGATTTTAATGCAGCCAGTGATACTCGCAAGATTAAGACGAATCGATTTACGTAAGAATCATCGAAACCGGCCAACGCATTTGGTCTCCACATAGGAACAAACATACATAGACTGATAAACACATTAACCTCCTTCGGCAGTCGGGTAAAAAAAAAGGAAAATAGGAAAACAGTCACCATACAGGGATAGATTAGCAGTAAAAAAGTGCAAAGTATTTTATTTTATACAAACATATTCAGTAGTTTTTTCATGATACTCAATACTCCCAAAGGTCTCCTTATAAAATTTCGCGCGCTCCTTTTCGTTCCAAATCATCATCCATTAATTATTTTTATTCCATAGTGTGTATTCGTACGCACACTAGCTTCTTACTACTCATCACAGCGTTTATCCCTTTCGTACGTGTTGTCGGATGAGATAGCATGCATTTTAACCTCGGCCACAAAATAGTTCGTGCCGCCGACTAGGGCAACCTTAATATCATAAATAACAATAACTCATTGACTCTACCTGAGCTGAAAATTGAACCTAGGACACCAAACTATAGATTACCGTTCGTTTCTGAGGTCATACAAGTCACTGGTCATAAATAACTGTCTTAGCAATTGATTTGTAGTAGGTACTATTTAATATTCAATCCATAGTATAGATACTAACTTCTGATACTTGAATAGAATAATAAGCAGTATTGTAAGTAGGTCCAGTTTAAAATTTAAGTACTGTGATGTTTGTTTTCTTAAAATGCAGCTCACGATAGATTTAATTACGTAGAAAGAATTCGACTTGATAAAAATCTTAAGAGGAAATGCGGTCGCTCACATCCAACTGAATATCCTAAGTAAGAATTCGTAATTCAAGGTTTGACTCTCGCCTATTTTCTCCTCCAATATTGGATCAATTTAAAAGTTATTCAATTATAAAGAGAGATATATATTGTGCCCCTATGTTTTCCTTTTTTCATTTATAGTTGTCAAATTTGTACACTAGGCCTCTGTTGACAGCGCAATATTGAGCATGTTTTGAAGGTTCTAGTGCTTCTAAAGATAATGTATCATCAAAAAGTAAAACATAGGTGCATTGTTTATATCTTTCTTTTTACCCGACTGCCGAAGGAGGGTAATGTATTTATCAGTCTATGTATGTATGTTTATTCCTATCTGGCGTTCTAGAGACCAAACGCGTTGGCCGATTTAGATGATTCTTACGTCAATCGATTCGTCTTAACCCTGCGAGTGTCACTGGCTACATTAAAATTGGAAAATAGAAAAATGGCGGCTTGTGGGCGCCATATTGTGGGAGCTCAATTTTCTTTTTCCTTCCAAACCGATCGTATGAAGTAACAAAACAAGGGTTTTAAGAGGTGATTTCAAAAATATATAACACTTATATGTTTAAATATACCTAATTCGAAATATGTTAACTAAAAAGATAAAAATAAAACAAAAAGCCCGACTGCTTAAAAAGCGAACTAAAAAGACGTAAACAAGAAGAAAATCATGCTGTGCAGTCGGAGTATACATATATTCGCGAGCTGGCTGACCAAAACCAGATGTATCCTCCGACTGCACAGCATGATTTTCTTCTTGTTTACGTCTTTTTAGTTCGCTTTTTATGCAGTCGGGGTTTTTGATTTGTGTTCAAGAGTAAAAAAAAAAACATATGCCCCGGCTTTTGCTTGCACATGCCCACCATGTACCTATGATGCATTAGTGCATTGTTTTTGTCGGTGGGCAGTCCTATCAGATACACGGCTTGTCCTAACGGGCCTTCCCATCAATTGTGTTCGTAACTAATAAATAATAAACATTGGTTATAATAACTCTAGTTCGCCTGTAATGTACCTAATGTTATTATTAGTTTTGTTTTTTAACCCTCGCCGGAAAAAGAGGGGTGTTATAAGTTTGAGGTGTGTTAATGTGTATCTGTGTGTCTGTGTGTGATATCATAGCGCCTAAACGGATGAACCGATTTTGATTTAGTTTTTTTTTTGTTTGAAAGGTGATTTTGCCGAGCGTGTTCTTAGCTATGTTTGAATAAAATCGGTTCAGCCGTTCAAAAGTTTTGGTCGTTTTACTGTTTGAATCGTGGTGTTTTCGCAAGATATCGTGTCATAATTAAGTGTTCAATAGATTACCAATCGAAGTGTATCTACTATGTACTAGATAAATTATGTAGCATGAAATAATAAAAAAACTTTTTGCAAAAAAATACTACCGACTTCCAAATACAAAACTACAAAGTGAAAAATAACTTAATTTTTTGAAGTCGGTGTCTTTCGTAGGTACCATTTTTTTGCGTTATAGACACCGACTTCAAAAAATTAAGTTATTTTTCACTTTGTAGTTTTGTATTTGGAAGTCGGTAGTATTTTTTTGCAAAAAGTTTTTTTATTTTTCACTTTTTAGTTGTACGTACCTAATAGGCAAGTTAGTAAGGGAACTATTTCGCCAGAATAGATTTCATGAAACTTGAACATAACCGGTGAAATGAGAGATCTGCTTACGCCTTAAGAGCGAACTGGCGTGATGTTATGTTATGAAATGTTATAAACGACAAACAGACATGCGATTGCAGCAATCCCGAGAGAATTGCCGTTATTTATTGAAGAGTTCTGTTGTATATCTCCGAAGTTCTTCATCAGATCTTCACCAAATTAAAATGGGACCAATTTCGGAACAAACTTTTTCAAACAAAAAAAGAATTTTCAAAATCGGTCCACAATTGACGGAGATATCGGTGAACAAACACAAAAAAAAAAAAAAACAAACTTGAAGTCGAACATAGAACCTCCTCCTTTTTGGGAAGTCGGTTAAAAATAGGTCGGGGGTTTTTAAAATTTTGAATTTTTTCTTGTCTTTCGGCTGAAATGATGATGATGATGACTTGTTATCTTATCTTATCTTATGGAGGGGCCGAGAAACAACTCGGACACTTTGACCCATTGGGATCAATTGTGGTCCCCTAGATACCATACTCCTCCCCAATCTCGTTGAAAACTCTTTTCATGAATTTTACAACGAGACTGGGAGATATGAGCCTATAGTCTTCTGGTCTTGGATATCCAGCCCCTCAGAGACTCATTCGCTTACCAGCCAGTGCATCGCTTGTGCAAAGAAGGTGCTCCATGCGTTGCCATTACTTGTTATAGTTGGACATTTGAATTTTAAATTTTCTGTCATTTAAATTTTATTTTAGTTTTATGATTTTTAACCGACTTGCCAAAAAGGAGGAGGTTCTATGTTCGACTTCATGTTTTTTTTTTGTCATGTATGTTCACCGCACCGATATCTCCGTCAATTGTGATCCGGATTTTGAAAATTCTTTTTTTGTTTGGTAGAGTATGTTAGGAAAATGGTCCCATTTTAATTTCCAGGTGAAGACCTGATGAAGAACTTCGGAGATATACAACATAACTCTTCAATAAATAACGGCAAATCTCTCGAGCTTGCTGCAAACGCATGTCTGTTTATTGTTTATACCATTTCATAACATAACATCACACCCGAACGCTCTGAAGGGGCAAGCAGATGTGTACAGTTCACCTTGGTACACTCTCATTTCACCGGTTATGTTCAAGTTTCATGGTATTCGGGTAATATATTCTGACATTATAAGCAATTTGCTTAATAGGTACAACAAAAAAAATTAAAAATTAAAAAACTTTTTTACCAAAAAATATTACCGACTTCCAAATAAAAACACTACAAACTGAAAAATAACTTTCTTTTTCGTTTCCATAACGTCGTCGTGTCGGTGTCCAAAACGAAAAAAATTGGTACCTACCAAAGACACCGACTTCGAAAAAGAACGTAATTTTTCAGTTTGTAGTGTTTTTAGTTGGAAGTCGGTAGTATTTTTTTGTAAAAAAGATTTTTTTTTGTCATTTTAATTCTTTAAGATTTTTATTTTTTTTATTCAAATTTAGGTCTTTCTTATTTAATTTATACTTGGATCCCTGTAATTATTATACATTTTTTAAATTGGTTTCGTGTCATGTGAAAGATAAGATCCAAATTTGAATATGCGGTATTAATCTCAGATGTTAATGTCTTGACAGACAGACTGAAAACAAAGTGCTATAAGGCTTCTGTTTTTCCTTTTGAGGTACGGAACCCCAAAAATGTACGGTTCCTCTCAACCTCTGGGATAGGCCACAGGGGTAAAGCCACTGGAAAAAGCTGGTTATTCTTCCTTCTAACTGCCGCAACCATGCCTACTAGACCATGTCACAGGTGCTCAGTGACCAATAAGTTAGTCCACCAGTAGTTCACCGGTTCGAATCAATGGTGCGTTACACCTCCTGTGTAGGATATAAATTAGGGTACATATCAGGTGCTGATCGAATCAATGGAGAGTGACGACAGCTGTCTTTTGTTTTTTGAATTAAACTGTAAATTGAATGTAAAAAAAAAACATTTGTTGCAAGTCATGGTCCATTTTCTGTCCAATTTTAATATTAAGGCGCAGATACCCTTGAGTAGCTGATTTTTTTAAATGAGAATCACTTCTAAACGGCTAGTCGTAATTTTTTGGAAAAAATATTTGTTAAATTAGACCATTTCCTTAATAATTTGATCTAAGAAAATTTTGAGTTTTATTCGTATAACATAGTGGAAGTAATTTGTAAAGTTATGTCTAAAACGGACAAAAACACGATAATCGCACCAATACCGCTGGGCGTATTTTAATGAAATCGACACCATCTCAAAGACAATTTAATTAACTACATTTTGATCTGAGGCTTTTTTTAAGTCATAGAATAATAAAGAAAGTACAAAAAAATACAAAATTTTGGGTCGCGCGGGTTTGAAACGAGTGCGCGTTTTGCTCCCTCAAGGTTGTTGGCGTTAGTCATCGTCTTAAATGATATTCCAGTAACTGTTAAAGAGTTCATGTGTTTCCGATGCTGGCTACAGCATCAGGTCTCTAAAAAATCAATGTTTTGTCATAGGAACGGTATCAACCATATTTTAGTCTATAACCACAGATAATATAATACTAGCATATCGATGCCTTATCCCATTCAAAGAAACCGTGCCGCCATAACTAGAGTTTTTCGTCTGATTAAGCTGTTTTTTTTATTAAGAACATTGATCGCTCTTGGTTCCGTTCCACGGATATAGATGGTGTTAGCAGCGACTTGCAAGAAAAAGGGTTTACTCGGTTCGTGAATACTTTTTTAAATACAGCGATCATTTGTTTTATAGTATTTTTTTGCACGTGTTTACAGTTGCATGTTGCCAAAATGTGTACAAAACAAATTTAAAAAAATCTAGTGGATGCCTCAGAAATTTAAAACCGCTACATCTAATGGAATAAATTTTAAACGATCCATTCAAATAACCTTTGACATGTGAATTAAGACATCAATGTTCCTCAATTTTGTGCTGAGTAGAGTTATTTTTTTTTTATGATCATCTCTAGAAAATCTTAATATTTCACAAAATTCAATAACAAATCGGAAGTTTATCACGCCATCTACAGCAATTTATTTGAAACAATTTTTATTTCTTCGCGTTGGGTGCCCGTGCTATAACTATGTGTCTTTTATTTAACAAGTAAAATTTCAAAATTTAAAAAACCCCCCGACACATTTGTCTTGCGAAAACATCCCGATTCAAACAGTAAAACGCCCATAACTTTAAAACGGCTGAACCGATTTTATTCAAACATAGCTAAGAACACTCTCGACACAATCACCTTTCAAACAAAACAAACTAAATCAAAATCGGTTCATCCGTTGAGGCGCTATGATGCCACAGACAGACACACAGATACACAGCAACACACGTCAAACTTATAACACCCCGCTTTTTCCGTCGGGGGTTAAAAATGCAGCCAAAGTGTCCTCTGCACTGTCACCGATCAGGTCGTAAAAGTACCGAAGTTTTCGGCCAACAAAATTTGGAAAAAAATACAGTCGTGTCAGCGACACACGAACGAAAAACCTAATAGCGAATGCTCAAATGGAAATTTAGTTCAATTTATCACAGCTCTGTACGTTCAGATTTGTAGGTAGTCTATAATTAAAGCAGTATGTATGTTTGTTCCTATGTGGCGTTCGAGAGATTAAACACGTTGGCCGATTTTAATTATTTTTACGTCAATCGATTCGGCTTTACCTTGCGATTGTGACTGGCCACGTTAAAATGGGAAAATAGAAAAGTTGCGGCTTTCGGGCGCCATATTGTGGAAGCCCAATATTTTTTTCTCCCAAACCCGTCATAAGTATCAAAATAAACACTTATATGTTTAAATGTAACTAATAAAAACGGAGAGTTGACAGGACTGTCAACCTGTCAACATCGTTGGGAGAAAGTTTCTCTAAAAAAAAATTGTCTAACTTGCAAGAATCATTATTTGAATACATAACTACAATCTACGTTTAAAAGGGAACCAGTGAAAGTGTTATCTAAGATAAAAACTTGTTTCTCATGAAATATGACAGTCACAGTGCAAGACCTTAATTAGCAGTGAACGTGGATTAAAATCAACAGCATCACAATACCCAGGTTGGCTTTCATATATTCTATACCATATTGCTAACAAAATAACATTTCCATGGATAAAACAAACACTGGACCAAAAAAGACTAAGAAGGACAGTTGCAAATTTGAAATCAGTAAATATTCAATATAAACAAAGGACAGCTGATTCTTCACGATCCAATCACAGATCAGCACATTATTACTGATAGAATAGTATTCGTTCAGAAATTGCACTGCCAACAGCTATTTTATTTGGATACACTGATCTTTTGACATCGATCCGATTACGTTCCAATACACGAAGCATTTTTTATCTTTTATCTTGTCATTATGGATCTCGAACAGAATATCACATATCGCAGTAGCAAACCCCGACGGGCAAGCTCACTTGACAATATTTCAAGATGTGAGTCTCCTCTGTTTGATACCACCATGATAAGTCTCCCGAACACGTCATTTAACGAAAGTCAATCAGTTACTGAATTAAATGAGAAAATAATTGAGCTTACAAGCCAATTAACTAGTGCTCACCATGAAATTGAGAACCTTAATACTGAAAACTTCCGCTTAAAATCTGATCTCAACAAGACCTTGAAAGTAGTAGAAACTTACAAAAACCTTAGTCTATCGGATAACACAAATATAACACCAAGTCGTATTAGAAAGAGTAAAGCTAGGAAGTCTACCCCAAACAAAGATATAAACTGTTTGCAAAAAATAAAAAAATGTACTATCCACCAGGCAACACAAACTGATATGTCTTCTACAAGACGTGACTCTAACACATCACAACATCACGAAACATTAGGTGTGAGTTTTAAAAAAGCAGCCTTGTTGCCAGAAGCGGGATCTCTGCATTGTTTACAAAAACAAATAAAAACGCCTACCCCCGACATGCAAAATAAAACAATAACGCCTACCCTCAACAAGCGCCCTAAAACTACAATAACAAGTCCTCAACCTAAAGAACGATTACAATTAAAGACAACAGACTGTAATATCTGCATTTTGAGTACCAACAACAAAAACAAAGTTAGAAATATTGCAGGAACAACACTTCGTAAACATTCGGAAAACATATGTCATTATTTAATGCCGAACTGTAAAACCGAGCAGTTATTAAATGGCATAGAAACCAGATTAAAAGAATTTACATACAATGATTTTTGCATTATATTAATAGGGGAGGAGGACTTTAGCAGTACAAACGACTACTTCCAGCTGGTATTATGTATTCGGACGACCTTACAGAAAATAAAACACACGAATGTCATAATCTGTGCCCCGACTTATAAATACAATGACTATAAGACTATGTACAATTGGAGGGTCGAAGTTTTTAACAACCTACTTTATCTCGACACATTAACACATGAGCATGCATACTTCCTGGACTCGAATAAGAATCTATCAAGTGATTACACGATGTTTTCAAAACGCACTGGACTAATAAATAATTATGGCATGAATACAATTTTCAAAGATATTGACATCTTTATTCAAGGTCTAAAAACATATGACATATTTTATAGACAAACCAATGTAAAGGACCTGTACCAAACTAACGAATTTCCGAATAACCAGTTATTTCTATGAAAATTATTTACATATCTTACATCAAAACATAGCAGGACTTCTAAATAAATCAGATGCTCTTACTGTGTGCCTAGAAGAACTTACCACGAAGAATGTTAACATTGACGTCATCTGTATTTCTGAACACTTCATTATGTCAGGCTATGAAGATTTTCTGACTATTCCAAACTATAATCTGGCTGCGTGTTTTAGTAGAACAGAAGCAAAACGAGGTGGTACATGTATCTTGGTTCAAAAGGGACTTCAGTGGGTAGCTTTGCCTGATATAAATAAACTAGCAATGAGTTTGTCATTTGAATGTTGTGCTATTAAATTAACCCAATCAAACACCATTGTCGTCTGTATTTACAGAATCCCAAAAACTAGTAACTTGACTATATTTTTTGAACGCTTGGAAAAATTATTACTGATATTAACAAAGAAACAAAATCAACATATTGTGATATGCGGTGATTTCAATATTGACACATTAAAACGTAGCAATATATGCCTTGATCTAGAATGTCTGCTTCTTAATTTTAATTTAAAGTTAGCAATCAACCAACCTACCAGGTTAACAAGTAACACTTGTATTGACAACTTTGCTCATAATCTTGGTACTAAATGCAAAGCTGAAGTGGTTGAGTTTGCTTTGTCAGATCACACCTGTCAAATATTGAAGTGCCCTGTAGGAGGGACTTTCCATATAAATCACTGGTATGTAAAACGACGGGACTATAGTTTGGAAAATATGAAAAAATTTAGACAATGTCTACATAACAGCTCATTTTCTGATATTTATCAATGCGATGATCCGAATAAAGCTTACAGCCTATTTATGGAGACTTTTGCCATGTTCTATCGTCTGTGCTTCCCATTAAAACGAATAAAAATAAAGCTACACAAACGACCTCAATGGGTGTCGCGAGGAATTAGAGCCTGCAGTAAAAAGAAGAGGGCACTTTTGTGGAGTTACCGTCTGAACCGAAATGACGCAAATAAAATAAAACTTAATGCATATACCAATACCTACAAGCGAATAGTAAAATTAACTAAACGTGCTCAAAACACATATAAAATCAAATCGGCAGTAAACAAATCAAAAGCAACATGGGAGATCATAAACCAGTCAAAACCAAAATTGCCTAAAAACACAATTGCTAACATTAAAATGGATGATAAAAATATAACAGATCCCCGTGATATAGCTAATATTTTTAACGACTTTTTCATTGACAAAATTAAGCCTGTTTTTAATACCGGTATACAAGTCACCTCAAACATATCCAAACCAAAAAGTTCGATGTTTATGGCACCTAGCCACGAAGACGACATAAAACGGATAATCAAATCTTTAAAAAATACTAAGAGCGTAGGACATGACGGTATATCTACAGAAATAGTAAAATATGTGTCCGACATCATTAGCGGTCATTTAAGTTACATAATGAATCTATGCATAACGCGAGCTATATATCCGACCGAACTCAAGACTGCTGTAGTGAAACCACTGCACAAAAAAAACGATAAAGATAAAGCGGAATCATACAGGCCTATTGCACTTGTTCCTATATTTTCAAAGGTACTTGAAAAATACATGTATGAACAAATTTATAAATATTTAGTCAAACAAGACATCTTGACGGAAGAACAAAAAGGCTTCAGAAAAAACAAAACCATTAATATGGCCATATATGACTTCTTGAATAAAGTAATCACAAATGTTGACCAAAATATACCTGTGTGTTCCATTTACTGTGATATGACTCAAGCCTTTGACTACGTAGACCACAATATCCTGCTAAATAAATTATACGCTTACGGAATAAGAGGCAATATCCTACAGCTTATCGAGTCATATCTAAAAAATCGTATACAGTATGTGGAAATTACTCAGGTAGATCCAAAAACAAAAAACGAAATAGTATATCGGTCGCATGATAGAACAGTCACATATGGTGTGCCACAAGGGACCGTGCTTGCCCCCCCTTTATTTATACTCTATATAAATACAAATACAATACAAATACAAAATCTTTATTTCTTTAACAAGATTTTTTCTTATAATTATTAGTTGTTGGAGTCTCCTTTTAAGCATGTAAATATGCCTGTGTCAGGAGGCTCCGCTCTTCCTTAACGTATTAACAGCTTAGCAAGAGTTAATTTATGTAAACATAAGTTTTGTATTTTAATTATTTTGTGGGTAAGTATTTATTTATTAAGGCGCCCAAGGTGTGCTATAAGATTCCCCAGCTCCTAGAAGTTGGGGTCGGTTACAGCACCATTAGGTGTGTGTGTGTGTGTGTGTGTATGTGTGTGTGTGTGTGCGCGTGCGTGTGTATGTGTGTGTGTGCGTGTGTGCTTCTGTAATCAATGCAAGTTTATTCCACATATAACAATATTTTTTCTGTTTCTGCATAATTTAGGGTTTTTATCCACTTTATGAGTACTGATTTGCACTCATGAGAGGTCTTCGAAAAAATCCGTAATATTTTGTTAACTTTATTATAAAGATAAGCTGATCGCTTATTGAATTGGATACTAGCAAAAGTAGTCTTTGTTATAGGAACATTTGTGACTATGTTTTTTCTACGTTTAGTTTCTATGCGAGGATCATAGGTTAGTGTTTTATGTTTTTTTAATATGGTGTATACAATATATAATTTTCGAACTGACAGTAGGTTGGACACTTGATATAGACTCACAGTAGGGAAACGTTGCTTTTTGAAGTACATAACTTTTATAAGAGCTCTTTGAGCCCTTTCTACATCTAAAAATCGGGTTTTGAGAGCCCCTCCCCATATGGGAATACAATATAAAATTATGGATTGTACTAAAGCAATATAAATTTCATTAAGAAGGTATTTTTCGGAATTGGGGTTATTGGACGTAGTTTTTGGGACTACATGGCGCAGCGATTTAAACATCCATATAAACTTCCTTATCCTAGAAGTAATCTGCTCAACTTGTGGGTACCATGATAGTCTCTGATCTAGTATAACTCCTAGGTATTTAAAAGAAGGCACTTTTTCTATTATTGAGCAATTACATTGATTTCTTGCTGCACTATCATTTTCATTACATACATGTATTTTTAATCTGAAATCTTGACTGGGTTGTGTACGATTATTGATGGTAAAGCAAATGTAATTTGTTTTTGATGTGTTTAACGTAAGGAGGTTATACTTTAGCCATTGAGCAACCCTAGACATACCATATTCAGCGTCAGTTTTAATAGAATCCCAAGAGTACCCAGAGAAAACAATGGCAGTATCGTCTGCATATGAGAAAATTTTGGCGTTTTTGATCTTCATATTACAGAGGTCGTTAATGTAAATTAAGAAGAGAGTAGGCCCCAAGACGCTGCCTTGTGGTACACCATATGTTATGCCAATTTCATCGCTGATGTACTGTTCCAGTTTAACCTTTTGTTTTCTATCAGACAGATAGTCTTTAAATATAGAGAGCTGTGTGCCTCTGATTCCAATTTTTTCAAGTTTTTTCGCAAGGATGGGGAGAGAGACGGTGTCAAAAGCTTTTTTTAAATCTATGAAGACTGATAGACATTTCTTGCCAACATCAAGCTGTTCTACAACAAGAGTACTAAGAGATGTTACGGCATCCTCTGTTGATATACCCTGCCTAAACCCAAATTGAGATGGAGATAATATGTTGAAAGAAGTTAAGTAATTTAGTAGTCTATTATTTAGTAGTTTTTCTATGATTTTAGATATTACTGGAAGAACTGATATAGGTCTATAATTGTTAACGTCGTCTCTATCCCCCCCCTTGAAAACAGGAGTAATAATTGATTGCTTTAATAAAGAAGGGAAGGTGCCCGTTCTAAAACAAAGATTAGCTAGATAAGTAATAACTGGAGTAATTTCGTGTCTAACAAATTTAATGAACCTAGTTGAGATGTTGTCCCACCCAGGGGCGCTGTCAGATTTCAAATTTATTATAATGTTATTAACCTCATCAATGTCGGCATCGTACAGGGCAAAAGACTGTGGTTGTGTAGGAAGCTCATTAATGTAATGATTTTGATCATCCACACTCATATTCAATTGAATATCCTCAGCTAGCTCTTTACCTATATTAGCGAAGAAGTTATTTACAAAATTAGCAGACTCCACCGGAGACGGTTTTAAATAGGTCAATTCCGTGTTTAATTTCTTAGATTTAGTAGTATAAGTTATTGCTTTGATATTTTTCCATAGCAGTTTGTTATTTTTAATTGATTTAGTAAGTATTTCTCTTTCATATTTTCTTTTTATTTTTTTTATTAGATTATTACAATGATTTCTATATCGTGTGTAAGTAATTTTTTTAGTTTCGTTAAAGGGTTCATTACGAGTCTCTTTTTGTAGCATATTTCGATTTCTAATACATTTGAGAATGCCAGCGGTGATCCAGGGTTTTATTATACGTTTGTTACTTGGAATTTTTGTAGTTATAGTATTGTTTTTTATAGAATCAATTATTCTATGAGTAAGACAGTCAGTTAGTATGTTAGGGTCACTACATAAAAGTAGATCTGTTAGCTTTTTTTCTTGTAAATATATTAGAGCCTTTTCAAAATCTGTGGTAGTATTGATTTTAGGTGCATTTTGTGGAACTTTTATTTTACTTAATGAAAGAAATGTGGTGAAATGGTCAGTTATGGAAGTATGTAAAATTGCGATAAATGCTGTGGTTTTACTTCTTTTTATTTTGAGCATATAATGGTCGAGGCAGTTCTGGCCTCTGGTGGGTAATGAATGTCCAGAAAAGATGCTGTAGGCGGTGAGCATATTTAGATAATCCGCCCTATTTTTATACTCATAGGAGTTTTCTGTAGGTTTAGGTATTATATTTATATTTATGTCGCCCGTAATAATGATATTTTTATTTTGCAAATTCAGGGTGGATAAGTAAGTGTCTAGAGAATTAATGAAATTTTCTGTATTTTTAAATGATGGTGAGCGATAGATGCATATAATTATGTTATTTAACACTTCAACTTGAAGACAGGAGGCCTGAACTAGTTTTATCTCTTTGACATTCGATTTTAGGTTATTTTTTATATAAACGACCACTCCATCATTTTGGTTAAGTTGACGTTTAGTTGAAAATGAGCAATATTTATTTAGATTAGGTATAGGTTTATGGGCGCTAAGCCGACATTCAGTTAATACTATTACATCAGTTTCAAAATTAAAGCTAGTTAAGTTTACTACGAAATCATCAAAATTGTGGTATATACTTCTTATATTCTGAGCTATAACAGTAAAGTCATTTTTATTTGCCTTATAACGCTTAGTAAATTCCGTACTGTCACATGCTATTGTTTTTGCTATATTTAAGTTGTCTATTTCTTGTATATTTTGAATGAGGTCACCCATTTATCAAAATTATACGAACTAATTTTATTAAATAACGGTGCTTATTTTGTTTAGGCTGAGTAGTATTTAATTTTATTAATTTATGAATTGCTGTTAATTTTATTAATTTATGAATTGCTGTTAATTTATGAATTGCTGTTAATTTTAATTTGTTGCATATTCCAATTTTTTTTACATTAATTATAGTACTATTATGTGGATAATAATAATATATGGAATGTGAATGTTTAATTTTGTGTTGATTGGTATATTGTGTGATATAGATATGTGTGTGTATGTAGATTGTTTGAATTTTGTGTTGATTGGTATATTGTGTGATATATATATGTGTGTGTATGTAGATTGTTTGTAATTTGTGGTTGTTTTGGAACGAGTATGAGGTGTACCATGGTTTTAGTGTTATAGTTAAGTTAAGATTAATTTTACTTACCAACAAACTCAAAGAAAACATTATTATACAATAATATGGACAATTTAGTATTATAGTATAAAAAGACATTATGCAAGCTATGACTAAGGAGTTCAAAAAGTTATTATTTTGTGATATAGTTAAAGAATCATAATCAGGGTCTAGTCAATTTTCCGCCATTATTAGTTGCTGTATTTGGGCTTCATTTATGATGTTTATAATAGGCGACGTTTCAGTTTTTCGGATATATACTTTCCCGTAAGCAGTCCAGCAAAATTTATATTCTTTAGACTTTGCTAAGTCCCGAGCGAGGAAGTGGAGTCTTGCTCCCCGAAGCGTCAAGTGTTCAGACACAAATACTGGAGTGTCCCCAGAGGTTCGGAGACCGAGATGCTTCGCACATAATTTGCTCTTATGCTTGATGTTAAATTCTTTACTTAATTTTAATATTTCTGTTTTCCGCAAAGTGGAGTTGGTTTCAACAATGATGGAACTGTTGAGAGTATCCGTCTTTTTTCCTCGGATTCTGTAGATGTCCTTTATATCTGCTGCGCTCATATTACATTCCAGGGTTTTTGCAAGGCAGGTCATCATTTCCAGTAGGTTTTCTTTAGTTTCGTTTTTAATTTTAGGTACGTTTTTAATTTCAAAGTTGCTTTTCCGTTGACTTTTCTGCAGCTCCTCAATTTTATCTTCTAATAAGTTAATGCATTTTTTGTCTTCTTTAGCTTGATTTTCTAAAGTGTTAATTTTCTTCTTGAAATTTTCATTCTGTGCTGTGAGGAAAGCAACAGATTTTTCAATATTCTGATTAACTTCTCTAATTTCGCTTAGTGTAACCTTAATATCTTGGAGTTTTTCTTGGTGTTTGTCGAGAATAGTAATCATCATTTGTTTCATTTCTTCCTTGAAATTATCATAATCCGGTGTATATAAATCTGTAAGCGACCTCTTATTGCGAGCGAAAACATAGCTTGGTGGTGTTTTATTTGTATGGGTCGTGCTTAGATCGGGGTCCGACATTGAGTTGTTCATCATGATGTTAATTTACTGCAGTCGTGAAATATGCGATGTAAATAATGTTTTTAATAATGAGCGCTAGCGCACACGCAACTTTTGTAAAGCAGGGTTCGCAGTAATTATTGCTATCTCTCTCTCAAAACCCCCGAGGGGAGACACCTTATATCTGTAGGCACCAAGCGCAAGCAGGAAGGACCGATTCCACAATGGAACCAAGCGTGCGAGACACTGGCGGCGGTACAAAGTTTCATATATCGAAGGGTCTTACTCGTTGGTCGATGCAAAAGTGAAAGGCAGGCTCGATGTCCAGTCGTGCGAGACACCGACGGCTGCGCAAAGTTCCGTAAGCAAGGGGTCTTAGTTACTGGTCGTCACAGGACACCGATACAGACACGTCCGAACACAGTGGTAGTTGCCGAGGAAGAGGAATGACCTGCCAAAAGTGACAAAACATCAGATGACACTTTTTGCCGACGACAGCACCGTTACGATTGACTGTAAAGACAAACTAAATTATCATAATGACATTACTAATACTATAAATTCAATAATACAATGGCTAAATAACAATAACCTTAAGATAAATATAGACAAGACCAAATTAATGGCATTCAACCAACGCAAGAATTTGACTATGAATATACACTACGAAAACAACAAAATAAATCAAATTAACACAACCAAATTCCTTGGCTTAACCATAGACCAACGACTAGATTGGAAGGCACACACGGTAGATTTGGCGAAGAGACTTAGCAAGTCTGCTTACGCTTTATATAAACTTGCGCCAGTCATAGGAACGGACGCTATTGTTACAGCTTATCATGGCATGGCTGGTTCAATATTAAGATACGGTGTTATTTTTTGGGGCAACTCAACCAATAGGGAGCTGATATTTAAAACCCAAAAAAAGTGCATGAGGTCAATGTTCGGGTTAAAATCTACGGACACTTGCAAACCTTTTTTTGTTGAATGTAAAATACTGACATTACCGTGTATGTACATATTCGAAGTTGCAGTATTTGTGAAAACCAACCCAAATCTGTTTCCCAAGCTTTCAGATAGAAATAGCCGGAGTCGACGAAATGTCAATATGTTGTGCTCGAGACAGTCCAAAACTGCACTGATGCATAATAGTGTTTTTTGCATGGCACCTATTATTTATGATCACATACCAGAAACAATTAAAGTCTTAAACATTAATCTTTTTAAAAGCCACTTAAAGAAGTTTCTTATAAGTAAATCCTATTATAATGTTTCTGAATTTCTGAAGGAAAAAATTGTGTTTTAATCAATGTGGTAGTTCCGTTCTTATTATTACTATATTTTGTTTTTGAAATATTGACATTTCTGCGTATTATTATAATTTTTTTTTACTGTAATTTATTTTGACATCTTATATTGTAATATATATTTTTTTTTTTTTTTTGACTCCTCATTTTAGAATCTTTGACTTTTATTTTTTTTTTTATTATTGACCACTCTGTATTATTGTTTAAATTTGCGTTTTATGATGGATTGATTATTATATGACATTTAACATTTGGATACTGAACTAATTGACATGTACTGTAGAATTTACTTATTGAAATTGTGGAGATGTTTTTAATTGTTGCGTTGATTATGATGTTGATTCAGAAATGTGTATGTGTGTATTCTGGCTCTTCTATTATTAATTTATTATGTCAGTAATCAATTATACTGGATATTTAAAATCATATTTGTACGCCTCATGGCAAAACATAGAGAGTCTCTTTCATGTTGTAACATCCCACACACGGCTGTGTAACCTATGTTTTACAAATAAAGTTCTGATTCTGATTCTGATTCTGAAAAAAAAAAAATGATAACTAAAAAGTAATAAATAAAATAAAACGTAAACAAGAAGAAAATCATGCGCTGCAGTCGGAGGATACATTTGATTTTGGTCAGCCAGCTCGCGAATATGTATCATCCGACTGCACAACATGATTTTCTTCTTGTTTACGTTTTTTTTGTTCGCTTCTGTTTAATTAACTTTTTTTTCTAAAATCTTTTTCGCATTAAATTAATTAAAATTCATCTACTTAGGCGTAACAGCACATCTTTCAAAGGTCTTGTTTAGGTAAACCCAGAAGAACTAAAACAGGTATTCCCAAAACATATTCATCAGATCAACCATAAGCAGCCATCTAACTACTGTACAAGTAGCTAATTATAAAAAACAATCAGTCTCTAGTCATATTCCCACGCTAGTCAAATTAGCTACTAAACCACAGAGCACAGAGACGGTATAGCGGCCACTGCTCGAGCGAGACGGCATTGCCAAACCTTTCCATAAAAACCAAGCGTGTCAATTAGTATCACTGTCACTCATAGATATTGACGTCCCGTGGTAAATCTGACTATGGCTGTGACAACTGGTGTATTTAGTAGGTAGAGACGACCCTTTTGTGCCTCGGGAAGCATCTTAAGCCGTTGGTCCCGGCTGTCATTTGTAGATCTCACATTCATTACGAAAAGTCATAAGCCCAAAGGTCTCGCATCAAGCTTCCCAATGCTTATTGTGACATCCGAGTAGGATGTCTAGATTGTCTAGACAGGCCTGTTTATTGGCGAAACTTGTGCTCAGCGAATATTGGGCGGTCACGTATATTCTCCGGTCAAGAGTATGTTAGTAATGGCGTCTCTACCCGCTGCCAGTGCGTAGATTCCGTGCTCTATGGTCTATACAAAGGAGGGCTGGACTGCAGATGACCTTTGATATGAACAGGCGTTTAGCTTCGGTCATAATTTATGTTATTTTCGATGAGGGGTTGTGCAGTTGAGTTTACAGGTGGTCTGTTGTATTTGAAGAGTTGATGGATTTTGGTATGATTATTTTAGGAAAGTGTTGCTATTAACACAATGGGAGAGTTGGGGCTAAATAAAAACCCAATCTGGCCCAAACTCTTCAATTATGTTCCAAAATGTAATTCGATCGCCTGGGTTACTCCTCGCCCCGGCTTTGCACGGCAAAAATGTATACACACAAACCTTCCTGGTTTCTGGCTCTTTCCATAAGTGAAAAGCGTATCAAAATCCGTTGCGTGGTTAAGAAGAAATAATCGACGAAACAGACCGGCAGACAACGACTTTGTTTTATATTTTTTAGAGATAATAATTTGCGGGGCAAACCTGGCCAAAGATCGCCCAAGACAGATAGGTTTGTAAGGAATAAGGGCTTTGCCTCCAAAGGCCAAAAAGGAGTCACCTAATCTATACCAATATTACAAAGAGGAAAGATTTTTTTGTTTGTTGGTTTGTGTGTTTGTTTGTACCGAATAGGGTCCGAAACTACTACACTATCCCCGGGTGACATAGGATACTTTTTATCCCAATATTCCCACGGGAACAAGAACTACTTGGGTGAAACCGCGAGGCGTCCGCTAGTAATAATGATTATAAAAGCAGAGCAAGACCACAGAAAACTATGTATGGGTTTTGTGAAATATGATATGGCAAGAAATAATTTGTATATTGAGATGAGGATAAAGACACAATGATCAAATATGTCTAAAAGGGAGATAGGGGGAGAAGCTAGGGTATGATCTGTGTGGGAATTACCTAAAAAGTGCCCAGAAATCCTCTGCTGTACTTGTGGCGGAGTACCGGATAAAGCAGAGCCCTAGCCAGTCCGAGTCATCCACGTCCCCGTCGTTCTCCCTGGGACCTGCTGCAACCACGCCGCCGCGCGTCCTTCACCCCGAGTTGCAGCTGAGCTAACGGATGCAGGGCGAAAGGTGAATATTCTGCGCCTTAAAACGGAATCAACTCACCAAAGGCAGGGTATCTCTCTAAACCAGAACCCAAAAAGAAGGAGGATTCATCGATGGGCTAACCACTCATCATGGTAAAAAGAAAGCTGATTTGAAGAATAGAATAGAATAGAAAACATTTATTCGACATAGACACAACACGACTACAAAAATCACAAAGTAAGAGAAGAACAGTAAAAAAAAGTACAAACAAGGTTTAAGGATAATTGCGCCAGGCGTGCCCATACCGAAAGGGTTACCAACTCAGCATTTGCTGGGCGTCAGACACCAAGCGCTGATTTACAGTTGGCACCCCGCTAGTGACATACGGACGTGGGTAAATAAAATAGATACTTAATTTTAAAATTTTGAACCCTTTGAATCAATCTTATGGTACGTGCCAAAAGTCTAGGTCCCACAACGGTATCAGCGTAATTTAACTTAGAACCAGACTTTCAACTAGCTGTATACGCAGATCTTCACTTAAATACGGGCGCATCTTATATAATACTTTTAGACGGTAGAAGCTGTTTTTTACACAGTTTGCAGTATGAGCCTCAAAACTTAGTTCCTGGTCCATGATCAATCCCAGATTTCTCGCCTCATAAACACGATCAATACTTTAGCCCATTACGATCACGTTAGCAAGATCACTGTTTATAGTATTGAGTTGACACCTTACACCAAAAAGCATAAATTTAGTTTTAACCGGGTTGAGTAATAGGGAGTTTTGTTTCGACCAGACCACAATCCTGTCCAAATCATCGTTTAATAATATCTGCAATATATAAAATAAACAAAGGAGGACCCAATATAGATCCCTGTGGAACACCCTGTATCACTGGAGTCATATTAGACAGAATACAAGATCCATTGGCATCTCGAATTTCAACCAGTTTTCTACGATTACTCAAATAACCGCTGAACCATGCAACCGTAGGTGCGTCAAAACCGTAATACGTCATTTTAGAGAGCAAAAGCGACAAATTAATAGCATCAAATGCTCGGGAGAAGTCCAGTAGAACCAACAGGGTACAACATCCCTCATCTTCAGCCGCCAATATGTTGTCCGTAACATCTAACAGTGCCGTTGCTGTGCTACGGCCCCTCCTAAAACCCGATTGTGCCTCCGGTAGGATTTTATATCTCTCAAGGTATGCAGTAAGCTGGGTTATTACTACTTTTTCTAGCACCTTCGACAAGAAGGGTAGAATACTTATAGGCCTAAGGTCCTTAATAGTGCTAGGGTTCGCAACTTCAGGAATTGGACGCACAACAGCAATTTTCCACAAGTCAGGAAAGGTCGACGTAGAAATGGAATGGTTAACAATAGAAGTCAGCATATCTAATGTTTGAGGGAGAGTCAAGAGGAACATGTCGAGCGTAATGTGGCCAAAACCCTCTGCATTCGATTTAAATTTTGATAAAATTTTGATAATGTCAGATTGGTCTACAGGATCAATAGAAAAAACCCTGAAGAGGATAGGAAGGAAAACATCTTGGCGAAAGGAGGCCAGTGACAGAGCGAGATGAGAAGATCTTTGAGAAGGCCAAGAGCCACAAAGGGTTTTAGCGCCAAAGTAATGAATGACTAAAAGAGAGAATATAAAATATATTCACAGACATCCCTGATACCAACTATTAATTTCCCCGATCACCCTATCATGCAGGTATCATGCGTTAGGGGTGTCACCAATTATAAACGGATATACGCGTCAAACGGGGTCGTGCGACTGACCTGTCAGCCGTTACTACATTACAGTAATTAACTAAATTGTTTGACACCCCTGTGTTTACAAATTAATCGTGTATTGTGTGTTGGTAAAGTAGTTAAATACTTCAAAGTTCTTGTTGGTACATTTTAGCCTCATCTCGAAAGATATCTTTGATAAATCATAGAAATTGCATAAGCATAATCAGACAGTATAATTATTATATAATGTTCCCTCTGCTGGGTGACATGAGATAGCAGTTGTGTGGGACTCTAACCCACTAAAACTCCAACAGTGTCGTCCTGTGCCGCTTATATGTAAGCACTCACCGCGAACCCGCCCCGGCTGTTCGTTACCGGACTCTTCTCTGGGTAGGCTGGGTGCCAGGGGCCTTCTCTGTGTGATAGGTTGTAGATGATAATCTACCTCATGGGCTCAGTGTGGGTTGGTGTATGTCACATGGCTTCGAATTTTTGGTTCTAAGACATGCTACTTTTGCTTAAAACTAAGGTGCTTGTCTAGGTTTGAACCCACGACTTAGGAAACGGAAGTTAGGGCCGTTTCTGAAGAACATCACCAATAAGGTCTATGTATGTCTTTCGGGCGTCCCCTCCCGGCGTTTCCATTCACGTCTACCTTTCGTTAGTCGCCTTTCATTCATCCTCTCATCATGGCCAAACCATCTTAGCATATTCTTTTCAATTTTAGTCACTACATCTTCTTTTAAATGAAATGAATCAACTTAACATCACAAAAAACCTCATTGGTTATCCCAAGAAAATTAAAACAAAAAATATCAGCCATATTTTTCAGAATAATTTTATGGACATTTGCATAACTAATTTACAAATTGTCAACTATAAAAGAAGACGTATTTTGAGGTCAAAATCTCGACATGAAATTAATACACGATTATAATCAGTCATTTATGATTCGGAGGTCTACTTTTTGTCTGAATTAGTAGATAGGATTTGAATTGAATTAGTAGACAGGATTTGACTAAAAGGTGCATTGTAGTACTATTTAATTTTAACTGAATTGAAAAAAAAATTGGGAATCTCCATGGCTTTTATAATCATTAGTCTTGTAATACATACAACATCGTGAAAAAACCATGTCCAAGTACCGTAGTTTTAGTTATATTATATACATAATATGTATTATGTTTATTATACATTGTGTCTTGTAAAGAAAGAAAGGTAAAGTATTTATTTGTGACCCACACAAAAAGACTCCTCCCGAGATCTCAGCATGTGGAGCGATATCGTAAAGAAAATAACGCTGCGCTGGTATTCTTATAAGGCCGATTGTTGATGCCACGTGGACACTCACGAAAACGGAACATACAATATTTAAAAAATACATTTTAATAGAATAAAATAAATAACAATGAAATTGTATAAACACAGATGGTGAGTCAAATACCGTATTTGTTTAGTATAATTAGTAAGAATGTTTTTTATTGTGCACTTGGGCATACTTTCTTTATTTAATAAAAAAGAGGTTTCCTGTTAGAAAACCTAATTATGGGCTAAGCTCGCCTGTACATAAGCTGTCCTACTGTATTTGTTTATGTATATTTTGTGTGCAATACAGTATATGAATATGGACTACAAAATATTCAGAGACTAATTACATCCACCGATTCGCATTGGGCATGCGTGGTGGATTATGTACACTCCCTCATAAACTAAAATAGTCCAATTATTAGTCTTGAAAATTCGTCAATAATCCTTGGTTTGTATCTTATGTTACATGATCAGCTAGCAGATTTAAAATGAATTCCAAAAAGGCAATGTTTAATAATGCAGATCAAATTTTATTTCTACTTTAGCTTGCCTTATTGTTTAGGTCAAATCTTACAACTGAATTTAAAAAACTTTTTGCAAAAAAATACTACCGACTTCCAAATACAAAACTACAAAGTGAAAAATAACTAAATTTTTTGAAGTCGGTGTCTTTCGTAGGTAACATTTTTTTGCGTTATGGACACCGACTTCAAAAAATTAAGTTATTTTTCACTTTGTTGTTTTGTATTTGGAAGTCGGTAGTATTTTTTTGCAAAAAGTTTTTTTATTTTTCACTTTTTAGTTGTACGTACCTAATAGGCAAGTTAGTAAGGGAACTATTTCGCCAGAATAGATTTCATGAAACTTGAGCATAACCGTTGAAATGAGAGGTCTGCTTACCCCTTAAGAGCGAACTGGCGTGATGTTATGTTATGAAATGTTATAAACAACAAACAGACATGCGATTGCAGCAATCCCGAGAGATTTGCCGTTATTTATTGAAGAGTTCTGTTGTATATCTCCGAAGTTCTTCATCAGATCTTCATCAAATTAAAATGGGACCAATTTCGGAACATACTTTTTCAAACAAAAAAAGAATTTTCAAAATCGGTCCACAATTGACGGAGTAATCAATGAAAATACACAAAAAAAAAACAAACAAAATTGAAGTCGAACATAGAACCTCCTCCTTTTTGGGAAGTCGGTTAAAAAGCAGTTGTCACCATCCAAATTAAGCTAAAATTTTGCGTGCACGTTTGTCTTTGATGAGAATTACTTGACTTGTGTGTGCCCTGGCAGTTGAGTGTGTCATTCTCTCCCAAATGTCTCTCTGATGGTGGCATATGTGTTAGACCAATCGGTTCCCTTGATGATGGTTGAGCTAAGTGGTGCCAATCCGGGCGACATGTTCGTGAACGGGCGCCATCAGTTGGCGTTGGTCATAACTTAGCTGCCTCTGTCTGTTATTGTATTTTTTTAAATTGTTATTACTTCAGACGCTTTTACGTGCACGTCTTTTTACATCGTTCTCAAATTATGTATTTTTTTAAACAAGAATAATGTTACCAAATACTTCTAATTAAAACTGATGGAAAATAGTGTCCATGGAGTTTCTTGCAAATTCTACTTCACTGACAAGAGTCATTTTTTTTTGTTTGGCAATTCAAAAGTACCTCTAAGGTTTATTTGAAATAAACTATTTGATTTTGAAATGCACGTGAAGCTAAAAAATCTTAGAGCCTTCTCTTTCAATCATTTTCTGAACGGTAACTTGATATTCTGTAGACTGCCAACTACACAAAACCCTTAGTAGACCTCCATCCTCACAACATTACCTCTGCTTTACAACGTTTATTCCGATAGTAAGCCACGTCACCGCATCACGAACTCGTTGCCTCGCAGAAGCAAAGTTTGGTCGATATCAGCTTGAAACTGCTATCTTTTGTCCCTGACATTATACGATGTAGTAGCTAACTTTGCTGTGTTCATTGGGGTGTAACGTTATGATATTTTGATTGGTCTGGTAGTATCTATTTAACTCCTTTATTCGTAATATATTAACAAATATATACAACTGAATATTCTGAGGAAAAATACCTTTATACAAATACAAAGGGAAGGGAAAAGGGCTCATGCGTGCATCAAAAAATTCGTCCACATCGATGTCAATGGGAAAAGTGCCCAAAACGCTGGCAGCATTGCCACGTTGGATGACGAAACTGATTCTCTAGACTCTGGTCACGTGAAGAGTCGACGAGCTTTGTGCTTATTTCGAAAAACTCGATGCGCACTCGGACCCCATGGACCTAATGTTTCAACCCCAAACGGCTCAAACATATATATAACTTCCAATAAGGCTGTTATATTTGCGCTGTTTGAGGTTTTCTGCGCCGGCAGCAGTGCATCAAATAATTTCGTTCAAATCGATGTCAATGGGAAAAGTGCCCAAAACGCTGGCAGAATTGCCACGTTGGATGACAAAGCTGATTCTCTGTCCGAAGAAAAGGCCATCCCTCTGGTCACGTGAAGAGTCGACGAGCTTTATACTAATTTCTCGATGCGCACCCGGACCCCATGGCACACCCCAAACGGCTCAAACATATAACTTCCAATAAGGCTGTTATATTTGCGCCGTTTGAGGTTTTCTGCGCCGGCAGCAGCCGCCCCAGCACAGCCCACCGTGCTAAGAAGATGGGATGGCGCAAGAATGTCGACACATGTTGCATCCCACACCAAAGGTCTACCCACCTTCCAAGGCATTATGGTCATCTCGTCTGGTCTCTTCCCATCGTCGCGTGCCAAGCCTTTATTTTCTAAAGCAGCTGGCACTTGGTGACAAGAGCCCGACGTCTGGTAGTAGAAAATAGTCTTTACTAATAATGAAAGTTACAACATGGGCTCTTTTAGTTGATTGAATAGGTTAGTTCTAGGCAAGCGTGCTTCAGCGTCGACCACATCATCACTTACCATCAGGTGAGATAGTGGTCAAGCGCAAGCCTACCAATAAAAATAAAAAGCAAACTAAAAAGACGTAAACAAGAAGAAAATCATGCTGTGCAGTCGGAGGATACGTATTCGCGAGCTGGCTGACCAAAACCAGATGTATCCTCCGACTGCACAGCATGATTTTCTTCTTGTTTACGTCTTTTTAGGTCGCTTTTTAAGCAGTCGGGTTTTTTGATTTTTTGAATTAACTTTTTTTATTTATAACTTTTTAGTTAGTATTTTTTTTTAGATTTAGGTACATTTTAACATATAAGTGTTATATATTTTTGAAATCACCTCTTAAAATCCTTTATTTTGATACCCTACACGATGGGTTTGGAAGAAAAAAATGTCCCCCACAAAATGGCGCCCAAAATCCGCCATTTTTCTTTTTTTTTCAATTTTAATGTAGTCAGTGACACTCGCAGGGTTAAGATGAATCGATTGACATAAGAATCATCAAAATCGGATGAAGTAGATGACATCGAGGTCTCAGTATAAATACATGCACAGAGCGAAAGTATTGCATCGCCTTTTGGAGTCACTTTCACTGGTTTATCGAGTCTAATGCTATCTGTTAACGTGTGCTTCTCATATTAATTAGAACAATACTATCTAGCTGTAGGTTAGTGCTTGTCTTGCCACAGGGTAAAAGGATCTTATGTAATCTAGACAAAGGGCACTTAAGTATTCTGTAAAGGGTACGAGAATTGGTTATTGGCTTGTCCATGAATTTTAGCGTGATTGCCCAGAGACAAAAGTTAAAATATAAATATATATTTTAATATTAGAAATATCTTTATATGTACATAATAAAGAGGAATCATCATCATCATTTCAGCCGAAAGACGTCCACTGCTGGACTTAGGCCTCCCCCAAGCGTCGCCACATTGACCGATCCCGTGCGTCTCGCATCCAGCGCCTTCCCGCAACCTTAATCAGTTCATCAGTCCACCTAGTCGGAGGCTTTCCAAATTATCGTCTTCCGGTTCGCGGTCGCCATTCCAGAACTTTTCAGCCCCATCGGCCATCCGTTCTGCGAGCAATGTGCCCTGCCCACTGCCACTTAAGTTTGGCAATTCTTCGGGCTATGTCGGTAACTTTGGTTCTCCTGCGGATATCGTCATTTAATTCCGAGCATAGCCCTCTCCATTGCCCTTTGGGTGACTTTGAGCTTTCTGCTAAGGCCCATTGTGAGCGACCACGTCTCGGTCTCATAGGTGATCACATCGGGTGATCACGATGATAAAGAGTATTCTATTCTATTCTAACCTCGTTTCTAACGTTGTTATCAAGGCTAATATTTCCAAAATGACTTTTTAATGGAGACTCTACATTAAGAGATTTTCAACTCAATTAATTTTAACCTTTTTTTTTGTGATAGGTAGTTTCGCTTTTGACCACTATCTCGCCTGATGTTAAGTGATGATGTGGTCGACGGTGAAGCACGCTTACCTAGAACCTATTCACTCTTGACTTAAAGACCCCTAGGTTGTAGCTATCAGGAAACAAAGACTGTAGCAGGGAATTCCACTCCTTCGCTGTACGCAACATGAAAGTAGATATTTGCAAAACGCTTCGTGCGTATGGGTGGGATATCCACCATGTACCGATGGCGCATTCCAGTACGGCTTGTGGTACAATGATGGAAAGGGTTAGGAGAAATCAAATCTAGGTTATAAAAAAACTAGTTCGTTGACAACCAAACTAAGTTTCTCCAGGTCTTCACCCTAAAAATGGCCAACACTAAAACAGAGTTCGTCAAACGTATTTTTACCTTTGTACTTGATCTTTTGATCGGGTCACTTCGTATAGCTTCGGCTAAAATCGTTAAAATTCAAGGTATTTGACTACCATACCAGCATCGACCAAATAATGGTAGGTGAAGGTGGGCGGGGCCTATCCCTTCCCTTTTGTGTGATTCCACCAATGGGGTGTGAGGATTTTAAATTGGTAGCGCGTGCCGATGCGTTGCTACTTTATAACGTCAAAAATTGACGTATAGTGAAAACCAAAACAGATGTATACAGGATGATGCTTGAACTAAGTTTTTGCTTGTAGATTTTACTATTTTGTGTATTTTTTTAACAACTTCCCAAAAAGGAAAAGGTTTCTCAATTCGACCGTAAATATAGCTATATATTTTTATGTGTTTTCGCGGATAACTTCGTCATTTACGAACCGCTTTTGATGATTATTTTTTGTTGGAAAGGAGATATCCCAAGGGTGGTACCATGATAAGGAAACCAGGATCTGATGATGGGATCCTAGAGAAATCGAGGGAATTCCTCAAATATTATAGGCATATTAGAAAATATCATTTGATGAAGTGGAACTGATGAAAAAGACTAGAGATGACCACTGGAATTCCGAAATAAAACAATGTATCCTATTCGTGTTTGGGCTTATTGGAATCGTCATGAAATGTACTTTGGCTATAAATGATTTTCATGTTAATTGGAGGCACCTACTAAAACTAAAAAGAGAAAATAAAAACGTTTTTAACAAAAAATCAAACCGACTTCCATAACAAAACACTACAAAGCGAAAAATTTGTTTCTTTTCCGAAGTCGGTATCGAATAACGGAAAAAAAAATTGTACAAAAGACACCGACTCCGGAAAAGAAAGTTATTTTTCGCATTGTACCTAGTGTTTTGTTTTAGAAGTCGGTTTGATTTTTTGTTAAAAAAGTTGTTTTTAATGACTTAGGTCAAGTGACTGCCTCATTGACAGGTCGCAAGCAATATTACTGTTAAGCGTTATTGTGTGTACCATCTAGAATTTCTCAATCTGTTTTAGTACTTAGATACGGTGTCTGAATATGTACCTGGTTGATGGCAATTAGCGTGCCTCCTAATTACATAAGATTTAAATATAACCTAGCAAAATGTTTAGTATTTCCCAGTATATATTGGTCTAGACTCTAGGTCAGGGGTCGCCAATAACTTTCATTTGGGGTCCGTTTCTTAAAAATAATATGCCCGTCGCGGTCCGTAAGGCCAACTACCCCCTCTACTTCTCCCGGCTGTATCCTATGACGCGTGATTTGCACACCATTGGTACATAAGCTATTGTTTTTCTATTGTCTCTCTCTCTATTCTATTATACGCGCAATGGGAAAATGTAAGTACCAAGCTTTTTTTCAACTATTAACGTCTTGTTTTTGTCTTGATCTATCCGTCCGAATTTTAGACTAAAGTTGATGCCGGCTATAGTCATTAAATTTTGGAGATGGTCGTCGGAAAGTCCATTTTGGAAACAGACGCACGGGACCAGGCAATGTCTGCACACTTGGGGGAGGCCTACAACGCCCTCTTCCAGTCCCCCTAAATGGGTCCAGGGGCGACAAACTCGGGGACGTCCGTGGCCCCCCACACGACCCGAGGTGGCGGCACGTAGTGTTCCACGCGCGGGGGGAACACCTCTCCCCCCCCTCCCTCAACCCAAGATCGAGGCCCGCAGAGGCGGGACGGCACTAGCCGGGGGTTGCGGAAGTATCGTTGTTCCCGCGACCCCCCGCGTTGGTATGAGATGGAACACCGGGGTGGTTTTTAGTCAGTAGGAGTCTGACAGACCAGACAGGTTCTTCGACGCCGGAAATTAAAAAAAAAAAATGGCATATGTTCAGCAGTCCATGTCTTTGGCTGAAATGATGATGATCATGGAATCTAGCTTGGATAGCTCCACACAAAATAGGTCGGCAGTCCGGATCCGGACCGCGGTCCGCCATTTAGTGACCCCTGCTCTAGGTAATATACTATTTTACCTTAGCTTATATTTCAGATTTTGCTACACCAATAAGCACTAATGCAGGTTCCATATCTAACTCACTCAAAACTATTCCTTCACGTAAAGCTTTTAAGTTCTAAAATTGCGTAAACTCTACTTAAACTGTACGTTTTGGCCTCTATAAGCAAAGCTAATACAAACAGGTACTTTCAGATGATTGTCGCTAAATGTCAAGGAAAACGACTGTCTTTGTATATAAATGTACATTTATATGATCATACACAGTTTAGTTAGTAAATGCTTTGAAAGTTCTTATTTGAGATTATACTTTTTAACCGACTTTCCAAAAAAGGAGGAGGTTCTATGTTCGACTTTATGATTTTTTTGTTCACCCAATTCGCCGTCAATTGTGGACGGATTTCGAAAATTCTTTTGTTTGAAAGAGTATGTACCGAAATTGGTCCCATTTAAATTTGGTGAAGACCTGATGGAGAACTTCGGGGATATACAACAAAACTCTTTAATAAATAACGGCAAATCTCTCTGGATTGTTGCAATCGCATGTATTTTTATTGTTTATACCATTTCATAATATAACATCACGCCAGTACGCTCTAAACGGGTACGCAGATGTGTATAGTTCACCTTGGTACAATCTTATTTCACCGGTTATGTCCAAGTTTCATGGTATTCGGGTAATCTATTCCGGCATATAGGTGCCTTACTAAACAACTTGCCTATTAAGTAGTTACAACTAAAACGTGAAAAATAAAAGGTTTTTTACAAAAAAATACCTACGACTTCCAAATAAAAAATAAATTTATTTTTGGAAGTCGGTGTCTTTATCGCAAAAAATTTACACCTACCAAATACACCAATTTCCTCCGAACCTATGGCGTAAAATACTTTCTAAATATAATACAAAAAACACTCACAAAAAGGACTAGGTGCATCGTTGTCCGCAATTTTAAATAAATTATGAATTTTTTATCACAATCCTAATTCCGATTTGATAAGAGCTTATAATCCTTTTGACTTTCATGAAATTCACTTCATTCATTCATTCTATTTAGAACTAGCTGTCCCACGCGGCTTCGCTCCCGTCAACTGGCTACCTACCTACCCCCCTACCCTACCTACCCTACATACATGATTGTTGCGTAACTTAAACCTTTTACGCAGCGCACGCAACAGAAGCTCGCAAAAAGCAAAAATTTTGGCATTTATGCTCCGCTCTTATTGGCCGTAGCGTGCTCGATAAATGGACTATCCAACACAAAAGGATTTTTTCAATGTCAACCAGTAGTTCCTGAGTTTAGCGCGTTCAAACAAACAAACAGCAAAAAATATGTTAGCAACACCCTGTATCATAAGCTAATGACACCACAACATGATAAATTTTCACTGCCATGTCTTAAACGACGATAGTACACACGAAACGACATAAATTACTTATTAATATATCCCATAGTTATTCACAAACAGACTAATTGTAAGTTTTTTAAGATATGAAGGACATATTTGTTTACTCGTTACGGCTGTAGCCTTATGAGGTTGGTATACAAGGGTTTTTTTTTGATGCGAATGACAAGGTTTTTTTGTTTCTTTTCTGATACGAGTATTTTTTCTAATTTGCTGTCGGTCCACCTGATTAAATGTGATTATTTACCGCCAACAAAGGTTTTGTCAGTGCATTAAAAAAAAAAAATCTGTAAGTTTAGCTTTGAGTAGATATCTATACTTCTTACTAATATTATAAAGAGGAAAGATATGTATTTTTATATTTTTGTATGTAACGAATAAACTTAAAAACTACTGGACCAATTTCAAAAATTCTTTCACCGTTGGGAAGCTACACTATCCCCGGGTGACATAGGCTACTTTTTATCCCTGTATTCCCACGGGAACTACGCGAGTGAAACCGTGAGGCGTCCGCTAGTCAATACATATAATAATTATGTAGAAAAGTCGTTTTTGTACTTCGAAATAATATAAAAAAAAATAGCCAGGGAAAGGATAACCAACAGAACCCATTTCCAATAAAATATTTTTTGTCTGTTTAGTTGTGCACGCATCACGTAAAATGTACGTAACCAATGTAGATAACTTTTATACATAAAAATTGTGCATAACTTGAAGTATTACTTAGTTTTTGTTTCATCTTAATCGGTTCACTCTATCAAAAGTTAGATGAATTTAAAGTGTTGAAGAAGTAAAATATCACAACACACGCAGTTCACACACCGGGACATTTATACCATATTCGATAGATGGCGTTGTGGATTTGACGTCATTTTCTGAATGGCGGTGTTAAGATTCTCCGCGGCAGAATGACTGTAGAAAAAGATGATAGGTAGGTAGGGTACCCCACAGGACCCTTTTTAGGTAAAAAAATAGCCTATGTTACTCAGGCGTAATGTAGCTTTAATTGATGAAAGAATTTTCAAAATCGGCTCAGTATTTTTTGAGTTTGTCCATTAAAAACAAACTTACAAGCAACCAAATCTGTCCTCTTTATAATATTAGTGTAGATAGCTATTTTTACTTACAACCAATGTA
Organism: Orthosia cruda; assembly: GCA_964057195.1. Lineage (NCBI taxonomy): Eukaryota > Metazoa > Arthropoda > Insecta > Lepidoptera > Noctuidae > Orthosia > Orthosia cruda. The sequence goes on along the minus strand of OZ059852.1, from coordinate 8,150,054 downwards.
AATGTATGCAGCTTCATACCAGTCTATTATATGAAATGTCTACCTGTATGTCATCCAAAACACAGTTACTACCGAATAAACTAACCAGAACAGATTCACTTGAATAGCTTTATCTGTAGGAGTATTTGTCTTCTACAAAAAAAAACTTTTAACAAAATATACAACCGACTTCCAAATAAAAACACTACAAAGTGAAAAATAACTTCAATTTCGGAAGTCGGTGTTCCTGTTTTGGTGTGTTCGTTTTTTGACACCTTTAGTTGTGGGTACATAATGGACCAATTCTCCAAAGTGAAGCCAGAATAGATTAACTCAGAAACATGAAACTTAAACAAAAACGGCGGAATTAGAGTATACCAGGGTGAACTGTTCACACCTGCGTACCTCTTAAGAGCGTGCTAGTGTGATGTTATGTTATGGAATGATGTAAACAATAAACAGACATCCGATTGCAGCTATCCCGAGTGATTTGCTGTCATTTATTGAAGAGTTCTTATGTATATCTCCGAAGTTCTTCATCAGATCTTGATGAAATTCAGAATTTAAATAAAAAAAGAATCATCAAAATCGGTTCACCCAGTAACAAGTTCTGAGGTAACAAAAAATAAAAAATACAGTCGAATTGATAACCTCCTCCTTTTAGCGAAGTCGGTTAAAAATACGTAATTCTCCATAAATCCGGTACAAAGCTTTCGATACAAAAAATAGGTTCCCATTACATTTAATGGTTTACCAGTGCCATAGTAACCCCCTCTATTGATATGTGTTGAAAAGAAATCAACCTAATATTGTAATCAAATTATTCTGAATGAATCACTAAAGGCACAGATAATATAATACTAGCATACAGATACCTCATCCCATGCAAAGAAACCGTGCCGACGTAACTAGCGTTTTGATGATTATTTTTATAAGTGCTTCGATGGCGTTCGGTACCGTTCCACGTCTCTAGATGGTGTTAGCAGCGATTTGCAAGTAAAAGGATTTTCTCGGATCGCGAGTTTTTTTTTGTTTAAATACAGTGGCGATTTTTGTTTAGTATTTTTTGCACGTTTTTACAGTTTCGTTGTACCAAAATGTGTTACAATACAAATTTAATAAATCGAGTGGCATGCCTCAGCAATTTAAAAGCGTGCCATCTATTGGAATCAATTTGAAATGATCCGTTGAAATAATCTTTGAAATAAGAATCCAATATTAAATAATTGTGTGCTTATATGAGTTATTTAATAAGAAGGTACAATTTTTAAGATCAATTCTAGAAAATGTTAATTTTACACACAAATCAATGCATATCGCGCCATCTAGTGATATTTATTTGAACCATTTTATTTTTGTTAGCGCTGGGACCCCGTACTAAAGGTACTGTAGTATTTGGTATATTCTCTGTGCTAAAAGTAAAGTTTTTTTCTGTAAAGTACACAGCGCACCTCACTCAAGTGAGCGCACACAATTCGAAAGCGAACTCATTTGTTTTTAAAGTTTGTTTGTTTTGTTCATCGCGGATTCAAAATAAGACTCCGTTCGAATTTCGAACGTGAAGTTTTTAGAGTAACAACACTATGCACGCATAGTTGATTCCTGCCCACTTCCTCTCACATAGAGGCTACCTGAGCCTCTAGACCAGGGGCTTATTTAATTTGTCGCGGAATAAAATAAACCAGAAACACCGACTTTCGAAATTTCATTATTAAGTTTTTATTTTAAAGTCGGTTGTATTTCTTTTTGTAAAAACGTTTTAGTAAGAACAGTTAGAATCAAGCTGATTGATTTAAATAAAAATAATAATCTTTCGAATCAAAGACTATGATTTTTTCATAAATATTTTTTTCAAACAGATTTTATTACATTGAGATACACAAACATAGCGGCAAACCATTTTTTCAACAATAAAAAACCTTGGCATTGGTCAACCTTCAATTACATATCCGACCACAACGACTGCAGACTTGGCACATTTTATCAAGTCTCTAATATTGCAACTTAAAATCCATTGTTGCTTGACCGTTAATTTGTTTTTTTAACGTTTTTTTTGCCCCAAAACAATAGAATAGTTGTTAACGAAGGCTATTGTAAGTTTTTGTGCAATCTGTTTGTGCGTCTGTACCCTTGTATCTCTAAAACGGCTGAACAGATAGGTACTGATAAAGTGTGAAATCTTTTAAATTTAGAGCGGTGTTTTTTATAAACTTGACACTGATTTTTTTATTGACCTAAACTTGAATTCTAGATTTAATTGAGTAATTAGGAGCAAGCTCTGGTTTTTCCCTAACGAATGAAAATGAGATTGAAGTTTATTTTTTAAATTATTTATGTAGAATTTTTAGTGTTATACTAAAGACGCCATCTTAATGCACCATAATGCTTCCATTGCCCTGATAATATTATTACATATAAAACGACTGTTCTGAAGTAAAGCCAAAAATATTACGCACCTTTGGGCTTTGTGGCAATTCTTTTTATTTGTCCTTTTTATCTGACTTCCCAAAAAGAAGGAGGTTCTATGTTCGACTGCTATGTTTGTTTTTTTTGTGTATCTTCACCGATTTCTCAGTAAATTGTTGTTTTTTTTAATGCGCAATAAATTCTTTCTCTTATCCCCAGACTGCTAATAAGCAGACACAATAAAAAAACAATTGTCCACTAAATTAATTATTGTTAACTTGCGACTTAAAATGCCAATGCATTCCACTGCTTTCTTGGATAAATCTTTTACCGTCCAAGCTGCTCGTCTGTGGAATGCATTGCCCGACCCAATAAAACGCGCCCAGTCGTTGCCTGTATTTAAAAGACTCGTAAAAGAACATTACCTTTCATTGTGATTGTCGTTAGTCAACATTTACTTTCATTGCCTATACATATTGGAGTATGTATGTATTTATGTATCTATTATATAACATATGTATGTATTTGTGTATCTATGATGATCTGATTGTTAATTTAAAGTAAATATTCGTAATGTTATATGTTACACCAATGTCAACCCCATTTCATGTCCAGGCTATCACTGTCCATTCCAGGTTGCCTGGAAGAGATCGCGGTATGCGATAAGGCCGCCCTTTGTTTGTATTTTAGTTTTAAGTTTCCTTTTCTTTGATTTAATTTGGTGTACATACAATAAAGCATATATAAATAAATAAATTGTCTTGGGCACCATTGTTTCCAAAAGGCACTCAAGGCGATAACTCGTAGTTACTTTCTTTGTTGACCTTGAAGTCAATAATCACAGCGATATTGGATTAATGTCATCAACCCCGAAGGTCAAAACCAAGTCTATAGTTTTAGTAGTGTAACCCTACGTACAGTTATCGCAATGCCGTGAATCTGTGACATTTAAAGGTAGGGCAGGTATTGTGGTGTTGCATAAATTGCAGTACAATATGGTTGTTTGAAACTTGTATTGAAATCGAAAGTATTTATTATGTCTATGCATTTTGTGAATTAGTTTTTTATGCTGTTAATACAGGGTGGGCAAAAATCATGGATCAAGCAAAACAGGGGTATAGTTATAGTTGGGCTGACAAGGTAAAAGAAAAAAAAAATTTTTTTAGCACTTTATGGCAATTAGCCCAAATTATCACCCTGTTTCGTTTGATTCACGATTTTTAGCTTATCCTGTATACTTTTATGACGCATTTGTAGAGCCTATACATATATGTACGACACTCGCTATGTATGAAAGGTGTTCAAAAGATATGTCATATCTTTTGAACAAACAAGACGCTTCCAACGACACCTCATTTGTCAAATTATAATAAGTAGTTTAGAAGTTATGAGGGAACAGATGAACATACATATATACACACATACCAGACAAAAAACATAACCCTCGCTTTTGCTTCGCCGAAGTCAGGTAACAAACATGACACTTTTTAAAACAAGCAAAAAGTTTAATTAAAACTGTAACAACTACGGCTTTTTTTTAGCCTTTGTTACTCGGGCCATAATAACGAATCGAATGACATCTTATTCATCAAAATCGGATGAATAGTTTAGGCGCTACGTAGGAATATACGTAAACATAAATACATACAATATAGACTGCTAAAATAATATCATTAAGTTTTCATCATCGTATTTAATCAGGTGCTTGTTATTAGTGGGTAAGAGATAGTAATATTCTTCTCAGCATCTTACTTAATAATTCACAAACGATTAAAAGACTACTTATTTTTAGCCACAATAAATAAAATGGCAGAAGGCTTGCCATTCGTAGATAATAATTTATACCACAAAAGTACTGATTATTATAGATATTTATGTAGGGGCACGGGCACCTAGCGCTATAATAGTACATTATGGTACAAGTGTGTAATGTTGGTGATTACCGCTGAGGCGCCATTAAGACCCGAGCCGGTAGGCGAGGGTCTTAAGAGAGCCGAGGACGGTAGTCATCAATACACACGTGTACCATACGACGTTTTTCAACACACTTGTGAAGAAAATAATACAAAAAAATCATTTCCAACAGTGAAAACGAGCTGTGAAAAATTTTTCGCAATGGCGGGCAAAATTAATCAGTTTTCCTATGCGCGCGCATCTAACAATGGCGATCGGCCCAGACTAAAAAGAATGATGTTTCTTTTTTTTTGGCTTTTCGCGGATAGCGTTTTAGCCACGTACAAAATGGGGAATTTCAAGTTTTCTTTATTACAGACAAAAACAAAAGTTATATTTAAGTGAAAGTTTTATTTATTAAACACGTACAAGTTGAAATTATCTATTTAAATACGAAGTTGCATGAAATGTGTTGCATTTGCACTATTGAGCACGATCTTTTTTGTATCGAAACTTTTTTAAGAACAAAGCAACTCAAACAAAAAATTAAAAAAAAAACTCTTTATCTCACTTGTGAATAATAGTAATGAAAAAGTCACAGTTTGATAACAGGTGTCATTATGTGCCTAATTGCGGTGAAATTAGAGCCACTTTATGAGCAAGTGTGTTGAAAAAGAAAATTTGCTTCAAATAAATTGCACTAGATGGCGTGATAAGCAGAAATATTAAGATTTTCTAGAGACGATCATAATAAATGTATGTTCTTGTTTAATTAACTATCCTAAGCACACAATTAAGGAATATTGGGCTCTTAAATCAATTATCAAAGATTATTTGAATGGATCATTTGAAATTGATTCCAATAGATGGCGCGATTTTTTAAATTCGTTTTGTAACACATTTTGATACAACGAAACTGTAAAAACGTGCAAAAAATACTATAAAACAAATAGTAGACGAATTTAAAAAAAAACACGAACCGATTAAACTTTTATACTTGCAAGTTGCTGCCTAACACCATCTATATCCGTAGAATTGAACCGAACGCGATCGATGTGCTTAGAAAAATAATCATCTTAATCAGACGAAAAACGCTAGTTACGTCGGCACGGTTTCTTTGTATGGGATGAGGCATCTGTATGCTAGTATTATATAATCTGTGGTGGGGTGTGTTCTTGATGTGGGTGACCTAAAATAAACACCTCACTTTTTTGATAAACTTGTATATTTTTGGTTTTTTAAGAGGAAATGCGGCCGCAGATATCCAAGTGAATTTCCTAAGTTAATTCGCGCACGCAACGGAAGCTCTCAAAAAGGAATCATTTTCCCCGTTTTTGCAACGTTTTTCATTTATGCTCAGCTCCTATTGGCCGTAGCGTGATGTTATATAGCCTTTAACCTTCCTCTATAAATGGACTATCTAACACAAAAATATTTTTTCAATTCCAACAAGCAGTTCCTGTGATTAGCGCGTTCAAACAAACAAACTTCAGCTTTAGTATAGATTTATAAATTTCTAAGTGTTCTAACAGACGCCATAAAAATGCGCAATAAATATTTTATTTTATGTACACGGCTTTTAATATGCCATAAAACATATTTGTAGTCGGTTATGTTAAAATAACGTAGTTGTAATAGGTATTGTATATTTTCTCACGGCTATTTGAGTATTGTTAAAGATTTGTTTAAATCGTTAAAACATTGATTTGTTTCGGTATGGTTAGTATTTAGTTTGATGCCGTGTCGGGACAAAAGAGAAATTAGGTAGGTATAATACTGTTATTTTTAGGGTTCCTACGCAGAGTAAAAACGGGACCCTATTACTAAGACTCCACGATCCTACTGTCTGACTGTCCGTTTGTCACCAGGCTGTATCTCATGAACCGTGATAGCTAGATAGATGAAATTTTCACAGATGATGTATTTCTGTTGCCGCTATAACAAAAAATACTAAAAACAGAATAAAACAAATATTTAAGTAGGGCTCCCATACAACAAACGTGACTTTTTTGCCGTTTTTTTTTGCGATAATGGTACGGAACCCTTCGTGCGCGAGTCCGACTCGTACTTGGCCAGTTTTTTGCAACATTCCTTGTTGTTGAACTTTTTTAACCCCCGACGACAAAAAAGGGATGTTAAGGGGATGTTATAAGTTTTACGTGTGTTGCTGTGTATCTGTGTCTGTCTGTGACACAAGACACGCTTCGATCGACAATCTATTGAACATGTAACTACACGATATCTTTCGAAAACACCCCGGTTAAAACAGTAAAACGCCCACAACTTTGGAACGGCTAAACCGATTTTCATCACACATATCTAAGAACACTCTTTGATAAAGTCACCTTCCAAACAAAAAAAAAAGAAATCTAAATCGGTTCATCCGTTTAGGAGCTATGATACCACAGACAGATACACAAATACTCACGTTAAACTTATAACACCCCTCTTTTTCCGTCAGAGGTTAAAAATAAGTAAAGAAAAGTCACTTTGTCGTTTGCAGATTGATATTGAAATGGTCACGCTAGCGTGTTGTTACGAAGTATATTTATATAATATATATCAACTACAACTTGTCCTACTGTTCTCTGCCTGTTGTACACAATATTCCCACGTCTACAAAGACAATGGCGCACAAAACGAGCTAGACTCTGCCATTGTGCCGCCGCTGATTACTGGCCGACAATCCGACATTATTCTAGGTTTGAACACCTGTATTTTAGGTACGTTATGAACATTATTCAGCAGAATTTTCAGGTGAAAAAGTAAGTCGGAAATGAGGTGTAGACTACAAATTGATGACCTGGTAAAGGCTGCAGGAATTCCCACAGTAGAGATTGATGTTGGAAGTGCAACACTTGGGACAAATCTATGTACAGTAGTTGACATCTTTTAGTTTGTTCATTTAGTTCTTTTAGTTGAAATTATGATAATGCTAAGCTTCACTTAAGTTGACGCACAAAATTCACACCATTCGAATGGATAGACGCTTAGAAAATAAAGGTCACCACAGACATAAATTTGACTAGATAACGCAAGTCCCTCCATCTGTATGAAAACCAAGCGTGTCACTTTTTACACACAACTTAAAAACAAATTTACTTAGCCATGAAAGAATACATTTCCAATGCCTCGGTCAACTTTTTCTATACATTCTTTACAGCACAATATGGCATACAAAGGCATTTTTCTAGATTTCGGTGGATTTCCGGTGCCGATAATGCTAAATGAAAAGCACAGATTACGATCTTTTGTTGCAACTTTGGTCCGTTTTTTTGGCACGCGAAGTACATACAATCGCGCCATCTAGTTAGACTTATGTCTGGGGTACCTATAGTGTCCATAAACCATACCAAAAGTATTTGAAGGGGAATTTAACACTGTCAAGTATGAGTTTAAGCGCAGGGCCGGTCAACGCAACGTGACAGTACCTAATAGTTGCTACGATGCCGCACTGGCCGGACATGGTTCAAATGACGTGACCTGTGACACCGAAATCTTTGTAGTTTTCTAAAATAGTCCAGGGGGTGTAGGTATTTCTTTATTTCCTAGAAAATAAAAAATTACCTACACCACTGGTTTTTTTTTTAATGCTATTTCTTATTGTTCTCAGCAATCCCATTCATTTGATACCCATACCATGTCACTTGGCAGTGCACAAAAAATACTAATCCGCCATTTTATGCCGTCCGCCATATTGGATTTAAAATGACGTCACTTAACTCACTTAGCTAACCATGCATTGTCATTCAAACTAAACGTGTGTGCTAAATTTCATCTTAATCGGTGGAGGATAACTGCTTTAAAATTCAGTTGCAAGATTTTACCCGAACACACTTTACATACATACATACATTGCAAGTTAAATAAAAGCTTGTAAAAATGGGTGTCTGTGACTCAAAGACGCTCTAACGTTTTGATGAAACTGGCGAACACATAAAATTGTAAGTTGTATTCATAGAAATTTATTATGTCTCGTATTCGGTTCCATTGGAAGCGAACAAAACCGCGGCGGGCACCAGTTAGTTGACCACGCATAAATTAATTATGTGTGGCCCTTAGCTCAGGCTATTATTGATGATAAACGATTAGCCAATAAGCATAATTACCGTATTGACAGACAAACATCAGGTATTTGTGTATCTCTTGGCCTTCTCTGTGAATACCGACCGAACACATGCAGATAAGCGAGACGTGGTCCAAAGTATAAGCGACAGCGGGCTATGTCCACATACTCGATTAGCTGAATTGTTTTATTTTTACAAGCTTTTTGTTTAACTTACAATGTATGTATGTATGTAAGTGTGTTCGGGTCAAATCTTGAAGCTGAATTTTAAAGTAGTTATCGTCTACCGATTAAGATAAAATTATGCATACACGTTTAATTTGGATGACAATGCATGGTTAGCTAAGTGACGTCATTCTAAATCTAATATGGCGGACGGCCCAAGATGGCGGACTAGTTTTTTTTGTGCACAGGCACTATTCCCCGACCCACTGCAACTCCTGAAAGCCAGAATCAACAGTGGCGACCACCAGAAAAGCGCCGAGGCAATGAAGCTCGGCGGAGTCTCGGAGAATGAATTTAACTGTCTTGGATCCCGCAACGAAATTAATCATAAAATAATAACGGAGGAGTAGGAAAATATACAAATTTCCACTTCCCTCCATATCAAGCAGGAGACTGAACAAACAAGGCCAATAGGCACAACGCATCGTTTACAACTGGGATAAGCCCAGTAGCCTAGCACCACGCAAAAATTTGATTCCAATAATAGATATGGCAAAAACGCTTGAACGCACGGCAACTTGTTCTAGTTTCCACAAGGTCCGTATTCACAAGCATCTTAAATCTTAAAAAGACTTTTATCTAGACAAAAAATAACATGATAATAAGCACTCTCTCCGCTTATAACTTGGCCCACACACCACCACACAATACAAAGTAGATAATGGACGATCTGGTTCCAGCGTTCGTCCCATTGTGCCGCAGTTAGGGCAGACGAATTTCTCGTACCTTTGATGCCTTGACATAATTCCCACTATCATCCAATTGACAGAGGATGACGACGGGTGTCTTCTGTTTATTGACATCCACTCTTTGGTAGTCATTTTTTTATGGAATTTTATAACATCGCTTCGGCTTCGCACGGCAGATATATATACAAAAATCTTCATTGTTTATCGCTCTTTATATTAAGGCCGTACCCTGACCAAAAAATCAGCATGACATTTGAGCATTCCTATTGGCCTAGCGGCACTTGTGGCGCATGAATTACAGTAGTGAATACGCCCAGATTTTAGAATAACTTCTTTATAAAATCGAATATTGGTCTTTTGAAAAAAATAAATCTACCAAAATGTTCGTTATCAAATTGTCTATCCATTAGTGTTAGTACAAAAAAATATTAATTAACACTTTGCGAGGAGATGCATGCTATCAATAATTATTTCTCATTTTTATGGTTTTGTTGGAAGGAGATTAGTGAAACATATACTACATATTAAAAAAAAGACATCTACAATTTTGGAATCAATAATATGTAGAAATTTAATGTATTTTTATTAGTTGATATTTCATTTTAAATAACGAGTAGATAGCTCCTAAAAACTGCACGAAAAACGGCTAACGCGTTTTGCTCGGGGTAGCGCCTTAATGAAAAACATATTGAAATCGGTTCCGTGGTTTAGACGAAGTTAGCCGTTTATTATGCGTACAGCTAAGGATATTCTGTGCCGGAATCTGTGCTTCCCGACGTCAAGAGTGAATAGATTTTTTCTAGGCAAGCGTGCTTCACCGTCGATATCATCGCCTACCATCAGGCGAGGTCACAGACATACATCTAACTAGATTATTGTATGTACTTCGCGTTACAAAAAACGGACTGAAGTTACGACTAATGGCAATGATATTCAAATAAACAGATTCGTTATACACTCACAAAACAATTGAAAAAAGTGTTCCGAACTCACACTTTTCATTCATCTGACATTTCACTACAAGTCGAAAGGGATGGCTTGATACAACCAACAAGAAAAAAAGAGACAGCTAGTGTTTGTCACTTGCGTGTGAATGTAAACAAACATTATTCTGACCACCAATGTTGTTATCTTTTTCTAACCTCCAAATATCAGAATATTAGGAAAAAAAAGAAATAAATTAGTAAATTGAGGCGTATTGCGTACTTACATATGGTATGAGATCCCTTCTGTTTTATAAACTTTGGTATCATAATTGGTACAATTTCTAAATACACACGCTGGCATTTTTTTATTTTGTTTTTGTTTAAACAAAGCGTATCGCTCTTCGCCATGCGTGACATAAACTAAAGACTAAAGTCACAATTGTGACCTATTCGAGTCTTCACAATGCGCACGCTCTTAACATATCTGTTTATTTGAATATCATTGACTAATGGTCGTAATTTCAGCTTTTCATTTAGCATTATCTGCACCGGAAATCCACCGAAATCTAGAAAAACTTAATATGCCATATTGAGTTGTAAAGAATGTATAGAAAAAGTTGGCCGAGACATTGGAAATGTTTTCTTTCATTGGTAAGTAAATTTGTTTTTCAATTGTTTGTGAAAAAATGGCACGCTTGGTTTTCATACAGACGGAGGGACTTGCGTTATCTTTTTAGATTTATGCCTGTGGGCGAGATAGTGGTCAAGCGCGAACCTATTGACGATAGAAAAAGAAACTATTATTGCATTACATACCTACTACTTTTACTGGGTTTGCATTCACAGGCAGTTAGACTTAGAAAATAAGTAGGTGTCTTTATATATTTGATTTAATAGTCATGGTTCTAAAATCTTGTACTTAGCTGTGAACTAAGACTTGATTTTTGCACTGTTTTCCTTATTTTTTGGTAAATCTTCGGCCCTTAAGTCTGCCTGACCTTGTCTTTTTCTTTCAAACACTATTTTGTCTTTATGTTATTGTTGTGTTCAATTCCTTTTGAGCTATACTTACATTCTTCCTAGCCATTTACTTCGTCATCTTTCCTTCGCATCACAAATCCCTACGAAAACTTTACTGGCTACTCGTGAGATTTTTTTAATCAGGACTAGAGAATACAATCCTGGGAGCCCGGTCTCCCGACCGTTTTCTAGCTCCGAAAATCCCGGGACTGTACTTGGCTAATCTCGGGATTTTCCGGCTTGCCACAAACAAGTCTAATTTGTATTCCGTAGTCCGTTGCGCCTTTACAATAACCTTGCCTAGATTATATTAATAGCATTTATTATCTTCTTTATTCTTATCATTTTTATCGTAACTACTCCAACCAGCGTAGAACCTGAGCGAGCGTTTTCAGCTGCTGTTTATGTTGGCAATAAACTACGAAGCAGGCTTGGAAGTCAACCATTGGTTGCTTTGATATTTCTGCGAATATATTTTCGAAAATCTTAATAGATTTTTGTGTTGTCATTTTGATTTCTTGCAAAAGTATAGTTTTGTTGTTTTGTTTTTTTTTTTCTTATTATATTGTGATTTGTGTTGTGCAAAGACATAAAACATATTTTTTTTAATTATTCCTGTTTTTTTTTCATTTGAGCCCAATTAGCAACCACATAGTCTAATCCCGAGATCCCGGGATTACGCTTCAAAAATACCGTAATCCCGGGATTGAAAACATGCTCGGGATTGTATTCTCTAGTCAAGACCTTCCGGGCTTCAGGCATTTCACCGAACGTCAGTGTGAGTCTGTCTACCAGGAAATTCAAAGTCAGTGTAATTTCATTAAATCATTAACATCTGTAAACAAAACAGATCATCTACTATTTACGCATAAATGATATCATGTTCGACGAAATTCATATATTAGGGAATCCGATACCGTAGTTGTTTTTTAAACAGCGTTTTTATTTAATGCAACACAACTTATCCACCTAATAGGAAATTACGTAGGTGATTTTATCATCATCATCATAAGCCTTTTAATGTTCCCACTGCTGGGACACAGACTCCTCTCTGTGAGGGAGGGAATGGGCCTTAAGGGCCTACATACACTTTAGTGCCGTAAAACGGTAACTTTCTAAAGTATACTCCTCAGGAAAAGCTAGGTTAAAAGGTTTGCAAAAAATATATATTTATTATCCAAACTAATATTATAAATGCGAAAGTAACTCTGTCTGTCTGTCTTTCTGTCTGTCTGTCTGTCTGTCTGTCTGTCTTTGCTTCACGCCTAAACTACTGAACCGATTTGTGTGAAATTTGGTACAGACATAGTTTGGAACTTGAGAATGGACATAGGATAGTTTTTTTTTTTTTTTTTTTCTCTATTCCACGCGAACGAAGTCGCGGGCAAAAGCTAGTTGATTCATAATTAATATTCAAATAATTAACAACACGATATTTTTTCGCAACTTTTGGAAACTCCTCCAAAACGACTTATATGTTTAAAAATAATTTTATACAGAAAAATTGATGGCTGGAATTTCTTCATACCTAACACAGCATATGTAAATCCCTACTAATATCCCTACTAATATTATAAATGGGAAAGTAACTCTGTCTGTCTGTCTTTCTGTCTGTATGTCTGTCTGTCTGTCTTTGCTTCACGCCTAAACTACTGAACCGATTTGTGTGAAATTTGGTACAGACATAATTTGGAACTTGAGAATGGACATAGGATAGTTTTTATTACAAAAAATAAAATATAAAATAAAATTTATTCCGGACATACAGCGCCATCTATTGGTCAAGAGTCGGCATCAGAAGTCACTATTCCACGCGAACGAAGTCGCGGGCAAAAGCTAGTCAAATAATATTTTGCAAACAAAACTGTTCAAAAGGAGATTCAATTTTGATATTCTGGCATCGAGCGGGCGCATATATCACCTTATAAGGTGATATATACGCCCCAATGTAACGCAGTACTGGCCGTGCGCCCGCTCGGTGCCAAAATATCAAAATTGAACCTCCTTTTGAACAGCTTTGTTTGCAAAATATTATTTGATTTACATATGCTATGTTAGGTATGAAGTAATTCCAGCCATCAATTTTTCTGTATAAAAATATTTTTAAACATCCAAGTCGTTTTGGAGGAGTTTCCAAAAGTTGCGAAAAAATATCGTGTTGTTAATTATTTTTTTAAAGCAAAACTATTAGTTACACGAAAAAACCTTGTGTTCCAAATTATGTACATGAATCAATAATAAATATATATTTTTCAAACCTTTTAACCTAGCTGTTACTGAGGAGTATGCTTTAGAAAGTTACCGTTTTACGGCACTAAAGCGTATGTAGGCCCTTAAGCCACCACGCGGGCCCAGTGCGGCTTGGTGGATGCCAAATGTCTTCGAATTTTTGGTTCTAGGACATGCCGGTTTCCTCACGATGTTTTCCTTCACCGATGATTTCACTATAACTTTAATCAGTCTATAATGCCTGTCTGGTGTCCCACTGCTGGGACACACGCCTCCAACTCCTATATTACTCTTCAGTCCGCGCGCTCTGTCGTTTGTCTATGGTTTCGACAAATGATGATTGAGCATCGCGGCCGTCAGTCTTTATAGCTACCTACATTTAATATGTTTTATTAATATATTTTTATCATTCTGACACATAATTATATATACTTTGACCCACCTTCTGTGTTTATTCTATTTAGTTTGTTATTTATATATTCTATTTTATTATATAATTGTTATCCGTTTCCGTAAGTGTGTCCGTGGCATCAACAGTAAGCTCTATCAGAATATCAGCGCAGCGTTATCGTTAAGTTATATACATCTGAGATAGGAGTCTAGCACGGGGTTTTTATTTTTTTCAACACACTTGCTCATAAAGTGGCTCTAATTTCACCGCAATTAGGCATATAATGACACCTGTTATCAAACTGTGACTTTTTCATTACTATTATTCACAAGTGAGATAATAGTACATTATGGTACGAGTGTGTAATGTTGGTGATTACCGCTGAGGCGCCATTGAGACCCGAGCCGTTAGGTGAGGGTCTTAAGAGAGCCGAGGACGGTAATCATCAATACACACGTGTATCATACGACGTTTTTCAACACACTTGTGAAGAAAATAATACTAAAAAATCATTTCCAACAGTGAAAACGAGTTGTGAATTTTTTTTCGCAATGGTGGGTAAAATTAATCAGTTTTCCTATGCGCGCGCATCTAACAATGGTGATCGGCCATAGACTAAAAATAATGAGTTATCTGTTTTTTGGCTTTTCGCGGATAGCGATTTAGCCACGTACAAAATGGGGAATTTCAAGTTTTCTTTATTACAGACAAAAACAAAACTTAAATTTAAGTGAAAGTTTTATTTATTAAACACGTACAAGTTGAAATTATCTATTTAAATACTAAGTTGCATGAAATGTGTTGCATTTGTATTATTGAGCACGATCTTTTTTGTATCGAAACTTCTTAAGAACAAAGCAACTCAACCAATAAATTAAAAATAAAACTCTTTATCTCACTTGTGAATAATAGTAATGCAAAAGTCACAGTTTGATAACAGGTGTCATTATGTGCCTAATTGCGGTGAAATTAGAGCTACTTTATGAGCAAGTGTGTTGAAAACAGTTTTTTATTTTTTATTTTTTGAGTTGCTTTGTTCTTATAAAAGTTTCGATACAAAAAAGATCGTGCTCAATAGTACAAATGCAACACATTTCATGCAACTTCGTATTTAAATAAATAATTTCAACTTGTTCGTGTTTAATAAATAAAACTTTCACTTAAATGTAACTTTTGTTTTTGTCTGTAATAAAGAAAACTTGAAATTCCCCATTTTGTACGTGGCTAAAACGCTATTTGCGAAAAGCCAAAAATAAAGATAACTCATTATTTTTAGTCTATGGCCGATCACCATTGTTAGATGCGCGCGCATAGGAAATCTGATTAATTTTGCCCGCCATTGCGAAAAAAAATTCACAACTCGTTTTCACTGTTGGAAATGATTTTTTTGTATTATTTTCTTCACAAGTGTGTTGAAAAACGTCGTATGATACACGTGTGTATTGATGATTACCGTCCTCGGCTCTCTTAAGACCCTCACCTAACGGCTCGGGTCTCAATGGCGCCTCAGCGGTAATCACCAATATTACTCACTTGTACCATAATGTACTATTAATATTTGTTAATTTTATGCTTATTTCTCGAGCCTCCTGTGCGGGTCACAAATAATTATTTTATCTTTCTTTCTTTCTCTCTTTGAGAGGGAACGGGCCATAATCTACCAGTGCGGTTGGGTCTTCGAATTTTATAGGTCTAGGGCATGCCGGTATCTATCTATCATCATCATCATCATCATCATCATATCAGCCGAAAGACGTCCACTGCTGGACATAGCTACAGCTGTCAGTATCAATACAGTAACAATAGCGCTTGACAGGCTCACAATAGCGTATACGTCAGTTTGACATATGTCGCAGAGATCAAGCTATCTTTTATGAAGTATAGGTACTTAACCAGCTTATGATGCACGTGTCCTGTGTCCCAGCAGTGGAGAACAGCAGGTTCTACACTTACAAAACCCCTTCTCTATGAAATAAAGCGGATAGGGGGACACACAGTGCGGGTTGGTTGGATGTCTTGGTTGGTTCTAGGACATGCCTGTTTCCTTACGATGTCTTTTCTTCACCGTTTTGAGAGCAGTGGTGATGAAATACATAATTTAAGGATAGTAAAGTGCGAGATCGAATCTTCGACTTGTAAGTCGCGATGAGTTTTACAGGGTTCCGCACGCGAAGGGTCTAAATAGAGTCCTACTGTTGTAGCCCACATGTCCGTCATCTGTCACAATGGTTTTACAGCCAAAGGATTGGAGCTACAGTCTTCAAATTCTCACATTATAAGTATGTTGTTGACCCAAAACCATACAAATGGTTAAACAATATTTTTAAAGGTTTTTTCTCCCATACAGATAGAGGGAAGTGCAATGATATTCAAATAAACAGATATGTTATGAGCGTGCGCATTGTGAAAACTCGAATAGGTCACAATTGTGAACTTTAGTCTTTAGTTTATGTCACGCATGGCGAAGAGCGATACGCTTTGTTGAAACAAAAACAAAATAAAAAAATGCCAGTGTGTGTATTTAGAAATTGTCCCAATTATGATGCCAAAGTACATAAAACAGAAGGGATCTCATACTGTATGTAAGTACGCAATACGCCTCAATTTACTAATTTATTTAATTTTTTTCCTAATATTCTGATATTTGGAGGTTAGAAAAAGACAACAATATAATGTTTGTTTACATTCACACGCAAGTGACAAACACTAGCTGTCTCTTTTTTTCTTATTGGTTTTATCAAGCCATCCCTTTCGACTTGTATTGAAATGTCAGATGAATGAAAAGTGTGTGTGCGGAACACTTTTTCAATTGTTTTGTGAGTGTATAACGAATCTGTTTATTTGAATATCATTGGGGAAGTGAAACAAAATTTGATCTTACCATCGAGTGGGGTATCGTTGTTTAGATGGGATTTCTTCTTGGCCACCACTGCTAGATTAGACCTTTGGGAGCTCGGCCATAGTTATATACTGACAGCTGCCAATGACCTTATTGTTTTATACGTTGCAAGCGCGGAGCATAGTGTTGTAGGTAAGGTTCAATCATAAGTGATTCATCGAATCGATGTGTCGAAAAAAGTCGATGTACACATAGTACATCAACTTCTATTGTGTTAAATATGAAATCAACAATAAAATAAATGCGATCGATAAAATGAAATCTGACATAAATGAGTAGAAACTAAATAACGGCCGAAATAGTTCAATTTTCGATCTACTTCGATTTTCGATCACTCGGGATAGTCAGGATTCGACACTATATTTATGTAACGATAAAGTGACAACCTCCCAAATGTCAGAGTGTATGTCAGAGTGTGAGTACGCATAACATGAGATCTGATCTGACATCAGAAGACAGTAATCGGGTTTACAGACACCGAGTGGCAGTCAATTCAATTAACATTGTGCGTAATTTGATCGAGTTAGTGAATGTAGCAGTGCAACCGTTTTGAGGTCAAATACTGTTCGCACTTCACACTTCAGGTAGAAATAGGTACATAATAGGTTGGTTATACAGAAGAACCATAGTAACTTTGTATTTGAAAATTAGAATTATCATTAGGAATGGCCTTAATGCTTGCCTGCCTAGCCTTTTTACCCGACTGTCGAAGAAGGGTGCTATCTATATCAGTCTATATGTTCTTTCCTATGTAGCGTTCCAGAGGCCAAATGCGTTGGCCGATTTTGATGATTCTTACGTCAATCGATTCGTCTTAACCTTGCGAGTGTCATTAAAATTGGAAAGTAGAAAATGGTGGATTTTGGGCGCCATACTGTGGCAGTCCATTTTTTTTTAAAGCTTCCTGTGGTGTATCAAAATAAAGAGTTTTAAGAGGTTATTTCAAAAAGATATAACACTTATGTGTTTAAATGTACTAAGTAATAAAAAAAAAAAAAAAAAAAAAGGTAATTCATAAAATCAAAAAGCCCGACTGCTTATGAAGCGAACTAAACAGACGTAAACAAGAAGAAAATAATGCTGTGCAGTCGGAGGATACATCTGGTTTTGGTCAGCCAGCTCGCGAATATGTATCTTATTACTGTTATATTGGGTTCGATTTCCAGTCTAGTCGGAATCGGTGAGTACCAGAATTTTACTTGAGCGACTGCCTGACATTTACAACCCAGTAACTGGGTATCACGATACCCCGTCGCAAGTCTGGTGACAGAATTCATGGCTTCCGAGTTGCTTTTTCTTAGTGCCCGCTCTGGTTGCCGGGTAGCCGCTACTAAGTATGTAGCCATGTATGTAAGCTTTCACACGTTAGCCGGTGCCGGGTAACCGGCGGCGAAGTATACTAGCGAGCTATACATTCGCCGCCAGGTACCCGGCACCGGCTAACCGGAAACCGGAGCGTGTGAAAAGGTACTAAGAAAAAGCAACTCGAAAGCTCAGATCAAATAAAAAGTCAAGATGGGACGTTGCAAACAACAAAGTGACGCCGGTTCAAACTAAGCCTTGCCGTAGGTACTAATACACAATTACACGCACTCATGTACGACGAAATTACGCCTTAGCTTGTCATTCGAGCTCACAGATCAAATAATAAAACTCAACTGACAAGCTTAGGGGTAGTTTCGTTGTAGGTGGGCGTGTAATTGTGTATTTATACCGCAAGGCATAGTTTGAACCGGCTTTACTTTGTTGTTCGCGACGTTCCATCTTGACTTTTTATTTGATCTGAGCTCGAAAGCCATGAATTCGACTTGCGAAGGGGTATAGTGTTACCCAGTTACTGGGTTGTAAAGGTCTCTGAGACACTTTCATCCAATTCTCTTCAGGCGTTTAGGCGTGATTGATTATGAATAAGACAAAAAAAGTACCTACATATTTTCGATTTTTAGGGGCGGAAGGGGTAAAATGGACCGCAACATTAAAAAGTCCTTAATAGTCTTGTTGCTTAAAAATAAACGTGTATTATTATTATAATCTTTTGAGTATACACTTTAATTACTGGGCAATATCACTACATAGTATAGTCGCTTCCCGCTGTCTGTCTGTCCCTATGTATGCTTAGATCTTAGAAACTACGCAACA
Source organism: Orthosia cruda (assembly GCA_964057195.1). Taxonomy (NCBI): domain Eukaryota; kingdom Metazoa; phylum Arthropoda; class Insecta; order Lepidoptera; family Noctuidae; genus Orthosia; species Orthosia cruda. The sequence goes on along the minus strand of OZ059852.1, from coordinate 8,131,192 downwards.
GATTTTGATGCGGTTTTTTTAATAGATAAATAGAGTGATTCAAGAGGAGGGTTTATATGAATAATAAAAACTTTTCACGCGGGCGAACCCGCTGGCAGAAGCTAGTTATTTATATTACGTATTTACTATAAGTACTAAGTAGTGAATGACTGTAACTGATTTCTTTGTTGTATTTTGTGTTGTTTGTTTTGTTTATTGTCTGTATTGTTTTTGTATACTCATTCTATGTTTTGTACGTGTACCTACCTATGGACAGAAAGTCTGAAAAAACGATAATTTATTTATTTAAAGCATAAAAACGCGATTGTAAAATGCAAAAACGGAATCTTCATTAGGTAATTAAAATCTAAATCCAAAGATTTTAATTAACTATGGCACTTCATGTTTCAACACATTTTATTATTATTTTTCCCAAGCCATTGTGTCGAAGTTTTTAAAATAATATTTTACATTATTCTACGCAACAAGCAGGTTTTTGTTTTTACTATTTATATTAAAGTTACAAAACTAGTTTGCTCTTTACAAGTATCTATTTCTGATATTATAGAATAAAAGCAATGTCGCAAGTATGAATACAGTCACGACTTTTCAATCGAGATTGGAAATAAACTTGTTTTGAAGCTAGATATTAGAAAATATTATGAAGACTATGATTCATAATGTCTCTGTTGTTTATTGTAGATATTTGATAGTCGTTCTGGATATTCAGAAGCCAGACAGTCTGACAAGAGTCTAGCCAAGGGGTACCGTGTTACCCAGTTACTGGGTTTTGGAGGTCGGAAAGGCCGTCGCCTCATCTATACTAATATTATAAAGCTGAAGAGTTTGTTTGTATGTTTGAACGCGCTAATGTCAGAAACTACTGGTTGGAATTGAAAAAATCTTTTTGTGTTGGATAGTCCATTTATAGAGGAAGGTTATAGGCTATATAACATCACGTACGACCACTAGGAGCGGAGCATAAATGAAAAAGGTTGCAAAAATGGGCAAAATTATTCTTTTTTGAGAGCTTCCGTAAACGGTTTAAGTTATGCAACAATCATGTATGTAGGGTAGGTAGGTAGCCAGTTGACGGGAGCGAAGCCGCGTGGGACAGCTAGTTGTTAATATAATTGTTGTTGTTAGTTCTTGTTGTTGGTTGATGTCACTTCACACTAATATTATAAAGGCGAAAGTTTGTGAGTGAGTGTGTTTGTATGTTTGTTACTTCTTCACGCTCAAACGGCTGGACGGATATGGATGAAATTTGGCACAGATATACATTAAAGTCTGGTATAGCACATAGGATATTTCTTTTTATCCCGGGAATATGTTTTCTCGGGATTATTTTCGACTGCGAAGCCGCTGGCAGAAGCTGGTGTAACTATATTTGCACGCCACACTTGGCAGAATGCTATGATACCATTTACTAATCTTAAGACCATATAATGTAACATATTCAGACAAATAAATGATTATGATTGAAAAGCTAGGCAGATTAAATTGACTGATGATTCTAATAATAAATTAAATTCTTTAAATATTAAGCAAGGTATCTTTCTTAACAGTAGTAAGTATTAGATCGCGACATAAGGTATCATTAGGTAACCTATACTTGAGACATGGATAGTAAACACAGATATGTAATAACTTTAACGAAGACAGAGGCGCCACCTGTGGTTAATTTACTAAAGGAGCAAGTTAGACAGTCTTGCAAAGTTACTGAGTAACGACCTTTTATTTCTATTTTTGTCTATTTTAGAAGTGTAGTGAATAAATACAGGGTAAACAATAAGTCGCAAGCAAAACAATAAATTTGTTTACTGTTCTTAAAACAAATTTAAAGAAGAAAAAGCAATCTCAGCTCATGTAGACAAAAAAAAGGCTTGAGGAAAGAGGATGTCGTCGGATAAGTAATAAAAATCTATGACGTCAAACTTTTAAAAATAGAAGGACAAAGAGCTTTTATAAGAAAAAAAACAAATCCTATTAAAGTGACACAGTCAAACAACAATAAAAAGTTTATTGCAGTCCAACTCCGTATGTAAATTCATCGAATTCCAATGTATGGTCATAGACCCTATTACTGTTCTCATAGCGTGTATTGAATACTAATAAAGTGTAAAGTGTCAACCGACCCTTTTTCTATAGAAAGTCATACTCACTTAGAGGGGATAATCCGGTGATCACATCCATTTTTCTAATAAAACACAAACTACAAATGTTCTTTTCACTCTATATGGATGTTTCAATCTGTCACCCATTTCTTTGACACTATTTCGCACATAAAACCAATTCAACAAAAGTATGTCCGCACATAATTACAAGTTTGTTAACAAATGTCACTGATTGTACATTTTTCCGTATTTATGATTAAATCACTGGACACTATCACATCGGTTTCATTCACCCGAGGTTTGCAGGTTCAAATGACAATCACTGGCGTTCCCTTTACGAATTACGGCAGAACTCCTCTGCGAATACAACCAAAACTATGTTTTTATCGAACAGAAGTGATTGTTGAAGGTTTATCTATTAGAATTTCACGCTAAAAGCACATTATACTTGTTCCCCGAAACACACACGACACAAAAACATGAGAAACGTCACTGTACTAAACAGCCAAACAGGTTTTGTTTTTTTTCTTCTCGATCCAGTACCACGTGACGGTATCGACTATTGTGACGTAGTTCGGCCGTGTTCCGATAGATGGCAGCACATGCAGCGTACAAAATCAGAGCCAAAAGTAATTAAATCCAAGCAACTAGTATGAAGATTATTTCCTCACGTGAATCAACCATGGCATTTTTATTGGCATATTGAATATTTTCGTTTGGAATGAATTTCATTTTATGTTGATTAGAAAAATTGCCGATAACGCGGCGGCCGACGACTTTCGGTTATACGATTTTATTTAACTTACAGTTAATTTTAAAGTCAAGGTTGTTATTTAATAGATTTTAATCTGAAAATTAAAATAAACCTAGCTAGAAAGAAACAAAGAAACATAAAAGTGTAGAGAAAACAAGTTTAATAAAAATAAAGCAAAATAAAAATGTTTTAAATAATAATTTAAGTGCCCACAAAAATACCACTGGTCCATTTTTCCCCAAGTCACCTTTACGATTTTTATAAAGTATTCGGTGCATGTATGTATTTTTTTACAAACGTAACTAGCAAAATGCGGGTGTAGGTATGTACCTATTACTTATATAATATACCTCTGCTCATCCCTTTTGGAAATACCTACGTGCGTAAGGTTTTGTTATGTTTAGTTTGTTCCTACTTTTTAGGGTTCTGTATCCAAGGGATTAAAAAGGGACCCTATTACTAAGACTCCACGGTCCGTCTGTCTGTCTGTCACCAGGCTGTATCTCATGAACCACGATAGCTAAACAGTTGAAATTTTTACAGATGATGTATTTCTGCTGCCGCTATAAGAACAAATACTAAATACACAATAGAATAAATATTTAAATGGGGCTCCCATACAACAAACGTCATATTTTTGCCGTTTTTTGCGATAATGGTACGGAACCATTCGTGCACGAGTGAGTCCGCCTCGCACTTGACCGGTTTTATTAAGTACAATGATATGACGAATCGATTTAACAAGTTATGTCCTTTTTTAACCGACTTCCCATAAAGGAGGAGGTTCTCAATACGTCGGTTTTTTTTTTTTGTATTTTACCCGATTACTCAAAAACCCATGGACCGATTTGGTAAATTCTTCTTTTGTTTGAAAGGTTATACTTTCCATTTGCTCCTATGATCATCAGGTCAGGATCTGATGATGGAATCCTATGGAAACCGAGGGAACTCCTCAAATATTATAGGCAAACATAATTATAGTGATTTTGGTATTTACATCAACATGGTAAGCATTTGCACTCGAAAAGTATAATTTGGTGAAGTGGAACTGATGAAGAAGACCACAGATGGCCACTGGAACTCCTTAACAATAACTATGTCACGAGTATGGTACGGGTGCTAGTATTATATTATCTGTGGTACGGATAACAGTTAAGCGACTATGTTGAAGCAAATACTTATAAACTAATGGGACAGATGAAAATGGTACGATCGAATTGATTTGATGTTGAAACCGGAAGGTCGGCACTGGAACTGCATTATAAAACAATGTATCCTATCAGTGTTTGGGCTTATTGGTTATGAGCTGACTACCAAAACTAAAAAGACAAAAATAAACCTCCTATTCACAAAAAAAATAAACCAACTTCCAAAGTACTACAAAACGAAAAAAATACTTTCATTTCCGAAGTATATTCTATTCCGAAAAATTAAAAACAATAGGTAAGTACCAAAGACACCGACTTCGGAAAAGAAAGTTATTTTTCGCTTTGTAGTATTTGCTTTGGAAGTTGGTTTAATTTTTTTGATGTCGGATTTTGTCAATTACAAATTTACTAACTTGACTGAACAACACCAGACTGTTGACAGGTAGATCCTGTCACCAGTCTAGCCAAGAAGTACCGTGTTACCCAGTTACTGGGTTGTGGACGTTAGATAGGTAGTCGCTACACGTATAAAAACACTTTTTGCTAAAAAATACTACCGACTTCCAAATACTAAACTACAAAGTGAAAAATAACTTAATATTTTGAAGTCGGTGTCTTTCGTAGGTACCATTTTTTTGCGTTATGGACACCGACTTCAAAAAATTAAATTATTTTTCACTTTGTAGTTTAGTATATTTTGGAAGTCGGTAGTATTTTTTTGCAAAAAGTTTTTTTATTTTTCACTTTTTAGTTGCACGTACCTTATAGGCAAGTTAGTAAGGTAACTTTAATGCCAAAATAGATTTCATGAAACTTGAACATATCCGGTGAAATAAAAAAACTTTTTGCAAAAAAATACTACCGACTTCCAAATACAAAACTACAAAGTGAAAAATAACTTAATTTTTTGAAGTCGGTGTCTTTCGTAGGTACCATTTTTTTGCGTTATGGACACCGACTTCAAAAAATTAAGTTATTTTTCACTTTGTAGTTTTGTATTTGGAAGTCGGTAACTAGTATTTTTTTGCAAAAAGTTTTTTTATTTTTCACTTTTTAGTTGTACGTACCTAATAGGCAAGTTAGTAAGGGAACTATTTCGCCAGAATAGAACTTCATGAAACTTGAACATAACCGGTGAAATGAGAGATCTGCTTACCCCTTAAGAGCGAACTGGCGTGATGTTATGTTATGAAATGTTATAAACAACAAACAGACATGCGATTGCAGCAATCCCGAGAGATTTGCCGTTATTTATTGAAGAGTTCTGTTGTATATCTCCGAAGTTCTTCATCAGATCTTCACCAAATTAAAATGGGACCAATTTCGGAACATACTTTTTCAAACTAAAAAAGAATTTTTAAAATCGGTCCACAATTGACGAAGTAATCGGTGAAAATACACAAAAAAAAAAAAAAAAAACAAACTTGAAGTCGAACATAGAACCTCCTCCTTTTTGGGAAGTCGGTTAAAAATACTGGTACTCAGCTGCATCCGGTTACTTTAGAAGTCAACTAACATAGTGGTGCAAAAGCTGTGCAGATATATAACTTATCATAAATAAGAGTAATTGATTATATATCTTTTTTTAAACAAGCTTGTTACGTATTCTTCTCAGCAAACCCTTTCATTGGATATATATCATGGCAGTGCAAAAAATAACTAGTCCGCCAACTTGGGCCGTCCGTCATATTGGATTTAGAATGACGTCACTTAGCTAACCATGTTTTGTCATCCAAACTAAACGTGTATGCAAAATGTCATCTTATTCGGTTGAGGATAACTGCTGTAAAATGCAGTTGCAAGATTTGACCCGAATACACATACACATACATTGTAAGTTAAATAAAAACTTGTAAAATGGAGAAGGGTCATGGTGTTCCGTGGATTCTGCCTATGTAGGCATGGTGCATGCACGGCTGTGTTTATGTGGGTACCGACATGTTCTAACTCCATTTGAAATAACATTAGACATGTTTCCAAATCTTTTTACAGTCCGTTTAACTGATTTTGAGTTATATCCCGTAAACATAAGGATGACATAAAAAGCATAAACCTGTTACCAAAACCAACTGTTTACTACAGCTACCATTTGTCGTATCACCAACGGAATAGAAATCAAAATTGGTTGAAAGGGCTGTAAAATGGGCTAATTTTAACGTCTAATGATATCGCAAATGGAGTTTTGGTTCGAAACATAGCTTATGTATACGTAGGTGTTATTGAAGGGGGTCGGACAGGCAGTCCTTCCATGTCAAATACTAAGTTTTAGCTACCTGCGGTTACATTAAAAGCCGTCCAAAAAATTGTTGGAAAAGCTCAACTGTTGTATTTCACTTTCTGTCTTCTGGCCTGGCACAGTACCTAAATAAAAACATGAGAGAAAACAGTCTGGAATCGCCAACACGGTGGTGATCATTGCTCGTTTTTTAGAGTTCCGTACCCGAAAGTCCAAACGAGGCTCCGTTTTGACTTCCGGGTTTTGCTGTCACTCACGTGTCCGTATGTCTGTCGGTCTGTCCGTTGCGGTCGTCTCACAAGAGTTTTACAGCTAAACGGTTGCAGCAAGATGCTTATACAGTCTTCAAATCGCTGTATAAGCATCTTGTCGACCCAAAAAAAAATGTCTACAGGTATGTATGAAAACAAACATTCTGTTGGCGAAACGTTCGTGGGTGAAGAGTCCTTTGGATGAAAAGTTAAGGGATTAAAAATCATGTCGGCCAACGGTTCATGGACCAATCGACTGTTGGCAAAACGTTATAGTTTCGGTGTGATATATATATTAAGAAGGTTTTAATATGACCAGCATCAACCATTGTGTACAAGCATGGTTACCAAACGCCAAATCTTTCATGTCTTGGTATTTTTGATGACAGTTGCCATAGCAACGCTTTGTGTAAACTCAAGTGGCACGTTTTATTTTCATGCGGTGAGTGATCTAAAGTAAATTCTTTGTAATTACACTTGAAGAATAAGGTAAGTAAGCTCCTTTTAACACGATATATATCAACGGATATAAAGAATTATTTTTTAGTCATCTGAAAGTTTTTTCCGAGATATATTTTGTTTATTGCGATCCTGAAGCCTGGTGCAGTAATAATGTCTTACAGGATCCATTATGGCTCATGGTGGGATAACTACTAGGCTGCTAGCTACATCCTAAAGAATATAATTTTAGTATTGTAGATATAATTATAGTGTATGATGTCATATTGAGCGGAAAAGGCTACCAAAATGCAGTCGCAGACACCTGACTGAATAAAAAATTAAATGTAAAATTCACAGTTCGAGGTTTGGCTCTCGCCTATTTCCTCCTCCAATATTGGACCAATTCAAAAGATATTCCATAAACTGAAAAATAAACATATATACTGTGTCCCTATGTTTTACTTTTTAATAATAAATTGTCTTTCGAAGCATTAGAACCCTCAAAAGATGCTCAAAATTGCGCTATCAACATAGGCAGGAAAATTTGACAAATATAAATCTAAAAAATAAAACTAATAGGGGCAAAAATATCTTTATTTTTCAGTTTATGGAATACCTTTATATATTGATCCAATATTGGATGAGGAAATAGGCGAAAGCCAAACCTCGAAATATGAATTTTACAGATATCAGTCGGCTGACGTCTGCGACCGCATACAAGGAAGACGTGAATGGAAACGCCGGGAGGAGACGAGAGAAGGACAAACATGGATCATATAGATGTTCTTAAGAAAGGCCAGGTGCGCATTACTCATAACTGGTGTGCTTGAATGACGATGTATTTATTTATTTATTTATGTATATCTGTATGAAACTATGAACTTGAAGAAACAGTATGAAGGGATCATTTAGTTTTGTAGTTTTGCCTCCCCTATGGAAAAAGGAGTGAGTTTATGTTTGTATATATCCCGTATATATTTTTATAATTTTATTCATTGATACTTGGGGGAGGCCTGTCTTTAGCTGTGGATGTGTCGGCTGAAAGGGTGATGGTGATGGTAGTAGGTAGATGTTTATAGGAAGGAGCCATGATTACAAATGCAGGTCTACTAGCACTGCGGCTGAAATGATAATGATTTATGACTCATTAATATAAGCTACTAAATTGCTACAAGTAGCGCCATCTATCATATCTAGTGGGAACTAATCTTACGGGTTTGAGTTGAAATATAAGATAGATGCCTGAAATACAGTATTATTACAGTTTCAATCAAATAAATCCTCTACCCACTACGCTGTTATGGGTAGCCCATGGCATCTAAGTATACTGTGAAGGTCAAAAGCAGTGGCTCTATGTAAAATACTGGTATTACTGGTACCGGAGGCAGCCTCCGGTTAGACTGGAAGCCGACATCAGCATTGTTGGAAAAAGTTAGGCAGATGTCAATGATCTTTAGAAAAGCCAAGAGAAACACTCATTTGCAACTGTAGTCTACTAAGGAGTAGTTCACAAATAGTAGCATAGATGGCGCTTTATTCAAACTGTGTAGATTAATGTAGATCTAATAAACACTGGTCTTCACCAGCATCTGGCTAGACTGAAAACGCCCCCAACTTTAGGAAAAGGTTCATCATCATATTTCGAGTAATAACTTCTGCTTGAAAATTGTGTGAGGAGTGATAATAATTATGCAAGAAAAGGTGATAGAATTGCAGTTGACAGGACGAAATGGAAGCCCACCCTACCCTAAGTAATACAAGGACAGGACCACCTTCTTTATTATTTATTTAAAGATAATATTGTTACAAGATAGGCCAACGCCATCTAGTAACGAGAGGAAGAACTAGGTAGTAACTAGTGGCGCCATCTAGTATTGAATAGCGGAACTAATGTTCTCGAAAGCTCGTGTCGAATGGAATTTTCCAGAAGGTTCGAACCGAACATTCTGGATGTTTCTAGTCGCTTCGGGAACAATGAGTTCGAAAGTCGATTGTTCTGGAAGTTTCTCGAATTATCTAGAACAGTATGGAACGTTCCAGAAACTTCTTCCGTGCTATATAAAGAGCGGTCGGATTCGTCGTGAGTCAGTTTCGATTGAGAAGCGATACAGAGCGATCAAAGCGGAAAATAGTGCGAAGTAATAGAATTGTTAAAGAAGTGTTTTTGTAATAAACAGTGATTGATTGAAGTCTGCTGTTTAAATAATTTATCCCTGAACCCAAGCTCGTAACAAATTGGTGTCAGAAGTGCGGGATAAATTATGCCGGTTCTACCGAAGGAAGAAACGGAAGGGATGCGCACCAGGAGTCAGCGCCAGCAAGACGTAGACCAGAGGCGCTTTGGAGACGCTGCCTCACCGTCATCAAGTGGACAACGAGACTCCGCGGCGGCAGCGGCATCAGCTCAATCTCCGGTGACCCCTGACCTCGCTGCTCTGATGGCTTTTATGCAGGAGCAGGCTCGCCATCAGGAAGAACAGGCCCGCCGTCAGGAGGAGCAAGCTCGCCGCATGGAGGAGCAGATGCAGCGCGACAAGGAGGAGCAGGCTCGCCGTCAGGAGGAGCAGGCGCGCCGCTTAGAGGTGCAGCTGCATCGTGACAAGGAGGAGCAGGCTCGCCGTCAGGAGGAGCAGGCTCGCCGTCAGGAGGAGCAGTCGCGCCGCTTAGAGGAGCAGCTACAGCGTGACAAGGAAGAGCAAGCTCGCCGTCAGGAGGAGCAACTCTTGGTAATCAAGGACCTCCGCGCTGCAATTAGTAAGGAGATGAAAGAGGTAAAGGACCAGGTCCAGCAGCAGGAGATCCGCATCGCCGAATTGGAGAGAATTGTTCGTGGGCTCAAATCTGGAGGAGAGGCCGTGGCACCTGCGGTAATTGCGCCCTCGCAAGGTGCTTTTAAAGTGCCACCATTCGACGGCTCTTCGTCATGGTCTGCCTACAAGATACAGTTCGAGGCCGTCATGAAAGCGAATAGGTGGACCAAAGAACAGGCCTTGACTGCTCTAACCTTGGGTCTTCGCGACCAGGCCTTGATTGTGTTAGAGGCACTTGGACAGGACGTTACTTTCGAAAAGCTTCTGGAAGCATTGGAAGCTAGATACGGCGACGCGCACCTGGAACATGTGTTTCGCGCCCAGCTAAAGGACCGATCGCAACGTGTTGGTGAAACCTTACAGCAGTGGGCTCTGGAGGTGGAAAAGCTGGTCCGGAAGGCTTACAAGTCTTCACCTGTGCTGATCGACGGGAATCTTGTACAGGCGTTCACGGATGGTATCCGTGACCTGGAGGTTAGGGCTGCCGTAAGGCTAGGCCATTTTAAGAACCTTAAGAACGCCCTAGCCTACGCTTTGGAGGTGGAAACTGTACGACGGGACGATCGAGCTCACCGCATAAGGCAGGTTGTGAATTCACCCCGGTGCTATAGCTGTGGAGAGAGAGGCCACATCCGGTTGAGCTGCCCAAAGCAAAGGAGTCCCCATTGTGGAATTCAGTCACCAGCAGCAGGAAAACCAGTAGACGCCAGGAGTAAGTGGCAGTTAGTGGCTGGTGATGAAAGAGCCCCAAGGAACTCAATTTCACAAATTGTGTGTGAGTCACAATCATGTGACAGGAACAGAACACCACACAGTAATGCAGATGCTCTCTCGCGTAGGTCGTGTTCCGATCAATGTAAGCCCTGTGCCAGGCAAGAGGCTGAGCAGGCGACATTTGTGAGAATGTTGAGGACGGATCTTAGCGAAGATTGGAAGGGAATCTTGCAGAGTGCTCAGCAAGATGACAGAGACATAAACCCGATCCTCGAATGGAAGAAATCAGGAGCTCCGAGGCCTCGATGGAGTGATGTTGCAGCAATGAGTTCTATCACCAAGGGTTATTGGGCACAGTGGGAAAGCTTAGTTATCCTGGATGGAGTTCTGTGCCGGAAATGGGAGAATACTCGTGGTGACCAGTGTTATTTACAAATGGTCGTACCTAAAGTCAATGTGCCGGAAGTCCTACAGCTTTATCACAATGGAAGTTCAGGGGGTCACATGGGAATTAAGAGGACTCTGACGAAGATGCGAGAAAGATTTTACTGGATCCATTGTCGAGAGGACGTTAAGGAATGGTGCCGCAAATGCACAAGTTGTGTGGGTGCGGCGGTGAAAGGACCACACATTCGTAGTAGAGGTGCATCAAAGATGTATGAGCACATCAGAGAGACCGGTCAACAGATGTCTGAGAGGATGAAGACTCGCTACGATCGGAAGGCGAACAATAAGGGCTTCGATGAAGGATCTCTTGTATGGTTACATATCCCGGCACGGAGCAAAGGAAAATCGCCTAAATTACAAGCAAGATGGGATGGACCTTATCGCGTAGTTACCAAGATCAATGACGTCACCTACCGAATTCAAAAGGGACCCCGAGGTGCATCAAATGTCGTTCATGTGGATCGGTTGGCCCGTTATCAGGGTCTAACAATGCTCGGGACGAGCATGTCTAAGAGGGAGGCAATGTTACAAGATAGGCCAACGCCATCTAGTAACGAGAGGAAGAACTAGGTAGTAACTAGTGGCGCCATCTAGTATTGAATAGCGGAACTAATGTTCTCGAAAGCTCGTGTCGAATGGAATTTTCCAGAAGGTTCGAACCGAACATTCTGGATGTTTCTAGTCGCTTCGGGAACAATGAGTTCGAAAGTCGATTGTTCTGGAAGTTTCTCGAATTATCTAGAACAGTATGGAACGTTCCAGAAACTTCTTCCGTGCTATATAAAGAGCGGTCGGATTCGTCGTGAGTCAGTTTCGATTGAGAAGCGATACAGAGCGATCAAAGCGGAAAATAGTGCGAAGTAATAGAATTGTTAAAGAAGTGTTTTTGTAATAAACAGTGATTGATTGAAGTCTGCTGTTTAAATAATTTATCCCTGAACCCAAGCTCGTAACAATATGCTCGCGTTTGACCACTATCTCACCTGATGGTAAGCTAGGTTTGATGTGGTTTACGGTGAAGCACGCTTGCCTTTAAGTAACCTATTCACTCTTGACTTAAAGGCCCCAAAGTTGTAGCTATCAAAAACACGACAAAACTCCGGCAGGGAATTCCTCTCCTTAGCTGTGTGCACAATGAAAGTATCAACAAAACGCTTTGTGCGTATGGGTGGGATGTCGATCATGTACCGATGGCGCCTGGCAGGACGTCTTGTAGTCCGATAATGGAAAGGGGAAGGTGGAATCAAATTGTGCAGTTCCATCGCACACTCCCCGAAATGTAACTGATAAAAAACCGACAGGCTGGCAACACAGCGTCGATGTTCGAGGCTCTGGAGCTTTAGCACGACCAGTGCATCGTTACCAATAAGACTCTTGACCCGTCTGTTAATTGACTCAAGTGCATCAAGCTGGTATTTGGCAGATCCGTCCCAGAGGTGAGATCAGTACTCTAATGACCAAACTTCATAAACAAATTTAGCAGTTGTTTAGACAGGAATTACCGTCACACCTTTGCAAGAAGGCCCTTTTTTTTCTTCTCAGCTTCCTGCCCTTGATAATAATGATTTCGGCTTGCAAATAGATTACTAATAAAATGTGTTTTTCCAGTTATAGCAAGTTGAAGCAAACTCTTTAAAATGCCAGAGCTCATAGAGCAGATGTACTGCTCCCAGCAGATTGTGATACCACCCAAGTATCCGTACATTCTTAAGAGGTATTGTAAAGGTAAGATCTTATATGCTATACTATGCCTCGTTGGTCTCGTGATGGCAAGCGCGACTGCCGTCGGTCCTCCGCCTGATATCTCCTCAGTTGTGTCGCATTGCAGTCTTATCGCACTATGAAAGTAAAGAACCTGTGTTGCAGAGACTGCACCTGTGTTGATCACATATTTGTGCACTATAATACATCCGCCAAATGTAAAGATAAAGATAAAGATAAAGATAATTTATTTGTCCAAACATGAGTTCACATACAGTAGGCATGCGGGATGTTCAAAAAAATTTTTTTTTTGTACTGACATGTTTTGCCTAGTGAGGCGTACAAATATATTTTACAATATTTAAAATTAAAGCATTTATGCTTTAGTAGCGGTAAAAAAAAAAAACTAAATTTAAAATAATACAATTAAGCAAAAAAAGTCAGGCATCATTAATTGTCAGAAAAGTAAAAAACAAATGTCAGATATAAAACAAAAAAATATCATACAACATTAATAAAGCAAACCAATGTCAATCGAAAAAATAAGAAAACAAAATACGGATTTATAAACATAGAATAGTGTGATAAAATTAAACAAAAAACCATACTGATAATTTAAAAGAATGCCAACAACGTATAAAAAAATGTCATAATTAATTAAATCATAAAATGTCAGAAAAGTGAATAATATAAAAATAAGTCAGATAAAAAAAAATAAGATGTCACAAAAAAAAAATACGAAATTGATGGATTAAAAAAATTGTCAAAAAGATAAAATAAGTAATGTCAGATTTAAAAAACACAATAACATGCAGAATGTCATCTTAATTAAATCTTAAAAAATAAATGGGGATTAATGAAAAAAAATAGCGTCAAATAATATTACTATCGCTCAAGAAGTCACTTAAATGATAATAGCACTTGTCTGTTAGAAAACTTCGCATCTTTTTTTTTAATAGATTTACCGGCAAATCTTTATAGGACTGTGGTATTTTATTGTAAATTTTGGGAGCCATACAAAAAACACTTTTTCCCAATAAAGCAGTCTTAGATGTGTGCAAGCAAAGTTGGCTATTGTCGCGTCTATTCCTGGGGAAGGTGTCAGCTAGTCGTGGAAATAGTTCGGGATTTAGTTTGACAAAAGTTACAATTTCAAAAATGTAAAGTGATGGAAGGGTCAATAAGTTATGTTTTTTAAAATATGGCCTGCAGCTGTCTGTTACATTTAGATTAAACATAGCTCGGATGCACCGTTTTTGGGCTTTAAACGCTATTTCTTTGTCGGTGGAGTTTCCCCAAAATATGATGCCATAGCGTAGCAACGATGCAACTAGCCCATGGTATGCAGTTACCAATGCATCTGGGTTAAGTTCTGGGGCTAGTTTATATAGGGCATATGCCGCAGAACTCAGCCTTTTACTAAGGTATTCTATGTGTACCTTCCAGTCCAACTTTGCGTCTATCATAATGCCAAGAAATTTTGTGTTGTCAACTTTATTAATTACTGTGTCATTGTACATAGCTCTAATGTCATCTTTCGCCTGGGCCCGTTGTCTAAAATGCATAATGCTTGTCTTATCTAAGTTTATTTTAAGGTTGTTCCTGTCTAACCATGCTATTATTAATGTCAAAGATTGATTTATGTCACTTTCATATAATTCTTTATTGTCGCATGTTATCGTTATAGTACTGTCGTCGGCAAAGAGTGTCATGGGATGTTCAATTGCACTAGGTAAGTCATTAATGTAGATGATAAAAAACAAAACTCCCAGTACGCTGCCTTGGGGTACACCGTATGTAGGTGTTAGTTCGTTTGATCTGTACATTTCTTCTGTCTTAGTCCTAATATTAATTCTAGCAATTTCTGTATACTGTTTTCTATTTTTCAGGTATGACTCAATAAGGTTTAATATGTTTCCCCTTATGCCATAGGCTTCCAGTTTCTTTAACAAGATGGTATGATCAACATAGTCAAATGCCTGCGTCATGTCGCAGTAAATGGCACATACAGGGATTCTCTTGTCCATATTATTCATGACGTTATGTAAAAAATCATAAATTGCCATAGTTGTGGACTTATTTTGTCTAAACCCCTTTTGCTCGTTACTGAATATATTTTTCTTTTCAAAATATGCATACAATTCTTTATAAATATATTTTTCAATAATTTTAGACAATATAGGGATTAAAGCAATTGGTCTGTAGTTGGCCATGTGATCTCTACTGTTTTTTTTAAATAAGGGTTTTATTACAGAAACCTTTAGGGCATCCGGATAAACACCTGAACATATACAGAGATTTGTAAGGTGGCTTAGATGTGTGCAGATTGTTTCAGAAACATACTTTACCACCCTAGTAGAAATACCGTCATAACCCGTACTGTTTGTGGATTTTAGACATTTTACAATATTCAGTATGTCTGCAGGTATACTGGGCGCAACAAAGATTGAGTCTTTCCGTTTTATCACATTTGCCGTTACGTTACTGCCCGAGCCTTGAATAGGTTGGATTTTTTCTATGAAGAAATTGTTGAATGCATTGGCGATTTCAAGAGGATCCTCTGTTATTTTGTCATTTACATTTATACGGCTAATAGATTCTTTTGGTAAATTAGGTTTTGATTTGTTTATTATGTTCCATGTCATTTTAGATTTATTTGTAGAAGTTTTAATTGAGTAATTGTTTTGCGCACGTCGTGTCAATTTCATTACCTTTTTAAACCTTTTTGTGTAGTTCACAAAAAGTATCTTATTTGTCATATTTGGTTTTAATCTGAAACGCCAGAGCAATTGTCGTTTCTTTTTACTGCACAATTTTATACCGTGAGAAATCCATTTTGGTTTTTTAATTACGTTTATCGTTGTCAGCTTAAATGGGAAACAGAGGTCATAAAAAAGTTTAAATATGTCAATAAATATGTCAAATGCGGTCATATATCATTGTCATTCGTTTCATATATTTCTGAAAACGTCAATTGCTTCAAACATTCCTTAAACTTAACCATATTCTCCACACACAAATCCCGCCGTCTTATGCGCCAATACTTTAAAATACAGGTTTTTTTTACAGGACACTTAATAATTTGCGCTGTGTGATCTGATAGAGCAAATTCAATAACGTCAGTTTTACATTTAGCTTTAAAATTGTGTGCGAAATTGTCTATACATGTTTGGCTTTTAATTCTAGTTGGTTGGTTTAATGCTAATTTAAGATGGAAATTTAGTAACAGACACTCGAATTCTAACACAACATTATTTTTCTTCATTACGTCTATGTTAAAGTCGCCCGCCATTATAACATGCTCATAATATTTTTTACAGGTTATCCGTAATATAATATGTAATATAGTAATGTAAAATAATAATTTGTTGGATTTGAATAAATTTAATAAATTGATTTGAATAAATAAATAAGTAATATAATAATGTAAAATAATAATTTGTTGGATTTGAATAAACAAAAAAAATGTGTTCACCCAAAATGAAAATTAAATAATAAGATAATAAACTCGGGCGCCAGGGAGGTTCACACAGTACAAATACATTAAAGGTTGCCGGAAAGAACTAATCGGAAGAGTCCACAGATTATTGGGCGGTAATCTGTGGAAGAGTCAGACTTTTAATCAGCCGGTGGGGAGCTAAATAAAGAAAATAAAACAACTTGTTTGTCTTTTCTCTATTTAATGGCCCGTAGCTTCACATGTATTAACCATTATAGTTTAAAAAATACAATAACTCTTATGTTAAGTTTACTAAATTAATGGCAATAATATTAATTAGGGTGATATTACTGCATCTTGCACTAATTGAAGTATTAAAAATAGAAATAATTGCCAATCACCATGTCCGAAATTCACTGGTGATTGGTCACCATGGCCGAAATTCGATCGGCAGGATTATTTTTTCATCATTCTACAGAAGACATTACTGCCATCACAGGCAGAACCTGGATGAGGCTGGCAAGGCAGCATGAGGATCGGCATAAGGAAAGAGAAGCCTATACTTAGCCACTGCTATCAAGGATCACAAAACTTCTCTTAGTTTTAACCCCCGATCAAAAAAGGGGGGGGGGGGGGAAGTAAAAAGTATGACTTGTGTGTCTGTGAATCTTTGTGTCTGTCTGTGGCATCATAGCTTCCAAATGGATGAACCAACCGACTGATTTTGATTTAGATATTTTATTTGAAAGGTGACATTATGCAACTATACTGTGATTTTTAATTTCGTTGACTTAACTGACAGCTGCCAAAGACATATTTTTTTTTAATGTTGAAATATAAAATCAACAATAAAATAAGTGCGTTCGATAAAATGAGGTCAGGCATAAATGAGTATAAATTAAATAAGGGCCGCTAGTTTCTTAAGAAATGTATTTTTTTTTGCCGTAAAATAGTTACATTTTCGATCTACTTCGATTTTCAATTACTCAGGATAGTCGGGCACGGACACTATTTTTATGTAACGATAAAGTGACAACCCGCAAATGTCAATTTGGTCTACGAAATTAAAATCAGAATGTCTCAAATAAACATAAAGAAACAATAGGTGCATAATATTCTGAATGTATCTTTTTCTTTCAACAGCCGCAATAAAAACCCAACCCTACGACCTCCTCCGCTGGTCCTTCGAATACTTCAAGGCATTGGCTGAGCACCGGCCTCCACCAGTCAAGTTGAGGTTGGAGTACCCCATTTATAGCACGGAGGGAGGACTCACCAGAGGCTGCTTGAAAGTGCTGGCTCATCAGGTAACAGTTGTTTAACAAACTAGAGTATCAGTCTCCTCCTGTCCTCCTGTTGTAGCATAGCTCTGAGGGTGGACTCACCAGAGGCTTATCAAGCACCGGCTTCCACCTATCAAGCTGAGTTTGGAGTACCCCATCTATAGCTCTGAGGGAATATATCGAATAAAATCAAAAAAAAAAAGATGACTCTAGTTGCAAATTCGCAAGCGTCATTAGGTCTCAATGGAGAAGAATTTGCAAGAAACTCCACGGACACTCTTTTCCATCAGTTTTAATTACAATTTTTTGGTTACATCATTTTTGTAGAAAAATACATATATGTGAGAACAATGTAAAAAGACGTGCATGTAAAAGCATCTAGAGAAACAACGAATTAAAAAAAAAGTACAATAACAGGCCGAGGCAGCAAACTTATGACCAATTCCAACTGATGACGCCCGTTCACGAACATGACGCATGGATCGGCACCACTCAGCTCAACCATCATGAAGGGAACCGAATGATCTAACACATGTCAGAGATAAATTAGAGACAGCATGACACACTCAACTGCCAGGGCACACATAAGTCAACGGAACGACACATAGGTACTGTAGAGGACGTAGACAGAGGTTACTAAGTAAATTAATAAATTACTTTTATAGTTTATATATTTAATACGAATTACACAATATGCCTGCCTTCTGGGCGGCTCCACTTGAATTGACAATCAAAAGCTTTTCAAAAACATATTCACTTATCTTCTGTTCGAAATTCATTTACCTTTCAAGTAATACCAATAGCCAGTGTTTTTTATAGGCAAGTAGGTTGCCTTCTAGTTAAGCAGAGTCTTCACAGTACAGTGAATGGTAGATTTACAGTCGGAACATAGTACTCACACATGTGCTGTGCAGTTATATAATACTAAAAGAAATTGAGTTTTATACAATACAAATATATTCATACAGTCTTCAGCAGGTCCAACAATTCTTCAAAACTTTTCTGCCCATCACTTATTCTTGCACCCTAGTGGTCGCGGAGCAGGACCAGCATTTTTAATCATATTTTGGCCAGATTTATTACAAACTAACGGTGTTTGGAGAAAGTACTGGTCACTAAAAGAGATCATGAAATCCAGAGACATAGGAATAGCTACAACTGCATACTACCCTGTATTACATACGGATGCGAAACATGGCCACTCACAAATCAACACAGAAACAAACTGCAATACTGCCAAAGAGCCATGGAACGAAGCATGACAGACATAAGTAAGGCAGATCATGTAAGGAATGAACAACTAAACTACCGGAAATCTTGACCAGAATTGATCAACAAAAATGGAGATGGACTGGCCACATGATGAGATCAAGTATAGAGAAATGGGCTAAGCTGATGACTGATTGGTACCCAAGGGATAGTAAACGCAGCAAGGGGAAACAGATAAGATGATGGGAGGACGAGCTGAAACAAACAGTGGGCCCAACTGGAAAGAGCCATAGGAGGCCTTTGCCAAAAAGCACACTGAATTGAGGGACATACTGTAACAAATACAAAACAAAACAAGCAATTCAGAATAAATGGCATTATTATTATTATTAACGGTGTTTACAATTATCCGTTTATATTGATAAAAGCACCAAAACTAATGAGGTGACAAATAAAAGCTTGGGGGCCTGAACTTGTGCCTGGTTACCATCGCCAACTGTAAAGGATGAAAAATAGCACCCTAATTACGAATCTGTTTTGACACCAGGAAGCACACTCCTTCCCTTTTAGTTTAGTTAATATAAGTTAGTTTGAAATCACCAACCCGCCTTGAGCAAGCGTGGTTAATAATGTTCGTGCCTTCTATGTATGAGCCTGCAGTAGAGCAGTAACAGGCTGATTTTGTCACCTAAAGGCATAACACTCACAATTTATTTATTTGCTAGCTGTGCCCGCAGATTTGCTGCCGTCGACTGGCTACCTACCTTCCTACTCTACCCTACCCTACCTACCTACCCTACCCTACTCAACCCTTCCGACACTACTATATCTACCTACCCTACCCACCCTACTCTACCATATCTACCGACCTTACCCTACCCTACTCTACCTACCTACCTTACCTTTTTGTTTTTAGCCTTCCCTGTATTCTGTCATGTATCAGACATGGCGCTGTGTTCCGACATTACCATATCTATCTACCGGGTACCTATCTATAGGGTAGGGCCTACCATACCTACCGACCTTACCCTGCCTATTTTACCCTACACTACGCTACCATACCTACCGACCCTACCCTGCTCAACCCTACCGATACTACCCTACCTACATACCTACCTACCCTAAACATCCTACTCTACCCTACCCTACCTACCGACCCTACCTACCCTACTCTACTTACGTACCTTACCTACCTACGTTTTTGTTTTTAACCTTCCCTGTATTCAGTCATGTATCAAAGATGGCGCTGTGTTCGCAAAACGTATGAGAAAATGAATTTTCAAAAAAAAGTCCTTAAATTTTTCGATGTTTTAATAGTTATTCTGATATTCTGGATGGAGATAAATCGAACCAATAAAAAAATTATCTAAATCGGTTCGGCCGTTCTCGAGTTAAAAATGGTGTAACTAAACCGACTCTGTTTTATATATTTAAATACTGCTCCACCCACAGCTATACGGCATGAAAGAGATCCCAATATGGGTCCTGAAGCAGGCCTGGCAAGGTTTCTGCCTGGACAGCGTCGAGCTGAAGAGGATCCTGTGCCTCTGTGAGGTATACCTGCGAGAAGAGAAGGTTCCTTTCTTCCACTTCTTGGCGGTGGCTGGCGGAATGCTGACTAAGGTGTGTTCCTTTCCATTATTTTTTTACCACCGACAGAAAAAGTGGGGTGTTATAAGTTTGACGTTTGTACCTGTGTATTTGTGTATCTGTCTGTGGCATCATAGCTCCAAAACGGGTGAACCGATTATGATTTCGTTATTTTTTTTTGTTTGAGCGGTGTCTTTATTGAGAGTGTTCTAAGCTAAGTTTTAATGGAAATCGGTTTAGCCGTTCTGTTTGAATCGGGCGGTTTTCGCAAGATATCGTGTCAGAGTTGAATAGATTGTCAATTGAAGTGGGTCTACTTGATAAATTATGTAGCATGAAATAATATCTCAGGGGATTTTTAAATTTTACTTGTGTTAGGGTACTGTGTTGTGTTATTATCTTAACAAAGAGTCGTCACTGTGGTGGTATGGCGATTTTACAAAGCCACTAGCTTCTGCCACCAGCTTCGCCCGCATGAAAAGTGTTTTTTCTTATCCCAAGGGAACATTATACCGGAATGAAAAGTAGCCTATGTGCTATTCCCGACTATAATCTGTCTCTGTGCCAAATTTCATCCAGAGCTGTTCAGTCGTTCTGACGAGATGGGTAATAAACATACATCCACTATTAATAAGAAAGTAAGATTTGAAAAATAAGATTGTTATTTTCCTTAAAATTTCCTTCCATCACGGAAACAATTGTCTTTCGATATGAAACCGTCACGGCACACAAGACAATTTGGCATTCTATCAGCGATGGCGAAATTGGCAGCTGATATGCAAAAATATCGACGTATTCCACATTGTGCACCCGTTTTTATCCGACTTCCCAAAAAGGAGGAGGTTCTATGTTCGACAAAATGTTTTTTTTTTGTTTTTTTTTTTCACCGATATCTCCGTCAATTACGGACCGATTTTAAAAATTCTTTTTTTGTTTGAAAAAGTATGTTTCGAAATTGGTCCCATTTTAATTTGGTGAAGATCTGATGAAGAACTTCGGAGATATACAACAGAACTCTTCAATAAATAACGGCAAATCTCTCGGGATTGCTGCAATCGCATGTCTGTTTATTCTTTATACCATTTTATAACATAACATCACGCCAGTACGCAGATCTCTCATTTCACCGGTTAAGTGTTCAAGTTTCATGAAATCTATTCTGGCGTTATAGTTACCTTACTAACTTGCCTATTACGTAGGTACAACTAAAAAGTGAAAAATAGAAAACTTTTTTGCAAAAAAATACTACCGACTTCCAAATATAAAACTACAAAGTGAAAAATAACTTTATTTTTTGAAGTCGGTGTCCGTAACGCAAAAAATGGTAACTACGAACGACACCGACTTCAAAAAATTAAGTTATTTTTCACTTTTTGTGAATGTTAGAAATCTATTATTTACCGAGAAGTTTAAATAGAATAGAAACGATCAACATAACCATTCATTACACACGCTCATAATGGATGATTATGAAAACATTACTCAAAGAAGACAAAACATTTACAATAAAATATGACATCTAGCGGTAGCGAATACGATATGGATGTTTCATACCAGAGTCTCCCTAACGTAATAGGAAATAGTGATGATATTGCTATATTGAAGGAGGACATAGAAAAATTAAGACCAGAGTTGCAAACTGCCAACTCAGAAATTGATAACCTAAACTATGAAAATAACACACTTAAAAATAATCTACTTGACTGCGGAAAAAAGATAAAACTACTTAAATCGATAGGAATACAAGAAAGTACAAACAAAGAAAACCTACCAAGGCAGTTCTATTCGCCCCAATATCAGCGGAGAGTACGGACATTATTAATGAAAACTGGTTTACCTAGGACTTCTTCTAGAGAATACACAATGCAGGCATTAAACTTGATAAGCCCAAAAGCTGACATACTAAACAAATCCGTGACTGATAAAAATAAGCCTACTGGAGTCGATAAGCGACTTTCATTTATAGATGCCACACGGATGACTAAAAACCTACAGGATAGTGTCTTAAACAAAACTATCCTAAATTTTTCCAAAGAGGGCAGTTGTGAAAGTGACGAAAGTATAAATATATTGCACACACCCATAATTGATAAACTAATCCACGACACTCCAAGCAGCAGAAATACTTACTCACGCAATTATAAAGAAGATAAAATAAAAAAAAGAGTTATGATATTATGTAATGAACAAGGGAATGGACTACGTCAGTCACTTGTTCAGTTATTGGGGTCAGATTATACGGTTTTCTCGTTTATAAAATCTGGTACTACATTGAGAAACCTCATTAATTCATCAAAAAATTAAATAGCTGAATTCAGCATGAATGACTATGTTATTGTTGTTGGGGGCCGCCATGAACGCAACCCATATGACACGGAAATGTGCTTACATACATGGCTATCATCCATCAAGAACACAAATATAATTTTATGTGAAGTTCCATCAAATAGATATCTTAATGAAACAAAGCTCAATTACATGTTAAGGTTTATCTGTGGAAAGTATGATAATGTTATTTTTATGGATATGGACTACTCTAGATATCGGCCTCGGAGAACACACTTTACACTTAACCTAGCTAGATCTTTACTAAGGGCAGTTTTGCAATTGGACTATAAATACAAATCAAATGAATATCAAAATGTATTAATTAAACAAAGCAATAAAATATATGTGGATAAATCTATACAAACTGACTTTACAAACCAAGAAAATAAAATAGAGACCGAGAATTTGGAAGAAAAAATATGTAATAACTCATTCACTAATAATCAGTCATTAGATGATAATACTGCTCGTAGTGATTTTTTTCGTGAATAAATATCTATGTGTTCTACACCAAAATATAGCAGGACTGCTTAACAAAGTAGACACCCTCTCAATATGCCTTAATGAACTGTCAGAAAAAGACCTGTCCGTTGATGTACTATGCGTAACGGAGCATTTTATGATGTCAGGTCACGAAGGCCGCCTGTTGGTGCCTAATTATAAGTTGGCTGCATGTTTCAGCAGACAAAATAGCAAACGAGGTGGATCTTGTATTCTGGTCCGGTCTGGTCATTTATGGAGGGAGTTACCAGAGGTTTCAAAACTTTCATTGTCTAATGTAGTAGAATGCTGTGCAATTGAATTAACTAGTTATAAAATTGTAATAATATGTATTTATAGGGTACCAAAGAAAGGGAATTTGAATGTATTTTTTAGCAAACTAGAGCAATTATTAACATTACTGGCAAGAAGAAATTATAGGAATATTATTGTAGCAGGTGATATAAAATATAGATGTATTGAAAAAAAATAAAAAAAAATTCGAACTAAGATGTCTCCTAAAAAGTTTTAACATGACATTAGCAATAGAAAAACCAACCAGGATGCAAAGCCAAACCTGTATTGATAATTTTGCCCATAATTTCGAGAAAAAGTGCAGAACGGAAGTGTTAGAATTTGCCCTATCGGATCACACTGCGCAATTGCTGAAGTGTCCCGTACCTATTAACTGTGTTTTGAAATATTGGTATAAATCGCAACGGGATTTGAACCCAGAGAATATGAAAAAATTTAGAACCTGCCTTGAGAAACTAACGTTCTCTGAAATCTATGAATATGACGATCCAAATGATGCATTTAACTCATTTATCGAACAATTTAAATTATTTTAGTATCTATGCTTTCCCCGTAGACGTATTAAACTACCAACAACCAAAAAACCAAAATGGATATCGCGAGGAATTAAATTATGTAGCTTCAAGAAAAGGAAATTATTATGGACGTCTAGACTTAAACCTACTCAAATAAATAAATTAAAATATTCAAATTATTCAAAGTTATTAAAAAACATAATTAAACTGACTAAACGATCTCAAAATGACTATAATATTAAAACTTCTGACAATAAAAGCAAAATGACGTGGAATATAATAAAAAACCCTAAGTTAAGTCTACCTAATGACTCAATAAATACAATTCAAATTGACAATGAAACAGTCAACAAACCTCAATTAATTGCTGACAAGTTTAATGACTATTTCGTAGAAAAAACTATGCGAATACCAGGATCACAAACAAAAATCAATGTATCCACCACATTCCTCCATGTGAACCAATACAAATATTTAACATTATAAAAGGTCTCAAAAACACTAATAGCGTAGGCAATGATGAAATTTCAACTAAGATTATAAAACATGTAGCCGATTTAATTTCTAAACACTTGAGTCATATTCTTAACCTGTGTATCAGCCAGGGTGTTTTTCCCGACCGTCTTAAGATCTCCATAGTTAAACCTATATTTAAAAAAGGTAATAAGCAGCTAATGCAAAACTATAGACCTATTGCGCTCTTGCCAATCTTTTCCAAAATTTATGAGAAATATATTTATAATGAGCTCTACGCTTACCTAGAAAAAAATATGATTCTCTGTGACGAGCAAAAAGGTTTTCGGAAGAATATGATAATTAATATGGCTATCTATGACTTTTTAAATAATGTTATGACTAATATTGATAATAAAACACCTGTTTGTGCTGTGTATTGTGACATGACGCAAGCTTTTGACTGTGTTGACCACAATATTCTTAGAAACAAACTTGACTCCTATGGTATAAGAGGTAACATTTTGGACTTATTATGTACTTACCTTTCTAACAGAAAACAATTTACTGCTATATCAAAGTTAAATTTAAAGACTAAAGAAGAAGTAACATACCTGTCCAAAGAACGCACAGTATATTTTGGAGTACCACAGGGCAGTGTATTAGGTCCCTTACTGTTCTTAATTTATATTAATGACCTTCCCAAAGCCATAGACTTCCCTATAACACTCTTTGCTGACGATAGTACGGTAACAATACCTTGCAATAAACCTGAATCATATGAACTTGATGTCAATAACGCAGTCAATTCAATAATCTCTTGGCTTAATAATAATAATTTAAGAATAGATCTTGGAAAAACCTAAATAATGCACTTTGGCCATAGAAAACCCAGCGCGAAAATGGAAGTACTATACCAAAATAACAAAATTCACGACGTAGATAGTGCAAAATTTCTAGGTTTGATTATTGATAGGCAGCTCAATTGGAAGGATCACATTGAGGCGCTCTGTAATAAAATTAGTAGTTCATCCTATGCCCTGTATAAACTTGCTCCAACAGTAAACACAGATGCACTACTCACAGCATATCATGGTCTTGTGGCATCTTTATTAAGATATGGTATTATTTTGTGGGGTAATTCCACAAACAGAGAAACCGCTTTTAAAGCACAAAAGCGATCCATCAGAGCCATGTTTGGACTGCAAATAACTGACAGTTGTGTACCATATTTCAAAAAATACAAGATTCTGACACTGCCGGCTTTGTATATTTATGAAACTGCCTTATTTGTTAAGCTGAATTCACACTTGTTTCCCCATCTATCAGACACTGTTAAACGTAACAGGCGGAATGATATTTTACGCGGACGAAGAGCCAAGACAGCCTTAATGTGGAAAAGCATATTCTGTATAGCCCCGAAAGTATATAACAAAATTCCAAAATCGATAAAAGAGTTACATTTAAATGGATTTAAAAAGAAACTAAACGACCTGCTATGTAATAAATGCTATTATAATTTAAATGACTATTTGAATGATACTTTGACATGTTAATTTAATTTTAATCATTTATACTTTGACATGTTAATGGAATTTTAATCTTGTATACTTTGACGTCCTAATTAAATTTTAATCTTTTATTCTTTGACATCCTAATTGAATTAATTGAATTTTAATCTTTTATACTTGGACATCCGAATTGAATTGTAATATATAAGTGACAATTTTAATAATTCTTTGACATCATTTTTGAATTTTAATATTTTATACCTACTTTGACATTCTAATTTTTGTTATATCATATACTTTGACATCTTACTCTAGTTTGATACTCTGGCGTTAAATGATACCTTGACATCCTAAATAAATTGTGTGTGTTTACGATGTTATTTTTGATTGACATACCTCAAATTCTAGTTTTGTTTGGATTATATTGTGTATTTTTTTATTCGTAATTATGCAATTATTAATGTTTAATACTAGCCTAATAATCTATGTCCTATAATGTATGTACCTATATTTGTACGCCAGACTTGGCAGAATGTGATGATACCATTTACTAATCTTAAGACCATAATGTACCATATTCAGACAAATAAATGATTGATTTGATTTGATTTGGTAGTATTTTTTTGCAAAAAAGTTTTTTTTTATCAAATCAAATTGTTTATTTGCTTAATACAGGCATCAAACAGATGTTACAAATATATATAAAGTACACTGTATCATTACCTAATAAGGTGTGCAGATATTTATATTAGCGATAATCTATTTAAATAATTATTAAAATAACATTACTAAAATAATTACAATCAAAAAATAAAACAATTAAAAATAAAATAAATTAATATCGGCACCACATTCAAAATATTATCGGTAGCGCTTGACAATCCTATAGATTTTTTACTATTTTCCATTCTTCACGACGGTTTCGTTGATAAAATAGTACCTATTTAGCGCATTTTTTTGAGCTTATATTACATGTTTAGAGCAAGATTTGAACAATAATTGTTCAAAATCTTTTTAAGATATGCACGTCATGTCCTACTGCTGTATTAAATATCGTGAAATTGTGGATATTTGCGTATTTCAAGCTGCCTTACTCTAGTAGAGTTAGATGGTTACAGATGACAATTAAATTTAATAGCCATTTTCCATTTTCGGGGGTTAAGGGCGACCCTGACCAAAAAATCAGCGTGAGATATGAGCATTCCTATTGGCCTAGCGGCACTGTCGGCGCATGAATTACAGTAGTGAATACGCCCAGGTTTTAGAATAAAATCTTTATAAAATCGAATATTGGTGTGTTGAAAAAAAAAATCTACCAAAATGTTCGTTATCAAATTGTCTATCCATTAGTCTTAGTACAAAAAAATATTAATGAACACTTTACGAGGAGATGCATGCTAGATTAGATTAGATTAAGACGGGCTGGTGTCCGCAACTCCACGTCTAAGCGCGTATTTTGCGTACGGATGCTATCAATAATTATTTCTCATTTTTATGTTTTTGTTGGAAGGAGATTAGTGAAACATATACTACATAAAAAAAAAGGTTTCTACAATTTTGGAATCAATAATATGTAGAAATTTAATGTATTTTATTAGTTGATATTTCATTTTAAATAACGAGTAGATAGCTCCTAAAAACCGCACGAAAAACGGCTAGCGCGGCGTTTTGCTCGGGGTAGCGCCTTAATATTGCACATTGAGTATTGATGCAACGGACCTCTGCTTCCGTTTCCGCAACTGCGGCAGTTCCGCAACTTTTATATCGGAAATTTAAACTGAACCAGAACGGTGTCGCGCGGGCGCAAGTAGTCTAGCAATTTATGAAGAGCACCGATGCAGATTGCTGGGTACAACAAACTAATTTATAAAATATATTTTATTCTCATTTAATTTTGAATACTGATTTATTAAAAACATAATACTTTAATTATTTATTATCATAGCATTTACACTTCCGCTTCTGCATTTGTTTCTGTTTCCGTTCCTACTTCCGTTATGACGCTTCCGTTGCATCATTTACATTAAATATTAAAATCAGCTTTTTTAAGAAACTACTGGTCCAAACATAGATTTGAAAACTGTATTATCCATCGAAACGCCAAGAAGAAAATCATGATATGTTCTATAGCGTAATAATATGGGGAGTTTTTATTAAGGGTGGATTGGGTATTTATTAATTGACTTATTATGACAAGCGCTGTGAGAAAGGGGATGGGCAGCGTTGACCAGCGTAGTAGCCATGCTGCACACTTTTCAGCATCGGCTGAGCCCGCTCCTTTTTAACCCCCGACGGAAAAAGTGGGGTGTATCTGTGTGTCTGTCTGTGGCATTGATTTAGATTTTTTTGTTTGAAAGGTAATTTTGTCGAGAGTGTTCTTAGCTATGTTTTAATAAAATCGGTTCAGCCGTTCAAAAGTTATGGGCGTTTTACTGTTTGAATCGTGGTGTTTTCGCAAGATATCGTGTCATAATTACGTGTTCAATAGATTGCCGATCGAAGCGTATCTACTATGTACTAAATACATTATGAAGCATGAAATAAAAATGTAACGGGGTTTTTTTTAATTATGAAATTTTGCTTGTGCCATACTGGAAATATTGTGCTTTAAAACTATCTTGCGTTTTGTTTATGTTGTAACATTTCTTAGTGGCAATAAATGTTTTCTTTCTTTCATATTTACGCCTAAGCAGCTCCTAATCTTAATCTGGTTACTACTTCCACAGTGCCTGACCCACACGATGATCCTGCTTTGCGAGTCTCTAACCAAGGAACCGGATGGTGGATCAGCAGCTATACCAGTGGAGGATTTCCTGACGATGTATCGCTACCTGGCTGTCATGGACGCTTCCATGGACGTTCAGTACCATGACGGGTATAGGGAAGGTAATACAAGTAGCATAATTCCAAAAAAAAAAATTACTGTTTTCTGCAAGCGGCTTTATCATCATCAGCATAATCATTATTTTATGCCCCCTCCACACGCTCGCTGTTTGCCACAAACACGGCGAACAGCAAACACGTGCCGAACACTGACCACAAACACCCATAACAAACACGGCATCCACACGCTTGGCGAACATGCTAGTCTATTCCGGATCAGCAAACATGGCAGACGACGAGCTTGTTGTGGCAGCGATTACTTTCGGGTTAAACTCCTAATTTTTCCTTACAATTTAGCTTAGGATACCCAAAATGTCACGATTCGTAAATTTGACCACCACTATTAACTCCGTCCGCCGCCCGCAAGCCCGCACGTGCTACTGAACTGAACAAGCGTGTGGATTCATTACAAACACGTTCGTCGAACACCCTTTGTTTTTTGCACAAAATCAGATACCGATGCCGAACACGGGCGAACACAAACAAAAACAGCCTAACACAATCAATCACCCATCCACACGTTCGTGTTCGTTGTTTGTTGTTTGTTCTTCGCCATTTTTCGGCGAACGTTTGGAGGCGGCATTTATGTTCCTACTGCTGGGACACAGGCTTCTTCTCTGTGAGAGGTAATGGGTCGTAATCCACCACGCGGGCTCAGTGCGGTATGGTGGATGTCACATGTCGTCAATTTTTGATTCTAGGACATGCCGGTTTCCTCACGATGTTTTCCTTTAGTGGCAAGCGGCTTAGCCCGCGTTAAAGTCCGAAATAATCCCACGGTAGAGGAAACGTGTTTGGGTGTTCCTGGGTTAAACCCTTTGTCCCAATCCATTCCATTGGCACGGTTTACCCGTGTGCCAAGTTTCATCCAAATCCGTTAAGGTGTTATGGCGTTGGAAGGTAACAGAGAGACCGATAGAGTTACTTTTGCATTTATTGAGTTCAACCTATTTAATCCCACTACTGGTTAAATTATTGTTTTTTTAATCAATAACGCCTTACATATCACATCATCAGCCTATTAATTATTCCCACTACTGGGACACAGAGAGGGAACGCCTTACGCTTTTTAACCGACTTCAAAAAAAGGAGGAGGTTCTCAATTCGTCGGAATCTTTTTTTTTTTTTTGTTTATGTATGCTCCCCGATTACTCAAAGACGCCTGGACCGATTTCAAAAATTCTTCTTTTGTTTGAAAGGGTATACTTCCTAGTTGGTCCCATAATCATCAAGTCAGGATCTGATGATGGAATCCTAGAGAAATCGAGGGAACTCCTCAAATATTATAGGCAAACATATAGTGATTTTGGTATTTTCATCAACAATGCAATCATTTCATCATCAAATCTGCACTCAGAAAGTATCATTTGGTGAAGTGGAACTGATGAAGAAGACCACAGATGGCCACTGGATCTCCTAAATGCTAAATATGTCACGGGCATAAGATATCTCGTATAGTTAACCGACTATAATGAAGCAAATACTTATAAATAAATGGTACTGGTGAAAATGACACCATCAAACTGATCTGATGATGAAGCCGGAAGGTAGGCACTGGAACTCTAATATAAAACAATGTATCCTAGTCGTGTTTGGGCTTATTGGAATCGCCATGAGATGTACTTTGGCTATAAATTATAATCATGTTAATTGGAGGTACCTACCAAAACTAAAAACAGAAAAATAAAAACTTTTTAACAAAAAATCAAACCGACTTCCAGAACAAAAAACTACAAAGCAAAAAATAAATTTCTTTTCCGAAGTCGGTGTCGAAAAACGGGCAAGAATGGGTAGGCACAAAAGACAGCGACTTCGGAAAAGAAATTTATTTTTTGCTTTGTAGTTTTTTGTTCTGGAAGTCGGTTTGATTTTTTGTTAAAAAGTTTTTTATCATTACTCTACAGAGTTCTGTTTATTCCTACAACCCCTTCGTGTGTCATGAAGTTCCTTCATGAGACACATTTTAGACACTTGATATCAACGGAGAATTTGAGACTTTTGATACCTGCTCATTTTACTAAGTTCTACAATAAATCGTTCACGGTCCAGGCTGTGCGATTGTGGAATGAGTTGCCGATGTCTGTAAGACAAGCCCAGCCACTGCATCTTTTAAAAATCTTGTTAAGAACCATTTCCTTTCTATTTATTGCTTTTCTGTTTCTGTCTAATTTCTTCTATCATTGTTCGACCCTTTTTTGAAATTTTGGAACTTGTAATATTATGTATATATGTTTATTTGTAAGTTTACGTATAGTATTTTATATAGGTATATATTTTTTATGTATTAATATTTTTTAATGGCTACTTTGTTGGTTTTTGTTGTAAAAGTTATGTGTAATTTCTTTTTTTGGTGTACAATAAAGTACTCGTATATTCTATTCTATTATCAGCCTATTAATGTTCCCACTGCTGGGGCACAGACCTCCTCTCAGTGAGAGGGCAGTGGATTACGGCCCTTTCTCTATTGGTGGATGACACATGTCTTCGAATTTTGTCAGGTTCTAGGACATGCCTGCATGCATGCATGTTTTTATTGTATTTGGAAATTTTACAAGTTATCTTAAAAAAAAACGCACGGGAGAACTACCCTATCATGGGAAGGGAAGCCGCGGCAAAATGGTAATTATTTGATCCTCTTCATGTTTTAGGGTTTGGCCCACAACCTGTGCTTGAGGAAGAGGAAGCGTCAAGCGAATCAGAAGTAAGTGGAACATTACTTGGCATATATTTACAGGTACTTAATGAAAAGGGATTTAAAGATTTAAATTTGGACACACAATTGTACTTATCAGCATCGCGACAACCGCTTAGGGGTCTCGTCGATGTAGCTCGCCGTCTGATAAGGACCAGGCCCGAGTCGACGGCGCGTAGTGTTCCACGCGCGCCTCAAAGAGATGTCGGCAAAAACTGACGGGGTCCGCTAGGGCCGATGCCTGTCTGGGTCGTGGATAAATTTGTAAGGGAGTTACCACGGCCCTGGCTCAAGCAACTGAAGGAACACGGACACAGGTTTTAGTCAGTATAAGTCTGACACGCATTCCCGCCTCACCCAGAGCGGGAGATGTCATTGGATGATTTCCCAAACAAAACAAAAAAAGGGGTCTCGTTGATGCGCATGTTTGTGTGAGTTTGCCGTTTCGAGCATATAATTATAGCCTTGTACCTGATGAAGTTTCCGAATGAAAAAAAAAGCCAAGTACGTGTCGGACTTTTCACATTTAAGTTTCCGACCCAAACCACAAAATTAAGTTGGTTGTAATAGAAAAAATGAGGGAATTACAAAGAAAAACCTTATCAATTTATTGGTATTTGTTAGTAAAATATATAACGATTTGTTGTTGGTTGACAAGATGCTTATACTGTGAAAATTTGAAGGCTACCCGTTTGGCTGTAAAACCTGTGTGATAGATGACAGACAGACGGACACGTGAGTGACAGCAATAGGGCTCCGTTTGGACCCTTCGGGCACGGAACCCTAAAAATACGAACTTCAACAGAAACTTAAATACTTTGGAGGATCAATTTTCAAAAATCCTTCCTAAGAATCTTCGTTATATCTAACTGCGTAATTATTATATAACCATCCAAAATGTACAAGAAACTCATGTTTAAATCTATTTCTAGATCCAATAGTAGCGTTAAGCTATACTGTGATTTTTTATTTCGTAGACTTAACTGACAGCTGCTAAAGACCTTATTTTTTTTAAATGTTGCTAGCGCGGGACATAGTGTAAGGCTCAATCATAAGTGATTCATCGAATCGATGTGACATGACTCTACAATTTAATTTTACTAATTGGTGTAAATACATATTTTGTGAACATAAACGTTATATATTTAAATATAACAGTATTCATACACTTAGTACAACCGCTAGTTTCTTAACAAATGATTTTTTTTTGACGTGTAATAATTACATTTTCGATCTATTTCGCTTTTCGATCACGCAGTATAGTTAGGATACGTCACTATTTTTAACCGACTTCCCAAAAAGGAGATATTTTTTTTTTTAATGTGTGTTCGCGGATGACTTCGTCGTTTATGAACCGATTTTGAAGATTCTTTTTTTGTTGGAAAGGAGATATCACAAGGGTGGTACCATGATAAGGAAACCAGGATCTGATGATGGAATCCTAGATAAATCGAGGGACTTCTCAAATATTATAGGCATACATGTACCGAGTTTTGGTATTTTTATCAATAATGCAATCAATTGCACTCGGAAAGTATCATTTGGTGAAGTGGAACTGATGAAGAAGACCACAATGGCCACTGGAAACCCGAAATAAAACAATGTATCCTAGTCGTGTTTGGGCTTATTGTAATTGTCATAAGATGTACTTTGGCTATAAATGATTTTCATATTAATTGGAGGTACCTACCAAAACTAAAAAGAGAAAAATAAAAAACTTTTTAACAAAAAATCAAACCGACTTCCAAAATAAACAACTTCAAAGTGAAAAATAACTTTCTTTTCCGAAGTCGGTGTCGAATAACGGATAACAATGGGTACAAAAGACACCGACTTCGGAAAAGAAAGTTATTTTTCACTTTGAAGTGTTTTATTTTGGAAGTCGGTTTGATTTTTTGTTAAAAAGTTTTTATGAAACGATAAAGTGTCAACACCCCAAATGTCAGTTTAGTCTACGAAATAAAAAAATAATAGTATACCTAGTTATTTCGATACACAGATTTTTCGTAATTAAAATGTATTTTCTTATAACTAATTTATTTATTGCCTTCTAGGATACGAAGTTTATCGTAAGTCCTGAAACTTATAATTTTTCTTACATTCATTTAGGTAATCATTTGTTCAAATCAATGTTTTCTCATGCCATAAGTATCTAGGTAATGTATTAACTACTAATCACCATAAGAAGTCGAAGTTCTCTGTAAAGTTCACTGATCAACTTCAAGTGAACGCACTCAATTCGAAAGCGAACTCATTTGATTTTAAAGTAAATCATCACGGATTCACAACGAGATACTGTTCGAATTTCGAACGTGATGGTTCGAGAATCATCGGTGTTTTTACGAAGTGCCTTTTCAATTCATCTGCCTTGCAAATCTTATTTCCCAATTTTAGATTCTAGACAGTATCGTATGGTAAATCTTCATTAATTACTTCATCTTTATAATAGTTACTAGCTGCCGCCCGTGGCTCCGCCCACGTGGTATTAGTACTTCTCCCAATATGTTTATAAATTATAGCCTACGTATTATTCTGATGTTTAAGGTATATTTCTGTAAAGTGTCAACAAGATCCGTTAAGTAGTTTTTGCGTGAAAGAGTAACATACATCCATCCAACCTCACAAACTTTCACGTGTAAAATAGTGTTAGGATTGCTAGACTAATAGGCATTATTACAATAATCGCTTGATTCCGAATTAAGAATTTGAAGCTAACTACTTTTCTAACTCTAAAGTAGATTTAGAAAAGTCCTCAAAAGTTGTCAAAGTCTACTTTAAAGCCGCTTCTACACGCTTGGTGTTTGCCACAAACAGTGGCCCACACCAAACACGTGGCAATCACTGACCACAATCACCCAACACAAACACGGTATCCACAGGCTTGGCGAACGTACGTGCTAGTATATTCCGGATTGGCATACATGGCAGACGACGAGCTTGTTGTGGCAGCGATTACTTTCAGATTAACCTCCTCAGACCAATCAGACATTTTTCCTTACAATTTAGCTTAGGATACACAAAATGTCACAATTATTTTCTTACAATGATTCGTAAATTTGACCACTACTATTAACTCCGTCTGCCGCCCGCAAGCTCGCGGGTACTAAACAAGCGTCTGGATACATCGCAAACATGTTTGTCAAACACCCTTTGATTTGTGCACAAAAACCGACACCGATGCCGAACACGGGCGATCACAAACAAAAACAGGCAAACACAAACAAACACCCATCCACACGTTCGTGCTTGTTATTTTTTTTTTTGCTGTTTGCCATTGTTCGCCAAGCGTGTGGAGGCGGCTTTAAAGTAGATTTTGGCACATTCTTAACTTCACATTCTCAATTCGTAAACTGGGTATAATTAGTTAATGAAATCACTAAGAGCTAGAATAAAATATTCATCACCCTTTTTCCCAAAAACCAGGAAGATTCAGATGAAGATTCCTGGGAAGGCGATGATTTGCGAAGAGTATCGCTGATCAATGACACAGTTGCTAGAACGCCTAGAATCAGCACGAGACTGACCCGGCCTACCCTGGGGAAGATTGAGAGGTCACCCTCCATTGAGAGGATGAATGAGATAGAGAGAGAGAACTATAGGAGGGAGAGGCAAGGTTCGCGATTATTGTGTTGGTATAGACTAGTTAGCATAGGAAAGTGGAATGGAACGATGTGATCATATTTTAAAAACCGGCCAAGTGCGGTTCGGACTTTCGCACGAAGGGTTCCGTACCACTATCGCAGAAACGGCCTAAAATCACGTTTGTTGTATGGGAGCCCCACTTGAAGATTAATTTTATTCTGTTTTTATTATGTGTTGTTATAGCGGCAATAGAAATACATCATCTGTGAAAATTTCAACTGTCTAGCTATCACGGTTCATGGCCTCGGTTCGTAGCCTGGTGACAGATAGACAGACGGACCGCGGAGTCTTAGTAATAGGGTTCCGTTTTTACGCTTTGGGTACGGAACCCCTTAAAACTGCGTCTGCTCTGTAAATGAAAAACTTTCTCCAAATAAGTCACAGGCAATACCCAATAAAAATATCGGATTTTAGACATAAAATTGTCTTAATCTGAACAAAATTTGTATGCGAGATGCGATATTTTTAGCGTTCCTTGTGGTTTTTAGCGGGTCGAAACGGCTATTGCTGTCACTCACGTGTCCGTCTTTCTGTCTGTTCGTCTGTCACACAATTTTGTTCCGAAGAATTGTTTAACTTCCCATTGACCTATGAACTTGGTGATAATGTTTAAAAATCAATCAATCAATAAGCCCTCTATTCTGATTTTGCGTCTGTTTTGAAGTGTTTGTTATTCTTATTAGGGTATCTCCAATTTCAGTGTGCCTTTTGGCAAAGGCCTCCTCTAACATTTGCCATTGTGTTCTATCTCTGGCAACTCTTCTCCAGTAAGGGCCCGCTTTAAGATTCAACTCATCTTCCCATCTCTTAAGTTGTCTTCCCCGCTTCCTTTTTCCATCTCTGGGATACCAGTCTGTCACAATTTTACTTCACTTTGCCTGAGTACTCCTTAACGTGTGGCCTGTCCATCTCCATTTTAGTTGGTCTATCTTCGTAAGTACATCCATAACTCTTGTCTTGGCTCTTATTTAGGTGTTTCGTTTCCTGTCTTGATGCCTATCATGCTTCTCTCCATCGCTCTATGACATCATTGCAGCTTATCACAGCGGTGTATTGAAAGAGACCATGTTTCACAGCCATATGTGATACAAGGTAGAATGCAAGTGTTGTAGACTTTCCGTTTTGTACCGATGCTAAGGTTGTTGGCCTTCCTGATTTCTTTAAGTGACCAGTATTTTTTCCTTCCGTTTGCTATTCGCCTTTTGATTTCCTTGTCCGTCTGGTCCTTGAACGAGATGATCTGTCCCAGGTATATGTACTCTTCCACGTATTCGAGGGGTTCGTTAATTTTTATTATTACGTATAATTAATTTAATTTACGAACAAATACCATAAAATTGATAAATCACTCTG
The DNA here is from genome assembly GCA_964057195.1 of Orthosia cruda. Classification (NCBI taxonomy): domain Eukaryota; kingdom Metazoa; phylum Arthropoda; class Insecta; order Lepidoptera; family Noctuidae; genus Orthosia; species Orthosia cruda. Next base: position 8,094,901 of record OZ059852.1, on the reverse strand, counting down.
GCACTCACGTTTGGTACGGAACCCTAAATGTCCAACACGCACTTGGCCGATTTTTTTTGAAAATTCCATATGATTTTCCTGTGAGAAAATTGTTCATTTTCACATGGACAGAAGCAGTTTTTAAAATATGATAACAACTTTCCGTTTCATCCTCCATAGAATCCATGCTCATATTTGTCTTCAGCCCCTGACTAACCGATGACCGTTGAGTTAGACGTGTTTTTGATTGCAGACCGTCAATCAACAAATGTAATATAGATAGATCTCTGCAGGGTGGCTGGTTGTAGCTATATAGCCGAGTAATGAGAATGAAATCAGATAGAGTGCGCGCAAGATAAGTCTGCGCGCGACTGGTGGCGTGCTTGATGCTGCCAGCATAACTTATCTTTTATCCTTCATTTAATCAATAGCCTTTATTAGCGAACATTCTCGAAACTGAAAGAAATTTGAGTTAAGCATAATTAATTACTTGCATAGAATATGAAAAAAAAAACTTCATGAAATTATTGTAAATCTTTTATTGAATACTTAGTAGTACCGTTAAATTTGGTATATAAATGGGCCTGCAGTGTTAATATTTAGGCACGAGCCACTTTCGACTATGATAAAGCATATACTTATAAATAAATGGTACTGATGAAAAAAGAAGCCGGGAGTTCGAAATACTTGGAATTGTCATGAGATATACTTTGGCTATAAATGATTGTCACGGTAATTGAGGTACCAAAACTTAAAAGAGAAAAATATATACCGACTTCCATAAAAAGCAGTACAAAGCGAAAAATTACTTTCTTTTCCGAATTCAGTGCTGAAAAACGAAAAACCACGACTTCGGAAAAGAAAGTAGTTTTTCGCTTTGTAGTGTTTTTTTTTTGTAATATGTTTTTTAATCTATTTTATTTATATCTAGTATCGATACGAACCTTTTGAGCATAGCCCTAGTCAGTCAGCATTAGATGGAACCGAAGTTGACTGCCCAGAGCATACCCGAAGTACGATGGTATGCTATGCAGGATGGTATGCTCTGGGCACGATTGATGAATCGTAGATACTCTTCTACTTATTTAAATACCATTTTCAGAAAAAGCAGAGCCGGATGAGGAAGTTAATGTTAGTTTATATTTTGTGCCATTTTAGTTATTAACATTGTTTTAATATGTTAGATCTGGTTTGAAGTGTTCAACTTCAAATAAAACACTGCCATTTTAAAACCAAGTTAGTATTCCCCAAGTTAAAGTTGAAACTACCCATGTTTTTCTATTTTCAGGAAAGAAAATAGAAAATGTTTAAATGTAGGTTGAACGTATGTCGATTATAGTTGATATTGTATATTAAACTATACCAAGTCTTTAAAGGAACGTCCTCACTGAGAGCATTCACGTGTAATGAGCATTCGCAATCGAATATTCGAGTGGTGTGGACGTTGAGACAAGCGTTACAAAGCTTACACGCAAAGGTTAAACTTCGGCCGGTGTGGACGTCGCAACGATTTTCGTGGAAACGGCTCGCATTCGAATGTTCACGCAAATAAAACGCTTGAAAGCGAGTACTCAGATAATGAAATAAATGAGTATGTTTGTAGGAATATTACTAGCTACTTGTAAAGCAAGGAACAGTTCCTTGATCTTTAAAAAAGTGTCTGTCGTGACTTTCTTGGTCAATCGTATTATCGTATGACATTTAACGAGATCGTATTCGAAAGCTCCAAGCTTGCAAGGGAATGTTCGACTCGAATGTTCAATGTTTTGCTCGAAAGTGAATGCTGGGTTCGCTAGGAAGCGTTTGTTGCTCGCCTAAGATTGCTTGTTTACAAATGCTCTCGAAATAATGCTCCCAGTGAGGACGTTTCCTAAGAGTACAATATAGGGTGCTTAAACACTCATACAATTTTAGAAAAGAGCAGACCTTACTTAACAGGGTAGTTAACAGAATTGTCTTTAAGATTTAATGTTGTAATATTTCAGAAAATACTAAAGGAGATGAGTTCGATGATGATGCCTGAAGATAAAGATAAGAAAACAGGTGAGTTTCTAAAACTTAACAAAATATAAAGGGCGAGAATGTCTATTCTGAATCATAGCTACCTTCCGTTACAAAACCACCTTGATGTAAAATCACAGCTCACCTCACTCAAGTGAGCGCACACAATTCAAAAAAGGAACTCGTTTGTTTTTAAGTAAAGCATCGCGGATTCACAACGAGACACCGTTTAAATTTCGAAGCGATGTTTAGTTAAAGAACACTGCTGAAATGAGAGTACCAACTCGGGCGTTTATTTAATGATGTATCGAACTTAAGAAAGAGAGACACGAGAACCTACACAAATCCTCCTCCTCGCGTCGTGGTCCTCACTACTGAGGGTCGTGATTCCCCGAAGGGAGATCAACCTTACTCTTATAATATTCTTGTTCTTGGCGTCATGAGCGTTGAACAAATTTGGTAAGACCACCTGATCGGGCTGCGATCTCGCGTTCTCCTTTAATTGACCTTGCCAGTTATCATCAACTGCTCAAGGGCTCCTTCTTTTCGGGCAATATGTAGGGCTCTACGTAGGCTGATAGTGGAAAGTCTGGCTTTGATGTTCCGTTGACGAAAGATAGACTCGTTAGTGCGGAATACAGTCCACGGGATTTGAAGCATCCTTCGCCAACACCACATCTCGAAAGTGTCGATGCGATCGCGGTCGGCGTTCCTTAGCGTCTATGTTTCCGAGCCATAGTTAAAGATGGGGAACAGTAAGGAGTTTACCAGTTTCATCATTGTTGGCCGAGATTATGTTGCAGTCCTTCCATATCCGCTGCAATTGGGACATTGCGCTTCTGGTCATACCGATAATAATGTCTTTTTAGCACACGAGTTACTACTGGTGGGTCGTTGTCATATTTTTGACGGACGAAACGCAACCGTTTTCCCGATGACGAAAACGGTTGCAGAAAACGGTCTTCGTCGCAACTGGTTTGAAGACGTCTTGGAGAACGAAACTTGGAGGACGGAACTTTACGCGACATTCGCGACGAGTCGACGACGTTTGTGTGTAGTTGAATCAATTCACTTTCAACTGTATTTTCTTAGCCGTAAAATACAAAATCGCACCAATTTATTCAAAGACTGGTTTGTGCAACGAAGACGGACTTAAAATCTGTTTCACCGTCGCAAGAACTATTTTGTGAACGTACGTGGAACGATAAAGGACGACGCGACGTCTGCTACGACCGACGTGTGTCGTAGTTGAATCAGTACGCTTTCGAATCTCTACTGTATTTTCTGAGGCATAACATAAAAATTCGCACGTAGTTATTCGAAGACAGGTTTGTGCAACGAAGACTGCTTTATCCCAGGACGTAAAACGGTTGCACCGACGCAGAACAAAAAACGGTCTTTAGAAACGGTTCGTCGTCTCAACGCCCACCACTACGAGTTACACAAATAACGCTCTACAAAACCGTTATTTTTCTGAAGCTCGATGTGGTACGAGGTCGGATACTCATCATCATTCTCCTGAGCATATCCCAAATTATTTGGGGTTGGTGCAACATCTTTGCCGTCTTCTCAGCAGTCACCCAAATTCTCGATATCTCGGGTCTTATTATTTATAAAAACCTGTGCTTCATAGATTATACACCGTTCAAGTGCAAAAATAGCTTTCGTTTCAGCAGTCTGTGTCTTCGATACCTCTTGTTTTATCATTTTGCAACACCGAAATCCGAAACGAAAGTAATTTTTGCACTTTTTAGTGGTTGCTTTGGATGTCGGTTTATTTTTAGGGTTCCGTATCTCAAAAGGTATAAAAAATATATCTTATAAGATCCTTTCTTGTCCGTCTGTCCGTGTGTCACCACCAATTTTCTCAGGAACGGGTGGACCTAGCAAAATAAATTTATACCAGATACTGAGGTCTATAGAGTCCCTATTATGTGTATAAAATCAAGGTCCTGAATCAACTCGATAAAAAGATATAAGCAAATTTAGATTTTCGCGAGAACTTGTAAGTATAAAATTTACCTTAATTCTCAACTTGTATTATTTTTCGGAATTTGTACTTTATTTGGTAGGTTTTCAAGTTCAACCGGAAGTACCCGATAGGTTTTGGGTCGAAAACCTATAGTTCCCATTGAACTAGAATCACCTAGAAATTTGGCAAAAAGTAAGGTCTTACAGCACAAATAAAGGTACTTACAAGTTTCCGCAAATCTAAATTTGTCCATATCTTTAAAACTTAGCCACCAATAAAAATGATACCAATTTGATTATGGCGGTATAAAGGGTAGGTACGGAACCCTCGGCACACGAGTTCGACTCGCACTTGATCGGCTTTTTTGTGTATTTTATTAATTTTATCTTTAATTAATTCGGTAAAAACATAACAAAACATAAACTCACGCCTTTTTCCCATGGGGGTAGGCAGAAACTACAGAACGCCTCCTGCTACGATCCTTACATACTTCTTTTGCTTCACTCACATTCATGCATCTAGTCATACACACACGCCGGTTAATTCGGTACTGTTTCATTAACCGGATTGCCCCCCATGGAATTGTAATGACCAAAATTTTACGGAGTATAATATAATGTGCTATATACATATATGTGCCGAGATTTTTATAAATAAGAACTATCATTTTTCACACAGCCCATCCATAGTTAAAAAGACTGGTGGTCTAGTGGATCTACCACTTACTAGTGTAAATAGATATTATTATTAAAAACTTGTAAATATTTTACTAGAAAAACCGGTAGAAGAAGTAAAGGATGTCGGAAAGAAAGAGGTTACAATATGCGTTTACGATGAAGAGGAGCAAGCTGTCGAATATGAGATATACGGTTTAAATATTTGATTTATTGAACAGTTATCGCATATTGCAGATTTAGTAAACACGGGCAATTTTTTACGTACTTTTCTGTTATATTTGGCAATCCAGTTGGTGATATTTACATACTTGATGGCATTTTGGATAATGGGGAGTTCTCAAAATTCTTGAGTTTGCAATATAAAACGAACAAATCTGCAATTTACGAACGGAATATAGTAGTTGAACCATTCATTTCAATAAGTATTGTAACAGTTGACTTTTTTGTAAAAGTAGTTTTAAGTTTTGTAAAGTATGTTATAGCTCCTATTGAGATGATATCATCTAGTCACATATAGTTAGTTAAAATAGTGTAATTTTGAATTGTAATTTTAGTCTTAAAGTAGTTTGTTTGTAATTTGTAAAAGCAATCAAAACATTTAGTAATGTTTGTTTGGAATGTATTATTTGTCTTAATGGACGAGTAGATGTTCGTGATTCAGTAGTGTTAGAAACGGCAGATCTATTAGTAGTTAAATTATTATAAACTTAAAGTAATCAGACGCTTAATATTGTCACGTACGGAAATCTCATGGTAATATTAGTAGATATCCTAAACCAGCAGTAATATAGTCAAAACTTTAACCAAAATTAAAACCTGGCTAGTCATCATGGTTCCAGTGTCAGAGAAAGACGGAGCTATACAGGACCAATAGCACTATCCCTTTTCACCAACGGAAACATGATACTATAGCACCAAGTGCTTGGTCTGTATTCTAAGGCTATATTAAAAGTCAGTTTGAAGGACCTCCACTCGACTCAGTTGCTATGATAACGGAAAATCCCTCGATTATTATTAATTAAACATAAACAGTCTATTGAGGATATGACTTGAAATCAATATACCCCCCTTATCCCTACGGGTAAGTCCTTTTGAAGAAAACTTCCTTCACTTCAAGGGGCTCAGCCACAATGACAATGAAAAAAATCTCTTGATTAATGATAGTAAATAACTGTCAATTTGATTGAGTTGACTTGAGGAATTGACTTAAGACATGGGGAGTCAAACTCATCATTGTACCTTTGTGAAAAATATGCTGCTATATAGTTCTGTATAACTTTATATTTCTCTGCCACTGGGATATTCATAGCTATAACACGTCATAATATAACATAATGACTAGGAGAGCCAAAACTGGAGAAAGAGGAGACACCACCAGAAGAAATTGAACCCAAAGCAGAAGAGGAAACAGATAAAGAAAAAGAAGAAGCCGTAAAAAGTCAGGCGGAGAAAGTTCAGGAATTCTTAGAGGAAGTAACGTTTAAAGAAGATATTGTTGATGGATAGATAGAGCAAGTAGACTTTGGACCGGTTTCTGATTTGAATAAAGTCTACGTTAAAATCAACATTTTATAGGTTTCAGCTAAAGTAGAGTTCGACAAATACTTAACTCGAAATATTCAAAACCGAAATCGGAAGTATATTTTACATCATTATAAAATAAAATAAAAAATTTCAAGGGTATGCAAGGGTACTTTCTTGCCAAAAAATATAAAACGTATGGAAAATAAAAAGTATGGATTAATTTAAGATTGTAAATTTTGAACTATTATCATTATAGTTATACTATTATCGTTATACTTCTAAGCTAAAGTCTTCACGGCATTCCTAAATACCTACTTACCGTTTCGACTGTTTCTGGTTCCGTACTTTTAGTTTTCCATACCGAATGAGGTAGTTTACATTTTTAGACCAATAATTTAGTATTTAGACGAGAGTGGAGTGCTGGTATTGCGGTCGCTACCGTCTGATGGTGGACGCAGTGGGGCAGTAGGGAAGGAGGAGTGCGGGTATAGCGTTGGCCGCTATCCAAGGAGGACCAAAGGTGCCATACACGAGGTCGTCTCGGGCCCATGTACTGGTTTAGTCCCTGGGAACCAAAGGTGCCATACACGGGGTCGTCTGGTGCCCATGTACTGGTTTAGTCCCTGGGAACCAAAGTTGCCATACACGGGGTCGTCTGGTGCCCATGTACTGGTTTAGTCCCTGGGAACCAAAGGTGCCATACACGGGGTAGTCTGGTGCCCATGTACTGGTTTAGTCCCTGGGATGGTGACGGCGTACAACGTGTTCTGGTGCGCCGGTGATGAGGGTACTCCCCAGAGGAGGGTCCGGTGACTACCACCCGCGGAGGTTTCGAGGTGAATGCTAACGCGTGCCCGTGATCACGCCATATGCGACAGGATACTCCGTGGAGTTTTAGTGAAAAAAAAAACTCTTTTATTAAAGATTTGTTTCTATTGTTGTAACTGTGTTGTGTGTATTGTTCCTTAAATAATCTGATTGTAATCAAGCAATAAAAAAAAATACTTTCATCTGGTGCGGTATCCGTAATCAAATCTTGCAAGTTATATTTAACTCACTTCCCAGTTTCCGATTGAGCTGAAATTTGACATACACGTTGGATTATCGTGACAATGCAATTTCTAATATAAAAGCTTGTTTAAAAAGTTTTTTTTTATAGTAATGTATTATTAGCTCTAGTTCCGTTCGTTTAGTATTTAATGGTGGCTCTGAAGTTCGCCAGTCACTGCACAGTACCCCAACCAACAACCCCGCTGTCATATGCTGCTACTGCGCAGCAACTCGCTGATTGTTAAGAGCCGTCATTAAGTTTGAATGCACCTGTACTTTATAACTCCTTTTCCTAATCGTCCAATCCTACTTACCCCAGATTAAAATAATCCGTCTGGAACGGTTAGAAGATCTTGAGAAAACATTCGATGAGATCGCTTTCCTCGTGGATAAGTTCAAAACTGCTAACTACGATCTTGGTAAGAATCATTTTCCTTATCTTCCATCTCATTCCTAATTACAGCACGAGAGTACTCACTAATCCACCACCACAAAATCTCATCCAATAGCGAATTATTGAAATAGGCGGAGTGGCAAACTATATTGGATGAATTAAAAAAACAACAACAACTAACAACTCATCATCATCATTTCAGCCGAAAGACGTCCACTGCTGGACATAGGCCTCCCTCCAGGAGTCACCACATTGACCGATCCCGTGCGTCTCGTATCCAGCGCTTTACCGCAACCTTAACGAGGTCATCGGTCAACCTAGTGGGTGGCCTTCCAACGTAACGTCTTCCGGTTCGGGGTCGCCATTCCAGAACTTTTCGGCCCCATCGGCCATCCGTTCTGCGAGCAATGTGCCCTGCCCACTGCCACTTAAGTTTGGCAATTCTTCGGGCGGTTACTTAGGTTCTCCTGCGAATTTAATACAATATTATAGCTTGCATTCTAAACTCACAAAAACCTGTGGGTTATAGTACTTGTCGGATTACCGAGTGGCGGATTAGAGAGTACTGTAAGGACTGTAATGGCAATGTCCTCCTATCCTTACCTATCCCAATTTGTTAATGGTATCTATATATTATATACATTTGAAACAACATCAGCATCAAAATCAGTCACAATCTCAGTAGTTACTTCAACATAGAAATTCTTAATAGCTTAATTTCTCTTTTCCTATTAATTCATAGATTCACACTGACCCATACTTCAACTATTCTGTCTAGTCCCTCTTTTCTCCGAATCACTATAGTTTTTAATGATGATGAAATTATGAGTAATAAGATTAGAGTCTATCCTTTCGATAAACTCTAGAGTAAGGGGAAAAAAAACACGCGAGTTTCTACATATATATACTTCAACTATTCTGTCTAGTCCCTCTTTTCTCTGAATCACTATAGTTTTTAATGATGATTAAATTATGAGTAATAAGATTAGAGTCTATCCTTTCGATAAACTCTAGAGTAAGGGAAAAAAGAAACACAAGTTTCTACATATATATATATATCATATATATATACATATACATATATAATATATATATACATATATATTATATACATATATATCAAAATGTTTGACGAGCACTTTTTATCTTGCATTTTGAGAGTGATATCTTATGTGAAGAAGAATTTGCTTAAAGGAATGGTGGCTGGTCGTCAGATGTCAACAACGAGTGGAGAGTTTATCGTCCAACACATTGAGAAGGAAATAATGGACTACATTGATGAGCAGATCGCCATATTGCCTGATCCTGATCTGAAAAAGAAGAAGGTAAAAAGATCTATACAGGATAAGTTTTCCAAGTGGGCGTAGTTTTCAAGTAGGCTAGCCAAAACCGAAACTATGAGGAATAGCGAAAATCACTCAAAGGAGGCCGATTTTGATGAAAACTAGCCAGGTATCGAAGCCGTTGATTTTGGAAAAAAGACGCAGGCTTTATTATTACGCCATCCGATAGTGTTGCTAATAAGGATCAAATTTCGAAAAGTAATGTCATACGGAAACCTTGAGGATAAACCTAATTTAAAAAAAAATGCGTTTTCATACTAGGAATTCTACAAAGACTTTCCATTTTTCAAAAATTCATTGATGTGTTCATGCAGTTTTAGTTTTCATCAAAATCGGCTTCGTGACTCCTTTGTGTGTTTTTCGCTAGTCCCCATAGTTTCGGATTTGGCTAGTCTACTTGAAAACTTAACCTGTATATTTATTAAGCTCTCCACTGTCTCATTGGGCTCGTGGTCGCACCGCAACTGCTGAGCTAGGGGTCCTGCAGCCGTATTGCGTAAGTGCGCAAAGAGTTTGACCGCTATCGAATCGACCAAATCGGCCAATCACACAAGACGGAAATCCACATCGCGTCATTCATCTCGCTTGTGATTGGTCAAATCGAACAAGGTAAGTATTGCGTAAGTGCGAAAAGAGTTTGACAGCGGTCAAACTCTTTGCGCACTACAGTTGCTGGTTTCGACTCCTGGGACGGACAGTGTTAAGGATGAATTATGCTAGACCGTAGCGGTCACGAGCCGAGCCCCGTGCGAGGCACTGAGTAGGCACGGATTCAAAACTTCATCATCATCATCATTTCAGCCAAAAGACGTCCACTGCAGCTGATGGACATAGGCCTCCCCCAAGCATCACCACACTGATCGGTCCTGTGCGTGCGGTCGCCGCACGGTATAGCATAGACCGCATCATTATAAAATGTACGTGAAGTTACTTTGACTTGAACGCGGTCTTGCTTGACAAACTAGATAGGGTCTTGAACAACTGTATTAGATTCATATTTAATCTTCGGAAATATGACCATGTATCCAGCTACCGGTCCGAGTTAAAATGGTTGCCCATTCGCCAGAGAAGAAGCTTACGCGCTTTGACCACGCTATTCTCTCTACTCAATTCACCTACACCGCCTTCCTATCTTATCTCTGGCTTTCAATATCTAAGTTCTTCACACGCTCGCAATCTGCGTTCTTCCAATAATCTCCTCTTACTCTGTCCTTCTCATACTACTGATTTCGTTCACTCTTCCTTTCATATCCAGTCCATTCTTTTTTGGAATACGCTTCCTTCCGAGATCAGGACGGCTACCAGTCGGTATGCATTTAAGCGGAAATTACGGATTTATTTTCAACACAAATAAGCAGAGTCATCACACTTTCTCTTTTTCTGTTACTTCATAAATATATATAATTATATAGGTATATATTATATTTAATATATATGTAAGTGAATTTCACCTATTTTAGCAAAATAATTACTAGTTTTTATTATTAAACTATGCACCTGCCATGTTGTCTCTTCACCACCCTTGGTTGACTGGTAGAGAATGCCTAAGGCATTAAGTCCGCCTTTGTACCTTTGTGCATGAAGTCTAAATAAATAAATAAGTTCTGAATCCGTGCCACATCCGTGCCTCGCACGGGGCTTGGTTCGCGCCCACACGCCACAGTCTAGCATAATTCTTCTTTTATTTGGTTTTCCCATAAGATATTTCTTTACTGATTGGTTGATGGCAATAGGCTCGCAACCTATTACAAGGGACATTTTTTTTGCGGTTGGATATTCGTCCAATGACTTCTCCCGCTCTGGGTGAGGCGGGAATGCGTGACAGACTTTTATTGACTAAAACCCACCCGTGTTCCGTCAGTTGCTTGTGCCAGGGCCGTGGTAACTCTTTATCAAATTTATCCGCGACCCGGACAGGCATCGGCCCTCGCAGACCCCGTCAGTTTTGCTGACATATCTTTGAGGCGCGCGTGGAACATAACGCGCTGTCGACTCGGGCCTGGTCCTTATCGGACGGCGAGCTACCCGTTACTCACCGACCGCAAGCCCGCGCCGGTGGCTGGGAATCGGCTTGCGACTCCCGACGCCCAGGGCGTCTCCTGCGGTGGCTAGGGGCGTGAGGGTGTCTCCGTTGCGTCTTCCCTCACGCGTTCCGCCTCCTCCTTCGCGAGCATTACTGATTCGCAGAAGGAGGAGACAGCTTCCCATACCCTCTCGCTCCGTAACATGGCCTGAACCTGAGCCGGACGTGAGAGGTCACCACCGCCGATTGTCTCCTCAAGGACACGGCGGTGCCCCACCCAAGCGGTGCAGGCCTCCACTGTATGCTCGACCGTATCCTCCAACCTTATAGGTGCACCCCTGCCTAACCCTTCGAGGAAAGCTGGCATTTGTGTTTTACTAATATTAACATTATAAGCGGGATATTTACCATGTTTACTGTTTGTAGCGAGTTTCCGATATTTGTGTTTTGTTTTTTTTAATTTGATAGGCTTGCCTTTGATCACTATCTCACTTGATGGTAAGCAATGATGTGGTCGACGGTGAACCCTTGCCTAGACGCAAGCTGTTCCCGCTTTAATTATTAAGTGAGATAAATCTACTCTCTTATGAAACAGGCAAAGCCAGAAGAAGTGGTGATGATTCATGAACTTGTGGAGCAGTGGTTTGATGACAACATGGATATAATTGTACCGGAAATTGAAGAGGTGGAAGAGGAAGAAGCTGTTATACCTGTGGTAATGTTTTGCTTAGATACTACCCATATATTTTTTAAGCTGGACATATTAATATAATACTTAATCCATACTCAATTACTCATATTATAAATCTAACTCGTCCGCCTAAAGGCTAAATGGATTTTGATGACCATGATAATCGCGGGAGTATATTGCCTTAAGATGATTTTCAAAGGCGAAGCCGCTGGCAGAAGCACCTTACTTGTTTAGGGCATCTGGTCCTCCAAAGTGAAGGTGTATGGGCACTTGGGACACTCTAGCATACGAGTCATATTCTAGCACAGAGGCACCGCACTCAAATTCGGTATCAGAAAAGTTTATAAAACCGACGCAGCAAATAATGTGGCAACCTACTGGGCAGAAATTATTTAAAGAGTTTGCCATCGATTTGTAAAAAAGAGGATGTTGGCAAACCTTGAGTCGAACTTCTGAATGCCCGAATGTTTGCCCAAGTTTGTACTCTATAAGACAATGGGTTGTATTCACAGATAACAATGGTATACGCCGTCCCTGGTATCGGAGGCCCAGTAGACCCTGATATCATTGAGGACTTCGTGGAGTATATCAAGAAAGTCTGCAAGGTCCAAGCAGAAACGGCGATGCCGAGGAACATCAGACATTTCCTCTGTCCACCACTAGAGAAGTAAGACTTTTTTTACTTGTTTTTGTTTTTTTTGAGATGGTACTAACGAACTCGTGACGAAATAGCAGCCGCACGGGCTGATCTTTGTGTGACCATCAATTACTAGCCGAGATTTCTTTGTGCCTCGGATAGTACGTTAACCAGTATTGGTCCTGGCTGTTATTTTTACAACTTTGACAGTCGTTACAGGTTAGATATCTGACACCAGTCTTTCCAAGAGTTACCATGTTAAAATGTATTATGAAGGTCAAATTTTTGGTATTTCCGTGTAAAATATACTTATCTGCATTCGGATGGGCTGGAAGCCGAGCACAATGTTATTGGAAAAAGCTAGGACGGTGATCAGTGTCATACCTACTGCTAAGGCTCAAAAATTGCGTGGTGATGGTACGTGGAATTAAGCCCTTAATGAATGGTTTGCCAGGTAGGATGGTACCTTCCAATAGACCTCGAGTGATACCTGTTTGAAAGTCGCACAGTTCAGGGAAACATGGCACGAAACAAGATGTCTATACATGGTATTGGAAGCAACAAGGCTATTAAAGATGATGATGTATTTTTGATGTTAAGATTGATCAATTTGAATAAATTCTTCTCATTTTATTTATTTACAGATACATTGAACCCGATTACGGAGCGAATGATTTGCCTGCGAAAGAAGAAGTTGCTACATGTGGTACTATTACAGAATAAAGCATTATGGACCTTATTTGCATTTATAGTTAGACTAGTTTTTATCATCATCGAAGATTGTTATGTTCATAGTCCTTGTAGTCTTTAGCAAAAATATGCAATGGGTAATATTGTAGAACGTCGTCTTAACAACAGATAATATAATACTAGCATACAGATGCCTCATCCCATACAAATAAACCGTGCTGACGTTACTAGCGTTTTCCGCTTGTTTTTCGTCTGATTCGGTTCCGACGTTCCACGGCGATAGACAGATGGTTCTAGCAGCGACTTGCAAGAAACAGGGTTTACTCGGCTCGTGAATATTTTTTTCCATAAATACATTGACGATTTGTTTTATAGTATTTTTTTACGTTTTTACAGTCATTGCACAACAATGTGTTACAATACGAATTTAAACAATCGAGTGGAATGCCTCAGAAATTTTAAAACGCACCATCTATTGGCATCAATTTTAAATGATCCGTGCAAATAATCTTTGAAATGTAAATAATAATATTCCATAATTTGTGCTAAGGAGAGTTGATTAAACAAGAACATATAATTGTATGTCCATTTACAAAAAATATGAATTTTACACACAAACAAATCGGTGCATATCGCGTCATTTAGTGATATTTATTCGTGCTATTACTATGCTAGTATTATATTATATCTGTAACTCATATGTGGGTATTTAAGCCACGTCACACGCCACAGAAAGCATTAGTCTCCGCTCTCTTTTGTTAAAAAATCTGCGAGAATGTAGTTTCTACTCGTAAATGTAGTTTGTGGCGTGTAAGTCCTTTCGAATGAGTCTTGTTGCAATTATTTCTAGAGTTAGATGTTTTAAACTGTATCAGACGTGTCTTCGTAACAACTTGTTTAGTTGTTAGTGCACTATTATCCTTAGCCGTTGTCAGCACTATAGATCATTTTAGCTAAAGCACTGTTACACAATTATAACTTTCTTTTCAAAGTCTTAAAAAATGGTCTCTTGTCTAGTCACTATCAACTTCCTGCACTTATCTCATGTTACTTCAGATTGGCGCAACACCTTTTCTTCTTCTGATCTCCGCTCTTTCTCAGGTTTTAACCTGTATCAGAGGTGTATTTGTAGCAACTTGTTTCATTGTTAAGACACTATTATCCTTAGCCGTTCTCAGCACCTTTGATCGTTTTAGCTAAGTCACTGTTTCCCCATTATAACTTTTATATTCAAAGTCTTAAAACCTGGTCCCTAGTCTAGTCACTATCATCTTCCTGCCCTTATCCCATGTTACTTAATATTGACGCAGCACCTTTTCTTCTTCTGATCTCTGCTCTGAACCTCACACAATTGGTCTCTTGTAGTCTTCGATCAAGGATACCTGTGTGTATCCTTGATAGAAGCTTGTACTATATTAATTTTATCTTGACAAATATATTTTAGCTTCAAAACCTACAAGCCCGAAGTAAACAGTATCACATCGAAGCCATTGCAATGGATGTAAAATATCTATACTTACTGTTGTATTTTTGTTTCTTCTCAAGCAAAAGGTTTTCCTTGACCAATCTGTTAATTGTTATTAGTTATATTTTTGTATTAATAGTTTCAATGTTATTAACTTTTAATGAAATAAATTATTTAACTTGTATCTTGTTTTTTTAGTTTTTAGTAGTAGTCTAGTGGTCCTAGAGTTTTCCATCTGTTATTTCGAGAGCCTGAAGGATTGGCCAGACGTAGCAAGAGACAGAAAAAAAATGGAAAGACGGAAGAGAGGCCTTTGCCCTGCAGTGGGACATAACCTGCTCATAATCTATACCAATATTATAAAGAGGAAAGATTTTTTTGTTTGTTTGTTTGTACCGAATAGGCTCCAAAACTACTGGACCGATTTCAAAAATTCTTTCACCGTTGGGAAGCTACTCTATCCCCGGGTGACATAGGCTACTTTTTATCCCTGTATTCCCACGGGAACGGGAACTACGCGGGTGAAACCGCGAGGCGTCCTCTAGTAATAATATAATTTCGAGAGCCCGTGGTCTGGACTTTGTGGCTGGATTATTGCTAAGGGCAGTTCTAATATTCGGGCATCCCCCTTTGTTGTTTGGCATAACGTTTTCGCATAACTTTAATTAGCATAATAATATTTTGGCATTGTAATACTTTGCCATAGTACAAAGGCTAGCATAAATGTCATTTGGTGGACACCGTGGAGTTTTAGTGGGTGAGAGTCCCACATAACAGCACATTTCCAGGCAAAAAAAAAAGTTTTGGGCTCAATTGGATTAGGTTAAGGTGCGGCGGGGGTGGACCTTGGGCCGTGAACATGTTTGTTTTATTCCAAAGAACATTGTGTAAATATCATTATGCGTTTGTAACATTATGCTTTATAAAATTATCCTTCATTACTATGTCCAGGCACTGGACGTCTTTCGGCTGAAATCGTTACCCATAACCTCGCTGCTGGCGAGCACCCTAGACGTCGACAGCGAGGCAATGTTGGACAAGTTCTGTGCCACCTCCTTTTTATAGTGCTCTGATCCATAGCCCCATCCAACTGCCGACGAGAGTTGCCGAATATCCGCGAAGGTTGCCGAGCGCTTCTGCAGGGATACGAGATAGAGGGAACCATCCAGTATGAGTTTTGTATCTTATTGTATGCTTTAATTATATAATACGAGTGATATTATGGGAGTGGTCATATTTTAAAACCGGCCAAGTGCGAGTATGACCCGCGCACAGAGGGTTCCGTAAAAACAATTAAATTCACCAACATAAATAGCGTAATATTACTAACGTTGATAAACAATGAAAGCAACGAACAATGCTCTAACGAAGGGAAAAAATTAACTTTGCTGTTCGAATCTGTTGTCCCCATTCATCAATATACAAAATTGTTACTTTTCCATGTACATTTAACTCTCAACGTATGCTTGGATTTGTCATTCTTAATGGCAAGGTATTTCAACGCCCACATACTAAATTAGTTCTCTACAATATCCTTATAAGAAGCATCCTGGAATACTGCAGAGTAATATGGAGGCCACACTACGCAACCCACTCGCTGCGGATGAAACGAGTCCAAAAAACGTTTATCCGTTTAAACGTTACCTAGAGTACTCAAATGGAAGACAATTTATATATCTCTCCTACCTTGACAAACTAGGCTGCTACAAAATGAGTAAGCTGGCAACTCTTGGATTTGAGATTCCCATATAAACTGCTCAATAACACCATTGACTGCCCACAATTGGGGTTTATTCCCATCGGCCATCCTCGAGCTGCCAGCACGGTGGTCGATGGGAATTACCTATTAAGTGAAATCTGCCACCTTCCTTTATTCCCATCTGCCACCGGGGTTGTGGATGGCACCCATTACTGGCATTTGCCACCCAGATGGTCGATGGGACTTATTTTGGTTTCATCTGCCACCAATTTATCAACCAACAATACCCCATAGAGAAAAAAAAACATGCCCACTTTACTTTTTTTTTAATTGTCAATGACGACCTTAGAGAAAGTTATACATATACGTGGTTGACGAAGTTATTAAAATATGACCACATCTTTCTGTATAGACATAAAACGTGGTCGGGGCGAATGAGCTTAATAAAGTGAAAGATGTGTCCTTCCTATTATAGGACTTATATACAACTTAAACAATTATTACACCATCCAATTTAATGGAATCCTAGATAGGAACAGTAAGGAACCTAAATTTTCAGCTATTGATCACACTACACTAAATCGGATTCTAAATCGTATAGACCTAGGGTTGCCAGATGGTCGACATTCGTCTTTATTTGTTCGACATTTTAAAGGATCCTTAGTTTAGCACTTAAAATATTCATAATCGCATTCTGTGTAATTTAAAGTATAACAGAATTTTACTAAATCGCTAGAAAAATCCACCACTACCAATATTTCGCCACTAAATAGGAGGACTAGAAGTTTGAACCACCAGTTTTAGTGTAAAATCCACACAACACAACACTGACGCCGTCTAGTCGTTCTAAATCGCAGTGTCACGATCACACTATCCTAAATCTTAGACAACTTGGGAAGTAGAGCGGTTGGACCTTCGATTTGACTAAATCGGATCCTAACATAAATCCTAACTACGATTACATCTGCCGATTTCCTGGTTAGGATTCCAATAAATTGCATAGTGCAACTGCTTTATGCCTAAATCCCAATGAGGGCAGGAATAGTTGAATTCATCAGACTCTTAATATAACCCTCAATGAACTCAAATAAAAATGGACCATCTACATGTTTCATTAAACATCGACATCTATGACACCACATAAGAACTATCCTGCATCGCGCAAGCAAAGTTTTCGGCGCGATTTGAACATATACAACAGTTTGAAAACAGCCGACGGGTTGGTCGGCTGTCCGGACCAGACACAACAACCGTCTGGTCGAAGGATCCTCATTTTTCAATGAAGGGAAAGTGCAACAACTTTACACGCTGGTCCGCATACCTTTAAAGGAGCGTCCTCACTGGGAGCATTCTTTCGCGAGCATTTGTAAACGAGCAATCGTAGGCGAGCAACAAATGCTTCCCAGCGAGCTCAGCATTCACGTCCGAACAAAACTATAAACGTTCGAGTCGAACCATTCCCTTGCGAGCTTGGAGCATTCGAATACGATCTCGTTAAATGTCAAATGTGTTAATTCATTCGATAATAGGATTTACCAAGAAGGTCACAAACACTTAAGATCAAGGAACTGTTCCTTGCTTACGAGTGGCCAGTAATATTCCTACATATATACTCATTCATTTTATTATCTGAGTGCTCGCTTTCGAGCGTTTTATTTGCGTGAACATTCGTATGCGAACCGTTTCGGCGAAAATCGTTGCGACGTCCACACCGGGCGAAGTTCGCGCTTGCGTGCAAGCTTTGTATATCGAATATTCGCCGTCGAATGCTCATTACAAGTCTCAGTGAGGACGCTCCTTTTAGTATCGTTATGTTTATTTGAAATTGTTTGGTTTCCATCACTGTCACAAGTTTTGCGTCAGACAGCATCGGTCCAGCATTATTTTTGTAATGAACCGTTTTGACGCACCCTTGTCGCAGATACTTTAATATTATGTAATTTTACAATATATTATGTAATTTTACAATCTTTTATTTAGTTTCATCTGACCCGGTGACTATGTATAAGTAAAAGAATCTCAAATATTGCAACTTATAATTGCCTGACTATCTGTTGTTTTTTCTCATAATTAATTCCATTTGTATTTTTGAAATTTTTTGTTTCCTTTTTTATTTGAATTTTATTATGTGTAAATGAATTGCACGCCGTAAGGTAAAATGTAGCTGATCGAACTTTTTATATTCTTCACCTTATACTGTACGATTGCTTCCCGTGACATGACAATGCATTTTTTAATATAAAACCTTGTTTTTATATATTATATATAATATATTTTATATTAATACTTAGAATACTTTTTATTTGTGTGTATTTTGTAAATAAATGTTATGCCTTGTTTTTCTGTCTCTTGAATTCATTTCTTTTTTTACATTTGGGTTATTTTGGAAAAAGGAAGGATATCTAGGAATTTTGATAGGTCAGGTGTTTTCAATGAAAGATAATAAACTTTACATTCGTTTTATTACATTATGGAATAATAAATAAACCCCCCCATGTATATACCGACCTATCACCGAGACACGTTTCTCCTGCCTGCGGACTATCGCCGTCCTTTTCTAGCTGGGCATTTGCGTATAGCGCCGTCTCGCTCTTACAGGGTATCCAGGGTATTGGAATTGATTTACGATAAATGCATTTTGAAATTGGTACTGTTTCGATGATATTAAAATTACGATATTTTTACTAATTAAGAGTCTCACTACAAAAGAAAAGCGAGATGAAAATGCATATTTTTTTCGATTAAATGCAAAAAAATCACCATTTTAGATTTTCAATATCGCTTATATGGACGTTCCCAAATTGTTTAAAGATTCCAAATATATGTTAAAGTTTCCATCTAAATGCCACGCTATACCCAGCCAGTGAAGACGATGACTTTCAACCATTGAGCATATTTCTTTCCTGCACATTTTATCATCCCATCATGGTTTTACTGAATTACCTTAGCCATAAACCGCTGGCGTCTAAGCAAAACAAATTTTATTTAAAGCATTATTATGCGGTTTTCGAACGTTAGCCGCCATTTTTATTTAACTGTCAAAATTTCGGCGCGATCGTATAAAATTTTATATGACATCCAATACTTTTATAAATAAAGAAACAGCAATATTTTATTTACTATGGTTCGTTATATTCTTTGTACTATCTGTTAGTTCAAAATTTACGTTTAAATCGGTAGAATTTTCGCTATCTACTCAGCCATTAAAGTAGAAGAAACAACTTCCGAATTAACATCTAAGCTTTACCTGGTCTGTATCAACAAACCTTCAATTATACAACAATCACAAAAATTATGAAAAAATGAAGTAAATTTCCATCTCATTCAACAACGATCGCCATATTGAAAGTTCGTTCGAAAACCGCCAAAACCTTATACCACTCCAAAACATGTCTACATTACAAAGATACAGCGAAAAAATGAAAAAATATTCCCGCATGTATATATTTGGATTTAACTTTGGGGTAACTAAATTCTATATACACAATAATAACTCAGCACGAAAAATTTCATCGGAAGTCACCCTAACAATATCATCTCATCTTAACTAAATACAAAACATAAAGCGTGAAATAATAACATGACTGAAGTATCTTTCAAAATGTACATATAATATACTTACAGACAAAAAACAAAATATTAACGTACGCACTAGTTTCTTTTACTCATCAAAGTCACTGACTTCTTGACAATTTATGGAATCAATGACTTCGATAAATCCTAGTTAACCCATTCTCGAATTCACTTCCATTTTACGGCCAAAACACACTGAGACAGAGCCAAAGCGAATTATTAAAAATATATTTTTTGATCCCTATCTCCACAGCGTAATTCACACGATTCATTACGATAAAAAAGACGTTTTCAATCTTCGAACTTTCGACTAAATTCGTCTCTTTTACGTTGGAGGGGTCAAACATGATGTGCACATTATTAGAAACTCGCTTTGACTCTGCATCAATGCACTTTAACCCTTAGGAATCTAAAAGTATTAAGTTTACACTAAGAGAACTAAAATTAGTTCGACACTGGAAGAAAATTGGAACAGTATTCACAAAGTTGGGATTGAGTTTGTTAATATTTTTCTAGGTTTCAATAATTATAATGTTGGTTCAATGTTCATTCATGTAATATTTGAAGTCATTCAAGATATACTGGAAATAAATTCCAAGAACCATAGAATAATAGAAACATATCATGATTTAAAAGTAACGATGGTTTAACAGCTTAATTGATGAGCCATCAAAATAACTATGTACTATATTAAACCAAAATTACTTCTAATGAGTCCATTGCAAAACTCTAGCACTTAGTAATACAGCAAGTGAGAATCACTTGAAAACAATGATAAACATTTTAAAGCATTTATCAATGGAGCTACCTAACCTCAACTTTGCAGAAACGATCCAGCATTTACTTCCAATCATTGTGATATAAGAAAAACAGTGAGAGCCAAAGAGTGTCCTGCGTTAGATTTATACAATAAGAAAAATGCTAACACTTAAATAACATGTCGTATAAACTTAGGCATTACTTAACAAGTACCGCTTAACCGATTATTATGGGATATATATGAAGAAAACTTGCGTTTTTTTTTGGTAAGAACAACCAAGTCATAAGTACGCATTGGGAATAGTCGAGGGGTAGAAGTCCTGTATTTTCTACAGGTTTCCTAGCATAGATATACAAACTGAATTTTTTACTTTATATATAAAAAATCAATAAATACCTACGTTAATTATCACTAAGGAAGCGTCATTTTGGAACGAATTTTATTTAATTTATTTTAAAAAAATGTTTTGCTTGCGTTAACTAAGCGCTTAGAAGGACCCATGTCATGTTTTATTAATTAATATCTAGCTGACTGCTCTATCTCTACACGTGAAAATATTTTCCATTATAGAATGGAATTTCTAAACACATCCATCTTTCTTGAGGTATGTCTTTAGATAATTTTTCACTATAATATTTCGTTTTATAACAATGGTAACAATTCACAGAGTTTAAGGATTGCATAACATTGTTTTTCCAATAAGAAATTGGAAGGGAAACGATTTAATTTAAAAAAATCCACAAATATTTTAGATACAACTAGTAAGTCATCAAGGTAAACAAAAATTAAATTAAATCAACATTGGAAGATGTTTTTGTAGTAAGAACTGCTAGTCTGTTAGAAACTAATGTTCATCAATAATAGTTTTACACATTAATAAAATTTATCACTCATTTGAATGGTAAAAACTGGATTTGCAATACATTACAAAAGTCAAAGGTATTTGGAAGAAACCTGAATCTAACTCTAAGATCAATGCAATAAAAATCTATATTTATTTTGTCTATTTCTTAACTTTATAGGCCTCAGGCGTGTTGAATTTGATAATTGCATTAATTCCTATGTTTCAAATTCCCACGTATTTTTTAATTTTAATATCAAAATTTATGACATGGGAACTTCATTATTTTTCAAAAATTTGTTACGTATAAATAGACACGGTCTGATACACGCACCTTTATGTAAAAGCCATTCAAAATAGCATGTGAGTAAGGAAGATTATGAAATTGAGCTTCATTACAGCCAAAATAAGGAATAGTAGTAGGAGCCAAAATATTAATCGCAAAGTTTCGACCACGATCGACAAATATCAATCGACCGCAAATGGCTCCTAAGGCGGGGCATCGAAGTTACAAAATGGAAAACTTTTAGGACAAAAACAAAAACCCATAGGAATTTCTTTACAGATTATTCATAATGGGTTTTTCAGCGTTGGCGGTAAACCATTCAAAAAAAAATCACACGAGTGTGAATTTTCACATTCTTCTCATTGCGTTTCTACTTTCATACATTACCACGAACCACTACGCTCCTAGCCGCTATCAAATCGCACGATCCTTTAAAATCATTACTTTATGACATCTTCTAATAAATTGCCATAGTATCATATATTTCTATAGTAATCGTAAGAAATTCTAATATTACTACTGAAGATTTTCGAGAAGCAACTATGGAATGGCCAAGTATTGAACGAAGATTAAGAGGAACTGAGACAGTACTAGTCTAATACAAAGTTATGAAGATCTTACAAATAATTTGCGTCTTGAACATAAAACGTATTCATACCAGACAAGTCTACTGATAGAACTAGTAAACCTGATGATATAAGGCCACCCATGGATTGCCAACTCAAAATTTACTCGATTTTTCATATTTAGAAGATTGAAGATGCAAAAGGTATATTAAAAGTAGACAATAAATTAGAAGATGCCACAATTACACTTCATAAATATTTTAGCTAAATCGCTTGTTTAACAATTTTATTTTGGAATCTTTATTTTACATGGGTGCCTATATATAATATATATTTCTGCGTTCAAGAACAACTCTATGTATTTAGCAAGTGTTCAAAGTGTAATATATTAATTTTATATAATATATTAATATGTACGAACAAATGTGATAAAACAGCTCAACTAATTCTCAAGACTAACATAAGAGTTGTTCTTTAAAACGAATGCATTTGACTAGTTCATAAATTTCTATTTATTATTGAGCCATCAGAAATCCTAATTGCGATCTTGGAAAAATATACACGCGTCCGCTAAAAAAAACCAACCGTCCCTTAAAATTGCTAAACCATCAGAATGAATATTCAGCGGAGAACAGAAAGCATTTATTTCAAAAACATAGTTTATAAAGCATTCGCTTTCTAGGCATCTGTAGCCTCAAAATTTACAAACTTTCACTATCGTGTCAGTTAAGTGCTGCTCAAATCGTTTGTCTTCTTGTGTCTTAAAACTGTCCACCTTAATTAAATCTCTGAATATACTCATATTAGTTTGAATGTCAATTAACAGTTATATAGAATCAACGATTTGTTCATCAACATCATTGATGAGGACAAAACCAATCCAAAAGCCGGTAGATGAATAGTTTTAAATGACATTTCATGGAAGCATGACAATAAAATTAATCGAAGACTTGACAAATTATTGGCACATAACTGTATAATAACTGACGTTAAAAATATAATCTCACGAGTTTAACATGAATATCAACACATTTCGCTATTGTTATTAAAACTAGGCGATAACAGATTTGAATTCATTAGATATTGAGCTGTTAAAGGTACAAAATTATTGGAATCACTATTACTTATAACGATCCGTAACTAACAGCCTAGCGCTTGGGAAGTAGTAGAGATACACTGTGTTATGGAAAACATGCGAATTATTAATGTTTTTGACAACGTCCAAGTTAGTAAATTTATAACCAATGCCTCTAAAGTACTTAGGAACAGATTTCAACAAGTTTTTACACAGGAGACAGTTGTTTGTTATTATGTTTTTACAATAATAGACCTATTTTATCTTAACTTTTATACATGAAAGACAGCGGGGAAGGATAATTATAGGAATTGTTATGTTAAGTTTCAGTACAGGCCATACATGAAACATGTTACACGTTTTAAAGATCCACATCGATCATCGTAACAACCACAATATACATTTCTACACAACACAGTGTAAATCCCGAAGCAAATATAACAGCCCCGTAAAAGCTTATTTTTAAAGAGAAAAATATATTACCTAAATTATTTGCCTGTGTACTTAACAATTATCTATTGGTGTCAATGTTGAATTGGCGGGAGTCGCCATTTTGTAACAAATGTCAAACGAATGTCAAATGCCAAAATTGGTTTGTTTAACGTGGCGTGATTGAAAGCTTGAAACGAAGGGGCGTTAACGAGGATAGCTTCGTTTGCAGAAGACATCAGGCTATAGCTAAGAGTCGAGCTGCCCTCGTTAACAGTTCTAGGATGCGTCGCCAAACGTTACGCAACGCGTTCGAGCGTGAAAACAGAAATCTCCATAGGAAGAACACGGTCGCCACTTGAGTTAGGATGTGGACTATGTGTAATCTGCAATGAAAATCATATTGTTATATGGGTCAATAATACTGTTAGGTATATTTAATTTCAGAATCAAGATTATTATCAAATTTTGGCACCAGAGACTACGTCACACATGACAATGTTCAAAATACATTGCAATCCATACTTTAAGTTTTTTCAAAAATACAAACGGTTACTTAAAAATCAATTTAAGATATACAACGCAAAATTCAAAACTTGAGTAGGTGCCGATTGATTTAAATTAATCTCAAACTATGAAATCAATTTTAATGATAACTGGTTTCTGTCAATTTGCATCTTTTTAAAAATCTAAAGATTTCCGTATTTAAAACGATCAAAATCTCGTCGCAATCTCATTTCAACGACAATCAATGTCAAAACTTAACAAAAATTTACCTAATTTAGAAGTATTTTGACAGATTGAAACCATTGCTAAAATAGGGCAAAGGCCCTTCTAAATCAAAAGGAAATTGGATTAAAATAAAAATTCCAATATTTCTGGCATACACAAATTGAAGTTAAAGTAAAATTAAGAGTAATTTATGAAGACGTACCTTCGCAGCACCGTCCTTGACTTGGGCAGCGTATCCGGGCTCTCCTTGAAGAGGAACCTCCTGATACCGAGCACGTACGACTCGATGTACGCGTCCCAGTCGATGTTCCGTACGTTGAAGTCGAAAGTCCTGGACAAAGGAAGATTTATGTTAGAAGATTTACGAGACTAGGTAGGTCCGGTAGAGAAGGATGAAACACGGTTTACTAAACTGCAATACTGGTGATCGTTAAAAATAATCATAAGAACACAGACAAGGCACACGATATTATTTTTGATGATACAAGGAAGGATTCGAATAAGCTAGGGTCAGTGTTTCTAAGTTCTAACGCATACTCCGTTCTTGAAGAAGTAAACAAAGAATTTTCATAAGAAAGAGATACCAATAATATCCAAATGGATATTGATAGTGGTCAAGCATGAGCCTAACAAAAATAAACAAAAATAAGATTACCGTGGTAGAAAAAATACATCTTCAGAAAATTTAAATCCAGAATCAGTGTCTGAAGTTTTCGAGGAAAATGCTAACACTGTTGATGTGGCTGAATTCTGGTCAAACATTTGGAATCATCAATCATAGGCTTAGGCTCGCTCTTGACCACAACCTAACCTGATGGTAAGCGATGACGTGGTCGACGGTGAAGCGCGCTTGCCTAGAAGTAACCTATTCACTCTTGACTTAAAGACCCCTAGGTTGTAGCTATCCGGAAACACAGACTCCGGCAGAGAATTCTTGGTCTTACCTGCGATCGTCGGGCGAAAGCGACGCGCAGAGAGCCTGAACGTTGTCGTCGGCGAAGGCCCACTGGCGCGTAGTGAAGTACTCCAGGCATGCGGCAGCTTTCTCTAGCTTGTTCTGAACGCGGACCATCCTGGAAGAGAAGGTGGAATTGAAGAACATCAAATAGGAAACTGAGATATTCATCGAGAGTACACTTAAATCTATATATATACGCTCACGCCATAACTTGAGAACATCTTTTCATTTCATTCATCTTTTTTTGAAGTTTTCTAATTCTTTATAGAAGTTAAAAAAAAAGAAGAAAAAGAAGATGGTAAGTAGAGTAAGGTAGGTAGGGTAGGCAGTTGATGGGAGCGAAGCCGCGAGCAAAGCTAGTAATATATAAGAACTTTTGACCGAATTTCGACCATCGTAGTCAATGTCAGTGGAGTCAAAAGTGTGTGCATAAACACAGGTACACTCTTTTCTCCCTTACTTTAATATTTCTGATAGATATAATTGCTTCAAAAAAGGCAATTGGCTTCTTAATGCCAGCTTAGTTGAGCTTTAAAAATAAGCTAACCCTCAGTTTCCCACCTTAAAATTATCGGAGAATTAATGTGACAAACTGTCAAGCACTCGTTATCTGCTGTGATTGGTTGAATGAATTTTCAACAGCCAATAACAGAAGTAAACGCGTGTTTGACAATTTGTCACATTAATTCTCCGATAATTTTAAGGTGGGAAACTGAGGGTAAGTTCGTCAAAATCAACATTTTATACTGGATAAATTGAATTATTGGCAAGTTTCTATTTTACAAGTGGCTATTGAATTTATAATGCATGTATGTATGTAAGTGTGCTCGGGTCATATTTTAAAGCTGTTATCCTCCACCGATTAAGATGAAATTGCGTTGCATACACGTTTAGTTTGGATGACAATGCATGGTTAGCTAAGTGACGTCATTCTTAAACCGATATGGTGGACGGCCCAAGATGGCGGACTAGTGCTTTGATTTAAAGTTAAGGTTACACTAGTCGATCATTCTTCCATGCAAACGTAGTCTGGCGATAAGTCCACTTTTTGACAATGCGTTCAAAATAAAAAAAATGTCAATTTGTCTCATTATCATCTAGCCCTGTATGGAAACAAAAAAGTAAAAAAAATATTTTTGAAAGTTATGAACGTTGAAAGTTCCATATTTCCACACTAATTTTAACGCATCTTAGGGCGGAAATAAATACCATAAGAAGAAAAATTGCAATACGGCCTCCATACAGGAACATATTAGCAATTCAACAATGCAAATAATTTTATTTTGGAAATATACATTTAGTCGTTTTTTCATGATATCTAGACTCCCAAAGGTCTGTTTATAAAATTTCGCGCGTTCGTTTTCGTCCTAAACCATCGTCCATTTCGATACAAATTTGCAAAAGTGCTAATTCGTACGCGAACTAGCTTCTTACTGTTCATCACAGCATCTATCTCTTTCGCACGTGTTGTCAGATGAGATAGCATGCATTTCAAGCTCGCGCACAAAATAGTTCGTGCCGTCGACTAGGGGAACCTTAACTCATATTTCCGGAAGTTTTATTTGTTTCAGTATTAAAATGCCAATGGTCATCTACTTCGATGATGTTCTAATTGATTCAATCACTGTTCGCTTGTTTGGACGGAAGAACGCATACACATACGTTTGTTATTCATACAGAAGATTTCTACCATCATGTTTATTATAAACCTAGTAACATATTTTTGTAATACAATACATCGACCGAACCACAGATAATATAATACTAGCATACATATGCCTCATCGTGACCGCATAAATGCGTTTGAGATGTGGTGCTGGAGAAAGATGATGGAAATCCCTTGGACCGGCTTTCGTACCAACGAGTCCATCCTCCGCGAACTGAATATCAAGATCAGACTGTCCACGATCTGCCTTCATAGGATATTGGAGTTCTTTGGTCACATCGCCAGAAAGGATGGAAACAACCTAGAAAAACTGATGGTTACTGGCAAGATTGAAGGGAAACGTTCTAGAGGTCGCAGTCCAATAAGATGGTCAGACCAAGTCCGCACATCGTTGAACACCAAACTGCACGATGCTCTCCACGACGCAAAAGACAGGCATAGGTGGCGCAAATTAGTGAAGGAAAAGTTACTTCCACGACAACAGGGGAATCACGACCCTCAGTAATGAGGAACACGACGCGAGGAGGGGAGGAGATATGCCTCATCCCATACAAAAAAACCGTGCCGACGTAACTAGCGTTTTTCGTCTGATTAAACTGATTACCCTCGAACTGCTTAACGCGTTCAGTTCTATTTCACGGATATAGATGGTGTTAGCAGCGATTTGCAAGTAAAAGGGTTTCCTGGGTTCGTAAATACTTTTTTTTAAATACAGCTACAATTTGTTCTGAAGTACCTTTTGCAAGTTTTTACAGTTTCATTGTACCAAAATGTGTTCCAAAACAAATAAATAAAAAATCGAGTGGATGCCTCAGAAATTTAGAACCACGCCATCTATTGGAGTCAATTTTAAATGATCCATTCAAATAATCTTTGAAATGTGAAATAAGAGCCCAATATTCCATAATTTTGTGCTTAGGAGAGTTAAATAAACAAGAACATATTTTTTTTTTATGATCGTCTGTAAAAAATCCTAATACTACACAAAACTCAATAACAAATCGAATCTTATCACGCCATCTAGTGAATTTTTTTTTAACTCAAATTTTCTTTCTTCTCTTTGGGTGCCGAACATAGGCCTTCCACAAACGTGGGGAAGATTGTTGAAAGCCCATACCCAGCCGTTATGTTGCTATTATATAAACAAATACATACATAGGTTTCTTGCCAGTAGCAGTGGCAATGAGATCCATGACGGCAGCAGGCGCACGGTGCTGCAGCAGAGACAGTGTTCCATGCTTCAATCTATTGCTTGTTATGTCGCCTCCAGGGTACCATAAGACTTCGTCTGCAAGTAAAAAAATAATCATTAGTGTCTAATTAGTCTAGTAAAAAAAACAGGTTAAACAAACGTTTCAATAACCACAAAACTTCAAGGAATTGTTGTAAATAGTTTTGATTTAAAGTCTAACCTGAGGCCCTCTATGATACTCAGCCCAACACCAAAAGAACTGAATCGTAAAGGTAATCAGCAGATAAGAATTCGCATTTGGTTAAGATACTAAAAAGTACATCACAATAATTACTGTGCCTAAGATTATTCTGCAACAATCTCATTGTGGTATAGATCTCGTCAAACTTCTTGGCCGCCCTGAAATAGGCTACAATGGCTGCGCAGTAGAAAATCTCATACAAAAACAGCACCCATCCGTGCCTTGCGCATCGGAAAGCTAACTTCAGGGCGGCACAGCAGTTTGACGAGAACTATAAAGCGCCCTGTAAACGATCAAATTTGTTTCACAAACTTTGTGTTTGTAAAATTTTTTGATAGTGTGCAGCTGTGTTTAACGCGTTTGTCAAACAATCTACGTGTTTCTCGTGTTTGACGAAAATCTTGATTGATGACGTGTTTGATGAACAAGTTTGAACGTGAACGGCGGTGTTTGTCAAACAAGATCTCCAGATCCAGATGT
Organism: Orthosia cruda; assembly: GCA_964057195.1. Classification (NCBI taxonomy): domain Eukaryota; kingdom Metazoa; phylum Arthropoda; class Insecta; order Lepidoptera; family Noctuidae; genus Orthosia; species Orthosia cruda. The sequence goes on along the minus strand of OZ059852.1, from coordinate 8,065,957 downwards.
TTGTCAAACCTAATGTACGGGCAGGTTAAACAATTTTTTTTTCATCTTTGTTTTGATCGTTTAAGTTATTGTTTGAAGAAAACCTGAAGTTTGACCAACAAATTTGTCAAACAAATTTGATCGTTTACAGGGCGCTTAAGTTGAGCGAAGAGAGCTGGCAATATCTAGCATCAATTGGAAAACTGCTCTCTTCGTGCTCACTTCACGTAAGCTTTCAGTTTGTCAAACCTAATGTACGGGCAGGTTAAACAATTTTTTTTTCATCTTTGTTTTGATCGTTTAAGCTATTGTTTGAAGAAAACCTGAAGTTTGACCAACAAATTTGTCAAACAAATTTGATCGTTTACAGGGCGCTTAAATTGGGCGAAGAGAGCTGGCAATCTCTAGCTTCAATTGGAAAATCTGCTCTCTTCATGCTCACTTCACATGAGCTTTCACGCAAAACCAAAGACCAGCCTGTCGATTGTGTTAAATGGCTCACGCCATTTAACACAATCGACAGGCTGGTCTTTATGGTGACCTGTGACCTTGGTGAATTGAGGAGTATCTTCTTTGTCGTATCGGTGACACCAAAATTAAATATATTTTGAACAGAATTCAGCCACGCCAACAGTGTTGTCAATTGCCTCACAAAGGTCTTTTAAGGTGCAGGTGTTGTTGCACAGAGAGTACGACAAAAGGTGAGGCATTGTTTGGGACGTGGCTTCGCAATCACTCTGTGGGTCATTGGAGTACCCCCATCTAACTGCAGCGACCCACCTAGCTTCGTACTCGGTTTAGAGATTTCCAGGTGGGCCAAGGCAGTTGGTAGCCCTCAGGGAGCTTTTCTGCAAGCTCAATATAGTCAGCTGGAGGGGAGTTTCTGAGAAGCCATAGATTTTTCTTCGTTTTGCTTAACTCGTTGCCGTTTATTTAGTAATCGACAGGAAACTATTTCAACTTTTTAATCTACTTCTTGGCTTCTCCACTTTATATAAAGGATGTCGTTTGTCTGTCTCTTGCTTGTTCTTCTCTGAATAACATACCACTTCTCTTTGGACATCTGGAGTTGCTATGCCTGCAAGCGGGTACAGTGCTGCAAGTGGGGTTGGTTAAGCATCCTGTAATAACCCTGCAAGTCTCATTGAGAGCTACATCCAACTGTGTATGAAAGAGGTACTCACTGAACGGATGTTTCCGCATGTATTTGAAGCTGGTCTTCACGAATCGTTGCCACGTGATGGGGTTCTGCTGGCCGGTGCAACAGTTGTACACAACTACTCCCTCACCTCTGCGAATAAAACAATGAGAATATTAGTTCGCCACTATAACATGCGTCTTGGTTAATATCTGGCGAAATGTGAGTTCTTTTTTATCCGACTGCCGAAGGAGGATAACGTGCATATCAGTCTATGTATGTATGTTCCTATGTGGCGTTCTAGATACCAAACGCGTTGACCAATTTTGATGATTCTTACGTCAATCGATTCGTCTTAACCTTGCAAGTGTCACTGGCTACATGAAAATTAAAAATAGAAAAATGGCGACTCTTGGGTGCCATTTTGTGGGGGCCCAATTTTTTTTTCTCACAATCCCGTTGTGTGGGGTATCAACATAAAGGGATTTAAGAGGTAATCACAAAAATATATACCACTTATTATGTTTAAAAGTAATTCGAAAAAAAATTATAACTAAAATGTTTATTTAAATTTCAAAAACCCGACAGCTTAATAAGCGAACTCAAAAGACGTAAACAAGAAGAAAATCATGCTGTGCAGTCGGAGGATACATGTCCGCGAGTTGGCTGACCAAAACCAGATGTTTTATTTTCTTCTTGTTAATGTCTTTTTAGTTCGCTTCTTAACAGGTCGGGTTTTTTAGATTTTTTGAATTAACTTTTTTTTTTTTAAACTTTGCACCACACTATCAATTGCTCCTGTATCGTGGATGCGTTTACAAACATATAAACTCACATACACAAACAGACTGACCCGGAACAACTATCTAGGCCATACAAATATTTGTTCCGTACGGGAATCGAACCCGCGACACGCAGCGAGAGATCCGATCGCTCAACCACTGCGCAAACCGTGTCGAATTGAGATGGTAATGATGACGTAAGCTTACATTAGTTATTCAAAATCAAAATATATATTTTTATTTCACATAGGCCAACATGGGCACTTATAAAACGTCGACAAAAGGTGCACGGTTCGGGTTGGTCGTTTCCTATGGAGAAGAACCGGCAAGAAACTCCATGGTTACTCTTTTAAAAATGGTTTGGTTTTACAATATTTCCATGTTACAGCATTAGTACTTGGATATGGGGGGACAACGTCGGCCCGACTTATGATAATAAGTCGTAAGAAACTAAAAAAATAAAATAAAAAGATTATATATTATATAAATAAAGTTAACAAATGTTAACTAGCATCTAGAAGGCCTACAATGTTCACACATTCACAAAACAATCGGTAAAAGAATCTATACAAAGGTAAAAAAAAATAAGTATAACAAGACTAAATTTAACATGTGGCAAATAAAATAACAAATTTTGCTATCAGTGCTGTAACTATTCTTAGCAAAGGGCTATAAAGATGATTGAAAACCATTGTAAAAAGTCTAATTAAAAGAAGGAAAGAAAAAATGAGATTGAGAATAGTTAGAGACATCCACATATTTGTGCCGTTTACAAGTTACCAGGGAAGCAGCATGCGCAGAAGGAGCTAAGGCCAAATGTTTTTATCTTCAACGTAGTCCTTGATTTTATAATATGCTTTTTAATAAGGATACGTTTGATGTAGTTTTTGAACTTTCCATCGGTCAGTTCTATAACTGACTTTGGCAACTTGTTATAAAAGCCTATACTGTTTATAAGAAAAGACTTGCTAGTTTTCGTTAATCTGAATTTTGGTATTACAATTTCGTGCTTACTGCGTGTATTGAACCACTGCGCAAACCGTGTCGACAACACGGTTTGCGCAGTGGTTGAAACCTAGCCCCCGAAACCCCCTGCATACTAAATTTCATGAAAATCGTTGGAGCCGTTGCCGAAATTCAGATTATATATATATATCTACATATATACAGTCAATATTGATATACGAGTTACAGATAAATGCCTCAATACTGTCTAGGTAGGATTCAATAACAAGAACTCTCGACGTTTCAAAAACACAACATTTGATATATTGGAGATCCTTCAGTCATCTGATCCCAATTGAAACTACTGTGGAAGACAGCAGGGATATAGACACTTTTAGAAAACCATGACCACACTTAAAGCCTATATGCTTACAATAGGTAAACGATACAAAAGATGACGGCACAAATGACGTGTATACATTATTACTCATAAGAGATAAGCCTCGTAGGCAACCGCCTACGAGGACCTCCTAACTAAACTTAGTTCAATAGTAGGTAATAACATTGTACCTAAAGTGGTTGTTAATTGGCTTAGCAACGCTTGATTTGTCATAGATTATCAGGTATCGTACTTTATTGGATTAAAGTAGCAATCAATCGTAATAAGGAATTCATTTAATGAATTTTATGTCTCAAAGCCCATTTGCACGAAAAAATTAACTCAGAGTTAGCTTAGGCTCTCTTAGGCAAGTGGACCTTGAAGCACTTCAAGCTCTTGAATATTAGAAAGAAAAGAAAGTTATTGTCTAATGTAAGCTTACGACATCATTACCATCTCAATTCCTCCCAAGAACCACATATTTGGCGTTAGAACCACGTGTTTTATTATGTGGACCAGCTCTTAAATATATTAGAAAGAAAAGAAAGTTATTGTCCAAAAAAGTTTATATTTTCAAGTCATGATTGATCCATTAACTAATGTAAGCGTACGCCATCATTACCATCTCAATTCCGCATTATAACCACATATTTGGCGTTAGAACCACGTGATTTATTCTTCTATTGATCAGTATTAGTCGTAATCCCACTATTCGCTCCCATTCCAGCAATCTTCGTTTCTCTGGCCCTTTCTACTTAAGATCCTCATCCCCAAATTCTTTATACAAAACAGTCTAAGTCACCACAACTCATTGGATACCCAATAGAAGAAACGACCACGCGGCAGGCACAGAAAGAGATGGCGGAATGAGCTGGACTCTCACGGATTGCCCGCAATCGCCAAAGATCGAGCAAAGTGGAAGGAAGGGATACGGAGGTATGCGGAATAGGGTGTAAAGTCCCACCACCTATATTGAAAAGGAAGGATCCTCTGACCAGACCGTTGTTGCTACAGGGATTCTTTGTCCTTGCAGTGGGACAAGGTGGGCTTATAATATCAATAAAAAATAGTTTAAAATATAACTGAAAAACACGCTTTAATAGGAACGAAACTAAAAACTAGAAAACAAATTTCAATATTCTTTTTAAATTAAGAATAGTGTGATTAAAAAAATATGTTTATTTATTTATTTAAACTTCATGTACAATAGTGGTACATAGGCGGACTTAATGCCACAAGGCATTCTCTACCAGTCAACCATTGGGTTAATAAGGACAACGTTGTGAGCGGGTACAAAATAATATTAAAAAAGACAACTTGTATACGAAAAAGTATATACTTACATATATATATATTAATAATATACATATACAAATAAAATAGACTAATAAATAACAATAATAAAAAAAAACGAGATATATATATTTTATTGTATAAAAGCGTGGAGTGCTTATTAAAATATTATCTAAATATATTTTTTGGTTAATCACACTATTCTTAATTTAAATTTATTAATTTTTTTTCTAGTGTTTAGTTTGGTTTTCTATTAAAACGTGTTTTTTATTTTTTTTTAACTGTTACTTTATAGTTCAATCGCTAATCCTGAAGATCCTCGTAAGGATAACGGGACAAACTATTTTAATTATTGCATTGTCATCTTGATAAGTGCGCAAAGTTTCAAATTAAGCCGACGTTTTGAAGACGATGAAAATCACGTTCAAAGATTCCGGTACATAGATTCATAGATACATACAAACCAAGCTAATAAAAACGTGTTCAAAAAAACATCACTTACCGTCTCAAATGCGTCCTCCACGCGCAAACGATCATTAGATTGATAACAGTATCGACGGGTACCAAGTCTGCGACCTTCGTGCCGTTGCCAAGCATCGTGCGGAAGATTCCCTTGCCCACCGCTGCGATGATACCGTTGGGACCGTTCCAATTGTCCACCCAACCTTTTACTGGCTCTCGGACTGATGAGAGCACTGGAAAGAAGGAAATCATGATTTTAATAGCTGGATAGGCAAAAGTTTACGCTTCAGATAACAGGTGAAGACATTGGTCCCGGCTGTCATTCTAGATAATTAAGACTCTATACTAGCATTTACCAAAGTTTGGGTCTCGACCCACTAGTGGGTCGCAAGCGCATATTGGGTGGGCCTTGAAAATACGATGATCAATACTAACGCCTGGTATAATATTATTAAGAACTAGCGGACGCCTCGCGGTTTACCCGCGTAGTTCCCGGTCCCGTGGGAATACAGGGATAAAAAGTAGCCTATGTCACCCGGGGATAGTGTTGCTTCCCCAATGGTGAAAGAATTTTTGAAATCGTTCCTACTCATTGAGATTAAAAGTAGCTAAAACTTAAATTGATGATAAATCAACAATGACAAAAAAAGGAAACAAAGGCATCCTTCTCATAAAAAAAATGCAATTAGTGTTAAAATTTTCAATTAGAACAGATTTTTTTCTTGTTTGAATAGAATGTCTGTTCATATAGTTAGCTCTTTTTCTTCATGAAAACCAAGAGGTTAGTCCTGAGTTTGGAAGATTTTGTTAGGTGGATCGTGGGTCGCGGTCCAGTCAACTTTGGGAACCACTGCTCTAGCCTATTGGTAAATAATAAAATTTTCTAAGTTTTCAACAAACTAACACTGCTATTTCAGGACAATGCTCGTTTTATTTTTGATTTTATGGATGCTATAAGTTTGAATTTGTGATAAAACTTAATTTCTAGACTTCTAGTCCCTGTTAACAAGAAATAAATTTATGTGGTCCAGGTTAAAAAAGGTTTGGGCACCACTGCTGTACAAATTTATATTCTATGGGCGGTAGAGATTAATGAAAGCGACAATAATTATCGGTAGCGTTTGACAATTCTATAAACTTTTGACTTTTCGATAATCGCTGATAGAATGTGACATCGATAATTATTGTCATTCTCGTTACGGCTAGTAATAACCCCGTCTTAGCAAGGGATGTCATGTCAACAGGGCTGTAGAGATCAGAAAGACAATCGCTCTATGGAACCTACTGTTGTATATGGGCATCTCGTGAGACTGGAAGCCTTGGAAGGCTAAGCAGATGATAAATAGGGAAGATCAGACTCCAAACCTACAAATATCTACAGCCATTATAACCAACGACTTTATGAGGATAATAGAATCGACAGAATAGCAGAGTACGGTCTATCACTTAGGGTCAAAGCACACTCAGACAGAATCGAAGCAAAGCGAGGTCCCCTAATAGGGATTCCTTATCTCCACAACGATATACAAATATAAGTATAAAATATTTATTTTGGGCTCACACTTGATTTTGAATTAGAATTTTAAATGTTTAACTTTTATTTTAAATATTTGATTTTGGTTTTTTTTCTTTTAATAATAATTATTAGATTTTTAAATGATTGAAATATTGTACATGCATGCTTTGCTATGTGCTATGTGTACATATACTTGTATTGTTTATCTGGAGAGACACTGATTGCCAAAATAAAGACAACTACCTAGTTTGGGAATCAGGGTTTCACAGTTGCTTTTTTGCCTAGTTCTATATTTCACACATCATTTTAAATTGTTTTTACGTGGCTTTTTTGTAAAAAAGAAAATGGTAATCTCATAACACTTCATATTTACCTCACGTGATAAATAATCAGATGATATATTACGTAACTCCTATCTACATAATTCAGCTTGAAATTACATAATCTTGTGTAGATCTCATACTTGAAACAACACTACTCGATTAATCAATGATAAGGTACTCGAAGATTATATCCAAATATTGTGATAGCACTGTAACACATTTTTTAACTTATAAATATAATAAAGATAAAATAACTAGGCTTGTTTGTTTAATATCTGATTAAGGGGAACATATCCTGAATGAGGAATTTGGTTACTAGTGATAGCTTTGTAGCCGAAATTCGACCGTAAATCTGTATTTCATTCTGTCCTCCTTCTTTCTATAATCGTTAATTACCTACTAATCTATACAAAAAATATTTTTTTTTTTTTATTTCACATAGACCTATATGTGCACTTATAAAACGTCGACAATACGACAAGACTAATATTATAAAGCTGAAGAGTTTGTATGTTTTGTCTGTTTGAACGCGCTAATCTCAGGAACTACTGGTTGGAATTGAAATATTATTTTTGTGTTGGATATTCCATTTATCGAGGAAGGTTAAGGCTATATAACATCACGCTACGACCAATAGGAGCGGAGTATAAATGGAAAATGTTGCAAAAGCGGGAAAAATAATTCCTTTTTGAGAGCTTCCGTTGCGTGCGCTGCGTAAACGGTTTAAGCTACGCAACAATCATGTATGTAGGGTAGGTAGGGTAGATGGGTAGGTATGTAGCCAGTTAGCGGGAGCGAAGCCGCGTGGGACAGCTAGTAATATAATAAATTCACATTCAAAAGATTAAAAGCTTGGAATGCCACAAGGCATCATTTTAGGTCCCATAATATTATACATTTACCTTGCTTGCTTTTTGTCTGCCTATCTAGCAGGTGCTGTCCCACTGCTGGGCTTAGGACTCCCTCAAGTTTTCCCAGATACTTTTTTTCCGAGAATAGTGTCATTCATTGCTAGAGAAGCTGGCTTGGAGCTTTATTACGACTAGTGACAAAAATTCTCAGTGTTTGCTTAAAATAATGAAGACTTTTTCATTATATGTATATGTAAATTTATTTTAATGGCTCGCCACAAAATGATAATATATTAGTCATGTATTCACATAGTAACCCAAGCATTATTTCTATTAATCATAAGGAAAAAGTTAGTATGAAAAAATACGTCACACCGTCAGACATCCGATTGAACAATTTCTGATAACGTGCTGAGTCAACATACATATAAAAGCCTATATACAGGAAATGATTCGGGAATTTTGTACATTATGACGTCAATGATAGAGCAACGTCAATAGAAAAACGTCTCCACGGATAATATTTAACAAATAACTACGTAAAAAGGTAAAATCAGTTTATTGGTTAAAATAAGACTGCTGAGACACATGCTTCGTCTTTTTGAGAAGGACTGTGTGATAATCTACTACGCAGACATTATATATGAAGACCTATATTCATATCGTGAAACTTTATTTGTTTGCGTTAGCGATGATGCCAATTGAACCTAACTGTTGTACTTGTTTGACTAGTTAAGACTTTATTTAGTCTGTTAATATTAAGTTAGCTCATTATGCCTTCATCATTATAATCGTCCACAGCCCGACTTCACTCACTACTTATAAACATTGTTTTCTTATCATAGTCAAATGATAAATGATGATAAATGATTTTATTTCTGTAAGTTGGTTTGTACAAACACTTTTACATGTCGAACATATTTTTAAAACTAGATGAGGTCGGCGTTTCCTATCTGACTACTCTGAGAAGAAAGGCCGAAACAAACTCAGAGGTCACAGTCTCTTTTAAAGTCCTGACAAAATCTTGATTAGATCATGTGAAGACCATGTAGACTGATGTCTGAAATGGTCTTTTGAGGAAAGAACCAGCCAGATTGAGTGGACCTGTCCAGTGTCAGTGCACGCATTTGTCAATAACCGAGCAGCTCAACTCAGAATTTAAGGAGTTCAACGATTCGACGAACAATACCAAAGAAAGGACATTCGGGTAGGCCGCATAAACTACTCAAACTGCCAGACCATGATTAAAAACTAAGATAAATTTAAATAAAAACAAAAAAAAAAAGTATCCACATAGTCTTCACATTCACAATAATTAAAATAAAATAATATAATACTTTAAAAAGTAAATATTCTTGTCATTGCAAGAAAACCAAAAAAATAAATAAAAAAATATTTATAATAACAAAATGCATAGTGCAAAATATAATAAAAAAACAAAATTAATTGGATCAGCTCAATCCCAAGCCTTTTTGTCCTCAATGTAATCTTTTGTTGTATAAAACGCTTTCTGGCACAACTTACGTTTAATGAAAGACTTGAATTTATTAAGACTTAGATCTTGTATAGCCCTCGCCAAACTTAATGGCCGCCCTGAAGTTGGTTTACCGGATGCGCGAGGCACGAAACGGTGCTGTTTTTGTATGAAATTTTCTACTGCGCAGCCATTGTAGCCAACTTCAGGGCGGCCAAGAAGTTTGGCGAGAACTATACGTGGCTTGGAAGCTTATTATAAAAGCGCACACATTGACATCTAAACGAGCCACCTATTTTCTTGAGCCTTGTTGTAGGTACTACAAATTTGTGTTTGTTCCTAGTATTTATGTTATGGATATCACTGTATTTTTTAAACAATTTTATATTTTTATGGGCATATAAAAGATTTTCATAAATATATTGAGAAGGCACAGTCATTACATTAATCTCCTTAAAGTCTCCACACTCCTGACACAACCTCATCCAGGTTTTACGATGGCATCATGATTTTTGTCTGCCTATCTAGCAGGTGCTGTCCCACTGCTGGGCTTAGGCCTCCCTCAAGTTTTGCCAGATACTTTTTTTCTGAGAATAGTGTCATTGCAAATGAAGTCTTGCTCTGAATCAGAGAACACGTGTTATTCTTATAATATTATCGAATGTGATGAAAACATAGGATTTACTATAATCTTGAGACGTCTGTGGACACGTTACTGATAGTTTTGATAACACTACATTGTAACTTGCAAGATAATGTGTTATTCACAATCCTGGTAAAATTGTGACTAACACATTTGTTTTTAGGAATAATATAGAGAATGGAATCACTGTTAGAAATCCAAATCAAATCGAAATATCGAATGCTGATCGAGACACTACCAAAATTAATGATCTTATAATATTTATAGCATTAATATTTTTCGGGATATTTACCATGTTTGATTTTGGTTGAGAGCTCGATATTCCTTTGTATCCCGAAACAAATATTAATTCTAATGATTGTGATCATGTCAGCTTAAAAACTTATAATATTTATAGTGTCTCGATCAGCATTCGATATTTCAAGAATTATCATTTTTAAAAGCGCAGCGACTTAGTCAACCTGTACTATAGAAAGTGCTATCTACAATGTTTTGTCTAAGTCAATGGTTTTGTATGGTTCTGGGAAAAATCTTCTATACCATTGATTTATGTATTATTATAAGTATAGAGAAATGAGCTAAATTAAATTAATCCTTTTACTCTGTCTTCCCACAAAATTGCAAACATTATTGTCTTCCATTTATTTTTATCAGCGAACAAGTTAGTCGAGAGTTGGCTTCCGCGAGTGCATTGCGCATCGTTGGCATAGCCGGTATTGGGGAGATGAATCGAGTTACAGTGCGACAAAATGGTACATTAAATAGTTTATGCTTTCATATTTCCAGCCAAAGATAACTGAAAAATCATCGCTACACTAATAAACTGATTAACAAAAATGCGTCCTAGCATTGCATATTGCACCCGGCTCAGCCAAAGGCCGAATTGACGTCAACGTAACATTTATCATTTACGCCAAGGCCCCTTACTAATCGATTAACGCGAATATCCGATAAAAATAACGAAACAAACAGTTTCATTACTAATATAGATAAGTATATTATCAATTCATATATTTATTATATCGGTTAAATTTAATTTCTAGTAATATAAAAACGTCTGTAGTCATGCAGAATTTGCGTTTCTAAAATTCTAATGGTCATAATATTTTATTGTTGTTAATGGTATATATAATAAACAATATAATTCGGTTAGACTGATAATAAAATAAACGAGTTAAGATTAATTTATTCACAAATGGCAAATGCATCAAGTCTTCAGACAATATGACCATATTGACCACATCAACTAAAATGCTATTTGCTTATATAGCAATAGATAAAACCAGACAGAAAGTCAATGAATCTTAAATACACATCTAAACCTGAAAATTTTACTGCTGCTTTTACTAAGTACGGTTAAAGAATAGAACAGGGGAAGTTTTCGCTTTCTCTTCTTATGTTATGCTATGATCGAATTCATTTCAACATATATATCAGAAATGAGGATATCCGCAGGAGAACCAGAGTTATCGACATAGCCCGAAGAATTGCCAAACTTAAATGGCAGTGGACAGAGCACATTGCTCGCAGAACGGATGGCCGATGGGGCCGAAAAGTTTTGGAATGGCGACCGCGAACCGGAAGACGATACGTTGGAAGGCCTCCCACTAGGTGGACTGATGACCTGGTTAAGGTTGCGATGCGAGACGCACGGGATCGGTCAATGTGGCGACGCCTGGGGAAGGCCTATGTCCAGCAGTGGACGTCTTTCGGCTGAAATGATGATGATATATATCTAGGTCTAAATTTGTCATTCTCAGTTTTATATTAAAGTTGATTTAGACGCTATATTTTTTCCTACTTATCCTATTTTCTTTTGATTCATTCTGATTGTGGTCACTACTGTAGTATTATATTGTCTGTGCCACTTTGAATTTTGTTTTTTTTTCTGTGTGGTGTTCTTTTACCATTCTATAACTTCTTACGCAAAAATGGTAAGCCAAAGCACGGGGTCCCAGCGCTAACAAAGAAAATTTGATTCAAATAAATGTCACTAGATGGCGCGATATGCATCGATTTGTTATTGAATTGTGTGTAAAATTAACATTTTCTAGAATTGATCCTACACATTGTATGTTCTTGTTTAATTAACTTTCTTAAGCAAAAAAATATGGAATATTGGGCTCATAATTCACATTTCTAAGATTATTTGAACGGATCATTTTAAATTGATGCCAACAGATGGCGCGGTTTTAAATTTCGGAGGCATACCACTCGATCTTTATACTTGTATTGTAACACTTTTTGGTACAATGAAACTGTAAAAACGTGCAAAAAATACTACAAAACAAATCATTACTATATTTAAACAAAAAAATAGTCATGAACCAAGAAAACCGTGTTACTTGCACAAGTCGCTCCTAACACCATCTATAGCCGTGGAACGGAACCAAACGCGATCGAAGTATTTATAAAAATAATCAGCATAATCAGACGAAAAACGCTAGTTACATCGGCACGGTTTTTTTGTATGGGATGAGGTATCTGTATGCTAGTATTATATTATCTATGTTTAATTCTATTCTAATCTATATTTTTTTTATGGCAAGCAAAGCCGATGTCGACTATTCTGCCAATGTCTAAAGTAAAAAAAATTGCATTTACCTGTGTCAGCGGCAGAACTATAATATAACGAAGATTTGTAACTTAATGCTTACCAATATGTATCAGTCTTCATATAATATATAAATGATAATCTTACCGATAGAAGGCCGAACAATAGAGACGGGTAAGTTGCCGCTCTCCTTTATAAGCATATCCTCAGCTAAAGCCTTTGTAAATGTGTATGTGTTAGGCCGGTCACCTGAAATGTAGAATGAGAAAAAACATTAATACATACATACATACATAAACTCACGCCTTTTTCCCATGGGGGTAGGCAGAAACTACAGAACGCCACCTGCTACGATCCTTACATACTTCTTTTGCTTCACTCACATTCATACATCTAGTAATACACACACGCCGGTTATGAGTACTGCGCACCTGGCCTTTCTGAAGAACATCACCCATAAGGTCTGCGTACTCGTATGTATTTCTAGGGCGTCCCCTCCCGGCGTTTCCATTCACGTCTGCCTTGTAAATACATTTCGTTAGTCGCCTTTCATTCATCCTCTCAACATGGCCAAACCATCTTAACATACCTTTTTCAATTTTAGTCACTACATCTTCTTTTAAACCACAACGTTGTCTTATTACCACATTCCTCACAATATAATTTAAAGTTACACCACGAAAAACATTAATATGTATTTGAGTTTGTCGTACGTTTAATATGGTGTGTTGGGATGTTGATCTAGATTTATTCCATACTAAGATCAAGAATGTAAAGAATAGTTTGAGTAAGCGTTTCTTTGATATGTAGAATTCTTTTTCTGTTTTTTTTTTGTATTTGTTGAGCGTTGAGTCATATCTTATTTATTTTAAACTCTCGCTGACATGTATATTATGCAAATTTTATATGTGTAAAAACTTTTAATTGGCCGTTTTTGGCATGTTGTTTCTGCGTATTTATTTTATTAGCTGTAAGTTTTCCTCTTTTAAGATTAAGCTATTTTTTAAGATTAATAAAATAAAGAAGAATTGTAGATATTTCGCGAAATGGTCCTTCGATATATTAATATAATAGTCGCAATCACGGTAGCGAGAGTTGAACGACGAAGATCACTCTTAACTGCGACTTAATAAAGACCTTTTCAGTGTCATATTATGACTACGGACGTAACGTGAGGAGCTCGTGGCTAAATAATAACAGCCGCACGGGTCGATCTTAAAGGTCAAGCAACGCTTGACGAGGTCGGTCCGTGGATGGGTGACCATTTCAACATACCGAGTTTCCTCGGAAAGCACGTTAAGCCGTTGGTCCCAGCTGTCATTTGAAGATCTTTGACAGTCGTTACGGGTAGTCAGAAGCCTGAGATCTGACACCAGTCTTGCCAAGGGGTATTGTGTTGCCCAGTTACTGGGTTGTGGAGGTAAGATAGGCAGTCGCTCCATGTAAAACTTGTACTCAGCTGAATCCGGTAAGACTGGAAGCCGACCCCAACAATAATTGGAGAAAACTAAAAAAAACTTTTACAAAAAATACAACCGAACGTCGAAGTCGGTGTTCTTGTTTTATTTTCTTCGTTTTTTGACACCGACTTCCGAAATTGAAGTTATTTTACACTTTTTTGTTTTTCTATGGAAGTCGGTTGTATTTTTTGTAAAAAGTTTTTTTTTATCTTTTACTTTTTAGTTGTGCTACATAATTTATATAGGCTAGTACCAATATTGCCCAAAGTAAAACCAGAATAGATTTACCCAATAACATGAAACTTAAACAAAACCGGTCGTATAAGGGTACACCAAGGTGAACTGTTTACACCTGCGTACCTCCTCCTTTTTTTGAAGTCGGTTAAAAAGGCTAGGCAGATGACCAGGCAGATGATGATGACGTATGGGACATTGACGACTCTTAGGAAATTCTCAATAGTGCTCCGAAGTCCTCCATTGTTATCCATTATTACACGACATAAATGTGGTTGCAGTTTACAAAATTGCTTTTCCTTCAATGATACAGACATGGTGACGTCATGGTTAATATTTTTCACTATCAGTGTTAAGATCAGTTATAGTATAGTCTTTATTCACCAAATCCTTCGTTTCTACTTTTTCATTAGTAACTTTATCATAAGTTCCTCAATTTCTCTTGAACAGTAGTATTTATTATGCAATTAGTGAATAAAAGACGGATTTAAAGCGAGGGCCATAGATGAATCACAAGCATAGCGAGTGATTCAAGTGTTAGAATCCCGAGGGACGCGAGTTATTCATGGCCCTCGATATAAAACCGTTTAATTCAAGAGTTGCATACAATGATACTCAAATAAACAGATACGTTATACACTCACAAAACAATTGAAAAATGTGTTCCGCGCATCAGCGGCAGCACACATACACACTTTTCATTCATCTGACATTTCACTACAAGTCGAAATGGATGGCTTGATAAAACCAACAAGAAAAAAAGAGACAGCTAGTGTTTGTCACTTGCGTGTAAATGTAAACAAACATTATTCTGACCACAAATGTTGTTATCTTTTTCTAACCTCCAAATATCAGAATATTAGGGAAAAAAAAGAAATAAATTAGTAAATTGAGGTGTATTGCGTACTTACATATGGTATGAGATCCCTTCTGTTTTTGGTACTTTGGTATTTTAATTGGTAAAATTTATAAATACACACGATGGCATTTTTTTTATTTTGTTTTTGTTTCAACAAAACCTTTCGCTCTTCGCCATGCGTGACATAAACTAAAGACTAAAGGTCACAATTGTGACCTATTCGAGTCTTCAGAATGCGCGCGCTCATAACATATCTGTTTATTTGAATATCATTGGTTGCATACTATACTTTATACCATAACTACGAGAAAAATAAAGATTCAAGCGAAAAGCACAAGGAGTTTGTATGTCGAGTATTCATTGCACAAGGATTTTGTATAGAGTATTTTTTGCGCAAAGAGGTTGTATATCATTGAGATGGAGGTCGAATATATTGGTGTGTTCTAAATTCAAACACCAAAATAGTGATAGAATAAGCTTTTTAGAGGGGTAATGGTATAAAAGATCATATTATCCTCGATGTCCACGATTTACTCACCGACAAGATCCGGTGTGATTCTGTCCACCAGCTCATCGGGCAGGGTCTGGACGAGGGTCACGACATGCTCCGGGTGAGCTGGGGGAGCGTACACCGTCTCTTCAACACGTTCGCGCTCGCAGTTGCAGTAGGCTGTCGATACGTGGACTAGGGCCTGAAAAATTACAAAATAAATGTGACTTGAGACCAAGGATGACTTAATTTCTGTGCTTCCTTGGAAAGGTTATTTATTAGGATGTGACCGTCCATTGTATTGCACTGCCTGTAAGTCCTGTGATGTAGCTGCTCAAGAACTAGCTAAGTACAAATAAATGATAGAAAATAAAAAAAACAAAAAAGTGAAAAATAACTTCAATTTCGGAAGTCGGTGTTCTTGTTTTATTTTCTTCGTTTTTTGACACCGACTGAAAAATTGAAAAAATTGAAGTTATTTTTCACTTTTTTGTTTTTTTATTTGGAAGTCGGTTGTATTTTTTGTAAAAAGTTTTTTTTATTTTTCACTTTTTAGTTGTGCTACACAATTTATATAGGCTAGGTACCAATAATGCCCATAGTAAAACCAGAATAGATTTACCCAATAACATGAAACTTAAACAAATTCGGTCGAATAAGGGTATACCAAGGTGAACTGTTTACACCTGCGTACCCCTTTAGAGCGTACTAGTGTGATGTTATGTTATGAAATGGTCTAAACAATAAACATAAATGCGATTGCAGCTATCCCGAGTGATTTGCCGTCATTTATTGAAGAGTTCTGATGTGTATCTCCGAAGTTCTTTATCAGATCTTGATGAAAATTAAATGGGACCACATGACAAACACCAGCCTTCAAATAAAAAAGAAACATCAAAATCGGTTCACCCAGTAACAAGTTCTGAGGTAACACACATAAAAAAAAAATACAGTCGAATTGAGAACCTCCTCCTTTTTTTGAAGTTGGTTAAAAAAAGAGAGCCTGGTATGTATGATACATCCAGGCTTATATAAATAGTAATGTAAAAGCCAAATCAAGTTTTGGATTGGAAAATTTGTTTCAGATATTAAGTTAGTTGTAGTAATGTTTAAGTCATAGTATAATATCAGCTATCCTTGAGAGTAGTTGTTGACATCATGGTGTTGATGGAAACATCGGTGAAAATAGGGTAGTTGACAAAAAAATTTTTTCTTTTACTTATAGGTACTTTTGAACTGTCAAACAAAACAAAAAGATGACACTAGTTGCAAATTCGCAAGCGCCAGTAGATCTCAATGGAGAAGAATTTGCAAGAAACTCCACTCGATTTTATTTATTTGATAAATAAAAAAAAGGGGTCCAATACAATTTGATAACCCCACTGACGGACTAAATAAAATTATAATTCCGGCTTTCCATGACAATCCCTATGATTGGCTTCGAATAAAAGAATGGTACGGCTTGTGCTTTTGTTTGCTCGACTTGTTTTGCGACCATATTATGATGGTACCAATTTCTTTTAAAACCTAAACTTAATCGAGCATGAAACGAACTTAACCCCAACGATATCGAAAGCTCTTTAACGAAGAAACGAAGTTAGTCACAATGAAAATGATTCAGAAGTAGATAACATTTTTCGTGATTTCCATTCAATGAACTCATCGCCAAAAGCAATATTTTTACAGATTACAATGTCTCAGTAAATACAGTCATGATGACTTTGTTGAATGATTCATATAAAATATTAATAAAAGAGATAAAAGTTGCTAAACGCGTCACGCATCAATTAATTCTTCTACACATTATTTTCCTTAAATAAATACTTACCTAATCTAACAACGTAAACACGAGTGGATTTTGTGATTAATGAGCTCAATATTAAGTAATCAATAATTATGTATTTGTCTTCTATGATAGTCCTGACTAGGCAATTTAGACTACAAGATAAATATATTTTTTTTAATACCCCCGAGAATTTTAAACTAAACTGTCGATCGAAGCGTATCTATTACAAGTAAAATCCATCGAAACATACAGTAATTATAACACGATATCTTGCGAAAATACCCCGATTCAAAGAGTAAAATGCGCATAACTTTTGAACGGCTGAGTCAATTTTCATCAAACATAGCTAAGAACTCTCTCGACAAAGTCATCTTTCAAACAACAAAAAAGAGGAGCTATGACGCCACAGATAGATCACAATTACACAAACACAAATACACAGATTCACACTTCAAACTTATAACACTCCTCTATTTCCGTCGGGGGTTAAAAATCGTTTGGTATAGTTTTTTCAAAAAACCCTAAGCTTTCTTAAAACCTGATGGCAAGTGATGACCAGGGTTACCGACATAGCGTGGCAGTGGGCAGGGCACATTGCTCGCAGAACGGATGGCCGATGGGGCAGAAAAGTTCTGGAGTGGCTACTGCAACCGGAAGACGTTGCGTTGGAAGGCCTCCTACCAGGTGGACCGATGACCTGGTGAAAGTTGTGGGGATCCGCTGGATGCGGGACGCACGGGACCGGTCAATGTTGCGACGCTTGGGTGAGGCCTATGTCCAGCAGTGGACGGTCTTTCGGCTGATATGATGATGATTATGCTGATATGATGTATAGGTACATTACCATGCCAAAGATAGCTCATGTACCTGTAACTACATCAGTGTTTTTTGGGCGCACGGTTGGCGTAGTGGTTGAGCGATAGACTGCTGCGCTGCGTGTCGCGGGTTCGATTCCCGCACGGGACAAATATTTGTATGACCTACATATAGTTGTTCCGGCTCTGGGTGTTTGTGTATGTGAGTTTATATGTTTGTAAACGCACCCACGATACAGGAGAAATTCCTAGTGTGGGGCAATGTTTTTATAAAAAAAAAAAAAACCCTTTGAACTGTAACACAGCAATGCTGCTTGCTTGTAACGTTGAAAGCAGCTTCTTCACAAAGAACTTTGGTACTCGAAACCTTTGTCGCAGTTAAGATCGTGCTAATGTGTCTTATGTCTGGACGTTAAAGAAACTGATGCACACAAATGTACTTAAAGCAGATACATTATTAACAGTTGTAAGCCTGAAAAACTGATTTTAGCACTAAAGTGAGCTTAGGCACGTTTGAATCACCAAATACTCAACTCAGAAGCCCTTATTCATTTATGAACACACAAAACACTTGACAGAGAAAAGGAGAAATACAGATAGAAGAGCACAAAGGTAAATTTCTTCCAGCAGACCTGCTATGATAGACGAAGACACAGTGTGTAGAAATAAATAAGGCATCTTAAAATAGACTATTAACATTATTACTAAACTAACCTTAGTGTAGTATTAATAAATTAATGAACATTGCACGAGCAGTTTGCAGTTGTGACTGCTTTGCATAATCGTGTGCACGAATCGTAAGAAGAAAATTTTAGCTAAGCTGCTTACCTCAAGGCTAAGCATACGATGGCAGAGCTGCACAAGTTGTTGCGTGCCGAGCATGTTGATGGTGACAGACAACTTGAGCTTCTCGTCAAACTTCACAGTCGCTGCCGAATGGAACACCACTGATATCTGAGGAGAAAACAGAGGTCTAGTTAGTTATCAGACAGTGTATAAACATACCTTGTAGTATTGTCCTAGAACCTCCGAAATGATTCGAAGACATATGACATTCATCACCCCGCATTGAGCCTGCGTGGTAGATTACGTTCTGCGCAGTCCCTCTCCCAGAGAGGTCTGTGTCCCCCCCCCGGTGGGTTCCCGCATTGTTGAGGCGGGGGGCACAGTAGCCGCGGCTTGGTCACCCACGGTGAAGCGAAGAGGAACCCGAGGAGAGGCCACTCGTCAAAGCTTTTGTCGATTAAGCCGACGACTAGCGGCCAACTAGCAGGTTGCGGTGCCGCTTGGTAACAGGTGCAGCTCAACTTAGCAGGCCGCGATGTCTTATTGAGCGTCCCAGGTCCCATACGATATCGCAGCTGAGGGTTGGAGGCCGCGGCGGGAGAGGAGTGCCGGTATTGCGATGCGCCGCACTTCCTAGCTTCCGCGGCCTGGACGGAGTCGCCACCGTCTGATAGCGGACGCGGTGGGGCTGCAGGGGGGGAGAAGTGTCGGTGTAGCGTTGGCCGCTCTCCCTATTCCCTGCGGCCAAAAACTGGTAGGTGGCGGGGCCATAGACCTTGACCCTTCACAGGGGGACCAAGGGAGCCATACACGGTGTCGTCTGGCGCCCATGTGCTGGTTTGGCCCCTGTATTGGTCACGGCGTACAGTGTGTTCTGGTGCGCCGGTGATGTGGGGTACTCCCCAGAGGAGAGTTCGGTGACGGACAGCCGCGGCGGGTTCGCGGTGAGTGCTAACGCGTGCGTGTGCGCGTTTTTTAAGTTTGTACTAGCATCTGCTAAATACTAATACTACTTAAATATTCTTCATTATATCAATCAAGTCTAAAAGTCTTCAGGATGTCACACAGCTCTTGTACACAATAGGGAATATGCATGTAATTGTATTATTTGGTAAATAAAAACTTATTAACTATATACTGTAAACAAATATGATAGATTTTTTTAAATATCTTGATCAAACACGAAGTTATAAAGAGTCAAACTTAAGTATTAGAAGAAAGGTCCGACGTGTCACCTGACGTCAGATGGCATGACGCCAACTGCCATAGAAAACGGCGTTGTCGTAGAGAGGGACAGATATATTCCTTTAAATATTAAATCTCTTTCGAGTTTTGATCATTTTTAATTCTGTTGTCAATATTAGTATTCTTATCGTATATTTTAGTATTTTTATCGATATACTGGTCAAATAACAAATATTTTTTCATGCGTATTTAGCTATTGGTACAAAAAACATCATAGAATTTTAAAAACGATGTTCTGTTTTCGAAATATGTTTCTATTCGTCACCGCCAGTAGATCATTTTACACTAAATCTTGGCTTCAAAAAATCTTTGCCTTACCTTCTGACAAAGCATCGTCTGATCTGCAGCACTGATGCCCAGCTCCGGTTCAGTAATATCGCCCACTATTGGGACTATCTTGTTCAGCTCCTGAGGCCGCTCTCTCCGTAAGGTCTCGAACAGCTGGGGAATAAATTTTCTTCATCAGTGATAGGTTAAAAAGAATATAAAATCGTAAATTCAATAAGACATTACGATCAAAATTAATGGCATACATACAAATTAAAGAGTGATTCTGGACTCGGTTGTCATTTGTAGAACTTTAACAGTCGTTACGGTTAGTCAAGAAGCCCAGAAGTGTGACAAACAGTCTTACCAAGGGGGTACCTCAATATTGAATTGTTGAGGTTAGATAAGTAGCGAGTCGCTTCGTGCCAAAACATTTGCGAAAAAGTTGGACATATTTTGATTGTTAGTGATAGAAGAGGAGAGAGACAAAGAAAAGATAGATGAATGAGATGATGATGGTTGAAGGATGTGTAAGATAAACACATTTTGAACTGTGACTAGAAGTAACGTGGGGTAATGAGAGGCGAGTGGAAGAACTCAAACTAATCTTAAAATGCCAGTCTTACACAAACTGAAATGCTCATCAGTCATATTGATGCAATCAAATGCTGGTACAAAGTCATGGGACAGGGGACTTTGGTTAAGCACGGAAAACCATATCATACATATGTAAATATTTCAAAAATGCATAAAATGAGAATACATAATAACAACATGTAAGTACACAATGTAAATGCCATTCCATTGAAATAAATAAGTGAGTAAATAAATAAGATCTTTAAAAGGAAGGTAAACACTATTGAAATGATAGTCATGACTGCAATCCTTAGTGTTAAGAGTACATTTAAAGTACTAAAGGAATTTAAAGTACACACTTAGTATATTCTAATGATGGTTTGTCTCGAAAAGCATTATGCAGAAAAGGTTGATGGAGTTGCTGACAAACCAAATAAGGACAACGTGTTATTACTTAAGTATACGAATTTATGTTCTTATTTTTATATTTTTTTCTAAATATATCTCTGGACCCCAGAGTCCCGAACCTATAAAAGGCATGATACTGGTCCAAAACAAATTCGCAAAGTCATTAGAAATCTTTAAAACAAATGTGAAACCAATTTTATAATATCTTAATTTGTTGGTATGATTATTTAATTCGAAATAACCCAATGTCATGAGTTGTCGGGATTGTGCGGGGGAACACGCACCTTTTTTGCGGGATCTGAAATACGGGATTACTCATGCGGGATCCCGTTTGCAGGAATTAAAAAAAACGCATGCTTGCGGAACCGCGAGTTTGGCAATTCTTCGGACTATGTAGTATCGGTAACCTCGGTTTTGAATGATATTTATATTTTACACCACTGACGAAATTGTAAATTTATTTATCACATTAATCCAGACTTAACCAATTAATTAATTCTGATGTGTTTGTTGTTCTAAAAACAATAGCAAGTAATTAACTAATAAAATACATGTTGTATGCAAAACAAAGCCGAATTGTAGAGAAAACAACGAAATCAATTATAACAACCAAAACATTTACATTAAATTACATTTCATGAATGAATGAGGAAATGAATGATGAATTCAACAAAGAATTCATAATAGATGAATATGTGTATTCGAAAAGAAAGTACCGATTACATGAAAGAAAGATTATCAATGTCCAGTATAAATCGAGAGGAAGACGGAGGCCAGAAAGAAAATATGAAGATAATAATGATAAAATGGAAAAAAAAATGAACGGTTCAATAATTAACGATGAAACAACAACCAACGATTTCAAATAAAAAAAAGACGATTATACATGAATGAAAGAAGAACGAAAGAGTGAGCAACTGACCGGTGACTGTGTTAACTCGGTTAGACGTGACGCTACATCCTGGCCTCTCTTCGGCCGCATCAGAAGGTAGATCTTCTTAATTTTTGGACAACTCCTTAACAGCTTTTCAACCAGTACCTGTGGAACAAGAAGATTATATCGATTAATTTAAAGAAAGTGGTTGTCAATGCAAATTTGCCAAGACATCGCAATTCGCAATGGAGAAAAATAACAGTTTTGTGGATAAATCTGTAGTATTTATACAAAGTGTAACAGACTAAACGCGAAACCTGAAAAGGAATCATTGTACTCGTATTCATCATTATGAACAAAACTGTCGGACCAATTTAGAAATCGTGAAAAAAGCTAGATGTTTTGCACATTTTGTCGATTTATGTAAACATACATGTATGAATCAGTTGATAAATAGATATCTCACTGACAAACTTTAAAAGTACTGAAAGACAGGACATAGATTTTGGGCTATACTCTTTCTAAAGAAGAAAGAAGAAAAAAAGAGAGAAGTTTTTTTATTAATAAGTTAATCTAAGCGCAACAAGTAAAAAATATAACAGACATAAAAACGGCCATTGTGTCGTACCACGCATATGTGGAATCATTATTGCGCTATGGTCTTTTAATGTGGTGTAATAGCTTTGATCTGAATAGACAATTTGTTGCCGAAAAAAGTGCTTAAGAGCAATGTATGGTCTTGTCGACCAATATTTAAAAACTTGGTTTGCTACCGCTGCCATCTCTATACATTTCTAAAATGTATGTAGTCGTAGTTACAAACACAAAACTATTTTAAGACAGCAAAGTAAGAGTGCCGTCGGAAAAGACGAGATTCGTTTAAATTGGTTCTAAATGATATACCTAGATTTCCCAAATACAATAAAACCTGCCAAACAATGTGTGTTCATATCTATAAAATTAAACCAAACCACTTGAATGAAGAATGACAATGAGTACAAGACAATGAGTACAAGATTGTTAAAAATTAAATTGTGCAAGTGGTTAGGTGAATGTAATTTTTATAACATAAAAGAATTTATGGCTATAAACTTGTAAAAGACTCAAAAGCTCATGATTTAATTGTTCATGTTTGATTATTAAAGGAGATGTTTGATTTTGGGGCACCACTATATACACTACATAGATAAATTGGAAAAAAACTTTTTAGCAAAAAAATACTACCGACTTCCAAATACAAAACTACAAAGTGAAAAATAAGTTTATTTTTTGAAGTCGGTGTCTTTCGTAGGTACCATTTTTTTGCGTTATGGACGTTATGTCAATAAATAAACTTATTTTTCACTTTGTAGTTTTGTATTTGGAAGTAGGTAGTATTTTTTTGCAAAAATGTTTTTTTTATTTTCACTTTTTAGTTGTACCTACATAATAGGCAAGTTAGTAAGGTAACTTATAACGCCAGAATAGATTTCATAAAAATTTAACATAACCGGTGAAATGAGAGATCTTATTGAAGAGTATTCGAGAGTTTTAGAGATTCTTCATCAGATCTTGACCAAATTAAAATGGGACCAATTTCGGAACATACATTTTCAAACAAAAAAAGAATTTTCAAAATCGGTCCACAATTGACGGAGATATCGGAGAACATACACAAAAAAAAACAAACAATGTCGAACATAGAACCTCCTTCTTTTTGGGAAGTCAGTTAAAAATATGGGAATGCCATAAAAATACTAACAACTTAATTTGAAGAAGGCAAACAAAAATGATCATTTGAAAAGTTTTTCAAGATATTTTTACTATTTTTAGGGCAGCCATGACAGTTGTTTTTGACATGACGTTTGACGACTTTGACAGTTTTAAAAAGTTGTCATCTTCGATTCTTTATTTGCTTTGAACTGGATATGTTTCGGAGTTTTATGTGATTGTTTTAGTTTTGCGATCCAGTTTACTACTAAGGACATTGATTGATTGCTTCTCTGTTGCAATTCAATACGTGTATCAATCAAATGTCAGTGTCAAAATTACATTTTTCGCATACTGCTGCTCTACTTGACAAAGTTAATTTGAGTGTACGTTGAAACGAAGTGAAATTAATGAAAATTAACAATAATAAACGGTTACTATATTATATAGCGATTTTTACATAGTGCTGGCCCAGGCTCCATACATTTCTGAAACATCTCCTTTAATATTTTTTATTGCTTGTAACTAGTTTGTGTGTTGCCCAAAATTTGCATGCTATGCAATGATATTCTAGAAAACAGATATGTTATGAGCGCGCGCATTGTGAAGACTCGAATACGTCCTAATTGGGACGTTTAGTCTTTAGTCTATGTCACGCATGGCGAAGAGCGATACGCTTTGTTGAAACAAAAACAAAATTAAAAAAAATCCATCGGGTGTTAGAAAGTGTACCAATTATGATACCAAGGTACATAAAACAGAAGGGATCTCATACCATATGTAAGCACGCAATACACCTCAATTTACTAATTTATTTCAACTTTTTCCCTAATATTCTGATATTTGGAGGTTAGAAAAAGAAAAAACATTGGTTGCCAGAATAATGTTTGTTTTCATTCACACGCAATTCACAAACACTAGCTGTCTCTTTTTTTCTTGTTGGTTTCAAGTCAAGCCATCCCTCTCGACTTGTAGTGAAATGACAGCGAATGAAAAGTGTGTATGTGTGCTGCCACTGCTGTGCGTAACACTTCTTTCGGTTGGTTTTGTGAGTGTATAACGTATCTGTTCATAATATCATTGATGCTATGTCATAATTTAGCTAAACATGTTTATACTTAACACCATTTTATACCATGTTTTATGTAATTAAATGATATCAATTTAGTTATTTCATTTTTCATGCCCTTTTCGTTAAGTATACCATGTATCCTGTCAACTGAAATTGCTTGGTCTTTACTTATTAGATTCTTATGACTGCTGTGCATGTGGCCTAAACTACAGCATGGTCAAAGTCACTCTAATGTTCGACTCTCGCCATTGGCTGGCGAACGCGGGGAATCGCGCGGAGGAGTGGGGTTGTTCTTATTCGATATTTCACTTACTCTGTATTTTCGGGGCAGTCCCTGCAAACTAAGATCTTACGTCATCAGCCAAATATATCAGTAATTAGGTTACTAGTTTTAAATAACGAATCCTGATTCCGAAAGCGTATAGATAAGATAAAGCCAACATAGTATAATTACGTTAAAAGCGGCTAACTCGTTAATCACTTAAAACTTGCATTGATAACGACATATAATATCAAATTAATTTTTATATTGATAACTGTATCGATTTTTTAATTAAATGTGTTACATAATTTTGAGATTTTATCAACAAAGTTGCAAAAGCGAGCTAAACAATAATAAGCCAAGCTAAATGATGAAGTTTGCATTTTCAAAGCATTATAATTCTCAGAGGGGAGCGACTAGTTGATGCAACGGAAGAATTGTACATTCAATAAGATAAAAAGAAACACACAAATAGTACCTATGATTTTAATGTATATTTCAATAATGACAGCCCTTTTATGACAGTTGACGGAAAGTTATAACCTTGTTTTTTGCTAGCGTGTTCAGTCCCACTCCTGCCCAAATTCTCCCTCCACTCCTGGCCAATTTTTTTTCTCGAGTCCTGTTATTTTTCGTGAACTAGACAAATTATCTCAATCTAGCCCAAACTGGAGTGATATAGCGCGGCTCCCAAAAGATTTAACAAATTTTTATAGCTAAAGAAACTATAATATAAACTTCCCGGTCTACTAATATTATCAAGAAAATGCATGAAATAACTGGCCGGCTTGTGATGCCATAATTTGTAAGAATGAACTAAAGAAATCTAGTTTTTACCTGACTTCAATTAAGACCTATCTGGTATCAGAGTCAAGGACGAAACTTGACGTATCTGGTTAAAATGCAACATGGTCCTATGTTGTAGTCGGTTTAATATCATAGTTGAACACACAACTGTACATTTTTGAGTCTAGATGTTAATTCTTTAATCTTATTTTATTCAGGATCACGCCTTTTAAATTACATAATATCCTAGTTAGTTAAGCGCAAGATAGACCCTCTATTCTAGACTGACATGCTAAGAATTTTACGCCCGTAATTGACATTGGTCATTCATTATCTTAATCTTAAATTCAAAAAAAAACTTTTTTGCAAAAAAATACTACCGACTTCCAAATGTCTTTCGTAGGTACCATTTTTTTGTTGCGTTATGTACACCGACTTCAAAAAATTAAGTTATTTTTCACTTTGTAGTTTTGCATTTGGAAGTCGGTAGTATTTTTTTGCAAAAAAGTTTTTTTATTTTCACTTTTTAGTTGTACCTACCTAATAGGCAAGTTAGTAAGGTACCTATAACGACAGAATAAATTTCATGAAACTTGAACATAACCGGTGAAATGAGAGATCTGCGTACCTCTTAAGAGCGTACTGGTGTGATGTTATGTTATGAAATGGTATAAACAAAAAAACAGACATGCGATTGCAGCAATCCCGAGAGATTTGCCGTTATTTATTAAAGAGTTCTGTTGTATATCTCCGAAGTTGTTCATCAGATCTTTACCAAATTAAAATGGGACCAATTTCGGCACATACTTTTTCAAGCAAAAAAAGAATTTTCATAATCGGTCCACTATTGACGGAGATATCGGTGAAAAAAAAAATAAAAATCAAACATAATGTCGAACATAGAACCTCCTCCTTTTTGGGAAGTCGATTAATAAAAAAACAGAATTAACCTTTAAAGTTGTTAAATGAAAACGCTTTATCAATATACAACTCCCAGTTTTTTAAATTACCTTTAATTCGATACAGTTAAGTTACAGTTTTTTGAATTTATTTTTTTGAACACTCTATTTTGAGCTACAGTCTTTTAAAAGTTAAGTTAAGTTAAATCATTTTTTTTTATTATTATTATGAAATGTATCTAACTTCAAGAGGGTGGAGACCTAGTGACCTGAAACACAGGCCCTAAAACTGTATCATGTACCGTTAGTGTAATAATGTCTTTAATGTTTATTGTGGAGAGAAAAATAAATAAAAATGGTTTGACAGATTTACTAAATATTTGACAATGTTCGGCAAATTGTAAAATATTTAGGAAATCGACAAAGATTTTCAGAAAAACAATATATCACGGGAATTTAACGCGATGAAATTTCGATTGTTTATTTACCTTTTTCACCCGACGTTTCGGCCGTGTTGCATCGACCGTGGTCCCGGGAATCTATATATATTAGTCTATGGTCCCGGGTAAAAAGTTCTTCTAAGAAAATTCTTCTTCTACCCTCACATTTCTAGAAATGTGAGGTTAGAAGAAGAATTTTCTGCCCCAACGGAGCCAGTACACCGAGACACGAGACACCAGTCTACCCGGGACCACGGTCGTTGCAACACGGCCGAAACGTCGGGTGAAATAGGTAAATAAACAATCGAAATTTCATCGCGTTAAATTCCCGTGTTTTCCGTTTTTCAATTAAGAAACGCGAAAGTTTTAAAGTTAAAAATTTTCAGAAACCGGAGATCGTAAATCGTTTAAAAGTAAAATTGTCTTACCTTCCCCATGAAACCGGTACCACCAGTGACAAAAACAGACTTATCAGCATAAAACTCAGCAACTGGGACATACTCTTGGCTCCCAGGTACATAATGTCCACCAGACAAACAGGACGCCATCATGAATTACTTTCCCTTCACAAAACTCACGCTTGTACACTTGCTAAATACATCAAAGCTTGTCTAGCTTCCTCCAGATAACATATGCGGGTTCTTCACAGGTTTTCCGGTTGCTTTGGTCTAGTTTATCAGCAGGTTGCGGGTTGTTTCAACATGGTTGTTTGTTTATACCTGGAAAGATAGAGAAATTTGGTTAGTTTGGTTGTTAATTCTACTTAATTCACTTTTTAATTCTATAATTAATATGATTGGTATCATGATACTACCCTTAATGGCAGATTACAGTTCCAAAATAAAGTATTTATATATTTTATTCTAATTCACAAACTATACAAGTTTAAATTAAGCGCGGTCCTAGAACACATCTTTGCGGTACTCCATGTGGCAATTAAAACGTAATAACCGTAATTTCCTGTTGATATATTATTTTTCAGATTTTAAACTTCTGTTTCATCTTACTGGCGCCTGCGCATAAAAGCCAGCGGTAATAAATTGTATAATAAGTACTATTAGATAGTTATAAAAATGATACTGTTACATGCAAAACCTTTGGTAGATTCCACGACGTAGTGTGACTAAAGATTCTGTTTATGCAGAACGTAGTATCAATGCTTTAGGCCAGTCCTTAGACGATTTTATATCCAAATAATCCTGATTATATGACACCTTTTAACACCGGTTTTATCTTATCTACATCTTATATATAGGAAGTATTTAGAACAATTATTCTAACCTCAACCTTCATATACTTTGCAACAGTTAACAAAATCGTGATTGTTGATTACCAAAACATCCTCAAGTCAACTCGTTTGCTAAAATGTATAAGTTCATTAATTTTGAATAAGGATCATTTAGAAAAATATGTCCGAGGAATAATATATTATGTTTATGGTTTCCATATTTGAAAGGAACTGTGACACAAATCGTATAATGTAACTATACGAGGAAATACTTGAAAACTCTGACATGACTACTTAGGGGTACTCGAGATTGTCCGGCAAAGAAAACAAACCAGTAAGAGTGAAAGGCTATGTGGGACACCTTTACCCAACAGTGTATATAGACCGAAAAAAAATACACCAAAATCGGTAATGAACGCAAAGAAAAACCAAGTTGTATTGATGCAGTTGTGGATTTCCGAGCCGTGCCAGCCTTAGAAACTTTCAGATAAATCCAAGTATTGTTTTTGGCCCAATCCAACTACATAAAAATAATCACAAATTCATTCGCTAGCAGTTAAAGCACAACACTTTTTGTAACAAAAGTGAGCATTAGTGAATGTTTTCCCAAAGATATGAGTTAAATGGGGGTTAAGTTTGTATATAAGTTCGACATATTTGGCCATAGAAAATCCCACCGGACACACGAATTGTAAAACTATAAGGCCGGGACTCCACCAAAGCGGAGATGTGCGGAGAAGTCCAAAGCGGAGAGGAGATGTTTTTTAAACAACCAATAGAATTTCGTTATTCACACATCTTTCGTCTCCGCTTTAGACTTCTCCGCACATCTCCGCTTTGGTGGAGTCCCGGCCTTAACCATATAAAAAGGATACGCAATGCCAATGTCAAAAACGTTCTTAATATTCTCTATGTCGTCATAAGGTTTATTATATCAAGGTTTATTAGCAAGTTTAAGGCTAGACAGAGCTATAAAGCTCTGTAGGTCATATACATATTCAACAAACATCTCAAAATATATGCCATTATATAATTGCAACCATTAAGTTCTTCCGCACAAATTGAATATTGATTGGGGTCGTAAATATGTCTATGATAATGAAAATTGCGAAATAGACCCAACTGATAGCAATTAACATGTTTTATGACGATTAAAAAATTCTGTGTCTAAAAATAGTTCAGAGGCAGCTGTTTTCATTCATAATTTTATAGATGAATGATTTTACGTCACACAAGTCGTAGAAAACGTAGCATCAGTAGTAAAAACCTTTTTAACAAAAAACGAACTGAAGAAATAAGAAACTGAAAAACAAAAACTAAAAATACTTTTAGTCTAGTATATTGAGGTGGCGCCAAACGGTTTGAACCCGTATGACAAATTATATTTCTAAATAATAAGGTATTGCCAAAAATTCATTGATGAAGATACTCTTTTCGAAAGAGTCCAATAATTTGTGGCAATACCTAATTATTTAAAGATGATTTGTCATACTCTTTCATGGGTCAAACCCTTTGCCTAACCGAATTTACTTACGCAATAGGGATGTTGTCAAAAAATATCTATTTAGTCCGTTAGTTAGATAACCGAAAAATATTGGACACCATTTTTTCTTTTGCCACGTAAATGATAAATGATTTTATTTCTGTAAGTTGGTTTGTACAAATACTTTTACATGTCGAACATATTTGTAAAACATATTTCTTTTGGTTAACAAAAAATTACGACGATACAGTGCGTTGAGATATCGTGTGACGTCACAAGTGCGCTACACTTTATACTGACAAAGTAACGTCACAAGCCCCCACTCCTAAACTTAGATGCGCTTTATCTTTGTATTTTTTTTTTGTTTGTGCAAAAAATACGAATTCAATATTATTTGATAATCTCACTGACGGACTAAATAGAATTATCATTTTTCTAATAGGCTGTTGCTATTTCATGTCTTACTAATTCCAAATAATAAAATAAAACAAAAAAATTTATTATAAACTTTTTTTTTAAACAAACCTTCATACTTAAAAATGCATTGTCACGAGAATCGTGAATCATGAAAACGAGTGTGCGAAATTTCAGGTCAATCGAACACCGGAATTGGGCCAGGTGATATTAAATAAAAACTTGTAAAAACACTACTTGAAGTTACCAAATTCACATGTTCATCTTACATACCTATAGAAATAACTGAAAAATCACCGTAGAATTAGTTATTCTTCTTAATAATAGTCAACGTTCTGCAAAGAAATCAATAAAACATTATTATGAATTCTAAGTAAATGTATTTTTGTCGAACAGTTTTCTGGGTATGCCTAGCAAATTGTAGTTGAAAAAAGTTGAAATAAAAATCAAAAATCCGACTGCATAAGAGGCGAACTAAAAAGCGGTAAACAAAAAAAAAGGCTGTGCGGTCACATATTCGCGAGCTGGCTGACCGCCTGAACCTCCGACTGCACAGCATGTTTTTTTCTTGTTTACAGCTTTTTAGTTCGCTTCTTATGCGCGGGTTTTTGATTTTAAATTAACTTTTTTATTTACAACTTTTTAGTTATCATTTTTTTGTTCGAATTACTTTAAAACATACAGGTAAGTGTTATATACGTTTGTAATCACTTCATGAAC
Organism: Orthosia cruda; assembly: GCA_964057195.1. Lineage (NCBI taxonomy): Eukaryota > Metazoa > Arthropoda > Insecta > Lepidoptera > Noctuidae > Orthosia > Orthosia cruda. The sequence continues at coordinate 8,034,825 of OZ059852.1, read as the reverse complement.
CTCTTCATTTTGATACCCCAATCGATGGGTTGGAGAAAAAAAAAATGGAACCCGCACAATATGGCGCCCAAAAGCCACCATGTTTGTTTTTTTCATATAATCCTATCTAAGAACATATGGGCGGTAAAGACGTATCTAACGATGTATTAAGTATATTATTCCGTCCAGCGGTTTTGAAGATATGCGGTAATAAAGCATATTACATACATGCATATATACATACAAGATACGCAAGAAAAAATTCTATATGCTTATAGGCCACTAGCACAGGCCTGTGAAAATCCATGTATTGTATTTGTGGTTTCTAGTAATGTCAACAAAGGGAACTGGAATAATTTGACTAATCTAAGCAGCTGATCATCATCTTCCTGCCCTTGGGGTCGGCGCAACAAGTTTTCTTTTTCCATACCGTCCTGTCCCCCGTCATGCCATCAGTGACTTCCTTTTCTTTCATATCAGTCCTCACGCAATCCATCCATCTTTTCTTCGGCCATCCCCTCTCTCTCCATCCATCCAGATTTATATTCATAACTCTTTTAGTTACGTGCGTTTTATCCCTTCTCATCACATGACCATACCAGTTTCCTTTCAACTTTTCTGTCACTGACGCCACTTTCAAACTTCTTCTAATATACTTATTTCTCACTTTATCCATTCTCGTCACTCCGCATATCCATTTCAACATTCTCATCTCTGCTACATGCAATCTCTTTTCATCCATCTTTTTGACAGCCCAACATTCTGATCCATACATTACGACAGGTCTAATCACGGACTTGTAAATTTTGCCATTTAACTTGAGGGGCATCCGTGGGTTACAAGTCGTTCCAGTGACCTGTCGGCATTTCATCCATCCCGAGTTAATCCGGTGCATTACGTCTCGGTCTACCTCGCCATCCCCTTGGACAAGCGACCCTAGGTACCGGAAGTCGGAGCCGGAATCTGGACTCTAAGCAGCTGATGCTGAAGTTATATTGCACAGCTATTTATTTGTGCCAAGGATTTTGTACCTTGGATTGCAATGGATTTTTCACATTTAAATATTAATTTAATCTGAACTCCTAACCACCCACTCAAAATTATGCGGGTTTTTGGCTGCAAATAACATAAACTTTTCAAAATTCGATCTTACCTAAATAGCCGTACAAAAAAATCACACTTGTCTTCTCTTGAAACAACCAAACGTCACTGCGTTTAGATTCAAAGTATGCAGCAGAAAAAGTACTTGTACTTCGCTTTTGGATACATTTTTAATAGTCATAAACACAGCCTGATGTAAATACTGAATAATATATACGTTCATGTAAAAGTTTACCATGCATTGACTTTTTATTTTATCATTTTTCATAAATTACGTTAATCTATGCCACATCTATGCTTTCAATTTGACGTCTCCAGTCAATATTATTTTGTTTTAATGTAACTTGGTTTTGGCCAGTTTCAAGAAATGAGGTTGTAGTTCATTTTGAAATAAGATTATTCAAATTGAATTAAGAAAAGGAGTTTTTTAGGCTTATGACGTAGTGTCGTAATTTTTCATAGTGAACAGTTCTGGAGTGGCGACCGTGAACCGGAAGACGCTGCATTGGAAGGCCTCTTCCCCCTCAGATGGACCGAAGACCTGGTTATGTAAGGTTGCGGGATCAGCTGGATGCGAGCCGCACGGGATCAGTCATTGTGGCGACGCTTGAGGGAATATATTCAGCAGTGGACGACTTTTGGCTAATATGATGATGATGACGTAGTTTGAGAAATACTTTGAAATGTCTCTGGAGGGATCTTTGGATGCGTAAGAGGAGACAAACTCAACTCACAGAGGCGCCCCGTAAGACGCTTTGAACTGAGAATTAGCGACAATTATCCTTGTATGCGCTATGCAAGCACCCCAAGTACAAATAGATTGGTGAAGGACTATTGCTGGTTATGAAAACCACTATGGATTTGGGTGGTTATAAATAGAATAGTATACTCTTTATTATGTACACCATTTATGTTACAGAAAGTATAGACGAAGTGTACGGATCGCCTAGCTCAATGGATGAAATAAGGCCCTCGCCTGACAAATGTACACAGGTGACAAAACTGGAATACTTATTGTTAACATTAATAAACACTATTGTTTTGTTGAGATTATTGCTTGGGTATGTGGTGCTGAGGAATAATGAACCTAGAGATTCCTCTGAGAAAAAGGGATATTGCTCCTGTTTAGCTCCATCTTTCTCTAAGAGTATACACAAGATGAGAGCAGTGGTGGGTTAGTAGTAACGGCCCCGACTTACGTATCGTAGGTCGTGGGTTCAAAACCAGGCAGGCGCTTTGCGTTGTGTAAATTATTTCATCACCACTGCTCTCAAAATGGTGAAGGAAAACATCGTGAGGAAACCGGCATGTCCTAGAACCAAAAATTCGAAGACATGTGATATTCACCAATCCGCACTGGGCCCGCGTGGTAGATTTAGGCCCATTCAATCTAACAGAGGGAAGTCCTGTGTCGCAGCAGTGAATGAAGCTGATGATAATTATGATGAGACCCATCATAGTTTTGCCACGTCAGAGTAAGGTATCGTGAGAAAAGGTTTTAAGTACCTATAACGATGATTATAAAGGAAAAGACCAAATACTCGTAAATTATGGATGGATTGTTGAAAGGAGGTGACTGCAAGAAAATGGTTTGGAAGAAGTATAGTTGCGCAGCTTTGCCATGGGGGTGGGCAGAAACTACAGAACGCTTCCTGCTACGATCCTTACATCATACTCCTTTAGCTTCGTTTAAGTTCTAATATTAAAAAAAGTATTATATTTTTTTTTATTATATAAATATTAAATATGTCTTTCTTTTCTTTCATTCATTCTTTTCTTTGTTTCTTTTATATATTTTCTTTCTTTCTTTTCTTTCTATTCTTTCTATTCTTTCTATTATTTCTATTCTTTCTATTCTTTCTATTCTTTCTTATCTTTCTTATCTTTCTGTTCTTTCTTTTCTTTATTTTCTTTCTTTTCTTTTCTTTCTTGTCTTTCTTTTCCGTCTTTTCTTTCTTTTCTTTCTTTTCTTCCTTTTCTTTCTTTCTTTTCTTTCTTTTCTTTCTTTTCTTTCTTTTCTTTCTTTTCTTTCTTTTCTTTCTTTTCTTTCTTTTCTTTCTTTTCTTTCTTTTCTTTCTTTTCTTTATTTTCTTTCTTTTCTTTCTTTCTTTCTTACATCTAAAGTCTCTACCAGATACCAAAAATAGAAAAGTTGTCCTCGACCAATGTGTTCTAATAATTCAAAACGATACCAAAAAATGTAAAGACAGTGTCGCTAACACGATCAAAGCAAAGGTATTGCGGTAATACGTCTTTGACGCTTTCACTTGGCATAACATTATTTTCAGTAATAAGTTATCTCTATATCTCCTAAACGCGTGGTCCGATTTAGATGATTTAAGACGACGACTAACGCCAAATACTAGTTTCACACCCGCGCGACCCAAAATTTTGTACTTTCCTTATTATTCTATGACTTAAAAAAAAAAGCCTCAGATCAAAATGTACATAATTAAATTATCTTTGAGATGGGGTCAATTTCATTAAAATACTTCCGGCGGTTTAAGTGCGATTGTCGTGTTTTTGTCCGTTTTATATATTACTATACAAATTAATTACACTATGTTATTTCTTTGATCAAATTATTAAGAAAATTGTCTAATAATAATAATAAATTTTTCCAAACAATTACGACTAGCCTTTTAGACCCATTTTAAAATGAGCTACTCAAGGGAATCTGTGCCTTAAAAAGATATAATGATTTTACGCCTATACCTTTCAAAAAATTATGTTTTAAAGTTACGCAATTATACTTTTTGGTACAAGTCGGATCAATGACCTTTATTTTTTTGCTCTCAGGCGGAGACTATTCATACACGCAAGTCGGTTATGAGTACTGCGCACCTGATCTTTCTGAAGAACATCACCAATAAGATATGTCTAGATATTTCCTTCTGGGGCGTCCGCTCCCCGATCTTATTATAGAAACTTTTACCGAACCGAACTTGCAATATTATGTATGTATGTTTATTTGTAAGATTATGTGCAGTTTTTATATAGCTATATATTTTTTTTTTATGTAGCTGTACATCATAGGCTATGGCCCTGTTTTTTTTTAGGTTCTTTAAGTCCATCCTTAGTTATCTGGTAGATATCCCTGTCGGCTATAAGACCGTACCCATTGTATTAAGTTGTTGTAAAATATATACGTAATTTCTTTTTTTGGTATACAATAAAGTTAATTCTATTCTATAGAATGTATTATCCTCAGAAACATCTTTTCAGTGCTATTATCTGTCAATGATTGATGCATACTACCCTTACTGCCAGTTTCCCACGTCTCAATTATCGGGCTGTTAACGTAATCGACGATTAATCGCCTGTTAATTCTACTTTCAGTTTCTCAACACCCAACTGTGACAAGCGTTTAACAATTTGTCACATTTGAGAAAAATCTCGAATTAACCACATGTTACAGCAGTTTTGGGTTTCTGAGAACCATTTTCAATGTTAATCTCTTGTCAACGAGCCTAATTTATAATTGTTGGAAATTGGTCGATTATTCGCAGATTAAAATTAATATTATGATTTTAAAGGCTTATATTACGATAAAAAAGATAATAGGGGTCGTCGAAAACTGTGGTATGGGTAGAGTTATAAAAAATATGTTAATTTAGATCAATTATTAATTAGCAAGATTTAAAAAAAATAGGATGTTACAAACTTTTTAAATTAATTTCATTATAAAAACTTGACACAATTATCAAAAATAGTTATTTTGTATTTAGGTAAATAAAAATAAAATAAAATAAATTACTGAACTGGGAATCGAACCTTCCTCACGCGCATTAATTTTAACTGTACCCTGTATTTAGTACTTATCGAGGTCAGTTTCTGGATAGATTTGTGTTTAGCTTGAAGCGGCTGGGGTGGTGACCGCGCCAGGGTAAGCAACACTTGCCAAGGTCAGTCTTGAGATGGGTGACCACTTTTTTTTTGGATCGCTTTTTTATGGATAGGTGACTCCGCCAGGGTAAGCAACACTAACCAAGGTCAGTGTTTGGATGGGTGACCATCACCACAAAAATTTAATTATTAATTAACATTACCAAGGTCACCCAACCAAAAACAAGCGAACCCAAAACAGTGGTCACCCATCCAAACACTGACCTTGGTAAGTGTTGCTTACCCTGGCATGGTCACCCATCCAAAAACAAGCGAACCCAAAAAAAGTGGTCACCCATCCAAACACTGACCTTGGTAAGTGTTGCTTACCCTGGCGGGGTCAGCCATCCAAAACAAACGAACCAAAAAAAAGCGGTCACCCATCCAAAAAAAACCTTGGTAAGTGTTGCTTAACCTGTGTGTGGTCATCTATCCAAAAAAAAGCATACCAAAAAAAAACGTGGTTACCCATCCAAAAATCGTCCCTGGTAAGGTTTGCTTAACTTGCGGGCTACACCAACCCAGCCGCTCAAGATAAAATACTATTACGTTATAGTAGTGAAGGAATTGAATGAATATTAGCTAGGGTAGCCAACCGAAATAAATTATTAAATGTAACAAGCGATTACGTAATTTCTCGATGATGCAGAGTTGAGAAACTCACTGACAACTGACGGCTGGTTAATTTTTGACAAATTGTCAGCTGATTTGAGATGTGACGTCGACTTCAGAAACTCGCCCTTAGACGAAATTATCATTACATACTTAATCATCGGATCTATCATTAATCACCTGTCCACTTATTTATTTGTGTCACATAGATTTAAAAATAAATTGTATAATAATAATAATCCTTTGCCCTGACGTTATTCTGGGGGATATTTATGTGTTCATATATAATTACTAGTTGGCCCGGCAAACTTTTTTTTGCCATAAAAACACCAAACATTTATGTACCCTACCTACCCTACCTACCATACCCTACCCTACCTACCCTACCCTACTTACCCTACCTACCCTACCTTACCTACCCTACCTACCCTATCCTACCTACCCTACCCTATCTACCCTACCCTTCCTACCCTAACTAAAAATAGATGTTGGCCGATTCTCAGACCTACTCAATATGCTCACAAAATTTCATGAGAATCGGTCAAGCCGTTTCGGAGGAGTACGGGAACGAACATTGTGACACGAGAATTTTATGTATAAGATATGTACGGTGGGCGTAGTAAATAATGATTTGGTCCTTTTGATGAAATACAAGAGGTATTTCTACAGTTGTAAAACGTAATGCGGGGATCCCAATAAACGTGGCGCAAGGGCAGAAATATGATGATAAAATACCAATTTCTGAATTAAGAAATTAAATTTAGGTATTTGTCAAACTATACAATTGCCTGAAAAACTGTCAAAGTTTGGCACTAAAATATGGTTTGAAACTTTCTAAACTCAAAATTCCCAATTTTGAAACCGGAAAAATAGGGATGTTGACAAAAAATATCTATATAGTCCGTCAGTTAGATAACCTACAAAAACTTTTTACAAAAAATCAAACCGACTTCCAAAATAAAACACTTCAAAGCGAAAAATAACTTTCTTTTCCGAAGTCGGTATCTTTTGTACCCATTGTTTTCCGTTATTCGACACCGACATCGGAAAATAAAGTTATTTTTCGCTTTGACGTGTTTTATTTTGGAAGTCGGTTTGATATTTTGTTAAAAGAGTTTTTTTATTTTTCTCTTTTTAGTTTTGGTATGTACCTCCAATTAACATGAAAATCATTTATAGCCAAAGTACATCTTATGACGATCCCAATAAGCCCAAACACGACTAGGATACATTGTTTTATTTCGGATTTCCAGTGGTCATTGTGGTCTTCTTCATCAGTTCCACTTCACCAAATGATACTTTCTGAGTGCAAATGATTGCTTTATTGATGAAAATACCAAAATCGGTATAATTATGTATGCCTATAATATTTGAGGAATTCCCACGATTTCTCAAGGATCCCATCATCAGATCCTGGTTTCCTTATCATGGTACCACCCTTGGGATATCTCCGTTCCAACAAACAAATGAATCATCAAAATCGGTTCTTAAACGATGAAGTTATATATATATACGGTCGAATTGAGAAACCTCCTCCTTTTTGGGAAGTCGGTTAAAAATATTGGATATGTATTTTTTCTTTTGCCACGTAAACAAAAATACGACGATTCAGTGCGTCGAAATATCGTGTGACGTCACGGTGTGCTACACTTTATACTGACAAAGTTACGTCATATGGCCCCACTCCTGAATTTTGATGCGCATTATCTTTGTCAATTTTTATTTATTTGATAAAGCTAAAAATACGAGTCCAATATTATTTAATAATCTCACTGACGGACTGAGATGGTACGGTCATGTACTTAGACGAACAGATGTCGTGAAAAAGTGCCTTTCCATGGCTACAAAGAAAACGGGAAGAGGAAGACCTCAAATCACATGGATGACGAAGGTCCAAAAGGACATGAGGGAGATAAGACTTACGGAAGATGACGCACTAGACCGAAATAAATGCGTAATGGGAAAAGGCGAGGCGAAAAAAGAAGAATAAAGACTTACAGACTAAATCTAATAATGACAGAATTATCATTTTTATAACCAGTTAACATCCCTATTACGTTTAAAGTCCATTTCATGTAATATTCGCTAATTCTTTATTTCTACAGGCACGCCTGTCTACTGAATTACGACTATCATTTTGATTGATAACTGAAAAATTGGGGCCAGATTTTTTAGTGCGATTTTTATCACCATGCACAAACATAGGACGCCTATCGGAATCGCTTATCGGTTGATAACCGAATATCACACCCAAATATAGTGAACGACTGCTTAAGGTTACCCTAGTTGACGGCACGAACTATTTTGTGCGCGAGGTCAAATGCATGCTATCTCATCCGAAAAAACGTGCGAAAGAGTTAGATGCTGTGATGAGCAGTAAGAAGCTAGGTCGTGTACGAATTAGCAGTTTTGAAAATTTATATCGATAATGATTTAGGACGAAAACGAGCGCGCGAAAATTTATAAACAGGCCTTTGGGAGTCTAGATATCGAGAAAACGACTAAATGTATATATTCAAAATAAAATTATTTGCATTGTTGAATTACTAATCTATATTGAGGTCCCTGTATTGAGGCCGTTTTGCAATTTTCCTTCTTCTTATGGTGTTTATTTCCGCCCAAAGATGCGTTAAAATAAGACGCTCATAACTTTAAAATTGTTTCCATACAGACCAAGGTAATGATAAGACGTATCTTGAACGTACATCGTCAAACAGTGGCGTAATCGCCAGACTACGTTTGTATGGAAGAATGATCGACTAGTGTAACCTTAAGTATAATATATTTTTTGGGTAACACCGTGTCTTTAAATAAATGTAAGTAATTATTTAGGAAAACTCTGCAAAAGTGATAAATGATAAATGTTATTTATTTTGAAAATAGGTTGAAATAACACTTAAGGCAATCTTTCTTGTCAATTTAAACTATAACTTAGCAAATTTGTTACTAAAAAAATAAATAATTGAAGAGTTCTGTTGTATATCTACGAAGTTCTTGATTAGATATTCACCAATTATCAACGGGACTAATTTGGGGACATACTCTTTTAAACAAAAAAAAAAGTATTTCCAAAATCGGTCCTCAATTGACGGAGAAATCGGTATTTACCGATCGGTATTTATCGGTAGAACCTTTTTGGAAATTCGGTTAAAAAATTAATCGTTATTTGATATCTAGATTCGAGACCCAATAGCATTTTAACCGACCCGGGAATCAAGACCAGGGCCTCTTATTCAGCAGTACCATTAGCACCACTAGACCAAAGAAGCAGTCAATTAAATATTAATTAATCAAAATCAAAATTTTGTGTCTCTGTTTCCTTTTCTTCTTCTTAGCGTGTCGATGGCAAAAATAAAAATTAAAAAATAGTGTTTGACCCAGAATTCAGCCACGGCAACACCATTCGGTGACGCAGTCATAAGGTCTTCACAAGTACAGGTGACAGGGCATGCTGCACACTTCGCGAGATGGGCCATGGTCTGCGGAGAGATGCTGCACAAGCACTGAAGACTAGTGCCATCAGAGAACCTGTGGAGGTAGTCCTTGCTGCGGCCAACCTGAGTGCGGAGTCTATTTAGGGTTTTCCAGGTCGACCACGGCAGAGTGTGCCCAGATAGAAGGCTCTCCGATTTCCTTTTGATTTATATACATTTGATTTTATTTTTATCTTTTTAATGTGAATTTTATTTTATGTTATTATAATATGTATTTTGTATTATTTTGACAGTTATTTTAATTGTAATTTTATTGATTTATATTTTTATTGTATTTTTTTGTTTTGTTTTTTTTTTATGTAAGCTTGGATTTTAATTTTGATGTAATGCTTTCTGATTTTAATTTTGTTTTTGATTTGACATAAATTTTCCTTTAGATTTTAATTTAATTTGTAATTCTATCATTTTATGGGGCATGCGGTGCTTACCTTTAAGAAATTGTAATACTAACCTTAGACATAAACATACTTGAAATTTAAATGTATCAGTATGTACAATTGTTGGTTGGCCAAATAAAAAACAAAAAAAAAACAAGTTAATCCAGTTCAACCACCTTGAATTATTCTTATCGTCAAAACAAATGAAGTTTGAATAATCGAATAATATTAATCAATTATTATATTATGTATTATGACAACTAATTTATATACCCATCCGGTAATACTTAACGCCAGATGTAAGTATCAATTTAAATACTGTGCCACGGTCATATGAATTAATTTCGCTATGTTTTTATTAATATACTGGCATGTGAATATATCTAGTTTTAAGCTATGGTATAATACGGTATTTTGCTGTCGGACCTTGTGGTTTCAAGTTCGGAGTTTAACGATCAAATAAATAAACAAATGCGTAGTCTTATCAGAACTATTTTGGGTATTTTCGGACTTCCTAGGCGTCAAAATAGGTGGTGCAGCTGAACGCAGAACCCAGCTTCAATTGACTTCAAAAAAATTAAGGTTCAAAATTCGACTGTTTTTTTTGTTTGTTACCTCTGAACTTTTTACTAGGTGATTTGATTTTGATAATTCTTTTTTTTTATTTGAAAGCTGGTGTTTCTCATGTGATGTGATAAATTGGTCAAGATCTGAAGAGTAGTTTTTGAGTTATTCATAATAATGGGTATTTTCTTGGTAATATAAAGCAACTATACAATTACTGAAACAAAACATTATAGACAAAGAAATGACTGTCTTTTCGGAAGTCGGTGTCAAAAACGAAAAGAAAATAGGTACAAAAGACACCGACTTCCGAAAAGAAAGTAATTTTTCGCTACAATGCGGAAAGCGTGTTTTGTTTTGAAAGCCGGTTTTATTATTTCCCTCAAAAGATTTTTTATATGGAGCAACTGCCTTTCTCGGTCAGAAACCTATTGGTAGGACGGTAGTCAGGTTTTTGGGCTTCTGTTACCCGTAACGCCCATCAAAATTTAGTCCTTTATCTATCTATTTAGCCACATTCTGTTCCAGCTAATGGGTAGCAGCCTCCATTTCCCTTTTTCACACTGTCTGTCCTCTCTTTTATTTTTTTGCTTTGTTAATCATCCAATAACTTCTCCCGCCTTCCATTTTCACCCACTGTCTGTTCTCTCTTTTATTTTTTCTTTGGGCTTAGCATATAATCCACAGACTTCTCCCACTTTGAGAAGAGCGAGAGGGCGAGTCAGACTTTTACTGACTAAAACCCACCCGTCTTCCTTCAGTTGCTTGTGCTAGGGCCGTGGTAACTCTCTTAGTGTCCGAACGAAATTTCGGTTTCGGTTTAGTTTCGGTTTCAGTGGCAAACTTGCCGAAACTACGACCGAAACCGAAACTGCATTCGGGTGTTCGCGCACTGTGATCGGTCATGTTCGGTGCGTTAAATTTCATCCAAGCGAATATTTTTTTCTTGAATGAGGGGTTGTTATGTTGATTATCTCTCTTTAGCACTGAGGTTTGCTGACAGAGAACCCAATTATGTGTTAAGCTCGCCTTTGTACATACGTTTTCCTTTTGTATTTGAAATGTTTATTTTATTTTTTGTACAATAAAGAATATGAATGAATAAGTGAAATTGTCGAAGACTGCATAGCTATGTGATTTAAATATAAAAATAAAGACTGACTTCTTTATTTTTCCTCAAAACATGATCTTTGTAAGGAAGTTTCGGTTTCGGAAACCGAATTTCGGTTTCGGTCGTGAAAACCAGTTTCGGTCGGACACTAAACTCTCTTGTAAATTTATCCGCAACCCAGACAGTACACGTAGGTGTTCTGCCTTTGCGATATGAGTCAAGTTCACATCTCTATCTTCGTCTTGGTCTATCCTGCTATCTATTAGTTTATCTTGGAAATAACTGACAACGGTGAAACCTGAACTTATAGTAAGTATTAGTAAGTTTGTGCTCCATTGGTGTAATATGGATGTTTCGTGGGAAGAAAGATGATAATTCTATTTAGTCCGTCAGTGAGATTATCAAATAATAACGGACACGTATTTTTTGCTTTACCAAAACAATAAAAAATGACAAAGATAAAGCGCTTCAAAGTTCAGGAGTGGGGGGCTTGTGACGTCACTAAGGCAGTATAGAGTGTACTAGCGGCGTGACGTTTCACGATATTTCAACGCATTATATCGTCGTCACTTTATGTTTACGTGTCAAAAGAAAAATACGTGTCCAATATTTTTTATTAATTTTCCTAATGGACAAAAAAACAATTTTCAGTAAACTATCCTAAATAAATCCTTTAGGGTGTTACAAATTAATGAAAAATATTCGCGTTATGGACACCGACTTCAAAAAATAAAGTTAGTCTCTTTGTAGTTTTGTATTTGGAAGTCGGTAGTATTTTTTTGCAAAAAGTTTTTTTATTCTTCACTTTTTAGTTGTACCTACCTAATTGGCAATTTAGTAAGGTAACTTTAACGCCAAAATAGATTTCATGAAACTTGAACATAACTGGTGTAATACGCCAATACGCTCTTAAGGGGTATGCAGATCCCCCATCTGCATACCCCTTAAGAGAGTATTGGCGTGATGTTATGTTATGAAATGGTATAAACAATAAACAGGCATGCGATTGCAGCAATCCCGAGAGATTTACCATTATTAATTGAAGAGTTCTGTTGTATATCTCCGAAGTTCTTCATCAGATCTTCACCGAATTAAAATGGGACCAATTCCGAAACATACTTTTTCAAACAAAAAAAGAATTTTCAAAATCGGTCCACAATTGACGGAGATATCGGTATCGAACATACACAAAAAAAAAACAAACATAATATCGAACATAGAACCTCCTCCTTTTTGGGAAGTCGGTTAAAAACTAATACTATAAAGGTATAACATTGTTTGTTAGAAAGAGCATCGCTGTAAGTCCAAATTCCTATTTTCTAGACCACAAGATTAAAGCCACTGTATACAAGTAAAATTTCAAAATTTAAAAAACCCCCGACACATTTATCTTGCGAAAACATCACGATCTAAACAGTAAAACGCGCATAACTTTTGAACCGCTGAACCGATTTTATTCAAACATAGCTAAGAACACTCTCGATACAATCACCTTTCAAACAAAAAAAACTAAATCAAAATCGGTTCATCCGTTGAGGCGCTATGATGCCACAGACAGACACACAGATACACAGATACACAGATACACAGATACACAGACACACAGATACACAGTAACACACCTCAAACTTATAAAACCCCTCTTTTTCCGTCGGGGGTTAAAAACTAAAACACGCATAAATTCAATATCAGTTCTCACTAAATAATCCTTCCAATAAACCGCTACAACTGAATTTGGCAGGATAATACCATTATTAGCAGGCTTGGCAGTATGAATTAAGACACATTTTCAAATTAGTGGCACGTGGGACCATTTCTATAGTGTCGAGTTTGATAATAGAATACAGTAAACGCTTCAATTACTCAAACTCAAAGGATTTAAATTGGTAGGTTCCAAAGCGTAGATCTCTGTGGAAAAGAACGTGGCAAAGCCGGTCGACTCTACAGACAGTTGTACCTATTCCTTTATGATTTGGGCGTTCATGAACATCATCAGCCTTTTAACCTTCCCACTGCTGAGACACAGGCCTCCTGCGGGCGAAATGAGCTGTAATCCACCACGCGGGCTCAGTGCGTCGGTGGATGTCACATGTCTTCGAATTTTTGATTCTAGGACATGCCGGTTTCCTCACGATGTTTTCCTTCACCGTTTTGAGAGCAGTGTTGATAAAATATTTTTCTCAAAGTAAAGCCCTGCATAGGTTTGAACCCACGACCTACAACTTGTAAGTCGCGGCCACTGCCACTGGGCCACCACTGCACTGCAGTTGAAAATACATAAACCATGCAAAAAAATGTTTAGGATGGTAGTTGACCTCATGGGTAGTTCGGTAAAGATGATGATTATGACGAAAACAAAGAATAAGTACAAAGTTCCGATACGGAATTCCGTAAGACTAGCGCAAACGCTAGATTTTCCGACGCGAACGCCTTGTTCGAAAAGAACAGAACGTAAGGTTTTCTCTTTCGGAAAATATACGAAAGTATGTGCACTGAGCTTAGAACACTTTGTATGAAATATGTGCATTCAGATTTCCCATCGGAATTCCAGATCAGAACATCAAACATGTGTGGCTAGCCTTATCCTACCATAATCTTAAGTACCTGGGCGACCGACCTCTGCTCGGGTGAAAATAGAGAAAACGACGTTTTCTAAAAAAGAAACCTAGCTAGATCAATTTGTCGCCCCCGAAACCCCCTGCATAAAAAGTTTCATGAAAATCGTTAGTCGTTTCCGAGATTGAGGTTATAAATATTTATAACATACATACAAGAATTGCTCGTTTAAAGGTATTATTATACATTTATTAGATTAGATTTAAATTAGTAGGTTTAAGTATGCAAGTATTATATTATCTGTGGTCTATGGAAGATAGAGTAAAGTAGAACGGTCTCATATGGGGCAAATGTTTAAAAAGTGTTCCGCTATAGATACTAAATAATAGTTCCAAAATGGCGCTCGCATGTCGGCAAAGGGTGTGGTGTGAATTTAGCAGTTTGTTTAAAAAAAAATGAACAATAATGGGAAAAAATTGCGTGGTGAAAAGTTATCTAAGTGTGCGTAAATTGAAAAATAAACAAAATGATTAGCCTGAGTTTCCGTCCTATTTCCACCACGCGGGCCCAGTACGGGTTGGTGGATGTCTCATTCTTAGAAATTTTGGTTCTAGGAATTACCGTTTTCTCAGGCAGTTTTCCTAAGGAAAAACATACAAAAAACTATTCAAAATAGAGACTACCCTAAAACATAAAATTTTTGTACTTACAAAACCGGTTATCCTGCTTACCCTTCAAACTAGAAAGAACGCGTACTGTTAGGTTAGGCGAATAGAATCAATAGAGACAAGGTCATCAACAGGGATGCTATACGTGTCCGCATAATGGAGTTAAAGTCTAGCACGCCTGACTCCGCGAATATTCTCGAGACACTGCAAACGCGGTAGCCCTAATATTATCCAGAAAGCATTGTATGAGCCTTTTGTATAACCGATCCATAAGGCGCACGTGTACAGAAATTAACAATCCTTTAAGTCCAAAAGAGCGGGTTAGGTTAGTTTACCTCAACAAGTCATACTACAAAAAAATATAGGTAACGATTTAAAAAAAAAACTTCTCAAATTTTTAACCTACAAAGCCGGTTATCCTGCTTACCTCAAAACTAGAAAGCGTGCGTACCGTTAGGTTAGGAGAATAGAATCAATAGGGGCAAGGTCGTTCAATGCCCCTGTACCCGGCGTCGACGCCCCTGGGCCGAAGGAATAGGGAACTTGCCGCGTTTACGTTAAGGAGAGTTACTGGGGCAACTTACTGGTACTGGGTTAGGCCCAGTTTTTTGGTCCGTAGTTAAGTCAACCAATGGTTAAATATGGTAACCAATGGTACAAAATTTCGGTAAAATGCGTTTTTTATCAATTGTTAGCATCACAAATCCATACTAAACCATAGTAATATTATAAATGCGAACGTAAATCTGGCTGTCTGTTAACTTTTCATGGTAAAACCACTGAACCGATTTAGATGAAATTTGGTATGGAGATATTTTGAGACCCTGGGAAGGACATGGTTTTTATCCTGGGATTATGCGCCCTAGTGGACAAATAATAATTAAATCGCCAACTTATTACTAACTGTGACACTGGCGGAAACTTGAGATTGGTGTGGGAGTTGTCATTTGAATGCTGACCTAATTTATATCACACCGTTTTTTCTCTAAATAGGTTCCATAAATAGGTAGGAAAAAATTTGAAAAAAAAAATCAATCACTGATTAGCTTTACAAATGTGTCAAAACATAATATTATGTACTATGAAACATTTCTAAGTTACAAAAAACATTACGGTGAGTTTATTAAGCGAAGGTGACTGCGATTTCTGTTGTTTTAGCTGGATGTAATATCTTCTTTTTTTCAAGAATCGTAAGTAACTACAGAAAACAAATCATAAGTAAATACTAATTCCATAAAATAACCGTATCTTAATAGGTAACTTAATTAATTAGAAAACACAAGTCAAACACAGAAAATAATAGTCAAGTAATATCACGTCACACGGGCAAGTAACTCGACCAATGTGAACGCCCCATCGCTCGTAACACTCAAATGCTTCTATGCGGGAAGTCGGAACAAAATGTCTAACCAAAGTACTCTCAATGTTAGGTAATCTGTTGTAGATTACTATCAAGAATGATTTTGCAGGGGCGTATCATACGCCTATATAATGATCAGTCTACAATGTTCCCACAGTTGGGACCAGAACCTTCTCTCTGAGAGAGGGAGTGGGTGTTAACCACATGAGCACAGTGCGGGTTGGTGGATGCCACATATCTTCGCAATTTTGGTTATAAGACATGTCGATTTCCTCACGATGTTTTCCGTCGCTGTTTTATTTAAGGCATATGTATTCCCCAATCTAAACGCGGTACTGGCCGTGCGCTCGGTGATAGAATATCAATATTGTAATATAACCTTTTGGACAATTTTGCTTGCAAAATATTTTTTTATTTACATGTCCTATGTAGGTTAAGAAGCAATTCTAACCATCAATTTTGCTGTGGGGAAATTATTTTTAAACATCCAAGTCGTTTTGGAGCAGTATCCAAAAGTAGCGAAAAAATATCGTGTTTTTAATTATTATTTTAGAGCAAAACTATAAGTTACACGAAAAAACCATGTTTCACAAATAATGTGCATGAATCAATAATAAATGTATATTTTTTTTCAAACCTTTTAACCTAGCTGTAACTAAGGAGTATGCTCTAGAAAGTTACCGTTTTACGGCACTAAAGCGGTGGTAGGCCCTTAAGAGCAAAGATCCTCTAGAGTCTAGAGGCTCGCTGATGGTCGAAATGCCAAAATGTAAGAAATTGATCTCTTGACATTTCGATAGCGCTTGGCATTTCCAGACATCTTTGACTTTTTCCAATCGCTATGGTGACGCTATCGTTAATAGAATACCTATCTAAATCCTCTGGTAAGTAATACTAGTTTTATTTACATAAGAATAACAAAAGTTAATTCAAGAAATCAAAAACCAGACTGCTTAAAAAGCGAACTAACAAGACGTAAACAAGAAGCAAATCATGCTGTGCAGTCAGAGAATACACATTCGCGAGCTGGCTGACCAAAACCGGATGCCACCATTTTCTATTTTCCAATTTTAATGTAACCAGTGACACTCGCAGGGATAAGACGAATCCATTGACGTAAGAATCATCAAAGTCTCTACAACGCCACATAGGAATAAACATACATACATAGGCTGAGAAACACATTACCCTCCTTCGGCAGTCGGGGAAAAAGATTACAATTCAGTGAAGTCCCTGATTCCTGTGCTATACCTTAAATGATTCATCTGAGTTACGGGAGACAAGTACAATATGAATATGGTTCTTGGGTCAGAACCCACGACCGAACTTGTAAGTCTGAGCACCACAGCAGAAAGATTACAATCTAATAATGGATTGGAACGAAATGATCTTCACAATACCCAACTACAAGGACTTCAGACCGTAAAGATCCACACATAAAAAAATATAGTCAAAAATCTAACAAACCGACAAACAGAAAAAAAGTGTGAAACAAGCTTGACTTAGCCCCCGGCTTTGCACGAGATCAAATCGCTCGGGAACCATTAAATTGGCGCACAAAAACTACCTGCATTTTACCGATTTTCAATCCGTACCAGTGCCAAGTTTCTTTGAGAATTATCCCACTGTGGTTTTGTGGTTGAATCTGTTTTAGTTTTATGTGTTGTTTATGAAGCAATTTTAAACAGATATGTATGAGATATTTACATTACATAAGTACATATCTACCCGTACCTACACTATTTGTGTAGTGCTTATGTTTTTATATATTAGTTTAAGTCGACTTGTAACTTTTCTTCTCTGCCAACAGTCAGTTCAGTGTTCATCAGTCTTTTCTTTTTTATTCAATTCCACTTTTGAAAGTAGTTTTTTTTTTTATAAAATTTGATTCTTCTGTTCTCACACACTATTGTCAACATTTCCATTTAATTTTTCCTTTTCGCGGGTCTTCTGGTCGAAATTTCTGAAATCACTCTGTGAAAACTCTGTGTTGTATAACCGTGAATACTTAAATTATAAAATAAATAAATACATTCAAATGAGGGTCTTTAAGTCAAGAGTACCTATATAAGTTACTTCTAAATAAGCGTGCTTCACCGTCGACCACATCATCACTTACCATCAGGTAAAATAGTGGGCAAGCGCGAGCGTTTAAAAAAAAAAAAAAAAAGTTGTCTAAAAGATGATAATGATATGGATGGAAGGAGAGGAAGAGAGAGGCCAAAGAAAAGATGGTTGGATTCTATGAGGAACGTTACGAAAGAAAAGGGATGGCGATGAATGACAACGTGATAGTTGTCAGGAGAGAACTGAAGAAGAATTAAGGACACGTAAATGATCTGTAAATGATCATAAGTTACGACTGGAAGCCGAACCTAACATAGTTGAAAAGGCTGATCCAAATGCATTGTTTGTCAAAATTAAAAAGAAATATATACGTTTAGTTCACCTGTTATGACTACAAGGAGGTAACTTAAAGTTTATTTTCAGCCAGTTTAACCGTCAACATTTCTGCCAATTAGATCAGTAACGTCCACCTCTTCAAAATTCTATAGAAGTTCAGAAACACACAAATCACCAAAAGGATTTCAAAGTCGTTGCTTCTTGTTAGAAGCACAATACAAAATCCAGGCATCGTGGAATTCGCAATTTAATACTAAGAAACAAGTGATAAACAGTCTAGTCCGAGGATTTAAATGCCACTTATCTGTAAGTAGGTTGCTTATTTAGATACGTGTCATCCGTCAAATGCACAGAGTAAGGAAGGGCCGCACCGGGAGAGACTAAAAACGCACTCCATACTTAATATTTTAAATGCAAAAGTCTAATTCTCGTCATATTTCTTGGTCGCCCTGAAGTTGACTTTCCGATGCGCAAGACACGGATCGGTGCTGTTCTTGTATAAGATTACTACTTCGCAGCCATTGTAGCCAACTTTAGGACGGCCAAGACATTTGGCGAGAACTTTAACTATATTATTGTTTGTTATGTTTGACCCCTAAACCGCAGAGCCAAATTTCATGACTGCGATAGGTTGAACCTTGGTGAAGGACATAGGATACTTTTTTATCCCAGGAGTAAGTTCTCTTGGTATAATTGCCGCTTTCACGAAGGCAAAGCCACTGGCAGAAGCTTGTAACTGATAAATCTTCGTGCCTGCGTAAGAGCACAAGTTTCTTCTATCAAAGCCATAGTCAGAACTGGACGGCCCGTCAATGTTTATGGGTAGTCAATCAGTGACAATCACTGATACGCTTGGATAGACCATAGATATGGCATTTGTCAATACTTTCCATATAGATGGAAAGTATTGACAAATGCCATATCTAACAGTGGCTGTTAAAACGACTTGGTGATCTGTGGATAGATGTCATCTGTGACATGGTATGAGTCCCGAAATGGAACGTGGGCGGTGTTACGGTCGCCAATGATCATTGTTTTAAGTTGTTCTACTTTCTAAGTAAGTGGGCCGTCAAAGGTATCTCAAATTATTGTACCAATAGATTTTGTCCGCCTCTTCACCTAAGTAAAATTACCTATCCTAAGGGAAGATCTTATCTTGTCTTGTGGAGGGGCCGAGAAACAACTCGGACACTTCGACCCATTGGGATCTATTGTGGTCATCCTAAGGGAAGATACTCATCATCATTATCTTCTCAGAATCTGGTGCACTCGAGAATAAGACCAACGAGGCAGGTTTTATATCTGGTTCAACAACAAAAAGAGCTTTAGCCTAATAAAACTCTCTGCGGTCAATAAAGTGAACGAAATTATTAAAGTAAACACGAGCATTTTCACTTTCGAGACATTAGAAAGCATTTTAAATTGTTAGGTACCAAGTATGGTTAGTACGGTAACCTTCAATGTTGTACGGTTTTCTGTGTGATCCATCTTTTAAAACAACAACATTAAAACCTCAAACATGAGATTCAAAAGATTAACCGGGTCAACCCAAAAAAAAACATTCATTCACGGTTTTTGCACATAGGGAAGAAACCTATACAAACATAAATAAATAATGTGTAATAGATGATAACTAGAAAGAGGATAAATTCCTACTGAAATGCATGTCTAACACATGTATGGAAAAATAATGAAACATTTGGAATTCTACACATAAGGTAGTGTTTTAAAAATGGTGAGGAAGTAGAGAAAATAACCACAATTTGGGATAGATGAAGAAAAATACTGCTTCAACGGTAAACGAATTGAAAGTTTGGTAGAAAGACAAGTAAATTGGATGGATGGAGAGGGAGAGGACGGCCAAAGAATAGATGGATAGACTGTGTGAGGAGTGACATGAAAGAAAAGGTCAGTGATAGCGTAACGGGGAACAGGGCAGCGTGGATGAAGAAAACGTGTTGCGCTTACCCCAAGTAACAAGGGACAAGGGTAGGAAGATGACGTAGAAAGACAAGTAAATTATGACACACAGAGTAAGAACCTATTTGTACCCATTGTAGTCCCTAAGAATTATTACCCGTCAACCTTCAAAGCTATAGTAAACAGCCATCTTATAGGCACGCTTTTTCTATCGTTGACCGTGTAAATAGCTAACCATCGAGCAAGATCGAGGTCAAGAGATGGCACATCACGTAAGGAAATTTGCTTAATACCACAAGCCAAACCTACATAACAAAATGATAGCTTAGAATCCTACGAATGCGGATCACATGGGTATAGGAATAGGAACAAGCACGTTTGCTAATGAGTCCGCGACTAATGCATCAGATAAGCTGTCCACAATATTATCTCGTGTTTCTTGTACAACTATAATAATATGTTGGCACAGTTATACAACACTCTAGAGGCCGCAATTTATGGTTATTTGAGGTCGGTATAGACCCATTGTTTTGCAAAGGCCTCCCACTATTATTTCCATCAGTCAGGTGGTGTCCTACTTTTGCGAATGCTGCCGGAAGATACTCAATTTAGAGTTGATGTATCCTCCGACTGCATTGCATGATTTTCTTCTTGTTTAAGTCTTTTTAGTTCGTTTCTTATTCAGTCGGGTTTTTTGAGTTTTTGAATGAACTTTTTAAAGTCAAGTATTTTGGATTTAAGGATTGGAATGGTGCTATCTATGATATATTTTACTATCATTTTTTTATTTGTGATGGGTTTGCTCTTGAATCTAATCTAAGTCATAGGTGACAGAGACAGAGTCGACGGTGGAGTGAGCTTACCCAGAAGAAGCCTGTTCACTCTAACTTTGAAGAGATTCGGGATCTTTCTTTCTTTTTTGATCTACCTCGCATTGAAATACTGATGACTAAAAATGTATGAGCAGTGGTGGCCCAGTGGTAACGGCCGCGACTTAGGTGTTGTATGTCTTGGTTTCGAACCCAGGCAGGTGCTTTACTTTGTGTAAATTATTTCATCACCACTGCTCTCAAAACGGCGAAGGAAAACATCGTGTGGAAACCGGCATGTCCCAGAACCAAAAATTCGAAGACA
The DNA here is from genome assembly GCA_964057195.1 of Orthosia cruda. NCBI lineage: Eukaryota > Metazoa > Arthropoda > Insecta > Lepidoptera > Noctuidae > Orthosia > Orthosia cruda. The sequence goes on along the minus strand of OZ059852.1, from coordinate 8,013,661 downwards.
TGTGACATCTACCAACCAGCACTGGTGGGTGGTGGTCTACGGCCCATTCTCACAGAGAGGAGACCTGTTTCCCAGTAGTGGGAACATTAAAAGGATGATGATGATGAAAAATTTATGACTTTTAAACACTGTTGACTAGACGGATGGCCACGAGCCCCTAAATAAAATCAGAAACATGGGTCGATAGAAAGTCTTTAAGCTATGGTCACCGATCTCGGTACATGGATAGGTGACCATCTGTTACCAATGGAAACACTTCCGTGCCGGAAAGCAAGTATTTGAAGATCTTTGACAGTCGTTACGAGTGGTTTGAAGTAAGCAACTCTGACAACTATGTATTACCATATCATGCTACCGACTAAAAACTAAGTTGTAGAGGTCAGAGGTAGTCTCTCCTGGAATGCCGTTGCATCCGGTCAGACTGGAAGCGCACTGTGTTAGTGAGTGCTTTCGTTTTTGTGCTCACCAGTTGGCGCCACTGGCGAGTAAGGTCCTAAAGGCGCAGATACCCCTGAGTAGTTGATTTTGAAATGAGAATCACGTCTAAACGGCTGGTCGTAATTTTTTGGAAAAAATATATGTCATATAAGACCATTTTCTTAATAATTTGATGTAAGAAAATTTTGTGTTTTATTCGTATAACATGGTGTAATTAATTTGTAAAGTTATTTCTAAAACGGACAAAACACAGCAATCGCACCAAAACCGCTGGGCGTATTTCAATGAAATTAACACCATCTCAAAGACAATTTAATTATCTAAATTTTGATCTCAGGTTTTTTTTAAAGTCATAGTATAAAAAGGAAAGTACAGAAAGCTATAACATTCTGGGTCTCGCGGGTGTAAAACGAGTGCGCGTTTTGTTCCCTCAAGGTCGTTGGCGTTAGTTGTCGTCTTATATTACGCGCACGGCAGTTCCCTCCACAGCCCCTCGTTTTCCAAAAAAAGACGGCCAATTTTCCCAAATATAAAACTCTATTAAAGCAGTCGTAAACCCCGTAGGTACCTAACTTAAACTGCCAGCCATATTTGGGTAAATATTCACAACAATAAAAAAAAAGGAAATAAACCCGCGCTAAAAGCAAAAAATCTATGCAATTTGACATTTTGAAGACCTCAATATACCCCAGCGCCCCTAGCGGCAAATTCAAACGTGTAGCCCTCGTTGGAAAAGGACTAAGAAGATGAACAGAATGAAGGGATAACAGTAGCTTATGCGTAAGAAGGTCCCACACAGCATTGATGTATAAAAGTGTATTTTGCATGGCGCCAGTCATATTTAACCACTTACCACGGTCAATCAAAGAATTGAACGTGAGTTTATTTAAGAAGCGACTAAAATCCTTACTGGTGAACAAAGCATATTACAGTATCTCGGAATTTTTAACAGACAACAATCTAATGACAGAATGAATGCTAATGAAATACACGACTGTTTGTGCCTACAAATAAATTTTGTATATTGACATTAGTATTGTATATTGATACCTGTATTGTATATTGACATTAGAATTGTATATTGACATTAGAATTGTATATTGACATTGGAATTGTATATTGACTTTAAAATTGTATATTATCATTAATATTGTATATTGACATTTGTACATATATTGACATAGTCTTATTATCTGTTTTTCAGTCTGTGCATTGACATGTACTGTATTGGCATTTTGTTTTTTAAGTTATTATTATTGTTTTTTTTCTTTTTATTGACATTGATTTATATTGATACTAGCTTTTGCCCGCGACTTCGTTCGCGTGGAATAGTGACTTCTGATGCCGACTCTTGACCAATAGATGGCGCTGTATGTCCGGAATAAATTTTATTTTATATTTTATTTTTTGTAATAAAAACTATCCTATGTCCATTCTCAAGTTCCAAACTATGTCTGTACCAAATTTCACACAAATCGGTTCAGTAGTTTAGGCGTGAAGCAAAGACAGACAGACAGACAGACAGACAGAAAGACAGACAGACAGAGTTACTTTCGCATTTATAATATTAGTTTGGATTTACATTGACATTGATTTCATTGATTTGTATTATGCAATTCTTTATAATTGTTGTTTTATTGTCCAGGCTTATTTTATTTGATTATTGAGATTTAGCTGGCTCGATTTTTATTTTTAATTACCTACTTGCAAACATTTGTACGCCCTCTGGCATAACATAGCGCACTCTTTATTACCTGTATATACCAATTATTTTACCTATGTTAAACAAATGAATAAATGACTTATGATGTTGACACTAGTTAAGCTTCCACAAACCGTGTGTGAGTCAACAGAGCAGTTAAAATGCTACAACACACCGTTCTGTATTCACATGAGCCATGCTTAGGATCTTAGTCACACTTTAAGAAAGCCGAAACGCGAAGAGACTTTGACCCATATACTAAGACTTTCTCCTGTTTGTTGTCGAGTATACATTACAATGCCACAATATTATAGTCATTTGGGAATATTGCCAGAATCACAAGTCTTGAAATCAAATAATTTATTTCAATTTAACCAATTACAGGCACTTTTGAGGAGTTGTAAGAAAAAAATAGCTAATTACACATTCCAAAGCGTTGATCTTTATGAAGACGAATGTGCAAGAACCTCCGTGGACACTCTTTTTAACCCCGCCGAAAAAAGAGGGGTGTTATAAGTTTGACCTGTGTTGCTGTGTAACTGTGTGTTTGTGGCATCATAGCTCCTAAACGGATGAACCAATTTTGATTTAGTTTTTTTTATTTGAAAGGTGATTTTGTCGAGTGTGTTCTTAGCTATGTTTGAATTAAATCGGTTGAGCCGTTCATAAGTTATGGGCGTTTTACTGTTTGAATCGGGGTGTTTTCGCAAGATAAATGTGTCTGGTTTTTTTTTTTTAAACTTTACTTGTAAATTATGTTATAGTAGATTTGTAATTGCATTTTAATTTCTTGCCAATGCGGCAAAAAATAATGCCTTCTTAATAATTCACAAACACAAAACACAGCCTAAGCCACTGGATCTAGAAGTATAAAATTTTGTACTATACTTCCTAATATAGCGATAGGCGATAGCATTCGGGCATGAATTTTGAAAATTCTGCTCCAAAATGGGTTAAAGTTGGATATATGAAAGTTTGAAGGAGCTCTGGAGGAGCTCGTGGCTAAATAATAACAGCCGCACGGGTCGATCTTCAAGGTTAAGCAACGCTTGACGAGGTCGGTCCGTGGATGGGTGACCATTTCAACATACCGAGTTTCCTCCGTGCCTCAGAAAGCACGTTAAGCCGTTGGTCCCGGCTGTCATTTGAAGATCTTGACAGTCGTTACGAGTAGTCAGAAGCTTGAGATCTGACACCAGTCTAGCCAAGGGGTACCGTGTTACCCAGTTACTAGATTGTGGAGGTCAGATAGGCAGTCGCTCGATGTAAAACACTGGTACTCAGCTGAATCCGGTTAGACTGGAAGCCGACTCCAACATAGTTGGGAAAAGGCTAGGCAGATATGAAAGTTTGAATGGAGTTCGCTATTTTTGTACACGGCACACAGCTTGTTAAGCAGTCATCCTGAGCGAAATATCTTATTTCAATCTAATGATCTTACTGATAAGTAGGAATAAAACTCTCTACCGGCTCCATCAAACCTCTCACTCTACCTACCGTTATCTTTTTCGATTTTTTTTGGAACAAAATATACTAACACAATTTTTTAAATTCTCCGCCAACAAAATATAGTTTAGTAGGATACCGTGACAATTTCTACCGCTCCCAAACGGTCGGAACAATGGTCGCGATTGTCCAGAAATGGTGCGTGACTGTACCTCGGCGTACGGTGAATTCTGCTTAGTGGTTAGGCTGCGTTTACAATCACTGATTTTTACCAAATTACGAGGTTGACATGGTAAAATATTTATGTTTTACCATAGAGATTATTAATTAACTAGTGGCCCGCCTCGGCTTTGCCGCCAGCTTCTGACAGCGGCTTCGGTTGCGTGAAAAATGTTTTTTTTTTTATCCCAAGAGAACATTATACCGAGATGAAAATATGAGTCAACCTATGTGCTATGACTGTGTGTTCCAGCTGTGCAGTCGGAGGATACATCTGGTTTTGGTCAGCCAGCTCGCGGGTATGTATCCTCCGACTGCACAGCAAGATTTTCTTCTTGTTTACGTCGTTTAGTTCGCTTCTTAAGCAGTTTTTTTATTTAACTTTTTTTCAAAACGAAACACTGACCCATTATCCAAACTCCGCACTACTTAACTCGAAATCTTAAATCATTTATTCAAATTAGAATCACAGCTTTTTGAACGAACAGATTTAAAAAAAAAAAGTCTTCCAAACGCCCGTCCGTTACCGAAAAACCTGTCCTTTACCGAGCTAGTAATTGTAAAACAACTTGTCCGTTCATTCGTCAATGAGAACGTCACTTTATAAGACGGATTGTATTCTACTGTACATTGACCTAGCGGAGAAAGTGCTCACGCGCTGGTACAGTCGAGCACAGCGGTGATTTGTTCAGATGACTATTTCGTTGTTTTTTGTCCGCCATCTTGGTTGTTTTTGTTACGTTTCGTTATAGCATAGGTACTGCTTTAATTGCAGAGTTACATGACGTTGTTTAATTTAAAATTGTTCTTTCTATGTTTGATGATGACATCGTTTTTTTTTATTTAATGTAGGTACTGGTAAAGAAATTATGGATGGACCGTGTGGAATATGATTTGTCCACAAAGGGGGTGAAGAAAGATGTATGTGTGGTGTATGGAAAGTGATGTCTGGTTTGACCTAATTTAATAGGGGTTTTTTAAGATAGTTTATATATTTATTACAAGCTTTTATTTCACTTGCAATGTATGTAGGTATGCATGTATGTAAGTGTGTTCATGTCAAATATTGCAATTGAATTTTAAAGCAGTTATCCTCCACCGATAATGAGGAAATTTTGCATCCACGTTTAGTTTGGATGACAATGCATAGTTAGCTAAGTGACGTCATTCTAAATCCAGTATGGCGGACGGCCCAAGATGGCGGACTAGTTATTTTAAGTGCACTGCCGTGATATGGGTATCAAATGAAAGGGGTTTGCTGAGAAGAATATGAAAAAAGCTCGTTTTGGCAAATATTTTTTAATGTATAATTTATTTGTTTTACGTTTGTAAAAAGTAATCTCTAGAAAATAATACTGATCCGATTATACAGATATTTCAATACTATTAGTGACATAGTTTGCGCTGCGTAAATTTTACGGTATCTAAAGGATACGGACGTGCAACCACGGGAAAAGTGAGTTGCTTTTGTTTTCAATTGCTTAAGAAATCCAAGCGCAGGCCACATAGAAATGGCGTCGGGCGCGGAAATGGCACGGGCGGCTTCCTATTCCATTCAAATTTCATACAAAATACATGGAAATAAAGCGCAATTTGATCAGGCACGGACGCCGAAATGGCGCGTCATAACCACATCCGAGCAACGACATACCGTGTGTCCAAAATTGCGCTTTATTTCCGTGCATTTTATATGAAATTTTAATGGAATAGGAAGCCGCCCGTGCCATGTCCGCGCCCGACGCCATTTTTATGTGGCCTGCGCCTAAGTAGCTCATAGGCTCATACCAACATAAGTCCGTTCGATGTAAGTACATAAAAAGTGTGTTAAGTATTGAGGTCTAGTGGAATGCTTACGATCAGCTGTCTCTTATGCAATACTGTTAATGAAGCTGGCTTGATGTTGTACATTTATGTAATAATTGTTGATATTCTCGTCTTAAAAGTATATGCTGTAATGTTGGTACAGTACGTTCAACGTAACAGACAGAAAGAGACTATCACACAGGTATAAATGACATAGATGAAGCTTCTAAAAAGGTGATATTCCATCTGCATATTCTCAGTACTTCACACAACTTGAACGTAACACGGAGCAGTGGTGCTCAAGTGGGAACAAACCCGACTTACGTGTCATAGGTCGTGGATTTGAACCCAGACAGGCGATTTAGTTTGTGTAAATTATTTAATCACCACTGCTCTAAAAACCGGCCAAGTGCGAGTTGGACTCGCACACGAAGGGTTCCGTACTATTACCTCAAAAAAAGGCCAAAAAATCACGTTTGTTGTATGGGAGTTAAATATTTACCTATTTTATTTTGTTTTTAGAATTTGTTGTTATAGCGGCAACAGAAATACATCATCACGGTTCATGAGATACAGCCTGGTCACAGACCGCGGAGTCTTAGTAATAGGGTCCCGTTTTTACCCTTTACGGAACCCTAAAAACGGTGAAGGAAAACTGTTTTGAGGTAACCGGCATGTTCTACAACCAAATATTCGAAGACATGTGACGTCTACCAACCCGCACTGGGCCTGCGAGGTGGATTGAGGTCCATTTCCTCTGACAGAGAGTACGCCTGTGTCCCAGCAGTGGGAACATTAAAAGCCTGGTGATGATGATTACTAATATGAAAGTAACTGTCTTTTTATTTTTTTCGTTTCGCCACGCCTGAACTTGAAATCATACATAAATGGATATGCCTTATAATTTTCCCTTTACTTATTGTCTTATACCTTATTTTTATCCAAAATTTACAATTCTATACTACATTTGAAATAACATTAGACATGTTTCCAAATCTTTTTACCGTCCGTTCAACCGATTTGGAGTTCTATCCCGTAAACATAAGGATGACATAAAAACCATAAACCTGTTACCAAAACCAACTGTTTACTACAGCTACCATTTGTCGTATCACCAACGCAATAGATGTCAAAATCGGTTGAACGGGCTGTAAAATGGGCCAATTTAAACGTCTAATGTTATCGCAAATGGAGTTTAGGTCAACTATAGGTATGCTAGTTCCCGTTGATCTAGAATCACGAAATTTGGAAAAATGTAAAGTGAGCACAAATAAAGGAAAAATTCCAAAAAAATAAAAAATGTGAAAATTAAGGTCAATTTTGGTACTTACAAGTTTTCGCGAAAATCTAAATTTGCCCATATCTTTAAAACTAAGCCACCAATAAAAATTATACCAATTTTATTATGGCGGTATATATATACGAGTTCGACTTGCACTTGACCGGTTTTTTTTATACCCTCGCACTAGAACGCCTTGCAGCAATTACACCAATAGAGCACAAACATAAAAATACTAATTATAAGTCCAGGTTTCCTCACGATGTTTTCCTTCACCGTTGTCAGCGATGTCCAAGACAAACTTAGAAAGTATATATGAATTGAAAAAGTCACATTGATGCTTGCCCGAATTTGAAACCACGACCTCAAGCACGAGAGGCAAGGTCTTAGCCACTGGGCCACCACGACATAATACAGGTTTGATTTTATGATGTTAATATTACATACATACATAAACTCACGCCTTTTTTCCATGGGGGTAGGCAGAAACTACAGAACGCCATCTGCTACGATCCTTACATACTTCTTTTGCTTCACTCACATTCATACATCTAGTCATACACACACGCCGGTTATGAGTACTGCGCACCTGGCCTTTTTGAAGAACATCATCCATAAGGTCTGTGTATGTCTTTCTAGGGCGTCCCCTCCCAGCGTTTCCATTCACGTCTGCCTTGTAAATACATTTCGTTAGTCGCCTTTCATTCATCCTCTTAACATGGCCACACCATCTTAACATGCTCTTTTCAATTTTAGTCACTACATCTTCTTTTAGACCACAACGTTGTCTTATTACCTCATTCCTCAACCTATCATTTAAAGTTACACCACACATACTTCGCAAGGAGCGCATTTCTACTGCATTAATCCTAATTGTATTTTTTGCCTTACCCACTCTTCACTTCCAAACATAAGTGTAGGCACCAGCACGCTGCTGTGATTAATAATTATTAAAAATGGTACCTATCCATATTATTATTTACATAAGTTTCTATAGAACAGTAAACAGTATTCAATTCCTTTAGTCATCAAAGCCCTTGTTACCTATGGATATCTTCCTATGTATCTACATACCTATGTACCTATAGTACTACCAATTCATAACTTACAGTGAAGTGTTGCAAGTGTTACGCAAGCGTGAGTGATACCCAGAAAGACTTACGAAAGTGCTGACCGTGCGCGCATAACGTTCTCATGGGAATCGATCGGAAATCAAGACAATCAATCTCGCTCGATCGCCGAAGCTAGAGGTTGTCTTTAGGTTAATTATTCATAAGTACCTAATGTAACTTTTATTTTAATTAAATATATGTAAAAGGACAAAATCGCCTTTTTTAAAACCTCCTACCAGCAGTCGCTAACGTAATTGGCGCAGTCGGTAGGATAGTCGAGTCAGTGCGCGTTATCAAACTTCGAGACCGCCTGATAGTCGTATCGTCGACGCGTCGACTATCTCTACGAATCTACGAGCAGCTGTTGGAGGAGCCCACAGAATCTTCTGTTCCTGAAACTCCACCCTCGTCTGAACATCGATGAGACTGGATATGCAGTATCTACTGTGAGTAATTTTTAAGTTATGCAATTCCTAGAAATCGGTTGCTATTCCTGATCCTTTTCCATTACTTATTGTAAGTAGTCAAGATTTCTTTGACAAGGAGAAATAGGGATCGTGAGCCGAATCCGCGGCACACAACTATAGATAGATTAAGATTTGGTAGTATTACTGAGCTTTCAGAAATCGAAATGGCTCAATCTGATAATAGTGCTAAAATTGATGGCATATGGAAAGCCCTTAGATTAGTACCGGAATTCGATGGCAATTCCCACGTTTTAGTTAGATTTTTGCACATTTGTGATAAGTTAGTTTTAGAATATGTCCATCCTGATGAGCAACTTGTTAGTTCAGCTCTACTTAACGGCATTATTAATAAAATAACAGGTAAAGCCGCACGAACATTAGCTACCAATGGTATTCCAGACAACTGGCAAGGAATTAGAAACACTTTAGTTAATAGTTTCTCGGATCATAGAGATGAATGTTCACTTTACACAGATCTATCGCAACTTACCCAAGGTACCGATACGGCTAACGTTTTCTATGAGCGTGTGCAAAACATGCTTAGCACTATCATGGCCTATGTCCAACTACACGAGCAAATCGTAAGTACCATAGACGCTAAGAGACAGTTATATAATAAATTAGCACTAAAAACCTTCACTAGAGGACTACATGAACCTATTGGATCACGTGTTAGGTGCATGCGTCCAGAAACTTTAGAAAAGGCTCTGGAGTTTGCGCAAGAAGAAATTAATGTGTCTTATTTGCAGAACAAGAACTATCAAATAGAAAACTCTAGAAAACCTACTAGCTTTCAAAAACAATTTAATCCACCAAAATTTTTACCTCAATTACATAATCAGACTAGACATAATTTTATTCCCAACTCTTATAATGCTAATTTTGTACCACAGGCTTCACCTATGTTTAGACCTCAAGTTCAAGGTCCTTCTAGAACTCAACAGGCTATGAGAGCGTTACCTCGTGCAGACATGTCAACCGGATTTAGAATCCCACCTCGTAATAAGACTCAAAATGGTCCCGTTCCAATGAGTGGCATAAGTCACCCTGTAGCCCGCGACTTACCTTTGACTGGACAGACTGACCGTAGACAGGTTAACTTTAATGAGACCGATGACTATGATAACTATGACCAAACTAATGACATTGACTATTCCCAGTACTTACCTGAGGTATATTCATCCGAAAACGCACCTGAAATTATGGAGGAATATGACGGTGAAAATTTTCAGGAGGCCGAGGATATCAATTTCCCAGAATAGAACTGAACATACATAGCAAAAGACAACTCCCGTACATTCAGATAAAAAACCCCCCGCTAAAATTGCTCATTGACACAGGCGCTAATCAGTCTTTTATTAGTCCTGAAATAGTAGACAAATATTTCTCCCACTTACCAGTTTATGAAGACCCATTCATTGTTTCAAATATTCACGCGACTACTAGAAATGAATATTCGATAATCGTTCCGTGCTTTTCCGAATTTCAAGGTCATGATCCTATAAAGTTTTTCATCTACAAGTTCCACGATTACTTCGATGGTTTAATCGGATGGAACCTATTAGAACACTGGCAAGCAAAAATAGACCTTCAGACACGTACACTAAAGACTAAATTATCCTGTAATAAAATTCAAATGTATGACTCTAAAGCTGTTAACTTATTAGAGACAATTGTTCCTGCACAGTCCACTCGACTAATTAAGATGCCTATTAATATTTCGCAAGGTGATGTAATAATTAACCAGCAATCAATTAATGGCTGTAATATAACAGGATGTCTATCAACTGCTACAAATAGCAAATGCATTGTAGAAATTTATAACCCCACAAATAATGATATTATTTTTAGCCTTGATAAACCAATAACTGCACACATATTTAACGAACAGACATTAGTCGCTAACAGCAAAGACAATGTCCGGTTCCATGAAATTTCATCACGCTTACGTACAGACCACCTTAACGCTGAGGAACGCGCTAATTTATTATCATTATGCAAGGAATTTTCGGACATATTTTATTTAGAACATGAGCCTTTAACCTTCACGAATAAAATAAAACATAAAATTAATACTACTGATGAAATTCCTGTTCATTCTAAAACTTATAGGTATCCGTACATCCATAGAAAAGAAGTCCAAGACCAAATTAGGAAAATGCTAGAACAAGGTATTATTAGACCATCCACTTCAGCATGGAGTGCACCTATTTGGATAGTTCCGAAAAAACAGGACGCTTCTGGCAAAACCAAGTGGAGGCTTGTTATAGACTTCCGTAAATTAAATGAAAAAACTATCGATGATAAGTATCCTATCCCTAATATTACAGATATTCTCGATAAGTTGGGACGTTGTCAATATTTTACTACCCTAGACCTCGCTAGTGGGTTCTACCAAGTGGAACTTCACCCAGACGATATTCACAAGACAGGATTTAGTGTAGCCGACGGTAACGGACACTATGAATTCCTGCGAATGCCTATGGGTCTGAAAAACAGTCCCGCCACATTCCAACGCGTTATGGATAATATTCTTAGAGGCTTACAACATGAAATCTGTATCGTATACCAGGATGATATTCTATGCTTTTCAACGTCACTTCAAGAACACATTGTTAACTTGCGTAAAATATTTCAAAGGCTTAGGGAATCAAATTTCAAATTACAGCTAGATAAATCAGAATTTTTAAAACGCGAAACACCGTACTTAGGTCATGTCATTACAACGGAAGGTGTTAAGCCTAACCCCGATAAAATTTCAGCTATTCTGAAATACCCTATTCCTAAAACTCAAAAACAGATTAAAGCATTTCTAGGTCTAATTGGATACTATAGACGATTCATACCAAATTTCGCGCGTATTACAAAACCATTAACCACATGTTTAAAGAAGGGTGCAAAAGTCAATATTACCCCCGAATATATTAAGTGCTTTGAACATTGCAAAACCCTGTTAACAAATGATCCAATTTTGCAATACCCGGACTTTTCGAAAGACTTCATTCTCACGACAGACGCTTCTAATGTAGCGTTAGGAGCTATTCTGTCCCAAGGTCAAATAGGTACTGATAGACCAATAGCTTATGCCTCAAGAACACTAAACGACAGTGAAATTAACTATTCGACTATTGAGAAAGAGCTTTTGGCAATAGTTTGGGCGGTCAAATATTTTAGGCCGTACCTCTTTGGAAGGAACTTCATCATAGCTACAGATCATAAGCCACTACAATGGCTCATGAATCTCAAAGAACCCAGTTCACGCCTTACTAGATGGAAACTTAAATTGTCCGAATATAACTATAAAGTAGTATACAAAAAGGGAAAATCCAACACAAACGCCGATGCACTCTCACGGGTAGAAATCTATAATGAGGAATCTCCTTCCCTAATAGTCAATATTTCCGACTCAGAATCAACAGTTACAGCCCCTGATGAAAGACCTATAATTAGTGACTCTTCAACTGACACCGCACCCACTATAAGAGCTTTAAGTAGTCCAATCCCCGACTTAGACATGCATGACTCTGAAACAATACACACATCTCACGAAAGTCCTATCCTAGAAATACCTATCTCAGAAGAACCCTTAAATAAATTCAGACGGCAACTTATCATAAAATGCACCACTAAATCACTAAAAGCCAAACCTAAAATTACAGTTCCCTTTGAAACTTTCAGAAAGACAGTCGTAGAAGTTTCTGAGAATATTTTACAAGAAGAAATCGTATCCATAGTTCAAAAATTTATTGACCCCAAACTTCGCACAGCTATAATGGTACAGCCGATTGAAAAAATGTACACTATTGTTCCTGTAATTCAGCAAAACCTGAAAAGTTCTTCAGTTAAAATAATCTTAGTTAAACGTGAAATTCAAAACGTCTCAGACTATCTGGAACAACAAGACATAATATCGAAATATCACACCGGAAAAACCAATCATAGAGGAATTAATGAAACATACTTATCTTTATCACAAAGATACTTTTGGCCAAAATTAAAAGAACAAATAACATCATTCATTAATGAATGCGTCATATGCAATCAAGCTAAATACGACCGTGTTCCCCCACGTCCTGAATTTCAGATAGTTCCGCCACCTACAAAACCTTTTGCACTTGCTCACGCAGACGTCTTAACAATAGAACAGGAAAAATACTTGACTATTATCGATGCATTCTCAAAATACGCACATGCACACCGATTACCAGATTGTACTGCCCCCAATATAGTAAAAGCCCTCTTAAACTTTGGCACTCACCACGGTTTCCCAATCACCTTAACTACTGATAGGGGTACCGAATTCACAAATCAGGTTGTCCAAGAATTTTTCAAATTACATAAAATAGACCACCACCTCGTTGCTGCTGACGCACCACATGAAAACGGCATGATAGAACGTTTTCATAGCACCCTGTTAGAACACCTACGTTTATTGAAGTTACAACATAAAAATGTACTAGCGGAAAATCTAGTACCATACGCACTAATAGCATACAATAGTTCTGTACATAGTTTGACGAAATGCAGGCCATTCGAATTGATCACTGGACACTTTGACCCTAGAGACCCGACAGACTTAGACTTGACTCAGCAATTATTCCAACGATATCTGCAGGACCACCGCGATAAAATGGACGTAGTATATAAAATAATACATGACTCATCTTACCGCGAACGCAAGACCTTAATGGCTCACCGTAACCTTGACCGTGAACCTGAAACAGATTACGAGCCTGGACAAAATGTATACGTAAGGAATCCGATAGCGCAGAGACAAAAGCTCGCATCGCGTTACACTCAAGATAAAGTTATCACGAACTTACCTATACACATATACACATCTAAGAAATCTGGACCAGTTGCTAAAACTAGAATAAAACGATCCAAATTAATTAAAAAGTCGCCATTGTTGCAGGATCATAACCCTCATCATGACCCTGGACCGGGTACTAGCCGACAATCCGACGGACAAAACCATCCGACTTGACAACATATCTGACGGACCTGGAATATTACCCTTTAACCTAGGCAAAACTAGAATTGTTGCACATGATCATATCTTTTTACAAGAAATTAACATAGAGAAAATTCAACACCAAATTAACTTATTAAGAACTCAGCTAGACGAATTGACTGCTAGCCTATCCAAACAAAATGCATCTTCGTTCAAAAATCATATTCTGTACCTATATAAAAAGTTAGATGAGATAACATCCCACCTTGAAACCTTTGGCCCTAGCAAAAGATTAAAACGAGGTCTTATCGACCCCTTGGGTTCTTTAATAAAAAGTATTACAGGCAACTTAGACCATAGTGATGCTCTACGATTCGAACACGCTATTAAAATTTTGCAAAGTAATGATAAAAAGTTAACAGGCAGCTTTGATAAGCATGTCAGTCTATTTAAAGATATGACTGTTCAACAATCGCGAGTATTAGATACTTTGAGCTCTAACCAGCAGAAACTTACCAAAACGATTGCCTATCTATTGAATGTTACTAGCGATAATCATACAGCTAGATTCGTTCATTTATTTCAGATATTTAACGCATTAACTAATAATATTCAGGATATTTATTTAGAAATAAATAGGTTAGAGAATATTTTAGCGTTTAGTCGCACTAATTCTATGCATCATTCTATTATAAGTGTTCAGCAATTGAACAAGATGATAAGCAAATTAAAATCCTTATACAATTTGGATCAAATAATTCAATTAGATGCTAGGTACTACTATGATGTAATTAGCATAGGATCATATTACACTAGCAATAAGATAGTGATTGTCCTCAAGTTTCCTATTCTGTCACCTACAATCTATAGTCTATTCAGACTTTGTCCCGTTCCTAATGCAAAATCTCTAGTTATCCTGCCACCTTTTCCTTACATAGCAACTGACTCTAAGGAATTTGTATACATGGAGGCTGAATGCCCGAAGGTCGACACCTGGTACATCTGTGAACAAAAAGTCTCATACCAAGGGCGCACGCATCGAGATTGCATTCATCATCTTCTCTACCAAAAAGAAATAGGTGAACTTTGTCACCCAACTCCGGTTTCTCTCCTCAAGGAAGCACTTCTACAACTAGATAGCCAGCATTACCTCATCACGTTCCCAAAACCTACAAGGGTTCAGATTAATTGCGGACAGGAAGAACATCGACTATTGAATGGTAGCTATTTTGCAACAATCCCCAAGGATTGCTCCGTAAGGACCTTGGAGTTCACTATCGTTAACACAAACGACAAAGTACGTGGAAACGCCGTCGAGTTGATGTCCATTTCACAGGATACGCCATCCAGCCTTGATAATGAATCACCCCGTTACAACCTTAACACAATCGACTTAAACAAGCTCCACGACATCCAGCAGCAAATACTATTAGAAAAACCTGTAAAATTGGACACTACAGGCATTACAAGCACCTACCACATAGTTACACCGCTTTATGGCATAGCCTTATTAAGTGCAGGTGCACTAGTTATAGCCTACCTTATACGTCGCCGACGATCCTTAATGACAGCATCAGCCGCAGCGGAGACTACAACTACTACTACTGCTACTCCTAGCCTTCGGGAAGCCGCTCCAGAGGATCGCCAAGCCGCAATATTTGCGTTAAACATGCGCAAATAGTTGCTCGTCTGGAGGGGAAGGTGTTACCTATGGATATCTTCCTATGTATCTACATACCTATGTACCTATAGTACTACCAATTCATAACTTACAGTGAAGTGTTGCAAGTGTTACGCAAGCGTGAGTGATACCCAGAAAGACTTACGAAAGTGCTGACCGTGCGCGCATAACGTTCTCATGGGAATCGATCGGAAATCAAGACAATCAATCTCGCTCGATCGCCGAAGCTAGAGGTTGTCTTTAGGTTAATTATTCATAAGTACCTAATGTAACTTTTATTTTAATTAAATATATGTAAAAGGACAAAATCGCCTTTTTTAAAACCTCCTACCAGCAGTCGCTAACGTAATTCCCTATAAAACAATAGAGGTTTCTATTGTTTTAAATAGTAATAACAACAATAGCTGATTATTAGAGAGATTTGTTTAAGATGATCTGAGTATGACAAGTTTTCAACAAATATTTGGAAGACAATACCTTATGATTTAATCATTATTTTGCTTACGTAGGAAGAAAATTTGTAAACGGTATTGTAAGTTAATAGGCAATCCTATTTTAATCGAACGGTGAACCAAGAGGAAAGGAAACACAAGGAACCTAGAACCAAATTTGTTGGCATAGTCAATGTATCGTCGAGAACAAAAGTTTTCCGAAGAAAATACTGTGAAAATACTAACTGCGTCTGTGTTTCCGAACGCATTCAACCCGAATCTCTTCAAAGTTAGAGGGAACAGGCTTCATCTGGGTAAGCTCACTCTGTCTCTGTCACCTATGACTTAGACTAGAGTCAAGAGCAAGCCCATCACAAATAAAAAAAAATACAAAAATGTTATTGGTTAAAATAAGTTGGCATTTTTATCATTAAATTTACGAAACAAGTTTATTTTGTGGGTAACTCTATCTAATTGATTGTCTTTTTTAACAAAAATATCATCACCTTGCGTATCATTTGATGCGGCCTTTGACGACCTTTTACTGTCCATTAAAATTATTTTTTAGGTAATTCTAATGGATTGTCCTTCTCATACTTCTGATTTTGTTCATTCTTCCTTTCATATTCAATCCATTCTTCTCTGGAATGCGCTTCCTCTCGATATCAGGACGGCCACCAGTCAGTATGCATTTAAGCGGAAGTTGCGACATTTTTTTCTAAACGAATCAGAGTCGTCTCATTATGCGCCTTTCTATTATTTTTTGTATATATATGTATATATTATTTTATATATAGTATTTATTATAGGATATATTTAAGTTTGTTTATTTTAACTATATTCTTTTGTACTAATTTTGCGTTTATAATATTATTTTTCTATTTTTATGCACCTGCCATGCTATCTGTTCACCGCCCTTGGTTGACTGGTAGAGAATGCCTCAGGCATTAAGTCCGCCTATGTACTTTTATGTTGCATGAAGTTTTAATAAATAAATAAATAATTCAAGGAATAATAAAAAAATAGCTATAATAATATTTAAATAATTTTCAAACTTGTCTGAAACCTAACTTAATTAATAAAAGATTTATTCTGTAAATGCGATGTGATGAAGAGGGATGAAACGCATGTTACTACAAGAATTATGAATATAAATGTGGATGGATGGAGAGGGAGGGGACGGCCAAAGAAAAGATGGATGGACTGTGTGAGAAGTGATATGAAAGAAAAGGGAGTCAGCGATGGCGTGACGGGGGACAGGACGATATGGAAGAAGAAAACGTGTTGCGCCGACCACAAGTAACATGGGACAAGGGCAGGAAGATGATAATGATGAAAATGATTATGTAAATATTAACTTGTTTGTCGTCAAGCTTACATTTTTTTAAATCTGATTAAAAATAATGCAAAATACCTAATGACAGCTAAAAAAGCAATCATTGCGAAAACCAGCAGAGATTTTTCAAAGGAATACCTTTATTTTTGCTTAGTCTTACAAGTAGTAAAAGCAAAAGGAGTTTGTATGGATCTTAGCAGATGGCTTTCTGTAGTTTCAGTCTAGCCCCACGGGGAAAGGGCATGAGATTATGTATGAGTATCACCATCACCATCATCATTTCATCCGAAAGATGCCACTGCTGGACTTAGGCCTCCCCCAAACGCCTCCACATTGACCAATCCCGCAACCTTCCCCAGGTCATCGGCCTACGGTACCTAGTGGGAGGCCTTCTAACGCAACGTCTTCCGGTTCCCGGTCGCTACTCTAGAACTTTTCTGCCCCAGCGACCATCCGTTCTGCGAGCAATGTGCCCATCCCACTGCCAAGTTTGGCAATTCTTCAGGCTATGTCGGTAACTCTGGTTCTCTTGCGGATCTCTACATTTTTTATTCGATCACGCAAAGAAATTCCGAGCATAGCCTTCTCCATTGCCCTTTGGGTGACTGTAAGCTTTCTGAAGAGGCCCATTGTTAGTGACCACGTCTCAGAGCCATAGGTCATCACTTGCAGCACACACTGGTCATAGACTTTCGTCTTGAGACACTGTGGTAAGTTGAACGAGAAGATACCGCGCAACATCCCGAATGCTGCCCAGCCGAGTCGGATTCGACGGTTGACCTCTTTCTCGAAGTTGGCCCTACCCAACTTTGATAGGAATGGGTGTAACATGGGCATTCAACATCACCTTCGTTTTGTCTATGTTCATCTTAAGGACCACTCTTCCGGAAGGTCTATTGAGTTCATCGAGCATTGTATTGAGGTCCTCGATGGTCCTCCGCTGAGTGTCACCTTACCAATACTCCCGCAAAAATGCACAGTTCCTGTAGCTACGGCAGCAAAGCTGCGAGAAAAACCTAGTGTGTATAATTAATTACGTGTGTAAGACTTTTGTGCCCGATGTTACGTGCCCTACTTACAAAGAACTTGAGTTAACTTAACCGACTGAGCTATTTAATCCTAAGCACGGTGCACTAGGCTGTGCAGAGTTTAAACTTAAACTTAGAATTGCTTGTGTGTGTAACAGACTTAAAACTATTTTACAAGAAACTTACTGGCTGGATAGGGCTTTTGCGTTTGCAATGCAGTGTTTTACACACGTCTGGTTTTCTTTTCTTATTTGCACTCGTGCGTTGTTGGCACAGATCATATTTGTGCAAGATGCACAAATGCAAGATGCACAAATATGATATGTGCACCTCTGTGTACTTCTCCTTTAAAAAATCGATGAAAGAATACGAAAAAAAACCGGCCAAGTGCGAGTTGTACTCGCGCACGAAGGGTTCCGTACCAATCTCGCAAAAAACTTCGGCAAAAAAGTCACGTTTGTTGTATGGGAGCCCTACTTAAATATTCATTTAATTCTGTTTTTAGTAATTGTTGTTATAGCGGCAACAGAAATACATAATCTGTAAAATTTCAACTGTCTAGCTATCACGGTTCACGAGATACAGCCTGGTGACAGACCGACAGACAGACAGACGGACCGCGGAGTCTTAGTAATAGGGTCCCGTTTTTAACCTTTGGGTACGGAACCCTAACAGCAAACCATTTCTCACAAACATTTGTTACAAAATATAAAATTTTATTTTTTCTTTTGTCAGCATTTTAGTAATTTCTCGTAAAAAGTATCGTATATTTTTTTATAATATAATTATTATAAAAAATATTATAAATAGTATAGTAATAATTATGTAATGATTTTCATACAAAAAAATTAAATGAGTGTCTATTTTAATCAATGTAATCTAACTAAAAATAATCACGTTTTTATTCTTACACGTGCGATAGGCAGATTTAAGAAAATTAAAACATGTGTTTTTTTTCAGAATCAGCAGTTCCCTACATTATGTCGAGTTATGCTATTAAAATGTACTGTAAATCTATGTAAATATTTTTATATGTATTTTAAATATTTTCTATGTGAAACGATTTTGATGATTCATTTTTTACCCGACTGCCGAAGGACGGTAATGTGTTTATCAGTCTATGTAAGTATGTATGTATGTATGTTTGTTCCTATGTGGCGTTCTAGAGACAAAACGCGTTGGCCGATTTTGATGATTCTTGCGTCAATCGATTCGTCTTAACCCTGCGTGTGTCATAGGCTACATAACAATTGGAAAAGATAAAAATGGCGGCTTTTGGGCGCCATTTTGTGGGGACAACAATTTTTTTTTTTGAAACCCATCCTGTGGGATATCAAAAGAAAGGGTCAAAAATATATAACACGAATATGTTCAAATGTACCTAATTAAAAAAAAAGATGAATATAAAAAAAAGTTAATTAAAAAATCAAAAAACCCGACTGCTTAAAAAGCGAACTAAAAAGACGTAAACAAGAAGAAAATCATGCTGTGCAGTCGGAGGATACATCTGGTTTTGGTCAGCCAGCTCGCGAATATGTATACTCCGACTGCACAGCATGATTTTCTTCTTGTTTATGTCTTTTTTGTTCGCTTTTTAAGCAGTCGGGTTTTTTGATTTTTTAATTAACTTTTTTTATTTGAAAGCTGGTGCTTCTCATGTGATCCAACTTAAATTATCATTACGTGTCTCATTTAGACTCCGCCCCTATCCGAAACCTTTTATTGGATTCGGTTACTGTTACGGATAGATTTTTATTTCGGATATCCGAACCGGATTGATTACGGAGCTCCTTAACAACACTGTTACTCAGTGGTAGTGTAGCTTTTATCAGTGAGTTTCATAAGGAAATTAGTACTTCCCGAGATTATCTGCTACAAACAGCACACACAATTTAACCCATTTTTTTTCCAGGCCTTTAGCATCAATCAAAGATCTGATTTACTAAAAAAATACTCTTAAAAAAACGGTTTTTGACCAAAAGCGATGAAATGAAAACAGGCAACACCGGCTTCCGAAATTGAAGTTATTTTTCACTTCGTAGTGTTTTTATTTGGAAGTCAGTTGTATATTTTTTTTGGAAAAACATTTTTTCTCTTTTTACACTTTTTTTACCTGTTTACAATAAAAACATGAAACTTGAACGTAACCGGTGAAATTACAGTGTACCAGAATGAACATTTACATCTGCGTACCCCTTTAGAGCGTACCGGTGTGATGTCATGTTATGAAATGGCTCGGGATTGCAGTTGCAATCCCGAGAGGTTTGCCGTCATTTATTGAAGAGTTCTGTTCTAAATCTACGAAGCTCTTAATCAAATCTTGATCAAATTTAAATGGGAGCACATGAGAAGCACCGGTTTTAAAATAAAAAAAGAAACATCAAAATTAGTTCGTATAGTAAAAAGTTCTGAACATAAAAAAAAACAGTCGAATTAAGAACCTGCCATTTTGAAGTCGCTTAAAAATTAGCCGTCACGGGAGCAAAGCTCCAGAAAAAAGCTAGTTAAATTACGACCTCGTACATAAATAACATTTTGACATTTATGATGACAGCAATGACGTTTAAGTTACGTTTGCGTTCACGTTACGTTACACACACATTGCTGACTCAGCGAGCTAACTTTCTCCAAGCATCAACGAAATTAAAGATTTTTTCCTGCATATTTTAAATTGTTAAGATGACTCTTATGTTCTCGGAAATCATTTCATCAGATTGGTTAATTAACTTGCGCAATAGGGTAATAAATTGTTCAATTGGACATTGTGGGGACATCCCACCCATACGCACAAAGCGTTTTGCGTATACTTTAATTGTGCGTACAGCTAAGGAGTGGAATTACCGGTCGAGGTCTTTGTTTCCTGATAGCTACGAGCGGGGTCTTGTCAAGAGTGTATAAAAAACCGGGCAAGTGCGAGTCGGACTCGCGCACGAAGGGTTCCGTACCATAACCGCAAAAAACAGCAAAAAAAAAACACGTTTGTTGTATGGGAGCCCCTCTTAAATATTTATTTTATTCTATTTTTAGTATTTGTTGTTATAGCGGCAACAGAAATACATCATCTGTGAAAATTTCAACTGTCTAGCTATCACGGTTCATGAGATACAGCCTGGTGACAGACAGACAGACAGACGGACCGCGAAGTCTTAGTAATAGGGTCCCGTTTTTACCCTTTGGGTACGGAACCCTAAAAATGATTTACTTTTAAAGTGACCATGCCAAATTTCTCACTGGGCATGGTAACTTTAAAAGTAAATTATTTTCCTTCAAGCTTATAGCCTCGCCCTTATGTCAGTGTTCTACATCTGACTGCGAATATGTACAATATGCACATCATATATTATGAGAGTGTATTCTTTGGCAGAACGAACGCAATACTATGTTGAATAGTGTACAGACTGCATCAAGAGTTGTTTACTATACGGACCTTGTGGAAACTAGAGAAAATTTCCGTGCGTTCAAGCGTTTTTGCCATACCTGTAATTGGAATCAAATATACTTAACAGCTCACAATGTTAGGACCCATTAATATTAATGCTAGTTTTAATCCGTGATGCTAGGCAACTGGGCTTATCCCAGTTGTAAATGACCTTTTGTGCCTATTGACCTTATTTGTTCTGTCTCTGCTTGATATGAAGGGAAGTGGAAATTTTAATGTTTTCCTACTCCTCCATTATTATTTCCTGATTAATTTCATTGCGGAATCCAAGACAGATAAATTCCTTCTACGGAACTTCGTCGAGCTTCATTGCCTCGGCGATTTTCTGGTGGTCGCCACTGTTGATTCTGGCTTTCAGGAGTTGCAGTGGTTTGGGAATAGTGCGGTGGGATTGTCCCAATAAGAAAACCTATTTACTCTTGACTTATTTGCTCTTGATTTTATTCTTACTTGTTATAATATGGTTCGCTAAGTAAGGTTATGCTTTTGTTATGTTTGGGTTTATATCAGTAATAATGTTATCTTCCTACAGGGCAAACTCTTCTCATACAGAGAAGGCGTGAATATTCATTACCACCAATTCAACACGCTTTCTCAATGTTGGTTGGGTTATACTAAGCATAATGCTAGCTTTCCTCACGATGTTTTCCTTCAACATTGTCAGCGACGTCCAAGATAAACTTAGAAAGTAGATACATATGAATTGAAAAAGCACATTGGTACTTGACTTTTTAACACACTTTTATTAGCTTGGTGTGTATTTATCTATACATCTTTGAACGTGAGTTTTCACCCCCTTCAAAACGTCTGCTTAATTTGAAACTTTGCACACTTATCAAGGACCGGTGACAATGCAATAATTTAAATAGTTTATCCCGTTATCCTTACCAGGGTTTTTAGTAATAGCGATTGAACTAAAAGGTATAAAATAAATAATAGTTAAAAAAAAAACAAAAAAACACACTTTAATAGAAAACCATACTAAAAATTAGAACCGCACTATTCCCAAACCACTGCAACTCCTGAAAGCCCGAATCAACAGTGGCGACCACCAGAAAAGCGCCGAGGCAATGAAGCTCGACGAAGTCCCGGAGAATGAATTTAACTGACTTGGAGCCCACAACGAAATTAATCAGAAAAGAATAATGGAGGAGTAGGAAAAATACAAATTTTAACTTCCCTCCGTATCAAGCAGAAGACTCCATATCAAGAGGTAGAATAGTGTGATTATCAAAAAAAAAAAGATAAAAAAGCGCAGGGTGTTTTATAAGATACTAGCGGATGCCTCGCGGTTTCACCCGCATAGTTCCCGTTCCCGTGGGAATACAGGGATAAAAAGTAGCCTATATCACCCGGGGATAGTGTAGCTTCCCAACGGTGAAAGAATTTTTGAAATTGGTCCAGTGGTTTTTAAGTGTATTAGTTCCATACAAAAATACAAATCTTTCCTCTTTATAATATTAGTATAGATTTTCAAAATGACTCTACTTTTACCAATACCTGTCAATATAATATTAAAGCAATTGACACCTTGCACCTCATCTCGCCTTGCAAGGGTCAATATTTTTAACAGTTATCCCCGACTGATAGGATGGCAATACACGGTCAGCTAAAAAGCTTGTTTTAAAATAAAATTAGGTAAAATTCATTATCGCTTGCACTATGTCAAGAGCTCGAGTTATGGTACGAATCATCCATTGGCTCTCCATAACAAACAATACCGAAATTATTATATTCGACTTCATCAATCAATCTGCCTAGCCTTGCCCAACTATATTGGGGTCAGCTTCCAGTCTTACCGGATTCAGCTGAGTACAAGTTTTACACGGAGCGATTGCCTATCTGACCTCTAAAACCCAGTACCTACCCCTAGGCCAGACTGGTGTCAGATCTCAAGCTTCTGACTACTCGTAACGACTGTCAAAGATCTTCAAATGACAGCCGGGACCAACGGCTTAACGTGCTTTCCGAGGTACGGAGGAAACTCGGTATGTTGAAATGGTCATCCATCGACGGATTGACCTCGTCAAGCGTTGCTTAACCTTGAAGATCAACCAGTGCGGCTGTTATTATTTAGCCACGAGCTTCTCATATTCGACGTCATAAAAATATTTCTAAATCACAAATTAAACATATCGGAACTAGCCAAACCCTAATTCACAGGAAACGTCTGAATATGTTATGGTGACGTACTTCTTATCAGTAATGATAACATATCAAACTGTGATAACGAAAATTCAATACCCCACTTTTCACTAAACGGTGATGTAATAGCCGAATCAATCATTGGAGATACCCAGTCACTTGGTTGTGGAGTTCATATAGGCAGTTCTCCATCATCTTTTAATATTCCCACTGCTGGAATACAGGCCTCCTAGCTCTCTGTGAGAGAGGGAATGGCCTGCATTCGGTTAGACTTAACATGCATTGCGATTTTTAGCCGCGCGGATTTTATTCGTGCGAATTTATGTCCGCGTACTGTATCTTAGTAACACGCACTGCGGATTCAATGCCGCGCGATTTTTGTCTCCTACTTGTTCATAGAGCTCAAATTATTTGCGCGAATTTAATCCGCGCTGCGGTACGGTGGATTCTGTGGCAAAACACGGTTTTCTTGCGGTATTATTTCCGCGTGATTTTTTTACAGCAATGCGTGCAGTTGCATGTACAATAGGGTAGTTTACTGAAAATTAGTTTTCTGTCCGGTGGGGTATTTTAATAAAATATATTGGACACGTATTTTTCTTCTTAAACGTAAACATAAAGTGACGAAGATATAATGCGTTGGAATATTGTGTGACGTCACGCTGTTCACATTTTATACTGCCTTATTGACGTCACAAGCCCCTACTCCTGAACTTTGATGCGCTTTAACTTAGTAATTTTTTATTAATTTGGAAAAGCAAAAAAATACGTGTCCAATATTATTTGGTAATCTCACTGACGGACTAAATAGACTTATCTTTTTTCTACCCAGGAGACATCCCTATTCCATAGGTCGCAGAATGAGCGGAAAAAAATCGCGCGGAAAAAAATCTCGCGAATAAAAATCGCCGTGCGTGCTAGGCCTCAGACTGGACTTTTTCCAGCATAGTTGGAATGGCAGGGCAGGTGATGATGATGGTGAAAGTAATTATAATACCTTTAAAGGTGAGGAATTACTAGGTATCATAGTATGGTCTTAGATGCGTTACTATATTTTTTTATATGCCAAGCAATTGACCTTTGGCCGTGTTTAGTGACTAATTGTGACCTATTGTATAACAATTCTTTCACACTTCACACTAATATTATAGAGACGAAAGTTTGTGAGTGTGTGTGTTTGTATGTTTGTTACTTCTTCACGCTCAACCGGCTGGACGGATCTGGATGAAAGGAGATTGCCAATACACAGGCCCCTTATGAAGTATCGTGTCTGCGGTTTCAATATTATCCAATAATTGAATTTATATTTAGTGTTTTTTTTTCCATCCGTGTCCTTTACTTATATGTACAGACAACAACAGATCAGGTTTCTTCAATTTGACATTTGTATGCACCTTATTGCATTGTAATAAGAGTTCATTTCAAGAACAGAAACATCGTTATATCTCATGAACCCCAAATTAATATATTTTTTTTCTAATTATGAATATAACGTGTTTTTTCTACAATATTCAATCAAATTCATCAAGAAACATACATTTTTCAAAGGGGCCAAAGTTCCCATGCAAAATGGGCATTCTCTTTTGGCACACAGATAGATTATAGTTTGAAATAGCACATAGTTTTTATCCCGGGAATATGTTCCCTCAGGATAATTTCCGCCTAACACGCGGGCGAAGCCGCTGTCAGAAGCTAAGTCTATTAATAATCTTAAATTATTTTTACTGACAATAAACACACAGCCCAAACTTCTGGTTGAAAAAGCATTAAATTTTGCACAACAATTCCTTATATAAAGAAGTTGATCACTAAGAAAGGATTTTTGAAAATACAATGGCAAAAATTGTTTAGAAGTAAAATTTCAAAATTTTAAAATCCCCCGTCACATTTATCTTGCGAAAACACCCCGATTACACGCCCATAACTTTTGAACGGCTGAACCGATTTTATTCAAACATAGCTAAGAACACTCTCGACAAAATCACCTTTCAAAGAATAAAAAACTAAATCAAACTCGGTTCATCCGTTTAGGCGCTTTGATGCCACAGACAGACAGACACACAACACACGTCAATCTTATAACACCCCACTTTTTCCGGCGGGGATTAAAAATATCGCAAAAAAAACGGCGAAAAAATCACGTTTGTAGTATGGGAGCCCCACTTAAATATTTATTTTATTCTGTTTTTATTATTTGGTGTTATAGCGGCAACAGAAATACATCAACTGTGAAAATTTCAACTGCCTAGCAATCACGGTTCATGAGATACAGCCTGGCGAAAGACAGATAGACAGACAGACGGACCGCGGAGTCTTAGTAATAGGGTCCCGTTTTTACCCTTTGGGTACGGAACCCTAAAAAGAAAGAAGAAGAATATTTTTTTGCCGATAGTTTTCCCATCGGGCACATGGCTTATATACTCTTGGAACAATCAATGTAAGCTAAATACCATGTTTAAATAATTATTTATTAGAAATTCGAACAAACTACATAACTGTATGTCTGCTCACCTCATATGGAAAGCAAAAGCGCAATGCAATGTAAATGTAAAACAGTATTAAGGAGTGTTCTGTGAGCACGGAGTAGATAACAAAATGGAGTGCCAATGTACACACAATAATTCTCCACAGAATCTAAAGGATGTACAGGCGTAAACTGGTATAATATTCACAGCGGACCTTTGTGTCTCTGAAGTTGGCTCTGTCAACCATTGCGCAAGAAACAGTTTAACTGCGTCGAGTAAGCGAGATAGGCTGATGCGACAAACGTAAGCGAGTAAAAGAGACAGTTATACACTGCTATCTTCACTTTCAATATTGACACAAAAATAGCTACTTTTCAGGGTCTTGCAGCCAATTCAGACACACAAATATCCGTTGTGAATATTATAACTGCTCATTATAGAGCATAGTTATATATATTCTTAATATAGGTTACGATCTTTCTGCGGTGATCGTAAAAGGAATTAAAAAACAGCAGTATTACATAAGGATCTTTTTTTTTAACGTGGAGAAATGCTAAACCCACTAAAACTCCACGGTGTCCTCCTGTGCCGCTTATGGCGGGAAGACGGGCACGCGTTACGCGTACCATACTGCTTTTAAAGCATATAAAATCAACCAAGCATATTTATATTTTAAGTAATTATTATAGTAATAAAATGTTGTATATATTTATGTTTTAATGTAATAGCAGTACATCGCAACATTTTTCAGTCCATCCAAAGGTTGTCTGGTAAAAATGGCTGTCAGCGATAAGACCGCCTTTGTACCCGTATACATAAGTTTTCTTGTAAATGTTTATAACTTTTATGGTGTACAATAAAGTATATTCTATCCTATTATTTTGTTATTTGTTTTCAAGTTTTATTCAATTCATCCAAAGGTATCTGAAATATATTGCTATTAAAGATAAGACCGTAATTTTAGCCATAGAACATTGTATATTAGCTGTATTAACAAGTAAAATTTCAAAATTTAGAAAACCCTCCGACACATTTATCTTGCGAAAACATCACGATCTAAACAGAAAAACGCGCATAACTTTTGAACAGCTGAACCGATTTTATTCAAACATAGCTAAGAACACTCTCGATACAATCACCTTTCAAACAAAAAAAACTAAATCAAAATCGGTTCATCCGCTGAGACGCTATGATGCCACAGACAGACACACAGATACATAGATACACAGACACACAGATACACAGCAACACACCTCAAACTTATAACACCCCTCTTTTTCCGTCGGGGGTTAAAAACAGTTGTTAAAAGATCTAGAATAATCTGTCTATGTTAAGCAAGTGATGTTTAGAAGCATATATTGCAAAAAGTATCACAGATGCAAAGGCGACATACGCAGTATTTTGTGTCACTCGTAAGCACTCCATTCACTCCCTACTCTGTGACCGTGCGTGACTGGGATGTCACTTTCTACAGCATTAATATTGATTTCAAACGGCTGTGTTAGTTGGCGAAGTGAATATTCGCTATAGTTTACACTTGCAGGGTAGGCAGGAGGGTAAAGGATATTGAAATTATGAAGTTACGTCATCCTAGACTTTCTACAACTGTGTTGGGTTGAAGATAAATAGGTCAAGTGCGATACGTACTAGCCAGAAGCCCACAACTGGAGTGTATAACCAGATATATAAACTTAGATCAAGTTCACCTATGGTGTCCTATGGCTCTGAGACGTGGTCACTCACAATGAGCTTCATCAGAAAGCTTACAGTCACCCAAAGGGCAATGGAGAGGTCTATGCTCGGCATTTCCTTGCGTTATCGAATCAGAAATGTAGAGACCCGCAAGAGAACCAGGGTTAACGACATAGCCCGAAGAATTGCCAAACTTAAGTGGCAGTGGGCAGGGCACATTAATTGCTCGCAGAACAGACAGCCTATGGGGCAGAAAAGTTCTGTAGTGGCGACCGCGAACCGGCAGACGTTGCGTTGGAAGGCCTCTCACCAGGTGGTCCGATGACCTGGTGAAGGTTGCGGGGATCCGCTGGATGCGAGACGCACGGATACGCAAAATATAGTGCACTGGGTTCTATACTAAATTACTGCCTGCCTATAATTTTTATATGGGGATAAGACATTTCCATAAAGTTCGCGCTGACATAAGAAAAGAAGACCCGGAGATCAAACTTTGACCCTCAAATAGGCAGGCCTTAACTTAGCAGTGCAGGCCATCACATATAGCCTTAGTTTATATTCAATAGTGCAAAAGATTATTTTATATTTGGCCTTAAAATACCAATCATAAATACTTAAATATTCATCTCTTAATATAGTTATCGAAATGATTTGTTTACCCATAAATATTTATCGGTTTATACCGCAAAATTTAATTGGATAGATAAATTTTATTAACCGATTAAAAATAAATTAATCAATTAAGTCATGTCGTACTTTATGTCTTTATTAATAGGTGTACTAAAACTTGTTTCTGGTTAAAAAGGATATGCACTAAATTGACAACTTATTAAGTGCCATGATGAATTATTTTATTTGTACATATTTTTATGGGATATTATTAATTCCACATCAAATAAATAATCACCTATCAATTTATTATTTCTATCACTTGTATACTTTTTACATCGAAATAATGACTGCACAGCAAATTAACCAGAGCGTACAAACGTTGTACTCACACATAATTATAACAAAAAAACAAAATAAGTCCAGGAGCGAGCGAAGCGAGCTCGGGAACTAAGCACTTCAGCTCCCATCATCTCCTTGATGTTAGGTTACTTTAGACCCTGCAGACAGAAATAGGAGCCCCGCAATTGTTGCTAAAATAATAATATTTTGAGGTAACTATTTTGGTGTGAAATTAATATTTTTTATTAGAATTCGGATTATTTTTGGATAATTTTTTTTTATTTGCTTCTAAATACTTTTTATTACTTTAGTTAATTAATATATATTTTTGAATTTCAATGATATGTATTCTTTGTTTTGACACCTTCCAATGTAGTTTGAACCCAATATTTATGTCGTGGTGGCCCAGTGGCTAAGACCTCGCCTCTCTTGCTTGAGGTTGAGGGTTCAAATCCGGGCAAGTACCAATGTGATTTTTTCAAATTCATATTGTCATTCTAAGTTTATCTTGGACATCATCAGACAATGGTGAAGGATAACAGTGTGAGGAAACCTAGACTTATGTAGTTAATGTAAGTCTGAAATAGCCAAGTCAGAGACATGTGGGGTTCCCACAGGCGGTTTAATTAACTCTGACACCAGAGGTGGTCACATCCTTAAACGAGAAGAAAGAAAGAGAACCCGAAGGTTGACGGGACCGATGCAAAAGACAGTGCCAGTATAGCCCCCCTCGCAGGATATGGCCAACCTCCCTGTCTATCCTTCATGCTCGACCAACTGCACCTTTCAGGGTTAGAACTTAGCGAATGACAGTGCTGTACATGTAGCTACATACTGGTCAGACAAGATCTAAATAGTTCAGACAAAATTTGAGTAAATCATCACGAACATTATGAAGAACGCATTGTTGTTGTTGTAAATAAAATAACATGCAATTATTTAGGAGTTCCATATTGATAACCAAGTCTGCTAGGATCATATTGCTATAGAATTATTTATTATATAAGGCAATTTGTATTTTAATATAAATATCTTAATTATGCAAATCTAACCTTTAATTTTCCTAAGCTTGATGCATTTAATATGCACCTTTGTGTTCACAATTGTTCAATGTAATGCAATTTATTATTGTAAGTAGTATTAAACAAATTGTAATTTAGTATAAATATAAAAATATGATATGTTTACCTACATTTATATTGCATCTAAGCTTGGTGCATATTAATCTTTTGTGCAATATAATGTCATCAATATTCTTTTTAATATAGTATCTTTATAGCTTATGCAAGTCTTTATTATTGTGATTAATATAAAACAACTAATAGCGAATCGTCCCTAGTTCGCACGGATGGAGAATATCGAGATTTCTGTGATATATATAGTCCGGTCAAATTAAACATATCTAAGTGCATTAATTTGCATAGAGCTGAAAATTGGTACGAATGTTCAGAACACAATTCTAAATGAAACGTAAAAAGTCCCCATTGATCCCACACTTGCAAAAAAAATTATTCAAGTTCAAAGTTTGCAAATATGGGTTTTTTGCGTTTTTTAGCCGAACGGTAAGTTTTATGATAAAAATAGGTAAAACAAAATTGTAGATTATGCAATTATCTATATAAATTATCTCTACAATTTTTCTCCTAACCATCACCGTTTCTGAGATATAACGGTTGAAAAAGTTTAAAAGTTGTATTCTTAATAATATGCACACGTTTCCACGCCACCTGGGAGATGGTGTACTTGGCGCGTTTTTTTTAACGTGGTTTCTTTGATAAGCTTATACCACAATCTATTGTGATCCTGTTTAATTCAATACTATTCAGAATTATGTAAAAACTGGTACTATTCGAAATGATGAAAGCCATGTGAATTCTAAAAAATTAGGTAAAATTATCCGTCTCATTCATAAATATTTGATAATTCTGCTTCCTCTTCTTCTTGTTCATAAAACTTACCGTTCGGCTAAAAAACGCAAAAAACCCATATTTGCAAACTTTGACCTTGAATAAAAATATTTGCAAGTATGGGATCGATGGGGACTTTTTACATTTCATTTATAATGGTGTTCCGAACATTCGTATCAATTTTCAGCTCTATGCGAATTACTGTAAACCTACCCCCATTTTTAACCCCCGACGAAAAAAGAGGGGTGTTATAAGTTTGACGTGTGTTGCTCTATGGCATCATAGCGCCTCAACGGATTTTGATCTAGTTTTTTTTTGTTTGAAAGGTGATTATGTCGAGAGTGTTCTTAATTAAATTAAAGTTCTTAAGAATAAAATCGGTTCAGCCGTTCAAAAGTTATGGGCGTTTTACTGTTTGAATCGGGATGTTTTCGCAAGATAACACTGTAGGGGGGCTTTTTAAATTTTGAAATTTTACTTGGCGTGTCGCGGGTTCGATTCCCGCACGGAACAAATATTAGTATGACCTACAGATAGTTGTACCGGCTCTGGGTGTTGTGTATGTGAGTTTATATGTTTGGAAACGCACCCACGATACAGGAAGAAATTCCTTGTATGCGGCAACGTTTAAAAATATATATATATATATTTAAACTATCGAATTTGGATGGGATTTATTGCATTTCAAATGATCTGTTATCGAGAAATTATAATCTCACAATATTAATTATATACAAACTTACGGTGACTACAATTATTCAGTGTCATATTCATATTTATATTATAAATGCGATTATGTGTCTGTCTGTTACGTTTTAACGTATAAACTGCTGGTCAAATTGGTACATGGGTAGACAATAACATTGAATAGGTCATAGCATACTTTTATCCCAGGAGTACCTATGTTCCCTTTAGTAATTTTTTTGACTTTCGCACGTGCGAAGTTGCTGGCAAAAGCTATATATGAATATAATATAAGTAAGGACCGGATTATATGCAATATAAAAAGCTTGAAATATGCATGCAAATAAGCATGAAAAATTCGTAAAATATGCAAGAAAATTTGTAAAATATGCAACATTAAAGTTATAGAAAACGAAAAAAATTAAGAAATGGAAGGATATTTTTTTTTATATCAGCATACAATTAGAGAATTATTCAATACTAAATTATCAACACCAAAATCTAACAACTTTGTAGACGATAATAATGCACTAAAACGTAAAATTATTTAACATTTTTGTAAACGTAAAAAATCAGGTAGGTATCGTTCTAAATGTATAGTCTTCAATCAATCAAAATATTTGATATGTGAAAATTGATAGTGTATATGATTGAAATTTTGGTTGTAGGGTTAATTACTACACACTTATCAATAGGATAACTACCGAAGAATATAATAAATATAGCGAAAATATGCATTATCACTAGATATTAGATCAGCACTATCATGCACACAGCTTCGTATCTTCAATTGTGGACTCTCTCGCTTGCTCACGCGGAGTTGTCGGAGGTACTATAGAGCATGGTGTTGACCTTCGGTCTGAAGGACCACGACTACATTGGAGCTATCAAGTTGTAGGTCACCTTCTGCTTCTGGGCGCTCTTCACTCTCGCAATCCTGGTCATGATGGAGGGACTTTCCGCTTTCCTCCACACCCTGCGTTTGCACTGGGTGGAGTTTATGAGTGAGTTCTACTCTGGTCTGGGTTCTGTTTCAAGACCATCCTCGAGGCAGAAGACAACAAGGACGATTGAACTTACTAACTAGATAATAAAACAAGTAGTGTAGAAACAAAACAATATTTTTGATTAATGTTTCAATAATAAATAATTGCAACTGTCAAGTGAATTGAAATAAAATATATTTATTTATTAGATATAATATGCAATTCCCGCTGAGAATGGGGTAATTATGCAATTGCATATAAAGGGTACAGGCAACGAACAGGGAATGTCACAAATTTCACATTTTTTATTGGCAAGCAAATCTTTACCTATGGTAGTATTATACTCAATCACTAACTTTTTGTAAAAGTAAACGTATGGCGCCAAAATAAAAACGTTTTTATTTATGGCCGAAAAGAAAAGAACCGGGAATATCCATGATATACCGGTACATACCGGTAAAGAAGAAGGATAAAAGTTACATACTTCTAAACTTTTAACTGTGTTTTTCTCAAAATCTATTAATAAGGACCTTCCCTGTCTTTAGCCTGTACCCTTCTTATTCAAATATGCAAATGCATATACCGGATTATATGCATTTGCATATTTGCATAAGTCTTTAATTATTTATTTATTTATATTTATTTATTTATTTTATTTTAAAGAAGGCTTACAGACTAACAAACCAGTGTCATAAAGAATGTAATATTACAAAAATAGCTAATAACAATCCTCCACATATAGTTAATGAAAAAAAAATTCGATAAAAAGAAAGTACATACAAGTTAATATAATTAGTGTAGTAGACAAGTTAACCATCCTTGAAAAATTACTGTGCCAATAGCCGTCTCAATGTCGTTATCAGCTATAAAAAGTAAATTATTATTGTTATAAAAATAATAAAATAAAAACAAACTAATAATAATTGTGAAATAAAATATAATAATAATAAAAAAAAAAAAAAAAAAAAAAATTATAATATTGTAAATATAGTTTATTTATGTTAAAGTTAAAAGCAATGGTTTATGATGAATCTCAAGAAAGGAAACGTCAAATTGCATGATTCATGCTGTGGTTAGTATAGAATACGTATACCATCATCATTGTCGTTGGTCCGATTTCGAATCGAAATCGTGATGGTGCTTTCGTGACGATATGATGCGAATGACCGATTTAAGGGAAAGTTTACTATTTGTAATCTAAGTAGGCAAGAGAAGATTATCCGTAGTTGTTTATTTTTAACTGACTTCAAAAGAAGGAGGAAGTTCTCAATCTTTTTTTTTTTGTTTTATGTGTGTTCCCCGATTACTCAAGACGCCTGGACCGATTTGAATAATAAAAATCTTTTTAACAAAAAACCAAACCGACTTCCACAAAAAAACACTGCAAAGAGAAAAAATAATTTATTTTCCGAAACGCGGAAAACATTATGTACCAAAGACACCGACTTCGGCAAAGAAAGTACTTTTTGCTTTGCAGCGTTTTTTTTGGAAGTCGGTTTGTTTGTTTGTTAAAAAGCTTTTTTATGAAGTTACAGGATGAAGTTTCTAAGTTTAACTCAGAAACCTGTAACTTAATAAAAAATAAACAACTACGGATACTTCGATAGTTAAAGAGACTTAAAAAGACAATTATTATTGGAAAGCGGTTGTTAGTTAAATTTATTATCTAACATGTGTTGTCTAATTTATATTATCTAATTATTATAGTATGTGTGAAAATAGTTCTAGTAGTATGTTTATTTTACACGATATGTAACTTGTATTTTTATTCGAATCTCTAAATTTGAACAGTAATAAATATATATTTCTATACTTATATAATTATAATCCTTATCCTTATACATAGTATAAAACAAAGTCGCTTTCCGCTGTCTGTCCCTATGTATGCTTAGATCTTTAAAACTACGCAACGGATTTTGATGAAAACAACCTTTTTTAACGATTAAACTTAAGAACTACTGGACCGATTTCAAAAATTCTTTCACCGTTGGGAAGCTACATTATCCCTGGGTGACATAGGCTACTTTTTATCCCTGTATTCCCACGGGAACGGGAACTACGTGGGTGAATCCGCGAGGCGTCCGCTGGCTTTTATAAAACCCTAAGATTTTTTGAAACTTAGAAATTCTATTATCAAATGTACCTATTAATGTAATTATTATATTAAATATTTCATTACATTAAAAAAATATTCTAGCAGATTTATCTAGTATGACTAACCGACGTCCTACCTGATTTTTGAGACCTGGCTCCGGCGTCAGGGTTTCAAATTTCTTTGAGTATTCATTATTTATATGTCAATAAAAACAATTTGTTTTTTTTTCTTTTTTTAATCAGGGATTTTGATTTGAATGACAAAAATATTTTAATAATATTGATGATGTTTTTTTCTCTTTCAGTTTAAAATACTATTGTGAGTCTTATTAAATTCTAGTCCTAGCATTGTTTTAACCTGCAATAATTTTAGGTAAATAGGGATAATGATTTCAAAATTTATTTTATCAAGGATAAAATGGTTTATAATTACTCTTAAAATAGGGATAATGTCAAAAATAAGGAAAATGATAAAAAACTAGGCATGCCAATTATGGCTGGATTTGTCTTATTTGAATTTTGAAGATATTAATGTTTTTTATTTTTTTATTTATTATATTTTTGTAATTAAACTTTTTGTTTATATTATTTTGAACTGTTGTTTAACAAATAGTGTGACCAGATTTTTTATTTGTTTATTATTAAGTGTCTAAAATAAAGGCACTAAAATAAATAGTATATATACCTAAATAATTAAAATACCCTAAAACACATAATTATATAATGACAAAATAATGAAAAAAATACCCACCGGAAATAAAACGCTCTACTCCAAAACACACCGCACACAAAAAAAAAACTTGTTTTCCAAAAAAAATATTTCAAAAAATCGAATCACTTCCACTAAGAGACGCACGTGTCCACTACGTAACTTCGCGGCAACTGAGTTACTTCGCGGTAACCGAGAGAAAGCAACAAGCAACGTCGTTGATCGGACACTACTGACTCGCGACTAACCGCGCGGGGGCGTCACTGTAGCTTTATAATACGTAAAGATAGCTGGTTGAGACGTCCAACAGAATTTCGGTAAAGAAGGGGTGCGTAGGATTCGATGATGACGGAAAAAAAATACTATTGATTAGATTTGATTTGAAATAATTCAAATAGTACGATTAGTTTTTTAAACGACTTCCCTAAAAGCAGGCAGTTCTCAATTCGGATGTTTTTTTTTAATGAATGTTCGGTCATAACTCCGTCATATATAAACGGATTTGCAAAATTCATTATTTGTTCGAAAGAAGTTTATTTCCAAAGGGTCCCATTTAAATTTGGTGATGATCTGATGAAGAACTTCGGAGATATACAACAGAACTATTCAATAAATAACGGCAGATCCTTGCATTCCTGTAATCGCCTGTTTATTGTTTACACCAAAAAGTGAAATGTTAAAAACTTTTTTACCAAAAAATACAACCGACTTCCAAAAAAAAAACACTACAAAGTGAAAAATAGCTTCAATTTCGCAAGGCAGTGCCAGGTCGGGGAACAGGAACACCGACTTCCGAAATTGAAGTTATTTTTCACTTTGTAGTGTGTTTTTTGGAAGTCGGTTGTATAATACGGAAAGAGGAAATTATCAGTGAAGATGTCACTGTAGATTATAATATGTGAATACAGCTGGCAGAGACGTCCAACAGATTTTTAGTAAAGAAGGTGGTTTGTAGGATTAGATAGAGGTAAATTTTAACTTAGGTCACTATCCATACAAATATTTATAATTGCAAATTCTCCTATAACATTGAAGGCGATTATAATACGTGAAGGAGAATAATAATAATATAATCGTCGACTCTGTCTCTGTCACCTCTGACCTAGACTACAGTCAAAAGCAAAGCCATCTCAATAAAATAAAATAAAAGTCGTGTGGCACTCGGGGACTGCCGCGGTAAAGCTATTGCATAGCATTTATTCTAGATCCAGTCCTGGAAAATGCGTCAAAAAAATTAAAAACGTTAAAAACTCGAAAACGTAGCGAGCCAAACCCGCATTTATTTACGATTAATAAAACTCTGAAAAACAAAACAAAAATACCCTTATTCACATTGAAATAAGGTCGCTTTTCTTTGACAAGCAAAAGTGACCCTTATTCTCATTAACATAAGGTCCACATTGATCACCATTGTCACAGAAACAGCTCAGAGAGACCGATACAAGGCAAAAAAATTACGACCAACAAAAATTTTAAAACCCTCATATCTCAGAAACGGTTGGAGTTAGCGCATTTCTGACAAAAAATTGTTCAAAAACCTTATTAAAAGTCAAAGTATCACCGCCGTGCCCGTCGGAGTGGGGAGCGTGAGGTTTTTTCGTTACGGAATTTCTGGATTCGGTCCCCGCGCTCAAGGCCCGCGATAGAAGCTATGCAATAGCTTAAAAGAAATAAAAAAAGATGACTGTTATTGTAACGCAAAACAGAATTTTGGTAAAGAATGCTTAGGATTCGATAGAGGTAAATATAAATTAGGAGGCCTGGCAAGGCGCGGTGATGATAGGTTGAGTAAGGTGGTGACTGAATGGCGTCCAAGAACTGGAAGAAGAAGTATTGATCGTCCAGCGGCGAGATGGGCAGATGACATTGTTACCATTGCGGTTGTTGCATTTTACCTGGATGAGGTTAGCACAGAAACGTGGTGATTGGTACAAGAAGAGAGAGGCATATCCTCAGCAGTGGGTGAAGTCGGGCTGTGGAAGAGATGAAGTGAAGATAATGATGTTGAAATATAAATTCAAACTTAGGTCACTTATCCATAAAAAGTATTTATAAAAGCGAAAAAAAAACGCTCGTATTTTGATACTAAAAACCATGCTGTGGCCTCCTTCTTAGCTCCTTCAACAATATATTGAAGGAGCTTAGAATAGTGATGATAGCTGGTAGAGATGTCCAACAGAATTTTTGGTAAAGAAGTGCGAAGGTTTCGATGATGAAGGAGATGACTTCAAATTAAAACAAAAGTCATATATATTTAATAACATTTGTTTTATTTTTATTTTTTTATGTAAAAATTCTGTGACTGACAGAAAGTAGTGGACTCTGGTAAACAGAGAATCCGATAAGATTTTTGATGATAAAAAAGGTAAAAATTATAAACAAATTATTTATTTAGAGACTTCCTTTTTTATTATAATCTTTTTACTTATATTATAAATGCGAAGTAACTCTTGACATTTATTTATTTTTCAAACTTTATGCACAAATACAAAGGTGGACTTAATACTACCAGTCGACCTTAGGGTGGTTCAGAGATAAAACGTGGCGGGTGCAACAAAATGAAAGAGCAAATAGAAAAATAAAATGTATATAAATAAAAAAACCTTTTTGCAAAAAAATACTACCGATTTCCAAATACAAACTACAAAGTGAAAAATAACTTTAATTTTTGAAGTCGGTGTCTTTCGTAGGTGCCAATTTTTTGCGTTATGGACACCGACTTCAAAAATTAAAGTTATTTTTCACTTTGTAGTTTGTATTTGGAAGTCGATAGTATTTTTTTGCAAAAAGGTTTTTTTTTTATTTTTCACTTTTTAGTTGTTCCTACCTAATAGGCAAGTTAGTAACTATAACGCCGAAATAGATTTCATAAAACTTGAACTTAACCGCTGAAATGAGAGATCTGCGTACCCCTTAAGAGCGTACTGGCGTGATGTTATGTTATGAAATGGTATAAACAATAAACAGACATGCGATTGCAGCAATCCCGAGAGATTTGCCTTTATTTATTGAAGAGTTCTGTTGTATATCTCCAAAGTTCTTCATCAGATCTCCACCAAATTAAAATGGGACCAATTTCGGAATATACGTTTTCAAACAAAAAAATAATTTTCAAAATCGGTCCACAATGGACGGAGATATCGGTGAACAAAAAAAAAAAAAAAACAAACTTGAAGTCGAACATAGAACCTCCTCCTTTTTGGGAAGTCGGTTAAAAATACATATATATACTTAGATACATACATAAATACAAATAACGTTTTGAGAAAACAAATCCTGATTCTGCTAACATCTTGCGAATGTGTTGGAAAATGAATTTTTCAAAGTTTTAGTTTTCATCAAAATCGACCTCGTATCTCCTTTGAGTGTTTGCCGCTATTCCTCATAGTTTTGGATTTGGTTGCGAATGTGTTCGCGTGCCTTCAATTTAAAAGGGAACTGACTCCTTACTATCCTGATGTTCCTAGGGATGTAACAGATTTGTGAAGTCTGTTGCCTGAACAGCCAAAGGCCCGAGACGGCGGCGCGTCGTGTTCCGCGCGCGTATCTCTAGAGGAATTACGGCCGTATAAGGGTGACGGGATCCGCATGAATTTATGCGGGCCAATACCTGGCCGGGGCATCGTGACGAAATGCGCAAGCACTCCAAAGTTAGCTGCAGTACACCGTGCGGTTTTAGTCAGTTAGAGCCTGACAGATCCCTCCAGGGCGGTGGTCATCCACGAGGAATACAGAAGTTAAAAAAACGGGTGCGTAGGATTCGGTTAAGAAGGCAATAATTCGTTATAATCAAATTAAATTTCTGTAATGACAGCTGTATGTATGTCTATAATAAATAAATAATATTGCACTAATTACGTTAGCGACTGCTGGTAGGAGGTTTTAAAAAAGGCGATTTTGTCCTTTTACATATATTTAATTAAAATAAAAGTTACATTAGGTACTTATGAATAATTAACCTAAAGACAACCTCTAGCTTCGGCGATCGAGCGAGATTCAGTGTCTTGATTTCCGATCGATTCCCATGAGAACGTTATGCGCGCACGGTCAGCACTTTCGTAAGTCTTTCTGGGTATCACTCACGCTTGCGTAACACTTGCAACACTTCACTGTAAGTTATGAATTGGTAGTACTATAGGTACATAGGTATGTAGATACATAGGAAGATATCCATAGGTAACACCTTCCCCTCCAGACGAGCAACTATTTGCGCATGTTTAACGCAAATATTGCGGCTTGGCGACGTATAAGGTAGGCTATAACTAGTGCACCTGCACTTAATAAGGCTATGCCATAAAGCGGTGTAACTATGTGGTAGGTGCTTGTAATGCCTGTAGTGTCCAATTTTACAGGTTTTTCTAATAGTATTTGCTGCTGGATGTCGTGGAGCTTGTTTAAGTCGATTGTGTTAAGGTTGTAACGGGGTGATTCATTATCAAGGCTGGATGGCGTATCCTGTGAAATGGACATCAACTCGACGGCGTTTCCACGTACTTTGTCGTTTGTGTTAACGATAGTGAACTCCAAGGTCCTTACGGAGCAATCCTTGGGGATTGTTGCAAAATAGCTACCATTCAATAGTCGATGTTCTTCCTGTCCGCAATTAATCTGAACCCTTGTAGGTTTTGGGAACGTGATGAGGTAATGCTGGCTATCTAGTTGTAGAAGTGCTTCCTTGAGGAGAGAAACCGGAGTTGGGTGACAAAGTTCACCTATTTCTTTTTGGTAGAGAAGATGATGAATGCAATCTCGATGCGTGCGCCCTTGGTATGAGACTTTTTGTTCACAGATGTACCAGGTGTCGACCTTCGGGCATTCAGCCTCCATGTATACAAATTCCTTAGAGTCAGTTGCTATGTAAGGAAAAGGTGGCAGGATAACTAGAGATTTTGCATTAGGAACGGGACAAAGTCTGAATAGACTATAGATTGTAGGTGACAGAATAGGAAACTTGAGGACAATCACTATCTTATTGCTAGTGTAATATGATCCTATGCTAATTACATCATAGTAGTACCTAGCATCTAATTGAATTATTTGATCCAAATTGTATAAGGATTTTAATTTGCTTATCATCTTGTTCAATTGCTGAACACTTATAATAGAATGATGCATAGAATTAGTGCGACTAAACGCTAAAATATTCTCTAACCTATTTATTTCTAAATAAATATCCTGAATATTATTAGTTAATGCGTTAAATATCTGAAATAAATGAACGAATCTAGCTGTATGATTATCGCTAGTAACATTCAATAGATAGGCAATCGTTTTGGTAAGTTTCTGCTGGTTAGAGCTCAAAGTATCTAATACTCGCGATTGTTGAACAGTCATATCTTTAAATAGACTGACATGCTTATCAAAGCTGCCTGTTAACTTTTTATCATTACTTTGCAAAATTTTAATAGCGTGTTCGAATCGTAGAGCATCACTATGGTCTAAGTTGCCTGTAATACTTTTTATTAAAGAACCCAAGGGGTCGATAAGACCTCGT
The DNA here is from genome assembly GCA_964057195.1 of Orthosia cruda. Lineage (NCBI taxonomy): Eukaryota > Metazoa > Arthropoda > Insecta > Lepidoptera > Noctuidae > Orthosia > Orthosia cruda. Next base: position 7,973,199 of record OZ059852.1, on the reverse strand, counting down.
TTTAATCTTTTGCTAGGGCCAAAGGTTTCAAGGTGGGATGTTATCTCATCTAACTTTTTATATAGGTACAGAATATGATTTTTGAACGAAGATGCATTTTGTTTGGATAGGCTAGCAGTCAATTCGTCTAGCTGAGTTCTTAATAAGTTAATTTGGTGTTGAATTTTCTCTATGTTAATTTCTTGTAAAAAGATATGATCATGTGCAACAATTCTAGTTTTGCCTAGGTTAAAGGGTAATATTCCAGGTCCGTCAGATATGTTGTCAAGTCGGATGGTTTTGTCCGTCGGATTGTCGGCTAGTACCCGGTCCAGGGTCATGATGAGGGTTATGATCCTGCAACAATGGCGACTTTTTAATTAATTTGGATCGTTTTATTCTAGTTTTAGCAACTGGTCCAGATTTCTTAGATGTGTATATGTGTATAGGTAAGTTCGTGATAACTTTATCTTGAGTGTAACGCGATGCGAGCTTTTGTCTCTGCGCTATCGGATTCCTTACGTATACATTTTGTCCAGGCTCGTAATCTGTTTCAGGTTCACGGTCAAGGTTACGGTGAGCCATTAAGGTCTTGCGTTCGCGGTAAGATGAGTCATGTATTATTTTATATACTACGTCCATTTTATCGCGGTGGTCCTGCAGATATCGTTGGAATAATTGCTGAGTCAAGTCTAAGTCTGTCGGGTCTCTAGGGTCAAAGTGTCCAGTGATCAATTCGAATGGCCTGCATTTCGTCAAACTATGTACAGAACTATTGTATGCTATTAGTGCGTATGGTACTAGATTTTCCGCTAGTACATTTTTATGTTGTAACTTCAATAAACGTAGGTGTTCTAACAGGGTGCTATGAAAACGTTCTATCATGCCGTTTTCATGTGGTGCGTCAGCAGCAACGAGGTGGTGGTCTATTTTATGTAATTTGAAAAATTCTTGGACAACCTGATTTGTGAATTCGGTACCCCTATCAGTAGTTAAGGTGATTGGGAAACCGTGGTGAGTGCCAAAGTTTAAGAGGGCTTTTACTATATTGGGGGCAGTACAATCTGGTAATCGGTGTGCATGTGCGTATTTTGAGAATGCATCGATAATAGTCAAGTATTTTTCCTGTTCTATTGTTAAGACGTCTGCGTGAGCAAGTGCAAAAGGTTTTGTAGGTGGCGGAACTATCTGAAATTCAGGACGTGGGGGAACACGGTCGTATTTAGCTTGATTGCATATGACGCATTCATTAATGAATGATGTTATTTGTTCTTTTAATTTTGGCCAAAAGTATCTTTGTGATAAAGATAAGTATGTTTCATTAATTCCTCTATGATTGGTTTTTCCGGTGTGATATTTCGATATTATGTCTTGTTGTTCCAGATAGTCTGAGACGTTTTGAATTTCACGTTTAACTAAGATTATTTTAACTGAAGAACTTTTCAGGTTTTGCTGAATTACAGGAACAATAGTGTACATTTTTTCAATCGGCTGTACCATTATAGCTGTGCGAAGTTTGGGGTCAATAAATTTTTGAACTATGGATACGATTTCTTCTTGTAAAATATTCTCAGAAACTTCTACGACTGTCTTTCTGAAAGTTTCAAAGGGAACTGTAATTTTAGGTTTGGCTTTTAGTGATTTAGTGGTGCATTTTATGATAAGTTGCCGTCTGAATTTATTTAAGGGTTCTTCTGAGATAGGTATTTCTAGGATAGGACTTTCGTGAGATGTGTGTATTGTTTCAGAGTCATGCATGTCTAAGTCGGGGATTGGACTACTTAAAGCTCTTATAGTGGGTGCGGTGTCAGTTGAAGAGTCACTAATTATAGGTCTTTCATCAGGGGCTGTAACTGTTGATTCTGAATCGGAAATATTGACTATTAGGGAAGGAGATTCCTCATTATAGATTTCTACCCGTGAGAGTGCATCGGCGTTTGTGTTGGATTTTCCCTTTTTGTATACTACTTTATAGTTATATTCGGACAATTTAAGTTTCCATCTAGTAAGGCGTGAACTGGGTTCTTTGAGATTCATGAGCCATTGTAGTGGCTTATGATCTGTAACTATGATGAAGTTCCTTCCAAAGAGGTACGGCCTAAAATATTTGACCGCCCAAACTATTGCCAAAAGCTCTTTCTCAATAGTCGAATAGTTAATTTCACTGTCGTTTAGTGTTCTTGAGGCATAAGCTATTGGTCTATCAGTACCTATTTGACCTTGGGACAGAATAGCTCCTAACGCTACATTAGAAGCGTCTGTCGTGAGAATGAAGTCTTTCGAAAAGTCCGGGTATTGCAAAATTGGATCATTTGTTAACAGGGTTTTGCAATGTTCAAAGCACTTAATATATTCGGGGGTAATATTGACTTTTGCACCCTTCTTTAAACATGTGGTTAATGGTTTTGTAATACGCGCGAAATTTGGTATGAATCGTCTATAGTATCCAATTAGACCTAGAAATGCTTTAATCTGTTTTTGAGTTTTAGGAATAGGGTATTTCAGAATAGCTGAAATTTTATCGGGGTTAGGCTTAACACCTTCCGTTGTAATGACATGACCTAAGTACGGTGTTTCGCGTTTTAAAAATTCTGATTTATCTAGCTGTAATTTGAAATTTGATTCCCTAAGCCTTTGAAATATTTTACGCAAGTTAACAATGTGTTCTTGAAGTGACGTTGAAAAGCATAGAATATCATCCTGGTATACGATACAGATTTCATGTTGTAAGCCTCTAAGAATATTATCCATAACGCGTTGGAATGTGGCGGGACTGTTTTTCAGACCCATAGGCATTCGCAGGAATTCATAGTGTCCGTTACCGTCGGCTACACTAAATCCTGTCTTGTGAATATCGTCTGGGTGAAGTTCCACTTGGTAGAACCCACTAGCGAGGTCTAGGGTAGTAAAATATTGACAACGTCCCAACTTATCGAGAATATCTGTAATATTAGGGATAGGATACTTATCATCGATAGTTTTTTCATTTAATTTACGGAAGTCTATAACAAGCCTCCACTTGGTTTTGCCAGAAGCGTCCTGTTTTTTCGGAACTATCCAAATAGGTGCACTCCATGCTGAAGTGGATGGTCTAATAATACCTTGTTCTAGCATTTTCCTAATTTGGTCTTGGACTTCTTTTCTATGGATGTACGGATACCTATAAGTTTTAGAATGAACAGGAATTTCATCAGTAGTATTAATTTTATGTTTTATTTTATTCGTGAAGGTTAAAGGCTCATGTTCTAAATAAAATATGTCCGAAAATTCCTTGCATAATGATAATAAATTAGCGCGTTCCTCAGCGTTAAGGTGGTCTGTACGTAAGCGTGATGAAATTTCATGGAACCGGACATTGTCTTTGCTGTTAGCGACTAATGTCTGTTCGTTAAATATGTGTGCAGTTATTGGTTTATCAAGGCTAAAAATAATATCATTATTTGTGGGGTTATAAATTTCTACAATGCATTTGCTATTTGTAGCAGTTGATAGACATCCTGTTATATTACAGCCATTAATTGATTGCTGGTTAATTATTACATCACCTTGCGAAATATTAATAGGCATCTTAATTAGTCGAGTGGACTGTGCAGGAACAATTGTCTCTAATAAGTTAACAGCTTTAGAGTCATACATTTGAATTTTATTACAGGATAATTTAGTCTTTAGTGTACGTGTCTGAAGGTCTATTTTTGCTTGCCAGTGTTCTAATAGGTTCCATCCGATTAAACCATCGAAGTAATCGTGGAACTTGTAGATGAAAAACTTTATAGGATCATGACCTTGAAATTCGGAAAAGCACGGAACGATTATCGAATATTCATTTCTAGTAGTCGCGTGAATATTTGAAACAATGAATGGGTCTTCATAAACTGGTAAGTGGGAGAAATATTTGTCTACTATTTCAGGACTAATAAAAGACTGATTAGCGCCTGTGTCAATGAGCAATTTTAGCGGGGGGTTTTTTATCTGAATGTACGGGAGTTGTCTTTTGCTATGTATGTTCAGTTCTATTCTGGGAAATTGATATCCTCGGCCTCCTGAAAATTTTCACCGTCATATTCCTCCATAATTTCAGGTGCGTTTTCGGATGAATATACCTCAGGTAAGTACTGGGAATAGTCAATGTCATTAGTTTGGTCATAGTTATCATAGTCATCGGTCTCATTAAAGTTAACCTGTCTACGGTCAGTCTGTCCAGTCAAAGGTAAGTCGCGGGCTACAGGGTGACTTATGCCACTCATTGGAACGGGACCATTTTGAGTCTTATTACGAGGTGGGATTCTAAATCCGGTTGACATGTCTGCACGAGGTAACGCTCTCATAGCCTGTTGAGTTCTAGAAGGACCTTGAACTTGAGGTCTAAACATAGGTGAAGCCTGTGGTACAAAATTAGCATTATAAGAGTTGGGAATAAAATTATGTCTAGTCTGATTATGTAATTGAGGTAAAAATTTTGGTGGATTAAATTGTTTTTGAAAGCTAGTAGGTTTTCTAGAGTTTTCTATTTGATAGTTCTTGTTCTGCAAATAAGACACATTAATTTCTTCTTGCGCAAACTCCAGAGCCTTTTCTAAAGTTTCTGGACGCATGCACCTAACACGTGATCCAATAGGTTCATGTAGTCCTCTAGTGAAGGTTTTTAGTGCTAATTTATTATATAACTGTCTCTTAGCGTCTATGGTACTTACGATTTGCTCGTGTAGTTGGACATAGGCCATGATAGTGCTAAGCATGTTTTGCACACGCTCATAGAAAACGTTAGCCGTATCGGTACCTTGGGTAAGTTGCGATAGATCTGTGTAAAGTGAACATTCATCTCTATGATCCGAGAAACTATTAACTAAAGTGTTTCTAATTCCTTGCCAGTTGTCTGGAATACCATTGGTAGCTAATGTTCGTGCGGCTTTACCTGTTATTTTATTAATAATGCCGTTAAGTAGAGCTGAACTAACAAGTTGCTCATCAGGATGGACATATTCTAAAACTAACTTATCACAAATGTGCAAAAATCTAACTAAAACGTGGGAATTGCCATCGAATTCCGGTACTAATCTAAGGGCTTTCCATATGCCATCAATTTTAGCACTATTATCAGATTGAGCCATTTCGATTTCTGAAAGCTCAGTAATACTACCAAATCTTAATCTATCTATAGTTGTGTGCCGCGGATTCGGCTCACGATCCCTATTTCTCCTTGTCAAAGAAATCTTGACTACTTACAATAAGTAATGGAAAAGGATCAGGAATAGCAACCGATTTCTAGGAATTGCATAACTTAAAAATTACTCACAGTAGATACTGCATATCCAGTCTCATCGATGTTCAGACGAGGGTGGAGTTTCAGGAACAGAAGATTCTGTGGGCTCCTCCAACAGCTGCTCGTAGATTCGTAGAGATAGTCGACGCGTCGACGATACGACTATCAGGCGGTCTCGAAGTTTGATAACGCGCACTGACTCGACTATCCTACCGACTGCGCCAATTACGTTAGCGACTGCTGGTAGGAGGTTTTAAAAAAGGCGATTTTGTCCTTTTACATATATTTAATTAAAATAAAAGTTACATTAGGTACTTATGAATAATTAACCTAAAGACAACCTCTAGCTTCGGCGATCGAGCGAGATTCAGTGTCTTGATTTCCGATCGATTCCCATGAGAACGTTATGCGCGCACGGTCAGCACTTTCGTAAGTCTTTCTGGGTATCACTCACGCTTGCGTAACACTTGCAACACTTCACTGTAAGTTATGAATTGGTAGTACTATAGGTACATAGGTATGTAGATACATAGGAAGATATCCATAGGTAACACACTTAACTCAGTTTTATGGTTGACTTAGATAGTCTTACCAAGGTGTGTAAGGTATTATAAATGTTTTATGGACGACAAGCAGATGCACTGTTAGTTTAGGTAAATACAGAATGAGTTTTCAAATCCGAATCTATGAGGAGTAGCGGCAAACACTCAAAGGAGTCAAGAGGCCGATTTTGATGAAAACTAGACCTGCATCAATGATTTTTTGAAAAATCAATATTCCTAGCTAGGAATCGAACGCGATGATAATGAAAAAAAAAACGTGCTGTATTATTACACCATTCGATAGTGCCGCTAATAAGGTTCAAATTCGGAGAAGTAATGGCATATGGCAAAGTTAAGGAAATTTCTCATTTTTAACTAAATACATTTTTGTAGTATGAAATGTACGAAGACTCGTATCATGCAATTGATGACATGAAAAAGTCTTTGGAGAATATTCTAAACGGAATCAAAATTAATGTAACACTGAATCAATGCTTGAGTTGTCGTATTCGGCTACTTATTGAAAACTAGCTATTCCCCGCGGCTTCGCTCCCGAACCCTCACCACTTAGGGGTAATATTTCGGAAAATCCTTTCTTATCGGATGCCTACGTCATAGAAAAAACACACCCTTCAAGTTTCAGGTTTCTACGATCAGCGGTTTAGGCTGTGCGTTGATCCGTCGGTCAGTCATTCTGGACTTCAGGACAAACCATTTTATATATGTATAAGATAATGCCCATCATTTTATCGCTTACTAGAGGATGCCTCGCGGTTTCACCCGCGTAGTTCCCGTTCCCGTGGGAATACAGGGATAAAAAGTAGCCTATGTCACCCGGGGATAGAGTAGCTTCGCAACGGTGAAAGAATTTTTGAAATCGGTCCAGTAGTTTTGGAGCCTATTCGGTACAAAAAATCAAACAAACAAAAAAAACTTTCCTCTTTATAATATTGGTATAGATGGATTAATAGAAAGGTACTTGTTTTTTCTACATTTACAGGAAAATTAATTATATTGTTAAAAATGAGCATTTTCTTTAAGTTTGCCATATGCCATTACTTACCAGAATTCGATTCTGTAAGCTACACTATTCATTGGTGCATATGCATTTTTTTCAAAATCAACGGTTTCGATTCCTTCCAGTTAATTTCTGCTTCCCTGGTAATTTTAATAAATAAACAAATAGGACAGAATTAAATTTTAAAACATCTAACTATATTATATCATTTACTAGCTGACCCTCGGGGCTTCGCTCCCGTCAACTGGCTACCTACCCACCTACCCTACCTACCCTGCCCTACTCTGCCTTCCCTGCCTGCCCTGCCTACTCTGGCTACCCTGGCTACCCTGCCCCTACCCTGGCTACCCTGCCCCTACCCTGCCTACCCTGGCTATCCTGGCTACCCTGCCTACCCTGGCTAGCCTGGCTACCCTGCCTATTCTGCCTACCCTGGCTACCCTGGCTACCCTGCCTACCCTGGCTACCCTGCTTATTCTGGCTACCCTGCTTACCCTGCCTACCCTTCCTACCCTGGCTACCCTGGCTATCTTGCCTACCCTGGCTACCCTGCCTACCCTGCCTATCCTGGCTACCCTGCCTATTTTGCCTACCCTGCCTATTCTGCCTACCCTGGCTACCCTGCCTACCCTGGCTACCCTGGCTATTCTGGCTACCCTGCTTACCCTGCCCACCCTGCTTACCGTGCCTACCCTGCCTACCCTGCCTATTCTGCCTACTCTGGCTATCTTGCCTACCCTGGCTACCCTGCCTACTCTGCCTACCCTGTCTACCCTGCCTACCCTGCCTGCCCTGCCTACTCTGCCTACCCTGCCTACCCTGCCTACCCTGCCTTCCCTGCCTACCCTGCGTACCCTGCCTATCCTACCTACTATTTTTTATCTATCATCAATAGTTTTCTCTGCGCACGCCAAATAATGTATTTAACAGGCAGCATTTTGCTACCTTGGGTTACATTATTGCAATTTTCATAAGGATCTCTATTTTTTTTGAAAATATATTATAGCCTATGACACTCAGGAATAATGTAGCTTTCTACTGGTGAAAGAATTTTCAAAATCGGTTCAGTATATCCAGAGATTACCCCTTACAACGTCACAAACTCACAAACTTTACCTCTTTATAATATTAGTATAGATTACGAATCTTTTATGCTTTTCTCTTATATGTTTAATCGTTGGTGCGTTTCGAGGAACACTTTTGTTGTGCTTCAAAGTTGGTGCGCTTCGAGGAATACCCCACTTTTGCATTTATAATATACATAAGGATTAGTAATTTTAAGGCCGTACCCTGACCAAAAAACCGCCGTGAACATTCCTAGTGCCCTAGCGGCACACTGGTGGCGCATGAGTTACGCCCAATCGAATATTGGTAATTTGAAAAAAAAAACTTCCATATCGTAATTAATTGTATATCCATTAGTGTTAGTACAAACATTAATTAATGAACACTTTACGAGGAAATGCATGCTATCAATAATTATTTCTCATTTTTATGGTTTTGTTGGAAGGAGATTGAAAAATAATTGAAATATACCATTTTGGAATAATATGTAGAAATTTAATGTATTTTTATTAGTTGATATTTCTTTTTAAATAACGAGTAGATAGCTCCTAAAAACTGCACGATAAACGGCTAGCGCGGCGTTTTGCTCGGGGTAGCGCCTTAAGTATGTAGGTCATAGAGTATATATATGAATACCTTTATTTTCTTCAAAAGGTGAATAGATTTATACGCTTTGTTAGTGGTGCATCACGTTCACAATATCACTGAGTTTGAACTTTTAAACCTGATATTGAAGTGATCTATTGTATTTTGAAAATATTTGTGCGTTTATTGAATTCTGGTATATCAACATAACTTCACGCCTGATATCCCCAAAGGGTTATTGCACGATCTGATTCCACCTAGCCCCTTTAATCATCGGACTACAAGACGTACGAAGATGCGCCATCGGTTCATGGTGGACATACCACCCATACGAACAAAACGTTTTGGGAACACTGTATTTCCCGACAGCTGGAATCTAGGGTCTTTAAGTCAAGAGTAATAACCTATTCAGGTTATCTGCACCTGCATCTGCAGATGTAGATGATCAAGTTCTACTTGCATCGTCAGCAGAACACTTGCAAGACATGGCGACTGTGATGAATGAAGCTTTTAAGTTAAAAGGTATGAGTATAAATGTGAACAAGACTAAGGTAATGGTGTTTGAAAGAGATGTATCGGAGTGTGAAGTGAAAATAAATGATAAAAGTGTGGAGCAAGTGAACGAGTTTGTATATCTGGGAAGTATGTTCACAAGGGATGGAAAGATTGAAGAGGATGTGGAAAGGAGAGTGAATGTAGGGAATAAAGTGATTGGTGCTATACATGCAGTTGTGACCAGCAAGACGATGTCTCCGGAGGCTCGACTCGCCGTTCACAACAGCGTGCTGGTGCCTACACTTATGTATGGAAGTGAAGGGTGGGTGTGGCAAAAAAGACATGAAAGTAGCATTAATGCAGTAGAAATGCGCTCCTTGCGAAGTATGTGTGGGGTAACTTTAAATGATAGGTTGAGGAATGTGGTAATAAGACAACGTTGTGGTCTAAAAGAAGATGCTGTGACTAAAATTAAAAAGAGTATGTTAAGATGGTTTGACTAACGAAAAGTATTAACAAGGCAGACGTGAATGGAAACGTTGGGAGGCGACGCCCTAGAATAATATACATAAACCTTATTGGTGATGTTCTTCAGAAAGGCCAGGTGCGCTGTACTCATAACCGGCGTGTGTGTATGACTAGATGTATGAATGTGAGTGAAGCAAAAGAAGTATGTAAGGATCGTAGCAGGTTGCGTTCTGTAGTTTCTGCCTAACCCTATGGGAAAAAGGCGTGAGTTTATGTATGTATGTGTGAATACGTTATTTCTAGGCAAGCGTGTTACACCGTCGATCACATCTTCGCTTACCATCAGGTGAGATAGGGGTAAAGCGCGAGAAAAAAAAACAAAAAGAAAAGGGTAGGAGCAGAGGTGCACTAAGCGCTCATGCCCACGAGACGGTTTTTCGCCAGAGCTAAGCCCGGCGTCAAACCGCGTCTACGTCGGGTCGGTCAGTAATGTATGGGACACTATGGAGTCATACACACGACGCCGGGGCTAGCACCGGCTCACTTTGATGGCTTTGGAGTGGGAAAAACCGGGCCGGGTTAAAACCGTCTCGTGTGCATGAGCGCTTATACTACCTATACCCATTTCGGCAGTTATGTTTAAGTCCCTTGTAATAAGGGCGAGCCTATACCGAGCATAAGTCCTGACTACGGACTGCCACTAAAAAATATCCAGATAGAAAAGTTAATCAAATTAAAAAACCCGACTGCGAAGATGTAAACAAAAAGAAAATCATGCTGTGCAGTCGAGGGATCAGGGGGTCAGCCAGTTTACGAATATTTATCCTCTTTATTCATCTCGCTGTTTAAAATACAATAATAGACAACTTTGACATTTCAAGGTAACACAAAGATTCGGCATTTTTATGATATTAATAACCTTTGATTGACATAGATTTGCCTTGAGGTGACATTGGATTATATGTTATAAGCCATAAAAATTAAGCAATAGCAATAATATTTTAGCAATTTCCTGTTGTCCTTTTAACACCTTGAAAGGTAAACATCATTTTATCTACATACCTACCTACTATTAGGGAGCATACTGATGGCGAGACGCATATTTTTAGGTTGAATAAAAAACCTTAAACATAGAAAAAAAAAACAAGTGCAAATCGGTTGAAAGGGTATTTTACTCTTTATGAGAAAAATCTGTTAATATAAATTATTGAGAAAGTTTAGAGAAAAGCAGTTGGAAGATTTAGCTCAAAAAATAAATTTTAAAACTCAATTCAAACACCATGAAGTATGAAAAAGTAGCCGCCATGTTAATACGTCATACGGCTGTGTAAAACAAAAACTTTCAACTGTCAACTGATCGGCGTATCGGCCTATCGGCGCATTTGTTTACATAGCCGACTGACGTCATGACCACAGAGCAATATGGCGCCCACTGCGACCAGCGTTTTCGTCAAATTACGCGCGAAATTTGAAAATGTAAAATTTCAATGCATTTTGCACTTACCGAATGAATAAAGATTTTTTTTTTATTGGCGTTTTGGCACTATAGAATAAAATTGAGACAATTTTCAAAAATGGATGTAATACCCTATTGCATAACATTGCGTCCATGTGAACGTATTTGCAATAACGCTTAGTTAAAATTGCTTATCGGTGTGATATACATCGAATCGCATCGAGCCTTTTAATTAATATATGGAATTATATATAATTAATATATAATTCCATTAGGAAGGCCGCTACAATTTTATGGCGCTACCCCGAGCAAAACGCCGCGCTAGCTGTTTTTCGTGCAGTTTTTAGGAGCTATCTGCTCGTTATTTAAAATGAAATATGAACTAATAAAAATACATATTATTGATTCCAAAATTGTAGTTTTTTTTTTTTTAATGTAGTATATGTTTCAACTAATCTCCTTCCAACAAAACCATAAAAATGAGAAATAATGATTGATAGCATGCATCTCCTCGTAAAGTGTTCATTAATATTTTTTGTACTAACACTATTTGATAGACAATTTGATAACGAACATTTTGTAAGTTTTATTTTTTTCAAAAGACCAATATTCGATTTTATAAAGATTTTATTCTAAAATCTGGGCGTATTCACTACTGTAAACGCCACCGACCTTGAGGGAACAAAACGTTCACCCGTTTCACACCCGCGCGACCCAAAATTCAATAGTTGTTTGTACTTATTATTCAATGACTTTAAAAAATAAGCCTCACATCAAAATGTAGATAATTAAATTGTCTTTGAGATGGTATCGATTTCATTAAAATACGCCCAGTGGTTTTGGTGCGATTGTCGTGTTTTTGTCCGTTTTAGACATAACTTTATAACTTAATTACACCATGTTATACGAATAAAACTCAAAATTTTCTTAGATCAAATTATTAAGAAAATCCAATGACTTCTCACGCTCTGGGTGAAGCAGAAGGGCGTGTCAGACTTTTAGTCTTATTATAAAAAACGAAATAAACCTTGGTTTAAACCTGTACCATCAAGTCCAGGCTTATCTGCAAAACCATGGTCTAAATTTGTCCGTATTACAAAACTTAAAAAAACCGTGGTCGTCATAGTTCCGTCTTTGAACCATTGTCAAAATATCAACCACAGATTAATACAAATATTATTCGTTCACCATAATATCATTCAATTGCAACGTTCCGTATGGCCCAGAAATGAAAACGTTTTGATAATACGATAAGGATTAAATTACGTTTAAGAGTGTTAAAAATATTGAGACTGTTATTTTGCATGGATATAAACATTTGTTATTTATCGATTGAAGTTTTGTTTAGATTTAAGCAAATTACTTAAATTCTTAATAATTACTAATAATACATCTACGTACGTGTAACGAAACGTAACATTCTCGCGCGTTATACGAAACCATAACATTAAACAAGCTGAACAAAGTTCACTAAGCTTTGGAATTTTAAGTTATCGAAGTCCCTAATAGAATAATTACCTCTTTGTTAATGATATATTGTGATGGACCAACAAAAAAAAACGATCTGAGAATTGGAGTACCGAGGAAAAAGTAATATTCAAATAATTAATTAAATCAACTATTTTAATATCCATTTTCGGGTAAAAACAACACAACACAATAAAAAAGATGCTATAACCTAAAAGAGAAACTTTGACAGATATGACTTAGACCGTCGTTAAGGTGATATATACGCCCCAATGTAACGCAGTACTGGCCGTGCGCCCGCTCGGTGCTAAAATATCAAAATTGAACCTCCTTTTGAACAGTTTTGTTTGCAAAATATTATTTGATTTACATATGCTATGTTAGGTATGAAGTAATTCCAGCCATCAATTTTTCTGTATAAAAATATTTTTAAACATCCAAGTCGTTTTGGAGGAGTTTACAAAAGTTGCGAAAAATATCGTGTTGTTAATATTTGTTTTAAAACAAAACTAATTATGTACATGAATCAATAATAATTTTTTTTTTTTTTCAAACCTTTTAACCTAGCTGTTACTGAGGAGTATGCTTTAGAAAGTTACCGTTTTACGGTACTAAAGCGTATGTAGGCCCTTAAACTAGGGGCCGCCGAGGTTTAGCGTTAGACCATGATTTGGACTATGGTTTATCGCTAAACCATTATTTGTAATATAATTTTTGTCTAAACCACAGTTTAGAGATTTAAACCTGGGTTTTTAGTTAAACCGCTTTTTGTAATAAGACTGCTACTGACTAAAACCCATCCGTGTTCCTTCAATTGCTTGTGCCAGGGCCGCGGTAACTCTCTTTCAAATTTATCCGCGACCAAGAAAATGGTCTAGTGTAAAATATTTTTGTCCAAAAAATTACAACTAGCCGTTTAGATATGATTTGTTATTTTAAGGTGATATATACGCCCCAATGTAACGCAGTATGTGTCATGTGGCCGTGCGCCCGCTCGGTGCCAAAATATCAACATTGAACCTCCTTTTGAACAGTTTTGTTTGCAAAATATTATTTGATTTACATATGCTATGTTAGGTAAAAAAAAATGCCAGCCATCAATTTTTCTGTATAAAATTATTTTTAAACATCCAAGTCGTTTTGGAGGAGTTTCCAAAAGTTGCGAAAAAAATTTTTTTTAAAGCAAAACTATTAGTTACACGAAAAAACCTTGTGTTCAAAATTATGTACATGAATCAATAATAAATATATATTTTTGCAAACCTTTTAACTTAGCCGTTACTGAGGAGTATGCTTTATAAAGTTACCGTTTTACGGTACTGAAGCGTATGTAGGCCCTTAAAACCTTCTACTCAGGGGTATCTGCGCCTTAAGTTGTAAAAGGCTATCGCCTAAATCCAGACAGACAGAACTAATGCCAGAATAGATTACACGAATATCATGAAACTGAACATAACCGGTGAAATGAGAGTGTACCAAGGTACATGAAATGGGATAAACAATAAACAGCAATTCCGAGAGATTTGCCGTTATTTATTGAAGAGTTCTATTGTTTATTTCCGAAGTTCTTACTCTTCTAGTTACCAACTCTCTTACTCTTGTCGGCGTGATTAATATGTATTTAATATACATGCCAAATTATAGCTTTCCAGTACTAAAAGTCTCTGAGTTAAGCTACGGACGGACAGACCGACATGGCGAGACTTTATGGGTTACTTGTTGGCTACGGAATCCTACAAATACAAATACAAATAAAGTATAATAAAACCCGACTGTTTATGAAGCGAACTAAAAAGATGTAAACAAGAAGAAAATCATGCTGTGCAGTCGGAGGATACATATGGTTTAGGTCAGCCAGCTAGTGAATAAAAAAAAAAGAAAAGAAAAATAGAAAGATGTAAACAACCCGACTGGGTATTTTTAGGGTTCCGTACCCAAAGGGTAAAAGCGGGAACCTATTACTAAGACTCCGCATTCCGTCTGTATGTCTGTCTGTCTGTCACCAAGCTGTATCTCATGAACCGTGATAGCTAGACAATAGAAATTTTCACAGATGATGTGTTTCTGTTGCCGCTATAACAACAAATACTAAAAACAGAATAAAATAAATATTTAAGTGGGGCTACCATACAACAAACTTTTTTTTTTGCCTTTTTTTGCGATAATGGTACGAAACCCTTCGTGCGCGAGTCCGACTCGCACTCGGATGTTTTTTTTATATTAAAATAACTTTTTTTTCTATTCAAGCAATTTAATGAAAGGTGAGTACTTTATTCTCTGCCTGCCCACAAGGGACAAAGATCACATATTTAGCGAGCCCTAGCACAGGATATCCTCAATTTAGACAAACGTAAATAGGTACCATTGCTATGCATAGTAATTGTAGCGTCAGCATAAAAAGTTAGCTAACTAGTGACATTTGATATTAGTGTCATAATGTCTGCTATTCTAGCTTTATTCAAACATATTAATACCTATAATCAATGATATTCTAGTACACAGATATTTTATGAGCGCGCACATTGTGAAGACTCGAATACGTCCTAATTGGGACGTATAGTCTTTAGTCTATGTCACGCATGGCGAAGAGCGATAAGCTTTGTTGAAACAAAAACAAAATTTATAAAATACCATCGTGTGTATTTAGAAAGTGTACCAATTATGATACCAAAGTAGGTACATAAAACAGTAGGAATCTCATACCATATGTAAGTAAGCAATACACCTCAATTTACTCATTTATTTCAATTTATTTCTAATGTTCTGATATTTGGAGGTTAGAAAAAGAAAAAACATATGTGGTCAGAATTGTGTTCATTACATTCACACGCAAGTGACAAACACTAGCTGTCTCTTTTTTTCTGGTTGGTTTTATCAAGCCATCCCTTTCGACTTGTAGTGAAATGTCAGAAGAATGAAAAGTGTGTATGTGTGCTGCCGCTACTGTCCGGAACACTTTTTTGGGTTGTTTTGTGAGTGTATAACGTATCTGTTTACTAGAATATCATTGGATATTGGTGTCTTAATTTCTGCTGTTCTAGCTTTATTCAAAAATATTAATACCTATAATATATTCTGTGGAGCAAAAATTATAAGGTAAACAAACAAACGTCAAACGGTTATAATACGACAAATTTAAAAAGTACAACGTAACGCAAAATAAATGGTTACTTTTGTAGCACTCTTTAATTTATTATCTTAATAGTTTTGAAGCCTGGTTCTTTCGAGATGTCGGCTATTGATTTTGGTTTTAGTAATACCAATATTTCATTTATACATTAAAAATATTGATATTTTTATATTAACTTGAAAACCTTTACGTGTTCCATACTTGAAAAACAATATATCACGGGAATTAAACTCGATGATTTCGAAATCATCTCGTTAAATTACCGTGGTTTATTGATATTGTTGTAAAGTACTGATAAGAAAATAATAATTTAAATGTCTGACATACTTATGCATGTGTGTATTTGGTTGTTGCATGAAATCAACATCTTCTCATGATATTTTTATTTTAGATTTTAGTGACAGCAAAGAAGACACTGTAAAAACCCTTTTTTTATGGGTTGATTACCTTTTTATTTCTGTCCCCGCGAATAGAGTATGTGTTTTTTTTATTATTGATAGTCTCGCTTTTGACTACTATCTCACCTGATGGTAAGCGATGATGTGGTCAACGGCGAAGCTAATTTTTTTTTCTTATGAATTGTAGTTTAATGTTAATACTAGTTTGTCTTCTCTCAGGTCAATTAAAATGATCGGCTACTGCTTAACCGGACTTCCCTGTGGAGAATAAACTGGAGCCTCCAGCCAGGCATAAAAACTTAACCTAAGCGACCACGCTGAGGGCTATTCGCTGGATCATAATTACGTGATTCTACCATCCGTTCGGAAAATACCTACGTGGAGAAAACGGATAAGAAACTCCTTTTAAATCTAGTAATTTTAACTATAGTTCAGTGATTCGCGGGCTGGCTTGAATTTATTGAACGAACACGCGAAGGGCCCTGGCAGCGAGGATGGAGCGAATGCGGTGAAGCTAGCATGCCTAGAAGTAACCTGTTCACTTTGACTTAAAGACCCCCAGTTTGTAGCTGTCATTAAACACAGACTCCTACAAGTAGTAGTACCAGGTTGCCTGGAAGAGATCGCGGAATGCGATAAGGCCGCCCATTGTATATGTATTAATTTTAAGTTATTTTTATAATTGTATTTTAAGGTGTACAATAAAGCATATGATAAATAAATAAAGATACGGCCGTCTGGGCTTCAAGCCATCCCCAAAATAGTTAGAAAAATTCAAGACATATTAGCTCTATGAGAATGGAACCCGCCTGCGATTGCTAGTATTACGCACTGTGTTTACTTTTGCGACACCGTCGCCGTCATCATTAATCCTTCGAGCCGTTTCTGCAGCACTGGTGCCACGATGGAACTCGTACTCGTAAATAACGCGATATTTCAAGTTTTGTAAACTGACTGGCGCAAAGAAAAACCAAAAGAGGAAAAAAATGAGTAAACAGCAGTGTATATTTAAAATTGGAATTCCAAACCAAAGTAGAGATATTTGAGATCAAAGTGGCCAGTACGACAAAACGCCAATTTCATAGGTAAGGACCTAATATATGTTTGCAAACCAAAATGTATCTACAGCCTTTTTATATTGTTATCTAGCTGTCATAATCAAATTTTTAAATACATTGATTTGTCAAAAAATACAAGTCTCGCAAAGTAGTTCTTCTACCGCTTAAAGTAGTGAGATTGAATGTAAAACTAGGTCAGATAATTTATTCAATAGGCACCTTGAGGCAACAAACAAACAAATTAGCCGACTTGGTTTCACATAAGAAATCGACATAATTGTTTTCGAATTCAGGCTTCTAGTTTTATCCACAACGAAGTTACAGGGAGTGGAATATGTCCTGAACGGCTTCGAGAAAAGCATGGTACTTGCCCTTGTTTGCTCGACTTGTTGGGGGCACTGCTGTGCCCTCGATTTTATTGCATAAGAGTACTTCTGGTTATAAAAAAAAACGCTTGAATATAAAATGTGTCATAAAACCTAGAAATGCGACAAGTACCTATAAGTTTTCAGTATTTTATTATAGTTTTTTGCTACAGTTAGTGAAAGCGTATATATACTCGTATGTGCTGTATTTTACTAGCTTCTGCCAGAGGCTACACTCGTGACGCAGATAAATTTGAAAAGCGTTACCACGGACCTGGCTCATGCGACTGAAGGAAAACGGGTGGGTTTTAGTCAGTAAAAGTCTGACACGCGCTCCCGTTTCACCCAGAGCGGGAGAAGTCAACGGATGATCTCAAAAAAAAAAAGTTGCTACACTCGACGGGAAAGAAAGAAAATAAGTATAATCAGCACAAAGCATAGGCGCATTACAAATTAATGGACAAAGAAAATAAAATAAAAAAATATAAAAAAAATAAAACAAAAAACGTTTTTGAAATAAAAATTACCGACTTCTAAAACAAAACACTACAAAGCGAAAGATGACTTTGTTTTCCGAAGTCGGTGTCTTTGGTACCTATTGTTTTCCGTAGTCGGTGTCTTTGGTACCTATTGTTTTCCGTAGTCAGTGTCTTTGGTACCTATTGTTTTCCGTTTTTCAAAAGTTATTTTACGCTTACAAACATTTTTAACACAGTTTGATTTAATACCTATTATTTTCATTTCTCAGGAGGGGCAATAAATGTGTTTTCAAGATTGGCAAAAATAACTCAATTTTTGAGAAGTTAGTCGCCTAGATAAAATTTACTCATATAATTTATATATATATATTATATGAGCTTGTTTCTAAACTGATGTGCGACAGATGAAGATTCTCGATACAAATAAGGTTCGAAGTCTAGTAAATTTACATTTACATATATATATATATGTAAAAATTGCATTGTCAGGAGAAATAAACGTGTGTGCAAAATTTTTGCTCAATCGAACATTAAAGTGTGTCAAATTTAACTTGAAAGATTTGACAACAGACACGCTGCAGCCTAATTGCGTAAGTGAATTCGGCAAGACCAAGGGTTTGACCCCATGAAGGAGTATGAGCAATCGACCAATCACATAGACGGAAATCCACATCGCGTCTTTCATATCGCATGTGATTGGTCAATTGTTTATACGCTTTCATGGGGTCAAACAAAAACGGTCTTAAAATTTTCAGTTCTTGGTCTCGACGGAGTTTCCTCCGCCTTCACCGTTTTTAGCGCAGTGTTGATGAAATAATTTACACAAAGTAAAACGCCTGCCTGGGTACACATCACGACCGGTTACCACTGGGCCATCACTGCTCAAGTCTGATTAGTAGATTCTTAATTCAAATTCTCTATTGAAAATTTGAATTAGGAATCTGTAGTTCTTCAGCCTGTGATATGTTTTCGGCAAATATATTTGTTTCGCAGACCGTACCTTCAAAATTAATGCCAATAGGTCAACGCACTGCTTGACAGTTAGTAATTTTTTTATTAATACCATAGTCCAGATCGTGAATCTTTGAACCCGTGGTCTAGTTTCTAATGTGATTGGTGGGCTTGAGTGCCCCTTACTGGCGTACTCTGAGAGTTCGATAAAGGTAATGTATCATCAGAGTACTTGTCTGGAAAACAGTTTTTTCTTTCCTCGATGGTCGCAAGCACTACTGCTGAGCACAAGGTCTTAGGTTGGATTCCCGTTTCGGGAAAAAGTGTTATTGAGTTTTTCATTTAAAATTTTTCCGCAGCGTTCCGGAGTCTGGACTTGTTCCCGGTTGATGGCTATAGGCTCGCTCCTTTTTACAAGCTTTTATTTAACTTGCAATATATGTAATTATGTATGTAAGTGTGTTCGGGTCAAATCATGACTGAATTTTAAAGCAGTTATCCTCCACCGATTAAATTGAAATTTTGCATACACGTTTTATTTGGATGACAATGCATGGTTAGCTAAGTGACGTTATTCTAAATCATATATGGTGGACGGCCCAAGATGGTGGATTAGTTATTTTTTGTGCACTGCCATGATATGGTATGGGTATCAAAAGGGTTTGCTGAGAAGAATACGAAAAAAGCTTGTTTGAAAAAAGGATTTTTAAATGATTAATTCATTACATGAGACTTTAACTCTGACTAAATATGAGTGTTCTGTAGGACCACCTCTGCCTAACCCTAAAAAAGAAACTGTAATAAAAAATAGTAAAAGAAAACAAAAAAAAAATACAAAGAAAAAACCGACTTCTAAAAGAAAACACTACAAAGCGAAAAATAACATTGTTTTCCGAAGTCGGTGTCTTTGGTACCTATTGTTTTCCGTTTAACGAAAGTTATTTATCGCTTACAAAGATATTTAATACAGTTTGATTTAATATCTATTATTTTCATTTCTCACGAGGTGCAATAAATGTATTTTAAGATACGTTATAATTAGATGTTATGTTATGTTACAAAAAATCGGCCAAGTGCGAGTTGGACTCGCGCACGAAGAGTTCCGTAACATTATCGCAAATTACGGCAAATAAATCACGTTTGTTGTATGAGAGCCCCCACTTAAATATTTATTTTATTCTGTTTTTACTATTTGTTGTTATAACGGCAAAAGAAATACATCATCTGTGAAAATTTCAACTGTCTAGATATCGCGGTTCATGAGATACAGCCTGGTGACAGACAGACAGACGGAACGCGGAGTCTTAGTAATAGGGTCCCGTTTTTACCCTTTGGGTACGGAACCCTAAAAAGAAACAATTTACAGAATAGGAATGATCTAAAGCCTAAAAAAATAACACCAATTAATTCTAGTGACACTGAACAATATAGAGTTCCTAGACGGAGCAATTAAAATGCTGAAACAATTTAGGCAATTGGCAATTAAAAATGCATTACCTCCGGCAATTATTGCCTGGAATGTGTGCTAGTAGTGTCCATTGTTAAAACTTCATTAACGCAAATAAAGGTCTGACAAAAACTAGACCAAATAGCTGGTCATTTTTTTGGTCAATAAATCAGCACTGCCACGCTGGGCAGCCAGGAGCTTTGGGCACTGTTCCCATAGACAACAATGCGGACGAATTGTTAATGATTTTTCACAAAAAAAAAAACTTCCAGTTCATTAGTTTTTCACGCTTAAACCGCTGATCCTATTGTGATCAATTTTGGTATAGAGATAATAAGTAAGTATATCTTTTATTCCAAGAGTATGTCGGTATGATTTCCGACTTCCACGCGCGCGAAACCGCTGGTAGAAGCTAGTTTCTATATAACCAAATTTTTTTAAGTCACTAATAACGACTATGAGTACGGCGGTAACACCGAGATTTGTTATTGCAGTACTAAAAATAACCACCTACATAGTCACGAGGATCTTAATATCCTTTTGCGTCACTCGGGAAGTGAAGGCGGACCGTCAGTTTGTCTAACGGACGATTAAGGCAATACTCTCGTGATCATTTAGATTTACATTCTTTGAGAAGTTCCTTCTGATATACAGTGCGTCCATTATAACATGTCCCATGACGCGATTGGTAGCACTGTTACTACGAGATATTATTTGTTTCAATATTGAAACTAAAGCGACAAACATACGAGCACATTTTGCTGTCGGCAGAGCGAACTTCAACTGTTAACAGAAGCAACTGCTACATGAAGGCAAGGGACAAGTTATAGTGAACGGTCTGTACACTTGTAATGCTGCTTATCATTGACGGAATGTCAGTGTAAAATAAATAGCATCGAGCCACCAGGCAAATTGCTAACTGTCAGTGGGGTTACCTAATAATACATGCAAACTAATGTGGCCAGTTAAAAATATGCATTGTTTACACTCATACTATAAATAAGACTCCGTTCTGCGTGAACGAAAAAAAAAGAACTGACGAAAGAAGTTTGGAGAACTTTGAATTAAGAATAACTATACTCCAGCCAGTTTGAAGATGTAATGTTTACTAACAAAATAAAAAAGCCTTTTAAGGGCTACCCTCTACTCAATAATAAAAATAAAACGAATTTAATATAGAATGTTGTATCTGTTGTACGTCGATTGTATAGATGAAAGATAGTTTGAGCACATAAAATATCCAAAGTCATAAGACTAGAAGATTAGATAAAAGCGAACCTAAAATTTTCAGCCCTACTGCCTGATTGAGCTGTCAGTGCTTTGATAGTAAATATTGTACCTTCATCTTGGCGAGAGTATAGACACGGTAGGTTTTAGCTGAAGTAAACAAAATTGTGTTATGCTCTAGCACGGGGTCCCAGCGCTAAGAAAGAAAATTTGGTTCAAATTAATATCACTAGATAGCGCGATATGCAACGATTTGATATTTAATGGTGTTTAAAATAAAAATAAAACTGGAATTGAACGTAAAAATTGTATGTTCTTGTTTAATCGACTCTCCTAAGCTCAACAATATGGAATATTGGGCTCTTAATTCGTATTTCAACGATTATTTGGACGGGTCATTTAAAATTGATGCCAATAGATGGCGCGGTTTCAAATTTCTGAGGCATTCCATTCGACTGTTTAAATTTGTGTTGTAATACATTTTGGTGAAATGTAACTGTAAAAACGTGCAAAAAATACAATAAAACAAATTGTCAATATTGTATTAAAAGAAAAAAAAATTCACGAACCGAGTAAACCCTTTTAAGGGTCTATCCACACATATCAGGGCCGTGCCCCGTCAGGGGCTCAAAAAAATATCGTTGTGTACATTTTATATGAACTCGTTCACACACGTCCGTGCACGGGCCAGTGACGAAGCTTCAATGATTGGGCCCAGCCCTGTCACGTCCCGGGCACGGCCCTGATATGTGTGTATAGACCTTTACTTGCAAGTCGTTGCTAAAACCATCTATCTATCGCCGTGGAACGGAACTGGACGAAGAAGGTCGAAGGTCTAGAAGTTAGACATTAGCACAGAATAATTACTGTTCTTGCATGCATATGGTCGCTGAAGCTAAAACTAAAAGCATGATCATCTTCTGCCTAGCTGTTCCTGAACTAGGTTGGGCTCAGCTGCCAGTTTTACCAGAGGCAGCTAAATACCTGTATTGTACATGGTGCTTCTGACTATCTGACCCTCACAACCCAGTAACTGGGTAATACGAAACTGAGATTGTTTGTCAGGGTTTCGGGCGTCTGACTAGCCGAGAGACTCTCAAAGTTCTAGAAATAACAGCCGGGACCAACAGCGTATCGGTAAAATAGTAAGGCCCACGGTTGGCGTAGTGGTTGAGCGATCGGCTGATCTGCTGCGTGTCGCGGTCGCCCGAACGGAACAAATATTTGTATGACCTACAGATAGTTGTTCCGGCTCTGGGTGTTGTGTATGTGAGTTTATATGTTTGTAAACGCACCCACGATACAGGAAGAAATTCCTAGTGTCAGTTGCGAACTCAGAGTTACTTGCTAATTTCTTTTTCGTCGGTATACTCTTGGCAGAGCGGTCGTGGTCATCATGTTACAGAGAGACTCCGGGTTGCCATAATTTGCTTAACGATGCGACGCCATCCCTCTCTATAGGCTGTATGCACTCATGCAATGCGCCACACACTGCAGACTTAATCTGGTTGGTCCATCGCATGGGCGACCTGCCGCGCGCTGTCGTTCCTGCCACTCTACCCTGAACTACAAGCCGCTCGTTGCACCGCCGCACGGGAACCGTGTAGTTGCTATCACAAGGTTAATATGTAGATAAATATGTCATACATAATTTGCCGAGTTAGCTACTAACTCATAGTTAACCCAGAGTTGCACATACCTAGTTGCCGATGACCAATGACTAGTATAGTTGTCGGCACGTAACTTGGCAAGAGTCGTTAGATGCGCCCGAGTCATCTTTTAGGTCTCTTTGGTTACCAAGCGGGACGATTGGTTGGTCAGTTGACACAAGGATCGAACTGACCAATCGCGTCGCGTTCACGTTTCGTTCACTCCATATCACTATGCGTGCCGTACGCAAAATACGCGCTTAGACGTGGAGTTGCGGACACCAGCCCGTCTTAACCTAACCTAACCTATCACTATGCGTGAAGTTACCCCCACTACGCCAAAACCTTGCCAAGTTACATGCCGGGGACTATGGAAAAGCCAGAAAATAATTTCTTCTTTGTCAGCAGCTATAATCTATACAGAACCAGTTCAGCTGAAGTAATATTAATGTTCTCATTAGACATTGAAAAACTTCCAACACTTTCCGTGTTTTGTTGAACTTCTGCCAATGAAATGGCTAATTGTTTTTAAGAAAACAAACATTTTTAGCAACAAAAAAATCATCTTTAAAAAGTCGAGTTGTTGTTAAAGACATGTTAAACTAGTACCTATCAATTATTATAATTTTTAACTTCAAATTTATATATTCAAAAGTGCCGACTTTGTCTTGAAAAGATATTCTGAAATTTTTCTGCACCGCATCCCAAAGTTGAAAAAATCTCAACCCGATGTACTTTTAAAAGCACATGAACTTCTTGCCCTTCTCCCAATGTTACTTGGGGTCTGCGCAACACGTTTTCGTCTGTCCTGTCCCCCGTCACGCCATCACTGATTCCCTTTTATTTCATATCACTCCTCACACAGTCTATCCATCTTTTCTTTGACCCTCTCCATCCATCCACATTTATATTCATAACTCTTTTAGTAACATGCGCTTCATCCCTCCTCATCAGATGACCATACCAGGACAAACGGTTTCCTTTCAACTTTTCTGTCACTGGCGCCACTTTCAAACTTCCTCTAATATACTAATTTCTCACTTTATCCATTCTCGTCACTCCGCACATCCATCTCAACATTCTCACCTCTGCTACATGCAATCTCTTTTCATCCATCTTTTTCACAGCCCAATATTCTGATCCATACAGTACGACAGGTCTAATCATGGTCTTGTAAATTTTCCCCTTTAATTTGAGGGGTGGGCGTCCGTGGGTCGCAAGTACTTTTAAAAGCACAATAACTATTTATGCAACTGTTACGTTATGGACGGTCTTTTAATACGATTGCCATTTTTCGGTACAAGCGTAGCGCGTACTGAAACAGGTGGGCACGAGTTATTAAAAGACCAATAACGTACAGTTGCATACAAGATTTTATCTACGAAGGAAGGAATAAAACACAGATATAGACAAATTAGAATTTCAGGAAGTGTGTTTATGTATTTCATTTCTCATATACTTGTCTTGATTTTTCTGGTAGTAAATTATTTGTAGCCGCAACTGCTCTATTTGTTATATCTGGTGGAGTATTTTCAATACCACTTGATGTTGAAGACATTTTTAATAAAATTTGGAATTAAATTTCACTCAGATTTTTTTTCATGCGTCCACTTTTATTTTATTTAGTCTTTATTAGGTATAAGGCAAAGATCTTGTAGCCGCCACAGCCAAATAGTATACGATACTTTTGTTCTAAACATGTTCCATTTTTAACCGACTTCAAAAAAAGGAGGAGGTTCTCAATTCTTCGGAATCTTTTTTTTTTTTTTTTTATGTATGTTCCCCGATTACTCAAAGACGCCTGGACCGATTTCAAGAATTCTTCTTTTGTTTGAAAGAGTATACTTCCTAGTTGGTCCCATAATCATCAAGTCAGGATCTGATGATGGAATCCTAGAGAAACCGAGGGAACTCCTCAAATATTATAGGCAAACATATAGTGATTTTGGTATTTTCATCAACAATGCAATCATTTGCACTCAGAAAGTATCATTTGGTGAAGTGAAACTGATGAAGAAGACCACAGATGGCCACTGAATCTCCTAAATGCTAATTATGTCACGGGCATAAGATATCTCGAATAGTTAACCGACTATAATGAAGCAAATACTTATAAATAAATGGTACTGGTGAAAATGACACCATCGAACTGATCTGATGATGAAGCCGGAAGGTAGGCACTGGAACTCTAATATAAAACAATGTATCCTAGTCGTGTTTGGGCTTATTGGAATCGCCATGAGATGTACTTTGGCTATAAATGATAATCATGTTAATTGGAGGTACCTACCAAAACTAAAAACAGAAAAATAAAAACTTTTTAACAAAAAATCAAACCGACTTCCAGAACAAAAAACTACAAAGCAAAAAATAAATTTCTTTTCCGAAGTCGGTGTCGAAAAACGGGAAAGAATGGGTAGGCACAAAAGACACCGACTTCGGAAAAGAAATTTATTTTTTGCTTTGTAGTTTTTTGTTCTGGAAGTCGGTTTGATTTTTTAAAAACATCATTTACACTGTCTCGATTTCAAAGTAATATTCTAGGTACCTGGCTGTATGTTCAGAATGTCTTTGCTTGTGTTTTAGAATTTATGACGATTCGCATAATGCAACCCGATGTCGTTATGGGTATCATAATGAAACCGCTGTCAATTTTGTAATTCGAATATTATGAAACCGAAGTAGATAAAGAATATCAATATAACCGATTAAGTGCCTTCACTAGTACAAATGCAACTCCGGTAATGTCTCTTAATTGGATGACATAATCCTCGTAAGTGCAGTCGACTGGTGACACTGAATTTATCGCGGGACACGGGAGTGCCATTTGTGCTTTATTTACGACATAAATCATTTTAAAAGGTGTACTGGTAGAGGTATTACTATCTTTTGTCCGTGGTATCACCTGCGTTGAAAATGTAGGTGGATGGAGAGGAAGATTAGACCATAGGAGAGATGGATATATTGTATAATATGAAAGAAAATTAAGTCAGTTAGTTAGTTATAGCGTGACAGTTGACAGGACGGTATGGAACGGTTAGACGTGTTCTTAAGGTACACCTAGTCGACGGCACGAACTTTTTGTGCCTGAGGTTAAAATGCATGCTATCTCATCCGACAACACGTGCGAAAGATATAGATGCTGTGATGAGCATTAAGATGCTATTTCGCGTACGAATTAGCACTTTTGCAAATTTGGATCGAAATGAATGATGATTTAGGACGAAAACGATAGCACGAAATTTTTTAAACAGACCTTTGGGAGTCTAGATATCAAGAACAAACGACTAAATTTATATTTCCAAAATAAAATTATTTGCATTGTTCAATTACTAATATATCCCTGTATGGAGCCCGTTTTGCTATTTTCCTTCTTTTTATGGTATTTATTTCCGCCCAAAGATGCGTTAAAATTAGTGTAATATATATTTTTTTACTTTTTTGTTTCCATACATGGCTAGAAAATGATGAGACAAATTGATATCATTTTTTATTTTGAACATTCATCGTCAAACCGTGGAGTGATCTACTACGTTTGTATGGAAGAATTGTCGACTAGTGTAACCTTAAGTAGAGACCGCGAACTGGCAAACGTAAGATAGAACGTCCTTAGGCTAGATGGAGCAGCGATCTTCTTTGGTAGCAGCTGGATGAGATTTGCCGAAGATCGAAGCAAATGGCGTGCAATTGGAGAGTCATATGTCCAGCAGTGGACTGCTATAAGCAGATGATTATGGCATTGATAAGGTCTTCTAAAATTCAGATGTAAAGGTACTTGAGGCACTCTATGGTCTACCAGAGTTCCAAACATCCAAATCCTTTCGCCAGCAGTAGAAAACCAAGCTAACAAAAAATAATCTATTTTGGTAAATCAACAGACGTAAATTTAACTAGATAACGCTAGTCCCTCAATCTGTATGAAAACCAAGCGTGCCACTTTTTCACAAACAATTTAAAAATAAATTTACTTACCAATAAAATAACACATTTCCAATGGCTCGGACAACTTTTTCTTTCCAATTTTTACAGCTCAATATGGCATACAAAGGCATTTTTCTGGATTTCGGTGGATTTCCGGTGCCGATAATGCTAAATAAAAATCTCAAAGTACGGTCATTAATCGTAATTTTAGCCCGTTTTTAGGGTTCCGTACCCAAAGGTTAAAAACGGGACCCTATTACTAAGACTCCGCGGTCCGTCTGTCTGTCTGTCTGTCATCGGGCTGTATCTCATGAACCGTGATAGCTAGACAGTTGAAATTTTCGCAGATTATGTATTTCTGTTGCCGCTATAAACAACAAATACTAAAATCAGAATAAAATAAATATTTAAGGTGGGCTCCCATACAACAAACGTGATTTTTTTGCCGTTTTTTACGATAATGGTACGGAACCCTTCGTGCGCGAGGCCGACTCGCACTTGGCCGGTTTTTTGACACGCGAAGTACATACAATCGCGTCATCTATTTAGATTTATATCTGTGGGCGTGATCTCCATACCTCTTCTGGTATTTATTATTTTTACATCTTTTTAACCGACTGCTGAAGGAGGGTAATGTGTTTGTCAGTCTATGTATGTATGTATGTAAGTATGTATGTTTGTTCCTATGTGGCGTTCTAGAGACCAAACGCGTTGGCCGATTTGGATGATTCTTACGTCAATCGATTTGTCTTAACCCTGCGAGTGTCACTGACTACATTAAAACTTAAAAAAGAAATATGCTTTTAGGCGCCATATTGTGTGGGCCCAATTTTTTTTCCATCCAATCCCATCGTGTGGGGTATCAAATTAAAGGGTTTTAAGAGGTGATTTCATATATATAAAACACTTATATGTTTAAATGTACCTTATTCGAATAAAATGGTGAATAAAAAGTGTTAAATAGAAAAATTCATAAATAAAATCAAAACACCCGACTGCTTAAAAAGCGAACTAAAAAGACGTAAACAAGAAGAAAATCATGCTGTGCAGTCGGAGGATACATCTTATTTTGGTCAGCCAGCTCGCGAATATGTATCCTCCGACTGCACAGCATGATTTTCTTCTTGTTTACGTCTTTTTAGTTCGCATTTTAAGTTACGCATTTTTTTTTTTTAATTAACATTTTTTTGTATTCTTTAATGTTTTTCTCAATATTACACAATAATGAGAAACGGAAAAAGCTAGTATTAGTAGGAGTAGTAGTAGGTAGTAGGAGATTTTTTTGGGGTGATCATAAATTCAATATGTAAGATATATTTTGTGTTTATTATTTCAAAAACATTTTTAAGCTATTGCATAGCTTCTATCGCGGGCCTTGAGCGCGGGGACCGAATCCAGAAATTCCGTAACGAAAAAACCTCACGCTCCCCACTCCGACGGGCACGGCGGTGATACTTTGACTTTTAATAAGGTTTTTGAATTCTGTGGAATCTGAGTGGTGAGGGGCAGGGGGGCAGGGGGGGAGGTTTGTTGCACGTGTTTTCGATTTCCGTGTTGGTATTTTTAGAATGAAATTTTTTTTTGCGGGGGGAGGTAAACGGTTAAGGGGGGGGGGGGGGGGGGTAAATCCTATCTTGTTCTCCTGGATGAAGTTTCTCTGAGCTGGTTTATGTGACAATGGTGATCAATGTGGACCTTATGCTAATGAGAATAACGGTCAATTTTGCTTGTCAAAGAAAAGCGACCTTATTTCAATGTGAATAAGGGTATTTTTTTGTTTTTTAGAGTTGTATTAATCGTAAATAAATGCGGGTTTGGCTCGCTACGTTTTCGAGTTTTTAACGTTTTTAATTTTTTTGACGCATTTTCCAGGACTGGATCTAGAATAAATGCTATGCAATAGCTTTACCGCGGCAGTCCCCGAGTGCCACACGTTATTTTTTTTTAAATAATTAGACCAGGTATAAAGGTATTCTAGAATAGTATTTTGATGTGACATTCTTTATATAGTATTTGCAAGCTATTGTCTCTAGGCGTTTGCCTAGTCAATCGGATGATGTTTCTATTTTTATTTCATTTTAACATCTCTTGCATACCTACACGTAGAAATGCACTATGACTTTGTTTATTGTTGAGCAAATAATTGATTCCCAACCGAGTTCAAAGAGGAAGAGGTTCTCAATTCGTCTGTATATTATTGTATGTTTGTTACGCGATTACTTCGCCAATACGAACCGATTTTGATGATTCTCGTTGTAGGGTTCCGTTCCCAAAGGGTAAAAACGGGACTCTATTACTAAGACTCCGCGGTCCGTCTGTCTGTCTGTCACCAGGCTGTATCTTATGAACCGTGATAGCTAGGCAGTTGAAATGTTCACATATATTTCTGCTGCCGCTATAACAACAAATACTAAAAACAAAATAAAATAAATATTGAAGTGGGGCTCCCATACAACAAACGTGTTTTTTTGTCGTTTTTTGCGATGATGGAACGGAACCCTTCGTGCGGGTCCAGCACGGGTCATGTCTTCGAATTTTTGGTTCTAGGTCATGCTGGTTTTCTGAAGATTTTCCAGAATTTGTGTGTGATTTATGTCATCACAATTGTTTTAGAAACGGTAAAAGAAATTAACCGTTTTTTGAAGCCGTTGTGATGACATAAATCGAACCGACTGAGTCGAATCTACGACACAAAATACGTAAGTGGTGGCCGTTTTCACTAAGCCACCGGAGACTATTCAAAGTGGCTTTCGACTTTTCGTCAATCTTTATAAATGAAAAGTCGACAGCGTTTTATTTGAATCACGGGGCAATTTGATCTATAGAATTTTAATAATTGTACCATAATAGTACATTATGGTACAAGTGTGGAAAGTTGGTGATTACCGCTGAGGCGCCATTGAGACCCGAGCCGTTAGGTGAGGGTCTTAAGAGAGCCGAGGACGGTAATCATCAATACACACGTGTATCATACGACGTTTTTCAACACACTTGTGAAGAAAATAATACAAAAAATGATTTCCAATAGTGAAAACGAGTTGTGAAAATTTTTTCGCAATGGTGGGCAAAATTAATCAGTTTTCCTATGCGCGCGCAACTAACAATGGCGATCGGCCATAGACTAAAAAGAATGAATATTTTTTTTTGGCTTTTCACGGTTAGCTTTTTAGCCATGTACAAAATGGGGAATTTCAAGTTTTCTTTATTACAGACAAAAACAAAAATTATGTTTGAGTGAAAGTTTTATTTATTAAACACGTACAAGTTGAAATTATCTATTTAAATACGAAGTTGCATGAAATGTGTTGCATTTGTACTATTGAGCACGATCTTTTTTATATCGAAACTTTTTTAAGAACAAAGCATCTCAACCAATAAATTAAAAAAAAAACCCTTTAACTCACTTGTGAATAATAGTAATGAAAAATTCACAGTTTGATAACAGGTGTCATTATGTGCCTAATTGCGGTGAAATTAGAGCCACTTTATGAGCAAGTGTGTTGAAAATATTGTTTTTTTAGCAATAATTTTCACCTCTGTCCAAGAAGACGTAATTTTATGATATGTGTTTTCGCTTGCCTTCCTCATCATCATAGCCTTATTATGATCCCTCTGCTGGCAGACAGGCATCCTCTCTGTGAGAGCGGTAATGGGCCTTAAACCACCACGCGGGCCCAGTGCGGATTGGTGGTCGTGGTCGCTTGCCTTGACCTTGCTTTAAAATATTTTACCTTTTTTTAATTTGTGCTCTATTGGTGTAATTGCTGCAAGGCGTTCCAGTGCGAGGGTAAACAAATAAATACATAATTAAATTTATCTACTCCGGTTTCGTTATATTCGAATTATAAAATTGACAGCGGTTTCATTATGATACCCATAACGACATCGGGTTGCATTATGTGAATCGTCATAAATTCTTAAACACAAGCAAAGACATTCTGAAAATACAGCCAGGTACCTATAATATTACTTCGAAATCGAGACAATGTAAATGATGTTTTTAAAAATGGATTAAGTTTGGAGCAAAAGTATCGTATACTATTTGGCTGTTGCGGCTACAAGATCTTTGCCTTATACCTATTAATGACTAAATAAAAAATAAAATAAAAAATGGACGTGGGAAAATAATTCTGAGTGAAATTTTGTTCCAAATTTTATTAAAAATGTCTTCAACATCAAGTGATATTGAAAATACACCACTAGATATAACAAATAGAGTAGTTGCGGCTACAAATAATTTACTACCAGAAAAAGCAAGACATGTATATGAGAAATGAAATGCTTAAACACACTTCCTGAAATACTTATTTGTCTATATCTGTGTTTTATTCCTTCCTTCGTAGATAAAATCTTGTATGCAACTGTACGTTATTGGTCTTTTAATAACTCGTGCCCACCTATTTCCGTAAGCGCTACGCTTGTACCGAAAAATGGCACTCGTATTAAAAGACCGTCCATAACGTAACAGTTGCATAAATAGCTATTTTATGTTAGATATCTACGATCTATAATTTACAAGTGTTTTCACGTAAAATCAAGACTACTTCCCACTGTGCCATTTAACACGGCCACCAGTGCACTGCACGTAAGCAAATACGTCTAATTGGATGACACAATTGTATGTCTGGTATGACTTACGTCGGCCGCCAGTGTAAAGCGGTCAGATTACGAAATTAAAAGATTCATCATCTACATCTTTTGTTTTGATGATTTCATATGTTATGAAAGTGACGAAGAAATGACGATTTTTAGAACAAAATCTTTTTTATACATTCACGTGCCTGTAGAGTAGAGGAGGTCGTGGCTAAACAATAACTGCCGCACGAGTCGATCTTCAAGGTTAAGCAACGCTTGCCGAGGTCAGTCCGTGGATGGGTGACCATTCATTACTACTGAGACTCCTCCGTGCCTCAGAAGGCACGTTAAGCTGGCCCTAGCTGTCATCCTGACATCGATTCCTATGTGGGTCACAAATAAATACTATTTCTTTCTTTTCTTTCTTTTCTTTCTTTTCTTTCTTTCTTTCTTTTCTTTCTTTTCTTTCTTTTCTTTCTTTTCTTTCTTTTCTTTCTTTTCTTTCTTTTCTTTCTTTTCTTTCTTTTCTTTCTTTTCTTTCTTTTCTTTCTTTTCTTTCTTTTCTTTCTTTTCTTTCTTTTCTTTCTTTTCTTTCTTTTCTTTCTTTTCTTTCTTTTCTTTCTTTTCTTTCTTTTCTTTCTTTTCTTTCTTTTCTTTCTTTTCTTTCTTTTCTTTCTTTTCTTTCTTTTATTTCTTTCTATATTTTCTTTCTTTCTTTCTTTTCATATTTTCTTTCTTTACTTGCTTTACTTTCTTTTCTTTCATTTCTTTTATTACCGCCATTTCTTACTTTTCTTTCATTTCTTTCATTTCTGCCATCTCTTACTTTTCTTTCCTTCCTTTCTTTCTTTATTTTCTTTCTTTCTTTCTTTTCTTTCTTATCCATCTTTTCTTTCGTTTCTTTCTTTCTTATCTGTAGAACTGTGACAGAATTTATGAATCGTTAGAAGCCCGAAATCAGTCAAGGGTACCTACCGTGTAATCCAGTTACTGGGTTGTCCAGCTCAGGGGGTGACCATAAGCACTTAGAGCAATGTTATTTTGAGTGTGTGTAAGGGACAGATAGATGTATATGACTTGTATACATCTGTGCCTTTTTTACAGTTGTTTGATGATAGTTTTGACACGTCATGGTTCGGGGGCAGATAAGCAGTCGGTTCATGTAACATACTGGTACCCAGATGCATCAGGTTAGACTGTAAGCTGACCCTAATATTGCCAACGGCTGGGCAGATTAGTAATCATGTGCCTGTAAAACCAAGGGGCCCCAGCGCTAACAAAAAAAAAATGGTTTAAATAAATGTCGCTAGATGGCGCGATATTCATCGATTTGTTATTGAATTGTGTGTAAAATTAACATTTTCTAGAATTGATCATAAAAATTGTATGTTCTTATTGAACACTCCTAAGCACACATTTATGGAATAATGAGCTCTGATTACACATTTCAAAGATTATTTGAACGGATCATTTAGAATTGATTCCAATAGATGGCGTGGTTTTAAATTTCTGAGGCATGCCTCTCAATTTTTTAAATTTGTTTTGTATATCATTTCGGTACAATGAAACTGTAAAAACGTGCAAAATCCTATAAAACAAATCGTCCTTGTATTTAAAGAAAAAAATAGTCACGAACCGAGAAAACCCTTTTACTTGCAAGTCGCAGCTACCATCTATAGCCGTGGTTCGGACACGAACGCGATCGAAGTACTTATAAAAATAATCATCTTAATCAGACGAATAACAATAGTTGGGATGAGATATCTGTATTCTAGTATTATATTATCTGTGATCATAACATAGGCCTGAATACTGAAGGTTTAGGCGATACGCAATCGGCCACATTTCACAAGTTATGTTTAAGTCCGGTTGCCCTAGTCGACGGCATGAACTATTTTGTGCTCGGGGTCAAAATACATGCTATCTCATCCGACAACACGTGCGAAAGAGATAGATGCTGTGATGAGCAGTAAGAGGCTAGTTCGCGTACGAATTAGTACTATTGCAAATTTGTAGCGAAATGGATGATGATTTAGGACGAAAACGAGCGCGCGAAATTTTATAAACAGACCTTTGGTAGTATGGATATCATGAAAAAAATACTAAATGTATATTTTCAAAATAAAATTATTTGCATTGTTGAACTACTGATCTATCCCTGTATGGTGGCTGTTTTGCACTTTTCCCTATTCTTCTGGTATTTATTTCCACCCAAAGATGCGTTAAAATTAGTGTTGAAATATGGTGGTTGGGTATTACTTTCGACGCTCATAACATTTTTTTTATTTTTACATTTTGGTTTGCATACAGGGCTAAATAATGATGAGACAAATAGATATCAATTTTTATTTTAAACGAACACCGTAAAACCGTGGAGTAAACGCCAGACTACGTTTGTATGGAAGAATGAGCGACTAGTGCCATCAACCGGGCACTAGTCCAAACGCCTGCTACTGGGCAATTCCAGATGGAAAAACCCAATAACACTTGGAAATCAAACCCAAGACCTCAAACTCAACAGTAGCACTTACGGTCACAAAACGCACAAGACAGTCCGTTCACAACATTTCGGTACCAAATTATTACGTTGATCAACAATAACTTTGAATAAGTTACTCTACAGGGAATAAGGCGTGACACCTATTCCGAGATTAGAACTTTTGTTTTGTAGTTCAGTTTCAAAGTCTCAGTAACAGTGGCTTAAAGTGATTTCCCAAGGGTATGTATGAATGGCAATCGGCATAATTTTAGCCAAAGCTATTTCTGGTATCGGAAACCAAGAATAATAAATAATAATCCCAACCTAGAAGGGATGCCTAAAAGGGAAGCCTTCGTGTATTACCATTCTCTAAGAATACAGCCTTGACCGCAGCGCTGCGCTAGTGACGAAACTACTACCGGGTAAAACCGGGTAAATAAATAGGAATGCAGGGTTGAATCGGAACAAAACTTTGGTTAGGATTTTAACTTTGATCACACTTAGTGGTTTCAAACAAAGTAAACTTTTATTTAACTTGCAATTGTATGTATGTAAGTGTGTTCGGGTCAAATCTTGCAACTGAATTTTAAAGCAGTTTCCTCAACCGATTAAGATGAAATTTTGCATACACGTTAAGTTTGGATGACAATGCACGGTTAGCTAAGTGACGTCATTCTAAATCCAATATGGCGGACGGCCCAAGATGGCGGACTAGTTATTTTTTGTTCACTGCCATGATATGGGTATCAAATGAAAGAGTTTGCTTTGCTGAGAAGAATACGAAAAAGCTTGTCTTAAAAAACATATTTTGAATAGATTATTTAAAATATTGGAGTAAGTACCTACCAAAATGCTGCAAACAATTTTCAAATAACGTGATAATTCCAATCGATGTTTGTTTCTATTCACCCCTGCATTCCAATTCACCTTGTTTCACGGTAGTTTTGTATTAATTTCGTCGCTGGCACAGCGCTGCGCTCAAGGCTGTATTCTTAGAGGATAGCACTACTGCTAGCGCGACATAAATCAAATTGCGTCGACAAGACAAAGACAACTAACCAATCATAAAGTGGGTCCCGAAAAATGTCCGGCAACATCGCGGCAGAACCAGAAGAAGATGGAGGGACGAGCTTGATGCCTATCGACAGGATTGGTCCACTTACCTTCAAACAGGAAGGAAGAAAGGGAAGCCGTTGTCTTGCAGTGGGACAAAACAAGCTAAACATAAATAAAATAGGCCTCCTTAAAGCGTCGCCACATTGACCGGTCCCGTGCGTTTATATGTCCAGCAGTAGAGCAGTGGTGGCCCAGTGGTAACCGCCGCTTTTTACAAGTTGTAGGTCGTGTGTTCGAATCCAAACAGGCGCTTTACTATGTATAAATTATTTTATTAGCACTGCTCTCAAAACGGTGAAGGATAACATCGTGAGGAAACCGGCATGTCTTAGAACCAAAAGTTCGAAGACTAGTGATATTCACCAACCCGCCACTGCGGGCTGGTGGATTACTGCCCATTCTCTCTCACAGAGAGGATACCTGCACCCACAATGGACCAAATGGGAGTACAAATGCGGCAAAAGGGTCCATCTATACTTTCCACATGAAATCTTCTAAAATGATTGGTCCGGGTCAAAAGTAGGGTTGAAACGGAGTCCATCTAATGATAACCAAAGGCGGATGTGCATAGCTTGACCTTCGCAAAATCAGAGACTTAAGAAAAAAACAATATTAAATAGCATTTTCTCAAAGAGAAAAAGTCAAAAGAATGAATATACTCGTAGATGATAATAAAGTTTTGCATTACAAAAAACATAAATAAAATCAGTATTGCGACTTTGCATTTAGCAATTTTGGTCTATAAATTAAACCGGCTCAACAAAACAGTTGCTCACTTGGTACCAAATCTGGCGGCTGCAGAAACAAACAGCAAAAATTTTAAACTTCGGGTTATCGCCACCATAACACTTGATCATTGCGTCATCATTGTCACCATCATTAGATTTTTTAATGTTCCCACTGCTGAGACACAGGCCTCCTCTGGCAATGGGCCGTAATCCACCACGCGGTCGCGAAGGTCATTGCTTATTTGGAGACGATTTTCTTAATAAGACCATCTCTTAAATTTCCGCCAGCAAATGCAGATGCGGTAGTTTTCTTTTACGACTTCATGTGGAAGTATCGCATTTGTGTAGACCGAGGCACGGGGTCCCAGCGCCAACAAAGAACATTTGGTTCAAATAAATGTCACTAGATGGCGCGATATGTATCGATTGGTTATTGAACTGTGTGTAAAATTAACAATTTCTAGAATTAATCATAAAAATTGTATGTGCTTTTTAATCAACTCTTTTTAAGCACAAAATTATGTAATATTGGGCTCTTAATTCATATTTCAAAGATTATTTGAACGGATCATTAAAAAATTATTCCTAATAGATGGCGCGGTTTTAAATTTCTGAAGCATGCCACTCGATTTTTTTAATTTGTATTGTAACACATTTTGGAACAATGAAACTGAAAAAACTTGCAAAAAAATACTATAAAACAAATCTTCATTGTATTTAAAGAAAAATTGTCACGAACCGAGAAAACTCTTTTACTTGTAAGTCGCTGCTAACAGCATCTATAACCGTGGAATGGAACCGAACTCGAAAATTATCATATCATTCAGACGAAAAACGCTAGTTACATCGGCACGGTTTCTTTGTATGGGATGAGGCATCTGTATGCTAGTATTATATTATCTGTGACCGAGGGGAGGTTCTGCAACTTACAAAACTATACTTTTTCGAAACTACTTAGTAGGAATGTTTGAAAGTGCGTCAAAAAGAGTCATAAGATGCGACGGCAATAATTTAAACTAAAACGAATTAGATCGACATCTGGAATATTAGTCACCGGACTATTATAAATCTCCAAAGATTATTCTTATTGTTCCGTGCGTACATTTAGACTGTTCTGTTGGTCTAGCTAATAGTTTAAAACGATACGGCTGAGCTTGAGGTCCTGGGTTGAACCCTCGAGTGTATTTAGGGGTTTTTATTAAGAACATTCTTAGCAGCAGTTTACAATCTGAATTAGAGCCCGGTTATTAGTAAAAGGATCTCTGTAAGAATGTTCTCCAAACATCACGTTCGAAATTCAAATGGTGAATCGTTGTGAATCCGCGATGATTTACTTTAAAAACAAATGAGTTCGCTTTCGAATTGTGTGCGCTCACTTGAGTGATGTGAGCTGTGATCTTTGTAGAATAATACTATGGTCATGAAACTTCAATATTACTAGCGAAAAACAACTCTGTCTATATTTTCGGGGAAAACAGGAATAACTTCAAGTTCAATTTAACTGTTATAATTTTAGTTATGACAAAAAACGATACAATTTTTTCAGTACAACTGTACTTTGACAGTAGGAATGCTCTTTGCTGCTAATAGGACGATTTGCTATTAGGTCATTTTGAGAATATGACTTTCTGCTCATAGGACGTTTTGATACGGAGTCTGTTTTTCTTTTGTTTCTGGCATTTAATTATAGTTAGTCATTGTTTTTATTTCTTAGGTCACCTCGTCGTTTTTTTTGTTTTTCTAGATACAATGTTATTACTGGGAATTCATAATATTGTATAAATACTGTAATATATTGTGCATATACATTAAATGTATTGTAATGCATTATTGTATAATTATGTAGTACTTTTTCCAACGGTTTCACCTGCTTGAAGTCGGACATTAATTTACCAGAGGGAACGTACTACTGAGTTAAAAATGTCTCGTATAATCTAGGTCATGGTCTACTCGTGTTTAAATTTCACCCATATCAATTAAGACTATTAGGATTCCATTGAGCGGTGATTTAATAACAAACATCCAGGTTTTCACATATATAATCATCATCAAATCAGCCGAAAGACGTCCACTGTTGGACATAGGCCACCCCCAAGCGTGGAACATCAAAAAATAACCCTTATATTGATGTTGACTTCGACAATTTGAAGGGGTCGCGAACCGCAATAATACTTTTAGATATTCAACAGCTTCCGGAGAGAATGGTCCGACCCCAACATAAAATAATTGGGGTTAGCCTGAGCGCAAAATAACATAATTGTTTGCCAAAACCGCTCTCAAAGAACCTTAGTTCCATTC
Source organism: Orthosia cruda (assembly GCA_964057195.1). Lineage (NCBI taxonomy): Eukaryota > Metazoa > Arthropoda > Insecta > Lepidoptera > Noctuidae > Orthosia > Orthosia cruda. Next base: position 7,935,043 of record OZ059852.1, on the reverse strand, counting down.
TGTAAAGTTCACAGCTCACCTCACTCAAGTGAGCGCACACAATTCGAAAGCGAACTCATTTGTTTTTAAAGTAAATCATCGCGAATTCGCAACGAGAAACACCGTTCGAATTTCGAACGTGATGTTTATATAATGTTTTTTTTATCCTCTTCAGAGGAGTTTGGCTTCACACATCTTGTGCATTTGCTAGAGTCAAGTTATTGAATGACACCTATACTGTGATTTTTAATTTCGTAGACTACATTGACATTTGGGGGGTTGACACTTTATTGTTTCATAAAATTAGTGTCGTATACCCACTATCCTGAGTGATCGAAAATCGAAGTAGATCGAAAATAAAACTATTTCACAGCAAAAAAAACATTTGCTTAGAAACTAGCGGCCCTTATTTAGTTTTATGTCAGACTTCATATTATCGATCGCATTTATTTTTATTGTTGATTGCATATTTGACACAATAAAAGTTTATGTACTATGCAATGATATTCAAATAAATTATTATTATTAATTATTTGAATATCATTGGTACTATGTGTATTTATATTCATAAAACATTTATTTACACCAATTAGTAAAATTAAATTGAGGAGTCATGTCACATCGATTCGATGAATCACTTACCTACAACATTATGCTCCGCGCTTGCAACAATTAAAAAAAAATAAGTTCATTAGCAGCTGTCAGTTCAGTCTACGAAATTAAAAATCACAGTATAGTTATTTTTTTTGTAAAAAATGACATCGGTTAAAATTAAAACGAGATGAAAAAATCCGAAGAAGTTTTTTTGAATTTCGAGTGATGTCTTATGAGTTAAGATTTAAGACACATTCCGGAGTAAAATAAAAGGTATTCAAATGACACTGCATTATTTAAAAATCCGTTTAATATTTGTATAAGCTTGTTCTGCCTGAAAAAACATTCTCTCATTTCTGGATAGTCACTTCAAGTGTGGATATTTACAACAAGCTTTACAGTTACGGTGTGCAGTAAAGGGTTAAATATTACTTTTCTGTTGGATTTTCAACATTCGGAGAGTTGTCACCAAGATATTGTGAAATTAGAGAGATTCTTAACCTTTCTTTTTGGCCATTGCCTTAACCACGCTATAAGCCGTGTTTTAAAAACCTTTTTCGTGTAATTCCTTGTAGATATAGAGGGAGCTGTCATCGTTTTTGAACAAGCATACCTATTTAGGGCGAAACTTTTGAATGTGCTTGGTGAAAAATACTTCCAACTCCCTCTCTAAGACTATATGATCGAAAATAAAACAGAAAACCAAGATTTGTGTTTATTTTTCTTTTAGTATCGAGTACACAGATATAAATCTTACTAGATAACGCATGTCCATCTGTATGAAAACCAAGCGTGCCACTTTTTGACACACAAGTTAAAAAAAAAACATACCAATTAAATAAATTAATTTGTATGTCCGTAAAAATCGGGGGCTTTTCAAAACTAGAAGCGACTTCCATAATTTAAATACACGCAGTAAGCACGAAATTGTAATACCCAAATTCAGATTAACGAAAACTAGCAAGTCTTTTCTTATAAACAGTATACGCTTTTATAACAAGTTGCCAAAGTCAGTTATAGAACTGACCGATGGAAGGTTCAAAAACTACATCAAACGTATCCTTGTTAAAAAAGCATATTATAAAATCAAGGACTACGTTGAAGATAAAAACATTTGGCCTTAGCTCCTTCTGCGCATGCAGCTTCCCTGGTAACTTGTAAACGGCACAAATATGTGGATGTCTCTAACTATTCTCAATCTCATTTTTTCTTTCCTTCTTTTAATTAGACTTTTTACAATGGTTTTCAATCATCTTTAAAGCCCTTTGCTAAGAATAGTTACAGCACTGATAACAAAATTTGTGCAACATGTTAAATTTAGTCTCGTTATACTTATTTTTATTATTTTTACCTTTGTATAGATTCTTTTACCGATTGTTTTGTGAATGTGTGAACATTGTAGGCCTTCTAGATGCTAGTTAACATTTGTTAACTTTTTTACATAATCTTTTTCTTTTTTTTTAGTTTCTTACGACTTATTGTCATAATTCGGGCCTACGTTGTCCCCCCATATCTAAGTACTAATGCTGTAACATGGAAATATTGTAAAACCAAACCATTTTTAAAAGAGTAACCATGGAGTTTCTTGCCGGTTCTTCTCCATAGGAAACGACCAACCCGAACCGTGCACATTTTGTCGACGTTTTATAAGTGCCCATGTAGGCCTATGTGAAATAAAAAAATTGATTTTGATTTTGATTTGATTTTGATTTTGATTTTGAAATAAAACATTTCCAATGCCTCGGCCAACTTTTTCTATAAAGTATTTACAGCTCAATAAGGCATAATAAGGCATTTTTCTAGATTTCGGTGGATTACCGGTGGTGATAAAGCTAAATGAAAATCTCAATGTACGATCATTGATCATAATTTCACTGCCGTTTTTGACACGCGAAGTACATACAATCGCGTTATCTAGTAATCTGTATTCTTACCATAGTTTTTGCCTATAGTTTTTTTTTTTCAACTTTTCCGCGATGTGAACATCACGAAATAAAAAACTGTGTTAGATACCATTTGGCTTATGCGGAAACGGAATGAACATGGACTACCATACTTTTCACAGCATAGGTATATGTATGTATTTGTCGTGCAAGATTTTCTCATTCTATTCTATAACTCAATAGTGTGTAAATAGGAATTTTCGAATTACACAGACGTATAAAAAAAAATTTGTTGTTGGGGTTTTGACATTGCAAAGTTGGGTCAGGACCAAATTTTTGACGTAATCGCACAACGGAAAATGTGTCACACTGGAAAATAAATGTAGCACAATATAATTATTAGGGGGTGTGTAAATAGTTGTAAGATTTTAGGTAGGTAAGTGGATATTCAAAAATTTGGTCCTGAATCTCACTGTAAAAACTTAGTTGAAGAGAACATGAAGCAGTTGTAAATCCATCCAACAAAAGATTTTATTTTTTTTCTTTTGGCTCGCGCTTGACCACTATCTCACCTGATGGTAAGCTATGATGTGGTCGACGGTGAAGCACGCTTGCCTAGAAGTAACCTATTCACTCAACACAGGATTCCGGCAACAACAACAATCACTTAAAATTCACTACTCATTCCTTAGTTTCCACAGAAAGATGTTTACACAATAATCACCACACTTGGAAATCAATTTGGTGATCGCAGTTTTTTGACATATTAAAGACAGCAGGATGCTTCTGTAGTTTGTGACGTCATCCTAAATCGTATTTTTTAATCACCACTGTTAAAGAAGGGACAGTTTATTCTCTAAAGGACATATATTAATTATGACTAACATGAAAATAGGAGTGTTCATTAATGGGTTTTTCAAGGTCAGGTGTAATTTCCTCTATAGCTTAGGTATTAGAATTAAGGTAACACAATTAAATAGTCAAGACAATTATTTAGCTATTTACAGGTTTTAGCTCAAACAGCTAATTATTATATGCGTTAAAAAATTCTTTTACGCGTACATACAATATGACGAAACTATGAGTGACTATTTTTAACGGGCTTGACGTAATTGCAAAACGAATAATTATCTCTTAAAAATAGGTTATTGTGCAACAAACTGTTGTTTAATAGTTTAAGAATCTGTGAATTTAAAAATGTCAAAAGAAAATTGTATGGAATTAGTAAATTTCACGTTTGGAGTCGAAATTTCCTCAAGACAAAATTCTAACCTATTTCAGCTAGGCGCATCGATCCGCAATTTTTGTGTGTTAATATCTAAGATTACTTAATACGATTACATGGTTACGATGGCCAATAATAAGATTAACCTTACACGTAATTTCTTGTCACCCACGCCACCACATCGCATCGGAATTATGAGTCTACTTTGACATTGGCGAAAAAATCGCCCGTGAAACATGGAAATTCTCAGTATATCGTCCAGACATCACCAGGACAGGACAGCGCATGCTTAACACCCATTCAGGAACGTAGCCAGAAGGAGACAGCAATAGGAGACAGAGAGAGATAGATATAGGATTCCTAAAATTCAGGGAAAACCACTTTGGCTGCCGAACATTATAACACATTAATGTTATGTCATTCGTGCAATTTTTAAAACCCGTCAAATCGAATACGTCACACATTTTTTGCAATTGGAACACTCGAATTTGAATTTCAAAATCCTAATTCGAAATTAAAAGAAAATGCGGCAAAAATTATCCGTCACGTTTTTTTTTTCTTTCCTTAAAGCGGCATCGTTGACGCCTTTACATTCGTCCGTATGTCTGTTACTAACTGCATTAGACAGATTTTAGGTCACACGAACTGAACAAAACTGGTGAATTAAATGAAGGATAATTTACTTACGTGTGCTGCATCGACCACGGGGTGACATAAAACACTTAAGTCTATGCATTTGTTAGAAAAACCGACGATTTAACATGTAATAAAGATAAAACACACGGCACAGATATAACCTGCGAGCTTTGCACAACTATTTATTTTTACACTAACTCGGTATGTGGTACGCGGTTTATTTTTAATAATTTATTTAAACACAGTAAGGCTGAAATGTGTGTGGTTACTAGTTTCGTGGGGAAAAAAAATCAATTGCAGACGGTCCGTCGGGTGGCCATTTTGTCTCCGACTGGATAAGCAGGGCACTGTTTAGTACGCATGCGCGAAGTGCCGCCCAAATCTCTATGCTCGGATAGATGAGTACAACAGAATATATGGAAGACTTGAAACCCTCTTAACTCGATGTTACTATCGTAATTTTTTGAGGCTGGCCGGTTTTTTTAACAACACGACCACTGTTTCCGAAAAAAAAGAACGTCGAGTTCCAAATTTGAAATTGACGCTGTCTTGTTTCTGTTTGATTATTGTTAAAAAATAAAATCCGCAAGCTTTTTAGGGTTAATTTAATGAAAATGAAATTTGTTTTATCGTAATTTGATTTATCGTAAAATATATAAAATCAAAAATTATTTTATTTATTTTACGATAAATCAAAAGAAAACTGTAAAGTAGCGTTCTAAAAATGTAGAAACAAATCCATTTTCCAATATCAGTATTGGCGGTATTTTCTAATACTTATTAGCCAATTTTATACTACCTTCATTCTCATTGCTTTCATTAGCTGAACAGTTCCGTGAAAAGCCATTCAAGGAAAATGTACACTCAGTAGGTAGGTACGCCGCTCTACCAAATGTTTCACACAAATCAACATAGATGGCGCTGTTCTTAATAGTTGTACAAGTAGTCGAGTTGAATTACCTATTCGCAATTTATTTAATTTTAGGTACTTTAAATAATCCTTGTACAGAGTTTTCAAAGTCAAAGGCATTTTTTTGCATTTAATGCAGTACAAAATATGGTATAAATAAGTTATTAGCACATGACACATTTCGCCATAAGTTGGCATGGAAATATTAAGTTATGAGTTATGGTACTTACAATAAGCAGATCTCTAATAACCTAATAACACATTATTTTTATTAGGTATTTAACCTTTTAAGTTTATTAATAAACTCTTCAAAACACTTCATTTAGGTAGGTACTTACTAAAATAGACTATGAAATTATATGGTTTCACCACATAAAATATAAATCAAATAATATTATAAAAGGCAGTAGGTAGGAATTACAACAAGTAATAACAAGATAATCTTCAATGTATTCCTGTAATGTTAATATTGACATGTAGATTTTTTTTAAATTCGTTTATACAATAAAAATTGTGAGAAGAGAGCCACTTTTTTTAAACTATACCACAGATAATATATTACCAGCATAACTATACAGAATTTTCTGTACGGGAGATCGATTATAAAGGAGGGTATATTATTATAAATAAGAGGGGCCATGGAAACACAACTACGCCAAAATAATTCGATTCTGGGTACAGACAATTCTAATACATACTGTGTAACTTTTCGTTTATTATTGTTATTAAAGTTCCGTACCTCAAAAGGTAAAAAAGGAATCCTTATAAGATCACTTTCTTGTCCGTCTGTCCGTGTGTCACCACCGATTTTCTAAGGAACGGATGGACCTAGCAAGTTGAAATTTATATCAGATACTGAGATCTATAGTCCCTATTAGGTGTATAAAAATCAAGGCTCTGAGTCAACACGATAAAAAGATATAAGCAAATTTAGATTTGCCAGAAAGCTTGTAAATACCAAAATTTTCCTTTATTTTCAACTTGTACTGTATGACCTTTCTTTAAACCAAAATTGACAATTCTAGGTCAACTGGAAGTACCCTATAGGTTTTGCGTTTCGGGACGAAAACATATGTGGTAGTTCCCGTTGACCTAGAATCACGAAATTAAATGGTTAGGTATTACAGCACAAATAAAGAATAAATTCCAAAAAATCAAAATAGTTGAAAATTCAGTTAATTTTTGGTACTTACAAGTTTTCGTGAAAATCAAAATTTGCCCATATCTTTAAAATTTAGCCACCAATAAAAATTATACCAATTTTATTATGGCGGTAATTCGACTCGCACTTGACCGGTTTTTTTAGTATTAAAAACTGAATAATTAGTTTTTACAAATTTAGCGATTTCATATATATATATGAAATTGTGTGCTTTATATACTGGTCTTCAGGAATCAGTTCAGTCCATATTAAAAATGGTGCGGATGCATTTTTCTGTGCCAACAGAACTCTACAAAGTACAAAGGAGTTTCCCCAGACAAGCGCAGTTGGTTTGGCTGCCCAATTTTTGTCATTTTTTAGAGCAATAACAATACTATTGATCTTCATGCATATTTCATCGATATGCTCCCTCCAGGTAAAATGTTCATCCAGTGTTATACCTAGAATTTTTTTTGTAAGTATGTATCTGTTCTACTATTTGGTCCCTATGTTCTATTTTAATTTTTACTCATCTGCGTTTTAAAATTTAATATTTTAGTTTTATCAACGTTCACTTTTTAACCCCCGACGGAAAAAGAGGGGTGTTATAAGTTTGACATGTGTTGCTGTGTATCTGTCTGTGGCATCATAGCGCCTAAAAGGATGTACCGATTTTGATTTAGTTTCTTTTTTGTTTGAAAGGAGCTCTGTTTGAATAAAATCGGTTCAGCCTTTCAAAAGTGACGGGTTTTTTTTTTAATTTTGAAATTTTACTTGTAAAGCATTTATATCTAACCATGTAACTATTTTGTGGGTTAACTTATACTTATTATAAATGCAAATCCTATGAAATACATACAATTTACTTAATTAGTTTAATAGTACGTACCAAATGTAATTATTTATTTTTGAAAAAACTCTCGAAGATGTATCATTGTGTCGCTATATTTCCCCGCGGCTTCTCTCTAGTGCCTTGCATACCGTAAAGCGTGTTATTTTTACATGCTTTTTATTAACTTGCAATGTATGTATGTTTGGCAGGCTTATTTCGTATCTTGCAAGAGCAAAACAATAGCGATTTTTGCGCAATAATTGCTCTTCAATACAAAAGTTTTAGAGGTTTTGGAGGTTTTTACAAGCATTTATTTAACTTGTAATGTATGTATGTGTTCGGGTCAAATCTTGCAACTGAATTTTAAAGCAGTTATCCTCCACCAATTAAGATGAAGGAGGACCGGTTAGGATGACAATGCATGCAGCAATGCAGCTTGTTTAAAAAATATTTTTAATGAATAATTTTATTTTAGAATACAAAAGCTTTTTAGATATTTTAACGGTTCTTTTTAAAAAAAGGTGCTACTGTCTAACAGCGAGCGATTGGGAAATATTGTGTAGAACCTACCATACCTACACTGTAGGTAAGTCCGACTTTGATGACATAAAGCGGTTGATCGCGCGATGATTGCTGATTGGTGTTTCTTACGTGATAAGCCTGCAGGTCAAATCTTACAACTGAATTTTAAAGCAGTTATCCAGTTAAGAAGAAAGCGATCAAGACAATGATATTCAAATAAACAGATACGTTATACACTCACAAAACAATTGAAAAAAGTGTGCCGCATATAGCGGCAGCACACATACACACTTTTCATTCATCTAACATTAAAACATATTTATTTTAATCAATAAATAAATAAATTAAAAATACACACGATGACATTTATTTTATTTTGTTTTTTTTTCAACAAAGCCTATCGCTCTTCGCCATGCGTGACATAAACTAAAGATTAAAGGTCACAATTGTGACCTATTCGAGTCTTCAAAATGCGCGCGCTCATAACATATCTGTTTATTTGAATATCATTGGATCAAGAAGAAATCTTATACACAAATTCGGTTTGTATGACAATGCACGGTAAGACAAGAATAGAATATACTTTATTGTACACCTTAAAAGTTAAGCCATACCTCATAAAAGATAGCTTGATCTCTGCGACATATGTCAAACTGACGTATACGTTATTGTTAGCCTGTCAAGCGCTATTGTTACTGTATTGATACTGACAGCTGTCGCAGAGATCAAACTATCTTTTATGAAGTTTAGTTACGTTAGTAAGCTCAACATTTGATTAAGAAAAGTTTTTTTTTTTTAATTGGAGTATAATTATTCCGGGTTAAAAAGCCAACGGCGCTCAGTGAAAGTGTAGCTTTCATATTTTTTTTAACAATCGGATCAGCTTTTCCAGAGATTACCTCGTACATCCAAACTTACAAACGGCACCTCTTTATAATATGAGTATAGATTTACAGTACGATTCAAGCTTTATGGTGGCAGTGAAGTGCGCTACCCACTGCAACTGCGCAGTAACCGGCGGCGACTGGCGGAATTGAAAAACCATATATCACGAGAATTTAACGCGATGAAATTACGATTGTTTATTTACCTAGTTGACTGGCGGAATGTCCCCTGTCGCCATTGAGCACTTGAATGAAATGTGGATCTACGCAAGACACAATTGCTTGTTATTGTTTCGGTAATTACGGCGTTCAACCGGTTAAGTATGAATCGTACTTTAGAACGAGAAAAGTGCTTTTTTCGTAACTCTTTTATACACTCTATAATTTTTGTTCTGTCGTGTCCTTTACGTACTTTGTGCCTTTAGTAGAACATTATCATCAACATTATTTATACTACAGTGAAACCCGGTTAAGTGAGACATCAAGGGACCTGCAATGTTGTTTCACTTATAGAGGTATTCCACTTACCCAGTGTCTCAGATATCTAGGTATATTTTATTTTATTTTATTTTATTTTTATTTTATTTATTTGGCTCACCAACAATTGAATACACAGATACAAAGATATATACTATAGACTAGATACTTATAGACTAGTGTACCAATTTCTTACAGGTAAGCACATCATGCATTACTTATTTTCCGATTGACATTGGGCGCCAGACATTGGGCGCCTGATTACAATTAGATGATATCTTACAAATCTAAGTTAATTCAAAATACAATCAATACAAAAATAAAATCAAAAAACCATCAAAATCAAATCAAAACAACAATAAAATCAAAATTAAAAATTAAAATTAAATTGAATGCTACAAAATTTAAAATTGAATGATAGGTATTCAAAACAAAATTCTATTCTATTACATTCCACACTAAAATGACTCTACAGATTTTTGTACATAATATTTCGGAACCTACCAAGTGAGTCGGAGTGCACATCAACAAGGTCACTGCAGCTATTTAATAACTTACAAAGGCGGGGGATTGGAGAATTAGCACCAAGGACAGTTCTGCGAAAAGGAGGACACAATGGGGTTATAGGAGCTCGTGGACTTTTTGTGGGTACACGAATTTTGATCCTGCTCAACAATTGGGGACAGTCAATTTTACATCTCAAAATTTTAAACAAAAACGACGAATCCAATAAATCTCTTCTCTTCTGTAGGGATTTAATCTTGAAATGCAAGAGTCTCTCTTTATACGATCGTTTCTTTTTAGCTATTCCAGAAGAGTATGCTAAATGCCACATAAATCGTTTTTGAACCCTTTCCAATCTTAGAGTGTGGGTGGCATAGTGAGGTCTCCAAACAGTGCTGCAATATTCTAACGAACTGCGGACCAGACAATTATAAAGCAGAATCTTAGTCTTAATGCGACGGAAATTGGTAACATTTCTTATGACAAACCCAAGCATTCTGGAAGATTTTTTAACTACATTTTCAATGTGAGGTACAAAAGTTAACTGCCTATCGAACAAAACTCCTAAGTCTCTTATTTGTTCAACTTCCTGAATTAAATTGCCACCAATATAATAAGCAGATCTTGTTAATTTAGTTTTTCTGGTATATTTCACATGATAGCACTTACTGATATTTAAGCTCATATCATTATCATCACACCATTTCACCAATGTGCCAATATCTCTCTGTAGCAGCTCAACATCAAGGTCTGATTCAATTATTCTGCAAAATTTTAAATCGTCAGCATACATGAAACACTCAGAGAACTTCAACTCATTGGGGAGATCGTTACTAAATAAGTTAAATAAAACCGGGCCAACATGTGTTCCCTGTGGGACGCCAGATGTTACCTTGTAGGTGTTTGATTGGTAGCCATTGAGGGGTGAGGTATAAATAAATATCTGTCTCATTTACAGAGGGTTCCATTAATAGAGGTAAGTATACAGGTTATTTCAGTTATAGAGGTGCGATTATTAAATAAAATAACGTGATATGTAAACATTACAAATGAGATTTAATAAGAAAAAAAAAGGTAATCATACAAATGTAATAAACAAAAATATTCAAGCACGTTTACACTTATTACAAATATGGGTACAGAATGTATCAATTATAAAAATCTGTCATTTTAGTTTGTCTTTTGGAAGTATCAGCCATCAGATGTTTTTCGATGTTATAAATTTTACCAAATCATAATATTTTATCAAGGCTCAAAATTACTTACGTAGTTTTTTTTTTTTTTTTTTATTTGTGATGGGTTTGCTCTTGACTCTAGTCTAGGTCAGAGGTGACAGAGACAAAGTTGACGATGGAGTGAGCTTACCCAGAAGATGCCTGTTCACTCTAACTTTGAAGAGATTCGGGTTGAATGCGTTCGGAAACACAGACGCAGGCAGTGAGTTCCACTCTTTTGCCGTGCGCATTATGAAGGATGTTTGGAAGCGCTAAGTACGAAATTTGCGGGTAAAATAAGAATAAGTAAGTAAACAAACAAAACGATGTTCTCTCAGTTACAGAGGTTTATGCATATAAAATTCACTCGCTGTCGCAGTTATAGAGGTAACTAAATTGATAAAACGAAAGAACGAATCCCAGATATGGAGGTTTGCTTCGTCCCACTAACAGGGGTAATTCAGTGCCAAAGTGTTGGGACTTCAGCATGAGTTCCAGTTATGGAGGTTTCTCAGTTAACCAGGTCCCACTTAAGGGCGCGGCGAACAAAGCTCGCAAATGCAATTCGAGCCGAGTGAAAAAATCATTCGGAGTATTGCTATCTCGGTTTGCACGCACACGCGGTGCGCCGTACGTAGCCGTGTGTGTGTGTGAGCAGATAGATATCGCTACCTAATCATCCTATCGACTCGAAAGCCGGCCGACGCGAACGGCGCCCGCGTTCTTTTGTCTTATTTATGTAGGTATTCCTTTTACTAAACCTCAAACATGCGTTGTTATAATAAATAAAGAATGCAAGTATTACGTAGGCCTATTTACGCATAAGTAGGAATAGATAAATAACAGCGCTCTGAGCTAAGAATATTAAAAAAAAAACGGCCAAGTGCGAGTCGTACTCGCGCACGAAGGGTTCCGTACCATTATCGGAAAAACGGCAAAAAAACACGTTTGTTGTATGGCAGCCCTTTATTAAAAATAAAATATTTATTGTACTATATGTTTAGTATTTGTTGTTATAGCGGCAACAGAAATACATAATCTGTAAAAATTTCATCATATAATGCCTAGTGACAGACAGACAGATGGACCGCGGAGTCTTAGTAATAGGGTCCCGTTTTTACCCTTTGGGTACGGAACCCTAAAAACAACGATTTTGAATAAACATTTATTTTGTTATGTTCTTACTCTATAGATTATTATTTATCTGTTTAAAAAATATAAACTTGATAAAGTCGTGTAGGGTGACCATAATTATATTATCGACTGAACGAAAAACAAAAAATACTATAATGGTAATCAGAAACATAGTGTCAAAGATCCACACTAAACACGCTTATTTTCTTACTTTTTTTTAGTGTTTCTTACTGAAAATTTATGGAAAAAGGCGTTTTTACTTGATCGTCGTGGCTCTGTAAATATTTTGCAGTTTATTATGTAGTCGATTAGCTAGCCAGTTATCAAATTTTATTGACACACCCCAGGGTAAGGGTCACTGAAATCCAGATAAAAATCATCTTTATTTAAAATAAACTAGAACGAATTTGGCTTTTTAGTTTTAGTTTTTTGTCAAAGGAATTTTACAAAAAAGTCTAGCAAAAACTGGACCGAGGGCATAAAGCCGCACTTGTGCAGGCAAGTCCAATCGCATGGTCACCCTACCCTGGGTGAGCCGAACTGGCCGAACTAACGTCACAGTTAGTAAAGAGGAGCAATGTAGGTAAGTCTTAGCGGTGTCCTTGAGATAATTACCTACGCCCGCTTTGTCTCATGACATGAATAAACAAACGAAAAAAACAAAGCTTCGTAAGTTGATGAATAGGTAGGTAGGTAGGTAAATACTAATTTATACAAAACTAGCTGTCCCCCGCGGCTTCGCTCCCGTCATCTGGCTACCTAACCCAATCTACCTACCTACCTACCCTACCCTATCTAGCTACCTACTCTACACTACATACATGATTGTACGCAACGGAAGCTCTCAAAAAGGAATATTTTGCCCGTTTTTGCAAAAAACAACATTTATGCTCCGCTCCCACTGGTCGTAGCGTGATGTCTCTTTAGCTTAAAGCCTTCCTCAATAAATGGACACAAAAATAATTTTTCAATTCCAACCAGTAGTTCCTGAGATTAGCGCGTTCAAACAAACAAACTCTTCAGCTTTATAATATTAGTATAGATATACTAAGGTACATATTAATTTAACTTATTGTATTATGTCATTGGGAAATAGGTACTTCCTGTGAGAAACATCCCAACGTTCGGAGACCATGTCGGCAACCGAACCATATAGTAAATAATAAAAAGTCCGTAAACAACACAAAGTTCGTAAGAAAGTAGATTACTCAATACCAAAGTTCAAATCACAAGGCAAATCTAAATCCAAGTTCATAGCATAAGTCAATAGTGTCAGAAATATTAAAATAAGAACAATTTATAAAATAAATAAACACGCACGTAAAACATATTAAAGTAATATTCTAATACTGACAACTAACAATCGACAGAACAGTAGTACAACAAGCAGTGAAACACACCCGAATCACACCCGAAGTGCCCCGAACAAACCCCGTACGAACGATACACAAACACAACCGTGAGCAGTGCGACCACGCACACATTGACATTTGCTTGATGCGACAGCAATACTAGCTATTGAAAATGTGTGATTAATTTGATGTGTTCCGTAATACCAAAAATTATGAATGAAAACTTAATGTTTTTAAAAAAAATTGTTCGATTATTTGTTATTTGATAATATGAGCTATGTTCCTACTACGACATTATTATAGATATTGTTTTTTATAATACAGAAATATTAAAAAGAAAACATGTCATTTACGCTGTAAAAATATGCAAAATGGAATTCGCTAAAACTTCAATTTAGGTAAGAATTTAGAAAAAAAGAAGAAGTAGGAACCTAGATAAATACTGTCTCAATCCGAATATCATCATAATATGGTGGAGATATGCTAAAATTACAAATAAATTTGGTATTACGTTTGTATGGACCATTCATGCTTCGCCGCGCTCTTAACCAAGTTTCACTGTACATCATCAAGAAACCAATTTTTACGACTTTAAAAGTGGAAAATTGGGGCATTCTTCTCTACACTGCCTGTAGTTGTAGAGGACTCAAGTTTGACTCTCTTAAGTTTCACTCTTTCTCTACTCTTTTCTGTTCTTCACAATCCTGCCTCTCCGATCTCTCATATCTTGTTCCGAGAGGAAAGTTTTGCCGTTCCATATCATCTCTTCTCCGTAGTTTTTCTCCTCACTCATCAAGTCGTTACGGTGGATCTTTTACTGATCGTGCTGTCCGCCTCTGGAATAATTTTCCTCACACCTTACAGGATAGCCCTTCGTTGGAGATCTCCGATCTGAAATAATGCTTCTAGCCATTTGTTAGTAACAATAGCGCATCTGAAACGTCATCATCATCAGTCTATTAATGTTCCCACTGCTGGGACACAGGCCACCTCTCATAGAGAGGGAGTGGGCTATAATCCACCACGCGGTCCCAGTGCGGATTGGTAGATGTCACATATCTTCGAATCTTTGGTTCTAGGACATGCCGGTTTCCTCACGATGTTTTCCTTCAGCGTTTTGAGAGCAGTGGTGATGCAATAATTTATGGAAAGTAATGCCTGCCTAAGTTCGAACCCACGACCTACAACTCGTAAGTCAGGGCCGTAACTGGGCCACCACTGCTCCTCCACTGCCAAAGAGTAATGGATTGATATATGCTTGTAGTTTCCTTGGGTTATCGATTCAGAAATGAAGAAACAGCGTTCAGAACAAGGTGGTCCAACGATCCCGTAAAGTTCGTGGGCATCCTCTGGATGCGAGACGCGTCGATTTGGCTACGCTTTATCATTTGAGCCGAAAGACATCCGCTGAGGGGCATAGGCCTTTTTTTTGTTGGAAAATCTTGATTGGAGATACTGCCGCAACCCCCGGATAGTGCCGGCCCGCCTCTGCGGCCCTGACCTCGGTTTGAGAAGGAGTGAAGTGTTTGACCCTCCCCGCGACGTCTTTGAGGGGCGCGCGTGGAACATTATGCGCCACCACCTCGGATCCTGATGTGTGGCGGTCGAAGGACGTCCCCGAGTCCATCGCCTCTGAACCCATTTAGGGGGGCTGGAAGAAGGCGTTGTCCGTCCTCCGACTACGATGGGGAGATCGGCCTCCCCCAAGTGCCGCCACATTGACCGGTCCCGTGTGTCACGCAACCTTCAGTGGGTCATCAGTCCACCTAGTGGGGAGCCTTCCGACGCAACGTCTTCAGGTGACGCTTGGGGGACACCTATATTCAGCTGTGGACATCTTTCGGTTGGGCACCGTCCATTAATCACGTGAGGCTTGAAAGGCAGGGGGGGGGGGAGTGGGGTTTAGCAAAAATCATGAAATATCACAAGGGGGGTGTAGTAAGATGTCACGTGTATTTATTTTTTCGTCAAACGTGCGATTTCACAAACAACCTGCAACCTTTCTGTCTAGAAATTTTTGATAAAAAAATAAATGAATAAAATTAGATTCTAAAAATTTTAAGATTTTAGGTACTAAAAAAGAAACGTGATTTTGGGTGGGGGCGGGGGAGATTAGTCTTAAACCTTACCACGTATCACCAAGGGGGAGGAGGGGGGTTAAAATGCTAAAAAGACATCACGTGAACGTGATTAATGGACGGCCCCTTGAACTGATGATGATGTCGGGCAAAAAATATTTGACTAACCACAAGGCGATGACTTAATACCGCTGTGACGTTTTGACGAGTCCTGCTTTGTGGTTACTTAGCAATAGGCTTGTTATGCAGGGTTGGACAGTATTTGAATTACTTGTAATTAAATTACGTAATTGAAATACATTGATATTTGTAATTCAATTATTTCTTAAAATACATACATACATAAACTCACGCCTTTTTCCCATGGGGATAGGCAGAAACTATAGAACGCCACCTGCTACGATCCTTACATACTTCTTTTGCATCACTCACATTCATACATCTAGTCATACAAAACGGTTATGAAAACTACTACTTTCTGAAGAACATCACCAATAAGGTCTATGTCTTAGGGCGTCCCCTCCCAGCGTTTCCATTCACGTATGCCTTGTAAATACCTTTCGTTAGTCGCCTTTTATTCATCCTCTCAACATGGCCAAATCATCTTAACATACTCTTTACAATTTTAGTCACTACATCTTCTTTTAGACCACAACGTTGTCTTATTACCTCATTCCTTACTTCTTAAAAATTTAATTTGTAATTGGTATTTCAAATACTTCACACTGAGATATTTTGTAGTTATTTCAAATATTTAAATTATTATCCAGCTAGTCGGTTTTTTATCGGTTGCACTTCGGCGAGTGTGCGATGGTTTTTTTTTTTTTTTGGGACAATCCCACCGCACTATTCCCAAACCATTGCAACTCCTGAAAGCCAGAATCAACAGTGGCGACCACCAGAAAAGCGCCGAGGCAATGAAGCTCGACGAAGTCCCGGAGAATGAATTTAACTGTCTTGGATCCCGCAACGAAATTAATCAGAAAAGAAAATGGAGGATTAAGAAAAATACAAATTTCCACTTCCCTCCATATCAAGCAGGAGACAGAACAAACAAGACCAATAGGCACAAAGGGTCGTTTACAACTGGGATAAGCCCAGTTGCCTAGCACCACGGATAAAAATGAGCATTAATATTAATGGGTCCTAACATTGTGAGCTATTATATTTGATTCCAATAATAGGTATGGCAAAAACGCTTGAACGCACGGAAATTTGTTCTAGTTTCCACAAGGTCCGTATAGTAAACAGCTCCTGATACAGCCTGTACATTATTCAACATAGTATCGCGTTCATTCTGCCAAAGAATACACTCCCATAAGATATGATGTGCAGATTGTACATATTCACAGTCAGATGTAGAACACTGACATAATGGCGAGTCAACAAGCTTGAAGGAAAATAATTTACTTTTAAAGTTACCATGCCCTGTGAGAAATTGGGCAACACAGTGATCCACCTCCAGCCACGTCCTGGCCAGCCGCACGCGAACGGATGGAAAGAATTGGTGGAGGTGGCGGCCCTTGATGGAATTATCCCACCTACATTGCCATTCGGATAAAAGTTCCTCCCAGACGTCAATATGTGGTTTAAACAATCTAGAGATTTTGGCACGGTCACTCCGCGTTAAAAAAAAGTCCGCGTCCATGGTCTCTTTTGCGGAATAGTACATTGCAGCACGTCGCTGCACTTCAAGGTCGACCGGAAGTACGCTAGCAAGTACCGGTAAGGCCTCAGTACTAACCGTCCTGTATGCTTTGCATTAGAATATCAAAGCCAAACGCTGACTCTGAAGTAATTTACGTCGTACCGCCCCTATTGTGGCCCTATCAGCCCAAACAGGCGCCCCATAGCAGATACAACCCAAGTAAGTAGCCCCATAAATAGTCTTTAAAGTCAAAAAAGACAGACCCCACGTAGATTTAGATATTCTCGTTAAGGCATAGAAGTTCTTTTTTGCTTTTTCACCGACGATTTTAATATGATCTATAAATGCTAAATTCTTTTCGAATACAAGACCAAGATAGCACACGGACTGCTTCCTTTTTACCGGAACGTTATTAAATTTAATAGTAGGACACGATTTAAGATTACCTTTCAAAATGAGCTGATAAGTTTGCGATGGAATTGCATGATCTAAATCCACCTAGCCCGTTTCATCATCCGACTACCAGACATACGGCGATGCGCCATCGGTACATGGTGGACATCCCACCCATACGCACAAAATGTTTTGGTAACACTTTTATTATGCGTACAGCTAAGGAGTGGAATTCCCTGCCGGAGTCTGTGTTTCCCGACAGCTACAATCTGGGGGTCTTTAAGTCAAGAGTGAATAGGTTTTTTCTAGGCAAGCGTGCTTCACCGTCGACCACATCATCGCTTACCATCAGGTGAGATAGTGGTCAAGCGCGAGCCTATAGAGAATTAAAAAAAATCAATCAATCTGCCTAGCCTTTTCCCAACTATGTTGGGGTCGGTTTGCAGTCTAACCGGATTCAGCTGAGTACCAGTGTTTTACATGGAGCGACTGCCTATCTGACCTCCACAACCCAGTCACTAGGTAACAGCGGTACCCCTTGGCTAGACTGGTGTCAGATGTCAAGCTTCTGACTACTCGTAACGACTGTCAAAGATCTTCAAATGACAGCCGGTACCAACGGCTTAACGTGCTTTCCGAGGCACAGAGGAAACTCGGTATGTTGAAATGGTCACCCATCCACGGAACAGAATTAAAAAAAAAAAATATAAAATTCATTTGAATATAAATACATTTAGCAATCTTATTAATGAGTGCGTTCTGCAGAAAATAGCTCTAGATAGCATTCTTTAGCAAAATAGCGACCATCATCATCAGCTTTTTAATGTTCCCACTGCTGGGACACAGGCATCCTCTCTGTGAGAGAGGGAATTGGCCGTAATCCATCACGCGTGCCCAGTGCGTCGATATACAAGGTTAAGCAACGCTTTCAGAGGTCTTCCCGGCAAATAAAATGGAAAATAACGGTGGCGGTGTAAATTATTTCATCACCGCTGCTCCCAAAACGGTGAAGGCCAACATCGAGAGGAAACTGGCATGTCTTAAGACGCATACAGATTTGCGAAACGCAGCATGCAATGTAACATGGATGGAGCATTTCATAAGTGTGGACGCAGAGCGTACGTACTCACATCTGTTTCCGGCATACGCGCGACGAACATAGCTCAGTCCGTCGAGAACACGCAATCCGCTGTCCAAAACAAAAACAAAACAAAAAACACGTCCACACTGCGCGCCCCTTTGTGTTCGGCCTAAAAACCCGACAAATGACGGATCGCGGCGCGCACGAGTTGAAATGCTCTGTTCGTGCGCGTATTGAGAAGGTTTCGTGCGCGCAAGCAATGTATCATGCAATGTAACAGAATTCCACACTATGGGAATTCTGTTACATTGCATGATACATTGCGACAATGTGAACGGAAAATTCTTTCAGGATACGTTTCACCAGTCTGTACGGGGCTTTAGAACCAAAAATTCGTAGACATGTGACATCCACCAACCCGCACTGGGTCTGCGTGGTGAATTACGATCCATTCCCTCTGAAAGAGGCCTGCATGCACAACGGACCAAATAGGAGTGTCAGTGCGGCAAAGAGGATCCATCTATCCTATCCGATAATAATTGAGACAACTCCGTGTATGGAAAAGCACATTAAGCGCTTGGTCCCGGATGCCAGTTGAAATCAATCATTACACATAGTCAGAAGCCAGAAAATCTAACATAAGTCTCGCCAAGGGGTAACGTGTAACCTAACTACTGGGTTGTGAAGGTCAGATAGGTAGTCGGTCCATGAAAAATACTGCTAAGGGCCCACCCATTAATCTCGTGATGATTTTGTCTCGTGAGGTTTAAGACTAACCCCCCAATCTGGTCTGTGGGCTTTTCCCTAGGCATATTTATTGATATTACACCATTTACATAATAACTCGAGTAGGTATGTTACATATATGCGGATATATATATACCACATATTTGTTGACTTTAATTATTCATAATAAATGACTCATCTGAAGTAATTTCAAGCAAATTAATAACAAAAACAAACGGTTGTATATTGAAGAAAACCCAACCACAACTAAACAAAGGTGGTTGTTTTTTTTTCTCATAGAAAATAACTTGTTGGATGCCTGACATTGCATAAAGTTACCAGGAATACATCATCATCATAGGTGTATCCAGGGAAAGGGAGGGTGGGATACCCCCAGACGGTTCAAATAAACCAAAGAGCTACCAACCCTAAAATACAGTCCCTACATTTTGTCGCGATTTAACTAGGGATGTTGGGATATGGTATTTCGGATATAGAAATAACATTATTTCGGGTTCGGATACGGTTACCGATAGGAAATTATTTCGGATTATCCGTTGGTTTCGGATAGTTTTGGTTACGGTTATTAGATTGTTAGGTAATTATAAAAGTTAAACACAAATACTAGTTATGACTAATTGACTAAGCAATATAAATAATAAACAAAAATGCAAGTGACGTGCGCGGTTAGCGGGTCGGCTCGGCCTTGCAGTTAAACCGTTCATAACGTGTCACATTTAGACTCCGCTTCGCCCCATCCAAAATTATCTGGAAATGTTATATCGGTTTCCGTTACGATTACGGATATTTTTATTTCGGATATCCAATAGTTTCGGTTACGGTTATGCTGCTCCTTAACATACCAGGATAAAACATAATATTACCCAATGAACAAGCCTTTTGAAGTGATAACTTCATTATCCGCGTTAAGCGATATTTGGTTGGGGCAAAAGTTATGGGTTCGCTTCACCGACTTGCTTAATTCTCTCTTTTGTCAGCAGTCCCCTGGACTGTCTACTATTTTCATATTTAAAGAAAGAACACCTTATAGGGGAGTTGCCTGACGCTATATAATACACATTATATAGCGTCAGGCAACTCCCAGTTGTCTGGCATTTTGCTGAACTGGACCTTTTTGGCGCAGCCACGGGGCACACTATGTATGTAATTGTAGTTTTCTTTCTTTCCCCAGGACTGTCTACTTTTTTCATATTTCTCAGTTCTCTTCTTGCACCTCCTTGATTTCTGAAGAATTAATAGTCACTCTCTTTCTAAACATCACGTTCGAAACTTGAACGGTGTCCAGTTTTGAATCCGTGAAGACTTACTTTAAAAACAAATGAGTTGGCTTTCGAATGGTGTGCGTTCACTTGAGTAAGGTGAGCTGTCAAATTTACTAACACTACTTCAAGACAAGATGTCTGCCGAATTTCCTTATTAATTTACTATTCAAGTGTCTCATGGCCCTATCAGTTTATATTGACTCAAACTGGCATCAAATTAATATAATAAAACACAAATTGATATGAAATGTCCATGATGAGTTGACACTTAAGGAAAATCCAATTATTACAATATTATTTATTGTTACCCATATAAATCAGGATATTTCGCTTTTATCCTGTTTTCCAAAGCCTGTTAGGGTGACCATTTAAATTATTTAACTGGGATATTCTGTGAGTGAACGCCCTAAAATAACATTCACTGATGTAATTATATAAGAACTCAAATGAAGCACAAGAGTATAAGAATCAGAAGAGTAGTGGACACCAGGTGGGAAGGAGTTTCAAATTACCAATGTTTAAAAGAAAATCGAGTGTAAAATAAATTTCTGTAGCGCAATATTTTTCAAAAAAGCAGTACCTGATCATGGTGAAACTGTGCGCCAAACTTTTAACTGCGTATGTAATGTACTTTATGGCCATGGGGCGCCATATTCAGATCTTGTTCCATTTCTGTTTTCAATGGTTTGCTTGCAATGCTGCTTTTTAGAGCGCCTCTGCCCTCATACCTGAAGCATATCAAGCTTACAAGCAATAATGAAGAAACTTCCCTTTATCCTCTTTTTTAACACGCTTTTATTAGTTTGGTATGTATGTAACGGAATCTTTGAACCTGATTTTCACCCCCTTCAAATCGACTGAATAATTTGAAATTGAGAGATAAATTGTCTAGAATTTTTATGGCAACCGTAATTGCAGATTCTGGCTTACAGGAGTTGCAGAGGATGGTAATGGAAACTAGGCCAGGCTTTTAACCTTTGTGCATGAAGTCTAAATGAATACAATATAACACAACACCTTTCCCCGTACCGTGACGTGTCAACACTATCTTAGTTCGACTCTAAAATGGGACAAATTATTACAAGTCATATACATCTGTCTCTTACACACACTCAAAATAACCTTGCTCTAAGAGCTTATGGTCACCCCCTGTACTCACCGAAAGGTAAGTAATAGGAGGCCAGCATATAGCCATCAACCGAACACAATTCCAGGTGCTGAGAAATTCTAGATGCAAAACCCAATAACAATTTGCCTCACCCGGGAATCGAACCCAGGACATCGTTTGCAACTACAAGACCAACGAGGCAGTATAATAAAAATATCCGAACAAGGTCACGAGGAACGCCTAAGTAATATTTATAACATAAATCTTACAGCATTCTTTCTCTACGTAAACAATACAAGAAATTATATTTACATACTACCCTTAACCGCATTCCTTAAAAAAACAATAGCAATATAAAAATGACGTTTTGTTGACATATCTCTGACGTTTTAATTCCTTTGTGTGACGTATGTCAATTCAGTCCTGGATTTGTATTGGATTTTATTGTCACCATAGTCAGCGGCCATTTTCAGTGTGTCCCACAATATTACACTGGACAGTTGTGATTTTTTTTTATAGAAAGGAGGTTTTAAAAATAAAAATGTTGCCTTTTCTTTTTATTGTGATTATGTGCTCGAACTTTTTGTTTATTAAATCGGAAGGTGAGTTTGTTAATTTCATACCTATGGTAGAAAATAACGAAAAAGAAATGATGGATAAAAATGTTCCTTGTAATTTTTCGTGATTGTTTGTTTAAGTTTTTTGGTTTAACAATACGGAAGGTAAGTTCGATTTTATTTGTGGATTTAGGTCCGGTTTTTATTTGAGAATTTTGCCATACAAATGCGCCAAACCCCGCCAATTGAATGCCCAAGTTTGAGGGCGTTTCAGGCAGAGTTTCAAACTATTATAATATAGTTTGAGAAAGACTCATCTTCAAAATCTTATTCAAAAATCAAGTGTTAATCACAAGATTAGCATAGTTGTGTAGAATAATTTTTATATGTGAACGAAACGATTTTAATTTAATGATTTACATGGGACCTAAAAATAACTATGGCATTCCATTCTTCAAGTGTCAATTAGCAGACAAAATAGAAATTACCATTGTTTTAATGCGATTCGGCAATATGGACAGCTCACAATGTTAGGACCCATTAATATTAATGCTAATATTTATCCGTGGTGCTAGGCAACTAGGCTTATCCCAGTTGTAAACGACCCTTTGTGCCTATTGGTCTTGTTTGTTTTGTCTCCTGCTTGATATGGGAAGGGAAGTGGAAATTTATATCTTTTTTCTGATTAATTTCGTTGCGGGATCCAAGACAGTTAAATTCATTCTCCGGGACTTCGTCGAGCTTCATTGCCTCGGCGCTTTTCTGGTGGTCGCCACTGTTGATTCTGGCTTTCAGGAGTTGCAGTGGTTTGGGAATAGTGCGGTGGGATCGACCCAAAAAAAAATATGGACAGCTAAGAGGATCTCTCCACCAGCCTTAGTTGACTGGTAGGGAATACATCATAAGCTCATGGCGCATGTTACTTGGGGTAGAAAAGAAACAGTAGTGGATGATAGCCTGACGGTTGACAGGGAAATGGAAGAAGACAACGTGTTACGCCGACACCAAGTAACATTGGACAAGGCCAGGAAGATGATGATTACTACCCGGGCGCAGAAAGTTTGCCGACGTCGTCATAAAATCACTCTGACATTCAACTCTCTCTATTACTGCACGAGGTGAATGCAGGGCGCCGCGCGTGTACTCGGGAAGGGTAGTCATCGTCGCGCCACCTTGTCTGAGAGCTTCCTTCATTATGTTTACCCATTCGTGGTCTCCACTCAAGGACACGTCTAACTCAACTGTCATCAGTACTACGGCAAATCAGCACCCTGATTGCTTAAGTGAATTCAGCGAGGCAAAATGTTTGACCCTATGAAAGATAGGTATTGCCAAAAGTTAACGGACTCTTTCGAAAAGAGTATCTTCACCAATGAAAGCTTCCAATAATTTTAGGCAATACCTGATTATTTAAAGAAAACTTATCATACTCTTTCATGCGGTGAAACCCTTTGCCTTGCCGAATTAAATGCCACTTACGCAGCTAATGATGGCCGACCCATTGCCATGCCAGCATGTTTATTCTCTCAGCTATATCGACAAGTTAAGTTCGACAAGAGTTAGATAGACAAGAAGAAGGGGACACTCCGTAATCCATCTGCTAACCTAGTACAAAATAATCCCGTGAACGATTACAGAGAAACTTTAAATTAAACTGTGACGTATTTATTGCTAATAGGAAAACCATCGATTTGTGGTCATGTCAGCTTTATTGTTCTAATGTTTATATTTGTGTTAAAATGAGATCGACCTTTTCCTTAACGGTATAGCTATTATTTTATTGATTACCGACTATAATGAAATTGAAATAATCGTTTGGCTAATTCGCCCCCTATTATATGGGACTTCAATATAGTTGCGACTCAAGTGGAGATGGATAGGCCACAGGCTTAGAAGGGATCCCGATCACATATCCAAACGCGTTGAACTGAAATCCCCAAGGGAAGAGAAAGCGTGGCTGTCCCCGTCAAACCTCGCGTCGCACAATGTTGGCAGAAGCACCGAGTATCGGAATGACGTGGAGCGAGATGAAGCGTGAAGCCCAAGACCGTTCGCGGTGGAAGACTACCGTGGACGCCCTCCTGCCTCCAATTTAAATATAACAGACTTAGCTTCTTCTCGCGAAATGTCGCATAGGAGCAAAGGCTCCGTGACCTACACAGGAATCGTAATTTTTAACAGGATTAAATAGCAGCGATGTTAAGGAGCGCCGTAACAGTAACCGAAACTAACGGATATCCGAAATAAAATCTATCCGTAACCGAATCAAATAAAAAACTTTCGAATAATTTCGGATAGGCGCGGAGTAATGAGACACGTTATGGAGGGTTTTTCTACCCAGCCGGGCCAAAACAATGCAACGAAACGAAAAAAGTAATCAGTTGTCGCACCACATACATTAATCTGACTAGATGATGCGACTTTGCGTGCCAAAAAACAGACTAAAGTTACGGAAAATTTGAGTTTTTCATTTAGCATTATCGGCACCGGAAATCCACCGAAATCTAGAATTATCCCTTTTTATGGCATATTGAGCTGTAAAGAATGTATAGAAAAAGTTGGCATTGGAAATGTTTTCTTTCATTGGTAAGTAAATTTGTTTTTAAATTGTTTGTGAAAAAGTGGCACGCTTGGTTTTCATACAGATGCGTTGTCTATTTAGATTTTTGTCTGTGGGTTGTACAGTATAACGACCGCGACTTAATAGTTGCAGCTAGGTCTTGGATTCAAACCCAGGTAGGCGCCGTAGGTGTCTGTGTCCCAGCAGTGGGAACATTATAGAACGATTATACTATGCATCTCGTCTCGGAGTTTCAATAGCTATTTCAATTTGTTCCTATAAATCTGCCTAGCCATTTCGCAACTATCTTGGGGACGGCTTCCAGTCTAATCGGATGCATCTGAGTATTAGTATTTTATTTACATGGAGCGATTTCGCAACCCACTGGGTAGCGGTCGCGGAATAAAAAAAATCCCGGTCAAAGGTCGGAACCGCCGCAGCGGTGGCTTAGAGTTGTTTCAAAAAAATTAACTAAATGTATCCAAAAATGTATGAAAACTTCCTAAAAATGACACTAGGTGGCGCTACCTTAACCATCGCTCCTAAATTTTAAGACTTTGTATCCGAGCCCACAAAATACCGCAAAACTGATGTGAGACTTCCTGACTGTCCGTAACGATTTTCAAAGATGTTTAAATGACAGTCGGGGCCAACATATTAGGCTCTAGCACAGATAATATAATACTAGCATACAGATGCCTCATCCCATAAAAAGAAACTGTGCCGACGTAACTAGCGTTTTTCGTCTGTTATTTTTTGGACATCGATCACGTTCGGTTCCGTTCCACGGCGATAGATAGATGGTATTAGCAGCGACTTGCAAGTAAAAGGGTTTACTCGGTTCGTGAATATTTTTTTCTTTAAATACAGAGACGACTTGTTTTATAGTATTTTTTGCACGTTTTTACGGTTTCACAGCACCAAAATGTGTTACAATACAAATTTAAACAATCGAGTGGAATGCCTCATAAATTAGAAAACGCGCCATCTATTGGCATCAATTTTGAATGATCCGTTCAAATAATCTTTGAAATGTGAATTAAGAGCCCAATATACCATAATTTTGTGCTTAAGAGAGTTGATTAAACAAGAACGTATACATTTTTTTTAGTGTTCCATTCCGGAAAATGTTAATTTTACACACAATTCAATAACAACACAATGCATATCGCGCCATCTAGTGACATTTATTTGAACCAAATTTTCTTTCTTAGCGCTGGGACCCCGTGACTCTAGAGAAGTGTCATTCGATGTCAGCGACGGCAATAGTCGAAATGTGAGAATGTAAAAGACTACGTGACATAGAATAGCGTTTGACATTTGAAATTTTTGCCATTTTTCAATCGCTATCACCATGCTTTCGATGTTATAATGTCACTTGTCTTGAGCCTCTTACCGTGTTTTCAGAGGCACTGAGGAGTCTCAGTGATCTCGGTATGTAAAGATGGTCACGTATCATATCACACTAATATTATAAAAGCGAAAGTTTGTGAGTGTGTGTGTTAGTATGTTTGTTACTTCTTCACGCTTAAAAGGCTGGACGGATCTGGATGAAATTTGGCACAGAGATAGATTATAGTCAGGAATAGCACATAGGATACTTTTTACACCCGGTATATGTTCCCTTGGGATAATTTTGGTTATTACGCGGGCGAAGCCGCTGGCAGAAGCTAGTCTGTAATGAAACACACGCAGGTTGGTTAATTACTGATTAATTTCCAAACACCCTCCTTCACTACAATAACAGTTTATATTAGACATACTGTCAACTGTCACAATATACTACATCACTTCCCTTCAAAGAAAACAATGCTGAAAGATTATACAAAACTTATATCTAACTAGCTGACCCCCGGGGCTTCGCTCCCGTCAAGTGGCTGCCCTGCCTACCCAGCTTACCCTGTCTGCCCTGCCTACCCAGCCTACCCCGTCTGCCCTGTCTACACTGTCTACCCTGCCTAACAGTATCTAATCATTTTTATCTATCATCAATAGTTTTCTCAGCGCACGCCAAAGAATGATTTTTAAAGGCAACATTTTGCTACCTTGGGTTACATTATTGCAATTTTCATAAGGATCTCTACTTTTTTGAAATTATATTATAGCCTATGACACTCAGGAATAATGTAGCTTTCTACTGGTGAAAGAATTTTCAAATCAGTTCAGTAGATCCAGAGATTACCCCTTACAACGTCACAAACTCACAAACATTACCTCTTTATAATATTAGTATAGATTATAAGTGGGTTATAGGCATGCCACACAGATGTTATTGGTAAACAAGTTACAATAGTAGATAAGTTCATATAGGTAAATAATAGTTATCTTGTTCATCTGCAGAAATCCCTATCATATCTTAACATTAGCACAGTATAAATATGGACAAACAGTATGGAAACTACCTACAAACGCTCGAAACGGCACACTCACACAAACATGCGCATCGACGAGACCCCTCCTAAGCAGTGATCGCAAGTTATTTTACTCGTATACTTTGTAGTTTTCCCTCCTCAACTGTCTAAATCGGATTAAAACAATGGTCATTTCTATTGTGTCTGCTAATTGACATTGCAACGGTTGGAAGCCGTGCGAGCCGCTTATGGGTCTCGTCGTCCGTTTCGAGCGTTTGTAGGTAGTTTCCGTACTGTTTGTCCATATTTATACTGTGGCAGTAGTGTCTTATGCTAAGTATTTGTTATACTATATTATGCTACTTATAAATAATTTTACTACTTTGCACTTTTTTGTTTTTTTTGGTTGCTTAGTTACCGATTTATTTCCAAACACCCTTACTACAATAACAGTTTATATTAGACTGGCTGTTCCCCGCGGCTTCGCTCCCGTGGACCACCCCACAGGACCCGTTTTCGGGATAAAAATATAGCCTATGTCACTCAGGAATAATGCAGCTTTCTATTGGTGTTTTTTTTTTTAAATCGGTCCAGTAGTTTCGGAGCCTATTCGGTACAAACAAACAAACAAAAAAATATTTCCTCTTTATAATATTGGTATAGATATACCGTCACAATAATACTATCTACAAACCGACCTCAGCAAGCGATGCTTAACCTTGAAGATCAGGCTCTAGACAAGTGTCATTCGGTTTCAGCGAAGGCGATAGTCAAAATGTAAGGGATTGATCACGTGATTTTTCGATATCGCTTGTCAATCTCATACAATTTTGCTCTTTTGACACTCGCTATCGCTAAACTTTCGATGACAGAATTTCACTTGTCTAGGGCCTCTGTGAGGCTGTTATTATTTCACTATGAGCTGTTATTATTATATATAGGTACATAATTATGTGTAAAACATTAAACCTTTTTGGAAGTTATATGTTTGTGCCGTTTGAGTCTGAAACATTAGGTCCATGGGGTCCGATTGCGTATCGAGTTTTTCGAGAAATTTGCGCAAATTAAAATTAAAATTCATTTATTTCAGGTCTTAAACCCATATCACACAACAGCTTTACATTTTTCAATAATAAATACATAATCACATATAGATAAATACAACCAAATAAATACAATATAAATACAACATATGAAACAAATTCAAATTCAATAATAATCATCACAATTAATTACATTAGTCTCTTACGTGCGACACTTTAGGTAACATGTCTGTCACAACAGTGTCGCACATAAGGACAGTCCAACCTATTTGCTATCATGCTCAGAACGGCATTGGAGCTGTCTCGCACTCTGCGCAAAAGAGACGCGCAGCGCTTTCGCATAACAGTCCGTGCGTGCCCATGCGAACATACCTGAAGCGCTGCAGTAGCGAGGCAGACCCAAAACCGCCCTGAAAGCATTGTTAAAGTGAATACGGAGGGTGTTGTAGCTTTTCTGCGTGTAATTAGCCCACAGGCTGCAGGTGTACAAGGACGTGCAATATGCTCGGAAAAGAGTTATTTTCACGCCATCCGAACAACGTGCGAACCTGCGGGCCAGCATATTAGCTCTTTTAGATAACGCCCTCCGCTCCCGTTCTAAGTCAGCATGGTCCCCGAGGTCAGACAAAGCTCGTCGATTCTTCACGTTACCAGAGGGTTACCAACAAAGCGTTACCAACAAAGCTCGTCGATTCTTCACGTTACCAGAGGGCTGGCCTTTTCTTCGAGAATCAGTATTGCCATCCAACGTGGCAATTCTGCCAGCGTTCTGGGCACGTTGCCCATTGACTCTCCCTTTGTATTTGTATATAGGCTTGTTTTTTTTTTATTAGAATGTTCAATTGCATTTTAACATATTTATGTCTGTTAAGGATTAAACAATAAAATAAATTTGTTTAATTAAAAGGTGATATAATAGCAATTTATGCAACAGTCATATAATAGAGGTTATTAAAACACGAGCGTAGGTTTATCATACGAGGCGAAGCCTAGTGTGATAATAATATTACGCGAGCGTTTTAATACCTAATTATATGCCATTGCATACACTATTTTATCTTCACTCATACAGTTGAATTATAACAAAAATGGAAACGGAAAAAAAATGTGATATGGCGGGCAATTTAGATTCTCATTGAGCAGCGCGCGCATCCATAGACATCCATCTATTTGTCTACATTAAGTCAATGAATAAAAGAATAAAGAAGTGCTATAAAAATTAAAAATTAATTTTTCAACACACTTGCTCATAAAGTGGCTCTAATTTCACCGCAATTGGGCACATAATGACACCTGTTATCAAACTGTGACATTTCCATTACTATTATTCACAAGTGAGATAATGAGTTTTTTTTTTATTTATTGGTTGAGTTGCTTTGTTCTTAAAAAAGTTTCGATACAAAAAAGATCGTGCTCAATAGTACAAATGCAACACATTTCATGCAATTTCGTATTTAAATAGATAATTTCAACTTGTACGTGTTTAATAAATAAAACTTTCACTTAAATATAACTTTTGTTTTTGTCTGTAATAAAGACAACTTGAAATTTCCCATTTTGTACGTGGCTAAAACGCTATTCGCGAAAAGCCAAAAAAAAGAAAACTCATTATTTTTAGTCTATGGCCGATCGCCATTGTTAGATGCGCGCGCATAGGAAAACTGATTAATTTTGCCCGCCATTGCGAAAAAAAATTCACAACTCGTTTTCACTGTTGGAAATGATTTTTAGTATTATTTTCTTCACAAGTGTGTTGAAAAACGTCGTATAATACACGTGTGTATTGATAATTACCGTCCTCGGCTCTCTTAAGACCCTCACCTAACGGCTCGGGTCTCAATGGCGCCTCAGCGGTAATCACCAACATTACACACTTGTACCATAATGTACTATTTTGATAATGTTGTTTGAAAATAGAAGGAAAATGTTGCACTGTAATGGTTTTCTTTTTTATTTTATCTATCCACGAATATAAAGTACGTGTTTATACAACATTTTTATAATTCATATTTGGAACAATACGTTGTGAGTGTAGGATAAACATTATTCTCATCATGGTTGTCACGGTTTTCCCATTACGTAGTTATTTACTATCCCGATTTTCCTATATACGCACTCTTCGATAAATACAATTATCAAGCTATACCTTTCCAGTATAAGCTGAACTCCCATCGTTCATTAGCCTTGTGTAATGTGTGATCACCTTGTTACTTACGCTTGCATAAAATACCAATCCGTTTTTAACCGACTTACCGAAAAGAAGGAGGTTCTATGTTCGACTTTATGTTTTTTTTAAATATTATATTCACTTGTTTGCTCGGACGACGGACTGCCACGTTACTGCCACACAAATGTATAATTACAAGCGCACCATACACAGCGCACGCACACATGGCGCCGCGCGCAAAGTTGAGTTGAACTATCTTCATATTGCTGAGATTGAGGTCCTAGCTTCAATTTTGGATTCGGGCAAAGGTTTTTCATATGAGATAAATTACTAGTAGCCCGGAATCTGGATTTGTGCCCAGTTGTTGGCAATAGACTCACCTAATATTCCATAACTGGCGAAATGTGGCTGTACTATAGGTACACCCAGGCCTGATCCTGAGAAATTCAGCCGAAAGACGTCCACTGCTGGAAGTAGGCCTCCACCAAGCGTCGCCACATTGACCGGTCCCGTGCGTCCTGCAACCAGCGGATCCCCGTAACCTTCACCAGGTCATCGGTCCATCGGCCATCGGCCGTCCAAGGCAACGTCCCGTCCCAGTTCGCGGTCGCCACTCCAGAAATATTCGGTCCCATCGACCAATTGTTCTGCGAGTAATGTGCCCTGCCCACTGCCACTTAAGTTTCGCAATTCTTCGGGCTATATCGGTAACCCTGATTCTCTTGCGGATCTCTACATGTCTAATTCGATCGCACAAGGAAAAGCCGAGCATAGCAGTCTCCGTTGCCCTTTGGGTGACTGTTAGCTTCCTGATGAGGCCCATTGTGAGCGACCACGTCTCAATTATCACTGGCAACACACACTGGTCATAGACCTTTGTCTTGAGACACTGCGGTAAGTTGGACGAGAAGATACCGCGCAACTGCCCGAACGCTGACCAGCCGAGTCGGATTCGACGATTGACCTCTTTCTCGAAGTTGGCCCTACCCAACTGGATTGTTTGTCCCAGGTAGACATAGTCGTCCACAACTTCGAGTGTAGAGTCTCCGACCTTGATACGAGAAATACAGGCGTGATTTTATATAAAAATATAGAACGTTTTGTTGGACCATAATTTATCGGATTCCGATAATCAGAATCCCAAAAGTTTGGCGATCAGTCTTAGCATGGGATAGGTATCCAAGAAACTGGGGAAACACGAACACAGTTGAATAGCAGTATTTAGCGTTTAGACTGGTAGCTGACCACAACATTAAACATGTTGTTCTGTATGTTTGTATTTTTGTGGTGTACAATAAAGTATATAATAATAATAAAATTGTTCTTTTTAATGATTTGTTTTTTATAAAGAAATATTTAAAAATGTAAATATAAAGTGTGTACAAAGTTAAATAAACGGAATAATAATAACATACTTGAGAAAAGACAGACCGATAGACTTATCGGATTCGGATGCAGTTGGTGGTAAGCTTAGTGGTCAGGATATCTAAATTGTACTATTGCTTGTTTGTGGTTAAATTATCTGTTATTTACTAGGAATAACTGTGGTATTGTTAATTTTACTTATTAAACATGTTATTCACTTGGTAAAATATTCTAAATAAAAAACGTGGTTTAGTATATGACTCAGTGACAAACCCGACTATTGTATTACCGTGCAAACGTACTGCCATAACTGGGAATAAACCAAACCCGACCATTGTATTACCGTGCAAACGTACTGCAATAACCGGGAATAAACCAAACCCGACTATTGTATTATCGTGCAAACGTACTGCCATAACCGGGCATAAACCAAACCCGACTATTGTATATCCGTGCTAACGAACTGCCATAACCGGGAATAAACCAAAACCGACTATTGTATTAACGTGCAAACGTACTGCCATAACCGGGCATAAACCCAGACTTCGGGCTATTACTGAAAAATTCTACTTGGAATAACCCAAAAACATTTTCCTGACCAGTGCCTATCACAATATTTATTCATTTGCAACGTAAAGGTACATAGGCGGCCTTAATGCCATGGGCATTCTCTACCAGTCAACCCAGGGTGATATTATATCTCTTGTAAAAACTGTGCCAGTAACTGGATTAGGTGTAAGATTTCATAGCTTATGGCTAAGGATTGTCCCCCATCCTCCTTATAAGGACTGTTTTCCACCAGTGAATTCTCCAAGTCTTAAAATTCGGGCCGATCTCGACAAGCGTTGCTTGAAGAATTATCCACGAGCTCCTTCGTGACACAATTATTCACAACACGGTCGAGTAGAAGAATAAAGTCGCTCTAAAGCCTGTAGAAAAATTGTCATTCTAACAGCGATAACGTCTACCAATAAAAAACTTTAACAAAAAATCTAAACCGACTCCGAAAACAAAACACTATAAAGCGAAAAATAACTTTCTTTTCGGCAGTCGGTGTCTTTGGTACCCTTTTTTTTACCGTTTTTTATTTTTATCTTTTTAGTTTTGGACTTTATATTACCATGGAAATCATTTATAGCTAGAGGGCTTTTCATAACAATTCTAACAAGCCTAAACACAACTGGGATACATTGTTTTATTACGGAGTTCCGGTGCCTAGCTTCCAGCTTCATAACCAGAGCAGTACGATGGTACCATTTTTATTAGAACCATTTATTTAAATTTGCTTCATCACAGTCATTTAACTATTCGGGATTTTATTTTATTTTATTATTTGTTAGGGACAAAAAACAGTTACATGCCAAGCTTAACTAGATATTCTTAAGTTAGTACAATACTTACAAATACATTTACTTATATATATATTTTTCATATTTATGTTACTACACATGTAACCCACAACATTGTCCACGAATTCACAAAAAAAAGGTAAAAGAAAACAAACAAATAGTGCGCATCGTAAAAAATAAGAAGAAGGAAAAAAATAAATATATATATACTTAAGAATTCAGTAACTCTATTGCTCCCGCCTTGAAACGATGTTTGGAGGGAGTAAATATGTCAAGCTCCATGAAGTGAGAGTTGTACGCATCAACGAGGCGACGAAGAGGCACGCGCTCCCCAGCGTTAGTCTTACACAAATTTGTGTAGAATAGCTGAGGCACACGTACCCCACGAAGCATGATAGATCTAGGTACTATATAATGTAGGCTATTAGTTAAGGGAATGCAGTCGAATCTATTATTGCATATACCATGCAGCATTAGTACACCCAGAAGAAGTCGTCTAGATTCTAAACTAAGAACATTATATTGACTCAGTAATTGCTCATAAGATACTTTGGGATTTACATACGAGTACATACATAAACTCACGCCTGTTTCCCATGGGGGTAGGCAGAAAAAACAGAATGCCACCTGCTACGATCCTTACATACTTCTTTTGCTTCACTCACATTCATACATCTAGTCATATTCGGGATATCTTATACCCAAAAAATACTTAACATTGAGAAGTTCCAGTGGCCATCTGTAGTCTTTTTCATCAGTTCCACTTCACCAAATTATACATTTTGAATTCAAATGCATGCTTTGTTGATAAAAATACCTAATATTACTATATGTATGCCTATAAAATTTGAGGAGTTCCCTCGACTACCATGGGGCCCCCTCATCAGATCCTGACTTGGTGACTATGAGACCACTTCGAGACTATTCCCTTTCAAACAAAAAAAGTATGTTATAATATAAAAAAAATATGTGATTGACATGTAGCCGCTACCAAAATGTCACTTGGAACACCAAACATTTTGGCATTTCGACATTCGCTATCGTCAATAGAGTCGCTTTTTCAATTTCAGTAGCAAATGCCAATCACCTGTATATATGTCTATAAGGGATCGAATCTGAAACGATCTGGTGTCTGTCTATCTGAAGTGATCTGGAAGAGCACCAAAGTTGTCGAAATAGCTCACAGAATATGCAAGCTGAAGTGGCAAACGTAAAGTAGGACGCCCTCAGGCTAGGTGGAGCAACGACCTTCGCAAGGTGGCTGGTAGCAGCTGGATGAGAATTGCAGAAAATTGAAGCAAATGTTAAGCCATTAGAGAAGCCTATGTAGACGAAGATGGATAGACGATATAAAGATTACTGGAAGGACAATCTGAAGAAAGGATAATAATAGAGAAGAGTGGAAACAGCTGGAAGAGGCCTATGTGTCACAGGACACGCTGATCACTAAACCGAGAAAGCCGATATGTTACATATTTGAGATAAAACAGTTTGATATTAATGTATGTCTAGCGTAATGTCTAATGTATGTATGTGAGGCGTGTCTTTTTTCCGCAAAAAAGATTAAATTTCAACCGGCTCCAACTTTCCGATATGTGATCGTGCCAATAACGGACCATCTTGAGCTTCTTGGCGTTACGTTGACATCGACTCTCAATTTTGGCCCATACATTGAGACAAAGGCTCAGCTGGCATCCTTGCAAAAGTGAGAAGGTAATTCACGCCGGAACAGCTCCTTAATTAGTATCAAGTGCAAGTTCAATCATGCATGGAGTACTGTTCTCATCTCTGGGACGGATCTGCCAAATTTCAGCTTGATGCACTAGAGTCGATCGAAAAGCTGGCCAAGGCGCTTGTTAAGTCATAGCTCCAGAGTCTTGAACATCGTCGCCGAGTTGCCAGCTTGTCGGTTTTTTATCGGTTACATTCCAGGGAGTATGCAATGGAACTGCACGATCTAATTCCACCGAGCCAGTTTCATCATCGGACTACCAGACTTACGGCGATGCACCATCGATACATGGTGGACATCCCACCCATACGCACAAAACGTTTTGGGAACACTTTTATTATGCGTGGAAGGAGTGGGATTCCCTGCCGGAGTCTGTCTTTCCCGACAGCTACAATCTGGGGTCTTTAAGTCAAGAGTGAATAGGTTATTTCCAGGCAAGCGTGTTTCACCCTCGACCACATCATCGCTTACCATCAGGTGAGATAGTGGTCAAGCGCGAGCCTCTGGGATATAAAAAAATATGTTTAGTACCAGCAATAAAGGCTTAATAATAATGTCCAGCAGTGGACTGATAATGATGTTGTCAATAACATTGTCATTATGTCCAGACACTAGGTCCTCTGATTCAGCGCACAAACACGCAAACTACGGTATTCTCGGACACAATAATAGGAAAATTAATTTAGTTTAAACAATCATTTTAATATTTAAATTACACCAATGTGATAAACTATTAATACATATAATTTCAGTGATTCATACAACCACATGCTTGAGTATGATTATTACTGCACTTAATGTAGGTACCAAAATGCTGATTCATCTATACTCTGATTTTAAATTTCGAAGACTAAACTGACATTCTGGAGGTTCTCACTGTATCGTTACATAAAAAAAAAACTTTTTTGCAAAAAAATATTACCGACTTCCAAATACAAAACTACAAAGTGAAAAATAACTTTAGTTTTTGAAGTCGGTGTCCATAACGCAAAAAATTGGCACCTACGAAAGACACCAGACACTTTGTAGTTTTGTATTTGGAAGTCGGTAGTATTTTTTTGCAAAAAAGTTTATTTTATTTTCACTTTTTAGTTGTACCTACCTAATAGGCAAGTTAGTAAGGTAACTATAACGCCAGAATAGATTTCATGAAACTTGAACTTAACCGGTGAAATGAGAGATCTGCGTACCCCTTAAGAGCGTACTGGCGTGATGTTATGTTATGAAATGGTAAAAACAATGAACAGACATGCAATTGCAACAATCCCGAAAGATTTGCCGTTGTTTATTGAAGAGTTCTGTTGTATATCTCCAAAGCTCTTCATCAGATCTCCACCAAAAAAAAATGGGACCAATTTCGGAACATACGTTTTCAAACAAAAAAAGAATTTTCTAAATCGGTCCACAATTGACGGAGATATCGATGAACATACACAAAAAAAAAAAAAACAAACATAAAGTCGAACATAAAGTCGAACCTCCTCCTTTTTGGGTAGTCGGTTAAAAATAGTGTCTTATCCTGACTATCCTACTATTTCTGTGTTCGTCTTAAAACTGCTGTTACATGTTCAAATTATAGGCGAGGACACTGGCACCCTAAACACAAGTTAAATCTTACATCGGGTGCCAGAGTTCATCGTAAACACTCTTTTCCCTATTTGTAACGCAACGTGTTTAGATAAGTGTTTTCTTGTACAATTGAAGAATAAGAAAAAACCAGAATGATTGAAAGTTGATCGAAAATCGAATTAGATCGAAAATGGAACTATTTCATGGCAAAAAAAATACATTTGTTATGAAACTAGCGGCCCTTATTTAGTTGGGTCCGTGCCCACTCGACCCGATTAGACTCAACCCGAAGATTAACTGCATATTTCTATCGTCGTCAGGCAGAAAAGTGTTGATTTAACGCTTGCATCACAGAGAGAGTAAAGTTTAATTAATGTTTGGATAAATAAATCAATAACTAAACAAGTAAGTGCTTATCCTTTTTAATATAGTATACGCTTTGTACTTCGTAGTAAAAATCACAGATTATTATTAGTTATCATTACAATCTTATAGCTAGTGACACGGTGGTATTTATTGGATCAGTCTATAAACGTGATTATAATTATTAGGTTAACAAGTTAGTAGGTACCAACTTCCAAAGTTAAGTTATTTAGAATTAAAAATCACAAAAAAATGGCTTTGAATTGCTAGCAAAGCTTCTTGTATTATTCTTTGGGTTGAGTCTAATCGGGTTGAGTGGGCACGGACCCATTTAGTTTCTGCTCATTTATGTCCGACTTCATTTTATCGATCGCACTTTCAATTGGTAGCAAAACTTCTGGTATTATTCTTCGGATTGAGTCTAATCGGGTTGAGTGGGCACGGACCCATTTAGTTTCTGCTCATTTATGTCAGACTTCATTTTATCGATCGCACTTTCAATTGGTAGCAAAACTTCTGGTATTATTCTTCGGGTTGAGTCTAATCGGGTTGAGTGGGCACGGACCCATTTAGTTTCTGCTCATTTATGTCAGACTTCATTTAATCGATCGCATTTATTTTATTGTTTATTTTAACACAATAAAAGTTTATGTACTATGTGTATGAATACTGTTATATTTAAATATATTACGTATTTATACATAAAACATTTATTTACACCAATTAGTAAAATTAAATTGAGGAGTCATGTCACATCGATTCGATGAATCACTTATGATTGAGCCTTACCTACAACACTATGCTCCACGCTAGCACCATTAAAAAAAAAGTCATTGGCAGCTGTCAGTTTAGTCTACGAAATTAAATATCACAATATAATACAAATTTCTCATTATAACAAACTAGCCTTTTCCCCATAGTTTCGCTCCCGTGGCCCACCCTACAAAACCCGTTATTTTCTAGACTAATAAGCCTATGACACTCAAGAATAATGTAGCTTTCTACTGGTGAAAGAATTTTCAAAATCGGTCCAGTACTTGCAGAGATTACATCCTACAAACAAACACGCAAACCTACAACCTTTACTTCTTTATAATATTTTCTAGGGCGTTTCCATTCAAGCCTACCTTGTAAATGCATTTTGTTAGTCGCCTTTCATTCATCCTCTCAACATGGCCAAACCATCTTAGCATACTCTTTTCGACTTCTTTTCGTCACTACATCTTCTTTTAAACCACGACGTTATCTTATTACATCATTCCTCAATTTATAATTTAAAGTTACACCACACATACTTCGAAAGGAACGCATTTCTACCTTCACTTCTGAACATACGTGTAGGCAACAGCACGCTTTTGTAAACAGTGAGCCTATTTAGACATCGATTGGCTGTTCACAACCGCATGCACCATTCAATTTCCTCATCAATCTTTCCATCCCTTGTGATTACCATCATTATCACCATGTCAGCCAAATGACGAACACTGCTGGACATAGGCCTCCCCCAAGCGTCGCCACACTGATATGTCCTGTGCGTTTCGTATCCACCGGACTCCCGCAGCCTTAACCAAGTCGTCGCTCCACCTGGATGGAGGCCTTCCAACATAACCTCTTCCGGTTCGCGGTCGCCGCTCCAGAACCTTTCTGCCCCATCGGCCACCAGTTCTGCGAGCAATCTAGAGGCCAAACGCGTTGGCCGATTTCGATGACTCTAACGTCAATCGATTTGTCTTAACCTTCGAGTGTCACTGGCTACTGTCTAGTTAGCACTATAACGTAGATTAATATTCTCTGTGGTCAGCACTGGCGGCTGTGCAGTCGGAGGATAAAGCTGGTTTTGGTCAGCCAGCTCGCGAATATGTATCCACTGACGTCTTCTTGTTGACGTATTTTTAGTTCGCTTAATAAGTAGTCCGGTTTTTTGTTTTATTTATTTAACTTTTTTTTATGTTACGTAATTATACTTTTTGGTACAAGTCGGATCAATGGCTTTTATTTTTCTTATCTGTCGGACCATCATGTCTTAACCTCTGGGCCATCGTGGCATAGGTAAGTACTATGGGCCAAAGCTACATCTGATCACTTTGAAAACAAAATCCCGTGCACAAGATGACCACAGCTGCGTCCGCCCTTTTTGTGTCGACCATAGCCAAATGATATGGGCCAAAGCTACATCTGATCACTTTGAAAACCAAATCCCGTGCACAAGATGACCACAGCTGCGTCCGCCCTTTTTGTGTCGACCATAGCCAAATGACTTGTTTGATTTTTTTGCCGTCTTTTTTAATTACAAAAACAAGGGGCTGACAGGTACTAGACAAACAGTCACCCGATGCTGCGATACTATTGGTTGATGAGTATGTCGGCGTTAATCTAGCGGGCGAGCCCTGCAAGCTAAAATAGTCCTTACGGTGATCAGATTTAGCTTTGGCCGATTGTACATATGCAGGTTGGCAGTCATTCTTCCTCGCCTCAATCGGATTTAGCTGAGTACCAGTGTTTTCCATGGAACGACTTCCTATCTAGCCTCCACTACCCAGTAACTGGTAATGCAATATCCCTTGGGAAGACTAGTATGCAGGTTAACATAATGTAATAATACATACTATTTCTTTTACAGATAACGGTAATCTGACTATAGAAGTAGTACGAAACGACACCTGTAGAACCAAACTCCAAAGCTACACATTCACTGAAGGACAAAATTTTACTCTGGTTGTTCAACCATCCACGTATATCAACTTCGGCTGGTAAGCCACAAGAATTCGAAATTCGAATTGTTTGCACTCAAGTGAGCGCACACAATTCGAAAGCGAACTCATTTGTTTTTAAAGTAAATGTTCGCCACGAACTTTTAGATTATGAATATGATTTACAATCAACAAAAAAGAACTTCACCAATATTTTCAAGGTTAACAGAATAAACTGCATCCAATTTGCGTAACTCATTTTCTATTACAAACTGAAGGATTTTGAAGGATATAATTATAATGTTCTTTGCCTTCCTTTTCGTATTTGAAGCCATTTCCTCGACTCAACTCATACTCACTCAATCTATCAAAATCGACAGCAACACCCAATGATGTTCTAGTAAACAGATATGATATGAGCGCGCGCATTGTGAAGACTCGAATGTCACAATTGTGACCTTTAAGTCTTTAGTTTATGTCACACATGGCGAAGAGCGATAGGCTTTGTTGAAACAAAAACAAAATAAAAAAAAATGCCATCGTGTGTATTTGTAATTTATTTATTTATTGATTAAAATAAATATTTTTTAATGACAGATGAATGAAAACTGTGTATGTGTGCTGCCGCTGCTGCGCGGAACACTTTTTTCGATTGCTTTGTGAGTGTATAACGTATCTGTTTATTAGAATATCATTGCTAATACCTTATTATTTAAAAGCATTAACTCGTCCTCACCTCGACAGTTTTTGGCAAGCCAAGTGATTCGAGTGGAGTGGAGGAAGTTTCGTTCATAAGGACTTATAAAATGGGAATTACTATTTTAATTAAGACTACCTACAATTTTCTTTTTGTGTTGGAAATCATCAAATGTCCCCCCCTGGGTGAAGTGGGAGGGCGTTTCAGACTTTTTATCTGCGACCAATACGGTCAACTTAACTTTGCAGCGCCAGGTGCACAGTTAATTTGACCGTGTTATATCTTTTGTTCCAGGTGGAATCTTACAACTGCGAATGGTACTAAAGAGTTGTATAACAAATTAGACACTAGGAAAGAATCCACAGGAAAACAAAAATATAATCCTATTTTATATGTAAGTAAAATTATAATACTATTTTTTATATCCTATAGGCTCGCGCTTGACCACTATCTCACCTGATGGTAAGCGATCATGTGGTCGACGGTGAAACAAGCTTGCCTCGAAATAACCTATTGACTCTTGACTTAAAGACCCCCAGATTGTAGCTGTCGGGAAACACAGACTCCAGCAGGGAATTCCACTCCTTAGCTGTACGCATAATAAAAGTGTTCTCAAAACGTTTTGTGCGTATGGGTGGAATGTCCACCATGTATCGATGGCGCATCGTAGTACGTCTGGTAGTCCGATGATGAAACGGGCTCGGTGGAATTAGAACGTGCAATTCCATCGCACACTCCCCGAAATGTAACCGATAAAAAACTGACAGGGTGGCAACTCGGCGACGATGTTCAAGACGCTGGAGCTTTGACTTGACCAGCGCCTCGTCGCCGATGAGCCTCTTGGCCCGCTTTTCTATCGACTCTAGTGCATCAAGCTGGTATTTGGCAGATCCATCCCAGAGATGAGAACAGTACCCCATGCATGATCGAACTTGCGCTTGATACAAATTGAGGAGCTGTTTCGGCGTGAAGTACCTTCTCACTTTCGCAAGGATCCCCAGCTTTTTGGCTGCCAGCTGAGCTTTTGCCTCAATATATGGGCCAAACTTGAGAGTCGATGTCAACGTAACGCCAAGAAGCTCAAGATGGTCCGTTATTGGCACGGTCACATCTCGGAAAAAATACACGCCTGGGTTTTAGCAGCGTTAAACCTGACCAGATTGGCATCGCCCCATTCGGAGACTGCCTGCAAGGACAAGTTCAAACGCTCCACCATGGCCTCACGGAGAGACCGGATCTGCGGTCCGGTAGCCCGTGCGTTGGACAAGTATCTCTCAGCAACAGTGCTGTCGTCTGCATACCCAAAGGTGCCAGGGTTTTAGTAGATCGTTAATCTGCAGCAAGAATAGTGTTGCTGAGAGTACCGACCCTTGAGGGACCCCGGCATTAATATCCAATTGGTCCGATGAGCAGCCATCAATAACCACTCGAATGGACTGATCTCTCAGGAAGTCCGCAATCCAGTCACATAGACCACCGGGCAGACCGAACGAAGGAAGCTTACCAATAAGGCTTTCGTGCCAGACCCTATCAAAAGCCTTCGAGATGTCGAGGGCAACAGCAAGCGCTTCTCCGTGGCTCTCGATGGCCTCACTCCATATGTGAATGGCATACGCTAGAAGATCCCCAGTAGACCGATTTCGGCGGAAGCCGTATTGGCGGTCACTGAGGATCTCGTAACACGATCAGTATAGAGATGGGTCTGTAGTTGGCCGGGTCATCTCGATTACCCTTCTTGGGCACGGGTTGTACGTTAGCTAGCTTCCAAGCATTCGATAAAATAATGCAATACTGCCGTCCTACAGGTGTCACTATAAGTTTTTTTTATTATATATAGCCGAATTGAAAAAATAACAAAAACTGAAAAAATAACAATCGATGCTGTTTATCTAACTCCACACTTAATATTATAAAGGCGAAAGTTTGTGTGTGATTGAATGTTTCTTACTTCTTCATGCTCAAACGGCTGGACAGATCTGGATAAAATTTGGCACAGAGATAGATTATAGTCTGGAATAGCACATATGATACTTTTTATCAGAGAAATATTTTCCCTTGGGTTAATTTTCGACATTCACGTGGGCGAAGCCGCTGGCAGAAGCTATTAATATTATAAATGTGAAAGTTTGGATGGATGTGTGTGTGGGAATGTGGATGTATGTTTGTTATTCAATCAGGGCAGAAGAGCTGAACGGATTTGGATGGAATTTGGCACAGAGATAGATTATAGTCTGGAGTAGCACAAAAGCTACTTTTGATCCCGTGATAATGTTGCCTTGGAATAAGAAAACACTTTTAACGCGGGCGAAGCCGCTTGCAGAAGCTAGTCTAAAATAAAACATATGCACACGAACGGGTCCTCTCTCCCATTCGTGTCAAAACATAGATCTAATTACGCACTTTAGCAAAAGCATATTGTTAGTATAAATCAATTTGCTCTTATCAAAAATAGGTTTTTTAACTGGCATCTATTGATAGAAGAAAAATTGTGCTTAGACAGATGGACAGAGAATTTTTTGAAAACTTATGTTTTTACCCGACTGCCGAAGGAGGGTAATGTGTTTATCAGTCTATGCATGTATGTATGTTTGTTCCTATGTGGCGTTCCAGAGACCAAACGCGTTGGCCGATTTTGATGATTCTTACATCAATCGATTCGTCTTAACCCTGCGAGTGTCACTGGCTAAATAAAAATATGAAAAGAAAAAAATGGCGGATTTTAGGCGCCATTTCGTGGCGAAAAAAAATTTTTTTCTTCCAAACCCCTCGTGTGGGGTATTAAAATAAAGGGTTTTAAGAGGTGATTTCAAAAATATATAACACTTATATGTGTAAATGTACTTAATAAAAAAAAATTACAAAAAGTTGTAAATAAAAAAAGTTAATTAAAAAAAACCCGACTGCTTAAAAAGCGAACTGAAAAAACGTAAACAAGAAGAAAATCATATTCATATTCTTTATTGTACACAAAATATACAGTTAAAAATACAAAAGGAAAACTTATGTACACAGGCGAGCTTAACCCATAATTGGGTTCTCTGACAGCAAACCTCAGTGCTAAAGAGAGATTTACAAAATTAGGACAGTTAACAAAAGTGCACAACAAATATTAAAAACATTTGAAATCTTACTAACTAAATACACTACACAAATACAACACACAAATCACTACACAATACACAAATCATTTTGTGCAGTCGGAGGATACATCTGGTTTTGGTCAGCCAGCTCGCGAATGTGTATCCTCCGACTGCACAGCATGATTTTCTTCTTGTTTACGTCTTTTTAGTTCGCTTTTTAAGCAGTCGGGTCTTTTGATATTTTTAATTTTTGCTTTCCTGCACCTGCCATGTTATCTCATCAACGATCTGACTGGTAAAGTATGTCTAAAGGTAGTTCACACCGCACAACGATCGGAGACCAAGACGCCAGACCGAGACGTGAGACAGTCTCACTCCCGGACGAGTAGGTATATAGTGTCGCGCGATTCGCTCGAAAACCCTGAAAATATTGTCATCAAACAAGAAAAGGACCATAAATATTGTTTCACACCCATATAGTTAAATCATAGTTTAGTTCATTGATAGGTAATCTTTGTTATATTTACAATAATAATATAATAGCAAATCATCGTATCATTCAACCTCCAACATAAAAAATTAATAAATAAAAAAGCCTTTATTATTTCCCATCCTTAGACTATTACAGAA
This sequence comes from Orthosia cruda, assembly GCA_964057195.1. Classification (NCBI taxonomy): domain Eukaryota; kingdom Metazoa; phylum Arthropoda; class Insecta; order Lepidoptera; family Noctuidae; genus Orthosia; species Orthosia cruda. The sequence continues at coordinate 7,891,286 of OZ059852.1, read as the reverse complement.
TATGTGTATATACGTATATATTATATTTAGTATATTAGGTACATTCTTCACTTTTGTTTTTGCACTATACACTTTTACAATTTTCATTTTCTTGGATAGGAACCCCTATTCGGGTATAGGCCTCCTCCAGTGCATTTTTCTTGAGTATTTTTTTTTTTCGTTTGTTGTTTTTCTTGAGTTTTTTTTTTTCATTTAGTTGTTTCTTCTTGAGTTGTTTTTCTTTATTTCTTTTTTCTTGGGTTGGTTTTTCTTTAGTTGTTTTTTCATTAGTTGTTTTTTCTTGAGGTTTTTTTTTCTAAAAAAAAAAAAAAAAACAATTCAAGAAAAAAAAAAACTAAAGAAAAAAAAAAATGAAAAACAACTTCCTCCAATAGTAACTATATAATTAGCTTACCGCTTCAATATGGATTAATTGGCAAGAATTTATAACTGACCTTAACGAATTTGTTATTTTTATTTCCAGACCACATTAATCAACAACTCGATGGCAGGGACATGGGAATTTACTTTTTATATTTTACAAAATATTGCGATGCCTTTCCCGAGTATAATACACACTGACCAACAAAACTATACAATTTCAATGTGCAGGATTACAGTAAACATAGGTAAACCTTTTTTTTAAGTTAAATACTACTTTAGTCGCTTGAAACCTTAAGGTTCGCCTCAGCGACATGCTAATGTAACAGCGTCATCGACATGCTGAGTATACAAACGCTCGAAACGGCACACTTACACAAACATGCGCTTCGACGAGACCTCTAAGCAGCTTTCGCGATGCTGTCAATAGTGCGGGCCGCTTAGGGGTATCGTTGATACGAATCTTTGTGTGAACGTGCCGTTTCAAGGGTTTGTAGGTAGTTTCCTTACTGTTCATCCATATTTATACTGTGCCATGACCGACAATATATTTTTTTTTATCGTCTCTCTATCTGCTTTCTTCTTCCCAAGCAAGCTGAAAGATGACGATAAAATTTTCCATTTGTGACATCCTATCATAGTGTTTTGTTTAATATTAGTCATATTTCGTTCAATGTTTTTTTTTTGTTTTCAAGCCAGTAACACCACCATATTTTTTCAGTACCTGCAACACCTCCCACAAGTCCAAGTACCCGTGAGTTTTATTTTCAATATTTTTTCAACATAAAGTGGCTCTAATTTCACCGCAATTAGGCACATAATGACACCTGTTATCAAACTGTGACTTTTTATTACTATTATTCACAAGTGAGATAAAGAGTTTCTTTTTTTTATTTATTGGTTGAGTTGCTTTGTTCTTAAAAAAGTTTCGATACAAAAAAGATCGTGCTCTATAGTACAAATGCAACACATTTCATGCAACTTCGTATTTAAATAGATAATTTCAACTTGCAGGTGTTTAATAAATAAAACTTTCACTTAAATATAACTTTTGTTTTTGTCTGTAATAGAAAACTGGAAATTCCCCATTTTGTACGTGGCTAAAACGCTATCCGCGAAAAGCCAAAAAAAGATAACTCATTATTTTTATTCTATGGCCGATCGCCATTGTTAGATGCGCGCGCATAGGAAAACTGAATAATTTTGCCCGCCATTGCGAAAATTTTTTCACAATTGTTTTCAATTGTTGGAAATGATTTTTTTGTATTATTTTCTTCACAAGTGTGTTGAAAAACTTCGTATGATACACGTGTGTATTGATGATTACCGTCCTCAGCTCTCTTAAGACCCTCACCTAACGGCTCGGGTCTCAATGGCGCCTCAGCGGTAATCAACAAAATTACACACTTGTACCATAATGTACTATTATTAATTTACTCTGGCGGATTATACCTTTCCATATACTAAAATAATAATAATAATGTCCCTAGGTTTATGCCGGTAGATTCTACTTTGCCGCAATATGCCTATAGTGAGGGGCCAGACTAAGAGACATAACTAGCTAGCTTTGTGCCGAGCTGGTGGGCAGTGGAGACCCCACGGATCTGATCCCCAGGGAGAAGTATTGTCCGTCGTCCCCGCTTGCCTTTATTGGCCGGAAAACACTGAGGGGGGAACAGAGCTTCCATCTCTCTCTTGCATTAATTGGCTGGCTTGAGTGGAGATTCGCAATAGCAAACGTGCTCGGAAGTTAACCCAGTAAGATGTTGGTAGGAATCTTGATCGTAGTTCCAGGATACCTCTACCATAACTCTCTACTCCTCAAGCACCTCCGTACATGTTGCCCCCTTGGCGCTGGGTCACTAAAGTGCTGGCGACTGTTTATAGGGGAGCTTATTAATTGAGTGTGCAAGACATCCCCTGCCATTTTATAGCCGTGAAGATCAACAGTTGTCAGGCAGGGGCCAATAGGCCTTCCATAGTATTAGGTAATCGTTCCACGAAACTTACCAAACCCATAGCCCAATGTGTTTTGTCTCCTTATTCTGCAATAGTCCTGCGCCAGCCGACTAGTTGTTCAAAAATGTCATTTCATGTTACAGAAAACCAGATGTTTATCATTATCGCATCTGTCGTGGGAGCAGTTCTCGTATCCGTCATAATAGCTCAAGCAGCTTACATCTATTTCTTGAAAAAAAAGGGTAAGTTCTCAAAGGGTATTAAACCAAATTGACATACCCCCGGTTTCTAAATAATTTATTTGAAGCTGCTAAATAAAGTATTTGTCAAAATATACCTTAGCCTGAAAAGATCACTTCGGACTTTTACACGTAAGACTTGGTGAACAGGCTTTAGGATGTATTCCCTAGTCCCTTCCTTTCCTTTATCTCAACTCCGCCATCTGACGGCGGGGGACAACAACATTCAGTAAGAAGTCGATAAAAATCCACCGGCTAACTTTCACGTGCGCGAAGGAAAGCTATCGTGAAATAAGACTAAATGAACAAGTGTGGTGGTCACCCGACTCCAATCAGTGTTCCAAGTATCCTGTAAGTACCTTAATACCTCACTATATCCTTCAGCCTGTTTTTGTAGGAAAAATACTTCAAGCCACGTCCTTGGTTGGAAGTAAAGCACATTCGCTTGGTTAGGTTTTATCGGTAAATCCTAGGTCTGACCGTAGTTCAGACTTTTACAGTAACATGTAACATCGATATAGTGTATTTTAATATTGCTAGAATTTCTAGGGCCAAAGCGGACACGATACTTCTACTTCTTGCAGCGAAGGAATAAATATCTTCCTGAACTGTAAAAAATATTCAGAGCTCCTAAAAAATTATCTCATTTTTTCAGCTCAAAAACTGATCACACTGAACACACATAACAACCTATCGAAAAGAAGTGAATCTATTCCAAACGATACAGGTAAGCAAAGTTTTAGGTATACAAATATATTACTTAATAGATTCTGCCAGCGTGAAAGTCTAAATGTATCCCGATGAAACATATTCCCGGGATAAGAAGTATCCTATGTGCTATTCCAGACTATAATCCAACTCAGTGCCAAATTTCATTCAGATCCGGTCAGCCGTTCTGGCGTGATTGAGTAACAAACACATCCATCCAAACTTTTGCATTTATTATTAGTAAGATGGCCGGTTTTCCAATAAAGCATCCCAATTGCGTCTATCGTAAACCAAAGGATTTTTAAGGAAATTCCTAATTCATTGTTGCATATGATTGAAACATTAGTCTGTATTAACTAGAACTCCTATGGCCCTAGATGCTGAAGTTCTTAGGACCTCCACTCGGCTCCGTCTAGGTTGATATTTTAAAGGATCTCCAGACTCCCGACAAAACTCAAAATCTCCAGACAAACAAAAGTCCTTGGAAAGTTTTTCTTTCAGATTATTTGTATTATCAATTCCTGTAAGCATTACTGGGAAATGATGTTAAGTTTGTTAAATAATTTATATACCAAAGAGAGAAATCGTTTGAATTTAAATTATTTTCCTAAACTGGTGAACTCAGTAAAGTTTAATGCCAAATACATGTGGCAACCTAAAAATTAGGTGTAGTTAAATTAGTAATGTTTTATCAATATTTAGCCTGATAATTAAAAACAAAAAAAAATCTTGAACTTTTTTTTTGTTGCCCCACAAAAACTTGAAAATCTCGACATTTTAAAATTGTCTCCTGATATTTTCGTCTTCCGATCTGGCAACCCTATCTCCGTCACAAATACAATTGCCAAGCCCACGATTAATTTCAATTTATAAGTAGCTTTACTGCCAACTTCATGATTTGCGTTTCAGTGGAATTAAAGGACGTAGCTTGGAAAGCCATTTCTATTGTCTTGACTGAGACGAGTGATTGGGAATATGGCATTGTCAAAAAACATACACTTGTGGTGTAACACAAACAGAGTTCTTAAACAATTAAAAAACTTGTAAATGGCTGCCAGTCAGTTTTGCACAAATGCAGCTATCGGCGTATAGACAATTTGTAAAATGTGTTTTTTGTATCAAATAAAAATTATTTTTGTATCTTTCTGGTACCGTCCCCTTTCTCCCGTTAAATCGTGTGTAGACTTTGGCTCTTCTCTTCATAATTCTTGATTAACTGCATTTTCTGTATTTTTCCAGCGCGCTATTGTTCAAACCCTGGTCAGAAGATGATGAAGGCACCTATCCCGGAAGAAGACAATGATCGTGATAGTGTCATCTATGAAGCACCGAATATTGAAATACCTAGTAAGTTATATTATATCGTCACACCGCGTATGTTAAATCGGGCATTTTCAGGCAATAAAAAATATGTTTAGCAGCATGTAACTCAGGTTAATAAAAAAACTGAGTAATGATTCGGTTGTAGCCCGTATTCGGTCACCGACTAGTGTAAACAGGTTTTCGGTTAGCCGTATTTGGCCAAAAACCGGTTTCGGTGCCAGAACACGGCTGACTTGTTGAAACGCACCGGCCCGGATGGCGGGCACATGCGTCAAGTATTGTGTTATCTTATTTCGTTTTTGTTCCTTGTCGTAACACAATATGCCTGTACATGATGATGCTTTCAACGGGTGTACACAGTTCGGATGAATGCAGTCGTCGAATCCGGTAAACCGAAAACTTAAACGAATACGATCGCCGTATTCGGTACCTACAGTTTAAATTTAAACAGCCCAATTCGGTTAACCGATCCGGTTCAACCGAAAGCATTCGCCGTATATGGTAGCCGATTTAATATAAACGCGCCATTACGTGCCGTTTATATGGCAATACAGCTGAGTAACGCGGTGTTTTTCTTTTTTGAATAACGCATAACCAATAAGCATTGGTTCAAAAGCTAGTGTTTGATTCGTCAATCTATACACATCAACACGGTCTAGGGATATTTTTAAAAAAGCGAATTACTATCAATGTGTTAATTATTTATGTGACATGTATATATTTAAAAGATACGTTATTTAATATTCTACCATTTTTTAATAATGGTTAAGGTACTTCGATTAAAATTTCTGGATTTTATGGGAAAAAAATGAAGCATAGACGGAAACCGTATATGAATTAACTTTTAATTTATGAGTAAAAACTGAAAAAAATAGAAAAATCATTTAATTTGTGTTTATAAACTTGAAGTTAGTAGTCTGAGAAAGCGCCCATGATGTTCATAACACATCGGCAACGATTCGGCATGCTCAGAACAAGGTAGTCAATGTCTTGCTGCGGAATACTGTCCCATGTCCTTCTGAGGTGCGCAAAAAGTTGATCTTCTGTAGCCAGATTTTCAGGAACTTCCTTCAGAGCTCTTCTTTGCAGCATATCCCACGCATGCTCAATGGGATTTAAATCTGGCGATTGAGCAGGCCAGTCTAAGGCCCTAACATTGTGTGTATGTAACCAAGCTGCTACCGTTCTCGCCGTGTGTGCCCGGGCATTGTCGTGCATGAGCAGGAAATCTTGCCCCATTTGTGTTCTGTGGGGCAAGATTACGGGCCCCAGCACCTGTTGGACGTATCGTTCTGCCGTCATATTGCCCCGCACCCAAACGAGATCCGTCCGTCCTCCAAGACGAATTCCTGCCCAAACCATAATTGTTCCTCCTTGGTATGGGTGAACTTCCTGAGGGTTCTGAAGACGGGTCCATCGTCCAGGAACTCGCCAAACACGCGTTCTTCGTGAATCTGGATGGAAGCCGAACCTGGATTCATCCGTGAACAGCACACTGGACCATTGCTCACGGCCCCAGTCCACGTGGTTCCGAACCCATTCTAATCGTCGACCACGATTGCCTCTCCGTAAAGGTGGGACCCGGAGTGGTCTACGAGAGCGTAGATTGCTTTCATGCAGTCGCCTTCTTACACTTTGGTCACTCACAAGCACTTGGTGTTCCACTCGCAGCCTTTGGACCAATTGAGTCGCCGTTGCATTTGGTTGAGCTCGCGCAGTAATTTGCAAAAATCGGTCTTGTCTGGGGGTAGTGATGCGACTTGGCCCCCGGTGCCTCTCCGCTACTTCACCTGTGGCACGATAGCGTGTCCACAATCTTGAAATTACATTTTGGTGGGTCCCTATGGCCTCAGCAACATTACGCTGAACAGACCCAGCTTCCAGCATTCCCACAGCTCGTAAAATCTCCGCCCTCGTCAAATGTTGGCGTTGCATGGCTACAATACCTCAATTTTAACTTTATCTTTCGTTTAAAAATGAAAAAAAACTGTAACTAAACGTAATTCGTATTGTTTTCTAAATTTCGCACAAATGAAAATTCCCTCTCCTACACATCAAGACATTTTTATGCCACCGAAACAAAAGAATTTTCAAAATTTTGAATTTGGAATTAGTCTGAGATAAATTACAAACAAATCGGTGTATAAAAGATTCCAATGCGGCCAGTACTTTTCGAGTTATTTAATTGAGTAAGAAATATCCCTAGACCGTGTTGATGTGTGTACGTGTCTTGATATTCCCAAATGACATACAAAACGTATTTCGTTAAAAAGTTTACTGAATTTATCCCCTATAGAAGCTTAACTTAAGAAAGTGCTAATAGTTCATCATCATCGTCAGTTCATCAGCATTTAATTTCTCTTTAACCGATTTAAAAAAAGAAGGAATCTCAATTCGACTTCTATTTTTTGATATTTCTCCTTAGAAACACTGCTAGAATGAAGATATAAACGAACACTTTTTTTACTCATGAATCCACTTTTTTTTTTAACTAAACAAGTATCTATGTTCGATATCTCTGAGAAGAATTACATTATCTTTTTGAAATCGATTATTTATGAAGAAATTGTAATACAACATGACATCAGCAAACGTACCTAAGGTGGAATGATTTCTGGCTAATGATGATGAGGACGCGAACGAAGCCGTGGACAAAAGCTTGTACAAATATGTATTATCCAGTCCAGAAATTATTGTATCGTTATTTATTACACTATAATTAATTCCACCTGCAGATCGAATGCCGATGCAGCCGCCTCAGCCACCAGCGATAAATACCATGCCTCGTAAGTTCATACAACAATAACAAACAAAACTACAATAACAATGAATAAACAACAGCAAAAACAACTACAACAACAAACAAAACTACAATAACAAGAATTATTCAAATAAAAAACAACAGCAAGAACAACTACAACAGCAAATAAAACTACAATAACAACAACAATGAATAAATAAACGTAAAATCACCCTTAAGATGCATAAGTACATCTTGGTTTAATCTTTTGAGTGCTACAGGTATACACCAACATTTCATCAGTTCTATTTAAATACCATGTACAAGTCGCGAACCTATTGTTTTCAACTTGGCCCAAATTCTTACTCCTACAGAGAAATTCCAGATGTTAAAACCAATCAACACTTGGCCCGAACTGGACGGACCTGCTGCTTAGTAGGTGAAGCAGCAATACTTAGTAGTATTCCTTGCCTACAATTTTCTCTCACTTAGAAACCGTATAATCCCTTTGCCATGCTCAGTTTTATGAGTAGTGTGTGCCCCAATACGAACCAGCATCATCATCATCATATCAGCCGAAAGACGTCCAATGCTGGACATAGGCCACCCCCAAGCGTCGCCACATTAACCAGTCCCGTGTGTCCCGCATCCAGCGGATCCCCGCAATCTTCTCCAGATCATCGGTCCACCTGGTGGGAGGCCTTCCAACGCAACGTCTTCCGGTTCCCGGTCGCCACTCCAAAACTGTTCTGCCCCATCGGCCATACGTTCTGCGAGCAAGGTGCCCTGCCCACTGCCACATAAGTTTCGCAATTCTTCAGATATGTCGGTTACCCTGGTTCTCTCGCGGATCTCTACATTTCTGATTCGATCACGCAAGGAAACACCGAACATAGCCCTCTCCATTGCCCTTTGGGTGACTGCTAGCTTTCTTATGAGGCCCAATGTGAGCGACCACGTCACAGAGCCATAGGTTATCACTGGCAATACACACTGGTCATAGACTTTCGTCTTGAGACGCTGTGGTAAGTTGGACGAGAAGATAACGCGCAACTTCCCGAACCATCATGTACTAATATAATTCTGTTTTCAGGAACACCCAGATCAGATCACAACATGAGGATTGATCGTCAAGAGATGCTGGCTTCTGCTCTGAACAGTCCTTCGCGAAGCCCCATGCCGGGCACACTTCCTCCTAACTTTCATAGACCGAATTATGGTTGGTACTAATCATCATCTTGTTCCCCTGTCTGTTACTTGGGGTCGAACAGCCTGACGGGTCGATCTTCAAGGTTAAACTCTCGTCGACGTCGGTCTGAAGATGGGTGACTATCTTTGCATAGTGATTTCCTCCGTGCCTCGGAAAGGACGTTAAGCTATTGGCCCCGGTTGTCATTTGTAGTTCAAGATGTCTCAAAAGAAAGTTTAGATTTAGTGGATCGAAACCGTGCATCGAAAAAATGTTTATTAATTATTAAAGTACACAATTAGGGAGTTTATTTCTTAAAAATAATATCGTCCAAATGTAGACCCCGGCGTTCGCGGCAGTCATTTAATCGTACAGTAAAATTCTTATGACGGCTCCGAATTGAAAGGTTCCGGTCGTCACGATCAGACTGATTAACACCACTCTTTCTACCGTTCTTGATTACCTTGGTCGCCCGGATTATAGTTTTGCCAGCGTTGTACCTGTCTCTTCAAACTTTTTCGCCCATTTTCGAATAAGAGGAATGCTGGGCGCATCATTTAAGTGGCGTAAACCTCGAATACTGCAGAATCTTGTACGCGCTACAGGAATCACAACACCGCTAATCAACAACCGCTACAGTCATCAAATTCCCAAGAGCAAGGCTACCGATTGACATAACCCTCGGATTCGTTGCGTTCACGCAGTAATCTATATAAATATAAGCTTTTGAGACACCTTGTACTTAGACAGTCGTTACGTATAATCAGAAGCCAGGAGATCTGACACCAGTCTTGTCGAGGAATATCCTATCAGGTATCCAGTCATCATTTCCGCCGAAATACGTCCGGGCCTATGTCCAGAGAGGGCGAATTGGCCGTGAAACGTTTCAAGCGAGTTTGCGAGGTATTGCGCGCCTGCGCCGCCAATTCATCGCGTCCACGAGCACCGCGCGAATTTAAAATACGCGGGTGATTATAGCTTATTGTATCTTATTGTCCAGAACTTGAAGTTAGTGTGGCGAACCGTCTTCCGCTGCCACTGCCGCCTCAGGCCCATCCTCATAACGCCATGTTTCAAGAAGTTTACGAGGGTAAGTCAATAAAAATTCTACCGAACAGGGGCCGTACTGTAACGTGTCAACACCATCATGATTTTGCTGACAGTGGAACCATGATAGTTTTGATACGTCAAAGTAAGGCCCCAGTTACTTAGTACTAGTAGTTTCGTAATTAAATTCACAAAGTGGTGTAAGGACTTCGAGTACATAAAACACAATCATGTCTCCTTGATATTAGGACATGCCAAAATCCTCACGATCCAACAATCCACCGACCGATCCTCTTTCACGGTTTTGTGAACAGTGAAGTGACAGTGTGTGTGTGATTACACATTATTGCACACACACATCCACGTTACTTATTAGCTATTACGATCACACTACAACTCCGGGTAGACGTAAGAGTCGGAAGAGTTTTCTTCGATGCACACGGGCCATCTAAGACCCACCGCCTAAAGTCAGAAGCAAGTTGTGGAGAGAAGCTTACGTACCACCACCCGACTTCTTGAAACCTCAGGAACACCTGCCACCTGGACGTGAACTGCAGTGGCCTTTATGGAAAGCACTCAATCGTTTGCGCACCCAAGAAGGCCGCTGCAAACACTTTTTGGCAAAATGGGGTTTTATAGACCCGTCTTATACCCAGTGTGAGTGCGGTGCCCCTTTGCAAGATATGGCAAACATGCTGGAGTGTCCCAAGTGCCCATACACCTGCACTTTGAAAGAACTTATGCTCGCCACTGACGCTGCAATCGGGGTGGCCACCTACTGGGCCCAAAATCTATAAAGAATTTACCATCGACTCGAAAAGAAGAAGAAGAACTTATTAGCTTACCTTTGTATGTAAACTGTCCTCTTGTATAATTATCTGTTTTGTGTACAATAAAGATTAAAGAAGCTCATGCCTGGGTTGAACTAAACTTTTCATCTATTACAGAAATGGAAACAGAAGAAAATACTTATGAACCACCACCAGTTATCAACACTGTGCCACGTAAGTATATAAATAAATCCTCTTCTGTATTCCAGAATAAAATATTCCATTCCCATCTAGTAGTGCTATTCTGTAAAGTTCACAGCTCACCTCACTCAAGTGAGCGCACACAATTCGAAAGCGAACTTATTTGTTTTTAAAGACATCGCGGTTTCGCGGATCATATTATCATCGCGGATTCACAACGAGACAACGTTCGAAATTTGAACGTGATTTATAGAGGTTTACTGCTTGATTCCGAATGTCATATCCCCGATGGCTAATTTCAGATGAATAGCTTTCGACTTACTGGCACGTCGAGCCAATAGACATTCGATGGATGTCCTATCCATCATTGCAATGGCTTTTCGGCGAAACGGAAGCTCGATCTAATGGCTATTCAAAATTGTGGTACATCAATGCTATGGAATTTCGGCGAATCAGACGTTCGATCTGATGACTTTGGGGAATTAGCCATCGGGCATATGATATTCGGAATCAAGCAGTAAACCCGATGTATAGAGAATGGCACTACCGTTTTGATGCAAAATTTTTCTTTATGTTTGAATGCTGATATACTCTTTTGCATTACAGCTCGACTCCCAATGCCGCCAAAGAAAGTTCCTACTGGCAATCTTCTGGATGTGAAAGAAAACACACTGAAGTTAAGACAAGGAAACAAACCTCCAGTCACACCGAAGCCCCTGCCGCATCGTCCTAGTAAGTATTTTCATTATCATTTCGTCATGACCTCGTTTTGGTCAATTTTTGGTTTGGGCTATGTCTTTAATCTTCGAATCCTTCGGTATTTGGTTGTTATTCCGGTCGGTTACATTTCTGATTTGCAGTTCTATTGTTTCGATTTTTACACAATCTTTTCTGTTTATCCTTTTCGAATTAATTTAGTAGCTATTTATTAAAATTTATTTATTTATTTATTGAGGACGTTGAAAACCGACTGAATGGTCGGTTTTCAATCAACAGATATTCTGTAAATATCACTTTGAACTTCGAACGGTAGACACCGTCGAGAATCCGCAATAATTAACTTTAAAAACAAATGAGTTCGCTTTCGAATTGTGTGCGCTCACTTGAGTGAGGTGAGCTGTGAACTTTACAGAATACTTGCCATTAGAGTATAATATATTTAATATTTTCATATTTTCCTGATATAATTATTTTTTCACAGATAACATACCTAACCAACCAATGACTGCCAATGAGTTCGAACAAGCTCTTAGGAGGAGAAATAATAATAATGGTAAGGATTCTTATGCTAACACTACCATATAAAAAAAAAATTTAAAACTAATACACATACCTACAATAGGCGGCCTTATCGCATTCCGCGATCTCTTGCAGGCAACCTGGTATGGACAGTAATTGTCTCGACATGAAGTGGGGTTGTCATTGGTATGACAATAACAATGTAAAAATACTATATTATGATAGATACACAGATAAATACATATGCTATGTAATATATTCATAAATACTAAATATAATGGCAATAAAAATGAATGAGTCTTATCAAAATCGCAGTGTCTGTTCGAAATCGACACGCTAAGACGAAGACAGCGACAGGTAATGTTCCTTTACGAGTCTTTTGAATACAGGCAATGATTGAGCACGTTTTGATTGGATCTGGCAATGCATTCCACAGACAAGTAGCCTGGATAGTAAAGGATTTATCCAAAAAAGTCGTGCAATGCGTTGGAATTTGAAGTCCTAAGTTGTCTGATGACCTCAGAATTTTTGTAGGGAATCGCGGTGAAACTGAAAACTTTTCTTAAGGTAAAAAGGGGTGGTAGGAGTAAAGAGCACATTATTTGAAAGGGAAAGAGTTATTGTCTGTTTCGTCAAGTAGCGTTGCTTTGTTCCAGTTTGAAAGGAACGGGTATAATTAATGACACACGAGACATTTCTACTGTGTCTCTGAGACAAAACACACATCTGTATTGCAGATCTTTTTGCGATAACCAGTGGTTTAAATCATTTAGTTAGTCATAAACGAAACTGTTTTATATGGATGACATCTTTTCGCAACCAAACTACTTCTTATTAAAGATCTTCTTGAATGATTTGGAATTTGGATTATTATTTTGTAATTGCTCATGTGACATTATTGATCTTTTTATATGTATGAATTTTATTATTGACATTAATTTTTTTAATTTGACAGGAATGATTTTAACATGGAATTTGGATTATTATTGGATGGATTGGATATTTTGTTTTGCTTTGGTTATGTGACAATATTTTAAATAAGTATTGTTTTTTTTTATCATTGATTTTTCTTAATTTGACTTGAATGATTTGGAATTTGGTTTATTATTAATTATTATTTTGTTATTGCATAGCATAGTGATCTTTTTATATTTATTATTGAATTTTATTTTCGACAAATATTTTTTATTTTGCTGGAATGATTTTAAAATGGAGTTTGGATTACTGTTATTATATTATTTTCTTTTGTTGTTGGATAACTATTGTCAATTATTGAGATTTTTGTGGTTTTGTTTCTATTCTACTTATTACTTTCTACACAATGTATATTGATTAACAATAATGACTTATGACTCTTCAGTAATATTTTGTTAATGCAATCATGTTTTAATGATGTTTGTCCCTTACAGATACGATTCCAAGATCCAATACAGGACACATGGTGCAGCCACATCAGCAAGATCAGAGCCTTAGAAGAAGGCCTAACGGTAAGGAATATTATACATACATAAACTCACGCCTTTTTCCCATGGGTGCAGGGAGAAACTACAGAACGCCACCTGCTACGATCCTTACATCATTCTTTTGCTCCACTCACATTCATACATCTAGTCATATACGCACGCCGGTTATGAGTACTGCGTACCTGGCTTTCTGAAGAACATCACCAATAAGATGTTGTCTATCTAGGGCGTCCCCTCCCGGCGTTTTCATTCACGTCTGCCTTGTAAATACCTTTCGTTAGTCGCCTTTCATTCATCCTCTCAACATGGCCAAACCATCTTAACATTACTCTTTTCAATTTTAGTCCCTACATCTTCATTTAAACCATAAACATCTCTTATTACGTCATTCATCCATCTATCATTTAAAGTTTTTTTTTTTGCGTTATGGACACCGACTTACTAAAATAAAATTATTTTTTACTTTTATTTTATTTGGTTCGAAATTAACGAATTTTAATTTCGCGAAGATCTGATGAAGAACTTCGGAGATATACAACAGAACTCTTCAATAAATGACGGCAAATCTCTCGGGATTTCTGCAATCGCATTTCTGTTTATGGTTTACACCATTTCATAACATACCGTCACGCCATTATTCTCTAAGCGGGTACGCAGATGTGTACAGTTCACCCTGGTACACTCTCATTCCACTGATTATGTTCAAGTTACATGTTATTAGTGTAATCTATTCTAGCATCATTGTGGGCATTATAGGTACCTTACTATAGAACTTGTCCATTGTGTACCACTAAAAGTGAAAAATTAAAAACTTCAATTTCGGAACGGCGGTGTCAAAAAATACGAAAGCAGGAACACCGACTTCCGAAATTGAACTTATTTTTCACTTTGTAGTGTTTTTATTTGGAAGTCGCTTGTATTTTTTGTAAAAAAGCTCTTTTTTTTATAATGTTAATTCATTGGCTAAATTGTTTTCTACAGGTGACGCCCAGTGTAACGAACTGGAAGAAGCTTTGAGGAGGAGAAATAACAGTAAGAATGATTTAAATATAATAGTTTTACTTCCTAGGAGTGTCAATATTTTATAAACAGTAGGTACTAAAGGGAGTTTGTTCATAAACCGCCGTGAGAAGCTCGTGGCTAAATAAGAACAGCCACTCAATCTTCAATGTTAAGCCACGCTTCCAGTGGTCGGTCCCGCTGTATGTAGAACCTATAAACTACAAACTGCAAACAACAAACAGTAAACAGCAAACAACAAACAGCAAACTGCATACCGCGAACTGCAAACTTCAAACTGCAAACTGCAAAAAGCAAACTACAAACCATCGCCAGAACGGATCTGGATGAAATTTGGCACAGAGTTAGATTATAGTCTGGATTAGCACATATGCTTTTTATCCTTAAACTTTTGACACGGGCGAAGCTAAGGGCAGAAGCTAGTTAAGAATACTTAATTAAAATAAACCCTTATTTATCTACAGTTGAGGCCCAGCCTAATGAACTGGAGGAAGCTTTAAGAAGAAGAAATGGTAAGCATGATTAAATAATTTTGGTTCCACGAAGTATCCAATTCCCCTCATTATATATCCTGTCTGACTTGACCGTATCACTTCTCTGAACATCGTGGGAAATCCGGCAATACCTGGAACCAATAATTTGGAGACACTGTGATGGAATGACAACACCATAGCTCACACACAATGATCCTTATTACGGACTAATTCATCATCAGCTTTTTTAACGTTCCCACTGCTGGGACACAGGTCTCTCTTATGAAAGGGAATGGACGTTTTTTTCTTTTATTCGTTATATGCTCGCGTTTGACCACTATCTCGCCTGATGTTAAGCGATGATATGGTCGAAGGTGGAGCACGCTTGCCTAGAAGTAACCTATTCGCTCTTGACTTGAAGACCCCTTGGTTGTAGCTATCAGGAAACAAGGACGCCGGACGCCTTTATCCACCACGTGGGCAGTGTTGGTAGGTGGACATGCCGATTTCCCCACGATTTTCTTCACCGTTTTAGTGCACAGATTGAGTGCGGAAACCAAATCCCAAAAGAGAAAGAAAAAGACACATGACCCATCATATCACTCCAGGTCAGCGTGGTAGATTACGTTCTAGTCCCTTTAACAAGGATCTTTATCCAAGAAGTGGAAATATTATAAGTCTTCTACGGTGTCAGTCCATAAAGTGCAAGGCGTCTTAAGCGTATCCACCTTAAATCATAACCTCCAACGAACGAGATATCTCTATCTCTCTTATCGTAAAAAGAAACTTCGAGCATAACTCGCTCTTTGGAGGGATGTATGTATGGTAGGTACGGTAAGCTGAACATTGCGTAAAGCTCCGCAACCTTCACTGAAAAGGCAAGATCCTCCGACCAGACAAGTGTTGTGTCTGGTCTAGCCAACTGCTCAACGGTTGTTGTCGAACTGTTGTCATAAATGTTCAAATCGCGCAAAAAACTGCTTGTGCGATGCAAGATAGTGCGTATGTGGCGTCATTGATTTCAGGTCGTTAATTCATATGCCATAGATGCCACTACAATTTCATATTGATAACTGAAATAAAACTGTTTTTTTTTCTTTCTTCACAGTTAAGCAAGTACCGATTCAGTCAATTCCTGATCCCTCTTCGAGGAGTTCACCAAAGCCTAGTGAGTATTCATTCATCTTCTTTAATCTATCATGAAATTTGTTTTAAAACAAATGAGTTCGCTTAAAAACGCTTAAAAACAGATGAGCTGTGAACTTTAAGCCGCCTCCACACGCTTGGCGAACAATGGCAAACAACGACACGAACGTGTGGATGGGTGTTTGTTTGTGTTTGCCTGTTTTTGTTTGTGTTCGCCCATGTTCGGCATCGATGTCGGTTTTAGTGTACAAATCAAAGGATGTTTGACAAACATGTTTACGATGAATCCAAACGCTTGTTCAGTTCAGTAGTACGCGCGATCTTGCGGGAGACGGACGGAGTTAATAGTGGTGGTCAAATTTACGAATCGTGACATTTTGTGTACCCTAACCTAAATTGTAAGAAAAATGTCTGATTGGTCTGAGGAGTTTAACCTGAAAGTAATCGCTGCCACAACAAGCTCGTCGTCTGCCATGCTTGCTAATCCGGAATATACTAGCACGTTCGCCGAACCTGTGGATGCCGTGTTTGTGTTGGATGATTGTGGTCAGTGTTTGGCACGTGTTTGGCGTTCGCCACTGTTTGTGGCAAACAACAAGCTTGTTGAGGCGGCATTACGCTCACTATGATGATCACTACAGGTGGCCTATTCTTCTTGTTGATTCTTGTTTTTTGTACTTTGTCTTTAAATTAACTCCTTTTGTTAACAGAACCACCGCCTGCGCTAAAATCAAAACCACCGCCAGTTCATCACCCAGTACAAGAAGGTTAAATCCGTTTAGCATCTTATTAAGAGTAGTTTCAAATGCATACAGACATCACGGACGTATTTCACGAGGGGGTAGACAGTGGTGTATATATGCCACACGAAAAACATCACTGGTGTTTGTTATAAGTCCCATCTTCCAGGAGAAGAGCCAGCTTATAGCTACAAACTGGTTACAAACAAATCCAGTGCTCCGGGCTGATACTAAAATGTAAAATTAATGGTTACTACGCTGCCCAGTAACTGGGTTGAGCTGCTGGATAGATTGGAACACTAATATAGTTGGGAAAAGGCTTCGAAGATTGATTGTTACACGACGTGAGAATCGAACCCAACATCCCACGTACTCAAGAGTCGCAATTGCCACCACTAAGCCAAAAGGGAAGTGATGATATTAATTTTTGAACTGTTTTCTTTTCAGAAATATATTACAACGAAGCATCTTCAGACGAAGAATGGACTTACGAGCCTCTGAAGCCCTTAAACAGTTACGATCCGAACATTTACAATGTATAATTAACCTTATCTTTATGAAAATAGGGTTTAAATTTGAATATAAAAGGCTTGTACGGTGAATATGCCTGTAGCTGTCTCAATACACTTAATGTGTGTTAGAGTTTAGTTGGCAAGTCCAGTCCACGGTTTGACAATAGATTTTTTTTTCCTATTACGGTAAGAAAATAAATGTAGGTTTACTGCTGATAGAATGATAATAATTCACTCACAAAATCTATCAACTATTTGCGAAAAAACCAAATGAAAAGATCGCATGTCGATATACGACCAAACATCCTCTTCTGTCCAGAAAACTAATTCCTTAATGATATTCATACTTAATATGATTCTCCTTCATTCATTCATTCACTCACAAAAGATAGATACTGTTAGCGAACATACAATACTACAATTACTACGAAGTCGTATGCAAAGACCTTATACGTATTTCTTACCACTAGACTGTGTACCAAAATTTTTTGATTAGCTAAAATGAAATCAATCATCATACACCTAGGTTAGCTATTTCCTTATCAGCGGTAGCTAACCAAAAGCGGTCCTGGCGAGAGGGTTTCCGCTGGTAGTGTGTCCTTGTCTGACCTCTTGCTAGCTCAACTAATCATTGAGTTTGGTAGAAAATTTTATATTTTTCTTTTTATGTTATACCAAAACGAACAATTCATAGACTTTGACACGTATTTAAATATTTCTAGAAAAGTATATAAATATTTCTACAGTTCCTATATTTAATCAATTCGTTTTATTTAAAAAAATATTCATTAATACTGAGTAAGAGAAGTACTTTTAAATGTTTGGGCCTAGTAATACTAAATGTAGGATGGTGGTCTGCGGATTTTTTGGCGGACTTTGTTCGGATGAAATTCAGCGGCTGTTAATATTTTTTGCAAATTGATTCCTAGTGGAATACAATTAGTGTAGTTTTATTTCTCAACTGTCTACGCAACTGGACAATATGTGAAATCATAGAGATCCTTTGTTGTATAGTTAGCTGCCGGTATTTCAAAGCACCGTCAGAAGACTGCAGGGTCATCTAATGCCTCTCCTTCATGAGCTTGAGAATAGGATCAGAGAGCTTTTTGTTCCAATCTATATGATGGTCTTGAAAAATGAAACTTGAAGAGACTTGGGATTTGAGGATTATTGAGTCCTCCCCCTCTCTTCGAACTTTAGCTAACCCTTTAATACTCCATCGTAAACTGCTCAATTCCTCTTCGAGTTCGGTGATATTTTCGTCGGTCCGGAGTGTGCGCGTGTTGTGCGTTGCCAGGTCCAGTCGTCAGTATTTGTTGGGGTCGGATCTCGTCCGGGATTCTTAGCACCTCTTGCCATACCGTAACCTCGACCGCTACCGTAGTCGAGGGTACAGGCTGCCGGGCAATAGGGGCTATGTTTTATTTGTTCTATTCATGGGGAGTGCTTTGCAGGCGTGTTGGTGATCGCAGTATGGTTGTTACAAATGCACAGGGAACGCTGCTGCCCATTCTCTGGTTTTTCCCTTAGTCGCCTTTTACGACACCCACGGGCAAACATGGGATGGTAAAATTCTTTTACGACCGAAACCATACGGTTAGTGATGTAGATACCAAAAAATATAAACACTTTTTTTTTATTTACTATAAATTAGGTAGGTTTAGGTAGCGCAGTTAGGTAGCATCAACATATCGGAATACTTAAACTATCGTTTTTACAATCAATTTGTCCCGTGTTCTGTTTGGTCATGGTCAACTCATTAGAAAGAGACACACTACCAAAGGGAGCCCTCTCGCTCGGACCGGTTTTTGCGCCATAGTGCACAGTCTAGTAGTAAGAAGTATAAGGTCTTTGGTCGTATGTCACTCAACGAAGCTGTCTGTTAACATGTTTCCTGGTAGAATTATTTCTGTCCTTTAAAAAGTAAAAAACAGTAAAATAATGTATGTATTAAAATATAAGTTGATAAAACTGGAAGTTGCAATGCAAGTTGCAGGTTACATTTCATAGCGAACAAATCGTATCGGCCACGGGGTCTCAGCGCTAAGAAAGAAAATTTGGTTCAACTAAATTTCACTAGATGGCGCGATATAGACGGTTCCGTTCCACGGCTATAGATGGTGTTGTGATGGAGCAGCGACTTGCAAGTAAACGGGTTTTCTCGGTTCGTGACTATTTTTCTTTAAATAAGTGACGATTATTTTCTAGTATTTTTGCACGTTATAACAGTTTTATTGTACAAAAATGTGTTACAATACAAATTTAAAAAATCGAGTGGCATGCCTCTGATATTTAAAACCGCGCCCCATCTATTGGAATCAATTTTAAATAATCCGTTAAAATAATCTTTGAAATATGAATTAAATATTCCATAATTTTGTGCTGAGGAGTTGATTAAACAAGAACATACAATTTGTATGATCAATTCTAGAAAATATTAATTTAACACACAATTCAATAACAAAATCGATGCATATCGCGCCATCTAGTGACATTTATTTGGACCGAACTTTTGTAAGCGCTGGGATCCCATGCCCGTATTAATTTTAATGAGAAATAAATATTCTCAACCGTATTGCAAAGTTACTCTTCGGGCCGGCAATGACAAAGCAGGTATTTTTCATAAATCTGTGAAAATAAGACCTAATGTATTTTGCAATAAAATATACCATCGATTTTTAATTGAATTTTAAGTAATTATCTAGGTTTTTGTAAGACATTGTTTTTTTACTAAGACGATATGTTTTTTATTTATTCTAAAATTGTACTAAGTATTAATGGAAGCATTTAAAAATAATTTAGTTATATAGATTCTATTAGGATTATATTTCGACATTATTATCTACCCAGTATTAAAAATAAATAAAACGTAAGATACTTTATGTAAATAAATAGTCTGGTATATTTGTAACATAGTAATATTTGTAGGTACATAAGTAGTTCTGAAATAAAGACATAACTTTATCAATTAATTAGTATAAGTATTTTCTGTGAATAGCGCAAAATTGTATTGTTACTAAAGTGTAAAATAAAATAAAAGATTGAAAAGTTTTGCTGTTTCTACTATTATATTTTCGTTAATAGTATCTACGAGTGGTGATCCTGGGGTACCTGTGTTATGTAAACCCTACAGGGCTATAGAATAGTGCTAGGTATACCTGGTAGCGCTATTCTGCAGTGCTCACAGCTAGAGTTGCCAGATCGGAAGATGTAAATATCTGGAGGAAATTTGAAAATGTCGGGTTTTTGAGGTTTTTTTCGCGAATTTTTTTTATTAAAATAAAATTGTAAAATTAAAGTTATAATTTTAAATTAATAGGCAAAATATTGATGAAACATAATTTAACTACACAACATTTTTAGGTGGCCACATATATTTGGCATTCAACTTTACTAAGGCCACCAATTTAGGAAAACTTTTTAAATTCAAACAAATGTATTTCAAAGTTCTATTTACTATATCAAAACATCAAATCAGCTTTTACTATATCAAAAGCCTTACAATTTCTCTCTTTCGTATATAAATTATTTAGCAAACTAAACATCTTTTCAGAGTAGGTACTAAGCATTGCTTACAGGAATTGTTAACAGAAATGATCTGAAAGAAAGAACTTTCCGAGAACTTGTTTGTCGAGATTTTGTGTTTAGTCGGACGTCTCGAGATCTTTTAAAATGTCGGGCGAATCCAGACGATTCCCAGCTCATTCAAATGAGCGCACATAACTCGGAAGTGAACTGATTCGTTTTTAAACTAAACCATCGCGGATTCACAATGAAATAGCGTTCGAATTTCGAAATAATGTTTAGAGAATAGAAATAATTAACCGGACGAAAAATATACTGAATGGGCGACTATTATACTACGGAAGTAACTATTTTTCCGGTTTGTGTCATACTTTTAGGGAGGTTTTTGTGAGCTGCGGTAATAATATTGTTACATACTTTAATTGTATTTGGGGTTCTATTTTTTATATTTTAGCGAGCTCGGAAGCTTAGAGAACCCCGACACGGATAGGTTAGGTTCGAAGGTGATGAAGGGAGCTGAAGTGAGCGGGCAAAACGAGCGAACTTAGCTTCTGTCATCTCCTTCATGTTAGTTTACTTTAGACCCTACATACAGAAAAACCGGCCAAGTGCGAGTCGGACTCGCGCACGAAGGGTTCCGTACCATTACCTCAAAAACGACAAAAAATCACGTTTGTTGTATGGGAGCCCCACTTAAATATTTATTTTATTCTGTTTTTAGTATTTGTTGTTATAGCGGCAACATAAATACATCATTTGTGAACATTTCAACTGACTAGCTATCACGGATCATGAGTTACAGCCTGGTGACAGACAGGCGGACCGCGGAGTCTCAGTAATAGGTCCCGTTTTTTACGCTTTGGGTACGGAACCCTAAAAAGGAGCCCTGTTAAACATTTGTATTCGCCCACTGTTTGTCGCCCACTTAGTATTTCAGTAAGCCATATTCAGTATTTTTTACACCTTTAATTTGAATTTATTTTCGTTCATATAAATACTACCCTTTAGGGAATAACTCTTTTGTCATTTTTCTATAAACAACCCGGTACCAATTTGGAGGTATGTGGAACAGGGTGTAAAGACCCACAAACCTAAATTGAAAAGAGAGGATCCTCCGACCAGACGGGCTTGTTGCTTGAAATCTTGAGAGAGTGATGATGAAGTAGCCCTGCACAAAGGCTTCGCTGATGTGCATTCTCGAGGGTCACCAGTTTGGAGTTATGTGGCACAGGATGTAAAGTCCCACAAACCTCCATTAAAAAGGGAGGATCCTTCGACCAGACGGGTGATGTGTCTGGTCCGGGCAACTGCCCGACGGATGTTGTCGGACTGTTGTATACGTTTAAAGCCCGCCGAAAACTCTGCTTGCGCGATGCAGGATTTATGTGACGTCAAGTCATAAGTTCGTAGGTGGTTGCATAGATGCCGCTAAACAGCATATTATTTGAGGAACAATACAATGGGATCCATACACAAAGAAAATACAAGTCAATTCTTGATATAACTTTATTTCTTTTTTTTAATTTTACGTCTTATACTTAATTAGAAACAAATCGGCCGTAAAATGACTTATCGAGTTTTGGATAAGTTTTGCTTTTTACAGGTAAAATCAAACCTAATGGCACCTCGGTACACTCCGGAGTCACTGCGCAGTAGCAAATTCATGAGGCAGCGGACGTGAGAGGTGAGGTACTGCGCAGTGAAAAGCGAATTTCAAAGACGTCGTTAAGTTTGAATCAACCTAAAGAACTACAATTTTTTTATAAAGCTTCAATATACATACCGTTAACGGCCCTGTATGACCCGTATTTACTGAATACTTGTAGGTAATATATTTTTATTTCTAGGATAATCTTAAGAGATCGTGGCCACTTGAACACTTTTGCGGCGGTTCTTTATTCAAATATATCGAATAGCAAATGATTTATACTAACCATCTATGTATATATACAAGGAAAAAGTATCGTAACTACCAATATATACTACTGTAATAATTTAAATAAATGAGTAGACTAAGATTCAGAACTTATCGTGAGAGTCTTAATTGGCAGTACGATTACAAAGGTATCATATTACGTGAATAGTTTAGGTACACTTAACTATCTATTTACAATGTATTTACAAAATTGGGCTCACAAAGTAAACACAGAACCATCAAAACATGATTCCATTCGGGATGGAATCGAATGATTGAGAATGAATCCCTTTGGTAGTAGTCGAGCTCGTCCCGCCATATTCGCCTTGGTTTGCCGCGTTGTAGTGAGACCAATTCAGTGGTTATTTTCGCCTATTTGTCATCTAACATGCGGCAGACATGTCCAGCTCAATCCCACTTAAGCTTAGCGGCTTTCTGGGTAACGCCTATGATTATAATTTATTATTAAATAACTACTTATTATTTATTCA
Source organism: Orthosia cruda (assembly GCA_964057195.1). Taxonomy (NCBI): domain Eukaryota; kingdom Metazoa; phylum Arthropoda; class Insecta; order Lepidoptera; family Noctuidae; genus Orthosia; species Orthosia cruda. Next base: position 7,868,226 of record OZ059852.1, on the reverse strand, counting down.
GGGGCGTAGCTACCGCCGTATCTGCCGTATCAATTATACGGGGCCCCCGACGTGCGTAAGCAAAAAATAATAAAAACTTCCCAATTATTGTTTCGCCTGTCAGACCTGTCACTATTGTCCATAGAGGCAGAAACTTTAGAAAAACTAAAGTCGATCATCAGCTATAAATGATTTATTAAATCAGTTTGCCGAAAAAAATGCAAGGAGAGTTTATATTTAATTTGAATTGTTTGTAAAAATTTTGGAAAAAGTGACAGATAGATAATATCATAAATATCTATCTGTCAGTTTTTCCAAAATAAATATTTATTTTAATTATATGCAAACATATCTTTTTCTTTTGTGAGAAATCTTTACCCTTCATAAGGGCCCCCAAACAAATTTTTATACGGGGCCCCACCTAGGCACGCTACGCCACTGTATTTATTATAGATAAGGTGTATTATTAGCTAATTTATTCAAGTATTTACTGTCTGGCTGCAATTTTTCATATTGCCATTCTTCATCGGAGAATCTTCGCGAGTCTGCAAAAATAAAATATTTTGTTCAATAGCCTCATTTAAGAATGAAAGTCATTATTATGCCGCGTATTTGTAGTTGAAAATCACATTATAATAAAAACAAAATCTTCATTTACAAAAAATAAACAGAGATCTTTAGAATTTCTGCAGTTTTCATAACTGCACAAAATTTCTTTCGTTTCGGCAGTCGGTGTCTTTGGTACCTCTTATTTTTTTCGTTTTTCAACACGGACTTCCGAAACGAAAGTTATTTTTTCACTTTTTAGTGTTTTGCTTTAAAAGTCGGTAAAAACACAATATTCTTTATGAATCAAATTGCACAACATTATTGCCGTCACTTTTAAAGTTGCAGGATGTCATTTTTTTATCACACATATAATACATACGCATAATATGCAAAATTCCAATTTCCCTTTTTGCATATAGAACCTACCTAATATTGAAACATCTCACTGTATGACTTCACTATGTTTACAAATTAAGATTCAGACATATTCAAATAAACAGATACGTTATACACTCACAAAACAATTGGAAAAAGTGTTCCGCGCAGTAGCGGCAGCACACAACACACTTTTCATTCATCTGACATTACACAATATTTATTTTAATCAATAAATAAATAAATTACAAATACACACGATGGCATTTTTTTATTTTGTTTTTGTTTCAACAAAGCCTATCGCTCTTCGCCATGCGTGACATAAACTAAAGACTAAAAGGTCACAATTGTGACCTATTCGAGTCTTCACAATGCGCGCGCTCATAACATATCTGTTTATTTGAATATCATTGGATTCAGAATCAATATGGCTAGCAACATGATTTCAAGAACACAAAAACATGTTCCCGAAAGAATGTTGGGCACCTATTTTTCCCCAAATAATCAAGCCTCGTATTTACTACTCAATATTATGTTCGGCGACATTGCCAGCTGGCGCGCAACACGACAAGGCAACGTTAATAAACCAGATCCTCGGTGCCATGATGAGCTACATGTTGACCATCATGTCGCGCGTCAAATGTTCCCTATACTTCATAAAAGATAGCTTGATCTCTGCGACATATGTCAAATTGACGTATACGTTATTGTTAGCCTGTCAAGCGCTATTGAGAGATATACTGACAGCTGTCGCTGAGATCAAGCTATTTTTATGAAGTATAGTCCATATGTCATGGACCAAGTGATAATCAGTGCACTATGTTTAATGCCCGGGCATTATGAATCTAGCAAAGTCAAATCGGGCAATGTAATGATATAATAATAATACTGATTTAAACTTCTATATTTATCACATTGTCTGGTCATGAAGAATATTGCTGTGTAACGGTTGGGCAATTCGATAATTATGGTGAATGAATTTGTCCAAGAGCGAGCGCACCGATAGGTTAGGTTCGAAGGGGAAGACGGGAGATGAAGTGAGGGGGCAGAGCGAGCGAACTCAGCTCCCATCATCTCCTTCATGTTAGGTTACTTTAGACCCTGCAGACAAAAATAGGAGACCCACGCAGCAGGGCTCCGTCGTCTTTATTGCTTAAATATTAATCGTACTTACCTATTCTATATTAAAATTAATGTCAATATTAAAATAATTAAAAAAGCACCCAATAAGTGGTGGACATTATTCAGAAAGCCCGGTCAATTTAAATATTTCAATAGATTTTAGCATATTGCCTATTCATATTGGACATTTTTCAAATTGTCTGGGCATTATGAATAATGCCGTATTATTCACTAAATCCATAACATATGCAAGGTTCAAACGACTTTATTTTAATGTATGTTACTCTGTAAGCAGAAGTAGGCAGAAGAAGAAACGAACCTTTTGCTCGACAAGCATCTGCCGTCGCAAATAATACCGCCTTTTTTGGAAGCAAAGGTGGTCCAGGATCTGTAAAAATAATACATAGTAGATACTACATTTTGATGCAAGTGGGCAAAGGTTTTCATTGCAGCCTTTATGGAGCTGAGAGTGCTATATATGACAGATGCCTATCTTCTAGCGGCAACTATAACCACATAAGAACTAGTCACCTGACTTCACACACCATCCTGGATCCTCCGACCAGACGGGTGTTGTGTCTGGTCCGGGCAATTGGCCAACGGTTGTTGTCGGCACTTGCTCGCGCAATCTAAGTTTCTGGCGCGGTTTGAACACTGTCCAATAAGTGCCGACAACAACCGTCGTGCAATTGCCCGGACCAGACACAACACCCGTCTGGTCGAAGGATCCTTCCTTATCAATGGAGGTTTGCGGGACTTTCCACCATGTTCCGCTTACCTCTACATCTATACAAATATTATAAAGAGGTAACGATTGTGAGGTTGTAGGGGGTAATCTCTGGATCTACTGATTGAGATGAAATTTGGCATGGAGATAATTTGAGAACCTGGGAAGGACATAGGATAGTTTGTAATCCCTTGGGATTAAAAAACACTTTTTACTCGGGCGGTACTCTATATGTTGCACTCTCACGAGTATCAAACGTTAGTTTTCAATATACTTGCGATTCGTTTGTCTAGTGGCCTTGGGTACGATTCCCGGGACGGGCAAAGTGTTACTGTCCAACCGATACAAACCCATAACCTTTACCTCATCTGGACTCTTCTAGGAAGTAATACTATTATGCTTACCATTATTTCGCCTCCTTAAAGCCTCTTCCAGTTCGCTACTGTGGGCATCACCTGTAGATAACAGTTTATTTTAGTTAAAAACGTTAAGTATTATTGGACTTTTTTTCAGTAGCAGCCAGGAGTCAAATATAAGGAAAATTTCTAAATACGGGTTATAATATTAATTATATTTAATATAATTTTTTTTTTTGTGATCATTTTAGATTTAATCACCGTTATAAGAGAATAATTCATTATTCAGGCTGTATATGAGTTGTGCTAATCATAACTTATAATTCTCTTTTGACATGCGTGTAAGTGTAAGAATTAATTATGTATGAACAATCTATGATTTTCGATTAATAAGGCGCTGCGAACATGATGTTTTGTTTAATTGATGAAAAAGGACTCCGGGCACGCACGCACGCGTACCGTACTCGAAGGATTCGGGAAGGGAACGGAGCCCTATTGCTGCCACTCACGTGTTCGTCTGTACGTCTGTCCGTCTGTCCGTCTGTCGGTCTGTCGGTCTGTCGGTCTGTCCGTCTGTCCGTCTGTCCGTCTGTCCGTCTGTCCGTCTGTCCGTCTGTTCGTCTGTCCGTCTGTCCGTCTGTCCGTCTGTCCGTCTGTCCGTCTGTCCGTCTGTCCGTCTGTCCGTCTGTCCGTCTGTCCGTCTGTCCGTCTGTCCGTCTGTCCGTCTGTCCGTCTGTCCGTCTGTCCGTCTGTCCGTCTGTCCGTCTGTCCGTCTGTCCGTCTGTCCGTCTGTCCGTCTGTCCGTCTGTCCGTCTGTCCGTCTGTCCGTCTGTCCGTCTGTCCGTCTGTCCGTCTGTCCGTCTGTCCGTCTGTCCGTCTGCCGTCTGTCCGTCTGTCCGTCTGTCCGTCTGTCCGTCTGTCCGTCTGTCCGTCTGTCCGTCTGTCCGTCTGTCCGTCTGTCCGTCTGTCCGTCTGTCCGTCTGTCCGTCTGTCCGTCTGTCCGTCTGTCCGTCTGTCCGTCTGCCCATCATCTGTCACTCAAGTTTTACACAATAATAAATAATAATCAAACATACAAGTTGGCAAAGCTTTTCATTGCAGTCGTTATGGAGCTGAGAGTGCTATATACGAGTATGACAGATGCCTATCTTGTAACGGCATCAATGCCGACACATAAAAACTAATGACCTGACGTCAAATAAAATCCACCAAGCAAAGTTACCGGCGCGAATTAAAGACATACAACAGTCCGACAACAGTCAGCAGTTGTCCGGACCCGACACAACACCGTCGGTCGGAGGTTTCCGGAACTTTCCGCCCTGTTCCGCATACCTCTATATACCTCACCTGTTGCACTCTCACGAGTATCAAACGACGTTTTTCAATGCACTTTCTATTCGTTGGTCTAGTGGCCTTAAGCGCTACTGTTGAGCTTGAGGTCCTGGGTATGATTACAGACGGATTCGAACCCAAAACCTCATCCTTATCTGTGCACTTCTGGGAAGTAAAGCTATTATTGTTTAAGCATGCTTACCATTATTTCTCCTCCTTAAAGCCTCTTCCAGTTCGCTTGTCTGGGCATCACCTGTAGATAAAGGTTTATTTTAATTAAAAATCGGGATTTTATCAGGGTTGATGGCAATAGACCCCTCTATCGCCCTCTATTATATGGGAATTGAACATAGTTGGGGAAATGTGACGTACTATAGGTGCACTAGATGCCCCTAATCTTTCGGAGACTATAGGCGTGGTAGTCGAGTTTCTCCACAGATTATGTTGTGGTGACCCCGCGATTCACGACGCGACACACGACACGACAAAATGTGGTCACGATTCAGGTCTCCATATATTTGTATGGACCGTTTGTTCATTGAACGACACCGCACTACACGCGATTCGATTTACAAACGGTTTTTCGGCTATGTCTTCCATGCCGCTATGTCGTCGCGACTTTTTGTGGGTACGATTTAGCGGCAGTACAAAACAAGTATGTGTTTGTTAACAAAAAGATACACCGCACCGCACGGCTCATGCGTGGTTCGTCACTCACGCGCTTATAGTATAATACAAGAAGACTGCAGTGTCGTTGCAGAATCGTGTCTTTTGAGCAAACGAACGGACGACAGACCGTCTACAGTGTGTAGTGTGTTATCGTGACCGCAAATCGTGTCGTGCGGTTCCTCGTGAACAACCGACCTAATGCTAACACAAGTCCGAATTTGGTACGGCCGGACTAACTCCGCCCACGAATCCGTTCTTGCTTACACACGCTCGGATATGGTACGGTCGGACTAACTCCGCCCAAAAATCCTAGTGTTGCCGTATATCGAACTTAATTTTCCATTTTTAGGGTTCCGTACCGAAAGGGTAAAAACGGTACCGTATTACTAAGACTCTGCGGTCCGTCTGTCTGTCCGTCTATCTGTCTGTCTGTCCGTCTGTCACCAGGCTGTATCCCAAGAACCGTGATAGCTAGATAGTTGAAATTTTCACAGATGATGTATTTCTGTTGCTGCTATAACAACAAATACTAAAAACGGAATAAAATAAATATTAAAGTGGGGCTCCCATACAACAAACGTGTTTTTTTTATTGTTTTTTGCGATAATGGTAAGGAATCCTTCGTGCGCGAGTCCGACAGGCACTTGGCCAGTTTTTATTTATGTCTAAGTTGAATTTAAAATATCGGTAGACAATAACTAAAATCAGTAGATCTCCCATAAATCGGAGACTTTTTCAACGCTGGTCGTAGTTGCTACGGCCCAACCAGCCGACAACCCTACACACGTCCGGATTTGGTACGGAGCAGACCATATCCGATGTGAAAACAAGCAGACTGAGACGGACTCAATTAATAATAATAATGTTCGGCGGACCACTCTTCACTCCGCCTACAAATCCGTGGTCCGGCCGTACCCAATCTGGACGTGTGTTAGCACTATAAGACCTCACCTTTCGTGCTTGAGCTTGTGAATGTAATTCATTTTACAATTTATATGTAGGAACTTTGTAAGTTTATTTTTGACATCGCTGACAACGGTGAAGGAAAACATCGTGAAGAAACCTGAATTGATATTAAAATTTATTGAAATAGCCAAGCCAACTTAAGCAAGCGTGGTGATCAATGCTCTTGGCTTCTCTGTATGAGAAGATACCCTTTGTCCTGCAGTTGGACAGAAAAAAAAAACGCACTGCGCGTGAAAAACACTACATTGTGAGCCAGTAAAAATAATTTTCCTTAATTTACAACTATGGAACTGCAGTATTATTTATTAATATTGTTATGTGTATATTCAAGTAAACATAAATATTAAATAAACATTGACGCAATTAGTGACGCAAATGTTCTGGAGGATAAAATTTCATTCTTATTTTTAAAGAGGAATTACCGTTAAGTGAATAATACCTACGTACACTTTTATATATACAAAAAAAATAAAATGCTATAATTAGACTATCAATCTGCCGGTAAATCGGTAGAAAACCTTTAAAAGCCGCCTGGACTTTGAGGGTAAAACCATGTGGGATTTTACCTCATAAACTAGGTACCTATATTATTAACTGTTCACATTTTGTACGAACAGTATGTACCTACTCGGACAGCTCGGTCATTCACCACATTCAAATCCTGAAAGTTGCAGGTGGTCGGGCATGAAGGGCAATCAAGGAGATGGACCATATCCAGCAAAAGGGCTCCACAATGGCACTGTGTTTTGCATGGGTCTATGATACTTCATTTTTGGCCAGGTTGTTTTTACAGCGGCCAACCCTGGGCCCGCGAAAGATTGAGGGATTTCCAGATTGGCCACTGCAGTTCGTGTCCAGGTGGAAAGTGCTCTGCCGCAATAATAAAGTGTGGAGGGGTAGGGTGTGTATGTTTCCTAAATTCACATCTCTCGTTATTTGTACTGACTTTCAAGTAGGTCTTATGTCTCAGGAAGCTCTAGTCGAGACTATAGTTTGAGTTAATTGATACGAAAGAAGAAGAAAAAGAACTTAACTAAAACCACCCTGCTAATTACCATCAGCAAGTCCTCTTAAAAGGCCACTCTCGAATCCCCTTTTCGCCAGTCATGGTATATCCCTGGATAGACTATAAAGAGGTCTATACTTATTTTTATAACTCATGGATCTCCACCGCCCCGTGGTGAGCGGAGGGGTCTGTCAGACACTAACTGACTAAAACCACACGGTATTCTGCAGCTACCTTTGACTGGGGTGCGAAAGTACTTGCGCATTTTGTCACACTTCCCTGGTCATGCATTGGCCCTTAAGTGTAGTAGGCCACCACGTTTATCATTAGGCTATTCTTGGCCCGTATGAATTCATGCGAACCCCGTAAACCTCCGCGGCCGCACAGAACCGCAATTCCTCTAGAGGGGTGCGCGCAGAACACAGCGCGACGCTGTCTTAGGCTTTTGACTGTTCAAGCAATAGACTCCTCAAAACCACAGCTTATGGCGGCCGGCGATCGTTACAGCCGCAAGTGCATGGCAGCACATGATCACTGTAGACTACCAATCTGCCTAGTATTTTCCTAACAAGGTAAGTTGGGTCAACAGGTGTTGCACAAAGGGGGTTCCGGTGTGGTCTTGTAATATATTTTTTCAATTTAGTTTTTTTTCGTATTCTTCCCTTTCATTTGATACCCATATCATGGCAGTGCACAAAAACTAACTAGTCTATCATCTTGGGTCGTCCGCCATATTGGATTTAGAATAACGTCACTTAGCTAACCATGTAAACTAAACGTGTATGCAAAATTTCATCTTAATCGGAGGAGGATAACTGCTTTAAAATTCAGTTGCAAGATTTGACCTGAACTCACTTACATACATATATTGCAAAGTTAAATAAAAAGCTTGTAAAAAGGAACAGGATCGAATTCTATATACATACAGACATCCGCTCTATGTAAAATACTGCTATATAGATATATCCAGTTAGGCTGTAAGACATATACATGGGAGGGCAATACGCACAAAGCGTTTTGCTAATACTTTCATTGTGCGTACAGCTAAGGAGTCAATCTCCCTTCCGTAGTCTTTGTACCCAGATAGCTACAACCTTGTGGTATTTAAGTCAAGAGTGAATAGGTTTCTTCTAGGCAACCGTGCTTCACCATAGACCACATCATCACTTACCATCAGGCGAGATAGTGCTCAAACGAAGGCCGATAGATTATAAAAAAATGCCGTCCTGACATGGGAAAAGTTCAAGATGAGAGGACAGGTAGACCAGAGATTTGAAAGGTATATTACCTAGTCTGTGTGCAGGATGGAATGCTGGCTTCTCTGGTGGTGGTGGCGGTGACGATGTTCTCCTTGGTAAAGGTCCTGGAAAATTACAAACTTATAACTTTACTTACAATGTCAGTCAAGTGATAGATGAATCTCGCTATAACACTGAGGTTTGCTGTCAGATAACCCAATTATGGATTAAGCTCGCCTTTTTACATAAGTTGTCCTTCCGTATGTGTATATTATTTTTGTTTTGTGTACAATAAAGAATATGAATGTTTTATCATTTAAAACTCAGATCAATCCAGGTCACCATTTCAACCATATGCCTCCCCAAGCGTCGCCACACTGATCGATGTTGATAGCAACACAAAGTTTGTTAGGATATGACTATATTTTATCTGTGTAAGCAACTGTCACCGCTCTCTTCTCTATAACCTGTGGTCGATGACCGACACGTTTCATGTGAGTTACAGTAAAATATTAATAAAACAAGCAAATTGTATCAATTACCATCCTACATCAACTACAGACCACTACAACTAAGAAAAATAATAAAAGGCAGAATCAAGCTTTTTACAATCGGTTCTGTGCGTCTGACAACCATCGGATTCAAGTTCATGGTCGCCACTCCAGAACTTTTCGTATCTATCGACAATACGTTCTGTGAGCAATGTGCCATGCACACTGACACTTAAGTTTGGCAATTATTCGGGCTATGTCAGTAACCCCGTTTCTCTTGCGGATATCTTCCATACGAACAAAACGTTTTGAGAACACTTTTATTATGCGTACAGCTAAGGAGTGGAATTCCCTGCCGGAGTCTGTGTTTCCCGACAGCTACAATCTGGGGGTCTTTAAGTCAAGAGTGAATAGGTTATTTCTAGGCAAGCGTGTTTCACCGTCGACCACATCATCGCTTACCATCAGGTGAGATAGTGGTCAAGCGCGAGCCTATAGGATATAAAATAAAAATATATCTTCATTACTGATTCGATACCGCAAGGAATCTCCAAGCATAGTCCATTACCCTTTGGGTGACTTAAAGCATTCTGTAGATTTATTCTCCAAACAATTGATCTGCCTAGCCTTCTAACAAAGTTGGGAGGGGGTAGGCTTCCAGTATAACCAGATTCAGCTCAATACCGACTGCTTGTCTGACCTCCACAATCCAGTAACACGAAAATAAGGTACCCCTTGGCAAGACTTCATGGCTTCTACCGAAGCGACTGCCTATTCCCTTAACATCAGTTTGAAATTAGAACGTTTTGAATCCGAAATGATTTACTTTAAAAACAAATGAGTTCGCTTTCAAGTTGTGTGCGCTCACTTGAGTGAGTTGAGCTGTACTTTACAGAATTGCTCTAAATTGGTAAAAATTATATTACGATATGACTTCTTGGTATTATAATTTTATAAATTAATGAACTTACTTGGCTGTTTAAAGGACAGTGAAGGCATAATTCCTTTCGGCGGTAACTGTGCCAGCTTAGCTGAAAAACAAAATAAATAATATCATCCAACTATCTATCGAGCTGGTGTTATCTGAAATGGTATTTTGAGGAAAGCTCGAAACAGATTTAAAGTTATCTGTCAAGGTAGTGCCTGCATGTGTCAGTCAACGTATATCTCGACTTAGAACTCACCTCCCTAGCCAAGTTACAAACGTTACGTATCGAATCTCTTTCTACAATCGTTAACGGCGCCTTCTATTTGTATGGTCTGACCACGTGACTTATACTTCAGATGTGTCATTCCCGTACATTGATTCGTTTTCTACTAGCGTTATCGATTGTAGATTGACAACTTGGCTACAGGTGAGGAGCTCAACGATCCGACTAACATCTACAAAATATTATAAATAGCGGATGCAGATTTTGTGAGCTTGTGTATTAAGGGTTATGTTCGGAACCACCACACCTTTTTGAAAAATAATTTACCGTTTGAAACGAGCATAGGACATAAACACGGGGCATAATTATCGGTAAGTATCATATTTAATTAGATTCTTACCTTCCATTTGCTTCCTAGCAAAATGAGGAGTCCTCATTTCTTCATCAGAATCACCTAAAGGCTTACGGTTGTAAGACTGCTTGGGTACCAAGGGACCTGTAAAATGAAGACCTGTTAATAGACATAACCTTACTTAGAGATATTTCTTATCCGAACTACAGGGTCAAATGAAATTAGATCAGTAAATCTGCCTAGACTTTGCCCAACTATTTACCGTCGGTAATACCAGTTACCTGACCCACCCTGCCGTTAGCCAACCCACAAAAAGTTAGAAGATTTTGAAGCTTCTGCAATGAGTAGTAGATAAGTGTTATTCGATACGTATGAGCTTATCGAACTAGAACGACTTGTTCAAGGTAGGCAAATATTATAGAATACAGTTATGCAAATTTGATCTTTAACACGTAACGTTAGGGTAGATTGTTACTATGATGGGATTGTTAATTTTAACAATATTTGTTAGGTCGATTTGGTTTAGTTGTAGTGTAGTCAACATGGTTGCGAGTTCAAAACTAACCTTCCACTTCTTGTTGTTTTATATTTACAAAGTTAAATAATGTTTTTGTAAATATTATTTATATGAAATTAAAATAGTTAATTTAAATTAACTATGATTATGATAACGTTATTATTATTATGAGCCTGTTATGTCCCACTGCAGGGCAAAGGCCTCCCTTCCGTCTTTCCATTTTTTTTGTCTCTTGCTACTTCTGGCCAATCCTTCAGGTAGATGTCTAATTCGTCACGCCATCTCTTTCTGGGCCTACCGCGTCGCCGGTTTCTGTTATTCGGCATCCAGTTAGTGGTTACTTTTGCCCAATTCTGTTGCGACATGCGGCAGATATGAATAATGTGTATGATAACGTGAAATTAAAAAAATACACGAACCACGAGACCAGATCTACTTGAATCTATTTAAAATAAGATATCAGTACTTTTATTATAATACAATACTCTGATAAACTTTTAGTCTTAAAGCATAAAAATCAAAATAAATAGTTATAAATATCCTAACGCTAACGTTTGAAATGTCAAATTTGCGTATCTGTATTATTATTATTATGTATTTGTTCATCGAGTAGCGCTAGTCTGATAAACTGATACAAATTAAATAATCCTTAATGTTACAGGCGGAGGGTTCTAATTCGTTCATTTTTAGGGTGGGTCAGGTAACAGCTATTATCGACTGTACTACTACTACATCATACAGCTACATCCGGTTAAACTGGAAGCCTCTCCTTTGACATTGACCAACTGCCTATCTGACCTACACAACCCATAACTGGGTAACACGATACCATTTGGGCAGACTGACCTTTAATGACTGTCAATGATGTACAAATCCCCTTCGCATTTGCAAAGTTTCACTCGATAATTTAATTTGACCTTAAACAATAGTAAATTCCAACCTTCATGTCTTCGGCCCAACTCAGGTGTCCTAAGTTGTTCAACCGAATTGTCTAACTCCTTATTCCTGAACGACTTCTTTGCCAACAAGGGACCTGTTAAGAAAAGATCTTTTAACCTGTGGGCTTCTATTTTATTTTTATTTGAAGGAGGTAATCTTTAGAACTTCTGGACATTACAAAAATTCTTTCTGTATTAAAAAGTAACATTATCCCTGTGTGCCTTAAGTTACTTTTTACCCGACTGCCGAAGGAGGGTAATGTGTTTATCAGTCTATGTATGTATGAAAAATTGAAAATGAAAATTATGCTGTGCAGTCGGGGGATACATCTGGTTTTGGTTAGCCAGCTCGCGAATATGTATCCTCCGACTGCACAGCATATTTTTTTTCTTGTTCACGTCTATATAGTTCGCTTTTTAAGCAATCGGTTTTATTTTTATTTTAGAATAATGCACGTTTTCTGTGGGATAAGCAAAGGAGCAAAGCCGCGGGCAAGTGACATAGTTAGTTTTATGTAAATATATACAAACCTGGCTGTCTTCCGGCAAAATCATGACTTCTAAGTTCTTCAGAATTTCCTAATATGTTGTTCTTATATGACGGCTTCGGTACTAAGGGACCTGTTAAGAAAAAGCCTGTTAATATTTACGTGGGCTAATTTTAATATTTTAAGGGGTCCCGTACCCGAAGGGAACAACCGAATAACCGAAGCGCTATTGCTGTCATTCAAGTGTCTGCCCGTCTGTCAGTCTGTACGTTTGTCCGTCTGTCCGTCTGTCCGTCTGTCCGTCTGTCCGTCTGTCCGTCTGTCCGTCTGTCCGTCTGTCCGTCTGTCCGTCTGTCCGTCTGTCCCTCTGTCCGTCTGTCCGTCTGTCCGTCTGTCCGTCTGTCCGTCTGTCCGTCTGTCCGTCTGTCCGTTTGTCCGTCTGTCCGTCTTTCCGTCTGTCCGTCTGTCCGTCTGTCCGTCTGTCCGTCTGTCCGTCTGTCCGTCTGTCCGTCTGTCCGTCTGTCCGTCTGTCCGTCTGTCCGTCTGTCCGTCTGTCCGTCTGTCCGTCTGTCCGTCTGTCCGTCTGTCCGTCTGTCCGTCTGTCCGTCTGTCCGTCTGTCCGTCTGTCCGTCTGTCCGTCTGACCGTCTGTCCGTCTGTCCGTCTGTCCGTCTGCCCGTCTGTCCGTCTGTCCGTCTGTCCGTCTGTCCGTCTGTCCGTCTGTCCGTCTGTCCGTCTGTCCGTCTGTCCGTCTGTCCGTCTGTCCGTCTGTCCGTCTGTCCGTCTGTCCGTCTGTCCGTCTGTCCGTCTGTCCGTCTGTCCGTCTGTCCGTCTGTCCGTCTGTCCGTCTGTCTGCCCATCTGTGTGTCCATCTATCTGCCCATCTGTGTGTCCGTCTATCTGTCTGTCCGTCAATGTCACACAGATTTTACAGCCAAATAGTTGGATGTACAGTCTTTAAAGTTTCACAGTATATACATCTGGTTGACTCAAAGCCATAAAAATTGCCAATTTTTTTAAAAATATTTTTTATGTTTCCCATACAGATAAGGGGGGGCACGAAAAAAACAATTTTGACCTACCCCGTCGAGTAGGCTATCTTTGATTAGAGCTTGTTGAGTATATACATAATATATTTGTTGTTTTCAAAATTATTGGAAGACAAAGGAATGAGAAGCCACCACAGTCAGCTTTTTTACAAAATTTTGTACCAAAGGATTTTTTAATATAATTTTTTGTTTGTTTGAGATCTTTAGAAATACAGATCCTGTAACGATCATTGTCTCATTGTTAGAAGAGTTAGAGCTTAACAATTCCTGAATGTTTTACCAGGCTACCTTTTGGGCTCTTCTGGAATTTAAATAGCCTTTTGTACGATTCCTACGAGATTACCGCAGGGAAAAGGTAGTTCATTTGGTTCTATATACAAACCTTCGTATCTTCTCGGCAAATCAGGACTCCTTAATTCTTCGACAGATTTTTCTAAAGCGTTATTCTTATATAACGGCTTCGGTACTATGGGACCTGTTAAGAAAAGACATGTTAACATTTACGCGGATTTAATTATATTTTTAACATCTGTTTGTGATCTTTGAAACACAGATTTAATTATCAAAATTCTTTCACTTGTAGAAAGCATAACTATCTTGGAGAATGCAAGATTCCAGAGATAAACCACGTAAGCAAAGCGAGAGAGAAAAGCTATTTTTAACCGAATTAAAAAAAGGAGCGGGTTCTCAATTCGACTGTATGTTTTTTTGTATGTTCGTTACGCGATTAATCCGCCAATTATGAATTGATTTTGATGATTCTGTTTTTTTTTTTTAAGGAATATGTTCTTGTGTTGGTCCTATTTAAAATTGATCAAGATCTGACGAGTAGTTGTAACAAATATATTTCCGCGACGACTCCCAGCGACATCTGGTGTCTCGAGTGTACTTTTTCACCTAGGTGGTTGAGGCACTTTGGGACTAGATGGCGCTGAGATCGGGACGGAATTGTTATAAATTCTTTACGAAACCCGTTAAATATTGTGTGTATTAATATAATTCAACAAGCACACAATCTCCTACATATCTAGGCTATTAATTTCTGGTATACATAAATACTTAAAGAAAATATAGACATGACATCTCTATGGGTCATTAAATGATCAATGTCTATGGCCGACGAGAGTGACATTTCTTTTTCATTACGAATGGATACGAAACCAGTCCAGGAATAAAATCCCATAAGAAAAGTTAAATAAAGTAATTTAAAATGACTCGGAGGCGACAGGGAAACAGCCCTAAATATAAAGTAATAATGTGCCAGCAAGCGCTGTGAGTATTTGTGGAATTGAACTATATTTTCATGCTTGTGAGACATGTGCTCGTATGATGCTAATACCGCATTTTCTCCCATCGACAGGGCTTCTTAGGATTAATTAATATACTTATTAATAAAATAGAATAAAACATGGTCAACGAAACTATATAAGAACAGCAACACCGCATTCAACAACAGGCTCCGGACACCCATGATACTTCGGCTGGTGAAATAGTGATGCAATCGGCACATAGGGAATGATGCTGGTTGTGATATCACATATCTGAAGCTAAGTTTAAAGGGTAGTTTATATACCATCCACAAGTAAGTGAGATACATATAAAATTGTGATGCAGTAGTGATGCCTGTGAAGTAATTAAATTAGTTGACCAAATATAAAGACTTTTACTTCTATCGACCCTCATGCGAAGTCATCCCTGCAATTGTCTCATCCAGAATACCTACCCCTGAGCTGGCTGGTGAGTAAGGAGAAAAAGTTATCTTACAATTGTACGCCCAACGTGTCGCATGAGGCTTGATGAGGTACTTAACAAACTTGCAATTTGTACGACCAATGTGTCGCATGTAGTTTGATTGTAATACTTGATTACTTATTTTGTGTCTAATAGTTATAACTTAAATACATAAGGATTTAACCAAACTATAGGTTAACTTCATGATTGCTTAATTTAAAAACTTAAAATAACAAAACATTAACTTTATATAAAATTTAAAAGTGCGGTTATAGTCACATGTTTTATTTAAAAACTATAAACCGTTTCACTGATAAATGTTTTGCTAAATTGAATATAAAACACTCTAATTTAACATAGTTATTATAACTGTTAATTAGGTTTAAATATATACATGGAACAAACAATTGTTTTTGTTCAACATTTATGTTTTGTTCATTACCTAAAACTAAACTAAAAAAAACAAAACTTTAACATTATATATAAATTTAAAAGTGGGGTTATAGTCACATGGTTTATTTAAACTATATACCTTTCCACCAGTGAATGTTTTGTTTAACTGATAATTAGTTTTGTATATTTAGAACAAAAAGTGTTTTTTGTTCAGCATGCTTTTGCAATTTTATTTGACTATCTTCATAAAGAAGAATTGGTTCATATACTTAAATGTTATTATATTTCAACAGATCATAAAGCAACTGGTGATGTGGTCTGCAAGCAGTATCGTTCCCTGTGTAGTTGAATCATAGTGGAAGCATCAAGGAGATGGATTATCCCGCACATATGTTGTTATCTGATGAGGTACACTGGTGTTCGGAAACCTGTTGCTGAGCTGTTCATTTAAATAAAGAGTTAAATTCAGGAGGTACTTTTACAATCATACGTATCGTAGCTCGCTTTAATTTACTTAATGAGAATTTCTCTAATAATAATTAGTTTCATACTTAATTATTTATACTAAAAATAAATATAACTTAATTGTTAAATTCTTTTGGAAGATATTAATGCCAAAAGAAAAAGTGGGACATCTATAATAACTATTTAATTATGATCCCACTGGCGCCCAATCTTAAAATAAATAAAATAAACAATTTGTAGTGACTTATTAGGATGTTTTTACTGTGTCAACTAGAAGAAGCACAATTTTATAGTATATTCTAATTGTTATGTTGATTTCTTCCTATAGGGAATGCAACAAGCAGTACTTTGATTGAATTACTAGTGTTTCTTGTACACAAAATTACCTAAATTTGTACATGTGAACAATACTTAAACTTATTAGGTCTTTTTTTCCTGTGTCAACTAAAAGTAACACAATGTGGTATTTATTATACTCTGATCACTATGGTAGATATGTTATGTTGTTTCCTATACGGATTACAACAAACAATGCTATCGTGAATAGTGTTTCTTGTACACAGAAAGCCTATAAGTGTCCATGTCAACAATGGTCCTCAATTGATTTAAATACAATAATGTAAAAATATGAAGATTCTCTAGTTATAATCATTGTTGTGTTAAAATATTTGCACATAATTCAATAATGGAGGTGCAAATATTTAATTAAGAAAGGGATGAATGAATGCTGGTAGGGTATAAGGATTTTTTTTTAAGTCGGCGTTAATTTAATATGTATATGGATGGATGAAAGGAAACACAATGATGCAAAAACTTAGTAGTATTCTGAATTATAAAACATTTACTAAAGTAGACATTTACCTACATCTATACAACGGATAGGTGCTCAATGTAACCCTTGCTGATTTAAAAAGGCGGGTTTACTTTTCGTTGCGAATCTTAACTTGATTAGGTTATCCTATATCTATACAATGAATGGGTACTTAATGGAACATTTGCTGATTTAAAAGGCAATGTTACTTTCTGTTGCGAATCTTAACTTGATTTAGTACTTGTCTACATTTACTTATATACATTTGAACAACTTGATACTTATAACACTTGCCGATTTAAAAAAGCAGTGTTTCTGTTGTTTATAAAACTTAACTTGATCAGTTATTGGTCTAAACTTAAAAATAATAAAAGGTTAAGTCTCTTTTGAGTATAACCTGACTCTTAAACATTTAACATACTTAAATGTTTGATGAATCAAACATTAACTTAAATAAACTTAGTTAATGGCATAACTAGCATTTAAACTGACTACTTGGCGGTTGTGTTTTGATATATGGATGCTTTTTATTGCTATCTGTTTTGGGACAATCACTGAGTATGTCGTATTAGTCTTAGATGAGAACAATCAAAGTTTTTATCTGCTAGTTATTGGACTATTACTAATGTTCTAATATTTAGTACATTTTGTACATAATTAGAAACTTAAAAACTTGATAAATAAGTTTTGAACTTTATTTTTTAAACTTTTAGTTTTTTTTTTTTTTTTATATAAAACTTAATGTAGGTAGTTCTCATATGAATTAGATTTTCTTGGACTGCCTCAATTTCTGTTAGGGAGCAAGCTAGATTCACAATATGCATGGAAATATGTTAAATTCAAAAAAAAATGTAAATCAATTTTTTTAACCGGGGTGAGATGTACTGTAACAAATATATTTCCGCGACGACTCCCAGCGACATCTGGTGTCTCGAGTGTTCTTTTTCACCTAGGTGGTTGAGGCACTTTGGGACTAGATGGCGCTGAGATCGGGACGGAATTGTTATAAATTCTTTACGAAACCCGTTAAATATTGTGTGTATTAATATAATTCAACAAGCACACAATCTCCTACATATCTAGGCTATTAATTTCTGGTATACATAAATACTTAAAGAAAATATAGACATGACATCTCTATGGGTCATTAAATGATCAATGTCTATGGCCGACGAGAGTGACATTTCTTTTTCATTACGAATGGA
The DNA here is from genome assembly GCA_964057195.1 of Orthosia cruda. NCBI lineage: Eukaryota > Metazoa > Arthropoda > Insecta > Lepidoptera > Noctuidae > Orthosia > Orthosia cruda. The sequence goes on along the minus strand of OZ059852.1, from coordinate 7,850,317 downwards.
TACGAAACCAGTCCAGGAATAAAATCCCATAAGAAAAGTTAAATAAAGTAATTTAAAATGACTCGGAGGCGACAGGGAAACAGCCCTAAATATAAAGTAATAATGTGCCAGCAAGCGCTGTGAGTATTTGTGGAATTGAACTATATTTTCATGCTTGTGAGACATGTGCTCGTATGATGCTAATACCGCATTTTCTCCCATCGACAGGGCTTCTTAGGATTAATTAATATACTTATTAATAAAATAGAATAAAACATGGTCAACGAAACTATATAAGAACAGCAACACCGCATTCAACAACAGGCTCCGGACACCCATGATACTTCGGCTGGTGAAATAGTGATGCAATCGGCACATAGGGAATGATGCTGGTTGTGATATCACATATCTGAAGCTAAGTTTAAAGGGTAGTTTATATACCATCCACAAGTAAGTGAGATACATATAAAATTGTGATGCAGTAGTGATGCCTGTGAAGTAATTAAATTAGTTGACCAAATATAAAGACTTTTACTTCTATCGACCCTCATGCGAAGTCATCCCTGCAATTGTCTCATCCAGAATACCTACCCCTGAGCTGGCTGGTGAGTAAGGAGAAAAAGTTATCTTACATAGTTTTAGGGTTCCGTAGCCAAAGAGTAAAAACAGGACCCTATTACTAAGACTCCACGGACGGCTGTCTGTCTGTCACCAGGCTGTATCTCATGTATATGATGATCGGTTACGTTAGGTTAATAAGTACCGACATATTCCAAAGAATTAAAATATAAGTGGCAGTGGCAGACCTCACATCTAGTGCTTAAGGTCGTGGGTTCAAATACGGGCAATGTGACATTTTACAATTAATGCACCTTCTAAGTTTATATTGGACATCGCTGACAACGCTGAAGAAAACATCGTGAGGAAACTTGGCCTTACAGTTAACTTTAGTTTGTGCTCTATTGGTGTAATTTCTGCAAGTTGTTCTAGTGCAAGGTTAAACGAAAATATAAACACATTGCTCGCAGAACGGATGGCCTTGGGAGCTGGAGGGTTCTGAAGTTGACCCTATACTGGAAGACGCAGCGTTCGTAGAATGATGATGATAAGGAGTTGCTTACCTCCCATGTATCTCCGTGAAAGTTCAGGGCTCTTAATTTCTTCGTATGGCTGGTTTGCTTCCATGTGTCTCCTGGCAGAAGCAGGACTTGTAAGTCCCTCTTCAGAAGTATCCAATCCCTTATTTCTGTATGAGTTCGGTGGTAGCGGACCTGCAAATAAAGATTTTGACTTATTACTAGCTTTTACCCGCGACTTTGTCTGCGCATTCTTACTTAGAATAGCCTGCTTTTTAGAGACTTCTAAAAAACGAAGATTATCAATTCGACAAGTATGTATGTAATATTGTTGTAATTGCACAATATTCACATATTACATATATGTAAACTTCTAAACACGTGTGACAAATTTCATAAGTATGTATATGTATGTTTGTTTGATGTATGTTTGTCCACACATATCTCCGAAACTGGTAATCGCATCGCAATTATTCTTTTTGCATTGGATTAGATATATCTCAACTTAAGGAACAGTACAAGTTTCATCAAAATCGGTTCAGCAGTTTCCAAGATATGGAACATACAACCGAACTCCTTACCAATAAACACCAGAAATTGAGTTATTATGGGTATTTTGTCAATCCTTTAGGTTCACTAAAAAGTGGGCTAAAAGTGTGGGTGGGTGGAGTACTAAAAGTAAAAAAAAAAAACGCAAAAAATTAACCGACTTCCAAAGCGAAACATTAAAAAGAGCAAAAATAACTTTCGTATCGGAAGTCGGTGTCGCAAAACGACAAAAGAAATAGGTACCAAAGACACCGACTTCCGAAACAAATGTTATTTAAGCTGCGGCCGACCCGAGTGTGGAGTCTATTTAGAGTTTTCCAGGTCGGCCACGGCAGCGCAAGTCCAGGCGGAAGGTTCTCCGATGGTTCGATAAAATAATCAGGAAGCTTGAAATTCTCTCGCCAAAGGTAGCATCGCGCCGAGGTGGAGTTGCTATCAGATAGTTACACAGCCAAGAAAGCTTTATGAAATGTGAATGAAATATCAACTAATAAAAATACATTAAATTCCTACATATTATTGATTCCAATATTGTAGAATTCTTTTTTTTTAAATGTAGTATATGTTTCACTAATATCCTTCCAACAAAACCATATAAACGAGAAATAATGATTGATAGCATGCATCTCCTCGTAAAGTGTTCATTAATATTTTTTGTACTAACACTAATGGTTTATTCCCATCGGCCACCCTCGATTGGCCACCCCGGTGGCCGATGGGAATTATTTAGTGAAATTTGCCACCTTCCTTTATTCCCATCTGCCACCGGGGTGGCGGATGGCACTAACTAGTGGCGTTTGCCACCCCGGTGGTCGATGGGACATATTTAGTGAAATCTGCCACCATCCTTTATTCCCATCTGCCACCGGGGTGGTGGTCGATTCTCATGACATTAGTCACATAAAAGGGAATGTTGATGCTGTGACCGGTTTACTTTGTTACTTGGACCCAACTAAAGATGCTGTCCCTGATAACATAATACGTATAATATCATCTAAATTTCTAATTAAATGCGCGCCTTGCATTGCTCTACCTATTTCAATTTTGTTTTTTGGAAGTCTGACTCAAAGTGTTGTCCCCAAATTAAAGAAATCTGTTTTTATTTCGCCCGTACATAAGAAGGGGTCTAAAAAAGTGATTACTAATCATAGGCCTATATCCAAGCTGTGCATTATAGCAAAACATTTGAGAGGATTGTCTATAATCAGTTATATTCGCCCTTGCTAGCTCTTTCAGCACGGATTTTTAAAAGGACGGTCTACCACTTCTAATTTGATTTTATTTAATGATTTTATTACGGATGCTATGGATAATGTTAAGCAGGTCGATGTGGTCAATGTCAATTTTGATATTTATTATTTACTGCACAAATATACTAATAAGGTAATATACTAACAAGACGCACGGCTATGCACCATCGGTACATTGTGGACACCCCACTCATACGCACAAAGCGATTTAAATACTTTCATTGTGCGCACTGCTAACGAGTGGAATTTCCTGCCGGAGTCTTATTCCCTGATAGCTACAACCTTTGGGTTAAGTTAAGTAAATAGGTTACTTCTAGCAAGAGTGCTTCATCGTGGACCACATAATCGCTTACCATCAGGCGAGATGTTGGTCATACGCGTTTAATTTAATAGTTAAAAAACAGAAAATACATTTATGAAGTAACAGAAAAGAAGAGAGTGCGTGCAGGACTGACCACCCGAGCGAATGGTGCGAGTAATCGCCCGTCGCACAAAAACACTAGCTCATAGCCGAGCGGTAAAACTAACGGAACTACACACTCGGTTCTTGCCAACTCGTATCTAGGTTCTAAGTCTACTCGCTGCTGGCTGATCGTCGGCGATGGGACAAGCACCTTAGTTGTGAAAATAAATCCGTAATTTCCGCTTGGATGCAATGCGACTTGTAACCGTCCTGATCACGAAAGGTGATCAGGACGTGAAAACGTGCTTCGTTCCAGAGAAGAATGGACTGAATATAGAAGGAAGAATGGACTAGTTAATATGGAAGGAAGAGTGAACAAAATCAGTAGTATGAGAAGGACAGAGCAAGAGGAGATTATTAAAAGAACGCAGAAAAAAATTACATGAAATTGTTGCCAACGCAAAGAAAAAATGTTGATGTGTAATGGTTTAAAATTCTACCAAAATCATTCAATGAAAAATAGTCAAATATGAACCTTGAAAACTTTCTTGATATTTTTCTATTCACATCGTTTTACGGTCATGAGAATCGACCACCCGACTAAACTAATGAAGGTGGAAGATGGGAATAAACCGGCAAACGCCACTAGTTAGTACCATCCGCCACCCCGGTGGCAGATGGGAATAAATGAAGGTGGCAAATTTCACTAAATAATTCCCATCGGCCACCGGGGTGGCCAATCGAGGGTGGCCGATGGGAATAAACCACACTAATGGATAGACAATTTGATAACGAACATTTTGGTAGATTTATTTTTTTCAAAAGACCAATATTCGATTTTATAAAGAAGTTATTCTAAAATCTGGGCGTATTCACTACTGTAATTCATGCGCCACCAGAGCCGCTAGGCCAATAGGAATGCTCAAATCTCATGCTGATTTTTTGGTCAGGGTACGGCCTTAAGGCGCAGGGGCACTGGGCTGTAATTGTGCATTGAATGGCGTGGATAGTTTTCTATGCGACTAGCTATAGTTCAGCAAATTGCCGGGGGTGCAATGCCGATTAGTGCATACAGCATTCATACAGGAGTCGGTTTGATGCAACCAGTGGTAATCGTCTCATTTAGAGCCGTATCCATTAATTTGGAGTGGGCAGAGCGGCTCCGTACTGGACTCGCATATTAACCAGCGGAGAAACAGAGTGCCTTGTCAGTCGTTCGCAGGACTTGAAGAGACGCCGTTTATATTATTAATAAGCACGGTGTTATTAATTTGAACATTTAATCCCCGAACTGCAATACCTTTAGGTTAAATTTATGGATTACTAGCAGACCCCCGCGGCTTCGCTCCCGTCAACTGGCCATCTATCTACCTACCACTACCTACTTACCCTACAAAAAACAAACAAACTCTTCAGCTTTATAACATTAGTATAGATGTTGATAAAACTCCTTCGAAAATGAACAAATTTGATAACCATAAAAAAGGTTAGGTATAGTGAGTCAATCTTAAGAGATAGACATTGCTGTTGCGGTCTTTTTTTTAGATCTATTAAAGAGGAACAATTCTATCATACATGATATTTGCGTGTCTTAAACCGTTTACGCAGCGCACGCAACGGAAGCTCTCAAAAAGGTTTTTTTTTTTCTGTTTTTGCAACAAGTTTCATTTATGCTCCGCTCCTATTGGTCATAGCGTGATGTTATATAGCCTATAACCTTCCTCGATAAATGGACTATCATAACAAAAATATTTTTTCAATTCCAACCAGTAGTTCCTGAGATTAGCGCGTTCAAACAAACCAACAAACTAGTATTAGTATAGATTTTGACGGAAGATGTTTGAAGAAAGATTGAAGTTGACAGAAAAATAAGTAGACGGAAGATGTTGAAAGAGGGATGGAAGATAAAATAAAAAGAAGTAAATGATATTATATAGGTGTGGATAATGATACTTGTGATAATGGATACAGGATAGACACAGGCGATAGAATAATAGAAGAAATAACTTGTTGGGCCAACCCCAAGTAACACGAGACAAGGGCAAGAAGATAATTTTGAAAAAGCTATAACTGGCGAATATTGTGTACATAAATCCAGACTTCGGGTTGCTACAAATAATTTCCTTATAGAAAATCCAATAATAGTTTGCAGTTTTACTAGTAACAGTACCTAATTATTGCCGTTTTTAATATTATTTTTAGTTTATAATATTATTTCCTGTATATTGCTCTTCTTTATTTATTTCAGTTACATAAATGTGACACTCATACTAATACGTCATATAGATCTCTAAAACGACTTATAAATATAAGAACCAAAATTACATACCAGGTTGACAATGATAAGAATTCAAGGCTTGAATCAATGGCATGGGTGGCGCTGTAGGATCTAAAAAGATATACAAGGCATAAAATTAAAAAATATATATAATTGACCATTAATATAGCCAGTGTATGACTGTTGCAAAAACATTTAAGCAACTATAATGGCTAATAGGCATCTCAATAGATCCTAACAATAAAACAATTTCAGATACTTATAAAATTATATAACACTTTGCCTAACTCGGAAGTCAAATAGGACCCCACAATCCCAGGACCTCATGTTCAACAGTAGCACTAATGATTAAATATTTAATTTAATTTAAATAATAATAATAATAAAATCGTTTATTTCTCCTAACAAAACAGACATGAAAAGTTACTTTGGTATAAAAATACAGGTACATATGTTCGTAGTCTAGAATGTGTGAGGAGCTGTTGTGGTATAGAACGGCCGAACCAATTATAAAAACACAGAACAATCAAAATTACAACAAAATGGACCGCAAAAAGAAACCCCTTTCTGCGCAGTACACAGACACACATTCTATTAACGTCAAGACTTGTTCTTTTTTAAAAGTAAAACTAACAAATACTCACAATGAAGATGACGTTTTGGTCCAGGTGACACTGGTGGTAGGGGCAGTGGTGGTACGGGCTCTGTAAATCAAGTAGGTACAAATTCATATTACAAATAATGATGATGGTACGGCTAGCACGGAAGAAAGGGCACAGGTGACGGCTATTACAGAGGTCACGGAAGATAAAGAAAATAGAAAAAGACGTATCGTACAGGAGGCATCACGTCAGTAGTAACAAAACTAGTATAAGCGGGCCTCTCACATTACTGAAACTCCGTTCAACGACAAGTCAGTTCAAGCCAAATTACTACCACCGATGCGTGGTCGACTGTCATGTGCTGAACATAAACAAAAAGCTGAAAGATGACGATAGATTAAATCACGCATTAATATAATAAAAAGTCATGTATTCAAATTTCGAAATATTCGAGATCTAATTTGAATTCATGGTTGGCACAGAGGCATTTGACTTCTAAGTATGCTATAGATCGCGACTCGCAAAGCTTATTACCCGCTATTTTGAACCTGCCTAGTGCCTATAGATATTTGTTCCCGGTTCTTGGTGAAATACCAATGAAAAAGAAAAAAACAGTATATGGTAACGTTAAAAGCAGTAATCGAAACTGGGATACCACAAGGTTGCATAATCAGCCCTTTACTTTGTATTTATTTAATAATATGCTTTTAAACTTACCTATCATAACCTCGTCAGGAGGCAATGGTAACGGAGGACGATCTGCTATGTTCCTGTCAGCGTCTGTAATAAAAAAGTATGCTAAAAAATAGACAGAAGTAAACACTAATTGGATTCCGAACAAAAGAAACTGAACCTAGAAGGACATAGCGACGAGTTAGACTCGTATTAGGATTGGCAAGATAGAAAAAAACAAATAAACAGAAAAAAAATTGAAACACTGAAGGCATTTGTCCGGCAGTGGGACACAACAAGCTCATAATATTGTGCTAGCGACTGTTTATGGGGGCCCAATAATTGAGTGTGCAAGTCATCCCCTGCAATTTAATAACCGTGTAGATCAACAGTGGTCAGGCAGGGGCCGATAGTCCTTCTATAGTTTTAGGTAATCGATCCACGAAACCCGTCAAACCCTCTCAAAACTGTTTTGTCTCCATATTCTGCAATAGTCCTGCACCAGCCGGAGATTGTCCTTGGGTGCTCACTAGTGCATACAGGGATAATTGCCCGTTGGTGTCACATTTCATCCTAAATTTTAAATAAGGCCTCAGCGAGCTTGTTTCGGCCGCTCGTACGCCTTTCAAAGGTCCGGGACCCTAGGGTCCAGAGAATCTCAAAGATAAGATAAAAAAAGAATAGTGGTTTTAGATGAAGAAAAATATTGTGGGGAACCAAAAATGCGAAGATATATGACATCCCACATTGGATTACGGCCAACTTTTTTCGTCTTACGGGTCTTCCACAGAGGGGAGATCTGTGTCCCAACAGTGGGGAACGTCTTATGCCAAGTATGCATCTTTTCTAAATCAATTTGTGTGGTTAAAAAATCAGAGGGTAATACATATAGGGTCAGTTTCTTAGTATTTAGTGTTAAGAACGTGTCAAACCCTACTGTAATCCATTTTTTTACAGGCATTCAGGCTTAAATAAAATTTAACTTTAACCAGTATATATCAAACTAATTCTACATTCAGAAACCCCGGGATAATCGAAATTGTTATTGTACTTACTTGATCCACGTTTTACATTGGGTGACTTTGGCGCTATAGGATCTGCAAAAAAAAATAAAATGTACACGTTAATGAAATAATCACTCAAATAGACTCTAGACGAAGTCTCATTCTTGCTTCAAGCAATTTTTTTTCTATTTTGACATTTGACTAGTTTTACACAGTTACGACAAACATTGATTTTATTTGACATTTGATTTAATTTTTTGACACTTTATTTAATTTTACGTTGATTTAACATTGGCCTATTGATTCTATTAGACATTTGATTGATATTTATTAATATTATTCATCTGTCTTACATTCTTAACTATTGTGTTTAAATTTCATTGTTATAATTATATTAATATGAATTTATGAATATATTTTTATTTAATGTATTTAAATAGCAATTTTGTAATGATAACCTTAATGTTCTTTACTGTACTATGTTGCGAGTCATTCTATGTTTTAAAAAATGTTTGGATTGGATTACTGATTTAAAAATATTGGTGTCTGTAATTAAATTAAATTAATTAATTTTGCATGCCGTGAGGCAAAATGTATCGGAACTGTTCTACAAAAACAAACATCCAATCTGTAATCTACATTTACCAAATAAACAATTTCATTCATTTATTCAGTGATGCCGATTGTCAAAAAGCCAAAATTAAAGGGAATAATAACGAGGCATTTCGATAACGTTTGGCAATCCAAATCCCACATATTTTTGTTTTTTTTTTGCAATCGTTAATGTGATGATGCTTTTGTTGATAAAATTTCGCTTGTCTAGAGCCTCACTCAGAACTCAACTGTACAATTGTTTTCACAATGCATCCGATTCGAATTCTAAAAATCACGGTCCGAACAAATCGTCCCAAAATATTCTAAAATCTGCGGAAATTCGGTGCCAGTACGCGAATCGATATACAAAAAGTGCTACAGGCACTTCGAACCGTGAGTAATTACTCGTCTTCTTCGATCACTCAAAACTCAACTGTACAATTTGTTCGCAATGCATCCGATACGAATTCTAGAAATTACGGTCCGAACTATGCAGAAATTCGAAGCCAGTACGAGAATCGACATACAAAAAGTGCTACAGGCACTTCGAACCGTGAGCAATTACTCATTGAGGTAATAATGTACTACGCACTCGGATGCAGTTCTTATATGATAAATTATATTTTTATAATATTACCTTTGTCACTATTTTTGTTTAATTTGTGATCTGAAAACAATAAATTACTTCTTGAGTCTTCATCATTATTACAGTCACACTATAAAAATCTTCAAAGAAATTCAAAAATGTTATTCTGGAAATTTCACAGCTCACTTCATTCATGTGAGCGCACACAACTCAAAAGCGAACTCATTTGTTTTCGCGGATTCACAACGGGACACCGTTCGAATTTCGAAGTGATGTTTACAGAATAACCAGATTAAACTTTTTTTCTTTTCAATATTTTGGCTGTACATACCTCTTACTTTGCCCCATATAATATACGTTGATTGAGCGAACAAAAGTGCCCCGATGACAGATAATAATATTATTAGACATAGTTTGTCATCATTAGGAACACCTAAAAAAACAGTCAAACTTAATTAATATATATATATTTATTTTAAGGAAAGGAAACTGTAGGTAAGGGAAACAAAAAAACTTTTTAACAAAAACATTGCACGAACGATCGTTATTTCGTAGGTTAATTTTTTTGTTAAAAATGTTTACTGAAGCCATGCCAACATAATCGGTTCACAATTGATAATTCAGAGGGAAAATTATCAGTAAATCCTTTTTCAACACACTTGCTCATAAAGTGGCTCTTCACCGCAATTAGGCACATAATGACACCAGTTATCAAACTGTGACTTTTTCATTACTATTATTCACAAGTGAGATAAAGATTTTTTTTAATTTATTGGTTAAGTTGCTTTGTTCTTAAAACAGTTTCGATACAAAAAAGATCGTGCTCAATAGTACAAATGCAACACATTTCATGCAACTTTGTATTTAAATAGATAATTTCAACTTGTACGTGTTTAATAAATAAAACTTTCACTTAAATATAACTTTAGTTTTTGTCTGTAATAAAGAAAACTTGAAATTCCCCATTTTGTACGTGGCTAAAACGCTATCCGCGAAAAGCAAAAAAAAAAGAAACATCATTCTTTTTAGTCTATTGCCGATCGCCATTGTTAGATGCGCGCGCATAGGAAAACTGATTAATTTCGCCCGCCATTGCGAAAAAAAATTCACAGCTCGTTTTCACTGTTGGAAATGATTTTTTAGTATTATTTTCTTCACAAGTGTGTTGAAAAACGTCGTATGATACACGTGTGTATTGATGATTACCGTCCTCGGATCTCTTAAGACCCTCGCCTAACGGCTCGGGTCTCAATGGCGCCTTAGCGGTAATCACCAACATTACACACTTGTACCATAATGTACTATTTTTCTACCTTAGAGGTGGATTTTATTGTTCAAATTTAAATGGGACCAATTCTGAGGTACAGGTACTCTTTCCAGAATTTTTGAAATCAAACCACGTTATAAAAAGATATGCGTGACCATATATTAAAAAAAAACATGTCGAATTGAAAACCTCCTCCTTTAAAAAAAACCGCCGATACAAAAAACCCGAAAAACAAAAAATAAGCCTCGTACTGGCGTCGGGCAACATGTACTGCAGTTTATTTTATTTACTTAGCGGTTCCCCGACGTGAGTACAAAGTTTATTTTTTGCTTTTTAGAGGTTTTGTATCGGGGGTTTTTAAATTGTTAATTTATATTTTATTTATATACCCAGTATTAGACCCGCTTCAATCGATAATTTATTTATTTATTTATGTATGCTTTATTGTACACCAGAAAAAACAGGAACAAAAAAAAAACTTAAAACTAAAAAATATACAACGGGCGGCCTTAACGCTTTCCGCGATCTCTTCCAGGCAACCTGGAATGGACAGTGATTGCCTGGACATGACATGGGGTTGACAGTGGTGCAACAATACCAACAAAGAACTTAAAGCTACAATAATACTTAATAAAAATACAAATAGATAATTATATATGCTATAAAATAGATACATAAATACATACATATTTAAAATATAAGCAGTGAAAAAGAAATACGTATGACAATCATAGACAAAATGTATGACAACAAACTAAGAGCACGATTACAGCGACAAGTAATGTTCCTTGATAAGTCTTTTAAACACAGGCAACGACTGAGCACGTTTAATTGAGTCAGGCAATGCATTCCACAGACGAGCAGCCTGGACAGTAAAAGATTTGTCCGTGAAAGTTGTGGCATGCATTGGCATTTTAAGTCGCAAGTTAACTGATGATCTTAGAGATTTCGTGTGGGAATCGCAGATAAACTGAAAACGATCCTTTAGGTAAAGAGGGGTGGAAGGAATAAAGAGCACATTAAACAAAAGTGAAAGAATATGTGTATTCCGGCGAAGGCGAATTGGCAACCACTTGAGCTTTACACGGAATTCGGAAACATGGTCATATTTGCGCAAACCGAATATGAACCTTATACAAACATTTTGAAGCCGCTCAAGTTTATCGAGTTGTTCTTGAGTAAGATCAAGATAGCTGGCATCAGCATAATCAAGGATGGGAAGAAGAAGAGATTGTGCAAGCGCAATCTTGGTGGCGGTCGGAAGAAAATTACGAAGTCTCCTCAAAGTTGCAGCAGATGCAAACAACTTACGGCTAACTTCTTGCAGTTGGGCAGTCCAAGAAAAGTGCCTGTCGATGAATATACCCAAGTTTTTAACTTTCTCACTAAAGGGAATTACTGCATTATCAAAAATAACTTGGGGAAGAGACGTCCAGTCGATCCTAGAAACCATTCTAGGACTGCCTACTACTATTACCTGCGTCTTTATAGGGTTTACCTCAAGCCCATACCTCTTGCTCCAATCGCAAATGCGAGCCAGATCAAGATTGATGGTTTCTATAGCATCAGACAGATTTCCGAGAGGAGCTCGCGAGTATAATTGCAGATCATCTGCATAAAGATGGTAGGAAGAAATTAGTTTGTTGGAGATTGAGTTTATAAAAACTGCGAAAAGTAAAGGAGATAAAACGCCACCCTGTGGTACCCCGGCAGAAGTACTACACCAGGAAGACAAATTCTCTCCGATGCATATACGCTGCCGGCGCCCGAACAGGTAACTACGAAACCAGTCAACCACCGATGGAGATATATTAAGAGAGCATAGAATGCCAAGCAAAACATCGAAATCAACAGTATTAAAAGCATTACTGAAATCCAACAATGCCAAGACCGTCAGATTACTGTTTTCCATGGCTGACCTTATGTCATCCGTAATGTTTAGAAGAGCTGTAGTGGTGCTGTGACCAGGACGGAAGCCGGACTGGAAGGGATTGAGGAGATTATTTTTGGATAGGAATGTGCTTATTTGATTATGAATTAGTCGTTCTAAGACTTTGGACAAGAATGGTAAAACGGATATTGGACGAAATTCAGAAAAGGATGAGGGATTGGACTTTTTGGTAAAGGAATTATCTGCGCATCTTTCCATGAGGATGGGAAGAGACCGCTAGACGCAGAAAAGTTAAGGATGTGGCAAATGACAGGAAGGATAACGTCCAGCACCGGCAGTAACATTTTACGGCTGATACAGTCACTTCCTACTGCATTGGAAGTAATCGATAGTATGCTCTTCTTAACATCATATGCGGAGAATTGACTAAAAACAAATGGAGCATAACTGGGAGTCGGAAGAGATGAAAGGTAATCCAATGTATTCAACTTTAGTGTCCTATCGAAATTGGACGAAGCTGTGAAATGATTATTCAATGCATCGATATCTAAATCTTTAGGGATTGACTCTTGTCGCGTTTTACCGACCCCCAATGATCTAAGAAAATTCCAAACTTTGGAAGCGTCTCCGTATCTAATATAACACGATTTCGATAATCTATCGAAACACGTAATTATGACACGATATCTTGCTAAAAAACCCAGATTCAAAGAGTAACTACTATTAAAATGCGGATAACTTTTGAATGGCTCAACCGATTTTAATCAAACATAGTTAAGAACACTCTCAATAAAGCAACCTTTGATAACATAAAAAACTAAATCAAAATCGGTTCATTCGTTTAGTAGCTATGATGCCACAGACAGATACTCAGCAACACACCTCAAACTTATACTTAACACCTTTTTCCGTCGGGGGTTAAAAATAACATATTAACCAGGTGAAACGGGTGTTGTGGCTCAGCTTGGGAGAGGCTGAGCCATATGACACAATGACCACTGGGCAAGAATCTCCATAAAACGAATGCTTTAAAATAGACTAGAAACTTACCTTTATCGTCTAGATTACGACCTTCCACGGATCCTATAACCAAAAAAATATATAATTAGAAGGTACGCTACGCATACGTAAATCGGTTACAGGTCATTATTGACCAAGCGAGCGCTAAGCACGAGCGAAGATCTCCGTTTCAGCTTGGCAAACCCTCGGCCAGGCGCGGGATTGAGCGAGAACAGAAGATCACCACGGGACCTCAGGTAAGAGTGATCACATTGTACCACCTACCACTACCCGTAGTTGGGACCATTCCCTTTAAATGACAAGCCCCTAGCTTTCCATTGCTGCGGATCACAGTTTCGTGGGTCTGATAGGATCCAGGAGTTCCAGCATTGTTCATGGGCCCCAATGCTGCCTCCTGGCTTGGTATCCGCAGACCTGTATTTAACACTAGCTGTCCCACGCGGCTTCGCTCCCGTCAACTGGGTACCTACCCATCTACCCTACATACATGATTGTTGCGTAACTTAAACCGTTTACGCAGCGCACGCAACGGATGCTCTCAAAAAGGAATAATTTTGCCCGTTTTTGCAACATTTTTCATTTATGCGCCGCTCCTATTGGTCGTAGCGTGATGTTATATAGCCTATAACCTTTCTCGATAAATGGACTATCTAATACAAAAAGAATTTTTCAATTCCAACCAGTACTTCCCGAGATTAGCGCGTTCAAACAAACAAACAAACAAACAAACTCTTCAGCTTTATAATATTAGTATAGATTTGGTAAAAATGTTTTCGTATGTCCGGATGTCCGGCTGTTCTCCTTTACAGATTGCATTTCTCAACCGATTCTAGTGAAATTTTATAAGCAGTTTCGTTAATTATAATGGTATTTTCAAATAGTGAATCTACAACAAAATCAAAAAGACAGACACGCGAGGTCTACAGCTCATAGAGCCGCTTGTATTTTAGTTAAACAACGTGAAACAGAATAAACGCAAAACCTTCACAAAAGAGGTCATTTTATTAATCATTATGAGCATCTTTAACATGGAAAAATCTAAAGCGAAAAACAATCAGCTGCCCTATACTTTTCTTTACTATCCATGATACTATTTTTAAGGCACAAGATTAAAAACGCCGCCGATAGAGTTTTTTTTTTGTTTTCCAAAGCTTGTACTCAGAAAAACTTGAGAGATGGCGACCGAAGCGAGTTCAAAAATTCTATCTCCCGCTTCGGAATGGTTACATCTTTGACATTTCAGAAATAGGAGTCAAGTTGTGCACTTAGCAGTTTTTTTTCAAATATGAGATTGTAAAGCTAAAATGAGCGAAGAGAGCTCGAAAATTTTAGCATCCCTACAAACTGTGTATACTACCTAAGTAAAGAATGTTGGCCTAGTATGGTAGTATAACTTTAAACAAGCAATTCTTGTATATATGCATATATATAATCTGAATCTCGAAAACTGCTACAACGATATTCATGAAATTTTGTATGCAAGGGTTTTCGAGGTCGATAAATCGATCTAGCTAGGTTTTATTTTTAGAAAACATCGCCCAGGTACTATATTATTTATCTGTAATACAAAAATAATCAGCAATACAGATATACAAATACTAAATTAAGCAAAGTACTGGATGGAAACAGTATTTGTCACTACTTAGCAGGGAAGCCGAACCTCGTTTTCCGTGAGGGTCGGAGGTGCCCGAGAACAGCTTATTTATTTATCAAAAACCAATGAACCTGGCTACTCACCACTTGTTCCTCCTTTTCCATCATTACGTTGATGACCAATTGTCTTTTCTTCTGTAAATAAAAAAAGACATAAACCAGAAAAAAGGTTTCTAATCGCCTGATCGTCAAACAACCACATTTTACTATTTTTAACCCCCGACGGAAAAAGGGGAGACGAGAGTTTAACATGTGTATTTGTGAATCTGTCTGTGGCTTAGTAGCTCCTAAACGGATGAACCGATTTTGATTTAGTTTTTTTTTTTGTTTGATAGTTGACTTTATCGAGAGCGTTCTTAGCTATGTTTGAATAAAATCGGTTAAGCCGTTCAAAAGTTATGGGCGTTATACTGTTTGATTCGGGGTGTTTTTGCAAGATATCGTGTCGTAATTACGTGTTCAATAGATTGCCGTTCGAAGCGTATCTACTACGTACTAGATAAATTAAGTAGCATGAAATAAAAATGTATCGGGGGTTTTTTTAAATTTTGATATTTTACTTGTGTGGGCTTTAAGGCTACACTAGTCGATCATTATTCCATACAAACGTAGTCAGGCAATTACTCCACTGTTTGACGATGTACGTTCAAAATAAAAAATGATATCAACTTGTCTCATCATTATCTAGCCC
Organism: Orthosia cruda; assembly: GCA_964057195.1. Classification (NCBI taxonomy): domain Eukaryota; kingdom Metazoa; phylum Arthropoda; class Insecta; order Lepidoptera; family Noctuidae; genus Orthosia; species Orthosia cruda. The sequence goes on along the minus strand of OZ059852.1, from coordinate 7,834,802 downwards.
TGTATGAAAACAAAAAGTAATAAAAAATATATTTAAAAGTTATGATCGTCGAAAGTTCCATATTTCAACACATTTTAACGCATCTTTGGGCGGAAATAAATACCATAAGAAGAAGGAAAATTGCAAAACGGTATCCATACAAGGATAGATTAGTAGTTCAACAATGCAAATAATTTTATTTTGAAAATAAACTTTTTTTTTTTTCTTGATATCTAGACTCCCAAAGGTCTGTTAATAAAATTTCGCGCGCTCGTTTGTTTTCGTCCTAAATCATTATCCATTTCGCTACAAACTTGCAAAAGTGCTAATTCGTACGCGAACTAGCTTCTTACTGCTCATCACAGCATCTATCTCTTTCGTACGTTTTGTCGGATGAGAAAGCATGCATTTTAACCCCGCGCACAAAATAGTTCGTGCTGTCGACTAGGGCAACCTTAAGTAAAGAGTACAATATAATTAACTTGTGTTACTTGAGTGCGTAATTTAATCATTTAACTCGCACTCTGTCTTTACTGTCGTCGGCGAGATCGTCATTCGTCGTGGTGTGAACGTCTCCAAGATTTAATGACAATAGCCTGCATGCCCTGCATCAACTTAAGTCCAAACTTCGAACAGATAGTTCAAGACAAACAATGACATCAGAAGCAGAGGATATTTATTATATACTTTATTGTACACCACTTAAATAATTACAGGACAAAACATTATTTTATAAAGACAAGTCTACAATGGGCGGTCTTATCGCACAGGGCAATCTCTTACAGACAACCTTTGGATGGACTGAACGAGAGGAGATAGAAATAGGGCTGTCAGTGCACAAAAACTATATTAAATAATATTACTTATATATAACATAAAATACATACATAAATTCAAATAAAATAATATACTAATAAATATCAAATATAGAACAGAGAAAGGAGAAGAATAGTTACAGAGAAAGGAAACGCTTCTTCACCATTTTTTTAAATGAAGTTAAACTTTGCGCACGCCTTACCTCAATAGGTAATGCATTCCACAAACGAGCTGCTTGAATCGTGAAAGATTTGTCGAAGCAGGTTGTGGAATGCATACGAATGCTTAGTTCTAGGTGGCTTTAAACCTTCAGGACCGCGACGGTCATATTATTTTTAAGAAACGGAACCCAAATGAAAGTTACTGACCCCTGCTGTGGACAAAGTGTCGTTCTATCAGCGATGACGTTAATTGAAATGAAAACATAATTACATAACGGATTCCGACAGCCCTTGGCAAACCCTTAAAATTTTCGCTTTTTCTTCGCGACGGTTTTGTAGATGTCACATGTCTAGAGCCCTATCATCAAAAGCGTGGGATAGCGATTGGAAAAATGACAAAAATGTATGGGAATGTCAAACGCTATCGAAATCGAATCGCTGACATCGAATGACACTTTTCTAGTCTGGGAATCCCCCTCTTGGCATACAATTTTTAGGCATAATATTTTTTGGCATAACGTTTTCGCATAACTTTTATTAGCATAATGATACTGTGGCATAATAATAGGTACTTTAGCATAATGATACTGTGGCATAATAATAGGTACTTTAGCATAATGATACTGTGGCATAATAATAGGTACTTTAGCATAATGCATAGGTTAGCATAACTGTCTTTTGTTCTAATTTTTTTATGCATAATATTTATTCATCATAATAATTGTATGTTGATGATTTTATATTGTTTTATTTTGATGTGTGTGTTGTTGTGTTGGTTAGGAGTCAATTCCCCCCTGTGGGTTCCCACTCTGTTGAGGCGGAGAGGAGGCGTCGCGGCTGCGGGTTGGAGGCCGCGGCGGGAGAGAAGTGGCAGTTTTGCGGTGCCTAGACGGGTCGCCACCGTCTGATGGCGGACGCGGTGTAGCCGCAGGGGAGGAGGAGTGTCGCTATAGCTTTGGCCGCTCGCCCTATCTTCTGCGGCTGAAAAGTGGTAGTTTGCGAGGCCACTGTGCTGAACCGTCACATCATCACCCTAGGTCCCCCAAGGGTGCCATACGGGGTCGTCTGGCGCCCATGTGCTGGTTTGGTATTAGGGTGGTCACGGCGTGCAATATGTTCTGATGCGCCGTGAGGACAGTTGCGGTGAGTTCGTGGATGACTGTTTACGCGTGCCCGTGTTCCCGCCATAAGTGGCACAGGAGGACAATGTGCACACCACATAACTGCACTATCTGCCCGTGGTACCGCAGTTTGCATGAGCATTTCTACACGCAAAAAAAGGTTATGACTTAATTGGATTAGGTTAAAGTGTGGCGGGGGTGACCCGTGGGCTACCCTTGAGCCGCGAACAGCGTTGTTTTATTCCAAAATACATTATGTGTAAAAATCATTATGCTTTACAAAATTAAGCTTCATTATTATTATGCCAACAGTATTTATGGCAAAACATTTATACCTAATGATATTATGCGTAATGATCATTATGCTTAATTTCGTTTTGCCAATGTAAATTATGCCAATTATGTTTTATGCTTTAGTAAACCGTCACAGTAGACCGAAGCGAACTCGCCACGCGGTCGGCTATCTTCGGGAGCGGTCGTGTGCGCGAGACACATGAAATGTCGTGTTTCTTGTATGGTGAACTTGTAAAAGCAATTACCTATTGCGACGGCCGTATTTTTACGTACTAATTAAATGTATGTGGGTCCATGATGTGTTTTACTCACCTATCTTTACTTCTGTACTACACGTCCAATTATTAATGTTCAAGTCGACGGGTGGTTGAAACGACCAAGGATTGTAGTTTTCTATTACTTCAAATGTGAATGTCCAAGTCGCTGGATAGTGCGGGCTATTTTTCTCCTGAAAATAAAACTTTATTAAACGTAGATTTCCATCTTGAAGACGAGAAAAACGTATTTACAATGATAAAAATGTATAGTGTACAAAATGCTTGGTATAATAAATTATGTATACGGGGTGGGCAAATATCGTCGATCATAGAAACAGGGCCATAGTTGGGGTTATTTGCAGTAGGTTCTAAATAAACAAGTTTTTTTTTCACTTCAATCATTCACTTCAAAACTCCGGGCTGCTACTAAGAATATTTCTAATAGAAACCCAATATCAATTTTAGCCCGACCCGCATCCGTATTGCGTAAGTGCGCAAAGAGTTTAAACTCTATCCAACCGACCAAATCGGCCAATAACACAAAACGGAAGTCCACATCGCGTCATTCATCTCGCATGTGATTGGTCTATTCATCGATGTAATGACAACTCTGCCCACTTGTCTCAAAATATTCTATTCTCAGACGTTTGGTATAGTTTAAAAAAATAGGTACTTACGTGCGAAAAAGTGTAAATAATTGTAGTGTTAGGTTCTTTTTGTGTATCAGAACCCCTTGTCCTTGTATAATTTATGTTTAGCATAGAATCTTTCAAATTTTCAATTTGTTTACTTTCATTTATTTGTCCATTTTTTGTTCCATATTTAAATAAATGCCAACTGAAATAAAAAAATTAAAAGCTATAGTGAAATTCTGATTATACATGCAGACCCGTGCAGATGCAAACCGACCCTGGAATTGAAACCAAGTGACAGTCTATTACTGGCGTGGAAACGTGGCGATAGCGAGTATAGCGACTGGAAAAATGAGAAGCGCTATCGAAACGTTACGTGACCAATCCCTAACATTTTACTGATATCGAATGTTACTCTTAAGAGGCCTTAGTGCGAGTTTTTACTCGCGCTCAATCGCGTTAACGTAAACATGATGTTGTATTGAAACTGGATAAGCGCCGTCTGGTGACGGTAAGGAGAAACCACTTTTTTGTATAAATTTTGACATAAGAGATCGTTTACGTATCACGAGTGAGCGTGAGAAAAACTCGCACTAAGGCCTCAGGATCTAGACAATACCAATACAGTAGGGTAGTTTACTGACAATTAGTTTTTTGTTCGTCAGTTAGATTACGTAAAGTGACCTAAACATAAAGCGACAACGATATAATGCGTTGAAGTATCGTGAAACGTCACGCCGCTAGTACACTTTATACTGCCTCAGTGACGTCACAAGCGCCCATTCCTGCACTTGGATGCGCTTTAACTTTGTATATTTTTTTATTATTCGATAATATCACTGACGGACTAATTAGAATTAACATTTTTCTACCCAGGAATTATCTCGATTACAATACAATTTTACCTTTTTGACAATCGCTATCGCGCTTTTGATATTACATGACATGCTAAACCATAGAAATATTTAAAAAAAGTTAATTTTAAATCAGAAAACCCGACTGCTTAAAAAGCGAACTAAAAAGACGTAAACAAGTAGAAAATCATGCTGTGCAGTCGGAGGATACATATTCGCGAGCAGGCTGACCAAAACCAGATGTATCCTCCGACTGCACAGCATGATTTACAACTTTTTAGTTATTTTTTTTAATTAGGTACATTTAAACATATAAGTGTTATATATTTTTGAAATGACCTCATAAAACCCTTTATTTTGATACCCCACACGATGGGTTAGGAAGAAAAAAATATATTTTCGCCCACAAAATGGCGCCGAAAATCCGCCATTTTTTTCTTATCCAATTTTTATGTAGCCAGTGACACTCGCAGGGTTAAGACGAATCGATTGACGTAAGAATCATCAAAGTCGGCCAACGCGTTTGGTCTCTAGAACGCCACTTAACACAACAAACATACATATATAGACTTTTTTTTTTTGGGTGGTACATCATCCAATGACTTCTCCCGCTCTGGGTGAGGCGGGAGGGCGTGTCAGACTTCTACTGACTAAAACCCACCCGTGTTCCTTCAGTTGCTCAGAGTCAGGGCCGCGGTAACTCTTTTTCAAATTTATCCGCGACCCAGACATGCATCGGCCCTAGTGGACCCCGTCAGTTCTGTTGACATCTCTTTGAGGCGCGCGTGGAACACAACGCGCCGTCGACTCAGGCCTGGTCCTTATTGGACGGTGAGCTACCCATTACTCGCCGTCCGCAAGCCCGCGCCTACGGTGGCCAGGAATTGGCTTGCGACTCCCGACGCCCAGGGCGTCTCCTGCGGTGGTTAGGGGCGTGAGGGCGTCTCCGTTGCGTTTCCCTCACGCGTTCCGCCTCCTCCTTCGCGAGCATGACTGCTTCGCAGAAGGAGGAGACAGCTTCCCATACCCTCTCGCTCCGTAACATGGTTTGAACCAGGGCCGGACGCGAGAGGTTTCCACCGCCGATCGCCTCCACGAGGACATGGCGGTGCCCAGCCCAAGCGGGGCAGATCTCCACCGTATGCTCCACCGTGTCCTCCGGGCGATCCACACAATGGTGACACCCGGGCGTTTCCTCCCGCCCAATCCTGAACAGGAACCTCCCGAAACAGCCGTGTCCGGTGAGGACCTGCGTTAGGCGGAAGGTGAGGACGCCTTGGCGCCTCTCAAGCCACTCCTCAAAGAGGGGCCTTATCGCCGCAATTGTGGCGTGCCCAGCGCTGGGTTGCGACAGTTGCTCTCTCCATGTCGCCATGAGATCTTGCCGGAGCTCTGTCCGCTGAGCCACGATTTGTCGCGGCCACGGAGTTTCGCCCCGGTGTTTCGCCTCCTCGCGCCATTCCCAGATGTGCGGATGCCGCTTGATCTCTGCTCGGAGGGCAGTCCTCGCCGCTCTGTACCCCTCGTACAGCTCCACCTCAATGGCTTCCGTACCTGGCGGGCGGTTACGGAGCCTGCAACGCACGCCTGGCGCAGAGCCGTAAGCTCCGGCGACCACCAGTACACCTGGCGCCGGGCGCGTCCTGGCTGAACCCGGGGCATTGCCACGTCACATATGTCGGACATGGCCTCCCGGAACAACTCCGCCTCGTCGTTGATGTCAGTAGGCCTATCCGGTGATGACACCCAGGCCTGCACGATCTAGGCTTCCATGAGGAGCTCCCGGTCCAGCTGTTTCAGCGCCCACCGTGGACCACACAGGGTCTGTCGGACCGACGCGCTCGATATCTGGGTGGAGACGTCGAACCGGATATACCGGTGGTCGGAATATGTCTCCACCTCCTCCATGACGCACCAGTCGACGACACGTGGTGCCAGAGCGGGGCTGGCGAATGAGATATACACCACTGATTCGCCCTGCATCCGCACACACGTGGAGACAGAATCCCGGTTGAGGACGAACAAGCCTGTCTCCAGAGCCCAGTCCTCAACCATCCTGCCCCGTGTGTCCGTATACCGGGAACCCCAAGCCACATTCTTGACATTGAATTCCCCGAGGACCAGCACAGGCATGGAGCGAAACCCGACGACGACGACTTTTAACTCCGCGAGGGAGTTGTGGAACTCGGTGAGAGTTCGGTTCGGGGAGAAATATACCCCTACCACGGCAATCTCCCCGAACCGTGCTGCCACGCAACCCTGTCCCCTCTTGACACCCTCAAGGGAGGGGGTACCGGCGGCGGCCGACGAAATTAAGGTCACTGAGCCGTTCAGGTCCTCCACCCAGACTTCCCTGGGCGGGACAAAGTACGGCTCAGCGACCACGGCGATGTTAATCGACCACTGCGCCATGCTCTGGAGCAATAGATCCTGAGCAGCGGCACAGTGGTTGATGTTCGCCTGGAGGAGACGTAATGGGGCCATTATTGGCACTCCATTTCAGCCTCCTCCTGAGCCCTCTGTGAGGGCCCTGCCACGATGCTTTCGGCGGCGACGACAGCTGTGGCGGCACCAATGGTGGTTGAGGGATTGCTCCTGCCCCTGGCCTTGACGGGTGGAGCGCAGGCCTTACTGCCAGCCCGGTGATCGGCCGGCTTGCCCGCTGCTGCACATACGACGCAGTGTGGCGTGGCATTGCACGAACCGGCCTTGTGACCGGGCTGACCACAGCGGAAGCAGTGATCACTGTGGTCCACCTCCGAGGTGCATCGAGCTCCCACGTGGTTGCCCACATGGCAGCGGAAGCACCTCAGGAGTCTGGGTTCCAAAAGTTTCACCTGCGCGGAAACCCAGCCCACCAAGAGCCTTCGGGCCTCCCCAGCAATTTTCAAGGCTGCCGAGACGGGGCAACTCGCCGTAACGGCTCGCATTCCCGTGGCGTCAGGACGTATGGTGCCTGCCCAACTTTTCATTCAGTCCCTTAAATTTTCTTTCATATTACTTATTCCTCACACAATCCATTCTTATTTAAGTACACACAAAGACTAGGAAGAGAGAAGAATAAATACAGATATATAAAGAACACAAAGGTACTGCTGATTTCAAAATAAATTTCTTCCAGCAGACCTGCGACAGGAGAGTTGGATGAGACGTCTGTGTCATCATGATTATCATACGTGTGCGTCTCGTATCCACTGGATCCCCGCAACCCAAACAAGGGTCGCCGGTCCATCTAGTGGGAGGATTTCCAGTTCGCACCAAAACATCTTCCACTCCAAAACATTTCGGCCCAGTCGACCGTCTGTTCTGCGAGCAATGCGCCCTGCCCACTGCCAATTAAGTTTGGCAATTTTACGGGCTATGTTGCCAGCTTTGGCCCTCCTGCGATATCCTCATTTCTGATTCGATCACGCAAGCAAAACCATAGCCCCCTCAATTGCCATTTGGGTGACTTTAAGCCTTAAGACGTGAGCAGAATTATGACAAAGATAAAAATACATTCATTCTTTTTTTTTATTATTAATATTTATTTCTAACTCGCACAGGAGATACAAACACGACAAAAAACAAAAATTATAATAAAAGAACTCGAAATTGAAAAATTTGTATGTCGTTTTGTGGCGAATAAACACGTTTTCTTTCTTTCTTTTAACTCCGTGCGAGACAAAAAAGGCATTCCATCTATATTTAAAAAAACTTATCAATAACAAAATAAACTTACACGCCAGTTTTGATGAAATAGTCACTTGTAATCTTCAAAGTAAAGTTGCTTTTTGGAACAAGTTGCACTTCTTTTTTAACAATGCATGTTTTTTGCCCATCCTCATTTTTTCTAATATTTATCTCGACTGTTTTGTCTGAAAGGAAAAATTACAGTTTTATGGGGTTAAAATTGTATGAATAGTCCTCCTTACCGAATTTCAGCCCTATGAAACATTCTCAATTTCTCAGTTTAGATAATATCGTGAGATATATTTTAGTTCACTAGTACGAGCGCAAAGACAAGTGTACTCTCTGCTCCCGCACACTCTCATAGTCCGATTGTTCGTTGTTGTTTGTTGTTGTTGTTATTTTTAGTTGTCCGTACCCAAAGGATAAAAACGGGACCCTATTACTAAGACTCCGCGGTCCGTCTGTCTGTCTGTCTGTCTGTCACCAGGCTGTATCTCATGAACCGTGAAAGCTAGACAGTTGAAATTTTCACATATAATGTATTTCTGTTGCCGCTATAACAACAAATACTAAAAACAGAATAAAATAAATATTTATGTGGGGCTCCCATACAAGAAACGTGTTTTTTTATGCCGTTTATTGCGATAATTGTACGGAACCCTTCGTGTGCGTCTCCGACTCGCAATTGGCCGGCTTTTTGTTTTTGTTTTGTTGTTGTTGTTTTTTTGTTTAGTTGTAATTGTTTTTTTTTTGTTTTGTTGTTGTTGTTGTTGTTTGTTTCGATAGTCATTTGGCACGACCGAGAAGAGATTAGACGTAGTACCAAAGAATTATACGTGCTTCCCATGTTACACCACCAAACTTCGTGCTATTACTGAGAAATGCCTAATGGAAGAACCCATTAATACTTTGCCTGACCCGAGAATTGAACCCGGGACTCAACGTTCAGCAATCGCAGTTGCGACCCCTAGACCAACGTGATGATTATCGATGTTTATAATGTAGGTGTTTCGGTTTAGCCTGAGAATAGGGTTTTTTACCCGACTGCCTAAGGAGGGTAACATGTTTATCAGTCTATGTATGTATGTTTGTTCCTATCTAGCATTCCAGAGACCAAACGCGTTGGCCGATTTTGATGATTCGTACGTCAATCTATTCGTCTTAACCTTGCGAGTGAAGATAAGAAGTAAATAGAAACATATAATTGTAATGCCAGCGTGTAATATATATATATATATATAGTATTTAGTGAGGGATGAACTCACGTAGACTTAAGCTAGTTAAGTAAGCCAAAAATAATGTCTGACGTAGGCATAGACATATATATTACTTGCGTAGACGTAGGAGTCAAAAAATTGTTATTTTAATAAAAATAAAAAACAAACAATATACACAATAAAAAAGAGCGCGGACTGCCACATGTCAGCGGTAGAATACTGAAAAAAAAGAACCTTGCGAGTGACACAGGCTACATTAAAATTGGTAATTAGAAAAATGGCGGCGTTTGGGCGCCATATTGTGGGGGCACCATTATATTAATTTTCCAAACCATAGATATAATAAACAAGTTCCAAACCCATCGTGTGGGGCAATGATATTCAAATAAACAGATATGTTATGAGCGCGAGCATTTTGAAGACTCGAATAGGTCACAATTGTGACCTTTAGTATTTAGTTTATGTCACGCATGGCGAAGAGCGATATGCTCTGTTGAAACAAAAACCAAATAAAATAAATGCCATCGTGTGTATTTGTAATTTATTTATTTATTGATTAAAATAAATATTTTTTAATGTTAGATGAATGAAAAGTGCGTATGTGTGCTGCCGCTGCTGTGCGGAACACTTTTTTCAATTGTTTTGTGAGTGTATAACGTATCTGTTTATTTGAATATCATTGGTGTGGGGTATCTGAATAAAGGGTTTTAAGAGGAGATTAAAAAAATATATAAAACTTCTTAAAAAAAAAAGTAAACTATAAAGTTATAAATAAAAATAGTTAATTTAAAAAATCAAAAACCCGACTGCTTAAAAAGCAAACTAAAAAGACATAAACAAGAAGAAAATCATGCTGTGCAGTCGGAGGATACATCTGGTTTTGGTCTTTTTTTATTTATTTTTTTTATTATTTGCGTCTCGCAAACAGTCAAAGTGACCGACATATGCTTAACCGGGCTACCCTGTGGAGACTAATCTCTTAGCCTACCAGCAAGGCTCAAAATTCTAAACCTGAACGACAACGCTGTGGGCTACCCAGTTGGGGTCGAATCTCGGCTCAAGGCGTCGCTGGGGGGGACAACTAAGGCTGGATACAATGATATTCAAATAAACAGATATGTTATGAGCGCGCGCATTGTGAAGACTCGAATAGGTCACAATTGTGACCTTTAGTCTTTTTTTAGTTAACTTTTAGTTTATGTCACGCATGGCGAAGAGCGACAGGCTTTGTTGAAACAAAAACAAAATAAAAAAAATGCCATCGTGTGTATTTATAAATTTTACCAATTACGATACCAAAGTACATAAAACAGAAGGGAGCTCATACCATATTACGTACGCAATATGCCTCAATTTACTCATTTATTTCAATTTTTTTCCTAATATTCTGATATTCGGAGGTTAGAAAAAGATAACAACATTGGTGGTCAGAATAATGTTTGTTTACATTCACACGCAAGTGACAAACACTAGCTGTCTCATTTTTTCTTGTTGGTTTTATCAAGCCATCCCTTTCGACTTGTAGTGAAATGTCAGATGAATGAAAAGTGTGTATGTGTGCTGCCGGTGATGCGCGGAACACTTTTTTCAATTGTTTTATGAGTGTATAACGCATCTGTTTATTTGAATATCATTGGCTGGATCTAATAAAGTGATTCTACCATCCGTTCGGAAAAGCCTACGTGGAGAAGAAGCTAGCTCGCGAATATGTATCCTCCGACTGCACAGCATGAGTTTCTTCTTGTTTATGTCTTTTTAGTTCCCTTTTTAAGCAGTCAGGTTTTTAGATTTTTTTGTTTTAATACAGGTTCTGTGGCCAAGGTTTTTGCATAAAAAAAATTGAGGAACAAGATAGATGTCGATTCAGAACGACTTTATTTTTATTTCCGTTTTAGGGTTTTCTGTACCTACCTCAATATGAGGTGCACACACTAATCACCGTTAAGGTTTGCCCTAGTCGACGGCACGAACGATTTTGTGCGCGGGGTTAAAATGCATGCTATCTCATCCGACAACACGTGCGAAAGAGATAGATGCTGTGATGAGCATTAAGAAGTTAGTTCGCGTACGAATTATACACACTTTTGCAAATTTGTAGCGAAATGGATGATGATTTAGGACGAAAATGAGCCCGCGCAATTTTATAAACAGACCTTTGGGAATATGGACATCATGAAAAAACTACTAAATGTATCTGTTCAAAATAATTTATTTGAATTGTTGCACTCTATCCCTGTATGGTGGCTGTTTTGCAATTTTCCTTCTTCTTATGGTATTTATTTCCGCCCAAAGATGCGTTAAAATATGGAACTTTCGATGCTCACAATTTTCAAATATATTTTGTTTTTACATTATTGTTTCCATACAGGGGGGTGAGTACACGTCATATACATCTGTCCCTTACTCGATCTCAAAATAACCTTACTCTAAGAGCTTGTGGTCACCCCCCAGGGCTAGATAATGATGAGACAAATTGATATTGTTACGAGCTGGGGTTCAGGGATAAATTATTTATACAGCAGACTTCAATTAATCACTGTTTATTACAAAAAACACTTCTTAAACAATTCTATTACTTCGCACTATTTTCCGCTTTGACTGTATCGCTTCTCAATCGAAACTGAGTCACGACGAACCTGACCGCTCTTTATATAGCACGGAAGAAGTTTCTAGAACGTTCCATACAGTTCTAGATAATTCGAGAAACTTCCAGAACAATCGACTTTCGAACTCATTGTTCCCGAAGCGACTAGAAACTTCCAGAATGTTCGCTCGAACATTCTAGAAAATTCCATTCGATACGAGAAGATTAGTTCCGCTATACGATACTAGATCGCGCAACTAGTTACTGCTTAGTTCTTCTACTCGTCACTAGATGGTTTTGCCCTATCTTGTAACAATATCATTTTTTATTTTGAACGTACACCGTCAAACAGTGGAGTAATCACCAACCTTAAGATTGGCCACCATGACCGAAATTTGGTCAGATACTCTCACAGACATAAATCTAACTAGATAACGCGATTGTATATACTTCGCGTGCCAAAAAACGGAGTAAAGTTACGACAAATGATCGTAATCTCAGCTTTTCATTTAACATTATCGGCACCGGCAATCCACTGAAATCTAGAAAAATGCCTTTTTATGCGATATTGAACTGTAAAGAATGTATAGAAAAAGTTGGCCGAGGCATTGGAAATGTTTTCTTTCATTGGTTAATAAATTTGTTTTTAAAGTTTTAGTGAAAAAGTGGCACGCTTGGTTTTCATACAGATGGAGGGACTTGCGCTATCTAGTTAGATTTATATCTGTGGATACTCTAGATAAAGTGGTATACAATCGAAGGCTATGGTCGAAACGAGAGAATGTAAGGAATTGATCAAATGTCATTTACATTTTAACAACAAAAGTTTCACGATAGCAATTGGAGAAGTAATACACCTCATCAATCATTGAGTTAAATGTACTACGTTTTTTTTTTTTTTTTTTAGTATGTGGCGTCTCGCAGTTCGGCCAAAGTAGCCGTCCACTGCTTAACCGGACTAACCTGTGGAGACTAAGCTATGTAGCCTCCGGCCAGGCTTCAAAATTCTAAACCTAAAGCGACAGCACTAAGGGCTACCCCAGTTGGGGTCGGACCTCGGCTCAGGGCGTCGCTGGGGGGATGGCAAAGGCCGGATCTAATAAAGTGATTCTACCATCCGTACGGAAAAGCCTACGTGGAGAAGAACGGACAAGAATGAACTACGTACTATAGAAGCTATTTAAAACAAAAGATTGCGCGGAATTCGGTGACAGCGGGGCAAGCAGGAGGGGAGGGGCAGGGGGGGGGGGTTGTGTTCTCACAGATAAACAATCAACGCGCGTAGATGAACTTTTTCTTACTCTTTGAAATTCACACAAACATGGCCGCCAAAACTCACTCCTTGACTTTTACTTATATTTTTTGAGTTGTTTGAACAGTATCTCAATACACACAAAGGCATTTTCATTTTAAGAAACAAAACTGGAAACCAAACTTTTTAGTACTCAAACGTGTCACGTTGCAGAGAGTGCTTGCCACAGGCTAAGTGAATTGGAGTGCGCGCGCTCTAACGCGTGTTACAAACAATTGAGTTGAGGAGTCTCATCTAGTACGTAGTACATTTAACTCAATGTCATCAATCCAAATTTTGATAGTTCGACCATTACCATCGCTGCATAGACATAATGAATATTATGGACTGGAAATACCTACAAAAAAAGAGCATACCTAAAACTTATAATATCTCTTAAAATGGCTGCCGATGCTAGGGTTGTGTCAATCAAGGAAGACACACACACTCACAAATCTCTAATATACAAAACGTAAACAACCATTTGACAGCAGAACTACCACGAACACCACCAAGAAAATCGTCGCATACTATGGCCACGGCTATGGCGATTAGGGCACTTACCTACAACTGGCAACATTGCCATTATAAGCAACAACTGAAATACTGTTGTCTCTTTTACTAAATACGATTACTTCACTAGAAAGAATGAAACAAAACGATGTTTCACATTCTGTATCGAATGTCAGTCATATTTGTACGTATAAGCTAATGTAGGTATATGTCGGGTTTAGTCAATAGTACGGACGTCAAAACAAATCGCAAGCACGCCATCTGGCGGCAAAGCAAGAACAACTACGCATTGGCGCGAACACAGAATAAGTTGAGTTGGCAGTTGAGTACTGACAGCCCTAGAGCTAAGACGTCGTAGAATCAGTGTCTATCCGTAATATTAGTAAGCACGATTCTAACTGTGACTATTTAAAATAAACCCAGTGTATCGAATAATTTCTGTGATTTCATTTGCACGATTATACCCACCGACCTGTCCACACACGTTGTGTTAACCTAAGGGAATAAATACATCCTGACTTCCCGATGGTTTGCATCTATTGGCCAGCCTTGATGCAACATATAAAATATAGTGGCTCCTCCATGTTTTTTCTATCTCAATACCATCGCTGACATCGATTGACATCCAATAGATGCCTCTGAAGGTTCTTAAACATGCATCAATCACACTGACTTGTTGTGTGTGTCGAACCTATATTACTATTTCTCCTGTATCTATGTGCGTTAAACCTACGCACATATGTGCGCATATGCCCACAGAAGGTGGCACATTTAGGTGACACATATCCAATACCTATGATAGCGCTGTTGCAAAAATAACAGTTGAATGTGATTCTTTTCCCGGAAAAATGTGTGGACCTAGTTTCGAACGAGTAGCGTGTAGGTAAAAGCGAAGTGATGTTTAGGAAAACAGAGGATATCTGTATAATTCGTAACCAGTCTATAACGTTCCATAGCTGGAATAAAGTCCTCCTGGGCCAGGCCTGCCGGGACCAGCGCTGTGGCTCTGTCTCGCACGCGAGTCCCAGCATTATGCTGAGCGATGAACGTTTTGCGCGGTTGTAACGCATACTTTTTAATAGTATTTTCCATTTGTTGTTTTTTTTTTTATTTCTTTTTATGGATTCGTCGTAGCTGGCGCTAATAAATTCTTCTTTCTTTCTCTCTGTGGGAAAGAGTGGGTTGTAATCCACTACGCGGAGTTGCCGGTTGGTAGATTTCACTAAGCCCAAGTGAAAAACAACTGTTCTTCGCTTAAAATAATGCTCAAGGCCATAAATGTATGTGTTAGCGAACGAAATTGACAACAAGTAAAATTTAAAAAACCCCCGACACATTTATCTTGCGAAAACATCCCGATTCAAACAGTAAAACGCCCATAACTTTTGAACGGCTGAACCGTTTTTTTTTAAACATAGCTAAGAACACTCTCGACACAATCACCTTTCCAACAAAAAAAACTAAATCAAAATCGGTTCATCCGTTGAGGCGCTATGATGCCACAGACAGACACACAGATACACAGATACACAGATACACAGACACACAGACACACTGATACACAGATACACAGATACACAGCAACACACCTCAAACTTATAACACCCCTCTTTTTCCGTCGGGGGTTAAAAAGAACAATTTTTTTGACTCTCAGGGGCGGATACAATGGGGGTGGGGGGGGGCAATAGCGCCCCTCTAGTGGGCCTCATATATATTTTCATTACTTAGATATTGATATTTAAATGGTCAACATCCATGGAAGGGTGAGGGGGAGCAATTTCTTGAGTTTATGGAAAATAAGTGCCGCAGGTCTGCTAATAATGGCATTTTTGCCCACGGCTTACTACAAGCATCTCTAGTTTCCGAGCCTGTCAACCTATAATTTCTAAGATAGGTAGGACTGGTAAAAAAAAAAATAATCTAACTAAGGTGGGGTGGTAAACTTGCCGAGCTAACAACAAGGTAATGAATCCGATCTGAAATACAAAACTTATTTTTTTCAAAAAGCCTCCTAATTCCCCCCGCCCCCATTTGCGAAATCCTGGATCAGCACCTGGTGACACTTCAGGGGAATAAGAAATTAGGATATATCTGATTTTTGACGGTATTAGCTTAACTTTGTAAGGTCCCTGACTTATATTTTTTTCACGATATTTTCCTTCACCGTTTAGAGAGCAGTGGTTAAATGAATTACACAAAGAAAACCTGCTTGAGTCTGAACATACGACCAACACATAATTTGGTGCCGATACTACCGGACCAGCACTTTAATATTCTTACTTATAATTATTATCAGATGCTAATAGATAACTCCAAATGTTGAATTTCTCTATGTTGATAAGTAAGTTATCAATCTGCCTAGCCTTTTCTCAACTATGTTGGGGTCGGCTTCCAGTCTAGATGGATTCAGCTGAGTACCAGTGTATTACATGGAGAGACTGCATATCTGACCTACATAATTCAGTAACTGGATAACACAGTACCCCTTGGCAAGACTGGTGTCAGATATCAGCTTGTGACTACTTGTAACGACTGTCAAAGATCTTTAAACGACAGCCGGGACCAACGGCTTAACGTGATTTCCGAGGCACATAGGAAACTCGGTATGTTGAAATGGTCACCCATCCACGGACCGACCTCGCCAAGCGTTGCTTAACCTTGAAGATCAAGATCGGCCGGTTGATATATTGATAAATATGTTGTGTACCTCTCATAATTATTTTATACTTTTATTATCAAAAAAAACTAATTAGACCGACTATAAATTATATCAAACTATTTTATTTGTATTTTCCTTTTATGCTTACGTCAAATGCGGTCGCTTTTTTGGGAATTACCACACAAAGTTGTTTAACTTTCACAAACAAAAATGTTATCTACACTGTGGTTAAAGTACTCAAGTACTTAATAAATTACATAACACCACGCATTATCGGGGATTCCGAATGATTAAGCAGCGGTGCACCTATATAGTACCCATATTTCGCTAGTTATGTTTAAGATTGCCCTAGTCGGCGGCACGAAATATTTTGTGGCCGGGGCTAAAATGCATGCTATTTCATCCGACAACACGTACGAAAGGGATAGACGCTAAGTAAGTATGTGCTTATCTCGATTTAAGCATCTGTCACTCTTGATCATCTGCCACTTTAAGTTTTCTGCGATGCTGAGCAAGGTTTGAGTATACGTAGTCAAGTCATGCCAAAGTATACTTTATGTCATACAAAAAACCTTCATTGACGTTTAATTGGGTTTCACAACTGAGAAAAACACGTTTAATAATTCTCAAATTCTCAAACCGTTGTCAACGTTACATAATCAGTGTAGCCAGATTGGGCGACTTTTCGCCATTTAGGCTTAGACTCGGAAGGATGGCCGAGGCGATCAATTTTTTCGATCGGCGACTGGAAATCAAAATGCTTTGAACAGTTCATCACTATTTTCATTAAACTTCAGTCGTGACAACACAGGGAAAATAAAGAAATGCTGATAAATGTTTTATGCGGAACCAATAATGATTATTGTGTCAAACGCATTAAAGTTGATATTAGCTTCTAGTGTGTTCAAGGCAACAATGGAAATTTACGTTTCGTAGAATGTTTCGTGGTTTTAGTGAATAGTGGTCGTCTTCAGTTTTATATAAATGGAAAAATGAAACTTTCGGCGGCTTGGGGCTCGTCAAATCTGGCACACTGGTTACATTTGGCAGTTGATAGTTGACAAGACTTTGATATAATATTATATTATTATATATATAATATATGATAGTTGCTCGCGAATATGATTTTTTTCTTGTTTGCGGCTTTTTAGTTCGCTTTTTAAGCAGCCGGGTTTCTTGATTTTTGAATTAACTTTTTTTGTGTCAATGTTGAAGGAGAAGATGGCATTGTATAACTGCTTCTTTCACTCGCTTACGTTTGTCGCATCGTCCTATCTCGCTTACTCTATGCAGTATTCTCGATGACAAACTGCTTCTTGCGCAATGGTTCGCAGAGCCAACTTCAGAGACACAAGATCCTCTGTGACTATACTATACGTGTCACTGGTTCGGTTCCCGCACGAATCAAATATTTGTAGGGCCTACGCCTACAGATAGTTGTTCCGGATCTGGTTGTTTGTGGAGGTATGAGAGTTGAAATGTTTGTATACGCACGATACAGGAGAAATTCCTAGAGTGCCATCGCTTTATACAAGCTTTTATTTAACTTGCAATGTATGTTTGTAAGTGTGTTCGGATCAAATCTTGCAACTGAATCCTAAAGCAGTTATCCTCCACCGATTAAGATTAAATTTTGCATACTCGTTTAGTTTGGATGACAATGCATGGTTAGCTTAGTGCGTTCATTCTAAATCCAATATGGCGGACGGCCTAAGATGGCGGACTAGTTATTTTGTGTGCACTGCCATGATATGGGTATCAAATCAAAGGGTTTGCTGAGAAGAATACGAAAAAAGCTTGATTAAAAAAATATTTTTAATTTCCTTAAGTTTATGCTGTCAAAAAAGATTGACGTGTAATAGTGTTATTTTTTACCCCTTGCATTCAAGATACAATGAAAAAACCATTGTGTCTCGTGTAGATCTGCGTTCAACACAAGGGGTTAAACATTTCCAAATAATATCATTTTTCAATAGGTAACTACAATAACAGTGACCATTGACGCAGATTAGTCAGCTATAGGTAAAATACAGCCATTGTGACACACACATGAACACACGCTATTTTTACCGACTTCAAAAAAAAGAAACAATCAGTTCGACAAATTTATATGTAATATTGTTGGCATTGCACAATATTCACTTAAGTCACTCTGTATAGACTTATAATTCTAAACACGTGTGTCAAACTTCATAAGTGTATTTATATATGTTTGTATGCAAAGGCGGACCCAGGCTTTTTTTCTGGGGGGCGGGCGGACAGACAAAAAAAATACATTAACTGTTACAAATAAACTTGTATTATACTTCAAGTTTATTTCTACATGTTCAGGTATGTATAGGAAGGTTTATGAAAGTGTCAAAACAATTGTTTTTTTTTTTTTTTTATAAATTCATATAAGTTTCCTGGTAAAGATGACCAGCACTTAATAAGCGTTCATTTTTGCCGCAACGTCTTGATGGATATGCATTAAAGACAATCCATTCAAACGCTCTTCTGTCATGCTGTTGCGAAGATATGACTTTAATCGGTGTAAGTTGGAGAAAGATCGCTCGGCAGTACTACAAGTCACTGGAAACGCAGTTCCATGAAGAAATAGACAAGAGTTTTACTCATGTTCTTTCTGTTATTTGATTTGCTTCTAAGTGTGTACTGTGATGGAATCTCCACAGTACACAAAATTACCGGCTGGGGGAAGGGCGCGTGCTCCCCCTCCTAAATCCGCCCTTGTTTGTATGTATGTATGTTTTTGCACGCATATCGCCGAAACTCGTAATCTGATCGTGATCATTCTTTTTTAATTGGATTGTGATATCTCTCAACTTAGGGATCAGTACAAGTTTACATACATAGTTATATACAAACATACACTTATCAAATTTAGCACACATGTTAGAAGCCCAATTAAGAGTAACATATGTGAATATTGGGCAATTCCAACAATATTACATCTACCTATCGAATTGATTACTTCCTTTTCTTTAGAAGTAAAAAGGTAAAAAGTGCAAGAATAACTTTCGTTTCGGAAGTTGACAAATGATAAAAACAAGAGGTACCAAAGACACCGACTTCCAAAATGAAGTTACTTTTGCTCTTTTTAGAGTTTTGCTTTAGAAGTCTGTTTTTTTTTCTGGTTTTTTCTTCTTCTATTGGACGTAAGCATGAACTACAGAACGCCACCTGCTATGAACCCAACATACTCGTTTTGCTTCGGTTACGTGTGGAGGAATGCGGAACAGGGTGTAAAGTTCCGCAACCTCCATTGGAAAGGGAGGATCCTCTGACCAGGCGGGTGTAGCCTCTGGTCTGGGCAACTGCCAAAGAACGGTTGTTGTTTTATTATCGATAGGATCACGCTTGACCACTATCTCACCTGATGGTAACCGATGATTTGGTCAACGGTGTAGCATGCTTGCCTAGAAGTACCCTATTCACTCTTGACTTAAAGATTCCCAGGTTGTAGCTATCGGGAAACACAGACTCCGGCAGGGAATTCCACTCCTTAACTGTACGCATAATATAATAATACTTTATTTCCAAAACGTTTTTTTTTTTTTTGTTTTGCGTGGCGTCTCGTCTTCTGCTTAACCGGATTTCCCTGTGGAGACTAATCTCTTAGCCTACCAGCCATGCTTCAAATTTCTAAACCTAAGCGACAACGCTGAGGGATACCCCAGTTGGGGTCGAATCTCGGCTCAAGGCGTCGCTGGGGGGGACAACTAAGGCTGGATCTAATAAAGTGATTCTACCATCCGTTCGGAAAAGCCTACGTGGAGAAGAACGGACAAGAAACTCCAATGATTATCTAACTGGCATTTAACTATGGCACAGCATTACGCGGGCTGGCATGTAAATGAATTGACAAGGATTACGCGGCGAGCCTCTGCGGCGAGGACGGGACGAATACGGTCGTTTTGTATGCTAAGTTTGTCTGGACACAGAGATCGTACTATTTACGAACCCATTGACAGTCCTTGTAGATAAGGCTATCGAGCTCCTTAGTTATGCACTCATACCTCGAGAAGAGGCGGGCGCATGAAACGGGGGTGACCTTCCAAAACGTTTAGTGCGCGTGAATATATACAAGTTTTTGTGATTAAGTTCGCATGTGACGTCATAGATACCTACGTTCATACACGTATAGTAGTCACAGCGGAACTTTGTGTCTCTGAACTTGGCTCTGAGAACCAGTGCGCAAGAAACACTTAGCCATCGAGTATACTGCATAGAGTAAGCGAGATAGGAAGATGCGACAAACGTAAGCGAGTGAAAGAGGCAGTTATACTATGTTATCTTCTACTTCAACATTCACACAACAAGTAAAATTTCAAAATTTAAAAAAACTCCGACACATTTTTATTTCATGCTACATAATTTATCTAGTACCTAGTAGATACGCTTCGATCGGCAATCTATTGAACACGTAATTATAACACGATATCTTGCGAAAACACTCCGATTCAAACAGTAAAACACCCATAACTTTTGAACGGCTGAACCGATTTTATTCAAACATAGCTAAGAACACCCTCGAAAAAAATCACCTTTCAAACAAAACAAAAATAATCAAAATCAGTTCATCCGTTTAGTTTATAATGACACAGACAGACATATAGAGCCACAGACAGATACACAGCAACACATGTCAAACTTATAACACCGCTCTTTTTCCGTCGGGGGTTAAAATAGCAACTGCGCAGGGTCTTGCAGGCAACTTCAGAGACACAAAGGTCCGCAGTGACTACTATATCTGGTCGTACAGTAGGATGTAGGTCAGTTCAGGCCGGTGAAGAACTTCACCAATAAGATACGTGTATGTTCTAAAGGGCGTCCCCCGCCCGTCTTTTCCACTGATGACATCTGCCTTGTTAAAACCTTACTAACCGACTTTCCGAAAAGAAGGAGGTTCTATGTTCGGCATTATGATTGTTATAATTTGTTTTTTTGTATTTTCACCGTTTTCGATTTCGAAAGAGATTTCATTTAAATTTGTTGAAGAACTTCGGAGATATACAACAGAACTCTTTAATAAATTAAAGAAAATCTCGCGGAATTGCTGCAATAGCATATCTGTTTATTGTTTATACCATTTCATAACATAACATCACGCCAGTACGCTCTAAAGAGGTACGCAGATGTGTACAGTTCACCTTGGTAACCTCTCATTTCACCGGTTATGTCCAAGTTTCATGATATTCGGGTAATCTATTCTGGCAGTATAGGTTACCTTACAATAGAAGTTTCCTATTAGTTACTACAACTAAAAAGTGAAAAAAAAAATACACCCGACTTTCAAATAAAAACAGTGTGAAAAATGACTTCTTTTTTGAAAGTCGGTGACAAAAACCGAGGAAATGAAAACAGAAACACCGACTTCCGAAAAAGAATTTTACTTTGTTGTGTTTTTATTTGGAAGTCGGTTGTATGTGATAAACGGTTTTTTTATGTTTGGTTGCCATGCATTATTTAAATAGGTTTTTAGGTTTCTATTATAACTAATTGTATTGATGGGTTACCCATTAAGCCATTAGCAATGTGGTTTAAATACTTACGAGTAGACAATTTTCCTCATCTGAATTTAGATCAATTAAAATTATGACGTCTAATTTTCTGAACATTATGTTGACGGCCTATTCAGCCCCGGATCTACGATTTTTTCGAGCCGGGGCAAAACCTTGATAGTGGCGCCCCCCCTTCAGTGTTTGAGAAAAACTGTCAATGAGTAGCATTTTTGTGACCATTTGTTAAAATAATAATCTTATAAATATAACTTTTTATTATATATTAACTAATAAGTTTCATTCGTGACATAAAACATAAACAGAAAAAATATATAACCAGGAAAGACTACAACTTTACACGGCGTGCTTTATTTTCTGCGAAAGAATCTTTTAGCTCCTCAAAGTCCGTCGCATAGGCACTTTTTGTTTTCAATGGTTAAAAAAGTTAGATTTAAGCTAGAAAAGTTTGTTTTTCAAACATATTATATTAATATTCGATTACTTGATAAAAACCTATGGGATTGTAGGAAAAGAGGCTTCATTTGTTCGATATTTCGAATTCTTGTCTCAAGGATTTGGCGCCCCCATGAAACTGCCGCCCGGGGCAAGTGCCCCAGTTGGCCCCCCCGTTGGTAGTTAGAATAATGCTGTAGTGAAAACTTTACCCCCGAGGGTTTTCAAACTTCAGCTAGGTATATATTAGATATGATTACTCTAATCGATTATTCTTCCATACAAACGTAGTCTGACGATTACTCCACTTTTTAACCGACTTCAAAAAAAGGAAGAGGTTCTCAATTCGACTGTATTTTTTTTTATGTGTGTTGCCTCAGAACTTGTTACTGGGTGAACCGATTTTGATTATTCTTTTTTTATTTGAAAGCTGGTGTTTGTCATGTGGTCCCATTTAATTTTCATCAAGATCTGATAAAGAACTTCGGAGATACACATCAGAACTCTTCAATAAATGACGGCAAATCACTCGGGATAGCTGCAATCGCATTTATGTTTATTGTTTACACCATTTCATAACATAACATCACACTAGTACGCTCTAAAGGGGTACGCAGGTGTAAACAGTTCACCTTGGTGTACCCTTATACGACCGGTTTTGTTTAAGTTTCATGTTATTGGGTAAATCTATTCTGGTTTCACTTTTGGCAATATTGGTACCTAGCCTATATAAATTATGTAGCACAACTAAAAAGTGAAAATAAAAAAAACGTTTTACAAAAAATACAACCGACTTCCATAGAAAAACAAAAAAGTGTAAAATAACTTCAATTTCGGAAGTCGGTGTCAAAAAACGAAGAAAATAAAACAAGAACACCGACTTCCGAAATTGAAGTTATTTTACACTTTTTTGTTTTTCTATGGAAGTCGGTTGTATTTTTTGTAAAAAGTTTTTTTTTTTAACAATGTACGTTCAAAATAAAAAATAACATCAATTTGTGTCATCATTATCTAGCCATGTATGGAAATAAAAACCTAAAAAAATACAATATTTGAAAGTTATGAGCGTCGAATGTTCCATATTTCAACACTTATTTCAACGCATCTTTAAGCGGAAATAAATACCATAAGAAGAAGGAAAATTGCGAAACGGCCGCCATACAGGGATAGATTAGTAATTCAACAATGCAATATCGATCGTTTTTTTATGATATCTAGACTACCAAAGGTCTGTTTATAAAATTTCGCGCGCTTGTTTTCGTCCTAAATCATCATCCATTTCGATACAAATTTGCAAAAGTGCTAATTTGTACGCGAACTAGCTTCTTACTGCTCATCACAGCATCTATCTCTTTCGCACGTGTTGTCGGATGAGATAGCATGCATTTTAACTCCGCGCACAAAATTGTTGACTAGGGGCACCTTAAGAGGAAATGCGGTCGCAGATATCCAACTGAATTGCCTAAGTAAAAAGTCATAATTCGAGATTTGGCTCTCGCCTATTTCCTCCTCCAATATTGTAACAATTTAAAAGATATTCCATAAACTGAATAATAAAGATATATACTATTGCCCTATGTTTTCCTTTTAAATGATATATTATCTTTAGAAGCACTTTAACCCTCAAAAGATGCTCAAAATTGCGCTGTCAACCGAGGTCTGGTGTACAAATTTGACAACTATAAATGAAAATTACACTCGCAAGGTTAAATGAATAGATTGACTTAAAAATTATCAAAATTGGCCAACGCGTTTTGTCTCTAGAAAGCCACATAGGAACAATCATACATAGACTGATAAACACATTACCCTCCTTCGGCAGTCGGATAAAAATAACTTTGTTTTCCGAAGTCGGTGTCTTTTGGTACCTTTGGATTTTCGATTTTCGACACAGACTTCGGAAAAGAAAGTTATTTTTAGCTTTGTAGTGTTTTGCTTTAGAAGTTGTTATTTTTTTTGTTAAAAGGTTTTTTATTTTTCTCTTTTTAGTGTTGGCAGTTGGCACGTCATATTACAATTTATAGTACATTATGGTACAAGTGTGTAATGTTGGTGATTACCGCTGAGGCGCCATTGAGACCCCAGCCGTTAGGTGAGGGTCTTAAGAGAGCCGAGGACGGTAATTATCAATACACGAGTGTATCATACGACGTTTTTCAACACACTTGTGAAGAAAATAATACAAAAAAATCATTTTCAACAGTGAAAACGAGTTGTGAAAAAAAATTCGCAATGGCAGGCAAAACTAATCAGTTTTGCTATGCCCGCGCATCTAACAATGGCGATCGGCCATAGACTAAAATAATGAGGTTTCTTTTCTTTTGGCTTTTCGCGGATAGCGTTTTAGCCACGTACATAATGGGGAATTTCAAGTTTTCTTTATTACAGATAAAAACAAAAGTTATATTTGAGTGAAAGTTTCATATATTAAACACGTACAAGTTGAAATTATCTATTTAAATACGAAGTTGCATGAAACGAGCAAGCAAAAGGTACATTAATGTATTTGTACTATTGAACACGATCTTTTTACAATCGAAACTTTTTTAAGAACAAAGGAACTCAACAAAAAAAAACAACTATAACTCACTTGTGAATAATAGCAATGAAAAAGTCACAGTTTTATAACAGGTGTCATAGTACCTACCTATGGACAGAAAGTCTGAAATAATCGATAATTTAATTTAATTATGTGCCTAATTGCGGTGAAATTAGAGCAACTTTATGAGCAAGTGTGTTGAAAAATCATTTACAACCAGAGTACATGTCATTTCAACTCCAATAAACCCAAACACGTCTAGGATACATTGTTTTATTATGGAGTTCCAGTGCCTACCTTCCGGCTTCATCATCAGATCAGTTCGATGGTACCATATTCATCAGTACCATTTATTTATATGTATTTGCATCATCATAGTCGCATAACTATTCGAGATATCATATACCCATGAAATACTTATTAAGAAGTTCCAGTGGCCATCTGTGGTCTTCTTCATCAGTTCCACTTTACCAAATGATATTTCTGAGTTCAAATGCTTGCCATTTTATTGAAAATACCGAAATCGCTACACGTCTGCTTAAAATATATAAGGATAAATAATAACCCTCGATTTCCATAGGATCCCATCATCAGATTCTTATTTGGTGACAATGGGACCACCTCGAAAGTATACCCTTTGAACAAAAAAGAATGTTGCAAATCATATTATGACGGAGTTATGCCCGAATCACAGATAATATAATACTAGCATACAGATGCCTCATCCCATACAAAGAAACCGTGCCGACGTAACTAGCGTTTTTCGTCAGATTAATCTTGTTATTTTTGTAAGTACATCAATCGCGTTCGATCCCGTTTCACGGCAATAGATGGTGTTAGCAGCGACTTGCAAGTAATAGGGTTTACTAGGCTCGTGAATATTTTTTTCTTAAAAACAGTGAAGGTTCGTTTTATATTATTTTTTTACACATTGTAACAGTTTTTTTGCACGAAAATGTGTTGCAATGCAAATTTTAACAAACGAGTGGAATGCCTCAGAAATTTAAAAATGCGCCATCTGTTGGCATCAATTTTAAATGATACGTTCAAATAATCTTTGAAAAGTGAATTAAGAGCCCAATATTTCATAATTTTGTACTTAGGAGAGTTAATTAAACAAGAACTTACAATTTTTATGTTCAATTCCAGAAAATGTTAGTTTTACACACAATTCTATTGAATTTTGTGTACATGTCGCGCCATCTTATGAGATTTATTTGGACCAAATATTCTTTCTTAGCAATGAGACCCCGTCCGAATATAGGTATAAAAATAAAACTGATGAAAATGTTAGTTTTACACACAATTCTATTGAATTTTGTGTACATGTCGCGCCATCTTATGAGATTTATTTGGACCAAATATTCTTTCTTAGCAATGAGACCCCGTCCGAATATAGGTATAAAAATAAAACTGATATCCGAATTGAGAACCTCCTCCTTTTTGGGCAGTCGGTTAAAAAGGTTTTTTTTTTTTTTCGGCACAGACCTATTCATAATCAAACATTCATTTATAATGTGTTAAAAACGTTGCTGCAAATACACGTGAACATTTATCATTGCAACCGAGGCGGAATTTACGCCAAATTTGTTAAGTAGTTAGATACTATTTGAATTTTTGCGTCACCCTTAAGTTATTAATTCTTGTGACTTTACCAATTCAAGTCTCTTGCATTTAATAAATAGCAGTTAAAATGAGATCACCGACCCGATTCCTAAAATGGAGTCATTGGCGCCGACTTCCTGGAAACTTTCACCGTAGGTATAGGTTGTCATTTCCAGGCGGGCGAGCACTGCCTACTGTGACAGGCTTGAGTCACACATTTGTACCACAGTTTGGGAGCAAAAACCGTGATAAAATGCGTGACTCAAGTGCCGTGCTCGCCCGGCAGGGAGGTGCCCAACAGGCGTTGCACAGAGTGTGTCCCGGAGTGGTCTCTTAATAGATCACGAGGCCCTTTTCTGCCTGCTGATGGTGGGGAAAAGTCTAGGCGCCATTTGAAGGTTTCCCCAGGATAACAATGAAAAAACATATAAGGTAATCATGTCGCTGTTTAATTAGCAAACTGACGTCACCTTGACGATAATTATTAATTGAACTTTGGACCTATCCATAGGTATCTACCTATAACACTCCACACTAATATTATAAAGGCGAAAGTTTGTGAGTGTGTGTGTTTGTGTGTTTGTTACTTCTTCACGCTCAAACGGCTCAACGGATTTGGATGAAATTGGGCACAGAGTTAGATTATAGTCTGGAATAGCACATATGATACTTTTTATCCCGGGAGTATGTTCCCTTGGGATAATTTTCGACATTCATGCGGACGAAACCGTGGCAGACGCTAGTCTTCTTCTTCCTCTAATCTTCTTCTTCTAATATTCTTCTTCTATCTAATATTATCTTCTTCTAATATTACAAAGATGAAGGATTTGTATTTTATATTTTTGTATGTAACGAATAAACTTAAAAACTACTCGACCGATTACAAAATTTCTTTCACTGTTGGCTCCACTATCCCCTGGTGACATATGCTACTTTTTATCCCTGTATTCCCACGGGAACGGGAACTACGCGGGTGAAACCGCGAGGCGTCTGCTAGTAAATTATAAATGCGAAAGTATATCTGTCTGTCTGTTATCTTTTCATGACGTCACGGTTGAACGGATTTGGATGAAATTTAGCACACGGGTAACCCATAACTTGGATTAGGACATAGAATACTTTTCTTCCTGGTGTATTGTGCCCTTAAAATAATATAAAATTCATTTTCAAAAATTTTTTTTTTTATTTCAAGCTCTTTTCGTATTGTTTTCAGCAAACTTTTTCATTTGCTACCCATATCATGGCAGTGTACAAAAAATTACTAGTTCGCCATCTTGGACCGTCCGCCATATTGGATTTAGAATGACGTCACTTAGCTAACCATGCATTGTCATCCAACTAAAAGTGTATGCAAAATTTCATCCTAATCGATGGAGGATAACTTAAAATTCAGTTGCAAGATTTGACCCGAACACACTTACATACATACAAACATTGCAAGTTAAATAAAAGCTTGTAAAAACACTTTATACGAGGGCGAATCCGCCGGCAGAAGCTAGTAATTAATAGTAGGTACACCCAGATGAAAAGAAGGATTTTGGGCTATGGGGCCGAAAAGATCTCAGACGCAGCGTTAGAAGGCTGGTTCCCTCTAGATGGAGCGATGACCAGCAGCATATTCTTCATACTCTTTGCCTTGCCAAATTTATTACGAAATAAGGCTGGTCATGGCTGCGGGCATATGCTGAATGCGAGACGTACGGAACCGATCGAGGTGTCAACACTTGGGGGATGCCTATGTCCAGCAGTGGACGTCTTTTTGGCTGAAACGAAGATGATTGGACGTAATCTTCGAGCAGGTCTGTACGCTTCAAACATTATTTCATGGATAGAAAACTACAGTATTACGTAGTGACATCATAGGCTACCAACTTTTATTACCGGAAAAAAGCGGTTCCCGTACAGGATACTAGCTTCTGCCAGCGGCTTCGCCCGCGTGAAAAGTGTGTTCTTATCCCAAGGGAACATTATATCGGGATGAAAAGTGCTATTCCAGACTACAATCTATCTCTGTGCCAAATTCCATCCAGATCCGTTCAGTCGTTCTCGCGTGATTGAGTAACAAACATACATCAAAACTTTCGCATTTATAGGTAACTAGCTTCTGCCAGCGACTCCGCCCGCGTGGTATTAGTACCTCTCCCAATATCTTTATAAATTATAGCCTGTGTGTTATTCTGATGTATAAGCTATGTTTCTGTAAAGTTTCATAAAATTCCGTTCAGTAGTTTTTGCGTCATTCGTAACAAACATCCATCCATTCATCCTCACAAACTTTCACGTGTATAACAGTAGTTGGATTAGTAAGAAGTAAGATGCCCCATAAAACGTTAATTAATACAATCAGCACACAATCATCCACCTTACTTATTCCCAACTTGGTGGTTGGTAACAGACGAAATGTAAGTGCCACCTCTGCCAATTCACTCGGGGAATCACCTGCTGGGCGAGCACGGCCTACTGTGACAGGCTTGAGTTACACATTTTTATCACAGTTTGGGAGCAAAAACCGCATTTCATGCATTCATGCGTAACTCAAGCCTATCATAGAGACCCTGGTCGCCCGCCTGGCGTTATGTTATGTCACCCTATATACCTACTACCTTCAGTACCTAATATTGTAATTCTGTTTTAAGGCCTGCGCAGACGAGGGACTTTTGTCCGCAGAGTTCCAAAAAGTTGACCTTGTATAGAATTTACTGCAATCTTTAAACAGATGATTTTATTTTTTAAAAAGGTAAAGAGCATTCTGTGTGTTCCCAAGATTAAATTCTCATGTTTTCCGTTATGTTTTCAACATGATTCTAAGTGATAGAGAAGGAATTCGTTATACCTCTGCGGACAAAAATTCCTCGCTGCGCAGACCTTAAATGTTTGTTTATTAGTCACGCTTCAACGGCTCAGATTTGGATGAATCAAGCACTCGGGTAATCCATTGCGAGAACTAGGACAAAGAAAAATTTGGATCGAAATTCCTTAATATGGCTTGCGGTACTTACCGCAAGCATTCTGGAGAAAATGTAACGTCACGTTACACGTCGCTGATTACGTTATAGCCAACCGGCATGTCATAGAAGCAAAAATTCGAAGACATGTGACATCTACTAATTCGCACAGGGCGCGCGTGGTGGATTAAAGCCCATTCCCTCTGTCACATAGACTATTTGAAAATTTTTCGTGTGGCAGCTATTATGCCTTAATTTCTGAGCTATAATACATAATCATATCTTCTTTTGTTCGGAAGATTTGACATGAGCAGCTGAGGTGCCGTCACTCCAGCTTACACATTATTTGCCGGTTTAATAACTTCTAGAGTATTTGGACCAGAGATTTGAATTTTTTTCTGCCTGTGGCAGCTATGATGCCTTAATTTTTGAGCTATAATACATAATCATATCTTCTTTCGTTCGTAAGATATGACATGGCAGTTGGGTTGACGTCACTCCAGCTTACACAACACACGTTTTTTGATCGTAGGTTTCAACACTGTTTGAGTATTATCGTTCAGTTCTTTCCTTCCTTGTGCAGCTATTATGTCTTTTTCTGACTATAGTCCATAAACCTAACTTCACTGGTTTTGAATGAGGAAGCTGGGGTGACGTCACTCCAGCTAACACATACTAAACGACTCATATTAAGTGCAGTTTTTTGTGCCAACTAAATTAAGACTGGGAACCTTGATTGCAGCTATTATGCCTTAAATATTGGTATAGGTAAAATTATTCTACCACTTATGAGGAAGCTGGAGTTGTGCACATGCCGAAGTCAATGTTAAGTTCTTTGTTAAATCACCATTTTTACAAGTCCGCACTGTTCCCACGTGGTGGATTATGACGCAAATGTTCTAATTGAGTGGATCCCTTTATTCAGCAATTTGACACTAAAGGCTGATTATTCTATTACCATTTTTAACGTAGAGCCTCATGAAAATGGGCTTTTTAATCAATCTCGTGATTGTTTAACCACTTTCGACTTTACTAAGGTTGAAACTATCTAACGCCTGTTTTATGGCACGCAAGTGACATTAAATCTTAAAGTAATAAAGAAAATGGGTCCACTAGGTATACTTTGAGCAATATTTTACTCATTCTTCAATGGATGGCTGATG
This sequence comes from Orthosia cruda, assembly GCA_964057195.1. Taxonomy (NCBI): domain Eukaryota; kingdom Metazoa; phylum Arthropoda; class Insecta; order Lepidoptera; family Noctuidae; genus Orthosia; species Orthosia cruda. The sequence continues at coordinate 7,804,546 of OZ059852.1, read as the reverse complement.
AGCTCCGAAAAGGCATTGCATGGGCAGAACCCTAAAATTCAAACAAAGATTTGGTGAAGGTCGAAGAACCCGCTAGGGATGCTTCAGGGAAACTATCTATTATAAGCGGCCTATATCCAGTAGGATTATTCTCCATTCAGTTCGAAATTCAAACGGGGTCTCATTGTGAATCCGCGAAGATTTATTTTAAAAAACAAATGAGTTCGTTTTCGTATTGTGTGCGCTCATTTGAGTGAGGTGAGATGTGAACTTCACAGAATAGCACAGACCTACAGCAGTGGATGCATTTTTATCGAACTGTCCCCGTTTCTAACACTATATCGGCACATTCTTTTGTCATCATCAGAATGATTGAATCCCTTGGTGTGACACACCTAATTTACGTCAAACTCTTTCCTTTTTACTCGCGTTTTAAACAATAAAACCAGTCATAACATGCAGAACAATGACTTATGATGACTTATGACAAAAAAACACAACAAACAATTGTCCTTACCTTCAGATCTGATCATGGCCATATTGAAAAACACAAAAAACACGAAAAAAAATAACATTTTCACAAGAAATTTCACCACAGAACCACGGACGTGCACCGACTAAAATTATTTAATGGACACAGTAATTATCGTAAATAAAATTGACAGCTATTAAATGTATATATTTGACACAATTTAGTTCAGTTTTCCTCATAATTGTTGAGTGGTAGGCTATGTTCTGTAATACGGTAAAAGGATAATTTTACATATGTACTGTTTTCATTGCTGTAAACGTGTCATTTCTGTAAATTTAGGTAGGAACAGCTTTTTTTTTAACGATAGGCTTGTGTTTGATCATTACCTCGCCTGAACAGTGAAGCACGCTAGCCCAAAAGTAACCTATTCACTCTTGACTTGAAGTCCCCTCGGGTGTAGCTATTGGAAAACGCAGACCCCGGCAGGGAATTCCACTCCTTAGCTGTACGCACAATGAAAGCATTCTCAAAAAGTTTAGTGCGTATGGGTGGGATGTCCAATGTCCGCCATGTACCTATCTACCGATGGTGCATTGCCGTACGTCTTGTAGTCCAATGATGGCAAGCGCTAGGCGGAGTCAAATTGTGCAATTACATCGCACAGTCCCCGAAATATTACCGATAAAAACTTAAGCAAAACCCTAAAAAGTGCAAAAATACCTTTCGTTTCGGAAGTTGGTGTCTTTGGTACCTCTTGTTTTTTATCGTTTTTCAACACCGACTTCCGAAACGTAAGTTATTTGCACTTTTTAGTTTTGATTTAGAAGCCAGTTTATTTTTAAATAAAAAGTTTTTTTCGGTCTTTTTAGTTTTACTAGCACTCCGCCCGCGACTTCGTTCGCATGATTTCGCATTTTATTCAACTAAATTATGTGCAGTTAGTGAAGGCGATCAAAAATAAGCTATTGTTAAATCAATAATAAATGGAATATCGTAGATATCTACGGTTTAATATAGGATTTAGAGGACATAGAACCTCCTCCTTTTTGGAAAGTCGGTTAAAAATCTAAATAAATTGCCAACATTAGTTTTTCAGAATTACCCCCAGAAGATGTTTTAGGTGTGTCAACGGTTTTTTGAAGAATCTTACGGCACTAAGATGACCTCTTCCTCGATTTGGAACTGCCGAACTGGTGAGTGTTGTTTGACGGAGATATCGGTGAACATACACAAAAAATAATTAAGTACCTAAAAGTAAAAAAAATAAAATCTATTTTACAAAAAAATACTACCGACATGCAACTATTTTCACTTTGTAGTGTTTTTAGTTGGAAGTCAGTAATATTTTCTTGTAAAAAAGTTTTTATACAAATAAATGTATCTTTAAAGGTTGAATTTCCAATACTCCCTCCTTAGTGCTCACCTACATCATTAAAAGAAGCTATGTGTAATAAAATACTTGAGGAGCTCGTGGCTAAATAATAACAGCCGCATGGGTCGATCTTCAAGGTTAAGCAACGCTTGACGAGGTCGGTCCGTGGATGGGTGACCATTTCAACACACCGAGTTTCCTTCGTGCCTCGGAAAGCACGTTAAGCCGTTGGTCCCGGCTGTCATTTGAAGATCTTTGACAGTCGTTACGGGTAGTCAGAAGCCTGAGATCTGACACCAGTCTTGCCAAGGGGTATTGTGTTGCCCAATTACTGGGTTGTGGAGGTCAGATAGGCAGTTGCTTCATGTACAACTTGTACTCAGCTGAATCCGGTAAGACTGGAAGCCGACCCCAACAATAATTGGGACAAAACACTGGTACTCAGCTGAATCCGGTAAAACTGGAAGCCGACCCCAACAATAATTGGGAAAAAACACTGGTATTCAGCTGAATCAGGTAAGACTGGAAGCCGACCCCAACAATAATTGGGAAAAAACACTGGTACTCAGCTGAATCCGGTAAAACTGGAAGCCGACCCCAACAATAATTGGAAAAAAAAACACTGGTACTCAGCTGAATCCGGTAAGACTGGAAGCCGACCCCAACAATAATTGGGAAAAAACACTGGTACTCAGCTGAATCCGGTAAGACTGGAAGCCGAGCCCAACAATAATTGGAAAAAAACACTGGTACTCAGCTGAATCCGGTAAGACTGGAAGCCGAGCCCAACAATAATTGGGAAAAAACACTGGTACTCAGCTGAATCCGGTAAGACTGGAAGCCGACCCCAACAATAATTGGGAAAAAACACTGGTACTCAGCTGAATCCGGTAAGACTGGAAGCCAACCCCAACAATAATTGGGAAAAAACACTGGTACTCAGCTGAATCCGGTAAGACTGGAAGCCGACCCCAACATAATTGGGAAAAAGGCTAGGCAGATGATGATGTGTAATAAAATACTTCAAAAATCTTGATCACCCCCTAAATAGTATTTTGGGGATAGTGCCGAAAAACGAATAACTAATAGGGTTGCTATTAGTTATTCGTTTTTCGGAACTATTATTAAATCACATTATTTATTAAGGTTAGTATTTGTGCCAAATTTCAAGTTTATTAAACCAAGATCTTCAACACCCCCCTAATCATCTTTTAGGGGTAGTTTCAAAAAACTAATAATGATATCCCTTATTATTTACTTAGGTTAGTATTTGTCCCAAGTTTCAAGTTTATTAATCCAAGAAATGAGATTTTCCATACAAACTTTAACATCCCTTAAATCGTATTTTAGGAGTAGTTTTGAAAAACTTGTAATGACAACCTTTACTTTAAAATCAATAAAAAAATATAAAATATTTGCTGTTGGTATTGATGCCAAGTTTCAAATATACAAGCCCAACAAATTGCCACCTTTAACCTCCATTAGGGGTAGAAATTCCGGAAATCAATAAACTCATTACTTTTTTTATTAATCAAGAGCGTAAACCTACTATTTTAGATATTTTACCTTCCAAACCGAAGAAATTTCATAAAAAGTTTCAACCCCTACTTTAGGGGTAGAATTTCTAAAACCCAATAATTCCATGAATTCTTTTTATCAACTCCAACTCTAACCTACAAACTATAGAAATTACATACAAACTTTCAACTCCCTTTTCAGTCCCGTTAAAAAAACCCCGCAAATAATTAAACTCATTGTTTTTTTATTAATCAGGGTCGAAAACCTACAATTTTAGATGTTTTACCTTCCAAACCGAAAAAATTTCATAGAACGTTACAACCCCTATTTTATCCCCATAGGGGTAGAATTTCCAAAAACTAATAAATACATGGTTTTTTTTTATCTACCTAGAGATTAAATCTAAAATTTCAAGTGTCCAACTTTCAAACTGTAAAAATTACATACAAGCTTTCAACCCCCTTTTTACCCCCTTAAGGGACGAATTTCCAAAAACCAATAAATACATTATTTTTTTTTATGAATCAAAAGCGTAAATCTAAAATTTCACGTGTCCAACTTACAAACTGTAAAAATTTCATACAATCTTTCTACCCCCTTTTAACCCCCTTACGGGTCCAATTTCCAAAAACCAATATATGAATTATTCTTTTTATCAACCAAGAGCGTAAATCTAAAATTTTTCGTGCCCAACTTACAAACTGTAGAAATTAAATACAAACTTTCAACCCCCTTTTTACCCCCTTAGGGTTGGAATTTAAAAAAATTATTGTTTACACATTAATTATCTTTATCAACCAAGAGCGTAATGTAAAATTTCATGTGTAAAACTTGCAAACTGTAAAAACTTCATACAAACTTTCAACCCACTTTTTACCCCCTCAGGGGTCGAATATCCAAAAAATAAAAATAAACATTAATTCTTTTATCAACCAAGAGCGTAAATCTAAAATTTCACGTGGCCAACTTACAAACTGTAGAAATTACATACAAACCTTCAACCCCCTTTTTACCCCCTCTGGGGTGGAATTTCCAAAAATTCTTTCTTAGTGCTCACTTACACCACATGAGGAATCTTTTTGCCAAATTTCATTCTTCTAGGCCTAGCGGTTTAGGCTGTGCGTTGATCGATCAGTCAGTCAGTCAGTCATTGCAGTTTCTTCTTTTTAACCGACTTCAAAAAAAGGAGGAGGTTCAGGGCAAGCTAAATAAAAGAAGACCACAGATGGCCACTGGAACTCCTAAATACTAAGTATGTGACGGGTATAAAATATTTCGAATAGTTAACCGACTATGATGAAGCAAATACTTATAAATGAATGGTACTGATGAAAATGATACCATTGAACTGTTCTGATGATGAAGCCGGAAGGTAGGCACTGGAACTCTGAAATAAATCAATGAAGCCTAGTCGTGCTTAGGCTTATTGGAATCGTCATGAGATGTACTTTGGCCATAAATGATTATCATGTTAATTGGAGATATTACCAAAACTAACAGAAAAAAAATTAAAAACTTTTTAACAAAAAATCAAACCGACTTCCAGAACAAAAAACTACAAAGCAAAAAATAACTTTCTTTTCCGAAGTCGGTGTCGGAAAACTGAAAAAATTGGTACAAAAGACACCGACTTCGGAAAAGAAAGTAATTTTTGCTTTGTAGTTTTTTGTTCTGGAAGTCGGTTTTATAAAGGATAACCATGATATATTGTTGTTTGCGGATGATACTTCACTTTTGTTTAAACTTAAACGTCAGCAGCTGGTTACTGACGATGTAAATAGCGCGATCTCAAAAGTAGTTCACTGGTTCAATGTTAATAATTTACTTCTTAATGAAAAAAAAACCAAATGCATTAAGTTTACCCTACCTCACGTTAGGCAGGTGAAAACCGATGTGTTGATAAAGGGCGAAGAATTGAATCCTGAAAATAGCACAGTATTCTTAGGCTTAACTTTGGATGCTAAGCTTCAGTGGGGCCCACATATAGATAAATTGTCAAAGAAGCTAAGCTCCGCTGCATATGCTGTTAGAAAAATTCGTAATTTAACTGACATAGAGACAGCCCGTTTAGTATACTTTAGTTATTTTCATAGTGTAATGTCATACGGTATTCTGTTGTGGGGAAATGCCGCCGACATCCAGACTATCTTTGTTTTGCAGAAAAGAGCTGTTCGATCAATTTATAAATTAAGCCCGAGACACTCTCTCAGAGAGAAATTTAAGGAGATTAATGTAATGACTGTGCCTTCTCAGTATATTTATGAAAATCTTTTATATGCCCATAAAAATATAAAATTGTTTAAAAATACAGTGATATCCATAACATAAATACTAGGAACAAACACAAATTTGTAGTACCTACAACAAGGCTCAAGAAAATAGGTGGCTCGTTTAGATGTCAATGTGTACGCTTTTATAATAAGCTTCCAAGCCACGTGCAAGATCTAAGTCTTAATAAATTCAAGTCTTTCATTAAACGTAAGTTGTGCCAGAAAGCGTTTTATACAACAAAAGATTACATTGAGGACAAAAAGGCTTGGGATTGAGCTGCTCCAATTAATTTTGTTTTTTTATTATATTTTGCACTATGCAATTTGTTATTATAAATATTTTTTTTGGTTTTCTTGCAATGACAAGAATATTTACTTTTTAAAGTATTATATTATTTTATTTTAATTATTGTGAATGTGAAGACTATGTGGATATATTTTTTTTGTTTTTATTTAAATTTATCTTAGTTTTTAATCATGGTCTGGCAGTTTGAGTAGTTTATGCGGCCTACCCGAATGTCCTTTCTTTGGTATTGTTCGTCGAATCGTTGAGCTCCTTAAATTCTGAGTTGAGCTGCTCGGTTATTGACAAATGCGTGCACTGACTGGACAGGTCCACTCAATCTGGCTGGTTCTTTCCTCAAAAGACCATTTCAGACATCAGTCTACATGGTCTTCACATGATCTAATCAAGATTTTGTCAGGACTTTAAAAGAGACTGTGACCTCTGAGTTTGTTTCGGCCTTTCTTCTCAGAGTAGTCAGATAGGAAACGCCGACCTCATCTAGTTTTAAAAATATGTTGGACATGTAAAAGTGTTTGTACAAACCAACTTACAGAAATAAAATCATTTATCATTATCATTTATATATATAGATTGCCCATCACTAAAAAGTGAGCTAAGTCTATAGTAACCCAAGTAACAAAAACTAGTTGTATAAAAAGCCATGTAACGTTTTCGGCAACACTGTTTTTGGTCCTATTAAATCCCATGTATTTTATTCGAAAGTGTTTGTGTGATATGCTTATTAGTAAAACTATAATAGTCATCTCTACACCAATAAAGTACAGTTACATTACATAGTAATATTCTGGAACTAAGCTACATCACAAAATCACTCTATAGTAGAGTTTTTTGTAAATACGTACTAAGTACTATAGCAACGATCCGAATATCCTCAACTAGCTGACCCTCGAGGCTTCGCTCCCGTCATCTACCTAGCCTGCCTACCCTGCATACCCTGCCTACCCTGCCTAACCTGGCTACCATGCCTAACTTGCCTACCCTGGCTACCCTGGCTGCCCTGACTACACTGGCTACCCTGGCTACCCTTCCTACCCTGCCTATCCTGGCTACCCTGCCTACCCTGCCTACCCTGCCTATCCTGGCTACCCTGCCTACCCTGCCTATCCTGGCTACCCTGCCTACCCAGTCTTTCCTGGCTACCATGGTATACCCTGGCTCCCCTGCCTCCACCCTGGCTACCCTGGATACCCTGCCTACCCTGGCTAACCTGGCTACCCTGGCTACCCTGCCTACCTTGCCTACCCTGCCTACCCTGGCTACCCTGCCTACCCTCCCTACCCCGCCTACCCTGCCTACCCTGCCTACCCTACCTACCCTACCAACTAAGTTTTATCTATCATCAATAGTTTTCTCAGCGCAAGCCAAATAATGTATTTTACAGGCAACATTTTGCTACCTTGGGTTACCTTATTGCAATTTTCATAAGGATCTCTATTTTTTTCAAATTATATTATAGCCTATGACACTCAGGAATAATGTAGCTTTCTACTGGTGAAAGAATTTTCAAAATCGGTTCAGTAGATCCAGAGATTACCCCTTACAAAATCACAAACTCACAAACTTAACCTCTTTATAATATTAGTATAGACTAGCTGACCCTCGGGGCTTCGCTCCCGTCAACTGACTATCTACCTACCTACCCTGCCCACCCTGCCTACCTTGCCAACCCTGCCTACCATGCCTACCCTGCCTACCCTGCCTTCCCTGCCTATCCTGCCTTCTCTGCCAAACCTGCCTACCCTGCTAACCCTGACTGCCCTGCCTACCCTGCCTACCTAGCTAACCCTGCCTACCCTGCCTGCCTTGCCTACCCTGACTACCCTGCCTACCCTGCCAACCCTGTCTAACCTGCCTACTCTGCTGCCAACCCTGTCTAACCTGCCTACCCTGCTGCCAACCCTGCCTATCCTGCCTACCCTGCCTACCCAGCATACCCAGCCTGCCCTGCCTACCCTGCCTACCCTGACCACCCTGCCTACCCTGCCTACTCTGCCTACCCTGCCTACCCTGCCTACCCTGCCTACCCTGCCTAACCTGCCTACCCTGCCTACCCTGCCTACCCTGCCTACCCTGCCTACCTAGCCAACCCTGCCTACCCTGCCTACCCTGCCTACCCTGCCTACCGTGCCTACCCTGCGTACCCTGCCTACCCTGCCTACCATGCCTACCCTGCCTACCCTGCCTACCCTGCCTACTCTGCCTACCCTGCCTACCCTGACTGGCGCGCCTACCCTGCCTTCCCTGCCTATCCTGCCTACCGTGCCTACTCTGCCTACCCTGCCAACCCTGCCTACTCTGCCTACCCTGCCAACCATGCCTATCCTGCCTACCCGGCCAACCCCGCCTACCATGCCTACCCTGCTTACCCTGCTTACCCTGCCTAGCCAGCCCAGCCTGCCTACCCTGCCTATCCTACTTACCTACTATGTTTATCTATCATCAATGTTTTTCTCAGCGCACGCCAAAGAATGAATTTTATAGGCAACATTTTCCTACCTTGGGTTACACTATTGCAATTTTCATAAGGATCTCTAATATTTTTGAAAATTTATTATAGCCTATGACACTCAGGAATAATGTAGCTTTCTACTGGTGAAAGAATTTTCAAAATCGGTTCAGTAGATCCAGAGATTACCCCTTACAACGTCACAAACTCACAAACTCACAAACTCACAAACCCACAAACTTTACCTCTTTATAATATTAGTATAGATAAGACAAGGTCGCCATATAGTTGAGGGTTCATCACTGCTAAAACCAAACGATTATAGCAGTTCGTATGTAACCTTTATTACGCAAATCAGATGAATAAAGGCATTTTTTAACAATTTTATAGAGCAGTATTATTCTGTACTAGTGATATTAGCGCTTGCTTATAGCACATACTATAACGGTTGTATAAAATGGTGTAGTAAACGTCTACATCCTTTATTTATGGGTAATTTTTGCCCTATAAGCTTATAGAGCAAAATTGTTTATGCTTAGATTATATGACTGCTTTGCTGGGTGGGAAGGTACCTAAAGGATTAACAAAATACCCATAATAACGTAACATACACATTCGTGCTGTTTGTCGCTAAGGAGTTCGTTTGTATGTTCTAAACTTGAAAACTGCTCCCTAATTTGAGAGATACTTAATCTTACTGAGAGGATAAGTAGCTTCGGAGAAATGCGTGGACAAACATACAGGCAAACACACAAACATACATACAAACATACAAGCATACAAACTTCAATACACTGATGAAATTTGGCACACCTATTTAGAAGCTCATACAGAGTAACATATGTGTATATTGTGCAATTACAACAATATTATATACATACGTGTCGAAAAGATTACCTCCTTTTTTTCAAGCCAGTAAAAAACAGGGCAAGCTAAATAAAACCGTTTAAATAAAGTTTTTATGTATAGGAATTGTAATTTAAACAAATATCAACTTTATGCTGCTGCGTATTAAGTTGATTTCAGAATGACTTGTAAACATGACGAAAAATACTTTGACATAAAATTATTGAAGTTGTAGTGGAAAACAAACTTTATGTACAGATTTTAAAGTTGTTTTCCAAAAAAATATATAAATTGTGAGGGCAGATTAATAAATAAAAATCACATGAGTACTCTTAACAAGGTTTATTTACAAAAAAAAAACATTTTCTCAATATGTACAAAGTCTTGTGTTTAAATTACAATAAATAAAATTAATTCTTATAAAAAAATTGGTAGCTTGTGGAAACTCATCACCCTCACCACGCCTCTAGACGCCATATTTTTGCATTTCTGTCAACATTGTATATTTGAATTCAGAATTCGAGACTATCCTCAAATTTTTCAAAATCAAATTCTATGCCATACAAGATAAAGTTCAATTTCTTGTTGCAGAGTTTCAGGTTTCAGACTTCCCGTAACGGCTGTCAAAAATCTAATATAACTAGATAACGCAAGTCCCTCCATCTGTATGAAAATCAAGCGTGCCACTTTTTCCACACACAATTTAAAAACAAATTTACTTACCAATGAAAGAAAACATTTCCAATGCCTCGGCCAACTTTTCTATACAGTCTTTACAGCTCAACATGGCATAAAAAGGCATTTTTCTAGATTTCTGTGTATTTCCGGTGCCAATCATGCTAAATGAAAAGCTCAAATTACGATCATTGATCGTAATTTTACTCCGTTTTTTTGGCACGCGAAGTACATACAATCGCGTCATCTAGTTACGATTTATATCTGTGTCCACGACCTTCAGCAATGAAGGAAACGGATATGAAGACATCTAGAGGCTAAATAGTCGATGAAAAAGCCAAAAAAAAACAATATTTATTTCATATCATCATCTCGAAGTTTTACAATTTTAGGTTTGTCTATAATCTCATCGATTCTATGCAGGTCTTTGAGAGAAACTTGTCCTGTTCCTCTCTCCATAGGTTTAGGTTGAGTGGGGTCAGGCTTCCATCCTAGGAAGTTTATGATCTGGTACGTGGCTGGAACGCCGCGCTCTTTTCGGTCTGGCATTTCCTGAAAAAAATTGAGAAAAGGGAAAATTAAATTAGGTGGTCAAACTTCAAAGATGTAACTATCAATATTTATGCAAATGTTACCGAATTATGTCAAACACATTGGCTTTTAAGACAAAGATATTTTATTTCAACTAGGCCACCAAGCGGCACTTTTGAACGTTAATACATAAAAAATTAAAAGGAATAAAAATTGATTCTACCGTGCATTCGGAAAGTAGCTTGTTATGGAGAAGAACGCACAAGAAACTCCATACATACTCTTTTAAAAAAAAATATGTTTTTTTACAATATTTAGGTACATAAGTACATACATTAATAAATTCATATGTGTGAGGACAATGCACCCAGGCTCGAAGGACCATTTGAATGCATGTATAAATATAAAAAACTTGCACAGATATTTTATGTTTGTATAAATGTATTAATCGAAAATCGTAAGTTTTACAAGATTTTAATCTCTTTATTATTTGTGAACGACATGATAATTTTACATAAAAATAACATAACAATTCGACAGTTTATAACCTATCAGTGCCTCACCGATAAATTGTGAACGGACATGAACTGGAAATCAATCAATGCACAGTTTTACTATTTATTTATAAAATTTTCTGTGAGACTACCGCCCCGGTAAATACCAAGTTACTGGGTAACAAGACACCCCTTGGTAATACTGGGGCTTGGTAATCTGTATGTTAGGAGGTTTTTTAATCAATCACGCCTCAACGGTTGAACAGATTTCGATGAAACTTGGCACACGGTAGACCATGACCTCGACATAGAATATTTTTAGCCCTTTAAATCCATAGGAAGCTATAGTCATCGGCAAGTAAGTTGGCAAGAGTCGTTAGATGCGCAGAAGTCGTTTTTAGGTCTCTTTGGTAGTGAAGCGGGACGCGGGGTACAAGGTCGCGCCGATCCGAGCGCGCGATTGGTGGCTCAGTCGACCCGCGCCTCCCGCACCGCGTCCTCTTGGTAGTGAAGCGGGACGCGGGGTACAAGGTCGCGCCGATCCGAGCGCGCGATTGGTGGCTCAGTCGACCCGCGCCTCCCGCACCGCGTCCTCTTGGTAGTGAAGCGGGACGCGGGGTACAAGGTCGCGCCGATCCGAGCGCGCGATTGGTGGCTCAGTCGACCCGCGCCTCCCGCACCCCGTCCTATTTCCGTTCGCTCCCGATTACACTTGTGTGCACGATAGTTGTACCCTTTGTTTTTGTTTAAGTTGTTATTGTTTTGAATTACGTTTTGATTACGAGTGTTACTGTTTTATTTTGATAACAATGCCATAAATTTTACTATCTTTTTCAAATATTTTTTTAACTTGTAACTGTATGTATTTTATTTATAACACCTAATAAACTTCACGCATTTCTCTGCTTTATTTAACTTTCTTCTAAACATACATGTTTAAAAATAAATGATGGCCATAACCATTGAAAAATGACAATAAATAAAAGTGACCACTTTTTTGTGGCAATATGTGTACGATGCGCGAACTTACCCCCACTACGCCAAAACCTTGCCAAGTTACGTGCCGATGACTATACTAAGGTGCCATCGGAATAATTTCCGACTTTAAGGCGGGCGTAGCCGCGGGCAGAAATAGTAATAAAATACTACTCATTTTCCCATATATCTAGTCATAGACACTAGCAGCGGCGAACATGATATCTTTGGACAGTCGTAACGGGCGGTTGTCAGCTGCGTTACCTTCTCCCAAGGCGTCTCTATCACCTCGAATATACTAGGGTACCACACTACTGTGGAATCTGCGTCCTCTGTCTGCAGAGAGGAGTCCGAGTGAAACCGGGGCGGGTCGCTAGTGTATACATAAACACAGTCAACATATAGTAAGCTCACTGCTGGGACCCACATTGAGAGAGTCGGCTACAATCACCCACGCGGGTCCAGAGAGGGTTGTAATTTTTGTATTATGACAATAACTAGCTTCTACCCGCAGCTTCACCTGCGTGAAAAGTGTTTTGTTATCCCAAGGGAACATTATACCAGGATGAAAAGTATACTAGGTATCCATTCAGTAGTATTTGAGTGAAAGAGGTACAAACATCCATCCATCCACTTATCCATGTATCCTTACAAACTTTTGCGTTTATAACAGTGTTACAAGGTAAGGCAGCGCCATCTATTGACGATAGGAGGAAAACTAGTAGTAGCTAGTAGCGACATCTAGTATCGAATAGCGGTAGATACCTTCTCGAACGATAGTATAGTAGCATAGGATACTGTGTATTATGATAATAACTAGCTTCTGCCCGCAGTTTCGCCTGCGTGTAATAAACCACAAACCAGTAACTGAGTGGTTACCTAATTACTGGGTTGGTACCTAGTTACTGGGTTGATAGCTAGTTATTGGGTTATTACTAAGGTACTGGGTTGTTGCTCAGTTACTAGTTTGTTACTCAGTTACTGGGTTATAAATCAGTTACAGGGAAGTTACTTGGTTACTGGGTTGCGACAGCGCTAGGCAAGACTAAAAAAGATGTTCTAATGTGAGCTAGAACCAACGGCTTAACGTTCTTTCCGAGGCAGTATCTTTGTAAGTTAATAAGGTCACCCATCCACGGGCCGACGTCTGCAAGGATTGCTTAACCTTAACCTTGAAGATCGACCCGTGCGGGTGTAAATATCACGATAGCGCCATCTATTGACGAGGGCAAAAAACTAGTCGCTACTAGCGCCATGTTATGTTCTCGAACGATAGTATAGTAGGATAAAATACTCACTTTACCATACATTTCATCGTATATACTGGCGGCGGCAAACATGACATCCTTGGGCAGTCGTAACGGTCGGTTGAAAGCTGCGTTACCTTCGCCCAAGGCGCGCACGTCTCTCATCACTTCGAATATACTAGGGTACCACACTACTATGGTGTCTACGTCCACGGTTTGGAGGGTGTAGCCGCTCCTGAAAAGAGGAAAATAATAATATTAATTTTCCTACCTTAGGCTTGAATTTTGAAGAAAAAACATCTGTAAACAATTATATGACAAAAAAATATTTTGTCGTGGTCGTGTGCCACCTACCGTAACAAAACAATACATTCTGCAAAGTAGCATACGACCACGGTTATCCTCTGAACACCACTGTTAATATTTCAGATGAGAATATTTTCTTGTTTCATACTTTTTAGAGCGTGATTTTTCAGTAGCCGGGTTTTAGTTTTTAGGGTTCCGTACCCAAAGGGTAAAAACGGGACCCTATTACTAAGACTCCGCGGTCCGTCTGTCTGTCTGTCACCAGGCTGTATCTCAAGAACCGTGATAGCTAGAGAGTTGAAATTTTCACAGATGATGTATTTCTGTTGCCGCTATAACAACAAATACTAAAAACAGAATAAAATAAATATTTAAGGGGGGCTCCCATACAAAAAACGTGATTTTATGCCGTTTTTTGCTATAATGGTACGGAACCCTTCGTGCGCGAGTCTGACTCGCACTTGACTGGTTTTTTAACTAGCTTTCATGACTTTGACAGGATACGTCTCGCAAACGGTACGCTTGACAAAAATATGATGTACAAAATTCTACATTAATTTTAAAATTCCATGATACCACACATGATGGGTTGGCACGATCTTTTTTTTGTATTCTTGACTTCGGGCCCTCCAGATGGCGCCATATTTCTTTATTTAATGTGACGTCACACAGCCCTTAACCAGCGGACAAACAAGACGCTTCCGACGACACCTTATTTGTCAAATTATGATAAGTAGTTTGTTATGTTTATGTTATTTAGCTAACAGGCTTTGCCTTAGTCATGGTACTATGTATGTTAGGAATGGTTAGGGATGATAATCATAATCATCATTTATTGCATTCATGTAGTTTACAAAGTTGCTACAAGTATATATGTTTCATACATGAACCCTGCTAGGGCACAGCAATATATATATATATAGTGTAAAGTGCTACAGTGTCACAATAATATAACAAACTACTGTGCTTAAACAAACACTAATTTTAACATGTTTATCAAGTGTCCAACATTTGATATTTAAATAAGTTACTGTCATGATATAATATACGATAGGGTGAGAACAATTTGGTCATCATTTCCATTAAAAAAATAAAATAAGATACAAATTTAAATCAAATTAAAACAAACAGCGATAACAATAATAATCATTAAATAACATAGGTAGGTCGTAAGTCAAAATTGTAAGTGATATGTGTATTGTGTACAGGTATGAATTTCAATGTCAAAATTTACTTATCGTCAAAGAATTAATTTATAGTGTAAGACGATTTTAAAATAAGGTATCTTTGAAGACTGTTTTTAAATTTATGTTCGTATTCTATGCCCTTAATTGAATTTAGAAGCTTATTATATATTTTCACGCACATGGCTAAAGGTCCTGAATGGAATATAGTTAAGTTTGAGCTTGGTAAGGCTAATCCATTATTGTTTTGGCGTCTAATACTGGGATGTTGGATTGGTGAATGTGTTGGTTGATGGTGTGTTGTGTCATGCTGTGATGTCCCCGGAGTATAATATTCATGTGGGTTGTACCAATCTCTTTGAAGAGATCTCTCCTCTAACAGATAAGTTATGAGGGAACAGATGAACATACTTACATACATTCATACACACATACCGCTCAAAAACATAATCCTCCCTTTTGCTTCGCGGTAGTCGTGTAAAATAAGCTTATTCTATACAACAAACCTTTTATTTGATAGGTACCTAAATCATGAGGTGCATTAGACCGCCATCTTTCAGAGTCCGTCATAAATATGTGTACCTATTTAAAATGATGTCACTTAGCTATCCATGCATTGTCATATTTTTTTAGGGTTCCGTACCCAAAGGGTAAAAACGGGACCCTATTACTACGACTCCACGATCCGTCTGTCTGTCTGTCGGTCCGTCTGTCACCAGGCTGTATCTCATTAACCATGATAGCCAGACAGTTGAAATTATCACAGATGATGTATTTCTGTTGCCGCTAAAACAACAAATCCTAAAAACAGAATAAAATAAATATTTAAGTGGGGCATACACAAACGTGTTTTTTTGCCGTTCTTGCGATTATGGTACAGAACCCTTCGTGAGCGAGTCCGACTCGCACTTGGCCGGTTTTTTATTTTATTTTTTGTTCCGGTGTGAAAAATCCTCGTTGGATGTCCTCCGCCTTGGTGGGGAGGGGGCGGAGGGATCTGTCAGACTCCTACTGAGTAAAACCACCCCGGTGTTCCATCTCTCACTTACGCCGAAGGTCGCGAGAACGTACGATCCTTCCGCGAACCCCGACTGGAGCATTGTCATCACAACCCAACGTATATGCAAAAATTTAGCTCTCTCAACATCAAAATATTTTCGCTCGCCGAGCGGCAACTCTTCAAAATGGCGTGATCAATTACGCAACACAAATGTTGTCTGCAAGATGTTGACAGCAACTCAGCAACATGTTTATGCAACCATATTTATAAAAAAATGTTTAGAATGAATACGGGGCTGACTAACAAGGAAAGTTTTGAAAAAATTTGGTTTTTTATTTCATTATTTTCCATTTTACACAATAGTCTAATAATACCTATTCGCGGCCAAATTATGCCTAAAGGCCTACGATTCATAACAAATATACGTACAAACAGTAGGTTACAAACAAAAAAAATATGTCCTTTGGCAACTTGAAGTAATTCGCATAAAAATGCAATTATAACCACAAAAAAACACTGTTGGAAAATAAACAATGAATGACATCGGCGCAAAATGGTTTTGTTTGTTTACGCGCACTTGATCAGGGGGGAAACGTAAATGGGGTCTTGGGAAGTACACAAAATGTTGATAGAAGGTAGGTACCAAGTTTTTAACAAAGACAACTTTCGATTTATTGTTTAATAGCTTAAGCAGGGGGTCCCGACGCTAAGAAAGAAAATTTGGTTCAAATAAATTTAACTAGATGGCGCGATATGCATCGAGCTGTTATTGAATTTTTGTGTAAAATTAAGATATTCTAGAATTGTTCATAAAAAGTATGTTCTTGTTTAATTAACTCTCTTAATTTTGGAATATTAGGCTCTTAATTCACATTCCGAAGATTATTTGAACGGATCATTTAAAATGTATTCCAATAGATGGCGCGGTTTTAAATTTCTGAGGCATTTCACTCGATTTATGAAATTTGTATTGTAATACATTTTGATACAATGAAACTGTAAAAACAAGCATAAAAAATATTTAAATCAAATCATCACTGTATTTAAAGAAAAAAAACACGATACGACTAAACGCTATTATTTGCAAGTCACTGCTAACACCATCTATCGAATGGGAAAGAACCGACAGCTTTCGTGTACTTTTATTTTAGTAAAAATAATCGATTTAGTCCGTCGAAAAACGCTAGTTACGTCGGCATGGTTTCTGTGTATGGTATGAGGCATTTGTATGCTAGTATTCATTTTAGTGTCCGACCGAAAGCTCGGTTTCGGTCGAGTATCGGCTAAAAAACGAATTTCGGTTTCGGCGGCAAACTTGCCGAAACTATGACCGAAACCGAAAATGCATTCGGGAGTTCTCCCGCTGAGATCAGTCATGTACGGCGCATTAAATTCCATCTAAGAGAGTATTTCTTTTGATATTTTTTTTCTAAATGGGGGGTTGTTATGTTGATTATCATATCAATAAGTGAAAATGTCGAATACTGCATGGCTATGTGATTTAATGATAAAAAATAAAGGACTGATTAATTATAATAATGTTTTCTTTATTTTGCCCTCAAAACATGTAAGGAAGTTTCGGTTTCGGTTTCGGCCAAACCTGAGACTGTTGCCAAATTTCGGTTTCGGTCGTAGAAACCAGTTTCAGTCGGACACTAATTATTTTATCTGTGGCACAAGCAGCCTACATGGAGCGACTGCCTGACTGACCTTCAGAACCCAGTAACTGGGTAACAGACACGATACCTATTGCCATCATATCTCTTAAAACAATAATCATCTTTGAAGTTCGTACTCACGCTGTCAATAGCCCTCCAATATCTCGAATCCTTGTAAAGGGCGATATATGAGGTGATATTCCACCGCTTCGCTCACTCTCTGCCAACTGTAAGGCTTGACGCAGCTCCATAAGTGTGTCCCCACCGAAGACACAAGCCATGAATACCTGGGTAAGAGAATTATAAAAAACATATGAGAATTGGGACTGCATAGACGATAGGATGTTTCCCTCACTCAATTTCACCAGTGATTGGATCTTAAGTAAGACAGATCCTAATGTCACGGTAATGATATCTAACAGTATTGTGACTCGGCTCTGTCCTTGAAATAAGTGCCTACAAGCGCGCATCACGTAAGCACGCGTTAGGGCTGCCCGCATGTGTTCTGGCGCCCATGTGCTGGTTTGGGCGGATTTTGGGCGCCATATTGTGGGTGCCTAATTTTGTTTTTTCTTCCTTGTCCATCGTGTGGGGTTTCAAAATAAAGGGTTTTAGGAGGTGATTGCAAAACTATATAATACTTATATATTTAAATGAACCAAATTTTGAAAAAAAAATTGACTGAAAATAACCCGACTACTTAAGAAGCGAACTAGAAAGACGTAAACAAGAAGAAAATCTTGCTGTGCAGTCGGAGAATACATCTGGGTTTGATCAGCCAGCTCGCGAATATGTATCCTCCGACTGCACAGCATGATTTTCTTCTTACTTACGTCGTTTTAGTTCGCTTCATTTTTTTAATTAACTTGTTTATGTAAAAGGACATCCGTTCCAGTGACGTAGCCTGTGCGACTCTTACAGAAATTATTCAACTATCGCTAGCAGAAAAAAAATACTGAGAATGATTTGCTATTTGGACAAGGGTTTAGTGCAAGTTTTTATCCTACTCACTCGATCGCGTTAACAAAAGGCTTCCTTTTACTGTCAAGAGACAGTGCTTATCCAGTTTACCACAAATTGAGGTTTAGATTAAGATGATGAAAGATTATGAGAGGGACATTAGACCAGCATTTCGTAAAGACTAAAATTTAAATAAAAGATTATAAAATATACACACATATTACTTACCCCATCAGGTTTCAAGCACTTCATGATTTTGTCGAAGCAGCCAGGTAGATCATTCACCCAATGGAGTGCTAATGAGGATACTAGCAGGTCAACACTATCATCTGGAAGCTAAAAAAACATTACAATTTGTGAATGTTAAAGGGCCTAGGATTCTTATAGGAGTTACAGACTGCCCACTCTCTGCAGAACCTGCATGGAGAAGCACCAGACAGAGATTAATTTGCTCCTAAGCTGAATAGTGGTGGCTGGATACAGGCAAAGCAATTTGGAAGATCAGGTACCTTCCAAGATCTAGTCACCAGGGAGCTGCTGGGCTGGATCAAACGTCCTACTTTATTTTCCATTTTTTTTTTAGTCTTTGACCTCCACTAGGATTTTTTTCTTGTATTGAGGGTGCTTTACAAATATATAAACTCACATTCACATACACAAGACACCCAGATCCGGAACTACTATCTTTAGGCCATACAATATTTGATCCGTGCGGCAATCGAACCCGCGAAACGCAGCGCAGCAATCGATCACAAAACCACTACCCCAAACGAGTCATCCTTACTTATTCCACCCATAGGCAATAATTTATTTTACTGTAAAAATCTACATAATTATATATTAATTACAGTAAAGATTTATTAAGTTTTGTACAGGTTTTTCTTTTGAGTTTGAGTAGAACAGGATAGTATAGCTATTACGAGGGCTGCACTAAAAGTATCGGGAAATTTCCACTGTTTCTGTCATATTAAAATCTTTTTAATTGAAAACTCCTTGGTTTTAAAAATCGAATACCATTTATTTATTTAAAAAAAGATTCTCGGTCTTGTCAAGGTTTTGTCAAACTTGTTTGGTCGTTGAGAAAATGGAATTGAATCGAGAAAATTCAAGAGCGATGATTTATTATGACTTTCGAAGTGGTTTAACACAAAAACAGTGTGTTGAACGGATGATTTCTAGATTTGGTGATGAAGCCCCATCCAAAACCACAATTTATAGCTGGTTTGCTGAATTTCAACGTGGACGTGTCAACCTCAGTGATGATCCCCGTCAAGGTCGTCCAAAAACTGCAGTCACCCAAGAAAACGTTGATGCAGTGCGTAAGCTGATTTAGTCCAGTCAACGAGGATATTTGTTGTATGGAGACTTCCGAAAAATTCTTCCGCCTATGAAATTTGGCATGTAATGAAATTATGTAATACAGATTACAGATGTACAATAATCCAACAAATTATGTTACGAGAAGTTAGGTATTTTTACCTAAACATGAAAATTGCTTATAAGGCTCTGTGAATATTTCCTCAGACTGAAATACTTTCTGTATACGTATGTATGTACTAGTTAGAATAAGTATGTAAAGGTATCCAACATTTTTTCGATTTTGGTGATACCCCAAATTTAACTTTTAACATTTTGCACTATAACTTCTACTGAAAAATTTATCTGCTAATTGTTATTTTTTAATATGTTTTTATGTCCTTAAATACATAGCCTTGTTTAGTTATCCAAAAGATTTTCCTTTTTTAACCATTTTTTTAGATTTTTGCTTAATTACGTAAATGTGAAAAATAGCTCCGTGCATTTTCATACCTTTATTAGTCATATGATTTTATATTAAATAAGAATTATCAATTATCCAACAAATTTTCGAACGTTCATAATATTTGTTAGGAGAGTTCGCTGATTTATGCTAGAGCGTAAGGGTTGACCTTCACTTGACCGCTCGGAGCTGCTTTGCCGCGCATTACTTTTGGAGTATTGTAGGCGGGTTTTGTGGCCACCGTTATTATTACAAATATTTTTTTATCTTAATATGCACAACTTATGTGAAGTCATCCAGTTACCACAAACTGTCAATCTTTCTCATTCGATTTTAAACTTAACCATCAAGGTTTAAAATAATTTGGAGAATTTTTTCAGTTTTTTATATCCTAATGTGCTGTTGACTGTAAAACGGCGTTTAGAAATTCGCTTTATATTTCTAAAGAATATTTATTACTTATATGGATTTAAAATAAACGTTTGATACCTCCTTAAGGACTTTGCTATGCGAAAAAATGGTCAAAAAGTATGTTTAGAAAGACACCTGTTGAGGCGATATCGAGTAAGATAAAAGAAGATTATTATTATGTCCTTAATTTAATGTTCTTTTCTTATTGTCTGCATTTATTTTTATTTATTTATTTATATAAAATAAATTAATAAAAATACATAAAAAATAGAGCCCACCGGTATCGGGAACAGGGTCTAAGCATGAAGTCCAAGTCTTGTATGCACCACGTAAGGGCACTTCTCAAGGACAATCCTCGGTTGGTGCAGGACTATTGTTAATTATGAAGACAAATATATTGGGCTATGGGTATTAGAAGGTTTATTGGATAGATTGCCTAAAACTATAGAATTACTATTAGCCCCTGCCTTACCACTGTTGAACTACACGAGTATAAAATGGCAGGGGTGACTTGCACACTCAATTAATGGGCTACCATAGCGGATCTCCACTCAAGCCAGCCAATTAAGGCAAGAGAGAGATGGGAGCTCTGTGCCCTGTCAGTGTTCGCTTCGACCGGCCAATAAAGGCACGCCGGAGACGAGGGACACATCGTCGCCACAGCCCACCAGCTCGCCACAAAGCTGCCCTGCGGCACGGGGTCTCATTGCTAACAAAGAAAATTTGGTTCAAATAAATCTCACTAGATGGCGCGATATGCACGTATCTGTTATTGAATGTGTGTAAAATTCACATTTTCTGGAATTGAACATAAAAATTGTATGTTCTTGTTTAATCAACTCTCCTAAGTACAAAATTATGGCATATTGGGCTCTTAATTCACATTTCAAAGATTATTTTAACGGATCATTTAGAATTGATGCCAATAGATGTCGCATTTTTTAATTTGTGAGGCATTCCACTCGATTGTTAAAATTTGCATTGTAACACATTTTGGTGCAAAAAAAACTGTAAAAACGTGGCAATAAATACTATAAAACGAACCTTCACTGTATTTAAAGAAAAAAATATTCACGAACTTAGTAAACGCTTTTACTTGCAAGTCACTGCTAACACCATCTATCTATCACCGTGAAACAGAACCGAACGCGTTCGATGTACAAAAAATAACAAGAATAATCAGATGAAAAACGCTAGTTACGTCGGCACGGTTTCTTTGTATGGGATGAGGCATCTGTATGCTAGTATTATATTATCTGTGCCTGCGGCATATTATTATTATTTTAGACTTTGACAATCTCGGGACCCTGGGGTCCCGGTCCTTTGAAAGGCGTGCAAGGGGCCGAAGTCAACACCCAGAAGCCTTGTTAGGCATGTACCAAAGGATGGCAATGCTTGAACAAGCATTGCCGTCATTTGGTAACAACCGGTCGCGGGAGTGAAGAGGGGTGCGGGGCGCGGTCGCAGTGGTGCGGCGTGTGTCGCTCGAAGTACGAAACGGAGCAGTTGTGCCTACCTACTTGTGTAAGGGACGTTTGTTTAAAAATGAAGGAGGAAGGCGACGGCGATTATTATTATTTTATACTTTGACAATCTCTGTGAAAGGCGTGCAAGGGGCCGAAGTCAACTCCCAGAGGCCTTGTCAGGCATGTGTCAGGAAATGTGAAATCAACCGATGAATATCCGTGTATGCACTACGCAATTGCACCCAAGGGCAATTCCCGGTTGGTGCAGGACTATTGCAAAATATGGAAAAACAATGTATTGGGCTATGGGTTTGGTGGATGGATTGCCTAAAACGATAGGAGGATTAATGGCCCCTGCCTGACCACTGTTGAACTCATCATCATCATATCAGCCGTAAGACGTCCACTGCTGGACATAGGCCTCCCCCAAGCGTCGCCACATTGATCGGTCCCGTGCAACTCGCATCCAGCGGATCCCCGCAACACTCAGTTAATGGACTCCCATAATCGGTTGCTAGCACTTGAGTGATTTAGCGCCAAGGGGGCAACATATCCGGCAGTGCTTGAGGAGTGGAGAGGTATACCACGGCTATCAGGACATTCCCGGAAGTACGGTCAAGAACCCTACAAGCATCTTGTTGAGTTAACTTTCTTCCTCCGAGCACGTTTGCTCTTGTGAATCTCCACTCACGCAGCCAATTAAGGCAAGAGGTGAGGAGGAACAAGACTTCTCCCTGGAGACCAGGCCCGTGGGGTCGCCACTGCCCAACAGCTCGTCACAAAGCTGCCCTGCGCATTTATCATTATGTTCTTTATTCAATTGATGTACATACTTTTTATATTTTTAAATATTAGCTAAAATAAAAAACCTAACAATACGCGCCGCCTCCAGGAATACCACTTTCTTGATCTAGCCCTTGATCCAACTGCCCAACGAGAGCCTCCTCAGGTGTTCGTCGAGGGTCTTGGCTATTATGTCATAGGCCCTCACGACTATCGGCACAATTACTGCTGTATTCACATCCCACATGTCGACAACCTCGCGAGCCAGATCAAGATACTTAGTTTTATTATCTCCCTCAGCCTTCAAGAGATTCTCGACATGAGGGACCGCTATGTCAACAAGCATTGCGCGACGCTCTAGTCGGTCTATCACCACTATGTCAGGCTTATTGGCAACAATAGCCCTGTCAGTGATGATAGACCGATCCCAATACAACGTGACATTGCCATTTTTGAACACTGGGTTGGGCATATACCTGTAGTAGGTACCGAAACGCAGCCAGGCTACGGACGTCGATTGGTCTACATCGAACCCATGTAGTTCCCGGAAAAAGCGTCCGTGAAGCTCCTTACTTTGCCATACCTCCTTGCGGTCGTTATTGTCAAGCACTACAGGCTTGCGCCAGTTCTCATTAGCCAAGGAGAGCAGGCTGAGTCCCTTGTCCACTTCTACTACATACATATCCACGTCGGCGTGAAGAAAATATTCTTTCAGTTTGCTTATCTCACGGTTGTGAAGGTTTTTGGTATTTCAAAAGCCTCGGCCTCCACACTTCCCCGGGATATACAATCTCATGAACGACGATCGTGGGTGATGCATTTGATATGCAATCAGCAGTGTACGGACCCGCCTATCCAGGGCGTCAAGTGCCGTTTGAGTTAATTTGAGTATGCCGAGGGAGTACATCAATGCATAATATATGTATTTGAGTATGTCGGAAGCGTTAGGTATCAACACTACTGACATGAAGCAATCGTTGAAGGAACGCTACGTTCCCGGAATCGTTGAGGCGCGGCCATGTTTCCGCCCGAAAGGCTATTGAATACCTTCTTCAGGCGGCCAAAGAAGCGTTCCTTCAACGATTGCTTCATGTCAGACATACCCAAATAATTATAGGATTCGTTTACGGACAGGGACCTCTTGGTTTATGGAATCCGCGAGTTGAATTCCACAATTTCCCCTCGCTTTACATGCATGACCGCAAATTTATCCACACCAAACTCCATCCTGATGGCGCTACTAAAAGTTTCAGTTACCTTCAGTAGAGATAGAGATATCAGCTGAAGATTGCTGGGGGCAAAGAGCTTCAGGTCATACATGTAAAAGAGGTGAGATATAACCTGACCACCTCTCTTCAGCCCTGAATTCTCCAGCAAGCATATAGCATTCAGGGCTAAGCAAAACCAAAGTGGACTCAAACTAGCACCCTGGAATATACCTCGTCGATCCTTACATGTTCGCTATTCCTCTGGCTATTTCGACATTCTGGATAGCGAAGGACCGTGCTCTATTGCCCCATACACGAAATCAGAAAGGTGCGTGTAGACTTGTATGAGTTAATAGTTTAGTTTAGTACTTTTTTATCAGTTTTTGTTTTTTATACAGTTGTATTATTATTAGACATTTTGACTGTAAATCAAATTCGATGACTCGCTGCCGGTGGTTCTGACACTGTGGCGTTCATGAATAATGTCGTCTTCCTTTTAAACGCCTTGATCATGGCATCATTTATATATGATTTTCGACATTTCGAATTATTTTATATAAATAAATAAATAAAAATAAATGCAGACAATAAGAAAAGAACATTAAATTAAGGACATAATAATAATCTTCTTTTATCTTACTCGATATCGCCTCAACAGGTGTCTTTCTAAACATACTTTTTGACCATTTTTTCGCATAGCAAAGTCCTTAAGGAGGTATCAAACGTTTATTTTAAATCCATATAAGTAATAAATATTCTTTAGAAATATAAAGCGAATTTCTAAACGCCGTTTTACAGTCAACAGCACATTAGGTTATAAAAAACTGAAAAAATTCTCCAAATTATTTTAAACCTTCAAATCTTGATGGTTAAGTTTAAAATCGAATGAGAAAGATTGACAGTTTGTGGTAACTGGATGACTTCACATAAGTTGTGCATATTAAGATAAAAAAATATTTGTAATAATAACGGTGGCCACAAAACCCGCCTACAATACTCCAAAAGTAATGCGCGGCAAAGCAGCTCCGAGCGGTCAAGTGAAGGTCAACCCTTACGCTCTAGCATAAATCAGCGAACTCTCCTAACAAATATTATGAACGTTCGAAAATTTGTTGGATAATTGATAATTCTTATTTAATATAAAATCATATGACTAATAAAGGTATGAAAATGCACGGAGCTATTTTTCACATCACGTAATTAAGCAAAAATCTAAAAAAATGGTTAAAAAAGGAAAATCTTTTGGATAACTAAACAAGGCTATGTATTTAAGGACATAAAAACATATTAAAAAATAACAATTAGCAGATAAATTTTTCAGTAGAAGTTATAGTGCAAAATGTTAAAAGTTAAATTTGGGGTATCACCAAAATCGAAAAAATGTTGGATACCTTTACATACTTATTCTAACTAGTACATACATACATATACAGAAAGTATTTCAGTCTGAGGAAATATTCACAGAGCCTTATAAGCAATTTTCATGTTTAGGTAAAAATACCTAACTTCTCGTAACATAATTTGTTGGATTATTGTACATCTGTAATCTGTATGACCTAATTTCATCACATGCCAAATTTCATAGGCGGGGGAATTTTTCGGGTTACTTATGCCCCGTTGATTGGGCTAATTGAGGAAGATCGACATGTGACATACCGCGAAATTCAGGCAACTTTAGACATTGGCATGAGTCAAATACAAATAATTTTGCATGAACAATTAGGTGTAAAAAAGTTGTTTTCCCGATGGATACCGCATTCGCTCTGTGAAGAGCAAAAAACGGCTCGCGTTACTTGGTGCGTCAGAACTCTCGAAAGATTCCACGCAGGATCCTCAAATGCTGTATACAACATCGTATCAGGTGACGAATCCTGGATATACGCGTACGAACCCGAAACAAAAAACCAGTCACGAGTTTGGGTGTTCGAAAATGAGTTAAAGCCAACAAAAATTGTTCGTTCACGGAGTGTTGCAAAAAAAATGGTGGCCACGTTTGTCTCCAAAACCGGCCATGTTGCGACCATTCCTCTTGAGGGACAAAGAACGGTTAATGCAGAATGGTATGCTAGCATTTGTTTGCCACAGGTCGTTTCTGAACTCCGTAAGGAGAACTGCAACCGCCGCATCATCCTCCATCACGACAATGCGAGTTCTCACACCGCGCACAGAACAAAAGAGTTTTTGGAGCAAGAAAACATAGAATTATTAGACCATCCGCCGTACAGCCCCGACCTAAGCCCTAATGATTTCTATAGTTTCCCTAAAATAAAGAATAAATTGCGTGGTCAGAGATTTTCATCACCTGAAGAAGCTGTGGACGCCTACAAAACGGCCATTTTGGAGACCCCAACTTCCGAATGGAATGGTTGCTTCAAAAATTCGTTCCATCGTATGGAAAAATGTGTCAAATTTCGCGGAGATTACTTCGAAAAGCAATAAATACATTTTTAAATAGTAATGTTGTGTCACTTCCTTGATTCCCGAAATTTTCAGTGCCACCCTCGTATATGGATGTATGATAAAATTCTTCATCATTATCAGCCTTTTTAATGTGCCCACTGATGGGACACAGGCTTATCTCTGTGAGAGGGAATGGGCCTTTATCCACCACGTGGGCCCAAAGCGGGTTGGTGGATGTTACATGTCTTCGAATTATTGGTTCATAGACATACCGGTTTCCTCACAATTCCTTCATTGTTGAGGGCAGTGGTGATCAAATAATTTACACAAAGTAAAATTCCTGCCTGGGTTTGAACCCACGACTACAACATATAAGTCGCGGCCGATACCACTATGCCACCACTGCACTCCTAAATAATGTTCTTAAGGGTAAACAAGCCAAAAATTCTTCCATACAAACGTAGTCTAGAGATTACTCCAGTGTTTGACGATGTACTTTCAAAATAAAAAAAGATATCAATTTGTCTCATCATTATCTAGCCCTGTATGGAACCGAAAAAATAAAAAAATAAAATATTTGAAAGTTATGAGCGTCGAAAGTTCCACATTTCAACACTAATTTTAACGTATCTTTGGGCGCAAATAAATACCATAAGAAGAAGGAAAATTAAAAAACGGCCTCCATACAGGGATAGATTAGTAATTCAACAATCCAAATAATTTTATTTTGATCAGATACATTCAGTAGTTTTTTCATGAAATCTAGACTCCCAAAGGTCTGTTTATAAAATTTCGCGCGCTCGTTTTCGTCCTAAATCATCATCCATTTCGATAAAAGATTGCAGAAGTGCTAATTCGTACGCGAACTAGCTTCTTACTGCTCATCACAGCATCTATATATTTTGCACGTGTTGTGGGATGAGATAGCATGCATTTTAACCTCGCGCACAAAATAGTTCGTGCCGTCGACTAGTTTAACCTTAACTTACATCAATATTCTCCTCATCCATAACTCTTTTATCAAACTTGACTCCATCTCCTACTGTGGCCTTGTCAAGGTGTGTCTGTGATGTGTCACATAACGTCACCTTCTCAACACTGTCAGGCAAGAAGTGACGGGAAACATAGCCACGGCTAGCACCTGAAATGGAAATTTTGATTTTTTTCATTGGTCTGTTCTTTAAAAATGTATAAGGTTTTTTTTTATTGAATGAATACAAATGTATTTTTGCTAAAACAATAAATTTACTAAAGACAGTGTTGGAATGAGGATTGGTTTATCAAACTCATTTAAGTCTTGGCTGAACAGAAAGTTTCATGTTTGTTCTTTATTTTCAATCAATGGTACTTGTCAAATACAAATAGTTGTTGACTGGTTATGTCAGTCATGTTTTTCATTCCAATTGAGTGTTCATCTTCATAGCTTAACCACACAAGCATCCGAATTTTCATAGACTACTCCACAGGGCCACTAAAGCGACATGTACGTCAGAGTGTATTTTTCAAAGTCCACTAAAGTGGCTCGACGCTTCAGTAGTTAGTTCCACAGGGCCACTAAAGCGGCATGTACGTGAAAGGACATTTTTCAAAGGCCACTAAAGTGGCTCGACACTTTCTGGTAATCTCAAATCTAATAATCTCTCTTGTTACAAAAATATATGTCTGCTATAGCCCACCGGGTTTCCTTTAATAGACAGGACGGGCCCTACCAATTAATTTGAAAGTATACCGCAAAAATGTATATAGATATACCTATTAATGATTTAAAAATCTTAACTTAGATATGACTTAAGTTATAAAATAGAATAGAATAGAAAACATTTATTCGACATAGACACAACACGACAGCAAAAATCACAAAGTAACAGAGAAGAACAGTAAAGAAAAAGTACAAACAAGGTTTAAGATTAATTGCGCCGGGCGTGAGCATACCGAAAGGGCTACCAACTCAGCATTTGCTGGGCGTCAGACACCAAGCGCTGATTTTCAGTTGGCACCCCGCTAGTGACACACGGACGTGGGTAAATAAAATAGATACTTAAAATAATGTCATAAAGTGCAAATGTGTGCTTAACTTATAAATTGAAAAATATGTAAAATAGATAATATAAAGTAATATAAAAAATAGATATAATGTAATATGATTTATAGTATATAAAGTGCTACAATATGATGGTTTAGCTTTGGTTATAAAGAAAAACATCGATAATTGCTATATAAATACATAAATAAACTTAATAATGTTTTAAATTAACTTACCAAGCTCAACAGCATTTGTAAATAAACGTTTTATATCTAAAACTCGGTCGGCAGTGCGCCAACCAACCTCTTCTTTAATATATTCTGCTAAGTGGTAATCGTCCCTCCTTGCTGACCTCTCCCTCTGCAAAGCCTTCGCATTCCTATCAAATATATTCATGGCACGATATACAGAAGTAGCAGTCTTCTGCTTAGCGGCTTTAGAAGAATTATTTCGAACCATAATCTGGACATGGTTACGTAAATATTTCGACTCGTTTTTCACTATGTGTAGCCTAGAAAGGCAGTTAAGGAGTTGCGTTTGTGACATTGTCGAAAAACAAATATGTTTTTAATGTTTATTACAGTTATAAACACATTATTTTATTTACTTTGCAAATTGCTTCTAAGTTTTGAGGTTATGTTTTTAATTATCTGACCGAATCTGACGTTATATTGACAGTCAGCTGACAGTTACCCGTTCAGAAATAATATAATCTATATACAACGAACGGAAAATTATGCATCCACGCCATGTCTACGTACAGTTTTCCCAGTTTTTCATCAAGAAAACAAGCATATTCACGTTAACGTTGTAGATGATGTAGAATAAGGCTTAGGTTATGTATGCTTTTACTATTTTCTTCTGTAAATTGATCATATCTCATATTTTTAATGATTTCTAAACCAAACTGTGCATGTCATGTCATTTTAAACTTTGATTCTGCTATTGTCAATGTCAAAAACTTGTCATTGTCAATGACAATTTAGTTTAGTCAGATTCCTGGAAGGGCGGGAAACGGTTGAAGTGGAAAGGCGCGTTTTTTAATTTATTACTTTGAAATTCAACTTCTCGTGTTTATTGTAATTTAATTCTGTAAATATTCGTACTATTAGGTCTAATTTGGTGTATATATATATTTATGTGACATAAAAATGGGGAAAAAGAGGCGGAGGAAGGATGAGCTGGAAATTCCTCCGGATCTGAAGCAGCATTCGCAGGAATCTTCGGACTCTGACACGGCGGAGTCCACGGTGTCGACGGCATACTCTGTTAATAAATTTAAAGATGCCACTGATAAGGAACCTAAGGACAATAAATATGCCATATATAAGGTAAAGGGGTATACGCGTAAGTATAGTGAAGATACGAAGCAGGCAGAGTTAATCGTTTTTCTTAGTCATATGGACGAGAATAAGTTTTTCAACGACAAAGATCGTATGGCCCTTTCCAAGGGCATACGAGAACATGGAGTGTCTGGTGTGATGCACTTGCGCACAATAAACAAATATAAGGTCGGTGTCACATTTGATTTACCAAATAACGCCAATATGTTTCTAAAAAACAAAAAATTATTTGATCAACTTTCTCTGAAAGCATCTATCCCTGCTGGTGACACAGAGGTTACTGGAGTCCTTACTTCAGTCCCAGTAGATATGTCTAATAAAGAGATATTTTCATTAATCGGCAGTTCAAAGAATGTAATACAGGTGAGGCGTTTCATGCGCAGGGTCAGAGGTGATGAAGGTAGAATATCTTTTGCCCCTACCCAGACTGTTGCTGTGACATTTGCATCCACTATTTTGCCAACTTATATTTATTTGGACTCATGGCGTCATGAGGTGAACAAATATATCCCACCAGTGAAACAATGCCTTAAATGCCTGCGTTATGGGCATATAGCTAAATTTTGTCGAAATACTGAAGTTTGTTCAATATGTACTGAACATCACAATTTCAAAATGTGTGTTGTTGCCCCGAAGGATGCTAAGTGTGCAAATTGTAACGGCAATCATATTGCAATCTCTTCAGCATGTCCAATAAAAAAGCAAAAGGTAGAAGAAAATAAAATTAAAACTAAAAATGCTACATATTCAGATCTTTTTAATGTAAACTCTTTTCCAGCTTTAACATCACGCAATCTGGACACTCAGATTAGTAATCTCATGAAATCAGATAAATTTATAAATACTTTAGTCGAAACACTCACAAAAATAATAAGCAATAAAGATGAACCTATTAATTCACTTTCTATTAAAGAAGCCTTGAAAACAACGTTCAGTAATAAATTTTCTTCAACCAGTTGATGGATTTTTCAGAATTAAATATTGTACAGTGGAATGCTCAAAGTTTAAATAGTAATAAACATTTATTTATCGATTTTCTTTATAGTCACAATATACATATAGCAATTATCAGTGAAACATGGCTTAAACCTCACCAAAATTTTAAAATAAAAAATTATAATATTGAGAGAAATGATACTGGTAACAAACATAA
Source organism: Orthosia cruda (assembly GCA_964057195.1). NCBI lineage: Eukaryota > Metazoa > Arthropoda > Insecta > Lepidoptera > Noctuidae > Orthosia > Orthosia cruda. Next base: position 7,773,760 of record OZ059852.1, on the reverse strand, counting down.
CGGAGTTGCAATAATTATTCACAATACCATTACCTACTCTAAAATTGATACCTTCTTTGATAACTCATTGCAAAACATCTGTATTCAAGTAAAAGTAAATAACAAGGAGATAAGCATAGTCAGTTTTTATAGTCCTTTGAATTGTAATCCAGCATTCAGAAAAGAAAACCTTGATTTATTAATAAAATCTATTCCTGGGCCATTTATATTTGCTGGTGATTTTAACGCTCACCACTCGTCTTGGGGTTGTGGCTCGGATTCTGTACGAGGTCGAAACATTTTGGAAGTAATAGATGATAATGATTTGGTTCTGCTCAATAATGGTCATGCAACAACAGTTGGCTCTTTAACTTGGCGTCCTAATGCGCTGGATTTGACGCTGGTCTCTTCGTCTTTAGCTCTCAATTGTGAATGGAACGTCCATGATTGTCCTCTTGGTAGTAGTTATCACATTCCTATAATCATTAAAGTAGTGATTAGTAATATTAACAAAAGTAATACATACAGCAATTGTTCTAATGCTGAACATTTGCCCGTTTATCCAAATTATAAATTGGTGGATTGGCAAAGATATAGTAGTCTTGTTGATGAATTGTTGGTTGATTTTAAAGTCGATAATATAAATCTTTCTGGTACATATCTTAAATTTTGTAGCATTTTACATACAGCAGCTGTAAATTCTATTGAAAATAATAATCATTTGACTGGTAGGACAAATTTTGTCAATCATTCATGTCTTGTAAATAATTTTAAAAGACCTTATCTTCCTTGGTGGAATCAAAAATGCACAGAAGCCGTATTAAATTTTAAAAATGCATACATATATTTTAAAAATAATCCATCAGAAGAAAGCTATCTACAATTCAAAAGGCTTCGAGCAGTTAAAAAACTTGTTCTAAAATTGGAAAGACAAAAAAGTTGGTTTGCTCTTTGTGAAACATTCAATAGGACTACGCCATTATCTGTCATATGGAAATTTATGCGGAAGTATAATAAAACATTCAATTTTAATGCTCTCGAAGATGATGGATGGGTTTTAGATTTTCTTAAAAAATACACACCAGATTTCGCATCACAAGACTCAAAATCTTCATTCACAACCAGTACTAATCCCAGCAATAATTTTCTTCTTAGTCCTTTTTCATTGCAGGAATTAATATCAGCCATATCTTCCAGAAGAGATACTACTTATGGTCTTGATGGAATGCCATACATACTTTTTAAAAAACTTAGCATTAGTAGTTTAAAAATATTTTTACAGCTTTTGAACTTATTATGGCAAAATGATATTATACCTCTTAACTGGAAGGTGGATTGCCTTGTACCTGTTTTAAAACCAGATAAGCCTAAAATGTGTCCTGATTCTTACCGCCCTATAGCTCTTACTTCTTGTGTTGGAAAATTATTTGAACAACTTTTAAAACAGCGTTTAGAGTTTTATATTGAAAAAAATAATATCTTACCATCAAACCAATTTGGTTTTCGTAGGAATCGTTCTGCTAGGGAAAGTGTTTGTCAATTACAGCTCGATATTCACAAGTCGTTATTGTCAAATGAAAATTTGGTTGGAGTGTTTTTTGATATTGCAGGTGCATTTAATAGTGTGAATATAGATATTTTATGTAGTGAGTTATCACAGATAGGAATCCCTGGAAAAATAATAAATTGGTTAAAACAATTTCTTAGCAATAGGAAAGTCTATGTAAAATTTAACAGACACCTTTATGGTCCTAGGCTATCTTCTAAAGGAGTTTGTCAAGGGGGCATTTTATCACCTTTAATATTTATATTGTATATACGAAGATTAAATTTAATTTTAGGGTCTCAGGTTAAAAACTTACAGTTTGCAGATGATTTAGTGGTTTATGCATCTGGGAAAAATGTATCACAAGTAGTTGAAATAGTGAATGTTGCATTAATGTATCTATGTAAATATTTCTCTTACCTTGATCTTAGTGTCAACCCATTGAAGTCCAAAGTTGTTTTATTTGGTAAACATAATCATAATATGCCTGCTGTGCTGTACAATAATTGTGCATTACCCAGTTCTTTAGATGTCAAATTTTTGGGTGTTATTTTTTCACATAATTTGTCCTGGAATAATTATATGAAACATATTATTAGCAAAGCAAATAAAGCTTATAATATTTTGAGATCCTTGAGTGGTACATATTGGGGTGCAGACCCTAAAATTTTGTTATTATTGTACAAATCTTTAGTTCGTAGTCACTTTGAATATGGTTTCTATTGCTTTGCTGCAGACTCTAAACATGTAAATAGTTTAAATATTTTGCAAAACAAGTGTTTGCGCGTTATAACTGGGGCGTTCAGAAGCACTCCTGTAAATGCAATGCAGATTGAATGTAATGTTCCACCATTAGCCATTCGTTTTGATTACTTGTTAGAAAGGTTCTTTTTGAAGCTTTATAGTGTTTTGGGTAATAGTCTTTTAGTCAATATGTTGCATTTGGCTATGCAAACTGCTACAAAATCTTTTTATATACTACAGCAACTTAGAAAATTCAAAAACTTTATTGAAAATATTAACATTTACCGATCTAAGCTTATCTTGCCTTGCTATGAGGGAACTTTCAGCAGTAAATTTCCAGCTATTAGTGTTATTATAAATAAGAAAAAGGATTTGCCTTCAAAAGAGGAAGTATATGTAATGTTGTCAGAGTGGTCAGATCATAAATTTGTGTATACTGATGGTTCCAAGAATGATAGAGCTGTTTCTTTTGCCATCTATGAGCCGTCTTCAAACGTAGGTATTGGTAGGAGAATTGACAGAAATGCTAGTATTTTTACAGCTGAAGCTGTTGCAATTCTGAGTGCTTTGAAACATATTAAAAATAGCAATTCTGAACATAACAAATGGGTTGTAGTAAGTGACAGTATGAGTGTTCTAAAAAATTTGGCAAATAATAAACTACATGCCAACACTAATTACATTATTCATTTGATAAAACAACTCTGGGTTGAATTAGCCCAGTCAAATATTGAAATTTGTTTTGTTTGGGTACCTTCACATATTGGTGTTAGAGGAAATGAAAAAGCAGATTTTCTTGCCAAAAAAATTGTTGAGTTGGAAGAATTAATACCTAGCACTGATATGAGTGTTCCCATACCATGCACAGACGCAGTTAGTCTCTTAAGACGGCGCATGTTTGAGGCATGGGGGAAATATTCATACCACTGCACACATATTGAAAATAAAGGTTCTTGGTTCAACAGTCTTGATGTTCAAATCAACTCTGTTCCTTGGTTTTGCAAAAATAATTTATTTGTAAGTAGAAAGTTTTATTCAATTATTTGTCGTATGCGCTTTGGTCATTGTAGATTAAATTATCATCTTCGTCGTCTTAAAATGGTCAGCTTATCTTATTGCAATTACTGTCAATCAGAAAAAGTTCAATCACTACATCATATCTTCTTTGAGTGTTCATCTTTCAACATTCAGCGCCTTGTGTTGTCGGATGAGCTTCTAAAAATTTATAAAACACCTGATAGGGTCCCGCTGTGCATACAGGAGTTGCTTAAGAACCCTTCAACTTATTTATATTTGTATAGATACATATTGGAGACTGTAAATGAGATTTAAATGGTTCTATTTCTTGTTCCTATGCACCTATGTATATATAAATATTATCGTTTTATTATTATTTATAAAGTTTGTATATTTAAAACTGTAGCATAAGATGTGTGATAAAAAAAAAACCAGAAGAAAATAAACAAAAGATGACATGAAATGGAAATGACACTTACCCTGGAATTGATTGACATTGACATATAATGGAAATGACGTTTACCCTGGAGTTGGAATTGGAAAAAAAAAAAACGGAATTGTGTGAAAACAAGATTTTAACTAATAATCAAAGACAACATGGATTAGAAAAACGAAAGACATGATTTCTAAACATATTACGAAAGAAAAAATACCTACGAAAGACTAGGCAGTATGGTTGAAAGACTATAGCCTGCCCGAAGGGCGAAAAAAAAAAAAAAAAAAAAAATTAGTTTAGTCAGCTGTAATCAGTGAATACATTGGTGAATACTGTTGTTGAAAGTTTATTTTCACAGGGAAAAGTTAATTTATTTAATCATCTTAATATTAGCGCTCCATATAAACATTAAAAGTGAGTTATTTTCACCTAGGAATTCGGTAATACAAAGTTCATGTTATAAACCGCTTACATAACCTTAAAACTTCAGATAAGATTTTGCGGTTTTAAAAATGTTACCAAAAAGCTCTTGCTTTTTGACAAGCAAGTAAAAATTAACATCTTGAAATATTGCAGCTATTCAAAACAGTAACTGATCGAAACATTGTTTTTTTTTTAACTCTCCGCACCATTTTTAATCCGCTGAAAATATAAAATGGGTTTTCGTCGTTCCCGTCCACAAAGACGATAGCTTACCATTACGAGGCTTATCAGACTTAAAGACGTAAAAATAATAATCGGATCTACCAATTTTTTATACCTTTACTCAGTAGCTGAGCTTACTGTTTCAAAGATTAAGTGATTTAGTAACAATTTTTAAACCGACTTCAAAAAAGGAAGAGGTTATCAATTCGTCTGAAAGTTTTTTTTTGTTTTTTTTCCTTTCTTGCCCTTGGACATAAAATCTTCTATTCTATATTTAATAAAACTTATTATATATTTTTACTTTTCAGATGTGGCCTATACTATTCCAATTTTTAAGGTCAAATGCTCCATACTTCACGTTGCCAGTGGCAGCGGTGGTCGGAGTCATAGGATATAACTTAGAAAGCTTACTGTCTGATAGATATACACCTTATAATAGTAAGTAATCATTAATCAACAATGTCCCCAAAATGATCCATATTATAAAATTATTAATTTGAAGGCACCTAGTATTATCATATTATCTCTGTCTGCCGCATTCTCATGCCCCTGAACCAATTTTACTGAATTTGAAAAACACACCGACAGACTGTCACTTTGATGTCACTGTTCAAGCAGTGGTTGAGCAATTGGCTGTAGCGCTGCGAGTTGTGGGTTTTATCCCTCACAGAACAAATATTTGTATAGCCTACAGATAGTTTTGCCCGATCTGTGTATTTGTGTATGTGAGTTTAAATTATTGCAAACACAACAACGATACAGGAGAAATTCCTAGTTTGGGGCAACGTTTTCAGAAATAAAAATAATTTACAATGGATGTTTTTATTTTTTGCCTATTGATTATAATTCCCTTATCTCTTTCAATTCTAGAGCCCGTTCAAGACCAGAGACTGGAGCGCCTAGTAGATGAAGAAGCTCTCAACGATCCAACCAACGTACAGAAACTCAAGTACAAAGAGAATGTGCTTGGGCGGAATGTATCACCATCACTACAGACAAACAACTAGTCAATTTGGTTAGATTCTATGTTTAAATAATATGGTATCTGAATGGAATTCAAGATAATTATCAAATTTCGGAACAACAAACTCTATGTCCATATATGACAAGGTTCAAATTCCAATGCACCCAAACTTTTATGTAGGGCCTTTTTAACCCAAGTGAGATGAGCTTCCATCGCCACCATCTCAAGTATCAACATTCATCATCATCATATCAGCCGCTGGACATAGGCCTCCCCTAAGCATCGCCACAATGACCGGTCCCGTGCTTCTCGCAACCAGCCGATCCCCGCAACCAGCCGATCCCCGCAACTTTACCTACCAGGTCATCGGTCCATATGGTGGGAGGCCTTCCAACGCAACGTCTTCCGGTTCGCGGTCGCCACTCCAGAACCTTTCTGCCCCATCGGCCATTCGTTTTGCGAGCAATGTGCCCTGCCCACTGCCAATACAGATGCCTCATCCTATAAAAAGAAAACGTGCCAACGTAACTAGCGTTTTTCATCTGATTAATCTTGTTATTTTTGTAAGTACATCAATCGCGTTCGGTCCCGTTTCACGGCAATAGATGGTGTTAGCAGCGAAAAGAGTTTACTAGGTTCGTGAATATTTTTCTTTAAATACAGTGAAGGTTCGTTTTATAGTATTTTTTTGCTCGTTTTTACAGTTTTTTTGTAGCAAAATGTGTTACAATGCAAATTTTAACAATCGAGTGGAATGCCACAGAAATTTAAAAATGCGCCATCTATTGGCATCAATTTTAAATGATCCGTTCAAATAATCTTTGAAATGTGAATTAAGAGCCCAATATTCCATAATTTTGTTCTTAGAGAGTTGATTAAACAAGAACATACAATTTTTATGTTCAATTCCAGAAAATGTTAAATTTAATGAGTACATGCCGCGCCATCTAGTGAGATTTATTTGAACCAAATTTTCTTTCTTAGCAATGAGACCCCGTGGTATAGTGTATTAAAAGTTAATTTATAAGTGACTATTTGTATGAGAGGCCTTAAAAAAAGTATAGATTGCAATGGAACTTGAACATTCAATTGTAGGTAGTTTGAGTTGGGTATTTTATTTGGAAATGTATGTTTTCTTTGGCATTGAGGAATTCAGGAATGGCGATGGTTGCAAGGAATTTAATGTCAGCAGAGATCTTGGTCATGCTCCAAGATAGGCTTAATATGTGTGATCGTTAACGCTGGCGTTTGTTAGGGTCAGCTCACACCAAAACGCAACGCGACAGTGCTTTTAGGGGCACGTTTTTTCACACTACGTAGCGCGGCGTCGCAAAACGCATCACGGAGCTGCGAGGCGTAGCATGATCGTACGATGCGCTCGCGCGGTGTGAGCTGACCTTCAAAGCCGATAACATCCCTGGAACGGCCAAGATGTGTGCGCCTTTAGGGGCCCCTAAACAATGGTTTTGTAAAATTACAATATCTTTTCCCATTCTTAAACAAAACAACATGTCACAAAATAGCTATTTATGCAACTGTTACGTTATGGACGGTCTTTTAATACGAGTGCCATTTTTCGGTACAAGCGTAGCGCGTACCGGAATAGGTGGGCACGAGTTATTAAAAGACCAATAACGTACAGTTGCTACAAGATTTTATCTACGAAGGAAAGAATAAAACAGATAAAGACAAATAAGTATTTTTAATAGAAACTTAACTACACACTGACTATTGTTTATCCCGCGTCCACTATTTTTTATTTTGTCTTTATTAGGTATAAGGCAAAGATCTTGTAGCCGCAACAGCCAAATAGTATACGATACTTTTGTTCTAAACTTGTTCCATTTTTAAAAACATCATTTACATTGTCTCGATTTCGAAGTAATATTATAGGTACCTGGCTGTATGTTCAGAATGTCTTTGCTTGTGTTTTAGATTTTATGACGATTCGCATAATGCAACCCGATGTCGTTATGGGTATCATAATGAAACCGCTGTCAATTTTGTAATTCGAATATAACGAAACCGAATTAGATAAAGTAATTTTATGTTCCGCCTGTATAGGTCTATCATGCTATAGATAGTTCAACTCATCTTTGCGCGCGGCGCCATGTTTGCGTGCGCTGCGCGCGTACAGCTTTAATTTGTGTGGCAGTGACGCGGCAGTGCAAACAACCACCCACAAATGCTTACTCACACATAGAGCCGCGCGCAAAGATGACTAGAACTATCTGTACTGTAAGTTTTTGCTACATTCAAACTTGGAATTAATGAAGACAAGCGTAAATAATAATAAATATAATTGTTGTGCTGCATAGGTTAATAAAATATTCAACTCATTATATAGCAATAATTATTATTTTAATTAGATTATATTAGATTCTTTGTCTTCGTCTGTGACTCGGTCAGCATTTTACATTATTATCATGTTCATTTCGATCTTTTTCTATTTTGATGAAGCCTTTTTGTATGGCCAGACTGAGGTGTGTGTATAAAAATAGTAGTTTATGCAACGGTCATATAATAAAGGTTATTAAAACACGAGTGTGGGTTTATCACACGAGTGTTTTATTACCATAAGCTGTTTGTCCCGGCGTTCATTTGATAGTCGTTACGATAGTCAGAAGCAATAAAATAAGACACCAGTATTGCCAAGGGGCAATATTGTGTTACCCAGTTATTGGGTTTTTGAGATCAGATAGGCAGTCGCTCCATGTAAAATACTGGTACTCAGCAGCATCCGGTTAGACTGGAAGCAAAACCCAACATAGTTGGCAAAACAAACGCCGATTGAAATATCCCTGTTTACAAATTATTTGGCAGGGTAGTAAAATAATGTGTGCAAAGTCTAAACCAACTTTAAATTAGTGCATCATTTCGCGATTTTGATTACTACACGGTCGATATAATTGTGCACTTCGTACTTCGGGCGACACCAATACCGCGCGGAGCTACGCGTTCGACTCGTGAGCCAATAGCGAGAGAGAACGTCAGACTGACATTGACAGGTCCAAGTGCACAGTTATTACCATAGACATACTAAATAATATGGACTGGCAATACCTACAAAAAAGGAGCCTACCTAAACCTTAAAATGTCACTTAAAATGGCCGCCGATGCTAGGGTTGTGTCAATCAAGCAACACACACACTCACAAATCTCAATAATACAAAAAGTAAACAACCATTTGACAGCAGGACTACCACAAAACTTGTCACCTAATATGTGGAATATGGCACTTACCTAACTGTCACTACGTTACAACAAAATGTTGCCAATATGAGCAACAACTGAAATATTGTTGTCTCTTTTGTCAAATACGATTACTACATTAGAAAGAATGAAACAAAACGATGTTTCACATTCTGTATCGTATTTCACTCATATTTGTATAAGCTAATGTATGTATAGAACATCGCGGCGCCTCCATATATTTTCTATCTCAATGGTTATTACCGACTTTTTTGACCGTGAAGTAGCTTCATTATGAACTACTTATTAAATATCACGTACTTATGTTATTTATGATTTCCTCAACTATTTAATAATAATGTTAGTTATTAATAAGTTGAAAATTTCAATTTGAATGTTGTACATAATTGTTACCTATTATTAAAATAATTTTTAATTTAATATTGGATTTTATTTCACACCCTGAGTAGTTGGTACTTTGGCTTAATTTCCTTCCAGGATTGCACCTAAAGGACCGCCAATGTAGATCAGCTTGGCGGGAACTGTATCCCCTCGAGGACATGGGACCCTCTTTCACACTCTGAATAAATTATATTTTTACTTGACTGCAGAAATTTCAGTTAGCCAAAGAAATTGATATCTTTGATTATATTCATCTTGTGTGATTTAATATTTGTATTTTTTTATCGCAAGCGCAGTATACAGCTTGCGATTTAATTTTCAAACTGAAAACCTTTTACCAAAAAAACAAACCGACTTCCTTCCAAAAAAAACACTGCACGGCGAATAATAACGTTATGTTTCGCATTGCAGTGTTTTTTTGGAAAGTCGGTTTGTTTTTTTGTTAAAAAGTTTTTATTTATCTCTTTTTAGTTTTGATAGGTACCTACCCGCAATTGCTATAAAAATCATATATAGTCAAAGTACATCTCATGACGATTCCAATAAGCCCAAACACGACTAGGATACATTGTTTTATTTCAGAGTTTCAGTGACTACCAGCCGGCTTCATCATCAGATCAGTTCGATGGTACCATTTTCATCAGTACTATTTATTAATATGTCGGGTTTAGTGAATAGTACGGACGTCAATACAAATCGCAAGCACGCCATCTGGCGGCAAAGCAAGAACAACTACACATTGGCGCGCTTTTTCTTACCACTAGCGTAGTGGGACAGCAAAATAGAGCAGTTGAGTCCCTTTAGGGTATATAGGTACACACATCAACACGGTCTAGGGATATTTCATACTCAATTAAATAACTCGAAAAGTACTGGCCGCATTGGAATCTTTTATACACCGATTTGTTTGTAATTTATCTCAGACTAATTCCAAATTCAAATTTTTGAAAATTCTTTTGTTTCGGTGGCATAAAAATGTCTTGATGTGTAGGAGAGGGAATTTTCATTTGTGCGAAATTTAGAAAACAATACGAATTACGTTTAGTTACAGTTTTTTTTCATTTTTAAACGAAAGATAAAGTTAAAATTGAGTTATTGTAGCCATGCAACGCCAACATTTGACGAGGGCGGAGATGTTACGAACTGTGGGAATGCTGGCAGCTGGGTCTGTTCAGCGTAATGTTGCTGAGGCCATAGGGTCCCACCAAAATGTAATTTCAAGATTGTGGGCACGCTATCGTGCCACAGGTGAAGTAGCGGAGAGGCACCGGGAGCCAAGTCGCATCACTACCCCCAGACAAGACCGATTTTTGCAAATTACTGCGCGAGCTCAACCAAATGCAACGGCGACTCAATTGGTCCAAAGGCTGCGAGTGGAACACCAAGTGCTTGTGAGTGACCAAACTGTAAGAAGGCGACTGCATGAAAGCAATCTACGCTCTCGTAGACCACTCCGGGTCCCACCTTTACGGAGAGGCAATCGTGGACGACGATTAGAATGGGTTCGGAACCACGTGGACTGGGGCCGTGAGCAATGGTCCAATGTGCTGTTCACGGATGAATCCAGGTTCGGCTTCCGTCCAGATTCACGAAGGACGCGTGTTTGGCGAGTTCCTGGACGATGGAGCCGTCTTCAGAACCCTCAGGCAGTTCACCCATACCAAGGAGGAACAATTTTGGTTTGGGCAGGAATTCGTCTTGGAGGACGGACGGATCTCGTTTGGGTGCGGGGCAATATGACGGCAGAACGATACGTCCAACAGGTGCTGGGGCCCGTAATCTTGCCCCACAGAACACAAATGGGGCTAGATTTCCTGCTCATGCACGACAATGCCGGGCACACACGGCGAGAACGGTAGCAGCTTGGTTACATACACACAATGTTAGGGCCTTGGACTGGCCTGCTCAATCGCCAGATCGAAATCCCATTGAGCATGCGTGGGATATGCTGCAAAGAAGAGCTCTGAAGGAAGTTCCTGAAAATCTGGCTACAGAAGATCAACTTTTTGCGCACCTCAGAAGGACATGGGACAATATTCCGCAGCAAGACATTGACAACCTTGTTCTGAGCATGCCGAATCGTTGCCGATGTGTTATGAACATCATGGGCGCTTTCTCAGACTTCTAACTTCAAGTTTATAAACACAAATTAAATGTTTTTTCTATATTTTTCAGTTTTTACTCATAAATTAAAAGTTAATTCATATACGGTTTCCGTCTATGCTTCTTTTTTTTCCATAAAATCCTGAAATTTTAATCGAAGTACCTTAACCATTATTAAAAAATGGTAGAATATTAAATAACGTATCTTTTAAATATACAGGGTGTCCCAGAAATCGACGTCAAGCCGTAAATGGGTGATATACCAAGTTATAACAGTTCTCAGAAAAATACGAAAAAAAATCTATCTCATGTTTTTAAAAATTTATGGTCACTTTAAAAATTTACTAAAAAAATCAATCCCTGTAATGGTTCTTTAACTCCAATTGCTACAAATCCCATAATTTATCAAATTTTTTTATTATTATGTAATCTTGAATAATGCTTGTGTAGATTTTTGCCTAAAATTCAAAGCCAACTCCTCCTACTTGGAAGAAAATTAAACTTTTTCAAAACCAAATTATTCAAATTTACTATTTCGCCCAACTTTAACTGACTGTACTGAAAAAAAAATGTACTACGCTAGTTTGGCAAGTAACATGAAAAATTGGCGCATTTAATAAGGATTCAAAAATGGTGTAACACTTGCTAGATTACGTTTTCAATAATTGGTCAAGTTTTTTTTTGTAAATAGTATCGGTTTTTACCCAAAATGTCCATACTTCCTTAAAATGACTTTAGCTTACCTAAAGCTTTGCTAAACTCCGTTTCTAATTCGATAGAGACGGAGAGAGTCATTTTACGAAGTGTGAGCGAGATAAGAAATCGAAATTTTACGTAATTTAAGAGCAAAGTTATGATAGTGATTCAACCTTTTTACTTTAAGTCAGGACCAGTTTTCTCATCTTAGAAAAAAAAAACAAATTATCAGATTTAATTTTTTTTTTTACAATAAATGTTCAAACTGCCTTCCTTCGACGGCAATGCAAGCACGACATCTTCTTAAAAAAGATCTGGTTATTTTCCGGGCAAATCTTCCCCTATTTACCTTCCCGCAGCTCGGCTAAATTCTCTATTGTTTTTGAGTACACTTTCTCTTTTACCGCTCCCCAGTAAAAAAAATCTAGGGGATTTAAATCAGGCGAACGGGGTGGCCACAAGATTGTCCCACCGCGCCCTATCCACCTGAGCGGGTATTCTTCATCAAGATGTTCTCTTACTAAACGGGCATAATGCGCTGGGCAGCCATCTTGCTGGAACCACATTTCCCTGTAAACGTTCAGTGGCACGTCTTCTAATAAATCTGGTAAAGTATTTTGAAGAAAATCCTAATAAACTGCGCCATTCAAAATCTCTGGCAGCTCAAAAGGTCCAATTATTTTGCCATTTAGTATCCCGGTCCACATGTTTACTTTAAATCGATACTGTGACTTATCTTGCCTCATCAAATTTGGATTTTCTACATGCCACTCGTGCAAATTGTGCAAATTCATGTAGCTATCTTTTTTAAATGTTGTCTCATCGGTCCATAAAATCTTCTCTAAGAATCGAGGGTCTTCTCTGTGCCTTTCTAGCATCCTTTGGCAAAACGCAACTCTGGGAGCGTAATCCCGTGGTAGTAATGATTGTACTCGCTGTACATGATACGGGTGGAACTCGTTCTTTTTTAAGATTCGGTGGGTGGTACTCTTAGATACACCTGTGCTTGTTTCGATTCCACGTACAGAAGCACTTGGGTCTTCTTGGACTGCTTGTAGTACGACGTCTTCGTACGGATTACGATGTCTTCCTTCACCATGTACTTGGTTAGGGAATCGTCCCTCTGATAGTGAACGGTGCACATTAATAAAAACTCGATGATCTGGGTGACGATTGTTCGGGTACCTCTCACGATAAAGTCTAGCGGCTGCATTGGCATTGCATCTGCATTCCCCATAAACGAGGTGCATGTTCGCATATTCCAATGCAGTGTACACAGCCATGGTAGTACTACACAATCACAGGATCAGCAACAGTCCAGAGTAAAGCACAGGTCGTCAGAAAGAGGAATTAAACAGTCCAAATCACAAGCAATTAAGTCCAGAAAACAACGCAAAAAGTGGTAAGTACGGAATCAACATGAACGAATACGGAGATGCGCAGTAAACAAAGCAGCGTAACGTACTGATTTGTAATTGTGTGTGCGTCTGCGCTTACAAAACAGAACAATAACTACTGCTGTCTCATTCGCACTCATCGGTAAATTGTATCTCCGTTTCATGATAAAGGTTGTGTCACTGATAAAGGTGGCGTCACTCTCTGTCTCGCTCACACTTCGTAAAATGACTCTCTCCGTCTCTATCGAACTAGAAACGGAGTTTAGCAAAGCTTTAGGTAAGCTAAAGTCATTTTAAGGAAGTATGGACATTTTGTGTAAAAACTGAGACTATTTACAAAAAAAAACTTGACCAATTATTGAAAACGTAATCTAGCAAGTGTTACACCATTTTTGAATCCTTATTAAATGCGCCAATTTTTCATGTTACTTGCCAAACTAGCGTAGTACATTTTTTTTTCAGTACAGTCAGTTAAAGTTGGGCGAAATAGTAAATTTGAATAATTTGGTTTTGAAAAAGTTCAATTTTCTTCCAAGTAGGAGGAGTTGGCTTTGAATTGTAGGCAAAAATCTACACAAGCATTATTCAAGATTACATAATAATAAAAAAATTAGATAAATTATGGGATTTGTAGCAATTGGAGTTAAAGAACCATTACAGGGATTGATTTTTTTAGTAAATTTTTAAAGTGACCATAAATTTTTAAAAACATGAGATAGATTTTTTTTCGTATTTTTCTGAGAACTGTTATAACTTGGTCTATCACCCATTTACGGCTTGACGTCGATTTCTGGGACACCCTGTATACATGTCATATAAATAATTAACACATTGATAGGAATTCGCTTTTTTTTAAATATCCCTAGACCGTGTTGATGTGGTTATGTTCTGTGAGTTGAGTACTGACAGCCTTAGAGCTAACACCTAACACGTTGTAGAATCAGTGTCGATCCCTAATATTAGTAAGCAAGATTGTAACTGTGAGTTGTGACTATTTTAATAAACCCAGTGTATCGAATAACTTGTGTGATTTCATTTTTACGATTATACCCACCGACCTGCCCACACACGATGTCTTAACCTAAGGAAATACACATCCTGACTTCCCGATGGTTTGCATCTATCGGCCAGCCTTGATGCGACATATAAGTATTTGCTTCATTATAGTCGTTTAACTATTCGAGATATCTTATACCCATGACATACTTAGTATTAAGGAGTTCCATTGGCCATCTGTGGTCTTCTTCACCAGTTCCACTTCACCAAATGATACTTTCTGAGAGCAAATGATTGCATTGTTGATGAAAATACCAAAATCGCCTATAATATTTGAGGACTGCCCTCGATTTCTACAAGATCCCATGATCAGATCCTGACCTGATGACTATGGGAATAACTGCGAATTATACTCTTTCAAACAAAATAATAATTTTCGAAATCGGTCCAGCCGTCTTTGAGTAATCGGGGAACTTACATAAAAAAAAAATACCGACGAATTGAGAACCTCTTCCTTTTCTTGAAGTCGGTTAAAATATAATTCTTCTTAGCCTAATAAATCAAGTTAAATTTGGACTACAAATTCTTTTTTATTTCTAATTTAACTAGCATAAAGTTGATATTCTTTTATGTGGAAACCATCAGGATTTAAAAATAAAACAGCAAAAAGACTTGACAATGAAATATTTTAATCTTAAAATACTTTTTTTTAGGAAATAACACTTAACAGACTACAATAATAACGCCACAATTTCAACAGAGTGCCAAAAAAGCGCTAATTCGCACTCGTGTGCATTTACCTTTAAAAAGTGTTGCCAAACTTTAAGTCTTAAACCTTGGAATCTTTATTGAAAAAATATTAAATTGGAAAAATTGTGTTTAAGTAAGTTTCTTATAAATACAACATTTAACAAGAAATTAGTGCGATAATTTATAAATGGTATCTAACTTATTGTGAGTCTGGCAACACTAAATCCATTCAATGTAGTTATAATCAAGATTTTGAAAATGTTAAAAATACATGCATCAATAAAATATACACAATTTTACAAAATGTTTTTACGTTTTATTACAAAGTGGTGATGATTGACACAGATAAAATATAACCTAGAAAAGATTATCAATACAAGAAGGCGAAAACTTCAGCACTTAAAAATAGTCCATATCTTTATGACCCAAACTGAAATCAATATTTAACGTTTTTCCAGTAACAAATACATTAAAAGCGATTTCCAATAAAGTCAACTTCTGATCGCTTTTGATCAATTAATTATGAGATATGTTCGATTTTTTACCTCCAAAGAGGGATATTATAAGTTTGACGTGTATACCTGTGTATTTGAATAATCTGTCTGTGGCATCACAGCTCCTAAACGGATGAACCGATTTCAATTTAGTTTTTTTGTTTGGTAACTTCATCGAGTGTTATTTTCTTGAATCGGGGTGTTTTCGCAAGATATCGTGTCATAATTACGTGTTCGATAGATTTTCGATCGATTTTAGGTCGGTAAATAGAATATTACCTACCTAAAATATTACAACTATTTACTCACACCCTAATAATTATATTGTGTTACATTTATTTTCCAGTGTGACACATTTTCCGTTGTGTACAAACAACATCTGTAAAACTTTGGCATAAAAGGAGAGTTTGACATGTTCTTCAATCTAACTACTCAATTCAGAAACCGGCCGTTAATCATTTCTGATACATACATTGAATGAATTTATTTTCGAATCAACCATCATATTAAAAATCTTTCCATTATAATAATAAAAAATGGCATTTCTCTTACATGAAACATATTACATTTATTTACAAAAAAAAAAACGGAAATAACATAATTTTTATCTAATGTATAATAATAAATCTCGCTATAATTATATAAATCTTTCTCACATAATAAAAACAGGCAAGATATATATAAAAAGGATAGGAATACTTCAATTTATTCTAGAAGCGCCACTAAAACTATTGTATTTAAGGTCGCTATTGCATTATCATATATTCTGTTATCATGGAAACACTGCCATTCTACTGAGATCCCACTGCAAAAATCTACAGGTATTTTGTTTTTGATGAAAATCGTTTTTACAAGCATCTATTTAACTTGCAATGTATGTATGTGTGTTTGGATCAAATCTTGCAACTGAATTTTAAAGCAGTTAACCTCCACCGATTAAGATGAAATTTTGCATACACGTTTAGTTTGGATGACAATGCATGGTTAGCTAACTGACGACATTCTAAATCCAAGATGGCGGAATAGTTACTTTTTGTGCACTGCCATGATATGGGTATCAAATGAAAGGATTTGCTGAGAAGAATACGAAAAAAGCTTGTTTAAAAAAAAGATTTTTTAATGAATATTTTTTATGAAATGACGGTAGAATAGATTACTGCAACGTTGCCTGGCCGCAAATTTTCAGACCAATCAGGTGATTAATCAAACCCCAAATTTCTCAATTTTTCAGCTCTAATTTATCGCAGAATTAATGTAACAAATTGTTTAGAACGCGTTATCTGCTGTGATTGGCTGTTGAAAATTCATTCAACCAATCACAGCAGATAACGCGTGCTTGACAATTTATCACATTAATTCTGCGATAATTTAGAACTGAGAAACTCGGGTTAAGGCTTGTAAAAAGCCGCGGGGGGCGGGGGTTTACACGAAACTGATTCTGCTTTACTGTACCTTGCCAATATAGTAAAGACGTGAATTTAATTATGTTGTTATTTCAGTAAGTTTACGATACTGAAAAAAAAACACGATTTCTAAATTCTTTTTCGTTCTTAACACCATATTTACAATTCAGAGACCGTAAAATAACGCAACGCTCAAATGTATTTATTCCGTTTAGAGACATATCAATACATATAATAAATCTGTAGAAAATCATTCGTTTTTGTACATCGAAAATATTTCCAAAAAAAATTGCCAGGGTATTAAAGGATAACCAACAGAACCTATTTACAGCATTTTTGGAATTTTAGTCTGTTGTGCACGCATCATACAAAAATGTACTAAACCAATGTAGATAACTTTTATACATAAAAATTGTGCGTAACTTGAAGTATTACTTAGTTTTTGTTACATCGCAATCGGTACACTCTATCAAAACTTTGATGAATTTAAAGTGTTCAAGAAGTAAAATATCACAACACATTCAATTCAGATATTCGGGACAGTTGAACTCCATATTCGATAGATGGCGTTGTGCAATTGACGTCATTTTCTGAAAGGCGGTGTTAAGATTCTCCGCAGAAGAAAGAGACTAGAAAAAAAATTGGTAGGAAGGTACTAGGTTGGTAGGAAAGCAAGTAGGGTAAGATACGCAGTTGACGGGAGCGAAGCCGCGGGCACAGCTTAGCTAGTCTCAAGTCTATAATAATACACAGAATATGATAATGCAACATCGGTTTCATACACTAACAAATCTTGGCAGTTATTTCTTACAGGCATCAATTTGAAACTTCGCAAATCTATGTCATTCGCTCTCAACACGCCATAGAAATGTCAACATATTTACTGACATTTCTATAGCTTAACAATCTCATACATTTTCCTCTATACTCCATTTGAAATAACATTAGAAATTTTTACAACCCTTTTTACAGTCCGTTCAATCCATTTTGATCTTTACTCCGTAAATTTAAGGATAGCATAAAAAGCATAAACCTGTTACCAAAACTAACTGTTTACTACAGCTGCCATTTGTCGTATCACCAACGCAATAGAAGTCAAAATCGGTTGAACGGGCTGTAAAATGGGTTTATTTAAATGTCTAATGTTATCTCAAATGGAGTATAGTTCAAATTTTTCTCAGTTTCTGAAAGCTTATTAAATCTAGGAAGTGTCATTAAGAGGAAATATGCGCAGTGAGCGCTGACTGAATATCCTTAATAAAAAGCCATAATTATACACACACATACAGCATCTTTAGAAGCACTAGAACCCTCAAAAAATGCTCAAAATTGCGCGGCCAACATAAAAGCTTAGTGTACAAATTTGACAAATATAAATGGAAAAGGAAAACTTAGCTGCATAGTATATATCTTACTTTTCTATTTTATGGAATATCTTTTAAATTGGTCCAATATTGGAGGAGGAAATAGACAAGAGCCAAACCTCGAATTATGACTTTTTCACTAAGGAAATTCAGTCGGCGCTCTCGGCCCATATTGCCTCTTAAATCCGCTGTGAAAAGTAAGAAGTGATTAGCTGACAAAAATCATCACCAGTGATCCTCCAAAATCATGACCAATGATGATCATTCCAGCTGAAAGTCGTTCACTGCTGAACATAGGCCTTCCGCAAGTGTTGCCGCATCCGGTCGATGTGGTTCCTGTGCTACTCGCATCCGGTGTCTAAAATAACAAAACCCAACCATAGACATTGCCACAGACATAAATCTAACTAGATAACGCAAGTCCATCTGTATGAAAAACAAGTGTGCGAATTTTTCATACAAAATTTAAGAACATGGAAAAAAATATTTCTATTGACTCGGTCATCTATGTACAGTCCAACTATATTCTTAATGTCCCTCGGCAATCATCGCATTTCCGAATACAAACGAATGCTATTTTCCATGTCCATCAATTATTAGATTTATCGTGTATAATAATTTAAATTCAGAATTAAGTACTTTATTGTTGTTTTGTTTTGATTATCGTGTGAAATATATAGAGCTGAAAAATGGCAGCTTTGCTTCCATTTTTTAAATAAATTTATAGGAAGATTACGCATTTAACATGAATACGCGCATCCACGCGCCCGCGGCTTGCGTTGCGCGGTCGTCCGCACACCGCTCCGCGCCACTTAGTCCGGCTCACAAACGGCACGATTTTATTGCAGTCTCGTTGTCATAATCGAATGCCCTCAACTCTCAAGTATTTTCTGTGTTTTGTATTGGTCTGAGTGATTATATTGTGTACTCTGTAAAACTTTCTTTCGTCTCTTTTACCCTACAAATTACAGAGTAAACAACTCTATATACATACTTCCAAGTTGATTGAGACCGTCCGATCAGCACCAAGTGCAAAGGGCTACTGATGGAATGCCGACCAAACACGAAGTTTGCCGAGGGACATTATGAAAATAGTTGTACCACAGTATAAATATACCAAACAGTAAGGAAACTACCTGCAAACGTAAGCACCGACGAGACCGTTCGTGCACTTTCTAGGTAATGTCAGTACTAAAGTGCCGCGTCGCGACGAGCGGTCACGTATTTTTGTATTAGTGTGCCGTTTCGAGGGTTTGTAGGTAATTTCCAAACTGATTGTATATTTAAACTGTAGTTGTACTGTAGATTTATGTCTGTGGTCATTGCCATGAGACATAAAAACATATTTAAAGTAGGCTTTCAGAAACCTAAACCTATTATTATTTTTACAGAACAACTTTTCTACAACATACCGTACCACAAACTTGCAACAAAGCCGCTAAAAAACACTTCTAGCGTCATCCTATTAAAGAAAGAACATACAACAGTGGCGCCCTCTATGTCAAGTGAACAATCTAATTTTATGTCAAAAATTTTACTACAATATTAAACTGTAACCGTCGACATATATTTGTATAAAAATTCAAAATCTGTAAAAGCTAGATTCGTTGATAAAAGTTTTAATATTGCCATTTTTTAAATACAAGTTTTGTATGGAATAGTTCATTCTTCTTTGTATAGGTTTTATACTATAAGGCCCAATGCACGAAAAACTTAACTCAGAGTTAGTTGTTAACTCGAGGTTAAATTGACAATAACGTCGTGTTAGCGACTAACTCTGAGTTAAGTTTTTCGTGCAAGTAGGCTTATGATTTTTGAAATAGTAACCCTCAGTGTCTCAAACGAGAATTAACGCGACAAACTTAACTCGACTTTTGATTGGTTAAATGAATTTATCAACAGCAGTTTAGACGAGCTTGACAATTTGTTACGTTTTATTTATTTATTTTCAGCCTGATTTAGACCTGCCTTTCTCCTTTCCAATTGTTACATTAATTTGTGTTAATTTTCGTTCGAGTAACAGGGGGTAAATTGAAATTAGAGCTAGAAATTTGAATTAAAGGTTTTAACACTTGCTTTTAAAACCATATCAAGATATCTGAAACGCATGCTACTAAAAGAAGGTGTGGCTGAAGAAAACGTGTTGTGACGACTCCAAGAAACATGGGTTATAGGCAGGAAGGAGAAGAATATGCGAAACGTGAATGTTTTAGTCCCCGTCTGTCTATCCCTTGAGAGTTTATAGACTACCTAGTTGGTGTTATGGTCGCAAGCGAGGTGTGACTCCCTGGTCAGGGTTTTTCCTTCTAGAATTTATCAGTAATAGCCCAGAGTCTAGATTTATGATCGGTTGATGGCAATTCGGTATGTAAAGTAT
This sequence comes from Orthosia cruda, assembly GCA_964057195.1. Classification (NCBI taxonomy): domain Eukaryota; kingdom Metazoa; phylum Arthropoda; class Insecta; order Lepidoptera; family Noctuidae; genus Orthosia; species Orthosia cruda. The sequence continues at coordinate 7,753,255 of OZ059852.1, read as the reverse complement.
TTTCAAGGTATTTTTAAGCTATTGCATAGCTTCTATCGCGGGCCTTAGCGTGGAGACCGAATCCAGAAATTCCGTAACGAAACGTGACAATGGTGATGTGGACCTTATGCTAATGAGAATAAGGGTCACTTTATATTTTTGTTTTGTTATTTAGAGTTTTATTAATCGGAAATAAATGGGGGTTTGGCTCGCTACGTTTTCGAGTTTTTAACGTTTTTATTAATTTAAAGGCTCAAATTCGCTTGGCAATGACAAGTTAAAATAAGAATTTTTATTATGACGGATGTAGGAAATATTTTTATGTTCTATTGAAGTTGAGGTTCTTTATTTGTATCCTATTTTAAATTCCACCGCGTTCAATGTAGACTTTATGTTTGTGGGAATAAGGGTCACTTTGAAAAAGCGACCTTATTGTGGTATAAATAGGGGTCACTATTTAAATTTATTATTTGGCGAAAATTTAAAACATATAATAATAAGGGGGTTGTTAGAGGGTGGCGTTAAGGTTTTTTTTTATATTACGTATTTATAGGATAGTTTTAGTTATTGTTAGCCATGTAACACCCACTCCTATCAAGATGGGAGACTCTACACTCGAAGTTGTAGACGATTATGTCTACCTGGGACAAATGGTCCAGTTGGGTAGGTCTAGATTCGAGAAAGAGGTCAATCGTCGAATCCGACTCGGCTGGGCGGCGTTCGGGAAGTTGCGTGGTATCTTCTCTTCCAATTTACCGCAGTGTCTCAAGGCAAAAGTCTATAACCAGTGTGTGTTGCCAGTGATCACCTATGGGACCGAGACGTGGTCGCTCACAATGGGCCTTTTCAGAAAGCTAAAAGTCACCCAAAGGGCAATGGAAAGGTCTATGCTCGTAGTTTCCTTGCGTGATCACGTCAGAAATGAGGATATCCGAAGGAGAACCAAAGTTACCGACATAGCCTGAATAATTGCCAAACTTAAGTGGCAGTGGGCAGGGCATATTGCTCGCAGAACGGATGGCCGATGGGGCCGAAATGTTCTGGAATGGTGACCGCGAACCGGAAGACGTTACGTTGGCAGGCCTCCCACGGAACCCACTTAACTCGGAGTTGGTTGCTAACGCGAGGTTAAATTGAAAGAAAGAAGAAAGGAAGAATTATGACGTCATTTAGAGGTCAAATAAAAGTCAAGTGATTTTAAGTATTTTTGTGAAAATAAATACGGTCTTAATATTTTAAGACCTGAAAATAGAAAAATTAGGTTTACAAAAAGGTTTCGGAATCGGCGTGGGTTAATTTTTACTTGACATACCGAAAAGGCATTACATGGGACTTAGACATAACTGGCGGAATATTTATGTACTAGACACCTCTACCTATCTATACACGCGTAATAATAAGCTGTGTTTTTACCGACTTAACAAAAAAAGGAAGTCATGCGTTCAGCGTGTGAGATATGGTTATAACAACAAGTATTTTCAATTTTACCGCCTTGACTACCCAATTTATAATTCTTACATTAAAATAGAATTTTCAAAAGTTAAATCTAATTTTGACTTTAGCTAGCTCACTACTCAAATCTTAGAAGAATTTTAACACCATTTTGTAACGAAAATGTTACAAAAATAAAAAGTAAAGTCTCAAATTGACTATTTTTTTTTCATCCATGATTACTTCTTTTTAATCGTGGACCATTGACCGTTTTCACTAGTAAGAAGAAAAAAAATAATGCTTGAATAACCTTGCACTGTTGGATTTTCAACTTTCGGCGCTGAGTAGAAAGTCGAAAATTCAACAGTTCGCTTAAATATAAAAATAAAAAAAACTTTTTTACAAAAAAATACTACCGACTTCCAAAAAAAAACACTACGAAGTGAAAAATAACTTTCTTTTTGGAAGTCGATGTCTTTGGTAGGTACCAATTTTTTTCGTTAGGAACCTTTTTGGGCAGTTGGTTAGAAACGGTCAATGGTCAGTGAAAACGGTCAACGACGACGTTTTTTCACAGTGATGGCCCAAGACTACCCTCCGATTGTTGAAATACTCAAATGTCATCTTATTTGATTGGTCGTTGTTATTTTTATGACATCAATAATAATGGCTCGCAGAGATATTAGTTTATGGCCGCTGCTTCAGACACTGCTGGCGACAGAAACTGCATTTTTTCGTGGATTAAAGTAGTATATTTTATATTAAATTTGATTGCACCAATAACACAAGAGTGTGACTAGCCACGTAACGCCTATTGGTTCCTGCCTGCCAGTAGTACAGTCACAGTACAAATATACAAACAGTATGGAAACTGCCAGCCTCTAAATATTAGAATATTAGGAAAAAAAATGTAAATTGACGTGTATTGCGTAATTACATATGGTATGAAATCCACATAATGGCATTGCATACACACGATAGCATTTTTTAAATTTTGTTTTTGTTTCAACAAAGCGTCTCGCTCTCTGCCATGCGTGACATAGACTAAAGACTATATGGCCCAATTAGGAAGTATTCGAGTCTTCACAATGTGTGCGCTCATAACATATCTGTTTACTAGAATATCATTGAGCGTAGGTAATTATTTCATCAACTAGGCTTAGTTTCCATACTGTTTGTATATTTATACTGTGGTACAGTCTTGGGCCAATCATATCATTTTGTTCTATAGTCATTGCAAATCACGATCGCATCCCATTTGACCTTTATGTCACATGAACATAAGGTTCACATTGCCGCGCTAGTGAGATGGAAGAACTAAACCATGGGGTAACCTGTCCCAAAAATAATTTAAAAACCCAAGGTCAACCAATAACAGATTGCATAACGAATTTCTCAATCTCCATGAAACAACAAAAAGTATCATAAGAAGTTGTGTTAGATTGTAAATACTTTCTCACAAGATCCAAGTCTTGCAACGCTCTAGATTTTTTGACTAAAACCTCTTTTTCTTCAGAGTCCGGTTTATCTGTGGCAAGAGGCATTAAATCCTCCTTCGCTTTCTCAGCATAGTTCAGTGGGTCTACAACTTTATGGTTTCCACCAAAGACAGACCCGTTAGTCCCTTGGCCGGTGACCAACTCTTCGTCAACTGTCAAATACTGGTCTAAATTACTTAGGTTACTGAAGTACGATTCTACATCATAGTCTTTTAGCATACTGGCCAGTATTTCTTCATCGTTTTCATAGACTTTTGGCTTGTCTACTTCTCCAATTTCTTCTGGTACTGTCACATCATACCCTGTGTCAACAAAACTTTTTGTGATCGCATCCGGAGGAGTTCGTTCCCAAGCTTTTTCTAACATGTTTAACGCTTCTAAACATGTTAAGTTCCTATCAACCCCTCTCAATACATTCATGGCTTTCTCTTCAAGAATCAGTCTTCTAAATTCTTCTCTGAATTTCGCTGAAACACCATTCTTCATCGGTATTAATCCATTCGTCGCTTTCCAAGGGACGAAGACTAGTTTCAAATGTGACAATTGCAATTTAGAATGAATTGTGGCCCTATCTAGTACAAGGATAGCTTTCCGATTCTTCAACTGGAGTTCCCTGTTCCAGTATTTGACATATTCTTCAAACATCTGTGTGGTAAAATGCGCTTGAGAGTGACGAATATAAGTTACAGGTAACGTATCAGGATCTCTAAAGGAATGTAGCAACGGGTCTTCAGTACCACAGACCAACAATTTTTTTTTATCTGTGCCAGGCATGTTTGCGCAAAGGAAAACAGACAATCTGTCTTTGACATAACCTTGTATATACTTTTTCCCTGCTAACTTTTTTATTCTTCCTTTTGAAGGGTTGTAGTAGAAGCCGAACTCGTCTGCCGTGTAAATGTCTTCATCTGGTATACCTAAGCGAGCATCACTCCATTGCTCCCTGAAGAAATGATTCTTCCATTTCGATTCCATCTGATTGTGGTAATCCCTTTTACATGGAGTACCTCTTAATGTTATATTGTACCTCTTCTTGAACCTATCCAGCCATTTTTTACTTCCATTAAAAGCGACAAAGCCGCTTTCTTTTGCAAACGCTTCAGCGATATCTTGGAGCTGTTTTCCGGAGACTTGAATATCATTTGCTCGCTGAGAATGGAACCATTCAACTATTCGTGTGTCTAAAACACTATTCATATATCTAGTAGTTCTTTTTCCTGCTTTTTTGGGTAGGGCATACTTCTCTCTGTCTTCCCAGATCTCGTTGACCACTTCTGGGGTGAGATGGTACAGTCTACAAACGTCTGAAACTGATCTGCCCTTATGCATCTTACTTACGATGGCAATTTGCGTTGTGGGGCTCAAGTCTTCTCTCTTCTGGTAGCTATCGAACTCGTTGTATAAGAAGGGTGTCTTACCAGATTCGTCTTCGGATAATTTTTGGTCTTGATCTGATAGTGTGTTGTCGCCCGCTGAAGAGCTTTGGTTCGGGTTACGACGGCGCGACGTTTTTCTGGAAAGATATGTTGAAAACAGATTATTATTTACAAGTTATTTCAGAAACTAGCTTCTGCCAGCGGCTTCGCCCGCGTGAATTTCTAAAATTATCCCTAGGAAACATATTCCCGAGATAATAAAAAAAACCCGACTGCTTAAAAAGGGAACTAAAAAGACGTAAACAAGAAAAAAAATATGCTGTGCAGTCGGAGGATACATATTCGCTCTTCAAGCTGTCAGGTTTTTTGATTTATTGTTTATTTATTTTTTTATTTGTCACTTTTTAGTAAACATATTTGTTGACGCAAAGTTTTCTATCTTTTATTAGCTACTTCATGTGAGTTTTGAGTTTCATAAGCTAATCATATTTTTCATGTATTTTGTGTTTAGGAACTTTAATTTTGTTGACTCAAATAGGCAGAGGATGCCTTTCAAATCAGCTCTCGTTTTCATTTTATTCAAATTCATGTAAATTACGGAATAAATCATCAGTTCATGTTCAAAACCTAATTTACGGTCAATTGTGTATGTGTTAAACCCTCGGGCTTCGTGAGGGTTTTGGGGGTGCTCGCTCACCTTGCGAGCTGGTATGTTCTTCAAACTGTTAGGTCATGCGAACCCTCGGGCTTCGTGAGGGGTCACAACGACACCTTGAAGGTTCCCTTCATTAACAAGGACTGACTTCAAAAATGAAACGAAGGGTATCTTTACAGATCAACCAACAGTTTATTCAACAAGGCACAATTGTCAACCTCGTGAATTTAACATACTTAACATACCAATTTGAACCTTACAACTAAATGCTATATGTAATCGGCGGAGAATCTCAACACCGCGATCTAACCTTTGGACTCAAATAAAAAGCGCCATCTATTAGTCCCGATAATAACTAACATGACATACACCAAGGTAAGTACAGTTAAACAACCATTGATTTGCGGGCGATGTTGCTAATTCTCGATAGATGGCTGCACAGTATGTGGATACAATAAATCAAGAGATCAAGTGAAAATCAACAAGTTATCTTTTTTCATTTGCCACCGATGTTCACAAAACCCCAACTCAACATTCCGGTTGCGATTCGAACCCGCCAGCCGAAGTGAACAATATTCATCGAATTATTATCTACATATAAGTGTAGTAGATTAGTACATATCACTTATAAACATATAAGTGTTATATATTTTTGAAGTCGCCTCTTAAAACCCTTTATTTTGATACCCCACAGGATGGGATCGGAAGAAAAAAAAATAGGCCCCCACAATATGGCGCCCAAAGGCCGCATTTTTCTATTTTGCAATTTTAATGTAGCCTGTGACACTCGCAAGATTAAGACGAATCGATACGACGTACGAATCATCAAAATCGACCAACGTTTTTGGTCTCTGTAACGCCACATAGGAGCAAACATACACAACTCCTTCGGCAGTCGGGTAAAAAGTATCCTTTGTTCTATTCCAGACTATAATCTATCTCTGTGCCAAATTTCATCCAGATCCGTCCAGCCGTTTGAGCGTGAAGAAGTACCAAACATACAGATACTCATAAACTTTCGCCTTTATAATAATAGTGTGATAAATCAACAGTATGAATCTATTTCCAGACGATGTAAGTAGAGGTGTTTTCATAAACCTTTTTTTTTTGTTATCCGTTGGAAACCTTCCAAAGGCGTCAGGACTTTTAGGAAAATAACCAGGAAGTGTGGGCTTTTTATCTCACTAAAACCACCCCGGTGATCACCATCAGCACGTGGAACGTGACCTCACAAAAGTCCACCCCGGAACACCCTCAGTGCAACGCCAGTTAGTGCACATCCCTGGGGAGACCGAAAAAGCGTCTCCCGTGAGCCTCGCTGTATACGACAGCACGTGATCACTGTGCTACCGTCTTTCCTGGAGTCACTTTGGTGGGCGGGCAGAGTCCCCAATCTGAATACCCGCAGTCCCCTACCGTCCCGCCTACTATTGATGCAGGCGGGGTTTCGGCGTTTTAGTCATCGAGGCGGTTGCCTCACCGATGGCTTCTTCTCCGAGCGGGATCGAGTCTCTCTCTCTCTCCGCCTCCTTCTGGACCATCAAGGTCTCATTGAAGGAGGCCATTTCCGTCCAGTTTTATGTCTCTGCCAGCCAGCATAAACCTACTACACTTCTGTACATAGCCTAGCCATACCCGGCGAAGCGACGTTTTCCCTGCTAAACCACGGGCACTTTCCGGACTGTCAAATCCTGGAGGACAAGACGTGGGAAACTGATATCGAATGGAATCCAACGGAACAAGACTGGTCAAGAGCCCACAATATAGTAACAGTAGACCGGATAAAATGGGCTATCAACACTTCCTTTCAAGTCGGCGGGGCTGGATGGCATCTTCCCAGCCCTGCTGCAGTGGGGGGTAGATTATCTAACACCATGGCTGCTGGAGATCTATCGAGCCAGCATAGCACTTAGATACATACCTCTAGCATGGCGAGAGGTGAAAGTCATCTTCATACCCAAACCCGGAAAAACCGATTACACACAACCCAAGGCCTATATACCCATAAGCCTCACATCCTTCTTACTGAAAACCCTCGAAAAACTCTGCGATAGGCACATCCGTGATGGGCCTCTCCGGGTAAAACCACTTCACAAACAACAGCATGCGTACTCCACATGCAAATCAACAGAATCCGCGTTGCACAACGTGGTTTCTAAAATTGAATGCGCAGTGGACCATAAATGCTCAGCACTGGCTGCTTTTATTGATATCGAGGGCGCTTTCGATAAGACCATGTTCAACAGCATAAACACGGCCCTCGACAGACATAGCATAGACCCGACCCTAGGAGGCTGGATCACCAACATGCTCAAACTGCGAGCGGTTCAAGTCACGGTTAACAACACCACAAGAGCCGTCGTCGCGAAGGGCTGCCCACAGGGAGGCGTCCTTTCGCCACTCCTATGGAACCTAGTTGCAGACAGCCTCATTAAAACACTCAACGACAAAGGTTATTTCACTGTTGGATACGCAGATGATATAACAATAATAATAAACGGGACCCACGAAAATACTCTATGCAATCTCATGCGTCAAGCCCTAAAACTAGTAGAGTAATGGTGCAGCGAGCACCAACTCTCAGTGAACCCCACAAAAACGGAACTACCTAATTCTCTTCACGAAAAAGAGGAAACCAATGACAATGCAATTACCAAGATTCTTTGGAACAACCTTAAGCCTTTCAACTGAAACCAAGTACCTGGGAATTTACTTGGACAAACAATTGAATTGGGCGAAACACATGAACTATATCACGACAAAAGCCAGTATATCCCTGTGGCAGTGCAAGAAACTGCTGGGCAGGAATTGGGGAATCAGCCCCATGGTCGCCCACTGGCTATACACAACAGTCATTCGACCAATCATTACATACGGCTCGTTGGTCTGGTGGCCCAGGACAGACCTCAGCACAGCCCAAAGAGATCTCGAAAAACTGCAGCGGTTTGCTTGCATTGCAATAACTAGCAGTATGAGAACTACACCCACGGCCGCCCTACAGGCAATGTTGGGACTGCCACCTCTGCATCTTATCGTGCGGGAGGAGGCAGCCCTGGCCGCTTTTAGACTCCATCAATCAGGTACCCTAAATAAAGACTCCAGAGTTAAGCACACACGCATAAAGGAGGACGCGATCAAGCGAAAACCCATGTTAGCGTCACCATGCGACAAAGCCCCAAAAACACACCACTTTCATAGACACTACAACTTAATACTTACAGAAGAACGATGTGACTACTCGGGCTCGAAAGAGATGAGAGTATACACTGACGGATCGAAGACGGACTCCGGGACCGGAGTCGGGGTCTTCTCACACGACCTAAATATAAATATATCCAGACCGCTAGGAGAGTTCAACACCGTCTATCAGGCGGAGTGTGTGGGCATCATACTGGCGGTCCACGTCCTAGAAGCCAGGAGAGTAACGGACACTCACATACGTATATTCTCCGACAGCGCCTCAGTCCTCCAATCCTTACGGAAAAAATATATCACATCAAAATTAATACTAGAATACCACAACGCACCAGAACAAATAACCGTATCTAACACGGTGACACTGCAATGGATAAAGGGACACAGCGGATCGTTGGGTAACGACGCGGCTGACGAGCTTGCGAGACGCGGATCCAGCACGACGGTCCATGGACCCGAACCTGTTGTACCCATCCCCTTCAACCAAATACGCAGGTGGCTACAGGAATTCACCCAGGCACAAGCGGAAACCTGTTGGAACTCGGCACCAGGCTGTAGGCAGTAGGCTTACCAGACGTTTGCTACGCCTGGACAGGAATGGCCTGCGCCTGATGACGGGCAACATCACGGGACACTGCTCACTTAACAAACACTTCCACACCATAGGCATAACGGATAGTCCTCTATGCAGAACATGCATGGAGAATGAGGAAACCGTTGCGCACGTTCTCTTTGAATGCACAGAGGTCACCCAGATAAGAACACAAACCCTCGGGTCGCCCAGATCACACAGACGTTCTAAGTAAACCAGGAGCCCTAATTAGCTTCTGGAGGGAGGTGGGCTGGTTGGAAAATCCACCTAACGGCCGCCATGGCCCACGCACAATGGTCCACCTGAAGGACTAAGTTGGGAAACCAAACCCTAAAATGCAATTTATTTTTGGTCAATTAAATTGCACTAGATGGCGTGATAAGTTTCGATACGTTATTGAGTTTTATAAAATACTAGCTGTCCCACGCGGCTTCGCTCCCGTCAACTGGCTACCTACCAAGCTAGCCCACCTACTCTAAATACGTTGCGTCTCAAAAATAATAAATTTACCCCGTTTTTGGAACATTTTTCATTGATGCTCCGCTCCTATTGGTCGTAGCGTGATGTTATATAGCCTATAACCTTCCTCGATAAATGGACTACCCAATACAAAAAGAATTTTTCAATTCCAACCAGTAGTTCCTGAGATTAGCGCGTTCAAACAAACAAACAAACAAACTCTTCAGCTTTATAATATTAAGTATAGATTACGATTTTCTAGATATGATCATAAAAAAATTATGTTCTTGTTTAATTAACTCTCCTAAGCACAGAATTGAGGAAGATTTTCTCATTTCAAAGATTCCAATAGATCCACTCGGTTTTTTTTATTTGTTTTTTAACACATTTTAGCACAATGAAACTAAAAAACGTCCAAAAAATACTATAAAACAAACCTGCACTGTATTTAAAGAAAAAAAAAATTCACGAACCGAGTTAACCCTTTTAGTTGCAAGTTGCTGCTAACACCTATCTATCGCCGTGGAACAGAGCCAAACGCGATTTATGGACAAAAAATAATAGGTTTAATCAGACGCGGTTTGTTTGCATGGGATGAGGCATCTGTATGCTAGTATTATATTATATTATGTAAGGCTAAACAAACCAAATTCTCATCTAAATAATGGGCCCAGGGAAAGATGAAGTGAAGAACAAAATAAGTACTCACGTTGTAGTCTCCTCCTGCTTCTTCTTCGAATGTGCTTGCTTGGTGTGGTTTTTTAGCTGAGATTTCGTGTGGAACTTAGCTTGACATATGTCGCACTCTTCCGTTCTGTCGTGGGTTAACATGTGTCGCGCCTGGAATGAGAAGAGAAAAAGGTAAGAAAATTGTCATATATGACTAAATTAGTGATTTTGTTGGCAAGAAATAGGTTTAGCTCATATTCTATGCAATCAAATCTAGATACATAAACAAGCTATGTTGTGGTGGCACAGTGGCTAAGACCTCGCCTCTCGTGCTTGAGGTCTTTGGTTCAAATCCGGACAAGTACCAAAATGACTTTTTCAATTAATATGTACTTTCTAAGTTTATCTTGGATATCGCTGACAACTGTGAAGGAAATATCGTGAGGAAACCAGGACTTAGCCAGTATTATTAAGTTTGTGCTCCATTGGTGTAATTGCCGCAAGGCATTCCAGGGTTGTGGGTACCTAAACAAATAAATCACACTAATATTAAAAAGGCGAAAGTTTGTGAGTGTGTGTGTGTGTGTGTGTGTTACTTCTTCACGCTCAAACGGCTGGATTTGGATGAAATTTGGCACAGAGATAGATTTTTGTCTGGAATAGCACATATGATACTTTTTATCCCGGGCATATGTTTAATTTTCGACATTCACGCGGGCGAAGCCGCTGGCAGAAGCTAGTAAATAAATAAAGTAAAATTAAAAAAAACCCGACACATTTTTATTGCATGCTACGAGTACATAATTTATCTAGTAGTAGACACGCTTCGATCGACAATCTATTGAACACGTAATTGTAACACGATTTCTTGCGAAAACACAAAGATTCAAACAGTAAAATGCCCATAACTTTTGAATGGCTGAAGCGATTTTCATCAAACATAGCTAAGAATATTCTCTATAAAGTAGAAATCAAAATCGGTTCATCCGTTTAGAAACTATGATGCCACAGACAGATACACAAAAACACAAACCCCTCTTTTCACGTCCGGGGTTAGTAACAATAAGAGGAGGAGCTCGTGGCTAAATAATAACAGCCGCACGGGTCGATCTTAAGGTTAAGCAACGCTTGACAAGGTCGGGCCGTGGATGGGTGACCATTTCAACATACCGAGTTTCCTCCGTGCCTCGGAAAGCACGTTAAGCCGTTGGTCCCGGCTGTCATTTGAAGATCTTTGACAGTCGTTACGAGTAGTCAGAAGCTTGAAATCTGACACCAGTCTAACCAAGGGGTACCTACCGTATTACCCAGTTACTAGGTTGTGGAGGTCAGATAGGCAGTCGCTCCATGTAAAACACTGGTACTCAGCTGAATCCGGTTAGACTGGAAGCCGACCCCAACATAGTTGGAAAAAGGCTAGGCAGATGATAGTTAGTAACAATAAAAAATGACGTGTCTGTTTTTATGAGTTGTGGAGACAGACGTCAGGTTCAAACTTGACTGAAGATCTAATTTATTTTTGTACTAAGGCGATTTGAGCTACAATGACAGAAAATATCATCAGACAGTGTATCTAAAGAGCTGCACCCTTATTGCGTAACTTCATAGAATGAATGCGAGCAAAGCACGGCTGGCGCAGATCATTTAAAATTGATGCCAATAGATGGCGCATTTTTAAATATCTGAGGCATTCCACTCGATTGTTAAAATTTGCACTGTAACACTTTTGGTGCAAAAAAACTGTAAAAAATAAATATTAATAGAAAAAGGATAGCTGACAGAATTTCAGGTAGATTTTACCAGCACAGGTTCATGTGTGTGTGTGTGTGTTCAGGTTTATGTATATGTCGGGTTTAGTCAATAGTAAGGACGTCAAAACAAATCACAAGCACGGCTCTGGCGGTAAATCAAGAACAACTATGGCGCGCTTTTTCTTACCACTTGCGTGGTCCTCGGCGGATAATGGCAGTGTTGACAGTAGTCAAAAGTTAGCTCTAAAGCGGTCAGTAGACCGCTTTAGAGCTAACACGTCGTAGAATGAGTGTCGATCCATATGGCAGTTGACTACTGACCGCTTTAGAGCTAACAAATCGTAGAATCAGTGTCGATCCGTAATATTAGTAAGCAAGATTGTAACTGTGAGTTGTGTCTATTTGAATAAACTCAGTGTATCGAGTAATTTGTGTGATTTCATTTTCACGATTGTACCCACTGACCTGCCCACGCACGATGTCTTAACCTAAGGCAGTGGGTTCTCATCCCATACAAACTGTCCCGACGTACTGTACTGATTATTTTTTGTACATCAATCGCGTTCGGTTCCATTCCACGGATATATATGGTGATCTATCTATCGCCGTGAAACGGAACCGAACGCGATCGATTTACAAAATAAATATTCTGAACATACAGCAAGGTACCTATAATATTACTTCGAAATCGAGATAATGTAAATGATGTTTTTAAAAATGGAATAAGTTTAAAACAAAAGTATCGTATACTATTTGGCTGTTGCGGCTACAAGTTCTTTGCCTTATATAAAGACTAAATAATAAAATAAAAAATAAAATTGACGCGGGAAAAATATTCTGAGTGAATTTTTATTCCAAATTTTATTAAAAATGTCTTCAACATTAAGTGATATTGAGAAACTCCACCAGATATAACAAATAGAGCAGTTGCGGCTACAAATAATTTACTACCAGAAAAATCAAGACATGTATATGAGAAATGAAATACTTAAACACACTTCCTGAAATACTTATTTGTCTATATCTCTGTTTTATTCCTTCCTTCATAGATAAAATCTTGTATGCAACTGTACGTTATTGGTCTTTTAATAACTCGTGCCCACCTATTTCGGTACGCGCTACGCTTGTACCGAAAAATGGCACTCGTATTAAAAGACCGTCCATAACGCAACAGTTGCATAAATAGCTATTCTATTCTATTCCAATCTACTCACCAAATAACCCTTATTGTTAAACTTGAGGCCACACAGCGGACATGTTGGAGCCGCCTTCTCCATGTGGACCTTAGCGTGCATGCGCAAACTGAACGCTTTTTTGAAGTAACGGCCGCATATATCGCATTTGTGTCTGAAAACATTAAATTATATGGTATAAAGTTTAGAAGTTTTAAACAGACTTGGTAACAAGTAAAATTTCATAATTTTAAAAACCCCCGACACATTTATCTTGCGAAAACACCCCGATTCAAACAGTAAAACGCCCATAACTTTTGAACGGCTGAACCGATTTTATTCAAATATAGCTAAGAACACTCTCGACAAAATCGCCTTTCAAACAAAAAAAACTAAATCAAAATCGGTTTAGGCGCTATGATGCCACAGACAGACACAGAGGTACACAGCAACACACGTCAAACTTATAACACCCCTTTTTTTCCGGCGGGGGTTAAAAACAAAACAATACAAAGCGAAAAATAATTTCCTTTTCGGAAGTCTGGTACCAATTTTTTTCTTTTTGGCACAGATTGCCGAAAAGAAAGTTATTTTTAGAATTAGTGTTTTTTTGTGGGAAATCTTTTTTTTTTGTATATAGTTTTTTATTTTTCTCGTGTTAGTTTTGGTACCTTGTATTACCATGAAAAACGCGTTACCATGCAGTGGCGGCGTAGCATGTGTTGGCACCCGAGTCGGTTTTATATTAAGCACGCCCAAAATAAAATAACAAAACGTGACTTTATAAAAATTATAATATAAAAAAGTTAATTAAATAATTCAAAAAATCATGCTGTGCAGTCGGAGGATAAATATTCGCGATCTGACTGACCAAAACCAGATGTATCCTCCGACTGCACAGCATGATCTTCTTCTTGTTTCCGTCTTTTAGTTCGCTTTTTAAGCAGCCGGGTGTTTTGAATTTTTGAATTAACTTTTTTTATTTACAACTTTTTAGTATTTTTTTTTAAATTAGGTACATTTAAACATATTAGTAATATATATTTTTGAAATCACCTCTTAAAACCCTTTATTTTGATACCCCCACGATGGGTTTGGAAGAAAAAAAATACGTTTTCCCCCACAAAATGGCGCCCAAAATCCACCATTTTTTTCTTCTCCAATTTTTATGTAGCCAGTGACACTCGCAGGGTTAAGACGAATCGATTGACGTAAGAATCATCAAAATCGGCCAACGCGTTTGGTCTCTAGAACGCCACATAGGAACAAACATATATACATACATACTTACATACATAGACTGATAAACACATTACCCTCCTTTGGCAGTCGGGTAAAAACCTTGCTTCTGATTGGTAACATCTTCTTTTTCCATTCATACCGACTGACATAGAAGTCAATTAAACTAAGCATAACAGAGAGAGAACTGAGGATGAAAGCTCGAAAATTTTATATATATTTAGCACCCCGCTTCAGAGATGTAAAATTTTATATAAAAGAAAAAAAAAAGCTATTCTGACGCCAATTTTATATCTGTATTCGTAGAAGTTACAGTGTCGACTCATGCTGCCTCGGATAAATTAGGTTTTTCCATTAGACAGGTTCTTGTTTTGTTATTTGTGGGGCGGCAAAATTTATAAGGCCAGGGGCGCCAAATCTTTAAATACGCCACTGTGATCGTCGTTGGATAAATGATTTTATTTCTGTAAGTTCGTTTGTACTAACACTTTTACATGTCGATCATATTTTTAAAATTAGATGAGGTCGGCGTTTCCTTTCCGACTACTCGGCAAATTGACGGACGAAGATTTGGTTGGACGTTCGACTGTACGGATTTATTCGGCTCAACTCGTATAACCCGGTTTCTAATATCTACACTACAACGCTAAAGTAAAGATGTATTCAAAAACCAACAGTGCATTTTATAATCAATTGAATAATCGATAGAATGTTTGATTTCGTTTTTTTAAACATTTTATGTTATGATTTCGATCACAGAACAGAAAAAAGGCCTTCTACAGTAGAAGTCGCAAGTAGGCGGGGCCCGCGTACCCCGAGTTTTGCGCAGTTCCGCATATGTCTGCTGCCCCGCCCACACTACGCACATCATTCTTGTTACAACCGTCATGGTTAAAAGAACTTGAAATAAATATACAGAAATGCCCTATTGTGCTGTTTTGGAACGTAAACACGATAGCAGAATCAACAATTTAACAATTGGAGATACATCATACCATGGGGCAGTCTTAATTGACTTTATTTCGATTAAAATTTTCATAACTATATTTTATTAAACAAGACAAGTGAAAGTTGATCTTATATTGTTAAAATTTAAGGTCTACTTTCTTTTAAACTCAAACATATTGTTCTCGAAGATTCCAACTATGCACATGTCACAGACAGCTACTTAATTAGAGATTGCCGTTATCGATAATGAGAACACAAACATTTTTTTTTCAAATTCTGCCTTAATCAAGTATGAAATAAATAAAACATTCGTAATATTCTAATTGAAAAATCGTTAGTAGTTAATCGAAAAAGTTTAATTCACAAATTCTCAAACCAATACAATTTGTTCAGATCACTTCATAGAACTAGATTTTGTTTGTTAAAAGCGGAAAAAAATACCTAGCCGACACAGGACTTCCAAAAAAAAAAAAAAATTTTAAGTAGGTTCTATCGGCCAAAGCTATATCTGATCACCGTAAGGACTATTTCTGCTTGCAGGGCTCGCCCGCTAAATTAACGCCGACTAATACTCAACCACTAGAACCGCAGCATCGGGTGACTGTTTCTCTAGTACCTGTCAGCCCCTTGTCTTTGTAATAAAAAAAGACGGCAAAAAAACAAACAAGTCATTTGGCTATGGTCGACGCAAAAGGGCGGACGCAGCTTTGGTCATCACGGGCAGCAGCACGGGATTTTGTTTTCTATGTGATCAGATATAGCTTTGGCCCATAGTACATAATTATGTTATTATTTCTCTGTTGTCCTAAGGACAAAGTATGCAATTTGGTAATTATTACCGGCATCATATTTTTTTCATATTTGCTTGTATATCCATCAAGCGACATGATAAAAATCAAGTGGCTCAAGTTGTCATTCGAACTATGGAAAACTATTTAAAAAGAAGAAATAACACCCAAAATATTAAGAAAGTTTATTGGAGAAAAATTGTTCGAAGATAAAAAAGTTCATCAAATTGGAGAATTTCCAACAACATACCATGTAACTGAATTGATAAAAGCTGTTACAGAACGCTTAATTAATGTACAGATACACTAACTACTTAAAATTAATATTTAACAAACACAAGGCAACTTCTTAATAATTTGTGTATTTTGTCTTTAGCTGATTTACTTAGGTAATTAATAAATCCATTGTTTATTATCAAAAGAGGTCATAAGTCTCAGTTTAAAAAAAAAAAAATATGAATGAGTAGACGCACATGGATAAAAAATACAGCAGCCTTCAAAATCTACAAAGTGTAATATTTAGTTCCGACAAAGTGAAAAATAAAACAGATTAACATAGCACCTCCTTTTATCTGAAGTCAGTTAAAAAGTGTTTTATGTGTTAGTCTGACTTCTATGATCTACCTATATACCAAAATTTCATCAAAGTACGTTTAGTCAAGCTAAACATAGTACAAGTGTAGCCATCATTTACATATCACAGATGATTTCAAACATAATAATATTTATCGAATATAGCTGTTGATTGTATTTTGTTTGAAAGTAAAACGGAATGTCGATAAATAATTCAACGACAGTGGTACATCCCTAGAGGAGGACGAATTGTATCCACCTCATTACGCAAATATAAATCTTATAGGTAACGAATTACAGCTTTAAATTGAATGCATTTACTATAGTGACATCTAGCGGCGGGTAGCGTAAATTGCTCATTAAACTATTCCGTGTGCGCTTTGAACAGAAAATGTAATAAATACCTAAAAAGAGTAGACAATAAATAACTCTATGTTCATAAAGTTGTGGTTTATTTTCAAACAAGCGACGATTAATATATTCCTTACTTTTAAACTACCAATCACACCACAGGTTTCTTAGTGTTTGGGTATGCTGGTTCCAATACTAATGAAGCGCTAAGCGACTTCTACTGTCTTTCTCTGTTCTGTGATTACGATGAAGCCTGAAAGCTGCCTCCAGAAAATTTTAGCAATTCGCCTCGGATTTTTGATTGTTTATGTAATTCAATCAAATATACGGGGTGCAAATGCATCTCCTTGCACTCCCTTCCGGCACCCATAATGATCAACCGTCGTCTTGCGCATCATGATAGCCGCATGAGCAAAGCTACATGAATTGTTCACACAATTCAACTGTCCCGACCGCGTTGTCATCTCTTGGTGCCTGGTATAGTCTCGCCAAACTTCGTGGCCGCCCTGAAGTTGGCTACAATGGCTGCGCAGTAGTAAATCTCATACAAAATCAGCACCGATCCATGCCTCGCGCATCCGGTAAACCAACTTCAGGGCGGCCACGAAGTTTGGCGAGGACTATACTCGGGTCGGACCATAAGAAAGATGCTTTTACGTGTGACATATTACAACATGTAAATTGTTGGTGTACTATTCCACTACACTTTATAGCCAACG
This sequence comes from Orthosia cruda, assembly GCA_964057195.1. Taxonomy (NCBI): domain Eukaryota; kingdom Metazoa; phylum Arthropoda; class Insecta; order Lepidoptera; family Noctuidae; genus Orthosia; species Orthosia cruda. The sequence continues at coordinate 7,735,859 of OZ059852.1, read as the reverse complement.
ACAATGGGAAATGGAAGCATGTTTTTACCCGACTGCCGAAGGTGGGTAATGTGTTTATCAGTCTATGTATGTATGTTTGTTCCTATGTGGGGTTCCAGAGACCAAACGCGTTGGCCGATTTTGATGATTATTATGTCAATCGATTCGTCTTAACCCTGTGAGTGTCACTGGCTACATTAAAATGAAAATGGAAAAATGGCGGCTTTTGAGCGCTTTTGTGGGGTATCAAAATAAAGGGGTTTTAAGAGGTGATTTCAAAAATATATAAAAACCTACATGTTTAAATTAAATGTACCTTATTCTAAAAAAAAACTTAACTAAAAAGTTATAAATAAAAAAAGTTAAGTAATTAAAAAATCTAAAACCCGTTTGCTTAAAAAGCGAACTAAAAAGACGTAAACAAGAAGAAAATCATGCTGTGCAGTCGGAGGATACATAATCGCGAGCTGAATGATCAAAACCAGATGTATCCTCTGACTGCACAGCATGATTTTCTTCTTGTTTACGTCTTTTTATTTTAGTTCGCTTTTTAAGCAGTCGGGTTTTTGATTTTTTTAATTATTTAATATTTTACTTGAGTAGATATAGAAAAATTTAGAAATACTAATATAAATATCTAGGAACCTTGTTTTAACTTGATGTTCAAGTCCGTGTGTCTTAAGATCTGCAGCATTCTCAAACTCAATGTCGCACACAGTACATCGGAATGTCCTGCCTTTTTTAACATTCTCGCTGATTTCCTTCTGCTTTTTTCTTCTTTTAGATTTCTTTGGCTTTTCACTCTGAAAAAGACAAAAGCATTAATTTTGGTTGATTGCTATGCCTTGAAAACAGGCACTTCTAGGTTAGTAATAAGTAGTGATAAAATTTGGGTTTGATCTTGCTGTTTGTCTGCTTTGAAAGCCAGATTGTAACAAGCTACAGAACTTCTCAGACTGAGTAAAAATAAACTAAGAATAATTATAGGAACAATTATGGTCCAATCTCCTTGACCAACATGTTTTTAACCCCCGGCGGAAAAAGAGGGGTGTTATAAATGTTACGCTGTGTATCTGTGTGTGGCATCATAGCGTCACAACGGGTGAACCGATTTTGATAAAAAAAAATTAGTTGAAAAGGTGACTTAATCGTGAGTGTTCTTAGCTATGTTTGAATAATTTCGGTTTAGCCATTCAAAAGTTATGGGCGTTTTACTGTTTGAATCGGGGTTTTTTCGCAAGATATTGTGTCATAATTATATGTTCAATAGATTGGCGATCGAAGCGTATCTACTATGTACTAGATAAATTATGTAGCATGAAATAAAAATGTGTCGGGGGATTTTGAAATTTTACTGACAGCCCGCTTCGTAAGGGCTGCCTAGACGCCGAGCAAGCCCACAACATCCTGGAATGACTTGACTTTGACGCTTTTGTGCTTTTAGTGGGTGGAGCTAGGCTGGCTATGTTAGCCAGAACCCCCACACACAATGGACCAAATGAGAGTCTGAGTGCGGAAAAAGGCATTCCCATCACCATCATCATCATCATCAAGCTACAGAACCAATAATCAAAATCTATATAAACCTAAAAACAAAGTATAATAAAAAGAAATTCAATTGATAGTTTTTGTAAATCTGTGTAAGTTTTGAGGTGCCTTTTTGGTCTCACATGGGGTTTTTATTTTTAATTATTGTTTTTTTTTTTTTTTGTTATCTGTCGTGACTCCTGTGCGGTCACAAATAAGTATATTTCTTTCTTTCTTTAAGTTCTAATTAGATTACAAATATCTTTTACTAATAGGATGCTGTATGATCTCTGAGTGCAATAGGCAGTTGGTTGTAATTTAAATTACCTATTCTAGGTCTATACATACATACATACATAAACTCACGCCTTTTTCCCATGGGGGTAGGCAGAAACTACAAAATGCCACCTGCTACGATCCTTACATACTTCTTTTGCTTCACACACATTCATACATCTAATCTAGGTCTATGTTAATAAATATATCTAATGATAAATCATTTAATTTATTAGAATTGGTATTTGCCTGCTGTTCAACAAACATGCAAATTTAGGATTATAAACTCTAACATTAATTATACAAAGTTCAGTTTCCAGTGCAACTGAGTGATAATAAAGTTGCTGTTCTTCTGATATGAACCCACTTGCAAAAGAGGTAAAGTTGAAATTGCCATGAATTGCAATCATAATTATTAGGTACAATGTATTGTGATAAATATGATTTATTTTTATTAGTCATATCATTTATTGAAATAGAATAAGTAAGTGCTTAAATAACTATGACATAAATAAATCTATTTTCGGTTACAATATTAGGTATATCACATACCTATTATAATAAGAGGACTATGTTAGCAGTGTATATTTACAAAATAATATTGCTTATGATAAAATGTATGGAGACATTTTGTTCAATCAAATGTAGGTAAAAGCTACCTTGTTTAACCATAGTAAATTCATGCATGAAACATTTTGATAGATTCGTTTCAAGAGTATGTGTAATTTCAATTATTAATAACAAGATGTTCATACTGTATAGAGAAAACAGATAACTGATAAAGTGCTTTTGAGTGCCAGTTTTAAGTATTTACACAAGTTAACGCTACTGAAACTAGTTAGAATCTATAAAAATAGCGTAATTTTATGTAAACAATGTTACATACTTTGTTAAACTCTAGGGGACAATCCTCGTCCATTTCCTCGACTTCCACGGTAACCAGCACACCGGCCATGATAGGCTCATCATCACTTTCTTCCTCATATTTACAGCTTTTAGAGTTTTCTTCAGCTATTTCGGCTTTTCGTTTCACTGCCGACAAACACTCATCGTCCGACGAACTATCGACATAAGCCGTCGCAGGAGCATCCGAACCAGAAGCCATGTCGGCGGGCACGTTACTCATTACCGGCACTACACAAACATTGTCACAATATCGTGATAAAACTCAAGTTTTCAAGGATATAAATAAAAATAAACACCGCGTATCATCGCAGACGCCATTTTCCATCTGTCACTTCTGTCAGATTTTGATTTCATTTGGCATTGGCATATAATTCATGAGTTGAAAAATAATTAATTGATCACATCTTTAAAGAATAATCCACACAGTAATTAATCTTTATGTAAAGCTAGGTCTACAGCTAAAACCGTAATTGCATAATTATTTAGCGAATCTTTATCAACGTAGGGTTAATCAAAATTTTACAATGGCAACAATGAACTTGTCAAGAATAAAAAAAGTTCCCGCTGTCAATGAACCGCCCGAAAAAAAGCAACGCGCATCGCTTCTCTTTTGGAATTTATGGTACAGTAACAAGGCTCCCTTTTGTGTTACCGCTGATATTTTAACGTGAAATCCACAAAAGTAACGCGTAAACAAACCGTGATTAGCGTTTAGCACGCTAGAATTGTGTATTTACGCGAAATTGTGAATAGAGCATCGCGTTTTATGGATCAATATCGCACACTTGTTAATATGCGCTAGCAACTGCGAAGCGTCGCTTCACCAAATGGAGGCGAAGTCCGGTGTTGGCATTCAAGACCATTGGATGAAGAGTATGATGGAACCGGCGTCCAGTGACAAACAAGATAATCGTTCGTCAGTTAAACGCGAGAAAATGGCCGAAGCTTACAATGGTGGCGAGAACGTAACTTACGAAATGAAACAACAGCAAAATGATCCGAGGTACCGATGCGATGTTTGCGATCTCACGTTCGAAGGCATGGAATATTTGATGCTGCATAAAAAGTTCCATGGAAACGACAAGGACACGCCGATCATGGAACCTGAGCCTCCCGTACATCATAAAGAAGGGCCCAAGAAAAGGCGCAAGTTTAAATGTGACCAGTGTGACGTAAAAGTTAATTCTCAGTACCACTTGGATATACACCGGAGCAAACATGAAGGTGCTGCTTCCAAAAAGTACCTATGTGAGGTTTGTGACCGCAGCTTTGTTGCCGCTCAATTTCTGAAAAGTCATATGCAAACTCATTCAGCCACATCTACCATAAACTGTGAGATATGCAACAAAAGTTTCACTGGACAAGCTTATTTAAAGCTACACATGCAGCTCCATAACGATATAAAGAAATTCAAATGTTCAAAATGTGACGAGATGTTTCCTACGAAAAACTGCTTGAAAATCCACATGAAGAAGCATACTAAAGTGAAAAATTTCAAGTGTGACTGTTGTAATAAGCTGTTTGTGTCAAAAATAACTATGGAAAAGCACCGGCAGACGCATGAGGGGCAGCCAATCGACTGTCATGTGAAATGTACACAGTGTGACCGAACTATGCATGCGTCGTTACTCAGAACGCATATCACTAGAGCTCATCCTCCTAATGTTGATGATGATGTGAAACGACCGCATAAATGTACTACATGCGGTAAAAGTTTCATTGTGAGAATCAATCTTAATCTCCATATCAGAGTTTGTCATCCAGACCTCGCGGAACCTGAGGATGACGACGAGGAAATCATGACAGACAACTCATAGTTTTTAACATGTATAAGCATATTGCTACGTATTATTATGGAATAATTATACTTTTTATAATAACTAAGACACGTAGTTTGAATTAATTAACTTCCCTGTAACCTTCCATTTTATGTTTAATGTTAATAAAACAATTATATTTTTATAAGAATTATTTTTATTTTATTGTTAGTACAACTCTTTTCAGTTCTGCCATAGACTTTGAAATAAACATACCTAAAGATGGGAATCTGATGGATGGGAGACGCACAGGACTGATCCGTGTGGTGGCTCTTTGGGGAGGCCTATGTCCAGCAGTGGACATCTTTCAGCAGAAACGATGCTAATGGAGGACCTCGGTACAATGCTCGATGACCTCTGTAGAGCCTCGGAAATAGTGAACGATTATGTCTATTTGGGGCAAACGGTCCTGTTAGGTAGGTCCAACTTAGAGAAAGAGGTCAACCGTCGAATCTGACTCGGCTGGGCAGCGTTCGGGAAGTTGCGCGGTATCTTCTCGTCCAAATTACCACAGTGTCTCAAGACAAAAGTCTATGACCAGCGTGTGTTTTGCCAGCGATTACTTACGGTACAGAGACGTGGTCGCTCACAATGCGCCTTTCATCAGAAGGCTTAAAGTCACCCTCAGGGCAATGGAGAGGGCTATGCTCGGAGTTATCTTGCGTGATCGAATCAGAAATGAAGACATCCGCAAGAGAACCAGGTTTACCGAAATGGCCCGAAGGATTGCCAAACGGCAGTGGGCAGGGCACATTGATCGCAGAATGGATGGCCGTTGGACTTGGAGTGGCGGCAGCGTTGGAAGGCCCTCTAGGTGAAGGGACGACCTAGTCAAGGCTGCGGGAGTACAGTGGATGAGAAACGCACAGGACCGATCATGACACACTTTTGTGTGAATACAAAGCGAGACAAGTTACAGAGGTGAGGAAGAAATAACTCTGCTTATACCTATACTCCCATTTTAAATCATGATCATCATGACCAGCCTTTTAATGTTCCCACTTCTGGGACACAGGCCCTCTCTCTGTGAGAGAGAGAATGGCCCATAATCCACCACGCGGGCCCAGTGTGTGTCGGTGTATGACACTTGTTTTCGAATTTCTAGTTCTAGGACTTGCCGGTTTCCTCACGATGTTTTCAGAGGCGGATTATCCCTAAGGCAAACAAGGCACGTGCCTAGGGCGGCACGCGTGGCACTTTTTAAACAAAGAATAAAAAATAAATGTAAATTAATTGATATTTATAATACAAGTAAGTACTAAATAAGTTCAAGTTCCATTAGTAAGAACTTAAACAATATAAAAGTTTCTTCTATAGAGACGAAGAGCTTCCGAAGCGTGCTCCTTCTTGATTATTCCTATATCACCTGATTTCATAAGCCTAAGTTCGTAAGATACAGCTCAAGCAGATGCTTGTAAATGTCATTTTCGGAAATTCACTATTTTTTTATTGCTATCAAGCATCGAATAGCAATATCGAAATTAGAATGACTAACCCTCAGTTTCCCACCTTAAAATTATCGGAGAATTAATGTGACAAATAGTCAAGCACGCGTCTGCTGTGATTGGTTGAATGAATTTTCAACAGCCAATCACAGAAGATAACGCGTGTTTGACAATTTGTCACATTAATTCTCCGATAATTTTAAGGTGGGAAACTGAGGGTAAACGTCATGCATGCAAACCCCAAACCACGATCATGCGTGGGCTTAATCGTGGCTTGGGGTTTTATTTTTTTAAGTACTAGTTATAATTTTTAATAAGATAAAGATATATTGATTTGCTCAAACACGTGTACCTACCTATACATGCAAGTATATGGCCGCTAGAGGGGCACCGATGAGATGCTTGCCTAGGGCGATCTCGACTTTTAATCCGCCTCCGGATGTTTTCCTTCATTGTTTTTAGGGGTGATGAAATAATTTACACAAGGTGAAGCGCCTGCCTGGGTTCGAACCCACGACGTATGACACGTAAGTCCGTTCAACCGATATTGAATTATAGGTATTCGGTAAACTTATCCATGGCTTATAAAGCATAAACTTGTTACCAAAATCAACGGTTTACCTACTACAGCTGTCATAATAGTCAAAATTGGTTGAAGGGGCTGTAATAAAGGATTATTTAAATTCCTCATGTTATTTCAAATGGTGTATAAGATTCTTCCTCTGGAATCCAGACCAGTTGCGATCCTGTTGTTGATGCCGAAGAGGTGCTATTTTAGACAAGGTAAATAAAAGATAGATATAAATTATACCCTTAGCTACGTTTTAATAAATAAATTAAACTAGAACAGATCACTTCTCAGTTTCTGACTTCTTTTCTGCGCCGTCTTCTTTCTTCTCTTCTGCGCTGTCTTCTTTCTTCTCTTCTGGCGCTGCTGCGGCTTCCTGTGGACAAATAATTTTTCATTAATAAAAATACGATAAAATCACAGGTTCGTATTTACCGAGCGAAAGGGCTTTTAGGTACCTAACCTACAGTATACGAACATTTTGCTAAGATGCGGGCCCATAGCCATTAACCAGATATAAATCCGACTTCGGGCTGCTACTGGAAAATTCCAGTGGAAAAAAACCCGACTCGGGAATCGAACCTATGACCTTATACTCAAGTGTAACGGTGTGTGTAAAATGTAGTAGATGGTCACCCATCCAAATGCCGACTTCGGCATGCGTTGCCTTCTACGAGGCCGTGCGGCTATTATTTCATAGACCTCCCTCCTCCCTCCTCCCCTCCTGCCCTCTGCTACTGCTACATCATCATCATCATGTCAGATAAAAGACGTCCACTACTAAACATAGTTAGGCGTCCCCAGGTGTCGCCACGTTGAATTAAGGGTACAAATTGTCATTCTATCAGCGATGGAGATGGTCGAAATGCCAAAACGAAAAGTCGTGTACGCTTGAACGAACAAAAACATGGTGAACACGAACATCGAACATTTTGTTCGCACGTGCGGTACCTAGACCTACTAACGAACATCAAACACTGCGTTCGTCAAAAATGTTCGTGGCGATCCATTTTGATTGCTCTGTGTGGAAAGTGTTCGAAAAAATTCGATACAACATAAATAACAACAAAGTATTTTCACTGTCGACCACTTCCAAGTCCAACGGTGGATCCAAGATTAGTGAGGGGCTGAGCGCGAACACAAGTAGCAAGTGTTCGCAAGGTGTTCGTGTTCGCTTTGCTAATCCGTCCACACGAAAGTACGAACCAAATCTTCCGTGATCTATGTTCGTGTTCACCAAGCGCTGGCAGATCGGCGCCGGCAACACGCTTTCTACGTGTATACGCACTGGGTGAGGCCAAACCAGCGTATTTTTTTGAACTGTGACTCGTATAAAATGAGACGCGTAATTTACGCTGCATTCGGTTTCATACTAAAGTTCTGTTTGTACCACACGGCGGCGCAAAATGAGTTGTCAGCTGACTCAAGACTCACGCGCATTATTTCAACCGAATTGCGCTCGCCCCGTATAAACGTTGGATATCAACTGAAGTAACGTCCGTCCGTTCTGCAGCCTAACCGGATTTCAGTTGATCGTAAATTACGGTACTCAAAATACGCGACTCACTTCTCACAAAATAACGCTCGTTTGGCCTCGCCCATAGTCAGCAAATAAACTCACCGCAGCCTTCTTCATATCCTCCTCTTTTTTCTTCTGCAAATCCTTGCTGACTTCTCTATTCAGGAGAAGTTCCCGTAAACTCTTCTCGTTTAGAGGAGGGAACACCTTGACGGGTTTCTTCTCCAGGTCATTGCAGGCTTCTTGAAAGGCCTTGTAGCGTTTCTTCAGGTCTTCGAACTCCCATTGTGTTAGTCCCAAGTATGTGTCGTGCATTTTGCTGTAAAAAAACGTAGAGGTTACACATAGGTACATACATAACGTCACGACTGTAATCTTACAAGAGTTAGGTAGAGATATAGGTATATTAACATTTTGGCAGTTATGTTCAAGTCCCATCTATCTATCGTCACAGATAATATAATACTGCTATCGTATACAAATATTATAAAGAGGAAATATTTTTTGTTTATTTGTACCGAATATGCTCCGAAACTACTGGGCCGATTTAAAAATTCATTCACGTATAGAAAGCTACACTATTCCCGAGTAACATGGGCCATAATTTATTTTCAAAATTATTAGAGATCCTTATGAAAATTGCAATAATGTAATCCAAAGTAGCAAAATTTTGCCTATAAAATTAATTATTTGGCGTGCGCAGGTGCGCTGATTGATTTACATACATAAAAATTGTGATACATTAAAATTATGTATAACATGATTAAAGTACTCATTTTTACCTAAGTACATAAAAATCTTCGAGAGAATATATCTCACTATCTTAGATATGTTACTATAGCAGCTTTTGTGTTCTAAAATTTAATTAGATCGCCAGTAGAAACAAAAGTTGGTTACTTTCGTATTGTAGTATTAATTCTTATTCAAATAAATAGTTTAACAAATTGGTAGGTAGGTAGGGTAGGGTATGTAGGGTAGGTAGGTTAATCGGTAGGGCAGGTGAGTTGGTTGATAGATGTAAAAGGTAAGAAGGTAGGTAGGGTATCTACCCTACCTGTCTAGGTAGGTGGTAGGTAGATAGCCAGTTGACGGGAGAGAAGCCGCGGGGGTCAGCTTTTATATTAGAAAGAAAACACATTTATTCGTCACAGGCCGCTAGAGCACACAGAACCGGAAGACGATGCGTGCAGCGAAATACCGGGCAGCTAGTGCCCGACGCTGTATGAGTTTTTATGGAGAAAAAAATAAAAACCAAAATATGTAAAACAAAAATATTACTTGGTATACTAACAAACATGCGCCTAAAAATCCTTCATTAGACGGTATTTATTGGAAAAAATAATCTTGGACGGTTAATTTTACAGAATTTTTTAAACATTTCTTTATGGTCCCGGCCACGTAAGTTTTGTTATTTTTTTATAAAAATAGTACTTGAAATTGTCACTTTGGTGTTCTACTCTAGCATTTAAATGCATTTCTTGTTCAGTATATAGGTACCCATTGTAGGTACCCTAATTTTTATCCCGCAAAAATGCATAGTTCCTGTGATTTGAATAGGTAGGTACTTCACAGATAGGTAAAGTTAAACAGATTAAAAATACTTACATTTGGTTTGGAGACCTGTGAACTGCTAGAATAATAAACTCCAAATGAACGATAACAATGACATTGGAATTTACTAGGTTTACGTACTTTTTGTTTCCAATAATATGGGCAGAGATCGTCAACATTTTTGGTGTGTTGGTAAAACCCAGGATATCAAACGGATTTCGGGTGAGATTGTTTTAGAAAAACAAAAAACTCCCGACAGTTAACTCTTGTACTAATTATTCCAAGAGCGAGCGAAGCGGGCTCAGAAACTTAGGGCACGTCTACACAGAAAGGTTAGGTTCAAAGGGGAAAACGGGAGCTACCCTTCCGACTACCGAGAAATACGTGGTCGTCTTACGGTCCCATCGAGTCTTTTAATACAGGCTTTTAGCGATTGGCTGCTGCGCTGCGTGTCGTGGGTTCGATTTCCGCACGGAACAAATAGTTATTTGTAGGTATTTCCTAGCTACAGATAGATTCCGGGTTTGTCTGTTTGCGTATGTGATATTAAATGTTTGTAAACGCAACCACGAAACAAAATAAATTCCTAGTTTGGGGCAACGTGCAACGTTTCAAAAAACACCGATTGAGCATAAAAAACAAGTTCAAAAACTAAAACCCGACTACTGAAAAATCACACTCTAAAAAGTATGAAACAAGAAATTTTATTTACCGTGGTCATATGCCACCTACCGTTACAAACGTGGTTTTTGCAAAGCATGATTGAACAAATGATCATAAATGCATACATACACACTTACACAACGATCAACAAACAGTTTACGACGCCATAGTCGGATAAAAAATTACTTTTCATGACTGACGGGATATGTCTCGCAAACAAAAATATGATGTACCAAACCCTACCTTCACTTTAAAATACCTGTTCAATGATACTACAAATGAACCAATTTTTCACTTCACTTGGGTGAACCAATATTTTTTTTTTCTACCTGCCCCCTAGAGGGCAACATATTGGATTTAATGTGACGTTACGACGGACAAAAAGACGCTTCTAACGAAACCTCATTTGTCAAATTATGATTAGTAGTTTAGTTTAGTTTAGATTAGAAGTCATGAGGAAACTGATGAACAAACATACATAATTAAATTATACACATACCGGTCAAAACATAACCCTCACTTTTGCTTCGCCGTAGTCGGGTAAAAATGTTCAAGATCCCTGAAGTCAAAATGTTGACAATGATAAATAAAACATTGAAAATAAATTAAGTAGTTATAACAGTTTACGTCCTTAAGAATTTGCATGAAGACAATACAGTAGCAATAATACATTTTAATTGATGCCGATTTTAACGTATTTGTTGGAATAATTTATATGCACGTTAAGTACATAATCGTTTCAAAGTTAATTGTATGGCCTACTTTGAAGGATAAGATCCGAAATGAAATTATCAGGTACCTAAAGCTGGAATTACCCTACGTCATTGCTTCAGCATCAGGTTCAGCTAAAAACCAGCGTTGAGCACTACTTGTCCGGTGTTGGTCGATGTTGTCAAATTTTATGACGTTTTGAAGTTTGCCCTTCGCAGAACCCCACCTCTGTCTCCACATTATTTATAATGTGCACGTAGGTATTTGCCCAGCCGTAAGGCACATAAACATTCATATTAAATAAAATAAAAAATAGGAAATGTTCCAAATAAAAACACTAACTACAAAATGAAAAATAACTGCAATTTCGGAATTCGGTGTTCCTGTTTTCTTTTCTTCGTTTTTTGAAACCATCTTCCGAAATTAAAGTCATTTTTCTTTTAGTAATGTTGTATTTGGAGGTCTGTTGTATTTTTTTGTAGAAACATTTTCTATTTTACTTTTTAGTGGTACATAATGGGCAATTTATATAGTAAGGTACCTATAATGCCCACAGTGATGCCAGAATAGATTACATACAAATAACATGTAACTTGAACTTAATCTTTGGAATGAGAGTGTACCAGGGTGAACTGTACACATCTGCGTACCCGTTTAGTGCATGCTGGCGTGATGTCATGTTATGGAATGGTGTAAACAATAAACATACATGCCATTGCAGCAATTCCGAAAGATTAGCCGTCATTTTTTGAAGAGTTCCGTTGTATATCTCCGAAGTTTTTCATCAGATCTTCACCAAATTTAAATGGGACTATTTCGGAATAAACTTCTTTCGAACAACGATCGACTGACCAATTGCGTCGCGTCCACACTCCGTTCGGTTCATATGGTGGTTGGTCAGTTCGCGTACTATGCGCGAACTTACCCCCACTACGCCAAAATCTTGCCAAGTTACATGCCGGGGTCTATTCGTAGGACCGACTACCTTTAAATGTTGGCGGAGATAAACTGGATGTCCTCCGCCCTGGGGCAAGCGAAGGGGTCTTTCAGACTCTAACTGACTGAAACCACACGGTGTTCCGACCTACCTTTGGCCGGTGTGCTCGAGTGTTTGCGCATTTTATCACGCTTTTTTTCATGATCTAGTCACCCTCTGCGGACGGACGGCCGCAATTCCTCTAATACGCCCGACTACATTGCAACAACAACAACAACATTCTCAGCAAGACCGACAAAATTGATCGATATGCGTCTTCGGTCAATAATACACTAGATTTGTGAAGCGCTTACCGGTCGGTAAGCGCTTCACAAACGGGCCGAAAAATAAGAGCACAAATACGGTTGTGGTCTTATTTCAAATTAGTATGGTCGTATCATAGCCAACATTAAGACGTCAAAATGCAGCAGTGTGCGTTCAAAAATTGCAAAATACCACCGTAACACCGAGATTTTTGAAGAAATATGTTTTTTTCGGTAAGTTATGATCTTACAGTGAATCATACAGTGTTTTGCATAAAGTAAACACCGGCCAAGTGCAAGTCGGACTCGCGCACGAAGGGATACGTACCATTATCGCAAAATAGTCACATTTGTTGTTGAGCCCCACTTAGATATTTATTTTATTCTGTTTTAGTATTTTGTTTTTATAACGGCAACATAAATATATCATCTGTGAAGATTTCAACTGTCTAGCTATCACGGTTCAGGAGATACAGCCTGGTGACAGACGGACAGACAGATAGACAGACGTACCGCGGAGGCTTAGTAATAGGGTCCCGTTTTTATCCTTTGGGTACGTAACCCTAAAAACCGAATTAAATTGTAAATATGAATCAATTACCAAATAATATGATTGTTTGACCAACGTTTGCGTCGATAAGGCGCCAACTATTGTAACAAACTGTGTGTATATATGATGAAGATATGCGTTGATATTTTAGCCACAAGCCTCTCTCAAGTTCATCGTAACTCGTAACATGTCTAGTCTAGGATACCTATAGACATAAATATTAAACTGTATAACAAAAGGGATTGAGGTATTCATTGTTAACCAGACGAGGGTTGACAATTTGACGTGTTTGTTTCTAAGTTCTATTATGAGTGAGTATTTGACTGCTGGTACCTACAAGGTTGGTAGGTACTATTTACTTGATATAGGTACCTACCTAGATAATCTAGGTCCTTAAACTTTTCAGTTTATGTTTTAGATTCCTTTGAAATGTTCGTTTTTAGGGTTCCGTACTCAAAGGGTAAAAACCCTATTATCAAGACTCCACTGTTTGTCACCAGGTTGTATCTCATGAACCGAGATAACTAGAGAGTTGTAATTTTGAAAAGTTGAGTTGTAAAGATGATGTATTTCTACCTAAAAATAGAATAAAATGAAGATTGAATGATTTTTAAGAGGTGCTTCCATACAACAAACGTGTTTTTTTATGCCGTTTTTTGCGATAACGGTACGGAACACTTCGTGCGCGAGTCCAACTCGCACTTGGCCGGTTTTTTTAGCCTTCACCGATTTCTCCGTCAATTATCTTTCCAAACACTTGGGCGCACGGTTGGCGCAGTGGTTAAGCGATTGACTGCTGCGCTACGTGTCGCGGGTTCGATTCCCGCACGGAACAAATATTTTTTATTATTTGTAATTATTTTATATTATTTATTATTTATAAGAAACGGATCCCAAATGAGAACTTATCTTTAATTAAACAGAAAATCTACTAGCAATTTAGAGTATACACACCACAGACTACTTAGAGATACTACACAACATCGCATACACTCCATCAAATCAGATTTTCAAATGTTTTTAGTTACTTTTGTAAACCACCGGGAAATAACTTAACTTTCGTCATCATTTCAGGCGAAAGACTGTGTTTACTTGTGACAAAGTGTCGCCACATTGAACGGTCCCTTGCGTCTCGCATCCAGCGGATTTCCGCAACCTTCACCAGGTCTGCCAACAACGTCTTCCGGATTGCGGTCGCTACTCCAGAACTTTTCTTTTTTACCCAACTGCCGAAGGAGGGTAATGTGTTTATCAGTCTATGTATGTATGTTTGTTCCTATGTGGCGTTCTAGAGGCCAAACGCGTTGGCCGATTTTGATGATTGTTACGTCAATCGATTCGTCTTAACCCTGCGAGTGTCACCGGCTACATTAAAATTGAAAAGTAAAAAATGCCGGATGTTGGGCGCCATTTTGTGGGGGAAAAAAATATTTTTTCCTTTCAAACCCATCGCGTGGGGTATCAAAATAAAGGGTTTTAAGAGGTGATTTAAAAAAAATAACACTTATATGTTCAATTGTACCTAATCCAAAAAAAAAAATAACTATGAAGTTGTAAATAAAAAAAACAATAGCGAACTAAAAACATGTAAAAACGAAGAAATTCATGCTGTGCAGTCGGAGGATGCGAGCTGTCTGACCAAAACCAAATGTATACTCCGACATTTGATTTACGTCTTTTTAGTTCGCTTTTAAGCAGTTGGGATATTGTAGTTGTTTGTTTTTTTAAATTAACTTTTTTAACTTTTATCATGTGGCGAAAATTCTTAGGATACTTCGTTTCCGCTTTCGGTCGAAGTTGTTTAAAAAATGGCTTCATCCGGTCCGACAGAAAACACATCACATTTTTGTTTCAATAAATTCGGAATCATTTACTTCCATATATGGTGTTTTTGTAAGGAGCGGCGAATATTGGTATACCCGGAGCGGCAAATTAGCTAGATCGAGCCCTGGATTTTGCGACTCAGGGTATCCTAGTGCAGGATCCATTTTCACATCTTAATACTGTAACACTCTTGTATTGGGCGCACGGTTGGCGCAGTGGTTGAGCGATTGACTGCTGCGCTGCGTGTCGCGGGTTCGATTCCCGCACGGGACAAATATTTGTATGACCTACAAATAGTTGTTCCGGCTCTGGGTGCTGTGTCTGTGAGTTTATATGTCTGTAAACGCACCCACGATACAGGAAGAAATTCCTAGTGTGTGGCAAAGTCTTTTAAAAAACAAACAAACAAAAACAAACTCTTTTATTGAAACAATAAACTTTATTTAATTTTATTTATGAAAGTAGTTGGTTACCCATGATCTATCGTATGAAAAAACAAGGCCATCAGCCGGGCGAGCACGGCCTCTGTGATAGGCATGAATCACGCATTTTATCCCGGTTTTTGCTACCAAACTGTGATAAAAATATGTGATTCAAGTCTCAAGCCTGTCACAGTAGGCCGTGCTTGCCCCGCAGGTGTGAGATAGGTTGGGTTCCCACTAAACTACTCTGCCATTGGTCTCGTGGTCGCAACCGATATTGCTTGTTCAGCAATGAGGTCTTGGGTTCGATTCCCGGTTCCTTTTCAACCGGGCGAGCACGGCCTCTGTGATAGGGTTGAGTCACGCATTTTATCCCGGTTTTTGCTCCCAAACTGTGATAAAAATGTGTGATTCAAGTATGTCACAGTAGGCCGTGCTCGCCCCGCTGAAGTTTCTAATTGTAACTAGAAGCCAGGCTGGATTTGAGCCCGGTTGAGGCCAAAAGAATCGCGATGTACTTATTAATTGAATGAGGTAATTTGCAAAAAACTTCCGAGAATAATAGGCGTCATGTAATCATGTTAGAATGTACTAGATGGCGCTAGCTGTGCGGTGTAGTTGTTGTACCGAGCTTATTGGCTCATTTCCGGACGGAACAAATTAACTTTGGTTAGGCAACTAATATTTTGCTTTGCAGGAATCAATCCGATTTAATTAATTGTCTATGCCGATTTATAGTAGAAACTATATTTGTTTTAACAGACAATTAAATACGATTGCTAGGTAGACGCTTAGGTACTTTAATTTTTAAGACTTAATTACAGTTATTAAAAAATATTAAGTACTAAGATTGTTGTAAGTACCTACCTAATTTATTTTTAATGATGAAATTATTCGCGCTTAAATAAGAATCCACACTTTATTTCATTATTTAAAAAGATTCCAATGAGAAATCGTTCCCCTTCATTATCTCGTTCGTGGAACGGAACGAAAAGCCACCCCTCGTGGGGTAATGACTCACTCGTTCCACCCCCGGCGGAAACTGCCGACGTAACCCGAGCATACCCGAGCGGCGAGCGTACGACGGACCTCGCACGGAAAACATAAAAATCTTAACTCACATTATTATATAATATTTTACAATTTTTTTAACAAAATAAATTCATTACAACTAAAGTGAAAATGCGCGGGAATCTGTCAAGTGTGTCTTATTTCGGATACGCGTCAGTGTGTTGTGTTAAACTAAAGTGCTGTGAGGAAGACTGCCTATATTGATTTTTTTGTGACGTGAAGAAGAAAACGTTGTATGCGGAATACAGTGTTATTATTAGATCGCGTAGTGCTTTTTAATAATTCAGTAAGTCATTTCATCTATAGTGATGCGAATTCGGATAAAAATAATCCGATCGGAACTTTCAATAAAACTATTCCTGTGCCTCAGTTGGAAATGTGTGAAAAATCTGCATTAATTTTTTCATAATTAATTATGTCGCACTCTGATATTTTTTGGTTAAAGTAACAATTTTAAATTGAAACCAACGCGAGATAAATGAAAATTGTGCTGCAAAAATGATTAAAAATAAAAAGACGCCATATTTACGTTCTAAAAATAGTTTATATTCTTAAAAAGACTATTTTAAACCTAAATTCTAAAATAAATTACGTTTTCTAAATTCGTACGTGAAAGTTAACATTTTATCGATCTTTTTACAAGCCAATGCCACCCGTGGACGTGAAATAAATTGCTATTTTCTTGCTATTACTAACCATCACGCTAGATCGATTTTCGGATAAACAAAAAAGAAAACCCTTGGTGATATAGCTAACGTGGTCATCTGATTGACTAAGCACGAACCTCTTTAGAAGACTGAACGGTCTTCTGAGGTATTTAATCCCATTCAGTTTGGTGCCGTTTAGCGATGGTATAACCTGAATTTCTTAGAGTGTTTCAAACGGTAGGTCGAACATGTTGTGCCTGATGTAAGTTAAAAAGCCCGCATTTTTCTAAAGCACGGTTACTGAATTAAAATTTTTATTTGAATTTCATGCTAAAGTAGAGACATAAACTTAAAAAAAAAAACACTTATTTTTTGTCATTAAAATATAGATTGATACATTCATATCTTCTCGTTGACATGTTCTTGACGTTCTTAATTCAGAATATTGGTGTAAATCACCTGGACTAGACAAATCAAAGCACTGAGCAAGCTAGACAAGTTGCGGATATTTCGGATACTTAATAATTTTGAGGTCACAACACCGCACCTTGATTGATAACGTTCGAATTTCGAAGTGATGTTTATAGAATCAGTCCTACTTACTTACTTACTAATGCCATACTCTATGAAAAATAGGTTTGTTCTTCTTTTCAGTATAATATAAGAGAAGCGACCTTGGCCCCCGCATACACCAAAATCAATGTCATAGTTCGCAAAATTGTCACCGCAGTCGAGCCGTGATTCCAAGATTTTTAAAATCCTAGTACGAATTTTACTGGGCCAAGGACGCAACGCTATTGACACTGCATTGAGAATGACCCTGTATATTGTCGTGTCAATGTCTATGGCGCGGTATTTTCAGTCTAGTCTATCAAACTGCCGGCTTGCGGAAACTTTTCTAATCTGGAAATGTCGTGTCAGGAGATTTCTCTACGTCTGGGGATCTATCCGCGTTTGATAAGACATAATATCTGCCTTTTTTGTCACGCGGTCCGCATTTTCTCCACTTTTTTTGTGTTTGGTTATTAAAACTAGGTAATGATTGACATTATTGAGTACGGAAACGAGAAAAACTGATCGGACTATTTGCTAATGTCCAGAGCTTTCTGACAGGACTTTACCAATTTCGATATGGTATCCGGATTTTGAGTTTTCCAGGTCGAAAACTCATATCGTGTTGGCAATGGGACCTAGCCCATGTAATACCTGGAAAACTCAGAAAGGAAAGAGGCAATCGATATCTTTTCTGTCTTTTTCATCCTTGTAACATCACTGACTTCCTTAATCTTTATACAGAAACTAGCTGACCCGGCAAACTTTGTTTTGCCATAAAAACACCAAACATTCACCTACCCTACCCTAACCTACCCACCCTACCCTACCCTACCTAACCTACCCTACCCTACCTAAGGGGTATGAAAAATAGATGTTGGCCGATTCTCAGACCTACTCAAATGCTCACAAAATTTCATGAAAATCGGTCAAGCCGTTTCGGAGGAGTACGGGAACGAACATTGTGACACGAGAATTTTATATATAAGAAGAAGGCCAACAAAGGTGTGTCAGGTATCATCATCAGACTATTGATGTTCCCACTGCTGGGACACAGGCTTCCTCTGTGTGAGAAGGAATGGGCCATAATCCACCACGCGGCTCCAGTGCGGGTTGGTGGATGTCAAATGTTTTTGATTTTTTGGTTCTAGGACATGCCGGTTTCCTCATTATGTTTTCCTTCACCGTTTTGAGAGCAGGGGTGATGAAATAATTTACACAAAGTAAAGCGCCTGCCTACTCTCGAACCCACGACTTACAACTTGTAAGTCGCGGCCGATACCACTGGGCCACCACAACCCCCTACCGTTACCGTCCGTTAGTTAGTTACCTCAACCACACGGTAATCGTCCTCGGTACCTACATAAGAAAAGAGGATCCGGGATTTCCCGTTGAATGACCCCTCCTGTTTACGTCTTCGAGAAAGAGGGGTTGGTAGACCTATCTCTGTCTTTCAAATGCGGTCACCATAACGACATTTTCTCTGCAAAAATTAACACTCTACCAATACTGGAGATAGCAGCTGGTATGTGCTGCCAGACAGCTATTCGTAATAGAGATCGTTGACCTGCTTAAATTCAGCAATCGTCGCCACAACGATCATCTGTCATGTTTACAGTTTCCACTGCGAAAATGGACGGTGCTATTTGTCTTGAATAACTCCGTCTCTCTAACACAGTGGAACCATGATATTTATGACGTCACGTCATGGTTAGCCCCTGTCCTGAAACGGCCTGGCCCATCAAAACGTCAATTTGTATTGAATATGGATAAGCGCCGTCTGGTGACAGTAAGAAGAAACTAGTGTCCGACCGAAACTGGTTTTTGCGACTGAAACCGAAACCGGAATCGAATTTGGGCAACAGCCTCAGTTTCGGCCGAAACCGACACCGAAACTTCCTTACAGGGATCATGTTTTGAGGGAAAAATATTCGTATAAAATACTCGTTTGGATCACAGCGCGAGAGATCCCGAATGCAGTTTCGGTTTCGGCGGCAAACCTGCCGAAAACGAAACTAGTTTTTTTGCCAAAACTCGACCGAAACCGAACTATCGGTCAGAAACTAGTACAAACATCTTTTTTTGTATTCAAATTGACATCCTTTACGTTTTAACGATCAAGTGCGTTAAAAATCTCGAAATAAGCACACTCTCCTGTGCGTCCCACGCTGCGCCTTCCAATAGGCGACGTGCGTAGTCTAGATAAAGTAAGATTTTATCAGCGTTTGCTACTGCTCAAAAGGCCAAAATGGTATTGAGTTGACATGCTCTACCGAAATATCAGAAGCGATTATTGCTGATAGAATGCAGACTAGAACCCCAGAATCTTTCGCCCTTTTCAACCGTCCATTTTGCGAGCAATGTACCCAGTCATAGACTATACACTTAATAAAGTCTACCCAGTTACCCAGTTTGCCAATTCTTCGGGCTCTGTGTTGATGAGATTGCTATTATTTTAACAGCTTTACAAAAGAGCTTTTGTTACTTGTTACCAAGCCAACATAAGTTCGTGTTGGAAAAAGTATCATCCCATCATTATAATCGAAATTACAAGTTTGACAGCAGCTTATCGTTAAGCCTTGAACTTTTATTTTTTTACGTTGGTAACCCCGAGTTCTACGGGCCTAATCTGATTAAGCACGCGGCTAGAATTGGGCCTAATGAATATATTTGTACTGTTTAAAATACATAATACTAAAGTAAATAGTCTTAATAAGGAGCAGTCGTGGCCCAAAAGTAACCCCGACTTACGTGTCGTAAATCGGGGCAAAAATCATGCATGGAGTACTGTTCACATCTCTAGGACGGATCTGCTAAATACCAGCTTGATGCACTAGACTCGATCGAAAAGCGGGCCAAGAAGCTCATCGGCGATGAGGCACTGGTTAAGTAAAAGCTTGTCGGTTTTTTATCGGTTACATTTCGGGGAGTGTGTGATGGAATTGCATGATTTAATTCCACCCAGCCCGTTCCATCATCGGACTACCAGACGTACGGCGATGCGTCATCGGTACATGGTGGACATCCCACCCATACGCACTAAACGTTTTGAGAATACTTTTATTATGCGTACATATAAGGAGTGGAATTCCCTGCCGGAGTCTGTGTTTCCCAATAGCTACAATCTAGGGGTCTTTAAGTCAAGAGTGAATAGGTTACTTCTAGGCAAACGTGCTCCACCATCGACCACATCATCGCTTACTATCAGGTGAGATAGTGGTCAAGCGCCAGCATATATTAGATTTAAAAAAAATAGAAAATATTGTGTGCGCTCACTTGAGTGAGGTTCTGTGTGAGAACTTTACAGGTGACATTTAGCAAACCTTATCTGATTAAACAGCATTGTACTAACAATAATTTTCAAGCTTACCCAATGTCACACATCAGATTATTACCAAAGGGTTCCCTAATTTTGGGCCCACCAACAATTTAATTAGCGTTATCGTGTGTGAGAAAAAATGTTTGCGACATTCAGGCAAGATTGCGAACGTGCAAACGTGCGATACGTAAGGAAGATTATCTCCATCATGTAGAAGCAGGAGACAGAGATAAAAAGTTTCCAGGCTCTGCTCTAACCGTTTTATTGATTAGAATACGAGTACATTCAAAATTCCAAACATATAATACAGTTTTTAGTGTATATCAGTAGGCTAGGAAGAAAACTTAATCACCACGTTTATTCATGTCGGTAACACCAGGGTTCCAAGAAAAAAATTGTGCGTCCAAGAATTTCAAGATCAAACTAAGAAAAACCTTTTTATAGAACACCATTTTAACATTCAAATAAATTCTCATTCCACATAAAGAAAAAGGTACCTAGTATAATGCATTGTTCTAAGACTTTTTAACGCTGGCAACAATCCAGCAAGACGGGACTACCTACTTATTGCTAAAAGCCTTTCTTTTGACCCAATTCTGTTACCCAAACGGTGTAATAGGGCTACGTTAATTGCTTTCAAACTGGATAGCCGTCATTCAGGCTTATTGTTTACGTAATTAGCATCTTTCAGAGGGATTTTACTTACGCTACGTTGTTTAAAAAACATTTTTCCTTAATTATATTTGCAGAAAAATGGCGAGTTTTTGTTTTTAAATCTTCTGTTTTGGACCTCGTTTTTTAAAATAAGAATTATGTAAAGCTGGGCACAAATTATCGGACGCGGCTGACGGACGCGACTTACAGCCGCAACTGATATGTGTGCACAGACAAAAAAATCCAGCGGGCCAGATCTCTATCGGACGTCCGAACACTCCGAATGCCCAATGTCACGTCCGCGACTTACGTCCGATAGTTTGCACAATGCTATGTACAATTATTACAAAGATACTCTATAAGTCGCGGCTGTCAGTCGCGTCCGTCAGCCGCGTCCGATAATTTGTTCCTAGCTTAATAAGCGTTTTACGTACTCCCCAATATGAGTTTGAAATTCGAACGCGGTGTCCCGTTGTGTATCTGTGATGGTTCGCTTTCGAACAATGATCAGTCAGCTTTCGAAGTGTACTTTATTGTACCTACTATCCAATCGCGATCCGCAATGATACAGTTAATGAAAAACAGTTTTCAGACCTCGCTTGATACGGCTCGTAATTCAAAACTTCCGCGGACAGTCAAGCGCAACGCGACAACTTTATGCGACACAGCATCTTCATAGAAAATGTTCTATCTACAATATATCTACACTTAGAACAATATTCGTAAACCTTCAAAGTGCATCTCTCAAAAAGATTTAACCTTGATATGCAATCTTTATTCAATATGGGGTGACTCTCGATTCCAGCGTCTATACGATGCAATAATAATCCACCCTCATTCTTGTTTGTTTTTCGCCCAACCCTGAGTTAATATTGACCTCACTACCGCATCAAATTGGTAATATTTGGAAGTAGGTAAGCGAGTATTACAGACATTCTAGATAAGTAATTGCTTTAACATTCATTTCTACTTGATTAATTCATCAAAGATAATGAATTGACCATCGTTGGAAGGCCTCCCGCTAGGTGGGCATGGACTGGTTAATGCTGCGGAAATCGTCTGGATGCGAGTCGCACAGGACCGATGAAAGTGCCCGACATTTTGGAAGACCTATCTCCAGTAGTGGACTGTCTGACGTCCGGGATGGATGTCAGACAGCTAAAGAACAACAAGGCAACGGGTGATGACGGAATTACGGCCGAACTCCTGAAGGTGGTACAAAACCAGTACATAAAGCCCTTCAGAAGTTGTTTGGTTCCCTCATACTTGAGGTGAAAACGCCACACGCATGGTGCAGGGGTGTGGTGGTACATTTCTTCAAGAAGGGTGATAATGCCCTGCTGATGAACTATAGGCCCATCTCACTTCTTAGCCATGTCAACAAGCTGTTTTCAAGAGTCATCACGAATCGTCCCGCGCGCAGGTTTGACGATTTCCAGCCTCCCGAACAAGCCTCCCGGATTCCGTATAGGCTTTAGCACCGTAGACCACATACATACGCTGCGGCAGGTTATACAGAAGACCGAAGAGTACAACCTGCCTCTCTACTAAGCGTTTGTGGACTACGAGAAAGCCTTCAATTCGATCGAGACTTGGGCTGTACTGCAGTCTCTCCAACGGTGCCAAATCGACTTCTGGTACGTCGAAGTGTTTGTACAAAAAAGCCACCATGTCAGTTCGACTTCCGGATCAGACCTCGGAACATATCCTTCTGCAGCGAGGTGTGAGACAGGGGGATGTCATATCACCAAAACTGTTCACCGCTGCACTGGAGGATGTCTTCAAGTTTCTGGACTGGAGAGGGCTACGCATCAACGTCAATGGCGAGTACATCATTCAAATTCGGTTTGCCGACGATATAGTGGTTATGGCATGGAGACCATAGAGGACCTCAATACAATGCTCGATGCCTTCAGTAGAGCTTCCGAAAGAGTAGGTCTTAAAATGAACATGGACAAAACAGGTGATATTGAATGCCCATGGTACACCCACTCCTATCAAGGTCGGAAACCCTACACTCGAAGTTGTGGACGACTATGTCTACCTGGGACATACGACCCAGTTGGGTAGGCCCAACTTCGAGAAAGAGGTCAACCGTCGAATCCGACTTGGCTGGGCAGCGTTCGGGAAGTTGCCCGGTATCTTCTCTTCCAACTTACCACAGTGTCGCAAGACAAAAGTCTATGACCAGTGTGTGTTGCCAGTGATGACCTATGGCTCTGAGACGTGGTCGCTCACAATGGGCCTCTTCAGAAACCTTACAGACACCGAAAGAGCTATGGAGAGCTCGGAGTTTCCTTGCGTGATCGAATCAGAAATGTAGAGGTCCGCAAAAGAACTAGGTTTACCGACATAGCCCAAAGAATTGCCAAACTTAAGTGGCAGTGGGCAGGGCACATTGCTCGCAAAACGGATGGCCGATGGGGCAGAAAAGATCTGGAATGGCAACTGCGAACCGGACAACGTTGCATTGGAAGGCCTCCCACCAGGTAGGCCGATGACCTGGTGAAGGTTGCAGGAATCCACTGGATGCGGGACGCACGGGACCGGTCAATGTGGCGACGCTTGGAGGAGGCCTATGTCCAGCAGTGGACGTCTTTCGGCTGATATGATGATGATGCCATCACTCCCAACACGCAATATTCTATATGTACGGTGGTCTTCGCTATGGTTCTGCCCCTCTCGAAGAGCGGAATCCTCAGCTCCATATAGAAAAAGGGTCTAATATGAATCGATAGACCTTGCTTGAACATCGATAGAGTTCCGAACTATATATAACGGCAATTTGTCTTATGGGTATTGGCTTACATTACTTAAGCCATGCCATTTTTACTCATCGAGCCGAATACTGACCATAAATCGTGGTTATAAAGTTTTAACCCGGAAAGGCTCTTGGCTAAAGGGATTATGAAATTCATTCAACCAATCACAACAGTTAACGCGTGCTTGACAATTTGTCACATTAATTCTCCGATAATTTTGAGCTGGGAAACTAAATAAATAAATAAAATAAAATAAATAAACGTTTATTGGTGCAAAAAGAAAGGTTCCATTACAGTTTGCATACACGCACAGCTATATTGCAAGAATTGCATTGCAACCATTTTGAATAAGGAACCCTTCCTCTCAAACTAGGGCAACCTGTATCTTGAGAGACAAAATATAAACTGGGGGTAAGTCCGACGAAAAATGCTATTTACGTCGGCACGGTTTCTGTATATGGAATGAGGCATCTGTATGCTAGTATTATATTATCTGTGGTCTTATAAACTGTCCCCGAAATTTCGAACTGAGCTTTTCCAAAGAGTTGGACTGACTCTTCTCAAAATCTAGAACTGCGACAGCACCTAGTTAACCAAAACGGCTCTGACTCGGAATTGGATAAAACTTATACTTGCGACTACATGAACTTATCCTTGCAACGGTTATAACATTTTATTTAATATAAAACTTGCAGTTCATACTTTTCCAAGTTCCCCGAGCAATGCGTAGTGAAATTCGCTTCGTAGCTTATTCAACATAACAGAAATACAAGTTTGAACTGAGGTTATTGCATTTGCGCGACTTTTACTTTTACGGAGAGAACATGAAATATTTCTCATGCAGCTTTCGGGTCCGACGAAAGATATTTCAATTGATTGCAATTTAGAGGAAGAAGTTTGTCTTCTGTAAAACGTGGTATGCATTATGTAGGTAAACCCTCTAAGATGAAAGTTTATAAATACCTAATACTTACGTACCTTCATTAAGTCTACCGACTCAAATAGTGGGGATACCTACACCCCGAGAGGGCCAGCAAAAAAGAGACATAAAGCTCAATCAATATGAATAAAATTAATATAGCTAACGAACCAAATTATTATTCTTAGCCCATCGCTCGCGGTATCTTTTGTTCAGGAAAACAATTTCTTCGATATTCAGAGGGATTTCGTAGGAAGTCACTGTTTAAACGGATGGACTTTTCTCATAAATTGAGGCACAGGAATATACTTACGCCAACGACTAGGAAACAGTAATGAAACAACACTATTTTGTTCACAGAATAAATAATAAGACTAGTGAATCCAAAAGTAAACAATAAAAAACAATAAACGGTCGGTATGAGCGGCGAACGAAATGCAAATTCGATAAAAAAATAAAATGACTATAAATTTAGTACAACGCCATCTATCGGCGAAAAGACTGAACTATGTTGGTGAAATGTGAAAGTTTTTTATGTTTGTGATTGGACCTCTTGGTGTGAAGCGTGAAGATGGAGGGAGGAGGTTCTACGGGGACCTCGGAGGTCTACCAGTATGTGGGACCTTTCAGGTTGGAGAAGACCCTGGGAAAAGGACAAACAGGTAAATATTTTTTGGTGAATACTTCTAGATGTTATTTGTGGAGTAAATAAGTCTTGAAATAACATCAGAGGCTTTAAAATATAAGAAAGAAAAAAGTATTTATATGCCACAAAACGACATCCAAATGAATAGATTTTGCTAGTATTCGTAGCTTTAGACAAATAATCATTCGACGTCGGCGATGGCAATGGTGTAAATGGAATAATAAAAGACATTTTGATAGCGTTTGATACAACACATAAATTAAAAAAAAACAATCGCAATCACGATGCTTTCATTGATAAGAGTAACTTTTCTAGAGGCTCTTCTCTTCTTTATGTTATAGTTCTCGCCAAACTTCTTGACCGCCTTGAAGTTGGCTTTCCGATGCGCAAGGCACGGATCGGTGCTGTTTATTTATGAGATTTACTACTGCGCAGCCATTGTAGCCAACTTCAGGGCGGCCAAGAAGTTCGGTGAGAACTATACTCCAAAATTCTGTCTGACAGTGACTCCTCATTAATCTTTAGGCAGTTAGTGGCACATGGCATGACATCCTTGTGGTTCTGTTACCTTCATTTTACCCGACTGCCGAAGGAGGGTAATGTGTTTATCAGTCTACGTATGTTTGTTTGTTCCTATGTGGCTATCATAAAGGGGATTTTAAGAAGTGATTTCAAAAATATATTAGTCTTATATGTTTAAATGTAAATAAATCGAAAAAAAAAAGTTGTAAATAAAAACAAGTTGATTCAAAACTAAAACAACGTAAACAAGAAGAAAATCATGCTGTGCAGTCGGAAGATACATCTGGTTTTGGTCAACCAGCTCGCGTATATGTATCCTCCGACTGTACAGCATGATTTTCTTCTTGTTTACGTCTTTTTAGTTTTGAATCAACTTGTCTTCTTAGTTCGCTTCTTAAGCAGACGAGTTTTTTTTTTTTTTTTTTTTTATGTTGGCAATGAAATAAAGTTTGAAGTTATAAATACTATTTATTTAAAAGTACATTAGACATTAGGCGACATCTCTGTATCTCTGGACGCGTTTCTTGTTCTCTGACTCTTCTACCAAGGCTTTTAAGAAGGATGTGGTCAAAAATGGATCTGAAATAGAAAGTATCAATGTGACTTCCTCTTTGATTACGCGTCGCAAGTGTGACTGCTGAGCGACACAATAGGGATGTTCCTGGGTAGAAGAATGATAATTATATTTAGGCCGTCACACACAGGCGGATTTTCTTAAAAAAATGGACAAAACCTTTATATTGTTCAAAACGTTCGAAAAGTCGTAGGAATTGATGAAAAAACACGAGTAGCTTATTAAAGCTTTATTTAACCTTTTAATAGTTTGTAATATTTTTAACCATTATCCATTTTTAAATATCCATATCTATAGTAGGTAAACACTTCTATTCTTTTGGTTACTAATAAATTTATTTTAGGATCTATCTTGTAATGTTTTCTCGAAATATCACAGAAGATGAATCTAAAAATAAATGAAAAATATAATATAAAAATATTATTATAATATTCAATTAGCTAATAAAAATGGAAATAGCACATAGTAGCAACTGCAACTAACACAGACGTTAAGCTAACCCTCAGTTTCCCACCTTAAAATTATCGAAGAATTAATGTGACAAATTGTCAAACACGCGTTATCTTCTGTGATTGGCTGTTGAAAATTCATTCAACCAATCACAGCAGATAACGCGTGCTTGACAATTTGTCACATTAATTCTCCGATAATTATAAGGTCGGAAACTGAGGGTAAGATATGTCACTTTATTGTGTTATATAAAAAGTAGTCTAATTCTAATGAATTTGTAACTTTACGGCTTAATGACATCTATTTTTAGGTAAAAGTTAGCAAAAAAAAAATACAATTTTTAATACGTAGATACATTCCTCCAGGTTCACAATCCAAAAAGTAACAAAGAAAACATTCGTTAAAAATATTATACAAACTGAAATTGAATTAAAGAAGTCCTTAAGATTCGAAAAATAAAGACGTGACTGTTATGGCTAACTTCATATTTTGAGTTTTGTCCGCGAATATGGGCAAATCCGCCTGTGTGACTGCCAGTTTCCCACGTCTCAATTATCGGGCTGTTAACGTAATCGACGATTAATCGCCTGTTAATTCTACTTTCAGTTTCTCAACACCCAACTGTGACAAGCGTTTAACAATTTGTCACATTTGAGATAAATCTCGAATTAACCACATGTTACAGCAGTTTTGGGTTTCTGAGAACCATTTTCAATGTTAATCTCTTGTCAACGAGCCTAATTTATAATTGTTGGAAATTGGTCGATTATTCGCAGATTAAAATTAATATTATGATTTTAAAGGCTTATATTACGATAAAAAAGATAATAGGGGTCGTCGAAAACTGTGGTATGGGTTGAGTTATAAAAAATATGTTAATTTAGATCAATTATTAATAAGCAAGATTTAAAAAAAATAGGATGTTACAAACTTTTTAAATTAATTACATTATAAAAACTTGACACAATTATCAAAAATAGTTATTTTGTATTTAGGTAAATAAAAATAAAATAAAATAAATTACTGACCTGGGAATCGAACCTTCCTCACGCGCATTAATTTTAACTGTACCCTGTATTTAGTACTTATCGAGGTCA
Source organism: Orthosia cruda (assembly GCA_964057195.1). NCBI lineage: Eukaryota > Metazoa > Arthropoda > Insecta > Lepidoptera > Noctuidae > Orthosia > Orthosia cruda. The sequence continues at coordinate 7,707,649 of OZ059852.1, read as the reverse complement.
GTTTCTGGATAAATTTGTGTTTCGCTTGAAGCGGCTGGGGTGGTGACCGCGCCAGGGTAAGCAACACTTGCCAAGGTCAGTCTTGGGATGGGTGACCACTTTTTTTTTGGATCGCTTGTTTATGGATAGGTGACTCCGCCAGGATAAGCAACACTAACCAAGGTCAGTGTTTGGATGGATGACCATCACCACAAAAATTTAATTATTAATTAACATTACCAAGGTCACCCAACCAAAAACAAGCGAACCCAAAAAAAGTGGTCACCCATCCAAACACTGACCTTGGTAAGTGTTGCTTACCCTGGCATGGTCACCCATCCAAAAACAAGCAAACCCAAAAAAAGTGGTCACCCATCCAAACACGACCTTGGTAAGTGTTGCTTACCCTGGCGGGGTCAGCCATCCAAAACAAACGAACCAAAAAAAAGCGGTCACCCATCCAAAAAAAACCTTGGTAAGTGTTGCTTAACCTGTGTGGGGTCACCTATCCAAAAAAAAGCAAACCAAAAAAAACGTGGTTACCCATCCAAAAATCGTCCCTGGTAAGGTTTGCTTAACTTGCGGGCTACACCAACCCAGCCGTTCAAGATAAAATACTATTACGTTATAGTAGTGAAGGAATTGAATGAATACTAGCTAGGGTAGCCAACCGAAATAAATTATTAAATGTAACAAGCGATTACGTAATTTATCGATGATGCAGAGTTGAGAAACTCACTGACAACTGACGGCTGGTTAATTTGTGACAAATTGTCAGCTGATTTGAGATGTGACGTCGACTTCAGAAACTCGCCCTGAGTCAGTGAGATTATCAAATAATATTGGACACGTATTTTTTCTTTACCAAATCAATTAAAATTTACAAAGTTAAAGTGCGTTAAATTTCAGGAGTGGGGGTTTGTGACGTCACTAACAGTCAGTTTCCCACCTTAAAATTATCGGAGAATTAATGTGACAAATTGTCAAACACGCGTTATCTTCTGTGATTGGCTGTTGAAAATTCATTCAACCAATCACAGCAGATAACGCGTGCTTGACAATTTGTCACATTAATTCTCCGATAATTTTAAGGTGGGAAACTGAGGGTTAGGCAGTTTAAAGTTTACTAGCGGCTTGACGTTTCACGATATTTTAACGCATTATTTTGTCGTCAGTTTATGTTTACGTGCCCAATATTTTTTATGAATCTACCTGACGTACAAAAAAATAATTTTCAGTAAACTACCTACCCTTGTGCACAATAATCTCTCGCGCTGATGGCTACTGAGCGTGGGTCGTAAGTCCCTTGAATTTTTTTCAATAACAGCCCAAAACCAGGGTAATGGAATGTAGGAATTCAGCTAGCACAGGGTAGGATAATCGCCAGGCTCTCCGGCTAGATAGATGGAGCGACGATCAAGATAAATAGCGTGCAATTGAAGAAACTAGCAAACGAGCATTCAATCATCATATTACTGACTAGCTGTTAGCCTGTGTCATCCCAAAGCTGCCTGGAGAGCCCCCCGAAAAAGCCCATGACTGCCAGCGTTTTCGGGGGGAGGAGTTTGACAAAACAAACAACCAAAGATATTACGACAGCTACCCATTTTCCTACACCTTCAAAAATTGCATGCCTGATATTATGTTAATTAAGTAATACGCATATTATACAGACAGAATTAAGTATTTTTAAAATACTAGTTAACCTTTCAAGGGATAAAAGTTTTCATGATTATATCTAACTTTTACTATGAAACAAACCTGAGATATCAAAAAATATCAACTGTTTCATAAATTTCATCGGGTAAATATTACATTTTGCAGTACCCTACCAGTACAAATTCCGGAAGCTGCATTTCAATTTCCCCGCATTTATCCGACTTCGTTCATTAAGGTTTAAATATTAATTCTATTTTGTTAATAATCGCACGAGTTACTAACGTTGATTGGCTCTCTTTGCTTATGAACCGGGCAGGTTTCCAACTGCCGACCGCTTGGTGTGTAATAACTTTCAACATAGCTGAAAATTCAACCACTAGTAGACGCATTAATTAAGTTTCATGAAAGCTCGTTGCCTTTATTTCTAACAATTATTTTGGTAGTTAGTTGTATGCATTTGGACAGCGTTTTCACGAGTACTGAAACGTAGTAGTAGGTACGTACTTAACGTACTACTGGGTGTCAGCGCTAAGAAAGAAAATTTGATTTAAATAAATGTCACTAGATGGCGCGATTTGTTATTCGATTGTGTGTAAAATTAACATTTTCTAGAATAAATCATAAAAATTGATGTTTAATCAACTATCTAGAAGCACAAAATTAAGGAATATTGGGCTCATAGTTCAAATTTCAAAGATTATTTAAACGGATCATTTAATATTGATTCCAATAGATGGCGCTGTTTTAAATATCTAAGGCATGCCACATATTTTTTTAAATTTGTATTGTTACAAAATTATTTACATATTGGTACAGTGAAGCTGTACAAACGTGCAAAAAATACTATAAAACAAATCGACACTGAATTTATTGAAAAAAAAATCACAAACCGAGAAAACCCTTTTTCTTGCAAGTCGCTGCTAACACCGTCTATAGCCGTGGAACGGAACCGAATGCGAACGAAGTACTTATAAAAATAATCAGCTTAATCAGACGAAAAACGCTAGTTACGTCGGTACGGTTTCTTTGTATGGGATGAGGCATCTGTATGCAAGTATTATCTGTGGTACTACGCACCCAGGGTGATCTGTTACAAACATCCCTGCTTTTTTGCGCTGCTCTGAAAGTTGGCTACAATAACCTTCAGCCTAACAGACCACTGTAAGCCTTTTCGAGCGCTGGTCATGTAACTCGATCCATGGCATGGCTACTCTCAGTTGTCTCATCTCAACACTCTCTAGGAGGAAAGAAGAAAGAAAATATTAATTCGGCATATAACTAGGTGCTACCAACCGCATCACTGAATAAAACTTTGTATGGGGATACTTTTACCAACCCTGTCTTAAAAAATATTGCCGCATTAAAAATTGAAGACAAAAACTCAACGCCAAGGTCAGGTCTGTGCAAAATGTATAACACTTTATTTTTTTGGTCAGTGGTGAATAAAACTATTGACGGCAAAATTTGCAACCACCCATTCGAATTCTAAACCTTTAAACGTTTTCCGAACGCACGTAAAAATCCGCGACCAACCATTCCATTTTCGAACCGTTTGAATTTCGAATTGTGCTCCGATGTGACCCGAATATTCAAAATGGCGGAAACGTTGACAGCTGACAAGGCTTCAGGAAATAGAGGCTGAGAACTGTTTACAGCCTTTTGAAATCGTTTGCTGTTGAAGACTTGCTGTTTTCATTGTAACATTGTTGGACTCAACGTTGTAGTGACGTTTAAAAGTTATATTTCTAACTGACTATACTCGCGATTCTGAATTGAGAATTTGAAGTTACGAACTTGTCAAAATCTGCTACAATGCTGAAGTTTGCCCAATTGAGACGACGTGGTCACCAACTAACTGAAGAGTGAATCACCGACTCGAAAAGAATAAGAAGAATGCAAAAAATTTAAAAGTTCTCATGCCAAAGAAGAGTTGGCAAGTTCGCAACTTTGAATTCTCAATTTAGGAACCGGGGATTTGTATACATTTAAGCTAAGAAACAAAACTTAAATTAGAGCGTTTGTACCACTATTCCAATAAACAAGTGCAAAACGTTTTGCTTTTTTTAAATTTGGTATTGGTGGTCGGTCGGTTCATGGGCTAAATCTACCACAATGTGGGTCCCGGAAAATTTCAGGCGACACTGCGGCAGACCCAGGTGAAGATGGCGGGATGAACTTAATGCCTAATCGAGAGGATTGGTACTCAATTGCCCTAAACCGGGAGGATTGACAAGAAGAAAGGGAGGCCTTTGCCCTGCAGTGGGACAGAATAGGCTGAAAAAAAAACTGTTAGGCTCACGTTTGAAGACCAACTCATGAGAGGCAATTCGCGTAAAATACTTAAATCACGCTTTGTCAAAACTCCTCTAATTTCCCTGCAGACTTTGATTATCCCTGAGATGAAATCAAAATATATTTTATACCATTCCCCCTCTTAAAAGCTTATTTTATTCACTGAAAACAGTGAAAAAAGCACTTTTAATCACTGTTTTGGTGTTTGAATTTGGAACACATTAATGTACTCGACTACCATCTCAATACTATACAACCTCCTTGCGCAAAAAATACTCGATACAAACTTCTTGTGCAGAGAATCACGCTCTTTCTTCGATTTTAATTTTGAGTTTGTTTATATTGAGGATTTTAAAAATGATGTTGATTTTAGGGTTATATGTTGAATACTTATTTGGATTGATATTCTAATATTAATTGCAATGGTGTTTAATCTATATATATAAAAGCGAAAGGTGACTGACTGACTCACTGACTGACTGACTGACTGATCAATCAACGCACAGCCAAAACTGCTAAGCCTAGAAGCATGAAATTTGGCAGAAAGGTTCCTCAAGTGACGTAAGTGTGCACTAAGAAAGGATTTTTGGAAATTCCACCCCCAAGGGGGTAAAAAGGGAGTTGAAAGTTTGTATGAAAAATCTAATTCCTTCGGCCAAAATTCTTGAAACTTAATTAGAATATTATTATTTGTAAATAATAAAGATTGACATTATTAGTATTTCGAAACTACCCCCAAATAATGATTTAGGGGGTGTTGAAGTTTGTATGAAAAAATCTGATTTCTTGGGTCAATAAACATGAAACTTCACATAAATACCAAACTAAATAAACAATAAAGAATTTCATTGTTAGTTTTCGAAACTACCCCCAAAGCATGATTTAGGGGATGTTATTTTTTTTTGAAGAATCTTATATCCTGGGTTAATAAACAGGAAACTTGACATAAATACTAACCTCAATAAACAATAAAGGTTATCATTATTAGTCTTTTGAAACAACCCCCAAAGTCGATTTAGGGGTGTTGAAGTTTGTATAAGAATATCTGATTTCTTGGGTCAATAAACTTGAAGTTTGCTACAAATACTAACTTATATGAATAATGAAGGTTCTTATTGTTATTATTTGAAACTACCCCCAAAAGAAGATTTAGGGGATGTTATTTTTTTTGAAGAATCTTATATCTTGGGTTAATAAAAAAGAAACTTGACATAAATACTAACCTCAATAAACAATAAAGGTTATCATTATTAGTCTTTTGAAACAACCCCAAAGTCAATTTAGGGGGTGTTGAAGTTTGTATGAGAATATCTGATTTCTTGGGTCAATAAACTTGAAGTTTGCTACAAATACTAACTTATATGAATAATGAAGGTTCTTATTGTTATTATTTGAAACTACCCCCAAAAGATGATTTAAGGGATGTTATTTTTTTTGCAGAATCTTATGTCTTCGGTTAATTAGCATGAAACTTGACATAAACACCAACCTCAATAAACAATAGAGGTTGAAACAACCCCCAAAGTCGATTTAGGGGGTGTTGAAGTTTGTATGGAGGAATCTGATTTTTTGGGTAAATGAACATGAAACTTGACATAAATACCAACCTAAATAAACAAAGGTTCTCATTATTCGATTAAGGGGTGTTAAATCTTTTTTGAAGAATATTATTACTTCAGTTAATAAACATGAAACTTGACATAAACAATAAAGGCTTTCATTTTTAGTTTTTCGAAACTACCCCCAAAAGATGATTTAGGGGATGTTAATTGTTTTGCAGAATCTTATATCTTAGGTTAATAAGCATGAAACTTGACATAAACACCAACCTCAATAAACAATAAAGGTTTCGTTATTGGTTTTTTGCAACTACCCTCAAAAGACGATTTAGGGGGTATTACAGTGTTTTTGAAGAATCTTATTTATTGGGTTAATACATATGAAAGTTGACATAAATACCATCCTAAGTAAACAATAAAGATTGTCTTTATTAATTTTTCGAAACTATGCCCAAATGATGATTTAGGGGGTGTTGAAGTTTGTATGGAAAAATCTGATTTCTTGGATAAATAAACATGAAACTTGACATAAATACCAACCTAAATAAACAATAAAGGTTGTCATTATTAGTTTAAATACGGTTAAGGGGGTGTTAAAGTTTTTTTGAAGAATCTTATTTCTTCAAAAAAATAAATTTGAAACTTGGCGCAAATACCAACATAAGGATACAATAAAGGTTGTCATTATAAGTTTTTCAAAACTAACTCAAGCTAAGAATCTTACTGAACAGGGTTTCGTTTTTGACGTGGGGTTCTAGGGGAGCACTAAGGCGCAATTTTGCGGCCATTCAACCTTTAAGGAGCTGAAAAGGGTAAAAATTAATTTGTATGTAAAATCAAATTCCTTTGGGATAAGGTTGATACTCAAAATTTACATAAAACATTTTTAAAACTTTCTCCCAGAGAGGGTTAGGGGTTTTAAAGTTTTTTTGAGGAATCTCACTGCGCTATCTGACTAACATAAACGATAAATAAAAAAGAGAAGAAAAGAGTGAATAGCATATTTAGGTTTTTCAAAACTCGACCCCCAACGGGGCAAAAAGGGGTTGATAAGTTTTTAGGGGAGGATTTTACTTTGTGGCGGTAACCTAAAATTTATTATTCTTTAAGTCAAATAACGAATCGTCCCAATCCAATAAACCCTGTATATCTACGATACCCATTTTTTATTGTTTTAATAATAGCTAATTTTTGGTTTCCTTCACTAACTGCATATAAGAATATCATTTATAGCATAAACGAAATCACGCGAACGAAGTCGCGGGCAGAGTGCTAGTTAATTATAATTATGTAACGTAACGGAGGTGGTCACTGGCCCCTGAAAAATTGTTGCTGTTACCTAGCTCAGGGGTCAGGGTTTCACATTTGTTGTAAATTTTGAAGGTAATAAACCATTTATTTATTTATTAATATTCCTTGTGCTTTTCGTTTAAATCTTTCTTTTTCTCGTAGTCATGGTATAAAATATAGTATGCAACTCTTGAATAAAACGGATTTATATCGAGAGCCATGAATAACTCGCGTAGCTCATGATTCTAACACTTGAATCACTCGCTATGCTCGTGATTCAATCATCATGAATCACTTCCTACGGTCGACTTCCTACGGTCGTGATTCAGTCGTTAGAATCCTTCACTTGCTTGTGATTCATCTATAGCCCTCGCTTTAAATCCGTCTTTTATTCACTAGTTGCATCACATATATTCAAAAAGAGCTAGTTTATTCCTCGTAAACAGGGACCAAAATAGCTCATTAATCCCTTAGGGACCAAAATAGATTTGAATTTGGAATGTGGATATTGTTAGTAAATGTTCCAATCAGCAAAGAGGTGAATCACAAACCATGCAGGAACAATTTATTCAATTTAAGTGACTGGCTGAAAAACTGCGAGCGCACCAAATAAAAAAAAATGTTGTAGAAATATAAACAACGCGCGAAATTAAATGCATTCTGCCTTCGTTCGTAGTTGTTTCAAATTCAGATTTCAGAATGATAAAAAATGAGCGCGTCTTCCTCAAGTGAGAGTATTATAATTAAGTTTCTCAAACACTACATCCTGAGACACGGTTTTCCGAGACTATTTATAATTCCCAAGCTGTAAATAAATCTACAACTGTAACGGATGGTACTAATAAAATTGTTAGGATGCACTTCCATAATTATTGTTCAAATGTTTATCATTAGCATCTAATTATTTTATTTTATGTCAAATGGGTTTTAATTTTATGTAAATAAATAAACGTAACGTTCTTGTTCATAAGTTGCACTTACTTATTTTCTCATAGAGAGTGATAAAAAGTAGAGTATCCAACTCGGGAGCAACACTATTTTCAGCTCGAGTGATGTATTTTAAATCCCTTGCTGCACTTAGGATTATACTTTAGAACCACTTTCTACTCTAGAATCCTTCGCTCCGCTCTGGATTGTAATGGATAAATGATAAATAGTTGTTTGCTCCCTAGGTAAACAATCTACTATTTTTTATTTACATGGGCACTTATAAAACGTCGAGACGTCGACAAAAGCGTTTGAGTGCATTATGTCCAATTCGCAAAATGTCCAGCTGTCTAATTCGCAATTGGTCCAGTTTGTATTTGGTCCAATTCGCAACTGGTCCAGTTTGCAATCAGTCTAATTCGCAATTGGTCCAGGCGTCCTTGATTACGAGAGGCGTATTTAGACGACCCCCACGTGATGTTGGATGAGATTCGGCTCGTTGTAATAATGCATATAATTAAGTCTGATAAATCATAATCACTGAAATCACTCAATAAAGACATAAAAATTACTACGTTTAGTTACTGAAAATGAGGTAACTAGCCATGTGGAGAGGGGTGGGCAGAACAGAATACAATTGTATAGTGTAATAATAGTAGTAAGTACTTATTGAGAAATATTATCAAATTAATGCGTTTGTTGTTTATAAAAATATAAGAAAACGAAACAAAAGCTAAATTAAAGGAAACAGAAACGATTATTTATCTATCTACTAAACTCCGAAAAAAAGTTTTTATTAATGCCTTGAACTATTCTACTACGAAGCGGTTCTAAAACTCAATAATCTCTGCGTATGGAAGAGATTTAGGAGAATTTAAATACCTATCAAGGATATCTATACCTAATTATCGACTATAATTTGAATTGGTCAATTTGCTTACTGGACCATTTGATAATTGGACAATTTGCGATTTGGAGAAATTGCAAATTGTCATTTTCAGCCCATTGGACATTTTGCGAATTGGACATAATGCGCCCAAACGGACAAAGGGTGCACGGTTCGGGTTGGTCGTTTCCTATGGAGAAGAACCGGCAAGAAACTACACGATGGTTTTACATGAATGGTGTGGATGATAATATGACTTGAATTGGAAAGTTTTTTAAAACTGAGAATTGTCATTCTGATGGTAAATTATGCGATAGATAAACAATCCAACAATATACACTTTCGCCAAACTTAAAATGTAAATACAAAATACTTACTGATATGGATATAATTGCCGGTATTCTGTTTATCTTGTATAGGCATGAGGGAGACACTTGGTGGAACCGCTTGTATGGTAGCAGTGTGTTGCATCACTGTCGAAGAGTTGCATAACATATCCAGGACTATTAGAAGAAGAAGTCTGTAAAGAGACATAACATCTTTAGGCCGGGTTTCTCACTACTAAATTGAATTAATGTGACAAATTGTCAAGCACGCGTTATCTGTTGTGATTGGTTGAATTAATTTTCAACAGCCTATCACAGCAGATAACCGGCGATTATTCGTCGGTGACGTTAACAGCCTGATAATCGAGTGTTGAGAAACAGGCAGCCTAATTGCTTACGTGAATTCTGCAAGGCGTAGGATTTAACATCAACGACCAATCACATAGATGGAAATCCATAACGCGTCTTTCATCTCGCATGTGATTGGTTGATTTTTGCCTTTTGCCTTGCCAAATATATAACGCAATAAAGCAGCTCTAATAAAATAAAAAAATCGGCAATATTCTATTCACAGAACAGAAAAAACGTCTCTGTTTTTTTTTCTGATCTGTGAATCTACCATAGATATAATATTAATATTTCTATGGAATCTACTCAACGAGTTCCAAACAAAGATATCCCACTCGACGGGGTAAGTCAATTTCTTTTGGGAACTTTCTTTTTCTTTACAGAAGGTAAAGACCCTCCTTAGAAACCTTTTAAAATATTTTTTGACAATTTGTATGGCTTTGGGTCAACAAGATGCTTACACTGTTAAAATTTGAAGACTGTAGCACCAGCCGTTTGGCTGTAAAAACTTTTGTGATCGATGACAGATGGACAGACAGACATGGACACGTGAGTGACAGCAATAGGGCTCAGTTTGGACCTTTGAGATAAAGAACCCTAAAAAGAACATTGTTGCGCCCACCCCAAGTAAAATTGGCAGGAAGATGATGATAGTACTTGCCCGGATTTGAACTCAAGGCCTCAAGCACGAGAGAGTTCTTAGCCACTAGGGCACTAACCCTCAGTTTCCCACCCAAAAATTATCGCAGAATTAATGTGACAAATTGTCAAGCACGCGTTAGCTGCTGTGATTGGCTGTCGCAAATGCATTCATCCATCACAGCAGCTAACGCGTGCTTGACAATTTGTCACATTAATTCTGCGATAATTTTTAGGTGGGAAACTGAGGGTTAGCCCGTTACAAATAGCTATGTATTTAAATCGACGACCACGTTTTTAGGGTTCCGTACACAAAGGGTAAAAACGGGACCTTATTACAAAGACGATCCGTATGTCTGTCTGTCCGTCTGTCACCAGGCTGTCACATGAACCGTGATAGCTAGACAGTTGAAATTTTCACAGATGATGTATTTCTGTTGCCGCTATAAAAACAAATACTAAAAACAGGATAAAATAAATATTTAAGTGGGACTCCCATACAACAAACGTGATATCCTTGCCGTTTTTTCGCGATAATGGTACGGAACCCTTGGTCAGTTTTTTTTCTTTGTATCCTTTAAATCCTGGGTTCTGGTTAAAGTATCCTCTTCGGAAGACAGAAGTATCTCTAGGTATAAAAGTAAAATTTTCCACTTACCCGTGCGGAAATGACATTATTGTTGCTTTTATGCACTTGTTACTCTTTCCGCGGATTCCGTTTGAATGGTGTTTAACTACTAATGCAACTACAGTGTCTGCTTCTGTTTGGATGTTATATAGAGCTGTTAAAACACCCATTGGGCAGAGATTGTGGATTGTTATGCGAGCAGCGCAGATGCAAATGTGGCTTCTCCTTTCGGGAGCCCTATTTCCAGCATTTTTTGCCTTTTGTTACATAAATATTTGTGATAGATAGATCTATCTAGATAAAACATTTATTTAGTGCACACAAAAGACACAGCACAAAACACAAAATCACAATTAAAATTTCATTTTATACGGGCTATATAAAACAAGGTGCCAACATACAAAAGAAAGAAAAACAAAATCATACAGGAAATAAAAGTGACATAGTAACATACCTCATATAGTAGGTATAACGATAAAAAAACTTTTTGCAAAAAATTACTACCGACTTCCTAATACAAAACTACAAAGTGAAAAATAACTTAATTTTTTGAAGTCGGTGTCTTTCGTAGGTACCATTTTTTTGCGTTATGTACACCGACATCAAAAAATTAAGTTATTTTTCACTTTGTAGTTTTGTATTTGGAAGTCGGTAGTTTTTTTTTGCAAAAAGTTTTTTTATTTTTCACTTTTTAGTTGTACGTACCTAATAGGCAAGTTAGTAAGGGAACTATTTCGCCAGAATAGATTTCATGAAACTTGAACATAACCGGTGAAATGAGAGATCTGCTTACCCCTTAAGAGCGAACTGGCGTGATGTTATGTTATGAAATGTTATAAACAACAAACAGACATGCGATTGCAGCAATCCCGAGAGATTTGCCGTTATTTATTGAAGAGTTCTGTTGTATATCTCCGAAGTTCTTCATCAGATCTTCACCAAATTAAAATGGGACCAATTTCGGAACATAATTTTTCAAACAAAACAATAATTTTCATAATCGGTCCACAATTGACGGAGATATCGATGAACATACACAAAAAAAAAAAAAAAAAAACATAAAGTCGAACATAGAACCTCCTCCTTTTTGGAAAGTCGGTTAAAAATGATGATCAAAACCCGATGTCAAGCAAGCTATGTAACTAGTAAACAGCTTCACCATAACATGAAACAATTCAGACCCGGCCAATCTTCAATTTGCAGCAGTCAATTAATTAATCTATAATTAATATTATAAAGAGGAAAGATTTATATTTTTGAATTTTTGTATGTAACGAATAAACTTAAAATCTACTGGACCGATTTCAAAAAATCTTTCACCGTTGGGAAGCCACACTATCCCCGGGTGACAAGGCTACTTTTTAACCCTGTATTCCCACGGGAACGGGAACTACGCGGGTAAAACCGCGAGGCGTCCGCTAGTTTCAAATATATTTATTGATAGGATAGATCGTGTGTAAATCACAATATCGTCAATGATCTTTCTTGTAAGTAGGTAATAATTAGATCTTATTAACAGTGGATTAGCTCTTTCCTTCTCAATATAAGAAGAGACTGTTTGCCTTGCAGTAGCACAATAATAAGCACTTCCATCCTGAATTTCAGTTATTTTCTCGATTGTGGCCGAGTTTCTCACCTCTAAATTTTCGCAGAATTAATGTGACAAATTGTCAAGCACTCGTTAGCTGCTGTGATTGGTTGAATGAATTTTTAACAGCCAATCACAGCAGATAACGCATGCTTGACAATTTGTCACATTAATTCTGCGATAATTTAGAGGTGAGAAACTCGGCCTGTATTGTCTCTTTCTTAAAGTATATATATATATATCTCAAATCAGTGTGCCTCCTGTCAAAGGACTGCTCTAACAATTTCCAGTATCTTCTGTATAAAGCTACTCTTTTCCCATTAGGACCTGTTGCCATTTTCAATACGTCCTGCCTTCTCTTTCTCTGTCACCCTCCGTTCCTTTTTCCATTTCCAGGATACCTCTCAGTAACAATTTTGCTCCATTTTTCTTGAGTGTTATTTACCCATGAGTTCGAACCCAGGCAGGCGCTTTACTATGTCTTCACCACTGCTCTCAAAAAGGTGAAGGAAAACCGGCATGTCTTAGAATCAAACCTTCGACATACACTAAACCGCACTGGGTCCGCGCGATGGGTTAAGGCCCATCCATACCCTCTCTCACAGAGAGAAGGCCTGTGCTCAGCAGTGGGAGCATTAAAAGGCTGGTGATTTAATGACGTACGTATAGCACAATTAAAGGTTGCCAACTATTGTTCAAATTGTATTCCTTTGAAGTCTTGTCGCAAATCGGTAATAACATCTCTATGTAAGAAGTAAACACTGAAGGGAAACATTGAAACAAAACGCGCGATTCTTACTAAGCCGAAACAAAAATAACACTAGATCGTGGGAAAGAGAACACTGTCAGACCTTCACGATTTCTGTCTATTTAATTATTTATTATAAGTATTCTTTAATGTACACCACAAAAATATATATACCTACAGGACAAACAATCATAAAAGCAAGTGTACAATGGGCGGTCCTATCGCACAGGGCAATCTCTTACAGACAAACTTTTGTCTTTTGTGTCCTAGAGCCTAAAAGGGTTTCAATTAACAGCCTCCTTGATCAAGTAGTCGCGAGACCAACTGCTGAGCCTGGCATTCAGAGTTCCATCGAATTATTTTGGTTGATCTGATATGAACTTTACGTAGCAACAGTATCTGGGTTGTAGCTTTGCCCAGCTGCTGCCAGTTGGCTATGACCTTTAAATTCTACATAGGATTATATTAACCATATCAAAAAGCGATACTTGAATGTATTTTTTTAATGTATTCCTCAACTACAACAATCTCATCAGTTAGCTCAGTAATTTATTTGTTGTAAAAGAAAACGGTTTTGATCAAATCTCTAATGTTGTGTGTTTTTGTGTTCCAGGTTTAGTGAAACTGGGTGTCCACTGCGTGACTGGCAAGAAGGTGGCTATTAAGATCATCAACAGAGAGAAACTCAGCGAATCTGTGCTGATGAAGGTACAGTAATCACTTTTATTTTGACGAACAAAGTATAAATAAGCGCCATCTGTTGTTGAGTAACTAAATCAATTGTTTTCTAGCAATTAATTTTCTTAAATCTATGTTGAACAGAATATTTTAATGAGATAAGTATATTAATAAAAAAAATACTTTTTCAATCACTTAATAGTGAAAAAAGTATTACTTAATCTTTTAATTACCTACTATCATGCCATCTATTGGCAGTAAGAAGAGTTACATTTACAAGTTTATCTTTCTGATATTGCTCGATTTATACTAAAGTAAAACTTTTCTTATTTTTCAGGTGGAAAGAGAAATAGCAATTATGAAATTGATAGAACATCCACACGTATTAGGACTGTCCGATGTTTACGAAAATAAGAAATATTTGTAAGTACCTCAATTCCTATTCTTCTTTATCATGTCGATCTAGACCAATATAGTAGGTACATGCCAAGAAGTAAATATGACACAACGACTAATCTGCTGTCACACAGTATGATTGTCAACAAAATATGGTCTACCTGTGGCGTTCGTCAACCATAGTTTTTTGGTTTCTGCCCTTCCCAACATGGTTGACCAAAGACCTGCTGCTTGGCCCCTAGATTAGAGAACGAAGGAGATGGTCACCGACATCCGCTGAATGAGTGTCGTGTATTACCTACCGTAAATTTTTGAGGGAATCCTGTGCCCAGCATGAAAAGTCTTTATGAAGATTGATGTTGTACGCAATTTACCCTACTTCTCATTTTATTGCCAATTCTAACTTGCTTTTCTATAACTTTCCAGATATTTAGTATTAGAACACGTCAGCGGTGGCGAGCTGTTCGACTATCTAGTCAAGAAAGGGCGGCTGACACCCAAAGAGGCGCGTCGGTTCTTCAGACAAATCATATCCGCGCTCGACTTCTGTCACAGTCACTCTATATGGTATGTATGACATTCACCTTTATAACTAACTGGCTGTGCCCGTGGCTCCCGTCAACTGCCTTCCCTACCCTATCCTGCCTACTTACCTACCTACCTATAAGAACCTTCTCATATCAATAACAAACACACCAAAAAAAGAATGACCGAAATCGCCGTTTAGCCGTTCACGCGTGCGGCCAAGGGAAATAGGGATTCATTTTATTATGCTCATGCCAGCGGCTTCACCCGTGTGCATGTCAGAAATTATCCCAGGGGAACATTATACCGGGATGAAAAGTAGCATATGTGCTATTCTAGGCTAAAATCTATCTCTGTGCCGAATTTCGTTCAAAGCCGTTCAGCCTTTCTGGCGTGATTGAGTAACAAACATACATACGAGTCCATCCAAACTTTTGCATTTATAAATATTAGTAAGAAGTAAGATGTCCAGTTTTTAAACGAAAATCAACAAAAAGCGATGCAGCCGTATTGCGTAAGTGAATACGGCAACGCAAAGAGTTTGACCGCTATCCAATCGACCAACCACACAGACGGAAATCCACATCGCGTCATTCATCTCGCATATGATTGGTCGGTTTGGTCGACTGGATAGCGGTCCAACTCTTTGCGTTGCCGTATTCACTTACGCAATACGGCTGTATCACAAAGCGCAATCTGATGATTGATACGAGTTTAATTTTGACAGTTCGTTGATTATTGTTCTAGAAAACCGGTAGTTAATATTATACCGTTTGGGAAACAATCTAGGATATACTCTAGAGGTGCATCCACACGGGTCTATTCAGCGGTGATAATTCGCCAAAACCTTTTCAACGACTACCACTCTTGAGAATCATTATAATTCTTAAATGAATGACAAGCTCGCATTAGACAATTTTTACACGATCTGAAATCTCACTAATTAGTAGGCGCATTGGGATATAATCTCTTCAAATAAAACACAACTACTGCCATCTAGTAGAAATAAAGGGAACCTTTTACCCAGTAATAGGACAAACCAGTCTAAAAATAAATAATTTATACTGCCATCTAGCGGCCAGAAGCGCAACTAACATGAAGTTCCTAATCATACCACGTACAACTCAAAATACAGCCGTAATTCCTTCATTTTTCAGCCACCGCGACCTAAAACCCGAGAACTTACTGCTGGACGAGCGAAACAACATCAAGATAGCGGACTTCGGGATGGCGTCTCTTCAGCCGGCTGGGTCGCTGCTCGAGACCTCTTGCGGCAGTCCGCATTATGCCTGTCCTGAAGTTATTAGAGTAAGTTTTGATTTCGTTCACCTACTGTGAATTAGAGCACCAAGACGGCCACCCGCCACTATTCAAGATGGCTGGGGAACTTTCTATCGTATGAATATTGACGTTGCAGTTTACAACTCTAGTCTTATAGGTAGGTATTGTAGAGATAGCCAAGCTCGGATCCACTTGTGGGCACGATGGGCATGCCCACAACCCTAATAAACTTGTGATTGTGACGTCACACTTTCACGGTCTATTGAGCTCGATAGACTGATGATATATTATACCCAGTACCATAATAAAACAATAAAATCTTGATGAGGGTGCCATATATTTTGATCATGAGCGAGTTCACACGGTCAAGTGCGTGACCGATTTTCAGGTGGTTGTGACCTCGACCCTTTTTGAGGACTGGATCCGCGCCTGAGGGCTCATTATGAGTCTTTAGCAGTGGTGGCCCAGAGGTAACGGCCGCGACTTACAAATTGTATGTCGTGGGTTCGAGCCCAGGCAGGCGCTTTACTTTGTGTAAATTATTTCTTCACCACTGCTCTCAAAACGGTGAAAACCGGCATGTCCTAGAACCAAAATTTCGAAGACATGTGACATCCACCAACATGCACTGGGCCCGCGTGGTGGATAACGGCCCATTCCTTCTCACCGAGGCCTGTGTCCCAGCAGTGCGAACATTAAAAAGGCTGATGTTGATGAGTCTTCGTAATGAGCTTTACTATACAGGTTGGCATTTTGTAATGCCACCTGAAGGGAAAGTACACATAATACGAAAATTTTACTCAAAGAAAACATTCCTTTATTTTTGAAACGAAAGAAAACTGAATCCGATGCCAAGCCGATGTCGACTATTCTGCCAATGTCTAAAGTTAAATGGAAGGGAAAGTATGTTATAAATAAAAAATAAAGAAAACCAGAAACTGTAAACTAAACCTAAATTCTTCGCATTAGACATGGGCAAAGTCGTTATATTTCAATCACCGTAACTGTTGTTCCCGCTATAAAAAAATTACAGTGAAAAATCACCGTGTCTTTGTCACGTCGATCACGTCGGATAGGTACTTGGAAGGTTTTGTAATGTGAATATACACGATTTGATAATTAAGTCGCTTATTCGCAAAATAATAAGGGCACTTGACAAATTACTTTTACGCCCATTCTGCGACCTATGGAATTGTATGAAGCTGCACGCATTGCGGTAAAAATTTCGTGTGGAAATATTACGCGCAAGAGATCCGTGTTTTTGTTTTGAATTAAATTGGAGCGAATATTTTGAGCTCTATGAACACGTAAAAAGAGACAAAAATTTCTCGGATTTTTATCCGTGGTGCGTATCGTATATAATATTGAGTATTTAGTACGCGGATAAAGATTCGTGCGAATAAAATCTGCGCGGCTAAAAACCGCAATGCGTGCTTAGCCTAACGCTGCCTCTCCGTCCGCGTCAGAGTGAATGAGACGGAAAGGAACAACGTTATTTTGGAACGACTTTATTTTCTAAAAAGTCACTGTGATATTCTCAGGTGGCAGATCACGACGATTTTTTCACATGTCTACTTCGCATAATACCGTTGACACTTGTTGGGTTAGTACGGGACTGAAACAGCCTCGTAACTCCCCGGAGCAACTTTATTGCTTCAATAGATACGGGTGTGCTCCGATTTGTGTTTGCGCCAAAAACCGAAAAGCTCGAATCGCCTGTCCCGTAGCGTGCAAGGTTGCGGGAGCGCGGAAAGCAAGAGGTTCGCAAACATAGTGGATACCTACTTTTCGTTTGTTTCCACGGGATCTCAGCGCTAACAAATAATATTTGGTTCAAATAAATGTCACTAGATGGCGTGATATGCATCGAATTGTGTATAAAATTAACATTTTCTAGAAATGATCATAAAAATTGAATGTTATTTTTAATCTTCCCTACTAAACACAAAATTATGGAATATTGGGCTCTTATTTCACATTTCATCGATTATTTGAACGGATCATTTAAAATTGATGCCAATAGATGGCGCGTTTTTAAATTTCTGAAGCATGCCACTAGATTTTTTTAATTTGTACTGTAACACATTTTGGTACAATAAAACAGTAAAAACGTACTAAAAAAATACTATACAACAAATCGTCACTGTATTTAGAGAAATAAATAGTTAACCCTTTTACTTGCAAGTCGCTGCTAACACCATCTGTAGCCGTGGAACGGAACCGAAGACCGTACGCGATCGAAGTACTTATAAAAATAATCATCTTAATTAGACGAAAAACGCTAGTTACGTCGGCACGGTTTCTTTGTATGGGATGAGGTATCTGTATGCTAGTATTATATTGTCTGTGCCGTTTCCAAGCTTAAATCACTGAACCAATTTTGATGAACTTTAGTATAGAGATAGACTGGTCCCTGGAGAGGGCCCCTTGAAACTTTTCATCCTGATACGTTCCCTTGGGATAATAAACAACTTTTATGCAGGCAAAACCGTTGGCAGAAGCTAGTATTCCATAATGGAATCTCCCTATGAACTCACAAGTATGACAGCCGTTACACTACTTAACAATACAAGTGTCTGTATCCTGTATGTCTGAATGTAATTCAATTACTCAGTAATTGGATGTTTATGTGTGATCAATTGGAGAATTGTGCAAGATAGTATGCAATATGAATGGCAAAACAAATTCAAAGATATATAATATTCACAGCGGATCTTTGTGTCTCTCAAATTGGCTGCAAGACCTGCGCAGTAGCTATTTTGTATCAATGTTGAAGTTGAAAATAGCATTTTATAACTGTCTCTGTCACTCGCTTACGTTTGTTGCATCGTCCTATCTCGCTTACTATATGCAGTATACTCAATGACAAACTATTTCTTGCGCAATAGTTTGCAGAGCCAACTTCAGTGAGACAATTTACTTCGGTGATGTCACTGATAACTAACTGAAAATTTTTAACTTTGATAAAACTAGATAATCTCTTTTTACATACTTAACACCAATAATATCTACAGGAAGAATCAAACTCAAAGGCGGCTGTGAAGTTCGCATTTCCCTGCGTGGATATTTTGCTTTTCCGTGCGGGGGTGAAGGGGGGATATTCTGCCTTAACCCCCGTCGTCACATGAATTCGCTAAAACGCAGCGTCTCTTTTCGTTTTCTGAACTGCTTTGTTTGAATGAAACAATTAATGTCGGTATTCTGGGTAGGCAGTTATGGGCCTACATACCTTTTAATGCTGCAAAACGGTAACTTTCTAAAGCAAACTCCTTAGTATCGACTAGGTTAAAAGGTTTGAAAAAAATATATATTTATTATTGATTCATGTACATAATTTTGAACAAAAGGTTTTTTCGTGTAACTAATAGTTTTGCTTTAAAAAAATAATTAACAACCCGATATTTTTTCGCAACTTTTGGAAACTTCTCCAAAACGATTTGGATGTTTAAATATATTTTTACACGGTAAAATTGATGGCTGGAATTTCTTCATAACTAACATAGCATGTAAATCAAATAATATTTTGCAAAAGTTCAAAATGGAGGTCCAATATTGATATTTTGGCATCGAGCGGGCGCACGGCCAGTACTGCGTTAACATTGGGGGCGTATATAGCGCCTTAAGAGATCGAAGAGACATATAAGATTTAAGCAGATTCTTTTTAGAGATTTATTTGCTTATCAGCTGTAAAAGTTGTTGTGTTGTTATAGTTGTTGTGTTGTTATAGTTGTTGTGTTGTTATAGTTGTTGTGTTGTTATAGTTGTTTTGTTGTGTGGTGTGTCAGGTTGTCATCTCTTGTCGATGCAATGCCAGGAAACGGCAAAAACTCATAAAATAAAACAACAAAGTCAATAGAAAACGTATTTAATACAATTCCGCGCCAAAAACATGGCGGGAAATCTTGACACCTGACGTCCAATATGGCGTCGACAAAATAGTTAGTGTTAAACCAAAGTTTATTAAATAACCCATATCCTCAAAATTATCTAGTTAAGTACTTTGAACGCAAAACCGTGGCTTTAATTGAATTAAGTGGTTAATAAAGGGCTTGAAATTGAGCGTGGGATGTGTGGTATACTCTTTCTAGTAAGTTTTATTAAGTTGTTTATGAGTAGTAAACTGTTGGTTATCGTTGTAAGATGTAGAACTATTTGCTTCAGCTAAGTCCAGGTCTAGTAACTTTGAACAAAATTACGTAACTTACATAACGTAGGCCTAGGCGAAAGTAAATACAATTTACTGATAAATTGCCTGAAAATGGCACATTGCCAAGATCTGCCAACAATGACAAGAAAAACATACAGTGCGGACAATTTTATCTTATAATCAATGAAATAATATACTCAAGACCGCAAGAGAGCTTACTGATAAAATTGCCTGAAAATGGCACATTGCCAAGATCTGCCAACAATGACAAGAAAAACATACAGTGCGGACAATTTTATCTTATAATCAATGAAATAATATACTCAAGACCGCAAGAGACTCTTGTAAAATGTCATTTGCCTAGCTTGCTAAGTTACTGTAAGAAAATCTACTACTAAATGTATTGATTTTGTCTATAATTCCAAACAATCAACGGAATAACGTTCTATAGTAGGTAGAAACTACTACCTAATATCATACATGAGCAAATCTGTATAATGTTACCCCTTGCAAAGTAGCCCATGTCCTAAAAAAGGACCCGGGCTAACCCGGTAATAAGTTCCCTTGAGACAATTTCCAACTTTAAGGCAGGCTATAACGCTGGCAGAAGCTAGAAATATACTAATGTAAAAGCTACCTCACAGAACAAAGAAACGGCTTAACTATATAGTAAAATAATGCTAACTAACGACGAGATTACAGAAACAGTTCAACGGGGTCAGATTAGAACTAGCGACCTTACACCGGAAAGTGACACCCCTAAATTAGATTATCAATTTCCGTTTCTAAATGTGTTTTAATTACTCCCCCGCGGTGAAGTTAAAGGAATTACTGAGTCATTGGAAATATTACTGACAAACATAACATCACGCTTGCAAACCTGGAAGAAGTAGGCAGATGTGAATAACACTCACAGTTCGCCAATAGGGATGTTTTCTGCTAGAAAAATGATAATTCTATTTAGTCCGTCAGTGAGATTATCAAATAATATTGGACATGTATTTTTTGCTTTAACAAATCAATAAAAAGTTAAAGCGCATCAAAGTTCAGAGGTGGCTTGTGACGTCACTAAGGCAGTAAAAAAGTGTACTAACGGCGTGACGTTTCACGATATTTCAACGCATTATATCGTCGTCTCTTTATGTTTACGTGTCAAAAGAAAAAACAAGTGTCCAATATTTTTATTAATCTACCTGTCTGACAAAAAAACGAATTTTCAGTAAACTACCCTATTATGTTTAAGTCCCTTAGAATAGGGGCGAGCCAGTAACCAGTTATACTCCGAGCTAATATAAAACAAATCTTGAAAGATAAGAATATACCACAGTTTTACAAAGATATTTACGAGTTAGAAAGCCTGGCCACTTTAGTTCAATTCCACTTTGCGTTTTTCTAATGTCTAGGTATCTCAGATCTATATATATTAGAACTTATACTTGCCTAAGGTTGTACGTATTACATGTTAGTACATATTCTTTGAAAAATTAAGTCTGAATAGATTATAGTTCAAAAATAAAATGGGTTTATATTTCTACATAATCAGGTTTTTCAGTAGATACAAGCATACGAGGTATTACACAAAAAAACTGACAACAGTTTTTTCAATCTACCTCATAAAGTAAAAAAAAAGATAATGAAAGACTTATGCACTATTTGTATAATATGCGAGTATATGGTATACTAAACATAGGTACTAATTCCAATGACAATCCAT
Source organism: Orthosia cruda (assembly GCA_964057195.1). NCBI lineage: Eukaryota > Metazoa > Arthropoda > Insecta > Lepidoptera > Noctuidae > Orthosia > Orthosia cruda. The sequence goes on along the minus strand of OZ059852.1, from coordinate 7,686,039 downwards.
ACTACATATTACGATTATAAATGTGAAATTAACTCGTGTTTGTTTGTTAGTTTCACTAAACCAATCTTAGTGAACTTTAACATAGATATAGCCAAGGACCTGGAGGAGGACAAAGGATTTTTGCAACGCGAACGAAGCTGCGGGCAAAATCTATTGCTTGATAATACTAAAAGGTTTAAAACAAAAATCGTGAGTACATATGAAAGCACATCATCATCTCCAGCCTTTCAATGTGCCCACTGTTGGGACACAGGACTCATTTGTGAGAGGAAATTTTGCCAAGTAATAATGCATTGTCAATGAAACCAGTAATATAACAAAAAAATGGTATGTACTTTTACAATGAGCAATTTTATTTGAATCACAGTCAAAAATGTCTTCAGTTTCAAAAAAATCACAAGCCTATTTAAGCGTGTTGTATGGAATATTCTTATACCCTTTATAATTTAATTGGGTGACTCAAGAAATACCTCTTTGTCAATCCTTTTTCTTTAAGAATCTAAGGCACTAAGTGAAAATCAAATTGGTCAGCCAATGCTTAAGGGTTTAATTAAGAGCACAATGTAATAGAAATATCTACAACTAAAAAATTACAAATGATAACAAAAAAACCTTAAGAGTTAAAGTGTTAGATATATTAACTATTTATTTCCTAAAAATACCACTAATATCTATGGTGGTAAATTTTATAAACGAATTATGTTTTTGCGGTAATTTTACCTGACTATGGTTTGTAAAAGGTACTGGAATTTCTTTTATAGCTGCATCAATTTATAAAGAATCCATATTATAAAGAACTGCAACATAACACGCCTACATAATATCACGCCTGTTTTGGCAGAAGTGCTTGTAAACTGCAATATATACAAAACGAATCTCTTCAGAAAATAGATATTTGTTTCATGAAATTTCTCAAAAATATTCTGAACTTCAATTAGACCTTGTTTGTATATTGGGCCATCAAATGAGTAGATAAATACTCATACAAAGAGTGAAAATACAAGAAATTCCATAGCCCGCTCCTAACTAAATGACATGTTAAATATAACTTTTAACAGAACTTAGAAATAACAACAAAACTCTTTAACTATCTCACACAATTTATAATCGTACATATTAATTAATAATAACGCATCTGAAATTCCTAATTGAATCTTTTTTACCAAAACTTTTTAGAGATTTTTATCAATCAATGATAAAAGTAAATTAGATCAGGAATTCCAGATGTACACAGAAAGAGAAAATAGCAGAAGCATCTTACCAATATTTACGGTCAATCATCGTCTACTCTCTGCTTTTTGCTCGTATTCGAGGGTGTCTGCGGTGGAGAGTTATTTGTGTCTCGACGCTTGCCAGAATGCCTGGCGCAGTTTGTACCTGACTGACGATTGGAATGAGAATGTGAGGATTCTCGATTAGGAGAGAACTGTTTCAGCATCTCAACATCATTGAATATAACTTGAGCGCCCCCACCACAAGTGGGTACGACATCTCCTTTATACAGCTTCGTTTCTAGCTCCCCGTCTGTATCTTGCTCTTGAGAAATGAGACAATATTTCGAAGTTCTTGAGTTGGCTATGTCCTTCACATTTGTTAGTTTATTGACGACCTTGCTGTTGACTATGTTAGGCTTCATAACTGTGCCCATGGGTACTATTTTGTTCGGGGCGTGTTCTACCCAGCCCCGGCCATCCGCGGAAATAGAACGACGGTGCCTAGGGTTGGCAATGGCTATGCCACGACGGGAAGATGATGGTGTGTCTCTCTGTGTTAGTGTCTCTCGTTGGTTGTGGTTTGTCTGTGGTACGGAGCTGAAAGGAGTTAGCAGATGGGCTGGTAAGGCTCTTGGTGTAGACCCAGGAGTAAAATCCCTTTCTCTGTTGCTGGTCTGAGCGCCCATTTCTCCAGTTAACTTATTGAAATCGTCATTATCACCTCGGTTTAGAGCTTCAGCTATTATTCTCAGTCTGTTCTCTTTTTCTTCTATAGCATTTCTCAACCTTTCCTTCTCACAGTTTATTTCTTTTGCTTTCTCATGCTCTGCTGCAATCTTGTGGTTGTATTTCCTTTCTAGGATCTTCTTCTGCTTCTCTTTGTCGAATTTGTTTTGGCTGAGCATCATCTCTTTTTCCTGTAGCTCTCTTTTTAGTGAAGATGTGTACTCTGTTAATTCATTTAGTTTCCTTTGATGGGTAAGTGATGCATTCTCTGTGGATGTCAAGCGTTCTTCCAAAGCTCTGACTCTGCGTTCTGATGCTGCCAACTGTCCTCGCAATGAAGCATTCTCACTCCTGATTTCCAATGAATCTTTCTCAAGGTCCAAAAGAGCAGATCTCAATCTCTCATCTTTGATAGCTTTGCTGCGCTTCAGAGTTTCACGTCTACTGATTCTCATTTCCAAATGAGCCATAAGTTCTTTGATAATGTGAGCTGCTTGAGAACTATTAAGTTCTAGGCTTGGGAAGTCAGGTCCTAGACTGTAGACAAGTCCCAAGTCCATTTCCAAGTCTTTGGCTTCTGGCCTGACTAAGTTGTCTCGGGCTGTAGTGAATAGTCTGTTGGCCTTGCGACGGCCTGAAGTCAGGCCAATGTTAGCAGCAATATCAATAACTTGAGGCTTAGCCACCTCAACCTCTGCAGCCATCTCCGCAAACCTCATCACTTGGAGAGTCTCATCGTAATCTTCAGCCCTTGGATTAGCACACACAACCATCCTAACTTGGCCTTCACCTTCAAAGAAATTCTTGAACAAATGGGTGATTTTAGATTCTCTATACGGTACCATATTGTTTGCACCGCTGATCTGATTTTCTCGTAATGCCTCCAAACAAGTTCTGAGTGTCATTAATGACTTGTTTATGTTACCTGCTTCACGTAAACGCTGACCTGTATTCTTCGTTCTGTTTGTGCGTTCACTGCCAGCTAAATCAACTAAACTCAGCTGACTTATATTGAGAAACTTTTTGTTTTGGATAACAGCTTCTCCCATCTCATCAACAGGTGCCTGCACCAATCGAATTGTGAAAACGGAGTGGCTTCTACTTGATTCTGCATTTAACGAAGTGTGTGCCATACGTTTACGTTTCAAACCCAAGTAAAATGCTTCAAATGCTTCTTCAGCTGACTTAATTTCTACTTCAGTGACTCCATGAACATACATGTTATGAGCTGCGTCTTCTCTTATGATTTTTACTGGTAGGTTCCTACTTATTGGAGGTCCGTCTTCAAGTAAATCAAACACACTGTTGTTATAAATTTCTACATAAGTAACAAACACAGCATACTGATTATCTTCATTAATACCCTCAATTTTAGTAACATCTGATGATGACATAGCTAAATCGGGATTAGAATTGTTCTTTTTTCCACTTTTGAATTTGTGGAGCTCTTGCTGCCGTTCCAACATAGCCTCCGCCTCCGTTTGAATATCGAACATGTTCATTTTGTCAGGTTTGAAGATGTATTTGTGTGCTTGGAAGTCGTTTATACTCTTGAAGATAATATTCAAACATCGTGGTAAAATACCACAATTTTGCGGTTCACCGGTCATTGTGAAAGTTTTGCCACTGCCTGTGACACCGTAAGTAAATAATAAACCATTTTTACCTTTGATTAGGCCTTCAACTATAGGTAAGGCGACTTTGTCGAACACATCTTGTTGATTGGTTTCTGGCGGGAATACTTCTTTGAAAGTATACTTCATGGTCTTCGCATTTTCGTTTCTGTAGCTTATAGCAGTTGAAGGAGGCGTCAGAAGGACCATTGTAGGCGAAATTATCTTCATACATGGTGAATCGGAATCTCTTTGCATAGGTCGCAGTCGGCAATAAACTTGTACCGGATCTCTTTCACCAACTAAGTTTTGTTTACTCCGAGCTGGCGTTCGCATGTCGTTTAATCTTTGTTTCGATTTGGCGGACTTCATTTTGAACGTATTTAGATATCACATACACTATAACAAAAATGTTATTTTTCAACGGATTGATGAAATCAAAGCAACGGTCGTTGAGTCGTTCATGAATTATCAATATGTTACAAACATTTCAATTATTAAATTGCAAGGTTTGTGATCCCTTTCTAGCACGTGGGGTTTGTATGTGGTTATCTCTTGTAACGGCTGACAGTTGGTATCTGCTGCATTTGGTCGTATAATACTCGGCCGTTTAAAGTTGGTTTGACGTAACGAGAATGTTGCTATAATATGAAATAAAAAATTCCACGAACATAACACAAAAAGGAATCGCAACCTTGACTTTATTTATATATTTTTTTATTAAAATTGTTGTTAATTTAAGAAAATAGTAAAGCAAACGATCAAGTGGTGTAGTATTAATAAGGTATTGCTGTTTACACTATCTATACTCGTGCTACTCGAAGAGAAATAAATCTAGTTGTTTTGCTACTCATTATAATAAATCTCTTAGAAAATCAGTTTTAGTTATGAAATAACTGGCATTAATTTAAAAAAATAATTGTAGTAAATTCTTTAAAAAACTGCCATAAATATTTTATGTCACTAGATAATTTACCGTAATTAGGGTAAGTCTTACAAAATTTGCCACACTAAAATTAAACAGTGCTGCCAGCTTATGAAAGTTTACAACATAACAGTGTTTACAGATTGGGCGACTTTTCGCCATTTAGGCTACTCGGAAGGGTGGTGGAGCGACCACTTTTACGATCCGCGACTAGTCGCCAATTAGGCAACCTCAGAAAAAAATGTGGCGATTTTAGGCGACTTCGAGATTAAACTGTCTAACTTTGATACACCATTATCTGAAAAACGATGAAAATTACTGGTAATATTTAACAATTTATAATTATTTTTTAATACTTCAGTAGTGACATTAGACAAATGTTTTATGTAGAATCAATACCGGTTCTTATGTCTAAGGAAATAAAGTTGGCATTAGCTTGTAGTATGTTGAATGATGTCAGGTATTCCAATTCACTTTTAAGTACGCTACTACAAAACAATTAATATTAAAGTGTCGAAGAATATCTCGTGGTTTTAGTGAATAGTGGTCGTTTTGTGTTTTATAAATAGCTTGAATAATATATTAGACATTATTTTTATGTATATAAAAATAAGGTGAGTGACATCATTCATAACCATCATCTTCAGAAAATTTGTGAAGAACTATTTAAAAAAAAAAATACTATCCTAACAATTTTTAAAAAATCTAAGTGGAACTAACTGAACTATCATTTATTACACGCATTATAAATTACTTATTTTTATTAAAATAGTGGTAGGTAGATTATTTACCACAAGTAGCTACATAAATGGATTTTTGATAATTTATGAAATAAAACTAATTTGACTTATTTCTGTGATTGCTACTGGATCATAATCACAATCGAGAAAGCTACAAAAAAGATTGTCGAATGCATAATCGAATTCTTCTTTTATTCAAGTTGGTCAAAGGTCAAAGAAAATCAACTCCAATATTCAATATTCGGCGATTTTAGGCTAATTTGCGTTATAATTGGGCGAATTTAGGCTACTTGTGACGATTTTTTGGGCGACTTGGGGCTCAACAAATCTGGCAACACTATGGCCTTTCTCTATAAATCTCTTCGACTCTACGGACTACGTCACATCCACAGAGAACTTTTTTTATATATGATAGGGGAAGTAAAGTAATATATTGGTCACATCATCTGTGTCATTCATCCATGTCGTTATCGTTTGCGTAAATACCTACGTAAAAGGGTATTCCATAAATATTCAGAAATCATAATTCTTTTTCATTGTTCGGCGTACAGTTTGGAATAAAGAAGTGTTTTGTTATTCATGTTCTCATACAACAACGAACAGGAAACAACTACGAAAATGTCTCGTACAGGAGCTACTTATGTTAATCCTAATAATCTGTTTGATGTAGATGATGTCGCATTCATCGACAGTTTTGGAACAAGAATCCCACCGACACAACCAAATAAGACAGCACCATCTGCGTATGGAAGTCACATTGAAGCGCTGGAACAACAAAGACAAGATTTGTTAGAAAGACAAGGGGAAATCGAACAACGAACCTTGGATTCATCCACGCGCAGCATAGCCCTATTGCGTGAGTCTGAGCAGATCGGCTTCGCCATCGCGGAAGAGCTCAGTCAACAAGGAGAGCAACTCCAAAACACGAACAAACGCATCAACGAAATAAACGCCAACGTAAACTTCAGTCAAAAGCATTTAAATGGTATCAAATCTGTATTCCATGGTCTCACGAACTGCATTTCTGGCAAATCTGACCAGACTTCTCCTAGAAGCCAGCACTCTGGCACAAGCAGCCGACTGGATAACAATCGTGTCTATCGAGACAATCTAACACAAGTCAACAGTGATGACCGCTTCAGATCTCATCCTGCTACTCGCTTGCGTGAGTTAGATGCAGAAGTACAGGCTCCACCCATATCTGATAGTCAGCGTGTCAACCAGGTACTAGATGCTAACTTAGATGAAATGCTGCATTCGATTTCAAGACTCAAAGTCCTTGGAATTGCACTTGGTGACAAAATAGAACAGCAAAATGAGCTCATTGACACCATACAGGTCAACGTGGAAGGTGCTGATATTAAGATGGGCAAGCAAAATAAAATGATGAAGACAATGCTGGGTAAAAAGTCTACATTCCTATAGTAATAATCTAGAGCTATCATGTTGATAATGCACCACTCAAGCTGTTCATCAAAGAAAATTGCATGAACTTGCCATGTGAAGGGGTTATTTAATACAATATTAGCATAGCCCCAAATTTTATACTCTAAACTAAATATTTCTAATGTGTGGTGCACATCTTTGCAATTGGCTTTGTATAACAAATCCATTTATCATAACTAAATCCTATATAATCATTATGTGGATTATTAAATGTGGATAATGTATGTTTTCAACAAAAGGACTTAAAAAATATATATAGGATGGAACATGCATGCCTGATGATTGATGAATGTTATACAATGTGCATAACTCCAGCTTCCTCATAAGTGGTAGAATAATTCTATATATGCCAATATTTAAGGCATAATAGCAGCAATCAAAGTTTCGAGTTTTAATTTAGCTGCCACAATAACTTCGTTAATATGAGTCGTTTAGTATGTGTTAGCTGGAGTGACGTCAACCCAGCTTCCTCATTCAATACAGGCAAACCAGTGAGGTTCGGGTTTTGGATTATAGCCAGAAAAATAAGGCATAATAGCTGCACATGGAAGGAAATAACTGAACGATAATACTTAAAAAGTGTTGAAACTATGATCATAAAACGTGTGTGTAAGCTGGTCACCCAGGCTGCCATGTCATATCTTCCGAACAAAAGAAGATATGGTTATGTAGTATAGCTCAAAAAATTAGGCATAATAGTTGATGTTAATCATCTGAATTATTTCCTGTTATTGGTTTAGATTATAATATGCAGTGTTATTATTATTGAGTAGGAAAATATGTGATATTTTTGTATTATGTTTTAAGTAGATATGCGATGAAATTATATGTAGCTTTTGTTTATAATCAAATACCAATGCTGTTACTTCATTTGTTGTATAATGTATACCTAAATTAAAATTAATTAAATTATTGTTAAATATTTCCTGGTACATTGCCAAATGAAATTTTAATATAAATTGTAAGGAGCAATATTATAATGTACATAATATTTTATAGAGTTCTATTTCTTTGTAGGGTTGGGTTTATTTTTTGTTATGTGAATTTAAAATATAGTATTAGTTTCTGTTCTATCTTAATTAAATAAACAATTACTGTAATCGGTCTGACTCACATTGAAGCCTTGTCTCCCAATTAATTCATACAGTTTATAGAATAAAATACATACACATACATATATATTGCATGTATGAAATTTTGATTTTTATTCTATGGAATAATAATAAATATGTTCCTACAAAAAAAAAATGTTCTATCATTTACAGGTGGTTGGATTATCAAAACTGCATTTGATATCAATAGTCTTGCTTGAACATATCCAAGACATTTTAGGTCAGGGTTAACAATAGTTCCACCCATATTTTATTATTGACAAACGCACACACACTTAAGACATAAATGCACCTACACACACACCTACACAATCTAGATATCTATACTTCTATACTATATATATATCTATACTAATATTATAAAGAGGAAAGATTTGTATTTTTGTATGTAACGAATAAACATAAAAACTACTGAACCTATTTCAAAAATTCTTTCACCGTTGGGATGCTGCACTATCCCCGGGTGACATTGGCTACTTTTTGTCCATGTATTCCCACGGAAACGGGAACTACGCGGGTGAAACCGCGAGGCTAGCGGACGCCTCGCGGTTTCACCGCGGTTTCACTAGCTTCCCAACGGTGAATGAATTTTTGAAATCGGTCCAGTATTTTTTATTTTTATTCGTTACATACAAATCTTTCCTCTTTATAATACTAGTATAGATATAGATTGAATCTAAAAATACATAAGTGCAACCTTTGTAAACATTGCAATCCCAATAAGAAATGAACTATTATTACTATTACTCCCAAATCCCACCGGGTCCCGAAGGCTTGGTTTAGCGATGGTTTCTGGTGATTTTTTCCTGTCTTTTTGTCATAGTGCTCCGTTTCGTTTCCACTGATCGAGTCAAATATGTAAATTGCAAAAATCAACCGCAAACCACGGATATGGTACGGCAGCGTACTATATCCGTGGTCCGCCCGTACCAATTCCGAACGCGTGTTGTGGCTAATAATACTAGATTATCTGAGAAACGGTGTGAGAAATGAATGGTAATATTTAACAATTCATTATAATTTTTTGAATACTTCAGTCGCGACATTAGACAAATGTTTTATGCAGAATCAATACCGGTTCTTATGTCTAAAGAAATAAAGTTAGCATTAGCTTGTAGTATGTTGAATGATGTCAGGTATTCCAATTCACTTTTAAGTACGCTACTACAAAACAATTGAAATTAAAGTGCCTAAGAATATCTCGTGGTTTTAGAAAATAGTGGTCGTTTTGTGTTTTTATAAACGTGGAAAGCTTGAATAATATGTTAAAATTTATTAAAAGTGGGGGATTATCATCATTCATCATCATCATTTTCAGACATTTTGTGAAGAAATTAGAATTATTTAATTTTTATTTTTAGTCAATTCTCACATTTTTTTTCAAATCTAACTGGAACTAAACTAACTTAAATTTATTACACGCATTATACATTACTTCTTTTTATTAAAATAGTGGTAGGTAGATTGTTTACCAAAGACGCTACATAAATGGATTATATATAATTAATAAAATAAAACTAATTTGACTTATTTCTGTGAAAATTTGCTACTTGTACATAATCACAATCAAGAAATTACAAAAAAAGATTGTTGAATGCTTAATCGAATTCTTATTTTATTGAAGTTAGTCAAAGGTCAAATTAAATCAATTCCAAAATTCAATATTCGGCGATTTTAGGCTAATTTGCTTTATAATTGGGTGAATTTAGGCTACTTTGGACCATTTTCTTGGGCGACTTAGGGCTAAACAAATCTGGCAACACTGCAACATAAAACTCTGCTCCACGAAACTATTTTGTTTGTTGAATGTTTTTCATGTGAAATATTCACATGAAAATGTGCGTATGGATACAAATGTAGGCCATATACACACACACACACATACATACGACATATTAGTTAGTTTACATTTCCACTATATTTTTCAATAAAAGGTAAAAATAAACAATTTCCACAGACAAAAAGACGATTTCATATCTTCACGCTTCTTGTCAAATTGAAACAAATAAATTTCTCGATAATTTGGTAATGTAGGTGATAGGTCTTTTTTTAACCCCCGACCAGTGCTGCCAACTTAGCGCTTTCAGCGCCAGATCTAGCGCTTTTTTTTGCTAAATAGCGCGTTCTAGCGCCTAGCGCTAAATCTAGCGCTTTTTGAAACTTTGAACTTTCTTTAAAAAAAAAAGGAATTTCGTAAACTATCAACATCTAAACGACGTGTTGAATAAATTTCATCCACAAAAAAATATAAATTCATGTCCAAAACTGATCAATACCAACCTGACCAACCATTTAATTCGGCGGCAGAAGCAATTGTAGTACCTAAAATCAGACGATGGTGAATTAATTTATTTCCTTTATATTATGAAATAATTATATTAACACGTTATTATTTTATTTTATTATCACTAAACAAGTACTATAATGTATTAACTCATGTTTATGACATATTTTGATTTAATAAAAAATACGTTTATACGTCCCTGTCTCAAATTATTGGGTGTTTTGTTTACAGCGACCATTTAGCGCTTTCTAGCGCGTTTTTAAAGAGCTAACAGCGCGTTTTTGCTTAGACGAGTTGGCAGCACTGCCCCCGACGGAAAAAGAGGGGTGTTATAAGTTTGACGTGTGTTGCTGTGTATTTGTGTGTCTGTGTGTCTGTCTGTGGCATCATAGCGCCTTAACGGATGAACCGATTTCGATATAGTTTTTTTTGTTTGAAAGGTGATTGTGTCGAGAATGTTCTTAGCTATGTTTGAATAAAATCGGTTGAGCCGTTCGGAATTGGGTTTGAATCGGGATGTTTTCGCAAGATAAATGTGTCTGGGGGTTTTTAAAAATTTTAAATTTTACTGGCTGTATATCGGTTACTTATTATTATTTATTGATCGTTCTAAAGTATATATTTTTAATTTTACAGGGTGAAAAATACGACGGTCGACGTGCCGATGTCTGGTCGTGTGGGGTGATTCTATACGCACTGCTGGTCGGCGCGTTACCCTTCGACGATGATAATTTACGTCAATTACTTGAAAAGGTATGATTTTCTTACTATTAGTTACAGGTCGACTCAAAATTTTTTTTTTATTTTTTTTTATTTAAAAGCGAAAGGTCATTCAGTCACTCATCACGAAATATCGAAAACCGCTTGACGTTTACAGATTAAATTTGGTAAGGAGGTTCCTCAAGTGACGTAAGTACGCACTAAGAAAGTATTTTTGGAAATTCCACCCCTAAAAGGGGTAAACGGGGGTTTGAAAGTTTGCATGAAATTTCTACAGTATGTAAATTGGACACCTGAAGTTACAGATTTACGGGGGGTTAACTAAAAAGTCTTCTGTAGGATAAAATACAGATCACGCGAACGAAGTCGCGGGCGAAGTGCTAGTAATGAAATATATAAATAAAGTTATTATATTTTTTATTGCCATTCAAATCTTTATAATGAGTTTGAAAATGCTTGGTTAGAATATAATAACTCTAAATATTTTTGTCGTCTGTTTGTGTTTCGTCAAATCTGGGGGCACGGCAGTGCGGCGGCCAAGTTTGGCATAAAATTAAATTACTATCGTCTATTAACCTACTTAATTTTTCTTTTCAGGTAAAACGTGGAGTATTCCATGTCCCACATTTTGTTCCTCCTGACTGCCAACAGCTTCTGCGAGGGATGATAGAAGTCAACCCTGAAAAACGGATGACGGTAAGAAAAAGACTTACTTTTTTGGTATTTATTAGTCTCTTTGAGTTTGAGCCACTTTTATTAAGTAGGAATGTGTGAAATTGTGTCTAACTAAATAAAACACAGTTTTTTTTATTTATTTTACAGAATACGAAGTTGTACAATTTTTTGTGGTTTTCAAAGTAAAAATTGTTTATATTTGTCTCGTGTTATGGACTCTTATAGCCTCATTAAAATTTCAGCGGCCAAAAGTTAATGGCATTGTCTCGTATTTTATCTATCATCATTTTTAGGGTTCCGTACCCAAAGGGTTGAAACGGGACCCTATTACTGAGACTCTGCGGTCCATCTGCCTGTCTGTCATCAGGCTGTATCTCATGAACCGTGATAGCTAGACAGTTGAAATTTTCACAGATGATGTATTTCTGTTGCCGCTATAACAACAAATACTAAAAACAGAATAAAATAATTATTTATGTGGGGCTCACACTTGGCCGGTGTTTTTTTAAACTAGCACTAAGCAATAATAAATCTAGTCTTCTGCCACATTATTTTCCTAGTACTCTTTTGCCATTCGAAGTAACACACCACACATTATTACACGCACTTTCCAAAATCAACCTTATTGCCCATCCTCAGTTGGCAGAAATCACCCGACATCCGTGGGTGACAGCGGGAGGCCGTGGAGAGTTAGAACAGGAGCTGCCCATGATGGAGGTCGTCCAGACCAGGGTGTTACCGTCAGCTGAGGCCATAGACCCGGATGTGCTGCAAGCCATCTGTAGCCTCGGCTGCTTTAAGCAGAGGGAGAAGCTGATACAGGAGTTATTGAGTCCGCAGTGAGTTATTGGTTTTTCATTAGTTGTTAGCCACGGTTTCGCTCGCAAACTATGGTAGTGATTACACGGACCTAAAGAAAAAGGTTTCTATTTGTTTGAATTCAGGTACTTAGACTTAGTATCTTTTTATATTTACATTGGTGTAGAATGCTGGGTAGCTAGTAAATAGACGGATGAAAGTAGTTAACGATCAAGCTAATTAGCATTTTATTTGAAGGCATATAAGTAAGGAAGGTGGTCGGTCGTGGACGGTCCAGTTAGGTAGGTCCAACTTCGAGAAAGAGGTCAACCGCCGAATCCGATTCGGCTGGGCAGCGTTCGGGATGTTGCGCGGTATCTTCTCGTCCAACTTACCACAGTGTCTCAAGACGAAAGTCCAGTGCCAGTGATTTCTTACGGGACAGAGACGTGGTCGCTCGCAATGGTCCTCATCAGAAAGCTTAAAGTCACCCAAGTCACCAAATGGAGAGGGCTATGCTCGGAGTTTCCTTGCGTGATCGAATCAGAAATGAAGACATCTGCAAGAGAACCAAGGTTACCGATATAGCCCGAACAATTTCCAAACTTAAGTGGCAGTGGGCAGGGCACATTGCTCGCAGAACAGATGGCCGTTGGGGCCGAAAACTTCTAGAGTAGCGACCGCGTACCGGAAGACGCAGCGTTGGAAGGCCTCCCTCTAGATGGAGCGACGACCTAGTCATGGCTGCGGGCGTCCGGTGGATGAAAAACGCACAGGACCGATCAGTGTGGCGACGCTTGGGGGAGGCCTATGTCCAGCAGTGGACGTCTTTCGGCTGAAATGATGACTTCTGGTGGACTGCTATAGGTGTAGAATGGGCTAGCCTTTTCGAATGTATAGTCTGATTATTTCAAAACCAGAAGTGAAATTACGTATCCTTCCATTATGAATGTGGTATTTGTACAAGACAGTTTATAACCCCCATGCCCATAAGGGGTTAGTAACGCCACTTTACTCTCTAGAGTAAACTCTACGTAAGATTTACATGGTTTAGGGATAATTGTAACTTTAAAAAACTAATGACTTTTCACTCCAGCCACAACACAGAAAAAGTGATTTACTTCTTGCTCCTGGAGCGCAAGAGACGGAGACCCGCGCGGGACGACGAGCCGCGACCAGCAGCCCCCGCGCTGCCGCCCGACCCGCCGCGGAAGAGGCTCGATACCTGCCGGGTAAGGACTTTGGTACGGAAAACGCTCTTTTATCGATAGGAATGAATGGTTTTGTTAAACTTTAACTCAATGGTCTGTATGAGGGCCGAAGTTACCATACGACCTACGGGCTTCTCATAGAAATATTCATCTGGATTTGGCAATAGTAGACAGGTCTGTGTCTACTATTGCCTAATCAGGTATTCACGCGACAGGGACTGTGTCTCCAACTATTTTTGGGCTAGGTCCACCACGGAAGATAAATGAATAAATTTTCTATGGGGAAAGAAAGGTTCAGTCAAACTTTTAATATCTTAAACTATACAGTCTGTGTCAAACAACTTTTAGTTGGAGAACCTCCACCGAAAGAACTTGATTGCTCCCGGTTAAGAACTATGGATACCGAAGAACATAGAGTTGAGGTCGACTAAATCTAGACTATGAGACTTGGTATCTGTCTGCCGGGAAGAACATACCGATGTAATCGGGTTGCATGAAAAAGTGCCATGCAGTCGGGATCGGTACAGTATTGATCAAGTGGTATCGGCCGCGATTTAAAAGTTGTAGGTCGTGGGTTCAAACCCTGGTCGGCGCTTTACTTTGTGTTAATTATTTCATCACCACTGCTCTTAAAACGGTGAAAGAAAACATCGTAAGGAAACTGGCATGTCCTAGAACCAAAAAATCGAATACATGTGACATCCAACCACACGCATCGGGCCCGCGTGGTGGATTACGGCCCATCTCCCTCTCACAGAGAAGAGAACTGTGTCCTAGTAGTGGGAACTTTTAAAGGCTGATGATGATGAGTGTGTTGCATCCTCCTATAATATTGTCCAATTAAATAGTCACACTACAGTGACTGCTGTGACGTGTCAAACTTTTACTGACTAAATCCCACCCGTGTTCCTTCAGTTGCTTGTGCCAGGGCCGCAGTAACTCTCTTTCAAATTTATCGACCCTCGCGGACCCCGTCGGTTTTTGCTGATATCTTTATGAGGCGCGCGTGGAGCACTACGCGCCGTCGACTCGGGCCTGGTCCTTATCGGACAGTGAATTACCCATTACCCGGCGGCCGCAAGCCCGAACCTACGGCAGCTGGGAATCGGCTTGCCACTCCCGATGCCCAGGGCGTCTCCTGCGGTGGGTAGGAAAACCGCCCACCATATGGCAGTTGGAAAAGCATATATCACGTGGGGATAGGTTTTCTTTGAGCGCACATTGTGAAAAGTAATTTGGTTCTAATTGCAGGTAAACGGGCAGTCGGCACACTTTGGTCAAATCAGCGAGGGTTCGCCCATAACGCCACGGAGATCACAGTATAGGTACGAAGTACAAATCCATTCCTTTCTACAAGTTACTCGTTGTGAGGGTAAGCAGACATCTAGGCTAAGACAGTAGTACTCACTGCCTTGTCATTTGATCTGCGCTAACTTTCTGCTTATGTTTTTATGTTTGAATGACATCATGTTTGATCTTACTAGAAGATACCTTTGCATACAGATTTTTTTTAACTTACTAAGGTATTTGTAAACACAATAAAATCTGTTTTTGTCGTGGCGCTGAAACAACACCAAACAAAACTAAGTACTTGAAGGTGAAAACGGATTGAAGGAAACATAGTTTGCTGTCACTGGTTCGATTCCAGTTTGTGTGTGCTTCAAGGAATGTGAAAATGAATCGAAGTTACCGTTTCTATTCCAAGTTCCAGCATTTATGAAAGACAGAAAATTGGTAAGCTAAGCCAAAGATATAATATCGTTGCCTTCATTCAGCGTTGACGATGTAAATCGTCATTTGCCTGTATCCATACCTCTTTTTTCGCCTGTAATCTTGCTTGCTTCTTTCATTTCTGACATTGAAAAACCTATATTATGGTACCCTACATGTTACTCCAACTGTACAAAGAACATTTGAACCAAATATAAATAGCGAAAAGAACCAACCCGCTGTGGGTTGGTTTTATACAACAATAATTCAGCTGAGTGAAACTAACTCACATCACAGTATAAATATATCACACCCAGCTACACACACATCCCACACCCAAATACCCCACACACCCACACCCACACACCCACACACACCAAACTCCACGCTCACCACACATCCCATACCACACACACCCACACCGACATTCTAAATTAATGTGGAATATTATTTTCCAGTAAAATACAATAAAATAGTTTAAACACATAAAAATTAAATACTTAAATAAAAGAACAAAATTTTAAGAATTAAGTACTTCACAAAAGGGTTGGTTTGTTTTGTCGTAGCTTCATATCATCACGCCGTTCAGCACTAGGATAGATGATAGGTAGTAGTGTGTATAATATCCGAGGTTTGAGCACAGGTTTGGTCGCAGCAGGTCTGCTTCGGGGCGCCGGGGTGAGGGGCGGAGCTCCCCGCAGCTACCTGCAAGCCCTCCGAGTAAGTACTATTGTTCAACACGCATATTTATTCATTTTATTGTACGCAAAACAAACAGATACAAATACAGTAGGACAGCTTATGTACAATGGCGAGCTGAACCAAGATAATTGGATTGTCTAATAGTAAATATCAGTGATATAGATTTCAAAATGATAACAGTAGATTACCCAAGTGAAGAATTTAAATATATGTGTTTTCAAGTATTTGTTGTGAAAAACTTGAAAACACATATATTTAAATTCTTACTAACTAAGTAAACTAAACAAATATGTTTACAGTATAATTATTAAAATAAAATAAACTTATAATGTTCTCACTTCTCAATATTGGAACTCTGGCTATAAAAAAAGATTAAAATTAAAACGAAGTCGAATTCATAACCTCCTCATTTTTGGGAAGTCGGTTGAAAATTCATCTCACAGTCTTTTTTAGCATGGTATACTGCAACGAATAGTTCCCAAAAAACATTTACAAAAATTGTATTATTGTTTTTGTAGGCACTACATACAGCAAACTGTTTATTTAAAGGAGTGCATAGCATTTACATAGTTGGCTTATATTTAAGGGAAATAATAATATGCTTATGTCCAACTGGGCAGAGTTGTAAAAAAAACTATAGGGAAAAGTGACCTTATAAAATACGATACGACTTCTTTTGTATTTAAATGAATAAATATCAGTTTTCTTTATATTTACTACTCAAAAATAACCTGGTAGTCTTTATTCGATATTCGTTCAATATAACATACATTAAATTACCTATTTAAAAGAACCATTTTAATAAATAAAGCAACCAAGTATATGGTAGTCAACGCCGCTAAGTTAAGAACTTGGCTGGATACACTACCGTGCACCTAGATAATTATTTTTTAAATCATGTTATATTGTCCCATTGCTAGACAATGGTCTCCCCATACATTTCCAACGTTCTTTGAATTTGTCTTCTCCGTCCAATTGGTCAAAAACGAGTCCAAATCACGTCCAAAGCCTTTCCTTTATTAAATTACATAATTTAAATAATATCATAACTGTTTGTCTTTCATCCAGCTGGTCACACTCCACATCGGGTGTCGTCTTTAGGAGGTACGCCTGCAACCCCTGGATCACCGTTGGGTATGTATTAGAAGAATAAGATTTTTTTATTTGCTATAAAACTTGGACACTTCGACTTATACAAATATATTTATTATTATTAATAAACGAACGAACGATATATTTATTATTAATAAAAAATTAATCATATCAATTATCAATCAAATCGCTTTTTTATTGTTTTATTGTTTACAATAGAAATGAGAAGATATAAAAATAATAAGAATAAAAAATAAAAAAAATATATGTAAAAATCAAAATAATTTCAAATTGTTAATAAACAAATATAATTTTTAATTAAAATAAACAATAAGTACTTAAATTAAATTAAAATTAAAATAATACAAATGTTAAATAAACATAAAAGTTATGTGATTATTCTATACCACCCAAACGATATTTTAATTTTTTTATTCCACATAGAAATCAACAACATAATAAAATAGTACAGTATGACTAACCCTCAGTTTCCCACCTTAAAATTATCGGAGAATTAATGTGACAAATTGTCAAGCACGCGTTATCTGCTGTGATTGGTTGAATGAATTTTCAACAGCCAATCACAGAAGATAACGCGTGTTTGACAATTTGTCAGATTAATTCTCCGATAATTTTAAGGTGGGAAACTGAGGGTAAGGCGAGCAAAACAAAATAGAAAATATGCTTGAAATTACATAAAATTAAAATGATATCAAAATCTCATTAAAATCACAATAAAATTAAGTCAAAATAAATTCCATATTACAATTAAATTAAGTTAGATCAAAAAAAAAACAAAATAATGCCAAAATGACAATAGTAAACAAAATTTAAATTAAATTAAATTTAAAAAAATATTTAATAAATATAATAAGTAATGTGATTATTCTATACCACCCAAACTATATTTTTATTCTTTAGAGCACATACAATAGGAGAGCATAATATTGTGTTTTGTACACAATATGCTCTCCGAGCCGACCGTCTAAAATCCCCCTCAGCAAACCGTGTGATTTAATTCGGCATTTTCAAACTAGATGGCGCTGTACAATAATATCACGTTTCTGTATGATTCTCCAACGTTGAACGACCCTCGCGAAGTTT
The DNA here is from genome assembly GCA_964057195.1 of Orthosia cruda. Taxonomy (NCBI): domain Eukaryota; kingdom Metazoa; phylum Arthropoda; class Insecta; order Lepidoptera; family Noctuidae; genus Orthosia; species Orthosia cruda. Next base: position 7,667,967 of record OZ059852.1, on the reverse strand, counting down.
TGTAGCGAATTCATACTTACCTGGCATAGGGGATACCGTGATCAATAAGGCAGTTCCCCCAGGGCGAGGCCTTCCCATTGCACTGCGGCTGGATTGACCCCTGACCCCTGCGATTATCCCTAATGTGGATAACTCGGATGCGTTATTTTTGGTAGTGGGGGCTGCGTACGCGCCGCCCCCCGGAATTCCGTTGAATGTATATCATCTTTTTTGACTAACTAAAACTTTATTGACAAATAAATCAAAATCAAAATCAATTTTTTTATTTCACATAGGCCTACATGGGCACTTATAAAACGTCGACAAATGTGCACGGTTCGGGTTGGTCGTTTCCTATGGAGAAGAACCGGCAAGAAACTCCATGGTTACTCTTTTAAAAATGGTTTGGTTTTACAAATGGAAATCACAACGTAGGCTCGAATTATGACAATAAGTCGTAAGAAACTAAAAAAAAAAGAAAAAGATTATATAAAAAAGTTAACAAATGTTAACTAGCATCTAGAAGGCCTACAATGTTCACACATTCACAAAACAATCGGTAAAAGAATCTATACAAAGGTAAAAAATAATAAAAATAAGTATTACAAGACTAAATTTAACATGTTGCACAAATTTTGTTATCAGTGCTGTAACTATTCTTAGCAAATGGCTATAAAGATGATTGAAAACCATTGTAAAAAGTCTAATTAAAAGAAGGAAAGAAAAAATGAGATTGAGAATAGTTAGAGACATCCACATATTTGTGCTGTTTACAAGTTACCAGGGAAGCTGCATGCGCAGAAGGAGCTAAGGCCAAATGTTTTTATCTTCAACGTAGTCCTTGATTTTATAATATGCTTTTTTAACAAGGATACGTTTGATGTAGTTTTTGAACCTTCCAACGGTCAGTTCTATAACTGACTTTGGCAACTTGTTATAAAAGCGTATACTGTTTATAAGAAAAGACTTGCTAGTTTTCGTTAATCTGAATTTGGGTATTACAATTTCGTGCTTACTGCGTGTATTTAAATTATGGAAGTCGCTTCTAGTTTTGAAAAGCCCCCGATTTTTACGGACATACAAAATACATTCCAAAATATAAAGTGAAGGTAGAGTCAGTATATCGATCTCTTTAAATTTTTCTCTGAGGGACTCGCGAGGACCCATTTTATAGATTGCGCGGATTGCCCTCTTTTGTAGGATGAAAATTGAGTCAACGTCTGCTGCTGATCCCCACAGCAGAATACCATAAGACATAATACTAAATAATTACCTACACCAAAACAATTGAATCCCTGATTTCTGAGCTAAGTTAAAAATGTCTTCTCCCTTTGATGACACTTGTTTATATTAGAACTTTAGAAGTGAAAATATTTAAAAATCTCTAGCTCAAAATAACACACTCCACTCCACACCCCAGTACTTAGTACCTACTCACCCTACTTTATAGTGTCCGTGGAATTTCTTGCACGTTCTTTACCATATCACAGATAATATAATATTAGACCATATAGACCTACTGACGCTTGGGATTGCGAATGTGCAACTATATAGATTCAGATTTTGTTTGACAATTCAAAAGTACCTACGTATGGTTTAGTTCAATTAAATATTTTGATATTTGATTTTGATTTTTTCTTATTTTTTTTTTATTTTTTTTGGTGTTATTATTTTATTAAATAACCTTATTCTTGAATAGTTTATTTATACTAAATTGTGATAGAGACGACTATGCACCACCCATTTATGAACCAATGCTAATATTGTATAAAATCATACCAGAACACTGTCTCTCAAGATACAGGTTGCAATAGTCAGGGGCGTAGCTACAGCGGTATCAGCTGTATCAATGATACGGGGCCACTGAGCCACAAGGGAGCCAAAATTGGAGGTACCAGGCAACATTTTAATGTCGGGAACATTAAAATGTTGCCTAGAACCTCCAATTTTAATAGACAAGAGGGCTATAATGGATTAATTAAGACGGTTAAAACTAACTCACTATGATGGCTGTTTAAGCCCTGCGTGTGGGTATAGGTACACCAATTGTCTAGCTTCATTTATTCGCTCTAATTATTTTTTTGATATAAAACATTATGGTTCCCGATTCAAAATCCTGACATGGATAGCTTAAGCTTTCATTGTGCTTTCTTATTTATTTCGTAAATAAAATTTTCCTTTTGAGTTTCGCTGTATTCGTTTAAGCGCCCCACAACAAATTTTGATATAAGGCCTCTTTAGGACTAGCTACGCCACTGGTTACAATGGAATTCTAACAATATAGCAGTACGTGTATGTAAACTTTAATATAACCTTTTTTGTACCAATAAACATTATTATTTATTTATACAATTACAATTAAGTCAGAATAAAATTAAGTCAAATTTGCAATTAAATAAAATTAAAATCAAAATAAATTATCTATGAGCGATAACGCTTGTGCTTCTGACTAAATATTTATATATATAAAAGAAAGTCGTGTTAGTTACACTATTTATAACTCAAGAACGGCTTCACCGATATGGCTGAAAATTGGTGAGGAGGTAGATTAGAGCCAGGAGACGGACATAGGGTAGGGTAGGGTAGGTTAGGGTAGGGTAGGGTAGGGTAGGTGAATGTTTGGTGTTTTTATGGCAAAACAAAGTTTGCCGCGTCAGCTAGTTACAAATAAATCAATTATTTTGTTGCAGCGTCTCCATCGGTGCGGGAGCATCACCACCAGAGAGCAAACTCCACGGGGCCTACAATAAGTCTAAATATAAGTAAGTTTATTTTGTTTAACCTGGAAGTCTACAAGCCAATAGTGAATAGGTTACTTCTAGACAAGCGTGCTTCACCGTCGACCACATCATCGCTTATCATCAGGTGAAATAGTGGACCCCAGGGACTTTCCGATCTTTGAAAGGCCTGCCAGGGGCCGCAGAGGCCTTGTTAGATATATATCATGATATGTGACACCAACCGATGATTATCCCTGTATGCACTACGTAAGTGCACCCAAAGAGAATCCCCTGTTGGTGCAGGACTATTGCTAAATATGGAGACAAAGATTTTGGTAGAGATTTGGTAGCTTTAGTGTATCGATCGATTGCCTTGCAATCTTATTTTTACAAGCTTTTATTTAAGTTGCAATGTACTCGTATGTATGTAAATGTGTTCGGGACATATCTTGCAACTGAATTTTATAACAATTATCCTCCACCGATTAAGATGAAATTTTGCATACACGTTTAGTTTGGATGACAAAGCATGGATTGCTAAATGACGTTGTTCTAAATCCAATATGGCGGACGTCCCAAGATGGCGGACCAGTTATTTTTTGTGCAATGCCATGTTATGGGTATCAAATGAAAGGGTTTGCTGAGAAGGATACGAAAAAAGCTTGTTTAAAAAAAGTTTTGTAATAAATATTTTTTTATTTAATAGAGAAGATACGCCTACTTTAGAGGTTCTAGTCCAAACTTTCTTTCTTACATCCGTGGTCTACACCGATTAAGGAAGGTATACCTACGCAAACCTTGACGTGATGATGAAAAGGGAAAAAGTTCTTTCGGTTTCTGAGTTTGATGTCGGTTTGAATCCCAACTCGGACAAAGTGTTTAACACGTTTTTGTATTAGATATTTTTTTGTAGCTTGAGAGTTTGAATTTATAACCAACCCGCTGGCATGACCTAATTACAAAAAAGGAAAAAGGAAACTGTTTTTTTTTTTGCATAAGTGACCCGCAGCCGAATTGCGTAAGTGTATTCGACAAAGGAAACAGTTTGGTACCTTCACAAAAACGACTTCACGTATTGAAAGGAAAGGAGATGAATCTTTCCATGACCAATATTTTGTCGTAGAATAGATTGTAAAGAATAATTGTTTTTTTTTTTTCAGTTATAGGGAACCATTATACATTTTTATTTAAAAGCATTAGGAGGCTCTGAAACGTCTATTACAATCTATTACAATTTGTAAGTAAAACAAAATTAAATTGTGTCCTAATTATTTGGAAATAAATCATCACGAGGATGATCGTACTCTTTCCAAATTAGTTTCGCAATACCGAAAAAGTTGAAAGAAATGATTCTAACTCTTTGAAGGTTCCAAACTGTTTCCATTGCTGAATTCACTTACGCAATTTGGCTGTCGGGCCTTAATAACGAATCGATTGACATTTTATTAATCTAAATCGGATGAGTATTTTAGACGCTACGGAGGAACATACGTAAATACAAACATACATACATAGACTGCTAAAATTATAACCCTTCCTTTTGGGTTCGCCGTATTCGGGTAAAAGTATGAAAGATCCAATTCTCTTCGTCGTCTCGATGTTTGATATCGTTGGAGACAGCACTTAGGTCGCATTAGCTGAGGATTTTGAAGCACTGTCGGCAGGAAAGCTGGTGGGACATGGTATGTGGTAACCTGTCTTCAATCTGCCTAGCCTTTTCCCAACTATGTTGGGGTCGGCTTCCAGTCTAACCGGATTCAGCTGAGTACCAGTGTTTTAGATGGAGCGACTGCCTATCTGACCTCCACAACCCAGTAACTGGGTAACACGGTACCCCTTGGCTAGACTGGTGTCAGATCTCAAGCTTCTGACTACGTAACTAGTGTCAAAGATCTTCAAATGACAGCCGGGACCACCGGCTTAACGTGCTTGCCGAGGCACGGTAAACTCGGTATGTTGAAATGGTCACCCATCCACGGACCGACCTCGTCAAGCGTTGCTTAACCTTGAAGATCGACCCGTGCAGCTGTTATTATTTAGCCACGAGCTCCTGACGATGATGATAACTGATAGTGGTAACCTGTCGTATTAGGTAATAAACATGTACAGCGAAACTATTTTCGTAATGTCCCTCGGCAACCATCGCATTTCCGAATACAAACGACTGCTAATTTTCATGTCCATCAATATTATTAGATTTATCGTGAATAATAATTTGAATTCAGAGCTAAGTACTTTATTGTTGTTTTGTTTTGATTTCCTTGTGAGCTATATATAGCTGTGCAACTATTTTCCTTTAGCAGCTTTCCCCCATATATTATAGCTGAATGGGCGGACCCAGGATTTTTTTCTGGGAGGGGCACAAGGGGCGGACGGGCAAAAAAATCAACAATATCTTCTACTAGTTCAAGTATGTGTAGGAAGGTTTATGAAAGACAAGAGTTTCACTCATGTTATTTCTGTTATTTTATTCATATACCTATTTTAAGAACTCTCATAATTTGATTTGCTTCCAAGTATGTACTGTGATGGAATCGCCACAGTACACAAAATACCGTCGGGAGGGCAGTGGGGGTGGGGGGGGGGGGGACACTTATCCCCGTGCCTCCTAAAACCGCCTTTGTATAGCTGTGAAACGATTGCGGACCCATGTTGGCCGCTGTAGAAATAATCTGGCCAAATGGAGTATCATAGACCCATCCAAAACACAGTGCCAGTGTGGGGCCCCTTCGCAAGATATGTCCCACCTCCTTGTCTGCCCTTCATGCCCGACCACCTGCACCTTACGGGATTTGAAGGTAGCAAATGACAGAACTGTCCGAGTAGCTACATACTGGTCGGACAAAATCTGAATGGTTTGAGTTTATCCACACCATGGGGTATCAACTCATACAAATTATAATTAGTATTAAAAAAAGATCATAGATGGCAGCATAGGTAACAAATGTGAAAGTAACAATCAATTAAAAATATTTAACACCAGATTCAGGCTGAAATAAGTTTAGTAAAAATCAAAACTTGCTTTTTTAATGTTAATTTATCCATTTACACTCATTAATCAGGTTTTTTTAACAAAAAAGATAAGTGAAGACTTTGTATGTTAAATTAGTTGAAAGTAGCTATCGACTTTTCGTTTTGTTTTGAGTTCTTTGCAATAGATGGCGTGTTTCACAATTTGTCCTAAACTATATATCCATCGTAAGATTCATTTTGTAGGATAGTTATTATTTATTATAGGCGTAATTTAAAAGATATTATTTATTATAGGCGTAATTTCAAATATTAAAGTTTTGATCTATTATTTAAAATCACTTTTTTGTGATGCTTGTTTACACGTCGAATTAACTAGATACCTCGCTGGAACAGGACTCGTATCGCGCTAGGGCCTACTCAAATCGCACGGGTACTAAAATAAGAGATAACGCGACGCGTGTGCTGCTTGCCGTCCGAGTTTACGCGTCGCATAGTAGGTACAGTTTGATTCAAACTTAATAACGGCTCGAAACACTTCGTGAGCCACTACGCGCTAGCAATTTCATGTGACAGCAGGGGTGAGGGTTAGGGTAGGTACTGCCATGCTGCGTACCTAACTAAAGTATTAAAAGTAATAATTTTTGTAAAAACATCTTGTTCTTTATATATATAAGTACCAACCTAAAGTAAAAAAGCTAATTTAAAAATCAAACACCCACTGCTTAAAAAGCGAACTAAAAAGCTGTAAACAAGAAAATAACTAGCTGTGCAGTCGGAGGATACATATTCGCGAACTGCCTGATCCTCCGACGGCACAGCACGATTTTTAGTTTTTTACAGCTTTTTAGTTCGCTTCCTTTTTGATTTTAAATTAGCTTTTTTTATTTACAACTTTTAAGTTTTTTTTTTTTTTATAAAGTGTTTTAAACATATACGTGGTATGTATTTTTGTAATCACCACTAAAAGCCCTTCATTTTGATACCCCACTCGACGGGTTACGAAGATAAAAAATTGCAACCTCTACAATATGGAGCCCAAAATCCGCCATTTTTTTTAATGACACTTATCTAAGAATATTTGGGTGGCCAAGACCTATCTAACGATGACTTAATTATAAAAATCCGTCATGTGGTTTGAAAGATACGAGGTGATATATTACACACATACTTACATACAAGATACGCGCGAAAAACATAACCCTTTCCTTGCAGCCGGGTAAAAAAGGATAACGCTTGTAGTGAATAATAAAATGACATAAAGTAGGTACCTACTTCGTGTTTTCATTCATTGCCGCGGAAGCAAGCTAACTACCAACATTTAATTCTACAACGAATTCTATAGTTTTGATTGATTTGGAATATTCGTGAATATTGTGAAATTCGCTACACAATCCGACCATTTAGATTTAAGAAGTTACCGAGGTCTGAGCGGAGTCTGTCCCGAACCGAACATACATAATGTTATTTACGAATACGAAGTAAGCGTTCAAGGACAAGACAACTGGCAAATAACGTCTCTGAGTACCTACATGATACGATTCCTCGCTCAAATTGCCATATGATTTAGTATCTAGGCAAACTACTAGATGGCGTTAGAAAACCACAGTCTCGGGCTATTAAAGAGTCACTGGTGCTGCCGCCTGTTAAAAATATGGAGAAAGAAAAAATAGCCCGACCAATAGCCCGACTTAAGGAGGTGACATTTATTTGTATGGGATTGGGTATCTGTACTGTAGTATTATATTATCTTTGTCCACACGAAAGAAGAAGAAGAAGCTTTCCGCCCGTTTTCTAAATAAATTACATTAAGATAAAAGAGTATTAACAACTATATACTTCCAAGTTGATTGAGAGCGTCCTGTCTGTACCAAGTTCAAAGGGCAATTGATAGAAATCCGACTACTGACTTAGCACGAAGTTTGTTGAGGGGCATTAAGAAAATTGTTGTACTGTAATTAGTTAGTGTTTTGGGAGCACGGCAGTGCCACCACCAAGTCGAGCAATTTATATTTCACCAAAAAACATGCAGCCTTATCACGGCGATTATTAACAAATACCCATAACCACAGGTGGCGAGCCTGGTGAAGCGGTGATTATAATAAACGAATCACCAATAATGGGCTCGTCGGTGGCAGTGCGTCCGCACAGTCCTTCGCAATCGCATCGAGGTATGTGCACGGCAGAGCCAGCGACAAGTTCGGTGGCTTTTAAAAAAATAACATTTATTTACACCTTTATTTTATCTCCATAGTCTCATTGTGCACTTATAGTTTTTTTTTTATTATCGTTTATTTATTTTAATGAATTCATCGTGCCATTTTCATAAACTGTACTTATTATTCACATCACTTTGTATTTTTTTTTAATCTTCTTTTATTTAGGGGCTTTTAGTTACTACTACTAGTGACTTTAAAATAATTACTTTTTTTTTCTGCAGTGCGAGAGAGGTCATCTTTACCGGGTCCAACATGCACTAGTCAATCACCCGCGCAGCCTTCACTCTTCCCCAACCTAGGTACTATTACAAGTAAGTACATTTTCCATGTATTGTAACCAATGAGACCGAGATGTGTTCGCTCACAATGGGCCTTAACAGAAAGCTTAAAGTCACCCAAAGGGGAATGGAGAGGCCTATGCTCGAAGTTTCCTTGCGTGATCGCATCAGAAATGAGATATCCGCAGGAGAACCAAAGTTACCGACATAGCCCGAATAATTGCGAAACTTAAGTGGCAGTGGGCAGGGCACTTTGCTCGCAGAACGGAGACTTAGGTTAGGACTCATCCGCAAAATATTTAATCCGCGGATGAAACGACACCCTTTTAAAATTATAAGGCGACGAATCATCCGCAAGTTCGGAGATAAGTCGCTATGGCCGATGGGGCGAAAAGTTCTGGAATGGCGACCGCGAACCGGAAGACGATGCGTTGGAAGGCCTTCCACTAGGTGGACTGATGACCTGGTTAAGGTTACGGGAAGGCGCTGGATGCGAGACGCACGGGAACGGTCAATGTGGCGACGCCTGGGGGAGGCCTATGTCCGGCAGTGGACGTCTTTCGGCTGAAATGATGATGATGAGTACATTTTCCTTCAGAAGTTACTATTTATTTTGTTCGTTAATCTTTTTAAAGTCTTATTTTATTGTCTTGCCTGACATCTATAATTGTGTGGGCGTTCCCAGAGTTTTCGTCCCGTTCGTTTTTGGCCCAAAGCATGTTGAAATCACAGCCAGACACACGAAACACGGTACGAACGTTAATAAAGACTCTGGAAGTTTTTGATGATATTAGATACATCTAGTATTAGGTATTGATTTCTAAGCGACTTCCCAAAAGGAGGAGGTTCTATGTTTGTTTTAGTTTTGTCTATGTTCACCGATTTCTCCGTCAATTGTGGACCGATTTTGAAAATTCTTCTTTATTGTTTGAAAGAGTATGTTCTCAAATTGGTACCATTTTAATTTGGTGAAGGTCTGATGAAGAACTTCGGACATATACAACAGAACTTATCAATAAATAGCGGCAAATCTCTCGGGATTGGTGCAAACGCATGTCTGTTTATTGTTTATACCATTTCATAACATAATATCACGCCAGTACACTTTAAAGGGGTACGCAGATGTGTACAGTTCACCTTGGTACAATCTCATTTCACCGGTTATGTTCAAGTTTCATGATATTCGGGTAAACTATTCTGGCATTATAGGTATCTTACTTATGAACTAACCTATTAGGTACAACAAAAAAGTGAAAATATTAATATCTTTTTACAAAAAAATATTAATATTTTTCACCGACTTCCAAATAAAAACACTATCAAGTGAAAAGTAACTTTCTTTTTGGAAGTACGGTGTCCATAACGAAAAAAATTGGTACCTACCAAAAACACGTTTTTATATTTTTTTTATTTGCAAGAATCGCAGTCTGTAGAGGATTTGGAAATTAAATAAAATACGTTTTTATGCGGTTAGGGACCACTTTGCAGCTGAAACTTTATTAATCAATATACAGAGCCAATTTAGTCATAAAATTCACACATCTCTTATAAATAGACGGAGCAGTCTCATGGGTAGGACATGGTGGAGACATGATGGTTATTTACAATAGTTTAAGTATGCCGTCCACCGATGTAGCAAACGAAGTTATCAGAACTGTGAGCAATGTAGCGCCCAATGCATAAAGTGCTAACATAAATTATTCAGGCGCTTTATACTTTGATAGCTTAAATACACTGAACTGATGGCGATTACAGCTTTATACAAAAAGAAATATTTACATAGGGATGGCAGAATCATTCGTCCGGTTAGCGCGAGGTGGTTGTTCAGTAGTTATCATCAGAGGAGATACATGCTCTTAGGCAGCAGGCTTCTCAGATTTCTCATCAGTGACGACGGTGGCGTTAGTTGCGACAGAGCCGGCCTCGTCAGGCGAGACCGTGCATGCAAGTGCAGGGAACTTCTGGTAAAGAACAGCCCGATATTTAGGATGGCTGATACCATACACAATAGGGTTGTACACGGCATTAGCCTTGGCGAACAGTGAGCCCCAGATAGTAGCCAGAGGACTGATGGGTGCGCTTTCGAACACCCCCGTGTAGTTGATCACAAGGTATGGGGTCCAAGCCATGAACCACAGCGAGATGGTCATCAGAGCAACCTTAGCCAACTTGCACTCAGCGCTGGTATTAGCCGCCTCGGACGACCTGAGCGAAGCCACGTTCATTTTCTTAGCCTGTTCCCTCATAGCCTGTTCGTGAGCGGTGACAGCCTGGACGATGAAGTAGTAGGAGTAGATGATGAGCAGCAGAGGTAAGAAGTACACGAACACGGAGTAGACCACGATGTAGCTGCGGCTCAACCAATCCTTTGACAAGTAGTCAGTTCCGCAAGCAGTCATGTTTCCCTCAGGTACATACCGGTTCCAGCCGAAGAAGGGCGCAAGGGTCCATGCGAGCGAGAACAGCCAGATGCCGAGTATGCGCTGAAGAGCTCCGTTCTTGTTCATTGGTTTAGCAGCGATACCCTTCACAATGACGTTGTAACGGTCGAAGGCGATCATGGTCATGGTCCAGATAGATGCGCATCCAAATAGTGAACCAGCGCAACCGTATAGTTCACAAGCAAACGGACCAAATACCCATGTCTCATTGTAGCAGTTAACAACCATTGCCGGAGCCATAGCGCACATCATCAGGAAGTCGGAGAAGGCGAGGTTTACTACAAGCAGGTTGGATGGTGTCTTCAGGCTCTTGGTAGATGAGAATATGTAGATGACCATGCCGTTGCCAGCAATAGAGATGAATCCTAGAACGCCGATGGTGAATCCCAAGAGTGCGTGCCAGAGAGGGTTCATAGGAGGGAACTGATACCAGTGAGCGTCGACCATGTGGAGCATGTCGGCTGATACCTTGTCCACGACTGTTTGGTTCGCCGTTCCGTGCACCGCCGACTGGCCTCCCCAAGCTTGCAAGGCTGCCATTCCAGGTCCATTTTCTGCCATTGTTAGCTTTATCGGTTGTAGTTTTTTCAATTTGAAATCAGGAGAAACCTCGGCCGGAGAAGTTGTTACAAGATACTGGAGAAAATCGTTAGACGAACTACTCCAGTCTGTAAGGTAACCCCGTAATGCGGGCGCCGAGGATGTGGAGACTACTCGTCTTTTGCCGTTCGTTCAACGTCTTATATACTCAACCTTTAAGGATTAAAAATGACGTCGCCAAAAAAATCGATATTCATAATTAGATATACGTATCTAAGAAGGTAAGCTCAAGACTTAGTAAAATTTGAGTAGCACGCATAAGCTTGTGTTTTTGTTAAGGTTCCGTAACAATACATTAAAACAAATGTGGATAAGTGTGGACTTCAGGAGTGTTAACTATGCAATGGAACACTAAAGGTGACTAAATACACTAATAAAATTAATTAAAACCGGCCAAGTGCGAGTCGGACTCGCGCACGTAGGGTTCCGTACCATTATCGCACAAAAATCACGTTTGTTGTATGGGAGCCCTACTTAAATATTAATTTTATTATGTTTTTAGTATTTGTTGTTATAGCGGCAACAGAAATCATCTGTGAAAATTTCAACTGTCTAGCTATCACGGTTCATGAGATACAGCCTGGTGACAGACAGACGGACCGCGGAGTCTCAGTAATAGGGTCCCGTTTTTACCCTTTGGGTACGGAACCCTAAAAAAGGAGGTCCATTATTGATAATCTGGCACCGAGCGGGCGTACGGCCAGTACCGCGTTAACATTGGGGAATATATACGCCTTAAGTATTTTTATCAATAAACTGGTCAAATAACAAATATTTTTTCATGCCTACGAGTATGTACAAGATTGACCGCTCCCGTCCGTCTCACACTCAACGGACTACTGCCACCTTCACCAGGTTAACTGGTACTGGTCCCATATAACTTACAATAAATATAATGTACTAACAAACCTCTTCCCCTCCAGGTGTAGGTCCAGGCGGAGTAGTAGGACCGGGCGGAGTAGGTCCCTGCGGCGGCGGTGCGGCAGCTCCGTGGAGAGTACGACTGGCAACCATCAAGAACTCCTTCCTAGGCTCGCCGCGATTCCATAGGAGGAAAATGCAGAGTAAGTGTACTATCTAGTTTCATGTTGGTCTACTGTACTGTACCCACTCTACTCTCATAGCCTGAAAATGTAATACTTAAGGTTGCCCTAGTTGAACATTCTTCCATACAAACTTAGTCTGGCGATTACTCCACTATTTGACGGTTTACATTAAAAGTAAAAAATTATATCAATTTGCCTCATCATTATCTACAGGGCTAGATGATGATGAGGCAAATTGATATCATTTTTATGGAAAAAAAAAGTAAAATGAAACATATATTTGAAAGTTATGAGCGTCGAAAGATCCATATTTCAACACTTATTTTAACGCAACTTTGGGTGCAAATAAATTACATAAGAAGAAGGAAAATTGCAAAACAGTCACTATACAGACATAGATTAGTAGTCCAACAACGCAAATCATTTTATTTTGAACAGAGACATTTAGTAGTTTTTTCATGGTATGTAGACTCCCAAAGGTCTGTTTATAAAATTTTGCGCGCTCGTTTTCGTCCTAAATCATCATCCATTTCGCTACAAATTTGCAAAAGTGTGTATTCGTGCGCGACCTAGCTTCTTACTGCACATCACAGTATCTATCTCTTTCGCACGTGTTGTCGGATGAGATAGCATGCATTTTAACCACGCGCACAAAATAGTTCGTGCCGTCGACTAGGACAACCTTAAGTTAGTCTTCTAGCTACTCCACCCTCAAGATTTCGTACCACTGTCTCCATATTACAAAAACTTTTTATCTAGCAGCATCTATCAACACGCATAGTTAAACTCTTTAAGCATGTCTCCAGAATATAATTTCGCTGTGAGAATTATTGCACTATAGAACTATGAATGTGAATCAGAAACTTGAATTGACTCTGAGCTAAAAGGTCGTAATTAGGAAACAATTGATTTTCTTTTGTTTCACACCTCCAGAAACCTGAAGTTTCTTGACCGTTGAGATTTCATTATGTTTAGCTCGACTTGAGTACATATTACCTAGACTGACTGACCAGCTATCAAATCGACCTGCGAGATGAAAGACGCGATGTGAATTTCCGTCTGTGTGATTGGTCGATTGATAGGGATCAAACCCTGTGCGTTGCCGTATTCACTTACGCAATACGGCTGCTGTACACTTCTATTTACTAATGCATTATCACTCGTAACAAGACTAAGTGAATTCACTTTGAAAATTAATCAGCATAGTTAAATGGGCATTTTGATGGACCCACCACTACACGTTTCTAGCCAATCACATGATTTCGAATTTCAGTTCGAGGCTTCCAAAGTCTGTGACATTCAAAATCATGTATATGTCGGGTTTAGTCAATAGCGGCAAATCAAGAACAACTATGCATTGGCGCGCTTTTTCTAACCACTTGCGTGGTGGGGACAGCAGAATATAGCAGTTGAGTACTGACCGCCTTAGAGCTAAGACGTCTTAGAATCAGTGTCGATCCGTAATATTAGTGAGCAAGATTGTGACTGTGTGACTATTTGAATAAACCCAGTGTATCGAATAATTGGTGTGATTTCATTTTCACGATTGTACCCACCGACCTGCCCACACACGATGTTTTACCCTAGGGGTATACTTCCTGACTTACCGATGGTTTTCATCTATCGGCCATCCTTGATGCGAAATATAAGTCCAATCTTCTTTGTTCTCTTCCGCAGCGTCATCAGAAGAGGTCCACTTAACTCCTGAGTCGTCTCCGGAGCTGACGAAGAGGTCGTGGTTCGGTTCCCTCCTCCTGTCAGCAGACAAGGAGGAAACCTTCACTGCGTTGGTGAAGGGGAAACCTCTGGCGACCGTCAAGGCTGACTTAATACATGCTTTTTTGAGTGTAAGTATTACTTTCAGTTTCATAAAACCTGATATTCTTTGTTATCTTGTTAACTTATGGTGTACGTTAACAGCTTGTTTGATTAGTCGAAATGGAGTAACCAATGGAGTAAGTAAGTGCACTGCCGTGCACCCAATTGTTGTCCATGAGAACACTTTACAGTCAAAACAGCAGTCTGGCTTTTTGCGTCTACTATTTTTGATATTTCACACAGGGTTGGGTAAATTGGTATGAGGTTGCTGGATAAATTTTGATAGGGGTGGGTAAACACACACGCACAAGATTATGAGATTATCTTTTATGTCTACCAAGTCAACATAGTCAACAAGTTTAATCAATTGTAGGATTATTGATCTATTAATGATTATTTGATTGAAGAATGATTGATTTTATCTGAAATGTCATCACAATTTTAATGAGTATTGAAGTTTGATTTGACTTGTGTATAATAATTTGACATTTTTGATTCGATTTTTTTATTTTACATTTTTAACTATTTATTTTGACATTTTTTAATTGTTTTTTTTTTATTTTATGTGACATTTTTAATTTGACATTTTTATTTTCTAATGTAACCTCATTTAAAATTTATTTAGTGTGTCTTTAGTAAAATTTTGTCTGTTTAATATTTAATGTTGCCATAGTACCTAACATATAATTTGCACACCCTCATTGGGTTATAATACAATGTACCTTTTATATCTGTAACACCTTTTTAACATGTATTATGCAAATAAATTATTTGATTTGATTTGATTTTTAGGAATCTATTTACACATATAAATCGGCTGCTAATCATCACAAAAGTGTTAATGATTTTATCATAATTATAATATTCTGATAATCTGGATAAAGCATAAATAACTCACTTATAAAGTGCCCACTTTTGGGACACAAACCGATCACACATGTTATAATACTTCATATTATTTATTATTGATATGATTGACCGTATTTGTCATGGTGGCCCAGTGGCTAAGACCTCTCCTGTCGTGCTTGAGGTCGTATGTTCGAATCGGCGCAAGTACCAATGTGACTTTTTCAAATTCATATGTACTTTCTAAGTTTATCTTGGACATCACAGACAACGGTGAAGGAAAACATCGTGAGGAAACCTGGACTTATATAGTTAATGTAAGTCTGAAATAGCCAAGTCAGAGGCCTGTGGGGTTTCCCAGAGGCGGCTTAATTAACTCTGACACCAGGGGTGGCCATACCTCACACGAAAAGAAAGAAGAACGTAGCACACAAATATTGTTGCACTATAACACTTATATTATAATGGCGAAAGTTTGTGTGTGTGTATGTGTTTGTTACTAATTCTTCACGCTCAAACGGCTTGACGGATCTGGGTGAAATTGGCACATAGATAGATTATAGTCAGGAATAGCACATAGGATAGCTTTTTATCCCAGGAATGGCAGAAGCTAGTGGTTTCATATTATTTAATTTATAGCATTATTATACGACATTTTAATCAATCAGTAACCGTGATATTATTCTTGCAGATAGCAGAATTATCCCATAGCGTGCTAAGTCCGATGTCGTTTCGAGTGGAATACAAGCGAGGGTCTAACGCGCCCGCCATGTTCCAGAGACACGTGAGGTTTCAGGTGAGAATCTATTTTGATTAGTGTTCATTCTTTCCCCACTTTTTATTTTTATTGTAGTTAGGCTTGCGCTTGACCACTACCTCACCTGTTGGTAAGTGATGATGTGGTCGAAGGTGTAGCACGCTTTCCTAGAAGTAACCTATTCACTCTTGCCTTAAAGACCCCGAGATTGTTGCTATCGGGAAACAGACTCCGGCAGGGAATTCCACTCCTTAGCTGTATGCATAATAAAAGTATATCCAAAACGTTTAGTGCATATGGGTGGGATGTCCACCATGTACCGATGGCGAATCGCCGTACGTTTTATAGTCCGATGATGAAACGGGCTGGGCGGAATTAGATCATGCAATTCCATCGCACTCTCCCCGAAATGTAACCGATAAAAAACCGACAAGCTGGCAACTCGACGACGATATTCAAGGCTCTGGAGCTTTGACTCAACCATGCAGTGCCTAATTGCCAATGAGCCTCTTGGCCCGTTTTTCAATCGACTCTAGTGCATCAAGCTAATATATGGCAGATCCGTCCCAGAGATGAGAACAGTACTCCATGCATGATCGAACTTGCGCTTGATACAACTTAAGCAGCTGTTCTGGCGTGAAGTACCGTCTCACCTTCGCAAGGATCTCCAACTTTTTGGCAGTCAGTTGAGCCTTTGCCTCAACGTATGAGTCAACATTGAGTGCGATGTCAACGTTACGCCAAGAAGCTCAAGATGGTCCGTTATCAGCACGGTTAAACCTCGGCAAGATGGAGCCGCGTGAAATTGGCTCTTTTTAGCGGAGAAAAGACACGCCTGTGTTTTAGCGGCATTTAACTTGACCAGATTGGCATCGTGGGGCGATGCCAATCTGGTCAAGTTAAATGCCGGAGACTACCTCCAACGACAAGCTCAAACGCTCTACCGTGGCCTCACGAAGAGACAGGACCTTAGGCCCGGTAGCCTGTGCGTTGGACAAGTATCTATCAGCAACAGTGCTGTTGTCTGCATACACAAAGGTGCCACGTTTTAGCAGCTCATTTATGTGCAGCAAGAATAATGTTGCTGAGAGTACCGACCCCTGAGGGACCCCGGCATTAATATCCAATTGGTTCGATGAGTATACATCTATAACCACTCGAATGGACCGATCCATCAGGAAGTCTGTAATCCAATCACACAGACCACCGGGCAGACCGAATGGAAGAAGCTTACCAATAAGGCTTTTATGCCATACCCTATCAAAAGCCTTCGAGATGTCGAGGGAGACGGCAAGCGCTTCCCCGTGTCTCTCGATGGCCTCACTCCATATGTGAATGGCATACGCTAGAAGATCCCCAGTAGACCGATTTCGGCGGACGCCGTATTGGCGCGCGGTCACTTAGGATGTCGTTAGCTTCTAGGTATGCCAGGAGCTTGCTAACTATTAAACACACGTTCAGACGTAACAGAGATTGTTCTGTAGTTGGCCGGATCAAAATACCCAGCAATGGGATCTTCATCTTTCCAGTTTTCCCAAATGTGGGCTCGGTTTCCAGTCTGACCGGATGCAGCACAATACCAATGTTTTACATGGAGCGACTGCCCATCTTACTTCCACAAAACAGTGACCGAGTAATCTACAGCAACGTTGTCATTCCCTCATTGGTCAAGACTGACATTTGTGATATGTAATTACGTGCACAATTAATACCTTCAAAATGTACCTACCTTTATCTCCTAGAAATTATCAAATTGTTGTTTCAGGTCGACATTTCTACAATTACGAAAGCGCCAGGAGAGAATGGCAAGGAGTATTTATATGCAATCACCTTTACTTTATTATCCGGTGAGTCTTATATAAGTAAAAAAAAAACCAACCAAGTGCGTGTTGGACTTCGCACATTTAGGGTTCCATACAAGACGACAAAATTAATTTGGTTGTAATAAGAAAAATGAGGGAATTTAAAATAAAAATCTTATTGATCAATATATTGGTATTTGTTAGTAAAACATACGTAATAATAAACATTATCACCAAAGGAGATGTTCCACAAATGTATGGAGCCTGGGCCAGCACTATGTAAACTTTATGTTTGTTTTAAAATAAAGTAACCGGTTTTTATTGTTAAATTTCTTTAATTTCACTTCGTTTCAATGTACACTGAAATTAATTTTGTCAAGTAGAGCAACACAACATAAAAATAAACATATGCGAAAAAATCATTTTGACAATGGCATTTCATTCCCTTCTTCAACTTAATTTGTTAGTATTTTTATAGAATTCCCCTATTTTTTCCTATTTATCTGTTTGATGTACATACATTCACATAGTGAAGGCCCAAAATCAAACATCTCCTTTGAAGTTCATAGATCAATCTTCAAGTTAAAAAAATCTTCGTGAATAAAGCAGACTTTGGTGGCTTGTCATTCCTATGTTTCCCTTATATTTTTCAAAACAAAAAACACAGTATTAATCTTTTCAACGAGCTCTAAACAACGAGACTCTACTTCATGGGGTACGTCAAAATATTTTTTCGGGCTCTCTTTACTTGTATGGGAGCCATTTAAAAACATTTAAAATATTTTAGGACAATTTGTATGGCTTTGGGTCAACAAGATACTTATGACTGAAAATCTAAAGACTGTAGAGCAGCTCTAATCGTTTAGCAGCAAAACCCGTGTGACAGACGACAGTGCACTAACGTGTACTCAATTGTGTTCCATGAAAACACTTTAGTACGGATACCTACCTACCTGTTGATCGCTCAAGAAGGTTAAGTTATTTAAACATGCTGTCAATGCACGGGTTGCTGCCAGGTCACACACTGCCTACCAGAGGGAAAAACTGCCTTGACCATTTTATCCTAAAGTTAAAATCATCACGCAAAACTGGAACTATAGCTATTATCAATACTACTATAACCGATCACTTTATGACTCTCTTAAAACTATCTAACCAGGAATATAAACATAAGAGCACTATCACAAAAACTACGGTAAATATGGAGAATGCACTGGAATATTTAAAACAAAGTAACCTTCAAAATCTTTTAGACCTAGATGACCCTAATATACTTACTGATTCCCTTATAAATATATTACAAACAAGCCTTATTTCCAGTACTGTGTCTAAAATAATTCCTGTGAAACATAGGCTGCTTAAACCATGGATGACCGTTGGCTTACTTAGATGCATTCGAAATAGGAATCACATGCAAATAAGACTTAAGACAGATCAGTACAACGAAATATTAAGAGTCACATACAGAAGATACCGTAATTATTGTAACTATATCATCAAAAAACAAAAGCAAACTTATGATAGAGAGCGCTTAACCAAAGCTCAGAAAAATCCTAAAAAACTATGGGACACAATTAACACTATAACTCAACGGAAACCTAATAAAACACCTAACACAGAGCTTTTACATCTAAAACCAACTCCACAGGAGTCTGCAAATGCAGTAAATGAATATTTCTCCAGCATAGGCAATGTTCTCGCCAATAAAATCATTTCGAACACCTCTAGAGCACACGCTCTTCATTCTGGCGCGAATGACAACCCCCCTTCATCTTCATTCGTAACTCTCCCAACTGACCATAAAGAGGTTTATAACACTCTAATGACCCTAAAGTCTGATAGCGCCCCTGGGTGGGATGGTGTCCCGGTTAACTTCCTAAAGGCTTCCCATGAACTAATTGTTCCAATTATTACTCATTTGGCAAATTTGTGCTTTGACCATGCAACGTTTCCAACAGCTCTGAAGCTTGCTTTAATAACACCAGTGCATAAGAGTGGAGACAAGACAGACCCATCGAACTTCAGACCCATATCAGTATTACCATCTATATCCAAAATCTTAGAAAGACTAATAAACTCACACCTAATAAATTATCTTAATAAAAACAAATTATTGTCACCCAATCAGTTTGGATTCCGGCGAGGAATGTCAACAGAAGATGCAGCCTTGGCTCTTGCCTCCACTGTAACCAGTAAAGTGGACAGTGGAGACAAGTGCCTCGCCGTCTTCCTTGACCTCAAAAAAGCGTTCGACACTGTCTCTGTCTCCACTCTTCTGGTCGTGTTGGAAAGCAATGGCATAAGAGGTCAGCCGCTTGCTTTTTTCAGGGACTATCTATGTGGGCGGAAACAAAAAGTTAAAATTGGTGACACTATTAGTTTAGATGAAACTACTACTTACGGCGTTGGACAGGGAAGCGTGCTTGGCCCCACTCTTTTCTTAATTTATATAAATAGCCTCTGTAATATGAACATAGAAGGAGGTCACATCTACTCATACGCAGATGATACTGCCATAGTATTTAGCGACACAACTTGGAAAAAGGTTAAGAAATCTGCCGAGTCCGGCCTGTCTAGGATAGCATCATGGCTCGACCAAAATCTTTTGACCCTGAATATATCTAAAACTAACTTCATTTGCTTCTCTAAATATAACCTTTCGCAACCTTCAACTGACTTCAAAATAAAAATTCACAATTGCCTGACCCCCTCAAACTCTACCTTTGCTTGCCCTTGCATAGAAATTGAAAAAGTCCAATATACCAAATATTTAGGTATAATGATTGACCAACGTTTATCTTGGCATTTGCATACTGAATTGATAATGAAAAGAATTCGCAAACTTATCTGGACATTTAAAACATTGCGTTACGTGACTACTAAAAACCTTCTGTTACAAATTTACACGTCACTGGCACAGTCGGTACTAACGTATTGTTTACCAGTTTGGGGTGGAGCAACTAAAACTAAATACTTAGAACTAGAAAGAGCTCAGAGATCACTATTAAAAGTTATGCTATTCAAGCCGTTTAGGTTCCCAACTGAAACTCTTTACCTAACTTCTGATGTTCTTACGGTTCGAAAACTTTATGTGCTCAACATTATTTTAAAAAAACATAAATCTCTAGCCTTCGACCCATCGACTCGACAAAGGAGAAGGAAATACATGATCCCCAGTGTTCCTGTTAAATCAACTTTTGCTAAGAGACAGTACGCCAGGCAATCTTCTCACTTATATAACTTGATAAATAAGGAATTAAATGTTTATCCACTTTCGTATCGAGACTGCAAAATTGCTATGACTGAATGGCTAAAGACAAAAACTTATGACGAAATTGAGAATATAGTCCAAACTATAAGTTCGTAAATATTAATAACAATCGATTTTCATAAACTGAGACTACTCTTCCTCACTAACACATAACTTTCCACTACTATTTACAAACCCTATACCTACTATCATTAAACACATACATTCACACTCACTAACACTCACACACATTATTACACACCTTCACACTACAGCGCGTCTTTAATTAATCATTACCTACTTTGTTCAAGTTTTACTTTATATTTTGATTTATATCACTTTTTCTTTTTGTTTTCTAATACCTATTTTAATGAAATGTCTATTCAATGGCCTATAAAAGTTGTAACTTTTGGAAGAGCGGAACTTCCTAACACAAGTATATTTCTTACTTAAAAGGAAATTCCCTAAAAACCGAATGTAATAGTATTCTTAAGTTATTGAAATAAACATTTATTATTTATTATTATTTACCTACTTGGCCACACTGGCAGTGCGGTGCGGTGTTTCTTTTTGCGTCTACTTTTTTGGTATTTCAGACTGGGTTTGGTAAATTGGAATGGGGATGTTGGGTAAATTTTGATAGGAGTGGGTAAATTGGAATGGGGTTGTTGGTTGAATTTTGATAGGAGTGGGTAAATTGGAATGGGGTTGTTGGTTGAATGTTGATAGGAGTGGGTAAATTGGAATGGAGTTGTTGGTTGAATTTTGATAGGAGTGGGTAAACTGGAATGGGGTTGTTGGTTGAATTTTGATAGGGGTGGGTAAATTGGAATGGGGTGGTTGGTTGAATTTTGATAGGAGTGGGTAAATTGGAATGGGGTTGTTGGTTGAATTTTGATAGGAGTGGGTATATTGGAATGGGGTTGTTGGTTGAATTTTGATAGGAGTGGGTAAATTGGAATGGGGTTGTTGGGAACATTTTGATAGGAGTGGGTAAATTGGAATGGGTTTGTTGTGTAAATATTGATAAGAGTGGGCAAATTGGAATGGAATTGTTGGGTAAAGAAAGAAAAATATTTATTTGTGACCCGCACTGACCGAGAAATATGCATAAAATTAAACAATAATAAAAAATAAAATTAAAACCCTGTGCGAGACCTAAAAGGTTCCTTTCTCAGCATGTGCAGCGATATCCAAAAAAGAAAATAACGCCGCGCTGATATTCTGATAGGACCGACTGTTGATGCCACGGACACACTTACCGAAATGGAAACTACTTAAATAATATATAAATAACAAATAAAATAGAAGGGTAAATTTTGATAAGTGTGGCTAAGTTGGAATGGGCTTGTTGGACAAATTTTGATAAGAGTGGGTAAATTGGAATGCGGTTTTTGGGTAAATTTCGACATGTGTGGGTAAATTGGAATGGGCTAGTTGGATAAATTTTGATAATAGTGGGTTAATTGGAATGGGGTTGTTGGGAAATTTTGATTGGGGTGGGTAAAATGGAATGGGATTGTTGGGACAATTTTGAAAGGCGTGGGTAAATTGGAATAGGGTTGTTTGGTAAATTTTGATAGGAGTGGGTAAATAGCAATGGGTTTGTTGGGTAAATTTTGATAGGAGTAGGTACATTGGAATGGGTTTGTTGTGTAAATTTTGATAAGAGTGGGTAAATTGGAATGGGGTTGTTGGGTAAATTTTGACAGATGTGGGTAAATTGAAATGGGCTAGTTGGGTAAATTTTGATAAGAGTGGGTTAATTGGAATGGGGTTGTTGGGAACATTTTATTTGGGGTGGGTAAATTGGAATGGGGTTGTTGAGAAAATATCGATAGGAGTGGGTAAATTGGAATGGGGTTGATGGGTAAATTTTGATAGGAATGGGTAAATTGGAAAACATTGTTGGGTAAATTTGGGTATGAGTGGTTAAATTGGAATGGCCTTGTTGGGTAAATTTAGATAGAAGTGCAAGTGGGTAAAGTTGGAATGGTTGGTTTTTCACTAACTTTAATGTTAAACCTCATTTTCTAGGTAACATCCGACGCTTCCGAAGAGTGTGCGAAGTGGTTCAGTCAGCGGTATGCAGAGCGCCGGGCGCCGGCCGGGCTCCCGCGCTACACCCGCCCTCGCCAAGAGCGCAGCGGAGGAACATACATCCACATGGTAACTTTTAATACACAAAACACCCACGCAATTTATATAATAGATACCCACCCTACTACAAGTACACACCCTTGACCCTACTACAAAAACACATTCTTATACAATTACACAACTTATTGTCAATCATTACCATTCATTCAGAAGAATGATATTAAAATCATTCAGTCAAAAGATTGATGGATGGTAATAAGCGTTATCATTTTTAATCAAAAGAATGGTGAATGATTGTAACTACTATCATTCAGTTAAAAGAATAGTGAATGATTGTAAGAACTATCATTCAGTCAAAGAATGAGGAAAGTTAGTAATTATTAGTTTTCTATCAAAATAATGATACATTATTGTACGTATAAATACTATCAGTAAGTGAAAATAATGATTGTAAAAAGTAGAATTAAAAAAAAACACGACAAGTTTTTATTTCATGCTACATAATTTATCTAGTAGTAGCTTCGATCGACTATCTTTTGAACACGTATTTATGATACGATATCTTGCGAAAACACCCCGATTCAAACAGTAAAACACCCGTAACTCTTGTACGGCTAAACTGTAAAATTTTAATCAAACATAGCTAAGAACACTCGATAAAATCACCTTCCAAACGAAAATATATACATCAAAATCGGTTCATCCGCTTAGGAGATATGATGCCACATACAGTTAAGTTACAAAACACACACGTCAAAATTATAACCAAAAAGTTTGTTGAATAATAATTGATGAATTAGTATTAAGACAAAAAGCCCCTCAACTTCATGTAAACCTATAAATATATTTTTTCCAGCGGCCGGCGAGATCCCTGACAGTCCAGAAACCCCACACCAGCAGTCAGACCACGACAGTGACTCGTCAGTGTTCGACACCATCAAGAGTCCAACAAGCCATACTTCTATAGACCAGCTCGATCAGGTACAACTTGAGTGCAGCATTTTTTACTAGGATTTGAAGGATATATTTCAATTCTGTTACTTTTTATTCCAATTATGAAATACATATTAATTATTATTCGTACCTAAATTATTAATAAAGATACCACTTTAAATTGTTATGTTCTAGTATTGATGCAAGTATAGATAGATTGTAATTTATTGTAGGTACACCAAAGTAGTTACAGATCTCTTAAATGTAATATTTCAGAACGGCACACATCCACTCGGTTCGAGTTCGTCTGTCACAAGCGGGTCCAGTGGATACAAAGTAAATATTTATAATCTATACTTAATTTGAACATTATTAAAAATAAAATTAGTCCTTTACTACTACTACAGTAATTAACCAATTTCAATAATTAGATAGACACAGTGATTTAATGATAATTGCCTTCTGAATGTAAACGTGAATGAAGGAATGAGTGAGTTAGTGAATGAAATTGGTTTAGGAGAATAAACAAGATATTAAATGTGAATGTGACGGAAGACTTAGTTTATTTTATTACCTTGTAATTAATTTGTATCGAATTATGGTCCAATATTAAATTTTAGAAAATAAGATCCTTAAATCAAAAATAGATGTATGAATGGAATTATGAACATTCAATTTTAAATTACTTGTAATACTACTTGGCCAGTTTCTGAATTATTGGCATGAATACAATGCTTAGTCAATTTAATTAACCATATAAATACATTATAATAATACAATTTTGGAACCTGTACCTTCAACCTTATTCTTGGGAATAGTTATTGATGAAAAATTAAATTGGAAAGAACATGTAAAAAAAGTCTGCACTCGTCTCGACAAATTTGTGTTTGCGCTTCGAAGACTCAAAAGAATAGCCAGTAAAGAAACAGCCCTAAGTGCTTATCATGGCTATGTTGCATCAGTGCTGCGTTACGGCCTCGTGATATGGGGTAATTCAGTAGATGTGAACAGTGCATTCATTGCACAAAAAAAATGTGTCAGAGCTGTGTATGGAGCTGAATATTTAGATCATTGTAAGCCATTATTTAAAGCACTAAAAATTCTTCCACTTCCTTGCCTATATATTTTTGAGATTTGTATTTTTATTAAAAAGTATTCGCATATGTTCCCATTGTATGAACACATTTCTAAAAGAGTGAAAAGCAGAAGCCCAAACAAATTACTTGTACCTAGCCAGAGATTACAATTGTATAGCAGGAATTCCAATTGCATGGCAATCAAAATATTTAACAATTTACCCGCACGCATCAGAGTGTTGCCCACTAATAAATTTAGGAAAACAATATTTGCCTGGCTTTTAGACAATTGTTTCTATTCAGTTAATGAATTTTTAAATAATAAATTTTGACATTTCATTTTATAAATACTTATTTACACTTGTTAACTTGAATTGACTATTATTCATTCATAATTATCTTGTATAAAAAATATCTATTTTTTAACTAAACTAATTTATAATATTGTACGCCTCAAACGTCGCGCGCACACCATGTATGCGTAAGCTATTGTGGTTTCTATTGTGTCTGCTTGTTGATGCGCAATGGGGGAATATAGCCTCTTCTTAGCGTTCGATGACAAACTACTTCCTACAGTTATATTGTTGTGGCCTAGAACTTCGACACTTAGATTTTGTAAGTTACTTTAAATATTTCTACACCGGCAACGGTAGTGTATGTGAAACTGTTTATTATTAAGATCTTAATGTACCATATACTCAGAAATAAATATATCTTATCTTATCTTATCTTATCAAATGAACGTAATGACCGAAAATGTTTTTAACGAAAAACGAAGACGGTCATATATAAATGAAGTGAACTATGTTTTGGAATGATTGAATCTGATGTACATGTGTTGTATGGCTATGGCCGAGTTCCTCACCTCTAAATTATCGTAGAATTAATGTAACAAATTGTCAAGCACGCGTTATCTGCTGTGATTGGTTGAATGAATTTTCACAGCCAATCACAGCAGATAACGCATGCCTGAAAATATGTCACATTAATTCAGCGATAATTTAGGGGTGAGAAACTCGGCCTAAGTGTCAGATTGTGTGTACAACGCACTATAAAGCAAGTATACAACACTGGTCGGCAACAGGGCACGCCAGGGCGGTATGCCGCTGACCCCGCCTGTGACTCCCACGACCACGAGGTTTAATTACTAAAAGAATGAACGGTTGAATGACGTGATTCATTCATCATCAACTGAACTAGAGACTTATAGAACGAATGAATGATTAAAATTATGATCTAGAGATGTAATGAACGAACGAATGAGTGAGATATGTATCTAGCTGTCAAATGTCACGTATATGTTGTGTCCGGTTGCGTGTACCACACTATAAAGCAAGTAATCAAGACTTTGGCCGGCAGCAGGGCGCGCGAGGCCGACGCGCCGCGGACCCCGCCTCCGCCTCCCTCGACCACGAGATTATGAGCTGCGGCAGAGATCTGCCAGGTCAGTGCCATTCCCATTCTCTATGTAATAATATAATGTATGTTTTGTATGTGGCACTTGAAATAGAATTGGGCACTTATGAATAGATTACAGCATGCATTTATACATTATTTTAGATTAAAAATATTATATTGAAACTTGGTATTTTTTTGTAAAATGCATGTTTCTATTGCCTTCTCTCCGTTTTTTCTCAGTCATGTCAACTGCATTTTTTGTTTTTAAAACTTAGGAAAAGAGTTAACTGTGACTTTGTTTGAGTTCGACACACTTGGACTCAACATTAGTGTCTTGCTTTATTAGTTATTTACAACTTAAAATAAAAACTTTAGTACCTATACCCAGTTTCTTTAACATACTTAAAAATAGATTTGGAATTACTTACTGAGGAGCGTCTAAATAAAATCCAATAAACCTAAATCACCCATCCCATAGAATCATCACTACATCCTTACCCCGGTCCACAGGCACCCACACAAAGCGCTCGTCGTCCGAGTGTCGCGAGGCAACATCGTCCCCGCGACGCGGACTGGACAGCCGCGACAACTCCATCAAGGACGAGCTGCGACGCAACAACTCTCTGCGCGACAATCGCCGCGACTTGCTGCAACGCGACAGAGATGTCGCACCGCCTACTACGTCGATTGCGTGAGAGTAATCTTAGTAAGTTTTGGCGAATTGTGATGGGGAATAGTGAGGAGTGAGAACATCTCCCGTTTTGTGAACGCTTGGCAGATGACAGAGAAACGCATTATGAACTATTAGAGAATAGCTCATGCTGTGATGAAAATATTAGCCAGACAGCCTTTTTCAAGGTAAAAGCTTGGCCAATAACAGAACTATATGAAAAAAAAATTGCCTATACAATGAAATATACAAGCCAAATGGCAAAATAACGGGGTTGACTGCCCCAGTGTATATCAGACGTACATTTTAGTATCGCCACTATTTTAATGCATCCTAAATGACGATTGAAATCCGTCTTTTTTGAGAAAAATGAGCGGCTGCTTGTATAAATATAAAATTAATGGAACTAGCGATTGCTTAAGCAAAGTGTTGTTGCTTGTTTCGTAAATTCGAAAAAAAATCAACCGCATTAACAGTTGAAAAGCTGCTTTCATTCTAAGTAATGAAAGATACATATGAAAAGTACTAGATACAATTAAATCGGTACCTACCAGTGATCTTAAATCTGAAATAGATTTTGGAAAACCCAATCAGTTTGTCTATAGAAACTGAATACATTTTATACTTCAGAATTTTTTAACCTACTTGCATTACAAAATTTTAAAGCCTTTATACTTTTGGTAACTTTCTTCCTATCACCTATTATTCCCCATCACATATTTCAGCCTTAGCTAAAACACAATGTATGTATTTTACAGAATTGGTCGATTTCCCTACAAATTGAGCTAGACCACAACCGCATCCTTGTAAGCAAGAGCCACTAAGTTTATGGAGAAAAACTAATTAGGTAATAATTGAATGATTACAATAGCAAATGAATTATTACGGAAATGAACGACCTTAGAGTGAACGATAAAAAATATTTCATTCAATCATTTATTGATACTTTCTGCTGGCGAATTTGTATTTGCCAGCACAAAGTATCAATTAATATCAGTTTTTTTTAAAATGTGTATTGATGAATGAACGAATGGTTGAACCCCTTTTATATCGTTCAGTAAGCGCCTCAGTTGTGGTCCATCTCAGTATGAAGGAATATTATGTACAGTCAGCTAAGTAAACGAATATCGCAAGTTACGGTTATGTCAGTAACACTGGGTATAGGTACAGTTCTGTCTTCACTGGTTGATGATACCATCGATCATAACAAACAATCAAGGTAAAAGAAGAAAATCTTGAAAAATAATAGGCCTACGTTTTTCGGTCATGTTTTTGGATGATGTTTTCAAAATTAAACAATAGTAGTAATTATTCAATTAAAGGCTTAGATATATTTTTGTGGAGACAGAACATGTGGTAAAGTGCACAAAAGTTTGGATAAGACTATGAAACTACAAGTTTTTGAAAACGACTGTACTTCCAAATTAAATAATTCCAATATAAAAAATGTAGATGACACAAAAGCTTCCTAATTGACACCATTTTTGCAAAAAATCAATTGAATGAATAACACATTTGGCATACTCCCAAACAAATTTTTTTGTCGTTTTGCGAAAATTATAAAAAAAATACATAAATGGTGTTTTGAAAATGTATTTTGTTTTATGTAAATTTTATAAATATTTTTTTAAATTATGTTTAAGTATTTTGGACGCATGATTGTAAAAACAAAAAGGTTTTTAGTTTGATTGTAAAAAGCATCAAGCGAAAAATATTTTTAAATACACCATCTAAGCTGGTTAAAATAATGCACACTATTTATTTTATTTTTATTTTATGCAAATAGTATCATTATTTTGACTGGCTGAGGTTACTAGTATGAATGCTATACAGAGTGTAACAAAAAAGTCCAATTTAGTAATAAAAACTGGTTTATTATATATTCGAAGTTGGATTTTTGTTACACCTGTAAAAAATCGCTGATCAAGGAGTAAACGTAGTAAAATCTGTTTTATAAGTATACATAAAGCTGTATTTAGTAAGCTTAAAAATGTGTTAATTTAAATTAAAATAAATGAAAAAAAAAAACTTATATAAAAATAATGAAACCGGCCATGTACTTTTTAAAATGTTATAAAACGCTACCCCTGTGTACTGAAATTATGCTAAATTAGTTTAAGGCATGAGATATATATGCTGTATTTTTGCAAAAAAAAAGTATATATGTATATGTTTACCCTAACCTACTGCTACAGACGACGCCTACACTAGTATAGCTATAGAATCTATAGACTTGCACTTTATGTATATCACCCATAGAGAAGGACTTTTTAAATGAGTGAATAGGAATATATATATTTCTATTAATTTATTTTCCCCAACTCATCATTTTACTACATAACTATGTGGTGTAAAGTAAACCAAAAAAAAAATATCTGTATTTATTTTTTCAATTTACTTTTTCGGTTAGGGTAATAATTTTACTAGTCAAAATTACATGGCCTTATGTTTTTAGAGTATCCTGTTTTATTACAAATAACTCAAAGTAGGCATTTTTTTGTTTTAACGTATTTCTTATAATATTCTGCGGTATAGTAGTTGTTTTAAATCTATAAAGTCGTCTTATTATATAAAATATAACATACTGTGTTCATTGTCAGTTAATATCCTGTATTGTGCAAAATATTGTAATATTATATTGGAGCACGGTAGTGCATTGCCAAGTTCTTCAAATAGTCAAGAACCCGTGGTAACGAAATCAATATATATGTAAGGGTGACGGTTATTTTTCTAAGTGTCCATAAATGCGTGTTCCTAATATCATGCATGGTAGTTTAGGAGTCTAAGCTGTTACTCCATCCAATTCTTGTAAAAAATAGACAGAGTACTAGGCTCTACGTGAAGAAACTGTATATACATTTTTGTTTACAAAAATATCATAAAAAGATGAATCAAAACATCGTTATGGAATAGAATTAATGATGTCAATTTTAACTGTTTATTGTAGATGCGGAAACAAAACGATATTTTGCACGAAACCCTTATACAAATAAAAATATTAAAACATACCTTTAAAAATAGAAAGTAAACATTTCGTGAACAGCATTTTTGTTCTGTTTGTAAATGATTGTTAACAAATGAGTTTTTTTTTTGTAAATATTAAAGCAAATACATCTTTAACGAATGGCATGACATTTATTTATCATGTTATTTGTTTTTTTACAATGTATTAAAAATGTCAAACGATTGTTCAGTTAAGTACATTAGCATAATTGTGTGAAAATACTTAATACGCACAGTAACTTGCTATACTTAGAAAGCCGGCTGAATATTTAAATCTGCTTAGTTCCATATAAAATCAGAGAAGAGCCATGAACTTCTAACAAAAAATAACATTAAAGGGTATTTTTCTCTTTATTTTGCAGTAGACCCCCAGGTCCGCCTCCAAATTCCCAACTTATATCGTTAGGTATTCAATTTAAATTGTTTTTTTTTTGTAAACTGATATTTATTTTGAGTTTTGTTATAAATTTACTAAATTTTACGCCCATATCTCATTATTTTATGTAATTATATCATTTATTTGCTCTTAATTGAATGGTGATATCAAAATGATATTGTTGAAGAAACAGCTTTATATATATCATACATTCCCTGATATTGTATGTAGTTAGGTAATTTGTATAGTATATTATACGTCAAGTGCTTTTGTATAAAACGTTTTGAATATGCCTTTGGTCGCGTTTTGCGAAGTAAAAAGGTTTGAAGTAGCATTTACAATTTTAGGATGACAAAGATTGGAAAAAAGACAGTTTTATTTCTTTTGTACTTATTTCAATTTATAAAAATCTTATTATGACTTACGCAAGTACAAAATTAAACATTATTATTACGAACTTATTTCATGTAAAAAAAAATGCCTTAAAATTGTGAGTGCTATTTATTTTACCATGTTTGATATTATTGCTGCAATGATAGTAACATTTTCTAGTCATTATGTGACTTTATAGTCCCAGTTAGTCTAATTACTATTATTTGTTAATTTTATTGGCAACGATAAAATCCATACAATCCTTAAAAAAAAAATATACTTAATTTATTAAAAAAATAATCCTTGAAAATAATCTTTTTTTTTTGTTCATAATGTTTCATGCATTACTATTATTGACATTAGCAACGTTATATGAATCTTATCGTTGCCCATAATTAATTGTTTTAAGGTGCTTATTTTGTTAAAAAGTCACTTAAAATATTTTTTGCAGAAGTTTCGGTAAATATAACTTTCAATTTTGTGTTTATTTTTTAAATAATAAGCAAACAAAATCAAAACAAACAAACAATATTTTGGGTGGCTAAAAATATGTTATTTACTATTGTCTTTTTCTAAACATGAGTTTTCATATTCCCATTGATATTTTTTTATTATTATTAGGTTTTATACCTATAAAAATATCAGTATAGTTTAATGCTGAAAATCCAATAACTATTTGCCATATTGTTACTGTAAAAATATAAATGGTACCTACCTACATATTTGTACATTCCACTTGACTGCCTGACCTGATTTTTACATATCACAAAAAAAAAAACCATGTCATTCCATAAATATTTTAAAAGCTACGACTAATTAAAAATGCCTGTTATAATTTAATACAAAATCATTAATGAAGGATTTATAAAAATAATATAAAAAAGAACGAATGAACGATAATTATTCATTCAGTCAACGGTATGAAGCGAATGAACGATAAATTTGCAAAAAAATGCGTTTTGTAAAAAATATATATTTACGAAAAATGCCTTCGTAAATCATAATAAATATGTATCGTTGAGAATATTCGTATATTTTGACATTGAGAAGCGAACATAATTTTGTACTCAGTAATTTTTTAAGAGAAAACTTACAAAAAATTCCTCAGTTATTTATATATTAAAAGATATATAAATACACTTCCGTTTACTTTCTGTGTGTTCGTGTAACTCTGTAAAATACTTAATAATTAATATATCTATTAAAAATATTCTTCTTTGGTCTTCGAGCAAAATATTGAGACGAGTCAAGTTATGGCGGTTCATAGTAATATTTGTTCGTTAGACCAAACACGACGGATCTGTACATTATTAGGGGAGTATACTATGCTACGCTATTATCCATACTGTAACTTGCTTAAGAAACTTATTGGTTAACATTGAACAAAATAATAAATTGAAAAATAATTTCTGTGTTTTATTTGCGACCCAAGCAATATCCTATGAGTGCGGATTCAACTGATTGCTTTGCTCAACCAGAGATTGAACAAAAGTGACGCTAGTTTGTCCCGTTCGTCTATTCCCAGTTGTTACCACCACTGTTTTATAGACCCTATAAAAGTGACAGTCGCTTTTTATTGACTACTAGCGGACGCCTCGCGGTTTCACCCGCGTATTTCCTGTTCCCGTGGGAATACAGGGATAAAATGTAGCCTATGTCACCCGGGGATAGTTTAGCTTCCACAGTCTTTTATAAGAAACATACATAACATACTTTCTCTTTTATATATATATATTTCTACGTAATAATGTATCAATTTTGAATACTTTTTTTTTATCTTTTAAGTTTTCGTGGCCGCTCAAAAGAGTAAAATGTAAAAAAAACTGAATATTCAATTGAGCTTTTTTCTACATGAAAGAAATCCTAGAAGAAAATTTTCACTTTTTTATTTAATCAAAAATGTTAATAAAATATCATAATAAATAAAAAATAAATAAAAAGGGGATAATTTTCCAAAAATATTTTACCTAAATCATTCGTTTTTTTTTTCTAGCTCGAAGTAGAACCCATGGTAGAACCTTTGTCTGGAACAATAGATACCTTTAACTAATACCCACAAAAATATTTATTATTTATTACTTTTAACTTGGGCTTAGGTTTCGAGAAAATGAATATGAAAATATTTGTTGGGGTTGTCACTATTTTGACCGATCCTGATGACTTCACTCCCCTCACGGCTGGGCACTTCTTGATCAGTCGACCGCTGACGGCGCCTGCAGAGAACGACGTCGTGACAGTAGGCACACATTCATTGTCACGCTACCGCCGTATCGTGCAGCTGACACAACACTTCTGGGCAAGATGGGCGAGTAAATACGTTTCAGAGCTACAGAAACTTTCCAAGTGGAAGGATACCAAAGAAACTCTCACAGTGAATTCACTAGTCTTGGTGAAGAAGGACCATTTGCCAACACTTAAGTGGCGATTAGGACGGATAATGACTGTGTTCCCAGGCAAGGACGACGTTCCCAGGGTGGCCTCCATTCGAATTGCTACAGGCGTCATTGAGAGGGCCTTCTCGAAGATCATCGACGCCGACGCTGCAAACATGCCAGCGATGGTAACATCACCACAACTTTTGTAATCATTGCGAGTTATCTTGAAGCTCTCAAAGCGGCGGAGGATGTACCCTTTCTTACTTTTAGTAAACATTAACGATTTATCCCATCCATTGAAAAACAAGTGTCGTCAGCAAATAACACCATGTTACTAAACACTTCTTTGATTTTTAAGATAAATAGACGTAAGAGTAACGTTAACAACGTAAATAATGCCTTACGACTTCTTCAAAATTGGTTCCCTGCTGCAATTTTTAGTTTTAAATGCTAAAAAGAATAATTGCGTAAAATATGCCTTGCCGAATGTCAATAGTATAGTTACTGATTGTGACATTATATTTTTAAGCGCAAGTTCGGACAAATATCAACTTGATGCACCTGAGTCGATTGACAAACGGGCTAAGAGGCTTATCGGCAACGATGCACTGGTCGCCTCAAATCTCCAGAGCCTTGAATATCGACGCCGAGTGGCCAGTCTGTCGGTTTTTTATCAGATACATTTCAGGGAATGTGCGATGGAACTGCACAATTTGACTCCGCCTAGCCCTTTCCATCATCGGACAATAAGACGTACGGCAATGCGCCACCGGGCATCCCATCTATACGTACAAAGCGTTTTGGGAATACTTTCATTGTACGCACAGCTAAGGAGTGGAATTCCCTTCCGGAGTCTTTGTTTCCTGATAGCTAAAACCTTGAGGTCTTCAAGTCAAGAGTGAATAGGTTACTGCTTCTAGGCATCTTCACCGTCGACCACATCATTGATTACCATCAGGCGAGATAGTGGTCAAACGCGAGACTACCGATACTGAAGCAATTAATGCAAGGGAAACAATCCACAATCCAAACATCCAAAGTTTTACACCCTTCTCTTTGAACTGAGATAAATAGTGTGCTGGTTAAGGTTGCGGGCATCCACTAGATGCAAACGCACAGGTCGATGTGGCGACGTTTGAGGAAGGCCTGTGTCCAAGCAGTGCGTACATTTAAAGGCTGATGATGATGGTTCTAAATATAAGACCTACATAGTTTATTATTGTTGAATACCAATCTGCATATCAGATAGTAGAATATAGATTAGAAGAGCGTTTATGATTATACGTGAGTACATTACTGCAGCGGCCAGCAAAGAACGAACGTGTAAATGTGGGCCGAGACGAAGCCGAGGCACACATACGTAAGTCCATCAATGCCTAGTTGTAGCCAAGGCTTGTATAGTGCTTTTCTCAAATAAATGCGCGAAAATTAAAACTAAGTAGTACCCGGAACTCATTTTGTCAAAATCAATGACGAACAACAATAATTGTTCCCGCGTTAGTGTTCTTTTGTTTTTTTTTTTCAATAAGCAGCGTTCTATTTGCAAGCCAGTTCGAAATTTAAATAAAACGTTTGATACGTTACCTCCTTGGTTGCCATGTATCGGAGTAAAAGATCGTTCCATATTTAAATACCACGACAGATATGAGTTTACTATGTAATTTATTTGGCCGCTAGACACGACAGATATGGATTTTCATATAACTTTTGCCGGCCGCTGCTCGCATGTATTTGGCCAGTACAGCAATTGCGATTGATTCGAAGAAGTTTGTCAACATAATGCTCAAATTTCCAAGCATGTTTGAGAAAACATTGTTATAACAACAGTATACACCATTCTCGCAATAAACAATTCTTATTTTAAATTTTTATTCGTTAGATATTAAGGGGCCTCCACTCCTTCGTTGCCTCAGGGCCTCCAGATCCTCACCTCCGGCCTTGTTCACAACAATAAAGATGCAATATAAGTTTTTAAACTGTCATGGTCACTAACACTAATATTAACATTATAAGCGGGATATTTACCATGTTTACTGTTTGTAGCGAGTTTCCGATATTTCGGTGCTGTTACAAGCACCATGATCACGGATAAACTGAAGTCATTGCGGGTGGGTGTTTATGAGGAGACAAAACGGTCTACCCTCTTTCTTGTTCGTTTTTTGCACTCGGTACCGCTACCATTGTCACTCACAACTCGATTCTGTTCTCGACAAACGAAACTCACTGTGTCCGCTCGCGAACTTTTTACGGCACTTTTTCGGGGTTTACACAGCTGGACCACTGGATTCCAAGCTCTCGACAGTTGAAACCCATCCTCCCGGTTGAAATTTTTATATTTGGTAATTTCGATAGCTTCCCTCACCAGTCTAGGGATATAGTGGCGTTCTGTCGAAATGACCTGAGGGTTATGTAACTCAATCCAGTGGTTTAATCCTGATTCCAAGAGATGTTGAGCTATGGCTGATTTTTGTGTGTCATTGTTCTTTACTGCCCTGATATGCTCTGAAATTCGACAAGCAACCGTACGCTTCGTCTGACCGATGTATGACTTGCCACAACTACAATCTACTTTATAAACACCGGGCTTTTCCAGCGGAAAGTTGTCCTTCGGCGAGCGCAGCATCTGTGACACTTTTCTGAAAGGAGTGAAGACAGTCTTTACGGCGTATTTCCGAAGAATGTTAGCAACCTTATCTGTCACTCCCCTCACGTACGGCAAAAATGCTGGCTGCCTCTCAACCTCGCACTTCCGTTGTTTACAGCCAGTTTTTTGGTTGGGTTGTGCAGTCTTCCCTGTATATCCGTTTCTCTGTAGGACCCTCTGCACATGTGTTAGCTCAGCACGTAAATGTTCCTCGTCGCATAGATCATATGCGCGAGATAAAACGAACAAGAAAGAGGGTAGACCGTTTTGTCTCCTCATAAACACCCACCCGCAATGACTTCAGTTTATCCGTGATCATGGTGCTTGTAACAGCACCGAAATATCGGAAACTCGCTACAAACAGTAAACATGGTAAATATCCCGCTTATAATGTTAATATTAATAAAGATGCAGTAAATAAACTCATGCTAAACGAGGCTCCCTTAAAAGTTTTTTTCATGGTTTTATTTTACCACTTTGTCGGCGTGATTAATATGTATATCCATGCCTATAGTTTACTAGTAATAAGAGTATCTGAGCTAAGTT
Organism: Orthosia cruda; assembly: GCA_964057195.1. Lineage (NCBI taxonomy): Eukaryota > Metazoa > Arthropoda > Insecta > Lepidoptera > Noctuidae > Orthosia > Orthosia cruda. The sequence goes on along the minus strand of OZ059852.1, from coordinate 7,631,748 downwards.
GCGGACGGACGGACGGACAGACAGACTTGGCGAAACTATAAGGGTTCCTTGTTGTCTACGGAAGCCAAGAAAAATATGAAATTTGACTTTTTGAAGACCTCACGCAACACCAGCGCCCTTAGCGGAAAATTCAAACAGTAAAAAAATAACAGACATAAATCTAACTAGATAACGCAAGCCCCTCCATCATGAAAACCAAGCGTGCCACTTTTTCACACACAATTTAACAACAAATTTACTAACCGATGAAAGAAAATATTTCCATTGCCTCGTCAACTTTTTTCTGTACAGTTTTACAGATCAATATGGCATAGTAAGGCATTTTTCTAAAGTGGATTACCGGTGCCGATAATGCCAATGAAACAGCTCAAAGTACGATTCACAGACATATATCTAACTAGATGACACGATTGTATGTGCTTCGCGTGCCATAAAACGGACTAAAGTTACGATCAATGATAGTAATCTGGGCATCATCAATCATTTAGCATTATCGGCACCGGAAATCCACCGAAATCTAGAAAAGTGCCTTCTTATGCCATATTAAGCTGTATAAAAGTTAAAGCATGTATAGAAAAAGTTGGCAGAGGCATTGGAGATGTTTTCTTTCATTGGTAAGTAAATTTGTTTTTAAATTGTTTGTGAAAAAGTGGCACGCTTGGTTTTCATACGATGGAGGGACTTGCGTTATCTAGTTAGATTTATGTATGTGGTACGATTATTGATCGTACGTTGAGTACAAAGCCCAAATTTCGGCAAAAAAACTGGGCATCCTAAATAAGGTGAAGCGATACTTTACGCCTGGACAGCTTTTAACACTGTACAAAGTGCAAGTCCGATCCTGCATGGAGTATTGCAGCCATCTTTGGGATGGCTCAGCAAAGTATCAGCTTGCCGCGCTTGACTCGGTGGAACGCAGAGCCAAGAGGCTCATCGGCGACATTCAAGGCTTGGCTCATCACCGCAAGGTTGCCTGCTTGTCGGTCTTCTACAGACTGTATTTCGGTGAGTGTGCTCAAGAACTCCACGACCTCATCCCGCCAGCCCCCTTCTACCATCGGACATCTAGACGCACTGCAAGTTACCATCCTTACCTTGTTGCCATTCCACCAATTCGCACCAAGCGCTTCCAAACATCCTTCATAATGCGCACAGCGAACGAATGGAACTCACTGCCTGCGTCTGTGTTTCCGAACGCATTCAACCCGAATCTCTTCAAAGTTAGAGTGAACAGGCTTCTTCTGGGTAAGCTCACTCCACCGTCGACTCTGTCTCTGTCATCTATGACTTAGACTAGAGTCAAGAGCAAACCCATCAAAAATAAAAATAAAAAAAACTTTTAGACGTTAGGTACATACAATTGCGCCTTCTAGTTAGGTTTATGTCTGTGCGTCGGACCCTCAGGAAGGTAGACAAGTCTTGTATCGTCAGTGGGCTTGTGTAATAAGTATTAAGTTAGTATGGTAAAAATAAAAGACAAAGAATATTTTTCAAATATATTTCAGTAATCAAAATATAATAATAGGCTTATACGTTAATAGTTACAAATCGTATCTCGTGGCCAAATCGAAATCAACGTGGAGACGCCACCAAACATCAATAAACGCTTAATTTATACACGAAAAAAAAAACCATTTTGATATCACAAAAACCTTCAGCCAAAAAAAAATATTTACACGCGAAAGTACATATCCAATAGAGTATATCATTTTTTTTTACAATACAAACAAACAATGTGCAGATTATTCACAACGTGAAAATTTTTTTCGCCTTAATTTAAAAATACAATAAATAAAAAATAAAACAAAGCTCTTAAAATCTAAGTGAATTTAATTTTTATAACATTTTAGTGCATTAAACACGTTTTTATTAAATTATTTCTTAAAAAAATCTTTTTTTTCTTTTTGATAAAAATGATCGTATGAAACCTTTTTCGTTTATAATTTTCAATATAATTATTAGCTATTTATTATCTTCGGTTATTTATATAAATTAATACTTTCGTTCTGTAATTTAAAAAATGCGTTTATACATAGGTCGTTTGCACACTGGCGACAAGTCACACGATTTTTTTAAGATACTTTTGTTTTTTAGAGTAGTAGTAACTTTAGTTACTTTTTCTTTATCACATGAACACTGGTTCAGATAATGCGACTACAGCTTTTATAGATTTTTACAATATAAATATTTAATTTACATTCACGACAAAATAATCGTGCGACCGAATCGCCACTGTGCAAAATTAAATTTAATAAATTATCCAGCTAAAGTATGTACAAATAGTCTTCTGGGCTACATAATATTTCTTTATAAAAACAAAGTTTAGGCAAGCATTGACATTCCGAGTTTCAATATTATCACAAATGATAAAATTTGAGTTCAAACTAAAAGCATACAGGAACTTGATTATATTTACATCGTTTAGGCCCTCTGCACACGGATGGAACTTGCGACAAAATTGCGATTGCGATTATTTTTCTGCAAGAATCGTCTGTGTACATAGGTTTACAAAATACTTAAGTTAATTTTATCACATACTAAATAAAAATCAACTATTTTGTATGAGCAAATGTATATTTATATAACTACCGTTGGTCAATATTGATTTTTAGCATCAAAAGCAAACTGAATATAGAGAAAAATATATTACGGGGGCCATCTTTAAATGCATTCTTAAAAGTTCGAAGAGTTGTGAAATATTATCAGAAACATTTTATTTCTTTTTATACTTTTTCAGTATTTTAAAAAAGACTAGTGATGACCCCATTACAAATTAATTATTTATATAAATTATAATTACTGTTGTTTTAAAATAAGTTTCTAAATCATAATTTTCACACATTTAGCACGGAATAAGAGCTTTTTATTTTAATTATACGTAAAAATAGCTGCTCCAAATAATACAAATGCACTTAAGAAACCTGATTTTTATAATATTTACTTATTTTTAAAATAAAAGATATTTTAGTGCCTGTGTGCGCCCATGTTTCTCTATGGTGTGCGCTCACTTGAGTGAGGTGAGCAGTAAACTATCCAGAATATCTTGCCCAAAATTATATTATAACATTCCAAATGTCTTCTTTTTATGTTATATTTCAATAAACACTTTTTTCTATTCTTCTACCAAAATGATGAACCAGAAAATCTGACACCAGTCTTGCCAAGGGGTCCCCAGTTACTGGGTTGTGGATGTTACCCAGTTACTGGGTTGTGGAGGTCAGATAGGCAGTCACTTCATGTAAACACTGGTGCTTGGTTAGACTGGAAGCCAACCCCAACATAGTTGGGAAAACCCTTGGCAGATGGTAATGACAATTTTTATGCATACTTTTATCCCTAACTTAGAGGAAGGATCTTTGAAAATCCTTCCCTTAGGGCGGTTACGCACTACATACGAACCGAATCCGAGAAATTTCGGTTCCGAAGTTAGCCGTAGTACTTCTTGTAGGGAAGCTTACGCACTACATCCGAAATCTATCCGTCATAATTCAGAACATTTTGTACTCGAAACTCAAATCACGGACTCGGATCGGATGTAGTGTGTAACCGCCCTTAGTGTTCAATTTTGTTATAAAACCTGTAAATTTGTCGACTCTTATACCAAAATAAAACTGTGACTAGCACAAGCTCTTATTTCGCACTTTAGCTGCGATACTTACAAAAAACACAAAAAAAGAATGAGCATAATAAAAATAGTTGGACGTTTTTCGTAAACTAATCAAAATCGGCTGAGCATAGTTTTATCTACATTTAGTTCTATCTAAATTAGTCTTATTCATATATTTTCTGTATATCTCACCGACACCATTGCTGAACGAAGACTATCTTTTTTTTGTTTTTGTCTTGATGATGCAAAAGTACTCCTTTTAATCCTAAAACCTCCGTAAGGATCGTAGCACGGCATTCTGTAGTTTCTGCCTACCCCATGAGAAAAAGGGGTAGGTTTTTGTTTGTATGAATGCAACTTACTAACTTTTGTCTGAGGCTTTACTCGCTGTCTAAGTAAACAAAACAAGTTCTACAATGTTCATGCCTTTTTTCTAAAAATCTTTTTATGTTTAGATGCATTTTTCATCATAAATTAATAAAAAAATCTTGAAATAGTTCCGAAAAATTATGGACAGTATTCAATGATTTCCTAATACCGGTCGTAGGATAAGCCTATGTCCAGCATTGGTATCGGATAAGTATTTATGTTATGTATAATCTGCATACAATGTATACTTTGAAAGCGTTTTTTTCTATATTATATCATCGATATATTATACAGATTTAATCAAAGCCATATTTGTGAAAAAAGTCGCACATACGACAATTCTGTCGCGCGATTTTTGAGCAATTTTTATTTTGTCGTAGCTGCGTAATTTGCCTACGCGCTGAAATTACTTAAAAGCAAGTTTGCATTTACGCTCAAAGAAAAATCGCAGCGATTCGTCGCGCTTACGACTGCAGCCTTAAAGTTTACGAAACATCGTTATATCTATCCAATTCGAACTAAGACTAATAATCGTGCGACTAGTAGCTGCGACAAGTCGTCGGCATGTAGGAAGTCTTCACAAATATGGCGCCGACCACATTAATATACTACCTAAGTATGTTTAAAAAATAAAAACATCTGTACGCAGTCAAAATAGGATAGAACTTTGTCTTAATAAAATCAATGATTTTTTACAATATTATTTTCAATTATTTTGAAAAATATTCCATGATATCATTATGACAGTTCTATGACCATATACCACGATAGATTATGTTTATATACCATAATTAAATTACATAAGTAACAGTTAGTTAATAAAAATCGTCATATTCTCTTCAGTAGTCCAACTTTATACCTTTTTATTATATATACATTTATCGATCACGTTGCTTCGTTTCTTTTAACATTGTTTCGTTCCCTCCTAACCTATACATAGCACACGCTTAAATTATTTCACAGAGTTCCCTAAAAAAAACAATAATTTATTACAAAAAAAATGACAACCGAAAAATTTCTAAGAAAAATACTACCAACTCTATAAAATAATTCAACGTTAAATGGCAACATTTTAGCACTTTGACAGTTCGATTTCAGTGTTGCCATTACAATAACCTTTAAATCCTACTAAAAGCTGCCGAGTCCCAAAGGAGGTTGGTACGTGTTCGGTACTTTTTCTACCACTGGTACTACTTAGTGTCCTTGCCTTATCTTGCACTTATCACGTAAAAAGCAACACTATTCGCTATATATTTTGCAGCAGGGTTTGGATGTATTTTTGATTAAATAATAAATGTAAAAATTAGCTGACTTGCGAGTTTGGAGTAGCTATAAGGGTATTTTTGTGTAAGACAGTGTAAGTATGCTAAGCTTTTTTGTATAGGGCATCTTATCTTCTCAAGGTGTGAAGTTTTAATAAAATTCTCTGGAATATCAAATTATGTAGCATATTTTGCATCATAGTGAGGCAACATAGACTTGGTAGTTAGTAATACAACCGGTTCCTGAATTGAGTATTTGAAGTTAAGAACGTGTCAAAACCCACTTTAAAAGTCAAACGTTCGTAGGTTTTCAAGCTAAGGAGTTTAAAAAAATACTCAACTTAGGATAGTGTGGCAGGCAGTATTACACAAGCAGATGTTCGATGTTTGTTCTTTCTCTGTAAGAGAAAAGGTCTTTGTTCTGCATTGTACAAGCATATTACTTGCACGTTAGCAATATCAGGGAGCACAAGACAAGTCTAGAATCCCTCACAATGTTTTCTTTCACTACTGACCAAAATATTTACAGGCAATAACTCGTGAAAGTAAAAAAATCTGATGTTCAGTACAATTTTGTTCGCATAAGTCGATAAAATGTAGGGAACAGCAGAGTTTTTCTTTGTGTATCTTTGATTGATATCCAGGTGATGTTGAAAAATCAGGCAGTATATATAAGTCACAACAAACTTTTTTGTGAAAATACTTCTAGAGCTGTGGATTCTATGGGCGTTGTATTAGTAATAAATCCATTTAAAAGTAGATCTCTTGAGAAGACCAGTCCACCCTATACTTGCTCCACCCTACAGCTACTCCCCCGCAGCCTAGCCCCTACGTCGTCCAAACCCCTTGGCTCAGTGCGGGTATCACCTGACGAGCAGCACGGCGGCGCCCAGCAGCGCCAGCGCCGGGCACAGGCGCGCCGCCAGGCTGTTGTACTTGCTGCTCTGCTCGCATGTGCCTGGGGGCGAAAGGGGTGGTTAGTTTTGTGTGAAGATATTAGGCTATGGGATCATTTTCAAGTGTATATGTGTCTTTCTTTGCTTTGTCCTTTGGCTTGATGGGTTTTTGTGACATAGCTTTAGACAAGCAATTCTTTTATAAATATATATAATCTGAATCTCGGAAACGGATCCAACGATTTTCATGAAATTTAGTATGCAGGCGGTTTCGAAGGCGATAAATCAATCTAGCTACGTTTTATTTTTAGAAAACGTCGTTTTCTCTCATTCAACCGAGCGGAGCTCGGTCGCCCAGGTACTATCAATAAAAGGATCAAAGACATTCGCTATATAAAATATAACAAGTAATCATACAATTCAACATATTCAAGAAGTACAAAATACCCAATGAAGAAACAAAAAGAATCTGAACCTTAGCTTATCTGTCATAGGGCCGAGTTTTCAATAATCACATAATACTTGAGGGATGAAAGTGGAGGTTTTACAGCTAAACTATTTCGTGGGGTTCATCCCATACAAAGAAACTTTTCCGACGTACTGTACTGATTATACTAATTATTTGATTTATCTATCGATATCGATTGATTATTAGATGGAGATCTATCTATCGCCCTGGAACAGAACCGAACGCGATCGATTTACAAAAAATAATCGGTGTAGTCAGATGAAAAATACTAGTTACGTCGGCACGGTTTCTTTGTATGGGATGACGGATCTTTAAGCTAGGTCAAACAGCATTATTAATTTTCCAATTTTACAAACATTTATTTAACATGCAATGTATGTATGTTTGGGTCAATTCTTGCAACTGAATTTTAAAGCAGAATATCCTAGCTCCACTTATTAAGATGAAATTTTGCAAACATGTTTAATTTGGATGACAATGCATGATTAGCTATGTGACGACATTCTAAATTCAATATGGCGGACGGCTCAAGATGGCGGACTAGTTATTTTTTTTGTACACTGCCATGGATATTTATATCAAATGAAAGGGTTTGCTGAGAAGAATACAAAAAAGGTTGTTTTAAAAAGATTTTTCAATGAATAATTTTATTTATTTATTAGACTATTAAACGTACATACGTATGTCTATTTCTTTGTTTTTGTAATGAATAAGGTGTGACTTACCATTGATGGTGAGGTTGTAGGCCTTGTCGCCGGCCACGCCGGGCTGCACGGAGCGGTCGCACGAGCGGGACACCGCCGACAGCGCCAGGAACGACACCGGCACGCCTGAGTCTGCACACAGGAACAAAACAAATGTAATATATAATGTGTCCGGCCACCACCAGGCCCAGGTTACCCTCGCGCCAGCTGCCGTAGCATGTGTACACTGTATGTATAAGGTAATACTGACCATTCCTGACGTATGTGGTGTATATGAAGCACAGCGCGTGCGGCCTGGAGGCGGGTCTGACAGGCCCGGCCACCACCAGGCCCAGGTTACCCTCGCGCCAGCTGCCGTAGCATGTGTACACTGTATGTATAAGGTAATACTGACCATTCCTGACGTATGTGGTGTATATGAAGCACAGCGCGTGCGGCCTGGAGGCGGGTCTGACAGGCCCGGCCACCACCAGGCCCAGGTTACCCTCGCGCCAGCTGCCGTAGCATGTGTACACTGTATGTATAAGGTAATAATACTGACCATTCCTGACGTATGTGGTGTATATGAAGCACAGCGCGTGCGGCCTGGAGGCGGGTCTGACAGGCCCGGCCACCACCAGGCCCAGGTTACCCTCGCGCCAGCTGCCGTAGCATGTGTACACTGTATGTATAAGGTAATAATACTGACCATTCCTGACGTATGTGGTGTATATGAAGCACAGCGCGTGCGGCCTGGAGGCGGGTCTGACAGGCCCGGCCACCACCAGGCCCAGGTTACCCTCGCGCCAGCTGCCGTAGCATGTGTACACTGTATGTATAAGGTAATAATACTGACCATTCCTGACGTATGTGGTGTATATGAAGCACAGCGCGTGCGGCCTGGAGGCGGGTCTGACAGGCCCGGCCACCACCAGGCCCAGGTTACCCTCGCGCCAGCTGCCGTAGCATGTGTACACTGTATGTATAAGGTAATAATACTGACCATTCCTGACGTATGTGGTGTATATGAAGCACAGCGCGTGCGGCCTGGAGGCGGGTCTGACAGGCCCGGCCACCACCAGGCCCAGGTTACCCTCGCGCCAGCTGCCGTAGCATGTGTACACTGTATGTATAAGGTAATAATACTGACCATTCCTGACGTATGTGGTGTATATGAAGCACAGCGCGTGCGGCCTGGAGGCGGGTCTGACAGGCCCGGCCACCACCAGGCCCAGGTTACCCTCGCGCCAGCTGCCGTAGCATGTGTACACTGTATGTATAAGGTAATAATACTGACCATTCCTGACGTATGTGGTGTATATGAAGCACAGCGCGTGCGGCCTGGAGGCGGGTCTGACAGGCCCGGCCACCACCAGGCCCAGGTTACCCTCGCGCCAGCTGCCGTAGCATGTGTACACTGTATGTATAAGGTAATAATACTGACCATTCCTGACGTATGTGGTGTATATGAAGCACAGCGCGTGCGGCCTGGAGGCGGGTCTGACAGGCCCGGCCACCACCAGGCCCAGGTTACCCTCGCGCCAGCTGCCGTAGCATGTGTACACTGGAAACACAAAGAATATTGATCAGCATTCAATACATTAAAGACACGTACAAGGTACGCCTTACCTCAATAGGTATAATGCATTCCACAAACGAGCTGCTTAAACCGTGAAACATTTGTCGAAGAAGGATGCGGAATGCATGCATGTTGATGTTGTGTCTAGTGAGCAATTGTTCCATTTAGTTTGAGTCATCGTGGTGATAGGATTAACCAGCTAGACCCTGTGTTACCGGATGGTTTTTTTTTTTTTTTGGTGCGAAATCATCTAATGACTTCACCCGCTCTGGGTGAAGCGGGAGGGTGTGTCAGGCTTTTAGTGACTAAAACACACCCGTGTTCCTTCAGTAGCTTGAGCCAGGGCCGCGGTAACTCTCGCTGCTGAATCGTAATACGATAAATTTAACGGCGCTCGGGCAGGCTCCGAATAGCTACATACGGGTCTGAATGTTTTAGTTTATATTTTGGGTTATTATATAGTTATGGACTGCGAGGCCGTGGTTTCCCAACGTGAAAATATCCTCGGAACTGTTAAGTCACTCCGCGAAGCCTGTGAAGCCCCTAGGAAGCTTCTGTTATTTTGGACGGAGCTAGGCTGGCTACTTTAGCCAGACACCCCACGCACAACGGACCATATGGGCGTCTAAGTGGGGATAAGGCAGTCCCTCTTCTATCTATCTAGTTATCGAAACGAAAGAAGATAATTGTCGATGTTCGATGATAATTGTCGGGCTGGTGTATATGTTTAAATCGCGGGCAGAACTTTGCTTGCGCGATAGATTAGTGTGACGTTGGATCAGTACTTGTAGTTCGTATGTAGCGACATGATGTTATGTAGTGCTGGAGCATACCTGTGCTGGTGCAAGCGGACTGGAACTCGATGGTGTCCTGTGAGGCGCCGCAGCCGATGCTGGCGCTGTCGTACTGGCCCATCACGCACTCTACTGGCTTCTCTGCCACCTCCTCGCCTGTGGACTCGTCTGAAAGGAACGAAGGGTAGTTTTGTTAGGATTGATAACATTAGAACAAGTTAAGGGTAGTTTAGAAAGCTCATGGCATCTTTTTAATAAAAGAAAACTAGAGGATCGCCGGTTTCCACAGGACCATCTGATTTTAATGATATTTATTTTTGTAGAATAGAAGAGGAATACTCTCTCTCTCCAACACATAACAAAAAATATGTGAAGATTTATAAAACTCGAAACTACAGAAGGCTTACCTGTTACGATCCTTGCATACTTGTTACATCTAAGTCCATACATCTAGTCATACATACACACCGGTTATGAGCAGTGCGCCTTTCTGAAGAAAATCACCAATAAGAACCGTGTATCCCGGCGTTTCTACTTACGTCTATCTTTACTTATTTAAAGTCTAAAAGAACTTTGATAAAGAAATGCTGATCAAAAAGCGTATAAGTTATGAAATAAATTTATATGAACACGGAAAAGTTTTAGAATATTTAAGTGACACTTACCTATAGTAAGTTGCTGTCGTCTCCGGCGTCTGTCTGCGAGTGAGTCCAGCACTGTGTAGCGTCCCAGCATTGGACACCGCACCGGGTAGAGAGACGTCGCTGTAAACACAAAACATACGTATAAATAAACGATTTAAGTAACAAAATTTTTTTTTTTAAACAGTCTTTTTCTTATTCTTCTCAACAAACCCTTTCATTTGATACCCATATCATGGCAGTGCACAAAAAAATAACTATTCCGCCATCTTGGGCCGTTCGCTATTTTTGATTTAGAATGCCGTCACTTAGCTAACCATGCATTGTCATCCAAACTAAACGTGTATGCAAAATTTCATCTTAATCGGTGGAGGTTAACTGCTTTAAAATTCAGTTGCAATATTTTTTATTTACTTTTACCTATCCCGATGTCAGTAAACAAATCTTGCAAGTTAAAGGCCCACTTCCCAGAGTCCGATTGAGCTGAAGTTTTGCACACATGTTTGTTTTTAGTGACAATTATGTTTTCAAAACCTTTTATTTAACTTGTAATGTATGTATTTATTATGAATGTAAGTGTATCCGGGTCAAATCTTGTAACTGAATTCTAAAGCAGTTATCCTCCACCGATCAAGATGAAATTTTGGATACACGTTTAGTTTGGATGACTATGTATGGTTAGATAAGTGACGTCATTCTAAATCCAATATGGTGGACGGCCCAAGATGGCGGACTAGTTATTTTTTGTGCACTGCCATGATATGGGTATCAAATGAAAGGGTTTGCTGTGAAGAATACGAAAAGATCCAAAAAAAAAGAAAAGAAAAAATACAAACAAAAACAAATAAAACACAAAAGAATACAATAAGAGCATGTTAAATGTGACATTTATTTAATACTCACTGATAAGTGTGACATGCGGCGTGTAGTTCTGGTCGGCGCAGGCGTGGTGCGGCGCGTCGTGCAGAGAGTCCCCCAGCTGCAGCTCCAGCACGCCGCCCTCGCGACGAGCCAGGCGCACGCACACGTGCCCGGACTCGCTGCGGATACATTGTTAGTTCATTCATATCATACCGAACTCTGTAAGCCAGCTTTATGGTTACATCCATTGGGCAGCTGGATCAAGGGCTTGAACCAGAAAATATTACTCCTGGACACGGCGCGTATAGTTAGGAGGTTCCTCTCTCAGGAGCCCTGACCACCGGTAGCTTGGACCCTATTCCCGATACCGGTGGGCTACTATTTTTGTATTTTATTTTTATATAATAATATTTAAATATGTAAACATAATAAACTAAAAGATTAGTTTTTACAAAGTGACTGTAATAATAATGAAATTGGGCAGTGGGTCCAGTCGACCTATTCAAAATGTGATTGGGTTGTGTGATCCCGCGGGTCCATTTCGAGTGGGTCTATTTCACCAAAGACACATAAATGGCAATAGACTCGCTCTCTATATCTACTTCAATTTATAATTTACACAGGAATAAAGTTTGTTTTACCCAAAAAATACAAATTAATTGAGTACCTACGGTTTTAGTATAGAATAAAAATACACTAACAGAATAAGAAATAGGAACTCACCATCCCCTAGTAAGATGCGCGACCAGCTTCACCAGTTTGTTGTCTTTATGCTCCAGTATGGAGTGACAGACTAGACGCTTCTCCTCGTACGAGCCATCCTCGTTCATTATCTGCAAAAATAAACATTAGTAAATTAAGTTATTGTTTAATAAATTAAATTATAGCCTTTTACTTGTCAGACAGTAGTGGACCATTATCTGCGACTTACAAGTTGTGTTCGAACCCAGGCAGGCGCTTTACTTTTTGTAAATTATTTTATCACCACTGCTCTCAAAACGGTGAAGGAAAACATTGTGAGGAAACTGGAATGACTTAGAACCAAAAATTCGAAGACATGCACCAACATGCACTGAGCCCGCGCCCATTGCCTCTCTCAGAGGGGAGGCCTGCACGCACAACGGACCAAATGCTTATCTAAGTGTGGCAAAAGGGTCCATCTATCCTTTCCTTATCAGGCATTCTTTACGGGCTTACTACAGTCTGTAAAGCATAATCCATCTACAATGTTCCCACTGCTGGGATACAGAGGCCCATCTCTGTGACATGAAACAAGCCGTAATCAACAATGCAGGCCTAGTATAGTAAAATGGACCCCTTTCCGCACTTTTAGACTCACATTTGGTCCATTGTACGTGGAGGCCTCCTCTCTGTGAGAGAGAATCGTCCCAGAGCGGGTTGGTGTATGACACATGTCTTCAAACAATTTCATCGTAATCTAAGGAGGATAACTGCTTTAAAATTCAGTTGCAAGATTTTAACCCGAACACACTTACCCCCAGTTTCCCGGCTCTAAATTATCGGAGAATTAATGTGACAAATTGTCAAGCACGCGTTATCCGTTGTGAATGGATTTTGAACAGCCAATCACAGCAGATAACGCGTACTTGACAATTTGTCACATTATTTGTCCGATAATTTAGAGCTCGGAAACTGGGGGTTACATACATACATACATAGCAAGTTAAATAAAAGCTAGTAAAATACATAATAATACTGGATTCAGTTACAATGTAAATCTATCCCAACATAATTGGCGAGAGGTACGAAAGATGATGTTGAAGGATTAGTAAAGTGGTTACCTTGAGCGTTGCATTCTTGGTGGTGAAGTGGTACTGGTGGGTGTGGTCCAAGCTGAACCACTTGTGGTGCTCCACCACCCAGCTGGGGAAGTGGCAGCGGTTGTGCTCGTCATCGACTGGAAATTAAATAATATTCACGTTAATATTTGTAGTAATTTCTGCTTATCCCCATGGGAAAATGGCGTCAGTTTATGTATGTATGTAATATTTTGTATGTTTCACGATTATTGGCCCAGTTGTTTCGAAGGTTTTACTCGTGCGATTAATGAGACCAATGAGGTTTTCTTACCTGAGACTACCGAAAAAAATAATTATACCTTTTAACATGAATGTGTCATAAATGCTTTTATATTTTCCCCGAATATAGTAAGATATGATTACCATTCACAGCTAAAAGCAACCTTTATTTTATGCCTAAGCACTTGCAAAGAATCATGAAAGTTACACCCCTTTCTGTATGGCAGCCATCTTGGATTCTTATAAAGAAATCGTATTCTGCATTAGTGCTCCCAAAACAATGAAAATGATACCCATAGCAAAAAGAGGTATTTGGTACTTACTCCTATTTTAGTAGTCAGTTATTAACTGAAAAATTTTGAATGATAAGGTACAATTTTTTTTTAAGTGCTCCTCTCTGTGAGAGTGAATGGGCCGTGATCCACCACGCAGACCCTGTGCGGGTTGGTGGATGACACAAGTCTTCGAGTGTTTGGTTCTAAGACATACCGGTTTCCTCACGATGTTTTCCTTCACCGTTTTGAGAGCAGTGGTGTTGAAATAATTTACACTAACTAAAGCGCCTGCCTGGGTTCGAACCCACGACCTACGGCACGTAAGTCGGGGCCGTTATCATTGGGCCACAACTGCTCGCGTACTAGTACTATTAGTTACTTTATCTAACTGCATTACCTATTTGTATAACAAATCCCAAATAATTGTCTACTATGTAGCTAGCCTTCATTTAACTACCGTTTGGACTGATTTTTCAATCATCGTATAACTTATATTTGGAGAATAAATAGGGCTGAGACAGTGTCAAAAACATGTCACGACTTTCTTATTCCTCAGACATCTTAAGATTAGACCCTAACAGTCTTATTACATAAAACGAAATAAACCATGGTTTAAACCTGTACTATCAAGTCCAGGCTTATCTGCAAAACCATGGTCTAAATTTGTCCGTATTACAAAACTTAAAAAACCGTGGTTTTCGTAGTCCCGTCATTTGAACCATTGTCAATATATCAACCACAGATTAATACAAATATCATTCGTTCACCATAATATCATTCAATTGCAACGTTCCGTATGCCCAGAAATAAAAACGTTTTGATAATACGATAAGGATTAAATTACGTTTAAGAGTATTAAAAATATCGAGACTTTGTTTTTTTGCATGGATATAAACATTTTTTATTTATCGATTGAAGTTTTGTTTAGATTTAAGCAAATTACTTAAATTCTAAATAATTACGTGTAACGAAACGTAACATTCTGCCGCGTTATATGAAACTATAACATTAAACAAAACCATCGCAAGCTGAACAAAGTTCACTAAGCTTTGGAATTTTAAGTTATTGAAGTCTCTAATATTATAGAGCAATTGCCTCTTTGTTAATAATATATATAATAATATATTGTGATAGACCAACAAAAAAAAAACGATCTGAGAATTGGAGTACCGAGGAAAAAGTAATATCCTCAATAATATATAAAATTAACCATGTTAATATCCATTTACGGGTAAAAACAACAAAACACATTAAAAAAGATGCTATAACCTAAAAGAGAAACTGACAGATACGACTTAGACCATCGTTAGACTAGGGGCCGCCGAGGTTTATCTTTAGACCATGATTTGGACTACGGTTTATCGCTAAACCATTATTTGTAATATCATTTTTGTGTAAACCACAGTTTATAGATATTTTAACCTGGGTTTTTAGTTAAACCGCTTTTTGTAATAAGACTGTAAATGATTAACAATATTTAACACCATAATAAATTAAAATCTCAGCACCGTTTAGCGATTGTTTTCTATAGAGAATTTTAATTGAGAATCTTTTAATTGGTTGCTAAAAAATGGTCAGTAAATTTAACCATATTACGATTAAGCAATGATTAACAGATTCTTAATTCAAATTTTCTATGGTAATTTAAATTTAGAATCTGCAAATCAATATAAATTCTGATTAGCAGATTCTAAATTTAAACAAGTTTTATGGTCAGTTTTTTTATAGATAAAATTGAAAATAATTAATCAAAGAGAGAGATACATTATCACTGATATACATCATATGGTAGACAATAAGACTCCTTATCATACGTACTGTTTGTCAGCTTCATGGTGCGGCTGCCGTCGACGGGAGACGTCAGACCGTTGCAGGTGGCGTCGCCGGACTGCGCTATGTTGTACGTCACTGTCTTGTCGGCGTGGTTGCCTTTGTACACGAAGCATCTGGAATAAAAGAGAAAAGGTACGGTTGAGAGATTTGAGTAGAAATAGTAAAACCAGCCTTCCACCAGGAGGACAGAAGACCTGGTGAGGGTGGCGGGAGTCCGCTGAATGCGAGACGCACGGGACGGATCAATGTGGCGACGCTTGGTTAAGGCCTATGTCCAGCAGTGGACGTCTTTCGGTTGATATAATGGTGGGCTTACCTTTAAACCCAGGCGGGACAATGTCAAGACACAATATACTTGTTACAGGGTCAGGGTTAACTTCAGTTTAACATTCTCCTGTCACGTAAAGCGTCGTCCTCATTCTGTCTAGCATATTTTGGAATCAGTTTTCAGGCAAATCGGATGCAGCAGAATTCAACCAATATTTTTTTTGGAGTTCCTGTATATCTGACTTCCTCAAGTAACTGGGTAACACTAAATCCACAGACATAAATCTAACTAGATGACGCGATTGTATGCACTTCGCGTGTCAAAAAACGGTCCAAAGTTACGAAATCCAAATGATCGTAATCTTTTTAAAGCTTTTCATTTAGTATTTCGCCCCGGAAATCCACTGAAATCTAGAAAAATGCCTTTTTATGTCACATTGAGCTGTAAAGAATGTATAGAAAAGTTGGCCGAGGCATTGGAAATGTTTTCTTTCATTGGTAAGTAGATTAGATTAAGACGGGCTGGTGTCCGCAACTCCACGTTTAAGCGCGTATTTTGCGTACGAATTTGTTATTAAATTGTGTGTGAAAATGTGGCACGCTTGGTTTTCATACAGGTACTTGCGTTATCTATTTAGATTTATGTCTGTGACTATATCCCTTATGGGCCTTCCACCGCTTTAGTGCCGTAAAACGGCTACTTTCTAAAGCATACTCTTTGGTAACGGCTAGGTTAAAAGGTTTGAAAAGAAAATATATTTATTATTGATTCATTTACATTATTTGTGAAACATGGTTTTTTCGTGTAACTAATAGTTTTGCTTTAAAAAAAAATTAACAACACGATGTTTTTTCGCTAATTTTGGATACTCCTCCCAAACAACTTGGATGTTTAAAAATATTCTTACACAGAAAAATTGATGACTAGAACTTCTTCATAATTGAAATAGCATATTATGTAAATCAAAGAATATTTTGCAAACAAAACTGTCCAAAAGTAGGTACAATATTGATATTCTGGCTCCGAGTGGCCGCATAGTAATAACCCGTGTGAAAAGAATAGGAGAATCAGTAGTATCATGAGCACATACCTGTACATATCTTCGTCAGTGGAGATGGAGTTCCTCCTCTGCACCTGTGAGATGAGCCCCACCAGGTACCGCGTGGAGCCCTCCTTCCATGTGGCCAAGCAGATCAGCTCCTCAACTGGAAATAAATACAGGTAAAATGTTAGCTGGGCTGGTTCTAGACGGCATGGGAAAAGAATGTCTGGAAGGACTTGGCTCTTTAGATTCTTTCAACTCTTTGTGAATGACCATCGTAGAATAGGTTCCAGGCGACACTGGCGTATTCCAACCGACTGCGCCTAGTGTGTTGAACAAGACTATTCAGGTCTTGGGTTGTTGGAAGCCTCTTGTTTTGTGTTTTACGAAACCCAACACAAGATTTATCTAGAAAATCAACCATACTAGAGAGTTTAAACTTTTTGATTGGCCAACTCACAATAGACTATAAGTTTGGACCTAATGGTAGTCGCACAAAGCAACCTCCAAAAATGCACTTCTCAAAATTATCTAGGGTTTAAGATGAGTAAGAATGTGGGGATAGCTTAAATGGTCGTGTTAGCCAGCCAGCGAGTTATTGCTGGCTCCTGACGAAATGAGAAAAGAAGAAGCTTGTCTGTTCATCTGGTTATTCATTTATTTGGTAGCTTACCGTTACTCTCAGTGCCCGGCACGTCAGGACACGCCATGTAACGCAGCAGAAGCCGCGAGTCATCCGTGCAAGACTCCGCCCGAGACGGAGGATTCGCGCAGTCGCCGGAACCACTAGAAATTATAAAATAATAATGGTTGGTTCACATGAAAAGTATACAGAACCTATGAACTGTCTGTCCCGATACCTTCTCTAAGTTTAAAGACGTGTTACAGAAGTCATTAACTTCTTCTATTGTGACAAAAGATAGAAAAAAAAATATTCAGTTGCAAATAGTGAAATGAGTTCTGCCATAAGTATATGTAATGCTATTAATTATCGCCGTCTATAGACACCTACAATGCCAAAAGCATCATAGGTGACAGATACAACACTAAAATGCCTCTTGTGGAATAATTGGAACTGGCTCCCACGCCCTTTAGCAATACTGCTTGGCGCTAGCAATGGGTGTGGTGGTACTACTAATCCAAGCGAGCAGTTTTACAAAAGGCCTATTCTACTAGCAATCGGCAAATTATCCTTTAAGAGTTAGAGTTGCATCGCCAGTTATTGATAGTTAGCTGGATGAGCATCAGGTCCTTTTTTTTGGGACAATCCCACCGCACTATTCCCAAACCACTGCAACTCCTGAAAGCCAGAATCAACAGTGGCGACCCCAAGAAAAGCGCCAAGGCATTGAAGCTCGACGAAGTCCCGGATAATGAATTTAACTTTCTTGGATCCCGCAACGAAATTAATCAGAAAAGAATAACGGAGGAGTAGGAAAACATATAAATTTCCACTTCCCTCCATATCAAGCAGGAGACAGAACAAACAAGGACAATAGGCAAAAAGGGTCGTTTACAACTGGGATAAGCCCTAACTAGGATAGCATCAGGTCCTGAGTTCGATTTCAGGGTCAGGCAAAAGTTATTAGGTGTCTTCCAACTGGAATTGCACAAGCTCGGAGTCTGCACTAGTGCCCGGTTGAAGGCAATAGGCTTACTATTACATGGTACTTCATATCTGGCCACTTACCGACTGTACGTGAATGTGAACGGCGCTGGGTGGAACGGGCACGGCTCCGGTAGAGGTCTGGGCTCCTTTCTGAACATGGAGTAGAGTGCTGCGTCTCCAGTTATTGACTCACACATCGTGGATAGTGAATCTCTCTGGCCGCAGTATGCTGGAAATAATATTAAATACGTTAGACAACAGAATAAGCAAGCAGAAGTGGCAATGGTCCAGCCATATTAGCCGTAGAACTGACGAAGTTGGTGTAGACGTGGTCAGCGAATTGGTAAAAGTAATATGGGACGCCCTAAGGCTAGGTGGAGCGACGATCTTTCACAGGGCAGGGTTGTTGATAGCAGCTGGATGAAGATATAAATGGCGTGCGATAGGACAGGCCTATTTCTAGCAGTTTACTGCTGTAGGCTGATGATGATAGCACAATAACTAAAGATAAACTTAAAGAAGATGTAACCGATAAGTGACTTCTCGGCACACGGGGCTGCCGTATCTAAATATTATAATTAGCAATCAATGTGCCAAGAGTAGTACTGGCGAACAGACACAGACCGCGCCATATTCTTGTTAGGAAGTTTAACAAAGGGCTTGAAGCCAAATGTGGTTAGTCTTCGATAACATAATCCATATGCTATTTATTGGTCATGAAGGACAAAGTAATATTGCCAGGGGTTGCTCTCCCTTCGCGCCTCCGGTTTTTATTTTCACTCAAGGGGTAGCAGACTACGTGAAGTCGGGGTGTCCAGATTCGGTGTGGATTTTTTTTTTCTCGAAAGCTTTTTTTATTAGTAATAGGCTTGCGCTTGACCACTATCTCACCTGATGGTAAGCAATGATGTGGTCAACGATGAAGCACGCTTGTCTAGAAGAAACCTATTCAATCTTGACTTAAAGACTCCCAGGTTGTAGCTATCGGGAAATACAGACACCGGCAGGGAATTCCACTCTTTTGCTGTGCGCATAATAAAAGTATTCCCAAAAACGTTTGGTGCGTATGGGTGGGATGTCCACCATGTATCGATGACGCATCGCCGTACGTTTTGTAGTCCGATGATGGAACGGGCTAGGAGGGAACAGTTCATGCAATTCCATCGCACACTCCCGGAAATGTAACCGATAAAAAACCGACAGGCTGGAAACTCGACGCCGATGTTCAAGGCTGTGGAGCCTAGACTCTCTGGAGAATAAGCTTTGAGGCTTCGCGACTTAAAACTTTGTGAAAGTGCTCTCCAAGAAGAGTTCTATACGTCAAAATATAAACTTCCTAGCAGCCCGCTTACGCACCGCAGTTGAGAGACCCAGTGTAGGGTTGGAGGATGTCACATGTTGCGACTTTATTGTATAACATTTAGAGATTAGAGAAAAGATACTCACTTTCTTTATATTGTAACACGTATTTGTGCTTTTCGTGTATGACCAGGCATCTGTAGCAGTCTTCGTTCCTGAAACATTACAAATATATGCATAAACAATGTGAACTTCGGCACTTATCAGAGACAAACATCATGTGGGTAGAATTGGCATTTAAGACCATACAAATCTTCTGTGCAAAGGCAGTTCATCATCAGCAGACGCAGCAGCAGCAGCAGGTCATATCATAAAATTGTGTTGTTTAATTTACTTGCAGCCTGTTTCTGTTACTGCTAAGCTAACAAGGCTAAAACATCGAATAACAATGTCCAATTTATTCTGTACACATCTCATAAGATTGTGTTGTTTAATTTACGTGCAGCCTGTTTCTGTTACTGTTAAGCTAATAAGGCTAAAACATCGAATAACAATGTCCCATTTATTCTGCACACATCTCATAAGATTGTGTTGTTTAATTTACGTGCAGCCTGTTTCTGTTACTGCTAAGCTAATAAGGTTAAAACATCGAATAACAATGTCCCATTTATTCTGTACACATCTCATAAGATTGTGTTGTTTAATTTACGTGCAGCCTGTTTCTGTTACTGCTAAGCTAATAAGGCTAAAACATCGAATAACAATGTCCCATTTATTCTGTACACATCTCATAAGATTGTGTTGTTTAATTTACGTGCAGCCTTTTTCTGTCCCTGCTAAGGTAATAAGACTAAATAAAACATCGAATAACAATGTCCCATTTATTCTGTACACATCTCATAAGATTGTGTTGTTTAATTTACTTGCAGCCTGTTTCTGTTACTGCTAAGCTAACAAGGCTAAAACATCGAATAACAATGTCCAATTTATTCTGTACACATCTCATAAGATTGTGTTGTTTAATTTACGTGCAGCCTGTTTCTGTTACTGTTAAGCTAATAAGGCTAAAACATCGAATAACAATGTCCCATTTATTCTGCACACATCTCATAAGATTGTGTTGTTTAATTTACGTGCAGCCTGTTTCTGTTACTGCTAAGCTAATAAGGTTAAAACATCGAATAACAATGTCCCATTTATTCTGTACACATCTCATAAGATTGTGTTGTTTAATTTACGTGCAGTCTGTTTCTGTTCCTGCTAAGCTAATCAGGCTAAAATATCGAATAACTATGTCCCATTTATTCTGTACACATCTCACTGTGAAGACTTAGATGGAGTGAGCTTCAAGTGAACTGTCATTCCAACTTGATTGGATGGATTGATCACTAATCCGGTTATTTAACTTTTTTTATGCAATCCCCATTTCTAGCAGAGGATTAGAGCTACGTTCCAGGTCCTTATTGGCACTGTATACTGGTCTATATTATTGGAACGTATGAAAATGATGTTGGTTGAGGTAATTCTCTGAATGCGTTCGATGCGGCTACGCTTGAGCGAGGCATATGTGGTATGCCCAGTTGTAGGCTTCTTTCAAGATGTCGTTGATGAAATATGGTGCACAAACCTGTCGTAGACAAGAAACTTGTCGTTGGCATCCGTCTCCGCGCACTCTCCCTTGCCCTGCATTGTTGTGGAGTTGATGTAGATGAGCCCAGGGATGCCTGACTGGAACCAGCCGCCCGTCCAGCCTTCGGGGAAGTTGCAGCCGCCGCCTGGGGAGAAGAGAACGAGGTTAGATGAAGTTTTTGAAAGGTGGTGGACCCTTGCGAGGTCTCTGTAATCTACTTGGAATCTAAAACGAAATATAGCATTTAGGAGTTAGTCAAAGGGTGTTCTAGTACCACATTTTCTGTCTTTCAGAACCTCTAGACAAAGTGACTAGTGAGTTCTTTCAGAAAATGTCAGAATTGTAAAATGATACGGATTGACCACGCGACATTTCAACAGCACCTGTCGATGTCACACATTTTGGACTTGACAACCGTTTTCGGCGCTCTGGGGAAAACGGTAAATTGAGTTGCATTTGATTTTCGTTAATCTCTGTAAGATAAATTGCTTCAGAACATAGATTCTCTGATACTGCAGTGCATCTCTGGAACTCTCTCCCATACTCCCTACGCGATAGCCCTTCTGTCAATGTCTTCAAGAGGAAAATTAAGGAGCATTTTCTTTCAACGCAATTAATAATATTAGTAGATATATATATCTTAATATATATAAATCTCGTGTCACAATGTTTGTCCTCAATGGACTCCTAAACCACTTAACCGATTATAATAAAATTCGCACACCATGTGCAGTTCGATCCAACTTGAGAGATAGGATAGTTTAAATCTCAAATTATAGTCGCAATTTTAATTTATTGCTAATTATTTGTCTGTTATTATTTGACAGACACAATAACCTGACGCTATAACTCCAGAACGCACGAACCGATTTCCACGGTTTTGCATTCGTTGGTAAGGTCTCGGGCTCCGTGAGGTTTATAGGGTAAGTAGGGTAGGGTAGGTAGGGAAGGGTAGGTAGGGTAGGGTAGGTAGGGTAGGGTAGGTAGGGTAGGGTAGGGTAGGTAGGGTAGGTAGGGTAGGGTAGGTAGGGTAGGTAGGGTAGGGTAGGTAGGGTAGGGTAGGTAGGGTAGGGTAGGTAGGGTAGGGTAGGTAGGGTAGGGTAGGTAGGGTAGGGTAGGTAGGGTAGGGTAGGTAGGGTAGGGTAGGGTAGGGTAGGTAGGGTAGGGTAGGGTAGGTAGGGTAGGGTAGGTAGGGTAGGTAGGGTAGGTAGGGTAGGTAGGGTAGGGTAGGGTAGGGTAGGTAGGGTAGGGTAGGTAGGGTAGGTAGGGTAGGTAGGGTAGGGTAGGTAGGGTAGGGTAGGTAGGGTAGGTAGGGTAGGGTAGGTAGGGTAGGGTAGGTAGGGTAGGGTAGGTAGGGTAGGGTAGGTAGAGTAGGGTAGGTAGGGTAGGGTAGGTAGAGTTGGGTAGATAGTGTTAGGTAGGGTAGATGAATGTTTGGTGTTTTTATGGCAAAACAAAGTTTGCCGGGTCAGCTAGTAGGTATATATATATGTATTTATGAGCGTAGATCGTAATTCGTATTATTATTATATATTTAACTAGCTGACCCCGCGGCTTCGCTCTCGTCAAAATTATAGTCTCTGTTACTCGGGAATAATGTAGCTTTCCACAGGTGAAAGAATTTTAAAATCGGTTCGGTAGTTTCGAAGCCTATTCGGTACAAAAAAACTAACAATAAAGTCTTTCCTCTTTATAATATCGGTTTAGATTAGTATCTTACTGTAAAATTGTACACTGGATTACTGCCCTCAATTATTATGATCTCTATCACTCAAAGGTTTGCTGGAACACAACTCCATTTTGGAGTTAAGCTCGCCTTTGTACCTACATGTATATTAATTTCACTTTGTGTAAATGTATTGTTTTGGTGTACAATAAAGAATTAAGATTCCTAAAAGTAGTGTTATTCTATACCTGAAGTACACAGCTCACCTCACTCAAGTGAGCGCGCACAATTCCAAAGCGAACTCATTTGTTTTTAAAGTAAAGCATCGCTAAGTCACAACTAGACACCGTTCGAATTTCGAACGTGATGTTTTGAGAATGACACTAATGGTTAATCGCTTTTGTCTTAAAAAGTTAGAAATCTCGAACTATATTCTTCTGAAAGACACTAGTCTTAGGAGGAGAGCTTAGATACTAATCTAAGCTCTCCTCAGACAAACGGATCGAAGCGGGGTTTATCCATAGCTACACAGAACTGATCAGATCCAGATCCACTTTAGTAGCATTGTGTAAGATGAAGTAAACTTAAGTGAACTTGCAAGTAAAAGGGTTTATTCGGGTCGTGAATATTTTTTTCTTTAAATACAGTGAAGGTTCGTTTTATAGTATTTTTTTGCACGTTTTTATAGTTTCTTTGCACCAAAATGTGTTACAATGCAAATTTAAACAATCGAGTGGAATGCCTCAGAAATTAAAAACCGCGCCATCCATTGTCATAAATTTTAAACGATCCGTTCAAATAATCTTTGAAATGTGAATCAAGAGCCCAATATTCCATAATTTTGTGCTTATAAGAGTTGATTAAACAGGAACATACAATTTTTATGTTCAATTCCAGAAATTGATAATTTTACACACATGCAATGACTGATCGGTGCATATCGCGCCATCTAGTGAGATTTATTTGAACCAAATTTTACTTCTTGGCGCTGCGACCCCGTGATACCCAGGACCTGAAGCTCCGAAATAGCGCTTGCGATCAGTAGATCAACGAGGATTGAAAAAACTCCTTTTTTTAACTATTCATAACAATTCTTTTACTGATAAAAAGACATATTTGTTTATGTACCGCGAATAAAAATAAGAATCCAGTAGGACAGGCCACGGAAGCGAAGCCGCGTGTTAAAGCTAGTCATTAATAAATTGATCCATTTAAGGACGAGTGTCCTTCAACAACCTAGACCATTACAGAACGTGTCACCGACCCCCAATAACTCATAAAGGCAATAACCACCCCATTTTTATAATAATTCTTACCGCAATTAAAACTACCCTATAATGTAATAATAATAGGCCGGGGGCTAAAACAATAGTCCTAGGCACAAAAGGTCTTAGTCTAGTATTCACGGCTAGGCTAAGCTCCAGTGGCTTTGTTCTTTATTTTTGTAAAGCCTAATTTACAGCTGTCAAGAATTCAATGGATTGTGTTTTGGTCTAAGTGAAAAGATGTAAGGCTTTCTGTTTAAATTTTTGTGTCTTCATTTCATCACTGTTACACTGTCTTAAGGTTGCCCTAGTCGATTATTCTTCCATACAAACGTAGTCTGACAATTACTCCACTGTTTGACGGTGTAGAATAAAAAAAAAAAAAGTCGTGTGGCACTCGGGGACTGCCGCGGTAAAGCTATTGCATAGCATTTATTCTAGATCGAGTCCTGGAAAATGCGTCAAAAAAATTAAAAACGTTAAAAACTCGAAAACGTAGCGAGCCAAACCCGCATTTATTTACGATTAATAAAACTCTAAAAAACAAAAAACGTAGCGAGCCAAACCCGCATTTATTTACGATTAATAAAACTTTAAAAAACAAAACAAAAATACCCTTATTCACATTGAAATAAGGTCGCTTTTCTTTGACAAGCAAAAGTGACCCTTATTCTCATTAGCATAAGGTCCACATTGATCACCATTGTCACAGAAACAGCTCAGAGAGACCGATAAAAGGCAAAAAAATTACGACCAACAAAAATTTTAAAACCCTCATATCTCAGAAACGGTTGGAGTTAGCGCATTTCTGACAAAAAAATTGCCCCCCTGAACCTCACTACTTCATCCAGGAGAACAAGATAGGATTTACCCCCCCCCCTTAACCGTTTACCTCCCCCCGCAAAAAAATTTTTCATTCTAAAAATACCAACACGTAAATCGAAAACACGTGCAACAAACCTCCCCCCCCCGCCCCCCTGCCCCTCACCACTCAGATTCCACAGAATTCAAAAACCTTATTAAAAACAAAACAAAAATACCCTTATTCACATTGAAATAAGGTCGCTTTTCTTTGACAAGCAAAAGTGACCCTTATTCTCATTAGCATAAGGTCCACATTGATGGACAGTGGGGAGCGTGAGGTTTTTTCGTTACGGAATTTCTGGATTCGGTCCCCGCGCTCAAGGCCCGCGAAAGAAGCTATGCAATAGCTTAAAAAAGAATTTGTCTCATTATTATCTAGCCCTGTATGGAAACAAAAAAGTAAAATAAAATATATTTTTCAACACACTTGCTCATAAAGTGTCTCTAATTTCACCGCAATTAGGTACATAATGACACCTGTTATCAAACTGTGACTTTTTCATTACTATTATTCACAAGTGAGATAAAGAGTTTATTTTTTTTTATTTATTGGTTGAGTTGCTTTGTTCTTAAAAAAGTTTCGATACAAATAAGATCGTGCTCAGTAGTACAAATGCAAAACATTTCATGCAACTTCGTATTTAAATAGAAAATTTCAACTTGTACGTGTATAATAAATAAAACTTTCACTTAAATATAACTTTTGTTTTTGTCTGTAGTAAAGAAAACTTGAAATTCCCCATTTTGTACGTGGCTAAAACGCTATCCGCGAAACGCCAAAAAAAAGATAACTCATTATTTTTAGTCGAAGGCCGATCGCCATTGTTAGATGCGCGCGCATAGGAAAACTGATTAATTTTGCCCGCCATTGCGAAAAATAATCACAGCTCGTTTTTACTGTTGGAAATGATTTTTAAGTATTATTTTCTTCACAAGTATGTTGAAAAACATCGTATGATACACGTGTGTATTGATGATTACCGTCCTCGGCTCTCTTAAGACCCTCACCTGACGGCTCGGGTCTCAATGGCGCCTCAGCGGTAATCACCAACATTACACACTTGTACCATAATGTACTATTAAAGTTATGAGCGTCGAAAGTTCGATATTTCAACACTAATTTTAACGCATCTTTGGGCGGAAATAAAAACCATAACAAGTAAAATTTTAAAATTTTAAAAACCCCCGACACATTTATCTTGCGAAAACATCCCGATTCAAACAGTAAAACGCCCATAACTTTTGAACGGCTGAACCGTTTTTTTTTAAACATAGCTAAGAACACTCTCGACACAATCACCTTTCCAACAAAAAAATATAAATCAAAATCGGTTCATCCGTTGAGGCGCTATGATGCCACAGACAGACACACAGATACACAGATACACAGACACACAGATACACAGATACACAGCAACACACCTCAAACTTATAACACCCCTCTTTTTCCGTCGGGGGTTAAAAAGAAGGAAAATTGCAAAACAGTCACCATACAGGGATAGATTAGTAGTACAAAAATGAAAATAATTTTATTTTGAACAGATACATTCAGTAGTTTTTCATGATATCCATATTCCCAAAGGTCTGTTTATAAAATTTCACGCTCTCATTTTCGTCCTTAAACATCATCCAATTCGCAATAAATTTGCAAAAATGTGTATTCGTACGCGAACTGGCTTCTTACTGCTCAACACAGCATCTATCTCTTTCGCACGTGTTGTCGGATGAGACAGAAAGCATTTTAACCCCACGCACTAAATAGTTCGTGCCGTCGACTAGGGCAACCTAATGTTGAATTGGTGGTACTTGAGACTAATGGTTACTGAAACATCAGCATTGAGAAGAAAAAGTGATCCTAGTTCAGAACTTAGTATGCGACGACTGACGATCTGGCTTGACTTCGGGACAAATCTATATCTATACTTCTATACTAATATTATAAAGAGGAAAGAATTGTATTTTTGTATGTAACGAATAAACTTAAAAACTACTGGACCGATTTCAAAATTCTTTCACCGTTGGGAAGCTACACTATCCCCTGTATTCCCACGGCAACGGGAACTACGCGGGTGAAAGCGCGAGGCGTCCTTAGTTATATATTTAAAAGTTCTTCGTTCGTAGTTATTTTACAAGCTTTTAATGAACTTGCAATGTATGTATGCATGTAAATGTGTTCGGGTTAAATCTTGCAACTGAATTTTAAAGCAGTTATCGTCCCCGATTAAGATGATATTTTGCTTACACATTTAGTTTGGATGACAATGCACATTTAGCTAAGCGACGCTATTCTAAATCCATTATGGCGGACGGCCCAAGATGGCGGACTAGTTATTTTTTGTGCACTTCCATGATACGGGTATCAAATGAAAGGGTTTGCTGAGAAGAATACGAAAAAAGTTTGTGTAAAAAAATATTTTTAATGAATAAATAATTTATTAGTGACAGCCGTATCAAAATGTTGTGTTTACGTTGCGAGGTTTAGAAAAAGTTAGCGGAGAAACAAACAGCGACTTAGTTTTAAAGTTTTTACAGATAGAGATGTCTGCCAACCACTTCGGGGAACATCCGTGATGTGTCAATTTTACCGACAACATCGCTGGTCTCTCGTCCTTCACACCACAGCCCGCGGTGCCAATGTATAAAACATTTGCCGCCATTGTCCTGTCCTTTGTTTTACACGCCGCGCTTGACTCCAGGTGTTCCTGCCATGACGGATGCTAGGGCTTTAGGGTTCCGCATGGTTTAAAAGCGAGAAATTTTTATGTGTTATGCTCTATTGCGCATCGAGTTTTTATTCGATTTTAGTAAAAATAAGATGAACAATTTATAGGCTAGTTTATTATAGGAAAGGTATTCGTAAGTTATTGTTATACAGGGGTGTGCAAAAAATCATGGATCAAACGAAACAGGGTTATAGTTGGGGTATTTAGGAGTAAAAAAAAAACCGAAAATTTTAATAAAAAAAACATTGTTATTTTTGAGCTACTGCAAATAGCCCCAAATATCGCCCTGTTTCGTTTGTTCTACGATTTTTGGCCCACTCTATATATGAAGTTTTGGTCTAGTCCTGTTTTACCGATACCATCAAAAAGCCATCGTGCCTCGCGTGAATCCACGTTTCAGGCACTCAAGGGTTTAATTATTCACGGCCTATTAGGTACTACCAGCATTGCTAAGTTATAAAGTTTACCTCACTCTAGTGAGCGCACACAACTCGAAAGCGAACTTATTTGTTACAAGCTTTTAATTAACTTGCAATGTATGTAAGTGTGTTCGGGTCAAATCTTGAAACAAAATTTTAAAGCAGTTATCCTCCACCAATTAAGACGTAATTTTGTATTCAAGTTTAGTTTGGATGACAATCAAGGTTAGCTAAATGATGTAATTCTAAATCCAATATGGGGCACGGCCCAAGATGGCGGACTAGTTCTTTATTGTGCACTGCCATAATATGGGTATCAAATAAATGGGTTTGCTAAAAAGAATACGAAAAAAGTTAGTTTAAAAAAATAGATTGTTGATTGTTTAAATTATTATTTTTAAAGTAAATCATCGCGGATTGACAACGAGACACCGTTCGAATTTCGAACGAGACGTTTAAAGAATTATACACTACAACTTCAACAAACAAAGCAAAAAAAAAATACGGAACCCTGTAAAAACCGAGCACAATATTGAAAAGCAAAACTCGTTCAGTTATTAAAAATGAATTTATTCTTCAGGACTGCATCCGGCCATTGTAAATATAACGACATTGTGCTGCAACGCTGACACAATACTCATAATTGTTGCTCGTAAAGTTTTCGTTTTAGGGTTTAAAATTCAAGGCAATATCCCTGAAATGAGTGTCTAGTAAATTGGGAAGCTCACCCTGTGTCCAAGATCTTAGAACACCTGCCTGTAACTGTCCCACGGCACGGCAAAGGCCTCTTCTTATACAGAGAAGGCACGAACCATGGTATAATAATATACTTCGCCACGAACATTGATCACCACGCCTGCTCAAAGCGTAATCAGGGCCGTGCCCAGGACGTGAACGGACCGTGCCCCGTCAGGGGCTTAAAAAAATATCGTTGTGTACATTTTATATGAACTCGTTCACACACGTCCGTGCACGGGCCAGTGCCGAAGCTTCAATGATTGGGCCCGGCCCTGTCACGTTCCGTGCACGGCCCTGATATGTGTGGATAGACCTTTAATCGGTTGAATAAAGTATACACAAGTGACACAAGTGTTCCAGTACTAACACTTTATTACGCGTACAGCTAAGTATTGGAATTCCCAGCCGCGGAAAGCGGATTGGCGATTTCAAACTTATATTAAGGCGCAGATACCACTGAGTAGCTGATTTTAAAATGAGAATCACGTTTAAACGGCTATTCATATATTTTTGGAAAATATATATATGTTACATAAGACCATTTGCTTAAACATTTGATATAAGAAAACATTTGAGTTTTATGCGTTTAACATGGTGTAATTTATTTGTAAAGTTATGTGTAACACGGACAAAAAATCGCACCAAAACTGCCGCTCGTATTTTAATGAAATTGTCACCATCTCAAAGACAATTTAATTACCTACATTTTGATCTAAGACTTTTTTTAAAGTCATAGAATAATAAGGAAAGTAAAAAAAACTACTGAAATTTGGGTCGCGCGGGTGTGAAACGAGTGCGTGTTTTGTTCCCTCAAGGTCGTTGGAGACAGTCGTCGACAAGACTAGGTTTCCTTGAAGTGCAACCATATATGTTTGCTCCTTTACATTGAGTATCACGTCATGTTAAGCTTACCGCATTTACGTCGTTTTAATTGTTTTTTACTGAAACTATTTTATTATATGTATTATTGGCAGCCAACCTGACTTGTTATTTACTATTTCCCGTACGACTCCAAACATCTCATCCTCACGTTGTTTTCCTTCACCGTTGTCAGTAACATCCAAGATAAACTTAGAAAGTACATATGAGCACGAGAGGCGAGGTCTTGGTCACTGTGCACAGGAGCAACCAAGACATTTAAGACCTTATAAGTAACAATTTTCAAAGGTGATTACCGAAAGCTATTCACAACCAGAAGCTCTATAATCGTGACATTCTAAGAAGTCCGATGACGTTTCTCATCTTACATGCCGCGATAACTTTGTATGGACGTCTAAGTAAAATCAAATTCATAATCCTAATTAATTACTTTATTATCCATACACTATAACAACGAGTATCATTCGTAAGCATCAAGTTTAACATATATAAAGTATTTTTATAGCTGGCCCTATGTTTTCCTTTTTTCATTTATAGTTGTCAAACGTGTACACTAGGCCTCTATTGACAGCGCAATTTTGAGCATATTTTGAGGGTTCTAGTGCTTTTAAAGATAATGTATCATCAAAAAGGAAAACATAGGGGCATATTATATATTTTTCTTTTTCAGTTTATAGAATATCTTTTAAATTGGTCCTGTATTGGACTAGAAAATAGACGAGAGCCAAACCTCGAATTATGACTTTTTACTTTGGAAATTCAGTCCGATGTCTGCGACCGCATTTCCTCTTAAGGATTATACCAAGGGGCATTTCGGTAACGCTTCCAGACTAACCAGATGTAGCAGAATACATAAAAAACGACTCCAAGAAATATATGATATCGTTAATATTCTTCCCTACTCTTGAAGTAAAAAATCGGACAACTGATTTTTTTAAGAATCACGCCAATCTGTAGATATACTCGAAAAATTCGGTACAACATAGCACCAAACCTGAATCCCCTAAAGGGTAAGGCAGGGTAACCTATATTACACACAATTCACATAGTTGCAGGCTAGGCAAACTTATTGCCATCAACCGGAGATAAATCCAGTATCCGGGGTACTACTGAGAAACCCTTTGTTTGACCGACCCGGGAACCGAACCCAGTACCTCACGCCTCATCGTAAAATCGGTACATTTATTTAAAACTGACGATTAAATATCATTCATCCTCTTTCACAAGTAAAAGTCGAATCCCAATCCAATAAATCGGTTCTAAAGATCAAAATTCCACCACCACATTCCATCTCAATAAATATCGGAACAAACAATATGTAACACGGACCGACCACCCTCCTGCCCTCACCACAAAAATATTTTAATTCCTCTCAGTTATTCGGCAATTTATTATCAAATTAATTACGCTTCTCCCCACAAGATGGCGCTGGGGGCAGGTAAACAAAATATATTCAATTAGAAAATGGCGAACAATTAGTTTTCAAGATTGCACCCGACGAAAACAATTTCGGTGACAGACAGATACACAATTGAGTTATGGACGCTGCTATATCTAGATGTATTTTATCTTTTGTCAGCCTGTTCATTTTATTATGAGTTATGAGTGTTTGACAGTTTTCTGTGAGGAATGTCGTTTTTAGTTGGACTAAACGCGTTGTCTAGCGGTATAGACGATGAATATGAAATAAATATTTCTGAAAGAGCTTCTTACAGCCTTTACCGTTTTTCGTTGGTTAAAAAGAAAGAACACACTGTTTATTTGGCACACACAATGTAGAAATATGATCATGAATCTCTAAACCGGATACGAAGTCAAGTGGGCCGCTGTATATAGATGGTATGGTTGTATATAGTGGGCCACATAGCCATATAGATGAGGGTACTTCGTTCAGTCACAATACGATTGCGGAACCACTCCACAAACAAAGTCCCATCTCCTGCCCTGCTCCTTATGCAAAAACAAAAGCACCATGCGAGATCTTTGCGAGGACAGCGCTAAGGCTATCGAAGTGACTGATTATTAATCGAAAAATAGTTGAATTAAGAACAAAGAATCGTCGACGAAGAAGAAGAAGAATGTAAGAAAAGAAAAATTAATAAAACATTAGTTATTTAACTAGCCTTTAAGCTGTTTTTAGCTGGACAGAAGAAATTGCCATCCAGTAGTCGCATAGTTTACATGAGAAAAAGACGTAAACAAGAAGAAAATCATGCTGTACAGTCGCAGGATACATATTCACGAGCTGGCTGAACAAAACCAGATGTATCCTCCGACTGCACAGCATGATTTTCTTCTTGTTTACGTCTTTTTAGTTCGCTTCCTAAGCAGTTGGGCTTTTTGAATTAACTTTTTTATTAACAACTTTTTAGTTATGATGTTTTTTTACACATTTAAACATTTAAGTATTATATACTTTTGGAATCACCTCTTAAACCCCTTTATTTTGAAAACCTACACGATGGGAATGGAATAAAAAAAATTGGCCCCTACAATATGGCGCCCAAAATTGTGGGGCCGCCATTTTTCTATTTTCCAATTTTAATGTAGCCAGTGACACTCGCAAGGTTAAGACGAATCGATTGAATCATCAAAATCAGCAACGCGTTTGGTCTCTAGAACGCCACTTAGGAACATACATACATAAGACTGATAAACACATTACCCTCTTTCGACTGTCGGGTAAAAATCACATGTCACTTATGATTGGTCAATAACATTAAGTTCGACAAATCACAAGACAGTTGACATGAAACATGACAACACATCTCCCGCTCAATCGTCTGTCAAATCAGTTTTAAATTCGAACGGGGTGTCTTACTTTTAAAATAAAATGAGTTCGCTTTCGAATTGTGTGCGAGCTGTGAAGGTGAACTTGAAAGGAGTCTGACACTTCCATTAAAATTAAGATCAATTATTAATTGAATTAATTTCTATAATAACTAATAAAACGTGTACTTATTCATGATTTAATTACCGAGACTCATAATCGAGTATGCATCGCTCGTCAAAGCTTTCTTAATCGCGTTCCCTACGTTATTGGAGCGGACAGCGTTATGCTAGAGTGGAGAAGTAAGCTAAATTAGTCAGGTATTGTAGATCTGTGATAGGGAGAGGGCCGATGTGGAAATAGGTGAGTAGGAAATGTCATTGTGATGTTATAATTCTATAAGTACGTTACCGAGTGATATTATAGGCAAGATTCTATTTTGTTTTTGTGGTATAAGTACGTTACTACAGCGGGTTCCGGGGTGGTCTTTTGAGAGGTCACGGGGCCCTTCTACGTGCTGATGGTGATCACCGGGATGGTTTTAGTGAGGTAAAAATCCCACACTCCCTGGGCTTTTCCCCAAAAGTTCAGGCGCATTTTGAAGGTTCCCCAGAAAAAAAAAAAAAATACGTTACTAAGTGATATTATAGGCCAGATGCAATTTTTTAAGCCGATATTAATTTTAAAACAATTCTCTTACCCGGATACAGCTGGATCTGTACTGAAGTCGAAAATTCCTACTATTTCCAGCTACTATTTATCACGTAGTCAACGGTGTTCTGACGTGTCCGTTTTGTGCTCGGAGTTTTTCGGCCAAGGGTGGATATGCAAGTCACATGAGAGCACATAACAGAACAGCAAATCTGAGCTCTCTACCACATTGAGTAGCCAATGATTGCGGTCGCTGTGGCCAAAACCGGCTAGATAGCATTATTATTATTAAATGTTGTAAATCACTTTAATTTTATGAGTAATTTTTGAGTTTCTTATCCGTTCTTCTCCATAACAAGCTACTTTTCCGAACGGACGGTAGCATCAATTATTAATATCTATAAATATATATTTCAGACGTTCAAAAGTGCCACTTAAGGGTCTATTTGAAATAAAGAATTTTTGTCTTTGTCTTTGTAATGGAGATCAAAACTCAACAATAAAATTGAAAAAAAAAACAAAGAACATACCTACTTTTCAGAAACTTTGTTTGAAAGTTGCACGCGCGAAAATAGATTATTGCCTCTTAAGTGAAACACTTGAATTCTACAATCTTAAACGTAAGAAAAACCCAAAACTGATTTCAGTTAATATAACCTTACAAACGAAATATCGTTTTACAATAATATTATTATAAGTATACTTATAAAAACCTTTTTACAAAAAAAAATACAACCGACTTCCAAATAAAAACATTACAGAGTGGAAATAACTTCAATTTCGGAAGTCGGTGTCCCTTCGTTTTTTTGACAGATCTTTCCAGATATTCTTGTCGTACACTACCTTAGATCTAACAAACGAAAATTCTCACTAAGGCACTGTTTCCTCTCTAAGATGCACGAGCACAAATTTAATATTCTCCACTAATTCAATCCTACTAAAACTTCTTACCAATTACGAAACTCGTAAAGAAAATCATACCAACCTGCATTATTCCCTCTAGCTTAACGCCATCCTCTCTAAACGCGACAGAAATGTGATTGAGTTTCATTTTCCGAATGCCTAATGAACTTCCCTCATTTACCCGCCTTTTCCATCTTCCTCACACATGCTTAAAACGCGTAAGTTAGAAAGAGACGTCACCAAGTTTCCCTGCACACTTCACGAATGAGTGATTTCATCTCGCAGGAACCATTCTCTTTATTGCATTTGGTTTTAATTAATTTTGTAAAGAACATGTGAGTAAGTTCCTGATTGGCGAATTAAATAGAAAACTAATAAAGACTGTTATTTTTAGTGCTTTTATTATAGGTAATTATGATTTTAAAAGGCTTTGTAATTAATTTTCGTTAGGTAAGATGATGTTCGGTGTTTATTAGCTGTTCGGTTATGATCGGGTGAGTTCGGTTTTCGTGGGAATCGGGTAGACGGAACAAAAAGATATAAAGATAACTTATAGAGTGTCTTTCTTTGGAGGATGAGGATCTGAAATGAAATTATACGAAACAGAGAAGAACTGAACTTGCAGAGTGCAAGTTGAAGCGGCAATTTGCCGATAACTGGAACTGATTGGATCCAGCTAAGATGACCAGCAGTGGACTATGGTAGGCAGCTTTGGTTGATTGGTTGAACATAAAGAAAAACCAGCCAAGTGCGAGTCGGACTCGCGCACGAAGGGTTCTGTACCATTATCGCAAAAAAAAGCAAAATACATTTGTTATGTGGGACTTCAATATTTGTTTTATTCTGTGTTTAGTATTTGTTGTTATAACGGCAACAGAAATACATCATCTGTGAAAATTTCAACTGTCTTGCTACCACGGTTCATGAGATACAGCCTGGTGACATACAGACAGACAGACGTACAGTGGAGTCTAAGTAATAGGGTCCCGTTTTTACTCTCTGTGTACGGAACCCTAAAAATGTTGTTATATGGTTAGGTGTCTCACAAAGAAATGGTACAATTTTCACCATTAGATATCAGCTCGTGCCTTCTCTGCATGAGAAGAGGCCTTTGCCCTGCATTGGGAAATTTGGGACTGTAACAGCTGGGCTTATTTTATTAACCCCCGGCGGAAAAAAGTTAATTAGAAAAATAAAAAAAACCCGACAACTTAAAAAATGTACTAAAAACACGTAAACAAGAGGAAAATCATGCTGTGCAGTTGGAGGATACATATTAGCGAGATGGTTGACCAAAACCAGATGTATCCTCCGACTGGACAGCATGATTTTCCTCTTGTTTATGTCTTTTTAGTTCGCTTTTTAAGCAGTCGGGTTTTTTGATTTCTCTAATTATCTTTTTTTATTTACAACTTTTTAGTTTTTTTTTTTTTAAATTAGTTACATTTAAACATATAAGTGTTATATATTTTTGAAATCACCTCTTCTATATAGATACCCCACATGATGGGTATGGAAGAAATTTTTTTTTTACCCACACAAAATGGCGCCCAAAATACGCCATGTTTTTTCCAATTTTTATGTAGCCACTCGCAGGGTTAAGACAAATCGATTGACGTAAGAATCATCAAAATCGGCCAACGCGTTTGGTCTCTAGAACGCCACATAGGAACAAACATACATACATAGACTGATAAACACATTACCCTCAAAGAGGGGTGAAACGTGTATTTGTCTATCTGTCTGTGGCATCATAGCTCGTAAACGGATGAACCGATTTTACTTTCGTTTCTTTTTGTTTGAAAGGTGACTTTATAGAGAGTGCTTAGCTATGTTTGATGGACATCGGTCTAGCCGTTCCAAAGTTATGGGCGTTTTACTGTTTGAATCGGGGTGTTTTCGCAAGATATCGTGTCATAATTACGTGTTCAATAGATTGTCGATCGAAGCGTGTCTACTACTATATAAATTATGTGGCATGAAATAAAAATGTGTCACGGGTCTTTTAAATTTTTTGAGTAAAGCCACAAGAAAAAGCTTATTTAGATGCAATCACAATTTCCATACTAATGTGTAGCC
This sequence comes from Orthosia cruda, assembly GCA_964057195.1. NCBI lineage: Eukaryota > Metazoa > Arthropoda > Insecta > Lepidoptera > Noctuidae > Orthosia > Orthosia cruda. The sequence goes on along the minus strand of OZ059852.1, from coordinate 7,595,635 downwards.
AGATATACGGGTTGGGCCAAAAAAACAAACAGGGCGATATTTGTTCATAAAGAAAAAAAAACAACATTTTTTTTGTCCCTTTTAACCCCAACTGTAACTGTGTATGAAAACAAATAAAATAAAAGAACAGCTATATTAATGAAAAGCTCACAACAATGAGTCCAATATTTGCATAACACGAAAATAGTGTTCACAACAGAATTCAATTAATTTTAACCAGCTCAATTAGTTAAATCACTAGAAAACAAAAACGCTAAGTAAACAAGCTATTTTCGCGCTCAAAAATAGTCGGCCATTTGCACGAGTGACGTAAACAACGCTGCCATATTGGAAAATGGCGGCTAAAAGCGCGGCAAAAATAACGCAGTGGTTTGTGTTTGTCTAATTAATTAATTGAGTATTTCTTTCACTTGTTTTTTTAATTATGCAATTACGGCCTAATTGATAATATATTTTGATTAAATAATAATACTTTGGGATTATGTTAAGGAATATTTATTGTTTGCAATTGGTTATTTTTTATGTAAATAAATCTCTCTTCTGATGCTTTTTAACTTTTTTTAACTCTTAGTCTCTTTAAGGTGGGGAAAAATATTGTGTGCTTTCTTAACAAAACCTGCTGGTAAATTAATGTTCCTACCTCTTCTCATAAAAAGAAGTAACTAGGGTTTTATATGGTACTAATTGTCAGTTGCATTTTTAGGGTTCCATACCTCAAAGGGTAAAAAAAGAACCCTTATAAGATCACTCTCTTATCCGTCTGTCTGTCCGTGTGTCACCACCGATTTTCTCAGGAACGGGTGGACCTAGCAAGTTGAAATTTATACCAGATACTGATATATATCAGATACTGGTCTATCTCTGGTCCCTATTCGATGTATAAAAATCAAGGTCCTGAGTCAACACGATAAAAAGATATGGGTAAATTTAGATTTTCGCGAAAACCTGTAGTACCAAAATTTACCTTAATTTTCAACCTTTTTTATTTTTCGGTGTTTTCTCTTTATACCATGCTTTCAACCATAATTGACAATTCTAGGCCAACCAAAAGTACCCGATAGGTTTTGGGTAGAAAACCTATATGGTAGTTCCCGTTGACCTAGAATCACGAAATTTGGCACAAATAAAAGAAAAATTCAATATTTTTGATTTTATCCCCGACGGAAAAAGAGAGGTGTTATAAGTTTGAAGTGTATGAGTGTTTGTGTATATGTTTATTTGTGTATCTGTCTGTGGCATCATAGCTCCTAAACGGATGAACTGATTTTGATTTAGTTTTTTTTTGTTTGAAAAGTGGCTTTATCGAGTGTTCATAGCTATGTTTAATGAAAATCGGCTCAGCCGTTCTAAAGTTATGGGCGTTTTACTGGATGTTTTCTTTCGCAAGATATCGTATCATAATAACGTGTTCAATAGATTTTCGATCGCAGCGTGTATACTTCTAGATAAATTATGTAGCATGAAATAAAAATGTGTCTGGGATTTTTTTTAAATTTTACTTGTTAGAACTGTGTTTAGGTACCCCACTGAGCTGTTTTAAAAATATGTTATTGCTAGCAGACGACTCGCGGTTTCACCCGCGTTGATCCCGTTCCCGTGGGAATACAGGGATAAAAGTAGCCTATGTCACCCGGGGATGGTGTAGCTTCCCAACGGTGAAAGAATTTTTGAAATCGGTCCAGTAGTTTTCAAAGTCAAATGTATTTATTTCAACTGGGCTTGATATTAAGCGGTACTTTTGAACGTTAACAATTATCAAGTAATAAAAATTGATTCTACCGTGCATTCGGAAAAGTACCTTGTTATGGAGAAGAATGCACAAGAAACTCCATACTAACTCTTTTAAAAAAAGTTGTTTTTTTCAATATTTACATAAGTACAAGCAGGAATAAATTCATATATGTGAGAACGATGCACCCAGAACTACTATACTTACTACATGATATGACCATGACACTAAATGGTAAATTCCTTCACTTGATAAATAGGAACATGGTTCTCACATACTTACAAATATTGCAAACATAGTTTTTAAGTTAATTCGTTACATACAAAAATACAAATCTTTCCACTTTATAATATTAGTATAGATGTGGGTACCTACTACTTAATTGATTTGATGACTCATATTATGATACTAATATTCTGAAGCAGTTTCTCACTGTAACTAACTCAAGTTTCATATTATAACCTACAATTGTATTTGACAGTATCAATTGTTTAATGATGCCACTCGAAACGCCCTCTTCGAAGATACATGATGTTTCATTATTTATTGACTTATTTTATTTATGAATTAAATCTGTAAGTTAACTAACTCTGAGTCAAGAGCTAACACTGCCAATAATGTATGACATATTTGATACAAGACATCCATCCACACATACATACACACATCCATACATACAAACTTTCACATTTATAATATTAGTAAGATTTAACCTTGTTTAGCAACGAACTCTGAGTTAAGTTTTTTGCGTAGGTTGGCCTAAATATGCTAGTTAGGGTTCCGTACCAAAAGGGTTTTTATTATTTTTACTTAGGGTTTTATTACTAAGACTCCATTGTCCGTATGTCTGTCTGTCACCAGGCTGTATCTCATGAACCGTGATAGCTAGACAGTTGAAATTTTCACAGATGATGCGTTTCTGTTGCCGCTATAACAACAAATACTAAAAACAGAATAATAGTACATTATGGTACAAGTGTGTAATGTTGGTGATTACCGCTGAGGCGCCATTGAGACCCGAGCCGTTAGGTGAGGGTCTTAAGAGAGCCGAGGACGGTAATCATCAATACTCACGTGTATCATACGACGTTTTTCAACACACTTGTGAAGAAAATAATACTAAAAAATCATTTCCAACAGTAAAAACGAGCTTTGATTTTTTTTTCGCAATGGCGGGTAAAATTAATCAGTTTGCCTATGGGCGCGCATCTAACAATGGCGATCGGCCATAGACTAAAAATAATGAGTTTTCTTTTTTTTTCGTTTTCGCGGATAGCGTTTTAGCCACGTACAAAATGGGGAATTTAAAGTTTTCTTTATTACAGACAAAAACAAAAGTTATATTTAAGTAAAAGTATTATTTATTAAACACGTACAAGTTGAAATTATCTATTTAAATACGAAGTTGCATGAAATGTGTTGCATTTGTACTATTGAGAACGATCTTTTTTGTATCGAAACTTTTTTAAGAACAAAGCCAAACCAATAAACCAATAAATAAAAAAAAGAAACTCTTTATCTCACTTGTGAATAATAGTAATGAAAAAGTCACAGTTTGATAACAGGTGTCATTATTTGCCTAATTGTGGTGAAATTAGAGCCACTTTATGAGCAAGTGTGTTGAAAAATAAATATTTAAGTGGGGTTCCCATACAACAAACGTGTTTTTTACCGTTAAAGGTACGGAACCCTTCGTGCGCTAATCCGACTCGCACTTGGCCGGTTTTTTTTATATAATCTGTGGCCTAAATAAGCAAAGATTATAGTTCAAGCTTCATACATATCTTATCTTGTGGAGGAGCCGAGAAATAACTCGGACACTTCGACCCATTGGGATCTAGTGTGGTAGCTTCATACATAACATCACGCCAATATTCACCGAAGGGTAAGGCAGAGGTCCACTTATAATACACCCACATTCCTCCAGTTACGATTAAGTTCCATGTTATAGGAGGCTAGCCTTTTGCCATCAACCGGCCACAAGTCCTGACTCCAGGCTGCTACTGAGAAATTCCAGATGAAAAACCCAATAACATTTTGCCCGACCGAGCACTCGAACCCAGAACCTCATGCTCAGCAGTAGCGGGCGACTACTACACCAAAGAGGCAGTCAAGACTTTATGATTTATTAAGTAAAGCGTAAACTTTTTATCATATTATTGCTCTTAAAGAGATTAAAGAAGTCTAGGTACCTACTTAATTAGATTTGGTAAGTTAAAAACTTATTATTGGGTATGATAAGGGCTAAATAGAGGAGCTCGTGGCTAAATAATAACAGACGGACTGGTCGATCATCAAGGTTAAGCAACGCTTGACGAGGTCGGTCCGTGGATGGGTGACCATTTTCAACATACCGAGTTTCCTCCGTGCCTCGAAAAGCACGTTAAGCCGTTGGTCCCGGCTGTCATTTGAAGATCTTTGACAGTCGTTACGAGTAGTCAGAAGCTTGACATCTGACACCAGTCTTGCCGAGTGGTACAGTGTTACCCAGTTACTGGGTTGTGGAGGTCAGATAGACAGTCGCTCCATGTAAAACACTGGTACTCAGCTGAATCCGGTTAGACTGGAAGCCGACCCAAATATAGTTGGGAAAAGGCTAGGCAGATTGATTGATAAAGGCTAAATAAAAATAGTCATTAAAAAGTCACAAGCTTTTTTCGTATACTTCTCAGCAAACCCTTTCATTTGATACCAATATCATGGCAGTGCACAAAAAATAACTAGTCCGCCATCTTGGGCCGTCCGCCATATTGGATTTAGAATCATGTCACTTAGCTAACCATGTATTGACATCCAAACCAAACGTGTATGCAAATTTTTTTCTTCATCGGTGGAGGATAACTACTTTTAAATTCAGTTGCAAGGTTTGACCTGAAGTCCCGAACACACAATTACATACAAATAGTGCCCGGCATGTAAGTTGGCAAGGTTTTGGCGTAGTGGGGGTAAGTTCGCGCATATTCCGCGACCTGAACAACCACCATATAGAGCGAACAGAACTTGGACGCAACGCTATTGGTCAGTCGATCCTTGTGTCAACTGACCAACCAATTGCGCGCTCGGAACGGTCCTAAACGTCCGTCTATCGCATTTAACGACTCTTGCCAACTTACGTGCCGGGTATTATACATACATTGCAAGTTAAATAAAAGCTTGTAAAAAAATTTAGAAAAATTGATACGTTCTAATTTAGAACACATTTTTTTTTAATTTTCGTTTTGAAATGAATTTTGAGGCGTCACGAGAATGGATAAAGTGAGAAATGAGTATATTAGAGGAAGTTTGAAAGTGGCGCCAGTGACAGAAAAGTTGAAGGGAAACCGTTTGTCCTGGTATGGTCATCTGATGAGGAGGGATGAAACGCTTGTTACTAAAAGAGTTATGAATATAAATGTGGATGGATGGAGAGGGAGGGGACGGCTAAAGAAAATATGAATGGACTGTGATATCGTGACAGGGGACAGGACGGTATGGAGGAAGAAAACATGTGGCGCTGACCCCAAGTGACATGGGTCGAGGGCAGGAAGATGATGGCACTCAAAAGAGATATTTATCCTTCATTCTTCGGTTAAAATATAGTTAGCAAAAAAATACTAACACTTAAATTTTGAGAAATTATTCCAACACCCTGTATCCATCGCATATTCTGCGCCGGCACTCGAGACTCCGTCGATCATGCTCATATATATCCCAAACCACTCGATGTTTACAATAGCACCGATTACGATAATGTGCAAAGATTAACTCGATTACCGATTACATCGAGAACAGTATCGAATTAAGAGGATTATAGTTAAGTGTTTACTTGAAGAACGGGTACTCTAAATATTAGTTGTTTGTTTATTCTTGTAATTATAGATCAAACTGTATTAATATAACAAGTCGGTGTTCCTGTTTTCGTTTCTTCATTTTTTGACACCGACTTCCGAAATTGAAGTTATTTTTCACTCTGTAATTTTTTTATTTGGAAGTCGGTTGCATTTTATTAGCTTTCACTTTTTAGTGGTACATATTGGACAAGGTCTATAGTAAGGTACCTATAATGCCCACAGTGATGCCAGAATAGATTATACGAATAACATGTTACTTGAACATAACCAGTGGAATGAGAGTGTACCAGGGTGAACTGTTCACATCTGCGTACCCGTTTAGAGCATACTGGCGTGATGGTATGTTATGAAATGGTGTAAACAATAAACAGACATGCGATTGCAGCAATCCCGAGAGATTTGCCGTCATTCTGTTCGTCGTTATGTAGTATATCTCCGAAGTTCTTCATCAGATCTTAAATTTAAATAGGGCCATTTCGAAATGAAATTCTTGCGAACATAATAAAAATTTGCAAAGCCGTTTAAAATTTTAAGGCGCTATATACGCCCCAATGTTAACGTAGTACTGTGCGCCCCCTCGATGGCAAAATATCAATATTGAACCTCCTTTTTGTTTGCAAAATATTATTTGATTTACATATGCTATGTTAGTTATGAAGAAATACCAACCATCAATTTTTCTGTGTAAAAATATTTTTAAACATCCAATTCCTTTTGGCGGAATTTCCAAAAGTTGCTAAAAATATCGTGTTGTTAATTATTTTTTTAAAGCAACACTATTAGTTACACAAAAAAACCTTGGGTTCAAAATTATGTAGGAACATGAATATTTTTTTTTTCCAAACGTTTTATCCTACCCGTTACTAAGGAGTATGCTTTAGAAAGTTACCGTTTTATGGCACTAAAGGGTATGTATAATAGGCCCTTAATTTGAAAGATCAGCCCGTGTGGCTATTATTAATTAGGCAAGAACTCCTCAAGAGTGCGCTAGCTTAGTCTGTTAAAAGACGTTGACGCCTTTAAAGTTCTAGAGAGTATACCGCTTCACCTAGATGGATCTTTATTTAAAAACTTTTTAACAAAAAATCAAACCGACTTCCAGAACAAAAAACTACAAAGCAAAAAATAACTTTCTTTTCCGAAATCGGTGGCGAAAAACTGAAAAAAAAAGTGGGTATAAAAGACACCGACTAGGTTTTTATTTTTCTCTTTTTAGTTTTGGTAGGTATCTCCAATTAACATGATAATCATTTATGGCCAAAGTAAATCTCATGACGATTCCAATAAGCCCAAGCACGACCAGGATACATTGTTTTATTTCAGAGTTCCAGTGCCTACATTCCGGCTTCATCATCAGAACAGTTCAATGGTACCATTTTCATCAGTACCATTCATTTATAAGTATTTGCTTCATCATAGTCGGTTAACTATTCGAAATATTTTATACCCGTGACATACTTAGCATTTAGGAGTTCCAGTGGCCATCTGTGGTCTTCTTCATCAGTTCCACTTCACCAAATTATACTTTCTGAGTGCATATGATTGCATTGTTGATGAAAATACCAAAATTACTATATGTATGCCTATAATATTTAAGGAGTTCCCTCGATTGCTCTAAGATCCCATCATCAGATCCTGACCTGAAGACTACGGGACCAACTAGGAAGTATACCCTTCAAAACAAAAGAAGATTGTTTTTAATCGGTCCAGGCCTCTTTGAGTAATCGGGGAAAATACAAAAAAAAAAGATTGCGACGAATTGAGAACCTCCTCCTTTTTTTGAAGTCGGTTAAAAAGTATGGAAATGACATAAGCGACTAGAACTGAAATGCAATGAAGTCTATTCCAAGTATTTTGAACATTTGTCAGTTTTCACAAGACGTTTTCCTTGCGACAACTAATGAAGATCATAATCGACAAGGTTGGCGTAGTGGTTGAGCGATCGGCTGCTGTGCTGCGTGTCGCGGGTCCAATTCCCGCACGGAACAAATATTTGTATGACCTAAAGATTCCGGATCTGGGTGTCTTGTGTATGTGAGTTTAAATGTTTGTAAACTCACCCACGATACAGGAAGAAATTCCTAGTGTGGGGCAAAGTTAAAAAAATATAAACAGTGTGGGGACGACGATACGACAATAATTTCAACTTCATATACGAGTATCGATTCACATTCCCCAATGATATTTAAATAAACAGATACGTTATACACTCACAAAACAATTGAAAAAAATGTTCCGCGTAGCAGCGGCAGCACACATACACACTTTTCATTCCTCTGACATTTCACTACAAGTCGAAAGGGATGGCTTAATAAAACCAACAAGAAAAAAAGAGACAGCTAGTGTTTGTCACTTGCGTGTGAATGTAAACAAACATTACTCTGACCACCAATGTTGTTATCTTTTTCTAACTTCCAAGTATCAGAATACACACACAAAATCACGCCTTTTTCCCATGGGGGTAGGCAGAAACTACATAACTAATTACTAACTAATTGAGGCGTATTGCGTACTTACATATGGTATGAGATCCCTTCTGTTTTATGTACTTTGGTATCATAATTGGTACAATTTCTAAATACACACCATGGCATTTTTTTTATTTTGTTTCAACAAAGCCTATCGCTCTTCGCCATGCGTGACATAAACTAAAGATAAAGGTCACAATTGTGACCTATTCGAGTCTTTACAATGCGCGCGCTCATAACATATCTGTTTATTTGAATATCATTGACATTCCCAGTCTGCATTTAAAAATATATCCAATAGTTTAGTCAATATAGGTAGTTTGACTATCTGAGCATAGTGCTTAGATTTTTTATTCAAGATTTATTCGATAGTTTCAAACTACTCGTATGCACTAGTATTGCCAGTATTGTCGTATCGTCGTCCCTACTGTATATATATGGAATGGGCAATCGAATGGGTAAGCGTAGATCAAACGAAACGGGGCCATAGTTGAGAGTATAAGGAGTAACAAAAAAAGAAAAAAATTGGGTCTTTATTATGACCTACTGCAAATAGCGCCAAGTTTAATTTGATCCACAATTTTTGGCTCACAATATCAATCTGCCTAGCCTTTTCCCAACTATCTTGGGGTCGGCTTCCAGTTTAACCGGATTCAGCTGAGTACCAGTGTTTTACATGAAGCGACTGCCTATCTGACCTCCACAACCCAGTAACTGGGTAACACGGTACACCTTGGCTAGACTGGTGTCAGTACTCAAGCTTCTGACTACTCGTAACGACTGTCAATGATCTTCAAATGACAGCCGGGACCAACGGCTTAACGTGCTTTACGAGGCACGGAGGAAACTCGGTATGTTGAAATGGTTACCCATCCACGGACGGAATCGTCAAGCGTTGCTTAACCTTGAAGATCGACCCGTGCGGCTGTTATTATTTAGCCACGAGCTCCTCCTTTATATACTTATCAATATCGCCAAATATAATTATTATTAACCTAACCAAAAGCCTCTACATCAAACGAAGGTCACTTTCATCGAACGGCACACCCGATCCAGCTAAATGTGTTTATAAAGACTATACATACAATATGCTATTGGAGGATAATGGCCCATTATGCGAGTACCTATGTATGTGTTCGTCTAGCCCGAATAACCTTTACAACTAATTTGGTTCTATGATCTGTCATTGGCTTTGCCTGGAACTTATGCTTTAACGGTTTTATTTATAGTGAAAGGCTCTTATAGTTAGCTAATTGTAGTCTATTAGAGACCTTAGTGCGAGTTTTTACTCACGCTCAATCACGTTAACGTAAACGTCAATTTGTATTGAAACTGAGACCTTAGTGCGAGTTTTCACTCAGGCTCAATCACGTTAACGTAAACGTCAATTTGTATTGAATCTGAGGCCTTAGTGCAGTTTTCACTCAGGTTCAATCACGTTAACGTAAACGTCAATTTGTATTGAAACTGAGGCCTTAGTGCGAGTTTTCACTCAGGCTCAATCACGTTAACGTAAACGTCAATTTGTATTGAAACTGAGACCTCAGTGCGAGTTTTCACTCAGGCTCAATCACGTTAACGTAAACGTCAATTTGTATTGAAACTGAGGCCTTAGTGCGAGTTTTCACTCAGGCTCAATCACGTTAACGTAAACGTCAATTTGTATTGAAACTGGATAAGCGCCGTCTGGTGAGGGTAAGGAGAAACCTCTTTTCTAACCGATTCAAAAAGGGGGAGGTTATCAATCCGAAGATATTTTTTTCCTTAGTTATGTTTGTGTCCTCAGCCGTAAGGTGAACCGATTTAGATGTTTTTTTTCATTTGCAAAGCTTGTGGTCCCATTTAAATTTCATCAAGATGCTGTTTATTGTTTCCACCATTTCATAACATAGCATCACACTGGTACGCTCTAAAGGGGTACGCAGGTGTGTACAGTTCACCGTGGTATACTCTCATTCCACCGGTTTTGTTTAAGTTTCATGTTATTGTGTTGTTATTGGAATTGGCATTCTGGCATTACATTGGGCATTAAAGGTACTTAACCTATAGAACTGGTCCATTATGTACCATAACTAAAAATCGAAAAAAGAAACTTCTTTACAAAAAAATTCAACCGACTTCCAAATAAAAAAAAAGCACTACAAAGTGAAAATAACTGCAATTTCGGCAGTCGGTGTCAAAAAACGAAGAAACGAAAACAGGAACACTTTGTAGTGTTTTTTTAGATACATTTTTAAGGATCGTAGCAGGTGGCGTTCTGTAGTTTCTACCTAGCCCCCATGAGAAAAAGGCGTGAGTTTATGTATGTATATATGTATTTTGACATAAGAAATCGTTTACGTTATCACGAGTGAGTACATTAAAAAACTCGAAATAAGCACACTGTAATATCAACTTTAAAACTTTCGGGTTTCATAATTGAAAAACAATATATCACTGGAATTTAACGCGATGAAATTTCGATTGTTTGTGTGTGTAGAAATGTGAGGGTAGTAGAAGAATCTTCTGCCCCAACGGAGCCAGTACACCGAGACACCAGTCTACCCGGGACCACGGTCGTTGCAACACGGCCGAAACGTCGGGTGAAATAGTTAAATAAACAATCCAAATTTCATCGCGTTAAATTCCCGTGATATATGGTTTTTCAAGCACACTGTATATTCGATAGCGCATGTAAAGCCTCATTTAGACTTAGTTTTTTTTTGGCAAACGTCATCGTTGATAGTGTCAATTGTCTATTCTCTTTAGTCCAGACCAGTCTTGCCAAAGAGGACCCAGTTACTGGGTTGTGGCGGTTAGTTAGGCTAGTTAGCTCAATGTTATACTGGTATTCAGCTTCATACGGTTATAATGGAGGCAGACCCCAAAACAGTAAAATTTAAAAACCCCTGAGACATTTTTATTTCATGCTACCTAATTTATCTAGTATTATTTATACACGCTTCGATCGGCAATCTATTGAACACGTAATTATGACACGATATCTTGCGAAAACACCCCGATTCATACAACAAAACGCTCATAACTTTTGAACGATAGAACTGAATTTTCATCAAACATAGCTAAGAACACTCTCGATAAAGTCACCTTTCTAACAAAAACGAATCGAAACGAAATCAAATTCGGTTCATCCGTTTAGGAGCTTTGAAGCCACAGACAAATACACAAATACAACAGGTACATACGTCAAACTTATAACACCCCTCTCTTTTTCCATCGGGGGTTAAAAATAAGACTACATACAGGCTAATTGCCTATTTCTATGACTAGCCTGAACAAACATTACAACTAATTTAGGCCACATATTCGTATGTGGGCTTTTCCTGGACTAGTGACGGGTTGAAGGCTCATCTAGTTAGGCTAACACAATTTATTCTGTTGAACTAAACTTTGAAATAGCAAGTTAAGCCCCATCAACTGTAGTGCTTTTCTGTAAGTTCACAGCTCACCGCAATCAAATGAGCTACACAATTCGAAAGCGAATATATTTGTTTTTGAAATAAACTAAAAACAAATGAGTTTGCATCGCGTATTAACAACGAGACTGTTCGAATTTCGTAATGATGTTTAGAGAATAATACAAGAAGAATGTCGAAGCAGACTTTTAGGAATGTTAAAATTTAGTTTGACCGTGCATTTTATTGCATTTGGTTTTGATAGCTCGAGGCACGGGAAAACAAAACGCGAATACTGCATTGAAAGAAAGACATCGATTCGTCTAAACCTTGCGAGTGTCACTGGCTACATTAAAATTGGCAAATAGAAAATGGCGGATTTTAGGCGCCATATTGTGGGAAATCAAAACTCCCGACTGCTTAAGAAGCGAACTAAAAAGACGTAAACAAGAAGAAAATCAGCAGTCGGAGGATACATCTGGTTTTGGTCAGCCAGCTCGCGTATATGTATCTTCCGACTGTACAGCATGATTTTCTTTTTATTTACGTCTTTTTAGTTCGCTTCTTAAGCAGTCGGGAGTTGTGATTGCCCACAATATGGCGCCTAAAATCCGCCATTTTTCTATTTTCCAATTTTAATTTAGCCAGTCACACTCGCAAGGTTTAGACGAATCGATTGAGGTAACAATCATCAAAATCGGCCACCGTGTTTGTTGTCTAGAACGCGACATAGGAACAAACATAAATACATACATAGACAGATAAACACATAACATACATCGGCAGTCGAGTAAAAAAAAAATCCACCTTTAAATTAGAATTATTTTGCTATCATTTGTAGATCATGTTCGTTCTATTTCGTCTTCCCTACTGGCGGGCGAGCACGGCCTACTGTGACACACTCCTGTGTGTCTCTTCTGTGTGTTGTGTGTGGCAAGAGTCACACATTTTTATCACAGTTTGTGTGCAAAAACCGTCGCCAAAAAAAAAGATCTTTCACACAACCCTTCCATCGTTTCCTTGATCCAGCAGGGACATTTACAAAAGACGGGTGTACAAAACCGTACTAAACGAACGACCAATAAAACAATCTGCTCAAAAGAAAACTTGAACCAAATCAATAGACTAGAGCAGGTACATATCTTAGCAACGCCCCAACGTTCAGGGTTCCGTACGAATAAAACAAATCCCTCGGTAAAAATTATAATGTACGTAATTGTATCTGAGGACGCACCTGGCGCGTAGTCGTGCGAGACGATCTTGATACTTGTGTCTCGAGAGGCTTTTTTGTTTTAAATTATTAAGAAGTTGGGATTGAATTTTTTTTATTGCTTGGTATTGTTTTTATTTGTTTTAGTAGGTTTCTGATTTATTGGTAAAACTTTAATTGCAGGTACAATAAAACATTACATTTTTTTATACAATAGGTAACTAGTAGGTACTTGGTAGGTAGGTAGGTTGTGTTTGATGTGTTTTGCAAGGCTGTCGTGGTCCGATGTCGCACAAGGCAGGGAAAATCAGTGACTTTTGCCTATAAAAGTAATAAAAAATACGATTACGTTCTGTCTGAACGTAATTGTATTTTTTATTACTTTGCGCCAACAAAATTTTTAATAAGCATGATAAGTACAGCTTACAGCAATTCGATGAAACTTCTAGAACAATCAACATATTCTCATATTTAAATTGTACACATTGATCGCCAAATCAGTATAAAAACAAAGAAAATACACCTTACAAAAAAAAACCTACTTATTAATATTGTTCATTCAGATCAAAAGCCCATAAACAAAGCCTACCAAACCAAAGATACTTTGAACAAACAGCCAATCGAGAAACTCTTCATCTGTTAGTTTCATTTGTAAAATTAACTTGCGAGGAGAACGGGCCCAGTCGGTTCGTTAATCAGGAAAAGGGCCCGTTTGACCCGACTCCACCCGACTTCGGCCGACCCGTCAATTTTCTACGCTTCAACACACTTTCTGAAAGAATTTATTATAACAATAATGTACGTTTCTCATTTATGATAGGTACAGTGAACCCCAGTCAGTGGTATCAAATCCAGTATATGGTGGTCTCGGATTCTATTGAAAGTCGGTACTACGGTAAGTCAGCTTAAGGTCAAATTATTACCACCGATTTTTGGTTAATCAAAGGGAAGAAAGTTAAATATTATTTTGGCAATTGTTTTGACTATTTCTTTATTTACTGACAATGTTAAATTCAATTTTAGTATCTACGAGTAAAAGGAAGAGCCAAAATGTGGCTGGTCTGATAATGTTTGTACTATCACGTTAGAACTACGTATGGTCATGCAACTGGTGGATTACACGAAGGGATTCTGCTGATAACCTACCTTACAAAAGACTATTGTAGAAATGTCCAGTATAGCAGTGGCCGTTGCAAAAGACATAATCATATCTACATTTCAATACAAATCATCATCATAACCAGCTTTATTTTGAGCATAGCCTAATCCCTTATTTGCAATTTCAATACAAATAAATGCTTCCGCCAGAATCCCGACTGCACAGCAAAACATTTAAAAAAAAACTACCCGCCACTATAAACTAAACTCCACTAAGTACCAGATTTAATAACCGCAAAGCAAGCGCCAGTATTATGTAATATTTTTACAGCAACCTCTAGTACCAAGAAGGTACGGCGGCGTAGTGTCCGCGAGCTCAGGTGTGTTATAAAGACGTTTTTCTTGTCGCAGGTCCCGCGGTGCCATTGCTATGTAGGGATGGGACACGGGCTCGATTTGTTTATCGATATTATCAATTGTTTTTTTGCATTTATTCTAAGAAAATTTTTATGATGATTTTCGAAGCATTTCTTAGCTAAGAAGAATTATATTGATTTTGGTGAATTTCTTTTTAAGGAGTTTTGGCGTCATGTCTTTGTCCCAGCTAAAACCCTAGGATGTGGTGAAGGTTGACTGCATTGGATAACTGTCTTTTTAGGGTTCCGTACCCAAAGGGTTAAAACCGGACCCTATTACTAAGACCCCGCGGTCCGTCTGTCTGTCTGTCACCAGGCTGTATCTCATGAACCGTGATAGCTAGATAGTTGAAATTTTCACAGATGATGAATTTCTGTTGCCGCTATAACAACAAATACTAAAAACAGAATAAAATAAATATATAAGGGAAACTCCCATACAACAAACCTGTTTTTTTGCAATAATGGTACGGAACCCTTCGTGCGCGAGTCCGACTCGCACTTGGCCGGTTTTGTAAATTTTGATGTTCATTCAGTTTTTGATTCTCAGCCTAATTTGAATAAATAACCTGTTTGTATTTTTGTAAAATACCAACAAAGGTAAATACACCACAAAATATGTTGTGTAGTTCTATGATGTATTTCATTCGTATCAAAGTGGTTTCTTAATAAAATTGCAAATGAATTCTACTGATTTCAAAGAAAACAATGGAAATTATATCAACTGTGTACAATAAACTCCAGCTAAGTCATAAAGAGAAAGCAATAAGATTATCATAACCGCAATAAGCTTGTATAATTCCAATAACACAGTTGTATTGGCTATTACTGGCAATATGGGCAGTGTAATACATAATGAGAATCGGTAACCCAGATTACTACTTCCCGTTTCAATTGTTATTTTAGTACGAAATTAGTTCGTACTAAAATAGCGTACGTGATTCGTTATTTAATTATGTTAAACAGTTTTGTTTATTTTTATGAAAGTAGCTCGTGGCTAAATAATAACAGCCGCGCGGGTCGATCTTCAAGGTTAAGCAACGCTTGACGAGGTCGGTCCGTGGATGGATGACCATTTCAACTTACCAAGTTTCCTTCGTGCCACGGAAAGCACGAAAGCCGTTGGTCCTGGCTGTCATTTGAAGATCTTTGACAGTCGTTACGGGTTGTCAAAAGCTTGAGATTTAGCATCAGTCTTACCAAGGGGTATCGTGTTACCCAGTTACTGGGTTGTGGAGGTCAGATAGGCAGTCGCTCCATGTAAAACACTGGTACTCAGCTGAATCCGGTAACACTGGCAGCCGACCCCAACATAATTGGGAAAAAGGCTAGACAGATGATGATGAGTTTTATTTATATTTTTAATAGGAAAACTTTTGATTCAATGATTAAATGAATAGGTTACTACTAGGCAATCAAACTCCTTCGTCGATGACGTCAGGTGAGATAGTGGCCAAATGGGTCGCATCTATCAATATAAAAAGAAAATATTTTCTATTTTAATAGGGAACCAGCCTAATGTAATTAATTAGTCTGGAAAAAACTCCAGAGTTTTCCATCACCCATCGATCAAGCTTTTTTGTGTAAAAAATAAATAACTAAAAAAGAATAGACGACCGAGGCGGTGTACTAAACTGCTACGCAATTAATGAAATTGCCTTTTCTATACTACAAAAGTGTACAAAACTTATAAAAATCCCAATAATTCTAAAGTCTGGAGGACGCACGTCGACCACATCATCAGCCCCCCTAGCCAAGTTACAAACGTTTCATATCGAATCACTTTCTACAATCGTTAACGCCTTCTATTTGTATGGTCTGACCACGTGACTTAAGCCTCGATGACACTGGACTAGTTTTCAAGCTGCTAGTCGGCGAGTTCGCGAGTAGCTTGTAAACTTGCTCCGTGTCATTGAGCTTTTTACAATCTGCTTTTAAATATCCGATTGTAAAAAAGCTCGCTGGCTTTTAAACTCGCCGACTAGCAGCTTGTAAACTAGACAAGTGTCATCGAGGCTTTAAGGTAATAAATACGGCCCAATGTAACGCAGTACTGGCCGTGCGCCCGCTCGATGCCAAAATATCAAAACTGAATCTCCTTTTGAACAGTTTTGTTTGCAAAATATTATTTGATTTACATATGCTATGTTAGGTAAAAAGAAATTCGAGCCATTAATTTTTCTGTATAAAATTATTTTTAAACATCCAAGGCGTTTTGGAGGAGTTTCCAAAAGTTGCGAAAGAATATCGTGTTGTTAATTATTTTTTTAAAGCAAAACTATTAGTTACACGAAAAAACCTTATGTTCAAAATTATGTATATGAATCAATAATAAATATATATTTTTTGCAAACCTTTTAACCTAGCCGTTACTGAGGAGTATGCTTTAGAAAGTTACCGTTTTACGGCACTAAAGCGTATGTAGGCCCTTAACGTTCAGATATGTCATTTCCATACATTGATTCGTTTTCTACTAGCGTTATCGATTGTAGATTGTCAACTTGGCTACAGGTGCTGGTGAGATAGTTTGACAAACCCAAGCAAAAAGATAAAATATCGATAAAACCCATTCCCATCCCTAACCATAAAATATCAGTCAAAGTATGACAAATATTGTTTTTACTACACTACGGGACAGTCGCGGTCGGGAGGAGCCAGTATACCGCCTGCTACAGCACAGATTTAAAACATATCTCGGGAAATAGCTAGCTTTAGTTACAGGTACATCTTAGAGTATTTCCTTGAAGAATAACGTGAGATAAATACGGTATTGCTAGAGGAATAAATTCAGACAAACAATATTTAGTTTTTAAATTAAATCTATACTAATATAATAAAGCTGAAGAGTTTGTTTGTTTGTTTGAACGCGCTAATCTCAGGAAATGCTGGTTGGAATTGAAATATTAGTTTTGTCTTAGATAGTCCATTTATCGAGGAAATCACGCTACAACCAATAAGAGCGGAGCATACATGAAAAATGTTGCAAAAACGAGCAAAAATATTCCTTTTTGAGAACTTCCCTTGCGTGCGCTGCGTAAGCGGTTCTAGGTAGCCAGTTGACGGGAGCGAAGCCGCGTGGGACAGCTAGTTATCTTATTTTTATAGCTTTTAATGCTTAATAGTGTAAGGCAGACAGATAACATGAAAACTAACGTCTAACTAACTAACTACGTGCTATTATTGTGACAATCTAAGAAGTCCGATAAAGTCATTTATTATTTATTCTCATTTACATGCCGCGATAACTTTCTGTTGTACATAAGAAATTGAAAATCGAATATATAATCCTAATTAAGTACTATGTTACCCATACACTATAACAACAAGTATCATCCGCAAGCATCAAGTTTAATTATTATTAAGTATTTTTATAGTTGTCAAAACCGACATCTTAGGTCGACACGACTATAGTGAGAGTTAGCTTTACAGTGATTACCGATAGATTGATGTAAGGGGTCGTAGCAATACCGCAAGGGGCAAAAGGAGAGAGTTTATGTAAAAAAAATAGAGTTTATGTATTTTGGTTCCCCAAAAGTAAGTCATCATCTGCCTAGCCTTTTTCCCAAACATGTTGTGGTCGGTTTCCAGTCTAACCGGATTCAGCTGAGTACCAGTGTTTTACATGGAGCGACTGCCTATCTGACCTCCACAACCCAGTAACTGGATAACACGGCACCCCTTGGCAAGACTGGTGTCAGATCTCAAGCTTCTGACTACCTGTAACGACTATTAAAGATCTTCAAATGACAGCCGGGACCAACGGCTTAACGTGCTTTCCGAGGCACGGAGGAAACTCGGTATGTTGAAATGGTCACCCATCCACGGATCCAGCTCGTCAAGCATTGCTTAACCTTGAAGTTTGGCCCATGCGGCTGTTTTGGGCATGCGTCTACGTTCTACAAACACTACAATTCTTACATACTCGTTTTGCTTCCTTAAATCTATCGAGTCAACGCTTGCTAGAGCCCTTAAATCCCAAAAAAAAACTTAGAGACATTGCTTTTCGTGGACAGACAAAAAAGTCCACTAAACCGCACTAAAATGAAAAACCAAGAACAAAAACTAAGCTAAAATAGGGCAACACTACGAGCACTTAGTGCCGGACGAAACGTCAAGTCGAATTTGTCACCTTGCAACCCAATCCTCCTTTTTACATCAAATACTCTTCCCGTTGAATAAATATCGTATTTCGAAGAAAATAGCCCAATTGTTGAGGCTCTAACGGTCGAGGAATTGTATAAACAAGTTAATTTAACTTGAAAACTTCGGTATCCCTTACAATTGTAACTTTAAGTTTAGGGATGGCGTATACTGAGTTGACAGCTTTTTGACAGATTGGCAGAATGCCTTGTCAAAGTTTACACTAAAGAAAAATGTATTTGTGGAACTGGCCAGTAGTGTTATTCTCTAAACATAATTTCGAAATTCGAACGGTGGGTGTCTCGTTGTGAATTCGCGATGATTTAGTTTAAAACTAAATGAGTTCGCTTTCAAATTGAGCTGTGTACTTTACAGAATAATACGGAAACTCTGATTTTGCGTAGGTATTTGGGTACATGTTGATCCAAACTTTCTTTACACGTGGAGCTGCAAAGTTTAACGATAATAATTATAAAAACATATATAACGAGCTTTTTCCTACAACGCCCCGCTCCCGTGGCCTATTCCAGAGAAACAGTGTTTTTAGGGTTCCGTACCAAAAGGGTGAAAACAGGACCTTATTACTAAGACTCCGCGATCCGTCTTTCCGTCTGCCTGTCTGACATAAGTCTGTATCTCATGAACCGTGATAGCTAGACAGTTGGTACCGTTTTATGGTACCTCAGTTGGTGATGTAACAGATGCCTGTTTGAGTTGTTGAAGGTACTTTTTTTGGGTTATTTTCGTGAAGCAAGGTAAGTCTTTGCAAGAGCAGTTTCTTTATAGAACTAAAAACGCAGAACTTAGATTGGGCTGTAGACAGAAATATTCTACCAGCGATACATTGCCGTAAAGTCGACAATGTGTGGGATGTACACGCTACTGAATTGTCAAATAGAGAAGTTAATTTAAAAAATCTATAAGCCCGACTGCTTAAGCAGCGAACTAAAAAGACGTAAACAAAAAGAAAATCATGCTGTGCAGTTGGACTTCGGAGGAAATCGAGAGCTGGCTGGCCAAAAACAGCTATTTAACCGTTCCCAAAGGGTAAAAACGGGAAGCTATTACTAAAACTCCACTGTCCGTCTGTCTGTCTGGCTGTCTTTCTGTCACCAGGCTGTATCTCATGAACCGTGATAGCTAGACAGTTGAAATTTTCACAGATGATGTGTTTCTATTGCAAAACAGAATAAAATAAATATTTAAGTGGTGCTCCCATACAACAAACGTGACTCTTTAGCAGTTTTTTGCGATAATGTTACGGAACCCTTCGTGCGCGGGTTCGTCTCGCACTTGGCCGGTTTATTTTCGTATTGAAAAGTATTCGCGATAATCAACGATAGTGATCAACCTATCAAGGAAAATCGTAATTGGATGGAAGCTACCAGGGATTACCTTACACAAATAAACATACAATCCTATATCTTTATACTAATATGTATATAATAAACTAGCTGACGCCAGCTATGTTTAAGTCCCATGTATTAGGGGGCGAGCCTATTGCCATCAGTCGTGCACAACTCTAGAATCCATGCAGCAGGCTGCTACTGAGAAAACCCAATAACACTGCTCGACCCGGGAATCGAACCCAGAACCTCCTGCACAGCAGTAGCTTGCAGCCACTGCACCAACGAGTCAATCACATCTAGTGGCAAAAGTATTACGCAATATTATATAATTGCGACGGTGATGGCCCAGTGGTAGCAGCCGCAACTTACATGTCGTAGGTCGTGGTTTGAACTCAGGTAGGCGCTTTACTCTTTGTAAATTATTTCATGACCACTGCTCTCAAAATGGTGAAGGAAAACAACGCGAGGAAACCGGCATGTTCAAGAACTAAAAATTCGAAGACATGTGACATCCACCAACCCGCACTGGGCCTGTGTCTCAGCAGTGGAAACATTAAAATATTTATTTATTTATTTATTATATACTTTATTGTACACCACTGAAATAATTACAGGACAAAACATTTATAAAGATAAGTGTACAATGATGATACTGATGATGATAATATTATAATTTAAATTTTAATTAAATATAAACAAATTTGTTGTGTCTCTGTGCGTTGTGCCTATATCTAATGGGCCAGAAGGCCGTCTTTGTAATGCGAAGACATTTTGTCGATAAAATAATTTGATGGTCGTTATAAACAGCTGACAATGAGGTGGAGATCTGCTATAGAATTAGGAGGGGGGCCATTTTAGCTCTATTTAACGTTGGACTGCAGGTTTTTTTAGAAAACGATTCGCAATACGGTTTTGGGGGCCTCGTGGCTCAATACTAACAGCGACACGGGTCTATCTTCGATGTTCCACTTCCACTGCCGCTAACGCGCCAAGTGCATTGATCAAAATCTTTTCCAGAAGCTGAGAATTCATGTTGAAAATATCTCTGTAATATTTGTATAACGGCTTTGCAGCCAAGGTATCCGCTGAATTCCCGAAGCGCAGACGACAGGTCATCGTGCTGATGTTTATGCGAGGTCTATGTCCAGCATTGGACGCCTTTTGGCTGCATGACTATGTTGCAATGTCATTATGATAAGATATGCTAAGATAGCATCTTTATAAACAATACAATTTACTATTTTACTCAATCATAGTAATTAGATAGATTCATACATATTAGATATAGACTAATTAGATTTAGATTAGGGGTGATTTTTCGCCAAGGTCAGTCAGTGCTTCGGAAAGTAAGTTAAACCACGGGGTACCAGCGCTAACAAAGAAAATTTGGTTCAAATAAATGTCACTAGATGGCGCGATATGCATTGATTTGTTATTGAATTGTGTGTAAAATTACCATTTTCTAGAATTGATCATAAAAACAATATGTTCTTTTTAGGGTTCCGTACCCAAAGGGTAAAAACGGGACCCTATTACTAAGACTCCGCGGTCCGTCTGTCTGTCTGTCTGTCACCAGGCTGTATCTTATAAACCGTAATAGCTAGACAGTTGAAATTTTCGCAGATGATGTATTTCTGTTGCCGCTTTAACAACAAATACTAAAAACAGAATAAAATATGTATTTAAGTAGCTCCTATACAACAGACGTGATTTTTGTGCCGTTTTTTGCGATAATGGTACGGAACCCTTCGTGCGCGAGTCCGACTCGCACTTGGCCGGTTTTTTAATCAACTCTCCTAAGCTCAAGAATATTGGGCTCTTAATTCACATTTCAAAGATTATTTCAACGGACATTTAAAATTGACTCCATGACAATGACTCATTGACTCCTTGTTCTTTGATGGTGACAAATAAGTAGTGGATAATTTAACTTCTTCTACAAAAACCAGATACTTGAGTATTGGGAGAGTAAGACTAACGGCTAACTAGACTCTTGACCCTTGACTGTACATTATGGATGCAATAAATTTAATTTGAATTTGAAAGACAAGCAAGCAAATTGATATTTGCTATAAAATGAACATTATCTACACAAAGCGCATTCCTACCTGCCCCTTCAAATCTAAAAGGCGTGAAATATCTATAAACTGTAGTTTACTATTCAAACTGGACGTATTGTCCGTCCATTTGTCACAAAGGCATATGATAAGCAGCCGTCTTTGTGATCATAGAGCTCTATTTACCATACCTTTGTTGAAGATTTCCTCTATATAGTAAAGTATGTGTTTTTGGGAATTCATTGATGTAGCCAGAATACATATCCGTATCATGCAATAAGTTGTCATTGAGATGCACGAATAGAGCACATATTAAGGTCCAGTTTCTGTAACGAAAATTATCGACGGTTAGTCCCCCTATGCTATAGTCCCGCTATGCTCGATTCATAAATATATAACCTACTAAAAAGTTTCGCTATGCACGAAATCTCATTCTCGGGCAGTGATGAAGAAAACTGTTACAGTGTAATGTTTTGTTGAACCATTTAAAAGTAAATCAAGTTAATAAACGTTTTTCCTTTTCATCATACTAACGCACACTCGCCTCGCCACGTTGCTTCATTCATTTTAAAAACAAAGTGTCCATCCATTCCATAAAACTGTGAAAAATAAATGTCATGCCGTAAAAGAGAAACTTAACCTAAAATTATGTCGAACTAAGATTTCGATATTTTTAGTTTAATTTCAATATTTTCAGCTTCCTGGTCAATTTAATAGAATTCAAACACTTTTCTTTCCAACTGTACCTTCCATTGTTTACGTAGAATTGAAGATTTGCGTGCATAGCGAAACTTTTAAGTAGGTATTTTTCGAGCATAACGGGACTAGAGCATAGGAGGACTATCAAAAAGTTTATGTCAAACGTGCGTTCGCTGCTATGATTAGTTGAATGAATTTCCAACAGCGAATCGCGTTATTTGATTCACAATACAATGGTAACGCATCGATATTTTCTTTCCAGAAACCGAGGTTAAGCTGAATGAAATGCTATAGAAAGAAGAAGAAAGAAAGAAAAAGTGTTTAATTTTCTAACCCTAGGGAGTCAGCTTCGATACGACAGTAGTGGTCGTATCGAAGCTGACTCCCTAGGATACGACCACTACCGACCGGCTAGTGGCCAATTTTAACAGCACAAAACAGTCAATTCCTTTATGAAATAGTTTGTGAGGTGTGCCCGAAAGAAAGAATTATACCGAACTGACTGGCCATTGTATTTATTGACGACTTAAAACAACAGTTTATGTGAGATTTGACAGTATAGTTCTCGCCAAACTTCTTGGCTGCCCTGAAGTTGTCTACAATGGCTGCGCAGTAGAAAATTTCATACAAAAACAGCACCGTTTCGTGCCTTGCGCATCCGGAAAGCCAACTTCAGGGCGAACCAAAAGTTTGGCGAGGACTATACACTGAGAGGGGCTTTCAAAAATCAGTCATACATTTCAAACTTCGAATCCACATCCAACAAATACAGAAATTTCATCCGTTTTTCGAGTCCGTTTTTCATTTGGCATATCCATCGCTGAACTCTCCATCAACGTCACCGAGCGAATGGAACGTCATCGGATGCAAGCGACCGACATATCCGACATATCGGACGGATCGGACGGATGATCGAGTGACAAGAACAAATTGCTTCGGTGCTCTCAAGTTGTCTGATGACAGCGTAAACGGTTGATGTTTTTTGGATGAGGAACTGTTTTTAGAGCTGCAGTGCTATTCTGTAAATATCTCACCTGTCTCAGGTGCGACGACAGATCGCTTCACACTCACTTCACCTAAGCTTTTACACTTCACAGTGTGCGGGCATTTAAGGGATTTGCCGAATGAAAACTTCAGGAATACTCAGTGCAAGAAAAATTACTATAATAGGTGTTGACTACACGGGTTAAGTACAGCAAGTGAAAAATATGAACAAAAAGAATACATTTGCGCATCGCAATTAGAGGTAATTGCTCATTAAGTGAGTTGCTGCCATGCTGTGATGATCAGGCGCTCCAACACACAGTGACAAGTTAATAGAATATACTGCCTGGTCAAGTCTCTGACAAATAAGTAGTAATTAGACGCATAACATCACGCCAGTATTACTCGGAGGATTGAACAGAGATGTGCCTTAAGTACGCCCACATTTCAGCAATTAAGACAACGACAGTCTCCAACGACCTTGAGGGTACAAAACGCGCACTCGTTTCACATCCGCGCGACCCAAAATTTAGTAGCTTTTGTACTTTCCTTATTATTCAACTTTAAAAAAAAGCCTTAGATCAAAATGTAGATAATTAAATTGTCTTTGAGATGGTGTCGATTTCATTAAAATACGCCCAGCGGTATTGGTGAGATTGTCGTGTTTTTGTCCGTTTTAGACATAACTTTACAAATTAATTACACTATGTTATACGAATAAAACTCATTTACTTAGATCAAATTATTAAGAAAATGGTCTGATGTAACATACATTTTTGCCAAAAAAATCGACTAGCCGTTTAGACGTGATTCTCATTTTAAAATCAACTACTCAGCGGTATCTGCGCCTTAAGTCCCATCTAATAGGACGCAAGCTTATTGCCATCAACCAAGCCAAGCTACTCAAGCTACGGGCTCCTTTTGAGATTCCGGATGCAAAAACCCAGTAACTATGTGCCCAACCCCGGAATCGAACCTAGGTCTCCATGCTCAGCAGTAATGCTTGCGATCACAAGATCAATGAGGCAGAGAAGTAAGTACATTGATTATTGAAGCTTATTTTAGCTTTTGTGATTGGTTGTACCTATTACATAACGGTCATTTGAGACCCTTTACACATAATATAAAATTATTCATTAAAAATTCTTGATACACATGTCATGGCAGTGCACAAAAAATACTAGTCCGCCATCTTGGGCCGTCCGCCATTTTGGATTTAGAATCACGTCACTTAGCTAATCATGCATTGTCATCCAAACTAAACGTGTATGCAAAATTTCATCTTAATCGGTGGAGGATAACTGCTTTAAAATAAAGTTGCAAGATTTGACCCGAACACACTTACATAAATTGCAAGTAAAATAAAAGCTTGTAAAAAGACGTATATTATTTAGATTTGTATTAGGCTCATAGAAAAAAAACGAGAATTGAGCAATAAAACAGCTCAGATCGCGTTGTGTCTTCTTTCAAACCGTCACATTGCTAATTTGGCATCGTGTCACTTACAAATACGGACATGAACGAGTTTGTACCTATTGATGATTCAGGCGTATTCTCTAAACATCACGTCGAAATAGTTCCCTTAAAAAAAAAAAAGAAAAATTTGATACCTTTATCCTCCACAAAACTTTGTCTTAGCTGAAACTTACCTGAAAAAGAAAAAAACAATTAATAATATTAATCATAATAAGCTTGTTACATAAAAATCATAATTTTGAAATTCGAACGATGCCTCGTTATGAATCCGCGAAGATTTACATGATTTACTTTAAAAACAAATGAGTTCGCTTTTGAATTGTGTGCGCTCACTTGAGTAAGGTGAGCTGTAAATTTTACAGTAGCACAGATAATATAATACTAGCATACAGATGCCTCATCCCATACAAAGAAACCGTGTCGTCGTAACTAGCGTTTTTCGTCTGATTATGATAATTATTTTTATAAGTACTTCGATCGCGTTCGTTTCCGTTTCACGGCTATAGATGGTGTTAGCAGCGACTTGCAAGTACAAGGGTTTTCTTGGTTCGTGACTATTTTTCTTTAAATACAATGACGATTTGTTTTATAGCATTTTTTACAGTTTTATTGTACCAAAATGTGTAACGATACAAATATAAAAAAAAAACTTTTTGCAAAAAAATACTACCGACTTCCAAAAACAAAACTACAAAGTGAAAAATAACTTAATTTTTTGAAGTCGGTGTCTTTCGTAGGTACCATTTTTTTGCGTTATGGACACCGACTTCAAAAAATTAAGTTATTTTTCACTTTGTAGTTTTGTTTTTGGAAGTCGGTAGTATTTTTTTGCAAAAAGTTTTTTTATTTTTCACTTTTTAGTTGTACGCACCTAATAGGCAAGTTAGTAAGGGAACTATTTCGCCAGAATAGATTTCATGAAACTTGAACATAACCGGTGAAATGAGAGATCTGCGTACCCCTTAAGAGCGAACTGGCGTGATGTTATGTTATGAAATGTTATAAACAACAAACAGACATGCGATTGCAGCAATCCCGAGAGGTTTGCCGTTATTTATTGAAGTGTTCTGTTGTATATCTCCGAAATTCTTCATCAGATATTCACCAAATTAAAATGGGACCAATTTCGGAACATACTTTTTCAAACAAAAAAAGAATTTTCAAAATCGGTCCACAATTGACGGAGTTATCCGTGAACATAAACAAAAAAAAAAAAAAACAAACTTGAAGTCGAACATAGAACCTCCTCCTTTTTGGGAAGTCGGTTAAAAATCGAGTGGCATGCCTCAGAAATTTAAAACCGCGCCATCTATTGGCATCAATTTTAAATGTTGCGTTTAAATAATCTTTGAAATGTGAATTAAGAGCATAATAATCCATAATTTTGTGGTTAGGAGAGTTGATTAAACAAGGACATACAATTTTTATGATCAATTCTAGAAAATGGAACACAATTCAATAACAAATCGATGCATATCGCGCAATCTAGTGACATTTATTTGAACCAAATTTTCTTTGTTAGTGCTGGGACCCCGTGCTATTACTATCCTCTCCATTGCATGTAAAAACATACTCGAAAATTAATGTTACCTATAATAATTATAAAAAAATAATTATGACGCCCACATCATTACGAAAACACGAATTAATAGTTCATAAAAACATTATTTTTATTACACTAATAACTTTATCTACATATCAAACATATGTCGCATTTGGAAAGGTCGAATGTCGCTAAAAATGGACTCATTTGGATGTAATCATTTATTTGGACTATTAAATAAACATTACGTTTATGAAGGGGTTTTCTTTTTTAAATTGACATAATGCGTGTTCAATTTTGAGGGTAGATAATCAACCGTAAAGAGTTTTTTTTTATGGACACAAGCAGTTTTTAGGGTTCCGTACCCAAAGAGTAAAAACAGGACCCTATTACTTAGACTCTACTGTCCGTCTGTCTGTCACCAGGCTGTATCTCATGAACGGTGATAGCTAGACAGTTGAAATTTTCACAGATGATGTATTTCTGTTGCCGCTATACTATTTTAGTTACGTGATTTTTTTGCCGTTTTTTGCAATAATGGTACGGAACTCATCGTGCGCGAGTCCGACTCGCACTTGGCTAGTTCTTATAATGTAGGTTGGCAAGTACGGCCAATCACTAAATGGTAAGGGGTTACTGCCACCACCATCATCTGCTTAGCGTTTTTTCAATATTCATTATGTTGGGGTCGACTTCTAGTCTCGTCGACCACGGCAAGCTTTGCTTAACCTTAAGATCGCCCTGTACTGCTGTCATTTTACATTTTACTAAAGGTAAATAATAATCCTACTACTGTTACACTGTCTGTGTATTATGTTTCACGCCTAAACAGCTGAATCGATTTTGATGTTTTTTGGTATAGAGGAAATTGGACCTAAGACTCTTTTTGTTCCGGCAGTACGACCCTGGTAATCCGTCTT
The DNA here is from genome assembly GCA_964057195.1 of Orthosia cruda. Taxonomy (NCBI): domain Eukaryota; kingdom Metazoa; phylum Arthropoda; class Insecta; order Lepidoptera; family Noctuidae; genus Orthosia; species Orthosia cruda. The sequence continues at coordinate 7,568,321 of OZ059852.1, read as the reverse complement.
TTACACGTGCGAAGCCGCTGGCAGAAATTAGTGATCTATACTAATAATAGCAATATTATAAAGAGGAAAGATTTGTATATTTGTATTTTTGTATCATCATATCAGCCGAAAGACGTCCACTGCTGGACATAGGCCTCCCCCAAGCGTCGCCACTTTGACCGGTCCCGTGCGTCTCGCAACCAGCGGATCACCGCAACCTTCACCAGTTCATCGGTCCACCTGGTGGGAGGCCTTCCAACGCAACGTCTCCCGGTTCGCGGTCGCCACTCCATAACCTTTCTGCCCCATCGGCCATCCTTCTGCGAGCAATGTGCCCTGCCCACTGCCACTTAAGTTTGGCAATTCTTCGGGACGTATTATTTATTGTGGTATTTTTGTATGTAACGAATAAACTTAAAAACTAATGGACCGATTTCAAAAATTCTTTCACCATTGGGAAGCTACACTATCCCCGGTGACATAGGCTAATTTTCCCTGTATTCCCACGGGAACGGGAATTACGCGGGTAAAACCGCGAGGCGTCCGCTAGTAAATAAATAAAATAATCAAAAGTGCAATAGAAATTAAAAGATTGTCCAATTTGTGACTCTCTCAAGCACATAGGTACTTTGCGGTCAGTCTTATACAATACACACCCCTCATCTACCCCCACATACCATCACGAACAGAGACGCAGGGGATATTTCGTTATTTATATTACTACACCCTGATGAGGCCAGGAATGTATAGCTATCTTCACGCTTTTCGCACAGTGGGTCGGCATGAAGCCAAGCGTTATTAAATTGAAGATGATAATTTATTGGTCTTGGGTATTGTAATTGTCGTGGTCGCCGATTGCACAGAGGTTTAAGGTATTTGTTATTGAAGGTCGAGGTGCTGGGTTCGCATCTGTGTCACAAGTAAGGCCCTATTTATAAAAAATCCCATTTAGCAACTGTTATTTAGGTAGCAGATTTTACATTTAAATTCTCTATCGAAAATTTGAATAAAAAATCTGCTAATAATTGCTAAACAGTGACGAGATTTTAATAAGGTTGTATAAAATCTAAAGTGACTTTAAGTGGCAAAAAACATAGTGATAGTTGAAAAGCGGCAATACATAGTCAGCAAGCTTTTTACCCGATTGCCGAAGGAGGGTTATGTGTTTATCAGTCTATATATGTATGTTTGTTCCTATGTGACGTTCTGGAGACCAACGCGTAGGTCGATTTTAATGATTCTTACGTCAATCGATTTGTCTTACCCTGCGAGCTTCGCTGGCTACATTAAAATTGGAAAATAGAAATATGGCGGCCTTTAGGCCAGCCTTCCATATTGTGGGGGCACAATTTTTTTTCTTCCAAACCCATCGTGTGTGGTATCAAAATAAAGGGGTTTAAGAGGTGATTTCAAAAATATATAACTCTTATATGTTTAAATGTAGTACCTAATTTAAAAAAAAATGTTAATTCAAGTTATAAATAAAATTTGGTTTTGGTCAGCCAGCTCGCGAATAATGTATCCTCCGACTGCACAGCATGATTTTCTTCTTGTTTACATCTTTTTAGTTCACTTCTTAAGCAGTCGGGTTATTTGATTTTTTGAATTAACTTTCTTTTTTGACAATTCAGTAGCGTGTACATCCCGTACTTATATTTTGGACTTTGCGACGATGTATCGCTAAATGAGGAGCTCATGGCTAAATAATTACAGCTGCACTGGTCGATCATCAAGGTTAAGCAACGCTTGCCGAGGTCGGTCCGTGGATGGGTGACCATTGCAACATACCGAGTTTCCTCCGTGTCTCGGAAAGCACGTTAAGCCGTTGGTCCCGGCTGTCATTTGAAGATCTTTGACAGTCGTTACGGGTAGTCAGAAGCTTGAGATCTGACACCAGTCTTGCCAAGGGGTGCCGTGTTACCCAGTTACTGGATTGTGGAGGTCAGATAGGCAGTCACTCCATGTAAAACACTGGTACTCAGCTGAATCCGGTAAGACAGGAAGCCGACCCCAATATAGTTGGGAAAAGGCTAGGCAGATTGATTGATTGTATCGTAAATAGAATATTACTATCGACAGCCCAATCTTACTTCCGCATTTTTAACCGACTTCCCAAAAAGGAGGAGGTTCTATGTTCGACATTATGTTTGTTTTTTTTTTTTTTTTTTTTTGTGGATGTTCACCGATATCTCCGTCAATTGTGGACCGATTTTGAAAATTCTTTTTTTGTTTGAAAGAGTTTGTTTCGAAATTGGTCCCATTTTAATTTGGTGAAGATCTGATGAAGAACTTCGGAGATATAAAACTGAACTCTTCAATAAATATTGGTAAATCTCTCGGGATTGCTACAATCGCATGTCTGTTTATTGTTTATACCATTTCATAACATAACATCACGCCAGTACGCTATTAAGGGGTACGCAGATCTCTCATTACACCAGTTATGTTCAAGTTTCATGAAATCTATTTTGGCGTTAAAGTTACCTTACTATGTCTATTAGGTAGGTACAACTAAAAAGTGAAAAATAAAAAAACTTTTTTGCAAAAAAATACAACCGACTTCCAAATACAAAACTACAAAGAGTAAAATAACTTTATTTTTTGAAGTCGGTGTCCATAACGCAAAAAAATGGTACCTACGGAAGACACCGACTTCAAAAAATAAAGTTATTTTACTCTTTGTAGTTTTGTATTTGGAAGTCGGTTGTATTTTTTTGCAAAAAAGTTTTTTTTTAGTTCTAGAAAGAAACTGCCCTAGCATAGACAAACCTTGCTTCACGAAAATAACCCAAAAAAACTACCTTCAACGACTCAAACAGGCATCTGTTACATCACCAATTGCGGTACCATCAATAACTGCCAGCAAACTCAACATGAACCCTAATTTTATGATCTCAAAGTACATTTTCGTTCGACACGCGACTACGCGAGTTACGTAACTCAGGAAGACGGTATGTTCTCTCCAGTTTTATGCGTCGATAATATTTGGCAATATCTAATATGAAATGTTGCTTATTTGTATGTTTGTGTGACTTTTTATGGATTTTTTATTAGCCGTGTCCGGTCGATTTTGAGTCTGCAAATAATCCGTATTCATACATCGGTTGAGAATCTCAAAAATAATGATGACTCAGGCGACCTAGAGATCAAGCAATTTTACGAACATAACATTGCGACAAAAATTACAAAAGGTGTAGACAGATGAGTGTGTACACTCCGGTTCCGAACAGGTAAGGAGACTCCTCGAAGCATACGCCCTTTAACTAAGATCAATTCTAGGCTCCGGCCTACTTATGAGAATATCATGATAAGGCATGTGGACGCGGCAAAATGTCTTCGTCGGTTACTCGCTTGGATGGAATTAAACGAACATGACCGATCACAGCGCCAGAACTCCCGAATGCAGTTTCGGTTTCGGTCGCAGTTTCGGCTGGTTTGCCGCCGAAACCGAAACTTTTATTTTTGCCGAAAGTCGACCGAAACCGAACTTTTGGTCGGACACTACTCAGCAGTTACGCTTGTCTACTAGATCAATGAAGCAGTCGAACCTACGAATCACACTGAAGAAATCGTATGCAAAAGTCAGTTGGATAATATCTGCCCAAAATCATCATCATCTTCCTGCCCTTGTCCCATGTTTCTTGCGGTCAGCGCAACACGTTTTCTTCTTTCATCCCGTCCTGTCTGACTTCCTTTTATTTCATATCACTCCTCACACAGTCCATGCATTTTTTTTTGGCCTCATATCTGTGCAAAAAATTATACTCAATTTATTTTCGCAAGCATACCTCGGTTTCATCACAGTGTACCGTCGCGTGACAGCCGACAGTTGTATGACACGAACGCGCGACCCCACTTACTTATTCACGAGAACCATCTAACATACAGACATACTACAAAACAATGTTATTTTACCTTTCCTATGAAAAGAATAGGCCCGTCTCCGCTAGGATATGGATATGGCGTTTAAAAATACAGAAGGGAAGAACATCCTTCAACTTGATTTTGGCACATATTATTATCTGCTATGGCTTTGATACCACATCAATTCGAAACTCGAACTGTGTCTCGTTGTGAATCCGCTATGTTTTACTTTATAAACTAAACTAAAATAATTAGGTAATTTACCTATGTTTGCAATATTTTAACTTTGTGAGAACCATGTTCCTATTAACAAATGAAGGAATTTACCTGTTAGTGCTTGTAATACTTCATACCTATACATAGTATAGTAGTGCTAGGTGCATCGTCCTCACGTATATAAATTTTTGTATATATGTAAATGATAAAAAACACTTTTTTAGAAGAAGTAGAATAAATTATTATTATGTTTAAATTTAAATTCCTGTCGTTCAAAAGTGCCGCAATGGCCTAATTGAAATAAAGAAATTTGACTTTGGTTTTGAGTGCCGGATATGAAGTTTATGCAGGGCCCTCTTCAATTATGTGATTCGTGAACTCATCTTTGTACATAGTTCCACAGGTCACACGCAGCTCCAACATGCTGATTTCGACAAGAAAACCTAACTTTCGAGCGACCAGAGACTCTACCTCATCCTATAACTTCTTTCACAACCTCATCGAGTAAATAATAGCACTTCGTTCTTGGCCGAAGAAGTAAATCACAGTATATTTATTGTGGTTTATTCCACTGATGGTCCCGCGACTGGCACGGGCGGTGACGCGGTATTCAGTAGTGTACCATGGAAGTATGTAGCTTTATGTCACCGATTTATTGGTATATAGAGGCTTCAGATAAAATTGTATTCTAGCAGCGGTAAAGAGGTCCAAAGTGTCAAGAATTGACCATGTAACATATGGTCCATATATTGAGGCAAAGGCCCACAGCTGGATACCAAAAAGCTGGGGATCCTTGCAAAGGTGAGAAGGTACTTCACACCAGAACGGCTGCTCAACTTGTATCAAGTGCAAGTTCGGTCATGCATGGAGTACTGTTCTCATCTCTGGGACGGATCTGCCAAATACCAGAGATTTGAGGATACTTTTATTATGAGTACAGCTAAGGAGTGGAATTCCCTGCCGGAGTCTGTATACACTTACTCTTTTAACAAAAATGTTTTACAAGTATTTGGTTACATCATTCTTGTTAAAAAAAATACACATATGTGAGAACGATGTAAAAAGACGTGCATGTAAATGCGTCTAGAGTAAAACAAACAATTAGAAAAAACAATAAATAGGAAATTAAATACAGGCCAATGCAGCTTAACCAATCTAATCCACCAATCCAAACCACAATCACCAATCTAAACTGATGGCGCCCGTTCACGAACATGACACATACATAGCTCAACCATCACTAGTATAGTACACCAATGAGGCACGTCATCAACGAGTCATCGGCACGTAACTTGGCAAGAGTCGTAAGATGCGCAGAAGTCGTTTTTTAGGTCCCCTTGGTAGTGAAGCGGGACGCGGGGTACAAGGTCACGCTGATCCGAGCGCGCGATTGGTGGCTCAGTCGACCCTTGCCTCCCGCACCACGTCCTCGCTCCCGATTACACTTGCGTGCACGAAAGTTGTACACTTTGTTTTTGCTAAGATTTTGTTAAGTTAGTTTTTGTTAGGAGTAGTTGTAATTGTTTTTAATTTAGTTTCTATTACGACTGTTACTGTTTTATTTTGATAACAGTGCCATATTTTTTACTATTTTTTTCAGTTTTTTTTTTAACTTGTTATGTAAATATTTTATTTATAACACCTAATAAACTTCACGAATTTCTCTCCTTTATTTAACTTTCCTCTAAACATACATATTTAAAAATAAATGATGGCCATAACCATTGAATAATGACAAGTAAAAAAAGTGACCACTTTTTTGTGGCAATTAGTGTACGATGCGCGAACTTACCCCCACTACGCCAAAACCTTGCCAAGTTACGTGCCGATGACTATACATTCATTATTATAATCAGAATAACGTTAAATTAAAAAGATACGATAAAATAAGAAGTAACCTGACATGACAGTTCGATATATCTTAAGGAACCTTCGACAAGCAGAGCCTTGTCACATCAAGGATAATCATGAAAGAAATGGTAAAACAACAGCGAAAAAGATATTTGTATTTATTTTTCTTTTGCCGTATCTTTGCGAATAGGGTTGTCAGGCGGGCAGATAAAACGAGACATGATTTACCCGTCAACTTGATTTTCACTTGGAATTTCATACCAACCAATATCATAAATAAAATGAGGGTGTTTGTTCTTACGTTTTCACGTCTAAACTGCTGAACACAATTTCATAAAACTTGTGTCACGGATTAATCCTAATCTAATAGAATACTTTTCATCAAAGTAGCAAGGTCCCTTGAGCTGACAAAAGTTTTCATGCAGGTAAAGCCGCAGACAGTAAGCTAGTTTGGGAACAAGGAAGACAGATTTATTAAATTTTGTTGTTGTTTCATTAAAGTTAAGAGGATTTTAAGATAAAGCATCTTAAAGCCTGAATTAATTTCTAAATATAGGTACTTTAATCATCTTAAAACTAAGACAAGACCCTTAACTCCTTGAGAGCTCGAAAAGTGTAGCAGTGAGCTTATTGCGAGTTTTTTAACGTACTCACTCGTGATAACGTAAACGATCTCTTGGGTCAAAATGTATACAAAAAAACCGGCCAAGTGCGAGTCGGACTCGCGCACTAAGGGTCCCGTATCATTTTCGAAAAAGTACGGCAAAAAAAAAACAACGTTTGTTGTATGGGGGCCGCACTCAAATATTTATTTTATTCTGCTTTGTTGTAATAGCGGCAATAGAAATACATCATCGAGCAGTTGGGATACTGAATAGCGTCTCTCTGCGTTTGGACATATTTTCTTGCTCTTTGGCGGAATTCCAGAGGGTGACACTTGGTGTGTTGTCCACTGTGTAACTTGTGCCTCTACCCAGACCCGTTACTCGGACTAGCAAACTGGCAATGTATGACTACGTCTGTTAGCTTGGGTCTTACCTGTGTGTTGTAAAAATAAATGTATGTGTGTGTGTGTATCATCTGTGATCATTTCAACTGTCTAGCTATCACGGTTCATGAGACACAGCCTGGTGACAGACAGACAGACAGACGGAGACCGCGGAGTCTTAGTAATAGGGCCCCGTTTTTACCCTTTGGGTGCGGAACCCTAAAAAAGGGTTCTCCTTACCGTCACCAGACGGCGCTTATCCAATTTCAATACATTTTGACATTTACGTTAACGCGATTGAACGTGAGTTAAAATTCGCACTAAGGCCTCAGATGTACGGCTAACATACCGGTCTGTTCGCTTTCCGGTTCTATGACCTAAATCTCTTGTCAAACTGACTGTCTATGAGATTCTATCAACGATAACGATTTTTGAAATGTCCAAAATGCCAATGGAGTGTGTGAAATTTTTGTTAGCACATGTTAATCCCATACATTTGGTATTTTCGACAATGTAAATGAAGAAATAAGAATGTCAGTTACTCTAAACCACAGACATAAATCTAACTAGATAACGCAAGTCCCTCCATCTGTATGAAAACCAAGCGTGCCACTTTTCCACAAACAATTTAGAAACAAATTTACTTAACAATGAAAGAAAACATTTCCAATGCCTCGGCCAACTCTCTATTCAGTCTTTACAGCTCAATATAGCGTAAAAACCCGACTGCTTTAAAATCGAAATAAAAAGACGACAACAAGAAGAAAATCATGCTGTGCAGTCGGAGGATACATGTCGTTTTGGTCAGCCATCTCGCGAACATGTATCCGCTTTAAAAGCATTCGGGTTTTTTGAAATTTATAAAATTTTTTTTATTTGTAACTTTTTGTTTGTTTTTTTTTAGATTTAGGTACATTTAAACATATAATTGTAATATTTTTGCAATCAAGAAAGTAATTTTTTTTGTGCCCCACGTTTTGGCGCCCAAAAGCCGCCATTTTTTTATTTTCCAATTTTAATGTAGCCAGTGACACTCGCAGGGTTAAGACGAATCGATTGACGTAAGATTCATCAAAATCGGCCAATGCGTTTGGTGTCTAGGACGCCACATAGGAACAAACATACATACATAGACTGATAAACACATTACCCTCCTTCGGCAGTCGGGTAAAAAAGGCATGTTTCTAGTTTTCGGAGGATTTCCGGGGCCGATAAAGCTAAATGAGAAACTCGAAGACACACGAAGTACATCACAATCGCGTTATCTAGTTAGATTTATATCTGTGCTCCAGAGACTCTAGCAACCCTATCCAAGAATATGACGATCACTCTTATTCTATCCAAGATCTTCGACATTTCCATAAAGATGATCCTGGAATATATCTTGATTTTTGTAAATGAATATGTAATGATGGATATTTGTTTTATTTTCGAGTTCACGCCTGGCATAATGTGATACGTAATACCGCTATTTGTCAGGTAGGCGGCCATGTTTATCTATTACGGGCTTCAGATATATCATGGTCTGGATAGGATCGTGACGTGTGTGAGGGCTGAAAAAAGCATAAGTTATTGTTATTTGGCACCTAAACTATCTTACTATAATAAATGCGAAAGTTTGTGAGGGTGATAGGAGCGAAGCCATAGACAGAACCTAGTGTCCTTTATATTGTTTTGTTAGTGCCGTAAAACGGTTACTTTCTAAAGCATACTCCTTAGTAACGGCGAGGTTAAAAGGTTTGAAAAAAAATATGTTTGTTATTGATTCATGTACATTATTTGTCAAACATGTGTTTTTTCGTGTAACTAATAGTTTTGCTTTAAAACAAGTATCTTGCGAAAATAGCCCGATTCAAACAGTAAAACGCCCATAACTTTTGAACGGCTGAACCGATTTTATTCAAACATAGCTAAGAACACTCTCGACACAATCACCTTTCAAACAAAAAAAACTAAATCAAAATTGATTCATCCGTTGAGGCGCTATGATGCCTTAGAAAGACACACAGATACACAGCAACACACGTCAAACTTATAACACCCCTCTTTTTCGTCGGGGGTTAAAAATAATTAACAACACGAAATGTTTTCGCTCCTTTTGGATAGTCCTCCAAAACGGCTTGTAAAATTGATGGCTAGAATTTCTTCTAAACTGAAATAGGATATGTAAATCAAAGAATATTTTGCAAACAAAACTGTCCTAAAGGGACCTAATATATTGAACTATATTGAACCTAATATTGATATTCTGGCTCTGAGCGGGCGCACGGACAGTTCTGCGTTAACATTGGGGAATATATACGCCTTAAGGCGCAGATACCCCTCAGTAGCGTTGGTCGCACGATTGGCGCAGTGTTTGAGTGATTGACTGCTGCGCTGCAAATGAATTATGTCGCGGTTCGAAGCACGCACGGAACAAATATTTGTATGACCTACAGATAGTTGTTCCGGCTCTGGGTGTTTGTGTAAGAGAGTTTATATGTTTGTAAACGTACCCACGATATTGGAGAAATTCTTAGTGAGGAGCAAAGTTAAAAAAAAAGTAGCTGATTTTAAAATGAAAATAACATCTAAACGGCTAGTCGTAATTTTTTGGAAAAAATATAAGTTACATTAGACCGTTTTCTGAATAATTTGATCTGTAAACATTTCGAAATTTATTCGTATAACATAGTGTAATTATCTTGTATATTTATGTCTAACACGGACAAAAAACGACCATCGCACCAAAACCGCCGGGCGTATTATAATTAAGTTTTTACCATCTCAAAGACAATTTAATTATCTACATTTTTATCTAAGTATTTTTTTTAAAGTCATTAGGATAGTACAAAAACTACTGAATTTTGGGTCGCGCGGGTGTGAAACGAGTGCGCGTTTTGTTCCCTCAAGGTCGTTGGCGACTGTCGTCGTCTTAATAGCTTTGAAAAGGTGTGTCAAACAAAATAACATTATTGCTAAGTACTTCATAAATCATTGCTGACTGTTTGTAATTATGACAATGGCGGACCCAGTCGTTTTTCTTGAAAAGCTTCTGCCAAATATAATTTTTTTTAAAGGTTAATTAAAAGTGTTTCTTTTGTTTTTCTAATGAATAGGGTGTGTTTTTTAATGACGGGCACTAAGAGGTGTTAATGTGGTAAATAATTAAGAAACAGTGTGTATTGTTCTTAATTACGTTACTGACTGCCTCGTTGCTTCAGTGATCGGAAGAGTGACTTCAGTTTGAGGTCCTGGTTTCGAGTCCCGGAAAGTTTAAGTAGGGTTTTCCAACTGGCATTTCTCAGTCGCGGACTAGAGTTTGGATTTGTTGGGTATTGGCTCTTTCTTAATTAAAAGTGAATAAATGTGGTTGATATCATAAGCACGCCTCTGGCCTACCTTTCGAGGAATACAGGAGTAGTGATATCTGTTATTAAACATTAGTTATTTGCTATTTCTACATACTGCTACTCTTAAAAGCCAGAATCTACAATGGCGATAAGGTAGCCAACTGGCTATCTTATAGCCATTGTAGATTCTACCTAGGACTTCACTGAATCCACCAATTTATATCCTTTAGTAGTATTCGAAAAAGATTTAAAATTTAAACAATTTACTATAAAGTTCAGACTAATTAGTAACTCAGCTGTTATTAAATCAATGGCTGTACAATTATTTAGTAAACTTAACATTCATTCACAGTTAGTAATAACACAAATGATCTAAATTAAAACTTTCCGAGAACTTGTTTGTCTGGAGGTTTTGAGTTTTGTCGGGAGTCTGGATACCTTTTAAAATGTCGGGCGAATCCAGACGAATCTCGATCATCTTGCAACCCTAACTGGCGACCACCAGAAACAAACAAATTCTTATTGGACCCCACAACTCAGTAACTGGGTAATACGATTTACAATACTGGTGTCAATTTTTTTTGTAACCCGTAACGACTGCAAAAGATCTACAATGGCAGCCGGGACTAACAGTATCAGTAGTATAACGTCCTGTCCGACACTTTCCTTCTAGATATTCACAGAAAATATATAGAAAATGACACACAATATTGTTTGTATATAAAATCATTCAGTCGATCTGTGGACCGAAAGAGCCAATCACTTAACGATGCGAACGCGGCGACGATCAAAACTTGCTACCCAATGAATTGTAGAGCGATTTCAACATCTTGATACTTTCATTTTTTTCAGTGGTAGTTTAAGAGCTAAGCAAAATTACTTTAAGATTTACAGTTTGAGTCTCTTGATCATCAGAACGCACAACACTGAGGTATGTGGTGTCACACGAGTCTCCTCAGTCCTCACTGCTGCACGCATACTGCGTTGGAACAAAATAACAATCTAAAAAAAAAACATACGAATATGTGTCCGGAACCGCATACAAGTTTGCGCGTTCCGATCAGGAGACCAAAGCTTTAGTGTGAAAATTTACCAGTTAGCTTTTGGTCTGCAATAGGGGTAAATTCTTACTTATTTTTTTTGTGTGCCTAACTTGTTTTGTATGGTATAGCAATGGTAATCATTACAATAGCTATCAAATAATAATGGCCTATGTTTAGACATCAGTAACTATTTGTAAGCAAGTAAGATTTTAAGCTAGCTAAGCTTTTATTCATATAAATTGAGAATTTGGCAATGTTTTTAATTCAATCATATACGAAAACTCTTTTTTGCTCATTCTTACGTAGAACATGTACCTAGGTGGACAAACTTAAAGTGGGTTAAAATTTTCCTGGTAAGCTTGGAAAAACCTAATTTAAGATGGCGTTTTTCAGTATGTTGATTTGGAATAAGATTTTTCTCAAAAATGGTATGTAATATTGCCATAACATCTCTAAAAAGTCTCCAGGAAGTGAATTCTACCGGAGACTTATTCACAACTGTCCAGTAAGTAAGTATGTAATTTACTTACTGGACAGTAGTAGGGATAGGTCCGATATATCAAAACGTAACTTATATCGGATATGTGTTAGATATCATATCATATCGATATCAATATAAAAATAACCGATATTACAAAAACTATATCTAATATAACTGTACTACTAATACCGATATCTGAAAACCGAACCAAACCATTTACTTTTCAAAATCAATGACGAACAACGAACAAAAATAATTATGCCCGCGTTAGGCCTTTTTATTCGCGCGATTTTTCGCTCATTTTGCGGCCTAGGGAATTGTATGAAGCTGCACGCATTGCGGTAAAAAACTACATACATCCGCGCAAATAAAATCGCAGTGCCTGCTAAGCCTTAAAGTGTTCATTTGTTTTTTTTTCAATAAACAGCTTTCTATTAGCAAGCCAGTTCGAAATTTAAATAAAACCTTTGATAAGTTACCTCCTTGGTTGCCATGTTTCGGTGAAAAAGATCGTTCCATTTTTAAATTACACAACAGATATGAGTTTACTATGTAATTTATTTGGCCGCTACACACGGCAGATATGGATTTCCATACAACTTTTGCCGGCCGCTGCTCTCATGTATTTGGTCTGTACTGCAATTTCGATTTTTTTCGAAGAAGGTTGTCAAAATAATTCTTAAATTTCCAAGCATGTTTGAGAAAATATATATAAAAGCCCCGGTAAATCGATCACAATATCTATTAGTAATTGCCCTAATATGAATGTAACCTAAAATATTAATTAAACGAATTTGTTGTTAAACTTTCTTTCATTTTTGAGAAAAGCATTATACAAGCCTAAACCAGTAAGAAAGACATCCTGGCCTCGTATATAACCGGACCTCACCTGCGGTTCGGTCCGGTTAACTCATACTTGGCCAGGAAGTCTTACTTACTGGATTCTGCAGTAATGTACTATTTCCAGAGAAATCTCATCACAATTACGTTAAAGGTTAAATAACAAGTAAAATTGTATTTGTCTTTAATTTCTGAAACACCACGCAAATTATACGGGACAGAAACGTTTCATTAAACGTTATACATTATCCCATTTATTTATAAATTACTTTCCTTATATGGAAGTCGTAGAAGTCTCCATATTTCAAGCAATATAATTTCTATGTTAATGTACAAATTATAGAAAAACACGAGTTTCTGAATAATAATTGGAAATTGTTGATTCAAATCGTTCGCTACATTTTTCTTGGCGTCCCGCGGGTTGTGAAATAAATTATGTTTTTACTACACTTATATTGTCCCTAACAAGATATTATGTTCCGTGATATTTTTGTTAAAGGAAGGTACCCAAATTATGTTTTATGAAAAAAAATTAAGACATACTGAAGTTACCTTGTGTAAACGGATAAAAAATCCATACTAATGTTATAAACTGCCATATTTTCGCGTCTAAAGCGCTTAACGAATTTTGATGAAACTGGCACACGGACAGATAATGTTATGGATTAGGACTTCGGATACTTTTGAACTCGGTTAGTTAAGAAAACACTTGTTACGCGGGCGAAGCCGCGGGCAGAATCTAGATGCGCATATTTTGTGTTCAATCTGTTAGTGTGACAAACGTCAATATCCGCTTAGCTTTTAATGCCTTTCAATTATTAAGAAAGGGGGATTAGTAAAAAAGGGCTCCCTTTAGTCTGACCGTTAATATGCTTAGATTTAGATATAAATCGCTTACTATATAATTCATTTGCGTTATCATTCATTTATTCATAGAAATATTTGGCATTCATAGTGTCTAGTCTATGGCGTGTACATATTTTTAGTTCATAAATTGGTTGCTTGATTAAGTTTTTTGTCTGATCTGATTTTTTTTAGCCCGAGTCTGCCTTTTGTGCTCGTTGTTGGCAATTGATTCGTCTCCTGTACTAAATGAATAAAATACTTCATTACTTTTAATCGGTAATATAATAATTCGGCACCAAAAAAAAAAACGCAAGTATCAAAACGTCTCGCTCCGCTCACAGCCGGGTATTGACAAATCGCTTTACCGGACGGCCAAAGCTCCTTCAGTCGCGATTTCGGTCACATCCGCTTCCTAGGCGCGTGCCCACGTAAATAATATTAGCCGTCGATATTACTGGGCCGCGTTTGTTTGTGGCCAATTATGTGGATAAGGATAAGTAGAATGTTGTGGCAGTAATTGTTTAAGGAAAAAAATATGGATATCTTTCCATAAACATAACATAGCAACACGCCTGTGTTGAACAAGGGAGAGCATACTTATAATGTTTGAGCTGAGTGGTGCCGATCCATGCATCATGTTCGTGAAAGGGCGCCATCAGGTTTAATGCCAACAACGGAAGACAAATCCGTACTGATATAAAAAGAGTATTTAAGCGTACTCTATTGCTTTTGTAAATTAAAAAGGACAAGTGAAAAAGAGTACAATACTACTAGATTATGGTTACGACAAGGATCGTGTTCAGATATGTTTATAATTTGCTTCCAGTTCTGGCGAAATCTGTCTAGTTCGTCGCGCCATCTCCTTCGTGGTCCGCCGAAACCCCGTCTAGCCTACTTATGCCCCTAAAAATCATGGTTCTTGTGGCATACACGTCTATTCTGTGGCTATGTCTAAAGAAAGCTCCTCCTTTGTCAATAACACACAAGTAATTGGCTGGCAACCTATCACGAGCTCCCGACGCATTCAATTAACTTTTACCCCCGACGTATTTGTGTCAAACGTGAGCAGAGCTTTGACACGAATTATATATTGTTTAATGAGTATGGAAGCAGTTGTGTTGTAAAACAAATAGGAATTTAATTTGTTTCTTTATCAAGTTTTGCACTCAGTGAATTTAAGAGGCGGAAGACACATACAAAAAGAGTGGCAGGGAGGCATTTTTGGTGTACAATAAAGTATATTCTATTCCATTAAATAAGAGCAGGGCTGGCTGTGAGAGTAAGGCCCGGTATCCACCAAAGCAAAGAGGAGAGGAGACGAGAGGAGATGTGCTGCGAAGCTGGCAGGTTAATTCCACCAAAGCGGAGAGGAGATGTGAGCTGTGAGAGCTCGAAATCAGTGTGTTTATGACGAGATTTTTAACGCACTCACTCGTGATAACGAAAAAGCTCTCATATGTCTAAATGCATACAAAAAAAAAGAGGTGTCTCCTTACCACACGGCGCTTACCCAGTTTCAATACATATTGACGTTTATATTAACGCGAATGAGCGTGAGTAAAAACTCGCACTAAGGTCAGTCAATCGAATGACGCTTTCGGGTGTACGAGGCGCGGGGAGAAGGCAGCGGGGAAAGGAGCACGCGAGCGCGAGCGCCGCCCGACTACGCACATCTCCGCTCTGCCGCGCCTCTTGCTGCTCACGGCACAAAACCTATAGAAAAATGGGATATCTCTCCTCTCCGCTTGATCCATTTCCACCGGAGCTAAGCGGAGAGGCGATGTGGAAATAACGAAATCTGATTGATTTTTCAAAACACATCTTCTCTCGTCTACTCTCCTCTCCCTTTTGGTGGATACCGGGCCTAAGGGAAGGCCAAAGAAAGGTTGGATGGACTTTGTGAAATATGTCTAAAACTTAAATGAGGCCTAAGCGAAGTATAAAAGGAGATTATATCAAGATTTTAAGCATCCCTCTAAATACACAAATACCAGTATTGGGACTGGTATTTTCATTTGATAAGTTTTAATAAAGATATCACGGCAAATAATTTCATACAAATCCTGATCCATTTAGGCATTTATTCGGTTATTAAGCTTGCTCCACAATGTCGGGCTTTTGTAGCAAGATCTCTAAACATCGGCATTCGAACGCTGTCTTGTTGTCAATCTATTCTGAATTTGTGTGGACTCTCTTGAGTGAGGTGATATGTGTACAGTTCAGAATATCATTACACTTAGATATTTAACGAACGGCTACATATACATATACGGTATAGCACCACTAATGTTATAAATGCTAAAGTTCTGTTTATTAATGGGCATATTATACTTTTTATTGCGGGAGTATATTTTATTGAAACCGCTGGCAGAAACTAGTACTGTCAATAACTTTTTCAATCTCAAAAAATAATTATTTGCAAGCTCAACAGTACCAATAAAATTCGTGTCGCCAAAATTGCGTTATGCGCGCACTCTTTTCAAAATTTTAAATACAAATCCGTCAATTTCTATACGTCATTGGTGTCGTTGTGACAGGATTGATTTAATAATATTATGGACAGTGTTGACAGAGCCGTCTCTATCAGTGGCCGTCTTCGTGATCTGTGACTCGATAGATACGAGCTTATTTACTCTTAAGATTTGGGGTTCAACTATAGTATGAATCAGCAAAATTTTTAAAGCAAATTTAGACGCCATTCTGCCATAATCATAACCTATTCTCAAAATAACATCACGACACAGCAGATTCCTCCTTCAGGACACAAAAATATCCATTTACTATTTTCCATATTCTAATTTTACGAAAGCCAACGTCGGAGCAGTGTCCATTTTTTAACACACGCCGTTTAGGTCTCCTGAGGCCCCTGTACAAGGCCTTTCCATTTATATGGGAGTGGCCTGGGCCCCAGGGAGAACCCGTTTACCCAGAACCTTGACAGCGTCTGTTTTTACAGGTTTTGGGCCTCGGATTGTGTTAAAAATATTCATAATATGGAGTCATTTGAGGGTTAAGTAGATGGTCGTAATGGATTGGAGTTCTTCTTAGTTTTGTACTGCTTTTGTGGGTAGTTTCAGTGATATATGGGGTTGGTTTGGAAGTAAGTTGAAAAAGGGCAAAGGTCATACAGAGAAGGCCATCGTTGATGACCCCACTTCTTCAACGTGTACTATTGTGATTTGAGAGTATTTATTTTATTTATCTACTTCGGTTTCGTTATATTCGAATTACAAAATTGACAGCGGTTTCATTATGATACCCATAACGACATCGGGTTGCATTATGCGAATCGTCATAAATTCTAAAACACAAGCAAAGACATTCTGAACATACAGCCAGGTACCTATAATATTACTTCGAAATCGAGACAGTGTAAATGATGTTTTTTAAAAATGGAATAACTTTAGAACAAAAGTATCGTGTACTATTTCTAAAGTATTTTGTATTTGGCTGTTGCGGCTACAAGATCTTTGCCTTATACCTAATAAAGACTAAATAAAAAACCAAAAATACTTTTTTGTCTATATCTGTGTTTTATTCCTTCCTTCGTAGATAAAATCTTGTATGCAACTGTACGTTATTGGTCTTTTAATAACTCGTGCCCACCTATTTCGGTACGCGCTACGCTTGTACCGAAAAATGGCACTCGTATTAAAAGACCGTCCATAACGTAACAGTTGCATAAATAGCTATTTTCTGCTTAGACAAGTTCTGGTTTCTTGAACCTCGAAGTAATTTTACTTTCATATTCATCATCATCAGCTTATTTAATGTTCCCTATGCTGGAACACAGGCCTCCTCTCTGTGAAAGGGAATGGGCCGTAATCCACCATGCGCGTCCAATGCGGGTTGGTGGATGTGACATGTATTCGATTTTTTGTTTCTAGGATAT
Organism: Orthosia cruda; assembly: GCA_964057195.1. NCBI lineage: Eukaryota > Metazoa > Arthropoda > Insecta > Lepidoptera > Noctuidae > Orthosia > Orthosia cruda. Next base: position 7,550,989 of record OZ059852.1, on the reverse strand, counting down.
GCCGGTTTCCTCACGATGTTTTCCTTAACCGTTTTGAGAGCAGTGGTGGTGAAATAATTTGCACAAAGTAAAGCGCCTGCCTGGGATTGAACCCACGACATACAACTTATACGTCGCGGCCGATATCACTAGGCCACCACTGCACTACTTTCCTATTAACTTCATCTATTGGTGGACCAGAGGCCTGTACGAAGTGTAATCTTACCAGTGATAAGGATGACGATTGTGGTAAATTCAAAATGCGTGGGACTGGAATTGATATGCCACTATATTTTTCGATCGACAAGCCATTGGTTAATATTTATTGTCACTGAGAGAGTTTTCAGAGGGCTTAGACATTCTATCTAGACCTTCATATAACTAACAGTAAAATCCCTAGAATTAAACAAGTACTTGAGAAGTATTAGGTATATTTCCAGAGTTAGTAGAGGTGCACTAAGGAAACGTTTTACGAAAAACACGTCTTGAATAAGAACTTTGCGAAGCTCCAACGAGTCATATCAGGCAAGTAGTTTATTTTTTATATCAATAGACTCGCGCTTGACCACTATCTCACCTGATGGTAAACGATGATGTGGTCGACGGTGAAGCACACTTGCCTAGAAAAAACCAATTCACTCTTGACTTAAAGACACTTAGATTGTAGCTATCGGGAAACACAGACTCCGGCAGGGAATTCCACTCCTTAGCTATACGCATAATAAAAGTGACCCCAAAACGTTTTGTGCTTATGGGTGGGATGTCCATGTACCGATGACGCATCGCCGTGCGTCTGGTTGTCCGATGATGGAACGGGCTGGGCGGAATTAAATCATGCAATTCCATCGCACACTCCCCGAAATGTAACCGATAAAAAAACCGACAAGCTGGCAACTCGGCGACGATGTTTAAATCTCTCGAGCTTTGATTTGACCAGTGCCTCATTGCCGATGAGACTCTTGGCCCGCTTTTCGATCGACTCTAGTACATCAAGCTGGTAGTTGGCAGATCTGTCCCAGAGATGAGAACAGTACTCCATGCACGATCGAACTTGCGCTTGATACAAGTTGAGCAGCGTACATGAATGAAGTCACAGCCAACAGTCAACACACCAGTAAATTCCCACAACCCGGAACTCTTAGATTGCTAAACAGCACCATTTACCAATACACCGGGTAGAATCGAATCAACGCTGGAGTGGACGGACAGACAGATGTCATTTATCATGTTTACAACGAGGTTAAGTGCAGTTTGTATGAGAGCGTGCTGTATGTAGGGAGAGTTCACTGGGAAAATTGTCCATGATGATACTAAATGTATTTGGTAAAACCAAAAAGTAATACATAATGTAAAAAGGTTTGTAGGTAGATTTGTTCCATTGGTCGATAGCTGAATCCATTTTTACAAGCTTTTATTTCAAAGCTGATCAAAACCAGATGTATCCACCGACTGCACAGCATGATTTTATTCTTGTTTACGTCTTTTTAGTTCGCTTTTTTAGCAGTCGGGATTTTTGATTTTTTTAATTAACTTATTTTATTTATAACATTTTTTTTTTTTTTAGAATTAGGTACATTTAAACATATGTGTTATCTATTTTTTTAATCACCTCTTAAAACCCTTTGTTTTTATACCCCACACGATGGGATGGAAGGAAAAAGAAATTTGGTCCTCCATAATATTCGATCGAATCGATTGACATAAGAATCATCATAATCGGCCAACGCGTTTGGTCTCTAGAACGCCACATAGGAACAAACATACAATGACATACATACATAGAATGATAAACCAGTACTACGGTAAAGATATCTACAGTATTCTATCTTCATACAAACGGTCGGAACGCGAGTCAAGACTACGTGACTCGAGCTCAGCCCACACTCGATATACTACCAGTCGCGGACGCGCCGCAGTGACGAACGAACGGTGTGATGGTTTTGTAAGCAGTTAGCGTGCGATTTTACGTACAAGTACTTACTTACTTAATATGTAAGAGATCAATTATAGCCTATATTGTGCTGTTTTTGGTTGCTTGAATTCTTCTATAACGCAACCAGAGATTAAAAAAAAAAATTACCTGGAACATCCGAAAGGCAAGACAATAAAAGAAACAAATTACGTATTTTTAGGTTAGGTATTTTCTAACCTAATAATACGTAATTTGTCTTTTTTTATTAGGTGACGCGCGCTTGTAGGCACTTATTTCAAGGTCAGGGCAGAGTCACAATACTGTTAGATATCTTTACCGTGCCAGTACCCTCCTTCGGCAGGGTAATTAGGTCATTGGCAGATGTCAGATATATGGATTTAAAAATCACAAAAGGATCTATAATCCATAGCCACTGGGTACAAAAGTGAACCAATAGGGACTGGCCCTGCAGTTTATAGCAATGACCGGTAAACGGGTGTGTCTAAATACGTCCCAGTAACGACAATGTTGCTAATTCCGGTGCCATTACTTGCAGTGGACGAAATGTACAATAGTTACAATAGTAATACGCTGTGTTTTTAATTGTCTTCTTTGAAATAAAGAGGCAGTTCTCAATTTGACAGTGACGAGACAAGTGAGTATATTGCATGTTCCTGTCCAAACTAGATTAACTATACTGTGATTTTTAATTTCGTAGACTTAACTGACAGCTGCCAATGAACTATTCTTTTTTAAATATTGCAAGCTTATGATTGAGCCTTACCTACAACACTATGCCACCCTAGTGTTGGAGGTAAGGCTCAATCATAAGTGATTCATCGAATCGGTGTGACATGACTCTTCAATTTAATTTTACCAATTGGTGTAAAGAAAATGTTTTATGAATATAAACATTGTTGTATTTAAATATAACAGTATTCATACGCGTATGAAGTGTATGACATACACACATTAATACACTTTCATTGTGTTAAATATGAAATCAAAAATAAAATAAATGCGATCGATAAAATTATGTCTGACTTTAGTTGCATTCGCAAGGAGTGCTTTGATTAAAATTTGTTATAGTTAGATACTATTAGGTAATAGACTAGGTTACGGATGTGAAGTAACTTAGGATAAGCGCGTTTATCGTATTGGGTGTAATCCTGTAAAGATTGTATGTGATAAGGTTGAAATAAATAAATGAGTAGAAACTAAATAAAGGCCGCTAGTTTCATAATAAATGTAATTTTTATGCCGTCAAATAATTAAATTTTCAATCTACCTTGGTTTTCTATGAACTTTCGATCACTCAGGATACGACACTAGTTTTATGTAAGGATAAAGTGACAACCCCCCAAATGTCAGCTTAGTCTACGAAAAAAAACAGAGTATAGGTTATTTGTACAATGACACTATTTTATAATTGGAATTTGAGGCACATCTAGTCAACATCTTCAGTGATCGAGAGGACTCTTTAATTAATGATAGTAGCAATGTAAATTACAGGATTTTTTTAAAATTAATTAGGAAATGATGTAACTAGTTATTCGGATAGCCAGCCATTGTGTGTTCAGTGATATGGTCTTTCATTTTTGGGAATGAGACAAAGTACTATCTCTCTATTATACTGACAAAGTGACGTTACAATCACAAGCCCTTACTTGCCCATCTTTGATGCGCTATATCATAGTAAATTTTATAAAGCAAAAAATATGGGTCCAATATTACTTGATAATCTCACCGACGGACTAAATAGAATTATCATGTTTCTAACCAGGAAACACTTTTGCGAAGTCAACGATTAATTTATACATTTTATTGAAGTCTAGTTTCTCTTGTGTGCATTTTTAGGGGCTACAATAGTAGCCTATGACAGACAGTAAATCGGATCAGTTCTTTCAGATATTGCCACCTACAAACGATCTTAACGCTTTATAATATTATAGTTACCGCCAGATAACAAAAAAATAAAAGTCGTTAACAGCTGCCTACCAATGTATTCCAATATTTCAAAACGATACGAAAATGTAAAGGCAGTGTCGCTAACATGATCAGAACAAACGTATCGTGGTAAGGGGCGTGCTTAACCTTTCACTTGGCATGAGTTAAATACTTTCTAGTCAAAATCATGTTCAGTCATATTTATTTAGGTAGGTACTTGAAACTATAAAATACATATCTATTGAATATTGTATGTTCCGTTTCCGTAAATGTGTCCGTGGCATCAACAGTGGGCAATATCAGAATATCAGCGCAGCGTTATTTTCTTTTTAATATCGTTGCACAAGCTGCCTTTTTGGTCTCGCACGGGGTTATTTATTTTTATATTTTATTATTGTTTGTGTTTTGCTTATCTCGTGTCTCCTGAGCGGGTCACAAATAAATATATTTTTCTTTCTTTTGAAACTCATATAGCAAATTATAACCTTTATTTGACAATTATTTACAGTAATTAGTAAATCTATACTAATTATGATAAAGAAAAACATTTGTATTTTTCGAATAAACTTAAAAACTACTAGATAATACATTACGATTTCAGAAATTCTTTCACCATTGGAAAGCTACACTATCTCCGGGTGACATAGGCTACTTTTTATCCCTGTATTCTCACGGGAACGGGAACTACGCGGGTGAAACCGCGAGGCGTCCGCTAGTGTCTCATAAACGCGTAGACCGATTTACATGATTTAAACGGATAAAATTGTTCTACGCCGATATCTTTCATTTGAGACCAAAATTATCAAAATATATCATAAACAAAAAATCACGTTTTCAAGTTACGTAATTAATGATTATACTTTTTGGTACAAATCGGATTAATGGCTTTTATTTTTTTGTTATCTGGCGGAGACTGTAGTACACTTTATAAAATTAAAAAACACCGATGTAGCACTAAAAACGTTCCTATACACCTTATCTCTATTTATACCACTGCCGGTAACGAGTGGTCGCGACTAATTCGGACACAATTACTTGCAAGCAACGGTCACATGTGCTGCCAAGTGCGAGCGTCGCTAAAATTGACGTTGTTTAACTGATCGTGAAGAGTAACTGTCACTTTGGCAGTTACGTAGCGTCACGCGGGTAGCATCAGCGGTTAAGGATACGTTATAAAGATACTAGCAACCGGACCTTGAATCGCACGGTTTTTACGACTTGACAAAACGTAGGTAGAGATTTTTACAAGCTTCTATTTAACTTGCAATGTATGTATGTATGTATTTAAGTGTGTTCGGGTCAAATCTTGCAACTGAATTTTGAAGCAGTTATCCTCTACCGATTAAGATGAAATTTTGCATACACGTTTAGTTTGGATGACAATGCATGGTTAGATAAGTGACGTCTTTCTAAATCTAATATGACGGACGGCCCAAGATGGCGGTATAGTTATTTTTTGTGCACTGCCATGATATGAGTATCAAATGAAAGGGTTTGCTGAGAATAATACGAAACAAGTTTTATTAAATTTATAATTTTATTTTAACTACACCCATGCTGTAAATCCTCTGTAAAAGTTTCTGAAACAGATTACTGCCAACATTAAAACAACAAGTGTCATAGTAACCATAATAATATCATCCAAAAGGATGTTACAATATTGTACTGAATTTCATTATGCAACTCCTTTGCTTTTTCGATCCCTTCCTTACTCGTCATTTCATCAAACAGCCACATTCTCACTACTCAATTCGTGGTATTTTTATGAATTAAAATAAACCGCAGCGATTTGTTTTATATATTTTTTGCAGGTTTTTACAGTCTCATTGTACCAAAATGAGTTACAAAACAAATTTCAAAAATCGAGTCGATGCCTCAGAAATTTAAAACCGCGCCATCTATTGGAATCAATTTTAAATGATCCATTCAAATAATCTTTGAAATGTGAATTAAGAGCCGAATATTCCTTAATTTTGTGCTTAGAAGAAGTTAATTAAACAAGAATATAATTGTTTTTATGATCATCTCTAGAAAATCTTAATATTCCAAAGACTCGATAACAAATCGAAGCTTATCACGCCATCTAGTGCAATTTATTTGAACCAAATTTTCTTTCTTCGCGTTGGGTGCCCGTGGGCAGAGGTTCACTGTTATAGTCCACCCTCATTTCACCAGTTATGTTTATCTCCCATGTATAAGTGAGCCTATACCCTCAACCACAAATCCAGAGAAATTCCAGGTGAATGGATGGTTTAATATTAATGTTGTATTTAACAAGCTGGTATTTAGCAGATCCGTCCCAGAGGTGAGAGCAGTACTCCATGCATTACCGAACTTGCGGTTTATACATTGCGATTATTACTTACGACTGTTGTTACAAAATTATAAAATAAACCGTCTGGACTTAGCTTATACAGCCAGGGGTAATAAAACAGTAACTGAAGCTATCTATAAAATGGCAAATGATTGATTGAACGTCTCTTAGAAAGTAGTCCCTTCAAAAAAGTATAATTTGATACCTTCATCCTTCACGAAAGTTTGGTTAGGCTGGGACTTACCTGAAAAAGAAAAAGAAAAACAATTATTTAGCTGGCTGGTTACATTTAAAACATCACGTTCAAAATTCGAACGGTGGCTCGTGAATTCGCTATGATTTACTTTAAAAACAAATGAGTTCGCTTTAGAATTGTGTGCGCTCACTTGAGTGAGGTGAGCTGTGAACATTTCAGAATAGCACTATTTCTACACAGGCTGATATTATTAATACAAATACCAAAAATGCTCGCCTACCCTCCAATTCCTCCAAACGACTCAAGTTCCGCGAAGGGGAGTATATTTTCGATATTATCGTAGTTAACGTTAATATAACAAGGAAAGCCTTTTAAAAACCTTCACCTCGGCTCTGACCGAGTTACGAAAACTGAAGTATTGTGTAATTGTTGGACCGCGTTGTATGCAAATGTATTTCATGCATTTATAAGCACTAGAACCCTCAAAATAAGCTCAAAATTGCGGTGTCAACCTTGACAACTAGATATAAATGACAACAAGTAAAATTTCATAGTTTAAAAAACCCCCGACGCATTTTTATTTCATGCTACATAATTTATCTAGTACTTAGTAGAAACGTTTCGATCGGCAATCTATTGAACACGTAATTATGACACGATATCTTGCGAAAACACCCCGATTCAATCAGTAAAACGTCCATAACTTTTGAACGGCTGAACCGATTTTATTCAAACATAGCTAAGAACACTCTCGACAAAATCACCTTTCAACCAAAAAAAATCGAAATCAAAACCGGTTCATCCGTTTAGGAGCTATGATGCCACAGACAGACACACAGATACACAAATACACGGATACACAGCAACACTCGTCAAACTTATAACACCCCTCTTTTTGTATCGGAAGTTAAAAACACTACAAATCGAAAAATAACTTTCTTTTCCGAAGTCGGTGTCATTGGTACCTATTGATTTCCGTTTTTCGACACCAACTTCGGAAAAGAAAGTAATTTTTAATTTTGTAGTGTTTTGTTTTGGAATTCAGTGTGATTTTTTTGTTAAAAAGTTTTTTATTTATCTCTTTTTCTCCAAACACCATGAAAATCATTTATAGCCAAACTAAATTTCATGACGATTCCAATAAGCCCCAAACACGACTAGGATCCATTGTTTTATTTCGGAGTTCCAGTGCCTACCTTCCAGCTTCATCATCAGATCAGTTCGATGTTGATTGATTTGCTTCATCATAATCGGTTAGCTATTCGATATATCTTATACCCGTAACAAACTTAGCATTAAATAGTTCCAGTGGCCATCTGTGATCTTCTTCATCAGTTCCATTTCACCAAAAGAGACTTTCTGAGTGTAAATGATTGCATGGTTGATAAAAATACCAAAATGGCTTTATGTATGCCCATAATATTTGAGGAGTTCCCTCGATTTCTCAACATCAGATCCTGGTTTCCTTATCATGGTACCACCCTTGGGATATCTCTTTTCCAACAAAAAAAAAACCATCCAAATCGGTTCATAAACGACGAAGTTTTACGCGAACAAAAAAAAATACGGTCGAATTTGGCATTTATCTTTTTTGCCAGTCGGTTAAAAAGGAAGAAAGGAACGGGCACAGTATATATCTTAATTTTTCAGTTTTTGGAATATCTTTTTAATTGGTCCAATATCGGAGGAGGAATTAGGCGAGAGACAAACCTTGAATTATGACTTTTTACTTAGAAAATTCAGTAGGATGTCTGCGACCGCATTTTCTCTAAGGTTTCCACACAACACACAGTCAATACAAACAAATAAAATATTAAACTATTCCCACAACTTTTGACACAAGCACGAACTAAGTTAAAAATGATAAGTTACAGTGGAACCCTCTTAGAGAGCAAGTTATGCGAATGTTAGCACTTTTTGTCACTGTCTCTTATTGTTTGCACGAAGTGTAAGTTGGCTTTGAGAAATATGTCCGGGTTGAAGTTTTGAGCGCGAATACTCTGGTGAGCGGGGACGCGGGGTAAACTTGTGTTGTTTTGCGACCGTCTGAGAATTTTATCGTGTGGTGTCAGATGTGAGACGGGCGTTTTATTTGTAGACTTGACTGTTCATTGCCTTTGTTATACGGCAGTACAATTGCGTAACACACCTGGGGATGGATGCGTCGATAGGCGATATCGCGCATGAGAGTTTGTTTGTTTGAACGTGCTAATCTCAGGAACTACTGGTTGGAATTGAAAAATTCTTTTTGTGTTGGATATTACATTTATCGAGGAAGGTTATTGGCTATATAACATCACGCTACGACCAATAGGAGCGGAGCATAAATGAAAAATGTTGCAAAAACGGGCAAAATTATTCCTTTTGGAGAGCTTCCGTTGCGTGCGCTGCGTAAGCGGTTAAAGTTACGCAACATTCATGTATGTAGGATAGGCAGGGTAGGGTAAGTAGGTAGCCAGTTGATGGGATCGAAGCCGCGTGGGACAGCTAGTTTTATAATAAAATTTCAAGTGCAAATCGGTCCAATCGCACTGTCAACTACGTCCATGAGAACGTACTTTCAATTTATAAAAATCACTTATCAGTGTGATATATATTCGAATCGCATCGAACGATCAAGAAGGTCGCATTTTTTTTTTTATACTTCATGCACACAAACGTACAGAGGAGGGCTTAATGCCTTAGGCATTTTCTACCAGTAGACCTTTGGGTGATACAGAGACAAATAGTGATAGGTGCAATGTGCATCCATATTCCATTCCTTCATGATAATACTAGCTTCTGCCAGCGGCTTCGCCCGCGCGTAAAGTGTTTTTTTTTCATTACTCATACTCGGCAAGTAGGTCTGAAGTTGCCTGAGGAGCGGGTTGAAATTAATACTTTTCAGCCCTAGGGAGAATTGTTTTCAACTGACAGCGGTCAAATTATTAAAAAAAATAGTTCTGTTTTCACATTTCCATTGAACCATGTTACAACTTTCTATACAAGCCACAGCGCCATATAAAATTGAAATAACATAAACTTTTAATTAAAGAATATATTTTTTTAAATGACTTTATTATAATTTCCTTTCAACTATTTCTTTAAAATAACATAGATTTGGGCAAAATACTATTATAATTACTTACACCATTAGGATAACTATTATCATTCTAAGGGAACATATTCCCAGGATAAAAAGTACCATATGTGCTATTCCTAACTACAATCTATCTCTGTTGCAAATTGCATCGAAATCCGTTCAGCTGTTCTGGCGTCATTGAGTTAAAAACAAACATACATCCATCCATAATATTAGTGAGATGTCTGCTCGTCAACGTAAATATAGAAATAAATTTAGTTGAAATCATAATTCGTCAAAAATCAATCCGCACTGTGTCCGCGTGGTGGATTATTGTTCACTCCCTTTCACAGTGATGAGGCCTATGGTCCCTGTAGTAGGATTATTATAAGCTATACCTACTATGTCAAAATAAAAGGGATTTTCATCATAACTGTGTTGAATATTTCTATATGCCTAGCTTTTTGATAACGGGAGCTGCCAGGGTTTTTGAGCAAGCATATTCAGGGCGAAAAGTTGATAACTGATTTTTATTTACAAACTTTGGGTCAAGAGTCCACTTTAATTTCTCCTACATAACACACACATAAACACCCCTACACACACCCACGCACTTATCATCATCACCCCACTACACTACACAACATCACAAGTACACAACTTTGCGCACGCGCTTTACCCACACACTATTGCTGCTGTTATAAGTTTTGCTTGCAACGTTTGTAAAATAACCAAAACGGACGAATGGTTGGCCCCTATGCTATAACACAGGCTATTCCTAATAATAACACTATAATCACAAGATTGACAAGAAAAATGTAATAATGTTCTAGTAATGTAACATGAAAATATGTATCTCTTCTTTTTTGGTATTTTTTTCCCATACGGTTGACGTTTTTAGTACAAATAGAAATACAACTGAAACCTCTTCAAGTAAAAATAACACCCAATCACTAATCAGTAATTTTCCTCACCCGGGAACGGAACCCGGTACGGTCCGTACCTACAGCTATGTACGTCAGTGGAGGCAGCAACCTTCACCCTTGCAGCCCACTCGACTTTCTTATTATGCTGGGATATGGCCCAAGTTAAGAGAAGAAGCGGGTATTCTGTAGTTCAGAAACGGATTGGACCCGGCGACAAAGATATTTGAAGGCAGAACATAAAAATCAAATCATATTCTATATTTTAATAAAATACGCAAGATAGGCAGTGGATCAAGGCTTCCGTAAATCACCTTGTCTTATTTTTATTTGTTACTTAAATATAATGCTGAAAATGAATGAACAGTTTACTAATTTCTGCCTAGCCTTTTCCCAACTATGTTGGGGTCGGCTTCCAGTCTAACCGGATTCAGCTGAGTACCAGTGTTTTACATGGGGCGACTGCCTATCTGACCTCCACAACCTAGTAACTGGGTAACACGGTACCCCTTGGCAAGACTGGTGTCAGATCTCAAGCTTCTGACTACTCGTAATGACTGTCAAAGATCTTCAAATGACAGCCGGGACCGGGACCAACGGCTTAACGTGTTTTCCGAGGCCCAGAGAAAACTCGGGTATGTTGAAATGGTCACCCATCGACGGACCGACCTCGTCAAATGTTGCTTAACCTTGGAGATCGACCCGTGCGGCTGTTATTATTTAGCCACGAGCTCCTTTCCTTTCGAAGCATGCAGTGAACCCAAAAAGACAAATGTCATTTTATTTGACGGTAATTGTACCGACAGCTTTATTTGTGACACCACAAAAGTTTTAATAGGTTATTCAATTTACGATATAGCAGCTAGATTTTTTTAGAAGCAATTTTTTATAATTCTTTTATGACGGCTGATAGACACACATCGTAGTTCTGTATGGAAGAAGACAATTCGCCAACCCGTAACAAAATTGGCAAAGAGTGAGAGGATGTTGAAACGCTAGTCGCTTATCCCTCATCCATCCGCCACCCCGTAAATATATTAGGCCACCGGCGATCCGTATTCTTGTCACAGCGCACAACATTAGTTCAGCATTAGTATGAGCCCAGCGGAGCGGGGACTATTCATTGGGACGCTCGACAAATGGTGAATGTGGTGTATGGGTCGTTTATATTGGACTCATATCTCAACTGTATTGCAATACGTTGTTGGTTTTTGGACACCTCAGCTAGCCTGTTGTCAGTTGCGTTGAAGTCAGCTTCTGGACTAACTGAAATAACAGTATTTTACATGGACCAACATACTGGTCGGAATAGTGAGATTATACTTGAGGTTATCGACACGAAAGAAGTGGAAAAGACATGGAGCGATTGTCTTTCAAAGATTTTTTTCAAATACTTTCAGTGAAGGAATTGAGGGCCTAGTTCCAAGAAGCGTTTTTGTGTTCCGGGTTGTCGGTTATGGGTGCGTGTGGAGATTTTCACCCAACTGCCGAAGGAGGGTAGTGTGTTTATCAGTCTATGTATGATTGTTCTTATATGGTGTTCTAGAGACCAAACGCGTTGGCCAATTTTGGTAATTCTTACGTCAATCGATCTTAATTTTGCGAGTGTCACTGGCTACTTTAAAATTGGAATATAGAAAAATGTCGGATTTTGGGAGCCATATTGTGGGGGCCCAATTTTTTATTCGTCCGAACCCATCGTGTGGGGTATCAAAATAAAGGGTTTTAAGAGGTGATTTCAAAAATGCTTATCTATACTAATATTATAAAGCTGAAGAGTTTGTTTGTTTGTTTGTTTGTTTGAACGCGCTAATCTCAGAAACTACTGGTTGGAATTGAAAAATTCTTTTTGTGTTGGATAGTCCATTTATTGAGGAAGGTTATAGGCTATATAACATCACGCTACGACCAACAGGAGCAGAGCATAAATGAAAAATGTTGCAAAAACGGGCAAAATTATTCCTTTTTGAGAGCTTCCGTTGCGTGCGCTGCGTAAACGGTTTAATTACACAACAATCATGTATGTAGAGTAGGTAGGGTTGATGGGTAGGTAGGTAGCCAGTTGACGGGAGCGAAGCCGCGTGGGACAGCTAGTGATTTATATGTTTAAATGTAAGTACCTATATCTAAAACAAAAAGTTAACTATAAAGTTATAAATAAAAAAGTTAATAAAAAATCCCGACTGCTTAAAAAGCGAACTAAAAAGACGTAATCAAGAAGAAGAAGAACATGCTGTGCAGTCGAAGAATACATCTGGTTTTGATCAGCCAGCTCGCGAATATGTATCCTCCGACTACACAGCATCATTTCCTTCTTATTTACGTCTTTTTAGTTCACTTCTTAAACAGTCGGGATTTTTATATTTTTATTCTGGGTTGGTAACGATCCTACGATGCTTCTATCATAGATAATGTCCTTAGGCTAAGTGTGGTGACAGCGTACAATAAGATAAAAGCTGTCTAGATTCACCCAATAACATTTACAGACCAGTGTAATATAATTTTCTGCACTCAATAAGAGTCTCAAGACAAAGTGACATTCGATAGCGTTAGAGGTTGCCAAAGTTCAAAATGTTTGGGATTGACCACGTGGCATTAATTTTTAACCGACTTCCCAAAAAGGAGGAGGTTCTATGTTCGACATTAAGTTAGTTTTTTTTTTTTTGTTTATTTACACCGATATCTCCGTCAATTGTGGACCGATTTTGAAAATTATTTTTTTGTTTGAAAAAGTATATGTTTCGAAATTGGTCCCATTTTATTTTGGTGAAGATCTGATGAAGAACTTCGGAGATATACAACGAAGAGTTCTTCAATACATAATGGTAAATCTCTCGGGTTTGCTGCAATCGCATGTCTGTTTATTGTTTATACCATTTCATAACATAACATCACGCCAGTACGCTCTTGAGGTGTACGCAGATCTCTCATTCACCGGTTATGTTCAAGTCTCATGAAATCTATTTTGGCGTTAAAGTTATCTTACTAAATTGGCTATTAGATAGGTACAACTAAAAAGTGAAAAATAAAAAAACACTTTTTTGCAAAAAAATACTACCGACTTCCAAATACAAAACTACAAAGAGTAAAATAACTTTATTTTTTGAAGTCGTTGCCCATAAAGCAAAAAAATTGTACCTACGGAAGACACCGACTTCAAAAAATAAAGTTATTTTACTCTTTGTAGTTTTGTATTTGGAAGTCGGTAGTATTTTTTTGCAAAAAAGTTTTTTTACGGTAAACCCATTTTGGAATAATTGAAAATCGTTATAGAGATAAAGTCGATAGATCCATATTCTTTTTCTGAGGAGTACATTTTCTCTATAAGACATTTCCTAATACAATAATATGAAACGCCTAGCAACAAATCCACAGTTATATTCGCCAGAAAATTCTACATATCGAAGAAATGTCCTCGGAGATTCCTGAGACAGAAAATTGGGTATTAGAATAGGAACCTGTAACCACCGTATCGGAGACCAACTAGGTTATCGAGACGTAATGTTCAACTGAGCATGGCCTTTCATCTCAATTCGAGCTATTTCGAGCAGGGCTGCTATTTGTCTGAAATTAAGCGGCAAATCCAGCGAGGTCTATGTCCAGTAGTGGACGTCTTTCGACTAAAATGGATAGAAGGAAAATCCGGTCATTTATTGTCTGGGCAAAATTAAAGATAAATAAAAGGTGGCTTTTTGATAAAGTTAATGTTTTAAAAGTCTGTAGAGTTCACAGCTCACCTCACTCAAGTGATCGCACACAATTCGAAAGCGAACTCATTTGTTTTTAGGGTTCCGTACCTCAAAAGTTAAAAACAGGAACCCTTATAAGATCACTTTCTTGACCGTCTTTCCGTGTGTCACCACCGATTTTCTCAGGAACGGGTGGACCTTGCAAGATGAAATTTATACCAGATACTGAGGTCTATAGTCCCTATTAGGTGTATAGAAATATAAGGTCCTGAGACAACACGATAAAAAGATATGGGCAAATTTAGATTTTCGCGAAAACTTGTAAGTACCAAATTTATTCTTAATTTTCAACATTTTTTATTTTCGTAATTTTCCCTGTACTTGTGCTGGAAGTAATACCTTGCTTTTATCCAAAATTTACCATTCTAGGTCAACTGGAAGTATCCTATAGGTTTTGGATCGACAACCTATATGGTAGTTCCCGTTGACCTAGTTGTGAGTGTAGCTGTTTGTACGGAACCGTCGGTACGCGATTCCGACTCGTACTTGACCGGTTTTAAAGTAAATCATCGCGGATTTAAAACGAGTCTGCAGAGTTCGAATTTCAAACTGACCTTTAGACAGCAGAGAACATAACTAAAATATCTCTTGGAAATTCTGTTTCATTCAGTGACCGTTATGATATTTCCATTTGTTATATAACATGTCCTGTTTTATTCAGTCTACACGACAACCCTGAAGCTACATGTTAGGCAGAAGGACAAATGATCAAGATGGACGGACGGTAAGTAGGTAACGTTTTGTTAGGCGTACGAGGAAACATGTGGATGGACTATTTATCAAAGAGAAAAGTCAATTGTTGGTTTATATTACTCTCATATGTCAGCCTTTGGGTTACATGTTTATATATACGGGAAAAATAAATGTTAGGTGGCATTGACGGTAAGATATAAAATGATACCAGGTTTTGTACCCGACCGCCGAAGGAGGGTAATGTGTTTATCAGTCTATATATGTATGTATGTTTGTTCCTATGTGGCGTTCCAGAAACCAAAAGCGTTGACCGATTTTGATGATTCTTACGTCAATCGATTCGTCTTAACCTTGCGAGTGACACTGGCTGCATTAAAATTTGAAAATAGAGAAATGCCGGCTTTTGGAAGCCATATTGTGGAGCTTAATAATTTTTTTCTTCGAAGCCCTTCTTTATGGTGTCTCGTAGTGAATCCGGAATGATTCACTTTAAAAAAAGCTACAAAGTGAACAATAACTTCAATTTCGGCAGTGATTTTTCACTTAGTAGTATTTTTTTTGGAAGTCGGTTGTATTTTTTTTTTAATCTTTTTATTTTTCACTTTTTAGTGGTACATAATGGAAAAGTTCTATACTAATGTACCTTTAATGCCCACAGTGATGCCAGAATAGATTACACGAATAACATTTAACTTGAACATAACCAGGGAGAACTGTACACATCTGCGTACCCGTTTAGAGCATAATGTTATGAAATGGTGTAAAAAATAAACAGAAATGCGATTGCAGCAATCTCGAGAGATTTGCTGTAATTTATTTAAGATTTCTGTTGTATATCTCCGAAGTTCTTCATCAGATATTTACCAAATTTAAATGGGACCATTTCGAAATAAACTTCTTTCGAACAAAACAACAATTTTGCAAATCCGTTTATATATGACAGAGTTATGCATGAACATACATAAATGAATTTAAAAAAAAACTCCGACTTGAGAACCTTCTCCTTTTTAGGCAGTTTGTTAAAAACAAATGAGTTCGCTTTCGAATTGTGTGCGCTCACTTGAGTGAGGTAAGCTGTGAACACTACAGAATAGGATTGCAAATTGAACTTAGATAAAAATTTAAGGAACCTTCCAGATGGCACGAAGACATCGAATTGCATGTGAACGTACTTGCAATTTCGCTTATGCCACTTACGAACTAGCGGCTAACCGCGCGGCTAGCCGCTTTTCCATTTTAATTTGCAACCGCTTGGTATAAACCCCGACACATAAGTTGGCAAGGTTTTGGCGTAGTTACTGACCAACCACCATATAGAGCGAACGGAACATGGACGCTACACGATTGGTCAGTCGATCCTTGCGTCAACAGACCAATCCAAAAAGGGAAAAGTCCTTAACGTTCCCCGCGCCCCGCTTCACTACCAAAGAGACCTAAAAAACGACATCTGCGTATCTAACGACTCTTGCCAACTTTATTTCTCTCTTTATTATATCGTACGCACTTGACCACCACAAAATTTCAACCGCGGCTGGCCGCTATCCTATACGCACTGGCGGTTCATGGGCGGTTTAGTTTGCGGCCACCGGTCAGCCGCTATTCCAATCACGTCAGGCGGCTGGCCGCTCAAATGAACCGCCTAGGCGGCCAACCGATAGTGCTTAAGGGAGCTTAGTAAAAATCACATATCCAAGACGGTCGCTTGGTTCATTTCTTTAATTTTCAGTCAATTGAATCACTCAGACATAAAACCAACCGAAGATGCGGCGCAAGAAGACCAGTAGATTTTACAAAAACTTGTAATCAATCGAATTCTCCAGTAAAGACTGTAAATCAGCTAGCTCATTCGCTAATAGTTTGTTTCGGACAACTCTGAAGGGAGAGGGTGCTCCCCTTAGACGAGAACCATTATGGTGCCGAATTGCCGATCTTTGTAGAGTGGCGCGACTAACGATATATTATACACTTAACAAATTCAATTGTGTTTTAGAATAGGTTGGTGATGCGTGGAAAGTAACTGAAGCAAAATATCATCCAGAAAAAGACTTGAATCTACTGTTGCGAATCAAAGGGTCCTGAAAAGAAAATTGCTTGAAAAAGTTTTTTTCGTCCTTCTATTTTTTTATGGGTAACTTTTTATTAGTTAGTTACTCATAAAAAAAATAGAAGGACGAAAAAAAACTTTTTTACAAAATATTCAAACCGACTTCCAAAACAAAACACTACAAAACGAAAAATAACTTTCTTTAACGAAGTCGGTGTAGAAAAACGGAAAACAATAGGTACCTATCAAAGACATTTTTGATATTTTTGTTAAAAAGTTTTTATTTATATCTTTTTGGTTTTGGTAGGTACCTCCAAATACCATGAAAACAATAAATATATACGGTCGAATTGAGGAACCACTTCCTTTTTTGAAGTCGGTTAATAAAGGACTAATAGGTATCATACATTTAAATACAATCCGTTATTAATACATTAATAACTCTTATGAACGAACTAGATATTACAGACTCGACTATCGGGTTGGATCAATGTCCAATAAATTATACCACATACAGCTTGCAAATGTATTTTTTTTGGCCACACATAATAAAATAGCCATTTACCAGCGATAATAAATGCCAAAAAGTCTATAATGTGTCCAAGCGCTAGCGAAATGTCAATCCCAAACATTTTACTAACCTTATCGCTGATACAATGTCACGTTGTCCATACAATTTTTAGTTTTCATACTAAAGTAATTTTCAAACAAAATTAGATGAAACTAAAATCACTTAAAACTAAATTCAGGTTTTATAATTCAGCGTGCATGAGTGTACCTCTGTAATTCTGTGAGTAGCGCATTGAGTACAGTCGCGTACAAATGGAACTGTCGTGATTGGGTTAGTCGCAAGCCTGTGCCATTACTTGTAAGGGTGGGCACAGACTGGGCGGTTGTACGGTAGATCTTATAAAATGGTATGAAGAAAATTAAGTATACAACATACGTACATTTTTAAGTTGGTACTTCAGGACGAAGACTATACCTAACTCATTATCAGCTAGCTTTTACTATAGTTCTATAGTCAAACCGGATGCAGCAGAATATTGAATAGACAACACTGTAACCCTGATAACTACTTAAACAGAACAAAGTGGTCAAAGGATGTATGAGTTTCCTAGAAAAAACTAAAACTTCATCCTAAGTTCTATGATAAGTAAGTTTTAAATCTGGAATTCAGGCAGTTAGTATAGAAATACTCAGGTCTAATACTACAATTTTTAAAACGCTATCGAATAATAATATATTTACAAAATAGTTGCCTTTTTACCCCATTTTGACAAAGGAGTGATTTACTGTCAGTTTCCATCAGAGAATCGATCGTTGCTTCCACATATTATTACCACTTAAAAAACAAACAGTTTTTCTGATTGTTCAAATGATAAGATTTTACAAACGACAAGAAGTTAGCTAGCCAAGATCCTTAGTGCACCGTACATCTATCCAATTCATCTATACTTCTATACTAATATTATAAAGAGGAAAGATTTGTATTTTTGTATTTATTTATTATTTATTTTATACAAACAATTTGTCCTTAGGAATACACAAAGCACACCTTTAGACCCCTGGGGTCTGTCTTAGCTTGCCATGGTCTGCCATTTGATCAACGCACTATTATTAAAGTAAGGTGTAATCAGGTCGATGTAGTGTTGTTTCAGCTTGCGCTTCACATTTTTACTGCTTATTGAGTCTCTGATGTTTAAGGGTAACGAACGTGAAAGAAAAAACTAAAAAACTACTGGTGCGATTTCAAAAATTCTTTCACCGTTGGTAAGCTACACTATCCCCGGGTGACATGAGCTTTTTATCCCTGTATTCCCACGGAAACTGGAACTGCACGGGTGAAACTGCAAGGCGTCCTGTTCTTAATAAAATTAACCAGTATCGCAGCGTCAACCCGTCCAATACGAACGCACCCTAACATTCAATAAGGCATCAATAGACGACCACTCGGCGCAAACCGCAGCGGCGACGCGCCGATGTCTGAAAGGCCTTTAACTACATTTGCGGTTTGTCTCACATGTAAGACGGCTTTTTGTTGTTTTTATTAGCTGTGGGTAGTCTGGGAGTAGGAGATTCAGATGGTGTAAGTGCTAGGGAAGGAATAGATGAGAGATTGTTTTATTGAATTCCGTGCAACATAATAGACTAAACCAGTCTAAACAAAGAAACAATTTGAAAGCATTATCGATTGTCAAAAGTCCCAAAGGTTTGAGATTGAAAAAGTGACATTTTGGTAGCATTTGTGAATTGACTGTTCGTCCGTGTCGTCGGTGCAATAGAAAAGGCATTATTAAATGTATCGTCCAAGTGATTGGAGTTGGAACTTCGCTGGTACTGGAGCTCTAAAACGTGGCAACCTAATAGAAAAGTTATTTAAAAAAATAAAAAACCCGACTGCTAAAGAAGCGAACTAAAAGGACTTAAACAGGTAAAAAATTATGCTGTGCAGTCGGAGCATACATATTCGCAAGCTACCTGACCAAAACCAGATGTATACGTCTGTTTACGTCTTTTTAGTTCGCTTCTTAAGCGGGTTATTAGATTTATCGAAATAACTTTTTTTATTTGTAACTTTTTAGTTAACATATTTTTTTTCGAATTAGGTACATTTCAATATATAAATTTTATATATTTTTGTAATCACCTCTTAGAACCATTTATGTTGGATACCCCACACGATGTCTTAGGAAGAATACAAATAATTGAGCCCCCACAATATGGCGCCTAAAATCCGACTCGATTGACGTAAGAATCATCATAATCGGCCAGAAAGCCACATAGGAACAAACATACATACATAGACTGATAAACACATTACCCTCCTTCGGCAGTCGGGGAAAAAAACGATTGTCGAAGTCCAAAATATTTGGAATTGACTACAAAACAATTCGGGATCGCTATCCAATCCTTTTTTTCGACAATTTTTGTTATCGTTGATAGACTGTCACTACGTCTGAGCCTTCCGACAGCTTTTCTTTTTAACCGACTTCAAAAAAAGGAGGAGGTTCTCGATTCGTCGGTTTTTTTATACCTTTTACAGTACTATAAATATCACTTCAAAATTCGAACGGTGTATCGTTGTGAATCCGCGATGATTTGCTATAAAAACAAATGAGTTCGCTTTAGAATTGTGTGCGCTCACTTGAGTGAGGTGAACTTTACAGAAGTGCATTCAAGCAAATATATTCGATGTGTCACCTCAAACAGTCCTTAGGGTTATCGTTCTACCAGCCTTCGATCCCTAAGCTAAGGGATCCGATGTATGACCAGCAGTTAAACTGTGCAAACAGTGCCTAATATCGGACGTTGTGTACATACACAGCGTAACAAGGTCCAAGCCTCATGCCATTTAGTATGCATACTAGAATTATCTATGCAGTACTTTGAAAACGACCTTGACCGTTAAGTTTATTACGGTGTTTCTTCCCAGAAATCGAAAAGGGCACACCGAACTCAAGAAGTTACAAAAATTCTTTAGACATCTCCATTTGTCTATCCTATTGGCACGCAAACGAGAGTGGCCTTTGTTTTTTTTAAGACTTCTTTGCCCAGCTATTGCCAATCTTGAATGCCAGAACCAACAGTAGAGACCAGCAGAAAAGCACCGAGACTTAGCTCGTTGGTCCCGGCTGTCATTTGTAAATATTTAACTGTCATTGCGGACAGTAAGAAGCCAGAAAATCTGAAACCTGTCTTAACAATGGCACGGGCACCCAAAGCGAAGAAAGAAAATTTGGTTCATAAATATTGCACGAGATGGCATTTGATTTGTTTAGTGAAATCATCAAAAATGAATGTTCTTGTATAGTTAACTCTCCTAAGCACAAAATTAAGGAATATTGGGCTCTTAACTCCAGGTTCGAAGATTATTTGAATGGATCATTTAAAATTCCGATAGATGGCGCGGTTTAAAATTTCTGAGATGCCTCAGATATTTAAAAACGCGCCATCTACTTGATGTTTTTAATTTGTTTTGTAACATATTTTGGTACAATGAAACTGTATTCCCCGTAAGGTTAGGCCACGGGGTCCCAGCGCTAACAAAGAAAATTTGTTTCAAATAAATGTCACTAGATGGCGCCAAATGCATCGATTTGTTATTGAATTGTGTGTAATTTTAACATTTTCTAGAATTGATCATTTTCAACAATTGTATGTTGTTTTTTAATCAACTCTCCTAAGCACAAAATTATGGATTATTGGGCTCGAAATTCACATTTCAAAGATTATTTGAACGGATTATTTAATATTGATTCCAGTTGAAGGCACGGTTTAAAATTTCTGAGGCATGCCACTCGAGTTTTTAAATTTGCATTATAACACATTTTGGTACAACGAAACTGTAAAAATGTGCAAAAAATAACATCATCATCACATCATCAGCCTTTAAATGGCCTCCTCTGTGAGAGGGAATGAGCCGTAATCCACCACGCGGGCCCAGTGCGGATTGGTAGATGACATGTCTTCGAATTTTTTGGTTCTAGGATATGCCGGTTTCCTCACGATGGGTTCGAACCCACGACCTACGACACGTAAGTCAAGACCGTTACCACTGGGCCACCACTGCTCTCCTGCAAAAAAACACTATAAAACAAATCGTCAATGTATTTATAGAAAAAAAATTGTCACAAACCGAGAAAACCTTTTTACTGCCAAGTAGCTGCTTACACTATCTGTAGCCGTGGAACGGGACCAAACGCGATCGATGTACTTACAAAAATAATCAGACGTAAAACGCTAGTTACGTCGGCACGGTTTCCTTGTATGGGATGAGGCATATGTATGCTAGTATTATATTATCTGTGGTTAGGTAGAGGTGCACTTGTAGTACATCCACATCATCTCACCGTAGGACTCTTCCTTAGCTCAAATTCAAACTTGCTTCAGTACCACAGAAATTAACCCCATACAAATCATTTAAGGTGATCCCCCCCTAGTTAAACCCAAGCCGCGTACTTCAACCCAGTTGTTTATTAAGGTATAAACACAATAAGAGCTACGCTTACAGAATGTTAACACCGCCCTAATCATTTGGTACGTGCTACTGAGGTGTATGTAATTGATTTTGAATATGAATATTATTATGTTAAAATTATTGCTACGTTTGTCTGTGTAAGGTGTGATTAGAGAGATTGTATGTTTGTTTTGGTGGTACATAATAGTACATATTATATTGAGCTACGCTGATATCCATATACCTTAGGGCTGACTACCAAACTGACATCCTACCAGCTGTATAAATATTTTCAATTGACCAATAGCTTATTCGGTAGCGTATGCCAATCTCATACATTTTAAGACTTTTTGACAATCGTTATCGTTGATAGAATGTCATTTTGTCTGATACCTAAGGCCTTTTTATCTTTGTATGTATGTTTGTTCCTATGTGGCGTTCTAGAGACCAAACGCGTTGGCCGATTTTGATGATTCTTACGTCAATCGATTCGTCTTAACTCTGCGAGTGTCACCGGCTACATAAAAATTGGAAAAGAAAAAAAAATGGCGGATTTTGGGCGCTGAAGGCTCCAAATGGAGCACTATTGCTGTCACGCACGTGTCTGTCATCTGTCACACAGGTTTGACAGCCAAACGGTTGGGGAGCTACAGAGTACGAATTTTCACAGTATAAGCATCTTGTTGACCCAAAGCCATACAAATTGCATCACATACAGCAATAGGAGTGGGGTATCGTTGTTTAGCGCTATTTGAGTAAGCACATCAATACTGTATTTTTTATTTCTAAAATGCAAGCTGCTGCCACCGGCTTTACGCGCGTGAAAATCGAAAATTATCCCGAGAGAACAATATATTCCCGGGATAAAAAGTATCCTATGTACTATACCTGACTATAATTTATTTCTATGCCAAATTTCATCCAGATACGTTCAGCCGTTTGAGCGTGAAAAAATAGCACACATACAAACACACACACAGACACACAAACTTTTACCTTTATAATATTAGTGTGATTGCAAAATAAAAGGAATGAGAAGCTATCAAAGTCAACTTTTTTACAAAATTTTGTTCCAAAAAATTTTTATCTTCCCTATGAACCTATGAACTTGAACTTGAAAGGTGATAATGTTGATTATCGCGAATATTTTACTAACAAATACCAATATATTGATAAATCAGTTTTTCTTTGAAATTTACGATTTTTTACAACCAACTTGATTTTGCGCATTTGGCCGGTTTTTTTTAATCAGCCGCTGTATGACTTACTGCATCGAAAATGCATATTTCTCTAATTTACTGATAACTACACATCACTTTCGAAATTCGAACGGTGTCTCGTTATGAACCCGCGAAGATTTAGTTTTAAAACAAATGAGTTCGCTTTCGAATTGTGTTCGCTCGCTTGAGTGAGGTGAGCTGAGAAGTCTATGAACTTTACAGAATAACATTAAATGCTAGACTAGTGAAAAATTATCGAATCCGAACAAGTGGTCTAATGCGAACTTGGCTATATTGTTGAGTAATGTTCTTATACCGAAAATACCGTATATTTAATATGTTTCCTGAAACCTCTTTCTACCTCTTCGGGGAAACCAGCATGATGTTACGTGGCCCAATAACATCAATATTTTCGCAGTATTTGCTCAGAACGATCGCATGCACCGAACCTCGAGTGTCCCGTGGCAGTACGTAAATAAATTCACCATAAAATGGCCCGTACCTGGCTCGCGACACATCTGGGTCATGCTGTGCTGTGAGCCTGTGAGCATATGCAGCGATTCCTTGGGCGATTGTGTAGTGGACATCAATAATAGAAGAGTTGATAAGTAGAGGTATTTGTGAAGGATGACCAGTGTGTGTTGCCAGTGATTACCTACGGGACAGAGACGTGGTCGCTCACAATGAGCCTCATCAGAAGGCTTAAAGTCACCCAAAGGGCAATGGAGAGGGCTGTGTTCGGAGTTGCATTGTGTGTTCGAATCAGAAATGAAGACATCCGCAAGGGAACCAAGGTTACCGACATAGCCCGAAGAATTGCCAAACTTAAGTGGCAGTGGGCAGGGCACATTGCTCGCAGAACGGATTGCCGTTGGGGCCGAAATGTTCTAGAGTGGCGTTGGATGGAGGCGTCCTTATTAATGCCAAGTTTCGCCAGTTATACTTCAGCTCCATATATTAGAAGGCGTCCCTCAATCAGCACAAATCAGTCGGGGTCTTCCACTAAGAAGTTCCGCTCCATATATTAGAAGGTGTCCCTCAATCAGCACAAATCAGTCGGGGTCTTCCACTAAGAAGTTCCTTTCCGTATATTAGAAGGCGTCCCTCAATCAGCACGAATCAGTCGGGGTCTGCCACTAAGAAGTTCCTCTCCATATATTAGAAGGCGTCCCTCAATCAGCACAAATCAGTCGGGGTCTGCCACTAAGAAGTACCGCTCCATATATTAGAAGGTGTCCCTCAATCAGCACAAATCAGTCGGGGTCTTCCACTAAGAAGTTCCTTTCCGTATATTAGAAGGCGTCCCTCAATCAGCACGAATCAGTCGGGGTCTGCCACTAAGAAGTTCCTCTCCATATATTAGAAGGCGTCCCTCAATCAGCACGAATCAGTCGGGGTCTGCCACTAAGAAGTTCCTCTCCATATATTAGAAGGCGTCCCTCAATCAGCACAAATCAGTCGGGGTCTGCCACTAAGAAGTACCGCTCCATATATTAGAAGGCGTCCCTCAATCAGCACAAATCAGTCGGGGTCTTCCACTAAGAAGTTCCTAAGTTAAAAAATACTTTGACCGACCCAGTAATCGAACACAGGACTTAATGCTTAGGACCAACAAAACTGTTCAAGGATAGTAATACCCATTAAAATGTCACCGAAAAGCGTTTGGCAATGACAATGGTGAGCTGTGATAGCAACTGCAATTCCTTTGGTGTTGCAGATAAAGATAGCAATTACCACTTCTTTGAACCCCAGTGTCCCAACAGTGGAAAACTAAAGAAATAATTATTGTTTACTTGTCTCATAGAAGCGATAAACAAGACAGTAAAAAGCCCTGTCACACAAAAAATAAACTAAATCAAAATCAGTTCATCCGTTTAGGAGCTATGCTACACACTGATTCACAAATACACAGGTCCACACATTAAACTTATAACAGCCTTCTTTTTTCATCGGGGATTATAAAATGCTGATTGATAATTCGTATTTGTAGATACGCTGATAACTGTAGGTATGTTCTGAATATATCGCCTTAAGAAGTTTAACCTCCAACCGTCGATACGCGAATAGATTGGCCATAAAATTGTCGTACCTGGTACTTGACGCATCTGGGTCACAGTCACATGGCCATCTTATGTATGTCAACTGGCTCCTTTAGGAGTTCGTATTGACCATGAACAGTTTTACCTATATTTCTATTCAAGTTAAACTATATTTGCAAGTGGTATATGAGACAGAAAACAAACTACTATTATCCATGGAGTTTCTTGCCATTTCTTCTCCATAGGAAACGACCAACCCGAACCGTGCACCTTTTGTCGACGTTTTATAAGTGCCCATGTAGGCCTATGTGAAATAAAAAAAAGTGATTTTGATGTTATATGTAACGCGAAAGTTTGTAAGGATGGATGAAAGGATGTTCATTCATCTTTCACGCAAAAACTACTGAACGGATTATGATGAAACTTTACAGACATATAGGGCGTCTTCTCCCGACGTTTCCACTTACATCTGCATTCATCCTCTCGATAGTGAAGTATGATAAGGATTGCTACTGCAAAATTCCATATGGAAAATATCGGCAACACTTTGTCCGACTTTTTTTATATATTTTTCTTTATTTGAGATTTTTTGTGTAAAAGAAAGAAGAAAAAATAATGAATCCGAAATGGAAGCCATTTCGGATGTCGGTGTTCTAGTTTTGAAAACTTCCGAAATTAAAGTTATTTTTAACTTTTGGAGCTTGTAGAGCTTTTTTTGGAATTCGGTTGTATTTTTAACCGACTTCGCAAAAAAGGAGGTTTTCAATTCAACTGTATTTTTTTTTTGTGAAAAAAATTATATCACACTTTTAGTTATGTTACGTAATGAGCAAGTTATCTAGTAAGGTAGGTACCTATAATGCACAAAGTTATGCTAGAATAACTTAGGTACCCGAATAACATAAAACTTGAACATAACCGGTGAAATGAGACTGTACCAGGGTGAACTGTACACATCTGCGTATCCCTTTAGAGCGTACCGGCTTGATGTTATGTTATGAAATGGCGTAAATAATAAACAGACATGCGATTGCAGCAATCCCGAGAGATTTGCCGTTATTTATTGAAGAGTTCTGTTGTATATCTCCGAAGTTCTTCTTCAGATCTTCACCAAATTTAAATGGGACACCAGCATTCAAATAAAAAAAGAATCATCAAAATCGATTCACTTAGTAAAGAGTTTTCAAACAGAGGTGACAAACTTAAAAAAATAACAGTCGAATTAAGAACCTCCTTTTTGAAGTTGGTTAATAATAGTTGGGATTGTGACTCGCAGAAGAGGTACAGACAAATACAGTCTGTAACTCTTCTGCAAAAGTGAAGCCGCAAGCAGTATCTAGTCTAGTTTCAAATAAATCCCAATATTTTACATACGTAAGCAAGTTTGCAAAAGCTAGCACCTGTCGACCATATCTCTAGCCAGTGAGGTTAAAACAATAAAACCTTTGAAGAACACAGTTAGCTTGTTCCACTTCTGTCACTAACACCAACCAATTCTATTGTGATTGAATTGAGTAAAAACATTCCTGCAACGACCACTTCGGTAGTGCCGAACAAAATTTTTTGAAGGGTAGTTGGGTAATTGACTTCGCCAAAGCATTATCGCGATGGAGGACTACTGTGGACGCCCTTTGCCCCATCCAGGGGACGTAGGACACTAAGTCAAGTGAGTCAAAGCATTATAAATTAGGGGAGCCATACAACCCTTTCAGAAGAGTTGCAACTTAGGAATTTAACCTTAGTTAGCAAGGTAGTAGCACAACTAGCCTATGATGTGCCAGGTGAAGTAAACATGCATCTTGCATCAGTGGACGAATTTATTTTAAGAAGACCCCTTTACCATCAAAATAACAAACAAATCAATATATTTTCCCCAGAGTACAGAATGCAGCAAACACGACTGCACAAAGGTAGAAAGAAAATATGAAAAGATAAGCAAGCGTCAGCACAGCACCTACGTTCATATTCCTAGACGGTGGGTAGTCAGCAATAAATCCTGAGGGTAGAACGCAGTCAGGCAAGCTCAGCGACCTACTTGCGTCTAGTGCAACCGCGGAGATTTTATTTGCGGGTAGATACAGATTTTTCGAATAGTTATTTGAAAATAGAATGCTGCATTAATTCCGTTACTGGCCAGTTATTACAATGTTAATATTTGGTATAGGTAAGTGTCTCGCTGCGAATTAGTTTTAAAAACAAATGATTTTACTTTAAAATGTGTGCATTCACTTGAGTGAGGTTTTGAGCGGACTTTACAGAATGAAACAGCTAACGTTAAGTTTGATTATTTCATTAAATATTTGTTATGTTATATCTGTTCTTCATGGGGTGAGGACCTGGTGATCTGTAATACAGGTTAACACCTATAACAGACACCAGCTCCGCACACTCACTTGCCTGCAAAATTTTCCCTTCTAAATTAAATTTATAAGTTGTTCCATAAGGTCATGTTTTTGTGAGGAGAAATAAAAATTACGATTAGGAACAAATAAAAAAAAATGCGGTACACTTATAAGGCCACGTTCAAGTAAGATGTGCCCTAGGCAATACATATTGGATTGAAGACTGAAAAAGTGACATGTGCCTGAGTGTACTTATTCATCTGGTACCATTCCATTCCGAACCAGATAACAAAAAAACTTGGTGACGTATGCAATTCTAGTACTCACAAATAAACACACAAAATGGCGCCTTTTTCCAATGGGGGTAGGCAATAACTACAAACCACCACCTGCTAAGCCATAACTGAGTGTCGCATTGTATGACTACTTTTATTACCTATAAAAATTATTCATTACAATATTTTTTCTAAAACAAGTATTTTTCGTATTCTTCTCAGCAAACCCTTTCATTGGATACCCATATCATGGCAGTGCACAAAAAATAACTAGTCCGCCATTTTGGGTCGTCCGCCATATTGGATTTAGAATGACGTCACTTAGCTAACAATGCATTGTCATCCAAACTAAACGTGTATGCAAAATTTAATCTTAATCGGTGGAGGATAATTGCTTTAAAATTGAGTTCCAAGATTTGACCCGAACACACATACATACATACGTTGCAAGTAAAATAAAAGCTTGTAAAATAATTGTATGAATTAATAAAAAACTCTTCCCCAAAATCTCCTTCACAAGGACGTCACCTACATCGACACATTAACTACTAAAACACATACATCGACAGTCCAAAAGTATTTTTTCCGCGGCATATTTGCAAAGCCACAATATCATTAGGCCGAGTACACAAGGCTGGAGTTTAGTGTCGCCATGGGGACAATTGTGTGCCCTCCGCCCATGCTGACGTCATTATGTGTTTGCCTTTACTTATATTCACGCTGTTTTCATGTTTAGCGGTGAGTAGAGAAATAAGATAATTGAGATCGGCCTGTACAGAGACTGTATTGAAATTACTTTTACAACCAAAAAGCTCTCACCTGTCTTACTTACGTATTATCTGTGTTAATCCTTTTACACTATAAATACATATAATAAATCTGTAGAAAATTCGTTTTTGTACAACGAAAATAATTCAAAAAAAAAATCGAGTTCTTTTTGGCAGCTCAAAGCACGCAGTCACGCACGTTCTCTTATATTTTGACAGCTCCAGTATTCAATGCGTGTGATTTTTAAACATAAGAAGCAATAAATGCAAGCAAAGCGTAGGTGCTAGGGCCATTCTTTGAACTTACGCAGTCAGGATGCTTGAGTATTTTTCAAGGCAGGCGTTATTAGGTTTTAAGATAGGGAACCTTTCGTTTGAATGAGTGGCTGGGTAATAGCAATGAGTTTAATACCTTATATTACCTACTAGCTGTCCCCCGCGGCTTCACTCCCGTCAATATTTATTTTTTGTTTACAACTTTTTCTGCTACATAATACCCTTAATGATGAAACTATTTATTTGAATAAGAATTAATACTACGATAGGAATGTAACCAACCTTTTTTTCTAAAGCGATCTAATTAACTTGTAGAACACAAAAGCTGCTATTGTGACTTATCTATTATAGTTAGATGTATTCTATTCCCTCGCGATTTTTTTTGTGAGTAGTAACATAATGAGTACTTTAATCATGTAGTACATAATTTTTATGTATCAACAATAGTTTTCTCAGCGCACGCAGAATAATGAATTTCATAGGCAACATTTTGCTACTTTTTTAATTTTCTTAAGGATCTCAATTTTTTTCTAGTAATGAATATAGCCTACGTTTCTCAGGGATAATGTAGCATCCTAGTGGTGAAAGAATTTTTGAAATCGGTCCAGTACTTTTTTAGTTTATTCGTTACAAACATAAAAAAATACAAATATATCCTCTTTATAATATTATATTAGTGTAGACTAGGCAATCTGTGTGGTACATGCTATGATCATGATAACTTTGACATTACTATAAGACCTACCCCAACATAGAACTCACAAATACCTCAAGCCTTTCATCAAACGCAAATGCCCAAACAGACAAAGCTACAAAACGAAGACTACCCTCACAGGCAGCCCAAAACAATAGCATTTCATCAAAATTCCTCTTCATCACACACTTTTGAACCAACAAACGAACATACTGTATGTCGTCCTATGGCTAGAGTACCACTATCTCACAATTGGCCGATTTTAGGTTTTTGATGAAATCGTAATCAGCAAAACATCTCTATCTGTCTACGCATTATGTTGCTACTGTGAATAGATTTCGGCTTAAATAAAAAACACCCTAAACAATGTTAACAAACCTATTAAGGTAAGATTAAGTCATTCATTTAAAATAATAATGTGCCATTAAGAAAGTGAGCAATTAGATCTATTTTTTGAATCCAGAAACTCTCACATATTTTATAGTGGACTAGCTTTTCCTCGCAGCTATACTCCCGTGGCCTACCACACAGGACCAGTTTCCGGAATAAAAAGAATCGCCTATATCACGCCGGAATAATGTAGCTTTTCATAGGTGAAAGAATTTTTAACAGGTTCACAATCCCTTGAGCCACATATGGTATTCTGTATTGTTTTTACTAATGTTTTCAATTTTCACTAATTGGCCAGATGTAGCAAGAGACAGAAAACAATTGAAAGTCGGAAGGGAGGCCTCTGCCCTACAGTGTGACATAACAGGCTCATAATAATAATAATAGGCTATGAACCTGTTAAAATTGGTTAAGAAATTTTTGAGTTTATCCATTACAATCAATTTTACAAACAATCAAATCTTTCCTCCTTTCTATAATATTACTTTCAACTAGAGGACGCCTCGCGGATTCACCCGCGTAGTTCCCGTTCCCGTGCGAATACAGGGATAAAAAGTAGCCTATGTCACCCGGGGATAGAGTAGCTTCCCAACGGTGAAAGAATTTTTGAAATCGGTCCAGTAGTTTTGGAGCCTATTCGGTACAAACAAACAAACAAACAAAAAATCTTTCCTCTTTATAATATTGGTATAGATAAATACCATCGATTTATTTCGTCTATAACACAAAATATGATTTTGTCAGATAGTGGCACTCTAGCTATAGGCCGGCAGCATAACTATCTCGATTTTTTACGCCGCACCTCTCTTTTCACTCAGATGGACACAATCAATGCTCTAAACTAGGGTTTTTCAACGCGGAACCCTGAAAGGGGATGAAAGAGGGGGAGGATTCTGTAGCATGAACCAGTTAATCGAGAGCTGGAGAGGTGCTTCAATGTATCTCTAAATTGGCGATGTTTTTCGCGTGGATCTGCGAATAGAGAGGTGGGTTCCGTAATAAGTTTGACCTGTATTTGGTATGAAATAGGATTACTGTGTTTCTTTTTGGAAGTAGAAAATTGCAGGCACATGAAAATTTTCAACGAGTCGGCCTTAAAATGGAATAAATAATACTTGTATGGTTTACGGAAAAAGTTAGTTATAATAGGCATGTATATGGAAAGGACTAACTAGAACTACGAGATTTTATTTCGACCGAACACTAACATAGGATTTGTCGAAATGTTCTTAGACCTAATTATCTTGTCTATGACTAGCTGACCCTCGGGGCTTCGCTCCCGTCAACTGGCTACCTATCTACGTACCCTGCCTACCCAGCCTGCCCTGGCTGCCCTGCCTACTATTTTTTATCTATCATGAATAGTTTTCTCAGCGCACGCCAAAGAGTGAATATTATAGGCAACATTTTGCTACCTTGGGTTACATTATTGCAATTTTCATAAAGATCTCTATTTTTTTTGAAAATATATTATAGCCTATGACACTCAGGAATAATGTAGCTTTCTATTGGTGAAAGAATTTTCAAAATCGGTTCAGTAGATTCAGAGATTACACACACTCACAAACTCACACAAACTTTACCTCTTTATAATATTAGTATAGATTCTTACAGTTTTGTTGAGTTCACAGCTCACCTCACTCAAGTGAGCACAAACAATTTGAAAATGAACTCATTTGTTTTTAAAGTAAAGCATCGTGGGTTCACAACGAACACCGTTCGAATTTCGAACGTGATGTTTGGAGCAGCACTACAGGTTGGTACCGTTGCAGATAGACTATAGTACGAAGTACGACTATAGTAACAATGGTTTAAGAGGATTTACAGCTTAGCACTTACCTAGATTGCGAGCTAACGTCTTAGCCGCTGTGTTCGGTAGCTGTAATTCCCGAGTTAGAATGTATAACCAGTAAATATGGAATAAACACAACAGTTATAAGGATGGTGATTCTTGTAACCTAAAGGGTAGGAAACAGACCTTTGGGAATATGGACCTTTGGGTACAAAATAAAATTATTTGGATTGTTGAACTATTAATCCATCCCTGTATGGTGACTGTTTTGCAACTTTCTTTCTTCTTATGGTATTTATTTCCGCACAAAGATGCGTTAAAATTAATATTTAAATATGGAACTTTCGATGCTCATAACTTTTAAATATATTGCTTTTTTAACCGACTTTCAAAAAAGGAGGAGGTTCTATGTTCGACATCTTGTATGTTTTTTTTTTTTGTGTATGTTCACCGATATCTCCGTCAATTGTAGACCGATTTTGAAAATTCTTTTTATGTTTGATAGAGTATGTTCCGAAATTGGTCGCATTTTAATTTGGTGAAGATCTGATGAAGAACTTCGGAGATATACAACAGAACTCTTCAATAAATAAGCGTAAATCTCTCGGGATTGCTGCAATCGCATGTCTGTTTATTGTTTACCATTTCATAACATAACATCACGGCAGTACACTAGGTTAGGTTAGGTTAAGACGGCAGTACACTATAAGAGGTACGCAGATGTGTACAGTTCACCTTGGTACACTCTCATTTCGCCGGCTATGTTCATGGTATTCGGGTAATCTATTCTGGCATTATAAGTACCTGGTCTACCTTACTAAAGGCAAGTTGCTTAATAGGTACAATTAAAAAGTGTAAAATAAAAACTGTTTTATACAAAAAAAATCTACCGACTTCCAACTAAAACCACTAAAAAGTGAAAAATAACTTTCTTTTTCGAAGTCGGTGTCCATAACGAAAAATTTGGTACCTACCAAAGACACCTTGTGTTTTTAGTTGGAAGTCGGTAGATTTTTTTTTTGTAAAAACGTATTTTAATACTTTTTAGTTTCCATACAGGGCTAGATAATGATAAGACAAATTGATATCTTTTTTATTTTGAACGCACACCGTCAAACACAGCCCCGGATCTAAGGGGGCGCAAACCGGGGCACTTGCCCCGGGCGGCAGTTTCATGTGGGCGCCAAATTCTTGAGACAAGAATTCGAAATATCGAACAAATGAAGCCTCTTTTCCTACAATCACATAGGTTTTTATCAAGTAATCGAATCTTAATATATTATGTTTGAAAAACAAACTTTTCTAGCATAAAACTAACTTTTTTAGCCATTGAAAACAATACTGCCTATGCGACGGACTTTGAGGAGCTAATAGATTCTTTCGCAGAAAAGAAAGCACGCCATGTAAAGTTGTAGTCTTCCCTGATATTAAGAAAGTTATTAGATAATAAAAAAAAAAAAATATTAAAAGATTATTATTTTAACAAATGGTCACATAAATGCTACTCATTGGCAGTTTTAACAGTTTTTCTCAAACACTGAAGGGAGGGGGCGCCACTATCAAGGTTTTGCCCCGGTTCGAAAAAGTCGTAGATCCGGGGCTGGTCAAACAGTGGAGTAATCGCCAGAATACGTTTGTATGGAACAATGATCGACTAGGGCAACCTTAATGACGACACAAGACGGCAAAAATGTTATCGCCCCTTACTTTCCGTTCCAGTCCATATATCAATAACACTTATCACAGCAAAAAAAAACAATCACACACCTACACATTTCGTCCACGGAACCCTAAAACGCGGAGTGCCAATAAGGGGTGTCCGCAGTAGATGAAACAGTGTTCAGTAACACAATTGCGCGGCGTCCAGAATTACAAGCGTAGGGTTAAGAACACGTAGACACGCTAGGGTTGAGTTGCGTTGTCGCACGGCACGGCGGAGGGTTAATTTGTAAAGGGGATGTTTTTTTTTCGATGTTGTGAAAAATATATTTTTTGTTTGGAAAGTGGTGCTGGAATGGGTGATTTAATTTTTCGTGTGTGCGTGGAAAATGTTGAAAGGATTATGTACGAGTGTGAGCGGGAAAATACTGTTTGGCAAAAATTCTATTCAAAACATTATTTCGACATTTCGTAAGGTCAGATAAACTGTTACAACAATAACTCAACTTATGTTTTTACGGATCCAGCTATAGAAATACATTTGATTAGTTAATACATGATTGTATGTTAATGTTTGTGCGCTAGCTTTTTACTGCAGTTTCACCTGAATTATAGCGGAGCTAAATATGATGAAAATGCCCGAAAATACTGTCAGAACTAGGACATAGTCGACTTATGTGCAACATTATTTTAATTTTTATAATCGATAGTCTCGCGTTTGACCACTATCTCGCCTGATGGTAAGCGATGATGTGGTCGACGCTGAAGCACACTTGTCTAGAAGTAACCTATTCACTCTTGACTCGAAGACTCCCAAGTTGTAGCTATAAGGGAAAAAAGACTCCGGCAGGGAATTCCACTCCTTTGTGTGTTTGCTAATACTTTGCAATGGGTGGGATGTCCACCATGTACCGATGGCGCATGGCTCTACGTCTTGTAGTCCGATGATGAAAAGGGCTAGGCGGAATCAAATTGTGCAGTCCGTCGCACACTCCCCGAAATGTAACCGATAAAAACCGACAGGCTGGCAACTCGGCGACGATGTTCGAGGCTCTGGAGCTTTGACGCGACCAGTGCATCGTTGCCAATAAGTCTCTTGGAGGTCTGTCAATCGATTCAAGTGCATCAAGCTGGTATTTGGCAGATCCCTCCCAGAGGTAAGAGCAGTACTCCATGCATGACCGGACTTGCGCTTTATAAGTTGAGCAACTGTTCAAATGTGAAGTACCGTCTCACCTTTGCAAGAATCTCCAACGTTTTTGCAGCCAACTGAGCTTTCGCCTCAATGAATACATTCGTTTAGTCTGATTTAGCAACAAACTTTAGTATATTAATAGATCAACAGCCTTTTTGCTTAACCAATTCCGCAAGCCAAAGAGTATGAAAAATGGACCAATCACATGCGAGATGAAAGACCCGGTTAGTCCCGCTATGCTCGACTCGAAAAATACCTACTATAAATTCATCACGCAATAAGGCCGCAGGATAACTCTCATATCAACATCATATACCTTTTTCCAACTATGTTCGCGCTTCTAGTCTAAACGGATCCAGTACCTAGTCTTTATGGAGCGAGAGCGACTGGATTGTGACGATTGCTCTTATTTCTCAATAAAACCCGAACCGTCCAACAATGTACACTAGCATCACGCGCTCACTTCCATCGATCCATGTCTCGAAGAAAACAAATTAACTAGCCCGCGCCCCAACCCCGCCTGAATAGATAATACAACGGTTATTGTAACCGAGCCACTGCCGACTGAACTTGAAACTAACTTAGGACAACTTGGCGTACAGGTAACTAAGAGAGTTGGCTAAAGGCAATGATAGAGCGGTGTGTCTGTCTGTTTTAAAGGAGTGCTTTTTGCCTGCTATATTTTGGCGTTCAGGATCAAATCCATATGTGCTAATTTTATAAATACAAAAGGAATTCTGTCTATCTGTCTAATTAAATCTCTATCATCTCTATTATGTCTAAATAAAACTAAACTATTTATTTACTTCTTATAACAACGTTTGTTGTACCTAACTTGAAACTAACTTAGGCAAAATTTTCGCACGGGTAGCTATATATGTGAAGCAGATATATTGCCGAAATTTGGGAGAACCGTATACTTAGGAAGAGGTTACCCATAAATATAAGTGTTTGTGCCTAAAAGACATACGGACGGAGACACCAAAGTTGAAACCCAAAGGTGTCCCATTCTACTCTTCTACTCTGTGTTTTTTGCTGTTGCGTTTGAGTCGAATAAATTATTTACTCACGAGAATAAGATATCTCGAATAGTTACCCGACTATGATGAAGCAAATACTTATAAATATATGGTACTGATGAATATGGTACCATCGAACTGATCTGATGATGAAGCCGGAAGGCACAGGAACTCCGAAATAAAACAATGTATCCTAGTAGCGTTTTGGCTTATTGGAATCGTCAAGTGGCTATAAATGATTTATATAGTAATTTGAGGTGCCAAAACCAAAAAGTGAAAAATATAAATACTTTTTAAGAAAACAATCAAACCGACTTCCAAAACAAAACACTACAAAGTGAAAAATAACTTTCTTTTCCGAAGTCGGTGTCAAAAACGAAAAACAACAGATCCTAAAGACCCCGACTTCGGAATAGAAAATTTGTTTCGCTTTGAATTGTTTTTTTTGGAAGTCGGTTTCATATTTTCTTCAAAAGTTTTCATACCCCATAACCGTCTTATGCACTTACAAGAATAACGTCTTTACCCACCCGCGTACCTCGACCTCTAATAAAATAAGAAGGCACAATCTTACACAACTCAGCCAGGCCGCTGACCGCGACGCTGGTTTTATCGCGTGTGCCAATTTATGCCCTGAATCACTGCCAACGAGAATACTGACCGGTCAGTGTTGGCGACCACCGGGGTGTAACGTTGATCAACTCCTTGAGATGCAGTTCTGAATATTAAAGTCTTACTACTCGTACTATTTTCGAATTCTTTGACTTTTCTCGGTATTCCGAGGTCCTGGAGCTATGAGCCAACTCGTAGTGGCATTTTAGACATTTTTAATTATATGAGCCACCAAAGAAAACAGAACCCCACGCCGGCATTAACTATGAGACGCCATTGCTAATAATATTTTTGAGCGGGCAACTGCACTGAGATTCGGTTGCCACAGCTGTTACCGGAATTGTCTAGTCCGCACATTTTCTATGACTAAACGGTGGGTGACTCGCTTGTTTTTGCATGTAAAGTTTTGATAAAGTCGTCTCTTGCAGTGGCCCCCGAGGTACCCCCCTATTATATTAATATGTTTATTTTTTCCGTTATACAAACCATCCTGCCAGTAGTGTTAAGTATCTCTTCGAAATTCGAACGGTGTCACATTGTGAATTCGCGATGATTTTCTTTAAAAATGAGTTTACTTTCTTAAGAACTATTGTTGTTACACTGCAGTGGACAAGCAGCCTTTACATTAACATTAAGACGGTTCAAGTCACAAATTCACTTTCAAGATATACAATAGCTAGACTGCATCGTGTCTACGGGATGTGCAACCTAAAATACGATTAGGGGTATTTTAACTTTGAAAAATAAACTTAAAATATTTAGAAAAGTTCGGTTGCTTTGGTTCAGTAAGTCTTGGTAATTGATTCAGTAAACATACACACTCATCTCAGTTTAAAATAGTTGTATATGCCTCCGGAAAAGCAATAATTATCAAAAGAAATAACATATTTTTAGCTTTATTCATCATTTCATCCGAAAGACGTCCACTGCTGGACATAGGCCTTCCACAAGCGTCTCCACACTGATCGGTCCTGTGCCTTTCTCATCCACCGGACTCCCGCAGCCTTGAACAGGTCGTCACTCCACCTAAAGGAACTCGGCTCTTCCAACGCTGTGTCTTCCGGTACGCGGTCGTCACTCTAGAACTTTTCGGCTCCAACATAAATATATTAATTATGTTAAAACTGTGTGCTTTTATTATATTGTAGCCGTTAAAATAGCCGTAGCCGTTGTACCGTTTGTTAGTTTTTGCCTAACATTTCTTTGTTAACAATTTTAAATCAATAATATCTGAAATTCCAATATCAGGTGTAGATTTAAATACCTTAGACTTGCTCTCGTATTTTTGAAATCAGGAACTTACCTAAAAAAGATAAAAAGTTTCATTAGCAAAGATAAAGAGCTACCATATTTTCTCATTAGGCTTACCCAATTGCAACCAATTACACACATGCTCAGATCAAATAAAAAAGTCAAGATGGAACGTTGCAAACAACAAGGTTACGCCTGTTAAAACTACGCCTTGCCGTATACATACACAATTACACGCACACACGTACAACGAGACTACGCCTTAGCTTGTCAGTCGAGCTCTCAGATCAAATAAAAAGCTCGACAAGATTAGATGAGACTTAAACATAATTGGTGAAGTGTGCGTGTGCTACAGGTGCACTTCTGCCTAACCCTTCGGGGAATAGTGGCGTGATGTTATGTTTGTAATACTTCCATTATGCGTACAGCTAAGGAGTGGAATTCCCTACCGAAGTCTGTGTTTCCCGATAGCTACAACCTAGGGGTCTTTCAGTCATCCGGCCCTGGTTCAGGCCATGGTACGAAGCGAGAGGGTATGGGAAGCTGTCACCTTCTGCGAAGCGAAGGAGGAGGCGGAACGCGTGTGGGAGACGCAACGGAGACGCCCTCACGTCCCAAGGCACCGCAGGATACGCCCTGGGCGTCGGGAGTCGCAAGCCGATTCCCGGCCACCGAAAGCGCGGACATGCGGACGGCGAGTAATGGGTAGCTCGCCGTCCGATAAGGACCATGCCCGAGTCGACGTCGCGTTGTGTTCCACGCGCGCCTCTTGGAGATGTCAGCAAAAACTGACGGGGTCCGCTAGGGCCGATGCCTGTCTGGGTCGCGGATAAATTTGAAAGAGAGTTACCGCGGCCCTGGCACAAGTAACTGAAGGAACACGGGTGGGTTTTAGTCAGTAAAAGTCTGACATGCCCTTCCGCTTCACCCAGAGCGGGAGAAGTCATTGGAGGATTTCCCATCCAAATAGGTCATCTAGGCAAGCGTGCTTCACTTTCGACCACATCATTGCTTATCATCAGGCAAGATAGTGGTCAAGCACGAGCCTAAGTATATTTAAAAAAATGTTAATTATTTTCTCATAGACATCACAATCGACAAATAACCGACAATTCCTCATAATTTCCCCGCTCCACTAGCATAGCAACACATTGGCAAACTGAATTCCAGATTGGCTGGGTAGGCCGTGTGTCCCGGAAGCGCTGTGACGTCATCGCGACGCCATTTCCGTCCGCCATTATCCAATAGCAGCGGGAAATTGTTCAAAACAGGTGCTTAAAGTGTTTCAGAATTTTAGTCGGTATTGCTTGACTGAATTCGGTGATGGTTTTAAACTTGTTAGGCTATTTGGTTTAGGTTTTAAATTTTGTTTTTTAAGGTTTGTTTGAAGGCTTTAGATAAAGTGATATTTTATCAGCGTCACGTTTTGCAATCTGATACGTTTTCGACTTGATTACACTCTGAATCACTATCTCCGGTGGCCGATGGAGTGTTGTTTTGTCTAACTAGAGCCTTATAGTAAATCTTCCTGTTCCGTCCAGCTTGTTCAGGGAAGTGGCAGTAAGCAGCGTTGCTGTGTGCCGGTTTGTAGGGTTATGGGGTTCCGTCTTATTTAACAGACATGTGCATGTTTTAGCTTTAGCGTTGGGATAGCAATTCACTTTCAATTTTCTTGGCGGCGGTGGGACTACTTTCTATAAGATGGGTTGTCTGGGTTTTTTTGCAAGTCTGCCACACTATTGTGTTTATACTGTAGCGCCCATTAAGATTGCCTTAGTCGACGGCACGAACAATTTTGTGCGCGGGGTTAAAATGTTTGCTATCTCATCCGACAACACGTGCGAAAGAGATAGATGCTGTTTTGAGCAGTAAGAAGCTAGTTCGCGTACGAATTAGCACTATAGCAAGTTTGTAGCGAAATAAAATTTTATAAACAGACCTTTGGGAGTATGGATATCATGACAAAACGACTAAACGTATATATTCAAAATAAAATTATTTGCATTGTTTACCTACTAATCTATCCCTGTATGTTGGCTGTTTTGCAATTTTTCTTCTTCTTAGGGTTTTTCCCGCCGCCCAAAGATGCGTTAAAATTTGTGTTGAAATATGGAACTTTCGACGCTCATAACTATCAAATTTTTTTTTTTAATTTTTTTTCCGTACAGGGATAGATAATGATGAGACAAATTCATATATATTTTTTTTATTTTGAACGTACATCGTCAAACAGTTGAGTTATTGCCAGACTACGTTTGTATGGAAGAATGATCGACTAGTGCAACCTTAACGTACATATACACGTAATTTCCAATTAAAGCAGGAGACAGAACAGACCAATAGGTACAAGGAACGTTTACAACTGGGACCACCAGCTGCCTGCTCAGTTGCCTCAAATTCAAGGCCAATAAAAACTTGACTACTGAACGAAAAAGTGCCCAACTCATAACCCTTCTAGCCAAATCGAGTAAAAACACTAAAAGACAGTTTATTCGATTTCTACCCTCCAATGTTCACGTTCATATAAACATTGGCAACGCTGCTGCGTTCTGATTAGTTATAAATTAAAATATCTCAACCCTCCGGCCGCTGAGTATTCCCGACACGGTCCGTCGGATTCGGATCGAGCTGCTTGCAAATGAACTTCCAGTAAATGGTAATAAGTTTATTGTAAGGTTAATTAGAAAGTAGATGTTTTTGTTTCTGGTATTTTTTTCTTGTGGCCTGGTTTTTAATCAAATTTTTGTAGATGGAATTTCGAGCCATTATTTTATTCTTCTGGACTCTTCACTGACTAATGATTGGGTGATACTAAAGGATATAATACAGTATGTACGGTAACATGATGTTCACATAAGAACTACAGTGTAAAGATAATGAATGGTTTGAAAGAAAAAACTTTTTTTACAAAATAATATTACCGACTTCCAAATACAAAAATCACAAAATGAAAAATAATTTTATTTTTGGAAGTCGGTTGTCCTATTTTTTGTGCGTTATGGACACCGGCTTGCTTACATAAAGTTATTTTTCACTTTATAGTTATTTTTATTTGGAAGTAGGTGGTATTTTTTGGTATATTTTTATTACTTACTTTTTAGTTGTAGGTACTTACCTAAGGCTAATAGGCAAGTTGTTTAGTAAGGTACCTATAACACCAGAATAGATTACCCGAATATCATGAAACTTGAACATAACCGGTGAAATGAGAGATCTGCGTATCCCTTAAGAGCATACTGGCGTGATGTTATGTTATGAATGGTATAAACAATAAACAGACATGCGATTGCAGCAATCCCGAGAGATTTGCTGTTATTTATTGAAGAGTTCTGTTGTATATCTTCGAAGTTCTTCATCAGATCTTCACCAAACTAAAATAGGATCAATTTCGGAACTTACTTTTTCAAACAAAAAAGATTTTTCCAAAATCGGTCCACAATTGACGGAGATATCGGTGAACAAACAAAGTCGAACATAGAACCGCCTCCTTTTCGGAAAGTCGGTTAAAAACACTGGCGACTATTACAACCCTATCTATTTTTCTTTATAAGAAACTTCCTTTTTGGATAAATAGAATCTGTTACTACATCTCCAATCAATCTGCCTAGCCTTTTTTTTAACTATGTTGGGGTCGGCTTCCAGTCTATCCGGATTCAGCTGAGTACAAGTGTTTTACATGGAGCGACTGCCTATCTGACCTCCACAACCCAGTAACTGGTTAACACGGTAACCCTTGGCTAGACTGGTGTCAGGTCTCAAGCTTCTGACTACTCGTAACGACTCTCAAAGATCTTCTACTGACAGCCGGGACCAACGGCTTAACGTGCTTTTCGAGGCACGGAGGAAACTCGGTATGTTGAAATGGTCACCCATCTATTGACCGACCTCGTCAAGCGTTGCTTAACCTTGATGATCGAACCGTGCGACTGTTACTATTTAGCCACGAGCTCCTCCGATTACTACATCTCCATTCTTCTTTACTTCATGTCGACGCTGCAACAATCGTGGCCACACCGGCCCGTTTATTGCAGCGCCGAAGGCGTTGTTCCATCTAGGGTGCAGGTGAACGAACATTTGGGACTCTCCATCACACGCTAAAGATAGCATTCATTTATTGTTTGCTTTGGCAGCTCAAAGATCAACTTTTTTTAAACTATTCCATCGAATCTCACCCCCAAAACTATAAACAAACTAACATTCAACGCGTTTTATTAGTACAAAATGTCCCACTGTCCCCTCCTGCACACGAGATAATCAAATACCGATGGAGCCCGCCAATCATGAAATATGTTTGTAATTCTATTACTAAATTCGATTGGATCCGTGTATTTGTGAAAACTTTTTTGAAATGAGTTTTTGAGAGTTTTAAAATGTTTTTATTTTGTGTGAAAGACGATGACAATGAACAACAACAACATATTGCAACGGCTACAAGTATTCAGGATAAAGACGGGTGGAAAGTGATGATTTTAATGTTTTTGTTCTGCAACAAAGTATTTTTAAACGGTTAGTCGACTGTTCGCGTGATCAGAGGGCTCGGCTTTTCTTCGGCCAGTGAATCAGCATTGCTATCCAACGTGGCAGTGCTGTCAGCTTTCTGGGCACGTTTCCCATTGACATAGATCTGGACGAATTTTTTGAAGTCCAATGAGCCCCCCATTTTTAACCGACTTCCCAA
Source organism: Orthosia cruda (assembly GCA_964057195.1). Lineage (NCBI taxonomy): Eukaryota > Metazoa > Arthropoda > Insecta > Lepidoptera > Noctuidae > Orthosia > Orthosia cruda. The sequence goes on along the minus strand of OZ059852.1, from coordinate 7,509,002 downwards.
AAAGGAGGAGGTTCTATGTTCGACTTCATGTTAGTTTTTTTTTTTTTTTTGTGTTTGTTCACCGATTACTCCGTCAATTGTGGACCGATTTTAAAAATTCTTTTTTTGTTTGAAAAAGTATGTTCCGAAATTGGCCCCATTTTAATTTGGTGAAGATCTGATGAATAACTTCGGAGATATACAACAGAACTCTTCAATAAATAACGGCAAATCTCTCGGGATTGCTGCAATCGCATGTCTGTTTGTTGTTTATAACATTTCATAACATAACATCACGCCAGTTCGCTCTTAAGGGGTAAGCAGATCTCTCATTTCACCGGTTATGTTCAAGTTTCATGAAATCTATTCTGGCGAAATAGTTCCCTTACTAACTTGCCTATTAGGTACGTACAACTAAAAAGTGAAAAATAAAAAAACTTTTTGCAAAAAAATACTACCGACTTCCAAATACAAAACTACAAAGTGAAAAATAACTTAATTTTTTAAAGTCGGTGTCCATAACGCAAAAAATGGTACCTACGAAAGAAACCGACTTTAAAAAATTAAGTTATTTTTCACTTTGTAGTTTTGTATTTGGAAGTCGGTAGTATTTTTTTGCAAAAAGTTTTTTTATTATATGCCTATGAATGAAGAATGAAGAGGGACTCCCTTTGCCGCACTTAGAATTCCCTTCGGTCCGTTGTGCGTGGGGATTCTGGCTAAAGCACAGAAGCTTCCTGGGGGCTTCAGAGGCTTCGCGGAGCGACCTCACTGTTCCGAGGATTTCTTCACGTTGGGAAGCCACGGCCTCACAGTCCAGGATGATGTGGGCAGCTGATTCTTCGGCGTTAAAGCAGCCCCTGCAAAGTGGACTATCTGTGGCGCCTATGTTAAAGATGTTTGTTAAGAGGGGCGTGGCCCGTAATTACGCGTTTGTTTATAAGTACCTATGTTATGTTTTAGTTACTACTTTAATTTCTCAATGCCAGACCATAAGGTTTTTCGGCATTGAAACTTCTCCAAGAACTGAAAAATTATGTTACGCCGATAATTTGTTCTCGAGTTGTACTTACTAACAGACAACCAGAGAGTCAAGCGTTTTATAATATTACTAGCTTTTGCCCGCGGCTTCGCACGCGTAGACTACATGCTTCTCCTTACCATATTTTAACAAAAACCTTCTAAACTAACAAAACTAAGCTACAAAACCAATGAAGAAAAGAAACTGTCCCCTGCAAAACCACAAAGTATTCACGCATAAGCCCAAAATTCCGTTTTTGCATACAACTGTCAACGACGTCGGTCTTGTAGCGAGTGCCCGCTTCAGGGCTCTGCACTCATACTGGTGCCCCCCGCGCCCCTTGAACCTTTGTTGCACCTCTCATTCCGCGATGCAGCCGTGTGGATGGAACGTATACCTAATCCCCGCCACGTATCTTGACCCTTGGCTACCATACCGAAAGTATGACAATCAGGGTAGGGCTCAAGTTACCTGCCTGTCTGTCTAGTAGATTTGAGTGATTATTGATTATTATTATATTATTTCTTTAATTATTGTTGTCATGTAGTGTAGTGGTAGATACCTAATTCTGTTAAATAAATAAAGAGGATAAGTGCGCCTTATTAGTATGTATTGCAATAATTTCAGTTACTATGTAGCCTACCTGTAGTAAATTATCTACTGAAAATTATGTACTGAAAATTATGTACTGAAAATTATCTACTGGAAATCAGTAGGCAGGGTGCTTGTAGGCCATGCGTTGCATTGGTAGGTAGGTACCATTCTTAGTGCTCACCTACACCACCAAAGGAACCTACGTGCCAAGTTTCATGATTGTATCTTCAGCCGTTTGGGCTGTGCGTTGATGGTCAGTGAGTCAGTCAATCACTTTCTTCTTTTATTTAGCTATATGTTTAGATATGGATTATAGCTCGATTGCATCTTCGCTCGTCGGAGCCGCTGTGCCTTTAGCGTTTCCTTCCCACACACTTCACAATAGCTCCATTTGGGAGCTAGGATGTGTTTGCACATATGAGACCTCTCTAGTTCTCCCAGGAGCTCGTCGTATGACTGACTAAATAGCCTACATTTATCTGAAAAAACAACTAAACCGTAAAGAATTGCCGTACTTACGATAAAATAATATCGATAGAAAAACAAATAGGTTCTTATGACGTTCAAGCAGAGTTTGGTGGAAAATCATCCTATAACTTCTCCCGCTCTGGGTGAAGCGGGAGGGCGTGTCAGACTTTTACTGACTAAAACCCTACCGTGTTTCTTCAGTTGCATGAGCCAGGGCCGCGGTTACTCTTTTTCAAATTTATCCGCGACCCAGACAGGCATCGGCCCTAATGGACCCCGACAATTTTGCTGACATCTCTTTGAGGCGCGCGTGGAATACTACGTGCCGTCGACTCGGGCCTGGTCCTTATCGCACGGCGAGCTACCCATTACTCGCCGTCCGCAAGCCCGCGCCTAGGGTGGCCGTGAATCGGCTTGCGACTTCCGACGCCCAGGGCGTCTCCTGCGGCGGCTTTGGGCGCGAGGGCGCCTCCGTTGCGTCTCCCTCACGCGTTCTGCCTACTCCTTTGCGAGCAATTCTGCTTCGCAGAAGGAGGCGACAGCTTACCATGCCCTCTCGCTCCGTACCATGGTCTGGACCAGGGCCGGACGCGGGAGGTCGCCACCGCCGATCGCCTCCACGAGGACACGGCGTTGCTCCGCCCAAGCTGGGCAGATCTCCACGGTGTGATCTACCGTTTCCTCCGGGGGATCCTCACAATGGTGAAACCCAGGCGTTTCCTCCTGCCTTATCCTGAACAGGAACCTCCCGAAACAGCCGTGTCCGGTGAGGATCTGCGTCAGGCGGAAGGTGAGGGCGCCGTGACGCCTCTCAAGCCACTCCTCAAAGAGGGGCCTTACCGCCGCAATTGTGGCGTGCATTGCCGCGGATTATATCTAGGTACACTTATTTCCTATCACTGATTCATTTATTATGTAGTTAGAAATTAATTACCTACCTACAGAAGTAATTATTAGGTACTACATACTTTACAGGATACCTATATTTATTTTGCTACACTGCTGACCCCTAATGCAACAGCTTAAATTAAATTAAATTGAAATAAACACCAAATTATTTTAATACAATTGTTACACGTAAATGTTTAACATTGATAAGTTAGCTTATGTTATATATGAATTAAAACATATTATTTCTAGATAGCAGTATTATATCGAATGACATATATCCAGTCAACAACGGTAACCAAGCAACACGTATTTAGTCTATGACACGCCTCCGCCGTGATTCCCAGGAATCAGAGGCGCCGCGAGCAGCTGGTCGAGGTGGCGCATCCATGTGCGTCCGCTGTCAATCTGTATCTCATAGTGGAGGTTTCCCAGTCGGCGGGTCACTGTACCAAACTCCCACTTCCTTCCTGATACAGAGTAATTGCGAGCTTGCACTCTGCTTCCGACTGCAAACTCTCTCACCCCTTCTCTTCTGCCCCTATGCACTACCCTTTGGTGGAGCTCTAATCTTGGCTACCAATCTCGTTCTTACCTCTCTTCCGAACATGAGCATATAGGGCGAGTCGCCTGAGATGACTGGCGTAGCCCGGAGAAGACTTCTAACTGTATGAATCTTGTGTAGTATTCCACCACTCTCCCCCTCTAATTTGTGCAGTGATTTCTTAACCGTCTGAACAAATCTTTCAGCTTGCCCATTAGTTGCGGGATGGTAAGGTGCTATCGTTTTGTGAACAATGCCATTGCTAGTTAAGAACGTCTGGAATTCTTGAGAGACAAATTGTCTTCCATTATCCGACACCAGCGTGTAGGGTAATCCAAAGGTGTCAAATAAATCGTCTAGTTTCTGAATACAGAATGCGCTCGTCGTAGTTTTTGTAGGGATTATTTCTACCCATTTGGAAAATGCATCTACGACAATAAGAAGTTGATAGCCCGATATTGGACCTGCAAAATCGATGTGTATTCTTTGCTAAGGGCCAGTAGGGTCTTCCCAATGATGTAGAGGGGCTTTTGGCGGTTCATTCTGGTTTAATCGACAGGTTCTGCACGATTTTACTTTGTTTTCGATATCTTTATCAATGTTCTTCCAGTATACGAAACTCCGCGCAAGAAGTTTCATTTTCAAGATCCCCACATGCCCCGCGTGAAGTTCATCTAAGATGCGTGGGCGTAGTTTATGTGGAATTAAAACTCTCATGCCTTTTAAGATGCAGTCATTCTGAAGAGTTAGTTCATTATCTTTATATCCGGACTCCCTAAGTGTAGTGCCTGAATGGAGTGTTTCAAGTAATTTCTGTAATTCTGGGTCTTCTCTTGTTTCTTCTGCTATTATTCTTGGTGAAATATTTAATGCGTTTATCTGATTCAGCTGAAATATGTAATGCTGGTCATATTTATTCTCATTTATCTTCTCAACGGGAAAACGTGAAAGGTAGTCGGCGTTGGAGTGCTTTGATGAACTTCTATATTCGATATGGTAGTCAAATCCTGATAGAAAATGTGCGTAGTGGAAAAGCCTCATGGTACTCAAGGCTGGTAAGGTTTGGTGCGGGTGAAAAATTGATGTAAGAGGTTTATGGTCTGTAATTAGAGTGAATTTCCGGCCGTAACAATAGTGGAAGAATTTCTTTAAACCCCAGAAAATTTCTTTATCAATTTGACTGTATTTCATTTCGCTGCTGGTTAGGGATCTAGAAGCAAATGCTATTGGTCTTTCTGTGCCATCGGGTAGTTTGTGACTTAGCACGGCACCAAGTCCTGTAGGTGAAGCGTCTGTGGCCAGTATAAGTGGTTTATTCTGATCGAAGTGTATTAGAATTCTTTCGCTTAGTATCTCTTTTTTTATGTTTTTCAGGCTTTCTTCACATTTTGTAGACCATGTAAATTTTGCACCTTTCTTCAAGAGTTCATTTAAGGGGGCAGTGATGGATGCCAGATTGGGTATGAATTTGTTGTAATAATTTGCCATACCTAGTAACGTTCTTAGTTCATTTACATTAGTTGGGCGTTGTGCATTTAAAATTGCTTTTATCTTGTCCTGATTTTTATGTAAACCCTCTTTGTCTATCGTGTGTCCCAAGTAAATGATACTTCTTTTGAAGAATTGGCACTTTTCTTTATTAACACGAAGGTTGCTGTCTTGAAGTTTAAGCAAAACTTGTTTCAATCTGGATAATAATTGTTTTTCTGTCGATCCTTGAATTATTATATCATCGAAGAAGCACTTGACACCGTCAAGGCCCAGTAGTAATTGGTCCATGTATTTTTGCCAGAGACTTGGGGCTACTTTGACTCCAAACATGAGTCGGTTCACTTTAAAAGTACCTTTGTGTGTACTCAGAGTTTGCAGCAGGGCGCTCTCTTCATCCATCACCATGTTCAGGTAGGCTTGCGTGATGTCTAAGGTGCAGAAAAATTGTCCGCCGTTCATTTCAGATAGAATATCTTCAATTATTGGTATGGGATATTTTTCGTCTTCTATCATTTTGTTTAAAGTAATTTTATAGCCGGCGCACAGTCTGATACTTCCGTTTGGTTTTACTATTGCGACGACGGGAGTTCCCCAATCGGAGTGATCAATCTTTGTAATAATTCCCAATTTTTCAAGTCGGTCGATTTCTTCATCTACTTTAGATCGTAGCGCATATGGCATTCGCCGAGGTTTAATAAAGATTGGTTGCGCATTATCTTTAAGAGTCAGGTGGCCTCGAACGTTTGGAATTTCACCTAGGTTTGTAGTGAAGACGGTGGGTTCGAACTCTTAAAGCAATTGTTCAAGATTTTGTGTCTTCTTGCATGTATCAACCAAATTTATTTCGGCTAGTTTAATGTTAAACTCCTTCATCCAGCTTCTACCCAAGATGGGTTTCACGTCTTTGTTAATCACGTATAGTTTTCCATAGAATAGTTGGTTTTTATATTTGCATCGAACAAACGTGACACCGATGGGCTTAAAAACTTCGCCTGTATAAGTTCTTAGTTTGATGCTCGCGTGAAATAGTCTTTTGTGAATGTTCAGCTTCATAAAATCCTTTAGTGATATGGTAGAGAGTGTTGCACCCGTGTCAAATTCCATTCTTATTTTCTTTCCTTCAATTTCGATAATTAAAATGTATTTGTCTGATATTTCATTCTTTACAAAGTTGATTTCTGCGATGCTGTCGGTACTGGCGCTGCTTGCAGAGTCGTTATTCAGCAAGTTCGTTTCATTGCGTTTATGTCCTTGAAGGCAGACTCGCGCTAGGTGTCCTTCCTTTTGACACTTTCGGCATGTACTTTTAATGGCCCCACATTCATTTGCTTTGTGGTCGTCTTTGCCACAGCGATAGCATTTACCTTTAAGCTCTCTTATAGAAGTCGGTCTTTTAATTGAACGTGGTTTATTCGGTGCGTGTTGTAATTCATTATGTACTCTTGAAACTATATTGATCTTGTCCAATGGTGGTGGACGAATGGATGTAGATATGGTCGAATTTTCTATTTTTCCCATTTCCATAGATGTGGCCGTGCGAACTAATTCAGAAAATGGCGCTGTTTGTTTTGCTTGTAAATTTTTTGTGCGAATTGCTCCATCTTTTAACCCTCGTATAAATTGTAACGACAAAAATGAATTGTGTTTCAGACAATGTGAGCACTTAAAATCACATTTTGATGACAGTCTTTTTAGTTCTGACGCGTAAAGAGTGCTCGATTCATCCGCTTGTTGTAGCCTTGATATGAAGGTGTGCTGTGAGGCTTATATGCTAGGTTTTGGATCGATGAAATTGTCCAAAATATCAGTAAGTTCTTCATAGGTCTTCTTGATTGGGTCGTCGGGTGAACACAGGTCGTAAATTCTTTCATGAATGTCAGGTGGTAAAGTGGACAGCAGTGTGTAGACCTTCGTTGTGGGATCCGTAATATAGTTGAGCATCATGTAAACAGACAGTCTTTTTATAAAGTTTTTAAACTATTCGTTTGCTTGAAACGGTTGGAAATTGAGTCTGGGATGTACGTCTCGATGAATGCTCGTGAATTCGTGGGCATCTTGTGAGGAAGGTACGCTGGGTAACGGCTCAGGAAGTTTGAAAGTGTTCATTTGTCGAATCATTTTTGTACGTAAATTTGTATAAAGTTAGTCCACTTCGTACCTGTAATCGGTTTCGGATTCCAGGTATCCGTCTTCGGTCTCCTGTTCTATCTGTAATTGTATGTTTTGCAGTTCTTGGTATTATGGTATGTATTTTGAAGTGTCAGTAATCGTGTTTCTATTTCTTCATGAGTATATATGTGTTCTGCTTGAAATGCGTTATTAGTTTTCGTTAGCACACCGCGTAGGATGGCTCGCGAACGTTTTGCTTTCTTTACATCGAACGGCATCGTCGCCAGATGTTATATATGAATTAAAACATATTATTTCTAGATAGCAGTATTATGTCGAATGACATATATCCAGTCAACAAAGGTAACCAAGCAACACGTATTTAGTCTATGACAGCTTAGATAATAGATCTATCCCTATCCCGTCCCTATTTAATTCCTTTATGTATGCGTTGAGCCATTTTATAGTTACCAACAGACTTTAAAGACTTGAAAGTATTTTAATAATTTTTCCTTTGTAAAAGAAGGACTTTTGTACGCAACATTTCATCCCCCTTGATCCGCTCCCCAAGGACGGAATTCCCAAAAAACCTTAAGTTGCGTTAGATTTTAATCTTCAGCCCAAACCCAAAATTCGAAGATCCTAACTTAAATTTGACCGGCTTTCATACAAACTTTTATCCCCTATTTAACCCCTCTAGGGGTGGAATTCACAAAAATCCTTTCTTAATGGATGCCTGCACAGTATAAAGTATCTATGTGCAAAATTTCAAGTCTCTAAACGATTTCATTATTCCCATGACTTCATCCCCGTTTTCACCCTCATGGGGGTAGAATTCTCAAAACCGCTGAGACAAATGTAAATTATTTTTTAATCTTCAGCCTAAACTCAAAATATGAAGATCGTGGCTTTAAAACTGACGGATTTTCATACAAACTTTCATCCCCTATTTAACCCCTCTAGGGGTGGAATTCACAAAAATCCTTTCTTAATGGATGCCTGCACAGTATAAAGTATCTATGTGCAAAATTTCAAGTCTCTAGTCGATTTCATTATTCCCATGACTTCATCCCCCTTTTCACCCTCATGGGGTTGGATTTTCAAAATCGCTGAGACAGGTTTCAATTATTTTTTAATTTTTAGCCTAAACCCAAAATATGAAGATTCTGACTTTAAAACTGACGGATTTTCATACAAACTTTCAACCCCTATTTCACCCCCATAGAGATTGAATTCACAAAAATCCTTTCTTAGTGTATGCCTGCACAGTATAAAGTATCTATGTGCAAAATTTCAAGTCTCTTGACGATTTCATTATTCCCATGACTTCATCCCCCTTTCCACCCACATGGGGGTGGATTTTCTTAATCGCTGAGACAGGTGTAAATTATTTTTTTATTTTCAGCCTAAACCCAAAATATGAAGATTCTGGCTTTAAAACTGACGGATTTTCATACAAACTTTCATCCCCTATTTCACGCCCTTAGGGGTGGAATTTTCAAAAATCCTTTCTTAGTGCTCACCTACACTACCAAAAGAACCTACGTGCCAAGTTTCATGATTGTAGCTTCAGCCGTTTGGGCTGTGCATTGATGGTCAGTGAGTGAGTCAGTCAGTCAGTCACTTTCTTCTTTTATATGTTTAGATGAGAATAGATCACACTAATATTTTAAAGGCGGAAGTTTGTGAGTGTGTATGTTTGTTACTTCTTACCGCCAAAACGGCTGGACGGATCTGGATGAAATTTTGCACAGGGATAGAATATAGTCAGGAATAGCGCATATGATGCTTTTCATCCCGGGAATATGTTCACTCGAGATAATTTTCAAATATAACACGGGCGAAGCCGCTAGCAAAAGCTAGTCTAACATAAAGATTCTCGACGTTTACCATATTTCTAACATCTCTATGAAGACCAGTCGGTATCTTGGCAGCAGCGTTTATAAACTCAAAATATGAAACAATACTAGTTATTTATTCCCGGTCTGCCTGCCAACAATATAATGCACGAGTTGGGCTATAAGACAAATATCATATTTATGGCGAACGAGAGGAATATAATCGAATATTAAGATGTTTCGTTGAAAAGAGACAAAATACTTAATATCTTTAGCTTTTTATTTCAAAGAGTTACACGAAGAATTAGTTTCCTTTTCTATGTTTTAACTTGGTGTACCTACAATAAAGCGTAAATAAATAAATATTTTGTAAAGTTCACAGCTCTGAGCTCACCTTACTCATGTGAGCGCATACGAATTAAATTCGAATGCGAACTCATTTATTTCGCGGATTCACAACGAGACACCGTTCGAATTTCGAACGTGACGTTTAGTTTAGAGATAAAAGCACAACAGCATATATTTCATATTTAACTTTATTATTTAAAATCTGGCATTATTTTAGAGCAGCAGTGTTACTTACAAAGACAATTAAAAAAAGTATCAAACCGTGAACAAGGACGGTGTTCAAAACTTCGCTAATGAGTGCTTGTTTCTTTGGGAACAGAACCTGGCTTCAGGCTGGCAAAAAATGGTGGAATGACAAACATATTAGTAGGTGGAACAACTTTTTAAACAAGGTTAAATTTTTACTATATTCATGTCACGAATATCAAAATAAGAATATTTTGTATTGTTAATGGCCATTTGGGAAAAGCTCTTTTAATATCGCGTTCATAATTCGAACGGTGTCTCGTTTTGAATTCGCGATGTTTTACTTTAAAAACAAATGAGTTCGCTTTCGAATTGTGTGCACTCACTTGAGTGAGGTGAACTGTGGACTTAACAAAATAGCACTCTTGGACATATTCAGATCTGCTTTATGCTGCTATGCTGGTTCCTTAAGGCTTAAGGGGAAAATATATGTTACTTTAGACAATTATTTTAATGATTTGATCTAAGAAAATTTTAAGTTTTGTTCTTATAACATGGTGTAATTCATTTGTAAAGTGATGTCTGACACATACAAAAAAACGACAAACGCACCAAAACCGCCAGGCGTATTTTAATGAACTTGTCACCATCTCAAAGACAATTTAATTACCTACATTTATAAGCTTTTTTATAAGTCATAAAATAATAAGGCAATTACAAAAAACTACTGAATTTTGGGTCGCGCTGGTGTTAAACCGGTGCGCGTTTTGTTCCCTCAAGGTCGTTGTCTTAAAGGGTCAAATGCAGACTCCTATTATTAATAGCTCAACTCTGTTTGGGTACTCACCTCGCCCGAAAACATCAGTAAGTAATTAAAATTAGCAAGGCATCCAGTTCAGTACACCACACCACTAAATTGTGCATCTATTGTTGAGCAAACAAATTGAGCTGTCAGCGAGACTTGTGCTCCGGGCTGTACGGCGGAATACAATTTATTGGTGGACGCTGGTATATAGGAAAGAGGCAATATCGAAATTGGTGTTTATCATACACTCTTAAAGACTCTCTCTCTTTTTTGGTCAATTGTAAGCGAGAAATGAAGTGTCATGTGATGTGACAAGCAAATTAAGTGTCACTTTTACAATAAAAGATTATGGTACTATGAGTAGTGGTGTTGTTCTCTAAATATCACATTCGATATTCGAACGGTGTCTCGTTTTGAATCGGCGATGATTTACTTTAAAAACAAATGAGTTCGCTTTCGAATTGAGTGAGATGAGCTGTGAACTTTAAAGAATAGGACTTTTTATTTAGCAGGCCACCAATAGAGAAATTTCGATTTGTACTCACAAGTCGTAATTGCGCTATTTTTATACAAGTAGGTATACCTCTAGCTAGCCGTTTATGAGATTTTGATCGGCGAAGATACGAACAGAAAACATTGAGAAGTCCTGTAAGTTCAAAAGATTCGGTTTTTCATTATGATAGTGAGTTACAGAAATCAAAAACTAGCACAATATCAAAAAACTACCCAATAAAAATACGCAACCAATTTTTTATTCAAAGTCGGTTAAAAAAACATAGCTCCCCTACATTTAAATAATAATAAAACCCTAAATGAAAACCCGCTTCAGTGGTCACATATAATTCTGAACAATACACTGCACTTAGGGGTAGGCAGAAATAATAAAAATATGAGTGGAGAGACAAGCGCTGTGATTCGTGCTTTGTTCAACCAATGAATTTCATTATAAATTGTGTTTTAGCGTGTGGTGTACACGTGACGCGATTTTTATTGGATTGTGTTGATAGTTGCATGGAAAAAATTATTTAAAATTATCTTGTATGTGGCTGTCCTAATGTGGAGTTAAGGCCTCTGCTCATTCAAAGAAGGAAAGAGGACTCAGGAAAGAGCCACTGCAGTTTTGGCGATATGCATGATATTTATGCTATACTGCACATTGCTCACAGAACACAGATGGCCGATGGGGCAGAAAAGTTCTGGAGTGGCGACCACGAACCGGAAGACGTTGCGCTGGAAGGCCTCCCACCAGGCGAACCGATGACCTGGTTAGGGTTGCGGGGATCCGCTGGATGCGGGACGCACGCACGGGATCGGTGGGGCGACGGTTGGGGGAGGCCTATGTCCAGCAGTGGACGTCTTTCGGCTGAAATGATGATGATGAGACAATCATAAAATCATAGTAGGGAAGCTTTTTTTTTGGTGGTAATAAAAGCATTGCACGAGTATTTTTGTATAGGTTTACTTGAGCAACAGATAAAAGCATTGCACGAGTATTTTTGTATAGGTTTACTTTAGGAACAGATAAAAGCATTGCACGAGTATTTTTGTATAGGTTTACTTGAGGAACAGATAAAAGCATTGCACGAGTATTTTTGTATAGGTTTACTTGAGGAACAGATAAAAGCATTGCACGAGTATTTTTGTATAGGTTTACTTGAGCAACAGATAAAAGCATTGCACGAGTATTTTTGTATAGGTTTACTTGAGCAACAGATAAAAGCATTGCACGAGTATTTTTGTATAGGTTTACTTGAGGAACAGATAAAAGCATTGCACGAGTATTTTTGTATAGGTTTACTTGAGCAACAGATAAAAGCATTGCACGAGTATTTTTGTATAGGTTTACTTGAGCAACAGATAAAAGCATTGCACGAGTATTTTTGTATAGGTTTACTTGAGCAACAGATAATCAGGCAAATATCTTTTTTGCAGAGAGAAAAACGTGTAAAAGGAGTATGAAGGGATAGTAACAGGTGGCTTTCTGTAGTTTCTGCCTACCCCCATGGGAAGAAGGCGTGAGTTTATGTATGTATGTGAATAAAAAAAGTTAATTCAAAAATCAAAAAACCCGACTGCTTAAAAAGCGAACTAAAAAGACGTAAACAAGGAGAACATCATGCTGTGCAGGCGGAGGATACATCTGGTTCTGGTCAGCCAGCTCGCCAATATGTATCCTCCTACTGCACAGCATGATGTTCTCCTTGATGATACCCCACACGATGGGTTTGGAAGAAAAAAAAAAATTCTCCCCTTCAAAATGGCGCCCAAAATCCGCCATTTTTTCTTTTCCAATTTTTATGTAGCCTATGACACTCGCAGGGTTAATACGAATCGATTGACGTAAGAATCATCAAAATCGGCCAACGCGTTTGGTCTCTAGAACGCCACATAGGAACAAACATACATACATACATACATAGACTGATAAACACATTACCCTCCTTCGGCAGTCGGGTAAAAACGTATACTTGATATTTAAAATAAAATAAATAAGTTTATTTGAGCTATCCAGGGAAATTTCATTTGAAGATATTACTAAATTTTGATATGGGCAGCAGAATTCTGAATTACATCCTTGACTTCTAATAAAACATTGCTAAAAACATACCCCAGACAGAACAAAAACATCGACGACACCTGATTTCTTCCGCATTTCAGTGCTTTAAAGCTACATTTCAACAGTAAAGCACTTACAAGTCTGTTACTCCGTAGATCTGTTAATTTGTCTCCGTCACTCAGTACGGATAGCCAGACTGGAAAATGTACGTCTTAGCTACGGATGGCTGATGGTAACTTAATGATAGATATATATAATGATAGTGTGCTGGTATGTAGGGACACAGTATCAAATCAAAAGTATCGCATAAAAGTATCTTGTACTTAAGTATCGGTACCGGAAGAAAAAATACTCGATACCATAAAATATCAACACTTATTCGGGCCACTGTATCTACGTCCATACATGTACATATGTCGCAGCCATCTGGTTAAATTAGCCAGCTGATTGGACGCCTAGGCCGTACATTAAACGCCGGCATTCAATTGGATGCCTAGGCCGATATTTAATTGAACTAGAATCATTCAACGTTTAACAACTTGTCGTATTGAAAGGCAGCCCTTTAAAGATGACTGACCAAGACTTAGCCAAGTGATTCAAATTTTGTTCAGTTTTTTTCATCTTCGGCCCTAGTAGTCACCAAAACAAATATGGCGTCACTAGCGCAAACTGTAAATATTAATTTTCGTTTTTTTATGCAATGTAAGTGAGATATTGTCAGTATAGAAACTTGGAGGTGCCAAATAATACTAGGTACGTCTTGCAAGTTTTCTCAATTCTAAATATTTGAGTCTCACCAAACATTACAAAATTATCAATATCCATTTAACTAACTGACTACACGACATTCAGCCATCTGGTTAAACGTTGCGCTTAATGTCTTGGCTAGTTGTCCTTCAGCCATTTAGTTGGCGTTAAATGAACGGCCTAAGCGTCCAATTAACTGGCTTATTTAACCAGATGGCTGCGACACACATACATTTTAAAACTAGCTTTCGACCGCGTGATATTTGAAAATTGCTCCACGAAAATGTACCTGATCTCCTACAGCGATATAAAGTATCCTATGTTCTAATTTCCAACTGTGTTAAAAATTTAATTTAAATTGATTCAGTGGTTGAGGCGTTATTGAAAAAAAAAAAAAATTGGAGATGAGACCTGTGTTCCAACAGTGGAAACTATTATGCCACCTATGCTATGAACATGAACCCCTAGGTGATTTTCTTTTGGGTAATATACCCCGCTATTCTAATGTCGTTTTTAGGGATACCTAACCAAAGGGTAAAAACGGGACCCTATTACTAAGACTCCGCGATCCCTCTGTCTGTCTGTCCGTCTGCCACCAGGTTGTAGCTCATGAACCGAGATAGCTAGACAGTTGAATTTAACAGACGATGTATTTATATTGCCGCTATAACAACAAATACCAAAAACAATAAAATAAATATTTAAGTGGGGCTCCCATACAACAAACGATATATTTGCCGTTTTTTGCGATAATGGTACGGAACCCTTCGTGCGCGAGTCCGACTCGCACTTGGCCGGATTTTTTCTATTCAGGAATGAATCAGGTAAAACAGACTTGTTTAATTATGCTACATATAGATAGAAAGAAAAAAAAAAGCATATTTATTTGTGACAGGAGACACGAGAAATAAGCATAAAATTAAACAATAATAAAAATAAAAACCCCGTGCGAGACCAAAAAGGCTCCTATCTCAGCATGTGCATATACAGGGTATCGTGTTGCAAAATCGCGTAATTCTAAGTAAAATTTAATAAAGCTAGAATATTAATAATTATTCTCAGAAATCTAGACATGAACCAATCAAAATAATTTAGTCTACTCTTAGCGAATCTTAATTTTAAATTGACGCAAACTTCTAAGATTACAAATTAATAAAAACAGTCGCGAGTCAAAGAAATCGATCTTTCTTAATATAATATTCTTTCAAAGAAATCTCTTTCTTAATGATTTAATGTATTTTCTGATTGATTTTAATTAAGAGCACTATTTGTATACAAATTGGATTTAAGCCGCACTTAGTCTTAGTAGTTTATGTCGAGGCTCTCGTGCTTGAGGTCGTGGGTTCGAATGCGGGCAAGTACCAATGTGACTTTTTCATTTCATATGTAGTTTCTAAGCTTATCTTGGACATCGCTGACAACGGTGAAGGAAAAACATCGTGAGGAAACCTAGACTTATAACATTATTCTATGATTGTGCTCCATTGGTGTAATTGCTGCAAGGCGTTCCAGTGCGAGGATAAACTATTTGTAAGTTAAAATAGTTTAGGTGTACCCATGATTGAGTTGAGTACTTGTCAATCTCTTCCTTAACCTGAAAACTTGTCAAAATTCGACATCAAATAAGAGTATGACACGTTCTTAAATCCAAATACTCAATTTTAGAAGCTGGAGCCCAAATCGCAAATTTTGCATACGGGAAAGTTCCTAGATTAAAAAACAAAAATACGGGTCAAGGCAAGCTTTAAGGGCCGGTTTCTGATTTAAGTATTTGAGGTTTAGAATGAGTTGAGTATTTTGCCAAACTATACTTTACCCTGAAAAGTTGGCACTAATGTAGGGTTTGACACGTTTTTAACCTCAAATACTTAAATCAGAAAACTTCAAGTCTTAATTTTTTGCTCCTCAATCACTTTTTTGTTCCATAAAACTTGTAACAGATTTTCAAACACATTTCCTTATTACATGAAAATCTTACGTCATCTTTTTGAACTGCCTTTCAAATGTGTACATATTTTTAGTCACAACCAAACTTGTATTTCCCTTCTTACCTCTTTAACCCCTTGTCTTACCCACCCCGTACACGAGGCCATACGCTCAGTGTCACTAAATAATTCACGCGTGGCTAACTCACCAGTCTAGACGAAAGAGGTTTTTATAGTAATTGCCGACAACTGTTTAAGGGTTATTTTAACCTAAGGCCAATCACAAGGGACTTCGATGAAAGGAGCTGAAAAAAGTAGTTCACAGCTCACCTCACTCAAGTTTAGAGAATGACACTACAGTTCAATCACTTACCAGATTGAGTACTGAAACATTACACTAGTTTCAGTACTCAATCTGCAGATTTGAGAAACAACACCATGTTGTTCCATATCCACGTCACCAACAGCAACTGAACATATCCAAGCACAAATGACACCATCTGCTTAGCCATATGAAATTATGTTCGGGTCGGCTACGAGAATAATCGGATGCAGCTGGATACTAGTATTTTACAAGGAGCGGCTGACCTCCACGACCCAATTAATCAAAGTTCATCATCATCATATCAGCCGAAAGAGGTCCACTGCTGGATATAGGCCTCTCCCAGGCGTCGCCACATTGACCGGTCATGTGCGTTTCGCGTCCACCAGAAACCCGCAGCCTTGATCAGGTCGTCGCTCCATCTAGAGGGAGCCCATCCAACGCAGCGTCTTCCGGTACGCGGTCGCCACTTTAGAACTTTTCGGCCCAAACGGCCATCCGTTCAGCGAGCAATGTGCCCTGCCCACTGCCACTTAAGTTTGGCAATTCTTCGGGTATATCGGTAATCTTGATTCTCTTGTGGATGTCTTCATTTCTGATTGGATCACGCAAGAAAACTCCGAGCATAGACCTCTCCATTGCCCGTTGAGTGGATTTAAGTTTTCTGATAAGGCGACCACGTCTCTGTACCGTAAGTGATCACTGGCAACACACATATCATCATAGACTTTCGTCTTGAGACACTGTGGTAACCAAAGATAATATTTAGAAAACAATATAGTTTTAAGTTTTCCTGAAAACTAACGCAAGCGTAACAGCGCTTAGCACCTCTCAGTAAGGCCAACTCCTCAGGGAAACACATTTATGTATCCAAAAGATTTTTTACATATACTTGTAGGTATGTCTTTTTGCCCCATAACCCTATGCCTGCTACAGTCCCTACAGTAATTCATGCATCTTTAACTCGTCGCTCGCCGCTCGTCTAGACTACAAGACGTTTTATTTTCATTTTATAGTTATTGGATACGCCCAGCAATTGGGAAAGTGTCGCAAATATAAGTATAACTTACATTTAAAAGCCTGGGGTGAGAGGGAATGTTTTGGGGGTATTTGTAATGCATATTGATGAGGATTTTAAGCGTGGGTTTAATTTAAAAACCGGCCAGGTGCGAGTCGGACTCGCGCACGAAGGGTTCCGTACCAGAAAGCGTTTTATACAACTAAAGATTACCTTGAAGACAAAAAGGCTTGGGATTGAGCTGCTCCAATTAATTTTGTTTTTTTTTATTACATTTTGCACCGTGAATTTTGTTATTATAATATATATATTTTTTTTTTTTGGTTTTCTTGCAATGACAAGAATATTTACTTTTTAAAGTATTATATCATTTTATATTAATTATTGTGAATGTGAAGACTATGTGGATCATTCCTTTTTGTTTTAATTTAAATTTATCTTAGTTTTTAATCATGGTCTGGCAGTTTGAGTAGTTCATGCGGCCTACCCGAATGTCCTTTCTTTGGTATTGTTCGTCGAATCGTTGAGCTCCTTAAATTCTGAGTTGAGCTGCTCGGTTATTGACAAATGCGTGCACTGACTGTACAGATCCACTCAATCTGTCTAGTTCTTTCCTCAAAAGACCATTTCAGACATCAGTCTACATGGTCTTCACATGATCTAACCAATATTTTGTCTGGACTTTAAAAGAGACTGTGACCTCTGAGTTTGTTTCGGCCTTTCTTCTCAGAGTAGTCAGATCTACTACTCATCTACGAGGTTTTAAAAAATATGTTCGACATGTAAAAGTGTTTGTATAAACCAACTTACAGAAATAAAATCATTTATCATTTATTATCGCAAAAACGGCAAAAAAATCACGTTTGTTGTATGGGGGCCGCACTTAAATATTTATTTTGTTCTTATTGGTGACAGACAGATAGACAGACGAACCGCGGAGACTTAGTAATAGGGTCCCGTTTACCCTTTAGGTACGGAACCCTAAAAAATACTAGTTATCCGTTTAACCAGTTGCGGCATCTTAGCAACGCGCGACGTCACTATCTAAAGATTTTACACAAATTACTTAAGGTTTATTCGAAGACATGTGTCATCCACCTTCCCGCACTAGGCTCGCGTGGTGGATTAAGCCCATTTCCTCTCAAAGAGAGGAGACTTGTGTCCCAGCAATGGGAAAATTAAAGAGGCTGATTATGACTTAAGGTCAAGCTAGAATAAAATTGCAAAGAAAGAAATCCAGCACAAAGTTAAACAAGCGTGTTACATTTCCTACTAGAAAGAGAAAGTCAGAGCTTTAATAATATCACACTGCATGATGGACAGACAGAACTTTCATTAGGAAATGAATTTTCTGTTTTTGATATAAACACCAGATTATGACCTAAAATGTAATACATATAAAATCCATGTTCATGATGTTGATGACTTAAATAAAGAAATGATTATTTTTCAAAATTTCGTTCACCACAATTGAAGTCCAAGATCAACTAAGGTACATAAGCCAAGAAATTCCTGGGCTCTACGTTCAAAGCAAGGGAATGCATTTGCAATATGAGCAGGCGGCAAATCCGCTATCTGCTTGGAGCCTTTACTGGGCACTTTGGAACCAACGACATGCTCATGAAGATGGGTCTACCCGCGACACCCATGTGCAGGTTGTGTGGGGAACATACGGATGCACTGGCTGGTAAGCGAATGAGTCTCTTAGGGGTTGGATATCCAAAACCAGAAGACTATAGGCTCATATCTCCCAGTCTCGTTGTAAAACTCAAGAAAAGAGTTTTCAACGAGATTGGGGAGGAGTAGGTTATCTAGTGGACCACACTAGATCCCAATGGGTCGAAGCTTCCGAGTTATTTCTCGGCACCTCCAAAAGATAAGATAACTAAGATACCTACATTCTAAGAAGTCACATTGATACTCTTAGCCTTTTCGAACCCGCAAACTAAGCTCCGGTATACTAAAATAAATTCTTAAGTTTCAAAAGAAAATCCTTTTAAAACCAATCCCGCTGCGTAATTACAACAATTCATCTCCATCATACAAGCCATCTGTAAAACGTCCAATATTCAATGTTAGTGCTAGCCTAGGGCACAGATGCACCGCAGAAACTACTAATCTCTTAGGAGCGTAATATTTCACGTTTTATTGATAGTGACACCTTCCAATACTTGTTACGTTTTAATTTACTTTTAGATACAGTCTCGTATTTTCTGAGGATTAAGACTTGGAATTGCACAATCTAATTCCGTGTAGTCCTTTCCATCATCGCATCGGACAGCAAGACGTAAAGCAATGCGCCATCGGCACATGGTGGACATCCCACCCACACGCATTAACGTTTTGGGAATGATTTCATTGAGCGTGCAGCTAAGGAGTTTTGTTTCCTGATAACTACAAACTAGGGGTTTTTAAGTCAAATTTAAATAGTTTTTTTTTATGTTTGGTTTGACTCTCGTCTAGGTCAGAGGTGACAGAGACAATGTCGACGATGGACTGAGCTTACCCAGAACAAGCCTGTTCACTCTAACTTTGAAGAGATTCGGGTTGTATGCGTTCGGAAACACAGACGCAGGTAGTGAGTTCCACTCTTTTGCTGTACGCATTATGAAGAATGTTTGAAAGCGCTTGGTGCGAATTTGTGGAATGGCAACTAGGTGAGGATGGTAAATTGCAGTGCGACTAGATGTCCGATGGTAGAAAGGTGCCGGTGGGATGAGGTTGTGTAGTTCATGAGCACACTCTAGAGATTACTTCTAGGCTAGTATGCTTCACCGTCGACCACATCATCGCTTACCATCAGGTGAGATAGTGATCAAAGGCTAGCCTATCAATAAAGGGCATTGGTGATTGAGGAAATCGTTTGTATAGACATAAAATGCGGAGGAGTGAGGAAAAAAATCGTGAAGTAATATTTGAGTTTGAGAAACGAATTTTCTTTCACTGTTAAAAAGCTGCTCTCAAAACGGTGAAGGAAAACACCTTGAGGAAACCGGCATGTCCTAGAACTACAAATTCGAAGACATGGTGACATCTACCAATCTGAAGTGGGCGTGGTATGTAATGCTCGTTCCCTCTCACAGAGAGGAGGCC
Source organism: Orthosia cruda (assembly GCA_964057195.1). Classification (NCBI taxonomy): domain Eukaryota; kingdom Metazoa; phylum Arthropoda; class Insecta; order Lepidoptera; family Noctuidae; genus Orthosia; species Orthosia cruda. The sequence continues at coordinate 7,489,069 of OZ059852.1, read as the reverse complement.
TGTGTCCCAGCAGTGGGAACATAATAGACTGACTAGCTTCTGCCAGCGGCTTCGCCCACGTCAATGTCGAAAATTATCCTAAGGGAACATATGCCCAGGATAAGAAGTATCCTATGTGCTATTCCAGTCTATAACCTATCTGAGTGCCAAATTTCATCCAGATCCGTCCAGCCGTTTGAGCGTGAAGAAGTAACAAACGTACAAACACACACACACTCACAAACTTTCGCCTTTATAATATTGGTGTGATTATAATAGAAGGCTCCACTACCTATCGCTGAATGTTTTATCACGCAAAAATGCACAGTCTCTAAGGAAAAGGTCACAAGCCGAGGGATAAAGTTAGTCTTATTTAATGGTTTAACTCTTGACCTAAATCTCGCCTACCGAAAAGCGATACATCGGAAAAGATTTGGGCGTTGTTAACAAACTAAATTAAAAGTTTTATTTTTGAGGAAAGTTTCCTTTTAAACCTTGAAAGTGTTGTCAAGTACGTTTGTTAAACCTTGATAAACATTCCAACAGAAACCTTGACAAATCCTCCATAGCTACCAGTAATAACTGTTCTATGTGTGGTGGCCCATTAGCTAAGACCTCACTCTCGTGCTTGCGGTCGTGGTTTTAAAGCCGGGCAACTACCAATGTGATTTTTCAAATTCATATGTACTTTCCAAGATTATCTTGATCATCGCTGACAACGGTAAAAAAATGGTACTCAGCTGAATCCGGTAAGACTGGAAGCCGACCCCAACATAGTTGGGAAAATGCTAGGCAGATAGATCGCTGACAACGGTGAAGAAAAACATCGTGAGGAAACCTGGACTTACAGTAATATAAGATTGAAATCGCCAACCCCCATTGAATTCTCACTCGTGCCTTCTCTGTATGAGAAGAGACCTTTGCACAGCAGTGGAACAGTACCAGGCTGCATACTTCTACACCATTGACAGTCCATATAGAATGCAAACCGGCGATTTGCCCGAAGAATTCGCTCATATACAGATCATACAGTAACTCTATCCTAGCTGTTTTACCCATCATGAGTTCAAAACCTAGAGTAGCTCCCAAGCTAATTCGTCTTCCAAAATTATTTGCGACTAGTGAAGCGAAATATTTATCGATATAATCCCGGGTTGCTATGCGGTCGCACGCACTGCCGGGATTAGACCGGGTCGCCGCGGTTACGGGACTCAGCTATCTTTCGAGACAAATTAGTGTTTGCCCGGGGACAGTCGGATTCATGTTTAATTTGCGAATTAGTTTGTCATTTGTTTATTTCCGAGGTTTTGCCCGGAATTGTATTGGCTTTAGGATTGTCTTGTCACGCAATATCTAATTGATCTGAATGATTTACGGCAAGGGATCTGATCTCCTATTTTCGGAAGGTCCTTGGGTGGAAAATGTTCTCAAATTACTAAGAAATGGCCGGGCCAAATTGTTTGTAAATAAATAATACGTTCTTTCAAATATGATACAAAGGCAGAGTGTTAACATCTCGATATAAACCGATCTGTTCATATTCCCAGTATTTTGGAATATAATATGATCAAAAGATAACGCAAAAAAAGATTGCGAAGTCCCATTGTGTCATTTTCTCCGATAAGTATAAGAGTTCAACTGTCTTCTAAGCTTCGCGGACAAATAATAAGATTTTCCTCACCCTGCTTCCTTATTACCAAAATATCTTTTCCCTGTACAAATTCCCAGATCTTTTGGTCACAATTTTATTTATTTAAGCAACGCTTTGTTGTTGATCACAGAGGCAGTTGGCGAGCGCCATTGTGGGAGATTGTATCGACACGGTCCCGCGTTTAATCCTTTAATCCCGGGATGCGGGATTCACATCGACCGCACTACAAGACAGGCGGTTTTTGTTGTGATGTTGAGGACGTTTAAGTGGAGTTGTACATATATTCATGCGTGATTTCTTTGAGTTTTAGTTAAAGGAATTATATATTGTTTTTCTTTATATGTGTTGTTTGTTTCTTAATATGTAGACTTCCAGATAGGAACGACATTCATGTACAAAGGACATATAATTTGATTAATATGATCTTCTAGACTGCTCCCAGCCGTGGATCATAGCAGGATTATTAGAAAGAATCATCTCTCAAAATAGGAATAAATATCTAGTTAACTGAACTAACAAATCTTTTCAAGAAAGTCCGCAGTTGTTGTCAAATCCCAAAATTATTTTAAAACCAAACAAATGGAAAACTAAGAGTCCTCATACAAATATGAAACGAAGAGAATTTGTATATTCTGCTGAGCACCGACGCGTCCGCCTCCCTTAACGGCCGGCCAGATACTAACATTTTTGCATAGGAATGTTTTTCAAGCGATATGAGGGTAGGATATTGTGGTGCATTTAACGGAATGACTACAGTCAGGGGTTTTAAATAATGTCTACCTTAGTTGTGTTGAGTCAGGATTATTGGGTTTGCGAATGTAGTATACTAGTTCTTTCTCGCAGCTTGGTTCCCGTTATCTGATAGGAACCTTGCATTTTACAGGATAAAATTGCCTCAAATCAGGTGAGATAGTGATCAAACGCGTGTCTATCATTAAGAAAAAAAATTGGCCAAGTGCGAATCGGACTCGCGCATGAATGGTTCCGTACCATTATCGAAAAAACGGCAACAAAATCATCAATCGTTTGTAGTATGGGAGCCCCACTTAAATATTTATTTTATTTTGTTTTTAGTATTTGTTGTTATAGTGGCAACAGAAATACATCAACTGTCTAGCTATCACAGCTTATGCGATACAGCCTGGTGACAGACATACAGACGAACAGTGGAGTCTTAGTAATAGGGTCCCATTTTTACCCTCTAGGTACGGAACCGTAAAAAAAGTTATTGTAAGTTATCAATTTGGGCCAACAACGTTCAATTTACAGGCAGGTGCTAAGAGTACGCATAAACATTACTCTCTTTTCTTAAAGTTTGAGCGCTGATATTTATGTTTAGTATCTATTCTTTACAGAATAAATAAAATAAGCCTTTGTTACTGAGTTTACAATTATTCTTTAGTATTTTATTAAGGGCCTACATACGATTTAGTGCCATAAAACGGTAACTTTCTAAAGCATACTCCTCAGTAACGGCTAGGTTAAAAGGTTTGCAAAAAATATATATTTATTATTGATTCATGTACATAATTTTTAACACAAGGTTTTTTCGTGTAACTCATAGTTTTGCTTTAAAAAAATAATTAACTACACGATATTTTTTCGCGTCTTTTGGAAACTCCTCCAAAATGACTTGGATGTTTAAAAATAATTTTATACAGAAAAATTGATGGCTGGAATTTCTTTTTACCTAACATAGCATATGTAAATCAAATAATATTTTGCAAACAAAACTGTTCAAAAGGAGATTAAATTTTGATATTTTGGCATCGAGCGGGCGCACGGCCAGTACTGCGTTACATTGGGGCGTATATATCACCTTAAGGATCGATTCTTTTTTCCCCAGCTTGTCCTTCGACATAGGCCGCTTCCAAAGATTTCCACTTATCTTTGTTCCTCGCAATTCTCATCCACTCTGGTCCAGCAGTTCCCTTTAGGTCGTCTTCCCAGCGTTTTGGTTGTCGCCCTTTGTTCCTTTACATTCTTTAAAGAATATTGATAAATAATTCATAATAATATAATATTTAACGTCCAATAGTAAAACTAGTCTAAGAGCTGATCGCTATCTCGAAAGTATCGTTGTGGTTCAGTTTTATTAAAAGGTGAAAAAACCTCTTATTTTTTTGTCGTTTTGTGACGCCTCCATTTTTTTTTGAAGTCAGTTAATAACTAAAACTACCCAAACCCAAAACGTTAAGTTTAGGGCGTCTGGGATCTTAGTCTAAAAGGAACGATGTAATGCGTCTACATAGCCAGACAAACATAACTCACTGGTCTCACATCCGACACAGAACTATTGTCTTTAGACTTATGTTTAATCTAGCTTCTGTCACCGGCTTCACCCGCGTGATTGTCGAAAATTATCGAACAAACTAATGGGATAAAAAGCTATAAGTTACCCGTGTTCCAAGTTTCATCATAAATATGCGAGACGAATGTTAGTAGATGTGTGAGTGTGAGAGTGTGTGATTACGTGTTTAGGTTATTATAAGGATGTTTTCAGTATCATTATAGTTTAAATTTAGCTAAACTAGCAAATAAGCGTACCTACGTTCAAAATATCAAACACTACTCAATCCCACACATTTTGCGTAGAAAACCGTGAGTAAAGTTTGGGGCGTCTCGGATCTTGAACCATTTAAATAACGTTACATTTTCACCAGTCTGGCTCCAGTGTGACTGGATGAGGGGAGGGAAGTATCCCGCTGAGAGGAAACTGGGGAAAAGGAAAAATGGACGAGAAAACCTGTGGGTATGAACATAGCAGAAATGAAACAGCAAAATTGTTTGTTATATAGGAGATCAGTCAGTTTTTATTGAAATTGTCTTAGTGCTTGTTCTAAAGTACAAACGCTGCTGGGTTTTGACGTCAGAGTGGTTAATACATATCAGTTGAATCTACACTTTGTAGTTCTATTAACCGACTTCCCAAAAAGGAGGAGGTTCTATGTTCGACTTTTTTTTTGTATATTTTCAGAAGATCTGATAAAGAACTTGGAAGATATACAACAGAACTGTTCAATAAATTACGGCAAATCTCTCGGAATTGCTGCAATCGCATGTCTGTTTATTGTTTTTACATTTTCATAACATAACATCACGCCAGTACGGTCTATAGGGGTACGCAGACGTGTTCAGTTCACCTTGGTACCCTCTCATTTCACCGGTTATGTTTAAGTTTCATGATATTCGGGTAATCTATTCTGTATTATATGTACCTTACTAAAGAACTTGCCTCGGTACAATTAAAAAGTGTCGGTACAATTAGTGTTTTTATTTGAAGTCGGTAGTATTTTTTTGTTAAAAAGATTTTTTAAAGATCAAAGCTCAAGCGTGCGCTATTGCTTTGATCTTTTTAACCGACTTTCCAAAAAGGAGGAGGTTCTATGTTCGACTTCAAGTTTTTTTTTTTTTTTTTTTTGTGTATGTTCACCGATTACTCCGTCAATTGTGGACCGATTTTGAAAATTCTTTTTTTGTTTGAAAAAGTATGTTTCGAAATTGGTCCCATTTTAATTTGGTGAAGATCTGATGTAGAACTTCGGAGATATACAACAGAACTCTTCAATAAATAACGGCAAATCTCTCGGGATTTCTGCAATTGCATGTCTGTTTGTTGTTTATAACATTTCATAACATAACATCACGCCAGTTCGCTCTTAAGGGGTAAGCAGATCTCTCATTTCACCGGTTATGTTCAAGTTTCATGAAATCTATTCTGGCGAAATAGTTCCCTTACTAACTTGCCTATTAGGTACGTAAAACTAAAAAGTGAAATATAAAAAAACTTTTTGCAAAAAAATACTACCGACTTCCAAATACAAAACTACAAAGTGAAAAATAACTTAATTTTTTGAAGTCGGTGTCCATAACGCAAAAAATGGTACCTACGAAAGACACCGACTTCAAAAAATTAAGTTATTTTTCACTTTGTAGTTTTGTATTTGGAAGTCGGTAGTATTTTTTTGCAAAAAGTTTTTTTATTAAAAACTTATTTGACAATACAACAGTATTCGTCGTTGCGTGTTTAACGCTGTCCAGTAAACGGTTTTCAACATAATTATGAAGCAAAGAATGCAATCAAAGCACACGGGAACGAATGCTTAGGGATATCAATAAGTTTTCAATTAGTATGCAGACGGCTTTACGTCTTACATCCAGTATTAAAATTAATAAATAAGAATGTCAATCAAAAAAAGTGGATCAATGACCGTTATTGCTACACTAGTACGCAGCAACTACGCACCATCTACCTTAAAATATCATCCTGCCAATCTCCAAATGGTCTTCCTTACAGTCCATAAAAAACCTCCAGGCATATATTATAATTTACTATTGGACGTGTTCGCATTCGCCCGGTTTACGAGTCTCACCGTAACATGACGTAACGCGAAGTGCATTTTATAACCGTCTGATATATTATCATACGAGAGTTTTATTTATGGGTCACGTTGGGCCTATATAGGGTTTTAGGGCTTTCGAAAAACAGGGAGCGGTATGAAATAAATATTTATCTCAGCGAAATATATATTCAATTCAAGTTTTGTCACGACATTTTTTTAGATCTACTCAAGATTACCTAATTCATCTAGTTCATGTTTTCGTGACATATGAGAGATTTAATAAGTATTTTTGACATAACCCAAAGAACTTTGGCAGAAATATGTCCAGCAAAGGATGTCTTTCGGCTGAAATGATGATTATTACACAATCAACAATATTTCAGCCAAAAGACGCACTCACGTAAAATCGCTCTAATACGCATTTCACCCGATTATACATCAGCCTGATTACCAAACGAGCAAAAACAGAAACAAAACAACTTCCATAAATGCAAAATCACGACCGCCATAGCTCAAAAACGTTCAATCGCGGTCAAACAAAAAAAACCACTAATAAACACAGTGACTCGGCATCACTAGCATCTGTTGCGACCGAAACGAACGAACGAAACGAACGGATTCGATCCGTTCACTCAAAAGTTCAAAGTCATTCAGGATATATCATTTATTGGAACTTCAAAGTGAATTATTTTAAATTAATGAATGGAATTTATCATCGTTTGGATTTATAATGAGGTGTGGTGGTAAGTTTCAAAGATTTTGAAAATAAATTTCGTATTGGTTTTTACATTTTAGTTGTATTTGATTTAAATAAATAACTAACTCGTTTGTTTGTATATATTGTATCGACCTCTATTCGTCTCTGCATCATCCAAAGGTTGACTTATGGTAGAAAATACGCATTCAAAGTTTAAAATAAATAAATAAAAATGACTGAGGCTTTAGACAAGTTAACATTTTATGTGCGATAAAGATTTTCGAAAAAGCCTCTGATTTACTTAATTATTAAGTCTTCATGCACTAGGTACATAGGTGCAATTTAAGCCTTAGGCATTTTCTACCAGACAACGAAGGGTGGTGAAAGATAATATGGTAGGGCTCCTTGTTCTTGCAGCACGATATGACAGCTTGTATGAACAGAGACAAAAATTATAGCTTGGGTTAGATCGGCAGCAATTTCACAAACAAGCTCGTGGCTTCCAATTAATCTTGAAACAGCCCTAAATTGAATTCGTCGCATCTAACCCATAAAGCATGGTAGAACTTCCAGTAATTAAAACACCCGGCCAATGCAGACAATAGTCATAACTTAGCCCTGTCACGTCACTAACGTTAAAACGTCAAAAACAGCGAACGCCGCCGTTTTAGCGACGGACCGGACGTTTGGTATAAAGTCAGATTTATGAGTTGCACTACGACATAAGATAGCTTTTGATGTGTGAATAAATTATTGTGTTTAAATGTTTCATATTCACGCTCTTTTAAGTTTAATTGCTGGGGTAGTAAAAAAGGAATTACAGTCTTAATACGGTAGCCAGGGTGATATTATTGCCATTAATAAATGCACAATAAATATTACTGCCCCATTGCTCTAGTAGTTGCAATCACTACTGCTGAGCATGAGGTCCTGAGTTCGATCCTTGTGTTCAGCAATAAATTATTGGGTTTTTGAATGATGGCAATAGGCTCGCCACCTATAACATGGAACTTAATATAACTAGCGCTCTGCCCTACTCTTTGGGAATTACCGGCGTGATGTTATGTTATAAAAAAAAAACTGGTATATTATTTTTTTATAACATAACATCACGCCGGTATTTTCGCCGGTATTCTCTTCAAATTATTAAAACTGGGTTTAATTTTCGAAATGCACGAAAATGACACGATGCATTTATAAAATTAATAAAATGTCGCACGATACTACAATTATGTACCCTAACATAATTGTCATAAGACATGCAATAGCTGTCTGACTGGTAAATAATTTAAAACACTGTTCAATTTTAAATTTTTCACACGTTTTTTTGTTTACTACAAGAAAATTGGCTAGAAGGAAGGGAGACATTTGCCCTGCAGTGGGATAATAAAGACTAATAATAACGTTGTTTAAGATACAACATAATTATTACAATATTATTTCAATGTAAAGCCCAACCTATTGCGAATGTCAGCGGCTACTTTTTATCTGTGGTAACGTTAAAATTTTATTAGGTACCTATCCGATCAACCGTCCTCTGTCTATAAGCCTAAGATAGCCAGCGTGTTTATGTCTTTTATTGTAAAAAATATTATTGCAATAAATATATTGTGCTGCTAAATGGTTGGCCTATGATTTATCGATCATATCTCTACAAAAAATACCAATTTTTTTATAAATATTTTGTTATCAAGAATATTAAAAAAGCTATCGTTTCACAAACCACAGCTCTTCCAATAATATCTCCGCGATGAAGTAAAGGATTTACAAATAAACAGCTCGAGATTTATATCGACACAACTCTCGGGGCGGACGTTTAGCGGAAGCTCTGATTTACGAGTTTCACCGCAACATGCCTAGGCTTTGATGTGCCGCCGCATGATATAATTATAGCTGTTTATTACTTGAATGCGTTTTTGGAGAAATATGAATATGGTGAGTGTCGTTAAGTTATGTTATAATTTCTATCTGAAGATTTTCTGTGTTATATTCATCTTTTTTTGGAAATTAAATAGAAGTGTTTGACGATCTGCATATACAGCATCCGGTATTTTTATTGTTTTTTTTTAAGACTTCATTATATCCCTTTTAACTCAAGTTAATCAAGTTTCTAAATATTACTATATCAACAACAATCACTAAACAAGTAAAATTTCAAAATTCAAAAAACCCCAGACACATTTTTATTTCATGCTACATAATTTATCTAGTACATAGAAGATACGCATCGATCGGCAATCTATTGAACACGTAATTATGACACGATATCTTGCGAAAACACCCAGATTTAAACAGTAAAACACCCATAACTTTTGAACGGCTGAACCGATTTTATTGAAACATAGCTAAGAACACTCTCGACAAAATCACCTTTCAAACAAAAAAAAATACTAAATCAAAATCGGTTCATCCCTTTAGGAGCTATGATGCCACAGACATACAAAGATCACACAGCAACACACGTCAAACATACTCGTATAACACTTCTCGTTTTAGGTCGGGTGTTAAAAATATCACTATATCTCCAACTAGGAACTTGTTTTTGGAAAGATAACAATACTTTCTTGTTACATGACATACAAGAATGGAAAGGTTACTTCTTGCTTGTCAAATATTAAACATCGTTGACTGGTTATCTCTGATGGTAAGCAGTCAAGGATCTAATCGATAATCTCACTTTTAACTCTCGTCTTGTCCGAGTGACATTTTAAAGTCAAATGGCTGATTTTCTTTTCTGCTCTCAAAACGGTAAAGAAAAACATCGTGAGGAAACCGGCATGTCTTAGAACGAAAAACTCGAAGACATGTGACATCCACCAACCCGCACTGGGCACGCGTGGTGGATTACGGCTCATTCCCTGTCACAGAGAGGAGGCCTGCATCTCGGCAGTGGGAACATTAAAAAGGCTGATGATGAATGGCTGATTTTCTCCAGAAGAAGCATGTGTGCAATGCATTTATCATATTTGGAGGTCTAGGAACTTGCCGGACATCCCTCAATCACTACCAAAGTTGCTGCAAACCAGAGATATGGTTCGGACCTCAAGCTTATCGAATACATTCACGTTAGCATCAAAATCTAAACATCGTGTAACCGCCAAACAGAAATAGTCAATCAATTAGATGACTTGCACTTATAATAGTTAGAAGTAAACTGTGGGGACGAGCGGTCACAATGTTGCCATGTGTCGCTAACTAGCTCGCGTACGCACTGGGCGCAGGACACGCAGCTGCTTATGTCACAGTTGTAAGATACCCAGGCATAAAATCTAGCTGAACACAATAACCGCCACACATAGAAATAGACAATGAATTAGATGACTGGCGCATAGTTAGTAAACTGCGGGGACGAGCGGTCACAATCACAATGTTGTCACTGGCTCACGCATGCACTGGGTGCAAGAAAACGAGTCTGTTTATAAAATTTTGAAAATAATAAATATCGACCAAAATCAAGGTGAATCGAACTTCAATACCTCGATTACTGTTAATAATTTAAACATTAAGTGACTAATAAATAAATCACCACAGTGGCTGAATGATTGACTGCTGGTACCTACGTATTGATTTCGATTCCCGCTCTAAAACCAGTGGAAAACCTGCACAGTATTTGTCCCGGGAATAGTTCTGACTTTTGAGTATGACATGTTATGTATGTACTTTTACCCTCTTGTTATGTTTTTTTTTTTCTTTGTCTCCTCATAACCAAACAAGTACAAAAATACCCAGTGTAGGACGCGCGGCAGCGCGGTTGCAGCAGGTCCCAGGGAGAACGACGGGGACGTGGATGACTCGGACTGGCTAGGGCTCTGCTTTATACGGTACTCCGCCACAAATACATCAGAAGCTATTTCTGGCACTTTTTAGGTAATGCTGTTTCCACCAACAGCGATGCCCACCTAGCCATACCCTAGCTTCTCCCCCTTTTGGATTGGAATCCTCAAGGAAAAAGAAAGGTAGGCCGTCCCCGTCATACGTGGCGACGCACCGTATTGGCTGAAGCGACGAGTATTGGAATAACGTGGAGCGAGGTGAAGCGCGAAGCTCATCACCGGTCTCGATGGAGGACTACTGTGGAAGCCCTCCGCCCCAGCTAGGGGCCATAGGATTTTAAGTCAAGTAAGTCTATAGCTACAAAAAAAAACCGTTTCTAAAAAGCGGCGTTTCTGCAACCAAGTGCGTTCTCCAAACAAAATAACAACGTTTTCTAATACCTAGCGAAAAGGGGTCAAAAACGCGCAGTCACAATAGTTAGCCGTATAATTGATTGAGCCGTTTGGCTTTCATGTAATTTTCGACGGAGGGTCGCCAGTTCGATTACCGAGCGATGTACTTTCTATTGTAAGTGATGTAACTAAAGAACTTGATAAGTACCGGGATGATGTATGTGATTTTATTGTTACGTTTTATTTTTCTCAATTTCCCGTTACGATTTCTTCGAGATTCGAAAGGTCTCGTTGAGAATCCCCGATGATTTACTTTAAAAACAAATCAGTTCGCCTTCGAATTGTGTTGTTGTGTTGTTTTTTTTTGTTAATTGTTACTCAGTTAAGTGGGGTTCTGAAACTATTTATGACCCTATATTGACGGCTTTTACTTTTTTTCATAACAAAAACAAGGAATTCGTAATTTTCATGAGTCAAACCATTTGTATACTAGCCAGTTCTTCTTCGTTTCGCTGATACTACGGTTTTAATGTTCAAGTTTTTATGAGTCAGTTAACACTCAATACTTTATTGCATTCAACTCAGATCTTACGCCCAGATGCTCATACTCGACTCAAACTCAAAATTGGCCACACCTACCAATCACAACTCTCGAGTTTGGCATATATATGATACTTCAGCTTGACATATTATAATGTGTACTCAATAGAGCAAGAGATAAGACGCCCCAGACGTTACTGAATTCTTTCTACACAAAATGTGTGGCAGGTATTGAATGAAAATCCAAGTTAACAAGTACGAGTACGTTCCAAGTACAAGCTAACACTACTCAATTCCACTGATTTTGGATTAAACGAGATCGGTAACGTTTGTGACGTCTAGGATCTTGGACTTGAGCACGTTAATGTCAAAAAAAAAAACAAGACAACCAATCACAACTGAGCATTGCCAGTTTGAGTTGAGTTGAGCATGAGCATCTGGAATACCGGCCTTAGTGACTATATAATGGAATTTATTTCAATATTCAATAATCTCTAAATCGTATACAACTAAATTGTTATCTCTGTCTGTTTCTCCGCTTACATACTTCTTCTAAACCACGCTCCGGATTTTTACTAGAATATAGGTATATAAAAGAGAAAATATGTATGTATGTTCCTTATAGAATCCGAAACGACTGGACCGATTTTAATGAAATTTTCAGACAATCTTTAGATTGACCCAGCGGATAATCCTGTAAACTTTGGTGGCAATCGGAGCACATTTTTTTTAAACTTTGGAAATCTAAAAATCAAAATCATTATTTTTATTTCACATAAGCCTACATGGGCACTTATAAAACGTCGACAAAAGGTGCACGGTTCGGGTTGGTTGTTTCCTATGGAGAAGAACCGGCAAGAAATTCCATGGTTACTCTTTTAAAAATGGTTTGGTTTTACAATATTTCCATATTACAGCATTAGTACTTAGATATGGGGGGACAACGTAGGCCCGACATAAGACAATAAGTCGTAAGAAACTAAAAAATAAAATAAAAAGATTATATAATATAAACACATCAACACGGTCTAGGGATATTTTTAAAAAAGCGAATTACTATCAATGTGTTAATTATTTATATGACATGTATATATTTAAAAGATACCTTATTTAATATTCTAACATTTTTTAATAATGGTTAAGGTACTTCGATTAAAATTTCAGGATTTTATGGAAAAAAATGAAGCATAGACGGAAACCGTATATGAATTAACTTTTAATTTATGAGTAAAAACTGAAAAAAAATAGAAAAATCATTTAATTTGTGTTTATAAACTTGAAGTTAGTAGTCTGAGAAAGCGCCCATGATGTTCATAACACATCGGCAACGATTCGGCATGCTCAGAACAAATTTGTCAAAATCTTGCTGCGGAATATTGTCCCATGTCCTTCTGAGGTGCGCAAAAAGTTGATCTTCTGTAGCCAGATTTTCAGGAACTTCCTTCAGAGCTCTTCTTTGCAGCATATCCCACGCATGCTCAATGGGATTTAGATCTGGCCATTGAGCAGGCCAGTCTAAGGCCCTAACATTGTGTGTATGTAACCAAGCTGCTACCGTTCTCGCCGTGTGTGCCCGGGCATTGTCGTGCATGAGCATGAGCCCCAGCACCTGTTGGATCTATCGTTCTGCCGTCATATTGCCCCGCACCCAAACGAGATCCGTCCGTCCTCCAAGACGAATTCCTGCCCAAACCATAATTGTTCCTCCTTGGTATGGGTGAACTTCCTGAGGGTTCTGAAGACGGCTCCATCGTCCAGGAACTCGCCAAACACGCGTCCTTCGTGAATCTGGATGGAAGCCGAACCTGGATTCATCCGTGAACAGCACATTGGACCATTGCTCACGGCCCCAGTCCACGTGGTTCCGAACCCATTCTAATCGTCGTCCACGATTGCCTCTCCGTAAAGGTGGGACCCGGAGTGGTCTACGAGAGCGTAGATTGCTTTCATGCAGTCGCCTTCTTACAGTTTGGTCACTCACAAGCACTTGGTGTTCCACTTGCAGCCTTTGGACCAATTGAGTCGCCGTTGCATTTGGTTGAGATCGCGCAGTAATTTGCAAAAATCGGTCTTGTCTGGGGGTAGTGATGCGACTTGGCCCCCGGTGCCTCTCCGCTACTTCACCTGTGGCACGATAGCGTGTCCACAATCTTGAAATTACATTTTGGTGGGTCCCTATGGCCTCAGCAACATTACGCTGAACAGACCCAGCTTCCAGCATTCCCACAGCTCGTAACATCTCCGCCCTCGTCAAATGTTGGCGTTGCATGGCTACAATACCTCAATTTTAACTTTATCTTTCGTTTAAAAATGAAAAAAAAAACTGTAACTAAACGTAATTCGTATTGTTTTCTAAATTTCGCACAAATGAAAATTCCCTCTCCTACACATCAAGACATTTTTATGCCACCGAAACAAAAGAATTTTCAAAAATTTGAATTTGGAATTAGTCTGAGATAAATTACAAACAAATCGGTGTATAAAAGATTCCAATGCGGCCAGTACTTTTCAAATTATTTAATTGAGTATGAAATATCCCTAGACCGTGTTGATGTGATAAAGTTAACAAATGTTAACTAGCATCTAGAAGGCCTATAATGTTCACACATTCACAAAACAATCGGGAAAAGAATCTATACAAAGGAACGCGGACGAAGCCGCGAGCAGAAGCTAGTGAGCTATAAACAAGGAAGGCTTGTGTATAATGATTTGTCCCGTGCGAAGCCGGGGCGGGTAGGTAGTTCTAAGAAATTTTGATAAACAAAATCTTTTTTTGAACACGTTTAGTTATTTGCAGATAGTTTTTCTTACACAATAAATATAGGAAAAGTAATAACATAAATGTTTAATCACGTAGTGGTCGATGGCGCATCATTAATCACTGGTTGGGGGTGGGCAGAGAGCTGGGGTCCAATAATTTGATGCGGCGACATATTGTCGCTGGACACGGCTCCGTTATGGGGTTCCGTGAGGAGACAACGAAAACGGTTGTCTACTTCGAGCGCACTATCAAAATAAAAATAAAAATTAAGTCTAGGAAAAATTATTGTTCTTCATAACTGACATAGAATTTGTCTAGTTTTATTGGTGGAGTAAGTAGTAGGTGCTTGTAGTACGCCATTTGTATTTTTTTTAAATCTTACAGAATCACTCCATCATATACGATTTTAGGGTTTGATTTTCTTACGTTTGTATTAACAAAATACCACACGAAACTATTCTAAACACATCCTAGTGTAGAGCAGAACTTAACAAAAGTATTTTTTTTTTAAGAAGTAACATTTCATATTAGATACTTATTTAAATAAATTCTATGACCTGCAAACAACTTCACTAGGACCTTTTTTATATTTAAACGTATATATTAGACTAGCTTCAGCCAGCGGATTTGCCCGCGTGTAGGTCGAAAATTATTTTGAGGGAACTTATTCCCGGGATAATAAAATGTATCCTTTGTGCTATTCCTGACAATAATCTATCTCTGTGCCAAATTTCATCCAGATCCGTTCAGCTGTTCTGGCGTGAAGAAGTAACATACACACTCACAAACTTTCGCCTTCTTAATATTACTAGCTGTCCCACGCGACTTCGCTCACGTCAACTGGCTACCTAACTATTTATTTATTTATTTACGCGCTTACGCAGCGCACGCAACGGGAGCTCCCAAAAAGGAATAATTTTTTCACGCTTTTGCAACATTTTTCATTTAAGCTGCGTTCCTATTGGTCGTAGCGTGATGTTATATAGCCTATAACCTTCCACGATAAATGGACTATCCAACACAAAATAATTTTTCAATTCGAACCAGTAGTTCCTGAGATTAGCGCGTTCAAACAAACAAACTCTTCAGCTTTATAATATTATAAGTATAGATTTGTATGATAACAATCATAAAGAACCCACTCCAAAATAATCCTCCGTACCAGCGCAGCATCCTGATCTATAAACATAGAGGCATCCCTATTTACGTTGATGCGTGAGACATGCCATTACATCCCGGCATCCCCAAGGACACAAGAGGTACGGAACCCTCGCGTAAGAAAAATTACTACCTTTTTAAATAGTCGGGAGACACGACACGCTCCTTTATGAGGGAGACCTAAAAATTTAAGTGTTTTTTCTTTCTTTTATTTGAGTATTTTTTTATTACATTGCTATCTGTTGTCTGTGACTCGCATACAATCCAACGGTTTCGTGTAGAACCTTCAGGGTTCGACCGTTGAAGACAGGACAGCAACGTCTTCCGCTGTAGTGCTATTTTGTAATGTTCACGCACACAATTGGAATGTGAACTCATTTGTTTTTATAGCACATCGGATTCACAACGTGACGGGCCAAGAGGCTTATCGGCAATGAGATATACTGGTCCAGTCTAGGCTCCAGAGCCTTGAACATCGGCGCCGAGTTGCCAGCTTGTCGGTTTTTTATCGGTTACATTTCTGGGAGTGTGCGTTGGAACTGCATAAACTTATTACTCCTAGCCCGTTCCATTATCGCACTACAACACGTACGGCAATGCGTCATCGGTACATGTTGGACATCCCACCCATACGTACCAAACGTTTTGGGAATACTTTTATTATGCGCACAGCAAAAGAGAGGCATTCTCTGCCGCAGTCTGTATTTCCCGATAGCTACAACCTGGGAGTCTTTAAGTCAAGAGTGAATAGGTTTCTTCTAGACAAGTGTGCTTCACCGTCGACCACATCATCGCTTACCATCAGGTGAGATAGTGGTCAAGCGCAAGCATATTATTAATAAAAAAACAAAAAAAAAACTTTTTACAAAAAATACAACCGATGTTCTTGTTTTCGTTTCTTCGTTTTTTGACACAGACTTCCGAAATTGAAGTTATTTTTCACTTTGTAGTGTTTTTATTTGGAAGTCAGTTGTATTTTTTGTAAAAAGTTTTTTTTTTATTATTCACTTTTTAGTTGTGGTATATAATGGACCAGTTATAAAGGCTAGGCACCAATAACGCCCAAAGTAAAGCCAGAATAGATTAACTCAATAACATGAAACTCAAACAAAAACCGGTGGAATAAGAGTATACCAAGGTGAACTGTTTACACCTGCGTACCCCTTTATGTTATGAAATGGTGTAAACAATAAACAGAAATGCGATTGCAGCTATCCCGAGTGATTTGCCGTCATTTATTGAAGAGTTATGATGTATATCTCCGAAGTTCTTCACCAGTTCTTGATAAAAAAGGGACCACATGACAAGCACCAGCTTTCAAATAAAAAAAGAATCATCAAAATCGGTTCACCCAGTAACAAGTTCTGAGGTAAAACAATAAAAAAAAAAAATACAGCCGAATTGAAAACCTCCTCCTTTTTGGGAAGTCGGTTAAAAAATGAGACGCCACCCTTTCGAATTTCAAATTTGACGTTCAAAGAACTACAACACTATTTTGACCTATGTAGGTGAACTAAACTAGGTTTTTCTCTCAAAATATTTATTCCGAATATCGCCTTGTCACGTGATGGATAAAGTGACTTTCCCAATTTCTTGGATTGCCCTTTAGACATTACACATAAAGCCACTTTTAAACTATTGTTGTACACTCGGTGCCACAATAAAAGGTCCAGTGTTCGCCACAAATGTATGATTGATTGTTGTATACCTTTTTTTTGGGTTACAGTGTAGTTATTTCATTATATATTTTTACCCTTGGCTTCGAAATAACTTGCGTCATAATAATATGTTTTTGTGAGTCGGCTAAAAGATTTTGATTGTATAAATCGGTGTATTAGTGTTATTTATAACTAAAGCCGTAGCAAATGGGTTGCATTTAATTTTGCTGTATTTAATAGCGCAAATAAAAATGTACCTAATGACCATAACTGTTATGATTAGTTGGAAAAATAGCAACGATCAATTATATGTAATGAGTTGAAGAATTAATTCATCTAATAACTAAACTAATATCAAATGGGTGAAATTGTTGTGAAAAGCATATTTTTGGATATACTGATCAGATTATTAAAATCTTTCTTGAAAGCTACTCTCGCAAAGTATCATAGAAGTTTTATTCCGGAAAACTGCAAGCTTCCTTTGTCATAGGATAGGTCACGGGATCCAATCCATAGGAATGCTAGCACCAATCTTCCCGCCTAGCATTTTCTCAATTATACACCGATGAAGTTTGGTCGTTACATGTTATATGAAACAGTATCGATTTTTAACCGACTTCCCAAAAAGGAGGAGGTTCTATGTTCGACATTATGTTTTTTTGTGTATGTTCACCGATATCTCCGTCAATTGTGGATCGATATTAATTTTTATTTTTTGTTTGATAAAGTATGTTTCGAAATTGGTCCCATTTTAATTTGGTGAAGATCTGATGAAGAACTTCGGAGATATACAACAGAACTCTTCAATAAATAATGGTTAATCTCTCGGGTTTGCTGCAATCGCATGTCTGTTTATTGTTTATACCATTTCATAACATAACATCACGCCAGTACGCTCTTAAGGGGTACGCAGATCTCTTATTACACCGGTTATGTTCAAGTTTCATGAAATCTATTTTGGCGTTAAAGTTACCTTACTAAATTGCCTATTTAGGCTATTAGGTAGGTACAACTACAAAGTGAAAAATTTAAAAAAAAATTGCAAAAAAATACTACCGACTTCCAATTACAAAACTACAAACTTTATTTTTGAAGTCGGTGTCCATAACGCCTACGGAAGACACCATATATTTTACTCTTTGTAGTTTTGTAATTGGAAGTCGGTAGTATTTTTTTGCCTAAAAGTTTTTTTATTAATGACAAAAGTCACAAAAAAAACAAAAGATAATCCGATTGCCAAAGCAAAACACGGACGGACAAAGTTGAGTATTCAATCCTTAATTCTTAAATGTACATCAAAAACAACATTAAAATAAAGATAAAACATTTGGAATATGTGTCCAAAATGCAAGAAAATAAATACAAATAGATACAAGACTCCAGTGTGACCCCGCCATCTTTAGCATTAGTATTTTGATGGTTCATGTGAATTATTCACAAATTCATAATTTACACCCTGCCCCCCGCCTCGTCTTGCTCCCCTATTTCCCGTGACCTGTCGCCCCCTAGCACCGGAGTGGATGTGTTTCTCAAACTTCAGACTTGTTGACCGCTATTCAATAATTTATTTTTGAACTACATAGTTTTATATTAGGTAGATAGACTGATAAAACATTTATTTAGTCCACACAAAAGGCAAAACACAAAATCACAATAATATTTTCAATTTATACGAGGTATATAAAAACAAGTTGCCAACATACAAAAGAAAGAAAAAAAAAGAAAAAGTCATAAAGGAAATAAAAGGTAAAGAGGTGAAGATAAACATTAACCTCTTCTTAAATTAAGAAGTGTTATTATCGTATCTTAGTGCAAATTAGCAAATTAAAGCCCATCCAGGTTTTCGGGATGATTTTTACGCCGAATCTTAGGAGGTAAACGTGTCCAAAAGCTTTTCCAAAACTTTGCTCCGATTTACTTTGCACGAGAACTGTTTATAATTTGGTAGAGAAACTAGACTAAAGACCACACTTACGTGTCGTGGCGTGGCGCCTTCTGACGCAATTTATTGGCTACAAAACTCTTTGTATTATGACATAGGCTGGAAAAGAGTCGTTGGATTGGTGGATCCCGCGTCACGCCACGCCACGACACGTAAGTGTGGTTCCGTCTTAAGCAAAAGTGAAGCTCTGAATCAGATTAGTAACTCAGTACATCCAGAGATCACTTTACAAAAAATCTTATATCAAAAAAATTGGTTTACCAAGAATACATATTAGTTTAGATACACTGACATCTTTTAAGCAACTTAAAGATCCCTCATTATGCTTAACTGTTCATAAAACCTACACTAATTACACTTGTGACAAATATTTTGGCCCCAACGTTGAAAGCCGCTGTACAAAATCATTCCTAAGGTAATTTTATTTGGCAGACAGTGCGTTCACGTCGGCCAGACTAAATCTATTTCTTTTGTACATTCCTTTACGACAAACGAGTGTTTTATGATGTTCTCTTAGATTACTCTTTAACTATTCAGAGGATTTTACTCTTTAGTCCTTAGGATATAAAGCCTGAGATAGGCTTTGGCGCATCCATAATTATTGAAATGGTACAAATATTCAAAATAGTAGTTTCATCCCTTCTGCAATCTCCGTAGTTTTACCAAGCCATACTATTCCTACTGAGTGCAGTGGTAGCTTAGTGGTATCGGCCGTGACTTATAAGTTGTAGGACGTGGGTTCAAACCCAGGCAGGCGCTATAGTTAGTGTAAATTATTTCACCACCACTGCTCTCAAAACGGTGATGGAAAACATCGTGAGAAAACCGGCACGTACTAGAAACAAGAAATCGAAGTGGGAGCTTGTGACGTCACTATGTAGGTAAGTATAAAGTGTACTATCGGCGTGACTTCACACAATATTTCAACGGCTATATCGACGCCATTTTTTGTTTTCATGGCAAATAAAAGGGCCCAATATTTTTTATCATCTACCTGACGGACCAAAAAAAAATTTTCAGTCAACTACCCTATTCGGAAATTCTCATTAGTAGGTAACACAGAGTTCCGAACACTGTAAATGACAACAGTCCCACCCTCTCCATTATGAGACAAACATCAATCAATCTGCCTAGCCTATACCCAACTATGTTGGGGTCGGCTTCCAGTCTAACCGGATTCAGCTGAGTACCAGTGTTTTACATGAAGCGACTGCCTATCTGACCTCCACAACCCAGTAAGTGGGTAACACGGTACCCCTTGGCTAGACTGGTGTCAGATCTCAAGCTTCTGACTACTCGTAACGACCGTCAAAGATCTACAAATGACAGCCGGGACCAACGGCTTAACGTGCTTTCCGAGGCACGGAGGAAACTCGATATGTTGAAAATGGTCACCCATCCGCGGACCGACCTCTTCGAGCGTTGCTTTACCTTGAAGATCGACCCGTGCGGCTGTTATTATTTAGCCACGAGCTCCTTATGAGCTCATTATGAGTGTTGAGGATTCAACCAATAAAACCAGGTCAACTACTGAGGAAATATTCTTCTATATTTCGATATTCTGTAGACGTGTTGCTTGCGCCGCTGCTCGCAGTAAAAAAGGGCTTTTTCCAACAATGGTCCCTTACTTATACAATTGTTGCTAACGCCGCGCCCCTCTACAAATTACCTACACCGCGTCGAGCAACTTCACGTCGGTCGAGCGTCGACCAATCATAGCGAAGCAGTTACTCGACCAATCGGCGCAAAGTAGGGCACGGCGCTATTCAATGACAAAACGTTACTGTAACGAGGCCCGTTTGGCTATATCGAATTAATTTTACTTTAAATTAGGGGCCTCGCTACAATAAGTTAACAAAACATATTAGGTATATAATGAGGTTTACATATAAAACAAAAACATATCACTTAACTGTTCCAAACACTTACATAAGTCCATATTAACTATTACTGTCCTAAACACTTTATAAGTCCATAGTCACTATCACTTATGAGTCTATTTACACCATCACAAATCACACGATGGTTTCGCAAGCTGCGTCACCAACAGTCTCCCCCTCGGTGCCTTGCACCTCAGCTTGCAGGGGTGACGATGCTGGCACTATCACGACCAGCCGGGATGCTGGCCGACGCAGTACGCCCGCCGGGGTGCGGACGTCGACGATCCGAGTTCTTCCATCTGGCCCGGGGTAGGTCGCGCTGATCACGCCGCGTGGCCACTAGCAGCGTGGCAGTGTGTGGTCCACCAGCAGGACGAGGTCCCCAACGGTGGGATCCCGATAATGGGGACCCTGGAAGTACCGGGGTGAGAGCGTTGGTAGGTACTCGCGCACCCATCTGGCCCAAAAGTGGTCGGCCAGGCGCTGGGATGTCCTCCACGATGGAGAACCGATGAGCTCAGCGTCGTCGAATGAGCCAAACATGTGAGCTCCGCTGGACCTGCCGATTAGAAAATGGTTAGGGGTCAGTGCTTCTTCTTCGTTGGGGTCGGTGCTCACGGAGAATAGTGGCCGTGAGTTGACCACATGTTCTGCCTCCAGTAGCAGAGTGTGCAGGACCTCCTCCCTCGGTCTCCTTTCGTTGAGTGTCGCTGCCAGTGCGGTCTTGACGGTGCGCACTAGCCGTTCCCACGAGCCACCCATGTGTGGGGCTCCTGGGGGAATGAACCTCCATACTATGCCGATTTCGTTGGTGGCCTCTTGAATGGCCTCTTGGAGTTCGCGACTTGCACCTACGAAATTGGTTCCATTGTCGCTCATGATGACCTTGGGAGTGCCTCTTCTGGCAATCATTCGTCTTAGGGCCAATATCATGGAGTCGGTCGTTAGGGATGCGGCCAACTCCAGATGCACTGCACGCGTTGTCATGCATGTAAACAATGCGCCCCATCTCTTCTCTACGCGTCGTCCCACGGTGACCAGTAGAGGGCCAAAGTAGTCCACGCCCACACATGTGAAGGGAGGGCTTGTCCTCGACAATCTTTCCTGCGGTAGGTCGCCCTGAGGAGCCAGTTGCGGTGCCTTCTTCCTTAACTTGCACCACCCGCAGTCTCTTGCCGTTGCCTTGACGATGTTTCTTAGCCCAGGAATCCAGAATCTTTGCCGCAGCTCGTTCATTACCGTCTGGAGATTTCCATGGTTCAGACGCTCGTGTACATGCTTCACTAATAGCTGAGTGATCCTGTGGCGTCCGTCCAACACGAGGGGGTTCTTGTAGGCATCCGATAGGTACTTGGCCGCGCCGATGCGGGTTGATAACCTTATCATTCCGTCTTCTAACTTGACGGCAAAGTTCTTCAGTTTGTAGACTTGGTCGCTCTGTCTTCTTAAGGCGGCTAGCTGTTCCGGGTAGCAATCTTCTTGCACTCGTTGGATTAAAAGTCGCTCGGCTTTTTCAACATATAGTGCCGACTTCTGACGAAGGCTCAATTCTACACTGCTCTTTTTCAAGATGAACGGCGTCTTGCTGCCTTTCTTTATGTTGAATGGCGTCTTGGGTTTCTTTTGTGACTTCTTCCAAGCCGGATCACGTTCCTTCTTTGTGATTTTTCTGGTAATCAGTGTTTTGTGGACGATGCTTTGCTTGAAAGTATCCACAACTTGCAGGAATCTTGCCGCCGCGTGCAACAATCTTGTCCATCGCGAGAACCTTTCTGGCTCTGGGACGATGGTGGGCGCGATTCTTCTCACGCTCAACGTGACGGCATTTGGCTTTTCTTCCCCTGTGTCCTTGGTGAAATCCTTTTCATCCCGCGGCCACTCTTCTTGGTCTTTATAGAGGAATGACGGCCCCGTGAACCACCGGTGTTCCTTGCTGAAGTCCTTAGGTGCTTCTCGCGTGGCGTCGTCCGCGACATTGTGCTTTGTAGGCACCCATCGCCACTCTCTATGTCTAGTCAACTCTTCAATCTCAGCGAGTCGATGCGCGACGAATGGCTTGTATCTTCTGGGGTCCGACTTGATCCACGCTAGCGCCGTCTTCGAGTCTGTCCAGAAGCATCTTTCTGTGATGCGCAGATCCATTTCTTGTTGTGCGTTCGTGGCGAGGCGACTGCCCAGGAGACATGCTTGCAGCTCCAACCTCGGGATTGACGTGGGTTTCAGTGGCGTCACTCTTGCCTTCGCCGCCAGGAGCTTCACTTCTACTCGACCGTCGTTATGCCGCGCGCGCCAATACACCGCGCACGCGTACGCCTTCTCGCTAGCGTCACAGAAGGTGTGGAGCTCCCCCTCGTCGACGTCTCTCGCCAGACAGCGTGGGATACCCAGATTCACCAATTTCTTGAGGTCTTGTAGCCATCTGGACCATTCTTCCTCTCGGGCAGGCGGTATCTTCTCATCCCATTCCACGCCGCTTCTCCAGAGGTTCTGCAGCATGATCTTGCCTTGGATCGTGATGGGAGCGGCCAGACCAAGCGGGTCGAACACTGTCATGACCGCGCTCGTAGCTTCCCTTTTCGTGGGAGCGCGTTTGCCGTCGATGGCCTCCTCTGGGGTGTTTCTTAACGTCAGCGTGACATGTAGATTATCATCTTTCACGTTCCAGTTCAGCCCAAGGGTCTTCTCCACCTGGTCCTTTTGTTCACCCAGGCGAACCGTGCCCGTGCTGTCTCCGGAGTGAAGCTCTTCTATCACTTCAGGGTGATTGCTTGCCCAGCCTCTTAGGAAGAACCCTCCTTTCTTGTGCACTGTGTCGACGTTATTTGCTATTCTTCTTGCTGTCGCCACGTCTGGATAGCTTGCCAAGTAGTCGTCCATGTAATGATTGCGCGTAATTGCCCTTGCCGCCTCTGGGTACTGGTCTTCAAACTCGCTGGCGTTCTTGTTCTTGATATATATTGCCGCACATGGAGAACACGCAGCTCCAAATATCAAGGACGTCATCCTATATTCCTTATCTTGCCACAGGAATCGAAGACTGTCTCGGTCTTCCTCGTTGATTTTCACGCGCAGGAACATTTCTTTTATATCCGCCACCACAGCTACTGCACTTTGACGAAACCGTAGTAATACTCCGAACAATGATTGAAGTAGGTCGGGTCCGGCTAGCAGCGCGTCGTTAAGTGATCGTCCATTCGACTTAGCCGCGGCGTCGAATACCAATCTCATCTTTTTCTTCTGTGGGTGGACGACTGCGAAGTGTGGCAAGTACCAAGTCCTTGCAGAGGTAGGTTCTTCCTTAGCTTCCTCTGCATACTCGCTGACGATCAAGTTGTTGATCTGCTCTTCGTATTTTTTCTGAAATTCCCCATATTTCAGGAATCTCTTCTGAATTCCCTTCAAGCGCCGCGCAGCTGTCGTCTTGCTTTCAGGTAGATGCTCGCCTTCTGTCTTCCAGATGAGCCCCGTGCTGAATCTCCCGTCGGTCAACCTCTTCGTGGTGGCGTCCAGGACTTGTAGCGCCCGCTGATCTATGTCGTTCGACGGCTTCTTGGCGTCGATCCCTAACGCCTCAATGTCGAAATGATCCCTGATCAGCTTTTCCAGGTGATCATCCTTGGAGCTGGGTTGCGTAACAAGGTGATTCACGACCCTGACTGGAGCGCTGATGCTCGACCGCACTCCGTGTAGCACCCATCCCAGCTGCGTTCTTGACGCGACTGGCTTGCAGCGGTGGCCATGCTTGACTTCTTGCGAGACTATGAGATGCCAGTTGTCTTGACCAATGAGCACCGACGGCTTGGCATTGGGGTACTTTAACTGATCCCGAATATCTTCCAGGTGCTCGCATCCTTCTAAGTCTTTTTCGTTGACCTCTTGAGGCATCAAGTGCAGGTTTTTTATTGAGTACCCGGATAACTTCTCAGTATTACGGCCGAACATCCCGCGGATCTTGACGTCAATTTTCCTAGACTTCTGGTCCATGCGGTGGCCGCCTACGCCTTCTATGCGCAGCTCCTCATCCGGCCCTTGTGCCCCGATCTTCTCGACTACTGAGTCTTCTATCAGCGTGACCGTAGAGCCTTCGTCCATGAGAGCGTAGACGCAGGCGTTCCCCTCTGGCCCCATTAACTCCACAGGAACAATCTTGAGATACGCCCTTGATACCGCTCGCGCCGCGTTGACCGTAGAAGCTATCGTCTGGGCGGTCGTTTCTTGAGTCGTCGGCTTCGTTGCTTCTTCATAATGCAACAGCAAATGATGACCCTTCTTGCACTTTGCACATGGCTTCGCTTTACAGCTGAAGCCCCGATGCCTTCCTTCTAGGCACTTGTAGCACAACCCAGACTTCTTGGCTTGCTCCCACTTGTCTTTAATTGATGCTTCACTAAACTTCTTGCATTTCGGAAGAGTGTGCTCACCTTTACACTGCGGGCAGTTAACCTTTTCGCGTTCCTTCCTATTATCTTCTTTGCAGGAAAACACCGTAGCTGACTTCGTCCTGCACTCATGTTCGCCTTCTGAATCTTCTTCTGACGTGTGATCTTCTTGGTTCCTAGCAGCTCGAGTGGTATGCACGCCACGAGAGCCCGCGGTTCGCGTTCGGAACCTCATGCTTTCTTTCTTCATTCTGGATCCCACGAACTCGTGCATCTCAAATTGATCCACCATGTCGTTGAAGAACTGCATGAGGCTCAGGAGTATGGGCTCATCTCCATCTTCTTTCTTTGCTCGATACTCGTACCACTTGAAACGCACCAATGTACACATTTTCTCGATGATTCTGCTTGAAATATCACTCGAGTGCAGGTAACTTTGTCGCTTCATTTGTTTCACGACGCTAACGGTGTTTGACACTGCCCCGGCGTAACGCACCAACTCTCTCGCATCTTCTGACATCGGAGGAAGCTTCTCGATGTTTTCTATCTCGCTTCTAATGAGATAAGTGGGGCGTCCGAAGCGGCGCTCCAAGGCGGTCATTACTTGTTGCGGGTCGATCTGGGTGAACAATAACGATTTCACCGCTTCTTTCGCTTTGCCCTTGACGGCTCTTCTCAGTCTTCCCATGTTCTCTATATCAGAGAAGAGCGCGCGGGTATCTTCGTAAGTCGCCTTGAACGCCATCCAATCGCAGGCGTCGCCTTCAAACTGGTGCAGCTCGCTGACGTACTTCGGTGCGCGCTGCATGAATGATGACGTCTTATTCTCAGACGCGGACTTGACAGCTTGAAGGATTGCTGCTGCCAGCTGGTTGGTGTGACTTGGTGTGGCGATCGCGACCTCTGGGGCAGGCAACTCACTTGGCGGCTCCCCCTCGTTGCGTTCCACACTCTTCGTCGTTGACACCCATGCCGCAGTTGCTTGCGCTGCGGCGGCTTCGACTTCAGCCTCTTCTTCGCCTTCCTGGTCACTCAGGTCCGTATCATCTGCGCGCGCTAGTTCCAGCTTGGTGTAAGCAAGCTTGGCCTTCATTCTTATTTCTTCTAATTGCAACCTTTCTAGCTCCAATCTTGCTTCTAATTCTTTCTTCCTTTGAGAATTATTCTTAGAAACTGACTTGGGCTGCTTCTTCTTGCATTTCTCAACTATGGTGATGTCGGCGTCCTCGACCACAGTCGAGTGTTCGGTCGCTGCGGTGCTGTCTGTCACTGTTTCCGACGTGGCACCCGAAGTCGTCCCCGTCGCCATCTTATCACCACCGCTGGTTTCTTCCTCGGTAGTTGACCTCGTGCTATCTCCTTTGCGGCTTCGCGTCATCATATCAGGCTTCGAGATAAGTAACTTCTTCAAATATTACTCTTCCCAGCGTAAATCCCGACGAATCTTCAATAGGAAATCTTCCTGCTTCCAAGTCGCGACGTAAGTAGGTACTTATTCTTCGTGGCGCAAGTAGCGCTTGGCTCAACCTTGCTGCCGCTTAGTACTTCACTCCGATGTCGTTCTTGAGCGTAGATTCGACGTGGAATTCCAAGTTGATATAATGAACGCAGCGATAATTCTTCACGGTCGGTATCCTTTGATGTCTTCACGTAATGGCGTCTTGAAGTCTTCACGTTCCGTACGATCGTCCCGAAAAGACCACGTTTATGATCGTCTCGAAAAAGACCACGTGTTGACCATCTGCTACAAACCACACGTTTTCGACCCTGTTAAGGACCACGTGTTTCACTATCCTCTTGAAAAGACGATTAGTTGTGATCGTCCCGAAAAAGGACCACGTTTATGATCTTCACACTCCACGTCTTGAGAAAGACCACGTGTTTTTCAATTATCTTGATAAAGATAGCACGTTTTGTTTCACAGTAACTGCAAAAATCTTCAATTCTTCAGCGGCGGAACTGTATTTCTTCTGGCTTCGGTCTTGAATCCGGCTTTCGAAGGACCATGGTATTGTTGAGGATTCAACCAATAAAACCAGGTCAACTACTGAGGAAATATTCTTCTATATTTCGATATTCTGTAGACGTGTTGCTTGCGCCGCTGCTCGCAGTAAAAAAGGGCTTTTTCCAACAATGGTCCCTTACTTATACAATTGTTGCTAACGCCGCGCCCCTCTACAAATTACCTACACCGCGTCGAGCAACTTCACGTCGGTCGAGCGTCGACCAATCATAGCGAAGCAGTTACTCGACCAATCGGCGCAAAGTAGGGCACGGCGCTATTCAATGACAAAACGTTACTGTAACGAGGCCCGTTTGGCTATATCGAATTAATTTTACTTTAAATTAGGGGCCTCGCTACAATAAGTTAACAAAACATATTAGGTATATAATGAGGTTTACATATAAAACAAAAACATATCACTTAACTGTTCCAAACACTTACATAAGTCCATATTAACTATTACTGTCCTAAACACTTTATAAGTCCATAGTCACTATCACTTATGAGTCTATTTACACCATCACAAATCACACGATGGTTTCGCAAGCTGCGTCACCAACAATGAGACAAACATAACTGGCTTTACTATAAATAAACCTCTGTCGACCTCGCCAAGGAAACCAAGAGTGATGTTCCTTAAGAAAAAGATTAATTAAACACAACATTTCACCGCCAGCAACAACGAGTTCTTCGCAGATATTTAAATAGAAAAACTTCCTCATTACCTGTTCATAAGCGGATTACTCTCGAGTGGGTAGGCAGAGTAGGTGCTCTGGTAAAATCTGAAGTACTCGTGTAAATATGCTTACCTGTGGAAGAAGCAGACAAATCATTAGTTTAATTATTGAGGGTAGATATGTTTTTTGTGAATGTGACTTTTTTTTAACTACCCTCATTTGTAAAGGGGTTGAATTTTGAACGGTAATTGCGAAAAGGAAAACTATTCATTAAATAGGCAATTTCTAATATTTGTTACCCGTAATTATTTTTGCACCACATGCGAAAAGGAGAAATTAGGACGCTGAAAATTAAAATAATCATACGCAAATACACTCACAGATACATACGTCAAACTTATAACACCCCTCTTTTTCCGTCGGGGGTTAAAATGTTGTAAGTATATCAACATTTTACTCATTTGCTCCATGAAAATACTGGTATTTAGATGCAGGTCAAATATTATGAGGTCGGGTTCCAGTCTACCCGGTCAAACTGGAAGCCGTACTCGTATACTTGTAGTTAGGAAGAGTCTAGTCGGAAGACGATTTTAACAAGTTTAGCTAAAATCAAATCTGCCAAAAGCCACGTGAATAAACTCATACAAATGACATCAATAGACACATACGCATGGTGAATCCACGTGTCGTCTCAAATATTAAAATAAAAGACGTAAAATTGTTTTTTTTTTGGGACAATCCCATCGCACTATTCCCAACACTGCAACACCTGAAAACCAGAATCAACAGTAGCGACCATCAGAAAAGCGCCGAGGCAATGAAGCTCGACGAAGACTGAGAGATAATGAATTTAACTGACTTTGATCCCGCAACGAAATTACTCAGAAAAGAATAACGGAGGAGTAGGAAAAAATACAAATTTCTACTTCCCATCATATCAAGCAGGAGACAGAACAACCAAGGCCAATAGGCACAAAGGGTCGTTTACAACTGGGTAAAAAAGGAATGCTTCTATGTGAGTGTTAGACAGCAGTGGTGGCCCAGTGGTAACGGCCGCAACTTACGAGTAGTATACTGGTCGTGGATTCGAACCCAGGCAGGCGCTTAAGGGCCTACATACGCTTTAGTGCCGTAAAACGGTAACTTTCTAAAGCATACTCCTCAGTAACAGCTAGGTTAAAAGGTTTGAAAAAAATATATATTTATTATTGATTCATGTTCATAATTTTGAACATAAGGTTTTTTCGTGTAACTAATAGTTTTGCTTTAAAAAAATAATTAACAACACGATATTTTTTCGCAACTTTTGGAAACTCCTCCAAAACGACTTATATGTTTAAAAATAATTTTATACAGAAAAATTGATGGCTGGAATTTCTTCATACGTAACATAGCATATGTAAATCAAATAATATTTTGCAAACAAAACTGTTCAAAAGGAGGTTCAATTTTGATATTTTGGCATCGAGCGGGCGCACGGCCAGTACTGCGTTACATTGGGGCGTATATATCACCTTAACATTGTGTAAACTATTTCATCACCACTGCTCTCAAAATGGCGAGGGAAAAACATCGCGAGGAAACCGGCATGTCTTAGAAACAAAAATTCGAAGACATATGACATCCACCAACCCGCACTGGCCCAGCATGGTGGATTACTACCCATTCCCTCTCAGAGAGGCGGCCTGTGTCCCAGCAGTGGGAACATTAAAAGGGAGATGATCATGATTACGTTTGTTTATAGGAAATAATCTCTAAAAATCTTGATTCACTTACGAATAATCTTTCACAGATAAAAGCCACACTATGGCCAGTGCTGTATGCTATTTTGTTCTCGTAAAAATGCTATGGATAAGCCACGGAAGTGAACCCGCGGGAAAAAGCTAAGTTGCTCATTCAAATGATTACGTATGATACCGATCACACATCGCATGGTCAATCCATGTGTTGTAGGGAATAATTAGGGAACTTGCCCAGTCGGGGGACACAACTTTTGATTGTTTCACACTGTTTCATAGGTTTCATGTGCGTGTGCTGTGCTGTATTGTTTAGTGAGACACGTGGATTGGGGGAGGGTTAGTTATTATATTAGTAGTATTGGTAGGGTCATGGGGGGTCATTAAAAAGCTAAGACATTTGATGACTTAGCATTCGTTAGCTCAGCTTGGGCAGTTAGACGCGCAATTAATAACTACAGACGTACGGCAATGGCCCAGTGGCTAAGACCTCGCCTCTCGTGCTTGAGGTCGTAGGTTTGAATCCGGGCAAGCACAAAGGTGACTTTTTCAATTCATATTTACTTTCCAAGTGTATCTTGGACATTGCTGAAAACGGTGAAGGAAAACATCGTGAGGAAACCTGGACTTATAGTGAAGTTTATCATAAGATGATGCTCAATTGGTGTAATTGCTGCAAGGCGTTCCAGTGCTAGTATAAACTAATAAATAAATAAATCCCACCCATACGCACAAAGCGTTTTGCGAATACTTTCATTATGCGTACAGCTAAGGAGTGGAATTCCCTGCCGGAGTCTTTGTTTCCTGTTAGCTACAAGCCTGGGGTCTTTAAGTCAAGAGTGAATAGGTTACTTCTAGGCAAGCGTGCTTCACCGTCGACCACATCATCGCTTACCATCAGGCGAGATAGTGGTCAAGCGCGAGCCCACAGATAAATTAAAAAAAAAATCCGATTGATTAAACTATGTGCCATGTTATGGTTAAAGAGAAGACGTAGTTGAGCTAATTAGTCCTAGCCAGTAGAAAAATAATATCGAATATTTCTTCATTATTTTCAGGAAGCTTCAAGAATGACTCAGGAGTCCTGAGCAGCCATTCTTGAAGCTCATTGAAGGTCCTGAATCAGGTCCGAGAATTTCGGCGCTAAGCCTAGACAATCAAGACAAATACAGGAAGCGTCATACATGACCCTCAGTAAGAAGCTAAAATCGTATGAAATTTCAAAGTAATTATCAAATAAGTGAAATTTAAAAAACTTTTATTTTTCATGCTACATAATGTATCTAGTAATAGACGCGCTTCGATCGACAATCTATTGAACACGTTATTATGACACGATGTCTTGCGAAAACACCTGGAATCAAACAGTAAAACGCCTATAACTTTAGAACGGCTGTACCGATTTTCATCAAACATAGGTAAGAACGAGAGTGTTCTTACCTATGTTTGATGAAAATGGAAATAAAGGCACCTTTCAAAAAAAAAAACAACGAAATCAAAATCGGTTCATCGGTTTAGGAGCTATGATGCCACAGACAGATACACACACACGTCAAACTTATAACGCCCCTCTTTCTCCGTCGGGGGTTAAAAATACAAAAAGTTAACAGCAAACATTATGTAAGTTCCTAAGCTGAAAACCACAAAAATTCACAATTTACTTTATAACTTAAAAGCAAATATTTACAACTTACAGCTTAGTAACGGATTCTCTACAACCTGCGGAGTCGCGTGATCAATTAAATTGTAATTAGAGCTGGGTATAATGTCGGAAATTAATTTAGAAGAAAAATGTAGTTTAGTTTACAAAGGAAACCGATTAGATTAACTTTTAATGTGCGGTTAGTGAAATGTTGGCATTTTGGGTAGATGTTTTAAGTTTGTTGCAACAATAGTTTACTAAAGAAACTACCTCATGGTGCGAAAGGAATTTTGTAAAAAAAAGTGCAAATTGGTCCAATAGGGTAGTTGACTGAAAAGTAGATTTTTGTCCGTCAGGTAGTATTATAAAAAATATTGTCATGTATTTTATCTTTTGAGTTTTGACACGTAAACATAAAGTGACGACGATATAATGCATTAAAAATTTCAAAATTTAAAAAACCCCCGGCACATTTATCTTGCGGAAACATCACGATCTAAACAGTAAAACGCGCATATCTTTTGAACGGCTGAACCGATTTTATTCAAACATAGCTAAGAACACTCTCGATACAATCACCTTTCAAACAAAAAACGAAATCAAAATCGGTTCATCCGTTGAGGCGCTATGATGCCACAGACAGACACACAGATACACAGATACACAGCAACACACCTCAAACTTATAACACCCCTCTTTTTCCGTCGGGGGTTAAAAATATCGTGTATCGTCTTTTCAAATATTTAGCTATCCAAATTATCAGTTCTATCTAAGAAAATAGAAAAGCAGAGAAGTCTAATATGTCTGTTATTATACTGGCTTCCATACCCTTAAAACCGGACCACGCCAACGCTGGTTGGTTGGCGGCAGAAGTAGGTAGTAATTCCCCGGACGAACTCATTATTTAAGACAAAGAACATACAAACCAGTGCAAAAATAATGGCACACAAAAGTTCTAGTGGTGGCAGCACTTCCCCAAAAGACCAAACGATAGATTTAAAGTTATTAGTATTACAAAGAAAAATAATATACAAACAGTGCAATAAAATTGACCCAAAAAAAATATGAAAACGCGAACAAACATACATATCAGTTTGTATATGCAGATAGAACGTAAAAAGCTTGTTTCAATACAAAGTTAGGTTAGGGCGGCCGCGCCAATTTCAAACTCGATTTAACTACCGCACAGAGCAGTGTGCCGCAGAGGCTGCGTTTCCATTAAAATATAGTTGTTTGGGGTTTTATGTGATAGGTTGGCGAACAGACAGATTGTCTATAGTTCTGCTCTATGGCAAGTGATTAACGCTATCTATTAGTCACCTTGCAATGCAACACCAACAAGAGCTTACAATTTATAAGATACCGTGATTGAATAGTTTTTGGTTAGCGAATAACTTTAAGATCTCCCTAAGGATGCAGTTGGTTTAGTTATAAATATTAGCACATCACCATCACTGTATTTTACGAAAGAAATGAAAGGATGTACAACTAGTACAGTTATATTTTACAAGTTTTGTTATAAGTACTATGTGCTTAAACACAAATCAATACTCCAGTAGAGATCCTGGAAAAAGTGACGATCTCACAGCAGCGAAAGAGACTATCAAATTGTCTAAAGAGTTTGAGATTATAAATCAAAGTTATGGGCGTTTTACTGTTTGAATCTGGGTATTTTCGCAAGATATCGTGTAATAATTAAGTGTTCTCTCTGTTGCACATGTGTTGGATCATTCGGTTCCCTTCATGATGTTTGAGCTGAGTGGTGCCGATCCATGTGTCATGCTCGTGAACGGGCGCCATCAGTTGGGATTGGTCATAACTTAGCTGCCTCCGCCTGTTTTTAATTACCTATTTATTGTATTTGTTTGTTTACCCTAGCTTAGAAGCTTTTACGTGCACGTCTTCTTACATCGTTCTCACATATATGCATCTTTCAACAAGAATGATGCAACCAAATACTTATAAAACACTTTTTCTTTTAAAGAGTAAGTGTGGAGTTTTTTGTCCGTTCTTCTCCATAACAAGCTACTTTTCTGAATGGACGGTAGAATCAATTAGTATTACTTTTAAATGTTTGACGTTCAAAATGCATAAAGAAATTTTGAATTTGTCTTTTTTTATATTTTGTTCCATAGATTAGACGATCGAAGCGTGTCTACTACTAGATAAATTATGTAGTTTAAAAAGCGTGAAATAAAAATGTGTGGGGATTTAGTAAAATTTTACTCATTACAATGTTAATTGCTGATACAATGTCACTTTAGCTAGAGCAAAATACCAATCTTTAGATAGAACTTTGTACTCTATCAACGAACTGAATTACCTATGAATAGATAAATTTATAACTCTTATCTATACCTTTTTAGCGAGTGAATCACCGACATTGTACTAAGTGATTACATGTCAAGATCGTAACCTAATTACAAGTTCTGCTAACGTGAGTCTGACTTGAAAATCTATACCAATATTATAAAGAGGAAAGTTTTTTTTGTTTGTTTGTACCGAATAGGCGCCGAAACTACTGGTCCGATTATCTTTCACCTGTGGAAAGCTACATTATCACGGAGTAACATAGGCTATAATTTATTTTCAAAAAACCGAGGGATCCATATGAAAATTGCAATAATGTAACCCAAAGTAGCAAAATTTTGCTTATAAAATTCATTATTTGGCGTGCGCTGAGAAAACTATTGATGATACATAAAAATTATATACTACATGATTAAAGAACTCATTATTAACTACAAAAAAGTCTGAGAGAGAATATATCTCACTATTATAGATAAATCACAATAGCAGCTTTTGTGTTCTTAAATTTAATTAGATCGTCACCCGGTAGAAACAAAAGTTGGTTACATTCGTATTAATTCTTATTCAAATAAATAGTTTAACGAATTGGTAGGTTGATAGGTAGGGTAGGGTAACTAGAGTTTGTAGGATAGGGTAGTTAGATCGGTAGGGCAGGTTAGTAGGTAGGCAGAAGGGTAAGGTAGGTGGGTAGGTAGGTAGGGTAGATAGGTAGATAGCCAGTTGACGGGAGCGAAGCCGCGGGGCTCAGCTAGTCTTAGATAAAGTATTAGAGCTATCTGAACTAGAAGATTAATATATCATATTATGTTGAGATACCCCGAAGATTAAGGGACCTTTTCAAGCATGACCATATGGGGTCGAAACTTGGAAACAGTGACTTATTTAAGGAGGGGTTTCTGAAGTAATTTTGAATATTACTTGCCAGATTGATAGAGAAATAGATTGCTTTTAGTTTGTATTTAATTCCTTTTTGAAGTCGGTTAAAAAGGAATTAAATACAAACTAAAAGCAATGGTTCTCAATTCGACTGTGTTTTTTTTATGTGTGTCACCTCAAAACTTTTTTCTAGGTGAACCGATTTTGATGATTTTTTTTTTATTTGAAAGCTGGTGCTTCTCGTCCCTTTTAAATTTGGTGAAGATCTAATGAAGAACTTCGGAAATATATAATAGAACTCTTCAATAAACAACGGCATCAGTACCATTCATTTATAAGTATTTATTTGCTTCATCATAGTCGATCCCATCATCAGATCCTGACCTGATGACTATGGGACCAACTAGGAAGTATACCCTTCAAAACAAAAGAAGATTTTTTTAAATCGGTCAAGGCGTCTTTGAGTAATCGGGGAACAAACATTTTAAAAAAACTTCTCCTTTTTTTGAAGTCGGTTAAAAATGAATTAAATGAGATGTGAAGGAATGAATCGTTCGGTAGTCATTCCGCACTTGTATTAAGATGAAATCGGGATCACGCCGTTAACAAAAAAAGTTGATCAAATATGTGTAAAGAGCCTTCGCCCTGTAATCAAGTATTTCTTTTAGCAATATCTACCAAACCAAGTCTTCTCCCAACTCCTACAAAAATGAGAAACCCTATAATAGCCACAGCAAAAAAACATTTAAAAAAAAAGCTCTCTACCCCTTCACTGTTCTACTCGACCCACAGAATAAAAGAGTTGTTTTAATTTCACAAAAATATACATGGCGGCCGCGGTTAATGACCCCATTGTTTCGACGTGTATTGTTCAGACTACCGGCAGACGGCCAGTGGACATACCTTGCAAAATGTGCAACAGCTGTTAAAATTCATACATGGCCATTCAAAATGGCAGCCGCTTTCTTCACGGTTGAGATTACGGGCCGGCTTTTATGACTCGAAGTGTACTGAAGTGCTATTTTAATACGTCACTTCGAAATTCAAATAACACCGTCATTCGAATTTTAAAGTGATGTCAATATTACCAGCCAGCAGTGTATCCCTGATCTTTTCTTTTCGTTACAGATAATGGCCCGGTTTTAAACATAAATTCAAAATTCGAACGATGTCTCGATATGAATCCGCAATGATTAACTTTAAAAACAAATGAGTTCAGTTTCGAATTGTGTGCGCTCACTTGAGTGAGATGAGCTGGGAACTTTACAGAATAGCACTACTACTGTATTGAACTTTAACGCAAATTGATACGAGTGACTGACTCTAAGTTACTGAAAGACTGCTCAACCGAAACCAGACCAGCATTTCGACCAACGCCATCAAATGACACTTGTCTAGAGCCTCTGAACTGAATTTCATAGTTGATACGACAGCGATTTCTCGATGAAACACCAGATCATACAAAAAAGTGATAAATTGTCAAAAAGTCAAAAACAACTATAAGAATATATTTTGGCATTTCGACCTTCAGTATTACTAATAGAATATCATCATCTTGTCTAGAGCTCCAGATTTGGTTTTCTTTTTAATTTTTGGCTTTGAAACTTTTTGCTAACCCTATCTACAAACATCAAAATCTTAACTTTTAATATCTCACTATGCCTTTCCCCATGTAATTTTGTGTAGAAAGCATTGTAACGCAAAGTATGATCATAAATTTAAGCTTTCCCTAACATTAGAGCAATATGTCGCTACAAAACATCGTGGCACACTAAAAAACACAACTCACTACAGGGAATAGGTGACGGAAACGCAATTTTCTGTTATCGATTTCTTCTGACGACAGAACCACGACATAACCCATTTATCTAAACCGCAAACTACATTCCAAGAACAACTTTAACACTCTTGTAATACAGTTCCTTTTACATTGATACACAATGTCACTTATTCCCATTTGCATTTAACATCACTCGAAGTTTATTCCTTGTTGGTTCAAAGGAAAATCAGCTTTGTTTTCTTAAGCTTTAAGGTTCCAATTGTGGGGGTACTGCGGTGTGATTTCAGTCATTGTATTATTGAGTTGGGGTCTGGATTCCCCTTCAGTTGGCATTGTAAACAAAACGCCTATTATAATGGACAGCGTAGTGTTGTACCCTTATCGATAAATTGAGATGGCGCGATAGTGCGGTGACTGATTGATATTTGACGTCAGTTTGTAATCGGACGGGTTTTAAGGGTTGAATAAATTATGAAAGCGGGTAGTTTTTAATTCGATGGTTTTACTTAGGATAATGGAAAATCACCTGTAGTTGAAGCGGGCTATAATGTAAAGCGTTTTACGTTAAAAAAAAATGCGACAGTAACTTTGTCTGTCTATTACTTTTCTCGCCTCAATGCTGGACGGCAGAAGCTAGTATCTACTTACTTAAATAAGACATATTTATTTGTCTATGATTAACTCCCAAAAGCCAACTCCTCATTTTATTAATATTTCTATTATTTTCCAACATATTTAACCACAAAAGAAAAATACCGATTTAATAATATAACAAAATGTAAAATACCCATTTCATATTTAAACTTCCATATTTGCTCCGAGTCAAACAAAATAATAATTCGCGAAGTTCGACGAGAAATTTTCGGTATTTAGACACACTTCGGCTGAAACAATAAAAAAGTTCCACATTTAATTACTTTACAAACGTATATTTGACTTGTAGGGGTTTTCTAGGAAACTCCTTCGGTATTATTTATTTAAGATTATTATTTGTTTTGCTGTATATGAAGTTAAATTGATTGAAATTATTTTGTATGTAGACGTATGTATAGGTCAATCATTCAAGTGGAATATTGTAAAAAATAAGTTATTTATAAATGCCTCTAAAACCTAGGCAACGCTGGCGTGACGACTTTGAAGAAGCGTTTGCGGAGTATTGGCCGAAAAGGCAAAACATCAGGCAGAGTGGAAGGCTATGGGAAGACCTTGGCCCAGCAGTGGGATAATACAGGTTCAATAAAAAAAGAAACCTGTTACAAAATGAAAGAAGGAAGAAGAGCCTCCAAGCCTAAAAGATCGAAAAGCCAGTCCACCCTGTATG
The DNA here is from genome assembly GCA_964057195.1 of Orthosia cruda. Taxonomy (NCBI): domain Eukaryota; kingdom Metazoa; phylum Arthropoda; class Insecta; order Lepidoptera; family Noctuidae; genus Orthosia; species Orthosia cruda. The sequence goes on along the minus strand of OZ059852.1, from coordinate 7,451,568 downwards.
TAAATAAAATAATAAATAAAAATAATATGAATCTATGAATTAAAAAAAAACAATCAATAAATAAAAAAACTATTTTTATCGATATCAATCCCCACACTAATAAACGGAATTGTGTAATCCGAACCGCTAGGTTAGGCTATCGACTATGACGTACGAATGTATAATGTTTGTCACACGCCCTCAGTAATCCAACCGGCCACGTATATCAACGCAATCAATTTAGGCACAGCACTTATTCAAATTCCAATTGAATTTATTACTTTTCATCGTGGAAAAAGCAATAAAAAATATTGGTTTTCCCATCACTAGATAGCTAATCGATTTGTAATTAAATTTGTCACGTCACTAGCTTAGGGATGGGATCACTTCGAATTTATATTTTTCGCATCACTAATTCGTTTTGCTAATTGAATACTGTGTGATGTTAAATTGCATTCTGTTTTATTTGAGTCTCGAGCACCTACATTATAAAATTATAGCTTTATTTACGAGTATTTTACCTCGTTGGTCTTTGCAAGCGCTACAGTTGGAAATACTGAGATGACTTATTATGGCACACCGAAATAATGAGTGGTTACCGCCGTCTATAGGCACCTGCTAGTGTCCGACAGAAAGTTCGGTTTCGGTTTCGGTCGAGTTTCAGAACCAGTTTCGGTTTCGGTCGAGTTTCAGAACCAGTTTCGGTTTCGGCGGCAAACCGGCAAACCTGAAACTACGACCGAAGTCGAAACTGCATTCGGGAATTCTCGCGCTGTGATTGTTTATGTTTGGCGCATTAAATACCATCCAAGCGAGTATTTTCTTTGCGAATATTTTATTCTATAATAATTATTAGGGGTTGGTATGTTGATTGTCATAACAATAAGTGAAAATGTCGAAGTCTGCATAGCGATGTGATTAAAAGATAAAAAAATAAAGACTGATTATAATAACGTTTTCTTTATTTTTCCTCAAAACATGATCTTTGTAAGGAAGTTTCGGTTTCGGCCGAAACTGAGACTGTTACCGAAACTCGGTTTCGGTTTCGGTCGGACACTAACACCTGCAATGCCAAAAGCATCATAGGTGCCAGATACTAAAATGCCTCTTGTGACATAATTGGAACTGGCACCCACGCCCTTTAGCAATACTGCTTGACGCTTGCAATAGGTATGGTGGTACTACTAATCCAAGCGAGCTGTTTTACAAAGATCTGTTCTACTAGCATTCGGCAAATTATCCTTTAGGAGTAAGAACTGTATCGCCAGTTGTTGATAGTTAGGTGGGTGAGCATGAGGTCCTGAGTTCGATTCCCGAATCGGGCAGTAAAGTTTGGTCTTGTGCCCGGTTAGTGGCAATAGGCTCGCCCACTAATACATGGGACTTAAACACAACTGCCACTGCTAATTACCACAGTGTCTCAAGACGAAAATCTATGACCAGTGTGTATTGCCAGTGATTACTTACGAGGCCGAGACGTGGTCGTCATCACAGTGGGCCTCATCAGAAGGCTTAAAGTCACCCAAATGGCAATGAAGAGGGCTATGCTCAGAGTTTCCTTGCGTGATCGAATTAGAAATGAAGACATCCGTAAGAGAACCAAGGTTACCGACATATCCGAAGAATTGCAAAGCTTAAGTGGCAGTGGGCAGGGCACATTGCTCGCAGAACGGATGGCCGTTGGGGCCGAAAAGTTCTAGAGTGGCGACCGCGTACCGAAAGGAACGCTGCTTGCGTTGGAAGGCCTCCGTCTAGGTAGAGCGACTACGCGAAACGCACAGGATCGAACTGTGTGGCGAAGCTTGGGGAAGGCCTATGCGAACAGTGGACGTCTTTGTGCTGAAATGATGGTGATGATGTTGATGTAACATAACTGGTGTAATGTGAGTCAAGGTGCATCTCTGCCTTACTCTTCAGGGAAAACAGGCGTAATAACACTAATATATTTCAGACCCCTTACAATATTTTACGAGTCAGTACTTCAAAAAGCTATTTCGGCTATATCTAGGTCATATCACAAAAAAGTATCGTGACATCGGTTTGACAAGTGACAGGTCGTTTGACAGCTTACGTCAATTTAGTCTGTTCTTTGGCGGTGTAGTATTAGTATTGGTTCTCGACGACTTTAAATAAAAAAGGTTTCCAGTAACTCGTTGATCACACGGCCGATTTTCATGATACAATCGATATGCGAATAGGGCGTACTCATCTGATTACGAAAATTCGTTCACTGGTAACAAAATCAACACTATTACCTATATGTTTTATCAATGCCGCCACAGATAGCTATTTCATGAACTTAATCAAAATAGCCTCCTAGCGGATTGGTGGAAAATAAGCCACGTTACCACCTTCCAGACTAGAAAATAGTTTTCATCATCATCATAATCATTTCAGCCGAAAGACGTCCACTGCTGGACATAGGCCTCCTTCAGGCGTCGCCACATTGACCGATCCCGTGCATCTCACATCCAGCTTCTTCCCGCAACCTTAACCATGTCATCGGTCCACCTAGTGGAGGTCCTTCCAACGCATCGTCTTCCGTTTCGCGGTCGCCATTCCAGAACTTATCTGCCTCATCGCCATCCGTTCTGCGAGCAATGTGCCCTGCCCACTACCTCTTAAAATTCGCAATTCTTCGGTCTATGTCGGTAACTTTGGTTCTCTTGCGGATACCCTCATTTCTGATGCGATCACGCAAGGAAACTCCGAGCATAGCCCTCTACATGGCCCTTTTGGTGACTAAGCTTTCTGATAAAGCCTATTTTGAGCGACCACGTCTCGGAATATAATAAATATTTTTACTACAGTATAATCTATTCTCGTAGATTTCGTGCCTGTTCATGGTGGACAGTCAGCTCCGTTACCACCTAGCAGACTAGAAAATATTTTTACTACAGTATAATCTATTCTCATATATTTCGTGCCTAAATTAGAGAAGATTGATTGTAAGTGGTAACTCAATAGGATACAGCACAGCACACTCCGTAATTTAAAAAAGCGTGAACACAAATAAATAATATAATAAGTAGCGGTTTCAACTTTCAATGTTGTCACATGGTCCCCTAATTTTTTAGTCTGGTAAGTGGTAACCCTATCCTTGATGGCAACCATTATAAGATTGGAATGGGGCTGCCAGCAATATATCATGCGCAATTATATTTACAATAAACATTATATTTAATTCGTTTTGTCGGTTTTTGTAGGGTTCAATTTGAATTGTAACAAGTAATTGGTAATGATGTATTCATAGGTACTTCTGTCAAAAGTGACTTTTCTTTACAGTATAGATTTTGTATCGGTTTTTCGTGAGTGAAGTGTTCATAGGTACTTCTGTCAAAAGTGACTTTTCTTTACAGTATAGATTTTGTATCGGTTTTTCGTGAGTGAAGTGTTCATAGGTACTTCTGTCAAAAGTGACTTTTCTTTACAGTATAGATTTTGTATCGGTTTTTCGTGAGTGAAGTGTTCATAGGTACTTCTGTCAAAAGTGACTTTTCTTTACAGTATAGATTTTGTATCGGTTTTTCGTGAGTGAAGTGTTCATAGGTACTTCTGTCAAAAGTGACTTTTCTTTACAGTATAGATTTTGTATCGGTTTTTCGTGAGTGAAGTGTTCATAGGTACTTCTGTCAAAAGTGACTTTTCTTTACAGTATAGATTTTGTATCGGTTTTTCGTGAGTGAAGTGTTCATAGGTACTTCTGTCAAAAGTGACTTTTCTATACAGTATAGATTTTGTATCGGTTTTTCGTGAGTGAAGTGTTCATAGGTACTTCTGTCAAAAGTGGCTTTTCTTTACAGTATAGATTTTGTATCGGTTTTTCGTGAGTGAAGTGTTCATAGGTACTTCTGTCAAAAGTGACTTTTCTTTACAGTATAGATTTTGTATCGGTTTTTCGTGAGTGAAGTGTTCATAGGTACTTCTGTCAAAAGTGACTTTTCTTTACAGTATAGATTTTGTATCGGTTTTTCGTGAGTGAAGTGTTCATAGGTACTTCTGTCAAAAGTGGCTTTTCTTTACAGTATAGATTTTGTATCGGTTTTTCGTGAGTGAAGTGTTCATAGGTATTCTGTCAAAAGTGACTTTTCTTTACAGTATAGATTTTGTATCGGTTTTTCGTGAGTGAAGTGTTCATAGGCACTTCTGTCAAAAGTGACTTTTCTATACAGTATAGATTTTGTATCGGTTTTTCGTGAGTGAAGTATTCATAGGTACTTTTGTCAAAAGTGTATTTTCTTTACGTTACAGATTTCGTACCGGTCTTTCGTGAGTGAAGTTTTGAATATGAATCTGGGTGGCCATAAGAGTAGAAGACCAAACAATGGATGGACTTTGTAAAAGATGATACGAACTTGTACGCCTAACAAAACGTTACCTTCTTACCGTCCGTCCATCTTGATCATTTGTCCTTCTGCCTAACATGTAGCTTCAGGGTTGTCGTGTAGACTGAATAAAACAGGACATGTTATATAACAAAAGGAAAAATCATAACGGTCACTCAATGTCTAAAGAATGTCCAAGAGATATTTATCTTCCGTCTCTAAACATCACTTGCGGGAATCTGCTGAATGCGAGATGCAGCACGCACGGGGCCGGTCAATGTGGCAACACTGGTCAAGGCCTATGTCCAGCAATGGACGCCTTTTTGCTGAAAAGATGATGATGGTGAAACATCTCTTGGAAATTTCGTCGCTGTCTCGTGGCGATGATTTGCGTCAAAAACAAATGAGTTCGCTTTCGAATTGTGTGCACTCACTTGAGTGAGGTGAGCTGTCAACTTTACAGAAGTGCATTTAAGCAGGTATATTCAATGTGCCACCATAAACGGTCGTAAATTAATTCGAAGTAATAAAGAAGTAGAAAATCTTCTTCTTAGACTTGTTGCGACGACCTCAAATGTATTGGTTAAGGGCAAAACAATGATGATTTGGCCCAGTATTTAGGACTGAAAGTGTAATTCAGTGGTGGTCTCGTTACCATCACGTTCGAAATTCGAACGGTGTCTCGTTGTGAATCCGCGATGATTTACTTGAAAAAACAAATGAGTTCGCTTTCGAATTGTGTGCGCTCACTAGAGTGAGGTGAGTTGAGAAGTTTACAGAACTTAACCACAGATTTTATCTGTGTTTTGTGACTAAACCATTAATAGTTAAGAAACTAGCACAGAGTTATATTGTAACCAATGAGTCAACGTAACAGTCACAACATTGAAGATGCAGTCACATAGCGAGATGAATCATTTCTTCTCACGTTCTCACAAAATGTTGTAAAACTGGTTGAGAGAGGTAGCTTAAGAGCTTGAGTGTTATTATGCCATTAGAGAGCGGGGTTAAATGCTTTACTGTTGAATGATAATTTTATTAGTTATAATACAGTAAACATTAGATTGTATGTACTTATTATACAATTCAAGTTAAATGGTTAACTCTAAAACCAATCCTATATGAACCGTTAATTTTTCAAGAATATAATTTGCTTAAAGCACTCAGCAAGTGTTGTTTTCTATGAGTCATGGAATTAGCTACGAGTATCAAAGTAGCTATCAAATCAGTGCTTCCAGAGAGAGAAATTGTAATTTTATCATTTTAGTTCAGACTTGCTGACCCCCGCGGCTTCGCTCCCGTCAACTGGCTTTGTGGTTAATAATGAGTACTTTAATCATGTTTTACATAATTTTTATGTATCATCAATAGTTTTCTCAGCGCACGCTGAATAATGAATTTTATAGACAACATTTTGCTACTTAGAGTAACATTATTGCAATTTTCGTAAGGATCTCTACTTTTTTTTAAAATTATTTAGAGCCTTTATTACTAATAATAATAATGTAGCTTTCCATAGGTAAAAGATTTTTTTAAATCGGTCCAGTAGTTTCGGAGCCTATTCGGTACAAACAAACACAAACAAACCTTTCGTCTTTATAATATTGGTATAGATAGTACCATTACCTATACTCTGTACTTCCTCATAAGTCATGACTCATTCACTAAAATACAACATATCTACACCACCATATATCATATTCTTCCCATAAACTAAAGAAATAACCGCCATTGTTTATTTTTATCCCCCTCACGTCCCATACTTGGTTGAACATGAACAGTTATAGAGTTGACCATAAAGGCTGTAATTCCTTTATGCGTTCATCCGAACTTTAATATTTTCTTATACTAACTTTTATGCATCGTTCGCGAATACAAAGACTTTTTATTATAACTCTGTTAACGTCTTTTTTACTCGTAAAATTCGTACACGCTGACAAATCAAGCCAGATTAATTTCCAGTATATCTTGACCTGTTATTATTGGGAAATTGTTAACAATGCGAGGTCTGCTTACACTGGAAATGTAGAGCTTGACGTATCAAGCTTTAATTTCCAGTATAACTTGATCTCTTATTGCGCAGAAATTCTTTACAATGCGAGGTCTGCTTATACTGAAAAAGCTTGATACGTCATTGATGTACCGTGTAGACATAAGGAATTTGAAAATTTGTTTCTGGCATGCTCGTTTAGTGTTTATGAACGAATATTGCTTGAATAGTCACGGAACTAGTTAAATACCTTATTGTGAACAAATTTCTCTTTTATAAAAAAGGTTTATCAACTTTGGCTTCAGAAAACTTTTAGGTGGTTCAAATCACTTCTGATCGAAAGTTTTTCAAGCGTGATATTGCAACTTCAGCTACAGCATTTAGGTCCTTACTTGGATGCAATACTCGTAAAAAGACACCATTTTCTGCGAAAAAGAATATTACTAAGAAGAATTTCGGTCCGGACTCTTCTGAAGGCGTAAAAAGACTATTTCCCAGTAGTTATCTACCGGAATGGCTGAGAGCTACTGCCTATCTGACCTCCACAACCCAGTATCTGGATAACACGATATCCTTTGGCAAGACTGGTGTCAAATTATCTGGCTTGTCACTACCCGTAACGACTGTCAAAGTTTAATAAATGACAGCTGGGACTAACGGCTTTCCAAAGCACGGAGAAGTCTCAGTATGATAAGGATCGTCACCCATCCACGGACCGAACTCCGCAAACGTTGCTTAACCTTGAATATAGACCCGAGTGGTTGTTATTACTTAGCCACTAAGCTCCTAAATGTGGAAACGTGTAAAAAAGGTGTATAAACCAAGGTATATACAGCTTCACGTTTCGAATACTCGTGAAAATAGTTTGTTGAAATTTCATATGGTAAATTCACTAGGAGAGTGACGTCACAACTCATAAGCCCCCACTCTTAAACTTTGATCTTTGGCATTTTTTTATGATTTGATAGACCGAAAACTACGTACCCAATACTTATTGATATAATCTAATTGATCAAATGGAATATATATTTTTTTATTCAGCAGGAATCATGCCAATTCTAGTCAGATAAAAAGTCAAGTACCGCCAGTATGTTACACCAAACATTACTCACGTCCCGCGTAAAACAAACCGAGCCCTAACAGTGAATTAAAAGCACTAATAACAGTTTATAAGGCAACGGATAACACTCATTAACACTCGCATTCTACATTATTTGTACTCACTACATAAGTACTTATGGACACCACTATGGAGGTAAGCAGAGAAGGTTCAGCTCACTTCACTCGAGTGAGCGCACACGATTCGAAAGCGAACTCATTTATTTTTAAAGTAAATCATCGCGGTTTCACGACGAGAAATCGTTCGAATTACGAATGTGATTTTTAGAACCATTTAGGCTGGATTCATTGGGTATCATTGTCAAAGAATCCTATCATTTGCATGAGGTTCATATCTTTGAAAAAAATTGTTTAATAGTGGTGTAGGTTTTGCGTTAATCTGTCATTCTGATCGCTCTCTCCCTAAAATTATTTAAGTACCTAACCTTTTCCCAATAGAAACGCAGTTTTTTTTTAAATAAATATATTAACATAATATATAAAATTGAATATTCTAAAAAAAAACAAGCCTATATACAAAAGGAAGAGGGAAAAGGACTCATCTCATTGTGCATCAAAAAATTCGTCCAAATCGATGTCAATGGGAAACATGCCCAGAACGCTGGCAGCATTGCCACGTTAGATGGCAATAATCAGCATTGGCAGCTTCTGGCAGAAGAAAAGGCGAGAGGGCTGGTCAGTTTAAAAAAAATATATATATCATGAGTAAAAGTTCCAGTTCCAGTAAAAGATTCAAATCAAAATCAAAACTTACTGATCCGATCATAAAAACCTTTGCACTGATAAAAATCCACACGATCCTGCTAAAATGTACCGTTCCTACTTGATAGGTCTATCGAAAAAGACAGCAAGGAGTGAGCCTTCTGCATCTCCTCTGACATCCGTACACTTTGTATATCTAAGCCTCTCTTTATAAAGAGTTGCTAAAACGTACTCAAACACATCCGTCTTACTCATGCGTTAGATTAACGGCATTGTGTGTTTTATTCCATAAGCTGATGGACGCTATATTTATGATTGTCGAGCTAAAAATAGTCATCTCCATTCCCGTGGGCGTTAGATCGTAGTGTGATTATGAGGAGTGAATCAGCTTTTACCTTAGGACCTTTAGATAATAATATACCTTAGAACGTAATTGTTGTTTTTTGCAATGTTTTGTGTAGATACTTGCAAGATTCTAGTCAATGTTGTACGATTATTTCTGGAGGAACATTGGCTCCTATTTTTGGAGGCAGCAGATCGCCCTTTTTTATCAATATGTCACAGATAATATAATACAGCAAGATTTTCTTCTTGTTTACATCTTTGAAGTCGGGTTTTTTGATTTCATTAAACTTTTTTATTTACAACTTTTAGTTACCTATACCTTCTCTTTGGAATAACTTCTAAACATATAAGTGGTATATATGTTTCACCTTTAAAAACCTTTCATTTTGATACCTCACACAATGAGATTCAAAGAAAAAAATTGCAACCCCTATAACGTTTCTTTTTTTATCGGCACTTATCTAAGTGCACTTGGGCGACTAAAACCTATCTAACGATGTCTTAATTATAAAGATCCGTTAAGTAGTTTGAAAGATACGAGGTAATAAAGAATATTACATACATACAAGATAAGCGCGAAAAACATAACCCTTTCCTCGCAGCCGGGTAAAAAACAAGTTATTGCAAAACAATAATCAAAAAACGGCATAAAAATCACGTTTTTTGTATGGGAGCCCCCCTTAAATATTCATTTTATTCTGTTTTTAGTATTTGTTGTTATAGCGGCAACAGAAATACATCATCTGTGAAAATTGCAACTCTCTAGCTATCATGGTTCTTGAGATACAGCCTGGTGACAGACAGACAGACGGACCGCGGAGTCTTAGTAATAGGGTCCCGTTTTTACCCTTTGGGTACGGCACCCTAAAAATCACAGTTTCTGCTACGGAAATTGAATATGACAAATTACCAAAGTTTACTTGTGTTGCGTTTAATTTGCAATGCGACAATTGTTTCTTGCCAGAAACTGGGTGTAAGACTATTGGACCATCCTGAGGGCGCCAGTGCGACTCAATTGAAATTCCGCGATTTCGTACAGTTTTCTATGAAAATATCAAGTGCAAAACGGTCGAATTGCATCGCAGTGAATTTATGTTAACATAATTGCAACTTCGCTTGGTATAAATCGCTTATCGGCGTAATATAAATAGAATCGAATCTCAGAACTTAGATCCAGTAGCTTAGACCTTTTTATAAGGAGAGAATCCTTCACAGATCCTGGGAAAGGTGAAAGGTTATTAAATGTCGTACGCCTACTTCTACAGACTTCTCCATTGCGTTGGCAGTAGGTATGACATTTATGAAAGAAAGAAAGAAAACACGTTTATTTGCGCCAGGCACGACGCATACCATAAAAAAACAAAGGAAAGCTTAAATACAAATACAAAGTATGCGTCACAACCACGCAAAACGGTCATCGCTCAGCATATTGCTGAGACTCTGCGCAAATCAGAGCCTCAGCGTAAAAATACTTAAAAGTACAACAATGATACTTCCTACTAAAATATTAGTCATTCTTATAACAAGTTGGTACACGTAACACAACTTATATAGTATCTTGAAAGATTTAAATAAGAAATTGTGTTAATTAATAGGGGTAAATTTTTGGACCTCGTGGACCCCCAAAATCAGTTTTCGTTTATCCCTGGGAGACCCACTTTGAGAATCCCTGTTCTAGACTAACAAGACAATATCATAGAATAAATATACAAACAGCATGGAAACAACCTAAACACGCTCGAAACGGCACACTCACACAAACATGCGCATCGACGAGACCCCTAAGCGGATTGCACTACTGACAGCACTGCAGAAGTGATTTAATGGTCTCGTCGGTGCCTATGTTTGTGTGAGTGTGCCGATTCAAGCGTTTGTAGGTAGTTTCCATACTGTTTGTATATATTTACTGTGACTCTGTATTGGCTTTTTAAACATAAATAACTCTGGTTTACTAGTTAAAACGTTAAACTATAAAATCAATGACCAGTAGGCCAGTTACTTAATATTCTTAGCTGACGCAAGAGTTAGGGTCTACTTTCATGTCCGATTGCTAATCCTTACCGCCACGGTACTAATGCGTGCGAGCAATTTAGAAATGGGTGTAGAATTGTGTTGTTAAGGGATTTTGGCTATTTAACGATTTGTAAGGTTACTTGAAAACGATTAAATCTAGTGATGAGCTTTGCAGTACTAGGGTAAACCACCCTACCGCTGGCAGACCGCTTGTTATTGGCACTTCTAAGTTTATAGGCTAAAAATAAGAAAACCATAGATTACGCAATTTTGCCATTTCCATGCCAGTAATAGGATTTTAGATATAATGTTAATTAGTCAAAATATAAATGTATCTATACTAATATAATAATTAGGAAAGATTTGTATTTTTGTATGTAACGAATAAACTTAAAAACTATTCGACCGATTTCAAAAATTCATTCACCGTAGGGAAGCTACACTATCCCCGGGTGACATAGGCAACTTTTTATCCCTGTATTCCCACGGGAACGGTAACTACGCTGGTGAAACCGCGAGGCGTCCGCTAGTAATAACTATTTCATTGGATGAAACAACTCTTAAAATAAAGATTAGAATATTTCCTTCGATGTAACTATAATTTTTGTGTGCTAATGCAATTCAATATGATTTTCTGGGCATTTGATTACGAAGCTAGGGGTGGCACTATCTTAAAATGCCAATAACTGTTTATCCTGAGCCCTAGCAAAGCCAGAAAGCGTCGCGGCTGACCAAACATATTATGTATATTGGGAACTGAGGTAGACTAAATTAATAACCAATGATCCATCTATACCCGGGACCAAAACAATTAGAAGTCATGGAGGCAAAGGCTTTGCCCTTCAGTGCGATGATACAGACTGACCTGTAGTGCTATTCTGTGATGATCTCACCGTGAAAAGTTAGGTGAAGTGAATATAAAATGGGATTTCAAACCATCAAATCACGGTGAGATATTTAGAGAATATACTCCGTCGAATGAAAAAAAATGACTGTGTTGAATGAATGTCGTGGTGGCCCAGAGGCTAAGACCTCGCCTCTCGTGCTTGGGGTCGTGTGTTCGAATCAGGGCAAGTACCAATTTGTTATTTCAATTCATATGTACTTTCTAAGTTAATCTTGGAAATCGTTGAAGGAAAACATCGTGAGGAAAACCTGGACTTATAGTGAGTTTATTATAAGATTTTGCTCCATTGGTGTAATTGCTGTAAGGTGTTCCAGTGCGAGGACAAACTAATAATTACTGTCTGTAAGTACTTAGGTAGTAATTATTAGCATTAGCAATAACGTTAGAATGGTTTCATATTTACGTGTAAACATGTCGAAGATATTAGTGACAAAGATTTATCTCTTTTCGGGACTACAAGAATAGCTCAACTAGTAAATAAAATTATTCATTAAAAATCTTAAAATAAAGGTTTTTTCGTATTCTTCTCATCATCTCATCAAACCCTTTCATTTGATACCCATATCACGGCAGTGCACATAAAATAACTAGTCCGCCATCTTGGGCCGTCCGCCTTATTGGATCTACAATGACGTCACTTAGCTAACCATGCATTGTCATCCAAACTAAACGTGTATGCAAAATTTCATCTTAATCGGTGGAGATATATAAAGGTGGATAACTGCTTTAAAATTCAGTTGCAGGATTTGACCTGAGCACACTCACATACATTGCAAGTTAAGTAAAACCTTGTATAAATAAATATTTGCCAAGTACAGGTAACGGGGCTAGCTGCCCCATGTTTCTTCCTTTTATGAATACACTCGAAAATAAAAATCTCTCAACCTTAATCCCCAAAAAATATTTTATTCAAAACACTCCTAACTTAAGCCTCATCTTCAAACTACCTCTAATCACAGGTCCCTGAGGGAAGGAGGGAGAGAGGATCTTAAGTCCACAATCACTTAGCACAACTCAATGGTATATCGCTTACTATGATCATCAAAATGTTATTTGCATGTCTAATTTGATGCCCAGGATTTGGTCTCGGGATAACTTTGAGATACAAGGGACCGTGTTTGGGAAGGAGCCGCGTAAGACGTATGATATTTTTTTGTTGGATGTATAAAGTTTTATAATCAGTACCTATGCTTCACCGACTTCAAAAAAGGAGGGGTTCTCAATACGTCGACAACTTTTTTTTTCCGCGGTTCATCACAACAATGCAATCATTTGCACTCAGAAAGTATCATTTTTAACCTCCGACGGAAAAAGAGGGGTGTTATAAGTTTGAGGTGTGTTGCTGTGTATCTGTGTTCTGTGTGTCTGTCTGTGGCATCATAGCGCCTCAACGGTTGAACCGATTTAGATTTAGTTTTTTTTTTGTTTGAAAGGTGATTGTGTCGAGAGTGTTCTTAGCTATGTTTGAATAAAATCGGTTCAGCCGTTCAAAAGTTATGGGCGTTTTACTGTTTGAATCGGGATGTTTTCGCAAGATAAATGTGTCGGAGGGTTTTTTAAATTTTGAAATTTTACTGTATATCTAGTTGGGTTTTGGACTTCGAAAAAAAAAAATATTTTTCGCTTTGTAGTGTTTTGTATTGGAAGTCGTTTTGTTTTGCAGTGGTTTAGGTGGCTGATAAATTTTTGGCAGTAAACATTTATAATACCTAAACTACGAGTCGATGTGTGATTTGCAAAAATGTTGCATTTTTGAGTAATCGCTTGCAATTGCAAATCAAGCTTGCTCATCCCTACAGTCTGTCAAAAGTGTCAATGGTTTGTGAGTCAACTTAAAATCTCGACTACGTTACCTCACAAAATTTTCAAAGAAAATATTCGTGTTTTGATTTAAAATAGCTCTACAGATAGAAAAATGAAATCAAAAGGTTGTCTGGCACATGTCGCTGTCGGCGATAAGGCTGCCTTTGTACCCGTAGTAATAAGTTTTCTTGCAAAAGAGATGTGTAACTTTTTTTTTGGGGTACAATAAAGTATAAAATCAAAATTTCTTTATTGAATAAGACCATTATGCGGCACTTTTGAACGTCAATAATTGATTCTACCGTCCATTCCGAAATGTAGCTTGTTATGGAGAAGAACTGACAAGAAACTCCACACTTACTCTTTAAAAAAAATGTGTTTAGCAAGTATTTCGTAACATTATTCTTGTTGGAAAAATACATATATGTGAGAACGATGTAAAAAAAACGTCCACGTAAAAGCGTCTAGAGTAAAACAAACAATAAAAATATAATAAATAAAAACAGGCGGAGGCAGCTAAGTTATGACCAATCCCAACTGATGGCGCCCGTTCACGAATGTGACACATGGATCGGCATCACTCAGCTCAACCATCATATACCCCATTCTATTCTATTCAAACTATGAAAATGCGCTGTGCCATTGTTGTCCCACTTCTCTATGCAACGAAATCGTTTCTCACTCTCTTATTAACGGCACAAAACACCATTTTAGCAACTAGCGTGCATGTTCCCCAAATTCCTCCCTATGTTTTCACCTCAAAGAGCAAACTTAGAAGTCTCAAAGCCGGCCAACTTGGGATCTAAGTTAATTCCCTACTCTATGATACGACTATAAGGAATACAAGGAAATATTGAACTGAATTAACCGTAATAAATATAGATATTATTTTATCATCTTCTCGGAAATAAACTTAACTTTTCCTATTACATGAGACTTGAACATTACCAACGAATTGTAGGTGTGCTACAGGTACCTACAGCACACCTATAACTCTGCCTAACAGACAACACTTCGAGAAATGAGATTTGAAGTTAAAATAAAATATCAGCATTATTGAATTAGTGCCATTCTTTAAAAATCATGTTCGAAATTCAAACGGTGTCTCGTTGTGAATCCGCGATGATTTACTTTAATAATTATTCATTAAAAAATCAAGCTTTTTTTTGTATTCTTCTCAGCAAATCCTTTCATTTGATACCCCTATCATGGCAGTGCACAAATAATAACTAGTCCGCCATATTGGGCCGTCCGCCATATTTGATTTAGAATGTCGTCACTTAGCTAACCATGCATTGTCATCCAAACTAAATGTTTATGCAAAATTTCATCTTAATCGGTGGAGGATAACAGTATTAAAATTCAATTGCAAGATTTGACCCGAACACACTTACATACATACATTGCCAATTAAATAAAAGCTTTTAAAAACACATGAGTTGCTTTCGAATCGTGTGCACTCACTTGAGTGAGGTGAGCTGTGAACTTTACAGAATATCACTACCGGATCTAAGATTCACTTGGTAATTTACCAAAATGCGGCGGTCCTTCGATTGTTTTCTGAATATACGAGTAGTACGACATTATCTGTCAAAAACTCATCATCAGGACCACTGACAAGTTTGTAAATAAATATAGTTAGCTTTTTTATTATTTAATGATAGGCTCGTGCTTGACCACTATCTCGCCTGATGGTAAGCGATGATGTGGTCGACTGTGTAACACGCTTGCCTAGAAGTAACCTATTCACTCTTGACTTAAAGACAACCTTGGGGAGTTTGTAGCTATCAGGCAACAAAGTCTCCGGCAGGGCGTTCCACTCCTTAGCTGTGCGTACAATGAAACCATTCGCAAAACGCTTTGTACGTATGGGTGGGATGTCTATCATGTACCGGTGGCGCATTGCAGTACGTCTTGTTGTCCGATGATGGGAAGGGCTTGGCGGAATCATATTGTCCCAGGTAATAGAAAGCCACATAGAACTGCATCTTTGTCAGTAAGTGGCGTAGGTACCAAACCACTCCAAATCATGTGATTCAGCTAATTTACTAAACCACAACAGGAAAAAATACCTTCATTATATTCGATTGGTAGGTGACAAGGAAACTTTTCGTCGAACCGCAGTGAACCCGTCGCGTGTGTACACCATTTAAGTGCCGTATGTCCCCGTTTTAAAATTTCAGGGAACTCAGGGCTTCCCCAGCGATGGGGGTTAATTCCATTACGGCGGGTCAGTGGGTTTGAGCAGAATATTTATCAGCAAGCACTGATTACTGCGGTCGCTGCCTTTAGTTTTAATTTTGGTGGAGACATTTTCGTGGCCTGGTAGCCCAGATTTTAAAGACCCTCGAATGTTAAATAGTGAAAGAATAATGGGGATTTTTTATAAGTTAGAGGATCACTTTCCTATTAATGAAAAAAAACATTTTCTCTGATAATTATTGGAGTTATAGGAGAATGGCTCATTATCACCTGTTTGGCCTTTTCGTTCCCAACAAAATGATGGGTGCAGTTGTTGTACACAACCTTTGATTCAATTCCATCCCGAAACGAAAGGTTGTGGTTATTAAGGAAAAATGCTGCACCTAACATGTGTTGCGAAATACACATTAATAACAATTTATTAAATACTTTTAGATTTTTTAATCTTAAAATTATCATTGATATCAAACATTCAGAGTATCGGCAATCGTGAAGGCCTCTATTATTGCCGATGCTTTGAATGGCATCTTAGTCAGACCCTCTTAAGGTTGCCCTAGTCGACAGCACGAACTATTTTGTGCGTGGGGTTAAAATGCATGCTATCTCATCCGACAAAACGTGCGAAAGAGATAGATGCTGTGATTAGCAGTAAGAAGCTAGTTCGCGTACGAATACACACTTTGCAAATTTGTAACGAAATGGATGATGATTTAGGACGAAAACGAACTCGCGTAATTTTATAAACAAATCTTTGTGAGTATGGATATCACGAAAAAAGAAATAAATGTCATTATTTGCATTGTTGAACTATTAATCTATCCCTGAATGGTGACTGTTTTGCAATTTTTCTTCTTCTTATGGTATTTATTTGCGCCCAAAGATGTGTTAAAATTAATGTTAAATATGGCACTTTCGACGCTCATAACTTTCAATTTCTATTTGTTTCCTTTTTGTTTCCATACTAGCTAAAATGCATAGATAATGATGAGACAAATAGATATCATTTTTTTTATTTCGAATGTACACCGTCACATATTGGAGTAATTGCCACACTACGTTTGTATGGAAGAATGATCGACTAGGGCAACCTTAACTTCATACATGAAGCAGACACCGTACTAAGTGGTATATCGCTACGATGTCTCAGTTATGTCACAGCACCAAATTACTGGTATTACTTTGATTTCCACGCACTTTTTCTTCACGTAGGTACCACCAAACGTAACCTATATATCCCACCAACCCTTTAACAGTTCTGAGCAACAAAACTACATTATTATTGCGAACTTCCGCACGTTACAAGTTGGGCAGCGCAAGTTTTTCGCGACAGAGATATATGTGAGAACTTCGGATAGGCCTGCGTGTACCTATGTTGTGTGTGAGAACTTCGGTTAGGCCTGCTGCTTGTATGTTTATGTGTAGAAGCGTGTTTCGTGGGTAGGGGGTGGCCGATGTTCTGACTTTGACGGTGCAGGGGTGGCAAAGAAAATCAATGCATTTTGCCTCTAGAAAAATAAATAACTAATTGCGCATTTCCTGTGGTCTCGCTCCCGAGGTTCTATCCCGAAAGACTGTGCATTTTTGTCTCGGAAAAAAAAATGCTTAAAATTGTCTGTGACAATGTAGCGTTTCTGTCAGAGAAATCTTACCATCAGGTGAAATAGTGGTCAAGCGCGAGCCCATAGAAAAAAATCGGTTAAGTAATTCCAATTATTTTCAAACATAAAATGTTACCTCTCTAATAAATTAGTTAAGATTTATACGATAAAACTGCTGCAGAATTAGCCCTTAACTATGGACCGTTTACCTACTATTTAATCTTAGATTAAGACTAATCTAAGGACACTAACTAACTAATTGTTTTCTGTGATCGGAATACGATTAGTTAGACTTAAATACCTTCGTCTGCAAATCTTAATTTAGAAGTCTGGAACTTACCTGAAACACAAAAAAGCACATTATTAATGGATTTTAATTCCACTAGTTTATCATTATCTGCAGTTTAAACAGATGCAGCTGAGTGCCAATTTTTTTATGGGGCGATTGCCTATCTGACCTTTACAACTCCGTTATTGGATTCCCTGATACCCCTTGGTCCCGTTGACAGATTTTTATTGGATAGCCCGATAGGCCTTGGTCCGGTTGACAGATTTTATTGGATAGCCCGATACCCTTGGTCCTGTTGACAGATTTTTATTGGATAGCCCGATACTCCTTGGTCCCATTGACAGATTTTTATTGGATAGCCCGATAAGCCTTGGCATGAAGCGACTGTCTATGCAATACCCCATGAGGGAGACTGTCAGTCTTTCAAACTTCTTCTACTACCTGTAACTACTGTCATGGGGTCCCAGCACTAACAAAGAAAATTTGGTTCAAATAAATGTCACTAGATGGCGCGATATGGATCGATTCGTTATTGAATTGTGTGTAAAATTAACATTTTCTAGAATTGATCATAAAAATTTTTTTTTTAATCAACTCTCCTACGCACAAAATTATGGAATATTGGGTTCTTAATTTAGGTACATTTCATAGATTATTTGAAAGGATCATTTAAAATTGATTCTAATAGATGGTGCTGTTTTAAATTTCTTAGGCATGCCATTCGGTTTTTTTAAATTTGTATTGTAACACATTTTGGTACAATGAAACTGTAAAAACTTGCAAAAAGATACAATAAAACAATTCGTTACTGTATTTAAAGAAATTAATTGTCACGAACCGAGAAGACCCTTTTACTTGCAAGTCTGCTGCTGCTAACACCATAAAATATCAAAATTGAACCTCCTTTTGCACAGTTTTGTTTGCAAAATATTATTTGATTTACATATGCTATGTTAGGTATGAAGTAATTCCAGCCATCAATTTTTCTGTATAAAAATATTTTTAAACATCCAAGTCGTTTTGGAGGAGTTTCCAAAAGTTGCGAAAAATATCGTCTTGTTAATTATTTTTTTAAAGCAAAATTATTAGTTACACGAAAAAACCTTGTGTTCAAAATTATGTACATGAATCAATACTAAATATATATTTTTTTCAAACCTTTTAACCTAGCTGTTAATGAGGAGTATGCTTTAGAAAGTAACCGTTTTACGGCACTAAAGCGTATGTAGGCCCTTAAACAGACGAATAACGCTAGTTACGTCAGCAGTTCAACACGGTTTCAAAGAAGATGGGAAGAGGAATCTTTAGTATTATATTATCTGTGCTACTGTCAAGATCTACGAATGACAACAGCCAGTCAACAAAATAAATGTTATCCTTAGCATGTTACCACACGTAAAACCTCTATCGCAGTAAGTTATTCTAAGATAGGCACTACGTCCACCCAGGGATCCATAGGCAGATCATAAAACCGACCGCGTACGTAACCCAGGACATCTATATACCTTCGGAGATATTTAGTGGGACATCAATATTGTACGCAGTGTGCACGTTGGGGTAATGAAATAACTTATGTAATGTAGCGATCTGTTTTGTTAGGGCTGCTAATATGAAACTAGAATACACAAGAGCCTCTAGATACAAGTGACAGTCTAGAAACAATATCAATTGTCAAAATTCAATTTCGCATGAATGCGCAGCAGATACCCCTCATTAGCTGATTTTAAAATGAGAATCACGTCAAACGGTTAGTTTCGCGTGATTCATCGCTAATAGAATTCCAGTATGTCTAAGCAAGAAGGTCTCTCAATATAGCTTACACGTACAGCTCGTACAGCCCAATAAGATGTTGCCGCAGCCCAGCATTATGTTGTACCCTGAGCTACTACTGGCCCCTTCATTGTCAAGTTTTCAATATTGATTGTTGCTGAGATGTGCTGACCACATTTTAACCATATGAATACGGTAATTGGTCTTCTGTAATTCACGTGTTCTGTACAGTCTGCAAGTATTAAAGCCTCTACTCTCTAAATGAGACTAAATACAATCCAAAAGCACTAGCTTGATACACTAGATTCGATCGAAAAGCGGTTCAAGAGGCTCATCGGCATTGAGGCGCTGGTCAAGTCAAACCTCCAGTCTTGAATATCGTCGCAGAGTTGTCAGCTTGTCGATATTTTATCGGTTAAATTTCGGGGAGTGTGCGATGGAATTGCACGATATAATTCCACCGAGCCCGTTTCATCCTCGGACTACCAGACGTACGGCGATGCGCTATCGATACATGGTGGACATCCCACCCATACGCACAAAACGTTTTGGGAACACTTTCATTATGCGTACAGCTAAGGACTGGAATTCCCTGCCGGAGTCTGTTTCCCGACAGTTACAATCAAGGGGTCTAAGTCTTTCGTTTCGTTCGTTTTGTCAGATTTTGTGTAAATATGTTATTTCTAGGCAAGCTTGTTTCACCGTCGACCACAAAATTGCTTTTCATCAGTTGAGATAGTGGTCAAGAGCGAGCTTAAAAAAAAAAAATGGTGAAATTTGCGGCAATTCGCTGAAAACAGAGAGACAAAGGCAGAAACAAGTAAAGCTTAGGAGATTCTAAACTTCTTTCAATAATATTTCATGTTCTCCATATTAAAAGCCGTATATATTTTCAAAAAACATGAGATAATGATCAACCCTATCCCTCGTGCGTGTTCCAGACAAGTTTATTTATTTTGACAAGCCGTTATAAACGTGATGCGTGCCCGCTGAATATATTACCTGGCACCGAGACGACTACGTACTGGGTAGGGTAGGTACTGAGTACATGTAGATAGCTTCGTACTGGCTACGTGTGTACCATTGTAGATATAGGTAGGTCTTAAGTGTACCCTTCCAGGTGCTGATGGTGATCACCGGGGTGGTTTTAGTGAGGTAAAAATCCCACACTCCCTGATCTTTTCCCCAAAAGTCCAGGCGCCTTTTGAAGGTTGCCCCCCGTAAACAAAAAAAAAAACAAAAAAAAAGGTCTTAAGTGTAACTGGTGTTTAGTGTGGTCGCTGAGTGTTTAAGACGTAGGACTATTAAGATGGCTAAAATGCCTGTACCATCGAAATTGATGTTTTCAAGCAGAAATACTGATCTGATTACGAAAATTATACTAAAAAAAAAACCGGCCAAGTCCGAAAAAATCACGTTTGTTGTATGGAAACCCTACTTAATTCTTTTTTTCTGTTTTTAGTATTTGTTGTTATAGCGGCAACAGAAATACATCATCGTAATAGGGTCCCGTTTTTACCCAAAGGGTACGGAAACCTAAAAAGAAAGCCACATTGGCGCTAATTATCAATGGCTTCTATTTACCCCGACGGAAAAAGAGGAGTGTTATAAGTTTGAGGTGTGTGTCCGTGTGTTTGGGTATCAGCTTCCTAACTAAACAAACGAACCGATTTTGATTAAAAAAAAAAAAAAATTGAAAGTTGACTTTATCGAGTGTTCTTAGATATGTTTGATGAAAATCGGTTAAGCCGTTCAAAAGTTATGCGCATTTTACTCTTTTAATCGGAAGATTTTGTGTTATAATTACGTGCTTCGATGGTATGTCGATCAAAGCGTGTTTACTACTAGACAAATTATGTAATTTAAAAAAGTAGTTTATTATTTGTGTCGGGGTTTTTTTTTTAATTTACTTGTTATAGCAGAAACATACACGGTTCCTCCCACAGGCCACGGGAGCAATGCCACGAGGAAGAGATAGTAATTACCTATTAATTAATTCGTGAGGAAGTAAAATAAGTGATTTCTAAGTGAAATGCATTATTGGCCAACCAACTCGCAGAACTTTATTGTTCAAAACTATACCCTATATTTACCACTAAACGTTTACTTAGAAAAGCAGCATACAATGTTAGAATCACTCCAAGAAACAATGTTTACCACAACGATCGACTAAACTAGCCGAGTGCAGGGTTCGATTCCCGAAGCAAGCACTTAAGTTACGTAAACACTGACCGTTTACTTTCGTTATTATAAACAGTTTTATTTAAACACATCCGTTTTAGATTGTTTGGGAATGCTTCAAGTGAGAGTTCTAAGAAGTTCTGTACAGATAAGGGTTCGGTACACCTGATGGTAAGTGGTCACGGCTTGACGGTTGACACCTGCCTTTCGTTGCTGACTAGAGACACTGTTTGACATTTGCTTGCTGCACACGAGCCAAATGACAACTTCCAATGACACTTTTCAAGCTGGAAAAGATCAACGCTGCTGGATACATTAATGTCCGTTTTCAGAGACACTGTTAGACATTTTCTTGCTGCACACGAGCCATATGTCAATTTCAAATGACACTCTTCAAACAGTAAACAATGCTGCTGGGTACATTAATGTCCGTTTTCAGAGACACTGTTAGACATTTGCTTACTGCACACGAGCCAAATGTCAAATTCCAATGACACTCTTCAAACAGTAAAAGATCAATGCTGCTGGGTACATTAGTGTCCGATTTCAGAGACATTGTTAGACATTTGCTTGCTGCACACGAGCCAAATGTCAATTTCCAATGACACTCTTCAAACAGTAAACAATGCTGCTGGGTACATTAATGTCCGTTTTCAGAGACACTGTTAGACATTTGCTTGCTTCAATCGAGCCAAATGTTAACTTCCAATGACACTTTTCAAGCTGGAAAAGATCAATGCTACTGGGTACATTAATGTCCGATTTCAGAGACACTGTTAGACATTTGCTTACTTCATACGAGAGAAATGTTAAATTTCAATGACACTCTTCGAGCTGGAAAAGATCAATGTTGTTAGATACATGTCCGTTTTCACTAACACTAGGTGACATGCAAATGAATGCGCCTTAATAAAAGCATACGGTAGCAATGTGCAATGAGACCTAGGCATTTATTTAGGTGTTTCAAATCAAAACGGACATCAATTACTCAAGCACACACAACATGCATCAGAGCAGTCAGCACTGCTGCTGCCCTACTCACTGGCCAATACCTACCTATTTATTTTAACTAGGTAGGTACCATGAATTGTTAATTGACATCGTTTTGATCTAAGAAAAAAAAGAAGAAAAGGCTGACTTGGCTGCTGAAAAAAGGATATGGTTGTGCGCTAATGATACTAATAAAATAAAGGCTTTGTCAATGTGAAGATTGTGATCTTGACTGTACTTCCTTTGACGAGACTAAACAAACTTCGACAATCGATACCGATACTGTACCGCTACTCAATTATCAAGATAATGAACGAGTGTCGTGTTGCATCTATACTAATATTATAAAGCTGAAGAGTTTGTTTGTTTGTTTGTTTGTTTGTTTGTTTGAACGCGCTAATCTCAGGAACTACTGGTTGGAATTGAAAAATTCTTTTTGTGTTGGGTAGTCCATTTATCGAGGAAGGTTATAGGCTATATAACATCACGCTACGACCAATAGGAGCGGAGCATCAATGAAAAATGTTCCAAAAACGGGGAAAATTTATTCTTTTTGATACACAACGTATTTAGAGTAGGTGGGCTAGCTTGGTAGGTAGCCAGTTGACGGGAGCGAAGCCGCGTGGGACAGCTAGTTATTAATATTAGGCTGGTATGACTATGCAACTGTTTATTATGCACTACAGTGTAATGTCACTTCCTATTGCTAAAACGAAACGAGGAGCTTTGACATTCAACTTTATAAACCAAATACTTTAATTTTTATATGATACGTGCACGAACCTCCAGAGAACCTAACTTACCGACACAGCCCGAAGAATTGCCAAACTTAAGGTTACACTAGTCGTAAATTCTTCCATACAAACGTAGTCTAGCGATTATTCCACTGTTTGACGGTGTACGTTCAAAATAAAAAATGAAATCAATTTGTCTCATCATTATCTAGCCCTGTATGGAAACAGAAAAGTAAAAAAATACAATATTTGAAAGTTATGAGCGTCGAAAGTTCCATATTTCAATACAAATTTTAACGCATCTTTGGGCGGAAATAAATACCATAAGAAGAAGGAAAATTGCAAAACGGCCTCCATACAGGGATAGATTAGTAATTCAACAATACAAATAATTTTATCTTCAAAATATGCATTTAGTAGTTTTTTCATGATATCTAGACTCCCAAAGGGCTGTTCATAAAATTTCGCGCGCTCGTTTTCGTCCTAAATCATCATCTATTTCGCTAGAAATTTGAAAAAGTGCTAATACGTACGAGAACTAGCTTCTTACTGCTAATCACAGCATCAATCTCTTTCGCATGTGTTGTCGGATGAGATAGCATGCATTTTAACCCCGCGCACAAAATAGTTCGTGCCATTTACTAGGGGAATCTTAAGTGGCAGTGGGCAGGACACATTGTACGCAGAACGGATGGCCGATGGGCCGAAAAGATTTGGAGTAGCGCCCGTGTACCGGCAGACGCAGTGTTGGTAGGCCATGTCTAGGTGGAGCGACGACATGGCGGATGAGAAACGCGCAGGACCGATCAGAGTGACGACGCTTGGGGGAGGCCTATGTCCAGCTGTGAACGTCTTTCGGCTGAAATGATGATAATGGTGACTAATCTTCATGGTCCTCATACTATTGATCAGACCAATATACCTAAACATAAATTTAACAGCCTATGACGTTTCCACTTCTGGATCATAGGCTTCTTCTCTGTGAGAGGGAAAGATCGTAATTCATCATTCGGGCTTAGTGCGGGTTGGTTCGAATTCCTCATGATTTGTTTTCTTCACCAGACTATTATTTGTGTTTGCCGTAATATCAAGTTGTCTTAAGTCGAATGAAAGAGAGATGGAGATATACAGTACGAATCTACCTTCTATCTATATATAAAAGCGAAAGGTCACTCACTCACTCATCACGAAATAACGAAAACAGCTTGACGTATAAAAATGAAATTTGGCACGGAGGTTCCTCAAGTAACGTAAGTGCGCACTAAGAAAGGTTTTTCTGGAAATTCCACCCAAATTTATTGGGGTTATATATTTGAAACATGGCATAAATACTAACCTAAGTAAATAGTAAAGGTTTTCATTATTAGTTTCCTTAGCTCCTGAAAGACGATTTTAGGGGGTGTTAAAGATTTTTGAAGAATTTTACTGTACAGGGGTTCTTTTTATTATATAGGGATTTTTGGAAATTCAACCTTTAAGGGGGAGAACTAAAAAGTCGTCTGTAGGATTAAATACGGATCACGCGAACGAAGTCCCGGGCGAAGTGCTAGTAGAATATATTTTTGTCAAAAAAAAAACACACGGGACACAGTATAGCATCTGCTTCGCTAACACTATCGGAAAACGCAGCGATTTCAATCACCTAATTTCAAGTTCAACATTTACTGATCTCTCACCTCCCTTGCCATTTCTTCATCATTTAACCGCAGTGACTGCTCCCTGCTCACCCCTCAAGAGGCGCACCCCGATGCTCATCATACGGCCTCATTTAGTATTCTATGCGCAAATTTGATGAAAAAAATACAATCCTCTCTCAGACCTGTTTTGGTTGACTGTTCCTCGTGTTGGGATGGAGCGTGGATGAGAGGTGGTAGCGGATAATCTGGTCTTAGGACGGGCTTAGATATTCATGGCCTAGGTTATATGAGCGCTGGGCAATACTGGAGCTTATATAAAAAAACCAAAAAAAAAAGCAGATAAAAACTTGACAATTTTGTAAGTTAATTTAATTCCTGTTGCGAAAATGTGACAATATTATTATATTGTGAGTATATTGTACACCAATTTATTAAGGTCAAATTGTCAACAAATTACAATGGTATTGGGTCCTGTCCTACCATTTTAACCCCCGCCGGAAAAAGAGGGGTGTCATAAGTTTGACGTGTGTTGCTGTGTATCTGTGTGTCTGTCTGTGGCATCATAGCTTCTAAACGGATGAACCGATTTCAATTTCGTTTTTTTTTTGTTTGAAAGGTGATTTTGTCGAGAGTGTTCTTAGCTATGTTTGAATAAAATCGGTTCAGCCGTTCAAAAGTTATGGGCGTTTTACTGTTTGAATCGGGGTGTTTTCGCAAGATATCGGGTCATAATTACGTGTTCAATATATTGCCGATCGAAGCGTATCTACTATGTACTAGATAAATTATGTAGCATGAAATTAAAATATGTCGGGGGTTTTAAAAAAATTGAAAATTTTACTTGTTAAAACTCAATATATTTTTTATTTGAATTGTGTTTGTTCTTGACTCTAGTCTAGATCAGAGGTGACAGAGACAGAGTCGACGATGGAGTGAGCTTACCCAGAAGAAGCCTGTGCACTCTAGCTTTGAAGAGATTCATTAAGAACGGGTGGGTTGAATGCATTCGGAAACATAGACGCAGGTAGTAAGTTCCATTCCTTCGCTGTGCGTATTATGAAGGATGTTTGGAAGCGCTTGGTGCGAATTGGTGGAATAGCAACAAGGTAAGGATGGTAACTTGCAGTACGTCTAGATGCCCGATGGTAGAAGGGGGCTGGTGGGATCAGGTCGTGGAGTTCTTTAGCACACTCACCGAAGTATAGTCTGTTGATGACTCATTAGACGAATCTAATCTACAGTAGCTGCCCAAACCTATACTTACTTCACAACTTGACTTGAGGTAACCTTGGTGTAACTATCTATATCATTGGACATAGCTAGCTTTACTCAGTAAGTGATAAGGTACTTCCTAAAATGACTGCTAGTAGTCAACGCGAGTAGACCCGTTGGTACTGCTAGTTTCTATATAAAAATTATACCATTGTTACATTGTATTTCGATATTCGTCCACAGACCACCCAGGCTCTCAGATATTCCGCCATTTTCTCAGCACTCGCACCGTGTTTGCCGTTACCTCCGGAACGTTCTTACTTGATAAAGTATGCTTTCCATTTCATATTCATCCCGGCGACATCCTTCTAAACTACAGAGCTCGCAGCCGCTGCGAATAGAGACGCCATTACTATTTGTTGCCAGATTTAAAAAAGTAAGATACGGCCGTCCGGCCATCCGAACGTTAGCTTTTACGCGTTCACTATACAAAAAACCGGCCAAGTGCGACTCGGACTCGCGCACGAAGGGTTCCGTACCAGTATCGCAAAAAACGGCAAAAAATTACGTTTGTTGTATGGGAGCCTCACTTAAATATTTATTTTATTCTGTTTTTAGTATTTGTTGTTATAGCGGTAACAGAAATACATCATTTGTGAAAATTTCACCTGCCTAGCTATCACGGTTCATGATATACAGCCGGGTGACAGACGGACAGACAGACAGACGGATCGTGGAGTCTTAGTAATATTGTCCCGTTTTTACCCTTTGGGTACGGAACCCTATAAATACAGCATTTTTAATGCCTCGCGCACACGACTTCTCCCGACTATAGCAAACCCTGTGGCAAGGAAACTTCGGTCTAGTATGATCAAATTATGGCGTCAGAAGAACCCTGGGCATACTATAGTGGCCATGCAATGTCCGCTAAACACAAGATTAGGCGATTACATACCCCGCGACCTACATTGTGTTTAGCTGTGTGCCAAATAAACTAGTTTTATTTCATTCTTTATCACATCCCTAGTCAAAATTGTCACGGGCCGCCAATTTCTATGAGTAAACGGTGACACTCACTGATACGCTTGTCGAAATTCGAAAGTTTAACTAGTAAGGAGCTTGTGGCCGACCTTAACATAACCCGAAAGGGCCAGGCAGATTACAGATTGAAACGTTGTCACTCACTGACACGCTCGAATAATATTTTATTATGGCAAGTTTTCACAATGGCAGTGTCCGCCTCGTCACCTCGTAGCTCTGTGGTCTAACGGCGGTCTAGAATAAACATTGCTGTCTTGTCATACTTTACAATTTATTCAACCTACGCCATTCTATTTTAGTGTTTAATTAGCGTTCCTTTTCTAAGAAAGGACCGTTTAGAACTGTTATTTTTAATTGTCGCTGCAGGGTAGTTTCTACCCACTCAACAAAGTGGGGCAGGCTTTAAGGCTACTGCACACAGGTGCGACGCGACGATGTACGACGTACTTCTTGTACGTGTTCATTCAGATTTTCTTTGAGCTTTTCTGGAATTAGATATTTTAGCTTAACTGCAAACATAATGTTGACATGGATTGTCTGAAATCTCCAACCCGCATTGAGCAGCACGGTGATAATTGTTCTTGCCTTCTCTGTATGTGAACAGGCATTTGCCCTGCACTGGGCCAGTAACAGGCTGATATTATTATTATTAATAGACATGAAAAATAGAACTTGCCAAATTAAAGCACAACCATTATTTCAACACATTTTTAAATGGGATATTATCATAAGACTCGATTGCATTTAGGTTGTAATTGCAGATTTTACATTCCGCATCCCATTATCCGTTAGCTCCCCATAGTCGGATAAAAACAAAGTTCACCCCATCCTCCCGAATTAAAATATCCGCTTCAAACCAGTAAAGCTTCCAGCTCAAACCGGTTCAAACTAGTTTCAGGAGAGCCATATTCGAAAAATTACCATTTCGCAGGCATCATGCAAGTTTAAAATCAATTATAGTCGACTCGATATAGACGCTCAACTTCAGAGGGAGATGAGCATTACACTTTATAATCCTTTGGGGGTCGGCAGATCGATAGCGTGACCTTCCCGACCTGAGGTAGCTCGGAATAGTGATAGCTGTAGTTAGAAGCAATATTATTTTGAACTTTGTAGTCGTTTTGTAGTCAATCAGTCTCTCTTGTGGACTGTATTAATAAACTGTGGTGTTAAACTGCTAGTCTATTCTTTACAGAACGATGTACTATGTACGCTGTTTTGTTGGAGTAAACTTAGAAGAGTAACTGAGCTGTCATTCTAAACCTTGATTCGATGTTCTTAGTACATCCATCAAGGTGGACTCTCACTTCATGAATATTTCACCTAAGTTTTCACTGTGAGACAGAATAGAACTAATGTTAAGTTCCCAGCACACCTCACTCAAGTGAGTGCACATAATTCGAAAGCGAACTCAATTGTTTTTAGGGTTCCGTACCTCGAAAGGAAAAAACGGAACCCTTATAGGATCACTCTGTCCGTCCGTCAATACCCTTTTTCTCAGGAACGCGTGGAGGTATCAAGTTGAAATTTATACCAAATACTCAGGTCTACTGTCCCTCAAAGCTGTGAAAATCAAACTTCTTAGCTAACGGAATCAAAAGATACAGGCGTTTATGTCGCAAATTTCCGCAAATTTTCGACACTAGCAAGGGAATCAAAACCTACAGGGTACTTCCAGTGAACTCAGAATCTTGAAATTTGGTACGAAGCAACGTCTTATAGCACAGATGAAGGAATAATTGCGAAAACCGTAAAATTTTAGTTACATCATATAATAAAAATATTTTAAATAATTTTAAAATTACTACCCCTTTCCTCATGAACGCGTAGAGGTAAGAAATTGAAATTCATATCAAATACTCAGGTTTATAATACCTTTAAGCTGAGGTTGGTATGGAACCCTCCGTGCGCGAGTCCGACTCGCACATGGCCGGTTTTTTTTGTTTTAAATGTTAATCATCGCGGATTCACAACGAGACACCGTTCGAATTCCGAATTTGACGTTCAGAGAATAGCAGTTCTAACGCTGGCTGAAACTAATAAACCGAATTAACAAAAGGAGGAGGTTATGCTTCCGATGTTTTTTTTAGTTCCGTTTCAAAATAATGTTATTACGTAATGCCTGATCATAAACTACATAAATGCAAGCAACTATGTTACCAGGTGGTTCCAAGAAAATAAATTATGAATGAATAATAGCTGATAAGGGACCAATAACAGTATAGTTCACTCATAAGGTAAATATAGATTGCCTTAGTAATCTTATGACGCATAATTTATATTGCGATAATTTTATTTAGGCTCTGCTGATATACGCCGCGTTGAAGAATTTAGGCATTTTATAAGTACTGTAAATTTCCACGAAAATGTCTGAATTGGCACGGTAGTTTTTCTAAGAAGATTTGTTTTTCAGATGAATCTTCAAATTCATAACTCTTTGAAGAAACACCAAGTCCATTTTGACATAATTTCATGCCGATATAGCAAATTATCCATACGAATATTATAAATGCGGGTTTGTGTTTGTTGTTTTCACGTCTTTAACTCCATTAAAAATTGTAAACTGAAAATTGTCACACGAATAGAAGACCCGCTGAGGCCTTAGTGCGAGTTTTTTAACATACTCACTCGTGATAACGTAAACGATCTCTTATGACAAAATGTATTCAAAATAAGAGGCTTCTCCTTACCGTCCCCAGACGGCGCTTATCCAGTTTCAATATAAATTGACGTTAACGTTAACGCGATTGAGCGTGAGTAAAAACTTGCACTTAGGCCTCAGGACCTAAAAGTAATAAGTTTAAACTCGCACTTAGGCCTCAGGACCTAAAAATAAGTAATAAGTTTAAACACTTTTCATGCGGGCGAAGCTGCGGCCAGAACCTAATGTACCCATATTTGGTCCTACAAAATATTATAATTAGTATGATATGATTGTCAATGTCAAACAATATTAAGACTGGTCGCAAAATTTGTCCCACAAAAATCTGTTGAATAATATTATATTGTTAAGTATAAGTATATTATAGTGTAAATTAACAACAATAATGAAGTTAATCCCCCTGAATTCCACAAAGGAAAATCTAGACAACGTGGTATTACAATATAATATAATAATTCTAATTTAATTATTACGTTTGTTACTCGTCCCTTTAGAATGATACAATTTTTTACTCAAAATTAAGTAAACTAAGTATATGTCAGTGGGCCTCAAAATGGCCGAGATTCTACATTGGTTGAAAATTGGATAACTTATTTAACAAACATTAAGAAAAATAAATTTCATTGCATCCAATAAATCTGCCTAGCCCCAAATACGGTGGGGTCAGCTGCCAGTCTAGCTGGATGACTTCCATTGCAACCAATAAATCTGACTAGCCACAGCTCTAGCCCCAAATACGTTGTGGTCAGCTGCCAGTCTAGCTGTATGATTTCCATTGCAATCAATAAATCTGTCTAGCTTTAGCTCTAGCCCCAAATACGTTGGGGTCAGCTGACAATCTACAACTGGATGCAGTTAAATACCAGTATTCTACATGTAGCGACTGGTTATCAGACCTCTACAACTCAGTAAGACTGGTCTCAGCTTTTCAATCTTCTACCACCTTAACGACTGTCATAGATCTAAAAATGGCATTCGGGACCAACGAAGAAACGCAATATTATGTTGGATAATGTACAGACTGCATCTAGATTTGTTTACTATACGGACCTTGTGGAAACTAGAACAAATTTATGTACGTTCAAGCGTTTTCGCCATACCTATTATTGGAATCAAATATAACAGCACACAATGTTAGGACCCATTAATATTAATGATAATTTTTATCCGTAACGGCAACTGGGCTTATCCCAGTTGTAAACCACCCTTTGCGCCTATTGGCCTTGTTTGTTCTGTCTCCTGCTTGTTATGGAGGGAAGTGGAAATTTGTATTTTTTCCTATTCCTCCGTTATTCTTTTCTGATTAATTTCATTGCGGGATCTAAGACAGTTAAATTCATTCTCCAGGACTTCGTCGAGCTTCATTGCCTCGGCGCTTTTCTGGTGGCCGCTACTGTTGATTCTGGCTTTCAGGAGTTGCAGTGGTTTGGGAAAAGTGCGGTGGGATTGTCCCAATTAAAAGTCGGGACCAACGGTTTAACTTGCTTTCCGAGGCACGATCGGTCGGTTTATATTTTTATGAAAAAGTTTTTAAAAACATTTAAGACAATCTTAATCTCTGTGATGTCTTAATACTAGCCCAGAATATGCTCTTGTGCACTGTTGATGGGAATAAGTCGCCCACAATTACACATGCGAAATTAAACATAACTGGCGAAATGTGAGTGTACCTGTAGGTGCCCCACTGTCTAACTCTTTGGAGAGAACAGGCGTGATATTATATTATTAAAGACAATACCTTAACTTTCAGCAAAAAGTATAACCAAACATATTCAAGAACGCACCATTTCACTCATTTACGTCAGTTCACGAGATCAACGCGTCAAGACATACACACATCTAAGCACACGTCACTTTTCTCCGTCAGGCGGGTAGCTGACAGCCCTTTGTGCTTTGAACTCGTTAGCCGAGGGTTGTCTAGTGAAACAGAAGGGGTTAATATTACCTAAGGGGTGATAAATGCTATGATTTTTGCTACAGAAACTACAAACGAAATTTTCCCTTCGCTTCTGACAGTTTGGGGTAATTGTTGAAAAGACAGGAGTATATTTCATTGGTCTTAAAGAGAGTTAGGGGTAGGAAAGTGAGATTCTGGCTTTGAACTTTTAAATATATCCAGGCAGAGGAAGCAACAGACTTATGTCTCAGACAGCACCTTATAACAACGCCATATTAAAAGCTGTTATTTAACTTGCAATGTATCTATGTATGTAAGTATGTTCGGATAAAATCTTGCAACTGAATTTTAAAGCAGTTATCCTCCACCGATTAAGATGTATACACGTTTAGTTTTGATGACAATGCATGGTTAACTAAGTGACGTCATTCTAAATCCAATGGTGGACGGCCCAAGATGGCGGACTAGTTATTTTTTGTGCACTGCCATGATATGGGTATCAAATGAAAGGGTTTGGCTGAGAAAAATAAGAAAAAAGCTTGTTTTAATAAAATATTTTGTAATGATTTTTTTTTAAACCATGGCAAGAATGGCACCATTATCTAACTAGACGATCCATAAAACTAACTCAGACTTGAAATATATATATATATATTGTCGATGGGATTTCTGTTCGTCATTATTGCATAAATAATGACGAACATCCATATTAACTCTCGTTTTCGTGTTTGTGTTCTCCATCGTCATAATAGGAAATTTTGGTGCAACATTTTCATGCTTAGCAGTTGCCCAGTGGTTTAGGTTATGCGTTGTCTAAAAATTTATTCAAGAATTTTATCCAGACTTTCTTGCCCACTTTACAGAGGGACAAATCGATATTCAATCTGCCATAAGTGTTGTCAAAATCCAAAATGTTTGAAATCGACCTCATGAATTTTCAGTAGGGAATTTTTGCATTCATTTTCTCTGACAGCATTTCACTTAGTCTAGAACTCTAAGAGCCTCAGCTCAAACATAGATAATAAAAATATAGACGTTTATTGCCAAAATTTGGGCACATAATAATATTCTTTGCCAAAAAGAAATGTTTAGAGTAGCTAGTTATAAGATGTCCCACAGTTCGGCGTGCTTTTTGGCATATACCTCTTCGAACTCTCTCTCTTTTGTGCTCTGCCACTCTGGTCCAATTAGGCTTTACATACATTACAAATTACAATTTCAAACTAGTAGGAAACTTGTACATCAACAGAGAAACTTGTGTTCCACCGTTGTAACTATCAGTTAAGATCGAGTTGTTAAGATATTAATAACAACATAATCTGTTCGTTAACTTCTGTGTTTGCGTGTACACACGTGGCGGGGAAGGATAACAGAGGGGTTAGTTGAACGAAGCTAAAGCAGACGGTTAGGGATACGGTGCCGTCGGGCCTGACTGGTTGGGTCTTACTGTTAAGGCTTATTTTGTAATATAGTCGTATCAATTTCAGTATTTCAAGAAAGTTTGTTATTAATCAAATTATAGTAATTTATCCATAGATTTTATAATCATGCCTATTTTTCTTCTTAACTTAAATCGTGCGCTTTTCCGGGATGAATAAAATAACGTTTTCGGAACTTCATTTTTCATTTAGGGAAAATTCAAAACTTTGGCCTTAAAAGTATAATTCGTAAATTAAAATAGGGCCTAACTAATATTAGACTTTTCCAGGGAGATAATGGATAAGATTATAGTTATGTATGCAACTGTTGTATAATAAAGGGTATTAAAACACGACGCCTCGTGCGATAATAGTATCACATGAGTGTTTTAATACCTAATTATGTACAGTTGCATACAAGACTTTATTTATCATTTTTTACATTACTAATATCGAACAAAAATGGCGGAATACAACGTGAATTTCTATAACCCTGGGGTATTTTTTTAAATTACGGCGCTGTGGTTTTGAAACGCGCGAGCATGACTAAATTTTTTCGAAAATAATAAAACTACCACGAATTGAGTAGTTAGAATGTGGCTGTTTGATGAGTAAGGAAGGAATCGAAAAAACAAAGGAGTTGCATAATGAAATTTAGTACAACATAATAACACTCGTTTGGATGCTATTATGGTTACTATGACACTAGTTGTTTTAATGTTGGCAATAATCTAACTGTTTCAGAAACTTTTATAGAGCATTTATAGCATAGTTGTAGATACAAACAAATATAGATTTTTTATTAACTATATTAAATCTCTTCGGTTGAAAATGAGTAGGTATACTTCCAAAAGAACTGAATGCACTAGACGAACATGGCTTATAGACAAGACAGATCTAATAGGTCTGTCCTCTATCTAGTGACCATCGCAGTCAACCTGACCTACAATTGAGGCCCGAAGAACAAGACCCACAAGCATTCCCTCGAACAAGTCCGTCTATGAAAATATTAAGACCAGTGAATTCACCGCTTTACCAGGCGCATTTCCACCATCATAACGATACCAAAACACAATTATATACTTGTACTTATATTAGGCGCTAAACCTATTTTAAATAGTAAACAAGCAACAATGAGGGGGTTCGTGACTGCAGCACCGCCTGGAGGCTTAAAGGCTCAGCAGTAAGGGAGGCTCGCAAATACGCGAGGATCTTGAAACAGTCAAGTGTACCCGGTTTTGGCACGGACTTTTGGGAGCTACGGTATCGGAGACTGTATTGATCAAGGAGGTTTGGCTTGCAGGTTTGCTGTGGAGTAAAAATATTCAGGCCCACATGTGCCAGCCTAGGTAATCTTACTAACTCCGAGTTAGTAGCTAACTAGGTTAGTTAATTAATTATATTTGTTATTTAACCTCGTATGCAACGAGCACGGCCTACTGTTACAGGTATGAGCATGCTTGAGTCACATATTTTATCAAAGTTTGGGAGCGAAAACCGTCATAAAATACTTGACGAGCCTATCACAGAGGCCGTGCTCGCCCGGCTGGTTGATATCGCTGTCAGCAATACGACCGCCAATTGGCGCAGTGGTTGAGCGATTGACTGCTGCGCTGCGTGTCGCGGGTTCGATTCCCGCACGGAACAAATATTTGTATGACCTACAGATAGTTGTTCCGGCTCTGGGTGTTTGTGCATGTGAGTTTATATGTTTGTAAACGCACCCACGATACAGGAGAAATTCCTAGTGTGGGGCAACGTTTAAAAAAAAAAAAAAAAACCTATAGAAATAAGAAAATTTTAAAGTAAATCATCGCGGATTCACAACGAACGCTATCTGCGTTCAACGTGAGAGCGAAGACTATGAGACAAAAAAAATAGAAAAACATGAATATAGATGGTTATTTATAAAAAAGACCAGTGCAAGTTCTCCTTTTCCATGGGACTATCTACTGGCGGAATATGGGTGTACAGTAACCCTGCTTACAACTCACAGGGAATACGGGCTTTTAGCTTTTGTTATCCTACTTATATAGGTAATAAATAGGGATGTCACGAATAGTGATTTTTCCAAATATGATTTGCCAAATAATCGGCCGAAGCGCCGAATATTCGGCGACACTTAGTACGTTTCGCGTGTTACAGGTTCCAACCTGCGCCTTACAAGTGCTTGTCAGCAAACGCAAAACAGTATACAAGCCTAGCAGTATTTGCTTAGATTTATTCATCTTCCCCCGGTAGCAGTGTATATTAGTGAGCGGCTATTTTCGGGCAAAAGGCATAAATTATGAGGAAAAGGGCAATGGTATGCTATTAACAAATGCTGCAAACTACGTTTTAATTCATCATACCTTACCACTGATAGATTATAAGTATAAAATATGACTATGATTTTTTTGCTATAATATGTTTGTATGCGTAATATATGCGTATGTCGTTTTTTTATTAATTGTGATTCGGCCGAATAGTTCCCAATATTCGGCCAAATATCGAATAGTAGCCGAATAATCGTGGAATCTCTAGTTATAAACGTAAAAATCTGTTCATATGTTTGGAAATTTAGAAGTTTGGATGTTTGTTAACTCAATCACGCCTCAACAAACTTAGCAAACGGGTAAATCATGACCTCGATATTATAGTTTTTATCCCTGTAGTATGTTTGAGATCATATTAGCGGTTGAAATCAATTTTCAGGCGGCCAAATATATTCAAAACATGACCCACTACAAATACAGTAAATACGATTTCCGTATGTAATCAGAAACGAATGGGATCCATTTATTCATCGACGCACTATGTCTAAATGGTCCAAAACCAATTTACGACGCGTCAATGAATATGACATACTGGACGATTGGACTGTGGCTCAAGATAGAAGCTTACGAGTTTTAATAGTTTATGGAAAAGTAGCAGAGAGATATTACAAGCTTATCTGAAGCAAAACTAATATTATAAAGAGTGTGAGTGACATGGTTTGTTTGTTAGGGGTTATCTCTGAAAGTACTGATTTACGATTACGAAAGTCTTTTACTGATAAAAGGCAACTACTGGATCTTATTATCTACTGGACCTAGCCCGGCAAATGTACGGTGCCTGTGATATAGTCATCAGAGGCAAAATTACGGAAATAGCTAGTTACAAGCATTTTAATAACATTTCTAATTCTCATCTAATTTCGCAACTCATGACATTTTTTTTTTTTTTTTTCTTTATTGGCTCCCGTTTGACCACTATCTCGCCTGATGTTAAGTGATGATATGGTCGAAGGTGGAGCA
Organism: Orthosia cruda; assembly: GCA_964057195.1. Classification (NCBI taxonomy): domain Eukaryota; kingdom Metazoa; phylum Arthropoda; class Insecta; order Lepidoptera; family Noctuidae; genus Orthosia; species Orthosia cruda. The sequence continues at coordinate 7,415,479 of OZ059852.1, read as the reverse complement.
CGCTTGCCTAGAAGTAACCTATTCACTCTTGACTTGAAGACCCCTAGGTTGTAGCTATCAGGAAACAAGGACGCCGGCAGGGAGTTCCACTCCTTAGCTGTACGCACAATGAAAGTATTTTCAAAACGCTTTGTGCGTATGGGTGGGATATCCACCATGTACCGATGGCACATAGCCGTACGTCTTGTAGTCCGATGATGGAAAGGGCTTGGCGGAATCAAATTGTGCAGTTCCGTCGCGCACTCCCCGAAATGTAACCGATAAAAAACCGACAGGCTGGCAACTCGGCGTCGATGTTCGAGGCTCTGGAGCTTTGAGGCGACCAGTGCATCGTTGCCAATAAGCCTTTTGGCCCGTCGGTCAATCGACTCAAGTGCATCAAGCTGGTATTTGGCAGATCCATCCCAGAAGTGAGAGCAGTACTCCATGCATGACCGAACTTGCGCTTTATACAAGTTGAGCAGCTGTTCAGGCGTGAAGTACCGTCTCACCTTCGCAAGGATCCCCAACTTTTTTGCAGCCAATTGAGCTTTTGACTCAATGAATGGACCAAAATTGAGGGTCGATGTTAAAGTAACACCAAGAAGTTCGAGATGGTCCGTTATCGGCACGGTTACACCACGGAAGGATGGAGCCGGGTGGAATTGGCTCTTTTTTGCGGAAAAAGACCCAGGGGTCTTAGCAGCATTGAAACTGACTAGATTGGCATTGCCCCATTCGGAGACTGCCTCCAAAGACAGGTTCAAGCGCTCAACCATAGCCTCCCGAAGAGACCGGACTTGAGGCCCAGTAGCCCGTGCGCCAGATACGTATCTCTCAGCAACAGTGCTGTCGTCTGCATACCCAAAGGTTCCGGGTTTTAGCAGGTCATTAATGTGCAGCAAGAACAATGTTGCCGAGAGCACTGACCCCTGAGGGACTCCGGCGTTAATACCTAACTGACCGGACGAGCAACCATCGATAACCACTCGGATGGACCGATCCCTCAGGAAGTCTGCAATCCAGTCACACAGACCACTAGGCAGACCGAAGGAAGGAAGCTTACCAATAAGGCTCTCGTGCCAGACCCTGTCAAAGGCCTTCGATATGTCAAGGGAGACAGCAAGCGCCTCCCCGTGCTTCTCGATGGCCTCACTCCAGATGTGAATGGCATACGCTAGAAGATCCCCAGTTGACCGGTTTCGGCGGAAGCCGTATTGTCGGTCACTAAGGAGGTCGTTGTCTTCTAGGTATGCCAGGAGCTTTTTATTCAATACACGTTCCATACTCTTACAGAGGATGGACGTTACTGATATGGGCCTGTAGTTGGCCGGGTCCGCTCGACTACCCTTCTTGGGCACGGGTTGAACGTTAGCTTGCTTCCAAGCCTTCGGCACTTTTCCAGTCACCATCGAAAGGCGATAAAGGCGTGTCAAGATCGGAGACAATTCAGGCGCACAAGTTTTAAGTACAATTGCCGGTATCCCGTCCGGGCCACTAGCCTTGTTCACGTCAAGGTTTCGCAGCACCCTACAGACCTCTCTCTGATGGATGCGAATTTCCGACATACTCGTCTTACATCGAACAGCAAAAAAAAACGTTTATTAACGGTTTCTCGAAGCTCGATTATCGGGATATTTACGTAATCGACGGTTAACTGCTGTGATTGGTTGAATGAATTTTCAACAGCCAATCACTGCAGAAAATGTTTGCTTACTTTCGTCGCATTAATTTAGTTTTGAGAAACTCGGTGTTAGACTGACGGCCGTTGAACCGTTTTAAAGTAGTTAGAAAGAAAGAAAGAAAGAATAAATTTTATTTATTTATTTATTTCAACCTACAGATGTACCGTGTGTACAGATGTGCCGGTCACAAATATTTATTTGTGACCGGCACAGGATAAACGAGGTAAGCAAAAAAAAAAATATTTGAACCCCGCGCGAGCCCAAAAAAGCAAAAGGAAAACGTAAGGATCATAATAGTTGTAGTTCTGTATTTTCTGACTACCCTCATGGGAAAATGGCGTAAGTTCAAAACGCTGTACACTCTTAACTAGACCCACAACCCATGTTAATAGTGAATATAACCAGTAACGTAATTACCACGATGTTAGCAACACGGACACAATGGTAATCTGCTTACTGCCTTGTTTACACACCAATATCATGGATATTAATACACTGATGCCTTTGCAGCGAGGTCTTCAGATCAACTCTAGGTTGGTTTTGATTCGTCAAAGTTAACTTTTTGAGTTCTTCTGTTACTATGGGAACACTTCTGCCTTAAACTTCGGGCAATACAGTATAAATATGTTGTTTCTTTCTTTCTCTATCTTAATTCGCTACCTCACGGTCCTACCTGGTGTAGTGGGTGCAAGCTTGAGACCTTTTTTTTTGGGGTCGGGATATCATCCAATGATTTTGCCCGAACTGTTTTTTCAGTTGCTTGTACCAGGGTCGCGGTAACTCTCTTTCAAATTTATCCGCGACCCAAGCTTGAGGCCCTAGGGTTCAGATAGATCATACCAGTTTTATTCAGATTTCCTACAAAAAATTCTCGGTAGCAACCCAGAGTCTCCATTCATGGCCGATTCATGGCGAGAGGCCTGTTTTCTTCAACCGGACACGATGATGGTGCAAGTTCCTAGAATCTATCACCAGCTCCTTTACCAACATTATAGATTGCGAATCCACGTTTCGCGACTCCATTTTATTAGTGGCGTAAATTCAGACAGTAAATCAGCAGTTAAGACATTTTTTATGGGCGGTGATAAAAAGCACATCCGATGCGTTATACGATAGTGTTGTATCTTCATGGGTTTTACGTGTTAGGCTGAATAGGGATGCGCAAATGTGTGATATACTTTCTGTACCTGATTAAGTGGAAAAAGATTGTTCTATTACGTTTGGACTACCTTGGGCTGTCAACTGCTGTCTCTACTGCCAGGTCGATGTATGGCATATATTCTTACTGCGGTATGAGTAACCAAACTAAAATTACAGATATTACCCAGTTATCTTAAATAGGATTGGGCGGTGGGCTGGACCTATGTGATAAGCTGTGGGCTAATAGGATTAGTGTTTGGATTCCATATACTGCTGCAGACCAAGACGAAGATTGAGGAACTCTTACCGAAAACGGACGAGTCTAGAAAATAGAGAGGGAGGCCTATATTCAGGCTAGTTATTTAGATATAAGAGCTGTATATCGACGGTCCCGACCCGTCGAAATTATCTATATCTGTATGATAGCGAGAATTTCGACAGGTCCTGTAATATTGACTATTACAGGAGTCGATTGAAATGCTTAGCTATATTAATCACTTTTATTTAGTTAGTCCATTGCTGAACGTAGAAGGTAAGGACCAAAGGAAACAAAAATACACCAAACGCCGAATCAAAAAGTCAAAGTTCACGCATCGGTGGAACTCTACCAATCACCGGTCGACCATCTACTCAAAAGCGGAAAAGGTGTCAAGATAAATCTTTTTGCCCGAATAACAATTGATACTTAAGTCCAATTTTATTTACTCAACGGACTGGTGCTGCCACCCTCCGGAAATACCACACAAGCGCTAACAGCTTTCGGAAACGATAAAAATTCTTACTAATCTTTTTAATTTGTTACTTATTCGAGCGATTTGTGAAGAAAAATGTCTAATTCGAACGGAACGATTTGTAAAAAGAACTTGATTTGACAGTTAAAGAGATATGGCGGCTATTTTAAAGATGGCGGCGAGACAGAATGGCGGGAGTTTGGTTGTTTAAGATATATTGTTCAGTTGTTTGATGTTAAAAACTTTTAATGAGCTGTTTTAAATGAATCATTCGGATTCTGATGTGGATTCGTGAGAATCTTTAGTTTAGGATTGATGTTTATTACTTAATGACGCCATTATGGCTGGCGGGACTTGGAATATCTGTAAACGTGGAATGTGTGCGGATTATAGCTTCAGTTTGAATGCCTTTATGGATGAAGTCTTTAATCAAGAAGTATTGTGGCGAGGTTTTATTAAGTTTTTGTCGTGTCTTACATTTAAATTTGCTTATATGCAAATTTTGGAATCATTGTCATCATACACTTGTCCTTATTATAACTTAGTTGGTTCCACATGTTTTCTTCTTCCTTACTTCTCCATCAGTCGTCATCTCATTAGTCACCCCATTTATAACCATAATATTGTGATGACTCCTCACCAATTTAGAGGCAACCTCCATGCCTTTTTTATAAGACTGGCAGAAAACTATTTAGTTTTGGAAGGTGATTGAAATCGGATCGTTAGAAAAATAATTGAAGATGTTTCTATTTGGCTTTGCCCTATTGCCCTGAGGCGAAGTGACAAACTTCGGTACAAGCCGCCTCAGGGTAGGCAAGTAATTGAGAAAATATAGAAGTAATTTCTGCTTATTATTTAGAGGTATTTTAGCTTCCCCATATTTCACACAGTCCATCCATCGTTTCTTTGGTCTTCTTCTGTTCTTATTATGTTATAGTCATCACTCGCTCCAAAAGTCTAGGTCCTGTTGCAAACTGTGGCAGAACACTTGCACCGAGCGAGCATCTTGCCGCAGGGTCTAACCTTCCGCGGTCTATCCAGAAATCCCTGAACCGCCTCAGAACCTAAGTAGGTAACTCCAACCTCGCAAAATGGGGCTACCTCGATAGAACAGCGGCAGGGTGTGCATGTGGCGCAGAGTTGCAAACCATGCCCCACCTCCTGTCATGTCAGCTGTTTCCCAGAATATGCGATCGGGGTGATAATGCGCTGCCACCGATGACGCCGTGGAAGTATCTAAGTTTTGGGCCAAACAATGAACGACTGTCGTTTCAGCGATACGAAAAAGAAATAGATCACTCGCTTGCTTAAATCATAGCTGTTCTGTTTCCTGACAACTTGGGGGTCTTTAATTCAACAGTGAAGTTACTTCTAGGCAAGCGTGCTTTTCAGTGTAAATTCACCAACACTGCACTCAAAACGGTGAAGGAAAACATCGTGAGGAAACCGGCATGTCCCAGAAACAAAAAAATGTATACATGTGACATCCACCAACCCGCATTGGGCCTGCGTGGTGGATTACGGCCCATTCCCTCTCACAGAATGGAGGCATGTGTCCCAGCAGTGGGAATATTAAAAAGGCTGATGATGGTGAAGCGTGCTTCACCGTCGACCACATCATAGCTTACCATCAGGTTTAGGGTTACAAGTCATATCCATCTGTCCCTTACACACATTCAAAATAACCTTACTCTAAGAGCTCAAGCTCAAACGTGAGTTAACTAATATTATGAAGAGAGAGCCCGGAGTTTGTGAGTTTCTTCCGACGTGTAGGATAATCTCTGGAAACACTACACCTATTTAAAGAAAACTTTTACCATTTACAAGGTACATTATTCCAGATGGTTGTAGGCTATAAACTGTTATGAACCAAGCAAAGCCGGGACGGGCCACTAGTCAATAATAAAAACATACCATTATTTGTGTTCATAATAAGGTACAATATCGATCTTAATATCTATTATCCATTATAACGAATTGGATCCAGGTTGATAGGCTTTGATAGGCTTCGATATAATATTTCAGTTCGCCTCTCTAGTAATATCTAGTTTCAGCATAGCTCTTGTCTATGAAAGCCTACAAGGGCTTGAATGTCGGCCGACTTTTTCTTTAATATTAACTACTAGCTTTTTATCGCGACTTCGATCCCCTGGCCATTCACACTTTTCTGAGATGAAAAGTAGCGCCAATAGTGCTGCCAGAAATTACCTTAGTAGTACCATAAGAAAATATTTTAATCTTTTTAGGATTCCGTACCCAAGGGTAAAAACGGGACCCTATTATTATAAGACTCCGCCGTCCATCTGCCTGTCCGTGGGTCATCAGGCTGTATCTCATGAACCGTGATAGCTAGACAGTTGATATTTTCACAGATGATGTATTTATGTTGCCGCTATAACAACAAATACTAAAACAGAATAAAATAAATATTTGAGTGGAACTCCCATACAACAAACGTGACTTTCTTGCCGTTTTTTTTGCTATAATGGTACGGAACCCTTCGTGCACGAGTCCGACTCGTTTAGTACTAGCTTCTGCCAGCAGCTTCGCCCGCATGAATATTGTTTTATCATCCCAATAGAACATTATACCGGGATAAAAAGCCCATGTGCTATTCTAGACTATAATCTATCTCTTTGCCAAGTTTCATCCAGATCCGTTTTACCATGATTGAGTAACAAACATCATCCACACAGACATCCATCCAGACTTTCGCATTTATAATATAAGTAAGATTAGATATGAAGTCTGTATGAGAATTAATTCTGAAATTACTTACATTGAAAAAAAAAACACAGGTCCAAAACTTCGCGGAATATTTTCCTTGAAAAGTACTAAATATTTAAGGAAAATATTTCGCGAACTTGGTGATCTCCCCTCGTATTATATTCATTTGAAAGTGGTACCTATCTGAATCAAATGTAGATATTTACCCGACTGCCCAAGGAGGGTAATGTGTTTATCAGTCTATGTATGTATGTATGTATGCTTGTTCCTATGTGGCGTTCTAGAGATCAAACGCGTTGGCCGATTTTGATGATTCAATCGATTCGTCTTAATCCTGCGAGTGTCACTGGCTGGCACAAAAATTGGAAAAGAAAAAAATGGCGGATTTTGGGCGCCATTTTGTGGGGTATAAGACATATGTACAGATAATACAATAAAGGGTTTTAAGAGGTGATTTAAAAAATATAACACTTATATGTTTAAATGTACCTTATTTAAAAAAAAAATAACTAAAAAGTTGTAAATAAAAAAGTTAATAAAAAAATAAAAAAACCCGTCTGCTTAAAAAGCGAACTGAAAAGACGTGAACAAGAAGAAAATCATGCTGTGCAGTCGGAGGATACATCTGGTTTTGGTCAGCCAGCTCTTTTTCTTCTTGTTTACGTCTTTTTTTTAATTTATGAAATCATCAAAACTTATAAACTGGAAAATTAAGAGAAAAGATCAACGTGGAGCACGTTGATCTTTTCTCTTAATTTTCCAGTTTATAACTATTTCACAAGCTTTTACTTAACTTTCAATGAATGTCTGATGAATTCAATGTATGTAGAATGAATTTTAAAGCAGTTATCCTCCACCGATTAAGACGAAATATTGCATACACATTTAATTTGGATGATTGTCATCTAAACTAAACGTGTATGCATGGTTAGCTAAGTGACGTCATTCTAAATCTAATATGGCGGACAGTCCAAGATGGCGGACTCGGTGTCAAATTAAGACTTAAACTTATACCTGTCACGTAACTTTTGAACTTCAGAAGGCGTCTCAGGAGACGTTTATTAAAATTATAAGTTCCACACACAGAGGTTTCACATGTCAACTTATTTGACAGGGCTAAGTTTATTTAGTGGCTTCTATATTTTCTCCGTTTTCAGTCTCTAATATTACTTAACAACATAAAATTATATTTTAAATGAGATAGACTAAATTATTAAACTATTAACATTAAATAATATCGAAGGAAAAAATAAAAATAATAGTATCGATATTTACGTAAACCTTGAACTGTCCAGATGATCGTTGGTTATTAACTGTGTATCAGAGTTCCTATGTATGTGGTGTATAAGGGAAAGGTTTTATGAAGAAAAGCACAGAAAGACAAGACTAGGTATTTATTTCAATTAGGCTTGTCAATTAATTCATATTGAGGCTCAGAGAGCTTACCACCCGTTCTCTGAACTAGTTCTCGTGGAGAAGAAGAGCAAGAAACTCCACGGAAGCTCGTCTATAACTCTATAGTATTTATAGAAATCTTTTACAGTCATATTAATATCGTTTACCACAATAAACATCTAATTCTATTATTACCATTATATGATGAATCATGTAATATTTCACAATGTTACATAATCAAAACAACAAGGGTAAGGCAAAGAACATGACTAGCCCTTAAATCATTTTAACATATAATTAGGACTAAAGGCCATAATATGATACAGATAGAGTTTCAAATACCTTACGTGTAGCTTGTGTAGTCCATCTTTCACAAAATATGACAATTAAAAAAAAAAGGGATTTCTATCACAATTGCAACATAATATCTGGCCTGTACTTGATTTCAAATCATACTAATATCACGGGGACGCAGGGCTAGCAAAGAAAATTTGGTCCAAATAAATGTAACTAGATGGCGCAATATGCATCGACTTGTTATTGAATTGTGTGTAAAATAACATTTTCTAGAATTGATCATAGAAATTGTATATTCTTGATTAATCAACTCTCTAAGGCACAAAATTGGCCTCTTAATTCACATTTCAAAGATTATTAGACCGGATCATTTAAAATTGATACCAATAGATGGTGCAGTTTTAAATTTCTGAGGCATACCACTCGATATTTTTAAATTTGTATTGTTACAAATTTAGGTACAGTGAAACTGTAAAAACTTGCAAAAGAATACTGTCAAACAAATCGTCACTGTATTTAAAGAAAAATTGTAACGAACCGAGAAAACCCTTTTATATAAAATCCCGTTAATGGTACGGAATCCTTAGTGCGCGAGTCCGACTCGCACTTGTTCGGTTTTTTTTTTGTCCTCCAGGTCTAAGGAAATGAAATAAGCACCTACCGTAAATGTATTTCAATACCTTCGTAGTCTAGGCGGTCAAGGACTTACCTGAAAAGAAAGAACAATGGCGATTAGTTACACGTGTAGCAACAGGGATTATAGGAGTTATGAAATAGGAAAAGCTTCATTTTATAACGTAAACAATACAATAATGAATTTTTTTATTTTTTATTATTATGTCCTTTATTCATTACTTTTCTTACTAACTAAATTATTAAACATTTTTATTAAAGAAAAAACATATAAAATGATAAAAAAATAGAGGCCCACCGGTATCGGGAACAGGATCCAAGCTAAGAGGTCAGGGCTCCAGAGATAGGAACCTCCGAAAAATATTATGAAATAATTTCATTATAATATTATTATTGATATGCTCGTGCTTAACCACTTTCTCATTTGATGGTAAGCTATGACGTGGATATGTGGTCGATGGTAAAGCATGCTTGCATTGAAGTAACCTATTTACTCTTGTTTTAAAGACCCCAAGGTTGTAGCTATCAGTGTACTTATTCCGAGTTTTTTAACGTACTCACTCGTGATAACGTAAACGATCTCTTATGTCAAACTGTATACAAAAAAAAAGGTTTCTTCTTACCGACCCCAGTCGGTGCTTATTAGAGTTACCGCGAATAGTGTTTATAGCGAAAAGTCGAATACCGATTAATCGCCATTCACTTTGGCGAATAGTCGAATAACTCGACATTACTATTCGACATTAAAAAAAAACATTAAACACATTAAAAATATTTCTAATTTCTTCTAAGGTTGTGAGAAAAGAAAACAATAAAGTTAAAGAAATCTGTTTCATGTTATACATACCTACATATATGTAGTAAATTTAATTTTCCATTTTTAAATGCTGGCAACCCTTTTCTTGTACAAGTCTTTCTCTTTAGTTTACGGGGAATACCCCGTTTTGTATAAGTATAACCCAGCGATTATTTTATTATTGTAGGGGATTTCCCGCTCAATCAATACGCTTGTGTTTAGGATAGGCGGCACGCATTTGTTAATTGATTTTCGACATCGGTTGACGTTTTTTTATTTTTATTTCTATACTTATTTGAATTTGAATTTTTAATTAAAAAGCCTTACTAATTTAATTTCATGAATATGATAGGCACAGGCATATATTACAGATAATAATTGATATTGTGTATTGTTTTATTAAGGAAAATAATTAAAAAAATATTATTTTTAACTCATTAGTTCTTTTGTTCGTTAAAAGTTTATTTTCGACGACTATTCGCCGAATGCCGAATAATACTAGCTATTATTCGGTATTCGATGAATATAAAAAAATGACGAGTAATGCCGAATACCGAATAATAGCAAGTATTCGTGGCAACTCTAGTGCTTATCCAGTTTCAATACAAATTGACATTTACGTTAACGCAATTGAGCGTGAGTAGAAACTCGCAATAAGGCCTCAGAAAACACAGACTTCGGTAATTCCACTACTTAGCTGTACGCACAATGAAAGTATTCCCAAAACTCATTCGAAAATTGGTGTTAGTCACATCACATCAAACCTACATAATATAATACATAAATTTGAACGTACCTATGTATCAACGTATGCGGCATGGCATAGTCTGGCATAATCGTTCAGTTATTTTTCGTTGGTCTTGGTATAATGTAGCTGGCAGTACAAACTAACTTTCTTCTCTTCTTCTTCTTTTTCGTTTCGATGGTACATTTGATCAAACAATTTGAGCCCAGTAGGTAGCCACGTTTATTGCAGCGTCAGATGCATTATACAGGTCATCCAAGGTGCAAGTGAATGGACAGTCGGGACACTCCAGCAAGTGGGGCATGGTCTGTACAGGAGCACCGCACTCGCACCCAGCTAACAAAAAACTAACTAACTAAACTAACTTTAAAAACCGGCCAAGTGCGAGACGTACTCGCGCACGAAGGGTTCCGTACTTGGTAAATTGCGGTTTACGATTTATGACGTATTAATAAAAACTACTTACTAGATCTCGTTCAAACCAATTTTCGGTGGAAGTTTACATGGTAATGTACATCATATATTTTTTTTAGTTTTATCATTCTCTTATTTTAGAAGTTACAGGGGGGGTACACATTTTACCACTTTGGTAGTTTATCTCGCGCAAACTATACAGTTTATAAAATATATATATTAGAAACCTCAATATAATTTTTGAAGACCCATCCATAGATACCCCACACGTATGGGATTGATGAAAAATTAATTTTGTTATCCAGTACTAAGTATGGGGCACCCCGAAAATTTATTGTATTTTTTTTCTATTTTTGTATGAAAATCTTAATGCGGTTCATAGAATATATCTACTTACCAAGTTTCAACAGCATAGTTCTTATAGTTTCGGGGAAAAGTGGCTGTGACATACGGACGGACAGACAGACAGACATACAAGACGAATCCATAAGGGTTCCGTTTTTTGCCATTTGGCTGAGGAACCCTAAAAATTGTATTTGCTAATAATCGCCACTCTTTTCGTATAAATGAATATTTTCCATCCGCTACTAAAATAGTGTATTCACGTATGATTGAGTACGTCGCTCGGGGTTAAACATGGCAATAGTCGTTTATTTGCGTGGTACGCCATGAGCGCTGCTAGGGCGTGCGCAGAACAAAGGGCGTAAGGCGGCGTGCACAGCGCCACGTAATACCGCCTTGGGGCGCGTAGGGATGGCGCGGTGTATGTCGATGATTTGTTTGTATGATCATCGGTGTTTAAGTAAAAATGTGTTCGAAATAGAAACTTACGACGAACAGAAAATGGATTAACCGGTTGAATGCCATAATTACCTACAAAAACAATAGGATAGTTGACTGAAAATTCCTTTTTTGTCAGTCACGCGTCAGGTAGATTAATAAAAAATATGGGACACGTATTTTTTCTCTAGACATGTAATCATAAAGTGACGACGATATAATGCGTTTGAAATATCGTGAAACGTCACGCCGCTAGTACACTTTATACTGCCTTAGTGACGTCACAAACCCCCACTCCTGAACTTTGATGCGCTTTGACTTTGTAATTTTTTATTCATTTGGTAAAGCAAAAAATACGTGTCCAATATTACTTGATAATCTCACTGACGGACTAAATAAAATTATCATTTTTCTATCCAGGAAACATCCCTATTAAAAAGCCACTGGGTCTCGCGTGTATCCACGTTTCAGGCACTCAAGGGGTTAAACACAAAATAATGAGACTACTTCTAGTTCTCTATACTCTAGAAAATCTTTGCAATGGTTTTGCTGTATGAAATGAATATGAAATAGTAGATATCTAGGTACATATTGCCCGTTTTCGCTAACATAAGTCGACCAAGGACAACTAAATGAATGTGCCTAACCTAAAAGTTTACTGTTGAATTTTCAAAGCTCAGATCAGCGCCGAGAGTTGAAAGTTAGTGCAATAATATTTAGGCATTAATTTATACATATGTTTGGAATGAAACACATGTCCATTCCTATGTTAATCCAAATTAATAGCTATTGCATCATCAAAACATACACATTAAAACCACTATACTGGAAAGGATAACTATTATACCAAACCGTAAATAACAAGGTCAGTAGGCCGGCGACATGACCGCAGACACATGTTATAATGTATAATTGTATACTAGAACTTGCATGTGTGATTCAGTCACCATACGCAAAACGTTTGCGAATATTACGCTAGTCAAGATCCGTAACGAATACGAGAGAGGAAGTTTTGTAGTCACACCCATCACTGATAAAGTAAAAGAAAATGCGACTCTGATGGTATAGCCACATCCAAAGACAACCAGATGATCACATGGTGAAGCTTGCTCTAAACTTGCAAACGACGAAACGCGGACGCGCATACCATCTGCCACTTATTTGACGACTGTTGAAAAAGGCCTGAAAGAAGTGCCGTGCACAGTGGAGAAGATGGATATGGATGGCAGGCCCCAAGTAATGTAGATAAGGTCATGGCAGAAGAAAACCATACGATTCAAGAAGCAAAACTTTACTGGAACATACAACATAAATAACCAAAGATTTATTACCAGATATGTAAACACATAGTTTAACTAAATTACTGTAACACCCGTAGTGTTTAATATACCAAATATGTTATATACTGTGCCAATATTAGCTTGCAATATCATAGGGGCGACGATGGCGAACGAACGTAATATCACGCCTGTATTACCGAAGAGTTAGGCAGAGATGCAGCTATAGAAAGAAAGAAAAAGTATTTAATTGCCACAAAACGACAAGAAAAGTGGTAGTAGATATTGAAAAGTAACCCCTTAACGATAGTGTTAGTAGTTGCACCTAAGGGTGTACTCGTAGCTACTGTAGGTACACTTCTAACTGTAATTTGACCATTTATGCTTAAGTCCGATTAAATAAGGGTCGAGCCTATTGCCATCAACCAGGCACAAATCCAGGCTTCTACTGAAAAAATCCTGATGGAAGAACCCAATAACACCGTGATGGGATGGGGTGCACTCCCAAGAGGAGGGTTCGCGGTGAGTGCTAACGCGTGCCCGAGTTCTCGCCATAAGCGGCACAGGAGGAGTCCGTGGAGTTTTAGTGGGTTAGAGTCCCACATAACTGCGCTATCTCTCCGTCATCATCATCATTTCAGCCGAAAGACGTCCACTGCTGGACATAGGCTTCCCCCAGGCGACGCCACATTGACCGATCCCGTGCGTCTCGCATCCAGCGCCTTCCCGCAACCTTAACTAGGTCATCGGTCCAACTAGGGGGAGATCTCCAATGTATCGTCTTCCGGTAAGCGGGCGCCATTTCTGAACTTTTCGGCCCCATCGGCCAACTGTTCTGCGAGCAATGTGCACTGCCCACTGCCACTTAAGTTTGGCAATTCTTCGGGCTATGTCGGTAAATTTGGTTCTCCTGCGGATATCATCATTTCTGACGTGATCACGCAAGGAAATGCCGAGCATAGCCCTCTCCATTGCCCTTTGGGTGACTTTAAGCTTTCTGATAAGGCCCATTGTGAGCAACTACGTGTCGGTCCTATAGGTGATCACTGGCAACACTCACCTCCCGTGGTAGCGCCGTATGCATGAGCATATCTAAAAGAAAAAAAAAAAAGCCTCATGGTCAGCAGTAACGCTTGCTAACTCAAGACCAACGATCATATGTTACAGACTGTGCCAATATTAGCTTACAATATCATAGGGGTGAACCAACATTGATATAATATCGATATATAATCTATCGAGCTCGCCCCCGCACTGTCCACAATAGGTTAACGCTCCGTTTCGCCAAATAATCCTGGGAAACAAGGACTGCGGTGTCCACACGATCTATATATTATACGGAATGCTTGTTGATGCTCAAGTGACCACGGTTTTTAATAATGTTTACACTCTTGTTGGGGGAAAGCATCGGGAATTGGAGGGACACAATCGATTTGAGTAAATTGAATTGATTATATTAAACAGCGCAACTGTCCACAGCAGTCTTTTCTGTGTGACAATCAGGATGATAGCCCCTCTAGCAAAAACGGGGGGGGGGGGGGGGGGGGGGGTCTTTTAAAAGTCAAGAGCGAATAGACCAAATTAGGTGATAAGGGTCAAACGCGATCCAATCAAAAATAAAACAATAGTTAAAAGTGATCACCATCGCCGTTAGACAAGTAGACTTACTTTCAGATTTGCTCCCGTAGTCTATACCCCAAAAACTATTCATTTTCTGGGGTAAAAGTATTCGACTATACTCGGCGCTGTTGCTTTTTACTAGTGAAATATTGTTTTGCAATAGGAACAGTAGTTTCAGAGATAACATCCTACAAACAAACAAAATTTAATTTGACATCTATTATGTTAGTTAAAGTATGAACATTAAGGAATTTTCTGTTGTCTTCTCATTACAAAATCCTAACAAAACTGAAAAAGCTTCTTGTTTTTGTCAGAACACCGAAGTCAAATAAAATATGAATTCTTCAGCCCAACCAATGGAAAACAATAAGAAAATTCAACATGAGAAAAAACATCACGCCTTACCAACGAAGACGAGGCGAAGGAAAACCAAATATTTGTGAACTAATTACAATTTCTGAACGTAAAGTTAACATTTCATTAAAGGTACAGTGTCAACAGGACTGATGGTTCAGAACGAAAAAAAAACGTAAAATAATTCAAGATGGCTGCCCTTTGGTCATAGACGAGGTATTGTTAGAAGGCCCATAAAATGAGAAGGAACCAGGGGCTGTACTATAAAATGTCGTCAACGCCAACATGAATCCGTTACGAAAAAAAGTTAATTCAAAAACCCGACTGCTTAAAAAGCAAACTAAAAAGACGTAAACAAGAAGAAAATCATGCTGTGCAGTCTGTCGGAGGATACATATTCCCGAGCTGGCTGACCAACACCAGATTTTTTTATTTATAACTTTTTAGTTATCATTTCGTTTCGAGATTTCTTCATTATAATATGGTACTTTGATATAGATGTAGTAGTAATTCTCTTATTCCTAGTGAAAACCGCATCTAAATTCGTTTCGTTGTTTAGTAGAAACCAAAGACGGACACAAGAAGTAGCTTTTTTATAATAACTAGGTAGGTATACACAATATATAACCGTGACAAGCAAGCAGGTGCTCCACCAAATAGCGTGTGGTCAATATGGTCACCTACCGCCACTTATAACATCTGCAATACCAAGAGTATCGTAGGTGTGTTGTTACTCAAGGCAAAGCTGTAATGCCTCATGTCCCTTTAATTACATCAACAAGTGCCAGACAGGGCCCGATCTAGCAATTTCGTCGCTCCGGGCTTAGACAATATTTGCCGCCCTTGGAGCACTTTGAAATGACGCCGTATAAGGAGGTAAATGTTTCAGGATATTACCTATTGAATCGTATTACCGTCGGATCGGTTAAAGCCGCTTTTTTGTCAACTTCGAGCGAAGTGAGCTCGAAAATATCAACTAAGAATTTTTGCAACATTATGAATATTAAATTAATTAACGGTGGGTTTACTACAAGAACCAATAACATTCAAAGCGAAGCGAGCTGGAAAATTTTAGAACCACACCACGAATAAGTTGGGTTGAATGTGATGAAATAAATAAAAGGGCTGTAAGAGCAGTTTGGCCGCCCCTCATTTATGCCGCTCTGGGCATTTGCCCGACTCGCCCCGCCTAGATCCGGCCCTGGTGCCAGAAGGCAGAAACCGGTGTTTGCGGTAGTTGTTGCCCAGACGAACTCCTACACTAAATGCTTTCACTAATTCGAACGTCTAGTATCTTCTTTCCGGGTCAATTTACTACTCAACTTTTGATATTTCATCCGACCAGTATGCAGCTACTTGATTTGCCACGTTCAGCTCCTGGAGATATTTATTACACATCACGAATCGGTGGCAAGCAAGGTGAGACTAAAGTCGCGAACTTTAGTCTCACCTTGCTGTTGTTGGCATGTTCTTTTTTCGCTAAATAACTGTATACGTTTTGCATATAGATGTCGCGTCGTGATAGACAACGAAAAGATCAAGAGCTCTTCTACTAGATTCTCGTTCAGATACAATCAAATTACAGTGTTTAGAAGTGAACCTTCTGACTTTGCCTCTGCATTACTTGCAGTCTTTGTCAATTTATGGAAGAGTGTTTGTCTGTTTGGCAGGCGAAAACCACGGGAAATTGACGTAGCTTTGTTATGTCGAAATATAAATAGTGAATATTATGATTTATGTTTTGCAACCGCTAACTAAGTTAGGAAGCTGATCTATTTCGTGAACACCATAACATGAAGGCCTAGACAATGCGACAATCTCAAAATAATATAAGCGATAAAGATTCCATGGTGTAACAGTATTTGTGTTCGCATTTTTAACCGACTTCCCAAAAAGGAGGAGGAACAAAAAAAAAGTTTTTTTTTTTTTTTTTGTCTTCCCCCATTACTCCGTCAATTGTGGACCGATTTTGAAAATTCTTTTTTTGTTTGAAAAAGTATGTTCCGAAATTGGTCCCATTTTAATTTGGTGAAAATCTGATGAAGAACTTCGGAGATATAGAACAGAACTCTTCAATAAATAACGGCAATCTCTCGGGATTGCTGCAATCGCATGTCTGTTTGTTGTTTATAATATTTCATAACATAACATCACGCCAGTTCGCTCTTAAGGGGTAAGCAGATCTCTCAATTTACCGGTTATGTTCAAGTTTCATGAAATCTATTCTGGCGAAATAGTTCCCTTACTAACTTGCCTATTAGGTACGTACAACTAAAAAGTGAAAAATAAAAAAACATTTTGCAAAAAATTGTATTTGGAAGTCGGTAGTATTTTTTTGCAAAAAGTTTTTTTATAAATTCATAAGCTTAGTTTTTTGATAATTTATCTAATTTGGAAAATAAACCAACTAATTTACTTTTGTCATCCTTCAAGTTACTCATGCCTACTTAAACTACATACTAATAATTAACAATATTTAAGTAATTCTGTAATAATAACGTGACAAATAAGTTTACCGTTTGTACTGTCACGTAATTATTACTCCAAAACCGCGAGCCTGAATCAGATGTGGTTTTCAGTGACGCCTCGTCTGTTTAGTCATTTAGCCTATTATGTAAATAAGTAGGTAAACAATAGGTTAAAAAAGCGCCAAAGAATGAATTTTATAGGCAACATTTTGCTACCTTGGGTAACATTATTGCAATTTTCATAAGGATACCTAATTTTTTTGAAAATATATTATAGCCTATGCCACTCAGGAATAATGTAGCTTTGTACTGATGGAAGAATTTTCAAAATCGGTTCAGTAGATCCAGAGATTACCCCTTACAACGTCACAAACCTTAACTTTATAATATTAGCATAGTTAGATACCAGTGTTTTTCACGGCATTACTGCCTTTCTGACGTTTTAAACAATGTGTAGGTAACATAATACATGTTAGAAAGACTAGTTGTCCGATTTATAGGCATCGACTCTATCAAAGATCTGCTCTAGCGACTATTAAACGACATTTTTCTATGATCGCAATCAACATAAAAATATAAAAGTTAAAACATTTAATATGCAAAGCCGAGCCCCTGCTAACACCGACACAATAATTTAATACAAAAACATTTTTCGCCATCGACATTTTTTGACTTGTGAATTCTTATTTTCAATCAAGCAAACGCTATTTGAATGTCAAGTGGGTGTCCCGCCATTTTGTTTTCACTTATAATTCGCGCCAATTTCAAAAAAGGAATGTTAATTCAAATGGATTCCATCTGTTTTCTTCGAAATTATTTTAGTGCGACGGGCGTTCGTTTTGAATAATGTTGCCAGGTAGGAAATCATTTTTTTGAAATTGGAATTTATTTGCATTATTTTTGATTGCGTAGGTAATCAACTTTAAATAATCAGACGCAGGAAAAGAAGACGTAGAAAATGATTGTGTTCAGGTTTTTTAAGACCAACAACTAAACCTATAGGTAATGTACCTACATGATAAAATTAATCTCCAAACACATAATAATCAGAGAGTATTTAATATTTCATACATAATTACTAACGAACCTAATACCCCAGTGAATTTTCAATGTTGTTCAAATATCCTCGTACACTGCTCCTTATATTAGTATGACGGCCCTCCCTTGTATACTCAGCCTTATGATTATGACGGCTCCTTGAGTGTGCTCCGGCTTAAAGGTGGATATGTTTTTAATTATTAAGTAGATGTGTACAAGAAGCTGTGTTTATGATAACTTGAGTTGGTAAGTCAGTTGCTATGTCAGTTTTGAGGGCGAACAGACAAACGGAACGCGACTACACGCGACGACTTTTTCCAAGACATTGTGGAATAATGTGTTTAAAAATACCTAGGTCAATATTTATGAAAATCTAATGTCGTTTTGTCGCGGCCTGACTCTGTTGTTTTGTAGTCGTGATTTTCCCTTCTCACAGAGAGGAGTTCTGTGTCCCATCAGTGGGAACATTAATAGGCTGATGATGTGATTTTTATCGATAGGAAATCTCATTGGGTACCTACTTTGGTTGCGACAGCTCAGACATTAGGGTCCTTATAACTGGACATTTATTTATTAACTAGCTGTTCCCGCGACTACGCCCGCGTCAAACTCGTATACAACTAAAAAAGAAACATGGCTTTTATTTTTTATTGCAAAACCCTAATTGTTTTTCAACAATAAAAGTAGACTAAGTTACTCAATATCACGGCCTTATCCTCAGCATTTACTATCAAAAAATTTACATACATACAAATAAATAAAATTGAAGTGTCTGTTTGTAATTTCTAAATAAAAAGTTTTTAGAAATTACAAACAGACACTTTAATTTTATTTATTGTTATGTATGTAAATAAAATTTTCATATTTTACCGATACATACGTAATTAGGTCACTACATAGGCAAACTTAATACCTTAGGCAATTTCTACCAGACAAATACTAGAAGTACAATATAGAGTTACAAAATTGATTAAAATTCGACGGAGTGGGTAAAATCAAGAAAAATACCCTCTAAAAACCCTTTTAAAACTTCAATATCCAGTTCCGCTAATACATTACTCATCCCACTTCTGATACTAGGAATCAAACCTCGACACGGTATCTTGTCGGATTTTTCTCGAATTAATATTCCAGTGCCATCGCGACGTACAGGCTGAATTTAAAGTGGTCGCTGTTCCTGTAATGGGTGGGGATTACCCTGATGTCATCACACGCCCC
Source organism: Orthosia cruda (assembly GCA_964057195.1). Lineage (NCBI taxonomy): Eukaryota > Metazoa > Arthropoda > Insecta > Lepidoptera > Noctuidae > Orthosia > Orthosia cruda. The sequence continues at coordinate 7,396,182 of OZ059852.1, read as the reverse complement.
CTTGCGACTTATGAGAGGGTTCTGTTAAGGTTTTAAGAACTGATATGTGAGCATTTAGGTTCGTACAAATATAAATTTAATAAGCAAGCGATCGATACCTATCTAAAGACGATAAAAAACCGGCCAAGTGCGAGTCAGACTCGCGCACGAAGGGTTCCATACCATTATAGCAAAAAACGGCATAAAAATCACGTTTTTTGTATGGGAACCCCCCTTAAATATTTATTTTATTCTGTTCAACAGAAATACATCATCTGTAAAAATTTCAACTCTCTAGCTATCACGTTTCTTCATATACAGCCTGGTGACAGACAGACAGACAGGCAGACGGACCGCGGAGTCTTAGTAATAGGGTCCCGTTATTACCCTTTGGGTACGGAACCCTAAAAACTTCTAGTGGACAATTAAAATCAAAGTTTTTTAGGATTCATATAAGGCTAGCCAGCACATTTGAAACGTCCAAATTCGACTTCGAATTCGATTGTATAGATAATCCACCAAAATGCCCCCCTATCGCCACATCGGCAACAAACTTCCCAGCAAAGATCATCGACCTCGAAGCCAGCTATATTAAAAGATTAATTTTAATTGCTATTCTTCTTTAGATGTTAATACCATTGTTTAACTGTGCATATAATAGAATATCCAAACCTTTCTTTTAAACATCGGTATAACGCCAATAGTCTCCGAGTAAAATTATAAAAAAATTGCTTATGGTAAATAGTTGTGTGCGTTTTTTTTCACCCGACTGCCGAAGGAGGGTAATGTGTTTATCAGTCTATGTATGATTGTTCCTATGTGGCGTTATAGAGACCAAACGCGTTGGCCGATTATGATGATTCTTAAGTCAATCGATTTGTCTTAACCCTGCGAGTGTCACTGGCAACATTAAAATTGGAAAATAGCAATATGGCGGCTTTTGGGGGCCATATCGGGTTTCTCGATTTTTTTAATTGACTTTATTTTTTCAATTGTGACAAGCGCACATACCCTTTTAAGCAAAATTTGAAAGAAACCATCAGCCAGATTTCTTCACTCTTGTTTTCAACAACTAATTACTACCTTCCGAACATGAAAGAAAGATAATAAATTAGTAATCCAATGAAACAATCAATTAAACCTCTAACCTCTGTCTGCCTGGTAAGATAACACAAACGAAACGATAACAAAACCGCCGCGTCATAACTTTGAACTCGCCGACACGGTAACCGGGATGATCTAGTTAAAACTAACCTATGTCAGTAACTAACTATTTTGGGGCTCGTTAGGGCGTGTTTGCTTAATACTGTTATAATATAACTTTATGTTAAACATATGCATATTTATTTAACTTATTCTGTTCCGCGTAATTAGGTTTTTCGCATTAATTTTAAAGAGTTTATAGGTGGTGATTTTCTAAATTAAATAATCATTTGAAAATGTTCTAACACCAATCTTGCCGAAGTGGTATTACCCAGTTTCTGGGTTTTGGCAGTCGGATAAGTAGTTGTTCCATGTGAAATACTGGTACACAGGTGCTTATGGTTAACCTCAACATAGTAGGGTAAAAAGAAGCCTAAGGGGATTGATTTAAGAATGTTGTATAGTTGCATCTCAAGATCAGTGTCCCAAGATGAAAGTGACCAGTGTCTCTAGACGAAAGTCTGACCAGTATGTGTTGCCAGTGATGACCTATGGCACTGAGACGTGGTCGTTCACAATGTGCCTCATCAGAAAGCTTACAGTCACCCAAAGGGCAATGGAGAGGGCTATGCTCGGAGTATCCTTGCGTGATCGAATCAGAAATGTAGAGATCCGCAAGAGAACCGGGGTTACCGTCATTGCCCGAAGAATTGCCAAACGTAAGTAGCAGTGGGCAGGGCGCATTGCTCGAAGAACGGATGGCCGGAGGGGATGGCAGAAAAGTTCCGGAGTGGCGACCGTGAGCCGGAAGACGTTGCGTTGGAAGGCCTCCCACCAGGTGGACCGATGATCTGGTGAAGGTTGCGGGGATCCGCTGGATGCGAGACGCACGGGACCGGTCAATGTGGCGACACTTTAGTGCGAAGTGAACGATTCACAGGCTACTAGAAATGAGAAATATTTGTAATTAGAAATCTTGATAATTATGAACGAAAATATATCGAATGCGGTCGATTCGACGCCGCGCGGCTGCTTGAAGGTTAAGGATCTACTACACGCGACTATCATTATTTCAGCCGAAAGACATCCACTGCTGGATATAGGCCTCTCCCAAGTATCACTAGATAAAACAAAAAATAAAAATAGTCTTTTATTCCACGAGTTACAATAATTTTACATAAAAAACAAGCAAATATACTTTTTTTTGTAAATAATCTAATTCAATTCTAAGTACAAAATTCAATTCATTCCTTAATAAATGATTCAATACTAAATAAATAATTCAATTCATTTCTTAATAAATAATTCAGATCAAAAATTCAGAAAAACTATTACTTGAAGATAATATAGCCGGTCGTGTGCCCGCCCGTAATAACCTAAGCCATCGTATTCGTGTCTCGCGTGAATTCACGTCTTAAACACACGAAAGGTTAAAAGAGGACAACGCACCTTCAGTTTCTGAATTCCTGATCTTATTTCCGATCAGGAAATCTGCTGTCACTCAAGCTAGCTATTATGGTTTTTGATGCGAAAACCGGAGGCTTCCGTAAACAGTGCATCAAATCACTTGACATGCAGCATTTTATCCATACTAATACATGCAAAAGTAACTCTGTCTGTCTGATTGTAACGCTGTCATGCCTAAACCGCTGAACCAATTCTGATGAATGCGTTATACAGAGAGACCTTGGAGAAGGACATATGGTCCTTTTTATCCCGAGAGCACGTTCCCTTGCGCGATATCTTTCGCGGGCGAAGCAGCTGGAAGAAGCTACTACCCCATAAGTTTAACGATTACCAGTAGTTTTTTTAGTATGTTGACCCATTAAATCTACAAATACCGACATAGAATGATCCCTCAACGGTTAAATCGTAACTACCGTATGCCGGTTTAAATCTAACCCTTCCCCGCTATCACACATTGCTACCGAATTCCTGATGCAATTAGCAAAAGATTTGCGAAATAAGATAGGGCGCATAGCGACGACAGGTTGACGGGGGTAAGGGGGATTAATCTAGATTTCTATTATAAAACTGAGGGGACTTAAAGTTTTGTATTTTATAAAAAAAAAAAACGCAATAAAATGTACTGACATCAAATTGCTCATTTTTAGTAATGGTGAACCAACACTAAAAAGAGAGAAATAAAAACATTTTTCCAAAAAAAATAACCGACTTCAAAAACAAAACACTAAAAAGTGCAAAATAACTTTCTTTTCGGAAGTCGGTGTAGAAAGATATTAAAAACAAGAGGTTCCAAAGACACCTACTTCCGAAACGAAAGTTATTTAAGAGCAATTTCTATAGTTCGGCACCTAAAGGATTGACAAAATACTCATAATAACTCAATTTACACATTCATGCTGTTTGTCGCTAAGGACTTCGGTTGTATGCTCCATATCTTGAAAACTGCTGGACCGATTTTGATGAAACTTGCCCTAAGTTGAGAGATAATCAATCCAACACAAAAAGAATGATCAAGATCAGATAAGTAGTTTCGGAGAAATGCGTGGACACGCAGAATGTTCACTGTTGTAAACCTATATCTCCGAAAATCTTTATTCATTCAGTAACTGTCAAATGGAAAACCGCATGCTTTTAAACAATTCAATCTTAGACAAACCGAAGTCCAAGACAGATTAGACTCAACAAAACGACATCGTTTTCCGTGAACCGAACGACGCGCCATCGCTAGGCGCCGGCGGTCTTAAAATAAATTCGCAATCACGCCATTCCGGATTACCGCCGCTTGCTGACCAAACACTAACTAATGAAACAATGTGTTGTCCCCTCCATAATCAAGGGGCGATGTTCACATTAAACGGTTAAGGGTGGCCGCAAGGTGACGACTCAGAGCTGCGACATTAAGACTCCCTACAAACAGGCATGAAAAAGATTTTGTCAAGCCGAAACCTTTAGGTCTGCTTATTTAAGACAAAATTCCTAGCTTGTTTAAAGGTTTGTAAAAGGTCTTATTGATCCGATTACGATGATATAATGCATTTCAATGATATAAAGTTACGCTATCATTGAGTCTCCACTCTTTATCCATATGGTCTCAGATCAAATAAACATTCAAGATGGAACGTTGCAAACAACAAAGTGAAGCCGATTCAAACTATGCACATGTACAAATACACAATTACACGCACTAACGGACAACAAAACTACCCCTTAGTTTATCAGTCGAGCTTTATTATTTGATCTGTGAGCTCGAATGACAAGCTTAGGCATAATTTCGTTGTCCGTGAGTGCATGTAATTGTGTATTTGTACGGCAAGTCATAGTTTGAACCAGCTTCACCTTTTTGTTTGCTACATTCCATCTTGACTTTTTATTAGATCTGAGCATATGGTAAGCCACAGGAGCGAAGCTAGTTGTATAGTTCGTTTAAATACTTGTTAAATTTTGGCCAAATAATTTAACACTAGCGGAAACCTCGCGGTTTCACCTGCGTAGTTCCCGTTCCCGAAGGAAAACAGAGATAAAAAGTAGCCTATGTCACCCAGTGATAGATTAGCTTCCCAACGGTGAAAGAATTTTTGAAATTGGTCCAGTAGTTTTTAAGTTTATTTGTTACATACAAAAATACAAATCTTTCCGCTTTATAATATTACTAGCTGACCCTCGGGGCTTCGCTCCCGTCAACTGGCTACCTATCTACCTACCCTGCCTACCATGGCTATCTTGCCCACCCTGCCTACACTGGCTACCCTGCTCCTCTTGCTTACCCTGCCTACCCAGTCTACCCTGCCCCTACTCTGGCTTCCCTGGCTAATCTGGCTACTCTGCCTACCCTGGCTACTCTGCCTAACCTGGCTGCTCTGCCTACCCTGGCTACTCTGCCTAACCTGGCTGCTCTGCCTACCCTGGCTACTCTGCCTAACCTGGCTACTCTGCCTACCCTGGCTACTCTGCCTAACCTGGCTACTCTGCCTACCCTGGCTACTCTGCCTACCCTGGCTACTCTGCCTACCCTGGCTACTCTGCCTACCCTGGCTACTCTGCCTAACCTGGCTACTCTGCCTACCCTGGCTACTCTGCCTACCCTGGCTACTCTGCCTACCCTGGCTACTCTGCCTAACCTGGCTACTCTGCCTACCCTGGCTACTCTGCCTAACCTGGCTACTCTGCCTACCCTGGCTACTCTGCCTAAACTGGCTACTCTGCCTACCCTGGCTACTCTGCCTAACCTGGCTACTTTGCCTACCCTGGCTACTCTGCCTACCCTACCTACCTACTAATTTTTATCTATCATCAATAGGTTTCTCAGCGCACGCCAAATAATGTATTTTACAGGCAACATTTTGCTACCTTAGGTTACATTATTGCAATTTTCATAAGGATCTCAATTTTTTTTTACACACTCAGGAATAATCTAGCTTTCTGCTGGTGAAAGAATTTTCAAAATCAGTTCAGTAGATCCAGAGATTACCCCTTACAACGTCACAAACCCACAAACTTTACCTCTTTATAATATTAGTATAGATTAGTTTAGATGGGACCATACCTACAAGACTACCGATTTTTTTGCCACTAGATTTATACAGATTATTTTACTAAAATGACATGTCTTATCGACACTTCTGCATAAGATTAAACGGTTTAGAATCAAACAGACTAACACATACAATTACCAACTTAATTAAAACTATATTTTAAATAAATCCTCGAATTTAGACTGTAACAAAAGAAAGTCTGATCAGTAAACAAATCGACAGTGCGCGGCCAAACTAACATTTTCCCCTGTAAATGATAGCGTTAGGAATTGGATTCGGTCGGATTTATGTGTGCGCGATTAAAGTCTGTCCCCGAGTGTACTCTACGTAGGTGTAGTTGCAAGTGTGTGCGTGTCATTAGGGCTGCCACGATAAGTCAGAGATCAAAAGCAAAAGTTGAATTGATTTGGTTGAATGTTTTTGGTGAATGAGCACTGCAAGCGGCTAAGTTGTAACATCCTCCTTTAATTAAAACTAGCTTCTGCCAGCGGCTTCGCTCGCGTGTATTATACATATAAAACTTCCTCTTGAATCACTCTATCTATTTAAAAAAACCGCATGCAAATCCGTTGCGTATTTTTAAAGATCTAAGCATACATAGGGACAGACAGTGGGAAGCGACTTTTTTATACTATGTAAGGATAATGATAAAGCCATTAAAAATATGGTTAGGAAAAAATACTATTTATATAGGTAATAAGGTTTCGAAGCAGATTCCCATGGTTCGATGCCAATTTTCCTTTATTTTTAACCCCCCGACGGAAAAAGAGGGGTATTATAAGTTTAACGTATGTACCTGTATGTTTGTGTATCTGCCTGTGGCATCATAGCTCCTAAACGGATAAACCGATTTTGATTTCGGTTTGAAAGGTGACTTCATCGAAAGGGTTCTTAGCTATGTTTGATGAAAAACGTTCCAGCCGTTCTAATGCTATAGGCATTTTACTGTTTGAATCAGGGTGTTTTCGCAAGATAAATCGTCATAATTATGTGTTCAATAGACTGTCGATCGAAGCGTGTCTACTACTAGATAAATTATGGAGCATGAAATAAAAATAAGTCGAGGGTTTTTTAAATTTTACTTGTCTTATGACATTCGTAAGACAAAGCTGTAAAGCCTCATTTGTCTGTCTGTAACTTCACCGGCACGCATTGTCCTCACATCGGAACAATGAATGGAAGAAAGAAAACATTTATTGCCACTGAAAAATGTAACTTTTTTTTTGTTAGGCTTGGCTACTATCTCACCAGTTGGTAAGTGATGATGTGGTCGAAGGTTTAGCACGCTTGCCTAGAACTAACCTGTTCACTCTTGACTCAAATACCGCGAGATTGTAGCTATCGGGAAACAGACTCCGGCAGGGAATTCCACTCCTTAGCTGTACGCATAATGAACGTATTTCCAAAACAGTGTTACCCCGAAAAAAATCTTCATGAGAAAACTCTTACTACTTCTAAATTACTAAGCTGCAAATTATTATTCGTCTTCCTGACAGCCCTACCAGTGATTAAAGTCGGGACACAAGTGGGACGAGCAAGTAAGTGTGTTTCAGCGCGATTTGTCCTTATTAGTGTATTGATTGCGTACCGTTGACATATTCAGAGTTATTTGGGGTTGACCGGCTGAGACAAACACAACAGTAGTGGGCACAGATCAATATTGTCGAAAATACGGACCAAGAGATCATTTCTTTTCGTACACTACTTTAATCTATACTAATATTATAAAGCTGAAGAGTTTGTTTGTTTGAACGCGCTAATCTCAGGAACTACTGGTTGGAATTGAAAAATTCTTTTTGTGTTGGATAGACCATTTATCGAGGAAGGACGACCAATAGGAGCGGAGCATAAATGAAAAATTATGCAAAAACGGGAACAATTTTTTTTTTATTTTTTTTTATTTGATATGGGTTTGCTCTTGACTCTAGTCTAAGTCATAGGTGACAGAGACAGAGTCGACGATGGAGTGAGCTTACCCAGAAGGAGCCTGTTTACTCTAACTTTGAAGAGATTCGGGTTGAATGCGTTCGGAAACACAGATGCAGGTAGTGAGTTCCATTCATTCGCTGTGCGCATTATGAAGGATGTTTGGAAGCGCTTGGTGCGAATTGGTGGAATGGCAACAAGGTAAGGATGGTAACTTGCAGTGCGTCTAGATGTCCGATGGTAGAAGGGGGCTGGTGGGATGAGGTCGTGGAGTTCTTGAGCACATTCACCGAAATATAGTCTGTAGAAGACCGACAAGCAGGCAACCTTGCGGCGATGAGCCAAGCTGTGAAGCTTGGTATCCACCAGTTCAATGTCGCCGATGAGACTCTTAGCTCTGCGTTCCACCGAGTCAAGCGCGGCAAGCTGATACTTTGCTGAGCCATCCCAAAGGTGGCTGCAATACTCCATGCAGGATCGGACTTGCGCTTTGTACAGGGTTAGAAGCTGTCCAGGCGTAAAGTATCGCTTCACCCTATTTAGGATGCCCAGTTTTCTGGCCGCAATTTGGGCTTTGTGCTCAAAAATTATTCCTTTTTGAGAGCTTCCGTTGCGCACGCTGCGTTAACGGTTTAAGTTACGCAATAATCATGTAGGTAGGGTAGATGGGTAGGTCGGTAGCCAGTTGACGGGAGCGAAGCCGCGTGGGACAGCTAGTATCATATAACGACTAGGTATGCCGTTGGTTTCACTTGCTTGGACTTATTATTCTTGAAATAGACCAGAGAACACAATTTATGCATCAAAACGAAAATCACGTAAATCAGATAAGTGGTTCTTGAGTTACAAACACACCGACGAAGATCAGATTGAAACGTTTGTTTTATCTTTTGTGAAGATTTGAGAGCTTGAAAAGACGTTTGGATGTTTGTAAATCAACAACGGATAAACAGCTCAAAAGATTTCGATTTGCCAAGTGCCAATCATTTATCATGGCACCATGATCCTATTCTATAGGTCAGACTCACTGACATCAGTGGAATTGCACTGATGTCAGCGAGACAAAACATTTTAACAAAAAAATCAAGCCGACATCCAAAACAAAACACTACATAACGAAAAATCACTTTCTTTTCCGAAGATAGTGTCGAATAAAAAAACTTTTTGCAAAAAAATACTACCGACTTCCAAATACAAAACTACAAAGTGAAAAATAACTTTATTTTTTGAAGTCGGTGTCTTTCGTAGGTACCAATTTTGCTTTATGGACACCGCCTTCAAAAAATAAAGTTATTTTTCACTTTGTAGTTTCGTATTTGGAAGTCGGTAGTATTTTTTTGCAAAAAAGTTTTTTATTTTTCACTTTTTAGTTGTACCTACCTAATAGGCAAGTTAGTAAGGTAACTATAACGCCAAAATTGATTTCATGAAACTTGAACTTAACCGGTGAAATGAGAGATCTGGGTACCCCTTAAGAGCGTACTGGCGTGATGTTATGTTATGAAATGGTATAAACAATAAACAGATATGCAATTGAAGCAATCCCGAGAGATTTGCCGTTGTTTATTGAAGAGTTCTGTTGTATATCTCCAAAGCTCTTCATCAGATCTCCACCAAAAAAAAATGGGACCAATTTCGAAACATACATTTTCAAACCAAAAAAGAATTTTCAAAATCGGTTTGACGGAGATATCAGTGAACAAAAACAAAAAAAAAAAATACATGAGGTCGAACATAGAACCTCCTCCTTTTTGGGAAGTCGGTTAAAAACAGAAAACAATAGGTACCAAAGACAGCGACTTCAGTTGTGTTTTGGAAGTCAGTTTGTTTTTATGGTTAAAAGTTTTTTTTTGTCTCATTTTAGTTTTGGTAGGTACCTCCAATAACCATGAAAATCATTTATAGCCAAAGTAAATCATGACGATTCCAATAAGCCCAAACACGACTGGATACACTGTTTTATTACGGAGTTCCTTCCGGCTTCATCATCAGATCAGTTCGATGCTATGACACGGTAACACAACGATTCAAAAAGTAAAACGTCCATAGCTATAGAATGCCTGAACCGATTTTCATCAAACATAGCTAAAAACTCTCGATAAAATCACCTTTTAAACAGAAAAAAAAACGAAATCAAAATCAGCTCATCCGTTTAGGAGCTATGGTGCCACAGACAGATACACAAATACACAAAAGCACAGGTACACACGTCAAACTTATAACACCCCTCTTTTTTCCGTCAGGGGTTAAAAATGTATTCGATTGCCAAGCGCTATCGAAATGTCACGTGATCAATCCCATTTCCAAACATTTTGGCATTTCGACCATCGCTTATAGAAATAAGCGATGGTGATAGTGTGTGTATCTGTCTGTGGCATCAAAGCTCCTAAACGGATGAACCGGTTTAGATGAAAATGAATATCGGTTCAGCCATTCTTAAGCTATGGGCGTTTTACTTTTTGTATCGGGGTATTATCATGTCATAATTAAGTGTTCAATAGATTGTCGATCGATGCGTGACTGTCTAGAGAGCCTCTGGTATAGCTGGCCGACACGAGAAAAGGAGCAGGAAAAACCAACTATTATGTCACAGAAACAGTAGGTACACTCACCAATATAATGCACATGATATAGGAATTCAATTCTTGACACACCTATTCTTACCACATTCCCCGCCAAACATTAAGGTACTAGCAACAATTTGAAAGCATAGACAAGTGAATTACAGCTCAGACTGTAGATAGTCCACGCCTCTGCGTAAGTTATGGGCCGAGGCGGTTCCCCACTCCATCACAGCGCCACGCCCAGCGCTGGGCGACAAGCCAACATGCACCCGCAAGTGTTACCGATTTAGTTAAAGACTTCAGGCGTTCTGTGGTAAAAAAGACTAAATTACTTTTTGTAAGGCAAGGTCGAAAATCCTGGAGGAATTTTGGGTTTTGGACTGGGCAGATTGTACCGATGCATCTTAGCCCAAAATGAGTACAGGTTGAATCAATCCTAGGTATAATCCGCGAGTCGCTGCACAGTATCTAATTGGGTAGAATACTGCACATCAAAAAGGAAGAATTTTGCATCTAGAATGCTATCTTCATCTTCAACATTGACACAAAAATAGAGACAAAGATCTACTGTGACTATACAGCCCTGCGATATAAACAACTGAAGTGGTTAACTTCAGGGTTATGCTGAGAAATTCCGGCAGCGTAAGAAAAGTACCCAGACTCCAGACACTAGATGGACAACGTGACAATCTCATGAACGATAACGATTGTGAATGTGTGCTAGCTTCCGCTCGCGGCTCCGCCTGTGTTGTATTAGTACTTCTATCTTGAAAAATTGTAGCACATGCGTTATTGATGTTATTCTGTTGTATGAGCTATATTACTGAAGAAATGTTATGAGGTCACGTAGTCAATCCCCATTTTAGACTTTCGTCTATCAGCAAAAAAGCTTCATAATCTAAGGCACTTGTCCCACCGCCGACGATCAAGCGATAAGCTATCGACTATTTTCTAAAGTTTATCGCTTGCTGTTCATACTGCCGGCGAGTATTCTCTCACCACAAGTTTGTCGCAGGGACAAGAGCTATCAATGTTATACACGCTCAGGCGATGCTCGCTTGCTCGCTTGGCGGTCAGAACTCGCGCTGAGAGGCCAACCAGAGGCAGCGGTCATGTTTACCTACAGTGATGCTTGTACTTGATGCTCGCCAACTCGTTTTTAGTTTCTAGCTTTACTCGTTGCCTAAGTATATTTAGTCTAACAGGAACCACATAATAACCAAATTAAAACATCAATCTAACAAGAAAGAGAAATGAAAAACAAACACAAGGCAATAATATAAAACCTCAAAAGGGAATAATATCCGGAATGTTCTCATAACTATATTTGTCACCAATAACACACTTCTTAAAGGAACCCAAAAGAACGGCCGTCCCTTTGAAGAGACATGAAAAAACCCATATCTATGGGAAAAGTCCGCCTTTGATAAGGAATTGAACTATTTTGATTCTCATACCCCTGAAAATACAGTCTAAATTCGAGGAGCAATACGGTAATTTTAGTTTACAAAAAGAAATCTGTCACTTTTTCTTTGAAAGTCGACGACTTCTGATAGAATGAACGTAACAAGGATTGTTGAATTTGGATAAGAATTTTGTTTCAGTGGTGTCAAATGTGTTTTATAATAATAAGTCACGGTTATCTTTCATACTTCTTTACTATAGGGTCGTTATTTTAAAGACATCAGTTTGTCAGACTTTTTCATTATTTGCGTGTTAAAATTTCATAAATAATAAAAAGTTATTGCGTAGTAAGAACCGTAAAACTAAAGAGCGAGTCAAAGAAAATAAAGTTGAAAATGGGCTGTCATTAAGTTGAACAAATGAACAACATTTACTTTTAGTTTAATATTAATAGGTATTCATTTAACTCCTATCCACATTACTGAATTCCAAGTAAATATCCTCAACACATACGTTATTCGGCTGTTTAAAAACGTCATCGAATTTTGTTACAGAAATGAATGGAGTCGTCTCAACACACGTAATTAATATAATTATTTGAGCATTTCATTGATTTCTCTTGTTGGTAAGCGCACACTATGCAACAAAATATTGATATAAATTGACAATGCATTAAATTACACACAGTTTTTTTAAGACGTCGTCGGTCGCCAACGACATTTAGCGAACAAAACGCGCACTCGTTTCACACCCGCGCAACTCTAAATTCTGTAGTTTTTTGTACTTTCCTTAATATTCTATGACTTTAAAAAAAAAACCAGATCAAAATGTAGATAATTAAATTGTTTTTGAGATGGTGACAATTTCATTAAAATATGCCCAGCGGTTTTTTTGTCCGTGTTAGACATAACTTTACAAATTAATTACACTTTGTTATACGAATAAAACTCAAAATTTTCTTAGATCAAAGTATTAAGAAAATGGTCTAGTGTTACGTATATTTTTCCAAAAAAATATAAGTAGCCGTTTAGACGTGATTCTCATTTTAAATCAGCTACTGAGGGGTGTCTGTTTGAGTGTCTCGTGCTTGATACCGATATCACCTGACAGAAAGCACGCTTGCCTAAAAGTACCTGCATTTTTTTTTTCGGGGGAATCCTTCAAAAGGCGTCTGGACTTTTGAGGAAAAGACCAAGGATTGTGGGCTTTTTACCTCACTAAAATCACCCTGGTGATCACTATCAGCACGTAGAAGAAGTCCCAATCCCACCGCACTATTCCCACATCACTGCAAGTCCTGAAAGCCAGAATCAACAGTGGCGAGCACCAGAAAAGCGCCGAGGTAATGAAGCTCGACGAAATCTCGGAGAATGAATTTAAATTCATTCTGTCTTGGATCCCGCAACGAAATGAATCAGAAAATAATAATGGAGGAGCTCAGATCAAATAAAAAGTCAAGATGGAACGTTGCAAACAACAAAGTGAAGCCGGTTCAAACTATGCCTTGCCGTATAAATACACAATTATACGCGCACACGTACAACGAAACTACCCCTTAGCTTGTCAGTTGAGCTTTATTATTTGATCTGTGAGCTTGAATGATAAGCTAAGGCGTAATTTCGTTGTACGTGAGTGCGTGTAATTGTGTATTTGTACGGCAAGGCATTGTTTGAACCGGCGTCACTTTTTTGTTTGAAACATTCCATCTTGGGTTCATTCTTCCACATTGAGTCTCGCACGCGGATTCCCGTAACCTTTCAGTCCACCTAGAGGGAAGCAAACACTTACTTTATGTACTAAACCCACGTTCCTCACATAACCTTTAATACATAATTAGCTTATCTTCAAGCAAACATTTCTCTGAGCACAGCAGCTCATTGCTAGCTAATTTTCGCATTATCTTTGCCACATTTGTAGTTATGCTCGGGAAAAACATAGGCCTTGTCTGGGGTGGAGGCATGGTGACTAAGACGGCAGCGGGGGCGGTTAGGTGGCCACGTTGTTTTTACGACTTACAATTTCGTTTTCACCTTAGAAAAAATTGCGCAATATTGTTTCAGCAACATGTTTATGAGTTGCGCAAAAAACTAAACAAAACAACGTTTTAACTTATTTAATTTAGCACGATTGTTGCGCAATATCTAAAATCTAGTGGTTTGCGAAGTTGGCTTTCCGATGAGCATGGCACGGATCAGTGCTGTTTTTGTATGAGATTTACTACTGCAGCCATTGTAGCCAACTTCAGAGCGGCCAAGAGGTTTGGGAAGAACTATAAAAACAATAGACCATCGCTCGTTACCAAAATCAAATCACTCAATGCCATCGCCCGCCATAGTCACTACACTATGGGCGTAAACGGCGGTTTCATTATCTTAACTAGTATCAATTAGGTAAATCTCTGGGAAGTACTGATCCGATAATTTTCATATACTTCTTTTATCCCAGAAACATTATTGTGGCCTATCCCACAGAACCGCAGCCGCGGGTAAAAGGTAGTGTTTGATATTTCGCTCTCGCCTAAGTAAGCACCCGCTTTAGCTCCACACCCTGGTCGAGGCCATAAGCTCAGCAATTTCACTTGGTACATAAGTGAGAAGAAAATTACCAGCTAATGGGTACTTACATTTGTAGGTAGTTCGGGAAATTAATAACCGGTAACGTTACTGTAACCGTTTGTGAAAAAGTGGCACGCTTGATTTTCATAAAGATGGAGGGACTTGCGTTATCTAGTTAGATGTATGTCTAAGATTCAACCGATTTGCACTTGAAATTTTCTTAGAGAAGGGACCTTCTCTCTGCTGTTTCCTTGTCTATTAGTTTGAAAATATGTTATTGTTTTGTTTAAATCCATCTAGAAAATGTTTTTAAAAACTATTGAAGGATTATTTGAAAAATGTAGGTATTATCATGATTTGTCAGTCAGCAAGATTGGTTACCGGCCTGAAAGCCTAGACTTCATATGTTTTGGTATAAGAAAAAATGTTTTGAGTTAAGTTGCCACTTAACTCAAAACATTTTTTCTTCAGTCATAAATAAAATTCTGAATACTCACATGAAAAAAAAATTAAGACTAGCGTCATCATTAACAGTCTATTATAAAAAAGCCAAAAGGAAGATCAATTTTTTTTTTATAAAAAATAATATTAAGGCGCTACCCCGAGCAAAACGCCGCGCTAGCCGTTTTTCGTGCAGTTTTTAGGAGCTATCTACTCGTTATTTAAAATGAAATATCAACTAATAAAAATACATTAAATTTCTACATATTATTGATTCCAAAATTGTAGAATTCTTTTTTTTTTAAATGTAGTATATGTTTCACTAATCTCCTTCCAACAAAACCATAAAAAGGAGAAATAATGATTGATAGCATGCATCTCCTCGTAAAGTGTTCATTAATATTTTTTTGTACTAACACTAATGGATAGACAATTTGATAACGAACATTTTGGTAGATTTATTTTTTTCAAAAGACAAATATTCGATTTTATAAAGATTTTATTCTAAAATCTGGGCGTATTTACTACTGTAATTCATGCGCCGACAGTGCCGCTAGGCCAATAGGAATGCTCATATCTCATGCTGATTTTTTGGTCAGGGTACGGCCTGAAACAATTTATAAAAAAAAAATATGCCCAACGCGGCTCCATAGTTTCTCCCCGTCGACACATGCGGAGCACATGTCTTCAGAACGCGGGCTACGTTTCAGGAAACATGAATGAAACATTAATAGTTTCCTACTTAATACTACTACAGCATTATAATTTTAAATCTAACGTGATTCATTGGCTATTTCGGGGAAATTCTACTCATAGTTTTTCCTTTTAGGAATTGGATGAGAATGTGTTACGTTGTTTCTGGTAAAGAGATATCTACATATTAATTTTTGTCGCGTTTTCAAAATATGACTAATTGTATTGACTTAATTACCCAACCCTCATAGGGCCCGCGTGGTGGATTACGGCTATTCCCTCTCACAGAAAGGAGGCCTGTGTCCCAGCAGTGGGAACATTAAAAGGCTGATGATGATGAAATGTAATTAAGCATCTTCCCAACTAATATTAAAAATGCGAAAGTAACTTTGCCTGTTTGTTACCTTTCACGCTTAAACAGCTGAACCAATTATGATATAAAGATAGATTGGACCTTGGAGAAGGACATAGGATATATATTTAAATCCTGGGATTATATTTCCTCTGGATAATTTCTGACTTCCACGCGGATGAAGTCGCTGGCAGAAGCTAGTATAATGTTCCTACTGCTGTCTGGTAAATAATTTTATCTTAAAGTGAGTATAGCGTGCGTATATACGTTAGTTGTATATACGTTAGCGTATAAGTAGCGTGTATTTATCTTTCTTTTTATAGGGACTGAATACGTGACATTTCTTTAGCGCTTGTCTGTCATAATTTTTGACAATCGTTCATACTTCATCATCACCAGTCATACTTTTTAGACCTCCCCCAAGCGTCGCCACATTGACCGGTCCCGTGCGTCCAACCTTCACCAGGTCATCGGCCCACCTGGTGAAAGGCCTTCCAACGCAACGTCTTCCGGTTCTTGGTCGCCACTCCAGAACCTTTCGGCCCCATCGGCCATCCGTTCTGAGAGCAATTTGCCCTGCCCACTGCCACTTAAGTTTGGCAATTCTTCGGGCTATGTCGGTAACTCTGGTTCTCTGGCGGATCTCTACATTTCTGATTCGATCACGGAAGGAAACGCATAGAGCATAGCCCTCAAATTCTTTCAGTGTAAACGAATGATAAATTAATATTATTTTGTCCGTTTTCTATAGGACAAAATAGTAAAAAATAATCGTATTCAAATTTCCTCGACAGTCACAAGCTACCGCATAAAAAACTATTTAGAAGAGATACCGTTTTTTAAATTAATTAAACCCATACTGTTTTCTTAAGAGATATCCGGCGTTATCTTTATCTCGAGATTAGACGCACTTACCCGTACACGGGACCGGCATTACGGGTGATAAGCAGATAATATATTACTGATAATATCCAGAGGTGTAGGCTGTGGGGAATACTGATTTTGTGGTGCAATCGAAGCGGTCCGTAGGTAGGAAATCGAATGGGAATTTATTCCTTGGTTCATCTGTGTCTTCGTTTTTACCCAACTGCCGAAGGAGGGTTATGTGTTTATCAGTCTATGTATGTTCCTATGTGGCGTTCTAGAGACCAAACGCGTTGGCCGATATTGATGATTCTTACGTCAATCGATTCGTCTTAACCTTGCGAGTGTCACTGGCTACATTAAAATTGGAAAATAGAAACATGGCGGATTTTGGGGGACATAATGTGAGAGACCAATATTTTTTTCATTCCGGACCTAACGTGCAGGGTGTCAATAAAGGGTTTTAAGAGGTTATTTCAAAAATATATAACACTAATATGTTTAAATGTAAATAATTCGAAAAAAAAAATATAATAGCGTATTGAGATCATACGGACAAAAACACACTCCGAGCTAGTGAGAAATTCCTTATGGTACCCAATAACATTTTGTCCTACCTGGGAATCGAACCAAGAACCTCCTGCTCAGAAAAAGGGCTTACGACCACTATACCAACGAGGCAGTGTTCATAAGTTGTTCCTTATCACAAAATATAGGTATAACTTTACTCCTTTCACGATCTTAATCGATACTACATTCATTAATACAGTATTGACGCAAACCTACGTAATGTCACTTTAATGCCTGGCAACACTGCCCTCTATAATTTATGGCCGCTGTCATAATTAATCTGTGGTTACGTCAAGCGATATTTTAATAATTTTCACTTTGTGACCTATACGAATAAGGTTTTAATTCTCGATACCTGTGGATTTTTGGCCTTTAAATGCTATAAATTACTAATTTATTACCACTTAATGAATCATGAGGCAGCAACTCAGATTATTTATAAAGATGGCATTATAGCGATGCGTAAATGTATTTATTATGTCTACTGATTTCATGATGCAGTGATTGGCACACAAGCTAGAATGTTGAAAACTTTCCAGCAATCGCAAGGAAAACCACGGTATAATTGGCGCAAATGAATAGTTTAGGTATTATAAAGAGTTGGCAAAAACAAGGCCGATCTAGTTTCGAATCCTGCTGATCGCGATTTCTAAAATGGCTACTGATAGGCTTCCAGACCAAGTTTCGACCACGTCGGCCAATCTCAGTGGAGAGTGAAGACTACCCATCGGCGCTGGAGACATTAAGGGGCAGATACCCTTTACCTGATTTTAAAATGAGAATCACGTCTAAACGGTTAGTCGTAATTTTTTGAAAAAATATATGTTATTCGAGACCATTTTCTTAATAATCTAAGAAAATTTTGAGATTTATTCGTATATCATAGTGTAATTAATTTGTAAAGCATGTCAAAACCGGACAACTTGGGCATATTTCAATCAAATCGACACCTCTCAAAGACAATTTAATTATATACATTTTGATCTGAGGCTTTTTTTAAAGTCATAGAATAATAAGGAATTACAAAAAACTATTACATTTTGGGTCGCGCGGGTGTGAAACGAGTGCGCGTTTTATTCTCTCAAGGTCGTTGGCGGCTGTCGTCGTCTTAAAGAGCACAACAGTGTGCGCAAACACAACTGCCTCCGAACTATGACGTGTCAAAACTATCATCAAACGACTGTAAAAAAGAGACAGATGTATACAAGTCATATACATCTGTCCCTTACGCACACTCAAAATAACCTTGCTCTAAGAGCTTATGGTCACCCCCTTGCACTCTCAAAGTCCTAACGGAGCGAGAATACAACACGACCGGAGTGAGATTAGGCGGACCAACGAAGATCACGGTTAAGACCTAGGCTGATATTAAAAAGAAAAGATGTAAAAATATCATGGGTAGGCTTCAGGTCAGTCACAGCTTTTTACAAGCCAGACGTTGAACATAAAACCAAATGACAAAGGCGAGTCACTTAACCTAAAACGTTTCAAAAAATTAACTTGCCGATAATCAGTCATCGTTTCGCGCCGTCACGTCTTATCCACCGCTAATTCGCGTCAAACCTTCCCGCCATTTATTGACGTCAAAACAAACGGCCGCCGTTCGAGGAAATAAAAATTAAAAGTCCCCACAGCTAAGAATGTCTCCACCAATGAGCGCAGCATAAATAATCAGCGGGTGTACGTCTCGGCAAATTACCCAGAACGGGCGGGTTGGAAATTGATGGCAACACTGAAATAAGTGCGCCATGTCAACTATGTTGGCTGTCGGCGCGCTTGCCTTTGCCTTATTTTTTTTTCGTCTGTAATGATTCGAGTGGCGCGTTCTAAATTGGTTCTATTGTAATTATGGCGGCCGTTTTATTTATGGTCGCTTGTTTGTTCTTTTTGAGGTTATACTTATATCTCGGATTAAGGATTAGAGAGATTGTGTCGACTGTTTGTACTGTGAAAGTAGTGGTTGACAAGGACAATAAAATCATGGTCTAGTTTCAAAATGACACAACTTCTGCTGTATGTTGGCACAGTTGGCAGTAACTTAGGCCCAGTTTTTTGATCAGTAGTTAACTCAACCAATAGTTAAATATGCTAACCAATGGTTTCAAAATTCGGTAAAATTTATTTTATTGTCAATTGACAGCCTAGAGTTTATTTTTATACCATTTGTTAAACAAACATCTGAAAAATATACACCTTTTACCGAAATTTTAAACCATTGGTTAGCATAATTATTGGTTGAATTAAATACGGATAAAAAAACTGGGCCTAAGTCCATCATCATTTGGGTCTCATAAATAATTGGCCGTTTGGAGGCAGTTTGTATTACTAAGAGCTTAGAGGTAATTCCCATTCTGGATACGGACGTCACACGAATTATAGGTTAGGGCCATCGTCAAATAATTTATTGTATTAAGGTTATTAAAAACGGCACTTTTGATTGTCACTTACAGAGTTAAAATATTGTAATAGATTTAAATCGTTCAATCGGTATGTTAGATTATGGAGATGAACGGATAGAAACTAAAGACTTAGGTAGGTTTATTTTTAGGGTTCCGTACCCAAATGGTAAAAACGGGACCCTATTACTGAGACTCCGTGGTCCGTCTGTCTGTCACCAGGCTGTATCTCATGAACCGTGATAGCCAGACAGTTGAAATTTTCACAGATGATGTATGTTTGTTGCCGCTATAACAACAAATACTAAAAACAGGAAAATATTAAAGGGGGCTCCCATACAAAACTCGTGATTTTTTTTGATATGGTACGGAACCCTTCGTGCGCGAGTCCGACTCGCACTTGGCCGGTTTTTTTTTATTTTTGGTGTTTTCGCGCTTGACCACTATCTCACCTGATGGTAAGCGATGATGTGGTCGAAGGTGAAGCACGCTAATAAAAAAACCAAAAACATACAAATACAAAAAAAAGCATCACACTATAATATTATAAAGGCGAAAGTTTATGGGTTTGTGTGTTTGTTACTTCCTCACTCTCAAACGGCTGGACGGATCTGGATTAAATTTGGCACAGATATAGATTATAGTCTGGAATAGCACATATGATACTTTTTATCCCGAGAATATGATCTCTTGAACAAATTTTCGACATATTATACGCAGGCAAAGCCGCTGGCATAAGCTAGTGTAATCATATGTGAAGACGATGCACCTAGAATAACACTATAGTACTATTTCAGCCATTATCCCTTTTTATGTAGTTACACGACATAAAAAAAAAAACCATTTATTTTCTAATATTAATTCACACGCCAGTGGACATTTCCGCTCTGTAGACTTTCCAATGTTTCACGGCGTACAGTCCTTCCTTCTGTCTGATTGGACAGATTCATTATATTATTTAAATAGCCATGTCCGTTACACAGGAAAATTGTATTCTGGCTGTGGAAGTTTCAAGTATATAGATAGATAGAATATACTTTATTCATAGTAGGTCAAAAAGAGAAGACACGAGCATTGATCACTATACTCCCATATACTCCATTTGAAATAACATTAGAATTTTTTACAACCCCTTTTGACAGTCCGTTCAACCGATTTTGATTTCTATCCAGTAAACATAAGGATGGCATAAAAAGCATAAATCTGTTACCAAAACTAACTGTATAATACAGCTGCCATTTGACATATCACCAACGCAATAGAAGTCAAAATCGGTTGAACGGACTGTAAAATGTGATTATTTAAATGTATCTCAAATGGAGTATATGACTGCTATTCCTAAAATATGACGATCATTTCAGCAGTGTTATTCTGTAACAATCTTACAGTGAAAATTTACGTGAAGTGAGCTTGTGAGTCGTCAATTCAGGATGGAATGACTTTATGCACACTCGTGACTCGACCTAGCTAATCACGGTGAGATGTTTACAGAATAGGCCGGTTGGTAATTCACAGGATTGTTCTCTTATCATCACGTTCGAAATTCGAACGGTATCTCGCTGTGAATCCGCGATGATTTATTAAAAAAAATGTGAGATTTCGAATAGGGATAATAAAAAAAAACTATTTAGTCCGTCAGTTAGATAACCTAAAAATATTGGACACGTATTTTTTCTTTTGCCACGAAAACAAAATTACGACGATACAAAGCGTAGAAATATCCTGTGACGTCACGTTGTGCTACACTTTTTACTGACAAAGAGTCGTCAAAAGCCGCCACTCCTGAACTTTGATGCGTTTTACCTTTGTCAATTTTTATTTATTTGATAAAGCAAAAAATACGTGTCCAATATTATTTGATAATCTCACTGACGGTCTAAATAGAATTATCATTATTCTACCCAGGAAACATCCTTATTGTGTGCGCTTATTTGAGTGAGGTGAGCTGTGAACATTACAGAATAGCGCGCACGATGTATTCCTTCACCCAAAAGAGTCGGAAAAGCTTTCTGAGGTTAACCAAACCAATTAATGACAGCAGTTCTAGTGAGACAAAGAAGACACTTTGGCACCTCAAACATCCTCCTCTGACTAACTGTGTTGAGCCTGCAGAAAAGCTCCCTGCAGGTCACCAACTTCCATGGCCCACCTGGAAATGTTTAAACCGACTCCGAAGCCAAGTGGGTCGCTGCAGGCGCAACTTAGTAAGATACTCCTATGACCCGCAGTGCGATTGCCGAGCTACGTCCCAAACAATGCCCTCCTATCGTGCTCACTGTGCAACAACATCTTCACCCTGAAGGACCTTTGTGAGGCAAATGAAAACGCTGTTGCCGTGGCTGAATTCTGGTCAAAACGATATACAATTGAGGAATAATCGACAGGACGAAGAAGAAGAACCTAAACCTGGTGTATAAGAACAAAATAAACTTAGATTGATTGATTTAGTAGCATAGTAGTAACCTTTATAAATATGATCTTCATAACTCCAAGGAGAAATATCTCACGGGGATAAATATCAAGTAACAAATTAATTTTGTACTATGTTTTACAAATTAGATAAAAACCCTTTTTGCACGGCCCCTAGGGCGTGGCATGTCTGAAAATTTTAGCTGGCTTCAAGAAAAATTGGTGGCAAAGTCTGTCAAGATCTGAACTCCCTGAGGTTGTATAGATGTTTACTTAGAATAAGAAAAAAGAATTTAGCTTTTGTGAAATGTTCTACTCGTTTCAAATTACGATGTTCACCCGTGTGCGTCTTGTTCACCCTTGGATGTGAGCAGCCTTGAACGCACACGTCTCTTCACTCAAATTTATTTATTTCTATGAGAATGTTTTACACTAGATATCCCCCGTGGCTTCGCTCCCGTCAACTGGCTACCTACCTACCCTACCCACCTACTCTACCCACCCTACCTACTACAATACGAATGTTACCAACTTTTGTTTCTACCGGCGATCTAATAAAAAAATTGCACATAAAAGCTGCTATTGTGACTTAACTATGATAGTTAGATATATTATCTCGCAGACTTTTTTGTAGGTAAGTATGAGTAGATACTGTAATCATACAGTACTTACATCATTTTTATGTATCATCAATAATTTTCTCAGCACACGCCAAAGAATTAATTTTTTAGGCAAAACTGCTACTTTGGGTTACATTATTGCACTTTTCATAAGGATCCCTAATTTCTTTGCAAATAAATTATACCCTGTGTCACTCAGGAATAATGTAGCTTCCTACTGGTAAAAGAATTTTCAAAATCGGTTCGGTAGATCCAGAGATTACCACCTACAACGTCACAAACTTTACCTGTTTTTAAAACCTAGTATAGACTAGCTGACCCCCGGGGCTTCGCTCCCGTCAATACGCTACCTACCTACTACCTACCATACCTACTCTATCCTACCTACCCTACTCAACCTACCATACCTACTCTACCCTACTCAACCTACCATACCTACTCTACCCTACTCAACCTACCATACCCTACTTAATCATGTTGTACATTTTTTTTATGTATCATCAATAGTTTCCTCAGCGCACGCTAATGAATGAATTTCATAGGCAAAACTGCTACTTTGGGTTACATTATTGCACTTTTCATAAGGATCGCTATTTTTTTGCAAATAAATTATAGTCTATGTCACTCAGGAATAATGTAGCTTTCTACTGGCAAAAGAATTTTAAAATCGGTTCATCGGAGATCCAGAGATTACCACCTAAAACGTCACAAACTTTACCTCTTTATAATATTAGTATAGAATAGCATAACATCACGCCTGGATTTTCGCGAAGGGTTAGAAGGGATGCACATTTATAGTACACACACCTTTCACCAGTTTCTAACTAAGTCCCATGTAAAAGGGGGCAGCCTATTGCTAACAACCGAATCCAAGTCCAAACTCCGGGCTGCTGCTTAGAAGAACGCAATACCGCTGCGGGAATCGAAACCAGAACCTCATATTCAGCAGTAGCTATTGCAATCACTAACACATAAATGGATATGGACTGGCCACATTATGAGATCAAGTATAAAGAAATGGGGTAAGGTGATGACTTGGTATCCAAGGAACGGTAAACGAAGCAAGGGAAAGCAGAAAAGAAGATGGGCAGACGAGCTGAAACAAACAGCGCGCCCCATCTGGAGGAGAGTGGATCGTGACAGAAAGCATTGGAAAGAGCTAGAGGAGGCCTTTGCCAAATGGCACACTGAATTGAGGGGCATACTGTAGCAAACATAAACAAAACAAACAATTCAGAATAAAGGGCATTATTATTATATTGCATTCACTAGACCATCGAGACAATGAAATATGTTTAAAGATAGCAATATTGTGCTGCCTTACGTCAAATAACGTGCATTGACATCCCACATCCTACCAATATTATAAATATGGAAGTCTTTGTTTGCTTAGATGTTCATCAATCACGCCTCAAAAACTAGGACTGTACAGATTTTTATGAAACTTGGCATACGGTTAGACCATCGTCTATAAGATTAAGGATAGTTCTAGTTGTTATTTCGGTAGTAGGTACGTTCACGTGAGATAATTTAGACATTTACGTGAGAAGAAGCCACTGGAAAAAGCTTGTAACAAATGCTCAAAAAAAATACGACCATAGATGGATGAGTAAAACTAACATATTTCCAAAGGCTTCAGTCCCCCTTAATGCACAAAAGCCCCATAGCATAGCAGTGTTTTATCCGAGAAGCCTCTAAAACTGCAAACCGTACCACCAAGTAAACCATACTTCACTTCGTAATTACAGCTGACTTACAAACTTCTAATTTAAGAACCTCTTAAAACCGAAACACACAGAACCATTCATAAATTCAAATTCACATTGACACCCCTAAACCGGATAGATCCAGTTTGCACCGGAAAAAACCGCCCCTCGCCAGTTTTGACATAAATAAGGGCATGTAAGCCGGTTATTAAGTTAAAGTAAATAACTTGAACTGTCCCTAGGAAGTCTTAAGGCGAAGATGATAATAAATCCTGGTCCCAGCAGTGGTAATGAATCAATTGGACAAAGGCGGTGGAGCGGCTTTAGTACTAGTAAAATTTGTAATAGGCAATTTGTGATAGAGATGTTACGGAAAAGGGTTCGGGTAGATATTTATTGTGTTCGGTTGGAAACAGGTTTTTTTTCGGGACGAACTAGTAGGGAAATATTTATTAGCTGTGTTAGATCTGGTTTACAGACCTCGTTCCGTCTATTAAGAAGGGCAGATTCATTCGATTCGTTAAATTATAAAAAAGCATATAAAATATACATATTTATATACAAAATGATATATGGATTGTTCAATTTGCCTTTTTTCTTCGTTTATTATTTGGTTAATGTTTGTAATATAAAAAAGGTTTGTAATATGTTTATATAAACTGCGTTAAAAATACGTTAAAATACTTCAAAACAAACCTATCATCGCTTTCCCTGACAGAAAACCCGATGCAAAACTACAATCGCATATTTCCCCCAACTTGATTGATTATTACCCAAGTTTCAGACAAACAAACAAAAAAAAACCAAAACACTCCACTCCATTCGTTTCTGTCCTATTAAACTGCATTTTAAACTCTACGGATTTATTTTAAAGTTATTTCCATAAACGTTACACTCGACAACCCTATATTTTCCCTAATACATTGAACTTTACACCTTAGCCCGTTGTAATAAGGACTACAAATAATACTTTCGTGCCATTGTATAAGTTTGTGTAAATTAACGAAGTACGGTAACTATATTTTCATGTATCATTAATATTAAAAGTTCCTGTGTACGTGTGTATTTCATTTTTATGTTTGCAACACCGCGTGTTAACCGAGAGGTTCAGGTCATTAGGTTCTACACTTTCCTTAGGGCCAGTTTTAAATCCGTAGTTAACTTAACCAATGGTTAAAATATGCTAAACAATGGTTTAAATTTCGGTAAAATGCGTTTTTTTATCAATTGTTTGCTTCACAAATGGTCAAATAAGTTAGAGAGTTAATTATTAGACCATTTTTAAGACTATTGATGCTTGAACGAGTTTTACCGAAATTTGAAACCATTGGTTAGAATATTTAACCATTGGTTGATTTAACTACGGATCAAAAAACTGTGCCTTACTGAATTAACGTTATTCTAACTTGGTATTTTAAATATTTTTTGAACTTTTTGTGTCCAGAGTGCCACGAGATTAAATATAGAAGGTGGTACAGACTCAGCCTGAAAATGGGTCAATGTACTTAACAACTCGCGCAAATCAAAATGTAGCAAAAGTATTGTTTTTCCTTAATCCACGATTTTTTGCCCATCCTGTATACATACCTACTTAATTACATATACATGTAGCTTTAAAATCTAATTTAAAATTATATGCCCATCTTACACAGACAAAAAATGAGTCAAGTTTAAAAAAAAAAAACATAATTGCATGGCTGTTGTAGTTTTAATCAGTAAACATGACTGGGCTATTTACAAGCAACTGTAACTGGAACGTGAATCATATACTAAACGGGTAACGGGTATTAGACTGTTCGAAGAATCAGAACTGAATCTGGATAGAGAGATTGAAACCTAGAACTGCCTAAAGGAAGTTATAAAACGCAGTTTTATTTTCAGATGAGTTTCAGGGCTGATATCGGCAGAGAACTGGATATGTAAGCTGAAAGCTCCTAGCAAATATTCGAAGCCAATCTTGATGACGATCTTGTCGACTTTCAATATTACAAATGCGAAAGTCGGGATATTAAGATGTTTGTACGTTTGTTAATCAACCACTCTCAATGGCTGAACGGCGGGCTTATTACGTAAGGAACAGCAAGTAGCAATAATTGTACAATTATTGCGCGATCAATTTAGTGACCTGGCTACTGAGGCCTTTAAGCCAAGTCTTTTTTTTAACAGTCACTTTTAACAGAAGTTATTTTAACTGTCTGATGATTTATAAAATGTATCATTTGATGAATTAACCAGCTTATAAAAGAGCAACACTTCGTGGAGGCTATTTTTTTACAATAGTCAATTTGATTACTATTTAGCTCCAATATTCCGGTAAATTAATATTCGCAGATGTAAAGTAAATATGGCAGTGAAAATTGGATATTTTCTTTATATTTACATAATATAATAATTAATTTGAAAAACTGGATGACTAAAATTTCAATGTGTAAAATTGATTAAAATTTCTTCGAATTCTCGATTGTTATATGTATATTCGATAGACTACACTATCTCGTATTTGAGCTATGAAACGTAAAATTGATTTTCTAATTTAATTTAGACATTGGCAGAATAGTCGACATCAGTGCTTGCCATATAAAAAAAGAATATAATAGAAGATACTTATTGCGGACTTATCACAATCTTATCTGTTTGTAAGTATTTAGTAGGTAAACATATAAGCTTCGCTGAGGTAGCCAACACTACAGTATATAAAAATCCTCCACTTTACCGTGATCACTTCTGTTTCAATGATTCAACAAATAGTCCAGTTGCGTAGATATTAGAGACACGAAACAACACCAAATTTGTCATTACAATATTCTCTAAGAATTTGTTATTTCAATATTTACTTTTATATTATTATTCTTATTTGCGGATAATTAAAGTAGCCACAAAATAACACACGAAAAAAGCCGCCAAATACTCAAAAACTTCTGTACCTACTCAGCCATCAGCGAGCGATTGGCAATCGACCAACAACAAGGGAAAAAGTTATCGCAATTTGACAGCCTCATTTGCTCGCCGATCGCTGTTGCTCTGCTGTCAAAAACCATACGTAATACGAAATGATCGCGATCACATTGCGATAAATGCACATTTCAGTTAGCAGATTTTTATTGTTAGCAGTGCTGTTGTATAATTATTATGGTGTGGCTATAGCTCATATATAATGCGGATTCGTGATTGAAGAGCAATTAATTCGCAAAAATAAGCCTTCCAATTTTTTGACGTAAAGCGATAATCGCGCGATGATTGTACAATCTCTGCGCAAATATTGCTAATTGCTGTTTCATACGTAATAAGCCTGCGGATAAAACTTTGCTCTTGGGTAGACCGCGTCCTGAATTGTGGTGTCAAGTAGGATACTACATATCTCGGTAGTACGTTCCCTTGCAAGAATCTCCCCATAGAGGAGCGAACCCGCAGGTAAAATTAACTTATTGTATTAAGAAACAATTGTTGCTGATACCGACAAATTAAATACTGTCAATCTTCCACCAAAAGTAACGAATATTTTTGACATTCTTGAGAAGTTCTCAGATGTTTATACAAAAGGATTTCCTCATTCAAAATAAGATGTATCGGTTTTCAGGCACGTGGACGATTTCTGTTCGAAAGATGATTCGAGCTGGCAACAATAATATTCGTTGAAATATGGTTATTAAGCCTTTATGTCTCTATTCATTAGAGGAAATTTTCGTAAATAGACATTCTAACTCAGGGTTTTCAGAAACCGTTAAGTACTAATACCGAAAACACAGCAAACATGCTGCCAGTTTAAACTTTTTCAACCGTTTTACAAAGCAAAAGCATGGCATTTCATTGCTCTTCCTCATATTAATTTCAGTAAAATTCAATAACACCCCCCCAAAAAAAGTTCTAAATCTTATTCAGAATCTCCCATTCCGATGAGCGTTCTATTTTTAAATCGTTTAACTGTCAACTGTCAAACTCGATGACAGATGGCGCCAGGCACGACTAGAGTAAGGGGGTGTTCACACCGATGCATAACCGGCATTTCTTTAGTGATGGTAATTTATGCTTTTAGAGACTATTGTGGTCGTCGGAAACAACTTGGACACTTGATTCGATAGATACCCGTAATAATCCGTATAGACTAGATTGTGTGTGGCCTTATATCAGATAATAAATATTATAAAGCTGAAGAGTTTGTTTGTTTGAACGCGCTAATCTCAGGAACTACTGGTTGGAATTGAAAAATTATTATATTTTTGTGTTGGATAGTCCATTTATCGAGGAAGGTTATAAACTATATAACATCTCGCTACGACCAATAGGAGAGGAGCATTAATGAAAAATGTTGCAAAAACGATACAAAAAAATATTTGAGAGCTTCCGTTGCGTACGCAAATATAATGTGTGATGGAATTGTTCCTCTTTATAAGTCTATACTAATATTATAAAGCTGAAGATTATTTTTGTTTGTTTCTAGGGTAGGTAGTTAGATAACCAGTTGACGGGGGCGAAGCCGCGGGGGCAGCTAGTATCAAATAAAATTCCGACTTCTACTTGCTTCAATTGTTAAGGAGCACAACGCAAAGGAGTGGGATTCCCTGCCCGAATTTCTGTTTCCTGATACTTATAATCTAAGGGCTTTAAATCAAGAGTGGATCAATTACTTCTAGGCAAGCGAGCTTCACATTTGACCACATCATTGCTTACCATCAGTAGTTACATAGTGGCCAATCGTTAGATTGGCGAGTCTATCAATAAAATAAATGATATGCATCGCTCGCAGGATTATATTAAATTTCACCAACGCGTCGCAAAGTAATGCAGCAAGTCACTAGCCTTGTCGCGTCGTCACCACTCGTCGTGACCCTGAGCAAGCCAGTTTTCTGTAAGTACATCTCTAAGTCCGGGGATTTGCGGGTGCCATGCCGCCCGAACGTACCCGAGATTAGCCGAAGAAGCACGTTTCGCCTATTACGGACGCCGCCGAACGGTAACCGTTTTTAAATATGGCGGTTTGACGTTTCATGTTTTTTTTTTATTATTTGTACGCAATGGCGTTTTGCTGTGGATGGTTTTATTTTTAGTTAAAGGTTAATGGGAATTTATTATGACAAGTCGAAGCTGGGTTAAAGAAATATGAATTACTTTTAATTTTAGCTTAGCCGCTTTTATGGCTATCGCTGTACCTACTGACTTACCCAGTCTAACACGATACATATATGTAGCATGTTTAACTAAACATGCTCCCTATATGTCATCGAAATCGTTGCGATAGCATTTGTCACATCGAAAAATGATTATCGACATTGCGACTTTCGCCTTCGATGACATCGAATGCCCCTTGTCTAGAGCCTCCTATTCAGGTATCTCAACCGTTAGGGACCTAGCTAGTCGTACTACCCTGATATTTCTGAAAAAAAAAAGCAATGCCAAGGTAACTCTAACAGTACCAATTGTAAGATAATAATTTGTTAGATTTGAATAAACAAAAATAATATGTTCTCCCAAAATGAAAATTAAATAATAAGATAATAAATTCGGGCGCCAGGGAGGCTCACACAGTAGATACTAATACAATCAAGGTTGCCGGAAAGAAGTAATCGGAAGAGTCAGATACTGTCCTTCTATCTTTTTCATGTAACCTTCATAATCACTTGACCATGACTTTCCCTAACTTTTCAAACACAGGGAGTGTTATGAATAGTGAATACTGAACTCCTTCAAATTAATCCCTAATTAACTTTCAAACACAATAGCCCATAGATTAGTACCTACAATATTTGTATTCTAATCTTGTGATTGTAATTATGATTTAGTATTTTTATAATACCTAATTTTTGTTTTTTTTTACTATTTTAATTTAATGATTGAATAATTGATTAATTTAATAATTTATTGACTTTCATTAATATGATTTCTTATACAATTTCAATTGTAATTTGACATTAGGTCAATATAAAATGGGGAGGGCGCTGACTCCTGTCATACAGGTCCGCCTAGTTCGGGAATCAGGGGCTTCAATAACTGCTGTAAAAAAACCGGCCAAGTGCGAGTCGGAAAAAAAATCATGTTTGTTGTATGGGAGCCCCACTCAAATATTTATTTTATTCTTGATTCTAGACGGCCACTGGAGTCTTAGTAATAGGTCGTTTTTACCCATTGGGTACGGAGCCCTAAAAAATATATCAATAAAGAGTATTTGTATTTTAGTGCTACGCACCTGACCTTTCGGATAGCATCACCAAATTACTTTATTGGTCACTGAATGTCCTTCTATCTTTTTTCATGACCTTGACCATGACTTGCCCTAACTTTTCAAATATTTCACCTTGTGTATATTATCAAATCATTACCCTAATTAACTTTCAAAGACAATGTCCCGTAGATTAGTATCGATTGTCAATGATATCTTCATGATAATTAATGAGGGGACGCGGACGTCATGTGTCATCACTGGTGACAGATATACGGACATTTTGAAATGGAACGGATTGAGAGTAGAGTGGCCACGCGTTGTGTGATGCTCGAGACAGTCTGTCTAAAATAAGGGTCTTTCTAAAGGCTGTTTTATAGAATTATACTCATCAAACGCCGAATGTTTCTAAGCAAGAGTGGACTGCTAACAGTGCTTAAAACCACACGCTTTAAAACATCCTAGTTAATGCAAAAAATAACATTCAGATAAATAAGAATAAGGCTACAAGCCAGCCAAGTCGCAGAGAACACGTGTATGCCACTAATAAAGGATCTGGTTAGATTTGATGACATAATAATTACTTGACGAAGCAGAAGCGTGTTGACTTATTACAATTGCAGCATTATTTTTCCATATTAAACTGGAAAACGGAGTAGCTTTGGAGGGCTGTCTTGAAAACAAAACAAAATCCCGTGCACAAGATGACCATAGCTGCGTCCGCCCTTTTTGCATCGACCATGGCCAAATGACTTATTTGTTTTATTTTGCCGTCTTTTTTAATTATAAAAACAAGGGGCTGACAGGTACTAGAGAAACAGTCACCCGATGCTGCGATGCTATTGGTTGATGAGTATGAGTCGGCGTTAATTTAGCGGGCGAGCCCTGCAAGCAGAAATAGTCCTTACGGTGGTCAGATATAGCTTTACTACACACACAACGTACAAAACCACACTACGTACAAAATGTGGCAATTCTGAATAAAATTATGTAGGATTTCTATAAGATTCACAGGAGCTGTCCTGTGATTCTCATATGCCACATGCTGATGTCTAACAGTGAACGAATTTAAACTGAAACTTAAATTCAATTATTCCCAAATTCTGACCCCACGTGGTCACCCTACCCCTGACGTAGACACAAGCCCGCTAAACGTTTGAGAGCTTAATTTATCGACTGCCGCCCGTCACAGCACGGATTTATATTTAAAACTCCGAATACGAACCCACCAACTTCACTGTTGTATTTTTAAGTTTATGGGGTGAGCAGTTCTGTCTGTACATAGTGCTGAGGGGTAGGTAGGTATATTGCTACAGGTTTCTGGCTATTACCCAATGAATAAATGTGTAAATTACTTCAAAGCCACTACTCTAAAAACGGTGAAGGATAACATAGTGACAAAACTAGCATATCCTAGAAACAAAAATCCGAAGACATGACTGTGGCAGCCACCAACCCGCACTGGGCCCCCTCTCTCCCAAAGAAAAGAAGGGGGTTTCCATATTCAAATTCTGGGTAGCATCCCCAGTTGTCAGAATGTGTGCTGGGAAGAACACAGCAGTCTGCAGTCAGGATTTGTGAGTGTTTGATTGCAAATTGGGATAATGCTCTCGTTAGGCTTATGACCTAAAACATACCAACTTTTGCCCGAGACTTCGTCTGCATAGCATTAGAACTTCGAATACCCTTTTTACTAGGTGTGTCTTACTTGAGAAATATTGGATCACGAGACAAACTTTCACCCCCTTAAGGATGATTTTCTGGTTAAAAACTCCTTTCTAGGGTCTCAAACTATCACCATACCAAATTTGCTTCTGCCAGCGGCCTGTATGGTCTGGAGTATCCTATATGCTATTCCAGACCATAGAGATAGAGATTGATTCTCTGTGCCAAATTTCATCCAGATCCTTTCAGCCGTTCTGGCGTGATCGAGTAACAAACAAACATACACACACATCCATCTAAACCTTCACATTTATAATATTAGCAGTGGTGTCTCATCCTATACAAAAAACTGTCCATTATTTTTTGTACATCGATCGCGTTCAGTTCCGTTCCACGGATATAGATGGTGATCTATCTATCGCCGTGGATCAGAACCGAACGCGATCGATTTACAGAAAATAATCGGTATAATCAGATGAAAAA
The DNA here is from genome assembly GCA_964057195.1 of Orthosia cruda. Classification (NCBI taxonomy): domain Eukaryota; kingdom Metazoa; phylum Arthropoda; class Insecta; order Lepidoptera; family Noctuidae; genus Orthosia; species Orthosia cruda. Next base: position 7,363,759 of record OZ059852.1, on the reverse strand, counting down.
CTCTAGTTACGTCAGCACGGTTTCTTTGTATGGGATGAGGAATCTGTATGCTAGTATTATATTATCTGTGATATTAGTATGGTTGGATTAGGGCATGACTATACTATACATCACTGCGTATATCTCTTCGGTGAATACTGACGTGGTGTTATGTCTATTCCTAGTAATCCAACAGTGACAGACACAGGCTCTGCTATACGTACTGATAAAACACGAAACCTAGTACTTCGCAATACCTTGATTACTAATGCCAGATGACTAACATATGGGGTGTGTTACTATGGAATATTTAATCATCCTTTCGTTCATTCAGGCACGAGCTATGTAAATAATTATATATATGAGCACAAATGTGTGACAGGCCCTAGACAAGGGACATTCTAATATCGAAATCGAAAGCGATTGTCAAAAAAGCCAATATTGTATGGGATTGACACGCGATATCGCAAAATCACGTGATCAATCCCTTACATTTTGACACTTCGACTATCGCCTTCGCTGACATCGAATGCCACTTGTCTGGGCCTCGAGTAGGGAGTAAGTATGTAAGGATCGTAGCAGGTGGCGTTCTGTAGTATATGCCTACCCCCATGAGAAAAAGGCGTTCACGCCATGTATGTATGAGCATAGCTTCATCATCGTCAGACGAAAGGCGTCCACTGCTGGACACAGACCTCCTCGAGCCTTGTCCTGTGATTCTCTTATCTAGCCAATTGCCTAAACCGTTAACTGATCATCGGTCTTATTACATGGAAAAAAGGTCTTCCAACATTACGTACGTCTTCAGTATATGGTCGCTACTCCACTTGAGAATAAACTTGGCATAAATTAGTGGAAGAGTGGGGTGGTTTTAGATTGCAAAGAAGCAGGCCACCCAATTAGTTTTATGGTGCTACTGCCACCTTCATAGAAGATGCCTGTTCACTGGCTTTGAAAGCTGTAAGCTTCAAACGATAGAGATTTTATGGTGCCACCGTCACCTACACACAGAAGATGCCTGTTTAATCTTGCTTTAAATCCCAATTTGAAATGTTAGAAGTCAGATCCCCCATCTCAGACACATGGAGACCATGTAAGCATGTGTTTAAACCCCCATAACACACCAGCGCCAACATATCACGGGCGACTTGCTAATGGTAACGCAGGAGCGCGAACATAATCCGACTACGTTGCTCAAAGTGTTTTGTTTCGCCCCCTTTTGAAATAATGCTGGTGATTTATTATTATGTATTTTTATGGTATTTTATTACTTATCTGTCTCAGTGATTAGGATTATGAAACCTTCTTTCTTTTATAACGGTATTTATGAGGAATGCAAAAGGTAGTCATCAAGTACTGCCGAGCCAAGACATTGTCTCTATCTGGTGTAGTTGACTCAAGCAAAAAACCATAGAAACTAAAACGGCCGTAGGTACCAACAGACGGGCGCTTCTTGTCATGCACTGACTTTTAAACGATTGCTTTTGCACCAAGAGTTGAACATCCAGTCCATTATATAAATAGGTGCGAAAATAGCGCCAATACGACGGTGCCCTAAGAAATGTCGTTAGAAATATAACCAACAATGCTGTACAATTCAGACTCATTCTAAAACATAAGATTACCGCTAAAAGGTAACTTCAAAGCCCCCATCACAAACATTCCTTAGGGACCGCTCTAAACCACATTTCAAAAGATTTAGTCATCACAACTATCCTAAATCTGCGCATTTAACCTTAATCACTGACGCCCAAACGAAACGCCCCTGGGGAGATGAACTTTGAAGTTTGAGCATCGCTGGCAACGCATATCGTTTCTTATAAATATGTAGGGGTCTTAACACAGAGGAGTGAACTAATGGAGAGATAAAGTCAACGATGCGAAGAAGTCTGCAATCGAAAGTCGAGTATACCAATAACAATAATATGTAAAATTTACTCTTATGGTGCCAATAATGAAGCCCATTGAATATTAACAACACTTGAACTCCGCCAGCATCCATAGGCCACAATAACGAAACCATCGAATGACTTCTCCCGCTCAGGGTTAATCGGGAGGAAATTTCGACAACGTGTCAGACTTCTACTGACTAAAATCCACCCGTGTTCCTTCATTTGCTTGAGCCAGGGCAACGGTAACTCTCATTCAAATTTATCCACGACCCAGACAGGCATCGGCCCTAGCGGACCCCGTCAGTTATGCTGACATCTCTTTGAGGTGCGGGTGGAACATACCCGCTGTCGTCGACTCGGACCTGGTCCTTATCGGACGGCGAGCTACTATTACTCGCCGTCCGCAAGCCCGCGCCTGCGTCTCCCTCACGCGTCCCGCCTCCTACTTCGCGAACATTACTGCTTAAATTAACTCTATAAAAGAAAAATAGTTAAGAAATATAGGCCATAATCTAAACTTTAAAACTATTTTTTTTATAAAGAGCTAAATTTGTTTGTTTGTAATCTCTAGAATACAGATCCGATTAAGAAAATTTACCGATGGCAAGGTTCAATATCGCAGTCTACACTCGCTACGCTAGGATGGCCCATAGGCTGAATTTTATCCCGTAAAAATGCTCTATTCCTATGGTCTATACCATGGCAGCGAGGTTGCCAGACACAAAAACAACCTAGTAAAATAAAATATTAAAGAAGGTATATAGGAACAAAGAAACGAAACCCAATAACTTTTTACGGCAATGTAACAACCGACTACCCGCAAAATCTGCTCCAACCGCAAACACTACTAACGGCACTAATACAAGCATCAAGAATGCGTAATGGCGTAGACGGTGACTATAATTAGAATATACTGCCTTAACCCTTACCCACCACAATTATCTAGATAATTAACCCGCGGCTGGATTCTACCGTCGTCGAAGGGATGTTTAGACCCACTAACTAATTACTTAATGGAGTACGTGTAGTCGCTTCTTCTACTACACGGACATAATAACTATGCACTTCGAGCTGTAACATGGAAATATTGTAAAACCAAACCATTTTTAAAAGAGTAACCATGGTTCAACGGCAGTTTCTTGCCGGTTCTTCTCCATAGGAAACGACCAACCCGAACCGTGCACCTTTTGTCGACGTTTTATAAGTGCCCATGTAGGCCTATGTGAAATAAAAAAAAATTATTTTGATTTTGAGCTGTCAATGTGACTCTGGCGATCGACTCTCGCTTTACTTTTACGCTTGACTTTTCTTGATTTAGGCATTTGTCCCAACGCCGACGATCAGCGTGTTGCGAGTAAAGCTAGAAACTAAAAATACAGATGAATTGATAACCTCCTCCTTTTTGGGCAGTCGGTTAAAAGCCGGCCAAGTGCGAACTCGCGCACGAAAGGTTCCGTTATCGAAAACAAAACGTTTGCCGTTTTGTTTTCGATAACGGAACCTTCGACGATAACGAAATCACGTTTGTTGTATGGGAGCCCCACTTAAATATTTATTTTATTTTGTTTTTACAACATAAATACATCATCTGTGAAAATGTCAACTGTCTAGCTATCACGGTTCATGAGATACAGCCCGGAGGCAGACGAGAGGGTCCCGTTTTTACTCTTTGGGTAAGGAACCCTAAAAAAAAATGAGTTGGCGAGCAGTGAGTAGCGAGTGGGTTCCGATAGTTTTGTCGCTCGGCTATTAGCGAGTGTTATTGTGCGACGAGCGATTACTCGCACCACTCGCTCGTGGCGCCGCACTGTATGTAGAAATGGCCGCTGGTTGGTCTCTCGGCGTGAGTTCTGACCGCCAAGCGATAGCTCTTGTCGCTGCGACAAACTTGTCGTGAGAGAGTACTCGCTGGCAGTGTGAACAGCCAGCGAGCAACTGTCTCTTTTATTGACACGGGATCGTGTATCTTTTGTTTGTTTCTTCAGCAAAATTCGAAAGCTTATCGCTTCGTCGCCGTTGAGACAAGTGCCTCAAGCCCGTTTGCACTTATTGTCATTTTTACATTTCACTGACAATTGCATTAACAATAATTAATGTTAAGGTGTGCATTTGCAACCTACAGACATGTTGCACCAACCCCAAATATATTGGAAATGTTTCGTCAAAGGAAAGCATTTTCATAAGTAAACCAACATAATTTAAGTTTATGTACTTAAATTACCATACTAGGCTGTAATCGGGTCAGTGCAGCTAACTAGCTAACGACTTTTGCTTCTTGGACCGACTTCTATAACTCTGTAATACTAGCGTAGGTCTTAAATTCAAATTCATGTAGTCAAACAACCGGTACATTATGGCTTGGTAGTAAAACATACTTAAAATATTGGTCACTTAACTTACAAAACGATACAACTTGTTGAAAATCTTCTGGACTTCTAATTAGATCTGAATAGTACATAGCAAAATGTGAGATTTGTTTCATCTTTCATTTTAGTCTACTTTTGACATAGGAGTGTTTTCATTCAGAAAAAATATCTAAATCTGTTAAATACACTTGAAGCAAAAAAAACTGGTCATTACCGAAAAACTCACGAAATGTCATCCTTCAACTATTAAACGACAACAAATTGTCTATGAACACTCCAGTGCAGCATTACGGCAACATCTTATAATTCTAAAGCCGCAAGTTACAAAGAAAGTGTAGAAAAACATAAATTAGAATTTCTTTTTTTCACTATGCACTTCACGTAGGGTCATTTAAAACGCATTATATGGAGGGGAGGCAGACACGGAGCTTTTGTTATGATAACTATACTTTAATGGTGCAGGTTTCAAATTACGATACAAAATATTCAAGATTTTCAAAGCGTTGGGAATAGTAACAGGAGATTATGTAAGATATCTTTAAAGAAACGAGTATTCAGTACCTACTACAGTACTAAGCTTGTATTGGTGTCCGTTGTCGAAGGCGAAATGAGATGCAGAAAGTTGAACCTTTTTGAATAATCGTAGTTTTAGCACTACGTTTTGCTAATGTTGATCGCTGTTGCTTCACATTCTCGTATGTCGTCTTTTCTAAACACTGCGCCCTTATCATTTCATTGCAAATCGTTTTAATTATGGTATACTATAATGGGGGGCCACGAAAAGTCCACTCACAGCAGCCCAGGTTAGTAAGAGTATAATTAGTGCACAGTTCTCAGAAAACCCGAAACCGTACGTCAAAAAAACCTGTCTCATTACCATTACAACCAACTTACTTTCCAAAAAGAAACAAATCTCAACTTAAACGATATGAAATAATATGTAATTGTCCACATGGCTTTCGTGTCGAGATGTCCAATTTATTTTATTACACTACACCGCTTACAAGCGCCCATAGAATTTATTATGTGATGGGTGGCCCGTTTTTTTGGCCTGCATTGTAATGAGAAGTGTTTATTGGGTATTAAGGGCTTTTTTTGTTTGTTTTTAAAGGTTTCATTGGTTTATTGGTTGGAACCTCGCAAGAAAAGGTTGTCGGTAAGGGCCTTGTAGTACTTTTAAAGTTTGTGAGTACTTTCTAAGGTATTGTTTTTAAATGAGTAGTATAAAATACACTGCAACCATGTCAAGTGGAATTTTATTTTAAAATTACACAAATTATTCCGAGACTACTATAAAAAAGGGTTTGGGCTGGCCTTCCGAGCACGGAGATGCAATACGGCACTGTCAAGTCTTTCCATACAAGCAAAGCGTGTCTCCGTTTGTCCACACTACGACACTTGAAGTATAAAATTTGACGGCTATGAATGGCGAAGATGGCAGCAGTTGTGGGCTTAACGTACTTTTGGCACCACGAATTCAATTTAGGCCGTTTGTTCACGACACGACACACGACACCACAAAATGTGGTCCCGATTCAGAGCTCCATATATATGTATGGACCGTTTGTTTAATGCACGACCGCACCACACGCGACACGATTTCCAAACGGTTTTTCGGCTATGTCGTCGCGACTTTTTTGCGGTGACGACTTAGCGGCAGTACAAAACAAACGTGAGCTTGTTGACGACACGACACACGCGTGGGTCGTAGCTCACGCGCTTATAAAACAATACAAGTGCACTGCAGTGTCGTTGCAGAATCGTGTCTAGTGAACAAACGATCGGACGACAGACACCGTCTGCATTGTGTAGTGTGTTAAAATCGTGACCGCAAATCATGTCGTGCGGTACCAGTTGAGACAATTCTGTGCTCATAGTAACTGAAGTTTTACAGATTAAACAAATACAATAAAGACAAGAAATTACTTCAAATTCAAACTACACATTTAAAGATTTAAAAAAAACTTACCATAAGAAGAATAAACGGCCAGCATCAGCAGCAGGCAGACCCTGGCGATGACCACGCCCATTTTCACGCGGAACATATTCAAAATGGCACCCATAGCAACACAAGATGGCCGACTAGCTAAACTAAACACTCGCTATTACATAATACTGATATTAATTTGATTATTCTATTCGGTTGTCGAGTTCTTGATGTGAATTTCGACCTTGTTTTTTGTGAAATCATTCGCGGGACGATTCGGCTTCTGGAAAGAGAGAAAAGAATACATTAGTTATGTTTTGATGTAAAAAAAAAAAAATTTGTACCTACCGTTTGGGAACTTGAAAGTTGGGTACATTGAAAGAAAAGATAAAAATAGTTATACGAGTATTTTGTCAAGTTACAAACATGTTGGAAAAACAGTGACCTTAAATGTTCAGCAGATTGTTGCACTACCTACGCCAATTTTCCGTGTTTTCGCAAAGTATGACAGTTGTGCATCTCATTATCGGTTGTTAAAACTGACGATATCAAATTAAATTCATCAGCATTATTATTTCAGCCGAAAGACGTCTACTGCTGGAAATAGGCCTGCCCCAAGTGTCGTCACATTGACCGATTCCGTGCGTCTCGCATCGCATCCTCGCAAAATGGAGGCAGAGAGATTTTACTGGATTTCTTTAGTAAAAAGTCATAATTCGAAGTTTAGCTCTTTTTCCCCCTCCAATAATGGACTAATTTAAAAGATATTCCATAAAATTATAAAGAGATAATATATTGAGCGTACTATGTTTTTATTTATAGTACACTAGGCATCTGTTGACACTGCTTCTAAAGATAATGTATCATCAAAATGGAAAACATAGGGGCACAATATGTATCTCATTTTTTTCAGTTTATGGAATATCTTTTACATTGGTCCAATATTGGAGGAGGAAATAGGCGAGAGCCAAACCTCGAATTATCACTTTTTACTTGTGAAAGTATTTTTTTTTAAGGTATAATACCGTAATAGTAGATAATAAGACGACCACAACATGGTTGTGAAAAGGCTAGGCAGATAGTTTGGTTGTGAACCGAAAATCCAAGGTGTTGATATTGCTTGGCGGCAAAAATATTCAGAATTGTAGAACTCACCGAAACGTCCTCTGAGAAACAAAGCTACACTACTAAATGACCAATATTATTTATTTATCTGCCTGCTACGCAGATAAGGTTTTACCTACATTATACATAAGTCTCTCTAAACTCCACTAATTGAAAAACTATTGCGCACTCAAAATCATTCATATCTTAGTATTTAGTGTTAAAGGTCTCTGATAAACCAAAGTTTAGTTTGGTATTTCAAAACAAGGCAAATAAATTGTTTCCTGACTCGAATTTCTATTATCTTGACTGCTTATTTCATCTTACGTCACAAGAATATCATAATATAACCTAGCTGTAGATCATAATAATGGATTAAAACAAACTATCACGTAGATCGGATAAGCGAGTTTTGAGTTGTAACCGCACAAACAGACAAGCAGGGAGATGTTGCTTCTTTATGAAACTTTGTACGGTTTATATTATGGCGACTAAAAGAGAAGCATGGGAGAAGAACTTGTTGGTTAATATTTTCTTAAAACAAACCACAATGCCGCAGCCCCAGAATGAGATTGCGGAATGAGTCGGACTTCTTAAAGGATTGGTCTGCGATTGCAGTAGATCTGGAGAAACGGAATAACGGAATGGAAGCCTTAATCCAGCGTTGGAACATCACAGGCTTATAATAGTAAATCCTAAGAAGGCTCACAAGGTTCTCGATATGTGGGCTGTGAATATAGGAGTCATTGTGTCGCTGGAGTTGTGATTGTGAAGGCCAATGGCATAATAACCTAGTCTCGGCATCGACCAACACCTTAGAAGGCTCTCGTTAGGCAGCTAAATCAAGAACTTGATCCAGAATGCATTACTTCTGGACATTGCTCGTATTGTTAGGTTTCTCTCTCTCTTGTGCTTCGACCGCCGTCGCTTGGACCCTGTTCCGGATACCGGTGGGCTACTATTACTTAATATTTTTACAAGCTTTTATTTAACTTGCAATATATGTATGTAAGTGTGTTCGGGTCAAATCTTGCAACTGAATTTTAAAGCAGTTATCCTCCACCGATTAAGATGGAATTTGGCATACACGTTTAGTTTTGATGACAATACTCGCTTAGCTAAGTGACGTTATTCCAAATTCAATATGGCGGACGGCCCAAGATGACGGACTAGTTATTTTTTGTGCACTGCCATGATATGGGTATCAAATGAAAGTATTTGCCGAGAAGAATACAAAGAAAAACTTGTTTTAAAAAAAGATTTTTAGTGAATAATTCTATTCAACTGTTTTGAATAATAAATATTTAAAAATATAACCAAATATATACCTAATTAATGAATAAATGGAATAATAATATTTTTCAGCTATACTTCTGAGTTCCAGCCTCGGTCCCGCTTCTGACCTCGGGCGCGTAAAGGGATAGTGATTATAATCAAAGTTATAACATTATCAGAGGGTGTATTACGTCTATTATCCCCGCAGTGGACAGTGCATTAGCCGCGGTATCGGGTTACTCGCCCCCAGTCACCCCAAGTGACGCTAATGACAAGTAGGCTAGGAGACCAAGGAGGGGCGGGGTTGTGCCAATATTCGGCTTTATTAGTCCTGGTCATTTGATGTGTTAAATTAATTAACTAAAAATATACATGACAGGGTTCTTAATTACCGAATTTATATGAAACATTTAACAAGGATAGACAATGTCTCGCCTTAACACAACATATACTTTATATAAATAAATTCGTGTTTGTAGGACTTTCCGTCCTGTGCCGCAATACCTACAAATTTATTTTTCTAGGATGTAAGTGAAACCAGGAGTAACAGTTAGTAACTAAACATTTGAAAAGCATGTTCGCCCTCAAATCAATGCCCTCATAGCTAGCTGATACAATGATTTACTTACCTATTGCAATACATTGTGCTATAAAATCGAGGGAAACCGACCTGAACACTAAATCTACATTTAGTGTTCAGGTCGGTAATATATCAACCTAAGGTAATTTCGAAACAGTCACAGCACAGGTGGTATGTATTTATGTTTCCTAAAAAATCTAGTTGCTATCAAGTATAAGAACTCAAACCCAAATAATTTGTTTCAATTAAATCGTTCGACTTTTGAATTGTCAAGAAAAAGATGAAGCTAGTTGAACAGAACAATATAGACGCGACTCAACAGAAACAGACACGTATTGCTTCGCAACAGAACAAATCCATGTTTCCCCACACTACAAAACAAATATGACATCAAAAACTCCATATTTCCCCATATTACGGGCACGGCCATCTCCCTAACAAAGCCCTAAGGATGGCCCTAATGCAGTAATTATTGCACTTTGTATTTTTGTTCCAACGAGATGGCATCCAACGAGATGGAACCAAGTACCATTCCGCTGCTCTCTTCACAAATTAAATGTTTAACAAAGCAAGTAATGTAAAATGCACGTTTCAAATTGTTATTTTAAATATATTTTCTACGTTTTAGAAAAGTTTTCTAAGTTGTTCTTTCATTAGTAATGGAATAGTGAAATTGTAGAGCGGTAAGTCCCACTAATATTATTGAAAGACTAGCGGACGCCTCGCGGTTTCACCCGCGTAGTTCCCGTTCCCGTGGGAATACAGGGATAAAAAATAGCCTATGTCACCCGGGGATAGTGTAGCTTCACAACGGTGAAAGAATTTTTGAAATCGGTCCAGTAGTTTTTAAGTTTATTCGTTACATATAAAAATACAAATCTTTCCTCTTTATAATATTAGTATAGATATAGATTGAGAGTATGGATGTTTGTTGCTCTTTCACGTAAAAACCACTGAACGGATTTAGAAGAAACTTTACAGTATTACGGCTTATACACCTGAATAACACATAGGATATAGTTTATAAATATAGGTGAAGAATTAATTCAACGCGGGTGGACTCGCGGGCGGCAGGTAGCAGAATCCTACTTTGAAATAAAATTCCGGGAGCACAACACAGATGATATTGACAAAGAACAGCGAAGTATATCGTATAGAAAGAAGGAGGTGATCCAATGGAATGATGAACCCCAATAGATGTTTTGATGACATTATTAAAGACCGTGAATAACTAAGCTGTCTGAAAAGTTTCAATCTATTTCGTCCACTGACTAATCATTATATTCACAAACTACATTCCAATTGGATTCCTATTAAACCAGTTGCATCTCAATCAGTGTTGCCGATGTCCATGGTCTGGATTACCTCAAAAACCCGACTGAAAAAATAAAAGTTTTCTAATTTTTTTTTTTTTTGAACTTCATTTATATTCATAAATACTCAAAAGATGTTACATAATGAATAGATACAAGTCGCACAGTAGCAATAATAAAATGTTTTACAATATCCTAGTTAGGCCCCAGTAAAATAGCGGTAACTTTACTGTAAGTTTCCACGTAGTTTTGTCGACAACATGAACAAACTCAAATTCTACCGCTGTGTGTTAGTGTTTTACTTGCCCACACTCCGTTCCCAAATATTATTAGAATAAAAAAAGTTAATTGAAAAATCAAAAAACCCGACTGCTTTAAAAAGCGAAAAGACGTAAACAAGAAGAAAATCATGCTGTGCAGTCGGAAGATGCATCTGGTTTTGGTCAGCCAGTTCGCGAATATGTATCCTCCGACTGCACAGCATGATTTTCTTCTTGTTTTCGTCTTTTTAGTTCGCTTTTTAAGCAGTCGGGATTTCTGTTTATTTTTAATAAACTTTTTTTATTTACAACTTTTTAGTATTTTTTTTTAATTAGGTACATTTAATCATATAAGTGTTACATATTTTTGAAATCGGATCTAAAAACCCTTTATGTTTATACCCTATACGATGGGTTTTTTTCCCCCCACAAAATGGCGCCCAAAATCCGCCATTTTTTTTCCTTTTTTTATGTAGCCAGTGACACTCGCAGGGTTAAGACGAATCGATTGACGTAAGAATCATCAAAATTGGCCAACGCGTTTGGACTCAAGAACGTCACATGGGAACAAGCATACATACATACATAGACTGATAAACACATTACCCTCTTTCGGCAGTCGGGTAAAAACACCATTATTACGCTATTAATATTCAATTCCCCACAGATTGGCAACGCTGATCTCAATTCCAGTTTTTACATGGAACAATACTAGAAGATAAGAATGAAAATTTAAACAACTGAATAGTTCCCTAAATAAGCCACCCACAGCAAAAATCAAGTAACTGGAAACATAAAAGCAAAATTCTCTTTAACAAATTAGCGAAGAAATTAAATGCCTCGAAGGTGAATGTGCGATGCGTAAGGCGAAAAATTAAAAAATAAAATAAAAAAGTTAGATGATTAAACCGAGTTCACTAGCCCCGAATTAACTTCATTAATTCCTGACTGAATTTGACTAAAATAAACTTTTCCTGTGATCATTCGAGCGTTAATTTCGATGTAAAAAAAAACAAAAAAATAATTACTTTTTTCGTGGGGAGTGCTTCATCTAAAAATGAGTTCGTAATAGATAATCAAAGTTGGCTTGAACTTACGCCCTTTTACTTAAAGCGACGTCCTTCGAATACACTATAATCAAATTATATTTTCATTAAAGTAAGTACCTAATAACGAAATTATCTTTATAGTTTAAAAAATGATAATGTTTTGAAATCTAATTTTTAACCGGCTTCAAAAAAAGGAGGTGTATCTCAATTCGTCGCAACTTTTTTTTATTTCTGTTCCCCGATTACTCAAAGACGCCTAGACCAATTTGGAACATTCTTCTTTTGTTTGAAAGGGTATACTTTCCAGGTGGTCCCATGGTCATCAGGTCAGGATCTGGTGATGGGATCCTGGCGAAAAATATTTTTTTTTTCAACTACCCTTTTTAAATAATGACAATATGATTACTACAAGAAACCTATTCCGATTTTTAATCAAAACTGAATTTTTAATTAGCTCACGACAGAAAGCAGTCGCAAATTTTAATTAAGTTAAAAAAATACCTTCAGGCGACCAAACATAATTCCAAAAAAGGTCCACTACCAACATTCAACAATTACACAACCATTACCTTGTCCAAACTACGAAAAAAAAAACATTTTCTTGAAACCGACAGACTAGGGTTACCAACAAGAAGAGTACCTATATCAGATTTGAGAAAGGGTAAATAAGAGTATTATTTTATTGTTATTTTTAACCGACTTCAAAAAAAGGAGGAGGTTCTTTAAGTCTGAATTTTTTGCGCATATTTTTCGTTTTTGAATATATTTGTACGATTGCTTCACATTATTTTCATCGAAGTTTTTCGCTTCCCATCGCTTTACAATTAGAGTTCAATAGAGTATTTTAGTGTACCTCTACTGCTTATGTAATTCAAAGACGTGTGACATCCACCAACCCGCACTGTGCCCGCGTGGTGATAACCCCAGCAGTGGGCACATTACAGGGTAATGATGCTACTATTCAAATGCGTTTGTTGCATATAAAGTACGCCTGAACGAAATAGAGTACAATAATCAATATTACAGTACAGTTGTCAACCCTACCACAGACCCACAATGTCCGGAGTAAGACAAAAGGATCTTAGAAAATGGCTCCAGGATAAAATCTAACTTGAGAAATAAATGTCAATAATGTTAGTGGTTCGCTGTTACATGAACAAGACCGTAGATTACGCCGCGGGCGCGTGGTGACGTACCTTTAATGTTCGGTTACGGGAGGGTAGAAACACAACACGGGATGGAATAGCCTCGCCACGTTGGCAGAGACTAGAGACGAACTTATACATAAAATTAATTGTATTAATTCCAAAGTATTAACTTTAATAAATAGAAATAAATGGCAATACAGTTAGTGGTTCGCTGTTACATCAACAAGACCGTAGATTACGCCGCGGGCGCGTGTGGACGTACCTTTAATGTTAAGGGGATGTTTGGAACACAGAACACGTGATGGGATCGCCTCGCCACGCGGGAAGAGGCTAGAGACGAACGTATCCATAAGTCAATGATATTAATTCCAAAGTATTAAGTTTAATAAAGAGAATAGGGATGTTTCCTGGGTATAAAAATGATAATTCTATTTAGTCCGTCAGTGAGATTATCAAATAATATTAGACACGTATTTTTTGCTTTACCAAATCAATAAAATATTACAAAGTTAAAGCGCATCAAAGTACAGGAGTGGGGTCTTGTGACGTCACTAAGACAGTATAAAGTGAACTAGCGGCGTGACGTCACACGATATTTCAACGCATTACATCGTCGTCACTTTTTGTTTACGTGTCAAAAGGAAAAATACGTGTCCAATATTTTTATTAATCTACCTGACGGACAAAAAACAAATTTTCAGCAAACTACCCTATTAATGACAATACTGTTAGTGGTTTGCTGTTACATGAACAATATTCCGGATTACGCCGCGGGTGCGTGTGGACGTACCTTTAATGTTATGGGGAGGGTTGGAACACAGAACACGGGATTGGATCGCCTCACCACGCGGGATGAGGCTAGAGACGAGCTTATGGCATAACTTAATAATATTAATTTGAAAGTATTAAGTTTAATAAAGAGAAAAAATGTCAATAGTTAGTGGCTCACTCTTACATGAACAAGACCACGGATTACGCCGCGGGCGCGTGTCGACGTACCTTTATGTTCTACGGGGAAGGTAGGAACACAGAACATGGGATGGAATCGCCACGCTGGCAGAGACTAGAGACCGTAAGTTATTATTATAAAAATCCTGTATTGTCTGTTACGTTTTCGCGTCTTAACGGCTAAACAGAATTGGATAAAACTTAACACATGGGTAAACCATGTCCTGGAATATGATAAAGATATTTTTCATCCAGGGAGTACGTTTCCTTATGACAATTCCCGAGTTAAACGCGAGCGAATCCGCTGCCAAAGTTTGTGAGGACGAATGGATGTTTGTTACTCTTCCACGCAAAAACGACTGAACAGATAGTGATTAAACTTTACAGTAATATAGCTTTTATATCAGTATAACACATAGGGTATAATTTATAAAGATACTAGCTTCTACCAGTGTTTTATCCCAAGGGAACATTATACCGGGATGAAAAGTAGCCCATGTGCTATTCCAGACTGTATCTATCTCTTTGCCAAATTTCATCCAGATCCGTCCAGCCATTTGAGCGTGAAGAAGTAACAAACATACAAACACACACTCACAAACTTTCGCCTTTATAATATTAGTGTGATAAGTGTGATGTGATTGGGGGCAGTAATAAAACAACCCGCGGTAGGTACTAACTGCCGCGGGCGACAGTTAGTACCTACCTAAACATAAAAGTAAGATCCAGAACACTGCTTACACCAACAAAACACCCGCGACATCGTCGCGTCTGCGTTTGTCAAGCGAATGATTAATGCGTTCGTCCATTTTGTTTGTTTTGCCGCCCTTTGCAGTCGGCGGCGACTCTCATCTCATCACGTCAAGATGTTCAGTTAGTGTCTAATTGTGTGAATTAGCTTCATGTACACTCATGGAACGAAAAGGTTAGGCAAGTTTTTGAGTTTCAATCCTTTTATTGATAACGTTGGCAGTTTTTGTTGAGGAGCTCGTGGCTAAATAATAACAGCCGCACGGGTCGATCGTCAAGGTTAAGCAACGCTTGACGCGGTCGGTTCGTGGATGGGTGACCATTTCAACATACCGAGTTTCCTCCGTGCCTCGGAAAGCACGTTAAGCCGTTTGCCCCGGCTGTCATTTGAATATCTTTGACAGTCGTTACGGGTAGTCAGAAGCTTGAGATCTGACACCAGTCTTGCCAAGGGGTACCGTGTTACCCAGTTACTGGGTTGTGGAGGTCAGATAGACAGTCGCTCCATGTAAAACACTGGTACTCAGCTGAATCCGGTTAGATTGGAAGCCGACCCCGACATAGTTGGGAAAAGGCTAGGTGGATTGACAAATAAATTGAAGGTGCTTAAGAGCAGTGGTGGCCCAGTACCCACGTGTCGTAGGTCGTGAGTTCGGACCCAGACAGGCGCTTTACTTTGTGTAAATTATTTCATCACTACTGCTCTTAAAACGGTGAAGGAAAACATGGCGAGGAAACCGGCATGTCCTAGAACCCAAAATAAGAAGACATGTGACATCCACCAACACGCACTAGGGCCGCGTGGTGGATTATGGCCCATTACCTCTCTCACAGAGAGGATGCCTGTATCCCAGCAGTGGGAACATTATAAGGCTGATGATGAAAGGTGCTTAATATTGCAGTACTTGCAAAGAGCTAATCAGTCTGCCAAGCCTTTTCCTAACTATGTTGGGGTTTCCAGTTAAACCATAAGCAGCACAACACCAGTATTTACATGGAGCGACTGCCTAAGCCTATCTCTACCCCACAACTTAGTAAGTAGGAATTTATCTTGGCAACACTGGCCTCAGATGCTTGCAGAAGATTTGCAAATCTTTTAACGACTGCCAAATATCTACAAATGACAGCCAGGACCAACGTCTCGATGTGCTTGCCAAGACTCGGAGGTGTCTCAGTGTGTAATGGTTGGTCACCCATCCACGGACCAACCTCGGTAAGTTTTGCTTAACCTTAAATTGAACCCGTGCGACTACTATTACTTAGACGACTACGAGCACCCGCGAAGGACTAATAGTTCATGAATTATTATTAGGGATGTAAGTGTAACGATACATAATATTGCCGATACAATACCGATTCCGATAATTGTTGTATATAATCGGCTACAGGGACCGATATCGGCGGATTAGTAAAATAGAAAAAAAAAACAAATAAAAATGAATAATTTTCTTTATTACGGTACCTATTATACTCGTATCAGACTCAGGGCCTTGAGAAGGTTGAAAACCAAAATATCAAATCAAAATTCATGGAAAACCTTTATTTATATGAAATAATCAAGAATATTATCAAGTAAACAAAGCGCTAATTTAGAAAGTACCTAATTGCATCATTCCACACAGTCGTAAAGTCAACCGATACAAAAGATAAAGTCAGTAATTAAAGTTAACTTTTGGTAGATTTTTGTTAAGGCGCAGATACCCTTGAGTAGCTGATTTTAAAATTAGAATCACGTCTAAACGGCTAGGCGTAATTTTTTTGAAAAGATATATTTTACATTACACCATTTTCTTAATAATTTGATCTAAGTAAATTTTGAGTTTTATTCGTATAACATAGTATAATTAATTTGTAAAGTTATGTCTAAAATGGACAATAACACGACAATCGCACCAAAACCGCCGGGCGTATTTTAATGAAATTTACATCATCTCAAAGACAATTTAATTATCTACATTTTGAACTGGCGATTTTTTTTTTAAGTCTTAGAATAATAAGGAAAGTACAAAAAACTACTAAATTTTGGGACGCGCTGGTGTGAAACGAGTGCGCGTTTTGTTTCCTCAAGGTCGTTGGCGTTAGGCTTAGCACGCACTGCGATTTTTATTAGCGCGAATTTTTTTCCGCCAATTCTATGACCTATGGCATTGTATGGAGCTGCACGCATTGCGGGAAGAATCGCGCTCAAATAGTACTAAAAAATTCGCGCGAATAAAAATCGCAGTGCGTGCTATGTCTTAGTCGTCTTAAAAAAACAAAGTTTGTTCAAATAATCTGTTACACATATTGGTTGCATATAATCGGCGATGCTTATATATCGGTATAGATATAGCAATATTTTCATCCCCAATTATTATTTTATTTTTATGAATCGTTAGGCTCGCGTTTGACCACTATCTCACCTGATGGTAAGCGATGAGGTGGTCGACGGTGAAGCACGCTTGCCTAGAAGTACCTAACCTATGCACTAGTGGTTGTAGCTATCAGGGAATTCTTCCCGGAATAATCACAATAATAAACAGAAAACCTGGTAACCTCAAATAGGTTTAAAATGAAAGTTTCAAATCCAAACATAGTGGTGTCCAATGTTTATTTGTCGGCAGTTAGTTTGTTTGAAGTTTGTGAAGCAATATGAATTAATGTTGTCTTCTTGGAATACAAGCGGTTGCCGTCTGGGCCTCATAAAAGGTTTCTTTTTAACAGACTTTTAAAAAGGACGAGGTTTTCTACTTTAAGCATTGCCCTACAATGTGGCATTACTGCCAGTTTTTTGGGCACAATACCAGTGGACAGCGATGTGAAGGTGTTTTTGGACGCTATATTTTAGAATAAGTACTTAGTTTATTTTTAGATTGAATTAGTGGTTTTTAGGGTTCCGTATCCAAAGGGTAAAAACGGGACCCTATTACTAAGACTCCACGATCCGTCTGTTTGTCTATCTGTCACCAGGCTGTGTCTAATGAACCGTGATTGCTAGACATTTAAAATTTTCACAGATGATGTATTTCTGTTGGCGCTATAACAAAAAATATTAAAAACAGAATAAAATAAATATATACGTGGGGCTCCCATACAACAATAGTACATTACTGCAGCGGCCAGCAAAAGAGGCATTGATGGACGAACGTGTAAATGTGGGCCGAGGCGAAGCCGAGGCACACATACGTAAGTCCATCAATGCCTAGTTGTGGCCAAGGCTTGTATAGTGCTTTTCTCAAACAATGCGCGGAAATTAAACCAAATTCGTATAATAATACCTAGAACCACCTAGAACTCATTTTGTCAAAATCAATGACGAACAAAAATAATCGTTCCCGCGTTAGTGTTCTTTTGTTTTTTTTTCTAATAAACAGCGTTTTATTTGCAAGCCAGTTCGAAATTTAAATAAATCCTTTGGAAGTTACCTCCTTGGTTGCCATGTTTCGGAGTTAAAGATCGTTCCATTTTTAAATAACACGACAGATATGAGTTTACTATGCAATTTATTTGGCCGCTAGACACGACAGATATGGATTTTCATACAACTTTTGCCGGCCGCTGCTCGCATGTATTTGGCCAGTACTGCAATTTCGATTTATCTCGAAGAAGTTTGTCAAAATAATGCTCACATTTCCAAGCATGTTTGAGAAAACGTGATTTTTTTGCCGTTCTTGCGCCGGTCCGACTCGCACTTGGCCAGTTTTTTACTAATTATTTTTATGTATTTTGTAAGTTCTTATTTCTTATGGTTTGGTTATGCTATTACAGATATTGAGATATGATTTATAAGTATACGCAATTTTTCTTATTTTATTAATGCAACGTTTCCCATCTGAGACTGTTTATCGGTTGGTGTGCTTACAACTCAAGAACCAACATTGTTTAAATACTAGCTAAGATTCAAATCAAAGTATGGTTAGTTTGTGCAAGCAAAGCCATGGCAACAGCAACAAAACATGAGCTGCATCCATCGACCACATAGCCACGGGGCTGTATGGTCGCTGGCTGCATCCAACACATCTTACTTCTTACTAATATTATAAATGCGAAAGTTTGGATGGATGGATGTATGTTTGTTAATGAATCACGCCAGAACGGCTGACCGGATCTGGATGCAATTTGGCACGGAGATAGATTAGCACATAGGATAGCACTTTTTATCCCGGCAATATGTTCCTTTGTGATGATTTTCAAATTTCGGCAATATTTTGTGCTTCATGATAGTAATAGTTGTCTAAATCTATACTAATATTATAAAGAGGAAAGATTTGTATTTTTGTATGTAACGAATAAACTTAAAAACTACTGGACCGATTTCAAAAATTCATTCACCGATGGGAAGCTACACTATCCCCGGGTGACATAGGCTACCTTTTTATACCTATGTTCCCACGGTAACGGGAACTACGCGGGAGAAACCGCGAGGCATCCGCTAGTAAATAATAAAATACCTATAACATGCAGTGGTTTAAAAAGAAGAAAATACTGGCCAGTAGGCAAGTACTACTCTACACAACAACAAAAAACGACGAAAATACTGGCCAGTAGGCAAGTACTACTCTACACAACAACAAAAAACGATGAAAATACTGGCCAGTAGACAAAAACTATCCAACAAAAAAATATGTCATAAGTAAATAAGATAACTGATTCTTCACAGTTCAATTTTCTCGACTTGTGCGGTATGGAAGGCATTCGATACACTACGCTTTTTACAGCATTCTCGATTCTTCATGGGAATAGTTTGGAGTCGTAAAAACCGTTACTAAACTGGTAGTCGAAAACTAATTGTGTGTTAAGCTTATTTAGCAGATTAATGGTTTTTTCAACACACTTGCTCATAAAGTGGCTCTAATTTCACCGCAATTAGGCACATAATGACACCTGTTATCAAACTGTGACTTTTTCATTACTATTATTCACAAGTGAGATAAAGAGTTTTTTTTTAATTTATTGATTGAGTCGCTTTGTTCTTAAAAAAGTTTCGATACAAAAAAGGTCGTGCTCAATAGTACAAATGCAACACATTTCATGCAACTTCGTATTTAAATAGATAATTTCAACTTGTACGTGTTTAATAAATAAAACTTTCACTCAAATAATTATTTATTTATGTCTGTAATAAAGAAAACTTGAAATTCTCCATTTTGTACGTATTCTTCATCGTAGGTGGCTAAAACGCAATCCACAAAAAGCCATAAAATAAACATTATTTTTAGTCTATGGCCGATCGCCATAAACTAAAAATAATGTTTTTTTTATTGTTAGATGCGCGCGCATAGGAAAACTGATTAATTTTGCCCGCCATTGCGAAAAAAAAATCACAACTCGTTTTCACTGTTGGAAATGATTTTTTTGTATTATTTTCTTCACAAGTGTGTTGAAAAACGTCGTATGATACACGTGTGTATTGATGATTACCGTCCTCGGCTCTCTTAAGACCCTCACCTAACGGCTCGGGTCTCAATGGCGCCTCAGCGGTAATCACCAACTTTACACACTTGTACCATAATTTACTATTATCTGGATTAGCGATTCTTGGAAGGACCTGTCGCAAAAATTGGTGGTTAACTTTTTTAATTTAGGTGTTTTACAAACGTCTGGATTTAACATACTTAATAGTACTTCATGCAACGGTCATTATAATAGAGGATAATAGGGACACACTCGTGTGATACGATTATTACCAGGAAAACCCACGCTCGTGTTTTAATATCTAATTATATGCCGTTGTTTAGACTATTTTATCTTTACTCATATAATTGAAATAAAACAAAAGTGGAAAAGGAAAAATATGTGGTAAGGCGGGAAATTTAGATTCTAATTGCACATGACTACGCAGCACGTGCATTCATATACAATGACACTATTTTGTCAATTAATTAAAAAGTAAAAGTTTGCTATAAAAATTAATTCAGTTGTTTGAAAATTCAAGGAAAATGTTGCACTGTAGGTAATGGTTATTATTTTACCTATCCACGAAAAATAAGTAGGTATATGTTTATACAAGATTTTTTGAATTCATATTTGGAGCATTACGTTGTGAGTGTAGATAAAACATTTATTATTATATTCTCTTACAATAGAGTGAATGCAATTACCTAGAATAAATTCAAAACTATAGCTTCTGTAACGACGGAAACATTTAAAAATATATATATAAAAATCTAAAAGCATAGCGCTCTTCTAGTAGCGTTAAAATAAATATTTAAGACAAACGGATTACAGTAACAAAAACAGCGAACCTCTGCGAGACGGTACTTTTGACACTTTTTTGTGCCATGTTTTGACACTTCTCGGTACCAAAAAAGTTCCCGAGCGCAGCTGTTGACGGGACCGAAATAGAACAGTTTAGGATTTTTCTCTTTTTCGGTAGAAATATTGCCGTGGTAAGCGGTTCTACTTTTAGCAGCGGGTTAAAGGATTAAGATGTTAAGTTTCTTCGTTTCTCTTTGATGTTTTAGAGGGTAGTAAGATAAAAGTATGGAATTTGGCAATTGGGTTAATTTAGTTCGAGGTATATGTAATTACGATTGTCGATATTATCAATAGCCCCTTTAGCATTGATAAATGATAAATAAATGATAAATGATTTTATTTCTGTAAGTTGGTTTGTACAAACACTTTTACATGTCGAACATATTTTTAAAACTAGATGAGGTCGACGTTTCCTATCTGACTACTCTGAGAAGAAAGGACCAAGAATCGAGCCCTGCGGGACTCCCATTGTTACCATAGATCCAGGAGATCTTTTTCCATTAACGTCAACGGTCTGAATCCTATTACTCAAATATGAAGTAAGAAGATCCAGAGCGCTGTTCCGGATCCCGTAGTGGCGGAGTTTCCTGATTAGCGTTTCATGAAAAACACAATCAAATGCCTTGGACAAATCACAAAAGATTCCCAAGGCATCGCACTTATCTTCCCATGCATTATAAATATGTCCTAAAAGCTCAACACCGGCATCAGTAGTTGAACGACCCCTTGTAAAGCCGAACTGTTCGCTATGTAATAATTTATGTTTATTAAAAAATCTTTGCAATGCTCTAAAATTAATTTCTCAAATATTTTGCTAAACGTAGGTAGTACTGAAATAGGTCTATAATTTGTAGGGTCTGATGTACTACCTGATTTAAACAAAGGTATTATTTTACTATTTTTCATAAGGTCAGGAAACTCCCCACAGTCGATACAATTATTAAAGATAATTGCTAAACTAGGTGCGACAATGTCAATAATAGTCTTAGCAACTTCTACAGAATGACCCCACAGATCTGCAGTCTTTTTAACATTTAAAGTGTGAAAGGTTTTAATTATGTCTTTACAAGTAATATGTTCAAAACGAAATTCCGAATTGCAAACATTAACATTTTCTTTTAGCAAAGACTCAGCAACAGAAGGTGACGAGTTTAAGTATTTAGTAGTTGAAATGGGAATATCTGAAAAGAAATTTTCAAAGGCCACTGCGACTTGTGAGTCTGATTTTATGATGTTGCCATTAATAGACAGGCCGTAGTCAATATTTCGGTTACCAGATCCTCCTGTTTCACTATTAATAATATTCCAAGTCGTTTTAATAACATTACTACTGTTTTTAATCTTCGAGCTCAAATAACGCGACTTGGCCAAACAACAAACTATTAGTCACAAAGACCACGAAATGAACAGAGTCTACAAAAACCAAATAAAGACATGTAAATTAGTAGTGTGGTGTGGACAATCCGAGCAAGGGAATGAAGGAGGATAGAAGCATTCGAAATGTGATGCTGGAGGCGGATGCTCCGAATACCATGGACAGCCAAACGCACAAATGTGTCTATCCTTTTCCAGCTCGATATCAAGACCAGATTGTCTACAGTATGCCTACAGCGTATTTTGACCTATTTAGGTCACTCAATGCGAAGGGGAGATAGAAGTCTAGAAAAACTGGTCATTGTTGGCAATACCGAAGGGAAAAGAGCACGAGACCGGTCGCCAACACGATGGTCTGACCAAGTGAAGGAAGCTACGTCCTCAAGCAAATTCAAGCAGGTGGTGATGGCAACTTTGGACCGGAATCGATGGAGGCAGATTGTCCGCTTAAAGGGGTCCAGTGACTACAATCCTCAGTAATAAGGGACCGATTAAAGAAGAAGTGTGGTGTGGTGGTAGTGAGGTGTGTTATTATTACCTAGTTTTATTATTTTTTTGCTTTTATTGTTTTCTGGTAGAGAATGCTAGCATTAAGTCCGCCTATGTACTAATGTTGCATGAAGTTTAAATACATAAATAAATTGAGGGAAACTAACAAATAAATTGTTTACAAAACAAATTGACTAACATTCTAAATTGTCCGTAAAATCAAATCACAGCTGGCATACACTGATAGTTGCATAAAATCGTTATAAATACGACAAATTGGCGAAGTGTCTAGTTGTTAAAGAAACATTAATTTCCTTGACTGTAAGTCCATACCTACATGTATCTACTCTTACGTTATCAAGTACAATTGAGTAACATATTAAACCCATAAGTGATATTATTTAATAAGCCCCCTTAAATAAAGCCATTCTTCCCCTTAATACATACTTTAGGCAACCATCAATCAATCAGATGAATTAAAATAACGCATTGATGTCAATTGTGTAACAATCGCGGTCCAGTGGCTTGATTGGACAACAATCAAAAGATTGGGGCCTTGAGTCGAATGCAGCGCCAGTGGCGGACGGCGGTTTAGAGAACTAAGTCTAAGTGTGGAGTTTCGACTTTGTGTGACTTTGACCTTTGCTAATACTGCCTTCCGGGATATGATCGCTACTGGTTTAGATTGTGCAATGAATGCAACAATGTAAATTACCTACCTATCTAGTTTTATTTCGGACTGTCAAATCTCAACCATAACCTATACTAATATTATAATAAAGAGGTAAAGTTTGTGAGGTAGTAGAGGGTAATCTCTGGATCTCCTGAAACGATTTAGATGAGATTTGGCATGGAGATAGTCTGAGACCCTGGATAGGATAGTTTGTATTCCCTTGGCATGATAAAACACGGGTGTCAGTACGCGGGCAAAGCCGCGGGCAGAAACTAGTAAAATATAAAGACTCCAATCTAAGTGCGAAGTAAAAAGTCCTAACCTAGTGGAAGACTGCTTTGCGTATTTTAGTTTTCGATTCTCAGGTCGTCCTGATGTTGTAGACAATTGGCATTCGATGTAAGCGAAGGCGATTGTCGAAATGTCAAAATGACATTTCGATAATGTCTTTTTGACAATCGCTATCGCCACGCTTTCGATGATAGAATCTCAGATCAAATAAAAAGTCAAGATGGAACGTTGCAAACAACAAGGTAAAGCCGGTTAAAACTACGCCTTGTCGTATACAAAACTACGCCTAAAGTACCCCTTTATACGAATCCTGGCATAATGTTAAGCAAAATAATATAACAGGGGCTCTAAAAAAGTGTCATTCTATCAGTGATGGCCGAAATGCCAAATTTTAAGGGATTGATCTCGTGGCATTCCGATAGCGCTTGGTAATCACACACATTTTTTACCCGCCTGCCGTAGGAGGGTAATGTGTTTACCAGTCTATGTATTTTTGTTCCTACGTGGCGTTCTAGAAACCAAACGCGTTGGCCGATTTTGATGATTGATACGTCAATCGATTTGTCTAAAACTTGCGAGTGTTATTGGCTACATTAAAATTGGAAATTCGAAAAATTATGGATTTTGGGCGCCATATTGTAGGGCCCAATTATTTTTTCCCTTTTAAAATAAAATTCAAATAAACAAAAAACCCGACTACTTAAAATCGAACTAAAAAGTCGTTAACAAAAAGAAAATCATCCTGTGCAGTCGGAGGATACGTATTCGCTAGCTGGCTGACTAAAACCAGATGTATCCTCCGACGGCACAGCATGATTTTCTTCTTGTTTACGTCTTTTTAGTTCGCTTTTTAAGCAGTCGGGTTTTTCCGGGCATTTAAATTTTCCAATCGCTATCGAGCCGCTTTCGTTGGCATTTCTGCCATTACCATCGCTAACATCGAATGACACTTGTCTAGAACCTCAGTTTATAATTTCTACCGATTGTCCACCTTCCATGAGAAGCCAGT
Organism: Orthosia cruda; assembly: GCA_964057195.1. Classification (NCBI taxonomy): domain Eukaryota; kingdom Metazoa; phylum Arthropoda; class Insecta; order Lepidoptera; family Noctuidae; genus Orthosia; species Orthosia cruda. The sequence goes on along the minus strand of OZ059852.1, from coordinate 7,339,095 downwards.
CCTCTAACCAAACAGTTCTACTATTAATGACAGCACTCTTAATAACGGGACTGACCGCGGCGCCAAATCGATTGTTTAAACGGGGACAGGGGTGGCAAGCAAAAATTATAAATTCCCACCCCCGGGGAGGGGGTACCGAAACATCGCGACCCCGTGACCTTTTCCTTTTTTTTAAGCGATGTAAGCAGAAAAATCTTGCTACCGCTCAACGAGAGTCAAGAGGCGTAGGGATGGGAAACGGTTGTTATCGATAAATATTATTTGACGTTTTAATTATGCAGAGTCTGAGGTCCTTACTATACTGGTCTGTAATTATATATTGCAGGGTTTTTTCTGACAGCGAAAAAACTACAATTTTTCACCAAGCCCCGGGTCGATGATTTTAGATTTAGAGACTGAATCCTAAAAGTTATACAGGTCTCAATTGCATGTAACATCAAGGTTCCAGAAATGGCTAGACAAACGGTAACTCCAAATGTCTTCTTCAACCTACAGGTCTATTTGAGGCCGTCTGATTAACTTTGGAAGCGTATGAAAACACCATTAATGGTTTAAAACAATATTTTCTCAAACATGCATGGAAATATTGTCATTATTTTCGAAAACAGAACACGCGAAGTAACGAATTTACGGACAAAGAAAATAAAATCCATTGCAGGAGCGTTTTTTGAATTTGGAACATAACAACGCTCCACCAATGTTGATCAAATCCATTGCAGGAGCGTTTTTTTTAATTTCGTACATCTCCCTACATTCTTTTGAGAAAAGCTCTATATATGCCTCGGCGGAAATGGCAATTGCCTGTCTCGTATTAGTGGTACTCGACCTGCAATTGCCTATTTCTCTGCCTTTGCAATAATGTACTATTGAAACTGCTGCCTCGTGCGCTAAAAGATAATTACCTAGGTAGGTAGGTAAGGTATAATAATCTTTTTCACTTCTATTCAGCCTTAACTAGTTTATTTATTTCATTTATTCAAATCACCATTTATTTCTGTTACAAAGTTCCTTACCTAATATAAATAAAACAGAAATCTATCGACATCGACACCGTTCCAGTCCCACCTCTAAACGCTCACCTGTATAATTTGAAGGGCCCTCGAGTGCAGCGCTCTCGAGCCGACCCCTTTACATCGTGTCACCTCTCCATTCTTTGCGCACCTCTAGTAAAACGCCGTTTACTTCGAGCAAGGCTTAACTTTGCGTGTTTTTCTCGTTTTATCCTTTGGTTCATGGAGACGGATGGAGTAACTGACGTACTGTAGGTATGCTAAGTTTGTAGACTGTACTTTTAATGATGGATCTAAATTTCTGCACACACTAAGGAGCATGGCGTGAAGTACACTACATACAGCGTTACGTCGAGATACCAGTAACACTGTACAATGTTGTCTAAGTTTTTTCCCATATTGTCTTGAAGAACGTGTTGTGAAAAAAGATTTGAGAATGAATGTGATGGTGTGTTTCGACAAAAAACAACCACCTGTTTGACTTCCACAACCCAGTACTGGGGCAATTTCCCTTGGCTGAACTGGTTATCTGACTTTCGGGCTTCGACTTACCGTAATGACTGTTGGTTTCCAGTCTCGGGAAAATTCAAAAAAGGAATCGTTTCTCGACTTCCTGGACTGGCAACCGGGGGTCAGTTAGTCATTTAGTACGCTCCACTAGCGTACTAAATGTCGCACTGACACCCGGTTTCTGAATAGAGAATTAGTCTGAAAACATTCGAGTCTTCAAACTCTACTTGAGATTGAGAACCTGTCAGACGTTAGCATTAGAGCTTGACAAGTGCCTAACTTCAAATTCTCTGTTCAGAAACATGGGATTATATATAATGCAAGAGAATCTAACTGAGGTTTTATACAAAATGTCATTCTATCAGCGATGGCGATAGCCGAAATGTTAGGAATTGATCACGTCATCACGTGACATTTCGATAGCGCTCGACAAACCCATACATTTCTGACATTTTACCAATCGCTATCATCACGCTTTGCTTTGCTTTGCCAGCACCGACATAATGATGTTTTTTAGTCGTTACTTAATAGCTATTTATGCAACTGTTACGTTATGGACGGTCTTTTAATACGAGTGCCATTTTTCGGTACAAGCGTAGCGCGTACCGAAATAGGTGGGCACGAGTTATTAAAAGACCAATAACGTACAGTTGCATACAAGATTTTATCTACGAAGGAAGGAATAAAACACAGATATAGAAAAATACGTATTACAGAAAGTGTTTTTAAGTATTTCATTTCTCATATACATGTCTTGATTTTTCTGGTAGTAAATTATTTGTAGCCGCAACTGCTCTATTTGTTATATCTGGTGGTGTATTTTCAATATCACTTGATGTTGAAGACATTTTTAATAAAATTTGGAATAAATTTTATTCCAAATTTACTCAGAATAAATTTTCCGCGTCCACTTTTCATTTCATTTTTTTATTTAGTGTTTATTAGGTATAAGGCAAAGATCTTGTAGCCGGAGCAGCCAAATAGTATACGTTACGATAGTTCTAAACTTGTTCCATTTTTAAAAACATCATTTATATTGTCTCGATTTCGAAGTAATATTATAGGTACCTGGCTGTATGTTCAGAATGTCTTTGCTTGTGTTTTAGAATTTATGACGATTCGCATAATGCAACCCGATGTCGTTATGGGTATCATAATGAAACCGCTGTCAATTTTATAATTCGAATATAACGTAACCGAAGTAGATAAATTCAAAAACGAAATCATTCCAAGCGAAAGGATTAACCTTTATTGTTTTTTTTATTAATAAATAACGTAATGGCACGAAAGTGGAACTTTCAATTTTAAATGTCACTCCAAAGAAATTGGTTTACTTTTTACGATCGATCATTCTTAAAGTTCACTTCAAGTATTTAATTACAGGTAGAAGTATGAAAAAACCGGCCAAGTGCGAGTCGCACTCGCGCACAAACAGTTCCGTATCATTATCGCAAAAAACTGCAAAAAAATCACGTTTGTTGTAAGGGAGCCCCACTTAAATATTTATTTTATTTGTTGTTATAGCGGCAACAGAAATACATGTTCTGTGAAAATTTCAACTGTCTAGCTATCATGGTTCATGAGATACAGCCTGGTGACAGACAATAAAAAAAACAAATTTATAACAAGATTCCTAACGAAATTAAAGAACTTCCAATGGTCTGCTTCAGAAGGGCTTTGCGCAGGTGGTTGATAGAGAATTCCTTCTGTACTTTAAATGATGAAATCCTTCAGTTTAAATTTAAATGACCTAATTGTATAATTACCAAAAATTTGCATGTCATTATGCTATGCTTAAATATGCTAAGCTACTATTATACTACCTTTGAAAGAACTTTTGTAACCATATTTATCTGCAAATATTAAAATCTTTGACTTTGAATCAGACAGACGGACAGCGGAGTCTTAGTAATAGGATCCCGTTTTTACCCTTTGGGTAAGGAACCTTAAAAAGAAAGCGAGGTTATATGATATCACTTGAGGACACTTTAGCCAAAAGAAAGGGCATTTCGGTTAAAAGCGAACGAATGCACGAATTAACTGAGCAAGGATTGATATTTAGCATAACCAAGTTAACGTGATCTTCACGCCAGTGTTGGTTACCCTAACGTGAAGATCGCATTAATTTGTTTATCCGTTACTTAGGAAGGATATTAATTTCGTCTTGTTAAAAAAAAAATACCATTGCAAGACCTATTTCAATGCAATCATCATCATCAATTCAGCCGAAGGCCGCCCACTGCTGAACATAGCCACAGATAATATAATACTAGCATATAGATGCCTCATCCCATACAAAGAAACCGTGCCGACGTAACTAGCGTTTGATTAAACTGCTTATATTTTGTACATCGATTGCGTTTGGTTCCGTTCCACGGCGATAGATAGATGGTGTTAGCAGCGACTTGCAAGTAAAATGGCTTACTCGGTTCGTGAATATTTTTTTCTTTAAATACAGATTTGTTATATAGTAGTTTCATTGCACCAAATTGTGTTACAATACAAAATTAAACAATCGAGTGAAACGCCTCTTCAATTTAAAACCGCGCCATCTATTGGCACCAATTTTAAATGATCCGTTTAAATAATCTTTGAAATGTGAATTAAGAGCCCAATATTCCATTATTTTTTTGCATAGGAGAGTTGATTAAACAAGAACACACAGTATTTATGTTCAAATCCAATTCAATAACAATATCGTGCCATCTAGTGGTATTTATTTGAACCAAATTTTCTTTCTTAGCGCTGGGACCTTGTGACATAGGCCTCCCCAAGGGTCATCCAACGGACTCCTGCCACCATCACCAGGTCATCGGGCAACCCAATATCAACGTCAAAATAAAAACGATTGAGGTAAAAGAAGTTCAATACGGTATACCACTAATAGGCCGCAGAACCAACAAGAAAAATGCGGCAAAAAGGCAATTTAGGTCGTCGAAAAACTGCCTCGCTCCACATAAAACCTGCAGGCGGCAAATCTGCGCCTCCTATAAGCATTTATTAGCTGCTCCAAGTTTGATATCGGGCTATAAAGGAGTAATAACATCATAAAAATCGCGTTAAATTCGTACCAATAATGCACCGGCGTAATACGAGGTTCTGGTGCTGTTCGTGACATGGCCATACCCTTGAGAAACTTCTTAAGCTGGCATACACTATTTTTGACAAACAACTGTCATTGTTTTTAAAGCCTATATTTTAATACACTTTGAAGGAAACTTCCTCCACTGCCGTTGTCACGGAGGAAACTTCCTCCACTGCCGTTGTCACGGAGGAAACTTCCTCCACTGCCGTTGTCACGGAGGAAACTTCCTCCACTGCCGTTGTCACGGAGGAAACTTCCTCCACTGCCGTTGTCACGGAGGAAACTTCCTCCACTGCCGTTGTCACGGAGGAAACTTCCTCCACTGCCGTTGTCACGGAGGAAACTTCCTCCACTGCCGTTGTCACGGAGGAAACTTCCTCCACTGCCGTTGTCACGGAGGAAACTTCCTCCACTGCCGTTGTCACGGAGGAAACTTCCTCCACTGCCGTTGTCACGGAGGAAACTTCCTCCACTGCCGTTGTCACGGAGGAAACTTCCTCCACTGCCGTTGTCACCGACTCAGTAGGTGACAAAGGAAAACACCCTAGATTAAGGTCAATAAATTAACAAGCTATAAATGTCAGTTTGATTGAGTCGAGTGGAGGAATGTAGGGGGCAACCGAGGACGCCGTAGTGTTATAATAATTCAACAGATAGAAAAATATCTATGAAAAACTTTTTAACAAAAAAAACTAAACGAATTCCAAAACAAAACACTACAAAGCGAATAGTTTTGAAATTCTTTAACCATATAGTTAGCAGTTTTAGAATATTTTATAAAATTTCAAAATTTTAAAATCCCCGACATATTTATCTTGCGAAAACACCCCGATTCAAACACACCCATCATTTTAGAACGGCTGAACAAAAGGTCAAACAATAAAAAACTAAATCAAAATCGGTTCATCCGTTTAGGAGCTATGATGCCACAGACAGACACACATATATACAGCAACACACGTCAAACTTATAACACCCCGCTTTTTCTGGCGGAGGTTAAAAACGCGTAGTCGCCGCACACCTGTCTGAGAGAGCCTTGATACGCGGAACCAAATGCATAGTGGACGTACAGTTTAAGAACAAAGCTTACTACTAATACGAAGCACATCATAACGCATTCTATTTGAAAAGCCCACACAAGAAACCGATACCAATTACGATATGAGAACATAATTGGCCGATATTGTTTTCAAAGAAACCACGTACAGTTAAACATTGTAAGTGCATGGTTAATCACTTAAACGCGGGTAGTTAGCGGGTACAGTGAACGGCAGTGGTACACCGGTAATTAGTGGGCGATTGGAGCAAATTGCTGCAATTATGTGCTCGACTGTACCGGAGAATGCGTCCATTGAAAAGGCTGGGTTCAGATGGCAGTTTATGACAAGCGTTCGAAATTTGAAATCGCACATTGATTAGTGACGTTTTTTCGCGGTTTATAAAGCGGCATTTGGAGGTTTGGCAATGGTATCGTATCTACCTACTGACTTTTTTCCGCAGCTTTCTTTTGCTTCTTACAGGAATCGTATTTTTTTTCAGCAAAAATATTGGAAGGTGGTATGACATTCAGGATACCTTGTAGCATCGTATTAGTGAAATAACTTTTATAATGGGATTGGAGGAAGTACTTTCGTGAAACGTGTCCTGGACTACAAATGGTACTACCTAGCATTAGCTTCTAAATACAAATATAAGCCTATTGCCTTTTTGATAACAGATAGGTATATGCGTATCTAACCCATCCCTATGGCTATAATGAAGGAAAATCCGTAATGGACTCATTGGTGATTAAAACAAAGTTATGGATCTTATGTTTGGGTAACAGATAACCAAAGGCATGATGGATGTAAGCTATGTTTTGCAATCAGTAAAAGTTAATAAACAACGTTAGCAGCTGGGTTAACTTTAACTGTTCAGAGTGTAGCTACCACAGACATGAATCTGACTAGAAAACGCAAGTCCCTTCATCTGTATGAAAATCAAGCGTGCCACTTTTTAAAACACAATTTAAAAACAAATTTACTTACCAATGAAAGAAAACATTTCCAATGCCTCGGCCAACTTTTTCTGTACAGTCTTTACAGCTGCAGCAGCAGATAAAATAGGATTTTTCTAGATTTCGGTGGATTGCCGGTGCTGATAATGCTAAATGAAAAGCTCAAATTACGATCACTGATCGTACTTTTACACCGTTTTTTGACACGCCAAGTACATACAATCTCGTTATCTAGTTAGATTTATATCTGTGGTAGCTACACGTAAGAAGGCTCTTTTAAAAATGCACGTGCGTTTTTAAATCGTGCGTCTGAACTCAAACTTATGTAGGTACGCTACTTTGTTCACTTCAATAAATCTATAATACCTAGTTTACTACTGGCCTCTAAAGAGCAAAAGCCTCTCTTCTCACTTTGATCACTAAACTTTCTAAGGGTATGCTGGTGGTTTCAGTCTTATATTATTGTCACTAGCTTTAAGCCAGCGGCTTCGCCCGCGTGAACGTCGAAAACTATATCACGAGTAGGCACGTACTACACTGAAACTATTTTTTTGTTAACATTTCAATCAATCTGCCTAACCTTTTCCCAAGTATATTGGGGTCGGCTTCCAGTCTTACCGGATTTAGCTGAGTACTAGTGTTTTCATGGAGCGACTGCCTATCTGACCTCCACAACCCAGTAACTGGGTAACACGGTACCTCTTGGCAAGACTGGCGTCAGATTTCAAGCTTCTGACTACCCGTAACGACTGTCAAAGATCTTCAAATGACCGCCGGGACCAACGGTTTAACGTGCTTTCCGAGGCACGGAGGAAACTCGGTATGTTGAAATGGTCACCCATCCACGCACCGACCTCGTCAAGCGTTGCTTAACCTTGATGATCGACCAGTGCGGCTGTTATCATTTAGCCACGAGCTCCTCGTTTTGTTAACATTTACGTTTAGGAGCGTAAAATTTACAAGACTTTAAAAAAAGTATTACTTTGATTTACAGGTTTCATAATATTTTCTTCAAAAGTATGTACACTGGATTTATCTTTAATTCCTCCTTACTCCATTTCTGATCATAACCCAATGAAAAACTTACTACACGAATCCGTCTCCGAAAGTAGGTTACAATAGCTGGGACCATAACTTTATGCCATAGAGTAGACAATGCGCCATAAATAGAACAGTAAAGAAACGCCATAAACATTTTATAAGCCGTTAGATACACGCAAACGTATTCCCATTTAGTATAGGAATAAGTATCTGCAGATAAACGCATAGATATACATTGTAGATAGGAACATATTATGTACAAAATGGTTCTGATTTGCCAGAAGAGTCTTTACAAACAAGACTTAGTAATTTTAAATTCTGTAGTTGACAATTACCAGCTTCTTTGTTGTTTTAAAAGATATAGCTATGGGTCTATCCATATCACAATAGTCAGCACCCCATTCCAGCAGGGTAACATGTAGAGCTTTTTTATAAATGATATTCTAGTAAACAGATACGTTATACATTCACAAAACAACCAAAAAAAGTGTTCCGCACAGCAGCGGCAGCACACATACACACTTCATTCCATTGACATTTCACTACAAGGCGAAAGGGACGGCTTGATAAAACCAACAAGAAAAAAAGAGACAGCTAGTGTTTGGCACTTGCGTATGAATGTAAACAAACTGACCACCAATGTTTTTTTCTTTTTCTAACCTCCAAATATCACAATATTAGGAAAAATATTGAAATAAATTAGTAAATTGAGGTGTATTGCGTACTTATATATGGTACGAGATCCCTACTGTTTTATGCACTTTGGTATCATAATTGGTACACTTTCTAAATAAACACGATGTCATTTTTTAAATTTTGTTTTTGTTTTAACAAAGCGTATCGCTTTTCGCCATGCGTGACATAGACTAAAGACTATACGTCCCAATTAGGACGTATTCGAGTCTTCACAATGCGCGCGCTCATAACATATCTGTTAACTAGTATATCATTGTTTTGTATATTCTATTTAGGCTGGTGGTAGCGCATAGATCACTCTGAATGCATATTTTGTTCCCTGAACAGGACAGGAGGTGGAGCATGGTATGCGACTCGGCACCACATGCATACCCTGCTGCTGTTCCATCGAGGTAGCCCCATTTTGCGAGGTTGGACTTCCTAGTTGGGTTCTACCGCTGATTGCTATAGTCTGCTTTTTAGTTTAGTTTCTGCGTTCAGCCACGGGACCAAAGACGCGGCAAAGAGCTAGTTGCATAATATTGTGCCACAATGTGAAATGAACGTGTGACTATTTACTCATATCGTGGGAACCACGTCATTATCTCATTTGTAAGTAGGTCAGCAGGTTAATGAGATAAATCATGCTCGTCTGTTGATAACAGGACACAATGGAAAGTACTGGGAAGAGTGCTATCTTTGAACTGAATTTGTGGCACATCAGGAATGTAGGTAAATCAAGTCGGTTTAAAACTTTCGCAGACCGGCGAAACGCGACAACAACCCTTTCGAAATGGATAATTATATACGGATATAATTATTATCGGAAGAACTATTTCTATAAAAATTGGTTTTTGCAATGTAGCGTAGCGAATGTCTGTGAGAGCCTTTCCCCAAGCTGAAGTGGAAATGAATGTTAACCGTCTCACCGATGGCCGATGGGGCGGACCGAAGTTGGGTTGCGTTTTGTGGAGGAACAATCTTCAACTTGAGAATGGCCACGTGTTCTACCAAAACTTTTCACAAAGAGTAGGTAGGTCATACTAATTCCATACTTTTCAATAAAGCAACACCAACATTATTTTTTAAACGCATGTTCCACGAAACAAATCTTATTCTATTGAAAAAATTGAATTTCGAAATCCCATTTGGATGCACGTAGCTACGGGGGAAATCTGGTAACCAGAGACAAGCGCTAATGCGTTCCACGTACTACGGATTTAGGCAAAACGAAACCTAACCCGTGCTTAATGGAAACTCAGTTCTTTTTTTAACATAACATCACTCTTGTATTCCCCGAAGTAGTACACCCGTTATGTTTAGGTCTTAGGGGGTACTCGTTCTATACAGTTAATAGGGGATGAGCCTTCAACGGCCAATCGGACACTTTTTCAGATTCCTTGCTGATACTACTATTGCAGAAGACGGAAAAAACAAATAACAACTTTGCCCAACCCGGATTTTGAACCCAGTACCTCAGGCTCTGCAGTATGTACAAAGAAAGTACGATAGGTACATATAATTGTAAAATTCACATTGGCTCTTGCTCGCATTTGAACCCAAGACCTCGTATGGAATGGGAGGCGAAAACTTATCGACAAATATGATGCGAAAATTACATAACAGAACCATGTGAGACCTAGCCTTTAGAATTTCTACATAATTACCCAATTATTTAGATAAATATATGCAATTTTCCTTGCCTCAGCATTATGGCAAAAGAAAACAGAGGCGAAATCCTTTGCTCAAACCGCGAAAAAATAAAACACAGGATGTGCTGCCAGGTTACCTTTGCCTAATGTAATACTACACTATAATAATAAAAACCTGTTTCGTAGAACGGGTATATGCCTCTACAGGTTTCGCATCGCAGTAGCTTCGCCGGAGCTCTATGACTGGAAAAAATATAATTTTACGATTATAACGTTTCGTACTTCGGAGGTACTCGTGAAACGTGACCCCATCTTCAAGGTTAAGCAACGCTTACCGCGGCTTTTTGTGAATGGGTGACCATCCGTTCCATACTGAGACCCCTCCGTACCTCGGCAATCACGTAAAGCAGTTGGTACCGATTACCGGGCTCTTTGGACTGTTGTTACAGGCGATGTTGTTAAGCCCGAAAATCTGACATATAGTATTCCCTATCGGGAAGACAACCCATAACCTAGACTACTCGCCCAGTTCTGGGTTTTGGAGGTCAGATAGGTATCCAGTAGCATCCGATTAGACTGAAAACCGACCATATCATCTGTCGTAATTAGGACGACTTAAAAGGTATCGCGACAGAAAATGGTTTACCTTTTTTCTCGACCCAGGCAGGCTCTTTTTCCTGGGTCGGGGTTCGGACCCAGGACCTGAAGCTGTTAAGTCGCGTCCGTTACCACTGGACCACCACTGCTCCTTTACTGGTGCTTATCAATTTAATTATTTTTATGATCACTACTGTACATTATGTAGGTACTAATGGTGGCGATTTGACAGAGTAATGTATTGTCAACCAAAAGACAAAATAAATAATCACTGGTCTACAAATAGTGCTGCACCTGCAGCCATATTGACGATCTACAATCAATAACGCTAGTAGAAAACGAATCAATGTATGGGAATAACACAACTTAAAGTTAAGTCACATGGTCAGATCATTGCAGAAAGAGATTCGGTACGAAACGTTTGTAACTTGTCTAGGGGGGCTGGAACGAAATAGCTGGAAGTCATGGAGAGGCTTTTGTCCAGCATTGGGATAATAGGGGCCTATAGTATATACCAGTTACATCTTGTCCCTGTCAGGCTATACAAAAAGCATAAAGGAATGTTTGCTTTGGAAATAGTAAATTAAAACTTTGTGATTAACAGACCAACTTGATAACATTTGTTCAAGTGCCTAATAAAGGTTTGATTGAAATAATCCTTTTGAGTTTGGGAAGAAGTTGATCAACCACCACCTGACTTCTTGAAACCCCAGGAACACCTGCCAACTGGGCGTGAACTGCAGTGGCCTATATGGAAAGCACTCAATCATTTGCATACCCTAGTAGGTCGCTGCAAACACAATTTAGCAAAATGGCTTTTATAGACCCGTCTGATACCCAGTGTGACTATGGTGCCCCTTTGCAGAATTTGCCCTTTGCAAGCTGGAGTATCCTATGTGCCCATACACGCCTGTAATTTTGGAAGACCTTATGCTCGCCGCTGACGCCGCAATTGGGGTGGCCATCTACTGGGCCCAAAATATATAAAGAGTTTTCCATCAACTCTGAAAGAAGAAGATGCTTTTGAGTTGTTGAAATAATTCCTTAGAGTATGTAACCAAGATACTGGTCACATACTCAACAGTAGCAACCTGAGACATTGCACAGGTCAAATTCAAAAACTATCCTTGTTTGTCAATATTTCTATTGGTGTGAATCGTTTCTTAGAGAGAGACTTTGTTTTATACAATGTGTTTAGAGCCTAGATATTGAAAGCTAACAAATATCACATACTGTAAGCCCACATATTGCCACTTATTTTCAGTCCCATATATCATGTGTCATCATCATTAACTGGGCATAAATTCAGTCACCTTACATAACAAAAGGTTAACATAATAGGGTAGTTTACTGAAAATTAGGTTTTATCCGTCAGGTAGATAAATAAAAAATATTAGACAAATATTAAGTAAAAATTTTTTTGACACGTTAACATGCAGGTACGACGTATACGACGATATAATGCATTTAAATATCATCACATCACGCCGCTAGTACAAAATATGAGGTTAAAATACTTTGGAACCCGTTTAACCTCATAATTTGTAAAAACTGAATTTATCATTTTTAGATGCTATTTGCTACACTAGAAAAATTTAAATGGTTCCGTAGTGCGCACTGACCTAAAAAAATATTTCATGAAAATATTTGAATAGCAGTTTTTTTTGAGTCTTAAGTTGATGATTTCTCAGATCTTCGAATTTATTCAGCAATTTCTGGATCTATTGATACTGATCTATCTTATGGAATCACCTTAGTAGTAAGTCCAGTGAGGTTCAGGTGTCCTAATTTTATTCTTATTCTTTAATGTACACAAAACATAAAAACATACAAATACAATAGGATAGTTTACATACAAGAGCTTTTTATTGCAAAGTACCAAACTAAAATAAATGCACACCTACAGTAATAAGAAATCATCATGGAATGGAGATAAAGTAACAAAACTAACAATATAAGGCATCTTTCAAAATGATAAATTCAGTTTCTACACATTATGAGGTTAAATACTTAGTTCCAGGTAAAGCTAATTTGGTACCAAAAAATAATCTATTAGACTTACACAGAGACCCTAAATAAAACAAAACATTGATTCCTTTAAAAAAAAACAATAAGGTTTTATTTAATCTACTGTTACTGCAAATACCTGGCAGGGAACTCATTACAAATTTGAAAAAAGAAACAGAACACACTAAAAAAAATTGTTGTCATTTGTTTCATACTAGTTTGTGCTTGGACTCCAAATTGTAATAGTTTGTTAGTGCTATAATAGTGTTAAATTCTTCTGCTTTTTTCAATGGAGTAAAAGAAAATGCTGTTTTTATGTAAGAACTTGAAATATTATTGTTTCCTTTGTAAGGTTTAGAATATAGACATTAACCATCTTAGGAGTTTTTGTTCAATAGGATTGTGTTCCTAGGACTTGCTGAGAAAAGTTTGCTTTTTGGCTTTTACGAAATTAAATTTTAGCTAGATTAGCCTGGATTTAAGACTAGATGGATAGTATGTAACCTAAAAGTAATCTTAGGTATAACAATACGAAGTAGGTATTATGACAAAAAAATCAAAAACATTTAATGCATTCCAATCCAGTTCCTCTGATTGATGACAAATGGATGATTAAGCTAGGTATAATATATAAATCATTTTCCAACAACCTAACCTCTATTATCATAGAAAATATCACTAACAATTCTTGCGAATGAATCGAATTAAAAATTAATGTCAAATGTCGCGGTAACATTAGATTTTAACAGATTAGAATACCTATATCACGCGATCGGACACCGTAATTTTTTATCGTGTTTTGAATGCAGCCTTTGTGTCTATTTATAATTCATAGTCCACGACATGTCACGAACATTTTTCTTGTTATGATTGCATTGCAGTGCAGATAATTACAATAAAATACTGACCATATAGAAGAGGTCAAATGACCGAGGTTTGACCTAAAAATATAAATTATGTTCCCGCCATTAGGTTACGGGTTTTCACTGACACAGTTCGTTCTTATGGGTTTTTATAAGTATTTGTTTTTCTTTTCAGATACAAGTGTGTATAACAGAAAAAAAGTGATTTGTTTACTAACCTCTCAAAGTGGAAAACTCCGTGGCACAACAAAACAGTAAGTATGTTGTCATAATCACCATCACTTTAGGATTAAATAAATCGGTCGCACTGCAGTCATCAACAATACCACATTTTGAACGCGAATCAACAACATTCGTAACGCCGTTCAAGCCGGCACTGTATTGACCCGATCCTTTATGAAACCATGGGGAAAATATGCATTTTTTATTAACTTATATCGATTATAAGCGCTCCACAGCTCGAACAAGACAGAACACCAGCGTAACGGGAGTGTTTTAAAACGGGTTCTTTATGTAACAATATCACTCGCGAGCACCTCCGTAATTTCATTAATAACACCTAAAAATCGATCCCACAACAAGGCTCACGACAATTCAAACAGAAGACTGCGGCGGCGTGTTAAATTCATTATTTTACTATGTAGCGGACCAATAAAATACGGCACGGCACGATTTATTATAAATAAACTTTTTTTCGTTACAACACGACAGATAGGTATGAATTATGACTACGCCGAGCAATTTTTCGTGTCATATTTCTTTATACAATGGATGCAAACAATATAGTGCTGATAAAAACACGCACGACCCAAGCTACGCACGCTCGCGATGACCAAAGAGTATGTAACACTACGTTTAAGAGACGGGACTGCCATAGAAAAAACAGGATCAGACAAAATGTATGAAACGTACACCCTAAATCAATACCAACCTAACAAAACCACGGCGTAATACATACTGCCAACATAATGACATTATTAGTGATGGGACTGTGGTGCCTAGTGAAAATTTGTCGATATCGATATCGGCTACAGAAGCGAATCTGGGATTCGATTTTATTTCAGGTCATAAATAAATAAAAGAAAAATTAAACTCAGATTGTTTAATACATATTTATTCAACGAATTAAACAATTATCCATGCTATTTATTTATTTAGTAAGTTTGGGCAAACAAACCGCGATTTTAATGAAACTTGCACTGTTCCCTAAGTTGCAATAGAAGAATCCGTTTCCAGTATTGTGTCTGTTTGTGAGGTCGATGTTGAAGGATCTGTAACATAAAAATGATATATAAATGTAAGGCCGTGCATCATACATACATGAAATATACTGACATGGAACATCTTAACTGCTAGGTGACCGACAAACAATACATTTTCTATTGTGTCTTATTGTCTCGCAGTTACGTTGTTAAAATCATTATCATCATCAGCATAATAGATGTTCACTGCAAAACATAGGCTTCTCCTGTCATTTCCTTAACTAAATATCGATGTCGATAAATCCAAGTTGATGAGTAGGTAAACACTATGTAATGTTTTGTTTAGGTTATTATTTTTTTATAAAATGCACTAAACCTTTAGAAATTGCACTGGAATTGACTTCTTTATAGAAATAAATAACTCATTATGCTTACCGTTCTTCATCTTATTGAAATTTAGCCATAAAAACACGTTTGTTATCACCAACCTGGCATGTTTTTAAACCACATATTTCGCGTGTTATCTTCTCATGTTGTTCTTTAGAAACACTCCATGACAAACGGACAACAAATTTCTTCCAACAAAATGATTATTAATACACTTATAATCAATATAAACGCAAAAATATAACTTTAGAAAACCATAACAAACTAACTGTCAAACGCCTGACCAGAGGGAATCTAGTGACTGACACTCTGACAGTCAAAATGGCGGTCAATGTAATCCGTCTATTTGTTGAAGAGTCAAGGCCTATATAATCCCAGAGCTCTCAGTGTTCTTCGTAATTATATCGGATTATAGCCGCCATTAAAAAGGACGTACGTTTCATACATCGTTATTTTGTATAGGAGTTTCGCCAGACTGGCGATGACACTAAACTCTGCATAGATGTCGCGTTTCTGACGGCCATTGTGGAAAATGGCGGCCGACATCAGCCGTCAAATGACCGCAAACTAAACTACACTTTATTCTTTGTGCAGTAAGTAAAATAATTGATTGACGTCTTTCATCATTTCAACACTATTCGATCGTATAAAACGACTGAATCAGAAAGTCGCAAGTTGTCATAACTTATTTAGGATGCGGTATGCTTTTTGTTTATTCGAATAATTAAAAATAATATTTTTGTCTCTCTTTTTCTTCAATGCGATTTCGAACGAAATTATTTTATTGAGACGAGTGTCACGAGTGTTGTTGTCTTGATTGTGATGTTACAATCCAATGATACTTTATGATACCACACCATACCGTACTGCCATAGGTACTGCTGCTTATGTGAAAATTTATGATTTATTATTATATTTTGGTAGAATAACAGTAACAGCAGCTTTTATTGAACAGAGGCGGACGGACGACACGTCTACAAATTCTCTTATTGTAGGCTAGGTAAGGTCAGCAGATACAGAGAACAGTAACGAAAGTCAAACTTGGAAATTATATTTATAAAGTAGGTACCTAACCGGTTACCCACTTATGCTAATATGTTGCTTTGCTGGATTAAGGTTTCTTCCATACTCCAAGGTTTTTTTAACATTCTGTATTGTCCCACTACATGGCAAGGGAGAGCACCAGCCGTAGGGCTGGCTGGAACGCACAAGCGTTTCGAAGGCCTGATTCGATAACAAATTCCATGTTCAGGTATTTACCTACCGACTGCTTGACTAGGTATCTTGTCCCTTCTGTCCTGGCTGCTAATGCATGCATTCGATATTTTATAGAGGTAAGGGCGCCAAATTCCAGTTTATCGAATTGATCGATCCGATTGATACCTATTTAACGATCTTGTTTTGCTGTCTCTACAAAATTATAAAAGCGATGCATAGTGGACTGTCTGTTCATATGAATATAGTTCATAATATACCTACCATTCAACTTTGCTCAGTAAGTCGTCTTTCGCCAGCTAGTTGGGTATATTAAACTATTCTACTACCTATTGTAGGTACCACAGCCCATAAAACTCAAGTTAAGGTACCCTCATCCAGGCTGCTACTGAAAATGTCCGTAAATACAATAACACTCAGAGAAAGTTCGTTTCATACCACAGATTACTAAATAGTTACTATCGAGAGATGAAGAAGACTTAGTTAGGTACATAATACGTAAGCTTTTCTTAACTTTCAGATTTTTGGAAGTGAACCGCGGTGTCCTTCAGATGCTTCGAATTCCAGTAAACGGAGGCCTGACGACGAAGTTCTACTACGACGTCCTTGAAAACAGGTAAGTTTGAAGGTAGGTAAAGTTACTAGTTTTGTAGTAGTCAAAGAACCTAGCTAAGTATACATAACATACATGTTACGTAGATCTTGTATGTTTTCGTCAATTTCGTTAGAATAAACTTGTACAATATGCTAGCTAGGTACGTGTCACTCTGTCACTCCATCCTTGGTTTGACCTTCAGGGAAATTAGAAATTATTTTGCGAAGGCAAGACTTTGATGTACCTATTTTACTACTCGGCTTGTATTAACCACTAACACGTAACTAATTATGAAAGCACGACTCACTGCAGAAAATTAAAAATGCAACACCATGTTTTTATTTAGGTATTCATTATGTAGCATCTATTGAAGACGGCAATTAATGCACTAGTGACTAGTGCATTATATGACTAGGGCAATATAGGATGACTATTTGACTAGTCTAGATATTGCCCTTATCTAGGCAGCATAAATAATGTTTCTCTCTTCAGTGGATGTTTAACCCCGACGTTGCGGTTTGGTTTGTGTAAAACTATATTTGTAATAGTTTGCTGTCAAAATCTTCCAATTTTTACCCGACTGCCGAAAGAGGGACAGATTAATTTGAATTTGAGGTTGAGTGATTGTCAAACATAAAGTTGTCAAAAAATTAAAGGCCCGTTTTGACAGCTATAAAATAATTGATGCTTGCGAATTATTAGAAAGTTATCGCGGCATGTAAAATGAGAAACGCAACGGACTTCTTAGATTGTGATGATTGTGAGGACTTTAGTTGAAAATTTGTAATTCTTTGGAAACCTACTTTAATATTAGGGTTTGACACATTTATAACTCCAAATATCGATCCGAATTACAAATACTCAAATCAGAAACTGGCCCTCTATCAGTGATAGGTTAATCTATAGTTGCTTACTTACTATGTCCATAAATTAAGAAAAAAACTCCATTTAGTCTACGAAAACCAGTATAAATCGCAAGCAGCGCCATCTACCGGTTATACTCCTGCGGTTGATCTTAGCGCCATCTATCTACAATAACAAAATATTTAATTTTAAAAGACGTAAGTTGCTACAGTTGTCCGTACGATGTCGCTGTAATATATTAACAGTTTGATACAAAATATTTTAACGCACAATATGGTGCAAATTCTGTACAACAAATGAATGGAACAATACAACAAGAGATCAGAAAAATAAGTACTTAGTTAAGTGAACCAACAGCATTGTGTTAATTGATAATGGTTGCGTGCATTATTGGTTGGGCCAGTTCAAAGGCCAAGTCGTGCGATCGCGGCAACTTTTGTCCATTTGTCCAAAGTGGTGCAACTAAGAAGTAATAGATGGCGCTTCACTTTTCTCCTAGAGTTTATTGTTACTGTAGTAGATCCACAGTCTTATCAATAGATATCGTGAACGTGTTATCCTTCAGATGAAGATTCTTCATCTGAGTGTTATCCAGTTACTGGGAACTCAGCAAAAGTTCTGAAAGGCAGCCGATCAATATAAAATATTTATATTCATGTTCATCCGGTTAGACTAGAACCACCAACTCCAACATAATTGGAAGTAGAAAAGAGTAGGCAGTTTGATCCTCAAACCAGCATAAGTCTGCGTGCCTGACTAATTGGTGATGTCATAACATTGGGACAGGTGGGACACTAGTGCCATCTTCATTCAGCTCTAAATATTTTTTCGTTGCATTCCGTGCTTGTTACTTCATTTAAACTGATTAGGGGGCAACACACTACAGTTTCCTTATTTTAGGAATTCTGAAAGTGGCATCAGTGAGTCGGTGACCGAAAATTGGTTTCAAAATCGGTTGTCATTGTTAGGGGACATAGCCGTGTGATGCGAAAGAATGAGAGGAAAATGTAGTGAGAAAGGTTTTGGGAATACCTACTTTCTTTGTGCTTACAGCAAAGGAGTGGAAATCACTGCCAGAGCCTGTGTTTCTTTTTATTTACCTACAACCTAGGAGTCTGTAAGCCAAGAGCTAGCGTGCTCCATTTGTCGACCAAACCATCGCTTACCACTGGCACATATAATTTATTACTTACTAGCATACAGTGGCGTAGCGTGCCTTGGCGGGGCCGTATACAAATTTGTTTGGGGGCCCTTATGAAGGGTAAAGATTTCTCTGAAAAAAATGTTGCCTAAAATTAAAAGAAATATTTATTCATCATAATTATTTATCTGTCACTTTTTCCAAAATTTTTACGAACAATTCAAATTAAATATACACTCTCCTTGCCTTTTTTTCGGCAAACTGATTTATTAAATCATTTATAGCTGGTGATGACTTTAGTTTTTTGCCTCTTTGGCCAATAGTGAAAGGACCGACAGGCAAAAAAAAAATTGTGAAGTTTTATAAATGTAGGCTTACGCACGTCGGGGGCCGCCGTGGCCTGGGGCCCCGTATAATTGATACGGCAGATACGGCGGTAGCTACGCCCCTGCTAGCATACCACTATTAAGAATCCGCAGGCTTATAACGTATCTTTTGCAAGAGCAAAACGATAGTGATTTTTGAGCAATAATTGCTCTTCAATAGAGAAGTTTTAGAGTTGTTGGCGGTTTTGTTTGAAAGGTTTGAAATAAGTGCATTTGACAAACTGCGAGCGATTAGCAAACGATTGTGTAGGACCACACAGCAGGTTCTATGTTTATGGGGTTTGGTTTCCGCACTTAGTCCTTCAGGTGGACCATTGTGCGTGGGCCATGGCGGCCGTTGGGTGGATTATTCCAACCAGCCCACCTCCCTCCAGAAGCTAATTAGGGCTCCTGGTTTACTTAGAACCTCTGTGTATGATCTGGGCGACCCGAGGGTTTGTGTTCTTATCTGAGTGACCTCTGTGCATTCAAAGAGAACGTGCGCAACGGTTTCCTCAGTCTCCATGCATGGCCTCCATAGAGGACTGTCCGTTATGTCTATGGTGTGGAAGTGTTTGTTAAGTGAGCAGTGTCCCGTGATCGGGGACCCCCGTCATCAGGCGCAGGCCATTCCTGTCCAAACGTCTGGTATTTTGATCGCTATCGTTTTGCATAAGATACGTAGATAATAAGCCTGCCGGTCAAACGCCAGCCTATCCTATCCTACTAATAATATCCCATGAAAATTATAACATGTAAAAAACACTAGACTCACGTCGCAATTCTTTTACCGCAAAAAGTAATGAGATCGAATGTAAAACCAAGCCAGATAATTTATTCAGTAGGTACCTTATTAATTAGGTTACAAACAAACAAATTAACCGACTTGGTTTTACTTTTACTTAAGGGGTCGACATTACGGTGTTTCTCTAAGTTTTTTTTACATGTTATCTTTTTGTTGGGCTCTCTTTGTACGCGTCCTCCTTTAATTATTTTCGGGTACTATTTCCGGTGCTTCATTTACGTCCATGTTCCATTAGGCAGATATCTAAACTAGGTACATAGTCCATCTGCACTGTAAATGTAGGTAGCGCATGTGAAACACACAACAATAGTTTGTTTATGAAATTCAAATACTAACCTAACCTAATTTAGTCTGCTATAAGATCCACCCATAACTTGCCTTCGACACACTGCGCTGACACATAAAGGTATAGATAGGCATAGGTATTAGGTATAATAAAGGAGACATCGTCTATGACTAATTATACCTACCTATATTCACTAATTACCTACCTACCTAGATAAGCAGTGTAGCCTCATAGGGTTGCCAGATGGTCGGGATTCGTCTGGATTCGCCCGACAAAACTCAAAATCGTCAGACAAACAAGTGCTCGGAATGTTCTTTCTTTCAGATCATTTGTGTTATCAATTCCTGTAAGCAATGCTTTGTACTTTGAAAATATGTTTTTAAATGATAAATGATTTTATTTCTGTAAGTTGGTTTGTACAAACTTTTACATGTCGATCATAATTTTAAAACTAGATGAGGTCGGCGTTTCCTATCTGACTACTCTGAGAAGAAAGGCCGAAACAAGCTCAGAGGTAAAAGTCTCTTTTAAAGTCCAGACAAAATCTTGATTCTGAAATGGTCTTTTGAGGTAAGAACCAGCCAGATTGAGTGGACCTGTACAGTCAGTGCACGCAATTGTCAATAACCGTGCAGCTCAACTCAGAATTTAAGGAGCTCAACGATTCGACGAACAATACCAAAGAAAGGATATTCGGGTAGGCTGCATAGATTACTCAAACTGCCAGACCATGATTAAAATCTAACTGAGAAAAATTACAAAAAAAATATCCATATAGTCGTCACATTCAAAATAATTAAAATAATATATATATATATGTAAAACCAAAAATAAAACAAAATTCAAGATGCAAAAAAAACCGGTCAATTAAGAGTCGGACTCGCACACGGAGGGTTCCGTACCATTATAGCAAAAAACGGCAAAAAAAAGTATGGGAGCCCCACTTAAACATTTATATTCTTCTGTTTTTAGTATTTGTTGTTATAGCGGCAACAGAAATACATCATCTGTGAAAATTTCAACTGTCTAGCTATCACGGTTCATGAGATACAGCCTGGTGACAGACAGACAGATGGACCGCGGAGTCTTAGTAATAGGGTCCCGTTTATACCCTTTGGGTACGGAACCCTAAAAATATAAAATTAAATTAATTGGAGCGGCTCAATCTCAAGCCTTTTTGTCCTCAACGTAATCTTTAACGGTATAAAATGCTTTCAGGCACGATTAACGTTTAATGAATGATTTGAATTAATTAAGGCTTAAATCTTGTTCGTGGCTTGGAAGCTTATTATAAAAGCGTACACATTGACATCTAAACGAGCCACCTATTTTCTTGAGTTTAGTTTGCTAAATAATTTATAGGTACTCCAAAGAGAGAAATTGTATGGTCTTTGATTTAATAAAAACTGAGTTAGCAATTAAACACAACTTTGAAGTAAATAAAAGGTCTAAATGGACTCATCATCATTATCATCATTTCAGCCAAAAGACGTCCACTGCTGGACATAGGCCAAATGGTGGACTCGGTAAAGTACAATGCCAAATACATGTGGGAACCTATGACTTAGACTAGAGTCAAGAGCAAACCCATATCAAATAAAAAATAAATAAAAAAAAAACCTATAAATTAAGTGTACTTAAATTAGTTACATCTTTATGCGTCATCAATATTAAGTCTATTTAGCCTATTAATCTAAAAATAAGCTTTTTATTTTGCATTTTTAATTTTAATATTAATTTCGCCCGACAAGAACCTCAAAAGCCCGACATTTTAAAAATTTCTCCAAAAAATTTCGTCTTCCGATCTAGCAATCCAGTGAAGTTGCCGAAAAATTGTATGAACTGAAAAAATAACTTTGTAATCCCATATATTTGATGCTTATTGATATAGGATTACAAAGTTACTTATGCAGTTTGTTTATCTAGGAAACGAGACGGAAATTGCGGGTTGTTTTAGTTTTTCCTTCCGTTATAGGTTAAACACTAATTGTGCTTCAAACTTTGAAGTTTGTGAGTCTACTAGAAGTACCTTAAAATTTTGATGATCGGTGAGTGAGTCAGTCTCACTGACTCACTCACCGAATGAGCGACATGAATTATTCATAAACTACAAATTTTAATTGAATGTGATTCACGATTTTCCTTGTTATCCAAACTAATATTATAAATGTGAAAGTAACTCTGTCTGTCTGTCTTTCTCTGTCTGTCTGTCTGTCTGTCTGTCTGTCTTTGCTTCACGCCTAAACTACTGAACCGATTTGTGTGAAATTTGGTACAGACATAGTTTGGAACTTGAGAATGGACATAGGATAGTTTTTATTACAAAAAATAAAATATAAAATAAAATTTATTTCGGACATACAGCGCCATCTATTGGCCAAGAGTCGGCATCAGAAGTCACTATTCCACGCGAACGAAGTCGCGGGCAAAAGCTAGTATTATAATATGTTCTCTTAGTTACTTAAAAATTCAGGCATTTATCCACAACGAAGTTACAGGGGGTTGAAAATGGCCTGGATGGCTTCGAGAAAAGGATGGTAGGTACGGCTTAACAAAGACTTGTTTGCTGTGCCCCCAGATTAAAGGCGAAAGTTTGTTACTCTTTTAGGCAAAAACTACTGAACGGATCTGAGATAGATGATAGTCTGGAATATTATAGCAGGATACTTGTCATCCCGGGAATATGTTGTCTTGGGATAATTTTCGACATTCACGCGGGCGAAGTCGCTGGCAGAAGCTAGTAATAAAATACAGCCCCGGATCTAGGGGGGAGCAAACCGGGGCACTTGCCCCGGGCGGCAGTTTCATGGGGGCGCCAAATCCTTGAGACAAGAATTCGAAATATGAATGAAGCCTCTTTTCCTACAATCTCATAGGTTTTTATCAAGTAATCGAATCTTAATATAATATGTTTAAAAAACAAACATTTCGAGCTTAAAGCTAACTTTTTTAGTCATTGAAAACAAAACTGCCTATGCGACGGACTTTGAGGAGCTAATAGATTATTTCGCATAAAAGAAAGCACGCCGTGTAAAGTTGTAGTCTTTCCTGGTTATATATTTTTCTGTGTTTCTGTTTTATGTCACAAATGAAAGTTATTAGATAATTAAAAGATATATTTATTAAAGGATTTTTATTTAAAAAATGGTCACAAAAATGCTACTGATTGGCAGTTTTAGCAGCTTTTCCTGAAACACTGAAGGGAGGGGGCGCCACTATCAAGGTTTTGCCCCGGTTCGAAAAAATCGTAGATCCGGGGCTGCTAAAATAGTATGAATGTGGATGGCAGAGGCAAAGGCAGAGGAAGACCAAGGAAAGAATGGAATGGATATGAAAGTAGGAGGCTAGGTATTGAAGTGTCGGCAAAAATGGATGTATCGAAGAATAATTATGATGCCTACACTCAAAATAAATTAGGTTAGGAGTAGGAGGATAATAACGATATCACATTATGGTTACATTTTTCCGCAATTACTATTTTCATCTGTGGTCAGCTTACCTTATCACTCGTCATTACCAACTATCACATTTTCATATCACGCATCCGTGACGTGTTTTGATATTATTAAATACGATGATGTCCTGTTTTGATTAAGTATAGGCTTTAAATTAAATGGAGTATTATAAAAACAACACCTACCATGTTAGTTTAATTTAATGGTAAGGCAAATCCTTAAAATAATTAGGTAGGCAAGAATTATAACTGTCCCCCGCGGCTTCGCTCCCGTCAACTGGCTACCTATCTACCCTCTTACCCTGCCTACCTACCAACCTACCTACCCTACCCTACATACCTACTTAACCTATCCTATCCTACATATCTACCTACCTACCCTACCCTACTCTATTACATGATTGTTGCGTAACTTAAACCGTTTACGCAGCGCACGCAACGGAAGCTCCCAAAAGGAATAATTTTGCCCGTTTGTGCTACATTTTTTATTTATGCTCCGCTCCTGATGGTCGTAGCGTGATGTTATATAGCCTATAAACTTCCTCGATAAGTGGACTATCCCACACAAAAATATTTTTTCAATTCCAGCCATTAGTTCCTGAGATTAGCGCGTTCAAACAAACAAACTAACTCTTTAGTTTTATAATATTAGTATAGATATTATAACAAAATTTTGATACAAGTGGGCAAATTTTTTCATTATAGCTTAGGTGGAATTGACGCCCGACTCCTTAGCCGATTGCGGGGCCGTTATGGAGCCGATAGACTGCAATGATAAATGCCCTGGTGTATCTAAAGTTGCTTTTCAACACTTACTCGAAATATAAATAAAATTTCATAAAAACTTATAGAAACAAATTGTTGTAACTGATGACCTATAAGTTGGTATTGTGAATTAATCAACTGCCTCGTATTCCAATTCTTGTTGGCCTTCTGGCTTCCTAATATTCTGCTGACGAAAGACTTCGAGATTCAGGTAGAAATCACTGACGGGCTGAAAAAAATAGTTTCAAGTATTCTTGTAAACATTTTTATTGTAATAATTTTCAGTAATAGGGTTTTCAAGTATTCATAAAATTCAGGCCCGTGTTTCCTTTGAATATTTTTCACTATTCCTCATAGTTTTGGATTTAACCATACAGTTTTAACACAAAGGTCTCTATCTATCAATCTAATTTAAACAGCAGATGTGTGGTTTTAGACTGTTCGCAACAATATCTTTTGGTCAAAATAATTGTAATCAATAATAATATAACAACCAGTCCTATCGCACACGTAATGTAAATAATTATTTCCAAGGCAAAAGTTGATTTGACATCTGTTGAAACCGTACATTATTACCTCAATGGTTGAAACGTAAAAAAATCGATTAGTGCCATAAGTGTAGTATAAAAATAAAATTAAATTTTTTCATCTCCAAAATCGAGGTTTTCATTACCTATAGATATAGCTACCTTGACCACTTTGCTTTTAGGGAAGTATTACACTACCATAAATATTAGGTCATTACATATGAAATTGGCGTTTTGTAAGGGAGGAACATAAAGTCGTTTTTTTTAATGTAATATATTTATTTAATCAAAGTATGTACCATTGCTATTCATCACTTTTGCCATCTCATAGGTAGTTCAATGATTCCTTTACTAAAAAAACCATTCGGACGGGAATCAATAAAATCTTTGAAGGCGCTTTGGACTGCCCCATCGGAGTTCAATTTTTTCCCTTGCAAGAAGTTATCCAAGTTTCGAAGAAAATGGTAATCTGTTGGTGCAAGGTCCGGGGAGTACGGTGGATGGTTTAGACTTTCCAATTGAAGCTCCTCTAATTTGGTACTGGTCTGTTGTGCAGTGTGTGTTCTAGCGTTGTCCTGAAGCAGCAGTGGCCTAGAGCGATTGACCCGCGTCGGCTGTTTAGCAGATAGCTTTTCCATCATGGTTTGCAGTTGCTGACAATACAAATCCGTCGTAATCGTCTGGCGAGATTTAAGAAAGCTGTCGTGAACGACACCGGCACTAGTTCACCAAACGCTCACAAGTAATTTTTTTTGAGTCAATTTTCGCTTGGGGCCGGATTTGGCTGGTTCACCAGGGTTCAGCCATTGCGATAAGCGTTTCCGATTATTGTACAGGATCCACTTTTCATCACAGGTAATGATTCGATTTAAAATTCATTCATTATTGTACCGGTTGAGTAATGTAACGCAGCAGTCGACGCGCGTTTGTCGGTTTGCTGCACTCAATTCATGAGGTACCCACCTTTCAAGCTATTTCACCTTCCCAATTTGCTTCAAGTGGATTAAAACAGTTTTATCACTAACACCGCAGCCTGCAGCTAACTCGGACGTGGTTTGCGATGGATCCGCTTCCATAATAGCCTTCAATTCTTCATTATCAACTTTGGTCTCCAGCCGTCCACGGGGCTTGTTCTGCAGGTCGAAATTTCCAGAACGAAAACGTTGGAACTAAAAACGCACTGTGTTTACTTTTGCGACAGCGTCGCCATACACATCCTTAATTCTTCGAGCCGTTTCTGCAGCACTGGTGCCACGATGGAACTCGTACTCGTAAATAACGCGATATTTCAAGTTTTCCATTTTGTAAACTGACTGGCGGAAAGAAAAAAACAAATGAATTACGATTTTCCAAACACAAAAGCATGAGTAAGTAGCTGTATAAATTAAAATTGGAATTCCAAACCAAAGAGGAGATATTTGAAATCAAAGTGGCCGGTACTACAAAACGCCAATTTCATAGGTAAGGACCTAATAATATCTAGTATCACAGATCTATAAGTCATATTTATGTGGTAATCTACATCTACACTAATATTATAAAGAGGAGAGATTTAATTGTTTGTGAGTTTGCTTGTAATAGATAAACTCAAAAAATATTTCATCAATGGAATGCTACATTAACACTGAGTGTCATAAGCTATATTGTTAATGAGGTTAAATTAGGGATCCCTACGAAAACTTCAATAATGTCTTGGGTTAAATTTTAAACATAAAACGCGTTACTTCGCATGCGTTGCGAAAACTATTATTGATAGAACAAAAAAAAAAGTTCTATAATTTAAATTAAAGAGCATATTAAAATGTACAAAAAAGTCCGCGATAGCATGTCTATGTGTATGTGGCATGTGTACCTTTTAACAAGTAATTCCTGTATATTTCTGAAACGGTTCTAACGATGTTCATATAATTATATATGTACGAGTATGCAGAGGGTTTCGGGGGCAAACTTTAACACCAACTTAATCATACTTTGGGGTAAATTCGAAAAATAAAATGAAAACCTTTATTGTTTACTTAGGTTGGTATTTATTTCAAGTTTCAAGTTTATTAACACAAGACATAAAATTCTTAAATAAAACTTTAACATTACCACCTTCATTACTTACTTAGGTTGGTATTAACACCAATTTTCAAGTTTGTTAACCCAACTAATAACATTATTCAAAATGTTGTCTTTAACATCCCCTTTCCTACTTTCGAAAAACGAATAATGAAAACCTTTATTATTTACTTAGATTATTATTTTGTGCCAAGTTTCAAGAATATTGGCCGAAGGAAATAGATTTCACATAAAACTTTCAACCCCTTCTTTACCCCTTAGGGTTACACTAGTCAATCATTCTTCCATACAAACGTAGTCTCGCGATTCACTGTTTGACGATGTACGTTCAAAATAAAAAAAATATATCAATTTGTCTCATCATTATCTAGCCCTGTATGAAAACAAAAAAGTAAAAATGAAAGTTATGAGCGTCGAAAGTTCCATATTTCAACACTAATTTTAAACCATCTTTGGACGGAAATAAATACCATAAAAAGAAGGAAAGTTGCAAAACGGCCAGTAATTCAACACTGCAAATAATTTTATTTTGTAAATATACATTTAGTCGTTTTTTCATGATATCTAGACTCCCAAAGGTATGTTTATAAAATTTCGCGCGCTCGTTTTTGTCCTAAATCATCATTAATTTCGATACAAATTTGCAAAACAGCTAATACGTACCTGACGTACGCGAAATAGCTTCTTACTGCTCCTCACATCATCTATATCTTTCGCACGTGTTGTCGGATGAGATAGCATGCATTTTAACCACGCGCACAAAATAATTCGTGCTGTGTATTAGGGGAACCTTAAAGGTGGAATTTCCAAAAATGCTTTCTTAGTGCTAACTTACGAAACTTGAACATTTCTGAAAAATTTCATGCTTTTAGGGATAGCGGTTTTGGTTGTGCGTTGATCAGTCAGTTTTCTTTTATATATTATATAGATAATAAATAAACGGAAAAACAAAGCCTTTTATTCTGAAATCAGAGATATAAAACTGTAGTTTATACAATGCATGTTTATAGTTTATAAAATGTCCCTAATCTCAGTGTGCCTCTTGGTACAGGCCTCCACTAACAGTTTCCACTGGGGTCTGTCCTGAGCTACTGGCCTACACCTTGGACCCGGTCTTTCCCATATCCCATTCCCATCTCTCTGACACTGTCTTTCACGGTTTCTTTTCCCATCTCTTGGGTACCAGTTTGTCACTGCTTTGCTTCATTTCCCTTGGTTATGCGCATCACATGACCGGTCCATCTCCACTTTTGCTGGTCTTTGTTTCGTCTTGAGGGCGGCATTTCTGATCCTGTCCTGACCTTTGAACCCTGTAATGCTGCGCTCCATGGTATCTGGCATTAGGCAAGCTTGTCTCTAGGGCATTTGATTAGTGACCAAGTTTCACACGAATAGTTTCTGTTGGATAACTCTTGTTTTTCGCGCAGGCCATTAACCAGATCATCGGTCTACCTAGAGGGAGGCCTTCCAACAACGCTTTGTATACCGCTACGCGGTCACCACTGCAGAACTTTTCAACCCCATCGACCAGCCATTGTCGGAGCACCTGAGATCTATCAGGCGTGAAATAGTTGCTTCCAATTCTTATTCTTATTCTTTATTGTACACAAAACATAGAAACATACAAATACAATAGGACAGTTTATGTACAAAGGCGAGCTTAACCCATAGTTGGGTTCTCTAACAGCAAACCTCAGTTGCGTAGAGAAACATGCATTTGAGGATAGTACATCCATGTGCACAACAAAAGCTTATTAAAAACTCGTAACAATTTTAAATACTTACTCACTAGATAAACTAAACAAATACGTGTGCAACACACAATGCATAAACATAATTTAAACCTATTTATTACAAAACTAAAATATTATAATTGTAAATACATAAATTAATGAGTCATGTTCATAGGAAATATTCCTTAATTCTTCTCTTGAAAACATTTTCGGTATAGTGTGGCTCTAGGGTCTTACTGGTTGACGTGTACAACTGCCCATAGAATCTCTCGATCTCTTTTCTCTAAAAGCTCCGGTTTAGCGGATAAGATCCTGCCATCGTCGGTCTTCAGTTTCGTGAGCTGGCTCTGCCCAATAGTCAGATCTCTTGGAAAGACCTTGGAACCCTTATTCCGCTGAATCGCGTTTTTAATACGCTCGGTTTTAAAGCGGCGGAGATCGCTTTTCAAGGACTTGGAGATCCGTCTATTGAGCTGCCGGTATTTCGATGCATCGTCTGAAGACTGCAGGATCATCTCACGCCTCTCCATCATGAGCTTGAGAATAGGATCAGAGAGCTTTTTGTTTATATCTGTACGGCGGGTCTTGAAAAACTTAGACATAACCGATCAGCACATACAATAGTGTAATTAATTTATAAAGTTATGACTACCACGGACAAAAAAACGACAATCCCACCAAAACCGCCGCACGTATTTTAATGAAATATTCAGCATCTCAAAGATAATTTAATTATCAAAATTTTGATCAAAGGCTTTTTTTTTAAGTCATAGAATAATATGGTACAAGTACAAGAAACTACTGAATTTTGGGTCGCACGGGCGTGAAACGAGTGCGCCTTTTATTCGCTCAAGGTCGTTGGCTACTGTCGTCGTTTTAAGGAATCGCTACCTGCAGGATCTGCAACCAGAGTCTTAACAATGATCCAAGAAGGCAATTCGCAGCGGCCTGTGGCTTTGCACTTTGGTTTTTCTCGAAAAGCTATACAAAATGCTTGGAATCGTTTCCAAGAGACTGACAGTGTTGCAAGAAGAACTTTTTCGGGTAGAGTTCCATTAAATATGTTCATGAGTTTCGGTAGGTACATCCAATTAAGTGTCCGCCGAGAACACAACAGTGACGGCCTACGGTTGACAACGGGTACTCGTGTCAGTGACCAAACGATCCGTAACCGATTGCACGAAGACCCAAATGGTCGAGTTTTTCGAATTCCTTTGTCCAGGGCTCAACATGAAAATCTTTTAAGGAACCTTTTGACGAATGTCAATACAAATATTGTGAGGAGAACTCCTCACAATATTTGTATTGACATTCGTCATTCGACGAGGGCTAAGTAAGTAATATTTTTTAATGAAGATCGGCGCATGGAGTCCATGGCGAGCGATTTTTGGATTCACGAAGTTGACCGTTTCGGTGGACCCAATGTGATGATTTGGGGTGGGATAAGTTTGGTACCTAAACCTACGGCAAGCTATCATTACGCGGTTGGATCAAGGACCTAAAACAGAAAGCTCGCATTCTGAGGAGGTTCCTGTCTATGGAGCCTTTACCACCGACAGCTTGGACACTGCTCCCGATACCGGCGGACAACAATTTTTTTTTATATTTTATATGTTTTTTGTATGATTTTTTTTTGAAGAAAGGAGATTAGCTCGTGTCTAAATAATAACAGCCGCACGGGTCGATCTTCAAGGTTAAGCAACGCTTGATGAGGTCGGGCCGTGGATGGGTGACCATTTCAACATACCGAGTTTCCTCCGTGCCTCGAAAAGCACGTTAAACCGTTGCTCCCGGCTGTCATTTGAAGATCTTTGACAGTCGTTACGAGTAGTCAGAAGCTTGAGATCTGACACCAGTATATCCAAGGGATACCGTGTTTCCCAGTTACTGGGTTGTGGAGGTCAGATAGGCAGTCGCTACATTTAAAACACTGGTACTCAGCTGAATCCGGTTAGACTGGAAGCCGACCCCAACATAGTTGGTAAAAGGCTAAGCAGATGATGATGTTTTTGAAGAAATATTTAAAAATGTAGGTAAATGATGTGTTGAAAAATAAATAAACGATATAATAATAATAATATATTTATTTAAAATCATAAAGCAGAACAATCAATTTTGGCTTAAGTCTATGTCAAGTTCACATGTGTTATGTGCCTGAACTCTAGGTAATCCTGTGTTTCAGGCGAGAAGAGGTACATTTCTTATTTTTTTAATATAAGGTCTATTATCGGTATATTAGTAATCTACGGAAATATTTTAAAGGGTGTAAATAAAATAATAAAATTCTTATTTACTAATAAAAAATATCCGTACAATATCTATTTTAGCACAGTTTTTAGATATGTGCTTCCCTAAAGTTGAGATCAAAATCAACCTAGTGAAAACATATACAAAATGGATTAAAAAAATCTACTAAAACCACACAGAACTTGCGCTTTAAATACTATTTCTAATCTGACAAAGACAGTAAATTAAAATACTTAAACTATAATAAATTGCTTAAAAATGTATACAAAAAGCACAAAAAAATCATAATACAAGTTACATAACCAGGGCTAAAATTAAATGCACGGCGTCATGGGACTTAATAAAATATAATTCAAATAATACAGGAATCAAATAATAAGGAAATAGATATTGAAACCGGGCCACTAACAAGCCCCACGGACATTGCCAATTATGTAAATGACTATTTTATCAATTCGACTAACAACGATGTTGACTTAAACACTTATAATATAATGACATTGATCCTTTAAATTCTAGTATGTTTTTAATGCCCACTAATGATGACGAAATACAAAAAGTAATAAAAACACTCACGGATACAAATTCAACCGGTTATGATCAAACACCTACAAAAAAAAAACTTTTTGCAAAAAAAAACTATCGACTTCCAAATACAAAACTACAAAGTGAAAAAAAAACTTTATTTTTGTATTTGGAAGTCGGTAGTATTTTTTTGCAAAAAGTTTTTTTATTTTTCTCTTTTTAGTTGTACCTACCTAATAGGCAAGTTAGTAAGGTAACTATAACGCCAGAATAGATTTCATGAAACTTGAACATAACCGGAGAAATGAGAGACCTGCGTACCCCTTAAGAGCGAACTGGCGTGATGTTATATTATGAAATGGTATAAACAAGAAACAGACATGCGATTGCAGCAATCCCGAGAGATTTGCCGTTATTTATTGAAGAGTTCTGTTGTATATCTCCGAAGTTCTTCATCAGATCTTCACCAAATTAAAATGGGACCAATTTCGGAACATATTTTTTCAAACAAAAAAAGAATTTTCATAATCGGTCCACAATTGACGGATATATCGGTGAACATAAACAAAAAAAAAAACTGACATATGTCGAACATACAACTAAAAAATATCCTTAGTGACCACCAATACGGCTTCCGCCAAATCGGTCTAATAGGGATCTTCTAGCGTATGCCATTCACATATGGAGTGAGGCCATCGGGAGACCTGGGAAGCGCTTGCCGTCTCCGTCGACATCTCGAAAGCTTTCGATAGGGTCTGGCACGAAACCTTATTGGTAAGCTGCCTTCATTCGGTCTACCCGGTGGTCTGTGTGATTGGATTGCAGACTTCCTGAGAGATCGGTCCATTCGAGTAATTATCGATGGCTGCTCGTCGGACCAATTAGATATTAATACCGGGGTCCCTCAGCGGTCATTACTCTCAGCAACATTGTTCTTGTTGCACAATAACGATCTGCTAAAACCTTTGGGTATGCAGCTCCAACTTTCCGTGATGTAACCGTGCCAATAACGGACCATTTTGAGCTTCTTGTCGTTACGTTGACATCGACTCTCAATTTTTGGCCAAACATTGAGGCTAAGGCTCAGCTGGCTGCCAAAAAGTTGGGGATCCTTGCGAAGGTGAGAAAGTACTTCACGCCGGAACAGCTGCTCAACTTGTATCAAGCGCAAGTATGATCGTGCATGGAGTACTGTTCTCATCTCTGAGACGGATCTGCCAAATACCAGCTTGATGCACTAGAGACTGACAAAAGGATTTTTCAATTGGTTCATCGATCTAGCTACTTCGACAGGTGTTGTCGGTGTAAGTTGGGGATCCTTGCGAAGGTGAGAAAGTACTTCACGCCGGAACAGCTGCTCAACTTGTATCAAGCGCAAGTATGATCGTGCATGGAGTACTGTTCTCATCTCTGAGACGGATCTGCCAAATACCAGCTTGATGCACTAGAGACTGACAAAAGGATTTTTCAATTGGTTCATCGATCTAGCTACTTCGACAGGTGTTGTCGGTGTAAGGAAAATTTAAATTACGTTAGTGTCTCCTAGTTAGTGTCTATTTTGTAAGTTGAAGGTTTTGTCAAAGTCAAATATACAAAAAAAAAAAAAAAAATCTACCGTGCATTCGGAAAAGTAGTTTGTTATGGAAAAGAACGCACAAGAAACTCCATACTTACTCATTTTTTTAAAATAGTTTTGTTAGTGGATTGAGTACTCTGATTCTGAAGCTTGGTCAATAAAGAATTCGTTGAAATTATTCCCAATAGATTAGGATCTGTAATTTTGATATTATATTTAACTATTTCAGGAATCGGCTCTTTGGAAAACTTTAATTTAGACTTGTTTATGATTGACCAGGTTGTTTTGGACTTATTTTGAGATGTTCTGTAGTAATTATTTTGTGACTTTTGAGTTAGTGATATATTTTTTTTACACTTGCAGCGTATTGCTTAAAGGCGTTTGGTTTTGTTTTGGTTGGATGAGCCCTATACTGCCATAACATTCGTCTTTTAATTATACTATGGTTTCTCATACCTTTGAATATCCATTTAGGTTTTATATTTAATATTTTCGTTATTATTTTAAAAGGAAAACATAGATTATAGAAACATACAAAAACGCCTAGAAAATAATTATAAGCTTCGTTTAATATTTTCGTTATTATTTTAAAAGGAAAACATAGATTATATAAACATACAAAAACGTCAAGAAAACAATTATAAGCTTCGTTCGGGTCGTTCGTTTGGTAAATATCAGTAAACGAGAAAATGTTCACACAAATTTTAAACTTAGCGAGATTTTTTGTACTATAATCATTTCTTCTAATACGCCAAGATTTTAGCACGCAGGTTTTATTGACTTTATTTGATTTATTTACTAATATGTATTGACATAACTGCCTGGATAGAGTCTGGAAACGGCTTTGAATTAAACTTAGCACACGGGTGACGGGTAGCCCATAGGGCATAGTTAGGGTACTTATATTAGGTAGTAGGTAGGTACTAATCAGATAAGTAGGTATCCTAAAATCGTAATCATCCGTGGCATTAATTTTCGACTAGGTATAGTGGATAATTATGAAATCAACAAACTGGCGTTTTCTCTTTTCAGTTGCCGTGTCTTAAGTACAATGGATACATTTTTTATTTTCCTCATCATTAACTTTGCTGTCTGAATCATCATCACCATCATCATAATCATTATAATCCTGGTTGTCCTTACAAGTATCTTGTGACAGGCTATCAGTATCACCTTTGCTGTTTCCAAACCTGCAGAAATATAATTTCTGTGTTATTATTGTAATCGAATACTTTACAAAAATTGTTGTTACTTCTGTATTTTATTTTATTTATTAATTCAATATCTGTTTTCATTATTTCGTTTATAAATCGTCACAGAAATCATCATCATCACAGAAATCATCATCATTGTCACGGACCACCCCGGCCGTTCAAGGTAAGACACTGACCCATCTATAAACTGACCTTGGTAAGTGTTGCTTAAAATTACTTAAAAAAATACCATCAACATCAAACAACGGGAAGTTCGTTTAATTTGTAACTCTATGACATTCACGTGAACCATGTAAGTACTGGCACCAAACTGACTAATAAGGGACGTGTTTACAATTTAACGGTTAAATCAAAACAGATAGATTGTAGACTAGTGAACTGATAGGTCCTATTATTCTGTTCGAAATGTTTAGCTCACAATTAATCAATACTTTATAGCAACTCGAGATATTTCATAATCTAACGAGCTTTACAATAATTATCCGGTGACATATGCACAAAGTTACAAAATTTGCTCTCTCTCTCTTCGTAATATATGTTTAGTTTGACATGTACTACTTACTTAAAATTGGTGCTGCTGTGGATGAAGTAGAAGTCATAACTTTCTTGCGGGGGTTCACTGTGATCTCCTTAAGCAGCATGTCTTCATTACTGGGACCAGACCCATTAATTTGGTCTTTCAATTGACGTGTTATATTAGTATTATCATCTTTACTAGTTACATTGAATGTTTTTGAAACGGCATCTGACTCGTGTACATCTGTAGGATACCAAAAATAAATGTTTTTAGAAACTGCTTATCCACCATAAGCAGGTCTTGCTGATAAGATAATCTAGTGCTACACTGTGTGCTACGATTTTCTTACTAGAATAATCAAACCAGTTTTAATAACCTGTAATTATAATAAGATACCTAACAAGAGGGTTGAGTGCCTTGTACGCACTGTTTTGAGGCCTTTGAAGGAAAAACTTAAAAAAATATGTTTTCTTTCTTTATTTTTTAGAGGCTTTTAAACTAAAGGTTTATGTCA
Source organism: Orthosia cruda (assembly GCA_964057195.1). Taxonomy (NCBI): domain Eukaryota; kingdom Metazoa; phylum Arthropoda; class Insecta; order Lepidoptera; family Noctuidae; genus Orthosia; species Orthosia cruda. Next base: position 7,303,666 of record OZ059852.1, on the reverse strand, counting down.
GCCCCATCGTAGCCTTATAACTATTTTACAACACTAATATGTAAAATATAAAAGTAAACATATATTTATAATAGCTTTGGAAACATACATAGGTAATAAAAAAGCATATTATAAAATCAAGGACTACGTTGAAGATAAAAACATTTGGCCTTAGCTCCTTCTGCGCATGCAGCTTCACTGGTAACTTGTAAACGGCACAAATATGTGGCTGTCTCTAACTATTTTCAATCTCATTTTTTCTTTCCTTCTTTTAATTAGACTTTTTACAATGGTTTCAATCATCTTTATAGCCCTTTGCTAAGAACAGTTACAGCACTGTTAACAACATTTGTGCCACATGTTAAATTTAGTCTTGTTATACTTTATTTTTTTTATTTTTACCTTTGTATAGATTCTTTTACCGATTGTTTTGTGAATGTGTGAACATTGTAGGCCTTCTAGATGCTAGTTAACATTTGTTAACTTTTCTATATAATCTTTTTATTTTACTTTTTTAGTTTCTTACGACTTATTGTCTTATGTCGGGCCTACGTTGTCCCCCCATATCTAAGTACTAATGCTGTAACATGGAAATATTGTAAAATCAAACCATTTTTAAAAGAGTAACCATGGAGTTTCTTGCCGGTTCTTCTCCATAGGAAACGACCAACCCGAACCGTGCACCTTTTGTCGACGTTTTATAACTGCCCATGTAGGCCTATGTAAAATAAAATAAAAAAAAATGATTTTGAATAAAAGGCTAGAATAATTCATTAACCAAATAAAGCACGGCCAAGTCAGGCCGAGCCGAGACCACCGGTAGAGGGTCCTGCCTCCTCCAACATTGAGGACATCATCCGCAAGGTTGTGATGGAGGAGAGGGAGTTCACCAGGGCCTGCATAGCAGGCATAGAGGACCGGCTCCTGCCGGCCAAAAGCTACCGTCTGCCTCTTGCGGCGGACAAGAGGAAGGGTGAGCAGGGGCCGGTCTCACAGAGGGAGGAGGACCCTCTTCTCCCTGCCACCACCCCGACCAACCAGCAGGGCTGGACCAAGGTCACCGGTAAGGGGAAGGGGAAGGGCAAGGGCGAAGGGGCGGCAGCGGTCGTACCTGCCGTCCCCGTCCCGTCCCCGCAGCGAAGCTGCAAGAGGTCATAGCAGACGCGGCCAAGGTGGCCAGGCCCGTAAAGACGGCGGCCTTAGAGGTGACCGACCTCGATGATACGGTCACCAAGGAGGAGGTGGTGGCGGCAGTCGCAGCAGTGGGGGGCTGCGGCATCGCAGCGGTTAAAGGCCGGGACATCAGGCCCGGCCGCGGCGGCATGGGCACCATTCGCCTGGAGTGCCCAACTATGACTAGTTCATAAATCATTCCAGCCTCTTTTGAAGTTGGGTAAGATAAAATACCTTGCACACCCAAATTAGCTTTACACACACCCAGGTCTTTAAATATTGTTTGTCTCTCAGCCCGGTTACGGACACATTCCATCAGTACGAGATATACGTCTTCTGGTTTATCACACACTTCGCAATTAGGAGACGTGACTTTTCCCATCATATGTGCAAACAATCTGAGTGGAATGTGTCCGGAACGCAGTCTGTGTGCCAAAATTTGCGACTTACATCACCTACAAACCACGGGGAACAATGAGGTTGACTTTGCATAATCCTATACCAAATACCTTTCGTTTTTGAACGTTCATCAAAATATTCCTTCCAATTTTCAAAACACAACTTTTTATATTTAGGTAATATTTCAGAATATGAATGTTGTCATTTTTCTAGTTTGCGGATTATGTTATAAGCTATAGAAAAGCATCTGTGTCTGAATATACAACTTGAGATGTGTTGCAAAGCACTTTTACTATCAGTTAGTATTACAATATTTTTATGTAAATCTAATGATTCAATGTAGGATAACGCCGCCGATATAGCAAATAACTCCAAGGTCATTATACATACCTACGACGAATTCCTATAGCACACAGCTTGCTTACAGGTTGCATCGTAATATGCTGCCCCTGAAGACGCTTCATTACTTGATTTATGGTGTACAATATTAACACCGTAACTTAATAATAAATCACGTGATATTGTTAACGCTTTCTTCTCAATAAGGCACAACATATTTACAGCTATCGAATTAGGATTGGATTTATTGTATTGGAAATGATTCGTGTACAATATATCAAGAATGTATAATCTCGAATATATATCACGAATATCATCATCACAAACATCATCAATTCATCATTATCATAGAAATCATAATCATCGTCTTGGACCACCCAGGGCGTTCAAGGAGAACACTGACCCATCCATAAACCGACCTTCTTAAGTGTTGCTAAACCTAACTTTAAAAAATATAATCATCATCAGACAACGAGAATTTCGTTTATATTGTAACTCTATGACATTTACGTGAACCATGTAAGTACTGGCACCAAACTGACTAATAAGGGACGTGTTTACAATTTAACGGTTAAATCAAAACAGATAGATTGTAGACTGGTGAACTGATAGGTCCTATTATTCTGTTCGAAATGTTTAGCTCACGATTAATCGATACTTTATAGCAACTCGAGATATTTCATAATCTAACGAGCTTTACAATAATTATCCGGTGACATATGCACAAAGTTACAAAATTTGCTCTCTCTCTTCGTAATATATGTTTAGTTTGACATGTACTACTTACTTAAAATTGGCGCTGCTGTCGATGAAGTAGAATTCATAACTTTATTGCGGGGGTTCACTGTGATCTCCTTAAGCAGCATGTCTTCATTACTGGGACCAGACCCATTAATTTGGTCTTTCAATTGACGTGTTATATTAGTATTATCATCTTTACTAGTTACATTGAATGTTTTTGAAACGGCATCTGACTCGTGTACATCTGTAGGATACCAAAAATAAATGTTTTTAGAAACTGCTTATCCACCATAAGCAGGTCTTGCTGATAAGATAATCTAGTGCTACACTGTGTGCTACGATTTTCTTACTAGTAATCTAACCAGTTTTAATAACCTGTAATTATAATAAGGTACCTAACAAGAGGGTTGAGTGCCATGTACCCACTGTTTTGAGGCCTTTGAAGGAAAAACTTAAAAAAATATGTTTATTTTCTTTATTTTTTAGAGGCTTTTAAACTAGAGGTTTATGTCAGCCCCATCGTAGCCTTATAACTTTTTTACAACATTAATATGTAAAATATAAAAGTAAACATACATTTATAATTGCTTTGGAAACATACATAGGTAATAAAAAAGCATATTATAAAGGCTAGAATAATTCATTAACCAAATAAAGAAACGTAGAAACGTGTTTTTATCTTCAACGTAGTCCTTGATTTTATAATATGCTTTTTTATTACCTATGTATGTTTCCAAAGCTAGTTCATAAATCATTCCAGCCACTTTTGAAGTTGGGTAAGATAAAATCCCTTGCAACACACCCAAATTAGCTTCACACACACACCCAGGTCTTTAAATATTGTTTGTCTCTCAGCCCGGTTACGGACACATTCCATCAGTACGTACGTCTTCTGGTTTATCACACACTTCGCAATTAGGAGACGTGACTTTTCCCATCATATGTGCAAACAATCTGAGTGGAATGTGTCCGGAACGCAGCCTGTGTGCCAAAATTTGCGACTTACATCACCTACAAACCACGGGGAACGATGAGGTTGACTTTGCATAATCCTATACCTTTCGTTTTTGAACGTTCATCAAAATATTCCTTCCAATTTTCAAAACACAACTTTTTATATTTAGGTAATATTTCAGAATATGAATTTTGAATGTAAATATCTGTTCCATCTATAGCTGCTGATTTAGCTAAACGATCAACTTCTTCGTTCCCCGCTAAACCAATATGGGATGGTATCCACTGTATTTTGATGCCGACCTGATTTTCACGTAATTTTTCTAGTTTGCGGATTATGTTATAAGCTATAGAAAAGCATCTGTGTCTGAATATACAACTTGAGATGTGTTGCAAGGCACTTTTACTATCAGTTAGTATTACAATATTTTTATGTAAATCTAATTATTCAATGTAGGATAACGCCGCCGATATAGCAAAGAACTCCAAGGTCATTATACATACCTACGACGTATTCCTATAGCACACAGCTTGTTTACAGGTTGCATCGTAATACGCTGCCCCTGAAGATGCTTCATTACTTGATTTATGGTGTATAATATTAACACCGTAACTTAATAATAAATCACGTGATATTGTTAACGCTTTCTTCTCAATAAGGCACAATATATTTATAGCTATCGAATTAGGATTGGATTTATTGTATTGGAAATGATCCGCGGGCTTATTACGTAAGGAACAGCAAGTAGCAATAATTGTACAGGGTGGGCCATAAGGGTGTTGGCGGTATAAATATTCGATTTAAAAAAAACTACGAAACATAACACAAATATATTTGTATTGTTAAAAGTAGAAGCATAGGAATTTTTAAGACTTAAAAATAATGTTGTCCAAATGGCTTCCCTCGGCTGCTTGGCACTCTTGGAACCGAAGTCGCAAATTTTGGAAAACTCGTTGAAATTATTGCGCGATCAATTTAGTGACCTGGCTACTGAGGCCTTTAAGTCAAGTCTTTTTTTTTTGACAGTCACTTTTAACACAGGCTATTTTATCTGTCCGATGATTTATGAAATGTATCGTTTGATGAATTAACCAGCTTATGAAAGAGCAACACTTCGTGGAGGCTGCTTTTTTACAATAGTTAATTTGATTAATATTTAGCTCCAATATTCCGATAAATTAATATTCGCAGATGTAAAGTATTTGTGTAAAGTAAATATGGCAGTGAAAATGTGATATTTTCATTTTATTTACATAAATGTCAATGTGTAAAATCGATTAAAATTTCTTCGAATTGTCGAGCGTTATAAGAAATCGAATCGATAACGCATTAGAACATCACTTAATAGACTACAATATCTCGTATTTGAGCTATGAAACATAAAATAGATATTTCCAATTTAATTTAGACATTGGCAGAACAGTCGACACCAGTTTTTTTATATGGCAAGCACAGATGCTTGCCATATAAAAAAGAATATAATAGAAGTTACTTATTGCGGACTTATCACATTCTAATGTGTTTGTAAGTATTTAGTAGTAAACATATAAGCTTCGCTGAGGTAGCCAAGACTACAGTATAAAAAAATCCTCTACTTTACCGTGATCACTTCTGTTTCAATGATTCAACAAATAGTCCAGTTGCGTAGACATTAGAGACTCAAAACAACACCAATTTGTCATTACAATATTCACTAGTAATTTGTTATTTCAATATAATTTTTTATATTATTATCCTAATTTGCGGATAATTAAAGTAGCCACAAAATAACACACGAAAAAAGCCAAAAACTTCTGTACCTACTCAGCCATCAGCGAGCGATTAGCAATCGACCAACAACAAGGGAAAAAGTAATCGCAATTTGACAGCCACATTTGCTCGCCGATCGCTGTCGCTCTGCTGTCAAAAACCATACGTAATATGAAATGATCGCGATCATCTTGCGATAAATGCACATTTCAGTTAGCAGATTTTTATTGTTAGCAGTGCTGTAGTAAAATTATTATGGTGTGGCTATAGCTCATATATAATGCGGATTCGCGATTGAAGAGCAATTATTTCGCAAAAATAAGCCTTCCAATTTTTTTACGTAAAGCGATAATCGCCGATGATTGTACAATCTCTGCGCAAATATTGCTAATTGCTGTTTCATACGTAATAAGCCTGCCGTTTACAATATATCAAGAATGTATAATCTCGAATACATATCACGAACATCATCAATTCATCATCATCATAGAAATCATAATCATCGTCATGGACCACCCATGGCGTTCAAGGAGAAAACTGACCCATCCATAAACCGACCTTCTTAAGTGTTGCTAAACCTCACTTTAAAAAATACAATCATCATCAGACAACGAGAAGTTCATTTATTTTGTAACTCTATGACATTTACGTGAGCCATGTAAGTACTGGCACCAAACTGACTAATAAGAAATCGAATCGTGTTTAAAATTTAACGGTTAAATCAAAACAGATAGATTGTAGACTGATGAACTGATAGGTCCTATTATTCTGTTCGAAATGTTTAGCTCACAATTTATCGATAGTTTATAGAAACTTGAGATATTTTATAATCTAACGAGCTTTAAAATTATCCGGTGACATGAAGATACAAAATTTGCTCTCTCTCTCTTCATAATATTAGTTTAGTTTGACATGTACTACTTACTTAAAATTGGCGCTGCTGTCGATGAAGTAGAAGTCATAACTTTCTTGCGGAGGTTCACTGTGATCTCCTTAAGCAGCATGTCTTCATTACTGGGATCAGATCCATTAATTTGCTCTTTCAATTGACATGTTATATTATTATTATCATCTTTACTAGTTACATGTAATGTTTTTGAAACGGCATCTGACTTGTGTACATCTGTAGGATAACAAAAATAAATGTTTTTAGAAACTGTTCATCCACCATAAGCGGTTTTGCTGATAAGATAATCTAGTGCTATACTGTGTGCTACGATTTTTCTACTTACTTGAATGATCTTACCAGTTCAATAACACGTAATCATGATAAGGTACATTACAAGATGGCTGAGTGCCATGTACGCACTGTTTTATGGCCTTTGAAGGAATAACTTGCAAATTATTATTCATATGATTTATGATGTACAATATTATAAAGATAGTGTAATGAATGAACGAGGTGAATGAATAGAATAGCTTGTTAAAAGACGTAACAAAAGTTAAAAATCTTAACAAAAAGGCGTTCTAATAAAATTATTTCATTCCTGGTTGCCACTGGTTTACAAAGATATTTATAAAATAAAATAAATACTCACCAGAATCTTTAAATTGCACATAAATATCTGACCCCGGCCTATTAAAAGGTGAAAGAATCTTGCAAATCAACTTCAATGCTTCTCCATCTTCAAACTCATAGAATATAAACTTGTACTTGTCATCATAGAGTTGCATCACTGTTCCGTTTGACGGCATTTCTATGTACAATTGATTATTTTCTGTAAATAAATTATGTGTAGTTTTTAAATTGCTCAAAAATGGCTGTCGCCGAATTTTGTATGCGTAGAGCGACTGTGCGTCATCGTGAACTGCTACAGTAATAGATGATGATGGCCTCCCGTCAGCAAAAAAACACACAGAAATGCTTACATACCAATTTCGCTATAGCTTTCTGTGAAACGGATGTTTACAATTTGTTCTCCTTTAATATAATCGAATGCACAAGTTAAACTCTTGTTTTTTTCAGACTCGGGATAAAATGACATCTTAGCCTTCTTCCCGGTTATGAGATCAGCAATAAAAATAGTAATTGAAATGTAGGGCGAGAGTCTCCTGGCAAGGGTCAGTCGATGTAAGCTATGATCGAAAAAAATCGAAATTTCGACCATCGCCTTAGTGATTAATGATACTCCGTCTAGGGCCTCTGGAAAAACTCTAAAATATCGTTCTATGTATGGTTATATCTTTCAAAGTAATCTCACACGAAATCTTTTTTTAACCACTTGTAAGTTCGCTTGCCCGTAATAGGAATCAAAACAACCCAAATGCGAAAAAATTACACCTCTCTGTGTATTTAAAGCACCAATGGTAGGCTGAAAATCAGAAGGTAAAAATATTTCTTTACACAATGAAATCTGGTTACGGTCGCGTTTATTAATACACACATCAACACGGTCTAGGGATATTTCATACTCAATTAAATAACTCGAAAAGTACTGGCCGCATTGGAATCTTTTATACACCGATTTGTTTGTAATTTATCTCAGACTAATTCCAAATTCAAATTTTTGAAAATTCTTTTGTTTCGGTGGCAAAAAAATGTCTTGATGTGTAGGAGAGGGAATTTTCATTTGTGCGCTGAGTAGGGAATTTTCATTTGTGCACTCCGGGTCCCACCTTTACGGAGAGGCAATCGTGGACGACGATTAGAATGGGTTCGGAACCACGTGGACTGGGGTCGTGAGCAATGGTCCAATGTGCTGTTCACGGATGAATCCAGGTTCGGCTTCCATCCAGATTCACGAAGGACGCGTGTTTGGCGAGTTCCTGGACGATGGAGCCGTCTTCAGAACCCTCAGGAAGTTCACCCATACCAAGGAGGAACAATTATGGTTTGGGCAGGAATTCGTCTTGGAGGACGGACGGATCTCGTTTGGGTGCGGGGCAATATGACGGCAGAACGATACGTCCAACAGGTGCTGGGGCCCGTAATCTTGCCCCACAGAACAAAAATGGGGCAAGATTTCCTGCTCATGCACGACAATGCCCGGGCACACACGGCGAGATCGGTAGCAGCTTGGTTACATACACACAATGTTAGGGCCTTAGACTGGCCTGCTCAATCGCCAGATCTAAATCCCATTGAGCATGCGTGGGATATGCTGCAAAGAAGAGCTCTGAAGGAAGTTCCTGAAAATCTGGCTACAGAAGATCAACTTTTTGCGCACCTCAGAAGGACATGGGACAATATTCCGCAGCAAGACATTGACAACCTCGTTCTGAGCATGCCGAATCGTTGCCGATGTGTTATGAACATCATGGGCGCTTTCTCAGACTACTAACTTCAAGTTTATAAACACAAATTAAATGATTTTTCTATTTTTTTAGTTTTTACTCATAAATTAAAAGTTAATTAATATACGGTTTCCGTCTATGCTTCATTTTTTTTCCATAAAATCCTGAAATTTTAATCGAAGTACCTTAACCATTATTAAAAAATGGTAGAATATTAAATAACGTATCTTTTAAATAAATACATGTCCTATAAATAATTAACACATTGATAGTAATTCGCTTTTTTAAAAATATCCCTAGACCGTGTTGATGTGTTTACTTAAATCATCTATATTCATAAGTCCACAAGGTCAGTAATCTTTCCAAAAACATATGTTTTTGGCGCAAAATTTCTTGTCGCGGCTTGCGATAGGAGTTGTCTGGTAGAAATCGTCACATCGCGTCGTCTTGACAAACAGGCAGACAAACGGATAACGAAGTAATTCTTTACAGGTTCCTTTTATCTTTTCGAGGAACGGAATCCTATAAAACTCAGTTATCCCAGAGAAGGTAGTAAACATAATTGCCAAAATGCGTGTGTACCATTCGGGAAATGTAGGAGTGATTTTATGTAAATGTTCTATTAATTACCTGTCTTTTTGTAACTTCTTACTTTATGATCACGGAAATCATCATCGAGCACCAACAACTTCACGTCTGTTTGCTTTACTTCACAGATCAAGTTTAAAGGTTCACCGTTTCTTGCATATTTGTATTCGATTTCATAGCGATTGCTTTGAATATTGGTGAGTTTTGGTCGTAGAGTCATCCCATTTATTTTGATATTCAAGATATCTATAAAAAATACGTATATTGAGGCCAGATTTTTACAAGCTTTTATTCTTACTTTCACCTGTCCCGGTGACTGTGATCAAAACTTGCAATGTAAATTTAGGTTCATTTCTTGGTGTTCGATGAGTTGAAATTTTGTACTCACTTTTGTTTCTCGTGACAATACAATTTAGTACATTACTGCAGTGGGGCCAGCAAAAGAGGCATTGATGGACGAACTTGTACATGTGGGCCGAGGCGAAGCCGAGGCATACTATGTAAGTCCATCAATGCCTAGTTGTGGCCAAGGCTTGTATAGTAATTTTCTCAAATAATGCGCGGAAATTAAAACTAAGTAGTACTAGAACTCATTTTATCAAATACAATTACTTTTCAAAATCAATGACGAACAACGAACAACAATAATAATTTATATTTGCAAGGCAGTTCGAAATTTAAAGAAAACCTTTGCTAAGTTACCTCCTTGGTCGCCATGTTGCTACTAAAATATCGTTCCATTAAAAAAAAAATAACCATGTTAAATCTCATAAAGGATAACCATGATATAGTGTTGTTTGCAGATTATGCTTCACTTTTGTTTAAACTTAAACGTCAGCAGCTGGTTACTGACGATGTAAATAGCGCGATTTACTTCTTAATGAATAACAACCAAATGCATTAAGTTTACCCTACCTAACGTTAGGCAGGTGAAAACTGATGTGTTGATAAAGGGCGAAGAATTGAATCCTGAAAATAGCACAGTATTCTTAGGCTTAACTTTGGATGCTAAGCTTCAGTGGGACACACATATATATAAATTGTCAAAGAAGCTAAGTATATGCTGTTAGAAAAAAATGTTAATATATAATAAATTAAATTAATTAAATTCGTAATTTAACTGACCTAGAGACAACCCGTTTAGTATACTTTAGCTATATTCATAGTGTAATGTCGTACGGTATTCTGTTGTGGGGAAATGCCGCCGATATCCAGACTATCTTTGTTTAGCAGAATGTTCGATCAATTTATAAATTAAGCCCGAGACACTCTCTCAGAGAGAAATTTAAGAAGATTCATGTAATGACTGTGCCTTCTCAATATATTTATGACAATCTTTTATATGGACATACAAATATAAAATCGTTTAAAAATACAGTGATATCCATAACAAAAATACTAGGAAAAAACACAAATTTGTAGTACCTACAACAAGGGTCAACAAAATAGGTGGTTCGTTTAGATGTCACTGTGTACGCTTCTATAATAAGCTTCCAAGCCACGTACAAGATCTAAGTCTTAATAAATTCAAATCATTCATTAAACGTAAGTTGTGCCAGAAACCGTTTTATACCATTAAAGATTACGTTGAGGACAAAAAGGCTTGGGATTGAGCTGCTCCAATTAATTTTGATTTTTAAATTATTCACCGTGAATTTTGTTATATTTTTTTTTTGTTTTCTTGCAATGACAAGGATATTTACTTTTTAAAGAATGATATTATTTTATTTTAATTATTCTTAATTTGAAGACTATGTGGATCATCCTTTTTTAACCGACTTCCCAAAAAGGAGGAGGTTCTATGTTCGACTTGAAGTTTTTTTTTTTTGTTCACCGATATCTTCGTCAATTGTGGACCGATTTTGAAAATTCTTTTTTTGTTTGAAAAAGTATGTTCCGAAATTGGTCCCATTTTAATTTTGTGAAGATCTGATGAAGAATTTCGAATCTCTCGGGATTGCTGCAATCGCATGTCTGTTTGTTGTTTATAACATTTCATAACATAACATCACGCCAGTTCGCTCTTAAGGGATAAGCAGATCTCTTATTTCACCGGTTATGTTCAAGTTTCATGAAATCTATTCTGTCGAAATACGAGTAGTTCCCTTACTAACTTGCCTATTAGGTACTTACAACTAAAAAGTGAAAAATAAAAAAAACTTTTTGCAAAATAATACTACCGACTTCCAAATACAAAACTACAAAGTGAAAAATAACTTAATTTTTTGAAGTCGGTGTCCATAACGCAAAAAATGGTACCTACGAAAGACACCGACTTCAAAAAATTTTGATTTTAATTTTAATTTATCTTTGTTACTTTTTAATCATGTAAACTCTTTACTATGAAAATCCATATCTCTCGTGGTTTAGCGGCCAAATAAATTAAATAGTAAACTCATATCTGTCGTGTAATTTAAAAATGGAACGATCTTTTACTCCGAAACATGGCAGCAAAGGTTTTATTTAAATTTCGAACTGGCTTGCAAATAGAAAGCTGCTTATTGAAAAAAAATAACAAATTAATACTTTAACGCGGGAAAAATTATTGTTGTTCTTTGTTCGTCATCCACGTATCATCACGTAATTCCATCAATGCCTCTTTTGCTGGCCGCTGCAGTAATGTACTATACAAGCCTTGGCCACAAACAGGCATTGATGGAATTACGTATTTGTGCCTCGGCTTTGCCACGGCCCACATTTACACGTTCGTCCATCAATGCCTCTTGCTGGCCGCTGCAGTAATGCACTATATATAAAAGCTTATTTGTTTTTTTTTAATAGAAGCTTGGTTAATGGCTGTGTTTCCTGTTACCTACAACCTGGATATCTTAAGTCAAGACTGAATAGCTTACTACTAGGCAAGCGTGCTTCATCGTCGACCACATAATTACTTACCATCAGGAGAGATAATGGTCAAGCCAAACGTCAATAAAAAAAATAATGTATTTCTACCATCATGAATAGATGAAAATATAAAATGATGTATTTATAGGAAGAAAGATACGTAATACAATTAGCAAACCAAAACAACTTACTTAATTTGTTTAGCATTATAAATTGAACCATAACTTTGGTGAAATCAGTTAGTTCTTTTGCCTCGCATATCATGTAACTATTGTTATGTCCAGAATGCAATTTTGTAACTATACCAATGGCTTTAGGTGATTGTATAGATTTTCTGTTAAACTTATCTGAAAGAATATGAATTATGTTATGGACATTTTGTGGATTTCTTAACACTTATAAATAATCACAGAAAGCAAGTTTATAACACCTAGGTAATGCAACAATATGCTTGTACAATAATCGTCATTGCTGTACTCAAATTTGGGATTTCTCCAGCATTCATATCCTAATAGTGTGTGAAACACAATCAGCCGAGGACTAAATCGTAACCGAATATTCGGTATCACATCTAGTTTCCGTCAAAACCGAATCTAACAACACAGCTTACAGAAAAACTGGCAAAAGGTCAAAAGTAATGTCGAGAGATGTCTTATAAGGTGTCTGCCTAATTGTTTTACTATTGTGTCTGCTAATAACGACAGATGAAGGAATAATAAAATAGTCTAAAAATACATTCTTCATTTACATCGATAAAAATATACACAGGAAGACACAGTGTATAAAATACTGAATTAACTATAACTTGTATAACTACATAGATACACATAAATCATTCATTATATATGGCGTAGAAAACTCCTCTACTACATCGTTGTCCACTGGTTTTGTGCCGAAAAGACTGGCAGCATTGCCACGTTGTAAAATAGGCTAAAATAAATAAATTTATCGCTTCAACATTGGATTGCAGTGTAAGTATAGATGTGACGGTAAAATCCGTATTCGTCAGAACGCGTTTTTACCTTTTTGAGAATATGTAGTTAATGCTTTTAAAAGAACTAGAAGAAGTGTGCCATTCTCGGCAGATTGTATGGCAGTAGCAACAGCCTCCTGAACTGTTTGCTGCGTCACTGGCCCCTTCTTCTTTTTTCCGTGTTTAAATGCCTATGCATACTGCACTACCCCGGGGAGATAGTGCAGTTATGTGGGACTCCAACCCACTAAAACTCCACGGTGTCCTTCTGTAACGCTTATGGCGGACACAAGAGCACGCGATAGCACTCACCGCGAGTCACTTGGCCCTAAGGTTTCATCGTTCCGGCTATCTGTCTTCCACGCGGGTTTCAGCATTATGCTGGGTAACCCTTTTGTTTTTTTTATGGGTTGCGTCGTGCCTGGCGCAAATAAACACTTTTACATTATTTATTTTCTGAAAGTGGTTGCTGACATGTATGATGAGTACCTCATATTGATGCGTACATGGAGGTATGTGCATGTGTATGTACTAAGGTAAGTTTTACAAACATCCTTTAAATATCTTGTCTGTAAAATAAATAAATTATCAAGCTAGTTTGGAGTTGTGTTTGACTCACCGCTCTTTGCGCCGGCCATCGCATATTCCATCGTGAGCTTTAAATTACTATCGTTCAAGGTCAAGAGGTTGGCGCAAGTGACGTCGACTACATCGCCGTCTGCGTATCGGTACTCGGCAGTGAAGTCGAAGAGATTGTCCGATAGGTTTGTGCGGAATGCTGGCAGTACCATGTTGTTCACGAGGATCGTCTGAATTGGCTCTGTGGGGTTACCATACTTCAATCAATCTGCCTAGCCTTTTCCAAACTATGTTGTGGTCGAATAAAATATTATTATTCTAGATAAGTTTTCATAAGCTTTCCGAGAGATTGGAACATAATTATTTTTACAAATTTCAACTTGTCATTTTCGAATTTTCTATAAAATCGACAATCACTCAAAAACCACCGGCCGTATTTTATGAAATCGGTCAGGAGGACTATTATTATTGTAACAGTCTTTCTTTAAAGCAGATAAGGCTTTTTGTACGTACTTGCTTGTCTCACGTGTATTTTCATGAAGCAATAGGCCGCTGCTGTATAGTTGTTGTTCTCGTACTGGACCACGGGGTGCTCGGTTGAGATACCTCGCTGGGCCGATATCGTACAGTTCCAAACAGTACCCATTCTTTTTTCTACCGTAAACTGTTTAAATATAAAATTAATTGATTCACATTAGTTTAGCAGCTATAATTATGTTTATCTACACTCACAACGTAATGTTCCAAATATGAATTCAAAAACACTTTATATTCGAAGATAGGTAAAATAATAAAAAAAGTACAACATTTTCCTTCGATTTTCGAACAACTGCATCATAAAATAAGTTTTTAATTTTATAGCCATAGAAATATAAAATACAGTTTATAGCACACTTTTACTTTTTAATTTATTGGCGCTTATGGCTTAATTGACTTAATGTAGAAAAGTATGCTATAAGTATGTAAAGTGTCTATGGATGCGCGCGCTGCGCAGTCATAGTACAATGAGAATCTAAATTGCCCGCCATACCGCATATTTTTTTCGTTTCCACTTTTATTTTATTTCAACTGTATGACTGAAGATAAAATAGTGTATGCATCGGCATATAATTAGGTATTAAAACACTCGCGTGTTCATATTATCAAAACTCACGCTCGTGTTTTAATAACCCCTATTATTATGACCATTGCATAAACTATTATTATTATCCATCCATTATATCCTATTAATGGGTGGATGGCTTGGATTTGATCACTTCATTGACGGTGAGATATTTATAGAATAGCTCTATAGGTCGGTCGGGTGTAATTTTGAATTACACACGAATTATTAATATCACATTTCATGGGATTTATATAATAATAGATAAGTACAAACATTTTAATATTACTTACAGTTGTTACACTTTCGTTGTCGTGGTTGTTATAATAAGCAGATATAATTTCGCGACCACTATTATCACGACAGCTGTAAAATATTTTTTGGTAAGTAAGTTCTTGTACACATTTACCTATTATAGTTTGTAAGGAAAGGTAGAAATATACACTCCGTCGACACTGTTGCATAAATATTAAACGTACTGTGCAAGTACTATTCTATATTAAAACCAATGTCAACATAAAAAAAAAAAAACACATTTTTTATTACCCAGGCCAATAAGTGCTGGCCATAATTCAGAAAGCCCAGGTCAATACAATATTGATGAAAGCACAAGAAATATCAATTCAAATTTAAATAGAAGAAAGTAATTTAGGTAAATCGAATTATATCAAAAAGTATCAAAATATTAGATATTTAATGCTAATTTATGTTAGTTTTGGGGCCCAACAAGTAGTCTGGTAGTTTTAATATCATTATGCTTTAGACGTAAACTATTATGCTTTAGAATGTTATGCTTAAACATTATTATGATTAGAAAAATATGCGCAAGCTGTTATGCGAAAATAATGTTATGCGTAAATATAATTAGAATAATCAAAAGTATGCCATGTTATATTATGTCTAAAGTTTTCATGCAAATCGATAGGGAACCGTTTTATTGACGAGAAATATTGAAAAAGCTGCACAGAAAACTGTAAAAACCCACATTTATCTTCTTCCCATCCAAAATATTGAGGTTTGAGAAATCTTTATTCACATAAGAATACAATAATTCACTTACATGTGAATATTAAAAATAACAGTAGGTAGATTAATTATTGTTGGGAGTTAATACAGAGGTAGGTCAATATAGGTAATTAATTAAATTTTGAGGGTATACCAAAAATACAACAATATTTTGGTTCGACACTGGTTCAAACATTGAAGTAAACAAGTCACCGTCAGTTACAATTAAAATACGGACAAACGCAACTGGATGTGGCTTGAAACTATTTCAAGGAAATTGTGTTATCCTACTAATCCTACTAATATTATAAATGCGAAAGTTTGTGAGGATGGATGGATGTATGTATGTTTGTTACTCTTTCACGCAAAAACTACAAAACGGCTTTGGATGAAACTTTACTGTAATATAGGTTATACATCAGAATAACACATAGGCTACAATTTAAAATGTTTTTTTTGTAATTTGGTCATAATATAACGATAAATATCAAGTAAGTCGGAAAAAAATCTGCCCTCTGAGAGCTATCTTCGCGTGCGCTGCCTAAACCGTTGGAGAAACACAAATATAATGTACCGTAGGATTGTTTGTCTTAAATAGTTGGAAATAAAAGTCCTTGACAGCATATATCTACCTTCTATGTGGAAGCCACTATGACCAAAAAAATTTGAGATTCTTATTATAATGTAACCCAAAGTAGCAAAATGTTGCATAAATATAAAATACATTCTTTGGCGTGCGCTAAGAAAACTATTGATATTACATAAAAAATATGTACTGCATGATTAGGTAGGGTAGGGTAGGTAGGGTAGGGTAGGTAGGGTAGGGTAGGTAGGGTAGGGTAGGGTAGGGTAGCCTATGTCACCCGGGGATAGTGACGCTTCCCAACGGTAAAAGAATTTTTGAAATTGGTCCAGTGGTTTTTAAGTTTATTCGTTACATACAAAAATACAAACATACAATATATATAATACAAATCTTTTCTCTTTATAATATTAGTATAGATTATATTAGTATAATATATGTAATAGATAGCGTAATAGATGTTATGGATATAATAAGAAGACATGTTGCGAAACTCCAAAATAAATCGGGATGGGCTAGAGAGTGATGATGATAAAACGTCCGTTAGAAAAAGGTAAAAAATACAAATACAGGTATTTTATAGCAACTTACATGAGATTATTGATGTGATAGTTAAACTTTGTTTTTATTTTGATTTCGCCTCCTTCGATGACCGTGTAGATTTTGAGATTGTTAAGATCATTGTGGTCACAAGTTAACAAAGCTGCGTCTTGTGATTTTTCAGACTGGATGTTAAATGTAATTTCTGTGGGATCTGTAAAGAATCATTATCTATTATCCAAACAAAGACATCCCGGCTACGGCTGCTAATAAAAATTGCGAATTCTATGGGACAGTGCTATGTATGTGGCCTTCTTTGTTATGTGTTCTGCGCCGGCAGTACGTTGAGTACGCCGGACACAAATCTAAACCATTTTATAAATTTTCGGGGGTAAGCCAGGGTTGTAATTTGGGTCCACTGGAATTCATTATTATGGTTAATGATCTCCCTGAGGTCGTGAGCAGTGCAAGGTGTTTGCTATTTGTAGATGATCTTAAAGTGTTTATCTCTGTAGCGAGCGCCTCGGATTGTGAGCGGCTTCAGCGCGATCTCGACAAGGTGGTACAATGGAGTCAGGAAAACAAACTGGTCTTCAATGTGACCAAATGTTGCGTGATGACGTACAGTCGCGCGCGTGTCCCGCTACAAAATCAGTATGAGATGGACGGCATAGTGATGCCGCGTGTCACGCAAATGCGGGATCTTGGTGTTCATATGGTGGTCGAGTTGATGTTTCGCAATCACATTATGGAGTTGTGTAGCAAATCCTTTAGAAATTTAGGTTTTATTTTACGACAATGTACGGATTTTAAAAGTGTAGCAGTGGTAAAAATACTATATAATGCTTTGGTTCGTAGTCATTTCGAGACAAGTGCCATTATATGAAATCCACATGAGGACAAATATAGTCTCATGATCGAAAAAATCCAAAATAAATTCACTAGGTATTTATATTTGAAGCAATATGGGGTTTACCCATTTTACCCGTTGATGTATCCGAGTCTGTTTGTGTTGGGCATGGTCGGGTACACTAGGCTGGCGGTTAGGAGGGACGTCGCTTTAGTAAAATACGCGGCGAGAGTGCTGCGCGGGCTGGTGCATCACCCAGATGTACTGGAGGCGCTGCGGCTGCATGTCCCGGATGGGTATGTGGGTGCGCGCCGCTGACCCACTTTGTTAAATGTGCCAAGGGCTAGGACAAATTTATTAAAGATTGCCCCTTTGTCAAGGGCCGCGCGTATTATAAATAGTATGCCATCGGAAGATTTGTTCCATAGCCTGCCGAAATTTGTGTCAGGAGCACAAAGGTGCATTGAAGGAGGCATACATATATGAATGGTTTCTTGATTTTTGTTATTTTATTTTATTGTTAATATTTTATGTATCTACTCGTATATAGTGTATAACATTATTTATTATGTGGTATAACATCATCTTGGGAAAACTGTAAGATGTTGTACTTATTGGTGTCAAATAAATAAATGTTTACTTCGTTTTTGATTATGTCATGTCATCTTTCTGTCACTGTGAATCATCCTGTGAATTTCATTAAACCTATTGAATATAAAATGAGTGTAATTTTACATGATACATAATATTGGCGACGATGGAGGCAGAACTGGCGCGACTTACTCGCCTGCGCGCAACTATACGCGGCCAGCTTACAAAGTTTGAACGTACACTGGAACAATTACAAAATCCTTCGGATTACGAAGTAAGTTCACGTCTGACAAGTCTAACAAATGACGAACAAAAATTTGAAAAACTACAAAAAAAAAAGAATTACATACATGTGACGGTGAAGCAGAAATTGAGCAGCGGCATTCTACAGAAGAGCACATATTACTATTAAAGCTTAAGCTGCATGGCTTACGCCCTACACCACCGACAGCACCGTCGACTTACGTCACGGTTTGACGTGAAAGCTCACCGGAAAATACACCAAGAATTAATTTTCAACCGTTTCAGGAACGAGAAAGTTTCAATAACTTTGTTCAGAGATTAAAAACTTATATGAAGCTTAATAATTGTCACAATCCACAAATCCAGACCCTCACGCTGCTTAGTTTATTACCACCAGAATTACACCAGAAAGCTTACGACTTGTGCGCACCGAACGATCCTTGTGAACTAGAATTCGGCAGCTTGGTTCAAATATTACAACACTATATAGATCCGAAACCGAGCATTTGGGCTAGTCAACATAAATTTATTTCGCGACTTCAAGGCCCTGACGAGACAGTCATGTCATACTCACATCACATCATCAGCCTATTAATGTTCCCACTGCTGGGACACAGGTCTCCTCTCTGTGAGAGGGGAAGGGCCATAATCCACCACGCGGGCCCAGTGCGGGTTGGTGGATGTCACATATCTTCGAATTTTTGGTTCTAGGACATGCCGGTTTCCTCACGATGTTTTCCTTCACCGTTTTTGAGAGCAGTGGTGATAAAATAATTTACACAAAGTATTGCCTGCCTGGGTTCGAACCCACGACCTACAACTTGTAAGTCGCAGCCGATACCACTGGGCCACCACTGATCTGCATGTCATACTCGTCAGAGTTGAAACATTTAGCCCAAGATTGCGAGTTCACGTGTAATAATTGTAAGAAGTCGATCTGGGATAATTTTCTTACCTTACAATTTATAAAAGGATTAAATGACACCGATATTCGAACCAAAATACTACAGGAAACAATGGTGACTGAAATTTTTCTGACTTAATTAATAAAGCAACCACGATTGAACTAGCAAAATCTGACAGCACCTATATGTCACCACCAGCCCTCTCCTCAAACCAAGGTTTACTACATAATATGAAAACTGTTCAAGCTGACCTCAAAAACCGCAGTCAAAAGCAAGAGTATAAACCTCTAACCATTAGGGATTTACGAGGCAAGTGTTATCGTTGTGGCAGCAAAGACCATCAAGCAAGCAGGCAGGTGTCGCAACATTAAGGATACGTGCAGCAAATGCAAAAGAGTTGGGCACCTTACTCGCGTCTGCTTACTACCAACACTTAAACAACTGGAGCCTGAGCACGTGGAGCTGCAGGACACGGATATTACAGAAAACTCTTCAAATAAAGTCGATGACACCACCCCCTGGTATATGAATTTAATGCGATCCAATAACACAGACAAATTTATGATAAATGTACGCATCAATGACTCGAAACTGAAAATGGAAGTAGATACAGGAGCTGCTCTTTCAACTATCTCTCACAAAGATTTAAAAAACTTGAACACTGGATGCAAGATTTACAAAACAAACATCACGATGAGAACATATACAGGAGAAATCTTCGCACCACTCGGAGTGGCATTCGTTACGTGTAAATACAATGACCAAACACTTGAGGGAAAATTATACATTATCAAACAAGACGTTGACCCTATCTTCGGTCGGGCATCGATACGAGCAATCAACTTGGATCTGGCAAATATAAACGTAGTTAATGCTAAAGAACATCCAGAACTGGATAAGCAACTTTCTAAATACTCGAAGGTATTTGATGGCTCCCTTGGGTGCATACCTGATTACAGAACTCATTTGACCCTAAGAGAAGAGGTATCACCAATTTTTGTTAAGCCGAGACGTATACCATATGCTCTTAAAAAAAAATTGATGATGAAATAGTACGACTCTGCGAACAAGGGGTAATTACAAAAGTTGATAGCTCTGAGTGGGGAACACCAGTGGTTCCTATTGTCAAACCAAATGGCAGTATACGTTTATTTGCGGATTACAAAGTCACCTTAAATAAAGTGATACGGGATGAACAATACCCTATTCCGATCATAGATGACATTCTGGTAGAGATGAACGGAGGTCAAATATTTTGCACACTTGATATCAGTCAAACTTACCTAAACATGATGATGGATGAGGAGAGCGCTATGATGCAAACATTAAGCACACACAGAGGAAGATTTAAGGTAAATAGACTTATGTTTGGCGTCAAGGTTGCCCCGAATCTATGGCAAAAGTTTATGGATCGTTTGCTTCAAGGAGTAGCTGGAGTAAAATGTTTTTTCGATCATATAATAATACAAGGCTATTCAGAAGAACAACTTCTTACAAGACTACGCTTGGTATTACAAAAATTACAAGACAAAATTTGAGACTCAATAAGGACAAATGTCATTTTTTTCAAGAAAGAATCGAATATTTGGGTCACGCCATTGATCAAAATGGACCACAAAAATAGAAACAAGGTAAACGCTATTCTAGATACAAAACGACCCAGCAACATCAACGAACTGCGGACATTTCTAGGAATGGCTAATTATTACAATAAGTTCATACCAAATTTAGCTTCAATATCAAGGCTCTCTTAATAATCTACTCAAGAAGGACATTAAATACGAATGGACGCACAAATGTGATGAAAGTTTCAAGAAAATTAAACAGGAAATCCTCAGTGAGAGAGTTTTAATGCATTTTGACCCTGAGAAACCTTTGGTTCTCGCTACAGATGCTTCACCTTTTGGACTTGGAGCAGTTCTATCGCATCGATTATCAGACGGATCTGATCGACCTATTTTTTTTGCATCACGTTCATTGACGAGTAGTGAAAAAAAGTACAGTCAGATGGACAAAGAAGCGACGTCCTTATTCTGGGGATTAAGAGTACATTGTGTATTAAGGGTGGTGTTATATATGAATTAAAACATATTATTTCTAGATAGAAGTATTATAATGAATGACATATATCCAGTCAACAACGGTAACCAAGCAACACGTATTAAGTATATGACACACCTCCGCCGTGATTCCCAGGAATCAGAGGCGCCGGGAGCAGCTGGTCGAGGTGGCGCATCCATGTGCATCCGCTGTCAATCTCTATCTCATAGTGGAGGTTTCCCAGTCGGCGGGTCACTGTACCAAACTCCCACTTCCTTCCTGATACAGAGTAATTGCGAGCTTGCACTCTGCTTCCGACTGCAAACTCTCTCACCCCTTCTCTTCTGCCCCTATGTAGTGCCTTTGGTGGAGCTCTAATCTTGGCTACCAATCTCGTTCTTATCTCTCTTCCGAACATGAGCATATAGGGCGAGTCACCTGAGATGACTGGCGTAGCCCGGAGAAGACTTCTAACTGTACGAACCTTGTGTAGTATTCCACCACTCTCCCCCTCTAATTTGTGCAGTGATTTCTTAACCGTCTGAACAAATCTTTCAGCTTGTCCATTAGTTGCGGGATGGTAAGGTGCTATCGTTTTGTGAACAATGCCATTGCTATTTAAGAACGTCTGGAATTCTTGAGAGACAAATTGTCTTCCATTATCCGACACCAGCGTGTAGGGTAATCCAAAGGTGTCAAATAAATCGTCTAATTTCTGAATACAGAATGCGCTCGTCGTAGTTTTTGTAGGGATTATTTCTACCCATTTGGAAAATGCATCTACGACAATAAGAAGTTGATAGCCCGATATTGGACCTGCAAAATCGATGTGTATTCTTTGCCAAGGGCCAGTAGGGTCTTCCCAATGATGCAGAGGGGCTTTTGGCGGTTCATTCTGGTTTAATCGACAGGTTCTGCACGATTTAACTTTGTTTTCGATATCTTTATCAATGTTCTTCCAGTATACGAAACTCCGCGCAAGAAGTTTCATTTTCAAGATCCCCACATGCCCCGCGTGAAGTTCATCTAAGATGCGTGGGCGTAGTTTATGTGGAATTAAAACTCTCATGCCTTTTAAGATGCAGTCATTCTGAAGAGTTAGTTCATTATCTTTATATCCGGACTCCCTAAGTGTAGTGCCTGAATGGAGTGTTTCAAGTAATTTCTGTAATTCTGGGTCTTCTCTTGTTTCTTCTGCTATTATTTTTGGTGAAATATTTAATGCGTTTATCTGATTCAGCTGAAATATGTAATGCTGGTCATATTTATTCTCATTTATCTTCTCAACGGGAAAACGTGAAAGGTAGTCGGCGTTGGAGTGCTTTGATGAACTTCTATATTCGATATGGTAGTCAAATCCTGATAGAAAATGTGCGTAGTGGAATAGCCTCATGGTACTCAAGGCTGGTAAGGTTTGGTGCGGGTGAAAAATTGATGTAAGAGGTTTATGGTCTGTAATTAGAGTGAATTTCCGGCCGTAACAATAGTGGAAGAATTTCTTTAAACCCCAGAAAATAGCTGTCGCCTCTTTATCAATTTGACTGTATTTCTTTTCGCTGCTGGTTAGGGATCTAGAAGCAAATGCTATTGGTCTTTCTGAGCCATCGGGTAGTTTGTGACTTAGCACGGCACCAAGTCCTGTAGGTGAAGCGTCTGTGGCCAGTATAAGTGGTTTATTCTGATCGAAGTGTATTAGAATTCTTTCGCTTAGTATCTCTTTTTTTATGTTTTTCAGGCTTTCTTCACATTTTGTAGACCATGTAAATTTTGCACCTTTCTTCAAGAGTTCATTTAAGGGGGCAGTGATGGATGCCAGATTGGGTATGAATTTGTTGTAATAATTTGCCATACCTAGTAACGTTCTTAGTTCATTTACATTAGTAGGGCGTTGTGCATTTAATATTGCTTTTATCTTGTCCTGATTTTTATGTAAACCCTCTTTGTCTATCGTGTGTCCCAAATAATTGATACTTCTTTTGAAGAATTGGCACTTTTCTTTATTAACACGAAGGTTGCTGTCTTGAAGTTTAAGCAAAACTTGTTTCAATCTGGATAATAATTGTTTTTCTGTCGATCCTTGAATTATTATATCATCGAAGAAGCACTTGACACCGTCAAGGCCCAGTAGTAATTGGTCCATGTATTTTTGCCAGAGACTTGGGGCTACTTTGACTCCAAACATGAGTCGGTTCACTTTAAAAGTACCTTTGTGTGTACTCAGAGTTTGCAGCAGGGCGCTCTCTTCATCCATCACCATGTTCAGGTAGGCTTGCGTGATGTCTAAGGTGCAGAAAAATTGTCCGCCGTTCATTTCAGATAGAATATCTTCAATTATTGGTATTGGATATTTTTCGTCTTCTATCATTTTGTTTAAAGTAATTTTATAGTCGGCGCACAGTCTGATGCTTCCGTTTGGTTTTACTATTGGGACGACGGGAGTTCCCCAATCGGAGTGATCAATCTTTGTAATAATTCCCAATTTTTCAAGTCGGTCGATTTCTTCATCTACTTTAGATCGTAGCGCATATGGAATTCGCCGAGGTTTTATAAAGATTGGTTGCGCATTATCTTTAAGAGTCAGGTGGCCTCGAACATTTGGAATTTCACCTAGGTTTGTAGTGAAGACGGTGGGTTCGAACTCTTTAAGCAATTGTTCAAGATTTTGTGTCTTCTTGCATGTATCAACCAAATTTATTTCGGCTAGTTTAATGTTAAACTCCTTCATCCAGCTTCTACCCAAGATGGGTTTCACGTCTTTGTTAATCACGTATAGTTTTCCATAGAATAGTTGGTTTTTATATTTGCATCGAACAAACGTGACACCGATGGGCTTAAAAACTTCGCCTGTATAAGTTCTTAGTTTGATGCTCGTGTGAAATAGTCTTTTGTTAATGTTCAGCTTCATAAAATCCTTTAGTGATATGGTAGAGAGTGTTGCACCCGTGTCAAATTCCATTCTTATTTTCTTTCCTTCAATTTCGATAGTTATAATGTATTTGTCTGAGATTTCATTCTTTACAAAGTTGATTTCTGCGATGCTGTCGGTACTGGCGCTGCTTGCAGAGTCGTCATTCAGCAAGTTCGTTTCATTGCGTTTATATCCTTGAAGGCAGACTCGTGCTAGGTGTCCTTCCTTTTGACACTTTCGGCATGTACTTTTAATGGCCCCACATTCATTTGCTTTGTGGTCTTCTTTGCCACAGCGATAGCATTTACCTTTAAGCTCTCTTATAGAAGTCGGTCTTTTAATTGAAGGTGCTTTATTCTGTGCGTGTTGTAATTCATTATGTACTTTTGAAACAATATTGATCGTGTCCAATGGTGGTGAACGAATGGATGTAGATATGGTCGAATTTTCTATTTTTCCCATTTCCATAGATGTGGCCGTGCGAACTAATTCAGAAAATGGCGCTGTTTGTTTTGCTTGTAAAATTTTTGTGCGAATTTCTCCATCTTTTAAGCCTCGTATAAATTGTAACGACAAAAATGAATCGAGATTGGGTTTCAGACAATGTGAGCACTTAAAATCACATTTTGATGACAGTCTTTTCAGTTCTGACGCGTAAAGAGTGCTCGATTCATCCGCTTGTTGTAGCCTTGATATGAAGGTGTGCTGTGAGGCCCATATGCTAGGTTTTGGATCGATGAAATTGTCCAAGATATCAGTAAGTTCTTCATAGGTCTTCTTGATTGGGTCGTCGGGTGAACACAGGTCGTAAATTCTTTCATGAATGTCAGGTGGTAAAGTGGACAGCAGTGTGTAGACCTTCGTTGTGGGATCCGTAATATTGTTGAGCATCATGTAAACAGACAGTCTTTTTATAAAGTTTTTAAACGATTCGTTTGCTTGAAAAGGTTGGAAATTGAGTCTGGGATGTACGTCTCGATGAATGCTCGTGAATTCGTGGGCATCTTGTGAGGAAGGTACGCTGTGTAACGGCTCAGGAAGTTTGAAAGTGTTCATTAGTCGAATCATTTTTGTACGTAAATTTGTATAAAGTTCGTCCACTTCGTACCTGTAATCGGTTTCGGTTTCCAGGTATTCGTCTTCGGTCTCCTGTTCTATCTGTAATTGTATGTTTTGCAGTCCTTGGTATGTATTTTGAAGTGTCAGTAATCGTGTTTCTATTTCTTCATGAGTATATACATGTTCTGCTTGAAATGCGTTATTAGTTTTCGTTAGCACACCGCGTAGGATGGCTCGCGAACGTTTTGCTTTCTTTACATCGAACGGCATCGTCGCCAGATGTTATATATGAATTAAAACATATTATTTCTAGATAGAAGTATTATAATGAATGACATATATCCAGTCAACAACGGTAACCAAGCAACACGTATTAAGTATATGACAGGTGGTAAGTAAGGAATTACGATCGAGACTCTAGTAGAAGCCCGAAGTCGAAGACTGAGGGCTTTCTGAGTCGAGGTTCGTAATTCCCGTACCGCCCGTGATACATACAATGTTTTTCATCACATTTGCAAGTAATAATTATAAATTATAGCTTTAATACACAAGTCAGCACAGCTGTTATTACGTAATACGTGAACTTTTTTTAAGCGGTAGGCGATTTTTTGCCCACACCACAGATTATACAGTGTTTCGTTCAGAAACTTTAAGGGCAAATACTTACGTAGGTATACAGCCGTGACGGAGTGTAAAAATAATTAAATAATTTCGACGTTTACATACTACTATTAAAATCGATTATTAAGAACATTAGTTGAGTATTTAAGTAACATGTAGCGAGATTGCAAAGAAATTCCTGTTTAGTTAACATTTTTTTCAATTGCGTGTAAACTCCTTGCTTGAACTTGCATGACCTGTGTGCTGTGCCATAAATTAAAAAAATATTACTGGGCGCTAAGATATATTTTTTAGGGTTTGGGGTATGTTTTAGGGTTTCATGACAAAAAGAAAGCCCGAGGGTTTTATATGGGGCATTACGGCCAAGTTAACCTGTATGTTTAGATACTTTTTACGTGCAAGTGTGATGAAAAGAAATGTTTTCACTACTGCTATGGAAGAAAATTCATACTTATTACAGACCATAAACCATTAACTACAATCTTCAATCCACACAAAACAACTTAACCGGCTATGAGCACAATGAAGCTCTTTCACTATGCACATTTCCTATCTGGTTTTGACTACACTATTGAATACAGAACATCGGATGATCATAGCAATGCAGATTATCTATCAAGATTTCCTGTAGAAACAGTAGCAAATAACCTAATTGAAGTACATTGCGCATTTCAATTAAATCAGATAAACACAATTGCCGTCGA
Organism: Orthosia cruda; assembly: GCA_964057195.1. NCBI lineage: Eukaryota > Metazoa > Arthropoda > Insecta > Lepidoptera > Noctuidae > Orthosia > Orthosia cruda. The sequence continues at coordinate 7,276,962 of OZ059852.1, read as the reverse complement.
TCGTACAAAAATCGCCGAAAAGACCCAACTCGATGATGAATATAACCATTTATTGGAAGCTTTGAAAAATGGTACCTCAGTGAGATGATACGGCTACAATGACAACGAATTGACCTTACAAGACGGATGCATTATAAAAGGAACACGAGTGATGATTCCGGCAAGCCTGAGACAACAGGTTTTAGAAGAACTACACACAGGACATCTTGGAATAGTAAAAATGAAATTACTGGCACGAGGATACGTATTCTGGAGAAATTTGGATCAAGACATAGAAGACATAGTTAAAAGCTGTCTCTCGACAGCTTTTAACGATGTCTTGATCATTCTCATATCGATTAAAGCAAAATGAACCTGCATACGCAGTTCTTCACCGTTGGGACTTACCATCAGGCCCATGGCAAAGGATCCATTTGGATTTTGCTGGGCCGATTAAGGGTTATTCCTTATTTATAATAGTGGATGCTTTTACAAAATGGGTGGAAATTATAGAAACGAAAACAACCTCATGGTGTATCCGCAAACTGAAAGAGCTTTTCGTGACATTTGGATTCCCGCTTACTTTAGTATTAGATAACGGTCGGCAATTGGTTTCAAATGAATTTGAATCATTCCTCAGAGAAAGCGGGGTTGTTCACAAAACCACAGCCCCTTACCATGCAAATACGCAGTTACACAAACGACCTAATTAAATGGGAATTCGGAACCGTTTTGAGGATATTAGGCCGATTGCATTATCAAATAGAAACTGATTCTGGTCATATTTGCAAGAGACATGTTGATCAGATGCTGGGTACCTTAATACCAAGAGAGCATCAGTAAACCTGAAACAACCTGACAACTAGACGATTTGGGATGGAGGTGCTATGTATGTGGCCTTCTTTGTTATATATTTACTTCGTTTTTGATTATGTCATGTCACCTTTCTGTCACTGTGAATTTAATTAAACCTATTGAATATAAAATGAGTGTAATTTTACATGATACGTAATAGACAGTGCTAAACGCAAAATTCAAGGCCTTTTACAAATTATCGCTTATAATAAATGTCACCGGATTATTATAAATAAGTAAATTTATAACAAATTGCGTGGTTGTCGACTTTTTCTTCTCAATAAGGCACGGATATACTTATTGCAAACTATCGAATTCGGATGGGGCTTATTGTATTTGTAATTATCTGTTCACAAATATATAAAGGTTTTATAAGCTCGAAAAAATTATTACATACTTTCGGTATTTGCAATAATCCGGTGACATTACCACTAATTAAATAATAAAAAACAAAGTTCGCTAAAATGCAAGGCAATCGATGAAAGCTTGGAATAATCACTGGATATCAAAGGCAAACAGTATTTGTAAAGATCTTTATAATTCCCAAACGCATAATTTGTGGCCTAATTCAGAAGTCTAGGCAGTAATTCCCTTTCCTATATCATAGTATAAGTATAGTAGTGGGTAATAAAAATATAGTTTAATTATAGATGTATATTTCTGTGTAAATAGAGTATAAGGTACAATGGGGTTGACGTGTCCGTGTGGATAAAAACCCCTTAATAACAAAGAATAAAAAAAATAAAAAAAAACATGAGTCGGAAAACCCGTGGTGATTGAAAAATTATCTCCTAGCACACCACCCCTGTCCACTCTAAACATCAGTATTTTGATGCTATAATACTGCCTTATTTTCTTATAAATGTCCAAAATGTTGACATGTATTACACATATATATATTTCTCTTCTACAAAGGTGTTTTACTACTAGGGTGTAACTATACAGAAAAGTATTAAATTATTTGATAAATCCTTTGTGGGAGACTGGTATTTGGATAAGATTTCCTTTCACACAAATTAACGGGTCCGTCCCAAAAAAATGTGATTATTTATCGATTGGATTACAAATATAGTAAAGAACAAGGAAAAAGACAGAATATAAAAACATAATTCTCAAAAAAAATACTTAATAAATTAAATTGTGCCGAGATAAGAGGGTCGTAATGGTGGAGCTATCAATTACATATACGATATATGCAAAAATCAATTCTTAAAAGAGAAAAAAGAGGTTTTCCCTAAATTTTGTCCAGTTATTTAACAAAATTGTATTGGGCAGTTGATTTAAAAAAATATATATATTTATATAATTACATCGTATAAGTTGAGGTTGGAGGCAAAGTTTGGTGAGTCTAGAACCTTGTCTAAATAAAATTCAGTAAAGTTTGAGATTAAAAAAAGGTACTTACCCGCTGCGATGAGTTTTACCAGCCCAATTGAAATAACAAAAATATTAATGTACAACATTTTACCGCAATTTAGTGGACTTGTGTTGTCATCATTGGCCGATGGCATGTTAATGTGAATAATCTATTTAATCCAGGATACTTGTACAAATTTGGGACTAGAGTAGTTCAGCGGGACTACAAATCGAGTCGAAATCAGTAGAATGGATTGTTAGTTGGAATCGATTCTTTTTTCCGTTTTTTATTCTTATCCTGAAAATTACGCGGAGAAAACTTCGCACTTTCTAAAGCGACTAAAGTAAGAATAATCGTAATAAATAACATCAACTCCGAAGATTAGCCCCTTGAGTACCCGAAACGTGGATTCACGCGAGACAGAATGTCTTTTTAATTATTTCGGCATTCAATCGGTTAAGGCAGAAGTTCTAACAGTGGCCACTTTACAGGAGAGCAAAATAACTGTAAGAAATGATGTTAACCATTGCTAAAAACGAAAAAATAAATATAATAGCACAGCTCTAGGGACCTGCTTTCCTCATGCCTATGAGTAAGGTAAATTGATAAGCTCCAGCGCCGCGGGCCGCCGTTTGATAGCCGATTTATCGCAATTATTATAAGCAACTTTTTGCCATAGGAATCACGGACAGCCCACTCTGCAGAGCATGCATGGAGGAGGACGAAACAGCAGCAAACCTGCCTGCTCCTAAGCCGTCGCGCCAAACTGTAGCGTTACGTTTAGCTCAGAGGGAGCTAAACGTAAGCCACGTTAATAAAATAAAAAGTAATTAAAATTAATAGGAAAAGGATATAAACTGAGGGACCGGCTTCAGACGTCGTTGGTTGCTTGCGTTCGACAGCTAGACAGGCAGCAGGACGGACGGGTACTCTTCTATGCTCGAGGTATGCAGGTGGTGATCAGGTACCTCGACGGACAAGCAGCCACACAGGTTGGTGTGCATTAGTAGTCATACAGTAGGCTGGCTATAGTCTCGCCTGACAAGCTGACACATAGGTTGGTATGCAGTAGTAGGCTGTAGTGTAGGGCAGGCAATCGTATAGGCAGGATGTAGAGTAGATACGCAGGCAGCCAGGTCACTGGTTGGTATGCAGATACGTAGGCGTACGGTAGGCAGTCAATCGGGCGGGTCGGCAGTAATAATACTTTTAAGAGACCAAATGCGATTTATTTATAGTTTATAGATATTAATATCACTCTTTCACAAGCTGGATATAAAGTTTAAGAGTTTTCCAGGAGTTTTTAGATCAGAAGATACACTTTGTAATACTCAGTAGTAAAAGGACTTTCGGCGTTCAGTTCAGATCCAAACTCGACAATCACGCCCGTTTTTCTTCGTTCTATGTTCTATCTACATTTCAAATTCAAATTTCAATTAAGAAATAAAGACCAGAACGAATAAAAACGGTTCACAAAGGGGTCAGTCTACGCTACCCTTATAATAGTGTAAACCTAGCTTAAAGGAGGTTTAGTCCATGGTACCTATGTTACGGTCTATGGTTTTAAGAAAATTAAAATAGACAGACAGATGTCATGTCAGATGAAAATGTCACAGTAGAAAAATATTACAAGAATTACAAATTAACAATATAATTTAAGTTTCAGATATTAAAACAATCAGATATAATTAAAAGTATGCTTTTCAGGTACAAACAGTATGAAAGAAAACATAAAAATGAATTACAAAAGTTGATAAAATATCAACAGATATGAAGGTATGGTTTGTAGAGTGTAATTAATTGTAAATAGACTTAAAAAATATGTGGTTCTGTTTAGCAGAATATCACATTTCCCCGATGACCCCAGAAAAATTTTCAACTTGAAGAAAATTTTGATGCTGGCCTTTCTCGAGAAGCTGGGGTGGATTGAATAAGGAAGACAAATCCCACCCATACGCAAAATACGCGCTTAGGCGTTGAGTTGCGGAACCTAGCCCATCAATTTAACTAACTTAACTTAAGGGCGATGGACCCACAATACGCTTCAAAGCAGGAATCGCTGATATCGGGGCTGTGTGTGTGGGGGCTGGGGGAGTTCGGGCGAGATTAAATTATAATTTTAAGCGTCAGCTTATTTATCGAAGCATACTTTTGCATCATTACTTTTTCAACATTAGAATACACTTTTAATAATAAATGGGATATAAGTCAACTTTCCCCACCTCCAAGCAATAAGGGAAAGATAGCAAGACTGGATACCTATTAACATGTCGACGAGTAAATATGTATTGAAGAACAGGTTATGCTGCCTACACTCCAAGTAAATTAGGATAAGAGCAGGCGGATATTACCACATAAATTATTTATTAGTACCTATCACAATATAACATTTGCCCCAATTACTACATATTTATACATGTTTATGTTCAGTGCTCACCTACTTTTCATATGAGAGTTGCCGAAAATCGAAGGAAATGGCATGCAATGGATTGTTGAACAATTTTTTTTTTAATAATTGGAAAGATTATATAAAGTTTTATACCAACCCTTTTTTTTCCATTTTTTTCGCTGTTTTTACAAAATTATGAAATTTTTTTTAAATCTCAGTCATTACTTAATTTTATTTATACAAGGTTCTAGACTCACCAAATTTTGCCTCCAACCTCAACTTATACGATGTAATTATATCAATATATTTTTTTCAAAAAATCAACTACCCAGTACAATTTTGTTAAATAACTGTACAAAATTTAGGAAAAACCTATTTTTTTCTCTTTTACGAATTGATTTTTGCATATATCATATATTTAATTGATTGCTCCACCATTATGACCATATCTCGAAACCATATTTTTTTTTTAAAGAATTTAGTTTTTATATTCTTTCGTTTTCCTGTTCTTTATCATATTTGTAATCCAATCGATAAATAATCTCATTTTTTTGGGCAGGACCCGGTTATTTGTGTGAAAGGATTTCCTAATCCAAATACCAGTCTCCCACAAAGGATTTATCAAATAATATAATCCTTTTCTGTAAAGTTACACCCTATTAGTAGCTTTGTAGAAGAGAAATAAATATATGTGTGTCAACTTTTTTGGACATTATATGAAAATAAGGCAGTATTATAACATCAAAATATTGATGTTTAGAGTGGACAGGGGTGGTGTACATAAAGGAGATAATTTTACAATCACCACGGGTTTTCCGACTCATGGTAGTCAATGCAGGGTAGTATGAATAAATTATAAGGATCTTTACGAATACTGTTTTCCTTTGATGGATATCAAGTGATTATTCCAAGATTTCGTCGATCGCCTTGCATTTTAGCGAACTTTGTTTTTTATTATTTAATTAGTGGTAATGTCACAGGATTATTGCAAATACCGTAAGTTTGTAATAATTTTTTCGAGCTTATAAAACCTTTATATATTGTGAACAGAAAATTACAAATACTATAAGCCCCATCCGAATTCGATAGTTTGCAATATTGATTCAATATCCGTGCCTTATTGAGAAGAAAGAGTCGACAACCCACGCAATTTGTTATAAACTTAGGTGTTTGTGACATTTATAAAAAGCGAAAATTTGTAAAAGGCCTTAGATTTTGTATTTATAACTGTCCCATAGAATTGGCAACTTTTATTAGCAGCCGTAGCCGGGATGAACTCGTTGTTTGGACAATAGACTAATGATTCTTTACAGATCCCACAGAAATTACAATTAACATCCAGTCTGAACAATCACAAGACGAAGCTTTGCTAACTTGTGACCACAATGATCTTAACAATCTCAAAATCTACACGGTCATCGAAGGAGGCGAAATCAAAATAAAAATAAACTTTAACTATTACATCAATCATCTCATGTAAGTTGCTCTAAAATATCTTTATTTGTATTTTTTACGTTTTTCTAACGGGCTTTTTATCATCATCATTATCTTGCCCATCCCGATTTATTTTGGAGTCACGCAACATTTCTTCTTATTATATCCATAACATCTGTTATACTATCTATTATATTTATTATACTATACTGTGACTTTTAATTTCGCAGACTAAACTGAAATTTGGAGGGTTGTCACTTTATCGTTACATAAAAATAGTGTCGTATCCTGATTATCCTGAGTGATCGAAAGTTGATCGAAAATCGAAGCAGATCGAAAATAGAACTATTTCATAGCAAAACAACATAGATTTATTAAGAAACTAGCGGCCCTTATTTAGTTTCTACTTATTTATGTCAGACATCATTTTATCCATCGTATTTATTTTATTGTTGAATTTATATTTAACACAATGACAGTATATGTAATATACGTATGAATATTGTTATATTTAAATATATTACGTTTATGTACGTTACGTTATGCTTACAAAATTTATTTACAGCAATTAGTAAAATTAAATTGAAGAGTCATGTAACATCGATTCTATGAATCACTTATGATTGAACTTTCCTACAACACAATTCTCCGCGCTTACAACATTAAAAAAAATAAGGTCATCGGCAGCTGTCAGTTTAGTCTACGAAATAAAAAATCACAGTATAATATAATCTATATCTATACTAATATTATAAAGAGGAAAGATTTGTATTTTTGTATGTAACGAATAAACTTAAAAACCACTGGACCAATTTCAAAAATGCTTTCACCGTTGGGAAGCTACACTATCCTCGGGTGAAATAGGCTACTTTTTATCCCTGTGTTCTCACGGGAACGGTTACTACGTGGGTGAAACCGCGAAGCGTCCGCTAGTATTTATTATAATAAGGCCCGATTTCAATAGTCTGATAAATTTTAACTGAAGAATAAAAATAGCCGTTTTACAAATTTTCTATGCAACAGTAGTCAAACCGCCATTTTTATACCTCAGTTCAAAGTTAACAGACTATTGAAAAATCGGGCCTAAGGCCAGCCGTACACGGACTGCTTCAAGCAGTTATGACCGACTGCTTGAAGCCGCGACCGCGCGGTGAACTATAGCCATTCATTCGCTGCCGTACACACGACTGCTCGAGCAGTCGCGACCGCTTCAAACCGTCAACTATATGATGAAATTCCATCGTGCTGTCGACCGCTCGCGACGTGACACATGACAGAAAGAAAACATGTTTATCTACTCTCATATCGTAATATTCGAATTATAAACATCAAAACGAGTTTATATTGGCATACTTTATAAACAATACCGAAATTAAAAATAGAATCTTATTATAACACTTTTTCTCTAACAAAATAATGCTATAAAACATTTTTTTTCTATTACGATACAGGACAAATCCAAGTAGTTAATCACTAAGAAGCTACCATCTTTTTTTTTTGTAATACCATTTTAATAGTATTATAAAAAGGTTTAATTATTCGCGCGAATTTTGTCTCTTTCTACCTGTTCATTGAGCTCAAAATATTCGCGCGAATTAAATTAGCGCCGCTGTGCGGTGTATTCTGTGGCAACACACGGATTTCTTGCGGTATTATTTCCGCACGATTTTTTTTCCGCAATGCGAGCAAATTCATAAAATTCCATAGGTCGCAGAAAGAGCGGAAAAATTCGCGCGAATAAAGATCGCAGTGCGTGGTAAGCCTTAGCGCATGCGCGGTTAATGCGGTGATGTGTTGGGTTTTGGAGCCATTCATACGTTTTGCTGGTTTTGCTATATTGAATTTGATGAGTTTTTTTAATACTTACTAAAAAATTACTGATATCAGAGAATGTGAAGAAAATTTGACTCCGCCCGATATTTTAGATGTGGCGAAGGAAATTGCTCATAATCTATTACCAGCAAAGTCGAGATACTATCAGGACTTTATGACATGGAAAATGCAAAAAAAAGGTATTTAGTAGGTTCAATACCAATGTATGAGTGTAGATAAAGTAGTGTATGAAACTGCTCTTAACCAGTGGCGTGCCTAGGGTTCAAAATATAACACGCGCGTTGATAATATAACACGCGCGTTCAAAATAAGGCAAGCCCAATAAAATTTAAAAAGACTTAAAAAAAAAAAAAAAAACACTTTTCGACAGAGTATGTAGGTACCTACGTATGTATCATCGCAATTTTCTCATAAACTACTGGTTAGGTATAATAAATTAAAAGTGAATTCATCCATCTTCTTCTTTCCTCTTCTTTCTTCAATTTCACTCTTGCTTGTCGTGCGGTGAATGAGGTAACCAAAGCACACTGAAGGCATGCTAGTGCTAGATTGAATATAATAAACATATCAGCAATTGCATACCTCCGGTGGCTTTAAAAAAAGCCGTTTGGTTCGCTTCATTGCTTGAGGGAACAAAGTAATGGTAAGTAGTTGCTTGCTTCGTAACAGGACTAACAGGTTACAGACGAAAAAAAAAACAAAACCGAAAGTTACAAAATAGCTAGATAGAATGTAATAAGGAATTTAAATAAATTATTTATATTCTAATTGGAATCGTCTATCTTTCTTAAGAAATGATTTAATTACATTAGAGTAAAATGTTGGTGATCGTTTTAATTCTACCAACAACTGTTTTTCAATAGCTATCATTGATAAATCGGAAAGACGCTCTTGACCTTGTGTATTTCTCAGATAGGTATGGATACGTTTAAGAGACGAAAAAGCACGTTCCGCGGACGAACTGGTAGCCGGAATAGTTACAACAAGATACGCTAACTTTAACAGCTCGGGAAAGGCATCTTCGAGGTTATTCTCATGAATGAAATCAATTAATTCGAAAACATTACGATCTTTCAGATCAGGACTAGAATACAAGCAAATCAATTGGCTTTTTAATGTTTGTTTGTCGAAATAGTTTGCATAAATGTCAAATAATGAATCTAATTCCTCTGTAGGAAAATGTGAGTGATAATTGTCAAATTTTTTGTTGTTGAGCAGTTGGAAAATCTTTAATTTATAAATTTCAGTAATTTCGGTATTAATGTTATCAATTACTTCTACAAAAAGTCGTCTGTATTCCGTTTTTGCACAGCGTACGTTGCGTCTCAAACGAGGAGCCGAGTTATTTTGCAAAGTATTCTCATAAATTTGATCAAATTCGGATTGAAATTCAGCACGTAACCATGCCTGAAAATCCTTTATTTTATTAATACAATAACCGACATCAACTTCTGATTTTTGTAGAATATTGTACAAGCAGTCAGTTTTTTCAAATATCCGATGAAAAATAAAAAGAAAAAAATTGAAATTAAAAGATCGCAAAGTGTTTTCAAAATTCTCCGCAGCTAAAATCGTATCCCCGTCCCAGTTCTGTGGATTGTCGCACAGATCAGAAAACAACTCAATAAGTTTAATTTTTTGTTCAAAAACCGTGTTTACAACTCGCGACATGTATGTCCAACGAGTTGTGGGAGCATTAGGCAATTTTTTGCTGCAATGAGTATCGTAAAAAGCAGCTCGTTTTGTACTATTACTAAAAAAATTACACAAAGCCTGAAGGGCTGAAAAAAATAAACTAACCTCCTGAATTCTATTGCATGATTTAGACAACACTAAGGCCAAAATATGTGCATTACACCTAATGTAAATTGCTTGTGGACAAACATCTTTAACTTTTTATTGCACTCCATTTCTTACACCAGACATTACACTAGCACCGTCATAGCTTTGCGCTACTAATTTTGCGATGCAATCATGTCTATTCAATAATTCTAAAATAATATTAGAGAGTGAGTCTGCTGTGCGACTTTCCGAAACATTAAGAAAGCCCAAAAAACGGTCATGAATTTCATTTTTATAATAATAATCTCAGAATCAAGCACAGTTGTTCTTGTCAGTTGTTCAGTTGTTGTTGTCTATGACTAACATCGGGGGTTTCGTCAATAATAATTGAAACAAATTTTGTATGCCTAACTTCGTAATCGATGCAAGTTTGCATCACATCGGCTACGGAATGAATAATATCGTTTTGAATTTTGTTAGATAAATAACTCGGCCCCGGTTTGTCACTTTCCTGATGCTGCATATGCTTTTCTAAAACGACATCGTATTTTGAAATTAACGAGACCAGTTCTAAAAAATTGCCTTTATTTAATGAAGTTTTGGACTCATCATGACCTCTTCAAGGAAGTTCTTGTTGTGCTAAATGACAAACAATATCGACTAATCTTTGAAATACACTACGGTTGTTATCAACGCGCGTGTTATATTTTGAAATTTCCTCAGATAACTGGCGTGATATAGATGTCTCAATTCGTTGTTTACCAAAATTTCCGAAAGAAACCATTGCACACAGGTGTTTATGGGAATTTGCGTGCCTTTTAATGGCGCCAGATATGTTATTTAAATCATTATAACCAGATGTATTCCAAACGGAATCTTCATTCGAAAAAAATATGCAACACCAGCAATACAACTTATTAGTGTGCGAACAGCCAACAATCCAACTAGTTTTATACACTGATCTATTAAATTTTCGTTTATGCGATTTATTAGTCTGAGAAATAGACAGATTAGGCGTCGGTTTTAATGAAGAAATTAACTGTTTTTTCTGAGCAAAGTTAAAAGATTTTACCTTATCTTCGCCAATCAAAACTTGAACGCATTTTAAATCCTCACAAGGTACAATTTCCTCCATTGTTGTAGGTAAGTCACCAAAACAATTGTATCACTGAGAAAATCTAAGAAAACACAAAAAACTCTAAAACTTTTCCCACTCAAGCAAATGAAACTGAAGCACAGACTACTAAGACAGTGTTACCAACCATAAACAAAAATATTCCCCAATTTTTTTCCGAATTTCCCTAAAAATCCCTAAATAGAATTTTATATGTGTTATACCTACATACTTATTTAGTACCTAAATTATTTCGTAGGTAAATATAACGTTACATATTAAGTTGATAAAAAAAATTGAAAAATACAACTATGCAAACTTGTTAATTATTTCTAGAACCACATCATCATCCTGTTGCTCCTTTTCATTTGACGTCTCATTTTTGAAGTCATACATATGTACGATGAAGTTCTTGATCGTGTCCACAGTATGATTAAGTTTTACTCACGATCCATAATCCCGATTTATAAGGAAAATCGTACCATCATGATACTATGTACCTTTTTAGGGGATATGAATTACATTTCGTGCGTTCCTTTCTACGCACAAAACAGAAAACACACGCTTTGTTTTCGATTTGGTAAGTTTTGTTCGAAATCCCTAAAAAAATCCCCAAAATATTCCAGTCCCCAAAAATTTCCCTTTTAACACTTCTAGTCCCTAAATTTAGAGACAAAATCCCTAAGTTGGTAACCGTGTACTAAGAGATATGAACTGAAGTGAGTTGCACTCGGGTCGTTGCAGTGTTGTCATTTGGCAAAAAAAAGTCGCCAGTTATATGAAAAATCTAGCTAGATGTCGCAAATTTTTATTTTTAAGATATTGCTTGAATATTTATATTCGTTATTTTCAAAAGTCGCTAGTTTTTATTGTTGCTAAATCTTAAAAAAAGTCACCAAACTCGTTAAAAATCTCCAAGATCTCACAACGTCGCTAAAACGGCAACACTGCAGAGTTGGCAAGGTGACAAGGTCACGCATACGCGTGCAACTTCACACGCAAGCCCTGCTTAAATCTTCAAACTGATCGTCTACAAAGGCGCACAAGTTTCTAACTCGTTATACGGCACATCGCTATAAGTGCGAAAGAGACAGATATAGTATTTGAAAGCCTGGTAAAAGCTAACTGGCTAAAGCTGGCGCGTGTAAGCGAGATAGCTATATGTAGATGCTACAACTGCAAATGCGAAACTCTGCGCGCGACCAATCGCTATGTGAAGTAGTGTGGCATAGGTAGACTTTGTGTTATTTTGATAAGAATTAAGCGCGCGAACTTTTAAATAGTTCAGGTTTGATATTGATTCTCTATCGAGCATTTTAGTAAGGCATGCCGGGGCTTTTGGGCTTATATGAAGCTACCGCCACTGCTCTTAACTAGTCAAATCAAATCAAATCAAAATTTCTTTATTCAATTAGGCCATTAAGCGGCACTTTCGAAAGTCAAAAAAAAAATGTATGTAATAATAATTGATTCTACCGTCCATTCGGAAATGTAGCTTGTTATGGAGAAGAACGGACAAGAAACACCACACCATTTTTTATTTCTTTTAAAAAAAAAATGTGTTTTACAAGTACCTATTTGGTTACAATAATCTTGTATGAAAAATACATATATGTGAGAACGACGTAAAAAAAAAACGCACTTAAAAGCGTCTAGAGTAAAACAAACAATTAAAAATACAATAAATAGGTAATTAAAAACAGGCGGAGGCAGCTAAGATATGACCAATCCCAACTGATGGCGCCCGTTCACGGCACCACTCAGCTCAACCATCATGAAGGGAACCGAATGATCCAACACATGTGCCACCATCAGAGAGACATTAGAGAGAGCATGACACACTCAACTGCCAGGGCACACTGAAGTCAACGAACGACACATAGGTACAGTAAATGGTAGATTTACAGTTGGTGGTTGATAGTACTCACATATGTGCTGTGCAGTTATATAATCCAAAAAATAAATTGAGTTTATACAACACAAATATATTCATACAGTCTTCAGCAGGTTCAACAATACTTAAGAACTTTTCTGCTTATCACTTGTTTTTGTGCCCTAGTGGCTGTGGAGCTGGAAGAGCGTTGGGCCAAGCATTTTTATCAGCGATGTAAACCCCCAACCTATATATATAATATGCCTGCTTGCATAGTGTGCGTTTTATACAAGTTTTAAATTTCGTCTCATTCAATTCTAGAATGTGTGGTGGTATTTTATTGTTACATTTTATACAGTACCCGATAAAAGATGACGCTACTTTAGCCAGCCTGAAACCTGGTTGAATTAATTGGTCCCTATTTCTAGTAACATAACTATGTCTATCGCTGTTTTTACTAAAAAGATGTAAATTCTTTCTAACGTACATGATGTTTTCGTAAATATATTGACAAGGCACCGTCATGATGTTAATGTCCTTAAACAGTTCCCTTAGAGAATCGCGCCGGCGAAGATTGTATATGCTCTGATGGCTCGTTTTTGCAGAACAAAAATTGACTCAATGTCTGCAGCCCTTCCCCATAGTAATATGCCGTAAGACATTATACTATGAAAGTAACTAAAATAGACCAGCCTCGCGGTATCTACATCAGTAAATTGTCGAATTTTTCTAACAGCATAAGCTGCCGAACTTAACCGCCCCGCAAGTGATATTAAATGAGGACCCCATTGTAACCTTGAGTCTAGCGTGATACCCAGGAAAACCGTTTTGTCGACGAATTCTAGCTTCTCGTTGTTTAATATAATGTCACAATCACAACCTTTGATATTCGGCAAAGCAAATTTTACACACTTAGTTTTTTTAGCATTCAAAACTAAATTATTAGCAGTGAACCAATTTAGAACTTGCCGCAATGCATTATTTACGTTGGCAACGTTACTCGTACGTCTATTTATCTTAAAAATCAAAGAAGTGTCATCAGCAAATAACACCATGTTTAGTTTGTTTTTCAATAGATGGGGTGAATCGTTAATGTATACTAAAAATAAGAAAGGACCTAAAATTGACCCCTGGAGTACCCCCATTTTCACGATCAAACCCCGACGAATTGACACCGTTTATTTGAACTAATTGCTGTCTATCATTCAAATGGGATTTTACTAAACTTAATGCTGATTGGCCTAACCCGTGATGCTCAAGTTTCAAAAGCAACAACATGATCAACGCAATCAAACGCCTTCGACAGGTCGCAGAAGATACCTATGGCATCTTGTCCCTCCTCCCACGCATCAAAGATGTGTTTTATTAAGGTGACACCAGCGTCGGTTGTACAACGTCCTTTGGTGAAACCATACTTTTTCTCGTGTAGGATGTTTTTCGTATTAAAATAAATGAGCATTTGATTTAGCATTATCTTTTCAAATACCTTGCTGAAAACCGGCAACACGGATACTGGTCTATAATTATTTGTGTCTTTACTGTCCCCGGATTTAAAAAGTGGTATAACCTTACTATATTTCATTAGATCCGGAAAGACTCCTTGATCTATACACAAATTAAAAATTAAAGCTAAGTACGGCGCTATAGTCTGAATAATGGAGTTACAAACTTTGATGGACATTCCCCATAGATCTTCGGTCAGTCTTATCTTTATTTGCTTAAAAGCTTTTATCACTGTTATTGGGTTTATATGTGAAAAGTTAAATTCAGTCGGGCAGGCTGAAACGTTAGCGTGTAATAAACCATAAGCGAGCGACGGCGAAGAATTTAAGGTTTCAGTAGTTTTAATTGGGATGCTGGTAAAGAAATTTACAAATTCTTGTGCATCTTCTTTGTTATCTCTAATAAGTCCATGTGTAGCCTCAAGCGTGTAATCAGTATTATTTCTTTTGTTCCTGTTTGTTTCATTGTTAATAATTTTCCAAACCGTCCTAATTTTATTTTCTGCGAATTTAACCTTATTGCTAATGTATAAAGCCTTAGCTAGTTTACATGAATTTAAAAAAATTCTTGAGTAAGTAGCAACATACTTATTAAAAGTTTCAGTGTTAATATAAGGCCATAGAGCTCGTAAAGTCTTTCCCTACTTTTCTTGATTCCTTTAGTCGCCCAGTCACTGAATAAAAACTTAGGGCATATAGTTTTAGTTTTCTTCTTAAAAGTGTTATTGAATTCTGTTTGAACAACTGAGAAAACTTTTTTGTATAAAATATTACCATCGTTCACTGTGGGGTCCTGATAACTTAACTTACCAATTAAAGCGCTGTTAAATTTATTTAATTTACCGGATGTTATTGGTCTGGATTGAATCTGCACTTGTTGTATTGGTATGCTGGACTCAAATATTACCAGTAGCCGACTATGATCTGAAGGCTGACAATTCATAATGGCTTTGTTTAAGTAGTCGCAGCAACAAAAAACATTATCAATACATGTAGCAGAGTCTACTGCTATCTGAATTATTTTCTAAAATATTTATATTAAAGTCACCACAGATTATGACTAGTTTATTACCAGTTGTAAGTTTTGCCAAAACATCTTCTATCACTGACTCAAATATACAGTAGTTTTTTTTATAATTGGGGGTCTGTAAACGCACACATATGCTTATCCAGCTCAACACAGGACAGTTCAACACTATGTTCAACTGATAGATCTACAATATATTTACGAGGTTTTGATTTAATTTATTGAAGTATATATAGTAATATATTTTTTATTAAAATAAGTGAACCTCCACATACCATTTCTAGGTATTAAAACATTCGTGTGAATACTATTAAAAACCTCGCCTACGGCTCGGCTTCTAAACACACACTCATCTTTTAATACCCCTATTATGCAACAGTTTCATAAACTACTATTCTATCAAGGCCGGGTAAACGTGTCTCCATATCATTCCACTCTGCCCGGTATTTGTCTACTCCGGCCAATCTCCATAAACGCCTCTGACTCGTCGCGCCAGCGTTTACTACGGTTTCTCGATGACGACACGAGTCTTCTGGCTCCCATCGCGTGACGCCTCTGGTCTATCTGTCTGCATTCTACATACTTGGGCCCGCCCAATTCCACTTCAACCTAGCAGAATTATTATTGCCCTCATCGGCAATTTCTGTTTTGCAGAGTATTGTGGCTTTACGTATTATGTCATATCTAACACGCTTCGCTCCATCAATCCTTTGGTAAAATTTGAGCTTGGACTTTTGTGATTCGGTCGAAACCAAGTTTGAGTAGTTGCAGGTTTGGATGGTTAGAATGAATAGGTGTGAAGGTAGTATCACATTAGAGGTTCAATCAGAAAGTAATTTTATTTGATGAAAAACATTTTATTTGACGTAAGAAGCAAACAAACGACGGAAAAAAAGTATTTAACTAATATTTTAAATATGACAGCCTGTTTTACATTATTTACTATGGCAGCCTGTTTTACATTTTACATATATTACTATTAATTATTATAACACCTTTACAGAAACTTCCAAGGCAATGTTATAACATACACATAAAACATTGTAATAAATAAGACATTCCAATACATTAATCATTATTGAAATGGTCAGGCCTTTTTCAATTAAATGTTTGGGATAATTAACGCCTGAACGGATTTGAATGAAATTTGGCACACGGCACGGGTAATCCATATCTGGGATTAAGGCATAGTTATGTTACTTATATAAGTAGTAGGTAATTATCCTAAATCATAATCATCTGTGGAATAATTTTCGACCATACTGGATATAAACTATAAAGAAAATCGACAAACTGGCGTTTTCAATTTTTACTTGCCGTGTGGTTAGTACTTTTGCTCATCAATAGCTTTGCTATCTGAATCATCATCATCATCATCATAAGCATCTTCATCATAATCATCTTCATCATAATAATCCTGCTTGTCATTACGAGTATCTTGTGACAGGCTATCAGTATCATCTTCGATGTTTTCGTTGAAACCTGCAGAAATATAATTTGTGTGTAAACGACTACTTCAAAAAGGAGGATGTTCTCACTACGGCTGTATTTTTGTTTATATTTATTCAAAATCTGTTTGCACTATTCATACATTCATACATACATACATACATTCTGCCAAACTGTTTGTCGGTAGTTGCTCTGGTGTCACAATTGATTACAAATGTTGAAATGTGCTTATAAACTTAAATAATTATTCTACGTAAACCGCTATAAACAATTAATACAAATTCCATCGGGATCAATTTGCATTGTCCATGGTTGCAAAATAAATGCGAGGCTTGTACAAAAGATGGCCATTAGTGGGTTCAGTGTGGAAAATTTAAGAAGGAAATGGTGAAGGGATTTTTCAAAAAGGTGCAGTGATTCTGGAAATTAGTCTTCACATATAAACAAAATTCGTAATATGAGTGTAGTTTGGCAGATGATAGAGAAGAGCCGGGAATTTAATGTTCCAATGCTCCTGAGCTTTATTGACTACTCCAAGGCGTTTGATTGTGTGAGGTAGGACTACCCGACCTGTGGAAAGTTCTCCTGGAAGGATAGTACCTTTGCACTTGACAAAATTTATTCCGAACTTTAATTAAAATACAAATTTTATTACGAAATACAAACTTACGATTTCTGAAATAATCGTCATCTACATAAGCGCAAAAATGAGCGCTTCACAGTATGTTAAGCATAATAATAGGCATGATGTTGTTTCCTGTCAGCAAAAAAACACATAGTAATGTTTACATACCGAGTGAGCTTTTAGTGAAACGGATATTGACGATTTCTGCTCTTGATCCTCTAATATACGAGTTATAGGATGCACACGTAAAACTCTTGTTCTCGACAGAATTGGGATAAAATGACATCTTAGCTTTCTTGCCGGGTATGAGATCTGCAATAAAAATAGTAGGTGCAAAGTAGGGCGAGAGGCTCCTGACAAGTGTCATTCGATGTAAGCGATGACGATGCTCGAAATGAAGTCAAAAATTCGACCATCGCCTTCGCTGATAAAATGATACTTCGCCTAGAACCTCTGAAAATACTCTAACATATGGTTATATGTATGGTTATATCATACAAAGTAAGTACCGCTTGCCCGTACTAGGAATCAAACCAACTCAAATGCGAAAATGTGTATTTAAAGCACCAACGGTAGGCTGAAAATCAGAAGGATAATTCTTCAGGAAGGAATATTTCTTTACACAATGAATTCAGATTATAGTGGCGTTAATGAATACTTAAACAGGCAATATGCAAAAGTCCTCAAGTATAGCTATTCTTCCAAAAAACATCCGTTTTTGGCTTGAAGTCAAGTTTCTTATCGCGGCTTGTGGTAGGAGCTGTTGTCTGGTAGAAATCATCACATCGTCTTGACAAACCGGCAGAGAGACGGACAACGAAGTAATCCTATACAAGTTTCTTTCATCTTTTGAGGTACGAAACCCTAAAAAACTCATTTATCCCAGAGAAGGTAGTAGAAATAATTGGCAAAATGCGGGTGTATTATAGGTGCACCTCAACCTAGCCATTAAATATAGGTGTGATGTTATTTAAATGTTCGATTAATTACCTGTCTTTTTGTAACTTCTTACTTTACGATCACGGAAATCACCATCGAGCACCAACAACTTCACGTCTGTTCGCTTTACTTCACACATCACGTTTAAAGCCCCACCGTTTCTTGCATATTTGTATTCAATTTCATAGCGATTGCTTTGAACATTAGTGAGTTTTGGTCGTAGAGTCATCCCATTTATTTTGATATTCACGATATTATCTATAAAAATATGCATATTTTTACAAGCTTTTATTTTTACTTTCATCTGTCCCGGTGACTGTGATCAAAACTTGCAATTTGAATTGGGTTCACTTCTTGGTGTTCGAGTGAGTTGAAATTTAGTACACACGTTTTTTCTCGTGTTAATACAATTATGTATTAATATAAAAGCTTATTTTTTTATAAATTAAAGCTTTTTTGATGACTGTGCTTCCTGTTACCTACAACCTGGGCGTCTTAAGTCAAGAATGAATATGTTACTTCTAGGCAAGCGTGCTTCGTCATCAACCACATTATTGCTTACCATCAGGTCAGATAATGGTCAAGCCGTTAGGCTATATATATCAATAAAAAAATATATAAAGGAATGTATTTCTATAATCATGAATATATAAAAATATAAAATGATGTATTTATAGGAATAGAGATACGTAATACAATAAGCAAACCAAAACAACTTACTTAATTTGTTTAGCATTACAAATCGCACCATAACTTTTGTGAAATCAGTCGGTTCCTTTGCTTGGCATACCATGTAACTATTGTTATGTCCAGAATGCAATTTTGTAACAATACCCATGGCTTTAGCTGATTGTATATGTTTAGTGTGATCTGAAAGAATATGAATTTAATATCGGCTGCTGAGCTGCGTGTCGCGGGTTTGTTTCCCGCACGGAACAAATATTTGTATGGTCTAGAGATATTTGTTCCGGATCTGGGTGTCGTGTATATGAGTTTAAATGTTTGTAAACTCACCCCCGATACAGGAAGAAATTCCTAGTGTGGGGAAAAATTTAAAAAAGTAATAGAATTTTTGTAGCTTTCTTAATAATTCTTATCACAACAAGCGAGTTTATAATGTTTAGGTAACGCAAAAAAACGCTTGTACAATATTCGTTATGGCTAAATTGACATTTGGGATTTCTCCAAAATTCACAACACAGCTTACAGTCACCCAGTCCACACAGGCTGGCATCGCTGAAAACTAGCGCTGTGGCTGTCTCGCACGTCAGTCTCAGTATAACGCTGAGCGATGATCGTTTTGCGTGGTGACGCATAACTTGTATTTGTAATTTTTATGGTATGCGGAGCCTGGGGCAAATAAACTCTTTTTGTTTCTTCATTTTCTGAAAGTCATGATGTAACCCATATTGAGGCATATATGAAAGTATGTACTTAGGTAGGTTTTACAAACATCTAAGTATTGTGTGTTGTCTGTGTGGTCTATGTTTTCTGTAAAATAAAGTATTTACCAAGCCAGTGTAGACCTCTCTCACCGCTCATTGCGCCTGACATCTTATATTCCATCGTGAGCAGTGGCTCGCTCTCGTTCAAGAAGTTGGCGCAAGTGACGTCGACTATATCGCCATCTGCGTATTGGTATTCTGCAGTGAAGTCGACGAGCTTGTCTGACAGGTTTGTGCGGACTGTTGGCAGTACCATGTTGTTCACGAGGATCGTCTGAGGCGGCTCTGTGGGTTTACCAGATCCAATCAATCTCCCAAGTTTTCGCCTAACTATGTTGCGGTCGACTTTTAGTCTAACCAGAGGCAGACCAGACAGCAATTATGTCGACCCCTTACTTATGTAAAAGCAAAACCAAGTCGGTTAATGTGATTGTGTGTAACCTAATTATTAAGGTACCTACTGAATAAATTATCCAACTTGGGTATACATTCGATTTTATTACTTTTTAACCGACTTAAAAAAAGGAGTAGGTTCTCAATTCGTCGCAATCTTTTTTTTGTGGAGAAGAAATATGCCGCGTGACTTGTGTTTTTACATATTGTTTTTTATGGGATGATAGTTTCCCTCCATTGCAACCAAATATGACAAAAATAGGATCACATAACTATGATAATGTAATACACAGATTTTTCTAGTAACTAATACAAGAAAAAGTTTAAAAAATGTAACCCGACTACGGATATTTTTTTTTGCTAATGTTATCCCGGGCCATAATCACGAATCGATTGACACCTTATTCAACAAAATCAGATGAATAGTTTGGTGCTACGGAGGAGCATACGTAAATACAAACATACTTACATGCATACACTGCTAAAATCATAACTCTTAATTTTGGCGTGGCCGTAGACAAAAAAAAATGGGTAATAATATTATGTTATATAATATTTATATACAGGGTTACAGGTTAAGTCGACATAGATCCTTTAAGAGGTTGTATTTTCTATCTTTCCTGACTGGTTTGACTATGAAACACCGTACTCTAAACTTAATAGTTTTCAAGATATTGGACCTTAAAGTTTAAAAAATTGCCGTTTTTTGTCTATTGGCCTAATTTTTTTGGGTATTTGTGCCTCTAACTTATTTGTTGTGATTTTTGTGTGGTAGATAAGTTGCTTTACTATTCTCAACTAAACTTGCAGTTATTGAAATAAGAAAGAGTTTAACAATTACTGGTGTACAGGGACTGAAAGCGGTTACGGTTAAAGGTTAAGATACCTCAAAAAAATATCGGTACCGCTTTAAAATAAAGGTAGAGCTATACCGATACCTTTATAAATAAAGGTTGGGCTAAATAACGGTTTAACCTTAAAACGATTTCGGTACCGAAAAATATGCGAGGGGCGCGGTGCGGGTGCGCGGGGATGTCGAACACGTTAGAACTGTGTACAATTTGTTTGCTGAACCTACTCTTTTACTCAACTTCTATGTACTTTTTCACAGCGGGGCTTGGGGGGACAACCTCTATCTGACCCACTGGGTTTCAGGCGTTTCGGGGCTGAGGACGTTGTCGACTGTATGCTGCGCAATATGTTTTTATTTTGTCGATCTGTTACAACCCTTATTACAGGGCAATAAAGCCGACTTTTACATTCTCTAGTTAAAGTCTCAGTTTTCATTGCAAAGCCAATTCTGAATTGTAGTTATCGCATATTAGCGGAATTTTAATATTAATTTAGTTAGTTAGATTCTGGAAGCCGTCGCGTAAACCCAAATTCGTTAGACTTATCTCGAGAGATCAAGAGATTAAAGAAAGTCGTTATTTTGGTTGGTGTATTTTCGTATACTATTAAATAGAACTTTAATCAAAAGTGTAATTGTGGGTTTTTGTGAATAAATAAGTGGTTTGGTAGAAAATAGTTTTTCTTTTGTTTAAAAGATCTACGGGGTCGGCCGTGTAACAGATCGCTGATACTCTGATAGTTCATCAACTTAAATCAGCGTCGGACTGGGACCCAAAAAACTACCGGGACATTTTTTAAACTGCGCTCTGCGAGTGTGGTCCGCCACACTAGGCAAAGGCAAAAAATGGGATTAATAATTATCGGAGGCTATGTTTGAGTTAAATTGAATTATTATTTAATTATGTTTACTGACATGAAATCAATCAATCTGTCTAGCCTAGAGTATGAAACATGTGCTGAACAATAAGCTCCTGGCATACCTAGAAGACAACGACATCCTCAGTGACAACCAATACGGCTTTCGCCGAAATCGGTCAACTGGGGATCTTCTAGCGTATGCCATTCACGGCTGGAGTGAGGCCATCGAGAGGCACGGGGATGCGCCTGCTGTCTTCCTTGACATCTCGAAGGCTTTCGACAGGGTCTAAAATGAGAGCCTTATTGGTAAACTTCCTTCCTTCGGTCTGCCTAGTGGTCTGTGTGACTGGATTGCTGACTTCCTGAGGAATCGGTCTATCCGAGTGGTTATCGATGGCTACTCGTCCGGTCAGTGAGGTATTAACGCAGGAGTCCCTCAGGAGTTGCTGAGAGATACGTGTCCGGCGCACGGGCTACTGGGGAGGCCATGGTTGAGCGCTTGAACTTATCTTTGGAGGCAGTCTCCAAATGGGGCGATGCCAAACCAGACAGTTTCAATGCTGATTGGACTCAGACGTGTCTTTTTGCCGCAAAAAAGAGCCTATTCCACCCGAATCCATCTTTCCTTAGTGTAACCATGCCGATAACGGACCATCTCGACTATCTTGGTGTTACGTTAACATCGACCCTCAATTTTTGTCCATTCATTGAGGCAAAGGCTCAGTTGGCTCCAAAAAAGTTGGGGATCCTTATATAGGTGAGACGGTACTTCACACCTGAACAGTTACTCAACTTTTATAAAGCTCAAGTTCGGTCATGCATGGAGTACTGCTCTCACCTCTGGGACGGATCTGCCAAATATCAACTTGATGCACTTGAGTCGATTGACAAACGGGCCAAGAGGCTTATGGGCAACGATGCACTGGTCGCCTCAAAGTTCCAGAGGATTGAACATCGACGCCGAGTGGCCAGTCTGTCGGTTTTATAGCGGTTACATTTCGGGGAGTGTGCGATGGAACCGTACAATTTGATTCCGCCTGGCCCTTTCCATCATTGGACAACAAGACGTACGGCAATGCGCCACCGGTACATGGTGGACATCCCACCATTCCCACCCATACGTAAAAGCGTTTTGCGAATACTTTAATTATGCGCACAGCTAAGAAGTGGATTTCCCTGCCGGAGTCTTTGTTGCCTGACAGCTACAACCTTGGGGTCTTAAAGTTAATTTTAGGCAAGCGTTTTTCACTGTCGACCACATCATAGCTTGCCATCAGGCGAGATGAAAAAAGGCCTTGTTCCCAACTAAATAGAAAGTAAGAAGAGGTTGGGCTCTTCTTTCAGTGTAACTGGATACAGCTGAGTACCAGTATTTTACATGAAAGGACTGCCTATCTGACATCCATAACTCAGTAACTGGGTAATACGATACCCCTATATCAAGACTGGTCACCATCTGACTACCGATCTGATCTGTCCGCTGAATGCAAGACGCACGGAACCGGTCAATGTGGCTGAAACGCTTGGGGGAAGCCTATGTCCAGCAGTGGACATCTTGCGGCTGAAATGATGATGATGACTATCTTGCATACGATTTGATCCTTTGTGTGGATCCACCCGCCGGCGTTAATATCGTTATTTACGCAGACAACACCCTGGTGTTAGCCGGCGGGGACACCTTCGACGAGACCATCCAGTTTTCCGAGCTCGGGGTGGCAACAGTCGTGGCGTCGATTTGCGAGCTGGGTTTGTAGATAGCACCTCATAAAACTGAGGCTATGTTTCCATAAACTGGAGAGGGGCAGATAGCCGCCCAGCTTGTCAGTGACAGTTGGAGATGCGCAAGCCCAGGTGGGGATACATTAACTGTCTTGGCCAAACCCTGGATGGTTGGTGGGGCTTCGAAGAGCATTTCGAGCGCCTGCAAGTCCCTCGCGTTGAAAAGGCAGTGGATGCTTTGCATACGCGACAATACTACTCAACTTCGCGGGACCATGAAAAGAAGTTCGCCGCCTCTACGCAGTGTCTTGCGATCGATGGCCCTTAATGGGACGCCTGTTTAGTCAAGCAGACTATCAGGTGTCCGACGCTGCAGGACTAAATAGTCTGCAGCGGAAAATGGTCATTCGTATCGCATGAGGTTAAAGAACGATATCCTTTGAGGCGGCAACACTCCTGGCACGCTTTCCTCTGCTAGATATTCTGGCGGATATGAAAGCAAGGGTTTACAACCGAATTTGCGGCATCCGCCAGAATGGTAATAGCTCGCCAGAAATCGCTGTATTTAGGCAGAGACGACAGGAACGGCGACACGCACTGCTAGAGCGGTGGCGCGAGCGGCTACAGCAGCCGCAATTTTTACACAAGCACGTTGTCGAAGCCGTCCTGCCGCACTTTGAAGCATGGCTGAAAAGAGAGGGACGCATCTCCTACAGGCTCAGCCAGGTACTGCCCGGGCACGGTTGCTTCGGTGAGTATCCGAATAGGATTGGGCGAGACACCACGGCAAATTGCCACCACTTTGGAGGCGACGAAAGTCCTGGCGCCTTTTGAAGGTTAACAAAAAAGGGCAGAGGGCGTCCACAAATATCCACCATCGCGATTGGTCTTGAGCTTCGCGCTTCTTTATTATTTATTGTACACTAAAAACAACATTACATACATGCGATAATAAAGTACATGTACAAAGGCTACCTCCCCGCGCTTCACCTCGCTCCTTGTCATTCCGATGCTCGTCGCTTCTGCCAACGTAGTGTGACGACAGGTTTGATGGGGACGGCCAAGCTTTCTTTTCCCTTGTGGATTCCAGTCCAAAGTTTGTTTGGGTATGTGATCGAGACCTCTTTGGAGCTTGTGGCCAATCTATCTCCACTTGCGACGCTTGATCTAGTGGTCGATCGGGCTCTCGTGGCATTTCTCCAAAATCTCTACGTTGGATATAGTCGCGGGCCAGTAAATACCGAGAATGCGACCATGCGTTGAAGACAGTGGTTGAAAACAAAAACTTTGAATTGGCGTTAGATGTTTTGTTTTGTATCCTTTGTGACCTTCCACGTTTCGCACCCATAGAGCAGCACTCAACCGGTTGCGCACC
This sequence comes from Orthosia cruda, assembly GCA_964057195.1. Classification (NCBI taxonomy): domain Eukaryota; kingdom Metazoa; phylum Arthropoda; class Insecta; order Lepidoptera; family Noctuidae; genus Orthosia; species Orthosia cruda. Next base: position 7,252,162 of record OZ059852.1, on the reverse strand, counting down.
TAGCTAGGCCTAGCTTGGCGTGTCCACCTACTGGGCCCAAAAAATTTTAAGATGTAAAAATTAAGGGAAATGAAGCTGGAGTCCGGCTCCGGGGCGCTCCGCGGGCCTGTCATGCATGTTGTGACCTAATGACCTTCGTAATATAAATGTACCTACCTACATTATATACCTACCTACTAAACCACATGCCACGCCAACGTTCGCAAATTGCCAGTAGGTAAGCTTGCTTATGGGTCCTCTTAGTTAGGTACCTAGTCGAAATCAACTACATACCGACGTGGTTAATAGAGTATGGATAAAAATACACATGCCTGTATCTGGCATAAATATGCAAGTAGCTTGCATATATGCCAATATGACATTAACCAATCAGAAGTTATTATGGCACATTGGCATGCAAGCAACTAGCTCACTTTTATACAAGTTACAGGTATGTACCTGTCATGTATGCCAATATTGTAATGTTGCTAAATTAACCTATTAGAGTAGGTAGGTAGTGTAGGTACCTAACTAATATGCATTTTAGAAAATAGCATAGAAACGAATCGAAAGAAAGCAGAGAAACGTAAGAAAACCTTAGGTAGGCATTCGGCTTAGTCCGGCCACAGTCGTGTCCTTCCGATCGGAAATAAAAACCAATACCGACTGAGTTATAATAACACGACAGGTCGACAGACAGAGTGGCGAGGCGGTGCGTCAAAGAAAACCCCTATTTATTAAGGTTTAGGTACCGCTACCAAAATATTTATAAAAGGTTATAGTACTTCTACCAAAATATACCGGTATGCATTTCAAACCTCAAAATTCCACTACTGAAAAAAATAACGATATCAAAATATTTCGGTAACCCTTATTTAACGGTATGACGTCATACCGAAATTTTAAGGTACCTTAATTTTTGGGTAATTCAGTCCCTGGGTGTAGTAGAAAGTGGATTAAGACACAGAATGAGAGTATGGGTGCGAAACAGAGGCGAACAAATTGCCACCTAAATGGTAATCGTAGACTTTCTGTTAAAATTGTAATAAACTTCATTTTGTACCTATTTTGATTGTTTTATTTTGCTACTCCACTTGAGTAGCAAAAAAATATATGATAAAGACGCTTAAGTACAGTTATTTTTTACTATTATCTGAGAGCCTTTCATCAAAGTTTTCGCTAAGAATTCTGATAATATCCTAGCTTGTTATACTTTGGTAAATAGCTAATGAAACGTAGATATTTTTAAGAACGTCTGCAGCATGAATAAGCAAGCATGTCATAGAAATTTTTAACAATTTCTGAAAGAAAACATATTTTTTTACGAATATAATTTTTTAATTATCAATCGTCTACTACGACTCAATTGGCTCAATTTGAATTTAATAAAGCAACCCATTCAAAATAAAAAAAAATGCAAACAAAAAGAAATCAGAGGCAAAAATCCCAACAAAAATAAAATAATAGACAACAATCGGCAATATTTTTAATCTTCAAAGTCCAAAATTTTGTAAACGGTTAAGTTTGGGGTACGGTGTTTCATAGCCAAATCAGTCTGGAATAAAGGAAACTACAACGCATAGCCCTGTATAAAATGTTAGGGCAAGGACACATTTCACCATAAATTGGCAAGCAAATATTAAAATCATACGGTGCTAATAATTAGCCAATTACATATCTGACATTACTATTATTTTTTAAAGTAAAATCTCAAAACATTCAACACAATGATAAATAATATAAAAAATAATGAAAGATAACAAAACATAATTAACAATAAATATGAAAGCAGCTAAAGCTTGTTTTTACCACTCCGGAACCGTGGTCCCACTGCGATGTCCCACTGGTGGGACAAAACTTTTTCGTGGTCCCACCAAACACACACTTGACCGTTTTGTTACAATGTGGTATGTAATAGTAACTACTTTCTTGAAACAAAATAAAATAATAAGTAAACGAGATAAAATTGTAATAATTAAAAGGCAATAAAATTAAAAATAATTCCAGCATTTTTTTTACCGCAAAGCTTCTAAATAATGGCCAACTGAAATTTCGCCGTGAACTAACTGCATTTGAAGTTCTATAATTTCGTCGTCTTTTTCTATTTCGATTTTTCTTCGTTTTTGTAATGTGTTATTATGATTTTTAATTTTTTGGATAGTCACGTTTTGTTGGAGCACTTCAAGGAGTTTTGCCAACGTCACATAGTTTTTGTTTATGGACTTGTTTAATAAAGAATGCCAGCTTTCCATAATATTATTTGTCCTGTGTCTCTCTTGGGCAACACACCATTCATTTATAAAACAATTATTTTTCATCCATGTTTTCTTTACGTATGCCATAAAGATATTTAATTTTTCATCTTCTTTATTCTTAGTCCGCGATTGGATATATTTCCATCCATCGTCAATTTTTGTCAATAGGAACCAGCGGTAACACTGCACATAAACCAACTATACGTCTGTAAAGTTTGTGTTTGATGCCCAACGATGTCGCCTTCTTCCAGATACAATTATTAAAATGTTAATAGCATCTCTTTATAACCACATCAAGTAATATTTTTTTAAACCATTAGATGCAGCTATTTCGATGTCCATATGAATCCTTATTGGGTTCCACTCGTTTTTAAATACGGTCTTTATTATATCAAATAAAGCAAAATACGACGCTTCTTTCTTATCGCTCATTAGAGCATAAAAAATTGGGACTGCTAGGACTGAATTGGGCGAACTAACTATGTCGCCGTGTATATTGAATAATTGGTAAAACGGATCAGGAACACTCTTAAATGTTGCATCTAGGAAAAATTTATTTATTTGGGGAAGTAAATACGTCACTTCAGTATTGAAGAATATCAGTATTCTAGTATCTTTTTCTATAAATTCCCCTAGTAATGATAGTTCGCGTAAAGTGTTGGGCACTACAACCTCGGTAAATTTTTGAAATTTGACTTTTTTACATTCCATGCCTTTTTACGGGCAGTATTCAAGCAACTCTTGACGTTTTCAAAATTAGGCAACGTCGCAATATCATTTTCACGAATCAATGGTGTTATATGATTCGTGTTAATTTTTGGAAGTGGTTCGGCAGATGTAGATGCTTCCTGTTTAATTTTTTCTACGACTAAATCCAATTCATTTCTCTTTATATTAGGATTACACTCCGTGCCCGCCGCTGATGTTTTGTGCTCGATTTGTTTAATTACTTTGTCCGTCTGTCAGAGAAAAATAATAAAGGGAAGTTGTTATTTACACCTCTGTCATAACTTTCTCTGCCTGCTATAGATATATCGGACCCTGACTGTACCAAATGCAACTATGTATCTAATTCGATATGGAGATCAACACTTATTAATAGATACGTAGGAAATTTTGCGTACCCTAACATATAAAAGACATTTGGATAAAAATCTTACCTCAGTAGTTATAGATCAAGTACATTTTAAATTTCGCTTTTGGCTACAGTTCCATATCACAGATTTATTCGAATAAACTTTTTGACGATAATATCTGCGTCCACGGTAGAGCAACACTGGCCGCCCTTTCCGTTTATAATTTTATACTCGTCAGTATTATCCATATTTAAGTAATCTTAGTATTCCGCAAAATTATTTTATTGTGCTAGCATAATATTTTCCAGATGCATTTCAGATTTAATAAAGAGTTTTATCAAATTAGGGAGGTATACTTCAAAATCGAGTGGGTCCTCTTTAGATTGCTACCTACCTAGGTATTTGCTAGGTACGTAGGATAATACCACAGGACAAGAAAATCTTTTTTATAATGTGGGTAATATTTACCATATGGCGTTCCTTCAATTCGGCGTAACAAAACGGTCAAGTGTGTGATTGGTGGGACCACGAAAAAGTTTTGTCCCACCAGTAGGACATCGCAGTGGGACCACGGTTCTGGAGTGGTTTTTACGTACTTGCTTGTCTCACGTGAATTTTCATGAAGCAATAGGCCGCTGTATAGGTGTTTTCCTTGTACTGGACCACGGGGAGTACGGCTGAGATACCTCGCTGTGTTAATATCGTACAGTTCCAAAGAGTACCCATTCGTTTTTCTACCCAAAACTGTTAAAAGATATAATTAATTGAATAAACATACTTCTTATAAAATCATCACATCAGCACTCGGTTTCTGGAATGAAAATCTACTTTACCAACAAATTTTCAACTACGGTGATTGGTTTATTGAAATATCAAGAACCGCTAAGTCGCTAGGGGATGTAAGTCCGAATTGCCATAAACTAAATTATATGCGATAAATATAATATGTATGATTGTTGACACGTGTACTTTAAATATTACTTACAGTGGTTACATTTTTGTTGCCGTGGTTGCTATGATAAGCAAAAATATTTTCGCCACCGGTATAATCACGACAGCTGTAAAATAATTATTTTGTTAAGTAAGTTCTTGTACAAAAAATATCCCTTGAGTCGGTATGTATAAACAAGGTACAAACTGACTCACGAGTGATGAATAATAACTTTTCTATTTTTGTAATTAAAATGTTTTCTATCCGTCATGTGAAAGTTGAAAATGTTGTTGTCGTGAGCAAACAAATCGACTTAACTCCAAAACTCGTATATAAATTTGGATTTTTCGGAAAGTACATAGGTAATATAAAAAAAAAACACATGTCCATTAAAACCATTTTAACACTTGTCTCCTTAAAATGATGCTCGTAGTCACAAACTTAGATCTCTTGTATCTTCTTTTAACCTCATTAATCTACCACTCTCATCGTTTTCCTAATTGCACCCCTTCTCTTTTGGACCTCATGATTATTTCGATAGCTAATAATGTATCTGCCCACGGTCAACTCACTGCTTGCTTTTCCTATCACGATTTAATCTTCATGTCTTACAAGATTCATCCTCCTAAGCGCAAACCATCAATCATTTTCCTTTGGAACTATACGGGCATAGATGCCTCCAGATCTATGCGCGTATAGTTCTTCTAGTCTACGTTTCTTTTTTTCAACTCTCCTCTGGCAGGTATGCTGTAAGAGATTTCTTTAAAACTAAGTATATCTTTGTACCTATCTTCTTCTTCTTGTCTGTTTTGTATTTGTCTGTACATTAATGGATAAATAATAATTTTCTCAAAAACTATTGATTTTTTTTTCTCGTTGGTAGGTTCGCGCTTGACCACTATCTCACCTGATGGTTAGCGATGATGTGGTCGATGATTTAGCACGCTTGCCTAGAAGAAACCTATTCACTCTTGACTTAAAGAAGGTTGTAGCTATCAGGAAATACAGACTCCGGCAGGCAATTCCACTCCTTAGCTGTACGCATAATAAAAGTATTCCCAAAACGTTTGGTGGTGCGTATGGATGGGATGTCCACCATGTACCGATGACGCATCGCCGTACGTCACGTCTTGTAGTCCGATGATGGAACGGGCTAGGAGGAATTAGTTGCATACAATTCCATCGCACACTCCCCGAAATGTAACAGATAAAAATTCGACAGACTGGCAAATTGGTGTTCAAGGCTCTGGAGCTTAAAGTCGACCAGTATTTCATTGCCGATGAGCCTCTTGGCCCGTTTTTCGATCGACTCTAGTGCATCCAACTGGTACTTGGCAGATCCGTCCCAGAGATGAGAGCAGTACTCCATGCATGACCGAACTTGCGCTTGATACAAGTTGAGCAACTGTTCTGCGTGAAGTACCGTCTCACCTTTGCAAGGATCCCCAATTTTTGGCAGCCAGTTGAGTTTTTGCCTCAATGAGTGGACCTAAATTGAGGGTCAATGTCAATGTAAAAGTAATTTAATCAATTTAAATCCCTTTACTACGGTACGGTCGAGGTTACGGCGTGGCAAATGGTGCGAAGAATCCCCGGACGGGAACCGGCAACCAGAATATAAACCGACGACTGACCCTGGCAACATTTAACACGCGTACACTCCGGATCGACGAAAAGATCATCGTACTCGAGGAAGAATTGAGCGGGTTACTTTGGGGTATCATTGGGTTATCTGAAAGCTGTAGAGAGGAGCTGAAAAGCGACCTACACCGCTTTAATACCGAGCGTATTAAAGACGCGATTCAGCGGAATATGGGGGGCTCCAAGGTGTTTTCGCGAGATCTGGCTATTGGGCAGAGCCAGCTCATGAAACCGAACCGAAAACCGGAGCTTCTGAGAGAGATTGAGTGGTTCTATGGGCAATTGTACACGTCAATTAGCAAACCTGTTGCGAATCTAGCAAACGATTTAAGCGCTAGATTGACCTAAAACTATACCGAAGATAACACGGACATCAGCCTCTCGAGATTAGGATGGCACTGAAATAATTTTGGAACAACAAGGCGCCGTGCTCATTACATTAAAAATTAACATCTGTAACTTGTACCTTTTTTTTTGGTTGGGAAATCATCCAATGACTGTCATCAGTCAATGAAATCCACGCTCTGGGTGAAGCGGAAGGGCGTGTCAGACTTTTACTGACTAAAACCCACACGTGATCCTTCAGTTGCTTGTGCCAGGGCCGCGGCAACTCTCTTTCAAATTTATCCGCGACCCAGACGGGCATCGGCCCTAACAGACCCCGTTAGTTTTTGCTGACATCTCTTTAAGGCGCGCGTGGAACACTACGTGCCGTTGACTCGGGCCTGGTCCTTATCAGACGGCGAGCTACCAATAACTCGCTGTCCGCAAGCCCGCGCCTACGGTGGCCGGGCATCGGCTTGCGACTCCCGACGCCCAGGGCGGCTCCTGCGGTGGCTAGGGGCGTGAGGGCGTCTCCGGTGCGTCTCCCTCACGCGTTCCGCTTCCTCCTTTTGCGAGCATTACTGCTTCGCAGAAGGAGGTGACAGCTTCCCATGCTCTCTCGCTCCGTACCATGGCCTGAACCAGGGCCGGACGCGAGAGGTCGCCACCGCTGATCGCCTCCACGATGACACGGCGATGCTCCGCCCAAGCGGGGCAGACCTCCACCGTATGCTCCACCGTGTCCTCCGGGCGATCCATACAATGAAACCCGGGCGTTTCCTCCCGCCTTATCCTGAACAGGAACCTCTCGAAACAGCCATGTCCGGTGAGGACCTGCGTCAGGCGCAAGGTGATGACGCCGTGGCGCCTCTCAAAGATGGGCCTTATCGCCGCAATTGTGGCGTGCCCAGCACTGGGTTGCGACAGTCGCTCTTTTCATGTCGCCTTGAGATCCTGCCGGAGCTCTGTCCGCTGAGTCGCGATTTGTCGTGGCAGCGGCGTTTCGCCTCCTCGCGTGACTCCCAAATGTGCGCGAGGACTTTTGCCTCCAGATCCCATGGCGGCAATCCGGCAAGGAGGCTCGCCGCCTCACCGGAGACCGTGCGGTATCCCTGGACCAGCCGGATGGCCTTGACCCTTTGGGACGCGTTCAACGAGCGGGCTGGTCGCCGCCTCAGGGAACGCGCCCACACCGGTGCGCGCTGAAAGACTGGCCGGCGTAGTTTTTGGCCCTGAGGAACCTGCTGAGCCACCCACCAAACGCTCGCTCTTATCAGGGCTGCATTCTTTTCATTCCCGAATATCCACAACACAATTTCTTATACTCAAATATTTCCTCCATTTTCACCCAGATAGCAATAATTTAAAAGTTCTGAAGAAATGTTGACAATCATGGTACCAAATAAATTCTGAGGTTTCAAGATTTTTAACGCTGTATAATTTTAATAAGTAATGTATTTTTTGAAAAACACATCTATGTATGGACATGGTTATGGGTTGCGTCGATTTGGTTGCTCGCGAGTGTATAATAATAGATAGCATAATAGATGATATGGTCAGTAAGGGCGAGTCTGAGATGACGACAAAAAGAGAATAGGAGAAGACGTGTTGCGGGACACGAAATAAATCTGAATATGGACAAGGGAATAGTGGCGATAAACCGCGTTAGAAAACGTTAAAAATATACAAATAAAGGTATTTTATAGCAACTTACATGAGATGATTGATGTAATAGTTAAACTTTGTATTTATTTTGATTTCGCCTCCTTCGATGACCGTGTAGATTTTGAGATTGTTAAGATCATTGTGGTCACAAGTCAACCAAACTGCGTCTTGTGATTTTTGAGACTGGATATTAAATGTTATTTCTGTGGTGGGATCTGTAAAAATGCAAAAGTTTGTTGTCCAAACAAACATTTAATCCCGGCTACGGCTGCTAATAAAAGTTGCAAATTATATTGGGTACTTATTATTTTATTTTATATTTAAAAATACTCAAAGCTGGTGCCTACTTATAATGTCATTTATATATACAAGTTTTCCCTTAAACATATAAATAAACATTTTTTTTTAATACATCCCGATCGATGAAACTTTGAAATAATCACTAGATATTAAATAGTTGATTGAGCCTTCGACTGAGCAGGTAAAGGCTGAAAAAAACACGTATGATTGTCATGAGTGCGAAAACATGTGGTGATTGAAAAAAATCCTTTTCAAAGTCTATTCTAAATATGAATAAATAATAATATAAATCCATTTTTTTATGCATTAGCTATCAAAGGTTTTATGCAAAAACCAATTCATAATACATAAAAAGAGGTGTTCTTTACATTTTTTTGACCAGTTATGCGAGTATTAATTTACTGTGTAGCTGAATTTTTGAAAATTTATTGTGGTATTGGGCTGGTTTCTGATTTTAGTATTTGGAGTAAAGAACGCGTCATAACCTAATTTTATTTTAATTGACAGATTTTAATACTCAATTATTAGAAATACTCAAGCTCAAATTCTTAATTCAGAAATAGGATGATACGTAATTACGTTGTCGTTGGAGGCAAAGTTTGGTGAATTTATAAATAAATTAAAGATTAATATACAAAAAAAAACCGACCAAGTGAGTGTCGGACTTCGCACATTTAGGGTACCGTACCAAACCGCAAAATTAAGTTGGTTGTAATAGGAAAAAATAGTGAACATCAAAGAAAAAAATGATTTATCAATATGTTGGTATTTGTTAGTAAAATATACGTAATAATAAACGTTATCACCAATTTTTAAGTCCAATAGGTCAAAGGGAAGTTAAAAAATTCTTCAGAACAAAATATTGTAAAATAACTGACTTTGGTGGCTTGTCATTCCTTGGTTTTCCAATATGTTTTAAACAAAAAATACAGTATTTATCTACTCAACAAGCTCTGATGGGGCAGGTCTAAAAAAAATTGTCACGTCTCCTCTTTAGCTGTATGCTGTATGTGTGCCCAATAAAAATAATAAAAAAAAATTTGACAATGTTTATGGCTTTGGGTCAACAAGATGTTTAAATACTGTGAAAATTTGAACACTGTAGCTCTAACAGTTTGGCTGCAAAACCCGTGTGACAGACGACGGACAGACCGACAGACAGACGGAGACGTGAGTCACTCAGTAGGGTTCCGTTTGAACCCTTCGGGTACGGAACACTAAAAAGGAGGCCGCGGGAGAAAATATTAATGTACAATATTTTACCGCAATGTAGTGGTCTTATGGTGCCATCATTGATATATATTGTGTGAATGCGAATAAACTGTTACTAATACTCTAATACTCAAATTTCTACAAGTATCAGGATACTAGAGTAGTACCGCGGGACTTAAAATCGAGTCGAAATCAGTCGAAGTGTTAATTCGAAGCGAATATCTGAATAATAGTCAAATAAGCCAGGAATAAAGGAAACAACAGCCTTAAGGATCAAGGTCAACTTAACCTGTAGCCCTATATAAAATGTTAGCGCAATGACACATTTCACCATAAATTGGCATGCAAATATTAAAATCATACGGTGCTAATAATTAGCCAAATACGTATATGACATTACTATTAATACTTAAAGTAAAATCTCCAAAGATTCAACACAATGATAAATAATAAATAATCTATACCAATATTATAAAGAGGAAAGATTTTTTTGTTTGTTTGTACCGAATAGACTCCGAAACTACTGGACCGATTTAAAAAAAAAAACACCAATAGAAAGCTGCATTATTCCTGAGTGACATAGGCTATATTTTAATCCCGAAAACGGGTCCTGTGGGGTGGTCCACGGGAGCGAAGCCGCGGGGAACAGCTAGTAGATTATAATAATATAATGAAAGATAACAAAACATAATTAACAATAAATATAAAAGCAGATAAAGCTTGTTGTTACGTACTTGTTTGTCTCACGTGAATTTTCATGAAGCAATAGGCCGCTGTATAGGTGTTTTCCTTGTACTGGACCACGGGGAGTACGGCTGAGATACCTCGCTGTGTTAATATCGTACAGTTCCAAAGAGTACCCATTCGTTTTTCTACCCAAAACTGTTAAAAGATATAATTAATTGAATAAACATACTTCTTATAAAATCATCACATCAGCACTCGGTTTCTGGAATGGAAATCTACTTTACTAACAAATTTTCAACTACGGTGATTGGTTTATTGAAATATCAAGAACCGCTAAGTTCGTAGATGGTGGATGTAAGTCCAAACACCCATAAACTAAAGTATATGCGATAAATATAATATGTATGATTGTTGACACGTGTATTTTAAATATTACTTACAGTGGTTACATGTTTGTTGCCGTGACTGCTATTATAAGCAAAAATATTTTCGCCACCAGTATAATCACGACAGCTGTAAAATAATTATTTTGTTAAGAAAGTTATTGTACACAACACATCCAGTCGGCATGTATAAACAAGGTACAAACTAACTCACGAGTGACGAATAATAACTTTGCAATTTTTATAATAAAAATGTTTTCTTTCCGTCATGTGAATGTTGAAAATGTTGCTGTCGTGAGCAAACAAATCGACTTAACTCCAAAACTCGTATATAAATTTGCATTTTTCGGAAAACTATAAATACCACATGTCCATTAAAACCATTTTAATACTTGTCTCCTCAAAAATGATTCTCGTAGTTACAAACTTAAATCTCTTGTATCTTCTTTTAACCTCATTAATAGCCCTACCATACATACTCATCATTTCCCTAATTGAATCCCCTTCTCTTTTGGACCACATGATTGTTTCGATAGCTAATAATGTATCTGTTCACGGTCAGCTCACTGCTTGTTTTTCCTATCACGATTTAATCTTCATATCTTACAAGATTCATACTCCTAAGCGCAAACCATCGTTCATTTTCCTTTGGAACTACACGGGCATAGATGCCTCCAGATCTATGCGCGTATAGTTCTTCTAGTCTACGTATCTTTTTTTCAAATCTCCTCTCGCAGGTATGTGTTCCTTCTTCTTGTTGTCTGTTTTGTATGTGTGTGTACATTAATGGTTAAATATTCATACTTTTTTCTCATTTATAGGCTCGCGTCTGACCACTATCTCACCTGATGGTGGTCGACAATGTAGCACGCTTGCCTAGAAGAAACATATTCACTCTTGACTTAAAGACTCCCAGGATGTAGCTATCAGGAAATACAGACTCCGGCAGGGAATACTACTCCTTAGCTGTACGCATAATAAAAGTATTCCCAAAACGTTTGGTTCGTATGCTTGGGATATCCACCATGTATCGATGACGCATCGCCGTACGTCTTGCAGCCCGATGATGGAACGAGCTAGGAGGAATTAGTTCATGCAATTCCATCACACACTCCCTGAAATGTAACCGATAAAAAACCGACAGACTGGCAACTTGGCGCCAGTGTTCAAGGCTCTGGAGCCTATACTCGACCAGTACCGCATTGCCGATGAAGCCTCTTGGCCCGTTTTTCGATCGACTCTAGTGCATCCAACTGGTACTTGGCAGATCCGTCCCAGAGATGAGAGCAGTACTCCATACTTGACCGACTTGATACAAGTTAAGCAACTGTTCTGGCGTGAAGTACCGTCTCACATTTTTTTTTTTTTTTGTGATGGGTTTGCTCTTGACTCTAGTCTAAGTCATAGGTGACAGAGACAGAGTCGACGATGGAGTGAGCTTACCCAGAAGGAGCCTGTTTACTCTAACTTTGAAGAGATTCGGGTTGAATGCGTTCGGAAACACAGACGCAGGTAGTGAGTTCCATTCATTCGCTGTGCGCATTATGAAGGATGTTTGGAAGCGCTTGGTGCGAATTGGTGGAATGGCAACAAGGTAAGGATGGTAACTTGCAGTGCGTCTAGATGTCCGATGGTAGAAGGGGGCTGGTGGGATGAGGTCGTTGAGTTCTTGAGCACACTCACCGAAATATGTCAACGTAAAAGTAATTTAATTAATTTAAATCCCTTTACTACAGTAGCGGTCGAGGTTACGGCGTGGCCAATCGTGCGAAGAATCCGACGACTGACCCTGGCAACATTTAACACGCGTACACTCCGTGTCGACGAAAAAATCATCGTACTCGAGGAAGAATTGAGCGGGTTACTTTGGGGTATCATAGGGTTATCTGAAAGCTGTAGAGAGGGGGGCGGACTCGATAATCCTTAAATCCGGTAACCTGCTCTTCTTTCGAGAGGATGACCTGCAGTCCCAGGGTGGTGTCGGGTTTATCGTCCACAAGTCCCTTGTGACCAGCGTATAATAGTGAAGATTAAGAGTGTGTCGACCAGGAAGGCGTAACTTATACTAATAAAACCTCAAGGCTTTCGCTGAAGGTAATACAGATCCCCGCCTGGACTTCGGCACACCTCGACGACGAAGTAGATACCATGTATGAGGACATTTCCAGAGCCATGAATGGTCATATAATTCACTTCACCTTGGTTATGGGGAACTTCAACGCGAAACTGGACAAACGAGATGATAATGAGCTGCGAGAGGGGTAATTTGGATTTGGACGACGGAACCACCAGGGCCACGTACTGGCCTGTTCTATGGAGAAGGAGGGCCTCTATATGATGTACTCATCGATGGGTTCGCGGAAACCGTTTTTACGGTCAAGTCTAAGGTTCTCAAGACCATTCGTAAAAATAGGAACAAAAAACTATCTACGATATATAACGATCCTACTCTTCTCAAGCTCATGGAGAGGCGTGAAATGATACTGCAGCAGTCTTCAATAGACGGATCGCTAAGTCCTTGAAAAGCGACCTACTTTAATACCGAGCGTATTAAAGACGCGATTGAGCGGAATAAGGGCGCCAAGGTGTTTTCGCGAGATCTGGCTATTGGGCAGAGCCAGCTCACGAAATTGCAGACCAGCGATGGCAGGCTAAACCGGAGCTTCCGAGAGAGATCGAGCGGTTCTATGGGCAGTTGTACACTACAATCAGCAAACCTGTTGCGAATCTAGCAAACGATTCAAGCGCTAGATTGACCTAAAAATATACCGAAGATAACCCGGACATCAGCCTCTCGAGATTAGGATGGCACTGAAATAATTTTGGAACAACAAGGCGCCGTGCTTTTGCAAATTGACATCTGTAACTTAATTTTTTTTTTTTTGGTTTGGAAATTATCCAATGACTGTCATCAGTCAATGACATCCACGCTCTGGGTGAAGCGGAAGGGCGTGTCAGACTTTTACTGACTAAAACCCACCCGTGATCCTTCAGTTGCTTGTGCCAGGGCCGCGGTAACTCTCTTTCAAATTTATCCGCGACCCAGACGGGCATCGGCCCTAACAGACCCCGTTAGTTTTTGCTGACATCTCTTTAAGGCGCGCGTGGAACACTACGTGCCGTTGACTCGGGCCTGGTCCTTATCAGACGGCGAGCTACCAATAACTCGCTGTCCGCAAGCCCGCGCCTACGGTGGCCGGGCATCGGCTTGCGACTCCCGACGCCCAGGGCGGCTCCTGCGGTGGTTAGGGGCGTGAGGGCGTCTCCGGTGCGTCTCCCTCACGCGTTCCGCTTCCTCCTTTTGCGAGCATTACTGCTTCGCAGAAGGAGGTGACAGCTTCCCATGCTCTCTCGCTCCGTACCATGGCCTGAACCAGGGCCGGACGCGAGAGGTCGCCACCGCTGATCGCCTCCACGATGACACGGCGATGCTCCGCCCAAGCGGGGCAGACCTCCACCGTATGCTCCACCGTGTCCTCCGGGCGATCCATACAATGACACCCGGGCGTTTCCTCCCGCCATATCCTGAACAGGAACCTCCCGAAACAGCCATATCCAGTGAGGACCTGCGTCAGGCGGAAGGTGAGGACGCCGTGGCGCCTCTCAAGCCACTCCTCAAGAGGGGCCTTATCGCCGCAATTGTGGCGTGCCCAGCACTGGGTTGCGACAGTCGCTCTTTTCATGTCGCCATGCGATCCTGCCGGAGCTCTGTCCGCCGAGCCGCGATTTGTCGTGGCAGCGGCGTTTCGCCTCCTCACGCGACTCCCAAATGTGCGCGAGGACTTTTGCCTCCAGATCCCATGGTGGCAATCCGGCAAGGAGGCTCGCCGCCTCACCGGAGACCGTGCGGTGGTATCCCCGGACCAGCTGGGTGGCCATGACCCTTTGGGACGCGTTCAACGAGCGGGCTGGTCGCCGCCTCAGGGAACGCGCCCACACCGGTGCGCGCTGCAAGACTGGCCGGCGTAGTTTTTGGCCCTGAGGAACCTGCTGAGCCACCCACCAAACGCTCGCTCTTATCAGGGCTGCATTCTTTTCATTCCCGAATATCCACAACACAATTTCTTATACAAAAATTTTTCCTCCATTTTCACCCAGATAGCAATAATTTAAAAGTTCTGAAGATATGTTGATAATCATGGTACCAAATAAATTCTGAGGTTTCAAGATTTTTAACGCTGTATAATTTTAATAAGTAACGTATTTATTGAAAAACACATCTATGTATGGACATGGTTTAGTTATGGGTTGCGTCGATTTGGTTGCTCGCGAGTGTATAATAATAGATAGCATAAAAGATGTAATGGTCAGTAAGGGCGAGTCTGAGATGACGACTAAAGGAGAATAGGAGAAGACGTGTTGCGGGACACGAAATAAATCTGAATATGGGCAAGGGAATAGTGGCGATAAACCGCGTTAGAAAACGTAAAAAATATACAAATAAATAAAAAATAAAAAGAGAAAAGAGTATAAATTATATACTCTTTTCTCTATTCATCCTATAATTTAGTTGCACCTGCCTTGTTTTATCTCTGCACCACCCTAAGGTCGACTGGTAGAAAATGCCTAAGGCATTTAGTCCGCCTTTGTACTTATGCATAAAGTTTTAATAAATAAATAAAGGTATTTTATATCAACTTACATGAGATGATTGATGTAATAGTTAAACTTTGTATTTATTTTGATTTCGCCTCCTTCGATGACCGTGTAGCTTTTGAGATTGTTAAGATCATTGTGGTCACAAGTCAACCAAACTGCGTCTTGTGATTTTTGAGACTGGATATTAAATGTTATTTCTGTGGTGGGATCTGTAAAAATGCAAAAGTTTATTATCCAAACAAAAGTTTATCATCGGCTACGACTGCTAATAAAAGTTGCAAATTATATTGGGTAATTATTAATTAATTTTGATATTAAAAAAAACAAAGCTGGTGCCTACTTATAATGTCATTTGTACAAGTTTTCGCTTAAATATATAAATATACAAAACTTCACTAAAAATACAATGTAATCGATAAAACTTTGAAATTATCACTACATTTCAAATAGTTGTCTTCGACTGAGCAGGTAAAGCCTGAGAAAAACACGTATCATTGACATGAGTCGGAAAACCTGTGGGGATTGAAAAAAAAACTAAATATAAATTAATATTTTGTTGTTACAAAACCATCTGATTATGTTATCAATGTAATATTTTCATGCATAAAATCAAATCAATCAATGCAATCAAAGACACAAACTATGCATAACCAATTCATAAAAAAATAAAAAAGGTGTTCCTTACATTTTGTCCAGTTATGCGAGTAAAAATGTACTGGGTAGCTGATTAAAAAAATAGCTATTTATGCAACTGTTACGTTATGGACGGTCTTTTAATACGAGTGCCATTTTTCGGTACAAGCGTAGCGCGTACCGAAATAGGTGGGCACAAGTTATTAAAAGACCAATAACGAACAGTTGCATACAAGATTTTATCTACGAAGGAAGGAATGAAACACAGATATAGACAAATAAGTATTTCAGGAAGTAGGTTTATGTATTTCATTTCTCATATACATGTCTTGATTTTTCTGGTAGTAAATTATTTGTAGCCGCAACTGCTCTATTTGTTATATCTGGTGGAGTATTTTCAATATCAAGTGATCTTTCATCAGAAGACATTTTTAATAAAATTTGGAATTAAATTTCACTCAGATTTTTTTTCATGCGTCCACTTTTTTTTTAATTTAGTCTTTATTAGGTATAAGGCAAAGATCTTGTAGCCGCCACAGCCAAATAGTATACGATACTTTTGTTTTAAACTTGTTCCATTTTTAAAAACATAATTTATTTTGTCTCGATTTCGAAGTAATATTATAGGGTACCTGGCTGTATGTTCCGAATGTCTTTGCTTGTGTTTTAGAATTTATGACGATTCGCATAATGCAACCCGATGTCGTTATGGGTATCATAATGAAACCGCTGTCAATTTTGTAATTCGAATATAACGAAACCGAAGTAGATAAAATGTATAATGGTACAGGGCCGGTTTCTGATTTGAGTATTCGTGAAGCCTAATTTTATGTTATTTGACAGATTTGAATACTAAATTATGTAGACTTTGACAAATACTCCAGCTCAAATTCGTAAATTAGAAATAAGATGATATGTAATTACACTGTGTGAGTTGTCGTTGGAGGCAACTTTGGCGATTTAATAAATAAATTAAAGTTTAATATTAAAAAAAGGAGACCACGGGAATCCGGTGGATGTGAAACACACAGGACCGATCAGTGTGGCGACGCTTGGGGGAGGCCTATGTCCAACAGTGGACGTCTTTCGGCTATAATGATGATGATGATGATGATTAAAAAAGGTACTTACCTGCTGCGATAGACTTTACTACCACCAGCCCAATTGAAAACACAAAAATATGAATGTACAACATTTTACAGCAATGTAGTGGTCTTATGTTGTCATCATTGACAGATATTGTGTGAATGCGAATAAGCTGTTTGAACCAGGTTACTTGTAGAAATTTGTGGCTAGAGTAGTACTGCGAAATTTAAAATCGAGTCGATGTCAGCCGAATTGTTAATCGAATCGAATATCTGAATATTTTCCGTAATTGATTCTTATCCTGAAACGTTCGCGGCGGCACCTTCGCACTTTCTATACGCGACTTAAAATAAGACTAATCGCTATGACCGCCGAAGGTTAAGGCAGAACTTCGAACAGTGGGACATTTTACAGGAGAGTAAAAAAACTGTATGAAGTGATGATAACCAACACTAATGACAAAACAAGAATTAATTTAAATGGCACAGCTCTAAAGCGTAGTCTCTCTATTTTCCTCATGAGTCATGCCCAGATATAAGTATTGTGAATTGATAAGGTACTGCGGACGGGTCGCAGTTGGATTGCCGATTTATCGCATATACTCGTAGCCTATTATTTATTGAATTACCTACAGGTAGTTGGGCGTGCCACCCGCACAGGCCGAATAATTGCCAAACTTAAGTGGCAGTGGGCAGGGCACATTGCTCGCAGAACGGATAGCCGAATATTTCTGGAGTGACGACTGCGTACCGGAAGACGCAGCGTTGGAAGGCCTCCCTCTAGGTGGAGTGACGACCTGGTCAAGGCTGCGGGCGTCCGGTAGATGCGAAACGCACAGGACCGATTAGTGTGGCGACGCTTGGGGGAGGCCTATGTCCAGCAGTAGACGTCTTTCGGCTGAAATGATAATAATGATGATGAGTTGTGGTTGACCCTTACACACTTTACAAGCTTTTATTTAGTTTCACATGCCTAGTGTCTGTAATCTTGCCAGATAGCAAGTTTTAGACCCACTTCCGGTGTTTGTTTGAGCTAAAATTTTGCACTCATGTTTGTTTTTCATGACAATTAATTTAAAGGTTTATTGAAAAATAGAAAGCTTTATTATAGATTCTGAACAAAAAAAAAACGAGATTCGAATGCACCACCAAACTGCGACTACGCGGCAAATAATACCTCTAACACTTCCTAAAGAATATAGTGACTAAAGACTTTGAGACTGTTCAGATATATTAAAAGTGGGATCCCTTTTTTTTCGCATAATGTTCTTTTTTTGGCATAATATGTTTTGCCATAATAATTCTTTGCCATATTATTTTTCGGCATACAGTTTATGTTGGCATAATTAACTTGAAGGCTAATTTGTTTTATTTTCATAATGTTACTGGCCCTAATGACTATTAGAATAATAGTATTAAGGCATAAAAATTAATACTATTAGCATAATAGTATTAAAGCATAAAAAATAATAGGAATAACGGAAACAAATTTGAGTTTAAAAAAATAAATTTCTACAAAAGTTAGTGACAGAAAGGAATCTCTGCAAAACCGACTCCACGTAGTCTTGTCTGCCCTAACCCTAGAGTGTTATTTTAAATCGCGTAGGCGTGGAGGGGCGAGGCGGCCTGCGAGCTGAGGAGCAGGTGGTTTTAACGCTCGCCGCCGTGGCTGAGGCTGCGGCCGAAGCTGCGGTGGTGAGCGTCTAATACATCAAAATCAAAATCAAAATCAAAATCAAAATCAAAATCAAAATCAAAATCAAAATCAAAATCAAAATCAATATTTTTATTTCACATAGGCCTACATGGGTACTTATAAAACGTCGACAAAAGGTGCACGGTTCGGGTTGGTCGTTTCCTATGGAGAAGAACCGGCAAGAAACTCCATGGTTACTCTTTTAAAAATGGTTTGGTTTTACAATATTTCCATGTTACAGCATTAGTACTTAGACATGTGGGGACAACGTAGGCCCGACTTATGACAATAAGTCGTAAGAAACTAAAAAAATAAAATAAAAGGATTATATATTTTATAAAAAAGTTAACAAATGTTAACTAGCAACTAGAAGGCCTACAATGTTCACACATTCACAAAACAATCGGTAAAAGAATCTATACATTGTAAATAAAAATAAGTATAACAAGACTAAATTTAACATGTGGCACAAATTTTGTTATCAGTGCTGTAACTATTCTTAGCAAAGGGCTATAAAGATGTTTGAAAACCATTGTAAAAAGTCTAATTAAAAGAAGGAAAGAAAAATGAGATTGAGAATAGTTAGAGACATCCACATATTTGTGCCGTTTACAAGTTACCAGGGAAGCTGCATGCGCAGAAGGAGCTAAGGCCAAATGTTTTTATCTTCAACGTAGTCCTTGATTTTATAATATGCTTTTTTAATAAGGATACGTTTGATGTAGTTTTTGAACCTTCCATCGGTCAGTTCTATAACTGACTTTGGCAACTTGTTATAAAAGCGTATACTGTTTATAAGAAAAGACTTGCTAGTTTTCGTTAATCTGAATTTGGGTATTACAATTTCGTGCTTACTGCGTGTATTTAAATTATGGAAGTCGCTTCTAGTTTTGAACAGCCCCCGATTTTTACGGACATACAAAATACATTCCAAAATATAAAGTGAAGGTAGAGTCAGTATATCGATCTCTTTAAATTTTTCTCTGAGGGACTCGCGAGGACCCATTTTATAGATTGCGCGGATTGCCCTCTTTTGTAGGATGAAAATTGACAACCGTCTGTCAACGTCTGCTGCTGATCCCCACAGCAGAATGCCATAAGACATAATACTGTGGAAATAAGCATAGTATACTAACCTAGCTGTAGCTACATCGGTTAGCTGCCTTATTTTCCTTACTGCATATGCAGCCGAACTTAACCTACCCTGAAAGAGTTCTAATGTGCGCGCCCCACTGCAATTTTGAATCGATAGTAATCCCTAAGAATACAGTTTCCGTTATAACTTCAAGATTTTTGCCGTCAAGATTTAAGTTTAGGTCATGTTGTGGTACATTTGGTAAAGAGAACTTTAGACATTTTGTTTTTTTCGCATTCAGTAAAAGATTGTTAGCTGCGAACCATTTTGAGAGAACAATTAGACTTTCGTTGACATTTAAAACATCCGTATCTTGCCTATCTATTTTAAAAATTAGCGAAGTATCATCAGCAAATAGAATTATATCCGATAATTTGGCCATCATAAAAGGGAGATCATTAATGTAAACAAGAAAAAGGAAAGGGCCGAGAATTGAACCTTGGGGCACGCCCATCTTGACTAGAGACCCGGAGGACGTCACACCATTAACATTTACTTTTTGCTGTCTGTTTGATAAATAGGAAAGCACGAGATCAGCAGATTTTCCACGAATTCCGTAGTGGTGTAATTTACAGATCAGTGTGTTGTGGTCGACGCAGTCGAAAGCTTTTGAGAGATCACAGAAAATGCCAATGGCATCCTGGGACCTCTCCCAAGCCTCCAAGATGTGGCTGATGAGTTTTAGTCCCGCGTCCGTTGTCGACCTACCTTTCGTGAAACCAAACTGTTGACTATGCAGGATCCCATTTGAATTGAAGTGAGACAACATCTGTTCCAGCATGATTTTTTCATAGATTTTACTCAATGCTGGAAGCACGGATATAGGTCTATAATTAGAAGGATCACTCTTACAGCCTGATAATATCTGCGACGAGCATCTCGCGTTGCTTGCATGCTTGCCGCATGCTTGCTAGCATGCTTGCTGCATGCTTGCTTGCTTGCTGTATGCCTGATGCATGCATGGTGTATGCTTGTTTACATGTTTGCATGCTTGCTTGCATGCTGCACATTTTAGGAGTTAATTAGATGCGTATTTGTTATGCTTAAAAAATATGTTTAAATATCATTATATCGGGCAGGCGCTGGATGCGAGACGCACGGGATCGGTCAATGTGGCGACGCCTGGGGCTATGTCCAGCAGTGGACATCTTTCGGCTGAAATGATGATGATGATGAAATATCATTATGTGTAAACAAATTTATGCTTTAGAATGTTATGCTTAAACATTATTATGATTAGAGTAATTATGCTATTAAACTATATGCGTAAGTTATCATGCGAAAATAATGTTATGGGTAAATATAATTAGGATAAACAAAAGTATGCCATGTTATATTATGTCTAATGTTTTTATGCAAATGGATAGGGAACCCTTATATGTATAAGAGTTTTTGAACAGACAAACTATGCATGTACAGCATCAACATCTTCCATTCCGTCCTGTCAACCAACGCACATCATGTATCACACAGTGATCATCGTCATCATCAGCCTTAAAGTTTTATTATTACAAGTCCTGACACATTGTGTAAATTAGTCAAATACGAATCTTAATAGGTGGCTACCATAGAATATTTTTATTCCTTCAATAAAGTCGGCCTTATCGTGGCAGACTTGCGCACTAAGGGTACTACTACCACCATTGAAACTATCAAATCAAATCAGTTTATTCGCAATAAGTGTTAGTACAATGTTGGTCTTAACATAAATAATAATACAGATTCATAACACTTAGTCATAATAATGTGACATGCAAACATTTGGGTTAATATTTATATACACAATTCTATTCTAGTTATAATTAGTAAATTACAATTAAGATATTGATTAGTAGGTAAATAAATTAAATAAATAAAAAATAATAAAAAATATTGATGTCGTAGGGTAAATGAATTAAAAAAAAATGTTATTAATTACCTATTCAACTCCCTATTAAATATGTCACTTACAGAGTAAAAATTCTTTTCCAATAGCCATAATTTAAGATACCTTGAAAATTTATTAACTGGTAAGTTTTTGATAGTGTGAGGTATAGCATTGATTATGCGACCACACATTGCCTGGCTATTGTTAATATACAATGCTGTCCTAGGGATTATTGGCAAAACTATTCTTGTGCCTATTACTTTTTGGATACAATTCATGAGCTTTTTTAAATAATTCCGGATGAATTTTAACAAATTTAGTGCATTCAAAGATATACAGGCTTGGAAGGGTTAGTATCTTGAACTTTTTGAAAATGGGTTTGCAAGATTTCCATGGGCGTATTTCCGCTATGGCGCGGATGCATTTTTTATGTGCGATGAACACTCTCTGACTTTCTGTTCAGTAACCCCAGGCAATAAGACCATATCTGAACACAAAATCAACGTAACTATAGTATGCAGCTAATACAGTTTTTAATGCTGATGTTTTTGAGAGTTCTTATAGAACAAACACGAATTTATTTATTTTGTTGCATACTTTATTGACGTGGGCTTTCCAGTTGTAGTGTTTATCAATAGTAATACCGAGAAATGCCGTTTCGTTTATTTCTTTTAATTTAAGTCCTCTATAATTGATGTCCAAAGACTTATTTTCTCGTCCATATGTACGAAATACGGTGTCTTTCGTAGGTACCATTTTTTTGCGTTTTGGACACCGACTTCAAAAAATTAAGTTATTTTTCACTTTGTAGTTTTGTATTTGGAAGTCGGTAGTTTTTTTTTGCAAAAAGTTTTTTATTTTTCACTTTTTAGTTGTACGTACCTAATAGGCAAGTTAGTAAGGGAACTATTTCGACAGAATAGATTTCATGAAACTTGAACATAACCGGTGAAATGAGAGATCTGCTTACCCCTTAAGAGCGAACTGGCGTGATGTTATGTTATGAAATGGTATAAACAACACACAGACATGCGATTGCAGCAATCCCGAGAGATTTGCCGTTATTTATTGAAGAGTTCTGTTGTATATCTCCGAAGTTCTTCATCAGATCTTCACAAAATTAAAATGGGACCAATTTCGGAACATACTTTTTCAAACAAAAAAAGAATTTTCAAAATCGGTCCACAATTGACGAAGATAACGGTGAACATACACAAAAAAAAAAAAAAACAAAAAAAAAACTTGAAGTCGAACATAGAACCTCCTCCTTTTTGGGAAGTCGGTTAAAAATAGTTTTCGTTAGCTTTGCACGTAGATTATTTTCGTCAAGCTCTGTTATTATCAATTCAATTGTGTTATGTATGTCAGTTGTATATTTATTAATATCAGTATTATTTTATTCGATGTCATTATTAACGAAATGTTAATAATAAATCTATAAGAATAATAATAATCTGACGGTTGACATATGTCGGGCATGCCACCGTCCGGGTGAATCCATCAGACATATTATCTCTGGTTGTTCTCGTCAGGCTAACGGCGAGTACTTACACAGGCATAACCAAGTGGCCAGGATTATTCACCAGCAACTTGCTTTGAAGTACAATCTAGTGGAATTGGAGGTACCGTATTACAAGTATGTGCCCGACCCAGTTCTCGAAAATGACCATGTCACGTTGTACTGGGATCGGTCTATCATCACTGATAGGACTATTGTTGCCAATAAGCCAAATATAGTGGTGATAGACCGATTAGCGCGCCGCACAATGATAATCGATGTCACCATCCCGCATGACGAGAACCTCGTGAAAGCTGAGAAAGAGAAACAAATCAAGTATCTCGGCTTAGCACACGAGGTTGTCGACATGTGGAGTGTGGACTCGCGATCATTGTGCCGATTGTCGTTACGTCCAACGGCCTGATAGCCAAGAGCCTCGACGACCATCTGTCGAGGCTGTCATTGCATGGTTGGATCAAGGGCCTGATACAGAAGGCAGTACTTCTCGATACGGCTCGCATTTTGAGGAGGTTCCTGTCTCTGGAGCCCTAACCACCGGTAGCTTGGACCCTGCTCCCGACACCGGTGGACAACCATTTTTGTTATATTTTTAAATGTTTTTTTTTATGATTTGTTTTTTATAATGAAATATTTAAAAATGTAAATATAAAGTGTGTAAAAAGAAATAAACGAAAAAATCTATATATATAAAAGAAAGTCGCGTTAGTTACACTATTTATAACTCAAGAACGGCTTTACCGATATGGCTGAAAATTGGTGAGGAGGTAGCTTAGAGCCAGGAGACGGACATAGGGTAGGGTAGTGTTTTTTTTTTTTTTTTTTTGGCAGGTTTGGAAAATCCTCCTTGGACTCCCCAAACTGCCTCGCTCAGAACGAGCCAGCCTGGGCAGTGTCGGACTCACTGATGGTGCCTACCGACTAAAAACCACACCTGCCTCTAAATTATATTACCGATATTAATTTCGGCATTTAAAAACTTTATAAATATGATCTGTGACCTCGATTCATTAGCGAGAGAGAATCATATCAGAGATATCTGATCCAATTCTCTCCCGCAAACGGACCGGTGATTTATTCTGAGTGTGTTAGTGGTGTTAGTTGTTAGTATTTTTTTTTTTTTTTGTTTTTTTTTTTTTATATACAAGTGTTTTCTCTTTTATTTTCAGCACACAAAACTGTAGCCGCTTACTTGAATTACAGACTATACTTAGGCTTGGCTTAGGCTAAATTAGGTACATAATTATAACTAAAACTTATGAATGTACAAATATGAATAGTCTATAAAACTAGAATGCTGCATCGCTTAGTGGGGGTTGGGCGTTAAAATCTGTCGACTATAAAATAACCTAATGTAAAAATAGTAACATTATTTGAATAAAAGATTGACTACAACTATATATATATATATATTTTTTTAAATTTTTTTTAACTATAATTATACTAAAATTGACCATGGGATGCAGCACCGTGGGTGATATAGGTTTCTAAGGTAGGGTTGAGCCATTTGCCTTTGCTGCCCTATACATGACACCCTCAGCAAAAGCCAAAAATAGGTCCCGGCAATCGTCGTCACCAACCAGCTCCTGGAAGTTATCCAGCGAGCGACCCAGCCCCTGTTCGCAACCGAACCTTGCCCGCACAAATCGGGGGCAGTCACTTAGTATGTGTTTAATTGTCTCAATTGTCTCGCTATCGCAAACACACGCCGGGTCACCCGCCAGCTTAAATCTAAAAAGGTACTCTCGTACGCCCCCGTGTCCTGTGAGGAGTTGGGCTCTTAAGTTGTTAGGAGGCCCTATTCTTTCCAGCACCCTGTAAGCTTGTCTTCGAAGAAGAGCCGGATACCTCTGCCGCGATGAGTGTCAGCAGTAAACCGATCCTGCCACTTGACAAGTGTCGCCTCCCTGATGGAGCCCTTTGCGAAATACAGGGGGAAATCGTCATAAACGGGGCTGGTCTTACGGTGCAGTGCCGCCTGCTTGGTGAGCTCGTCTGCCCTTTCATTACCCGGTATCCCAATGTGGGCTCTCACCCAAAACAGATGAATGTGCCTACCTTGTAGCTTCGCCGCCGTAATGGCTCGCTGAATTCCCAAAGCGATACCGTTTCGGGTTTTGGGGTCCGTTATGGCCTCCAATGCTGACCGCGAGTCCGATATGATATTGGCGGAAATGGGCGGTTTTCTGTCATCGGTATATTTTATAGCCCTTCTAATTGCGATCATTTCCGCCTGAAACACAGAGCAGTGATTTCCGAGTTTGAGGCCCAATTTGGCCACCTCCTGATTCTGCTTCCAGCACGAAACTGAGGCCCCGACCTTACCCTCTATTTTACTCCCATCCGTGTAAAGGTAGAGGAAGTCATTTCCGACTTTGGACAGGTCCTCGGGCGAGTCGATGTGGCGGAACCCCAGCCTCGACCGGAGAGCTGGATGCGGCAGCTCCGACGGATGTGCGCGCCTCTCCAGGGTTCTGCCTGGGAGTTCATCCAGGGGCTTTCCTCTTTTGATCTCATATATTTGGAGGCACTCGATCGCACGCATGTCCAGGGGGATGACTCTCGCGATAACAGCTGCAGCAGTTAGTGAAGTTGTACGGTGGGCCTTTGAGATCTTGATCGCGAACATCCTGGTAATAGAATTTAACTTTTTCTTGGCGTATACCTTATCGGCGACTTGCGCCCAGGAGCTAGCTGCGTAGGTAACGACCGGGTCGACAACGCCGAGGTAGATAGTCCTCAGGATGCTCGCGTTCAAGCCCCATTGTGCACGTGCTGCCCTCGCCACCATTTTAAAAATTCTGGCAGTTTTTTTCGTGATCTCCTCAAGGTGTGGGAGGAAGTTCATACCGGAGTCCAGGGTGAGGCCAAGTAACTTAATGCGGCTGGTGAGTGAGATTTGTGACTCAGCAAGGTAAAATTTTGGCTGGTCATATTTTAATTTTTTGGTGCAGATCATTGCCTGGGTTTTGTGGGGGGCGAATTTCATTTTGTATCCTTGTCCCCACCTCTCAACAATAGCTAAGGCCTCATTGACGATGACCTCAAGTTCCGTCCCAGTGTCAGCCTGAGCTAGGATTAAAATGTCATCCGCGTAGGCCTGGACACGCGCTACGAGTTTTTCCGCCTCTGCCATAAGGGGGTCCAGTTGTACGTTCCAAAAAATGGGACCACATATTGACCCCTGGATGCAGCCTTTTGTCGTTGGCTTTGTTATGGTCGTTCCCAGGTACTCCAGGGTGATGCTCCTGTCCCTATGATAACTGTGCAAGAGACTTAGTGTCCGCCGATCTACTCCCTTTTTGTTCAGCTGCTGCAGGATCGCCGGCCACCAGGCGCTATCAAAAGCACCTTCAATGTCCAACGACACCACAGCAACAATTTTCTTCTTCCGGACGCCATCACGGATGTATTGTACGGCATCATAGAGAGCATCTTCAGTTCCGCACTGCGGGCGGAAGCCGTACTGTCTACGGCTCAATAGGTCTTCACTCTCGATCTTCCATGAGAGTCGGTTGGCGACTAACTTTTCGAGTAACTTTCCCAAAACTGGAAGAAGTCCTATGGGGCGATATGATTTTGCCGTCATGTAGTCCACTTTACCGGGCTTTGGGATAACGCGGATCCAGGCCCTTTTCCACTCGATGGGGAAGTAGCCGACTTCGAGGCATTTGTTGTATAGTGCCAGCTGAAAATTTGGGTCACACTTATAAGCCTCGTTGCAAATATCCGCGGGTCAGGTAACCTCCACGTTGGCCTAGTTGGTTGCTGGTCTCTTTCGGATACGTCCGGGGGGAAGAGCAACCCGCTGGGCTGGTGCACCCCGGGCACCGTCAATAACTTCCCATTCTTGGGTTCTTGTTGGCGGTGGCGAATACCTGACAGGGGGGGATGTCGCTCTGGGTGTTCCCCTGATTAGCAGGGGACACTCCAGACGCGACATAGGGGTGGGGCTAGGTTGGGTAGGTAGGTTTTGGGTAGGTTAGGTAGGTTAGCGGTGGGGCTCACTTCCGGGCCTCTGGGCGGGCCGCCCGCCCCTGCGGGGGGTTTCCCCGGGCGCATTGACCAGCTCTGCACCCTGCTCTGCCGGGTCTGCAACCGGGCTCTGCCCGCTCTGCACCTGGCTTTGCCCGCTCTGCACCTGGCTTTGCACTCGGCGCTCGTGCGGTTTGAGCTCCCCGAGTGCACTGACCAGCTCTGCACCCTGCACTGACCAGCTCTGCACCCTGCTTTGCCCGGACCTGCATCCGGCTTAGCCCGCTCTGCACCTGGCTCTGCGCCCGGCTCTCTCTCTAGTGGGGGGGGGGGCGGCCGCCGCCCGGGGGCGGGAAGTGGGCCTACGAGGTGGTGTTGACTTGTCGTTGCCGGCCCTCCTTTGGCGTGGGATGGTCGGCAGGGACAAGTCGATAGAAGGAGGAGGCGGCGGAGCGTCGGTCGCGACGCGCCGCCGCAGACGCGGAGGGCGGCATCTGTCCTTTGCGGGCCAGATGCCGCAACGGAGGGGACCGTAAAGGTCCAGCGCGGTGGAGGGTACGGCGCAGCACACCGTCTAGGTGTGCCCAGCGGGGGCGTAGCTGCGCCGTGCCCTGAGGAGATGTCGGGCGGGACCTCTCGCTTCCCGGTGTGGTGAATTCCATGCTGGGGGGTGGGAGGGGGCGGTCGTACGATCGTTTCCTCCCACCTCCTGGTGGTGACTAGCGGGCGATGGCGTGGGGGCCGCCTTAGCTCGCATTGCACTAGTCACCACCCTTGCGGGCGGGAATGGCCGAGCACTCGCGGTCGTTCCCGGGCCCCTCCACTGAGGGAGGGGCGTGAAGGGCCTGCCCTAAAAGGCGGGCGGTCGTCGGCGGAGGGCTGGACGTAAAGGCTGTGCCGGTTTCCCAGTCCTCCTCCATTCAGACGATGCGGGAGTGCCGCTGGGTTATTTTAGTGGGTATACCGGGCTAGCCCGGGGAGTCCCACATAGCCCCCCATTCCCCCAATGGGTGGGTATGCGTAATGCATTTTTTCCCAGCGTGATCAAAAAAAATAAAAAAAAAATAAAGGGCAGGGTAGGTGAATGTTTGATGTTTTTATGGCAAAACAAGGTTTGCCGGGTCAGCTAGTAATCTATAAGAACTAAGTTCTTAATATGTGCCATAAAATACAGAGGCCCTAAGTAGCACATATTCTCTGACTTATTACATACTTATTGCAGGCGTGTGACAGACAGACAGCTTAAGCCTTGGATTTCGTTTATATTGTTTATGTAGTGAATAATATAATGAGTACCCTAATATTCCGAAATTACTTGAATACCTAAGTAACCTGTGTTATGGCATTGGAAATAACAATGATTTAGGTATGTTCACGTAATTTTTGTTAATAATTTTCCCCATGCCCCATGCATTACTCAAATGTGTTGACTAATTTTACCATTTTCCTTCCTCGGACTTATCTATTTTAGGAATTGGTATAATACCTACACTCGTATCAATAAATTGTTATAAATAGGTACCTAGGCATGTACGTATATTGTGTTGTTAGCACGGCGATATGTCAAACCAAAATTGAAACATGCATGCAGAAACTACAGAACGCCACCAGCTACGAAGTCAAACTCAAACGATCCTGACATACTACCGATTTGGTCATACAACGCCGGTAAGGTTTAATACGTAGACATACTTGCCCTTTCTGAAGAACATCACCATTTAGAACCGTGTACTATGTCCTTCCAGGGAGTTCCATTCTCCTGTCCATGGAAATAAAACACCTATTGTTAGTTGACTTTTATTCATCCTCTCAACTTGACCAAACCATATAAGAATAGTTTTTAGAGTCCGGGGCAGTGGTCCAACCGCTCTGTGCAACTAGTTGGACCATGGGTCTTAACTAGGGGCAGTTATCCAACTTTAAAAATAGTTGGTTCACAGCACCTTTTGGGAGTTCCGTGGTCCAATTCATTTAAAAAATAACTTGCCAACTCTAAAAACCTCAACTGCATCTTTATGTGTTGGTACCTACTAGTTTACGGTTATATTGAACCTCTCTGGCTGCTTGTTGTCAATTACAGTACAATGCATGTGTCATAATTTTTAGAGAGTCTACTAATGTTGCGCCTTTGGTTATTGCTTTTTTAAGTGACAAAAAGCTATCAATCAAAGTGAAAAAAGCAAGCAATTTTACGTTGTTTGAAATGCTAAGATCACCGTTAAATTGGGATCCAAAAATATTACATTGTGACATTAAAATGTCTATTCTGAACAGCATTAAAGAATTTTGTCCGTCAGTTAAAATTGTAGGCTGTTATTATCCATTGGTCACAATGTATTTGGAGAAAAGCAAAAAAAATAGGTATCTCAAAATCTAAATCAAAAAGAGTCAAAAGAACTATTTCATTATGCTCAGTTTTTCCACTATTGCAGAGTGATAAATTTGTAGAAGGCTGGGATTACATAAAAAAACCGGCCAAGTGCGAGTTGGACTCGCGCACGAAGGGTTCCGTACCCTTATCGCAAAAAACGGGCAGAAAAACTTTTGTTGTATGGGAGCCCCATTTAAATATTGATTTTATTCTGTTTTTTGTATTTGTTGTTATAGCGGCAACAGAAATACATAATCTGTGAAAATTTCAACAGTCTAGCTATCACGGTTCATGAGATACAGCCTGGTGACAGACAGACAGACGGACCGCGTAGTCTTAGTAATAGGGTCCCGTTTTTACCCTTTGGGTACGGAACCCTAAAAAAGAAAATAGTGTTGAAGCTCACAAACTGATTCAATATATAGAGCGTCAAAGGATTAAAAAAAAAATTGAATTTTCTCAGCTTGTAAGCGTATTTAGCCAGAGGCATAGGGTCTAATAACATTTCAGAAAGCTCACATGCAAAACTAAGTCGGCGCATTAATGCAAAAAATGTTACAATGTTAAGTCTATTACATGTTTTAGAAAATTTTACATCTTTATCAAGCGAAATCGCACACAAAAGACGTAAGGTCCAAATTGAGAATGATGATTATATACGAGAAATTCAGCTATAACTGATTTCTGGTGATATTACAAAAATTCTGGTGATATTGTAAAACATTGTAAAAAAATAAAGTTTATAAAAATTAGTCACCCGACTTTAATTTTGTTATTTTACTGCAAAGAGGTTTAATATAACCGTAAACCACTAGGTACCATACACACATAACGATGCAGTTGAGGTGTTTAGAGTTGGCAAGTTATTTTTTAAATGAATTGGACCACGGAACTCCCAAAAGGTGCTGTGGACCAACTATTTTTCAAGTTGGACAACTGCCCCTAGTAAAGACCCAAAGTCCAACTAGTTGTACAGAGCAGTTGGACCACTGCCCCGGACTGAGTTTTTATCAGGTTCACTGACCACATAGCAACAACTAAAAACAATAGTTAAAACAATCAAAAATTATATAACTATGTGCGTCATGGGACTGAGAGCCTGTTAAATTCTTATCATCTTCTTTAACACCACAACATTGTCTTCTTCATTACTCAATCTATCATTCTAAGTTATACCACACATACTTCGCAAGGAACGCATTTCCACTTTTTTCATGTATTTTTGGCACACCCAACTTTCACTATCTTTATATGCCACACCAGCTGCACACTATAATTAATGTAAATTTTAACCGATATTTACGGACCGACTTCGGTATTTGGGCATGCGTTGCCTACAACCGATTTAGTGCCGTAAAACGGTAAATTTCTAAAGCATACTCCTTAGTAACGGCTAGGTTAAAAGTAAAAAGAAAAAAAAATTGTTTCATGTGTATTATTTGTGCAAAATGTTTTTTTTCGTATAACAAATAGTTTGCTTTAAAATAATTATTAAAACACGATCTTTTTTCGCTACTTTTGGAGAGTATCCTCAAAAACGACTTAAATTTTTTAAAATATTTGTACACAGGCAATGTGATGGCTAGAATTTCTTCATAACTGAAATAGCATATGTAAATAAAGGGTGTCTCAGTAAGAGTGCACTTTTTTAAATTGTTTTTTTTTTTTTTCATGCATGTGGCAACTCTGAAATTTGATTGAATTTGACCTCTGTTTATTCCGATTATTAAAAATGGAGCGCTTTTCGAAAGAACAACGCGATATAATTGTGAAAACTCGTTACAAAAATATTACATCATAAAATTACAAAAATATGACTCATTACAGGAATATGATAACGGACTTCTTGTGGCCTCAACTGGACGGCGTGAATCTGGACAACATGTGGTTTCAGCAAGACGGCGCAACCTGCCACACCGCACATAAAACAATCGACTTATTGCAGCAACGATTTCCAGAACACATTATCTCACGAAATTCTGATGTCAACTGGCAAACAAGATCGTGCGATTTAACGCCGTGCGATTTTTCTCTGGGGTTTTGTGAAATCTCGGGTTTATGCGAATAAACCCGAAACAATTCCTGAGCTCAAATCGGAAATCCATTGTACCTAGTATTAAAGTAGGTATTATCATCCTTCTGCTTTTATCCCAAGTTATTAGGGGTTGGCTAATGTCAATTAAATTAAAGTAAGTTATCCATAATACTAGGCTTGATAATCATTTCAGCCGAAAGACGTCCACTGCTGTACATAGGCCTTCCCCAAGCGTAGCCACACTGATCGGTCCTGTGCGATTCGCGACCACCGGACTCCCGCAGCCTTGACTACGTCATCGCTCCACCTAGAGGGAGGCCTTCCAACGCTGCGTCTTCCAGTACGCGGACGCCACTCCAGAACTTTTTGACCCCAAGGGCCATCCGTTCTGCGAGCAATGTGCCATGCTCACTGCCACTTAAGTTTGGTAATTCTTCGGGCTATGTCGGTAACCTTGGTTCTCTTGCGGATGTCTTCATTTCTGATTCAATCATCATAGCTCTCTCCATTGCCCTTTGGGTGACTTTAAGCCTTCTGATGAGGCCCATTATGAGCGACCACGTCTCTGTCCCGTAAGTAATCATAGGCTTAATACTCCATAAAATAATAGGCTGTGATAGGATGTGACGGTAGCGAAACGGCCAAGCCATATATTTTGACTAAGCTGTAGAGTTTGTGAAGCTAGGGCTTGTAGAGTTAGAAGCTTGGCTCTACATGACATTTGATAACTTACGACAGTGCGGGTCTCGTTTTGCCAAAAATTCACATGAAAATGTTTTTGGTGGGATTTCACATTTTTTTGTAAGTTGCTTATGACAATACTTTTATATTTTGTTAGTTTTTCCATCCCCTAATTTGAAGGGTGGGGGATATATATTTTATTATTTATAACAAGGAGTCCCTATATCAATTTTTGGACTTCTAGCATCAAAATTTGCAGAAGTCTCATACAAACTTCCATCTAAGGGGTTGGGGGAAAAATTTCCAATTTTTTGTTTTTTTTTATTGTTTGTGTACTAATACTAGCTTACATACCAAATTTCAGCTTTCTAGGACTACAGCAAGTATCCTAAGAATTTTGATGATCATCAGTGAGTGAGTGAGTCAGTGACGAAATCGGGTATTTTTAGATATCAATAAAATCTAAAGTTTAAAAAACTTTATATGTTTAATAAATCTACTATTGACATCATATCACGATAATTGTGTTTATCTGGTATAATCCAAAGTTCCAAACCCAAGATATGAGGGATCAAAAACACGACGAAGAGCTTCGAGAAAAGGTAGGTGCCCTTGCGCTTCGCTTGGCTCGTCTTGGCGGGGGCACTACCGTACCCCCAGATAAGTTAGGTCAACCATCTTTTAGATTAGATAAAGTATACAGTTACACCACTTTTATGGGGTGGTGTTTTAAATTCTATAACAAAATATCTTGCGATATATTACGGGTTAAAGTATGAAATTGCCGATTAGTTTCTTTTTAATTTAACATATTTATTTAATCAAAATAATTACCATTTTTATCTATACGTTGCTGCCATCTAATAGAAATATCATTTATGGCTTTGCGGTAGAACTCTGGTGATCTAGATTCGACAAACTGTAACTGTGTGAAAGCATTTTGTACTGCCTCCTGAGAAGAAAACTTTTTATCACGTGAAAATTTGTCCAAATCACAAAAAAAATAGTATACAGGCTGTCCAAACAGGCATATTCAATCAATGTTTGGACAGCGGCACGTTTTCTGACTTAATGAAGCACAGTAAAGTAGTACCAATTTTCAAATCAGGCTGTAAGAGTGATCCCTCTAATTATATACCTATATCCTTGCTTCCAGCATTGAGTAAAATCTATGAAATAATCATGCTGGACCAGATGTTGTCTCCCTTCAATTCAAATGACTACACCAAACTGTTGACTATGCAGGATCCTTCATAGTCAACAGTTTGGTTTCACGAAAGGTAGGTCGACAACGGACGTGGGAATAAAACTCATCAGCCACATCTTGAAATCTTGGGAGAAGCGCCAGGATGCCATTGGCATATTCTGTGATCTCTCAAAAGCGTTCGACTGCGTCGACCACAACAGCCCGATCTGTAAATTACACCACTACGGAATTCGAGGACAAGCTGCTGATCTTGTGCTTTCCTAATTATCAAACAGACAGCAAAAAGTAAATTTTAATCGGGCGACGTCCTCCGGGTCTCTAGTCAAGATGGGCCAAGGTTCAATTCTCGGCCCTTTCCTCTTTCTTGTTTACATTAATGATCTCCCTTTTATGATGGCCAAATTATCGCCTATAATTCTTTTTGCTGATGATACTTCGCAATTTTTTTAAATAGATAGGAAAGATATACGGATGTATTACATGTAAACGAAAGTCTAATTATTCTCTCAAAATGGTTCGCAGCTAATAATCTTTTACTGAATGCGAAAAAAACAAAATGTCTTAAGTTCTCTTTACCAAATGTACCATAACGTTGACCTAAACTTAAATCTTGACGGCAAAAATCTTGAAGTTATAACGGAAACTGTATTCTTAGGGATTACTATCGATTCAAAATTGCAGTGGGGCGCGCACATTAGAACTCTTTTGGGTAGGCTAAGTTCAGCTGCATATGCAGTAAGGAAAATAAGGCAGTTAACCGATGTAGCCACTGCTAGTTTAGTATACTAGCTTATTTCCACAGTATTATGTCTTATGGCATTCTGCTGTGGGGATCAGCAGCAGATGTTGACTCAATTTTCATCTTACAAAAGAGGGCAATCCGCGCGATCTATAAAATGAGTACTCGCGAACCCTTCAGAGATAAACATAAAGCATCGACCACATAGCCACGGTCGCTGACTTAAACAGATCGATATACTGACTCTAGCTTCACTTTATATTTTGGAATGTAATTTGTATGTCCGCAAAAATCGAGGGCTTTTCAAAACTTGAAGCGACTGCCATAATTTAAATACACGCAGTAAGCACGCAATTGTAATACCCAAATTCAGATTAACTAAAACTAGTAAGTCTTTTCTTATAAACAGTATACGCTTTTATAACAAGTTGCCAAAGTCAGTTATAGAACAGACCGTTGGAAAGTTCAAAAATCACGTCAAACGTGTCCTTATTAAAAAAGCATATTATAAAATAAGTAAAAGATAAAAAATTGGCTTTAGCTCCTTCTGCGCATGCGGCTTCCCTGGTAACTTGTAAACGGCACAAATATGTGGATGTCTCTAACTATTCTCAATCTCATTTTTCTTTCCTTCTTTTAATTAGACTTTTTACAATGGTTTTCAAACATCTTTATAGCCCTTTGTTAAGAATAGTTACAGCACTGATAAAAACATTTGTGCCACAATCATGTTAAATTTAGTCTTGTTATATTTTTTTTACCTTTATAGATTCTTTTACCGATTGTTTTTTTTTTTTTTATGAATGTGTGAACATTGTAGGCCTTCTATATGTTAGTTAACATTTATTAACTTTTTAATATATTATATAATCTTTCTTTTTTTTTTAGTTTCTTACGACTTATTGTCGGGCCTACGTTGTCCCCCCATATCTAAGTACTAATGCTGTAACATAGAAATATTGTAAAACTAAACCATTTTTTTAAAAGAGTAACCATGGAGTTTCTTGCCGGTTCTTCTCCTTATGAAACGACCAACTCGAACTGTGCACCTTTTGTCGACTTTTTATAAGTGCCCATGTAGGCCTATGTGAAATACAAAAGTTTGATTTTGGCTTAATGATACGGTTTTCGACTATGAAGTTTTAGATAATCGATACAGAATTTTTAGGCGTGACAGGTCATCTATGGTGTCTTCAACTTCAAAAAGGGATGGAGTGTTTGTCGCAACTCTAGACAAGTATGAGGTCTCACGGAGATTGAATTGGGAGTCCCATTGTGAGGAATTATGGATCACAATCAAGTGTGACAGTGGCTTAAATATCAATATTTGTGCGGTGAGCGGATGAGCTTTTTCGAAATTTTGCAGAAGTGGTTAACAAAAAGAGCAAAGCCAATTCTATTAAAATACTGATCGGTGATTTCAATATGGGTAGTATATCTTGGGAATATGATGTGGATTCTGGTCTGTTGGTTCCCAAAGGGTCAAGCAGTATTCAAGAAAATACTAAGTAGTAGTATTAACACTGTGCTGGTGTCTCAGGCTTTGAGTCCATTCATACATATTGATCCTCACCACCCAGCGCTGGAAATCTCATTAAAAACAACTCATAGTTTTTTTTTTTTTTTTATTATTGATAGGCTTGCGTTTGACCACTATCTCACCTGATGGTAAGCGATGATGTGGTCGACGATGAAGCACGCTTGCCTAGAAGAAACCTATTCACTCTTGACTTAAAGACTCCCAGATTGTAGCTATCAGGAAATACAGACTCCGGCAGGGAATTCCACTTCTTTGCTGTACGCATAATAAAAGAATTCCCAAAACGTTTGGTGCGTATGGGTGGGATGTCCACCATGTACCGATGACGCAACGCCGTACGTCTTGTACTCCGATGATGGAACGGGCTAGGAGAAATTAGTTCATGCAATTCCAACGCACACTCCCCGAAATGCAACCGATAAAAAACCGACAGACTGGCAACTCGGCGCCGATGTTCGAGGTTCAGGAGCCTAGATTCGGCCAATACTTCATTGTCGATGAGCCTCTTAGCCCGTCTTTCGATCGCATCAAGTGCATCCAGCTGGTACTTCGCAGATCCGTCCCAGAGATGAGAGCAGTATTCCATGCATGATCGAACTTGCGCTTGATATAAGTTGAGCAGCTGTTCTGGCGTGAAGTACCGTCTCACCTTCGCGAGGATCCCCAATTTTTTCGCAGCCAGCTGAACTTTTGCCTCAATGAATGGACCAAAATTGAGCGTCGATGTCAACGTGATGCCAAGAATCTCAAGATGGTCAGTTATCGGCACGGTCACACCTCTGAAAGAAGGAGCCGGGTGGAATTGGCTCCTTTTAGCGGAAAAAAGACACGCCTGGGTCTTAGCGGCATTGAACTTGACCAGATTGGCATCACCCCTTGCGGAGACTGCCTCCAAGGACAGATTCAAGCGCCCAACCATGGCCTCCCGGAGAGACTGGATCTGAGGTCCAGTAGCGCGCGCGTCGGACACGTATCTCTCAGCTACAGTGCTGTCGTCTGCATACCCAAAGGTGCCGGGTTTTAGCAGATCATTTATGTGCAGCAAGAACAACGTTGCTGAGAGTACCGACCCCTGTGGGACCCCGGCATTAATATCCAGTAGTTCAGACGAGTGGCCATCAATAACCACTCGAATGGACCGGCTCCTCAGGAAGTCTGCAATCCAATCGCACAGACCACTGGGCAAACTGAATGAAGGAAGCTTACCAATAAGGCTTTCATGCCAGACCCTGTCAAAAGCCTTCGAGATGTCGAGGGAGACGGCAAGCGCTTCCCCGTGTCTCTCTATGGCCTCACTCCAGATGTGAATGGCATACGCTAGAAGATCCCCAGTTGACCGATTTTGGCGGAAGCCATATTGGCGGTCACTGAGGATGTCTTTAACTTCTAGGTATGCCAGGAGCTTGGAATTAAGCACTCGTTCCATACTCTTGCAGAGAATGGACGTTATTGAAATGGGTCTGTAGTTGGCCGGGTCAGCCCGACTGCCCTTCTTGGGCACAGGCTGAACGTTAGCTTGCTTCCAGGCATTCGGCACTTTTCCCGTCTCATATGAAAGGCGAAACAGGCGTGTCAGGATCGGAGACAATTCAGGCGCACAGGTTCTGAGAACAATTGCTGGAATTCCGTTGTGGTATAGTCAAACACAGATCCAGATGACAACTGCTTTAATGCCACAGATTATAAATAATCACAAAGTAAAGTTACAATCATAGACAATCCACAACACCTTCCCCTCAAATGAGATACATATGAAATAACTTAAATATTAGATATTTTACAAGCAATTTTACAAGATAACAAAATCAACTTCCAATGTCCCCTGATTATAAATAATCAGGGGACATTGGAAGTTGATTTTGTTATCAATCAAGGATCAAAACAACAATTATTGAAAATCCGCTACACCTTTCCCTTAAATGAGATATGTATGAAATAGCTTACATATTACAAATTTTGCAACCTTATAAAATAATAAAAACAACTTCCACTGCGCATTCTCCTTAAATCAGATATACCAATAATAATACTTTAATTATACACATATTACATAATTGAATTCATATTTTGGTAAGATTTTTAGTCATACTACGTGTATGAGGTGGTGAGTAAGATGACGATTCACAAATTTTGGAACTAGGCACGTAATCATCATCCTCATCATTCCCCGAAAAAGAAAACTTCTCATCCTTTTCTGTATTCTTTACATTTACCATAGAATCCTGAACAGGTCTTAACAAATGTCGCCTGTTACGACGATAAATTCCCTTTTTATTCTGTACAATATAGGAACGTGGCGTCAATGCTTTTCCTATAATTTTGCCACGTATACTTTTATTTTTGTTTTCTAACATTATAACTTCGTCGCCCTCATTCAACTGTGGCAAGAGCTTACAGTGCTGATCATAATAACTTTTCATCTTTATTTGTTTGTCTACTAACTTTTCATGTTGTAATTTATCACTAATATTAGTTCTTTTTAATAAGTCTGGGTGGACTGGAAGTTTACAATTTAGACGCCGGCCCATCAATAACTGTGCAGGTGAATTCAAATTTTCCCGCTGTGTATTCCTGTAACTTAACAATCCTAAATAAAAATCTGATCCACTTTCTACTGATTTTTTCAAAATATTTTTCATAGTCTGCCCTGCCCTTTCACTTTTACCATTAGATTGCGCATAATATGGAGATGAAGTGACGTGTTTAAAACCCCATTCTAAAGAAAATTTAATAAAATTACGACAAGAATATTGTGGACCATTGTCACTGATGACTATTTCTGGAATACCATACCGTGCAAAATTTTCTTTCATAATACATATTACTGAGTTTGATGAAGCATCTCTCAAATACCCTACCTCAATAAAACCAGAATAATAATCAATTATTATTAAATAGCTTTTCTTTCCATACTCAAGTATATCTGTTCCAATCTTATTCCATGGCAACTCTGGAATAGCTATCGGAATCATAGGTTCCCTACTTGGTCTGTTTGCTGTTTCCTGACATACTTTACATCTTCTCACATAGTCATCAATATCTTTCGTTATACCCGGCCAAAATATAACTTCACGAGCACGTCTCTTACAACGATCAATTCCTAAATGACCCTCATGAACTATATTTAACATGTCCTTTTGCATTAAACGAGGTATCACAACCTGTTTGTCTTTAAATATGACACCATCAACTGAATACAATTCTTCTCTTATAGACCAATAGTATTTTAAATCATTGTGAATATTAAACTTATCTGGCCACCCATGATTAATATATTTAAGTAATAATTTTAAACACTCATCCTTACTAGTTGCCTGCTTAACAAGAGTTAACTTATTCTGTGACATGGGTATATTATTGACAACCATTTTTATTTGGTTTAGTATAGCTCTACTAATTTTATCGTCATACAAATCCGGAAGAGGTGCCCGTGACAATGTGTCGGGTATATACATGTATTTGCCAGGCTTATAAGTCACCACCAACTCATAAGCTTGAACCTTTAACATCATTCGCTGCAGGCGAGCTGGAACGGAATCTAATGATTTTTTAAATATGCTTTCCAGGGGTTTATGGTCCGATTCGATGACCACATCACTTTTCCCATAAATATATTGGTGAAACTTTTCACAA
The DNA here is from genome assembly GCA_964057195.1 of Orthosia cruda. Taxonomy (NCBI): domain Eukaryota; kingdom Metazoa; phylum Arthropoda; class Insecta; order Lepidoptera; family Noctuidae; genus Orthosia; species Orthosia cruda. Next base: position 7,212,997 of record OZ059852.1, on the reverse strand, counting down.
CCGAATACTATTGCCAACATTTCTTTTTCAATTTGTGCGTATCTTTGTTGCGTGTCAGTGAGCGTGCGTGACGCATACTCCACTGGGCGGCCCTCCTGCATGAGCACAGCACCCAATGCAACACTGCTCGCATCGACTGACATCACCACCGGACTATTTACATTATATAAAGACAGAACTGGCGCATTACATATCAATTCTTTAAGTTTACTAAATGCGTCTTTGTGACCAACTTCCCAAGACCAAGCCACATCTTTTTTTAATAATCTCGTTAGGGGAAAAATATGCTCCGAGTAATTAGGTATAAATTTAGAAAGATAATTTACCGCCCCCAAAAATCTTTCCAAGCTTTTCCGGTCACTCGGCTCCGGCATTTTATATATCGCTCTAACTTTCTCTGAGTCAACTTTCATTCCGTCTTTGTTAAAAATATGACCAAGGTAGGTCACTTCCTCAACACTGATACGACATTTATCTTTATTAAATTTTAAATTAATTTGCCGGGCCCTGTCTAACAACTCTTTCAGTCGCTTATCGTGTTCTTCTTTATTTCGCCCGCAACAAATAATATCATCGATAAACGAATCTACCCCCTCTAAACCTTCAAGCAATTGTTTGGTTTTAGCATGAAAAACTTCAGGAGCACAATTTAAACCAAAGGGCAATCGCATATATTGGTACCGCCCAAATGGAGTGCTGAATGTGCATAAATCTGCACTTGCATCATCAAGTTTTACAGACCAAAACCCTGAATAAGCATCTAGAACTGAAAAATACTTAGCCCCGTGAAACTTAGTAGCCAATTCATTTATTGTTGGCAGTTGAAAATGTGCACGCTGTATTGCCTTATTAAGCGGCCTCGGATCTAAACATAAACGCAACTGTCCATTCTTCTTAGCGACAATTACCAAAGAATTCACCCATGGAGTAGGATGAATCACCTTCCGAATGACTCCTAATTCAACCATTCTATTTAACTTATCTTGTAATTTATCCCGAACTCCTAATGGTACTTTACGGGTTGCACAAATCACTGGCATAACAGATTTGTCTATAACAATGTGATATTCACCTGGCAAACAACCTAACCCACTAAATAAATCTTGATAGTCGGTAAGATTTATACTATGTATTCTTTTGACCAGCCCTAAAGTTACACAAGCTTGCAACCCCAGCACACTCTGACAATCGTTGACAGCAATTGCAAATTTTAATTCATATGAAACACTCTTGTGCCACCATTTTAATATGCAAATACCTTTGATAGGAATATGATCACCACTGTAAGATTGTAACGTGACACATTGTTTTCTATTAATTACCTTACTGTCATAGCCCAACATTATAAATCGCTTGTATGACAAAACATTGATGTCAGCTCCTGTATCTAATTTAAATTTCTCAATGCCACACTCTCCTTGAAGTGTTTCGTACCAATCCTCAGAGGCAGATTTAATCTCTGAAACATTGTACAAGGCTGATATAAAAAATGACTCACAATCATCTCCTTCATTGCTTTTTCCTTCACTAAAACTTATATCATACATCTTCTTAGGTTCTTTTTTCAATTTACACATTCTAGCATAATGTCCTTGATTTCCACACAAATAGCACTTCACAGAAACAGCAGGACAAAGTCTAGGTTCATAGCACTGACCTCCACATCTTTGACAATTTTCCGTCTCTTTAAGATTACTAAATCGTCGTGCTGTGTTTGAACCAGCCGCAACACCGGCCACACCACGTCCTTGTCTACCACCTCTGCCGCGCCAACCGCCACCCACACCGCGGCCGCCTGCTCCGCGCGCGCCGACTACATCGATCTGCATAGGCGCCGATCTTGAAGTGCCGGCATCACTTGATTCCAATAGACGACGATTTTCCATGGAAATTTGGTCCACCTGGACCATTCTAATGGTGTTTTCCAACGTCAGGTCCTCTGCTCTCAATAACCGATCTCTTGTAGACGTACTCTGTATGCCACAAACAATACGGTCGCGAATCAATTCCTCCTCTAAATTTTTGAACTTGCATTTTCTGCTCAGTAATCTTAACGCCGTGACGTACTGATCAATTGATTCTCCCTGTTCTTGACCCCTCGTGAAGAAATTGTACCTTGATAATATAATATTTTGTTTTACCCCAAAATATTCATCAAATTTTTTCAACAATAAAGTGACATTATCCTTGTCACTTTCCTGGTCAAAGGTGAATGTTTCAAATACGTCATACCCCTCGGGTCCGATTAAATTTACCAGTAAGCTGGCCTGCACACCAGCTTCTTCCTTTTGCACCCCGGATGCTTTCAAAAACAATAAAAATTGCGACTTCCAACGCCGCCATGCGTCAGCCCGGCTGACGGAGTTGCCTTCCAGACACAATGCCGCTGGTGGTCGCGCGTGTTCCATAGCGCTCTTGAATTATTCCTGGTTTTCAAATAGTGCAATGGGCTTCCAATAATGTCTTATGGTCGTAAACAATATAAATACAAAAACTTTTTCACCGCTGTCACCATGTGGTATAGTCAAACACAGATCCAGATGACAACTGCTTTAATGCCACAGATTATAAATAATCACAAAGTAAAGTTACAATCATAGACAATCCACAACATCCGTCGGGGCCACTAGCTTTGTTCACGTCAAGATTGCGCAGCACCCTACGAAATAGTAAACCTCTAATGCAAAATAAGGTCCCGTACTTAAACTTTAACTCTGTGATTATGAAGCGGTCAACGCTGAAATTGCGAAGATTTCTTGGTCTGATGAATGGAATTCTATAACTAATATTAATGAAATATTGCAGAAATTTATGCCAATTATAAAACAGCATACTCCGATCACTAAACCTCGAGATGAACGCTATCCGGTCTGGTATACCCGAGCTTTATTAAAAGTCATTAAAGAGAAAGCTAAATATCATAACCTTTATAAAAAATACGGGAACCCTAGGGATAAGATTAAGATTGTATGTTGTAAGATCGCGTTGCAGTAAGTTGTTACAAGACTGTTATTCAAACTTTAAAAAGAATATAGCTGAACATCTTCGCACCAATCCTAAGCATGTCTGGAGGTACTTAAAACAAATGTATAGGTGACAATTATATTCCCAACAAAATGTCTTTGGGTGACACTAGGTTTGCCACAGGTGGTCAGGAAATAAGTGATTTGTTTGCCGAGAATTTTCAGTCTATGTAAAGAGTAAGTAGTAACAAACACTTTTTAACGCCAGTGGAACCCACTCTCTGCAACAATAACATTTATAGCCACTGCAAACTTGAAGTTAAAGAAGTCCTTGATTATTTGTCTGCCCTGGACTGCGACAAGGGTCCAGGACCTGATTTAATCCCTTCTCTCTTCCTTAGAAAGTGTGCAGCAAACCTGGCTGATCCTCTGACTACAATTGTTAACCACTCATTGTCTCAGGGCTTTTTCCCTGATCAATGGAATTCTTTCCGCATGTGGTAAAATTGTTGAGTCGCTTGTTCAGAGAAAAATATTTTCACACTTTAAACATGTTTTAGATGATAACCAGCACGGCTTTCGTCTTAAAAATTCAACACTGACTAACCTAGTTGAGTATGTTTCATTATATCGTCTGCATTAGACAGCGGTATTGAAGTTCAAGCAATATATACCGACTTTAGAAAAGCCTTCGATTTAGTAGATCATGACTTACCTATTTCTAAATTGAATAGCATGGGTGGTTGCTGCGTTGGTGAGAGTCATACTTAAGAAATCGCTCGCAATTGGTCTATCTTAAAGGTTTGAAATAAACAGTGTTGCATACCATCAGACGTGCCTCAAGGGTCACACTTGGGCCTTTATTTTTCTTATTTTTTATAAATGATTTGGGTAGGAAGATTGATTCGAATTATAAACTTTTTGCTGATGATTTAAAGCTATATCGGACTATACACAATTAATCAGACATAATGCAGCTTCAGCAAGATCTGAATAACGTACACAATTGGTGCCAAGAAAATAAAATGTCCTTAAATAAAGGCAAATGCTACTTTATTAAATTTAACAGGAAAAAGAAAACAGATCAGGTTTGTTATTCAATTAATAACAGTCCCCTCCAAGAAGTGGATACCATTAGGGACCTTGGTGTTATGGTGTATAGCAGTTTAAGTTTTAAGAGTCATTAGGATCAGATGATTCGTCGGGCATCTAAATTATCAGTTTCTTTTTTTTTTAGAGAACCAATCCTGACTGTTTCCATTTATAACAGCGTTATTCGCAGTATTCTGGAATATTGTACTGTGGTATGGAATCCCTTTTATCAAGTCACTCTGATCGGATAGAGCGAGTTCAGAAAAGATTTCTATATCACCTATGCTACTCGGATAACAGATGTCGTACAATTCACGGTTGAGTTACTATAAAATTAAGTCTTTAAGTGCACGAAGGAAGCTTTGGATTTGATGTTTCTGTATAGATTAATTAACGGTCATATAGATTCACCCGAACTGCTAGAAAAAGTGATTATTAGTGTATCACGTAGTTATAGCCGCTTAATAAACCGAAGAACTTCGTCCTGCCTAATAGTCGAACTAATCTGGGTCATTTTTCACCAATATGCCGCATGCTTTCTCATGTCAACTCCATTCGTAGCGAAAAAGACATCTTTTCAGATTCTGTAGTATCAGTGAGAAGAACCCTCAGAGACTTAATTGTGTAAATATTAGGTCATTACCTATGAAATTGGCGTTTTGTCTTACTGGCCACTTTGATCTCAAATATCTCCTTTTTGGGTTGGAATTCCAAGTTTAAATTTATACAGCTATTTACTCATGCAAAACCTGGTGTTTGGAAAACCGTATTATTGTGGTTCATATTCGGTTTGCGCAAATATGACCAATTTTCTGAATTCCGCGAAAAACTCAAGTGGTTGCCAATTCGCCTTCGCCGGAATGCTCATATTCTATCCCTCCTGTATAATATACTATTTTTTCCGTCTGGGGTAGTCTTTACATCAAAAACCGATTTCAGTTTTTATGTGACTCGCACACGAAAGTTCTTAGGTCATCGGATAACATGAAACTTAAAATGGCAATGCATTCCACTATCTTCCTAGACAAATCTTTTACTGGCCGCTCGTCTATGGAATGCACTGCCTGTGACAATAAAACGCGTGCAATCACTACCGATCTTTAAAATACTGGTAAAGGAGCACTACCTGTCACTGTGATCTTATTCTTGTTGGAGCTGTATTGTTTTCTTGCCTGTATAAATGTATGTATGTATCTATTTTAGTATTTTATATTTAGTGATTCCTATGTTTGTAACTTATTTAATTTTAAAATTGCACCAAGTGCAATCCCATGTCGTGTCCAGGCTATCTCTCTCCATTCTAGGTTGCCAGGAAGAGATCGCAGAACGCGATAAGGCCGCCTGTTGTATGTTTGTTGTTATTTTAAGGTTTCCGTGTGTAATGTTTGTATCTTGGTGTACAATAAAGTATATAATAAATAACCGTAATTCATTTGTTTTTTCTTCTTTTGGTCTTTCTTTGCGCCAGTCAGTTTACAAAATGGAAAATTGGAAATATCGCGTTATTTACGAGTACGAGTTCCAACGTGGCACCAGTGCTGCAGAAACTTCTCGAACGATTAATGATGTGAATGGCGACGATGTCGCAAAAGAAAACACAGTGCGTTTTTGGTTTCAACGTTTTCGTTCTGAAAATTTCGAACTGCAGAACAAGCCCCGTGGACGGCCGGAGACCAAAGTTGATAATAAAGAATTGAAGGCTATTGTGGAAGCGGGTCCATCGCAAACCACGTCCGAGTTAGGTGCAGGCTGCGGTGTTAGTGATAAAACTGTTTTAATCCATTTGAAGCAAATTGGAAAGTTGAAAAAGCTTGAAAGGTGGGTAACTCATGAATTGAGGGCAGCAAACCGACAAACGCGCGTCGACTGCTGCGTTACATTACTCAACCGGCACAATACTGAAGGGATTTTAAATCGAATCATTACCTGTGATGAAAAGTGGATCCTAGACAAAAATTGGAAACGCTCATCGCAATGGCTGAACCATGGCGAACCAGCCAAATCCTGCCCCAAGCGAAAATTGATTCAAAAAAAAATTACTTGTGAGCGTTTGGTGAACTAGTGCTGGTGTCGTTCACTACAGCTTTCTTAAATCTGGCCAGACGATTACGGCAGATGTCTATTGTTAGCAACTGCAAACCATGATGGAAAAGCTAGCTGCTAAACAGCCGAGGCTGGTCAATCGCTCTAGGCTGCTGCTTCAAGACAACACTAGACCACACACTGCACAACAGACGGCTACCAAATTAGAGGAGCTTCAATTGGAATGTCTAAGACATCCACCGTACTCCTCGGACCTTGCTCCAACAGATTACCATTTTTTTCCAAATTTGGATAACTTCTAGTAAGGGCAAAAAATTTACTCCGATGCGCGCAAAGCGCCTTCAAAGATTTTTTTGATTCCCGTCCGAATGGTTTTTTTAGTAAAGGGATCAATGAACTACCTATGAGATGGCAAAAGTGTGCATAGATAGCCATGGTACATACTTTGATTAAATAAATATATTATATTTAAAAAAAAACTACTTTATGTTCCTCCCTTACAAAACGCCAATTTCATATATGTAATTTTTTTGACCGATTTTAAAGAAAGAGGAGGTTCTCAATTCGTCTGATTTTTTTTGTATGTATGTTTTGCGATTTTTCTGTATATCTCTTCCATCAATTTTATATTACTTTTATTTATTTATCTTATATTTCTGTATATCTTGGAGTAGCTCGCGGCTAAATAATAACAGCCGCACGGGTCGATCTTCAAGGTTAAGCAACACTTGACGAGGTCGGTCCGTGGATGGGCCATTTCCACATGACCATTTCAACATACCGAGTTTCTTCTGTGCCTCGGAAAGCAAGTTAAGCCGTTGGTCCCGGCTGTCAGTTAAAGATCTTTGACAGTCGTTACGGGTAGTCAGAAGCTTGAGATCTGACACCAGTCTTGCCAAGGGGTATCGTGTTACCCAGTTACTGGGTTGTGGAGGTCAGATAGGCAGTTGCTCCATGTAAACACTGGTACTCAGCTGAATCCGGTAAGACGGGAAGCCGACCCCAACATAATTGGGAAAAAGAAAAATATTTGAATTTGTGTTTTAAATTTTAATCTGTTTTGTATTTTAATTTGAGTTGATTGTTATTGATTTGCGGGGCATTTTTATTTCACCTAGGTAATTGGTTTTATACAGCCGATTTTTATTTTCAGCCAGTTTCTTTTTGATCTACTGCATACATTTTATATTAAACTTAATGGTAGACATTAAACCTCTTTGGTAAATTGATATCTAAACTAGCTGACCCCCGCGACTTCGCTCCCGTCAACTGGCTAACTATCTACCTACCACTACCTACCTGCATAGCATACCCTGCCTACCTTGCCTAGCCTATCCTGCCTACCCTACCTACTCTATCTACTCTACCTACCCTATCTATCCTACCTACTCTTCGGCTTTATAATATTAGTATAGATAAAAAATTCAAAACAGTGCATTAATGAAAAACTGTGCAGCAATGAGATTTCATATAACATTTATGCACTGTTTTGGTTCTAAGCAAAAAAATACGTCCTTTGTGTTCAGTTTTGTAGTGATTAATGATAAAATTACTACGTAGTTGGAAGAAAAAGAATTTGATTGACTTGACTTAAATATTTATTTATATCGGCAACAAAGTCTTAGACAAACTTACAAAAAAAAAAAATGTGACAAGACTATATATAAAACACATAATTAAAGTTAAGACTACTATTTAATCAATTGAAATCATACCACGATGACATTTATTAATAACAATAGGATGGTTCTTATTACTGCAATTAAAATTTAAAAATTGCAATTGCGAAGTAAGATTGTAATTCGTTTGATGGTTTTGACTAAATCCACCCGCACTCGGCTCGCGTGGGTGATTAATTTATTCATTTATTTGTTAAAACTTCATGCAACATACAGGTACATTAGCAGACTTAATGCCTAAGGCATTCTCCACCAGTTAACCAAGGATGGTGGAGAGATAACATGGCAGGTGCATAAAAAATATAAATTATTATTAAAGTAAAAATTTAAGAATATATATATTTATATATATATATATCGTCTTTATGACTATAGAAATTCTTCGTAACAATCTTCCAACTCAGCAGCTTCCGTTCATTCCGACTTCGATATTGAGAAAAGATTCAAGAAGAACTGAAAACAAAATATTAATTACAAACACTAACCGAATGAAGAAAACTAAAGTTTTGTATTAGTAAAGTTAAAAGCACTTGATCACGTGGCAAATCTTTGAGATGGACAGTCCAAATCAAAGTTGCATTTAAACATGCATTCTACGGATGCACAAGGAAAGCAGCAGTCAGAGGAGAATGGCATCGCGTAACAAAGCAAATCACACGTACCTCAGAACGACCATGAGTGCTCTGCCAAGAGTGTACTGACTTATCAGAAGAGAGGATAACTTACCTACGTCGAATTTAGTTGATGGTAGCCTTTGATGGTTAGATTTCATACAACAACTTTTCTTAATCTTAAAAAATCTCTTCGCCAATGTAATGATAACGGCTTTTCCTGCAGTTGGCATAGCATCGAAAAATATGTTGTTACCAGGAGATTTCTGTTCAGCTGAAACAAAAATAGTGATTAGTATACCCCTGTAAAATGTGCCACTCCTTATATTATATTTATAGGGTAAGTTACAACAAGAACTGCAGTAGATACACACACCACACTTCTTGTGTCCAACTTTTGATATCCCTGGTCGTTAAGAATTCCACAGCCCTTTAGGTTTCAACCGAAGATACGATATGTACGAAAAAATATGGGTACATATTAGAATATCGAAGATTCAAATACCTACGGATAAAATGCCACAGTTCAAAACATCGAAAATTAAAATAACGATTGTATCGAATTATCGAAAAATTATACATCTAAGCATAAAATGTCTAAGATTAGAATGCCGACTGATTAAAATATCGACTGATTCAAAATGTCGATAGTCATTATACCTATGCTCAAAATGTCAACATTTAAAATACCTAGATTCGTTATATTTACGTTAAAAATATCTACTCGTTAGAATATCGAAAAAAATATATATATGTGGTATGTACAGTGACATTTTAACCGTAGGTATTTTAATATTCGATATTCTAATATGTACCCATTAAAATACCTACGGTTAAAATGTCACTGTTCAAAACATCGAAAATTTGAATATCGAATGACCATTTAACCGAAAATTAAAATAACGAAAGTTTATAATGTCGAATGGTTAGATAACCTACGTCCAATATATATCTAAAATCTAATTATCTACAAAAGTGACATCGAAAGACCTTAATATCGAAAGTACAGAGTATTGAATGCCCCAAATATCGAAGTACAGAGTATCGAATTTCCAAAATATCGATATTTATTATGTATTACACAAGGTAATTTGATATTTCAGTTATTGCGAAAACCCGCATAATTAGAAAATGGTGAATTTGTGGCTGCTTCTGCCAACACGGTGCAATGCCAGGATGGACGGGGAGGGCCACGCTTTCTTTCCCTTGGGGATTCCAGTCCTGTGTTGCAAACATTTAAAATTCACCTACATTGAAAATAGAAAAAACCAACCCTAATGTACCGAACCCTCGGTGGGTGAGTCTGACTCGCTAGTTGTCCTTTTTTTTTTAAACCCTTCTGTAATATGCAGGATATACCATTGTTTTACTACATGGTACACCTACCATCTGCTAGCAAGCTGTCTCATGTTTTTACCACGGTATGTTGAAGAGTTACCGAGGATCGAGTTGAATACCGTGGAATTGAAGAACTAGATCAAGAAGAGGACTGTTGTTGATGTGAATTAATATGAATATGTAATATTTTCATACTAATATTGCTTAAGCGTGATGATCAATGCTCTTGCTTCTCTGTATGAAAAGAGGCCTTTGTCCAGCAGTGGGACTTTTACAGGCTGGTATTACTATTATATTAGACTATTACGTGTATATGACATGGCGTGCGAAGTAAAATGTATGTTTAAAAATATGCAGCTAAGCGCCCTCTGAATTTACACTCCCATAATTTATTAAGCAATACAAACACCATTGTCCCGATAATTCAGCTTCACTTAACTAGATGGCACCATTATCTATTTATAAATTGTGTGGTGTTAATTAATTGAAACCAATGAGTAACAGGAAAATTTCCACAAAATAGTGTGTTCTAACTTCTAACTAAGTGAGGGATAAACCGAAATTGTCTAGAATCATCAAAAAGTCATTGGCTACAAACAATATTGGAAAATTAGCTTTCATAAATACCTGCGCTTATACGCACAAAATGTTCTAGGCCTTCACTGTGAGAAAAAAAGTTAAAGGACATAAATTTGTTGTTAGGGAACATAATCATGAAATGTAGGTAAAAGATACCTACAAGGCGCGTCGGTGAACGATATATAAATCGTTTAAAAGCGTGTTGGATGTCTGTTATTCTTCATAGCCTATGAAGAAAAAGTCAAGCTTAATTACGGGGTTTACTATAAATCAGGCCTAATGCAGGTGATGAAGAGACCTTAGGTGGATGAGATCGGCCAATTGCGAATTAGATTTACGCACCTAGCGCGAGGGTTGCGTACAAACAGCTTCATTCACCTAAATAACTAGGTAACATTAGGTAATAACGTTCATACGCTATGAAAGTACCGAACATTGCTGAAACGAAAAGGATTGAAGGACAAAATAAAATTTTCCGTTGGGAAATTTTTGTCCTCATACATCGTCATAGGTCGCGGTCAGTTTACCAACTACAAATAAGTTAATAATCGCATTTTGTTTTGTGATGTAGGTACAATTTTACGGATTTTGTAAGTAAAGGTACTCGTGCTATAAGACAATTTTATGATCTAGGTCAACGGAAAGGGTTTTATAGGTTTTGATTCCCTTGGGAGTATCAAAATAAACATCCTGTATATTTTGATTGCGTTGACTAAGAAGTTTGACAGTTCCAAGGCATTGCAGCCCTGGAACTGTCAAAGCATTTGATATTAATTTCAACTTGATACTGCCGCTTATAAAGGTCTTGACAGACAGAAAGACAGACAATGAAGTGATTTCATAAGGAATAACTCTATTCTTTTGATGAACGGTACCCTAAAAACGCCATAATACACCTTGAATATATTTTAAATAACTGAATACTGAGGAATGCTGCAATAGTTACTTGTGTTAAGAACTTGACTGAAGTTGTGCTTTTTATTTCATAAGAACTAATGCAACCGAAGAATTGCCAAACTTAAGTGGCAGTGGGCAGGGCACATTGCTCGCAGAACGGATGGCCGATGGGGCAGAAAGGTTCTGGAGTGGCGACCGCGAACCGGAAGACCTTGCGTTGGAAGGCCACCAGGTGGACCGATGACCTGGTGAAGGTTGCAGGGATCCGCTGGATGCGGGACGCACGGGACCGGTCAATGTGGCGACGCTTGGGGGAGGCCTATGTCCAGCAGTGGACGTCTTGCGGCTGATATGATGATGATGATGATGAATGCAACCGAATATTTACTTCGGGGTACGACTCTCTTAAGAGATTGTAGACGACAAGCAGGTCGTTGTGCGTTTCGTGTACCATAAGGACTAATGCAAATCCATACAAATAAAATAAAAAAACCCACACGATGGGTAAAGAATAAAAAAAAATTGAACCCAAATGGCGCCCAAAATCCAAATTTTCTATTTTCAAATTTCAATGTAGCCGGTGACACTCGCAAGGTTAAGACGAATCGATTGAAGTAAGGATCATCAAAATCGGCCAACGATTTTGGTCTCTGGAACGCCACATAGGAACAAACATACATACATAGACTGATAAACATATTACCCTACTTCGGCAGTCGGGTAAAAAATTACCAAAGGTTTTCACCAATGGAAAGAGTGAGAAACGAGAAAGGTTTTTGTGTATTATTTGTCACAGGCGAAGTCAGGGCGGATCGCTAGTTTTAAATAGTGGTATAGGTACTTAGTAAACTTAAGGTTTTGGATGATTGGAACAAAAATCAGTATGGCTTATAATTTTATACAGCGATTTGCATGAGCTTTGGTATTGAAAAAGCATCAAACATAGCTTCAGAGTTACCCGACCTCCTTTATAATGTGTTTCTGTGTTCTACAACAGTATGTATGCTGCATCAAACATAACAAATAATTAAGGTTTAAATATCTACTGGTGAACATACATAAAATTTAATGTACACTTACCTATTGAGATAAAACACATAATTATAAAATAAGTATACAGAAGAATACAATATGCTAGTCTCTATTATGAAGAGAATATTACTTGAGTTACTAGAAGATCTGAAGAAGACTCGAACTTTGAAGATCTCTTTTCTTCAAAGTCGATGTTTAGAAAGAGACTCTGACGTCTAATTTCAAAAAGAAAACGGCTTGATATTGAAGATGGGGCAGATATAATTACGTATTTACTAGTTCGTAATTGTTGTATCTTGATTGGTTTTAGATTTTGAATTCTGATTCTGTTTTTACTGTATCCTACTATCACATCACACTTAATTTTATAAAGGCGAAAGTTTGTGAGTGTGTAAGTTTGTTTGTTACTCTTTCTCGCAAAAACTACTGAACGGGATCTAAATGAAATTTGGCATAGAGATAGATTATAGTCTGGAATAGTACATAGGATACTTTTTATCTCAGGAATATGTTCCCTTACGATAATTTTAAACGTTCACGCGGGCGAAGCCGCTGGCAGAAGCCAATTTTTGTAAATTTATCGTGGAACTGGTAGATAATTTTGTTCCCTTTTAAGATTTAATAAATTAAATTTCAAAAAAAGGCTGACACCTGGACCAAGGTGAACTTAATAGTAAAAGATATGTATGTTACATATTTAATGTCCAAGTGAAATAAATGTTTGTTTGCGTATTTGTATGCAAGCTCGGACAAAGAAATCAATATCATGTCAGTATGTCTGGAGTTCTGTGGGATGAGTGTGTGAAGTAATGTAATCGGCGAATATGTAGCCTTTTTAAAGTAAAACAATAAATATATAGGATTAGAAGTATGTTGTTTTGTTTACCGAATGTGGGTCGTTTACGGATTTTATTGTTTGGTAGATAGTAGAGTGAGAAATTATGAACAGGTTACAGTCTTCTTCTTTTTAGTCTGTCGTAGTACGCACAGTATTCGTTATTTAGCTACGGCAACGCCATTCGCTGACTCAACCACAAGATCTAAGTCTACAGTAATACATAAACTTTCGTAGGCACGTATAATATTATATTTAATGTCATCAAACATAGTTTAAAACATATTTTCTATGTAACATTTATGATATTGTGAATAGAGGAAAACGTACAAGGAAGAAGGATAAAACAATTAGTCAACACCGAATGAAATGAATTTAATAATATATCACTGTAATGTCCTATTTGAATAAATCGTTTGACGATTCGTGCCGATTCCGATTCAAAACCGAATATTTGCTGTCCTAACATACTACACTATCGAGGGGCACTATTCGGTTTTTGCTCTTTACGTTCTCTTTCATAATTAGCGTTAAAGTATTTTTATGGAAAAATTAAATAATTACTGTGACACAATTCGCGCTTATATGTAAGGATTCTTCGGTTTGCGACAGAATAAATCGAATCAGCAAATATAAAATCGAATATGATTCAAATGAAACGATTTTAATACGAGCATCGCTGACAGACATTCTAACCACAACGATATTGTGTAATTCAGTTCAATGTTATTTTTAATCAATTTCCATACCAGTTGAATATTGGTGAAGTGACAATGTTTTACAGAACTATTTTTGTGTGTTTAGTTGGATTCGTTTTAGTGAAACTCGTGAAAATGGGTAGGTACAATCAGTAGGTAGCTACTGAAGTCACATACCTAATTATTTAGAATATTTTGTTGATATATCATCTATTTTACACTTTGTGCATAGTAACATATCTCTACCTCATATTTTTTTCCTTGATGGGTGCGGCTATCAAAGCTACCAAAAGCTATTAATTTATATAAGTTAGCTAAATATCAGTCTTAATAGTTTCATAACCTAAAATTGTTTTATTTGTTGTTTCTTTTGTTAGGTGAATTCAGTCTACTCCGATCAATATAAAAAAAAAATAACTTGTCGTAGTTAAGTTTAATACTATCAGTGTAAGGCGCATTATGGAGACTGAAAATAATTAAATCTGTATTTGTGCCTTTGCAAGAAGGCCGTCCAGCAAATTCGTTTAAGAATGGCCTTAGAACACTGTCTACACGTACCTCAAGTAGGCAGAATTCTAAGGCCATTGGTGTATCTTTTTAACACTGCGGGGTCTCACAGAACGACGATATAAAATCAGTCTTGGGTACTAATATAATAAGAACGTAAGTATAGAATTAGAAATGACTACGCTGGGGGAATCATGAGTCTCAGTAATGAGGAATACGACGCGAGGGCAAGTAATGTACAGAATTCAAAATAAATAAATACCATTTTTCTTAAATTTCCTTACAGATCCAATTCAATTTGAAATACATATCAAGATAATAAATGGTATATCTTTCTTAAAGTGTGACCACAGACATGAAGAGATACAACAAAACGTATACACGGTTTACGAAGAAGAACTTTTGAACATAACTACAAAATATAATAAAATGATCAATCATTTTACGTAAGTAAATGAAGAGTACTATCTGTCTTAACTTTATCATTAACATAATCCTTATCCTTACATAGTATAAAACAAAGTCGCTTCCCGCTGTCCGTCCCTATGTATGCTTAGATCTTTAAAACTACGCAACGGATTTTGATGCGGTTTTTTAATGTATAGAAAGAGTGATTCAAGAGGAAGGTTTATATGTATAATACACGCGGGCGAAGCCGCTGGCAGAAGCTAGTTTTATTATAAAGAAAAAAGATTTTATTTTTTGTTTGTTTGTAATGAATAAATTCAAAAATGTAAATAACCGCTTTAAAAAAATCTTTAACCTATAGAAAGCTTAAAATACTATATTTTATTTTCAACAAATTTAGGAATCCCTACGAAAACCCTTATTTTGTAATCCAAGGAGTAGGGAAGGGCATTGTGATTACACTTTTAGGTGATGGCCTTCCAACGACACGCTTTGCTGTTTTTTAACCGACTTCAAAAAAAGGAGGAGGTTCTCAATTCGACTGTATTTTTTTTTTTTTTATGTGTGTTACCTCAGAACTTGTTACTGGGTGAACCGATTTTGATGATTCTTTTTTTATTTGAAAGCTGGTGTTTGTCATGTGGTCCCATTTAATTTTCATCAAGATCTGATAAAGAACTTCGGAGATACACATCAGAACTCTTCAATAAATGACGGCAAATCACTCGGGATAGCTGCAATCGCATTTATGTTTATTGTTTACACCATTTCATAACATAACATCACACTAGTACGCTCTAAAGGGGTACGCAGGTATAAACAGTTCACCTTGGTATACCCTTATTCGACCGAATTTGTTTAAGTTTCTTGTTATTGGGTAAATCTATTCTGGTTTCACTATGGGCATTATTGGTACCTAGCCTATATAAATTGTGTAGCACAACTAAAAAGTGAAAAATAAAAAACTTTTTACAAAAAATACAACCGACTTCCAAATAAAAAAACAAAAAAGTGAAAAATAACTTCAATTTCGGAAGTCGGTGTCAAAAAACGAAGAAAATAAAACAAGAACACCGACTTCCGAAATTGAAGTTATTTTTCACTTTTTTGTTTTTTTATTTGGAAGTCGGTTGTATTTTTTGTAAAAAGTTTTTTTTTAATATCCATTTTTAAAATAATTTGACCGTCGTGGTCCATAAGGTTTAAAGAATCGTTCCCCAGCCTTTACATCGCCACGTGTATTAACTTTGTTAAAATAAATATGTAATAGTACATTACTGCAGAATCCAGTAAGTAAGACTTCCTGGCCAAGTATGAGTTAACCGGACCGAACCGCAGGTGAGGTCCGGTTATATACGAGGCCAGGATGTCTTTCTTACTGGTTGAGGCTTGTATAATGCTTTTCTCAAAAATGAAAGTAAGTTTAACAACAAATTCGTTTAATTAATATTTTAGGTTACATTCATATTAGGGCAATTACTAATAGATATTGTGATCGATTTACCGGGGGCATTTATTTATATTTTCTCAAACATGCTTGGAAATTTGAGAATTATTTTGACAACCTTCTTCGAGAAAAATCGAAATTGCAGAACAGACCAAATACATGAGAGCAGCGGCCGGCAAAAGTTGTATGAAAATCCATATCTGCCGTGTGTAGCGGCCAAATAAAGTACATAGTAAACTCATATCTGTCGTGTAATTTAAAAATGGAACGATCTTTTTCACCGAAACATGGCAACCAAGGAGGTAACTTATCAAAGGTTTTATTTAAATTTCGAACTGGCTTGCTAATAGAAAGCTGTTTATTGAAAAAAAAAACAAATGAACACTTTAAGGCTTAGCAGGCTATGCGATTTTATTTGCGCGGATTTATGTAGTTTTTTACCGCAATGCGTGCAGCTTCATACAATTCCATAGGCCGCAGAATGAGCTAAAAATCGCGCGAATAAAAAGGCCTAACGCGGGCTTAATTATTTTTGTTCGTTGTTCGTCATTGATTTTGAAAAGTAAATGGTTTGGTTCGGTTTTCAGATATCGGTATTAGTAGTACAGTTATATTAGATTGATTTTTGTAATATCGGTTATTTTGATATTGATATCGATATGATATGATATCTAACACATATCTGATATAAGTTACGTTTTGATATATCGGACCTATCCCTACTACTGTCCAGTAAGTAAATTACATACTTACTTACTGGACAGTTGTGAATAAGTCTCCGGTAGAATTCACTTTCTGGAGACTTTTTAGAGATGTTATGGCAATATTACATACCATTTTTGAGAAAATACAGATACAATATCAATAAAGATTTTGATGTCTTGATTCGTCAGTAAAGAGCGCGGGATAAATTATTAAATTACGTAACACAAGCAAATTATATTGTACTGTTTACATAGGGTCCACATAAAATAAGTCGGCGGTCTGGACCCGGACCGCAGTCCGCCTTTTGATTCACGGTGGCGGTGCGCCGCGCCGTGGTGATGTGTCCGCGCCTTTACCAGGAAATAAAGATATTTACTTCGAAAAAAAGCCTAGTTAAGTAATCTTACCAGAATCATGTTCATTATGGTAGTAATGTTGCCTTAAAAGTCCATAAAAATCTCATCAAAGCAAAAAAATATGCGCTATCAAAGAACCCAAACATCAGATGTTTGCAAAGTTTTGATTTTAGGTACTTCAATTTGTGCTAGGGCAAAATTTGTTCCTTGTTCAATAATTTATGATATTAAATTACTTAAACCGGAAATTCTACATCTAAAATCAATTTAAATTTTTTTCAAAATAAAAGTCTAGAAAAATAAGTATAAGATAAGAAGCAAAACCTTAACCGCTAAAGATATACTCGTAAACCTGAATTTTGATCAATATTTCTGTAGTTTAACGTGGTCGTTTGCGAAAATCTACCATAGATGGAGGGAGGAAGGTGGAGGTCAATCGTTTGTATGAAAAATCTCATTCCTGTGATTTAGAAACATACTCAGCAGTCCTGTATATCCCGAGAGGTTAGGCAGAGGTGCACCTGTAGTACACTCACATTTCTCCAGTTATGACTAATCGCTGGTTTCTGATTTGAGTAAAGCAGCAATAATCAGTTGAGTATTGTCAAATCAGTGTCAAATAATTTAGGAAGCGTTTGAGTTTTTTACGTTTCACAATTGAGAATCTACCTAGCTCAGTTAAGTAAGTACCTAACTATATAATAAAAGTACTCTGTGGTACCTAAGTACCTGCATAAGTATGGACCTGTCAAAGATCCATTCACTTTCTCTTTCACCCTTACGTTCCATTTTACAATAGAAATCCGAGACATCACAAGATTGCATAAAATTTACTAATATAAATTT
Organism: Orthosia cruda; assembly: GCA_964057195.1. Taxonomy (NCBI): domain Eukaryota; kingdom Metazoa; phylum Arthropoda; class Insecta; order Lepidoptera; family Noctuidae; genus Orthosia; species Orthosia cruda. The sequence goes on along the minus strand of OZ059852.1, from coordinate 7,194,961 downwards.
TATACAGCTATAAAAAGTAAGTTAGTATTATATTAATTCATACAAGATTTAAAAAAAAAACAAGTTATTAAATATGTTATAATCTTTAATTACTTGATTTTTCATAATTAAGTAATTTAATAGATACCTATTTGAAATGTATACAACCTTATTATGAAACTATGAAATGGATCGTAGGCACCAGTCAATTACTTCAAGATTGTCATAGCAACCGTTTCAACCACAAACACTAAAACTGGCACTTTTAAATATTTTTGTTGAGGATCTCACTCATCAATATAATCATTTCTGCCGAAAGACTGCTTGGGATACAGGCTTTCCCGGCACTCAGCATTCAGCGTCACCACATCAACCGGTGCTGTGCGTCTTTCATACACTGGATGCCCGCGACCTCAACCTGGTTATCGGTCTGTAGAGGGAGGCTTTTCAGCCCCATCGACCACCCGTTCTTCGAGCAACTGAGATCTATCAGGCGTGAAATATTTGCATCCAATCTAATGTTTTCGATAATTCAGGTCGAACACTCTTCTGCCACGCATCGGTCTTCGTTGAGGCTAAGGAAGACAAGGATGTATCTTCATCACTCATTTTATAAGTTTTATATATTATTTTGTATTTATTTCGCTTGATTAACGTTTAAGCAAGGGCTTGTCATCAGCTATCAACTGCCATTACCAGTGTAGCCAGATTTGACGAGCCCCAAGTCGCCGAAAATTTCGTTTTTCCATTTAAAAAAATCTCAAGACGATCACTATTCATTAAAACCACGAAACATTCTACGAAACGTAAATTTCCATTGTTGCCTTGAACACCCTAGATTCTAATATCAACTTTAATGCGTTTAACACAATAATCATTATTGGTTCCGCATAAAACATTTTCCAGCATTTCTTTATTTTCCCTGTGTTGTCGTCACGACTGAAGTATAATGAAAAAAGAGATGAACTGTTAAAAGCATTTTGATTTCCAGTTATTTTCATAATTCCTGAGGATTAGACATTCTTATTCCGAAATCGCCTAAAATAGTTCTTAGGGATCCGTACCCAAAGGGAAAACGGGACCATATTACTAAGACTCCACGATCCGTCTGTCACCAGGCTGTATGTCATGAACCGTTATAGCTAGACAGTTGAAATTTTCACAGATGATGTATTTCTGTTGCCGCTATAACAACAAATATTAAAAACAGAATAAAATAAATATTTAAGTGGGGCTCCCATACAACAAACGTGTTTTTTTTGCCGTTTTTTAAGTGATGGTACGGAACGCTTCGTGCGTGAGTCCGACTAGCACTTGGTCAGTTTTTTTAAGGTAGCCTAATTGGCGATCAGTCGCCGATTGTAAAAATTGGTCGCATCGGCCACCCTTCCGAGGCTAAGCCTAAATGGCGAAAAGTCGCCCAATCTGGCCACACTGAATTTGAGAATGATCAAATGTGTTTTTCTCAGTTGTGAAACACAATTGAACGTCAATGTAGGTTTTTTGTATGACATAAGGTATACTTTGGCATGACTTGACTACGTATACTTAAACCTTGTTCAGCATCGCAGAAAACTTAAAGTCTCAGATGATCAAGAGTGACAGATTCTTAAATCGAGATAAGCACATACTTACTTACCTCAGAAACCGGCCATAAGTCCCATGTAATATATAGCCCGGTTGATACCGGGCACACATTCAGACTCCAAGCTGCTACTGAGAAATTCCAGACCCGGGCATCGAACCCAGGACCTAGTGCTGAACCGTAGCGCTTGCGCCCACTAGACCAAAAAGGCAGGTCACTTTAGAAACATAGTACAAACTTATATAAGTAAACATTTTAAATATTAAATAAATTTCCAGGTGTAGAATTTTAATAATTGGGTAATTTAAAGTACGTTTTATAAGATTAAGTTTGTAAATGTTTTATCAATGTTAAATACTATTAGGTATTTATAACGTACATAGTAACCTGCAAGACGGTGACGGTAACCTAACGTAACTACATTAAACATTTACAGGTGTCGAGACTACGCTGATGTGAATAATAATTTTAAAAATAATATCACTCATTTAAAAAATAATGAAACCATAAGCACCGTAAGTATTTTTTTATTCTATTGAGGAATACCAACATATGTCTATTAAATTATACTTCATAAAAGATAACTTATCTCTGCGACATATTATATCAAACTGACGTATACGTTATTGTTACGCTATTGTTAGCCTGTCAAGCGCTATTGTTACTATATTGATACTGACAGCTGTCGTATATATAATATTTAGTACCTACCCTCTTAATTCTTTTAACAGTTTAAGGTAGACAAAACAATGGGTACTTTATGGGAATGTAAGATAACGGCACATAAAGGAGTCAATTCAATTAGAACCGTGGTCACGATCGAGAACGAAACATATGCAGCGGTCTATTGCTACATGAAAATTCACGTGAGACTAAAAGGTATGTAACTTATCGTTTGTAAATTATCAGCATAACCCACGAGGCCCCGACGGACCGAAGGTTAAAATTTCCTTTATGGGCCGCTGATTTATGGCACGGGGGGAACGGGGGAGGGTGGGGGGAGGAGTTTTATCCCCCTCTTACCATCCCCACCACTCGGAGCCCCATGGTTATGGAGATATCCATGGTTAAAGTTTTTAGGTTAGAATCAAAATTTCTATCAAAGTCCATCGATTTTTGGGGCGGGAAGGGGGGTAGGGAAGTGGGGGGTAGTGGGGCTACCCCACTGTACCATCCCAACCCCGCGGAACCCCATGGTTAAGGAGATATTCATGGTTAAAGTTTTTACAATTACTATTTAACAACAATATAGACGGAGCCCCGCTGCGCGGGGCTCCTATTTCTGTCTGAAGGGTCTAAAGTAACCTAAGACGAAGAAGATGACGGGAGCTGAGTTCGCTCGCTTTGCTCGCTCACTTCAGCTCCCGTCATCTCTTCGAACCTAACCTGTCCGTGTCGGGGTGCCCTGAGCTCCCGAGCTCGCTTCGCTCGCTCCTGGACCAATTCTCATATTTTTACCTCACGAAAAACATACAAAAAAACATAAAATTTCCGAGTCTTGAAAATTTGTAAAAAGCTTTCTATTTATGAGTACAACCTATAAAAAAAAAATGAACTTCCAAATCAACGGCCCATAATGGAAATTTTATCCTAGTTTTTTCTGACAGATCAAAATCGAGGCACCTTGACCAACTCCTTGCCTTGGAAATCACATTTATCAGGTGTTCTCAAGTGTCATTCTAACAGTCGAGTAAAGAGTAGTTTGATGCCCAAAAGAAGCTGAATTGTGGAGATCAGATAGGCAGTATCTCCATAGGAAACAATGGTTTTCATCTGCATCCGGATAGACTGGAAGTTGATCCTAAAATAGATAAAAGGATTTAGATTATGGGGATTATGGATTTCCAGGCAGGACGCGAGTGAAATCGCTAGTAGAATAAAACCCAAAATTTGCCGGGCTAATTTAGAACAACTAATCGCACAGAGCCGCCTCAGACGATCCTCGTGAACAGCATGGTACTGCCAGCAGTCCGCACCACCCTGTCGGACAATCTCATCGATTTAACTGCCGAGTACCAATACGCGGATGGCGATGTAGTCGCCGTCACCTGTGCCAACTTTGTGAACGAGAAAGAGCTCAAAGGCACTCTCTCGATGGAATATGAGATGGCAGGCACAATAAGCGGTAAGTTTTACGTAGAAAAAGTGACATTTATTTTGTACAAACTTAAAGACACAACAAGTTTACGGGACAAACGAAATAAAAAAAAGAGTCATCGCAATAATTACATACACACAGTTTGGACATCATCTCGCCTCATCGGCTTGTCGCATGAGGATTGCACAAGCCAAATTTTGCCATTATGTCAGCTTGAGAAATGGTTTAGGCGCAGAAACCTAATTCTCAAAATGGCAACAGAGTTGCAAAAGGACTATTTCTCAAAATGGCAAATTCTTAAAAGCCTAATTCTCTAAATGGCGAATTACCAAAATGGCACTTTTCTTACAATTAAAGAAGTTATGAAGTGGGTGAAAATCACGTTCAAAGATTCCGTTACATAGATACATACATACCAAGCTAATAAAAGCGTGTTGGAAAACCGGTCAAGTGCGTGTCAGACATCGCAAAATCAATTTGGTTGCTATAAGAAAAATTAAGGAATTTCAAAGAAAAAATTTGATTTGTCAATTTGGTATTTTTTGTAAAATGTGAGTAATAACAAACATTATCACCAAATTTCAAAGTCATTAATTAGTCAATGGGAAGTTAAAAACTCTTTGGTACAAAATTTTGTGAAAAAAGCTAACTTTGGTGGCTTCTTATTTCTTTGTTTTCCAATATTTTCAAAACAAAAAATACAGTATTTATCTACTCAACGAGTTCTAAACAAAGATAACCCACTCGATGAGGTAGGTAATTTTTTTTTTACCCTCCCTCCTTAAGCTGGGTATGGGTTCACCCCTTTAAAAAAATAAAACATTTTTTTTGACAATTTGCATGACTTTGGATTAACAAGATGCTTATACTGTGAAAATTTGATTACTGTAGCTCCAACCGTTTTGCCGTAAAACCCGTGTGACAGACGGACAGACTGAAGGACACGGGCACAGATATAAATCTAGATGACGCGATTGTATGTACTTCGCGTGCCAAAAACAGAGTAAAGTTATGATCAATGATCGTAATCTGAGCTTTTCATTTAGCATTATCGCCACAGGAAATCTACCGAAATGTAGAAAAATGCCTTTTTATGTCATATTGAGCTGTAAAGAATGTATAAAAAAAGTTGGCCGAGGCATTGGAAATGTTTTCTTTCAATGGTAAGTAAATTTGTTTTTAAATTGTTTGTGAAAAAGTGGCACGCTCGGTTTTCATACAGATGGTGGGACTTGCGGAGGGACTCTTTATCTAATAAGATTTATGTCTGTGGACACGTGAGTGACAGCAATAGGGTTCCGTTTGAAGTTTTGGACCTTAAAACACCTGCTGTATTATTACACCATTCGACAGAGTTGCTAATAAGGATCAAATTCTGTGTAATAAATGACTTAAAGGAAAGATAAGAAAAGGGCTCATTTAACGAAATTACTTATTTTTCTACATTAATTACAAATTTTCACAGTATAAGCATCGTGTTGCCATAGAAATTGTCAAAAATATTTTAAATGTGTTAATGGGGCATACAGCTAAAATGGGGCGAAAATGAAATGTCCCTCAATATCGAGTGAAGTATCATTGTTTAGAGTTTGTTGAGTAGATAAATACTGAATAGTATTTGTTAAAAATAATATTGGAAAACAAAGGAATGAGAAGGCCACCAAAGTTTACTTCTTTTTACAAAATTTTATTCCGCAGAATTTATTTACTTCCCATTTACCTAGGAATTTAAAATTTGGTGTATTATTACGTATATTTTACTAACAAATACCAATATATTGATAAACCTGATTCTTCTTTGAAATTACCTAATTTTTCATATTAAAACGAACTTGATTTTGCGTTTTGTTACGGAAACCTAAATGTACGAAGTCCGGTTTTTAATATTACCATGCTAATTCAATCATGTAACAACATGTAACTGTGCACGGACCGTGGACAGTTACGGCGTTTGTTTACAAACGAACTAAATATCATGTGGAGCTCCTGGAAAGAAAACGCTCAAAGCTTGGTCACAATGCGAAAAAATTACTCACAACGCGTTGTGGTGACTTTCAAATGGCCACAAAACAAATGTTGCATCGTGTCCTTTAAAAAAATGACCATGCCGCATTTTGGCAAATACAAAAAGTCCACATATCCAAAATGGTGCCGCAGCTTCCATATTAATATTTGACTACAACGCGGTGTGCAATAAAGAAAAGCAAAAAGTCAAAATATAATAATAATATGTCGTTGAATGAGCGCTTCTTTGGCCGCCTGAAAAGAGTACTAAATAGTATTTTATTGGGCGGTAACAAGGTGCGCGCCTTCAAAGGCTGGGTCATGCCGGTATTGATGTATTCTTTCGGCATACTCAAATGGACTCAGACTGAACTTGACGCCCTGGATAGGAGGATCTGCACGCTGCTTACCGCGAATCGTATGCATCACCCACGTTCATCGGTTATGAGACTGTATATCCCTCGGAAGTGCGGGGTCGTGGCTTTTTAAATGCTAAGACCCTACACAACCGCGAGGTATGCAGTCTTAGGGAATACTTCCAGGCCGCTGACGTGGGTATGCATCGAGATGTGGTAGCGGTGGACAAGGGCCTTACCCCGCCCTCCTTGGCTAACGAGAACTTAGGCGCAAATCTATAGTATTAGATACTAATGACCGTAGGGAGGTATGGCAGAGCAAGGAGCTTCCCGGGCGCTTCTACCGGGTCCTACATGGGCCCGATGTAGATCTTTTAGCGTCCGTGGCCTGGCTGCGATTTGGTGACCTTTTCGGGGAAACAGAAGGTTTTTTCTATGCGATTATGGACGAAGTTATGATGACGAGCAACTACCGGAAATACATTGTGAAGGACGGCACGGTTGACATCTGTCGGGCATGTCACCGGCCGGGTGAATCAATCCGTCACATTATCTCCGGTTGTTCTAGTCTGGCTAACAGAGACTATTTGCATAGACACAACCTTGTAGCCAGGATTATCCATCAGCAACTTGCTCTTAAATACAATCTTGGGGAGTCGGAAGTGCCTTACTATAAGTATGTGCCCGACCCAGTTCTCGAAAATGGCAATGTCACGTTGTATTGGGATCGGTCTATCATCACTGACAGGACTATTGTTGCCAATAAGCCTGACATAGTGGTGATAGACCGACTAGAGCGTCGCGCAATGATTGTTGATATAGCGGTCCCACATGACGAGAACCTCGTGAAGGCTGAGAGAGATAAGAAAAACAAGTATCTTGATCTGGCTCGCGAGGTTGTCGACATGTGGGACGTGAATACAGCGATCATTGTGCCGATAGTCGTTACGGCATGTGCCATAATAGCCAAGAGCCTCGACGAACATCTGAGGAGGCTCTCGTTGGGCAGCTGGATCAAGGGCTTGATCCAGAACATACTCTCCTGGACACGGCCCGTATCGTTAGGAGGTTCCTCTCTCAGGAGCCCTGACCACCGGTAGCTTGGACCCTGTTCCCGATACCGGTGGGCTACTATTTTTGTATTTTTAAATGTTTTATTTTTTTATTTTTATAGAATAATATTTAAAAATGTAACAATATGTATATAAAATGAATAAATGGAATAATAATAATAAACATGCGACATAACAACATGCGTGCGGCTGCAGCAGCATGTCGTGTAGCTAACGTCAAGTTTCCCAAAACTGACAGAGCTACACGACCAGCTATACCAGCTTGGCAGTGCATACCGGATTGAGCGTCGTATCGGTGAGGCTAGAGCACTCATCGGCAAGCTTATCTGCTTCAGGGAGGGCAACACTCGCCCTAGAGTGATGTGCTTTGTGAGGCGGGCGTTCTCAGGGACTGATATCAGTTCTCGAGATTATATGTCCCCGTCACAGAGCGTATCGACTTCCTGAAGCAGAAGATATACGCATGGGCAAACCGTATTCGACGGTACAAGCGGCGAGTGGAGCGATACACTCAGAATTGCACATTCCAGAGCAACGAAAGGCCTATAAACCCAGGGCTTGGGAGCAACCCAACCAAGGTGTGACTGATATGCGCCTACCGGATAATGACGACATGTGTTCGTTCTGGCGCGATATCTGGTCGGTGCCTGTCAGTCACACCAAGGGTGACTGGACTCGGGAGGTCGAACGAGCGTGCAATCCGATACCACAAATGGGGGCAATTACCATCAGCCCCCAAGATGTGGCTCGTGCAGTCCGTCCGTTGCCTAGCTGGAAATCTCCAGGGCCGGACGGACTGCACAACTTTTGGATTAAATGGTTCCAAAGGTCGCACGCTCGTTTGGCAACTCAGTTCCAGTCTGCCTTAGAGTCAGGATCGCTACCCCAGTTCCTAACGACAGGAACAACCCACCTGCTCCACAAATCAGGTAGTACTGCGGATCCTAAAAATTATAGACCGATAACGTGCTTACCGACGGTCTATAAAGTTCTTACATCCATTCTGAGAGCGAAAATTAATTAACATATTGACAATAACGCCATCATGTCTGCTTCTCAGAATGGATGTAGGAAAGGGTCCCGCGGTACTAAGGAGCTGCTCCTCATAGACATTGCCATTAGCCAACAAGTTCGCCGTTCCCGCATGGATCTGGCGACATGTTGGATAGATTACAAGAAGGCCTATGACTCAGTGCCACATACATGGCTCATGAGGGTGTTGGAGTTGTATAAAAATAATGCAACTCGGCGCGCCTTCCTGACGTCATGTATGAGGCAGTGGAGGACGGTCATTCACTATCCAAGATGTCGACAGATTCAGGAAAACAGCGAACCTATAAGGATCGAGCGCGGAATATTTCAGGGCGACAGTCTGAGTCCTTTGTAGTTTTGTTTAGCACTGAACTCTCTCAGTACACTGCTGGAGGGTTCAGGTCTGGGCTATCGGTTGAGGAGTGGTGGTCAGGTCATATCACACCTCCTTTACATGGATGATTTGAAGCTCTTTGCACCCAACAACTTGCAACTGATGAAGCTACTGAAGGTAATAGAAACCTTCAGTGACGCCATCCGTATGGAATTTGGTGTGGACAAATGTGCAGTCATGCATGTAAAGCGAGGGGAGATTATGGAATCCGTGGGAATACAACTCTCGGATTCCATACACCTTCGATCCCTTTCCTCAACCGAAACTTACAAGTATTTGGGTATGTCGGAAGCACTTGGCATCAATGCTACTGACGTGAAACAGTCATTGAAGGAGCGCTTCTTTGGCCGCCTGAAAATAGTACTAAATAGTCTTATCGGGCGGAAACAAGGTGCGCGCCTTCAACAGTTGGGTCATGCCGGTACTGATGTACTCTTTCGGCATACTCAAATAGACACAAACGGAACTTGACGCCCTGGATAGGTGGGTCCGTACACTGCTGACTGCATATCGAATGCATCACCCATGATCGTCAGTCATGAGATTGTATATCCCGCGGAAATGTGGTGGCCAAGGCATTATAAATGCCAAAAACCTCCACAACCGTGAGATATGCAATCTCAGAGAATATTTTCTAAACACCGACGTGGGTATTCATCGAGATGTAGTAGCAGTGGACAAGGGACTCACCCCGCTATCCTTGGTGAATGAGAACTGGCGCAAGCCTGTAGTGCTTGACACTAACGACCGCAGGGAGGTATGGCAGAGTAAGGAGCTTCACGGACGCTTTTTCCGGGCCCTACATGGGTCCGATGTTAATCAATCAGCGTCCGTAGCCTGGCTGCGATTCGGTGACCTCTTTGGGGAAACCGAAGGTTTCGTCTGTGCAATTATGGATGAAGTTATCATGACGAATAACTACCGGAGATTTATTGTGAAGGATTGCCCGGTTGACATCTGTCGAGCATGTCACCGTCCGGGTGAATCGATCCGCCACATTATCTCTGGTTGTTCTCGTCTAGCTAACGAAGAGTATTTGCATAGGCACAACCTTGTAGCCAGGATTATCCACCAGCAACTTGCTCTGAAATACACTCTGGTGGCGTCGGAGGTGCCGTACTACAGGTATGTGCCCGACCCAGTTCTCGAGAATGGCAATATCACATTGTACTGGGATCGGTCCATCATCACTGACAGGACTATTATCGCTAATAGGCCTAATATAGTGGTGGTGGACCGAATCTAGAGGCGTGCAATGATTGTTGACATAACTGTCCCGCATGACGGGAACCTCGTGACAGCCGAGAAAGATAAGCAAATCAAGTATCTTGACTTGGATCGCGAGGTTGTCGACATGTGGGATGTGGATACAGCGATCATTGTACCGATAGTCGTGTCAGCCCATGGTTTAATAGCCACGAGCCTCGACCAACACCTTAGGGGGCTCTCATTAGGCGGCTGGGTCAAGGGCCTGATCCAGAAAGCTGTACTGCTGGACTCGGCTCGTATTGTTAGGAGGTTCCTCTCTTTGGAGCCCTGACCGCCGGTAGCTTGGACCCTGTTCCCGATACCGGTGGGCTTCTATTTTTTTTATTTTAAATGTTTTTCTTTTTTGTGTGTGTTTTGTAAAAATGTTTAAAAATATAATCAATAAGAAAAAAGTTAAATAAAAGACATAATAATAATAATCTTTATTCAAACTTGAAATTGGCAATATAAAGAGCTACCGAACTTTAATAATTCGTATTTTTTCAGATAACTCTATCATGAAAAATCTATCGTCAAGCCGAGCGATCGATTTAGTTACAAAAATGCATTCTGCACACAACAACAGTTATATGATATGTACTTACATAGGACCAACTGACTACACCAAAGTTATGGTGAGATTTGTTGTGCGGACTGAATTCCGTAAGTTTGTTTGTTTTATTTTATTGAGTACCTACAATCTTAAGCAATATTATTATCTGATAATCTTGGTCTAGGCATGATTTTAGTCATGTTTCCCACTTTGATACGCTTATCATCGAGTAAATACGCTTTCTGACAATTTTGGGTATGTAATCTTCACTGTTTAAGAAAACTTTAATCAGAAACGCAAAAAAACAGAAATCGACTGATTATACTCGTATCTTTAAATACTCAGTGTGAGCACTCTCGACAACGCTGTGACAGTCGTCACAGCGTTGTCGAGAGTGCTCACACACACACATTATTAATTAATTTTAAATAAATATTAGTTAATATGAATAATGTAAAAATATCTCTGTCTGTTTGTAACGTAATCAAGCCTAAGCCGCGGAACCAATATTGATTAATTTTGGTGTAGAAATTGATTGGACCTTTAAGAAGGACGAACAGAGGATATTTTTTATCCCGGGTGTAAGTGTCCTAGGGTTAATTTTAGACTTTTCAGCGTGTTAGACCGCCGGCGGAAGCAAGTTTTAAATAAAACTTCTACCGATAATACCATCAATCAGCCAACAGCAGACCGCTGGACAAATATCTCTCTAATAGTGTACGTGGATAAAATAAAAGATGTTATTAGACAGGTTTATCGTATAAAAAAATTAAATAGTATTCTAATATTAAAAACAGAATCAAAATTGATCGAAAAAGGAACTAGATATAACAGTTTAAAGAAATATATCTGTCCCTCTCTACGCAAGTGCCGTTTTCTATGGCAGTTATGCCACGATGGCGTCAGATGGCAAATCAGATTTCTGTTTCTAATTCATAACTTTGACACTCTATAACTTCGTTTCTGAATATATATAATAATATAATATTAAAAAAAAAACAAGTCACTCGATTGTAGCTTCATTTGACTCAATTGCCATGGCAACAGAAAACCTTTGATTAGATATTAAATAACAAACTTAACTATCGATTTGAATATTCGAGGTGGCGTCGAGTTAGAGGACATGGAATTTGAGCCTTATTTTTTTTAGTGTCGTCGGTTGACTTTCCTCTTAATTAGTAGAGCGGTTGCTTCGTTGGTAACTTTAAGTAATTCTGTTTATTGTAGTTTCGTACGAAATAAAAACACCTAGTATTCAACAAATATAGCATAGAAAAAATAAGCTTCAATAGAGTCATTAATGAAGCGGTTTATAAAGCGAAATACCTACTAACAATGCCTTTGTTATTATAGATATTGTGAGCATCAAAATTAATGGAATGAATCTACGACCAAATTTAAACAGAGCTGAAAACCATCACTATCTCATTGAATACAAATATGTAAGTATGCGGCACATAAAAGTGTTGTGTGAAGTAGAACGAAGAAAAGACGTGCAGTTCAATGTGATAGATGATCAGTTTAAAAATAAAGTATATGATTACAAAAAAACAGGTAATACATATTTATCATAATTTTATAATATAGGTAATTTTAAATTGTGCTTTAGCTTATAAGTACTTAATATAATATTATTATTAATATAAAATTATTCATAATATTTTTTTTTAAATCAAGCTTTTTGTCGTGTTTTTCTCAGCAAACCATATCATGGCAGGACACAAAAAATAACTAGTCCACCATCTTGGGCCGTTCGCCATATTGGATTTAGAATGACGTAACTTAGCTAACCATGCATTGTCATCCAAACTTAACGTGTATGCAAAATTTCATCATAATCGGTGGAGGATAAGTGCTTTAAGATTCAGTTGCAAGATTTTACCCGAACACACTTACATACATTGCAAGTTAAATAAAAGCTTGTGAAAATATAATAATTAAATAAATACCCTAATAATCCTTCATAAATGTTTGAATAACAAAGTTCAATTAATCGCTTCATGTAAAACACTGGTTGGCTTCCAGTCTAACCGGATTCAGCTGAGTGAATCCGGTGAGACTGGAAGCCGATCCCAACATAGTTGGGAAAAGGCTAGGCAGATTGATTGATTGATTATAGATATATATTTTTTTAATTACAGATAAAAAAAAAAAGACTAGTATAAGCTTTCAGCCCCAACGTAACATGGACAATAAATTAGCGTGTTCAGCTGATAATCCTAATCGTAGCATTGCAGAACAAAACACTATTCATTTTACTGAGGGCAATTTCCCTATTGGTAAGTAAAGTGTGGGAGTCTGAGTTCACATCTGACAGCTGATCCATCTTAAGCAGCAATCACTGCTGCCTGTAAGTGCAGTTCCCCACGAATAGGTGTCATTAAATGAGGTCGTGACGAAATCTTGTCATACTTTCTGTTAAAAGTAAAGTTTCGCGTAGAAATGAACTCGAATATTTTTTTGCATGAAAATACTATTCTGCACAGAACCATAAAAAACTAAACTAATTCAACACTATCTAAATTAATATTATAAAGAAGTATTATATAATTCACAGATAGAAAGGCCCACTGTCGCTGAAGGTCTCATAGGCTACTACCTATGTTGAAAAAATGCACGATTCCTATGGTATAGTCCAAAGGAGTGAATCCGTGAGAAAATGTTTTTTTAAATTTATTTGTCTTTCACGGTTTGTGCATTTAGCCAGTATCACGTTTAGTTCCTTTAGGTATAGTGCCTGGCACGTAAGCTGGCAAGGTTTTGGCATAGTGGCGACAAGTTCGCGCACATGCCGCGAACTGACCAACCATCATATAGAGCGAACGGAACGGAACGTGGACGCTACACGATCGAATCGCGCGCTCGGAACGGTTCTTAACGTTCTCCGTGCCCCGCTTCACTACCAAATATATCTAAAAACGACTTCTGCACATCTAACGACTCTTGCCAACTTACGTGCCGAGGATTATTCAGTAATACATGCCCTTAGCTCAAAAACTTAGTTTTGAATAATTGGCAGCAAATACATCGAGGCCGTTTTATAACCAAATTTTGCTGAGGTATCATTACTAAAATAACATTCTCAGCTTCAATTTACAAAGATAGCAGTTGTTTCAATGACTCCGAATTTTCTCCAGTTGCATAAACACTTAAGAGGACCCTGTACGAACCGTCTATCGCCAACGCGAGCACGGTCGAAAAGCTTGTTGTTTCATCCAGCGCAATGCTTGAAAAAGAGGCAAAGCGAAAAGAGAGAGATAGCGCCTGAACGCTCGGTTGTCATTCGGTAACTTCCGCCGCTCACTCGCGGGCGATCGCCACCGGCCGCCGACCGGCCCATTCATTCATTATAATAATATTGGATCAAGCGCGCGCTTCCAGTTTTGTAAATTGCCTTGCATGTAGGTACCTAAACCTACATTTAGTACGAACGTAGCTCTTGGCCCAGTGGATGCGTGTTTGTATTTTTACCAATCTAGGTACCGTACCGTACGTGCGCTAGTTTTTACTGTATGGAAATTATTTAAAATATATTAGTTTTTTCGTAATTAATTTATGTAGGATTCCTACATAAGTAAAGGTATATATAATTTATTATTATATATAATTCATTCTGCTTATGCAATAGCACAAGCAGAACAAATTATTATTTATCTATCCAGTCAGTATTGAGGCAGCTAAAATTATTAGTATAATTACACTGTACGTAGGTACCTACGCGTACAGGCGGTTGATCAAATAAAGTAGTCTGAATACAGTTTGGCATATACTTTTTTTTATTTTATAGAAAAATAGATAAAACCCGGTTATCGAGAAGATTCCGTTTTCCAAAAACAAACATATTTTTTTTTACTTTTTATAGTCATTATGGATGTCCTCCACCCTGGGGCAAACGAAGGGTGTTTTTTTTGTTTCTATGAATTTCTTCCTGTATCGTGGGTGCGTTTACAAACATTTCATATACACAAGACACCCAGATCCGGAACAACTGTAGGCCATACAAATATTTGTTCAGTGCGGGAATCGATCCCGTGACACGCAGCACAGCAGTCGATCGCTCAACCACTACGCCAACCGTGTCGTCAATTTGACACGTATATACTTATGTAATATTATTGGAACTGCACAATATTCACATATGTTACTCTATGTGGGCTTCTAAACGTGTGCCAAATTTCATTTATGTTTATAGAACTTGCTCATTTTAGTGATAGTGTACTAAAACTATAGAGAGAAATAAAACTTTTTCTGTGTAGAAATGCGTGTTCTCCAAAACTACTTATCGGATCGTGATCATTCTTTTTGTGTTGGATTGAGTACACACACACACGCACAACAGCACGAATGAGTCTCATTCGTGCTGTTTGTTGCTAAGGAGTTCGGTTGTATGCTCCATATTTTGAAAACAGCTGGACCGATTTTAGTGAAACTTGCACTTTTCCCTAAGTTGAGAGATACTCAATCCAACACAAAAAGAATGATCACGATCCGATAAGTAGTTTTGGAGAACACGCATTTCTACACAAACATACATACACTTATGACATTTTGCTCACGTGTTTAGAAGCCCATATAGAGTAACATATTATGTGAATATTGTGCAGTTCCAATAATATTACATACATACATGTTAAATGATTATCTCCTTTTTTTTTGAAGTTGGTAAAAAAAGAAATTCTGTTTTTTTTTTTATTGGTCTACAACGATATTCGTTTTATTGCCATAATGAAACCGGTTTAGGTCACATCGGTTGAATGGTTTCAAAGTCTGTAACTGACATAGGTAGAAACAATTTTTGTGTTTTATATATGTATTAGGACAACTGGCTACCAAAACTTCATCGTCAAAATCGAGTGAAATTGCGTATTTTTCAAATGAAAATGGTTGTGTTTTGTAGGTAGGTACTTACAAAACATAACCATTTGTCGGTAACTCGGTGTAGACTGATATAAATAATAATTCTAATTAGTCCGTCAGACAGATTATCGAAAAATATTGGACATTGGTATTTTTTTATTTATTAAATCCATAGAAATATAAAATATCTATGATTAAATCATTAATTATTGATTAAGACAAAGCTCATCAAAGTTCAGGAGTTGGGATCGTGATGTCACGCGGAATTTCAACGCGCGGAGTAAGAAACTGCTGCGAATCGAATGGTTGCGAATGCGATGCTTTTGCTTGCTTTTGATCAAATCAAATATACGCCGCACACTGCACTGTTGCCGTTCCGTCACGCGTCAAGATCGCGCGCGCCGTTCGCCCGCGCCGGTGATGTGCCATCTCGCAACGTTGCGTTGCAGCCAGATATCAGTACTGAGTAGCGATAAAAATATCTATAATTTTATACCGATACTCAAGGAAGTATTGCAAGCATCTGGCAGATGTTTCGAGGGTCCCTACCTACCCTACTTACCCACATATGACATACCCTACTTACCTACCGACCTACCCTATCTACCAGGTAGGTAGAGTAGTAGGTAAGTAGGTCCTGCCCATCCTATCTACTTATCTACCCTAACTACTAACCTAGCTTACAGCTACCCAACCTAGGTACCTAAACTACCTACCTACCCTATCTTCAAAACCTACCATCAAAACATATTCGGTCCGTATTCACTAACGCAATGCCAGGTTCGTTTCTTATAAAAGTACTAAATCTTTTTGAAAGCAAAACTAGTGTCCGGTATAAAAAAGCAAGATCGTTGTAGTAGGTAAATAAATGAAATAGATACGATGCACACTCACGTACGCGCAGTACTCAACAAATTCATTTCCTACTACGGTAGTACCCGAGCGATCGGCGATCTTCATTCAACTCCGGCGTCTCACCCCGCCCGACCCCGCAAAACTCGTCTCCCCGCGCACCTCATACCCCCTGTTGACTAACAAGCAAGTGAGAACGCGATAACATTGAGCTAAAAATGGTGTTCGAAAATTTCATAAATCATGTTCCGGGAAATACGTGTTTTTGAATAAGCCTTATAAGTTTGTGAAATATAAATTTGTCATTTAGAATCTCCATTAAATTTGTAAGGTTTCTATCTAAATATTTTTTTTACTTTTACAATTTATGAATATATTATGAACGGCCAAAGTTCAGGTAAAATTTGTTCAAAAATCCAGATTTTTGGAGGCTTATACTGAATTGGTTTCTCCAAATTTTTAATTTCTGCTTCGATAGAAACCTAGATATAGTGCACAAGATACCTATTAGTTCAAAAAAATCAAAAATATATGTGTTACAACGGCATAATCACGTACGAGCGTTTGTATGAAAATTATGTCGTATTGTCCGCTCTTAAGACACAATATACGTTTTGAAGCTGACAATCACAATCATGAGACACAAAACTACACCATTTTTACATCACAATGTTCACTAGGAATCAATTTGCGAATAATTAAAACAGCGTTTGAACTTTACTAGAAAAATCCCGCCAATAAGCCGAGAAAATGGTTTACAATTATCTCTGACATTACACTAAGGGCGGTTACGCACTACATCCGATGTCCGTGAAA
The DNA here is from genome assembly GCA_964057195.1 of Orthosia cruda. Lineage (NCBI taxonomy): Eukaryota > Metazoa > Arthropoda > Insecta > Lepidoptera > Noctuidae > Orthosia > Orthosia cruda. Next base: position 7,178,114 of record OZ059852.1, on the reverse strand, counting down.
TTTTGGTTCCGAAGTAGCCGTAGTACTTCTTATAGAGCTTACGCACTACATCCGAAATCTATCCAATATAATCTGTCATAATTCTGAACATTTTAAAATCGGAACTCAAATTAAGGGCACGGACGTGTAGCGATTACTCCACTGTTTCACGATGTTCGTTCAAAATAAAAATTATATCAATTTGTCTCATCATTATCTAGTCCTGTATGGAAACAAAAAAGTTAAAAATAAAATATTTGAAAGTTATGAGCGTCGAAAGTTCCCTATTTCAACACTAGTTTTAACGCATCTCTGGGCGGAAATAAATACCATAAGAAGAAGGAAAATTGCAAAACGGCCTCCATACAGAGATAGATTAGTAATTGAACAATGCAAATAATTTTATTTTGAAAATATACATTTAGTAGTTTTTCCATGATATCTAGACTCCCAAAGGTCTGTTTATAAAACTTCGCGCACTTCGTTTTCGTCCTAAATCATCATCCATTTCGATACAAATTTGCAAAAGTGCTAATTCGTACGCGAACTAGCTTCATACTGCTAATCACAGCATCCATCTCATTCTCACGTGTTGTTGGATGAAATGGCATTAATTTTAACCTCGCGCACAAAATAGTTCGTGCCGTCGACTAGTTGAACCTTAAGTGACATTCCTTAGGGCTCAACGCGATTTGATTTGTCTAACATTGACAAGCGATTTATACTAAGCGAAACGACAAGTACGTTTTCATGGAAGCCAAGCCGATGCAATTCGACGCACTTGAAATATTCTTAGAATATAGATATCACCTAACGACGCAATTCAAATTGTGTCACACTATCAGGAAAGTCCCTAAGTTATTTAAAGGGTTTAATGTTATAACATTGACAGACAAAACTGTACATTACGGGTATTTACTTTTGAACTTCTGTTAACAAGGTGTGTGTTTTGGACGATTACCAAAAGAGGTATACATCCGACCGAAACAAGATTTTCAACTGAAACCGTAACCGAATATTCGGTTCCTTGCCAAACCGGATGGTTTCGGTCATTTTCAGAATATACTTAAATTATAAAAGCTCAAAACAGACTTACCAACATCTGCCGTTGCATTATATTCACTTAATCTCACATTTATTTTCAGAACAATATTCGTTGGACATGAAAATTATATCAAACGGTACAGTGATGGAACTGTATAATGACAAACTCAAGATTATTTTCTATGAGTTTAAAGATGACGAGACATTGAACCTAGAATGTGGCCCTTTTCAAAGTAAACGCCAGCCGAAACCAGTCCTAAACATAAGATTTCAAAATTCTGGTAAGTTACTATTACTTACGATCTTAAACTTATTTACTACCCGTTAAAAGTTACATCTAACTAAAGTGCGTTGATACAGCAACAACAATAGCGTCAATGCAGCATCGAGGCAAAGTGTCATAAAATTTCATAAACAATATCGCACTAGCATAGAGCAACCGTTATGACCAAAGAACATAAATGTGAGGCAGTATATACGTACGTAGCTTAAATGAAAACATGAATAATATAAAAATGAAAAAATACCTACAAAGAAATCAGAATTATTTATTATCCAAATGATAGCTGGTACACAGTAAATGTAGTAGCAAGTAAATGTGGCAAGGTTCTTGGGAGTGAACATTGATTCTCAGTTAAATTGGAAACCAAATGTTGAAATGTTGTGTAAAAAACTGAATCAATATTCATATGCTATCTACATTTTATCGAAAACTGTTAATACGACCGCAGTTCTAACAGTATATCATGGCTATGTTACCCCTTTATTAATGTATGGTGTCATGTTCTGGGGCAACTCTCCAGATAAGTAAATGGTATTTGAGCGCAAAAAAGATGCGTTAGAGCGATTTTTAGGATGAAATAGACTGAAAGCTGTAGATCAATATTCCCAAAAATTAAAGTTTGAACTCTACCTTGTTTATATAAACACATCAACACGGTCTAGGGATATTTTTAAAAAAGCGTTTTACTATCAATGTGTTAATTATTTATGTGACATGTATATATTTAAAAGATACGTTATTTAATATTCTACCATTTTTTAATAATGGTTAAGGTACTTCGATTAAAATTTCAGGATTTTATGGGAAAAAAATGAAGCATATACGGAAACCGTATATGAATTAACTTTTAATTTATGAGTAAAAACTGAAAAAAATTGAAAAATCATTTAATTTGTGTTTATAAACTTGAAGTTAGTAGTCTGAGAAAGCGCCCATGAAACATCATGGGCGCTTTCTCAGATGAACACATAACACATCGGCAACGATTCGGCATGCTCAGAACAAGGTTGTCAATGTCTTGCTGCGGAATATTGTCCCATGTCCTTCTGAGGTGCGCAAAAAGTTGATCTTCTGTAGCCAGATTTTCAGGAACTTCCTTCAGAGCTCTTCTTTGCAGCATATCCCACGCATGCTCAATGGGATTTAGATCTGGCGATTGAGCAGGCCAGTCTAAGGCCCTAACATTGTGTGTATGTAACCAAGCTGCTACCGTTCTCGCCGTGTGTGCCCGGGCATTGTCGTGCATGAGCAGGAAATCTTGCCCCATTTGTGTTCTGTGGGGCAAGATTACGGGCCCCAGCACCTGTTGGACGTATCGTTCTGCCGTCATATTGCCCCGCACCCAAACGAGATCCGTCCGTCCTCTAAGACGAATTCCTGCCCAAACCATAATTGTTCCTCCTTGGTATGGGTGAACTTCCTGAGGGTTCTGAAGACGGCTCCATCGTCCAGGAACTCGCCAAACACGCGTCCTTCGTGAATCTGGATGGAAGCCGAACCTGGATTCATCCGTGAACAGCACATTGGACCATTGCTCACGGCCCCAGTCCACGTGGTTCCGAACCCATTCTAATCGTCGTCCACGATTGCCTCTCCATAAAGGTGGGACCCGGAGTGGTCTACGAGAGCGTAGATTGCTTTCATGCAGTCGCCTTCTAACAGTTTGGTCACTCACAAGCACTTGGTGTTCCACTCGCAGCCTTTGGACCAATTGAGTCGCCGTTGCATTTGGTTGAGCTCGCGCAGTAATTTGCAAAAATCGGTCTTGTCTGGGGGTAGTGATGCGACTTGGCCCCCGGTGCCTCTCCGCTACTTCACCTGTGGCACGATAGCGTGTCCACAATCTTGAAATTACATTTTGGTGGGTCCCTATGGCCTCAGCAACATTACGCTGAACAGACCCAGCTTCCAGCATTCCCACAGCTCGTAACATCTCCGCCCTCGTCAAATGTTGGCGTTGCATGGCTACAATACCTCAATTTTAACTTTATCTTTCGTTTAAAAATGAAAAAAATACTGTAACTAAACGTAATTCGTATTGTTTTCTAAATTTCGCACAAATGAAAATTCCCGAGTTTCGAGTTATTTAATTGAGTATGAAATATCCCTAGACCGTGTTGATGTGTGTATATTGGACATGATTATGTTTGTCAGGAATAACAGCAGTTCTTTTATTAAATTAAAAAGTCAGAGGCACCGATTTAAAATAAGCTTTATTACTAATAGAACTGCACTATTGAACAATAGTGTATTTTGTATTTGATTCCTAGAGTGTATAATCATTTACCTACCCAATTACTTACTCGCAATTTCTAACAATAATATTTTTTTAAATAAACTAAAGAACATACTGTTAGATAAATCATATTTACTCAGTAAAAGAGTTTCCTGATGATAAATTAAAGAAAAAATAAAATAATAATTGTTAATCTAATCGTACATATGTCTATATCGAATTATGTTTTTTTTTTTTTTTTTTTTTTAATGCATTGCCCCACACTAGGAATTTCTCCTGTATCGTGGGTGCGTTTAACATATAAACTCACATGCACAATGTGAAAATTTGTATAACTATTTTTGCACTGTTTGACATGTATTGATCTTTCTATTTCTATTAATTGTAATAATATAAACTCTAAATTATTGTATGCTTGACATATTCCGCTGTAATTCATTGCCTTATTTACTTGATACTGTGTATAATTAATTTATTTTGTAATTTATCAATATGCTTTAAAGATTTGCATGGCGCGAGCCTGATTATGGCGATATATATAAGTATTAGGTTGGGGAAAGTCTTCTCGCATTATAGTATGTATGAACTTGTAATAAAATCTCTTTGGCTATACTATTTGTATCTGGCTGGTTTTGGTATCATTTAAAGTTTAAATGTTAAAGAACATAATTCCAAATAAGGAAAATGTGTGATTTTCATTTGTTTTTCGTACCGTCAAGATGAGTGAATCTAATGAAGAAATTCGATACATTTTAAAATTTTACTACAAAAAAGGTAAAATGCAACGCAAGCAGCGAAAAAAATTTGCGATGTTTATGGACCTAGTGCAGTGTCTGTGAGAGTAGCACAAATTTGGTTTAAGCGTTTTCAATCCGGAAATGTTGATGTCAAAGATGCACGTCGCTCTGGTCGCCCTATTACGGCTAAAATGGATGCCATTTTTGAAAAAGTGGAGCAACATCGGCATATCAGTAGTTACGACGTAGCTGAAGAACTAGGAATTGACCACAAAACAGTTTGGGCGCATTTGAAAAAAACTGGGTACACAAAAAAGCTCGATATTTGGGCATTAAGATAATATGTACTGTGCGTAGTACATTATTACCTCAATGTATTTGGGTACCTCACGAGCTCACTGAAAGAAACCTAATGAACCGTGTACTTGTGATTCTTTATTACGACGTAATGAAACCGAACCATTATTGAAGAAGCTGATAACTGGTGATGAAAAGAGGATCACGTACGACAAGAACTTGCGAAAAAGGTGGTCAAAGGCCGGTCAGGCTTCACAGACTGTGGCGAAACCCGGGTTAACTCGCAACAAGGTGATGCTGTGTGTATGGTGGCAGGACCATCGATTCTGAACTCTACTGCGAACAACTAATGAAATTAAAGCAAGAAGTTAAAAGAAAGCGGCCGGCATTAATCAACAGAAGGAGTGTGGTTTTTCATCATGATAACGCTGGACCTCACACATCTTTAGCCACTCAGCAAAAATTAAGAGAGTTTGGCTGGGAGGTGTTAATGCATCCGCCGTATAGTCCTGACCTTGCACCTTCAGATTTCCACCTGTTTCGGTCTCTTCAGAATTTTTTAGGCAGTGTCAGGTTAACATCACGAGAGGAGTGCCAAAACCATTTGTCGCGGTATTTTCATCAAAAGTCCCAAAATGTATATAGCAATGGGATCATGTCCCTACTTACAAGATGGCAAAAAGTTATCGAACAAAATGGTACCTACATACTTTACTTAAATGTAAATAAACTATATTAAAAATGTTTTGAATTTTCTTAAAAAATGCGAAGAAACTTTTTCCCCAACCTATTATATTTTAAATTTTAACACCTATATACCTACCTATATTCTTCAAATAACAGATGTGAATTTCAATTTGTAATAAACAAATTGAAATGTTTTAAATATAACTTACAGCTAGATTACATGGGTATAATTAGCTGGCTAATTTGGGCCAGTGAGATTCAAAGTAGACGGCTTATTTAAATTTTCTTTCAATTTCAGAATGCTATTCAGAAAACTGCACTGTTCCTCAAAATATTCGCGTAACTGGTAATGACACGAATAATATAATAGTATGTAAATTAATAGAGAAAGGTAATCCATCTGACCCCAATCCAGCCGACACAGTGCTCAAAGAGATCAGAGTGATCCCCCGCAAAAGAGTACGGACTACTACCACCACTACTACTACCACCACTACCACTAGTACTACCAAGGCACCCCTAGCGCGTGAGTATTCTAACTTTATTGTAAGACGTAATTTTTTTGATGGAGCTTATCTGATTCTCTGGAAGTAGAAACATTTCTTTTACAGATAGAAAAAACACACGCAAAATACGCGCTTCGCGGAGTTGCGGAAACCAGCCCGTTTTTTTTTTTTTTTTAAATTTTTTTTTTTTTTTTTTCCGGGTTGGCAAATCCTCATTGGATGTCCTCCGCCCTAGGGGGGGCGGGGGGGTCTGTCAGACTCATACTGACTAAAAACCACCCCGGTGTTCCGTCTCACACCTACACCGGGGGTCGCGGGAACAACGATACTTCCGCAACCAGCCCGTTTTAACCTAACCTAACCTACAGATATAAATCTACACTATTGTCAAGTGGAGGATATTCTTTATCAAAGTAAATGCCATTTATTTGCATTAAATACCGTACAGAAGATGGTTGTAGATAAATTCCCTATTAATAGCCATATAAATATTCAAAAAATATGGTGTCCAGTGATATAGGTAGCTGACTTTGACAATAAAAAAACTTAGGCCCGATTTTTTTATCGTACTAACGAGGAGTTATTCGCATACACAAAGCATTACACATACACGATGTCAACGTTAGAAGCTCATTTATAATTTTAAAAAAAATGGACTGTTCAACTCTGTTTATCCTCGCACTGAAACGCCTTGCAGCACTTACATCAGTGGAGCACAATCACAGAATCTGTGGAATAAACTCATTATACTATAAGTCCAGGTTTCCTCACGATGTTTTCCTTCACCGTTGTCGGCGATGTCCAAGATAAACACAGAAAATACATATGAATTTTGGTACTTACCCGGATTTGAAACCACGACCTCAAGTACGAGAGGCGAGTTCTTAGGCACTGCGCCACCACGACATATTCTTATTCCTTGTTCTATTGGCTCGTGATTTTTTTTGCCTTTAATTCGTATTTTGTAAATCCGACTTTAAATCATACGCGTAAGATTGAATATGTTATGAAGTATGTTTGTATGTGTGGGTCAGTGATGATGATTACGATGATAAATTGGCGACAGTTTTAACGTTAACTTTTGTATGAGACTGTGTGTCTTGTTTTTTATTAGTGATTGAAGCTGGTACCTATAATTTGGCCGTCACCCGAGTTAGCAAGTATGCGATTGTTGAAAATACATACTCATCATAACAAAGGATACAGAAACTAGTGGTGGTTTCCGATCTTACTCTATGTTGAATACTGGCCTGCAGATCACAAAGCCAAGACACAACACTGGGGCCCATTAGCAATGCTGCGACTCTTGGATTTTGCAAGATCTATACCCGCGAAACCGCAATACGCAGCAGCCGTAAACTAGGGGTTTGTTCTTTGAGTACCGATTTCCGTACGGATGGAAGGTGATACAATGGCACCACTTACAACTACTACTCACATTTGTTCCCGTGGTGGTCTCCTGGGCTCGTTCAATCCCGTGTGTGGTCGGGGGTTATAGGGGAAAATAATTATAATAATTAGGGATAACCGACGTGGTCCAGCCTGAGATTCCTGGCAGACATCTATACACGTTTCCGACATAGAAATACTTCGCTGTGCACGAAATATATACACAAACAAATGCACGGGCGATTCCCAGTACCTCTCGCGTAATTTCGTGTAATGATGGGTTGATTATCTGGCGATTACAAAAAAATGTCACCGTATTACATCTAGCCATGCCAATCATATTTTTGCAAGTAAGTGTCAACTGTCAACCCAACCAAAACTGTCAAATCTCGATGTCAGTGAGTTGACACAGTGTTGCAACAAAATAACAAAAAAAAGAACGAAACCTGTATTGGACCGAACACTCTATAACTCAGCTGTTTGCGTTGTGTCACTTTTTTGGACTATTTTTTAGCTTTCGATTAAAATATTTTGCGGTTTCTGCAAATTTTCGCTATAAAACCTGCAAAACTGAATGATTTAATGTTAACAAAGCAGCGGTGGCGGCGGTTTTTAATAGGTTATTAATTTCACTAATCAGAGTTTTTAAAGAAATTAAAAACCTACAATTACAATGTTATTTACAAGTCTTGTTACACTAATTGTTTAACCGACTTTCCAAAAAGGAGGAGGTGCTATGTGCGACTGTAGGTTTGTTTGTTTTGTCAGTCAATTTGTTGTGAACATAAAGTCACTTTGTTGTTGTAGCAGTCTCAGTCAGCCCAATCTCAACCACAACTGTGACATCGGAGTTACTTAAAAGCTCAGGTAAAACTTTTAGTCAAATGTTTTTTGTTACGCTATGCTTGAACATACTATCACATTATTGTGTTTATCTGTTGATTAGTAATAAGTAAGTGCTAGTTACTTAAAACAACTCAATTTATCAAACTTTTGGGCTTCAATCAAATGACAACCGATATAAAAGGAGACCTGAACTATACCTACATTCAAGACACGAAAGGCTACTATGTATTTTTGCCAAAAAATAATATGCAATCAATCTGCCGTGCAATGACTGAGGATTGTTTGCTATACGCGATTTCTTTCTTTCTTTCTTTCTAAATGGTCACCCGGTCCCACAAACTAACCGCCACAACCGCTACTTAACTGATCAATCTAACTAGCTATTGTTATAAGCTTTTATTTAACTTGCCTTGTTAGTTAATACATGTGGGTCGAAACTTGCAACTGTATTTTAAAACAGTTATCCCCAACTGATTGAGCTGAAGTGCATAGTTTGGGCCGACGGCGACGGCCAATTTCAGCCATGTGAATAGGACCTCACTCGAGGTGACGACCAGCTCTTAGACTATTATAATATTATTTACTAAGCAGGCATTAAATATTGTTTAATTATGAATTACTTATCAATATTCCAGAAATAATACTTAAAAAACAGCCTTAGGAAAAGTTAGCAAGGTTTTTGCGTAACCTTAGCACCTGTATATTGGCCGTCCCGTCGGCCCAAACTAGCAAATATGTGCGTACGTTCAAAGTATATACTAACACACTGTATACCATCACTGCCCTGAATTTATTACTCATCATCTATCTACTTAAGATTATGGTCGGGGTGGTTCAGATGCATTTAATGGCTTCCTTTAAGTGGTAAAACCTTTTTAATGTAATTGTATCAAGCGTCAAAGACAAGCACCAAAACTCAAGTACCTTTATGACAGGTGGTTCCATTTTACCATAGAAAAAAATTTATTCTAGCGAGCATTTTACTCTTTGGGTGGTTCCCGGAGAAGTTTCTTAAAAAAATACTCCTTGGTTTCTATAATGGTATAATAATATTGGTTTCTATTATAACGTAGTATTATTTTCTCTGTGGTTTCTATGCAAGATGCAGTTATTGATTAAGTGTTACTTTGTAGGAGATGAAACCTGGCTTGGTTGGAAGACGCTGGCGGCGATTGGCAGCTTCATCGCGTGCATTGTCATCATCTGCGTATCTATTGTCATCATCAAGCTTCGCAAGCGGAACCACTCGCAGGTAGGAACCCATTAAACAAGCGGTAATACAAGACTGAAGCAGATTTTCGCTGGCTAAAATCATCCTACATCACTTTCTACATTCTGTATGAACTATCATACACTAAAGGCGATCCACATCGTGATTTTTACTGAAAAGAGATACACTGAGCGGCCGATTGTAATGTGTCCTAAGCTTGGTTTGTACCTACGTACCACCCAACCTCTGCAGTCAGCCCTGTTGTCACTTTTATTGTTTTAATATTTATCGGCAAATACTTAAAAAAACACTACAAAATACACAACGAACGACCTGTCCGCATTCTACAATCTGTCCCCGGGAAACTAAAATAGACAGTGATTGCCTGGCAATTAAAATGTTTGCCCGCCTAATATTTTAGGCAAGCCATGCACCTTCCCCTTTCCCTTATATAGAAGCACGTCAATAATAGAAATATATAGTTTCTCTTTCGACTGTACTGTACCTTAGAGTATCGTGTCGATGAATAAATTGCCTAATACAACCAGTTTCAGTAGAATGCCTTCTCTAATTGATCTCCTTACTTTTATAAGTTTCGACGTTGTACATTTTCACCAGATTTCAAACATTTTAGGAATGCGGCATTACATCTGTTTATTGTTTTAGCGAGGACCCCACAACCGCAACTACGAGAATCTGGGGGAGCCGAGTGAAGCTTCCATCCCAGCCCACCCACCCCAATGGGAAAACCACTACGCAGTACCCGTGGATCGTCGAACCGACGACACGACGTACAGCGTGCCCTGCCAGCCCGCTGAGCTCTATGCCACGCCCACACCCAAGAACCTGAGGAACAAGAAACAGAAACCAGTCGATCCAACATACGCAGTCCTAGCAGTACCGAAGGGTCGAGGTCAGAAGAATAACTTCAAAGAAACGGAAGATCCAAACTATTCGGAAGTGTATGCTAACAGAAAAGAAGAATGCTACGCAAAGGTGTTGCCGAAGAGTGTGAGAAACAAGATGGAACAAGACAACCCTTATTCGTACGTGACGAACGAACCACCTTACGTCAACACAGCGGATCCAGAGCCTATGTACTGCGAGCCTGCCAAGGCTCAGGGCGGACAGTATGCCAACTTAAATAGCTCACACTATGCGAATACTAACGCGCCAGAGTACGTCGAGCCCACATATTGTGAACCTCAGAAACGGATGAAATAGATAGTTCAACATTCAAACATACCTAGCAAAACTTTGTCTATTGATGCGCTTGTTTAAGCTGTTAGTCAAAATTTTAGCTGAGACTTATCTAAAAATTCGAATTTGAAAGTGGAGAATGACGAAGGCAGAACACATCACACGCGATTCGTAGATCAATTAAAACTGGGTACAGACTGTACAGAGCTCATAATACCGTCGAAAACATCATTTATGATGTGCGAGTAAGGCGCATCTCACAATAACACGCGCCACATCCAGTGCACGAGGCGACACACCGGCGGCGGCGTGGCTTAGATCTACACAATCATCATCTGTGGCTTTATCTGCGTCATAACGCGAGGCCGCAGATTTAAAAAAATCCGGTTAATATCGAGTTCTGTCATAGACTCGTCCATTATTAGCACCAATCTAAGCGTTACTGCAGGTCCTAGTATGCCATACCTTGCGCGATGTTGCAACCACGTATGTCGATGCGTTGTAAATGCACTAAACGTGTATTTTATTAGAAATTGAAGTTACTTTGTTACGTTTCGACGTTGTACGTGTTAGGCTCCAGTCTCTGAGGTGCGAAGGGTGTATCTGCAGAGTCAGTTTGGTACAACAGTAGTAAGTATTAAGGTATCTTTCAAATTAAATACAGCGATATTTAATTTGAGAGATACCTTACCAGTAATTGTACTTTTAAGTAGGTTATTAAGAGTACCGCTTGTTCTAGTTTAAGTTTAGTTTTTGGAATAAATATAACTTTAATACTTGCGAGTCAAGCTTGTACATGCATGACTCGACTTGAATCTAACAATAATTTACTAAAGAAAAATATATGGGTAAACCATCATGATTATCAATATTATTATCATGCTATAAAATTAATGTATATTAAAAGTTTAAGTCTTAGTTCTAAGAATTAATATATAAGTAGTTATTCTTGGTTAAATCTAGGACATAAGGATAAGTATTCAGTATTAACGCGATTCTCGTTCATGTAATATTATTGGATCCACATTTGTCTATTTAATGCCTATTAAAGTAAATACGCTTTACTGTCTTTAACTTACACTTTAATTTAAGATTTTATTTAGTATATTTTTGTAGTTATCTGAAATAAATAATGACTAAGTAGAAAAAGTTGTTTGACTTTTCTAACAAACCTACTTTTACTTTTCGGGATTTATTTTTTACTAGCTGTCCCACGCGGCTTCGCTCCCGTCAACTGGCTACCTACCTACCCATCAACCCTACCTACTCTACATACATGATTGTTGTGTAATTAAACCGTTTACGCAGCGCACGCAACGGAAGCTCTCAAAAAGGAATAATTTTGCCCGTTTTTGCAACATTTTTCATTTATGCTCTGCTCCTGTTGGTCGTAGCGTGATGTTATATAGCCTATAACCTTCCTCAATAAATGGACTATCCAACACAAAAAGAATTTTTCAATTCCAACCAGTAGTTTCTGAGATTAGCGCGTTCAAACAAACAAACAAACAAACAAACAAACTCTTCAGCTTTATAATATTAGTATAGATTGGGGTCTACAGTAGGTATTAAGATTTTCACTAGACAACTTAGTACGGGCGTATGGGATTATTTCTGCAGATTTGTAAAACCGCCAAGATCGTTCCTATTTACACAAGTGCCACCTATGTACACGTGCTATTACACACCTAGAATGCCTTAGTGTCAGCCTAACACTATTCTGTCCACGTTTGCTAAAGTTATTGAATCAGTGATTTGTGCTCTCATTTAGTCACACTTGAAACAACAATAGTATCTCTGGAGGATGTTCGTAACTACCGCCGGACCCCGACGCCAATCGCTTTCATATTTGGTAAATAATTACTACTCAATTGGTACCAATTGGTACCTTAGTAGTTTTCGAAAAAATCGACTTTGAAAGTGGTCCTACGGTAGTCACGCTCCATTCAGCAGGATCACTATGAGCGCCGAAAAAGGAGGCATGCTACAGCTATTCTAAGTATACAAATAATTACAACCCATAAATGTGATTCATTTCGTGAAAAAAAACAGAACTGTAACATTTGTATGGTAGGTAGCGAGAAATCAACGATGATAACTATCGCTCGCTCGTTTAGCAGGACCACGACTTTTAATGTTGATTCCAAGTCTGAGGAGCCTGTCGCTTTCCTCAACCCTACTCTTTCTTCTTTCTTTTCGTGTGAGGTGTTGCCACCTCTGGTGTCAGAGTTAATTAAGCCGCCTCTGAGAAACCCCACCGGCATCTGACTTGGCTATTTCAGGCTTACATTAACTATATAAGTCCAGGTTTCCTCACGATGGTTTCATTCAACCCTACTATGCTAGTATTATATTCTCTGTGACCCTTCATAGAAAATTAATACCCTACAAGATAAAATTAATACCCAAAATTCACAACTAGTACTCCAGTAGTTTACGAGATATTGCCATTGGTGGGGTGGCGGTACTCACGGTGTTAAATTTTCATATCAAGATTTCCCTGTTAAAAGTCTGTGATTTCTTCCCAAACTTTTACAAAAATTACTACTCCTAAACAAGTTATGGCGATCAAAAATTCAGATACCTATACTCAATACTCACTCAATACTCAATACTTTATTGCATTCCATATGTATTACAAAGATGGTATAGACATGGTAAAATATCAATATGGACCCCGTCGGGCACAGCAAAAATTAGGAGAGAGGAAGAGGTGGCCCCTTCTTCAGTAGTATTTCAAGGCATTACATAGTATCAAAAAAATTAATAAAATATTACAAATGTCAAATTGGATGTATAATTATGTCTGTGTTTATAGGTATGATATATTGATTGAATAGGAATAGTAAATAAGTAATTATTATAAAATAGATTGAGATATTTTCATTAAGATTAAATTATGTTATTAATGTTATTTATTATATTTGGCTTTTGTAAGCACCTATTTCAAGCAATTTACCCATTTTATTATATATATTTCGTAATTTTTGGTGGATAATTGAGGGAATTTTTTTATTTTGCAATCGATTTGTCATTAAAAAACTCCTTAACTGAGTAATATGACTTGGATTCAAGAAATTGTTTCACTTTATTAATAAATATATTTGTTTTGTTTATTTCTCTAATATCATTTGGCAGTTTGTTATATATTTTTATGGACATTACTAAAGGGCTGGTTGAGTGCATTTTAAGTCGGGGTTGAGGTATGATTAATTTTGTTTTTGTTGTGTCTAAAATTGAATCTTGTTTGTGTTTCTTCGCAAGTTGTGTAAAAATCTGGATGTTTTCTGACAAATTTACATAATTCTAGGATGTATAAACAGGGAAGCGTGAGTATTTTGTGTTTTCGGAAGTGTGGTTTGCAGCTATCCATTTGATCTATATTGGTTATAATTCGAATTAACTTTTTTTGTAAAATAAATATGGTTTGTGAATCTGTACTGTTACCCCACAGCATGACCCCATAGCTAAGCCACGCCTGGGCATATGCATAGTAGGTGACAAATGCAGTCTGCAGGTTTGTAGTTGTTTTAATTTCGCGCAATGTATATGTAAATTTTGATAGTTTGGTTCTTATTTTCTGTATATGGGATTTCCAGTTTAAGTGGGTGTCTATAGACAAACCGAGAAGGGTAAATTCACTTACTTGTTCAAGTTTTGCATTATTAAAAGTAAAATTTATTTTTAATGGGGGTTTTTGATGAGGATGAAAAGTAATTAATTTTTCAACACACTTGCTCATAAAGTGGCTCTAATTTCACCGCAATTAGGCACATAATGACAACTGTTATCAAACTGTTGTTTGAGTTGCATTGTTCTTAAAAAAGTTTCGATTCAAGAAAGATCGTGGTCATTAGTACAAATGCAACACATTTCATGCAACTTCGTATTTAAATAGATAAATTCAACTTGTACGTTTTTATTAATAAATAAAACTTTCACTCAAATATAATTTTTGTTTTTGTCTGTAATAAAGAAAACTTGAAATTCGCCATTTTTTACGTGGCTAAAACACTATCCAAGAAAAGCAAAAAAATAAATTCATTCTTTTTAGTCTATGGCCGATCGCCGTTGTTAGATGCGCGCGCATAGGAAAACTGATTAATTTTGCCCGCCATTGCGAAAAAATTTTCACAACTCGTTTTCACTGTTGGAAATGATTTTTTTTGTATTATTTTCTTCACAATTGTGTTGAAAAACGTCGTATGATACACGTGTGTATTGATGATTACCGTCCTCGGCTCTCTTAAGACCCTCACCTGGCGGCTCGGGTCTCAATGGCGCCTCAGCGGTAATCACCAACATTACACACTTGTACCATAATATACTATTGTTTTTGTGTAGTTAATTTCTAGATTATGGTTATCCATGTGTGGATACCGCCTAAGTGTTGTATTTTAAGAGAAATTAGCTTTCATTACTTTTCCATACTAAATCTTCGCGTATAACCCGACTAAATTAAGTTGTCAATGGTATTGAGCTGTTTAGATGTACACTCGTGCACATAAGTTTATGGATGTCGGAATAGTAATAATAACAACAGTTCACTATCCATATTAAAAAAAAAAAAAAAATACTGAGGAAGTAGGTATAAAATAAAAAGTGTTATTTAGCAATCGAAAGTTACAGAAATATTTATATTTTAACGTTATTATAGTTGGTTTAGATATTTTAAATATATGTGCTTGTCCAACATAATAGGTAGTACCTACACATTGATATGAAAACACATATTTCCTAAAATATGCGTGATGTGCCCTTTGCAATGCATATTATTCAAATACAAAAGCACCTATTACTCATGTAATCCTTTCATACTTACGTTGTTAGCAACAATTATTGTTACTGCAGTAAATTAGGTTTTTAATACGTATGTACTTAGGCTTGCAGCAATGGTAAATCGGTAGGAAATAAAAAATATAAAATACCTATTGCTCTTTAATGATATTTATATAACAACACAGAAGGTACTTACAATACAGAAAAATAATTATAATATTATTAGAGTACCTACGTCACATCATTAACAAAGGTATTACACCGGTCTACAGCATTTTTGCGCACGGGTTATACATACCTTATTTTTATTGCTTTTATACCTAGAAATAACAAGAAGAACAAAGAATAGTTATGAATTTGCTTTTATGTGTAAAAAATGGAAAAATTCAAATCAATGAAAATACATAAAAAATGGACATAGAGATGATTTATTAAAGGATACCGAACATCCTCTCTTTTATGATTCATTCATAAAATAGAAGTTTTAAAATAGAGTCCAAATGTTTAGAAATGAACAGTTTTACTTTTCCTGTCATGTTGAGTTTCTCTCATTAACCCCCAAATATATTCCACGTATAGAAAGTATCTGTAAGAGTTACATGACACATGTAAAGCCCATTTTTTGTCTTCATTTAAACAGGTAGAGGAAATAAGCTTTTTTTTTTTTATTTGTTATGGGTTTGCTTCTGACTCTAGTCTAGGTCAGAGGTGACAGAGACAAAGTCGACGATGGAGTGAGCTTACCCAGAAGATGCCTGTTCACTCTAACTTTGAAGAGATTCGGGTTGTAAGCGTTCGGAAACACAGACGCAGGCAGTGAGTTCCACTCTTTTGCCGTGCGCATTATGAAGGATGTTTGAAAGCGCTTGGTGCGAATTGGTGGAATGGCAACTATGTGAGGATTTGAGACTTGCAGTGCGTCTAGATGTCCGATGGTAGAAGGGGGCCGGTGGGATGAGGTCGTGGAGTTCATGAGCACACTCGCCAAAATACAGTCTGTAGAAGACCGACAAGCAGGCAACCATGCGGCGATGAGCCAAGCTGTGAAGCTAAGTCTACCAGTTTGACGCGCCAATTAGTCTCTTAGCTCTGCGTTCCACCGAGTCAAGCGCGGCTAGCTGATATTTAGCTGAGCCATCCCAGAGGTGGCTGCAATACCTTGATATTTTCTCATTGTTTTACAATCTCTGTTTTCCAGAGAAAATAATAACTATAAACACTAACAAACAGGTTAAATGGATTTCTAATGGCATAAAAAAATGTAGTAAGAAACAGAGACAGTTATTGGTAGCGCCATCTCTTGTAAATGTCATAAATCAATGACCGAAAACACATAGACAAACGCATTTGAGATTTCGCGGGCGATCGATATCTTAATTATCTCGTTCCTTCCTCATTCCTTTTCCCTTTATGTACGCCTTAATGACAGGTCGCCAGAACGAACCGAAACTTCAACGTGAACGGGCCTCGTATCTCAACCGCCAGCTTTCCAAGCCACCTGGCTGGAGACTGATGCATCTAATTAGTTAGATTGCAGAGAACCTTGTGAACCGTGTCTATTAACCCGCCTCGCGGATATAAAACAATTGTGTGAAGTGTGTGGATCCTGAAGGAGCCATTTTGGAGTAGAAGAACACCAGCTCGCTGCCACACGTGGGCTGGCATCGACCACTACAAGGTAAGGCGTACTACTTCCCTCATTTCCATACTAGATCGCCCGAATTGATCCGTGAATATTTTCCCGCTTATTTTCAACGCACTATTGCCAGAACCCTTCAAATACAGTCCACTTTTCATGATAGACACAAGGATGAAGAGGTTTCTCAAACCGCTATAACATTTTTGGTCCTTCGTAGCCCGATATATTACTATAATATATCCATTTTCCTTTATTTCTTACGTAGGAATCAATCATAAATTCCTACTAGGGTCGTGGCACCTAGCCGCCTACCCACATAATCAAGTTGTAAACCCAATACGTGGTTCCATCAACGCCGCTATAGCAGGTTCATAATTACGTATCTGCTATTATTAAAAATAATTCTTATTTAAAACTAACTTGTCGTATTGTAAATTTCTATATTTCAAGCGTCTTTTAGTTTAACCGCCCTTATAGGAATCACCTACCTCCAATTATAAATTGTTAGGAATAAGTTACTTTCCGAATACCGCGGGGTAGACATTCATTCTATAAGAGAAAAATAAAATAGGTGTACTACTTGTAGGTACAATCGGCCAAAGCTATATCTGATCACCGTAAGGACTATTTTAGCTTGCAGAGCTCGCTCGCTAAATTAACGCCGACATACTCATCAACCAATAGCATCGCAGCATCGGGTGACTGTTTCTCTAGTACCTGTCAGCCCCTTGTTTTTGTAATTAAAAAAAGACGGCAAAAAAATCAGATAAGTCATTTGGCTATGGTCGACGCAAAAAGGGCGGACGCAGATGTGGTCATCTTGTGCACGGGATTTTGTTTTCAAAGTGATCAGATGTAGCTTTGGCCCATAGTACCTACGCAGTATAAATATCATAACTTTACCGAATACGTTTCGACGATTGCGGGCTATAGGTTGCATATTTATACCTATTCATTTATCTTAAACAATATTCAAACTTAGCAATAAAACTGGTTGGGATAGTAATGCTATTAACATTTTGTACTATATAATTACTTTGGTTAGTGGGTACTACGAAAAAACTTATTTCGTTACTACGCAAATATTGCGAAACCCGTTGTCACAGTACAGTCACAATCAGTAGTATTACTTTTCTACATATAGTTGTTCGTTTAAATAATTACCGTACATTGTTTTGTTTGTGTGGTTATTTGTAACTACATAACATAACAATGCCGCGTGATGCGAAAGCAATCGCTTCTTCAGAAGATCAACAGTTAGTGATTTTAGAAGCTAAGCGTAATATACTTTTCGAGCGTATTCAGTCAATTTATGATCGCTCTAAAGTCGCTAATACTTCCGAATCGGTGAGAGAAGGCTTTCTCAGTTCTTGTGTAACAATAGATGATATTCGAACGGACTTTCATAAATTATTGGATGATTATAATGCTAGGTTACTGGCTATATATCCCGATGCGAAGCCTAGCTATCAAGCCTACGCCTCATTCGAGGATATGTATTGTTCCGTGAAACGTGTGATGTCTCAATTGGAAGATAAGCCGTCCGGGAGGCACAGTATGAGTGATTCCGCAACATGTAGACCAAGGTTGCCGCCAATCGAACTCATGTCGTTCGACGGTGATATACGAAACTGGCCATTATTTTATGCAAGTTTTAAATCTACAGTTCATGACAATAAGTCGCTGACGGATGCAGACAGGTTGTACTATTTAATAGGTAAGCTGTCGCCGAAGGCACAGTCTGTGTTCGCGGGAGTCACACCGTGTGCTGAGAATTACCAAGTCATGTTCCAGGCACTCCTCGATAGGTACCAGGATATTCGTGTCCTCGCGTCTACCTATTTGGATCAAGCTTTAAATCTTAAATTATCCGGTCCCGCGTCTGTTTCGAATTACCAGCTATTTGTGGACAAGTTCATCACCGCAATTAATTCCCTAAAGAATCTAAAATTAGTTGACCTTCTGGATTTCATTTTATTGCACCTCGCAATAAAAAAGTTTGACACTGAAACTATTCGCGCTTTCGAGATGACAGAACGTAATCGTAAGATTCCCACTCTAGATAGCTTTGTCACCTTCATCAATGATCAGTGTCGGATATTCCGTAATACCCAACCCTTAGCTAACAATAATAAGCCTAATAGTTCAGACAATTCACATAAGTCTAATAAATCGCGTAGTTTTAATAATAAAATGACCGCTCCTAATCCACAATCCTATGTAGCTTGCTCTGAGTTAAATAATTCAAACAAGTGTCTGTGCGAAGCATATATCCATGAACACTTATATAAATGTCCCGCTTTTGATAATTTGACTCCGACAGCTCGTTTCAAATGTGTGAAAGACAACAGTGCTTGTGTCAATTGTTTGAGTATTAAACATAAAACGGTTAACTGTTCTTCATACATTGTTACATTTTAATAAAAACCCGCAATTATCAACTGTAGTGACGTCACAGCCGAATCCGGTCCCAACGCCGACTGTACCTTCTATTACCTCACAGTCTGAGGTATCGTTGTGTACGACCTCTGTCGCTGGCGCCGCTCGATCGCGTTCGATTGACGCTCGGTGCGTTGCGGCGTCGCCGTCGGCGAGAGATAGCCCGCAATGTACGGCGTATACAACCGTTCTGCTCGCTACTGCTCAAGTCGTAATTTACGATGTAAATGATAAGCCGCACATAATACGTTGTTTACTAGATAGCGCATCTCAAAGTAATTGTATTACTTCTGAATGTTTTAAGCGTCTAGGACTTTGGAAGAACTTTCATACTTCTAATTTAATAGTTAAAGGAATCGGTGGGTCGGAAAAACCAGTTAAAGGTTCCGTAGATATTAAATTATATTCTCGTTTTAGTAATGATATTAATTTTAACGTTTCTTCGCTTATTGTTGAACGTATAACGGAGACATTGCCGACCGCTCTCGTCGATGTCTCTAAACTTACACATCTCAAAACATTACCGCTCGCAGATTCGAAGTTTGCGGAGCCGAGCGGTATCGATGTTTTGATTGGTGCTGCTATATTCCCGCGCTTGCTTTTGCCTAACATAGTGCATAGCGAGCAATATAATATACCTCCCGCTATTGAAACTGTGTTGGGGTATGTGGTTATGGGTTCCGTACCTACGGCACATACTTCACACTGTACGAGTACAACTTCATGTTGTTCTGTTCTTCAAGATCCCAGTTTAGATTCGCTTCTCAAGCGATTCTGGGAGCTTGAAGAAATTTCCGCCTCGCCCTCGCAGAGCCGTAAGGATCTCGAGTGCGAAGAACATTTTCGCGCTACCACTGTTCGCGATGACAGTGGTAGATATATTGTGTCGCTGCCATTTTGCGACGACCCTTATTCGCTAGGCGACTCATACGCTGCCGCACTTAGGCGTTTTCATTGTTTGGAGCGCAAACTTGATGCGTCCTTAGGGTTACGCAGCGCTTACAATGACGTCATGCGGGACTACATAAATAAGGGATATTTGAGTCCGGTTTTTAAAGATGACAACGTTTCTAATCTGTCATATTACATTCCGCATCACGGTGTCGTTCGCGAAGATAAGACTTCCACTAAACTTCGCGTGGTTTTAGACGCTAGTAGTCAAACTACATCGGGACAGTCGATCAATGACATTCTACATGCAGGCCCTAATTTCCAGGGTGATTTATTTAATATTATAATTCGTTTTCGTCTCTTTCAAATAGCCCTGTCTGCTGATTGCCGCCAAATGTTTCTCAATGTCGGCGTTCGTGAATCGGACCGTAGATTTCAACGCATCTTTTACAGATTCAGTAAACATGAACCTATAATGGTCTACCAATTTAATCGTGTTTGCTTCGGATTTAAGTCTAGTCCATATCACGCGTTACGTGTAGTCCGCCAGTTAGTCGCTGATGAAGGCGATAATTTCCCTGCAGCGTCTGCTGCTGCTTCTTCCGCCCTATATATGGATGACATTGCCTGTAGTGTCATGTCCATACCGCAAGCAATTTCGCTTTGTGATGAGCTTATTCAGCTCTTCAAGCGAGGCCAGTTCGACCTTGTCAAATGGACAAGTAACTCGAAAGAGGTTCTCGCACACATACCTGATACTCATAAGGCTTCGCCCGATATCGAGTATGAGAAGTCTATACCGCATAAGGTCCTGGGTTTACGCTGGGACAAGTCTTGTGACAGTTTCCGCTTTGACGTCACCACACCAGATGATAAATGTACCAAGCGAACCATGCTTTCCACAGTGGCTCGGCTATGGGACTTAATGGGTTTTGTCGCCCCCACTATTCTGTACGCTAAGCTCTTAATTAAGGAACTTTGGCTAGCAAAGTGTGACTGGGACGACATACCACCTGAACATATAGTCACCGCCTGGAAGCAGTTTTGTACTGAGCTATCTACGCTTAATGAAATTATTATCCCGCGTCATCTGGGGTTGGTCGACGGATGCACCATGAATTTAGTAGGTTTCGCTGACGCCAGCGAGCGTGCTTACGGTGGAGTCGTATACATGCAAATATACAATGGTTCTAACTACTCCGTGCAGTTAGTTAGTGCGAAGTCTAAAGTCTCACCTGTGAAAACCATTTCGGTGGCTAGACTAGAGTTGTGCGCGGCCCTACTGTTGTCTAAGTTGCTTCGCAAGGTACAAGACACAATATCGCCCCACTACCGCATCCATAAGGTATACGCGTTTACTGACTCTAAAGTAGTGCTCGCCTGGATAAATTCCTCACCGCACCGCTGGCAAACTTTTGTTGCCAATCGGGTTACTAAGCTGATAGAGCTTATACCCGCTAATTGTTTCAACCATGTCGCAGGTACTGAGAACCCCGCTGATTGTCTGTCTCGTGGTGTCACGCCAGCTAAGCTCTTGCAGCATCCATTGTGGTATCGTGGACCATCGTGGGTTTCTCATGACCCAGCTGAGTGGCCCATACATACTTTCGAACACAATGCACTGCATGAGGGCGTACCCGAACAGAAATCAGTCGCTCATGCCGTGGTTTCTGAGGTTACGGAATCACCAATTTAAGCGCTAGCACTACGTGTTTCGTCGTGGTCTAAGTTGCTACGCGCTATTGTTTACGTCTATAAGTTTTTAAGACAACTGCCTAGTGCACGTACTGTATCAAGCTCTGATCTGAAATATGCAGAAATTAAACTGCTGCGAGCTGTACAGGATGTTCATTTCCGTAACGATATTTTAAATTTAAAAAATAATAAACCATGTACTCCCGCCATCCATAAGCTTAAGCCGTTTCTCGATGAGCACGGCATCATACGAGTTGGTGGTCGTCTCACAAATTCGGACGAACCCTACGAATATAAACATCCCTGTATTCTACCACGTCATGACCATATTGTTGATCTTCTTGTTGACTTTTGTCACAAGAAACATCTTCATGCCGGTCCGGAGTTGCTTATGTCCTTACTCAGGCATAATTATTGGATTTTAGCTGCACGTCGAATAATTCGTCACAGAATCCACAACTGTAACACTTGCTTTAAGTTCCGCCCGCGTCCCATTCTTCCACTTATGGCAGATCTACCTAGCCAGCGTGTTAACCAAGTCGACAAGGCATTCACTCACACCGGCTGTGACTATGCAGGCCCGCTGCAGTATACACCATTTCGTGGTCGAGGTGTTAAGAGCCGTAAGGCTTGGCTCTGCATTTTTACGTGTTTGACGACGCGTGCCACGCACATTGAAGTGGCTACAGATTTAAGTACAGTGACTTTCCTTGCAGCCTTAAAACGCTTTCTTTCGCGACGCGGTCCTATTAAATGCTTATATACCGATAACGGTACTTGTTTCGTAGGTGCAAGTTCTTATTTACGCGACCTTCACAAATTTCTTAAAGATTTTCGTCCTCATCTTGAGGAAGCACTGACCCCTGCGCATTTCTTGCACACCGCGCCATTGTTGTCCCTTCCCGCTCCTGAAGCAGACTCGCTCAGCTTGCTTCAGCGACATACTCTACTTGACAAACTGGTGCAGTCGTTCTGGCAGCGCTGGCGTTCAGAATACTTACATCAACTTCAGGCTAGATCCAAATGGAATAGTCCTGCACCTTCTATACAAGAGGGTACTATTGTAGTTATCATTACTGATAACTCTCCGCCCCTTTCATGGCCGTTAGGCATTATTGATAAATTGCATACCTCCAAGGACGGTACAACCCGTGTTGTTACTGTGAAAACCGCAAAGGGTAGCTATGTGCGCCCTGTTGTGCGTCTGTGTCCATTACCGACTCAATAAGGCCTGGCTTGATAGTTAGGTCTCTTAGTTTTAGTTAGTTAGCGACGCAACATAATTTTCTATTAAGATTTAACTATAGGTATGCAACTTAATGTATTATGCAACTCGCAGTATTTATCTTAAATCTTAATAATTGAAATATAAAAATCCGCATCTTAGTCCGTATTGCTGAATAGGTATACGGTAGTACACCTCATAGGGCTAAGTTTAATTTTCATTAAAGGTGACCCTTTAAGGCCGGGAAAATGGTAGCGCCATCTCTTGTAAATGTCATAAATCAATGACCGAAAACACATAGACGAACGCATTTGAGATTTCGCGGGCGATCGATATCTTAATTATCTCGTTCCTTCCTCATTCCTTTTCCCTTTATGTACGCCTTAATGACAGGTCGCCAGAACGAACCGAAACTTCAACGTGAACGGGCCTCGTATCTCAACCGCCAGCTTTCCAAGCCACCTGGCTGGAGACTGATGCATCTAATTAGTTAGATTGCAGAGAACCTTGTGAACCGTGTCTATTAACCCGCCTCGCGGATATAAAACAATTGTGTGAAGTGTGTGGATCCTGAAGGAGCCATTTTGGAGTAGAAGAACACCAGCTCGCTGCCACACGTGGGCTGGCATCGACCACTACAAGGTAAGGCGTACTACTTCCCTCATTTCCATACTAGATCGCCCGAATTGATCCGTGAATATTTTCCCGCTTATTTTCAACGCACTATTGCCAGAACCCTTCAAATACAGTCCACTTTTCATGATAGACACAAGGATGAAGAGGTTTCTCAAACCGCTATAACAGTTATTGTGGGCTTACAGACTACACCCTACAAAAAAAGCCAAAAGTGACTTAAATAAATACACGACGCAGTATAAAAAAATTGTTCGATTAACTCAGAAGGCACAAAATAACTACTTTATAAAGAACTCGCAAAATAAATCAAAAGCCACATGGCAGATAATCAATAGATCTAAAACTAACCTGCCCAAAGAGCAGATACTGACAATAAAAACAGGCAATTTGACTTACACAAACCCGAATGACATAGCAAATGCATTTAATGACTACTTTATAGATGACATTGATAATAATATAATTACAGACAATAAAATAAACAATAAGTTAGATAATTTGACAATGCAATCAATGTTTATGCAGCCTGTTTTAAAATCTGATATTATTTTGGCCACAAAGACGCTTAAAAATACTAGTACTGTAGGTAATGACGGTATATCTACAAACGTTATTAAATATGTAATTGAGCTTATAGCACCTGTCCTAGCACATATTATTAATATGGGTATTACCGAGGGCATCTATCCAGAAGGCTTGAAAAAAGTCATAATAAAACCGCTACGTAAAAAGGAAGATAAGACGCATATAAAAAATTACCGGCCAATAGGCAAAATTCCTGTTTTTTCAAAAATCTTTGACAAAGTTATTTATAACTCGCTTTACCAATATCTTCACAAATATAATATTTTGTGCAAATAACAAAACGGTTTTCGGCGAAATAAAGCAATTAATATGGCTATTTTCGACCTTTTAAATAATGTTATGTCTGCTGTTGATAAAAAGACTCCTATCTGCGCTGTTTACACAGACATGACTAAAGCCTTCGATTATGTTGATCACAAAATCCTTCTAGACAAATTGCATTGCTATGGCATCAGAGGGAACATTTTAAAACTGCTAGAATCATATCTAAGTAATAGATTGCAATGTACTGAAATCACAAGAGTGTGCGCAAAAACTAAAACTGAACGAACGTATGTGTCGAATTTCAGGAGTATAAAATATGGAGTGCCTCAAGGTACCGTGCTTGGGCCACCTTTATTTCTCATTTACATAAATGATTTGCCAAGAGTGACACAACAACAAATGATTTTGTTTGCATATGACAGCACTGCCATAGTAAAATGTAACGACTTAAATACTTATCAATTTGACATTAATAATACTCTAACTGACATAATTAATTGCCTTAATATGAATAATTTAATAATCAATCTTAAGAAAACCAAAGTAATGCATTTCCAACAAAGAATTGAATCCCCTAAAATTTGTGTCAATTACAATGGCAACGAAATAGAAGAAGTTAAAGTAAGTGTGTTTTTAGGTATCCACATTGACAATAACCTTAATTGGAAAGCTCATATAGAACAGCTATGTAAAAAAATAAATAAATCTGCCTACGCACTTTTTCAATTAGCTAAAAAAGTAAATATAGAAGCGTTACTTGTTGCCTATCATGGTCTAGTAGCCTCACTTCTACGATACGGAATTATTTTTTGGGGTAATTCCACGGATAAGGGATTATTATTCAAGGCACAAAAAAGGTGCATTAGAGCCATGTGTGGTCTGAAAACAGATGACAGCTGTGCACCGTACTTTAAATCATTGAAAATACTTACGCTACCAGCCTTATACATATTAGAAATCAGTATCTTCGTTAAAACAAATCCAAACATTTTTGAAAAAATGACAATGGTACGAAATGTTCCAATTCGTAGTCAGTACAAAAATTCTTTGAATAATTATAAGTGTAAAACTGCATTAGTAAAAAAAAGTGTCCTGGGTATGGCTCCATGTATTTATAATAAAATTCCAGACGCCATAAAAGAATTAAATTTTACACAATTTAAGAAAAAAATGAAATTGTTCTTAATTGATAAATGTTATTATAATATTGACAAATACTTAAATGACGAATTAATTTAGAATTACAATTATCGTATAAAATATAGACATGCATTACTTTGACATTTTTAATTATTTTGACATAGATTTATTTTCTTTTGACATTTTAATAATTCCTCATTTAGGTCTGACATAATTGGAGTATTAAATAATAAGTAATTGTTCAATTTATTTTCTAATTTAATACCATAACTATGCATGATTTTCAATTATTTGTAATCCTCAGCTAGATTTGCACACCATATTTGTACGCTTCCTGGCATAACATAGCGCTCTGTTCATCAAACATATGATCTGTATTTACTTACCTATGTTAACAAATAAATAAATTGAATTGAATTGAATACTCCATGCAGGATCGGACTTGCGCCTTGTAAAGAGTTAATAGCTGTCCAGGCATAAAGTATCGCTTCACTCTGTTTAGGACGCCAAGTTTCTTTGCCGCAATTTGGGCTTTGTACTCGATGGAGGCGCCGAAGTTGAGACTGGATGTCAACTCCATGCCAAGGAGCTCGAGACGATCAGTCACAGGAACAGAAGCACCCCGAAAAGTAGGCGTTTGGATGAAGTGAGTCCTTTTCGCGGTAAAAAGACATGCCTGTGTTTTGATATGCCTCGCAAATCTTTAAATTTGTACTTAAATCATACTTTTTCTCTCTCACTTTAATAAATTCGCCGCAAATATAGCAAAACGAGTCAGCGTCTCGTTTACAACTTCTCGAAGCCATTTTGTACAGGTTGATACAGCGAAATAAAATTAAACGCGTTATTCCTCTGTAATATGCAAACACATATTGTCGTACACAACGAAACGAAAGACGCAAGAAACACTACTCCTCGCCCTCTTTACTCTCTTTCGACAGCGATAGCGCGCATTAACGGTTTATTCCCATCGGACACCCTCAAGTTGCCACGCCACCCCGGTGGTCGATGGAAATTATTTAGTGTAATCTGCCAACTTCCTTTTTTACATTGAGATATAGTACATTACTGCAGCGGCCAGCAAAAGAGGCATTGATGGACGAACGTGTAAATGTGGGCCGAGGCGAAGCCGAGGCACACATACGTAAGTCCATCAATGCCTAGTTGTGGCCAAGGCTTGTATAGTGCTTTTCTCAAATAATGCGCGGAAATTAAAACTAAGTAGCACCTAGAACTCATTTTGTTAAATACAATTACTTTTCGAAATCAATGACGAACAAAGAACAACAATAATTATTCCCGTGTTAGGCTTAGCCCGCACTGGGATTTTTATTCGCACGATTTTTTTCGCCCATTCTGCGGCCTATGGAATTGTATGAAGCTGCACACATTGCGTTAAAAAAAAACACGCGAGAATAATACTACAAAAATCCGCCCAAATAAAAATCGCAGTGCGTGCTAATAAAGTGTTCATTTGTTTTTTTTTCAATAAACAGCTTTCTATTTGCAAGCCAGTTCGAAATTTAAATAAAACCTTTGATAAGTTACCTCCTTGGTTGCCATGTTTCAGAGTAAAAGATCGTTCCATTTTTAAATCACACGACAGATATGAGTTTACTATGGAATTTATTTGGCCGCTACACACGACAGATATGGATTTTCATACAACTTTTGCCGGCCGCTGCGCGCATGCATTTGGCCAGTACAGCAATTGCGATTTATCTCGAGGAAGGTTGTCAAAATAATGCTCAAATTTCCAAGCATGTTTGAGAAAAAGTACATTATTACCTCAATGCTTTTTTACCAACTGCCACCGGGGTGGTGGAGGTCGCGAACAATCAATTCAATCGCACTTTGTTATATATATTTGCTTGTATAATCAGAATATATTAAGTAAAACTCAAAAGAAAAAGAAAAAAAAATGTCCGGTGTTATAGGCCATGGGTAACGATAGGTTTTTTTCTTGTTATGTGCCTAGATACACAGTTTGTATAAAAATTATATATTGTGAACTGTTGTTATTACTATTCATTTTTCTTATTCATTAAATCCTCAGTGGATTCTCACGTTGAAAGCTTTCGACCGCGTGTCACATATCCTTTTGGATAAGTTATAGGAATATGACATTACTGATAAGTGATTACTTATTTTGTGTTTTCTTGAGGAAAACGCGAACTGGTAAAAGTAAGTTAGGACGCTCTCAGGCTTGGTGGAGTGACGATCTTCAAAGGGTGGCTGATTGCAGCTGGACTAGAGTTGTTGAAAATCAAACGGCGTTATGCTTATCTGTCCTGCTGCAGAGGGTTGGAGGACAGTGGACTGCTGTAAGCTGAAGAGGTGACGATGATGATAACTTATTACTTTTTGGTAATATCTTTATTAGAAATCGTTACCTCTGTGTCGCAGTTAATAGATTTCAATCTGGTATTTGCGAAACCACGTCAGGCGTCCCTCAGGGCTCTGAAATCGGCCCAATATTTTCCAATGACTTCGTCATATGTCATTGACGAATGATGATGTTAATTTTGCAAATATGTTAAAATACCACTTTTAAGTTAATCTTTTTTTGTTAATTTAGACTTGATGGGGCCGGTATTTCCTATCTGATTACTTACTCTGAGAAGTAACGCCGAAACAAACTGTAAAGTTCCTTTTAAGAGTCCATAAAATTAGTAAATGCTTTCGTTTTTCAGTTTGTTTCAAGTTTGCTAACTATCGTTTACTAAAGTAATTATTTTAAACTATAATGGCTAATTTACTGCAGCATAATCTGTATAGGTATGCTAATCGAGTGGTGTGTTGACATTGGCATATACTTGAACATTCTAAAATATGTTCATATTAGGAGAAAAATAAAACAAAGAAAATTATCACTCATAATAACAGAACTTTTATTAAACTTACCATGAAATTATTATTACGTCATTTTATCTTCGACTTAAAACGTAACTATTAAAAAAAAACACTAACTAACAGTAATTTTATGTTTTGATTTTATTTTTCAATAGATAAAATTAAATGTTTAAAAATGTAGATCATAGGTACCTATGTCAAATTAATAAATAAAATAATAATTTTAAGTAACATTTTTTTTTGTTTTTCTCTCTAAGTATAACTATTTTACCTAATATCACAAAAAATATTTATGTAATATAAATACGTCTCAAAAATATAAACTGTCCATAGAAATTAAGGGATTGACAGGGGTTTGGGGATCAAATAATTATAATTAATTAATAATAATTTATTAATCGATACCTAAATAGAAACCTGAGTAGGTACTTTAACAGCTAGTACTGACTGATTTTGTCATTACTTGATAAATTAAAACAAACATCGTTATAGTTCATTGATTTGTAAAAAAATATAGAAACTTCATAACCATTTAATATTATGGAAATCGGATTACAAATATACCGTAAGAAGGGGCGAATAGGAATGTAGGATATCAAAACAAACTTTAATAGAGTTTTTCAAGTATCCCAAGAGGACTTATTCCCGGGATGAAAACTACATATCTTATGTCCTAATCCAGGTTATGATCTATCTGTGTCCCAAGTTTCATTCAAATCTGTTCAGCCGTTAAGGCGTGAAACAAAAAGACAACACAACAGGCAGAAATTTATAAATGAAATCCTTCCAACAATGCTTAAATAACGTGGCAATCCCCTTCAAAGTTTTGTTTTGATCCACCCCTATTTTCCTATACGACCCTTCCCTAGTAGTTCTAGTATAGGTCGTCCAAATTAAAGCGCGCCTCCATTAACGTTTTCTATATAAATATTTTTATTGTTTTGTGTATGCGCATAAAAACCAGTGGGTTTGGCGGGACACGCAATTTTAAATTAGACAATCTATTTATCAAACTAACATATTATTTAATAAATTAAGAGCAACTTGGAATGTTGCTTGAAAATATAATACTAGGTTTTTTTTGATTATCTATACTAATATTATAAAGAGGTAAAGTTTGTGACTTTGTGAGGTTGTAGGGAATATCTGGATCTACTGAACAGATTTAGATGAAATTTGGCATGGAGATAATTTAAGACCCTGGGAAGGACTTAGGATAGTTTGTATTCCCTTAGGATGTTAAAACACTTTTTACGCGGGCAAAGCCGAGGGCAGAAGCTAGTATTTTATAAAGTCGCAATCATGCTCACGCACGATACGAAAAAACGTAATAAAAACTAAAATAAAAGACATGAAAAAAATATTATAAACAAGGCCCATTAAGACCTTGATAATATAGATTTTTTTAAATATTTTTATAAATATATAATAAAATATAAGAATAGATAATTTTGTGTTAGAATATTGATGTTTTGTTCAGGTTACTATTTATTTGATGGTTTTTATCCCAATACTCGTGAAAATTAAGAAATAAAAACTTCAACAAATATAAAAATGATAAATACAACTTTATAACATAAACTTACGCTAAAATTTGTTCTAAAACAATACTGTAATATTATATCACACTACATATTTGTACGAAGGCCACTTCGGCCTATATATTCCTTAAACAAAGGGATATTTATTGGCCAACATATTGGACAATATCAAAACGATAAAAACGTATTGACTGGAAAATAAATAATTGAAAGCATTTTGACGGTACACATATTGTTACGATTTATATTTTGTTATCAAGAAACAACGTACGACACTTTTTAGAGCGCGTTCCCACTACGAAAAATAGCTAACAAGTTTCGGTTTGACTGAGCCTCTAGCAGAGCTTCGGTGTCCTTTTTTTCTCCGAGGTAATTACTTTTATCAAATCGTCGAATAGCTGGACGGATCACATTTAAAACTGTGCCTTTAATTAAATAATTGGCATTTCTAAACAACAGTTGGTAAAACATGAGCTCATTGTAAAAGAGTTCGTTCGACAAAACCCAACATAAGTACAACCGCTAGTAACTTCACTGGTCTCACGTCTTACCTTACCTTTCAAATCAAGTCCTTGTCTTTCATCAAATACTACATGTTTTAAAATTATAATTTCATCCTCTAAACTTCTTCCACTAAGCTTACCATCACTTAAAATATTTCTATATTTTTGTCTTTTAACCTTTTCGTTCAGACAAACAATCACCGCAATCAAACATATTCTAAGCATAACGGAACCTGGGGAGGTTGACCATAAGCTCTTAGAGTAAGATTATTTTGACGAACTCAAAATAACCATACTGGAAGAGCTGATGGTCACAACCAGCTTCAAAAAACGAAACAAAGTAGGCTGCAATAACTTCTTAGGTGTTATTGAGACCTTTTAAGCTTTGCTTCGATATTATCAAACACTAGACCAAGGCTAATCAACAATGATCAGAAATTTAAATGAATTGGACAACTCAGAATTTCTTTGCAAACATTTTGATTAACAATCTAAAAATACTTGTGATATCTGTCTAAAATACTCTCTGTTCTTCTAATGCCATTCAAACACACAGTGACATAGCATTAGATAGGCCGATGCCACTATGAGGTGCCCTATCATGATGGGGAAGCCGATCTTGAAGAATTGCACGAACGTGAACTTGTAGCCATGTTGCTCCGCCACTCCTGCGCACACCACGTTTGCGCTTGCGCCGATTAGAGTACCGTTACCTGAAATAAAGAACTAAATCAAATTTGTGATCCAAATAAAGCGAACATTATTACTATCTTTTCCTCGCAGATAGAGAAATCACAAAAAAATGGTAGGGAGCTGTCAAATTGGTATTAAAATATCATTAGGTATTCATAAAATTTGACGACACCGTTGGCGCACTGGCTGAGCTGAGCGATCAGCTGCTGCGCTGCGTGTCGCGGCTTCGATTACCGCATGGAACAAATATTTGTTTCGCCTATAGATATTTATTCTTGATCTAGCTGTTTGTGAATTGTTGTCTCATTGTCAATAAAAGTTTTTTTATAATTTACTGACCGCAGAGTTTCTATGTTTATTAACGCACCCACGACATAGGAGAAATCCCTAATGTGGGGCAACGTTTAAAAATAAAACAAACAATTCAGAAACATTATCTGATAGTTACAACAACGATACTCGAGCCATTTCAAAGATACAATATATAACTACTAACAAAGTAAAACAGCTGATTTTTTAGGGCTATCCTCTACTCAACAACAAATGATTGATTTTTTAATAAAACGATTCGACTCAGTTAAATCGACGTACAACAAACTCATTATGTTGTGTTTGTTGAAAGAAAGAAAGATTTTTTTTTATTTGTGCCCCGCACAGGAGACACTAGAGTACAATTAAACAATAATAAAAAATTAAAACCCTGTGCGAGACCAAAAAGGCTTCTATCTGAGCATCGATATAACAATTTTACTGAGTTAGTACAGATGAAGGATATATTGTGAACATATTTTTTTTATATCCAAGGTCATAGGACGATTGATTGACGAAGATTAGATTAGATTGACTAATGATGAACCTAAAAATAAAAATGTTTTTACCCCTGGTGTCAGTTAATTGAGCTGTCAGTGCATTGTTAGTAAATATTGCAAACATTATATTCCCTATTGGCGAGAATAGCTGAATGATACTGACCGCCCAGACAGGCGCCGAAGGACAGCGCCCAGATGAGCGGCGCCATCGGCAGGCCGAGCGCGGGGTTGTTGCCCAGTGACGTCACCACGCGCACCATCATCGTCGTCAGCGGGATGTTGTCCACGAACGCCGACGTCACGCCCGATACCTGGGGGATTTGGAGGATTAATAGTTCATTATTATTCTTTAATAGCATCTGTCCACGACTTCGCTTGAAAAGTGTTTTATTATCCCAAGGGTGCATTATACCGGGATGAAAAGATATATCCTATGTGCTATTCTATGTTCTATCTCTGTGCCAAATTTCATCTAAATCCGTTCAGCCGTTCTGGCGTGATTGAGTAAAAACATCCATCTATCCATAAATATAAACTTCCGCATTTATAATATTAGTAAGATAATAGGATTAAACACAAACTAGCTTATCGCAGGTTTGGGTTGTCTAACAGCCAACCTTAACGCGATAGATATTTTTTGCACATGAGGACACCAGCATATATAATTATGGATTTGGTTAGTCATCTCGCGGTTATGTATCGTCCGACTGCACAGGGTGAATTTCTTCTTGTTTACGTATTTTTAGGGTTCCGTACTCAAAGGGTAAAAACGGGACCCTATTACTAAGAATCCGCGATCCGTTTGTCTGTCACCAGGCTGTATCTCATGAACCGTGATAGCTAGCTAGACAGTAAAATTTTCACAGTTGATGTATTTCTGATGCCGCCCGCTATAACAACAAATACTAAAAACAGAATAAAATAAATATTTAAGTGGGGCTCCCATACAACAAACGTGATTTTTGCGTTTTTTTGCGATGATAGGGAACCCTTCGTGCGCGAGTCCGACTCGCACTTGGCCGGTTTTTTAATCTGGAGGAGTCTAACATAACTCTCCGTTCGTATCGCCAAATTCAGTCAATCACGTTTGTAACATTAGATATATATAACACATATAGATAATTTAACCAAATAAGAAAAAAAAGTTTATTGACCTTTTAGGTCAAAAATCCAACTGCTTAAGAAGCAACTGACTGACTGACTGACTCTTCCAGATTAAAATCTCACAGTCCTTAACGCTACCGTGAGTCGAGCCTGAAGGTTAAATTAACAATCAGTGCAATTGAACCGAAACAAAAGCTTCGATTTCCGATACGTACCCATAACATAAGTAGTATAGCTACGGCCAACCTTGCACTCTCATCAACATTCAGAATGACACCTTCGGTCAGTCCTCCGATGAATTCTATGAGACCCAGTTTGGATAGAGCCTGGAATGAGAAAAAAAACCATTCATAATTCCCATACTGCCAAAACCTAACCATATATGTAAATTTGACTTCAGACACAGTCTGCTGACTCGAGCGAGGAGTTCCACTCTTTATAGATACGATACTTTTGTGTGTCTGTCAGACTGTCACAGGTGATAATTCCTTAAACAGCACCATAAAAAAACAGCTGCCAGTATTTTAGTCGATGAGATCATTAATCCATTCTTCTGACAGAATGGTTGTGAAAGAGCTCTCATATTCCAAAGAATAACAGACAATTACATCTTTGAATGCATGCTTACCTCCATAAGCACGAAAAGTGCGGCAAAGAAAAGCAGCGTGGACCATTCGATCCTGTGCAGCACTGGCTCCAAGTCTTCGCGGTCTGCCAGCGTCAGAAGCAGCAGTGCACCTAGCAGTGCCGTCCAGCCCAAAGACACACGATCTGCAAAGGAAGATTAGTTGAGTATGCACTAAGAAATGAGAGCGAACGTTTTCGAAAGATAAAAGCACTTCTCCTTCAAAATTATTTTGCGCTCAGCCTAACTGTGGATCTCTCTGTCAGGTATGTCTGTGAACTGTGTTCCCTATAGGTACCCCGTTAACCTTAAAAGCAAGTGGGAACGGCAGGTTCGCTCCTTTCATCATTACTAGATATCCATCGCCCTGACGACTTTTTTTAGATAAATTTAAACGCTCTGTTGACAACTAATTTGAGGTCTTATTTTCAACCGTCTAGAATTTAATGTTTGCTTGATGTAAAAACCGCCCAAGTACGAGTCAGACTTGCGCACGAAGGGGTCCGCACCATTTTCGCAAAAATCGGTAAAAAAATCACGTTTGTTGTATGGGGGTAAATTACCACATAAATATGTATGTATTTTTTTTTATTATTATAGCGGCAACAGAAATACATCATCTGTGAAAATTTCAACTATCTAGCTGTCACGGTTCATGAGATACAGCCTGGTGACAGACAGACAGACAGACGGACAGTGGAGTCAGGGTCCTGTTTTTACCCTTTGGGTACGGAACCCTAAAAACTAATGATATATTTATTCCTCATATTTTTTTTTACTAAAATCTGACCTCAAAAACAAGGCCAAAAGAAGACGTTCAAAGAACATCCCCCTGTGGCCTTTGCCTAGTAGTGCGACAACATAGGTTACAACATAAGGTACAACATAGATTACAACACAGTGCGACTACATAGAGACGATAAAAAAATTAATAAGAAATATATCAAGTGCATGCAGATCATATAAAATTCCGAAATTAAACATTGTTTGATTCTTAAGTTCGTACAGATTATGACAGAGTAATTTTAGAGTCTTAGAAATCACTTACTAAACTCAGGAATGGAGTGTAGAAAAAACACGACGACCACGAATGTGATTGCTACAGTGCATTTGATCAGCAACACCTTATCTCGAATCTTGTACTGAAAACAGAGATATAGTTATTGACAAATTCGTATCTTTAAATGAAAGCAATTGTAAAATTTCTCCCTAGAGATATAGGAGCTGTTGTCTTGTTACTCAATCACTCCAGAATCGCTGAACGGATCTAGACGAAAATTGGCACAGAGATAGACTATATTTTTCAGGTTGGTTAGTAGGTTCTTTTGGGATCATTTCGACTTTCACGCGGGCGGCGCCGCTGGCAAAAGCTACTCGTAGTTTTTGATACACTTACCCTCGGTTACTCAACACTCGATTATCGGGCTGTTAACGTTATCTGTTGTGATTGGATGTTGAACATTCATTCAACCAATCACAGCGTGCTTGACAATTTGTTACATTATTTTTGCGATAATTTAACGTTGAGAAACCTCAACAACCGTAGGACCACTTTTACCAAAGTCTTTACTCAAAGCTCAAAGCTAATTCGAAGTTAATAAGATAAACTGGGATGGCACAAGCTAGCCTTAGCAATCCTTTCCATTCGGAGAAAATAGATGTGCAGAACAAAGTTTATTGTATGAAAATAGATGCGTAGAACAATGTTTATTGTATGACAGGTAAACTTTCAAAATTTAAAAAGCCCCCCGACACATTTATCTTGCGAAAACATCCCGATTCAAACAGTAAAACGCCCATAACTTTTGAACGGCTGAACCGATTTTATTTTATTCAAACATAGCTAAGAACAGTCTCGACACAATCACCTTTGAAACAAAAACAAACTAAATCAAAATCTGTTCATCCGTTGAGGCGCTATGATGCCACAGACAGACACACAGATACACAGCAACACACGTCAAACTTGTAACACCCCTCTTTTTCCGTCGGGGGTTAAAAATAGATGTGTAGAACAATGTTTATTGTATGAAAAAAGTTGTGTAGAACAATGTTTATTGTATGAAAAAAGTTGTGTAGAACAATGTTTATTGTACGAAAATATATGTGTAGAACAATGTTTAATGTATGAAAAATGAAATCACTGGAGTAGTTCCAGTTTCTCAAAGACCTTTTTCTGATATCATGATAAAAAGTTCTATTGTTAACCGCCAAGGCCAAACTTTCTATCCCGGCAAATGCTTGGTTCTTATCGAATAGGCTACGGAAGACAAGGCGTCGGAAAAGCTAGTACTCAATAGCTTAGATTATACCTTATCCTTCATATCAGCCAGCATAGTCTCAAAACAGTCTTTGGGACAAGCTCTGATCTTCGTCTCCTTGACCAACGCTTCGAGCTTGAGCGAAAGCTTCCGGACCTTCCTCTCCAGTCGGTCCCGGACCACTTGCTCATCTCTGCTCAAGTGAGGTAGGGAGTCAGCCGCACGACGCCATATTGAAATCTGGTGACGAAGATCTGAAGAATAAAATAGATTAGTTAGGATTTTCATAACGTTCCAATGATTTGGAGGGCATAAAATATCCTGTTTGAAAATGACCAAATTTATGAAACGAGTGTGTAGATTGAAATTTTTCCTTTGACGAGTGAATGAAATCAAATGCAAATGACGTAATCGTCGTGAAAACCTATTAATATTTTGTTATCTCTTTCTTTCACGTCGTGATCGATGCTCGTATGTTTTTTTGTGTAGTACTCTGTGAGCTGCAGACCTCGCGAGGTCTGTCTTTTTGTTTTTTTTTTGTCGTTTCAGTTTTTTTTAATTGCCCCGTCATTAAATAATCTAAAATACTTAATCTACAAAAAAATATGTGTAATAATCGAAATTTCTCACAAATTTTCTAGAGAATCGGAATGAGAAATGCGAACTGTAGAGAACAACAGCCGGACATCCGGACATACGAAAGAATTTTTGTCCAGGCTGAAACGGAGACGCTTTGCGCTCGCTGAGTCAATTATTAAGTTTTTTATTTATTTAGACTTAATGCAAAGCTAGTATGAGTAAAAGGCGGACTTAATGCCTGAGACATTCTCTACCAGTCGACCAAGGGTGGTATTCTTCTTCTTCTATTTGAGTATTTGGTGATTTAACCCTTAGACAGTTTGGGCCCAGTAGATTTGGTTTGGTAAACCCAAACCAAGGGTGTTGAAGAGATAGCATGGCAGTTGCATTGTTTTACCTGTTTGAACTATATGTATACCTTGGATATCCCTGGGTACGTTGAGCCTCAGTTTGTCGGTATCTCTGAAGATGTACCTGAACTGGAAGTACGTCTGGACACACACCATTAGGATACCAAACGTCATGTGTAGCGTGAAGTTCGTGAAGTTTATACCCTGGAAGAAAGGAAACAGAATGAACGTATGGAAATTAGGTTAAACAGTTGGTAAAACAGTAAAAGGAAGCTTTTAGGAGAAAAATACATTTTCACATTAATCATAGTGCCTTATTAACTCACTAAACCATAAAAAAATGTTTAAACTTACAGATTGCACGACCGCCTTGTTCGAAGCTATGATGACGTTTGGAGGGTCACCAACGGGGGTCACGGTGCCGCCTATGTTGCTGAACAGTACCATGGACATCAGTACTGGTATGGGATCCAGATCCATCACCTCGCATAACCTGTCAATCAGGAAATCACATAAATCTAATGAAAATTAAATTTACGAATAAAATGTTGCCTGACTTAGAAATAAAATTCAATCGTTGACTTCTGCGAGTTTTTTTTTTTTATTTGATCTTTATTGAATTGTTTCTTCTAAAGAACATTTATTATTTCAAACTTCATAATGTCTATCACCATATGGGATCCTCTTCTTAGTTTTTCCAAGACGAATATAAAAAAAATATCAGTTCAGGTGTCCCCAAAATTTAATCGTTACGAGAATTATTACATTTAAAATATTTTCTTAATGACAGAAAACAACCTTTATTATAGGACCTAGCGGTTTAGGATTTGCGTTGTTTGCTTGTGAATGATTGAATCTA
This sequence comes from Orthosia cruda, assembly GCA_964057195.1. Lineage (NCBI taxonomy): Eukaryota > Metazoa > Arthropoda > Insecta > Lepidoptera > Noctuidae > Orthosia > Orthosia cruda. The sequence goes on along the minus strand of OZ059852.1, from coordinate 7,140,230 downwards.
TTATTATTAAGAAGATAGGGCTGGTGAATGATTACCTGATGGTGACGGGTGTCATGAGCATTACTGTCGTCACATTGTCCAAGAACGTAGATATGATGGCAGTGATAGCGCTCAACAGTGTTATCAGTGGCCAGATCTTGCCTTTTGTCACCTGAAATAGATAAGATTGCAAGTCTTTAAATCATAATTAGGTATAAACAAAAAAAAACTAGACAATAATCTATCTCTGTGCCACATTCAGATCCGTTCAGACATTCTGGCGTTATTAAGTAATAATTATATGCATCCAAACTTTCGCATTTATTATAGTAGTACAGTACAACTATTTTCTTAATGTCCCTCAGCAAACTTCGTGTTTCGTCAGTCGTCGGAATTCTGTCAGTTATCCTTTGTACTTGGTGCAGACCGGGCGCTCTCAACCGACTTGGAAGTATATAGACTTGTTAATACTTTTTTAATTTGAAATAACTTATTAAAAAAATGGGAGAAAAGCGCTAAATTCACTAACCCGAAAATTTTAAGCCTATACTTGTATACAAAATACAAATACAAAATACAAATACAAAATCTTTATTTCTTTAACAAGATTTTTTTCTTATAATTATTAGTTGTTGGAGTCTCCTTTTAAGCATGTAAATATGCCTGTGTCAGGAGGCTCCGCTCTTCCTTAACGTATTAACAGCTTAGCAAGAGTTAATTTATGTAAACATAAGTTTTGTATTTTAATTATTTTGTGGGTAAGTATTTATTTATTAAGGCGCCCAAGGTGTGCTATAAGATTCCCCAGCTCCTAGAAGTTGGGGTCGGTTACAGCACCATTAGGTGTGTGTGTGTGTGTGTGTGTGTGTGTGTGTGTGTGTGTATGTGTGTGTGTGTGTGCGCGTGCGTGTGTATGTGTGTGTGTGCGTGTGTGTTTCTGTAATCAATGCAAGTTTATTCCACATATAACAATATTTTTTCTGTTTCTGCATAATTTAGGGTTTTTATCCACTTTATGAGTACTGATTTGCACTCATGAGAGGTCTTCGAAAAAATCCGTAATATTTTGTTAACTTTATTATAAAGATAAGCTGATCGCTTATTGAATTGGATACTAGCAAAAGTAGTCTTTGTTATAGAAACATTTGTGACTATGTTTTTCCTACGTTTAGTTTCTATGCGAGGATCATAGGTTAGTGTTTTATGTTTTTTTAATATGGTGTATACAATATATAATTTTCGAACTGACAGTAGGTTGGACACTTGATATAGACTCACAGTAGGGAAACGTTGCTTTTTGAAGTACATAACTTTTATAAGAGCTCTTTGAGCCCTTTCTACATCTAAAAATCGGGTTTTGAGAGCCCCTCCCCATATGGGAATACAATATAAAATTATGGATTGTACTAAAGCAATATAAATTTCATTAAGAAGGTATTTTTCGGAATTGGGGTTATTGGACGTAGTTTTTGGGACTACATGGCGCAGCGATTTAAACATCCATATAAACTTCCTTATCCTAGAAGTAATCTGCTCAACTTGTGGGTACCATGATAGTCTCTGATCTAGTATAACTCCTAGGTATTTAAAAAAAGACACTTTTTCTATTATTGAGCAATTACATTGATTTCTTGCTGCACTATCATTTTCATTACATACATGTATTTTTAATCTGAAATCTTGACTGGGTTGTGTACGATTATTGATGGTAAAGCAAATGTAATTTGTTTTTGATGTGTTTAACGTAAGGAGGTTATACTTTAGCCATTGAGCAACCCTAGACATACCATATTCAGCGTCAGTTTTAATAGAATCCCAAGAGTACCCAGAGAAAACAATGGCAGTATCGTCTGCATATGAGAAAATTTTGGCGTTTTTGATCTTCATATTACAGAGGTCGTTAATGTAAATTAAGAAGAGAGTAGGCCCCAAGACGCTGCCTTGTGGTACACCATATGTTATGCCAATTTCATCGCTGATGTACTGTTCCAGTTTAACCTTTTGTTTTCTATCAGACAGATAGTCTTTAAATATAGAGAGCTGTGTGCCTCTGATTCCAATTTTTTCAAGTTTTTTCGCAAGGATGGGGAGAGAGACGGTGTCAAAAGCTTTTTTTAAATCTATGAAGACTGATAGACATTTCTTGCCAACATCAAGCTGTTCTACAACAAGAGTACTAAGAGATGTTACGGCATCCTCTGTTGATATACCCTGCCTAAACCCAAATTGAGATGGAGATAATATGTTGAAAGAAGTTAAGTAATTTAGTAGTCTATTATTTAGTAGTTTTTCTATGATTTTAGATATTACTGGAAGAACTGATATAGGTCTATAATTGTTAACGTCGTCTCTATCCCCCCCCTTGAAAACAGGAGTAATAATTGATTGCTTTAATAAAGAAGGGAAGGTGCCCGTTCTAAAACAAAGATTAGCTAGATAAGTAATAACTGGAGTAATTTCGTGTCCAACAAATTTAATGAACCTAGTTGAGATGTTGTCCCACCCAGGGGCGCTGTCAGATTTCAAATTTATTATAATGTTATTAACCTCATCAATGTCGGCATCGTACAGGGCAAAAGACTGTGGTTGTGTAGGAAGCTCATTAATGTAATGATTTTGATCATCCACACTCATATTCAATTGAATATCCTCAGCTAGCTCTTTACCTATATTAGCGAAGAAGTTATTTACAAAATTAGCAGACTCCACCGGAGACGGTTTTAAATAGGTCAATTCCGTGTTTAATTTCTTAGATTTAGTAGTATAAGTTATTGCTTTGATATTTTTCCATAGCAGTTTGTTATTTTTAATTGATTTAGTAAGTATTTCTCTTTCATATTTTCTTTTTATTTTTTTTATTAGATTATTACAATGATTTCTATATCGTGTGTAAGTAATTTTTTTAGTTTCGTTAAAGGGTTCATTACGAGTCTCTTTTTGTAGCATATTTCGATTTCTAATACATTTGAGAATGCCAGCGGTGATCCAGGGTTTTATTATACGTTTGTTACTTGGAATTTTTGTAGTTATAGTATTGTTTTTTATAGAATCAATTATTCTATGAGTAAGGCAGTCAGTTAGTATGTTAGGGTCACTACATAAAAGTAGATCTGTTAGCTTTTTTTCTTGTAAATATATTAGAGCCTTTTCAAAATCTGTGGTAGTATTGATTTTAGGTGCATTTTGTGGAACTTTTATTTTACTTAATGAAAGAAATGTGGTGAAATGGTCAGTTATGGAAGTATGTAAAATTGCGATAAATGCTGTGGTTTTACTTCTTTTTATTTTGAGCATATAATGGTCGAGGCAGTTCTGGCCTCTGGTGGGTAATGAATGTCCAGAAAAGATGCTGTAGGCGGTGAGCATATTTAGATAATCCGCCCTATTTTTATACTCATAGGAGTTTTCTGTAGGTTTAGGTATTATATTTATATTTATGTCGCCCGTAATAATGATATTTTTATTTTGCAAATTCAGGGTGGATAAGTAAGTGTCTAGAGAATTAATGAAATTTTCTGTATTTTTAAATGATGGTGAGCGATAGATGCATATAATTATGTTATTTAACACTTCAACTTGAAGACAGGAGGCCTGAACTAGTTTTATCTCTTTGACATTCGATTTTAGGTTATTTTTTATATAAACGACCACTCCATCATTTTGGTTAAGTTGACGTTTAGTTGAAAATGAGCAATATTTATTTAGATTAGGTATAGGTTTATGGGCGCTAAGCCGACATTCAGTTAATACTATTACATCAGTTTCAAAATTAAAGCTAGTTAAGTTTACTACGAAATCATCAAAATTGTGGTATATACTTCTTATATTCTGAGCTATAACAGTAAAGTCATTTTTATTTGCCTTATAACGCTTAGTAAATTCCGTACTGTCACATGCTATTGTTTTTGCTATATTTAAGTTGTCTATTTCTTGTATATTTTGAATGAGGTCACCCATTTATCAAAATTATACGAACTAATTTTATTAAATAACGGTGCTTATTTTGTTTAGGCTGAGTAGTATTTAATTTTATTAATTTATGAATTGCTGTTAATTTTATTAATTTATGAATTGCTGTTAATTTATGAATTGCTGTTAATTTTAATTTGTTGCATATTCTAATTTTTTTTACATTAATTATAGTACTATTATGTGGATAATAATAATATATGGAATGTGAATGTTTAATTTTGTGTTGATTGGTATATTGTGTGATATAGATATGTGTGTGTATGTAGATTGTTTGAATTTTGTGTTGATTGGTATATTGTGTGATATATATATGTGTGTGTATGTAGATTGTTTGTAATTTGTGGTTGTTTTGGAACGAGTATGAGGTGTACCATGGTTTTAGTGTTATAGTTAAGTTAAGATTAATTTTACTTACCAACAAACTCAAAGAAAACATTATTATACAATAATATGGACAATTTAGTATTATAGTATAAAAAGACATTATGCAAGCTATGACTAAGGAGTTCAAAAAGTTATTATTTTGTGATATAGTTAAAGAATCATAATCAGGGTCTAGTCAATTTTCCGCCATTATTAGTTGCTGTATTTGGGCTTCATTTATGATGTTTATAATAGGCGACGTTTCAGTTTTTCGGATATATACTTTCCCGTAAGCAGTCCAGCAAAATTTATATTCCTTAGACTTTGCTAAGTCCCGAGCGAGGAAGTGAAGTCTTGCTCCCCGAAGCGTCAAGTGTTCAGACACAAATATTGGAGTGTCCCCAGAGGTTCGGAGACCGAGATGCTTCGCACATAATTTGCTCTTATGCTTGATGTTAAATTCTTTACTTAATTTTAATATTTCTGTTTTCCGCAAAGTGGAGTTGGTTTCAACAATGATGGAACTGTTGAGAGTATCCGTCTTTTTTCCTCGGATTCTGTAGATGTACTTTATATCTGCTGCGCTCATATTACATTCCAGGGTTTTTGCAAGGCAGGTCATCATTTCCAGTAGGTTTTCTTTAGTTTCGTTTTTAATTTTAGGTACGTTTTTAATTTCAAAGTTGCTTTTCCGTTGACTTTTCTGCAGCTCCTCAATTTTATCTTCTAATAAGTTAATGCATTTTTTGTCTTCTTTAGCTTGATTTTCTAAAGTGTTAATTTTCTTCTTGAAATCTTCATTCTGTGCTGTGAGGAAAGCAACAGATTTTTCAATATTCTGATTAACTTCTCTAATTTCGCTTAGTGTAACCTTAATATCTTGGAGTTTTTCTTGGTGTTTGTCGAGAATAGTAATCATCATTTGTTTCATTTCTTCCTTGAAATTATCATAATCCGGTGTATATAAATCTGTAAGCGACCTCTTATTGCGAGCGAAAACATAGCTTGGTGGTGTTTTATTTGTATGGGTCGTGCTTAGATCGGGGTCCGACATTGAGTTGTTCATCATGATGTTAATTTACTGCAGTCGTGAAATATGCGATGTAAATAATGTTTTTAATAATGAGCGCTAGCGCGCACGCAACTTTTGTAAAGCAGGGTTCGCAGTAATTATTGCTATCTCTCTCTCAAAACCCCCGAGGGGAGACACCTTATATCTGTAGGCACCAAGCGCAAGCAGGAAGGACCGATTCCACAATGGAACCAAGCGTGCGAGACACTGGCGGCGGTACAAAGTTTCATATATCGAAGGGTCTTACTCGTTGGTCGATGCAAAAGTGAAAGGCAGGCTCGATGTCCAGTCGTGCGAGACACCGACGGCTGCGCAAAGTTCCGTAAGCAAGGGGTCTTAGTTACTGGTCGTCACAGGACACCGATACAGACACGTCCGAACACAGTGGTAGTTGCCGAGGAAGGATGTATTGTTTACAAGAAGCCGATGGATTCAAGAAAGAAAGCAGTGGTTATTTTTAAAAAGTTCAAATACGTGTTTCTGAAGCTTGTGGTGTTTCAGTCGGAAGTGTAAAGAATATTATAAAAGAACAGGATAAAAAAGATAAATCGACTACCTTCCCATCACCAAAAAGAGTAAAAACACCGAACAGTTTCGTTTAAATTTGGACGATTTTGACTATTGTGTCACACGTAACATGACTTACGATTTTCATTTACGCTTTAAGGAATTACCTTGTTTGAGTACTTTAAAATCGAAGTTGGTTTTAGCTACCCAATTTGGAGGCAGTCTGGAGATATTAAGTTTTTTTTAAGTTATTGGTTTTCTATATAAAAGAAACAGAAAGCAATCGGGCAATAATAATTGAAAAGCATTATTTTCGCCTTAAAAGGCTTAAGTATGATCTTCGAGAAATTCAAAGGAGGAATGCCAATGGCAAAAATAATTTCATTATGGATGAATCATACATACGACGCACTCAAAAGGAAAAACTTGGACAGATAAAAATCAAAAAGATTTAAAAGAAGAAGATGTGGTTGTCAGTAAGAGATTGCCCTGTGCAATAAGACCGCCCATTGTAAACTTGTTTTTATGATTGTTGGTCCTGTATTTATATTTGTGTGGTGTACAATAAAGACAATATATATAAGCCAATTTTGAAAGGAGAACGTATAATCATCGTTCACGCTGGCAATGAAAAAGGTTTTGTTCCAGGTGCACTGATGTTGCACAAATGTATTGATAGTGACTGCGATTACCATAACAAATCAATGCCGATCGATATCAAAATTGGCTGCGTAATCAGTTAATATCAAATCTACCAGCTAATAGACAATGCACCCTACCATAATACATTATTAGTTGAACTCCCGAACTCAAACACTACTAAACCACAAATTATAGCTTGGTTGTAGCAAACATAACATCTCATTGAAGATCGATTTATATGACCTTGTAAAAAAACCAGAAAGTAAGATCCTCAGAGTTTGCCATTGATCGCATTATGGATGAACATGGCCATACCATATTTTACGAATGTCACCATATCATTCGGATTTTAATCCAATTGAAAACATTTGCTATCAAATTAAAGGATACGTGGCTATTAAAAATGTTGCAATGAATGTGACGAAAACCAAAAAATAAAACAATATTATTGGCCCGGAAGAATGGAAAAATTATGTGACCATTCAATAAATTGTGAGGACTATTAAAGAACATTTAAACCAATGTTTCATTCGAACATGGTTTTTTTTTAATAAATACCCGTTCGAGCAGTGAAAAAAGTGATCATGCCATCGCTAGTGAACATAATCGACTCAGCTATATCAGATGAAGAAATTTTCTGACTGAAATTGAAAAGTTTATACTCGGCAAAATATTTTTAGTTGCATCTTTATTTATATATACAACTAAGTATTACTTAACTTATAAACATTATTTTTAACCGACTTCAAAAAAAGGAGGAGGTTCTCAATTCGTCGGAATCTTTTTTTTTTTATGTATGTTCCCCGATTACTCAAAGACGCCTGGACCGATTTAAAAAAATCTTCTTTTGTTTGAAAGAAGTTCTTCCTAGTTGGTCCCATAATCTTTAGATCAGGATCTGATGATGGAATCCTAGAGAAATCGAGGGAACTCCTCAAATGTTATAGGCAAACATATAGCGATTTTGGTATTTTCATCAACAATGCAATCATTTGCACTCAGAAAGTATCATTTGGTGAAGTGGAACTGATGAAGAAGACCACAGATGGCCACTGGAACTCCTAAATGCTAAATATGTCACGGGCATAAGATATCTCGAATAGTTAACCGACTATAATGAAGCAAATACTTATAAATAAATGGTACTGATGAAAATGGCACCATCAAACTGATCTGATGATGAAGCCGGAAGGTAGGCACTGGAACTCTTATATAAAACAACGTATCCTAATCGTGTTTGGGCTTATTGGAATCGCCATGAGATGTACTTTGGCTATAAATGATAATCATGTAGTTGGAGGTACCTACCAAAACTAAAAAGAGGGAAAATAAAAACTTTTTAACAAAAAATCAAACCGACCTCCAGAACAAAAAACTACAAAGCAAAAAATAAATTTCTTTTCCGAAGTCGGTGTCGAAAAACGGGAAACAATGGGTAGGTACAAAAGACACCGACTTCGGAAAAGAAATTTATTTTTTGCTATGTAGTTTTTTGTTCTGGAAGTCGGTTAAACATTATTTTATTATAAATTAACTTATGTTCGACATGTACATGAAATCAGCATTCGTTTGTATTCGGAAATGCGATGATTGCCGAGGGACATTAAGAAAATAGTTTCGCCGAGTGAAAACAGTGGCTCGATACGACTAGGGCTGGCGCGTTATGGCCCGTCCGATCCGCTAAATATCGGTACCTTCAAAGGTGAGGCGCGAGCGCGCTCGTGGAGGCGCGGGCTCGTGCTCTTGAATACGTTCATTTCATCTCGATTCGTTTGTCCGTAAAGTACTCATATTCATGTTCATGGTCTGTCTAGGATATGCGGCGAAGAAGCTGCAACTCGCGCCGTGAGAACGGGTGACGCGGGTTCGCTTGTGGCGCTTGCTTGCGCGTGCCAATCGACACGGCACGGCTCGACTCGTGATATCACGTGCCGTGAGAAGCCAGCATAAGATAGCTTTTTTCAACGGCTTCGCTTGCGTTAGATGATTTCACGGAATTTATGTCCGGTTGATAGCAATAGAATCACCCCCTTTTACAAGGAATTTAAACATAACTGACGAGATGTGGGTGTACCTCTGCTTAACCTTGCCTTCAGCGTTATAGACGTGATGATATGGGAATCCGTTCAGTTGTTAAGCAAACATCCGAACATGCTTATAAGACGTTCACATTATGCTTTTAAATAGAATAATATAGGTTGATGAAGATATGATATAAGATTTTATATCTGATGTCACCAGTAGCGACAAGCTCTTTCACAAAGAGCATTACAACAAAATTCACCTCTGCAACATTGTAGTGTCTGCGTCACCCGACTAAGTATTATCTTATCTGAGAGTTAATGATTATTACTCTAACAGTTTAATGAAGCACACGTGCGAAATAGACGCGAGATAGATGCTTCAAGACAATCTTGGTTGACTTTATGTATTAAAGTTTGACGTGATATATAGAAAACATTAGGAACAGAGGTATGCGGAAACGAGTGTAAAATCCCGTAGCCTCCATTGCAAAGGATCCTCCGATTAGATGGGTGTTGGGTCTGGTGGGCAACTGCCCGTTGGTTGTTGTCGAAATGCTGTGTATAGTGGTTCCCAACCTTTGACCAAATGTGTTCTCTGCATAGTCACTATGCCCCTTGCCTTTGAGGACAAAACTACAAGGAGTCGATAACATGTGCCTAATGCTCTCCAATCCAATCTTAGCATTATTGGCATCGCGACATTATTTTTCTGATAGCAAGCTAACTTAATAATTATGAATACAGTTAATATTTAGGCGCATCAAGCCCCCTACTACACAACCATGGTCCAAAACAAGGCCATCCTTATTATAAACCTACTTAAGCTACAGTTATCTTAAAGATTTGACCATAAATTCCACTCGTTTGGAGACAAATAAGTAAATGTTAACACACTGATAATAATTCAATAAAACTTGAATGAAATGCAACTTGTGTCTAGTATCGTGAGCGATCACGTGCCCGTCGCGCCGGGGTCATAGAGATGCATCTGATAAAGTATCTCTTGTGACATCCACACGGCGTAGGATTCACCTGTCGCCATGGTTTCACGTTCTAGTAGTCAGACGTACTCTGTAAAAATCTAACAGTGGTAAGTTAGGTAACGTGAACTCGAAGTGGCAGACAATCCCTAGCATCGCTCGGTTGGAATGACATAGCTCTTTGAACTCACTTCACCTACGTCATCACGGTGAGATATCTAGTTACCGAATCGATCGTGTACCCATCAAGTAATTTTATATAAGCAGAGAGTTTGTTTATAAGTATGTTATGTATTAGTTTATAACTACTGTGGCTCTGTGAGCTGTAGACCACGCGACTCTGTTTTTTTTGTTGATTCTGTTTTTGGCTCCGCCATTTTGAAATGTCCAAAAACCGAATGGACAAAAAATATCCGTATAATTATCGAACCTGCTCACAAAATTTCACGCAAATCGGTTGAGAAATGCGACCCGTAGAGCACCAGCCGGACATCCGGACATACGAAAGAATTTTTGGCCAAGCTGAAATAGAGACGCTTTGCTCGCGCTTCGCGCTCGCTCGGTCAATAAGAAATTAATTTGAGACAAAAAAAAAAAACAGCAGAGGTTATCTAACGCTTTTGCTATTGTTTTCTTATTAATTTCGTTGCGAAGTCCAAGACAGCCGGATCTTTTCTTTGGGAATCGTCGAGCTTCATTGCTTTCAAACTATTGGTTCTGGCTTTCAGAAGTTGCAGATGTTGGGAAAAGTATAGTATAATCTTATCCAAAGGAAAAAAACGCACCGTGTAGAATCTACAGTGGGGACGTATTCCACATTGGGCACCCGTTTTAACGGCACCTGAGTGTAAGGCACCTATCGATATTTTTCGCAGATGCCGTATGTGAATTAATTTATTACTTAACATTTTATTTCACATACGGCACCTATCGATGTAAAAAATAAACACCCAACACTAGTTCCTACTGATCCATAGGTGCCAAATGTGGAATAAAATTATTCCACATACGGCACCTGTGAAAAATATCGATAGGTGCCGTATGTGGAATACCTCAGGCACCTGAGTTAATGGCAAAATTTTATTAGGTGCCGTTAAAATGGGTGCCCAATGTGGAATACGTCACAGTGGTGACCGGAAAATCGTTGAGGCAATAAAACTCGATGAGTCCCGGCGAAATGACTCAACTGTCTTAGATTGTTTGTTCGCAACGAAAATTAATCATAACAAGTTAGTGTTCTATATTTTTAAGCCAGAATTGGAAATAATTAATAAATGTTGGAATAATAAACTATATGCCATACATTACAAAGTTCAAATTCCATTGCAACTCATACTTCTTTTCTTTTTAGTACAAAATATGATCTTGAAGTTGATTTTTTGTACATAAAAATCAACTTCAAGTTTAGATTATACACAACGCTAAGTTAGTCATTATGATAAATTTTCTTTTCTTTAAGACAGTATCATCTAGGTTTACGCCGAACTAAAGATTATTAGGTCAATGCCATTCACACCCAATCAAAAACTCGTTACAGAACATTGATTAGTTTAGGTTTGATTGATTGACATCGAATTTGTTTTTGTAGTCTAAATGACTTGCGAATGAATAGTTTTCGTTATTTTATAAAATATTACTCTAAAATCATGGATAGTTAGTAGTATCTCACGCAACATACAAACAAACTATTAGAAACATTCACATCTCATACAGCAAGCGCTTATCTTGGACATCGCTGACAACGGTGAAGGAAAACATCGTGAGGAAACCTGCAACCTAATTGCGCAAGTGGATTCGGCAAGGCCAAAGGGTTTGACCGCCATCAATCGACCAATCACATCGACGGAAATCCACATAGCATCTTTCATCTCGCATGTGGTCAAACCCTTTGCCTTGCCGATTCCCTTGGGCAATTAGTCTACTGGACTTATAGCTAAGCCGCAGACATAGAATAAATAATAGTACCTACAACGCAGACACACCTGAGGAGCTCTGATTTTAAAATGAGAATCACGTCTAAACGTAACTAAAAGTCTTAATTTTTTGGAAAAATAACCATAACCATTAGACCATTTTCTTAATAATCTGATCTAAGAAAATTTTGAGTTTTATTCGTTTAACATAGTGTAATTAATTTGTAAAAAATGTTATGACAAACACGGACAAAAACACGACTATCGCACCAAAACCGAAACAAACAAACCATCTAACCGGTGTATATTAATGAAATCGACACAATCTCAAAGACAATTTAATTATCTACATTTTGATCTGAGGCTTTTTTTTAAAGTCATAGAATAATAAGGAAGGAAAGGACAAAAATAAACAAAACTTGGGTCGCGCGGGTGTGAAACGAGTGCGCGTTTTGTTCCCTCAAGGTCGTTGGCGTTAGTCGTCGTTTTAATATAAGTTCGAAATCGCCAACCCGTGTTGTGCAAGCGTGGTGTTCAATGCTCATGCCCTCTCTGTATGAGAAGAGGCTTTTGCCCTGTAGTGGGACCGTATCAGGCTGGTATTATTATCGTAGTATTTTAGGGAATGACTGCAAATAGACGGCGACGCTGAAGTCAAGACCTGGAAGCTTACCGCGAGAGCTGTGGTTCGACTAGGCACGGCAGAAGAGTTCCTGGAAGGACTTGGGGCAGAGCCTTGTCCAGCCGTGTGACAGTATAAAAAATGTGAATTTTATGAAAAAAATCGTTGTTAGCTCGTCTTTGTCACTTATACCTACCGTTATGGCAGTTTTCCAAAAACCTAGGTTTTAGTACCCTTCTAATTTCTAGAGCACCTACCTCGAAAGTGAATACGGCGAGGAAGTCGAACAGCCCAGTCTCGGCCATGATGGAGACGATTAGCATCATGCTGAAGAGCAGCAGCAGAGTCTCCACGTCCAGCCAGGAAATCAGCTCCGGCAGGGAGGGTCTCTCGCCGGCTATGGCCAGCACTGCCAACGATGTGGTGGAGATCAGAACTGCCGCCATTGTTCTGTTTATTACCTGGAGGAAATGTATCGGTAAATATTATTATTGGATTCGAAAGCCTGTACCAACGTATTGTTAAATGTTTCTCTAAATGCATATTGCAAAAACTAGCTTCTACTCGCGGATTTGGTCTCGTGAAAGGTGTTATATTATCCCAAGGGAACATTATACCGGGATGAAAATTGCCTATGTGCTATTACAAACTATAATCTATCTCTGTGTCAGTTTCATCCAGATCCGATCAGCCATTCTGGGGTGATTGGGTAACAAACAATCTTTCGTATTTATTATTTTAGTAGGCGTCATATGTTTATTCGTTGAGTAAAATAGATAAGTACTGGGGCATTAATAATAAAAAATTCTAACTAACCCACACTGGCCCCGCGTGGTGGATTACGGCTCACATAGAGGAGGCCTGTTTTCCAGCAGTGGGAACATTTCAAATAAGCATGTAAGTTATAAGAAATAATCGATCTCGCTTCAACATTAATGCATGTATGTAAAGTAAGAGCATAAAATATAGATTTGTTTTAAACAACTTTGAACAAAGAGATGTCGACTATATCAAGAATTATGGTGATGTTTTCACACAGAAACTACTGTAGTAAACAATTGTATAAAAAACCGTTTAGAAAGAGGAAAGAAAACAAAATTAGGTTCAAAACTAGTGTCAAAGTCACACAATATATTAGATAGTGTAATTAGATATGTTTATTCATAACTATGCTATCATGATATAGCTATGTGTGTCAGTCAATATCATCAGCTGATAAGGATAGTCGCGTGGCTGACACTTAGAGTAGTTTACTGAATATCTCACTTGTCTAGACTTTTCCTGATTAAGTCGCCTTTCTGTAACTATTATTCAAGGTGATTATCAAATTTTAGTACAACAAACCAAGTTTGTGGTCGTCAAGAGGTGCAGATTGTGGAGGAACAGATAGCCTCCCCTCCACACTTCATCACTCTAGCAGAACATACTATGAACACTAACTACAGTGGCCAATCTAGAAACCTCGCTGTAGAAATAATCAGGCCTAACGAAGACACGAAAAGAAGAATATAATATTTTGGTTCCATCGGACTTACCTCAAATATGATAAGTATATAGAGTGCACACAGGAGAATACAGGCGTAGATCACTCCTTCGGACAGATTCAAAGGGTCCATGGTATAGCTCAGCGCAAACGGAGTGGTGGCTGTTGAAGTCGTAGACATTTTGATATATGTATCAGATATTATGTTGGACGTCATGGCCAGTTTGAGGACCTTGGACCTGGTTTCGCCTAGTGTGAAGTCTATGTCATCGTAAGGGTCGAGGTAGAGTAACCAGTGCGATGTCTGGGGAAAAGAAAATATTAATAATAATTTTATGTTATTTTGTGTTAAATTATAACGTCATGATAATTTTGTGTTTACTTGTGTTGTCGTGTGTTGTCTGAGATAGGAGCCTTTTTGGTCTCGCACGGGATTTTATTTTTTATTAATATTTTATTTTTGCTTATTTCTCGTGTGTCCTCGCTGGATTGCGATCCCATTCCCACCTACCCACGTCGTGTCCCACGATCTCCAATAGTGAAAGAAGAACATTAGAGTGACGTGGTAGAACCAGGTGCACAGTTATTTTCACCGAGCCGTCAACTGGACTGGATAATTTTCTATTTCAGCTTAGCCTTTTTCCAAATATATCGGGGCTGGCTTTCAGTCTGACCGGATGCAGCTGAGTACCAGTATTTCACATGGCGCGACTGCGTCCACAGTCCAGTTACTGGGTTCCAAGACATCCTCATCATCATTATCATCCACAGTCCAACTTCGTCCACTGCTAAGCATATCTTTTCTTGTACCAATCCACACGTTCGTGCGCCAGTCTCAAACGACACCCCAATAGTTAAAAATTAATTGAAATTATTTAGAAATGCGTTAAAGTGCTACCTATAAATAATAATTAGTTTTAAGTACAAAATTTTAGAATGAGTGTAAAATTTTAGAACCTCACCAACACTACAGTCAAACCATTACTACGGTTGTGTGGGCTTAGTTTAAAAGTTACTTACTTACCAATATGTGAAAATAAACAGAAAAAATGCTGAGTTGGTAACCTTTCGGTATGAGTACGCTCAGCGCAATTTGTTATTTTAATTTTTATTTCATTACCTGTTACTCTGTTGTATTGTGTATGTGTTGATTAAATGTTTTCTATGCTATTTGTATATTCTATTCTAAATTAATCCATACCTGATTGCTATCCTCATCCTTAGTATCCAATCCGTCTCTTTCTAGCCAGACCTCCATTTTGGGCATTCTTAATTTTTCACTAGCATTTAGTTTCTTCTCATTTTGTTCTGATACAAAGGGCCCTGTCATCTTTAGGAGGACTGACATTTCTTTATTATCTGTGCTTATAGCGTAACCTGAAAAAGAAAACAAGAATTTTATAGAAGTAGTTCGAAATCCATACAAGTTAACTACTTCTATAGCTTGAGAAATTTATGGTGATGAAATAAAGTTAAAAGTCTAACTACCACACTCAGAGACATTAACGGTTACTTAAAACTATCCTTAGTATAGATTTTTAGTACAAAATCTATACTCAGGAACGCCTCAAGTAACCGTTAAATGTCTCTAGAGTCCGGCAGTAAGTACGTATCGGGGTTATCGGATGTTCTTCGTTTCCTTTCTTTCGAAGAAGAGTCTATAAATCAAATCAGTTATATTATTAACCGACTTCAACAAAGGATGAGATTCTCAATTTGTCAGAATAATTTTTAATGTTCTTTCCCGATTACTCAGAGACACCCAGACCGATTTGAAAATTCTTCTTTTGTTTGAAAGTATAGACTTTCCAGGTGGTCCCATGATCACCAGGTCAGGATCTGATGATGGGATCCTGGGGCAATCGAGGGAAATCCTTAAATTGTATAGCCATACACATACCGATTCCGGTATTTTCATCAACATGGCAAGCATTTGCATTCAGAAAGTATCATTTCGAACTGATGATGAAGACCACAGATCGCCAGAAGATCTCAATGATAAGTATGTGTTGTGTATAAGATATCTCGAATAGTAAAATTACTGTTATGCAGCAAATCTAAATAATAGTTCTCATGAAAATGGTACTATTGAACTGATCTGTTGTGCTGGCTATAAATGATTTTCATGGTTAGGTATAGGGAGCCAAAACTAAAAAGAGTAAAATAAAAACTTTTAACAAAAAAAAAAAAACGACTTCCAAAACCAAACACTACAAAGTGTAAAATAACTTTCTTTTCGGAAGTCAGTGTCTTTGGTTCTTATTTATTTTCGTTTTGGCACTGACTTCTGAAAAGAAAGTCGTTTGATTTTTTTTGTTAAAAAGTTTTATTAGTAAAAAAGAATGTTGCATTCAATAACTCATTGACATACCAGCTCAGGCAACGCACAACCTACACCGCTGGGTGTAGAAGCATGATAAGCACAAAGGGAGAATTTTAGAAAGTACATCGTCCAAAAGGGGGCTAAATAGGCATAAAGGTTTCTATGGAATTTCTCCATTTCAGCAGTTTGGATAACCGACCTTCCGCATCACATCATCATCAGCACATCATCAGCCTATTAATGTTCTCACTGCTGGGACACAGACCTCCTCTCTGTGAGAGGGAATGGGCCATTATCCACCACGCGGGCCCAGTGCGGGTCGGTGGATGTCACATGTCTTCGAACTTTTGGTTCTAGGAAATGCCGGTTTCCTCACGATGTTTTCCTTCACCGTTTTGAGCTTTCACCTTCCGCATAGCCTGTTTGAAATAAGCTAATGCTTTCGTCAGATCACCTTCCTACCCTCGTTCCATATAACTTGGGATCGCCGCAACACGTTTTCTTTCTCCATTCCATCCTGTCAACTGACACGCTATCACTGACTTTCTTTAGCTTTTAGTGGTATGAGCTTTCATATAATAATAATACACACAAAATCCATCCATCTTTTCTTGAGCTCTTCATCCTGCATCTTCACATGACCATACCAGGACAAACTATTCCCTTTCAACTTTTCTGTAACTGGTGCCCACTTACAAAATACTATAACGTCCTGAAATCCTTCAATACTGCCAGTTTATCCTAACTAACTTTTGAACCTTTTTAGAATATCTAATTATTGTAGAGTAGGTACTTACTTTTGACTTCTCCAGGAGCGACCGAGGAGTGCCTGCTGACCGGTTCCTTCTCGTTATACATCAGGAATACTATGGTGAAGAACATCCACAACGCGATTAGAAGAGTCATCTTCACGAAGTGTCTAGCTTGGGCCATCTGCGGAAAAAAGATAACTCCAATGTAATTTTTTACAAGAACTTATGCCGTGATATGGTTATCAAATCAGAGGGATACGAGAAAGCTCGTTTTTTTTTATTAATATTTTTCAAAATATGTATAGATAGTTAGAATTGGATGCCAGTCATAACAGTAGTTTTATTCTACAAGATGAATTTTACTACATTGAATATCTTTCGCCGGGTGCACCTACTCATAAATTCCTATAAATTTTACTTCAAACAAATCTGAAATCGGAAAACAAAATATCTGTTGCCCACATTTTTTCTAGTTACACAACATCAAACTACTGAACAGCTAATATTTTTTAATAATAGGTAAGTATTTCAGAGTTAATTATTACAAGGTAACTAGTAAAGATTGTTGAAATGTCATTAATTTTGTTTTTATTTTTCTGTACCCCACTTAGAGATTAGGTAATAAAATAAATTTCTTACCCTTAAAGTATGTAAAAATATCTTAAAATCTTACCTTTGTTGGCTTTTTGGGCGCCACCGGTACATCTTCAAATCTGCAAAATAATAAAAGTGTGTATATTTATCAACTATTTTAACACTCGAGTGAGTTATTATGAAGTTCAACAATCTGGTTTTTTGAACAACCAACGAAAACCACAAACATTTAGTTTTATATCTAATACTGATCAGACACTTTAGCAGGTTGTCAAGGTTAGTGGCAGAAAATCGGAAAAAATCGTTTTACAAGAATTAATATTCAATATGTATTAATTGTATGCAACAGTTCTTCATTAAGTATTGTTTTGTCAATAAGGTGGACTTTTTAAAGTTCCCACAGTCAAGTGCCAATCGACAAGGCAGACGTTTATCTGAAAAATTATGGATGCAAAAATTTACGTGACATTTAATGGTCCCCACGACACGAGACATCGAATAGGGAATAATCCTAAAAAAAATACATAGTCCGTCAGTTCAATTCACAAAAAAATTGAACCCTTCTTTTTTGTCACGTAAACAAAAAAATACGACGATTCAGCGCGTTGCAGTTTCGCGTGACGTCTCACGCCTTGGAACAATTTCTACCTAAATACGCTATATCTTTAGAATTATTATTTCTTAGCCCAGGAATCATCCTTATGTGTGTAGTCCTTATCTTACTTACACTTTCTCCTTCTTCTCGTCAATGCAAGGGATCTTCTTGTCTCCATTGAGGAAGGCGACATCATCCCGGAGGACCTGCAGGTTGTTGTTGAGGTGCGGTGCCGAGTTCACGCTGGGGAGCCGCTTCGTAGACGATCTGCTCTTCCTAGGTAAGCCCAGACCTCCTGCGAAGGAGAAGATAGTATACTTAATTTAGTAAATAATATTTCTGTGATCCCTGTAAAGTTCCATTGGAACGGTCATGGAAGTATCGTATCTTTTCCATACGGAAAATATACGATACTTCCATGACCGTTTTTCCTGAGGGCTATAAGGGATCTTGATGTCGATTGTGGATGGGTTAATCCTAGTCAAATAAGACTCATCGTGATCACATCCAGGCGCAATAATAACAAAACAGTATAAACGTCACACACATTGGATATATTGAGGCCAGGCCGCTTGTTCTAGCTAAGTGATCACAGCCACCCTTGGATAACTATCTGTTCGCTGCAAAACAATTGAGCTAACGCTACTGCTTATCTATCCCAGAGACAAAGCTATAATGACTCCTGTACGTTTAATTACACCAGCACCCGTACCTTTCAAGCAGTTTGTTTCCAGCAAAATTTTGACAGTCACCCATAGACTGCACTGCAATACCAGAGATATTCCGATAGCATTACATATAGCTGTAATGTATGATATTATGAAAGTAGTATGACAGAAAGTATGATATTTCAGCATCATCATCATTTCAGCCAAAAGACGGCACTGCTTATATATCTTTATGTAACAGCCCTAACGAGTATTACATAAACATTAGTCTAAAGTCCTTGAACGAACGGCCAACGACCTCTAATCACAGATGCACCTGCACAGCGCCGCCATGTTTTCAAATGCCGCCATGTTTATGTAAACTAAAATGAATCATGCATAAACGAATGTAACTGGTCTTGCACTTCATGCACTTTCGATCAAAGAATCTGTTAGATAAATAATAAAGAATTCCTATTTGGGACCTAAAATATTAATAGGGTGGGGGAGTGATCTTTTACAGACAACCTTTGGATGGACTTTGTAGGAAATGAGAAATGTACAGATAATAATATTTAATCAACAGTCTTCTACTCTGCCAATATTAATTTTATTAAGCCGAATGGGTAGTAATTGTGTAAGTTTTAAGTTTTCACTTTTCAGAGTGTAAGAAAGTTAACTATTCAGGTCACTTATAAAAACTCAAGTGGTTGCAGGTTAGCTGCTGCCTGCACGTAAAGGTACCATCTTTTTGTTCAACTGTATTTACACATTTCGTACACGGACTTAATATATCAAAGATGGTTCAATGGTTCGAATGCTGAGCTTGTGGTCCTGTCCTGGGTTGGCCAAGTGTTATCCGATTTTTCCATTAGGAAAGTTTCAGTACCAAAAGTAGACAACAGACTGGATTTCTTTTCAACTGGCGTAGTGTCGGTGTTCTTTATATAGAAGCATTCTGGAGTAGATCCACCAACGTACACTGGGCCCGCGTGGTGGATTACGGCACATTCCCTCTCACAAAAAGGAGGCCTGGGTCCCAGAAGTGGGGAGGGGCTGATGATGATGCCACTGAAGTAAAAACAAATCTCTTTTCTTGATGATATAAAATGAATAAAAGTGGTTTTCAGAATTTTTGTTTACAATTTGACTATATCTGCTCAACCAACCAACCAAAAGATCATTATTGTTAATAATAATTTAGAAGTAGGTATCATTACCGACATTGTTGCTAGTCATTTGATCTAAAATACTAGTTTTTGCTTTATCCACGATGATGATCATACGCATAATAGGGACTTTTTCAAAAGAAAATTATGTGCAATTTAGAGTTGGTGTCATTGAAAAATATTAACCAATTTCCTTTGATTATGTAATGACTATTTTAAAGCCAAATGATTTTTAAGTAGTAGCACTGATTTCATAAAATTATCTAGTTGTTCTTAGGCGATATCGTGCAAGTATTAAAAAATAAAAAAAGAATCATCAAAATCGGTTCACCCAGTAATAAGTACTGAGGTAATACAAACAAAAAAAAAAATACAGTCAAATTGAAAACCTCCTCCTTTTTTGCGAAGTCGGTTAAAAAAGAAGTGCAAATCGTTCGAATTGCATCGCATTGAGTCCATGTGAACATATATATGCAATTTCTCTGAGCTAAAATCATGCGAATTTCCCGCGGTGAAAATTGACGTGTATCCTTTTCATCATTCGTAAGACAGCCACCACCATCATCAGCCTATTTAATGTTCCCACTGCTGGGACACAGGCTTCCTCTGTATGAGAGGGAATGGGTCCTAATCCACCAAGCAGGCCTAGTGCGGGTTGGCGGATGTCACATGTCTCTGAATTTTTGATTCTCGGACATGCCGGTTTCCTCACGACGTTTAACTTCACCGTTCTGAGAGCAGTGGTGATGAAATTATTTACACAAATTAAAGCGCCTGCCTGGGTTCGAACCTACGACCAACAACTTGTAAGTCGCGGCCGTTACCACTGGGCCACCACTGCTCTAAGACAGTAATTAATTAATATTGGAAGCTTTAAAGCTTTAAAGCTGCACAGAATTTACACACTTCAACCTCTTCAAGTTTTGAATATTTTAATTGATATAGTATATTACTATCTATAAAGTTCAGTTCTCTGTACATTTATCCTGTAGAGAAAGACAAGCTTTTGGTAAGGATTTGAATTAATAAAAAATCTTTCAAACCTCTTGAGAAAACATAGCTTCGTTATGTTGTTTGTCTGTCACTCACGGAACTGATTCATATTACATATGTTATAAAACTACTCCTTATATGTCGAAAGCGCATCAAAATGCAGACTTTAACAAGGTTAAAGACAGGTCACCAGTGTACACCTACATATACTGCATATAGCATACCAGCTTGTACTGGATTGAACCGGTTTGACTAAGCTCAGGTGGGCTGTTTGCGAATCGAATCGTACAAATACGAGAGTTGCTATCAAATAATGTTTTTGTTTAAGGAAATAACACTATGTTTAAGTTGAACGTTTTGCAACTTTTAAGAATTACTAATGAGTAGAGAGAGTCCCAGATGGGGCAAAGTTTATGCTTAATTTATCAATAGTAGCCCTGATCCTGGACTTGCGCCTGAGCCATAAACTCAACCACTATGACATGGGACTTTAAAATAATTGACGAAATGTTGGTTCCTTTACTATTGTCAAAAAAAGTCGACAATTGTTAGTGAGAGTTGTTTCAACCTCCTTCCTTCAAACTTTCGCTCAGATTTAAAGCACCGTATAAACCGGTTATATCCAGTTCACACCGGTTCTCAATTATACAATACATACGTTGCACCGCGACCTCGCTCGCCGGCTGTGTGAACTACAGATGCAGGCAGAATAAATATACATACTTTAAAGTTATAGCCATATTTGCATGTCAGGGACGGATCTCAGGCTAGCCAGATGTGGCTGGATATCAATATTTACGGTCACAATGTGTCTTTAACTGCGCAATGTTCAAGAGACAAAAATACAGTCATTTTGGTTCTACCAAAATGACTGTATTTTTAATAGTTGAATTGTTTTAACAAACAATAGTTGAATTGAAAGAAAACTACATATTATTATACAAGGACCAAAAGGAAAGAGAAAAAATATCGTAAACCTATTTCAAAATATAAGGTACCTATAATATACTATAGTAAATTAAATATTATACCTATAGTAAAATAAGGAATGGAATGAAACTGGCATTGAGGAATGGAACTTTTGTACGACCTTGGTTTAAACCAACCTTGGCCACTGCCAAGGTTGGGTTAAGCCAAGGTCGTACAAAAGTGCGTTAGTTTATCGATTTAATCAAAATTGCGGGCAACTCCTGCAGGAGGGACTCACCAACCGGCAAGAATGGCAAAATAAAGAGGAGGACCCATCAAATTAATGATTCTGGGCTGAAAAATAATGATGATGATAAATAAAAAGAAAGAAAAAAGGAAAAGAGAATGAGACGCAATGGACGTGAAATTAGACTTTCTAAGAGTTTCCTAGTCACGAAATAATAACGTACATCTCATTTACCACGTTTTTTCAAGATAAATAGATTTTAAACGTACCTTTCTAGTCTCAAAAAGGTCGTTCACCTAACATTAGATGCGGAGCGAACTGGATCCGACTGGTTAAATATAGCCTGCACGCTAGAGCTATGTTTATAAATACTAGCTACTTAGCCAGTCTATTTCCCAGACCGATTTGAAATAGCATTGCTGAATTTACGTACGTTTACTAAAATTACTCAGTTTATTGTATTTCTAATTAACTTAGGTAAAGAAAGATAGAAACCGGAGATAACTGGTTCAAACTGGTTATTTTTTTTACACGGGGTTTTATGGTAAGGTTATTTTAAATTCACATTTTCTTCATTTTCATTCCACTTTTTGTCAGTCAGGTTTTTACAGTTCTAGAAATTTTCTGGTGGTCTAGTTATTTGCAGAACGTAGTTACGTAGATTTTTTGCACAACAGAAAATTGATGTTTCACCAATACATCCTATAAATAAGTATTTTCAAAAAAAAATATCTCACATAATTGCGAATACAAACTAGCAAACATTTGCAGACAGAGGGAGACAGCAGAACAACACAATATAGCAACAGAGTGAGATGGAACAACAACATAGCTAGATATCGGTGCGAACTGGTTCAGACCGGTAAATATAGCCTAGAGCTTGGAACGCTGACAAAAAAATCTTTGGTAAACAGAGAGCGCTTGATTCATTGCTCATATCTCTACTATTTGAAATGGATTTCCTTTATGAATTTTCTTACATTATCATTATATTCCTAACATTTTATTGCGAACAAACTAACGTGCATTCTACTATCATTATAAATATGAATGTGTACGTTCGTCTGCGACAATCAATCTCGCCTCAACGGCTGACTGGATTTGGATGAAACTTAATTGGCACAATAGTTGGACCATGTCGTGGATGTATGGTACTTTTGATCTCGGCGGTAAGTTCGCTTTTCACAAGTCCAAAACCGCTGCTGATAGAAGCTAGTGGAAATAAATTCCTTCTTCTAAAGAAATTGGTAAATTAATTATACATCACTCATACAGCCCTAAGCTAATTGGAACATACTACATAACAAAAGCCTGAGCTTGGATTCTCCGAAGATTTAGGTAGACGTGTACCTTAACGGACCCACCGTACCAACCTACACTCACATTAAAAGACAAGTCCTATGTAATAGGCGAGTCTATTGCCTTTTACCGGGCACAAATCCAACCTCCGGGCTGCTAAACACCCAAAGTCCCTTTTCACACGCCCCGGTTGCCGGGTAGCCGCTTCTGGATAACCGGCGGCGAAGTGTTTAGCAATGCCATTCGCTCTCGGTTACCCGGTAGCGGCTACCCGGCAACCGGAGCGTGTGAAAAGTGACTAAGACTTTGACCGATCCGGAAATAGAATTCTGGACTTCATGCTCAGCTACGACTATAGTGCTCACGAATACTAAGTCAACGTGGCAGTCAATAGCTGTCATATTATATTAATTTTGTTTTAATGTTGCCCCACATTAAGAATGTTGCATGTCAAACAATTTAATTTAATCTCACATACACAAATGGCCAGATCCGGAACAACTGTCGGTATCTATTTGTTTCGAGCAGGCGTTGAACCTGCAACACGTAGCGCAGTAGCCGATCACTCAGCCACTGCGCCGACCATACGCCATATGTGGTAGTTGTGGTAGGGACTTCCGTTTCCGCACTTAGAGTCCAATTTAGTCCGTTGTGCGATGGGACACTGGCTAACATAGCCAGCCTAGCTTCTTCTAAAAGCACAGAAGCTTCCTGGGAGCTTCACAGGCTTTGCAGGCAGGGTATTGGTTACTGTCCTTAAAATTATTTTCAACTCAGGCTGAGGAGTTTTTTTGGTTAGACGCGGGTGTACGTTTGGCAAATTAATTTTTCACTGTCTACAGTCTGGTGCCCGTGACCATCTGTTATTATGGAGTTCTGTTAATCTTTGGCGAATCCACGCACGAAATTGCGATAAAGCAAAGTAGTATAATAGTAAATCTTCAAAATTATTTGTTCTTCGAGTTACTAAGCTAAATCAACCAATGATGCTTTAACAAGTCCATTTATCTCAATATTTCAAGGTTCCTAGTTCATTATTTACTCGTCAAAATGTCGTTTTCAAATATGGCAAGTGTTACTCAACACAAATGTCCTCTTATGGCGTCCATAGATGATGTTATTATCATAAGAACACCTTAATAGTGACATTGAGGCTTTTTCCTTGGAATTTCCATTTATTGTCATGGTTACCTTAAGATGTGTAGACGTAGATATTAGCGTTTTAGTAAACAAGTAACACTAGTAGTACCTAGGCCTCATTGGTCTTTCTCAGTAACAAACTCTCAGTCTTTCACAGTTGAGAGCAGTGGTGGCTCAGTGGTAACGGTTGAATGGCGACTTAAATGTTGTCGGTCGTGGGTTCGAACCCAGGCAGGTGCTTTACTTTTTGTTGCTTATTTCATAACCACTGCTCTCAAAACGGTGAAGACATGTGATATCCATCAACCAGCACTGGATCCGCGTGGTGGATTACGGTCCATTCCCTCTCACAGAGAGCAGGCCTGCACGCACAATGGATCAAATGGGAGACTAAGTGTGGAAAAGTGGTCCATCTATCCTATCCTATCATATCCTCAGTAGCAGCCCGAAGTCTGGACTTGTGCTCGGTTGATGATAATAGGCTCGCCCCTTATTTCATAGGACTTAAGCATAACTGGTGCAATGTGGGTGTAGTGTAGTTGCACCTCTACCCAACCCTTCGGGGAAAGGAAGCGTGATGTTATTAATGTAGTAGTAGTGGGTTGGCCCAAAGGGCAATGGAGAGGGCTATGCTCAGAGTTTCCTTGCGTGATCGAATCTGAAATGAAGACATCCGCAAGAGAACCAATGTTACCGACATAGCCCGAAGAATTGCCAAACTTGGCAGTGGGCAGGGCACATTGCTCGCAGGACGGATGCTTGTTGGGGCTGAAAAGTTCTGGAGTGGCAGACGACGACGAAAGGCCTGAAGTGGACTAGTCAAGGCTGCGGGAGTATAGTGGATGCGAGACGCACAGGGCCGGCCAGTTGTCGACACTTGGGGGAGACCTATGTCCAGCAGTGAACGTCTTTTGGGTGAGTTGGTTGGTTTGTATTCCGTGAGAAATAACAGCCGCAAGGACGAGCGATAAGTTAAACTTGCCAAAGGCGGCGGTGTATGGGTGACCATCCATATCAAACAGAGATCACTCGATGGCTCGGAAAACAAGTAAACCTCATTTAAAGATTGTTTACAGTTGTATGGTTATTTTAATTATAATAAGCCTCTCCATCCTGAATTTCAGTTCTTTACTCTGTTGTACTTACACTAGTCCTTTTTAAAGTATATCTCTCAATTCAGTGTGCCTCCGGGCAAAGGCCTCCTCTAACAGTTTCTACTGTTTTCTATCCTAGGACCTGCTTTCAATTTTTATTCGTCCTCCCATCTCTTTCTCTGTCTTCCACTCTTCCCTTTTCCACCTCTAGGATACCAGTCAGTCACAATTTTGCTCCTTTTTTCTTGTGGGTTACGTAGCTTATGGCCTATCCATCTCCACTACAGTTGGTCAATCTTGACAAGCACATCTGTTACTTTGGTCTTTGCTCTGATGAAGGTGTTTCGTTGTTTGCCTAGTTTCTTAATACCTAATATGCTTCTTTCCATAGCTTTTGGCAATGCTCTACCATATCTCTATGGCATTTTTAAAGTGACCATGTTGCACATTCATATGTGATGCAAGGGAGGATGCAGGTGTTGCAGACTTTCCGTTTGATGCCTATACCGAGGTTCCCTCAGTTGTAAGGTTACAGAAGTCTGAAAATCTGACATCTAGTTTTCTTCAGAATATCGTACTATCTAGTACTGAACTGAGTTGTGAATGTCAGACAGACAGCCACTCCGTGGTAAATATTAGTATACAATTGTATCCGATTAGACTGGGACCTGACCACAGCATAGTAGAGAAAAGGCTTACCAGATTGGCCGATTGGTTATCAAGTCATTGTTGACTATTTGCAGTACCAAACGCATCGCAATGGGGGCTAACGTTTATTGCTCAACAGTTGGCGCCACTGTTGACTGGGGTCCATAAATATAGCTGTTAAACGTTATTTTATAACGCACGGAAATTTATTTTGTAATGGCATAAAACTGCGATTACATATATAATCGAGTAGGTATGTCGCAGTTTTACGCAGCCCCGTTTTTTTTCGAATAAAAGGAGGATAACATTCAAACGAAGAAACGTAAACATCTATTAAAGGAGGGGTTGGTAAATACCGTACCTTTCTTAATCCGCCATATTTGGATAATATTCTTAACATTTTTTTTTTATTAACTCTTGCTAAAAGCCAAAAATCAATGAAATTTGACATATCGGAAACCTCACGCCACACCAGCGCCACTAGCGGCGAATTCATACGCGGTAGCCCCCATTGCGTTGCCATCCCAGAAACAGGGCTGTAATGTCTCACTCAATGTCTCACCCAGTTTTATTAGTAGTACTAGTAGAGCTTTTTCGTAATGAGACTCACGAACTTATAGGTCACTAGCTGACCCTCGGGGCTTCGCTCCCGTCAACTGCCTACCTACCCTGGCTACCCTGCCTACCCTGCCTACCCAGCCTACCCTGCCTACCCAGCCTACCCTACCTATCCTGCCTACCCTGCCTTTCCTGCCTACCCTGCCTACCCTGCCTACCCAGCCTACCCTGCCTACCCTACCTATCCTGCCTACCCTGCCTTTCCTGCCTACCCTGCCTACCCTGCCTTTCCTGCCTACCCTGCGTATCTTGCCTACCCTGCCTACTCTGCTTACCCTGCCAACCCAGCCTACCCTGCCTACCCTACCTATCCTGCCTGCCCTGCCTTTCCTGCCTACCCTGCCTATCCTGCCTACCCTGCCTATCCTGCCTACCCTGCCTTTCCTGCCTACCCTGCCTTTCCTGCCTACCCTGCCTTTCCTGCCTATCCTGCCTACCCTGCCTACCCTGACTACTCTGCTTACCCTGCCTAACCTGCCTACCCTAACCTGTCTTTCCTGCCTACCCTGCCTATCCTGCCTACCCTGCCTACTCTGCTTACAATGCCTACCCTGCCTACCCTGCCTACTCTGCTTACCATGCCTACCCTGCCTACCTTACCTATCCTGCCTACCCTGCCTTTCCTGCCTACCCTGCCTATCCTGCCTACCCTGCCTACCCTGCCTACTCTGCTTACCCTGCCTACCCTGCCTACTCTACTTACCCTGCCTACCCAGCCTACCCTGCCTACCCTACCTATCCTGCCTACCCTGCCTTGCCTGCCTACCCTGCCTATCCTGCCTACCCTGCCTACCCGGCCTACCCTGCCTACCCTGCCTTTCCTGCCTACCCTGCCTATCTTGCCTACCCTGCCTAACCTGCCTACTCTGCTTACCCTGCCTGCCCTGCCTAACCTGCCTATCCTGCCTACCCTGCCTATCCTGCCTACCCTGCCTACCCTGCCTACCCTGCCTACTCTTCTTACCATGCCTACCCTGCCTACCCTGCCTACTCTGCTTACCCTGCCTACCCTGCCTACTCTGCCTACCCTGCCTAACCTGCCTATCCTACCTACCCTACCTACTAATTTGTATCTATCATCAATAGTTTTCGCAGCGCACGCCAAATAATGTATTTTACAGACAACATTTTGCTACCTTGGGTTACATTGTTGCAATTTTCATAAGGATCTCTATTTTTTATGAAAATATTTTATAGCCTATGACACTCAGGAATAATTTAGCTTTCTATCGGTGCAAGAATTTTCAAAATCGGTTCAGTAGATCCAGAGATTACCCCTTACAACGTCACAAACTCACAAACTCACAAACTCACAAACCCACAAACTTTACCTCTTTATAATATTAGTATAGATTTCAATGTTAATGACGTCTGTGAAGTTCGCTTTTCGAAGCAAAGTAGCAAGTCCATATGACAGCAGGGGTGACGGGCGTGTTCCGAGCCGCTTTTAGGTTTGATTTTACCTGTACTTCTATGTTTATTAAAAAACACATTTTTTCAATGTTACGGACATATCACCAATGCCAATATATAAAAGAAATTGAATGCTATTACACTTTAAAAGTGCGCAAATATTTAATGAACTAAAAATAACTACGAATTGGAACTTTGTCAAATGCAAAAAGAATCTATACAAGAATTGGGTCTGCCCAGATTGGGCATATTATGATATTAATTTGATAGTGTTTCGTGGGGCATGGTGATACTTACATATAGGCACGGTGGCGCACCCTGGACAGTAGCTATTACATAGCTGATCCACTAATATTTTTATCACACACGAACTATTTCAAATCCACGCCAACATAGAAATATTAAAAAAATTGAAGTTGCTTTAGCTAGGTATTGAAACAACGGGTTAATTTCACAAATCAACCATTTCGCTTGTTATCTCCAAAGGGGTAGGCAGAACTGTATATTAAATCGCCAATTTATGAAATAATTTCGATATACACATTATGTCAGACATAAATCTAGACTCCAAACTCCTAGTTGCCTTCATGGAAATCCCAATAACACTTCCTCAATCCGGTAATCGAACCCTGACCCACGCCCAATCGACCACTAGACCTGCTAGGCATCGATAAAACTAAAAAAACAAATACGTAAAATAACTCACCATGCTCCTTCTCATAGTGCTGCCGAAACTGCTCCAAGGCGGGATCATACTTCACTTCATCAGGTAAGCTGAGCCACAGCTGAACAGCTCCATCCGTGAGATCAGTGGACACGAGCGAGTACTGGCTTCGAGTCAGTTCCTCCACCGGCCTGGGGGAACGCCACGACTTTACACCCTTCACTATTTTGTCCATCTTGGCTTATTTTGACATGTCTAATACTTATATTTGTTATAGATATACACTACACTATGATTTTGAGGTTATAATCATCAGAAATTGTTGTGTTGTGATCTGACAGGTTAGGTTCTTTTAAAGAGGAAGTTTTTGGCAATTGTGTTTTCATATACAGCCTGGTATGGAAACATTTTGGTTGTAAATAGGTAAGAGTTTTTTGAGTGTCATGTTGGCTCGAAAGTTTATTGGCAGATATTGCTATCAGCGATAAGACCGCCCCGTTGTAATAAGAATATTAGCTTCGTTACAACTTTTGTTATTATTTTGTTATTATAAATCTATCTAAGAGCTTTATTGCACTAGAAAAAACGTTCAAATTATAAATGAATGGAGATTCTGGCTACCTGAGTATTTTATTTGTGTTAAATGTGATTTTTCCAATATCACAACGCATCTAAGTTATTAACTTCCTAAAAACCATAGTAAAAATACTACACAGTAAATGAAAATACTGGAGGAGATTGATAGATCTAAACCAGCAAGGCTTCTTAACCTGTGTAAGAAAAGGTGCAGTTTACAGTTATACGTTTTTTTTATAAAATATAGAGTAAGAGAAATGATAATATTCAAATCTATTTCAGTCATTATCATTTATCTCAATCTAAAACTAATATATTAGAATTAATATAAAAATACTACAGTCTAAAAACGCCCGGTTACTAAAAACCTATCATTTGAGTACTATAAAACAGCAATTAATTTAATTGCTAACATGAGATAACTGAAAGTAGTCTTGATCAGGCTTTGAAAAATCCTAGATATATTATGTATAGGTTGCACAGAGGGGGTTCCGGGGTAGTCCATCAGCGCATGGAACCCCGTGACCACACCACGCTTGTTTTAGTGGGGTACAAAACCCACACTCTCTGGTCCTTTTCTTCTCTAAGAGTCCAGGCGCATTTTGAAGGGTTCCCCCGAAAATAAGAAAACAAGTCTACAACTCACTCTGAAATTGTGCTTATAGCATCGAATTCTATCAACTCGAACATTGCAACATTTTATCCAGGAAATGATGATGATAATGTTGAGGCACTTTTCCTAATGTCCATGTGACTAAAGCCCTTTGAAATGGGATTCCTATATGGCGATTTTTATTAACACCTACCGCAAAACACGTGAGTAGATAAATACGGTAATACACTGCCTATTCTTTTTTAGGTGACTGGTAGGTGACATCAAACTTAGTTGAAAAAAGCCTAGGTAGATGATATGATTCATGGCTACCTATTTATTCTAGGATTGTTTTTAAATATCTACCATGGGATAGTTACAAATAATAGGTGGGTAGAGCCAACTTCGAGTAAGAGGTCAACCGTCGAATCCGACTCGGCTGGGCAGCGTTCGGGAAGTTGCGCGGTATCTTCTCGTCCAACCTACCACAGTGTCTCAAGAGGAAAGTCTATGACCAGTGTGTTGCCAGTGATCACCTATGACTTTGAGACGTGGTCGTTCACAATGGGTCTCATGAGAAAGCTTAGGCTAAGCACGCACTGCGATTTTTATTCGCGCAATTTTTTCCGCCCATTCTGCGACCTATGGAATTGTATGAGAAACAATACTACAAAAATTCGCGCGAATAACAATCACATGCGTGCTAAGCCTTACAGCCACCCAAAGAGCAATGGAGAGGGCTATGCTCGGCGTTGCCTTGCGTGATCGAATCAGAAATGTAGAGATCCGCAAGAGAAATAGGATTACCGACATAGCCAGAAGAATTGCCAAACTTAAGTGGCAGTGACAGGGCACATTGCTCGCAGAACGGATAGTCGATGGGGTAGAAAAGTTCTGGAGAGGCGACCGCGAACCGGAAGACGTTACGTTGGAAGGCCTCCCACTAGGTGGACCGGTGAACTGGTGAAGGTTGCGGGGATCCGCTGGATACGAGACGCACAGGACTGATCAATATGGCGACGCTTGGGGGAGGCCTATGTCCAGCAGTGGACGTTTTTCGGCTATTATGATGCTGATGATCCACTGTGGTTCGGGTTACCCCCCATGGGTAAGAGAGTGACAGTTTTTGGTTCTAAAGCTGGGGCTAAAGGTGTTTTTCGATGCTCGGCAGAGTCTCGGTATATAGTGGTTGACCACCTATCTCTGGTCAACCCCGGCACACGTTGCTTAACCTAGACGATCGACCCGTGCAGCTGTTATTACTTAGCTACGAGCTCTTCTCGTCGCTCCTCAAGTCTACAACCGTCTAGAAGTATGTATAATGCACAAGAGTGCCTTCAATAACGAAAGCAGTAAGGAAGGCTTTTTGGTAATTCAACTCCTAAAGAGGTTAAACATGAAAGTTCACCAATTTTGTCGATGGGAAATCCCATCGGACACAGGGCCTGTAAATAAATATAGCTGTACCACGATACAAGTTTTAGGGGCTTTCTCTTCCCCAATATCGAAAAAGGCACAAATTGAGATGTTTGTAACAGTTCCGAGAATCGTTTTGTTCGTGAAATCCTGATTCAAAATTGATAAAATAATTTTGAAAAAGGTAAGCATGCCTTAGCACGCGAAGTAACGAATCAAAGCAAGAAAAATAAATCGGACAGGAGCTTAATGTTACCTACTTAACTCTAAGTTGTTTTGCTGCATATATCTACAAATAAACAAAAAACTACGACTTTTCGAAAGATTCACGAAATGAACTTTACATCAAAACATGAGTCTATCATTAAAATTAAAACATCACTATTTTTACACTGCTCAAGGAAAATAGTCTACAGATATTTATTCATCGCCACATAGAAATCACACTTGAATAGGTAAACAAAATAAATACAATATACCACTGTTAACAGGTAGAAAGCTTGACGCTTTGTCGAGACTGCGAGGTGGTAGAAAGACGTCAGAGAAAAAGTACAGTCAGGAAAAAAAAACATCGTAAATACAACCTTTACCAACACTCCATATGGTGGATTACAGCTCATTCTCTCTCACAGAGAAGCCACAGTTGCAGTAGTGGCAACATTACTTATTTATTAACTCATACATTTGATTTTTCAGGTAAGACCTAGACTAAACAAATTAGTCATAAATTGCCAGTTGATCAGTCCCAAATGATGGGTCTGGGTACAAGCACATGTTACACGGTGTACAACACTCTAAGTGAAGACATAGGATAACTCTGGAATTCTGCCAAAGAGCAGGCAAATATGTCCAAACGCAAAGAGACGTTATTTAGAATTCTAACTCCTTGACTCATTGGTGCCCTTAACTTTCTTTGTAAAACCCACAAAGAGGTAAGCTCAGTGATAGATTTTAAACATTCAGACTTAAGGAATATACCTATACATATTCGAAATTTCACGTTTTTGTCATCAGTCTTTCAGACAACGCTTTGGCAATAAGACAAGGAAAAGTTTTATTTGCGTCTCTAGACAGGAGAGATTGTAATATGAAAACACAGAGCAATTAATTGACTGCGACTGGCGCGCACCGACCGCCAAGCTGACAAAATGTTAATGGGTCATATTCAAAATAATTGTAAGTTACGGATAGGAAACAAATATGAATATTATTTTATTGTAACAGAAAAATAACAGAAAGGAATGATTAGGGCAAGTTTAAATAGCATACATTTGTAAAATAAATAATTAACATTGATCTAATTGAAACACCTGGGATAGTAGAATACCATCACCACTATCACTTAGGTAGTGATAGTGGTGATGGTATTCTACATACATACTTCAAATAAAACGAAAAAAAAAAGTTTTGGCTAACCTGCGGTGCAGTAAGTTGAATAATATTTTATTATCATTAATTCATATATGACACTATGTGAATAACGCCTAATCATTCATATCTGTTACGTAACAGAAAAAAGTGATGGATAAAATAACGTATATGAATTAATTGCACGTGTCTAACCTACAAATCTATTTATTTCCACATTCATTTAAATGTTATACGAATATTTTATATTTATAACAATTAGCACAATACAGTTATTTCCTAGTATGGGTAATAAAACAGTAAACTTACTTACCGCTATTTGAAACGTCTCACATTAAATATTTACTTTTAAAAGTCTAATTTTCTTCGACAACGAAACGAGCTGAGAAACTATATTGAACAAAATGGACGATCATTTATTTTTACGTCGTGTAGTGACAGGTAGTGGACTAATTTTGCCAGTATATCAAATTTCTTTATTACCATGGAAATAATGTTAAAATAGCATAACAGAGAAGAATAACAGATATGTGTAAAATCAGGAGACTCATTAATAAATTAAATTTGAAGAACAATAAATAGTATTTTATATTTTGTTTAGTGAAGTGTTGAAAGTTTAAACAGTATTCTCTAAATATAGTTTTTTTTTTAACCTTTGTGTAATAGTTAATAATTAAATTATTTTTTTTAGTTAACAGTCAAAGACGTGGACATTGAGTACTTGTATGAAACGGAATCTACGCAATGTTTGGTTTCATTTTTTTTTAATGAATTGTTTAGCTATATGAAATGTTTCGTTGTTTTTTATTAAATTCAAATAAACATTTAATCTGTTTGTTTATGAAATTCTAGTCAGTTGTATCTCGTTATAAAAATAATTGGGTTGGACACTATGACAGTATAATTATTACAATTATTTTGAATATGACCCTAATACTCTGTGTGTGAATACAAGAAAAAGTAGAGTCTATGTGTTTGTCAGCTTTAGCCTAAGAGGACTTCAAGTTCCAAGTGAATAGGTAACTTGTACATAGGTAATTTTACATCATCGTCAACCTCATAATGCTTACCATTAGATCAGATAACGTAGTTGCACCAGGGATGTGCCCTAACAGGCGTTGCACAGAGGGTGTTCCGGGGTGGTCTTTTGAGAGGTCATGGGGCCTCTTCTGTGTGCTGATGGTGATCACCGGGGTAGTTTTAGTGAGGTAAAAATCCCACACTTCCTGGACTTTTCCCCAAAATTCCAGACGCCTTTTAAAGGTTATTATTTATTTACTTAAACTTCATGCGCAAAGGTACAATGGCGGACTTAATGCCTTAGGCATTTTCTACCAGTCAACCAAGGGTGATGAAGACATAACATGGCAGGTGCATTGTTTATATCGTGAGATGCCAACAACAAAACAAAAATAACAATAATATTAAATACATATTATACATATTTTAGATATTTTACATATATATATATATATTAGTTATCCCCGTAAATAAAAGAAAAAATAACGTCAGATAAGGTAACATCACTCCTGTGTTCCTCGAAGAGTAAAGCAGAGGTGCAGGTATATAGCGCACATTTCGTTAGTTATATCCAATATAAAAGGGGGCCAGCCATCAACCGGGCAAAAACCTAGTAAACACAATAACACTTTTTTCTACTTGGGCATTGAACCCAGGACCTCATGCTCAGCACTAGCTCTTCCGACCACTATACCAATGAGGGAGTCAGATAAAATATGATGACAATAAAATTATTCATTAAAAAAACTTTTTTTGAAACAATCTTTTTTCGTATTCTTCTCAGCAAACCCTTTCATTTGATACCTATATCATAGAAGTGCACAAAAAATAACTAGTGCGCCATCTTGGGCCGTCCGCCGTATTGGATTTAGAATGAGGTCACTTAGATAAACATGCATTATCATCCAAACTAAATTTGTATGCAAAATTTCATCTTAATCGGTGGAACTGCTTTAAAATTTAGTTGCAAGATTTGACCCGAACACACTTACGTACATAAATACGTTACAAGTTAAATAAAAGCTTGTAAAAAGGATATTTTTTTGTGTTACTTCGCCTGACTGTATCTTAATTTACTCCTTAACCCATGTTATACATGATCAGATAAGGCTGATTGCACATATCACGGCTCCACTAATCACAGGTCTAACTACGCCCTAACGATGTTAAAATATGCTTTTAATTATATCGTGGAGTATAACTTTTTCGGTTGGGTGAATAGGTTGGATGATCTTTAAGTCTGAAGTTCGATTTCAGCTTTCGTCGCCATGAAAACCTTAGGTGAAGTGAGCGTGAAGTGAACTGTCAACTGTCATTCCACCTGAAGTTAAGAATTGGTAGCTTATTTCAAGCTCACATAACATAAGTTTCGACGGTGAGTGGTTACAGAGTAGTTACTCCTGAGTTCTACCGGGGAAGTACCTACTACTACCATACTTTGTTCCAGTTTAAAGGGTAAGGCAATGGATGCTGGTGAAATTACATAAAAAGGATGGTACAACATCAGATATTTTAGAATAGAATAGAATAATGATTTATTTGGACATAAAGAAGTTACAAGATACAGATGTTATCATAATATTAAGTGATCCTTATACTGACTGCAAAACAGTAGCTTTGAAATAAAAAGATTTAAACAAGTAGAAAATCATGCTGTGCAGTTGGAGGATACATATTCGCGAGCTGGCTGACCACCTGATCCTCCGACAGCACAACATGATTTTATACTTGTTTAAATCTTTTTAGTTCGCTTCTTAAGCAGTTGCGTTTTTGATTTTTAAATTAACTTCTTAATTTACTACTTTTTATTTATCATTTCTTTTCGAATAACTTTTTAGCATATAAGAGGTATATATTTTTGTAAACACCTCTTAAAACCCAGATCGCCACAATAGCGCCCAAAAGCCGCCATTATTGTTTTTTTTTATCGTCACTTATCTAATAATATTTGGACGGTGAAGACGTATCTAACGATGTCTTAATTATATAAATCCGTCTCGCGGTTTGCAAGGTATGAGGTAATAAAGAATATTATATCTTGTTTTGAACTGTGTATGTAGTTTTCTTTGCAGTAAGACTTTATATCTTCTTATTTTTCAGTTTTCATCTGCGTACCTACATCAAGTTACATAGTGTTAATAAAGAATATGAATATGAAATAGGTTGGTAAGTAACAATAAACTCATTGTAAAAAGCCAGTGCAGAAACCAATACTGTGTCTTTATTCTCTAAAATTAGCGACAATAGGTGTAAAATCATAGTTTTCTAGGTAAGTAGTGTCTACAGATTCACAATAACTCTATTGTTGTAACAGAGACATAGCGTCATGCATTTAACATAAGTTATCGTGTTGTTATTCATATACAATGTATCATTATTTTGAGCACATGACATTATTGTTACATCACGTATGGTTTTCATAAAAGGGTAGGTAGATGTACCTACTTGTATAAAGAATGCCCATATTCTGACGTCTCAAAATTGGGAAACCTTCTTTTCGCATAATGTTCTTTTTCCTAATATAGTTTGGCATAACTATATTGCCATATTTTTAGGAGTTAATTATTATGCTAATTATAAGTATAACAATTATGTTTTAATATCATTATGCGTAAATAAATTTATGTTGTAGAATGTTATGCTTAAACATTATTATGATTAAAGAAATTATGTTTAAAAAAGTCATGCGTTAGCTGTTATGCGTAAATATACTATGGGTACAAAAAAGTATGCAAATGGATTTGAATTGAACCGTCAAAATTATCATGGTTCCACTTTGACAGAAAGACAACAGGATACCTTTTCTACAGAGGAATTATAATGGTGTTGTTATGTATGGCCCCAGTTCTCCAGTAAGATATGTATTGCCCATGCATCAAAGTCCGCCTTGATGTACAAAATCATACTTTGCATGGCCCCAAAAATATTAATAAATTACCAAATGGAATTAAGGACTTAAATATTATTCAAATTAAGACATCTGTTATTGGAAAAATATTATTATACTATTGACGAATTCCTTATTTGTAACTTATTTGACATTGATATTTATTTTCCATTCATTATATATGCGTATATTCAATTGTTAATGTTTTGCTTGTTTTTATGATTTTTTCTAATTATGTGAAAGAATGTACACCTTTATTTATTTATTTATTTAATACTTCATGCACACAAACGTACAGAGGCGGACTTAATGCCTTAGGCATTTTCTACCAGTCGACCTTTGGGTGGTGCAGAGACAACTAGTGGTAGGTGCAATGTTAACAATTAAACGAAACAGATTTATGCAAAAAATATATATAAATTATAAATACAATATAATCAAGAAAATTATACCATATATACTCAAAAGAATAAACTAAATATAAAGATATACTTAAAAATTAGTAATATTAGATTAACAATTGAAAAACATTAGAGTTGTGACGATACTACTGCCAACTTCTTGCGAATGTGCTCACGAACTTTAACTTTGAATGTTAACCGGTTGGTTGCCATCCTGATTTCCTGGGGGAGCGCATTCCACAGAGAAATAGACTGAACGAAGAAATAACAGTGAATGAAGTCAGTGCGGTGAGTGGGACATTGAAGAAGGCGGTTATGGGATGACCGTAGATTTTTATTGTGGTTGGCGCAAATGTAGTTAAAGTGAGGTGCCAGATAACTAGGGGAATTAGAAGAGGCGAGAAATGAGAACGACGTAGTTAGTGCCCTTTGCTCTCTGCGCTGGCGTATAGGCAACCACTTTAGAAGCGATCGATGCGCAATGTGATTGATGCTTTAAGGTAGATTTTTGAGGAACAAATTATTTATTATTAAGATCTCATGTAAAATGTACCAAAAATCACACAAATAAATGAATTTCGAACGAGAGGCTATACCCGTTGTTTGTTCGGGCGTAAAGCCGGACTTACGGCTGCTGTATTTAAAAATTTGTCTAGATCTGAATAATCTTATATTTTCTATTGAAAATACGAACCGCACAAACGCAGGACCAAATGCACAGCATATGCTTGAGTAGGCTAGACAAAAGAGGCAGTCCTACACTAAAGTTTTTAATTAGTTATACCTTTATTGGTATTCAAAAGGGTTTCTTGGCTAAGTCATAATTTATTGATCTATCTTACAGGTTGAACAATGCTTACTGAGGTTGGTCCATGGTCTGGTGACCATCCTTTACATATCGAGAAAATGTCACCTGGGATTTTGAGGCGCGGAGGCCTCGGAATCCCAACTGCCATTTTCATATTTTGTACATCGTTGTTAAGAGGAAATGCGGGCAGAGAGCTCCAACTGAGAGCTTCCTTAGTAAAAAGTCATAATTCGAGGTTTGGCTCTCGTCTATTTCCTCCTTCAATATTAGATACATTTAAAAGATATTCCATAAGTTTAATAAAACAGATAAATGTTGTGCTTCTATGTTTTTATTTATAGTTCTCAAATACGTAAGTAGTTAGTAAGTGTATACACACTAGACCTCTGTTGACAGCGTAATTTCGAGCATTTTTTGAGAGTGCTAGTGTTTTTACATCATTAAAAATGAAAACAGAGGGGCACAGTACGTATAATAATATCTTCCTTTTTTAGTTTATGGAATATGTTTTAAATGATCGTCTATTGGAGGAGGAAATATGCGAGATCTAAACCTCGAAATATGATTTTTACTAAGGAAACTCAAACGGATGTCTGCGACCGCATAGAAGGCAGTGTTGTTATTTTGTTACCCAGATACTGAGTTATGGAGGTAGAACAAGGAGCCGCTTGATTTGAAATACTGGATTTATCTGCATTAGAAGTCAACCCCAACGTAGCTGGGAAAATGCTAAACCCTCAGCATCCTATTTGTGTAAGTTCAAAGAATAGGATGTCGGTTCGCTTCACTTGTATTCATAGCTACATAATATGTTCAAAACTCGTCGACTCAACAGAGTAAAAGACGCAATGGATACTGTTGAATTATCAAAATGTAAGAGAAGGAGTCTGCTTCGTGCTGTCAAAACAGGGGATCTACTCCCTGAGCACGATGTCCGTAGTTTCGGCCTTCGTTTCGGGCGTTTCCTACTCCCTAACACCTACGGACGGATGATTCGTTCGGGGCCCGAACTACTAATGAATGACAACTCAATTTGACAGTTGTACCTACTCCCGATGTGTTTTTACTCTTCCGAAAAATTGAACTTAACACGTATACAGTATTTTAGGACGGGGCCTGTAACTTCGTTGACGGAGATAGGTAGTTGACCCCCAGATATGCAATCTGGTAAACCTTTCTTTAGGCAGCTAGGGATGCTGTTTTTCCAATGTTAAAAAGCAGACCTTACCAACTAACTTACAGATACGAACAATATAAAACCCAGACGCAGTACCTAAGTGCTCTGAATACGCCAACGCAGTATCTAGGCAAGCGTGGTGATCAATGCTCGTTCGACTATGACACGATCTTAATGATTCACAACGTCGAGCAAAGTTAACAGGGAAACAAGTGAGGCGAAACTTTTCCTCTGGCCTTGTTTACGTACAATATCATCATTTAAATTTTTATATTCTAGGTACATATGTTTTTGTTTATTTCGATTGCTATTTTTCCTTTTATCGCGAGCATTTCCGTCAGCGGCTTGTGGGTTAAATACAATAAGTACTTTAAATAATAAATTACGAATATTGACTATTTTTTAGCGTAATTAATGACATTTAGCTATTTGTCGGGTTTCATTTGCTTATGAGAGCGACTGATTACAATTTACTAACGTTTATCACCATCGTTTAGCTGAAAAATGTCCACTGCTGGACATAGGCATTCCCTAAGCATCACCACATCTGTACTTCTCAATAACCAGAACTGAAATGATCTCATATGCCTATAACTGCGTACATCCTTTACCGTAACCGAAACACTGCAACACTGGTTGGCAGCAGAATTAATTATGGTGACAATAGACTCATTGTAGTGATGTCTCAAGTATGGTGACAAGAGATTGTCCGCAGGGTGGAGTGCTGTCACCATTATTGTGGTGCTTGATAGAAGACTCGCTACTTACCAAACTCAATACCGGACCATTCTACACAGTAGGCTATGGAGATGACATAGCTATAATGATTTATGGTAAATTCCCGAATTTGTCTGTTGTAATAATCCAGAGACTCAGTCTCTGGATTATTACAACAGACAAATACGGCATTGAATATGATAGAGGAATGGTGTACAAAGAACCACCTCTCTATCAACCCAAGCAAAGCAGCCATTGTTCCATTCACGAGGAAGAGACCTAGGAGAGCTCTCCCTCAATGGAATAAAGCTGCCCTGGTCCACCGAAGTTAAATATCTGGGTGTAAAGCTTGATAAAAATCTCAGGTAGAAAACCCACGTGGAAAATATTACGACGAAAGCCCTACGAGTGTTCGGCATGTGTCGTTCCACCTACGGTAAAACTTGGGGGTTAAAGCCCAAAGTGATACGATGGCTGTACCGGACAATGATAATACCTATTATCATATACGGCAGCATAGTGTGGTGGCCCAGAACAATGCTTGCCTCGTGCAAAGCGCCAATCACCAGGTTACAAAGAACTGTGTGTCTAGACATCACGGGTGCTTTCAGGACAACACCTTACGGCAGCGATTGACAGATACCTCAATAACCCTCCTCTGCATATGATGGTTGAATTCGAGGCAAGAAAGACATTACATCGACTTGCTGTAGCTGAACTATGAGATGCCTCTAAGCCAAAGACCAACCATACAAAGTTCGATGGGAATGAAGGCCTGGATCGGGTAACAAGCATGTTATCCGATAAAATGCAAATTATGTTTGTATAGCAATAGAGGACTGGACGAAGGGAATCGATCCACCAGAACAAGTTAGTCTGATGTGGTACACTGATGGATCCAAAATGGAATTAGGTACAGGAGAAGGAATATACGAAGCCTAGGGAAGATGGCAACTGCAAGCAGAAACATATGCCATAATAACCAGTGCTCAAGAAAATATAGTTAAAGGAACCAGAGGTAAATCCATATATATTCTCAGTGACAGTCAGGCTGCAATCAAAGCCATGTCATCCTACAAGGTGGACTCCAGACTTATTCTGGATGCTGTCCAAATCCTAAACAGGCTTGGGAAGCACAACAGGGTAAGACTGATTTGGGTCCTGGAACTGGCAAGAGAGGGCTCAGCAAATGATTTTTTGGG
Source organism: Orthosia cruda (assembly GCA_964057195.1). Classification (NCBI taxonomy): domain Eukaryota; kingdom Metazoa; phylum Arthropoda; class Insecta; order Lepidoptera; family Noctuidae; genus Orthosia; species Orthosia cruda. The sequence goes on along the minus strand of OZ059852.1, from coordinate 7,099,404 downwards.
TCCAGAACTATGTGAAGGCATTTCGACGTGTCTCGTAAAAGCCACATTTAGGGAGTTTGCAGATCTCAGACAGCGAACTCATTGGCTGTCTAGTACCGGTCTACAATACTCCAAGAAATACCTAGGCTCTACGTTCAAATCCCGGGAATCCATTTGGAACATGAGCAGAGGGCAAATCCGCTACCGGCTTGGGGCCTTTACTGGCCACTTTGGAACCAACGATATGCTCATGAAGATGGGTCTAACCGCGACACCCATGTGCAGGTTGTGTGGGAAATTTACGGAACGCATGGAGCACCTTCTTTGCACATGCGATGCACTGGCTGGTAAGCGAATGAGTCTTTTAGGGGTTGGATACCCAAAACCAGAAGACTATAGGCTCATTTCTCCCAGTCTCGTTGTAAAACTCATGAACAGAGTTTTCAACGAGATTGGGGAGGAGTAAGTTATCTACCCATTGGGATCTATTGTGGTCCCCACCATAATAGATCCCAATGGGTCGAAGTGTCCGAGTTGTTTCTCGGCCCCTTCACAAGATAATATAAGTATGGTGACAGCGCTAACCCGGATGAGATCTTTCACACAGCTCTACTATTTTAACCGACTTCCCAAAAAGGAGGAGGTTCTCAATTCGGATTTTTTTATGTTTGTTCGGGCATAACTTCGTCATATTTAGACGGATTTGAAACGTCTTAATAAAACAATGTAATCTTGTCGTGTTTGAGCTTGAAATGAGATGAAATATGGCTATAAATGATTTTCATAATAATCCTAATCATAACATTTAACTTGGTACCAGAAGTAAAAAGAGAATTAAAATAACAAAAAAAAAACCGACTTCTAAAGTAAAACACTATAAAGCGAAAAAAAAAACTATGTTTTCCGAAGTCGGTGTCGAAACACAAAAGGTACCAAAGACACTGACTTCGGAAAACAAGGTAATAAAAAATACTACTAAAATAAATAATTAAATACATACATCTAAATACAAGAAAACAATACAGCATAAACAAGGACATAGGATCACAGAGACAGGTAATGTTCCTTTGTAGGTGTTTAATATGCAGTACGTAGAATATGATGTTATAAATACCATGCATGAACCTGTCACATGATCTTACCTTTATATAAAAGTGTGGGAGGTAATTAAATGCTATAATTACAGTCTTAACAAGCTTGCACCTTTGACTTGTTTTTACGGTTGCCTTTTTATTAATTTCATATGAACTTAGGAAGCGACCGGACTTTACTTTTACATTATTTTGTCCTAGCACCTATTGGAAGATTTGAAAGTACCCTGCGCTTACATGTAGACCATAGATGTGCGAGGTAAATGAGTGTCGGGTGGTGAGCAAAGTGAACTCTACGAGGAAGCGGTCTAGTACTCGTACATACAAAGTAACTTGCCTTGATACAATTAGCGTTGGCATGAAAGTTTTGAAGTATTATTGGAACTTCTTTGTATCAATATATTTGTACTGTATAATCTTAATTTCTTTTAGTATTATATAACTGCACAGCACGTCATGTGTGTGTACTATGTTCTGACTGAAAATCTACTATTCACTATAGCTGTGTGTCGTTCGTTGACTTCTGTGTGCCCTGGCAGTTGAGTGTGTCATGCTCTCTCTAATTTTTCTCTGATTGTGGCACATGTGTTTGATCATTCGGTTCCCTTCATGATGGTTGAGCTGAGTGAGTGGTGCCGATCCATGCGTCATGTTCGTGAATGGGCGCCATCAGTAGGGATTGGTAATAACTTAGCTGCCTCGGCCTCTTATTGTATTTTTTTTTTATTGTTTGTTACTCCAGACGCTTTTACGTGCACGTCTTTTTACATCGTTCTCACATATATGTATTTTTCAACTAGAATGATGTAACCAAAAACTTGTAATTAAAACTGATGGAAAAGAGTGTCCGTGGAGTTTCTTGCAAATTCTTCTCCATTGAGACCTACTGACGCTTGTGAATTTGCAACAAGAGTCATCGATTTTTTTGTTTGACTATTCAAAAGTACCTCTAAGGTTTGAAATGAACTATATGATTTTTGATTTTGATATAAGTTGGACACAATAAATCTGCTCGTACACGTCTCTCGCACGCATTACACGAATCTAAATCTTCAGACTCTTCCGTATTATTATATTACTCTATGCTTCAGACACTGCTAGACCCACTTCGACCAGAGCACTGTGCTGTGCGATGCGAGGGTAGGAAAATAAAGTAATCTTATTGGTGATGAATTGCACACATCTTCACATCTTTGGTCGAAACGCAGTTTGCGTATCGTCCTTTCCTCGTAATGTATTAAGGTGGGCACCTACTCTAAATAGTATTCTTGTTTTTTTTATTTATATGAAGCCATGTATACAATAACGAAAAAAGTTAAATAAACGAAATAATAAATAAAACATAAATCTTTGTGTAATTTGTTGTGCTGAGTATTGGCGTTGGGTCGCGTTTGTTTCCTGTGCTCTCATGTTATCAAACTTATCACTACAATGTTGTTAACTAAACATAATGTTAGGTACATTATATTTTATTTTACTTCTTATGCTATTAGTTACGCCATATTATCGTTAGGGATGGTTAGTTATGTGACGTAGTTTTTCTATACAAACCAAGTATTGCAGAATTAAGGCAAGTCCTGAGAGTATGTTTTAACTTCAAACTGCAAAGTATAGTCAAAAACAGTGTGAAAGAAATTAAATAAGCGACCGAAATAATAGAAAATATTTTTTTCATTTTTTTTTTTTTTTTTAAAACATGGTTTTTTTCGTATTCTTCTCAGCAAACACTTGCATTTGATACCCATATCCACCATCTTGGGCCGTCCGCCTTAATGGAATTAGAATGACGACACTTAGCTAACCATTCAACCTGTGGCTGAATAATAAAAATTTGAAAATTAATATAAATAAAACTTTGATTATGCACTTTAGCCAAAGATCATCATTATTCTCTATACTTGACATCGATTAATAATAATAAAATACAGACAGCTAATAGTACAAAATTTTTAGGCCTAACAATCAACAGAAGTTTAAATTGGCAAGCGCATATTGAGGCTCTAGCCAAAAGAATAAGCAGTGGTGCATATGCGTTGTATAAATTATCACGTACTCTAAATATAGAGGCGCTATTAACGGTCTACTATGGTTTAGTTGAATCCGTCATTAGATATGGTGTTATCTTCTGGGCTAACTCAACCGACAGGGATATCATCTTTAAAAGACAAAAGTGCTGCTTGAGATCTATGTTTAATCTCAAAACTACTGATAGCTGTAAAAATTATTTCACTAAATATCATAATAGAAATGGCAATCTTCTTAAAAACAAATCCACATTTGTTTCCTCGTATGGCAGACAAATTTCCAAGAAATAGGCGTGATGATAGCAAACTATGTTTACATACATCAAAAAGTGCACTTATGCTCAAGAGTGTTTTTTGCATGGCATCTACAATAAATTGCCCAAAAGTTAGAAAGAGCAAACTATACCAAATCTTAAACAAACAATGAAATTGTTTTTAGCACAAAATAGCTATTTATGCAACTGTTACGTTATGGACGGTCTTTTAATATGAGTGCCATTTTTCGGTACAAGCGTAGCGCGTACCGAAATAGGTGGGCACGAGTTATTAAAAGACCAATAACGTACAGTTGCATACAAGATTTTATCTACGAAGGAAGGAATAAAACACAGATATATACAAATAAGTATTTCAGGAAGTGTGTTTAAGTATTTAATTTCTCTTTCATGTCTTGATTTTTCTGGTAGTAAATTATTTGTAACCGCAACTGCTCTATTTGTTATATCTGGTGGAGTATTTTAACACTTTTCACTTGATGTTGAACACATTTTTAGTAAAATTTGAAATAAAATTTCACTCAGAAAATTTTTCGCGCGTGCACTTTATTTTTATTTATTTATTCTTTATTAGGTATAAGGCAAATATCTTGTAGACGCAACAGCCAAATATTATACGATACTCTTGTTCTAAACTTGTTCCATTTTTAAAAACATCATTTACATTGTCTCGATTTCGAAGTAATATTCTAGGTACCTGTCTGTATGTTCAGAATGTCTTTGCTTGTGTTTTAGAATTTATGACGATTCGCATAATGCAACCCGATGTCGTTATGGGTATCATAACGAAACCGCTGTCAATTTTGTAATTCGAATATAACGAAACCGAAGTAGATAAAGTATATTATAGTATAACAGATTTTTAAACGACTCATGGTGATTATAATAAATATAACTAAAATTGTAGTAATTATGATCATGTAATAGTGGTGAATTTAGATACGCCTATATTATGAATTTCATTGTAATTGAATTGATGCCTATTAAAGTGATGTAAATCTTCATTGTGATAATTGTAATCTATAATAAACATGGTAAATAAATACCAAATCATTGCATAATGTAAATAATATAGAATATAAGAAATCTGTTTTAACTGTGAATAATATTTAATGTATAGTTGTAAAATTTAATAATCATTCGATTCAATAATAATAATAATTTACCTAAAATATTTGCACGCCATGAGAAATGGCAGACATGTCGTGAGCCACTCTTATTTAAGATCTTGCATGCATGTATTATTTTTATTCTGTATGTATACACATGTTTGAGCAAATAAAATGTCTTATTCTTATGCATTGTCATCCAAACTAAACGTGTATGCAAAATTTCATCTTAATCGGTGGAGGTTAACTGCTTTAAAATTCAGTTACAAGATTTTACCCGAACACACTTACATACATACATTGCAAGTTAATTAAAAGCGTGTAAAAACATAGTAGTAGGCGCCGAAACAATACGACATCAATCCACCAATCCCGCTACGCATTATTCACAATTACTGCAAATCCTGTAAGCCAGAATCAAGAGTGGCGACCACCAGAAAAGCTCCGAATCAATAAGCTCGATGAGTTCCGTAGAAACGATTCAATTGTCTTAGATCCCACAACGAAATTTATCCGAAAAGAATTGTGTAGGAATAGAAAAAAAACATACTTTCTCTCATTTGATCAGTTACACATGTAAAGAGTTCCAAATATGATAGATGGCTTGCCATGAACAAGCTGTAGGAATCAATGAGTCGGGGCAGCTATTGAAAAATTTCCTTACGGGCAAATTCAATAACTTTGTAAACTACTTATGCCCGACGCGGGGTTCGGAACTAGGATTTCAGGCTGCGATTCAAACTTACTTATTTCATTATTTTTTCTCCTTTTTTCTCATATTTCCCTACATATGTGGATCAGAATATTTTGTTGATTGTAATTCTATCAAGAGTCTCAGAAGATTTAGATCAGTGGCATTCGATGTCAGCAAAGGCGATAGTCGAAATGTCAAAATGTAAGGGATTGATCACGTGATTTTTCGATATCGCTTGTCAATCCCATGCAATTTTGCCTTTTTGACGATCGCTATCGCCACGCTTTCGATGATAAAATTTCACTTGTCTAGGACCTCAGCTGGATTAGGACTTAGGATTTTTTGGCTGGATTAGGTTTCATTGGGATTTATATAAAGAGATAAAATTGTATGTATGATATGTGACCAACTGGCTAAGAACAAACAAGAATGACATGATCACAAGCAACACAACAGAAGAGACAACTCGCAACCGTACGGTGTGGCGCAGAAGTACTAGGTGGGCTGACCCCAAATAAACTGGGACAACAGTCAGGAGAAAGAAGAAGATAAAATTGTATGTATGTTTCTTAATGGTAAACTCTGGCAGTACTGATTTTACTACGAAAATTATTACTAATTCATCTTAATTCAATGATATAAAGCTACACTTTCCCTAGGTGTCATACTCTAATATTATATTTATCCCGAAAAAGTGCATGATTTGTACGTGATAGGCCATGACGAGGAGTGAATCCGCGACAATAATCCCGTAATTATTATATGTGCCCTGGCAGGTGCGTAGTTGTCACACCCGTGCAATTTATAACTTATTTCCCACTCATAATGCCATTAGCTACTGCGTTATACCTATCAAATACACGTGCTGATTAATAAATAAATTCCCTTCTTCACGAGACCGTCAGACACAGACATAAATCTAACTAGATGACGCAAATGTGTGTACTTAATGTGTCGAACAACAAAAACTTAAAAACTCTTGAATATTTAAATTCTTACAAACTAAATAGACTACGAACACAAATACGTATACCGCACACAATGCATAAACATATTAATAATAGATATTATCCTTACATAGTATAAAACAAAGTCGCTTCCCTCTGTCTGTCCCTATGTATGCTTAGCTCTTTAAAACTACGCAAAAGATTTTGATGCGGTTTTTTTCAATAGATAGGGTGATTCAAGAGAAAGGTTTATGTGTAAAACACACGCGGGCAAAGGCGCTCGCAGAAGCTAGTACTATATAATATATAACTAAAATACTTTTTATGCTCTTCCTTTGACACTGTTTCATTTACCGTTATCGACACTGGACATCAACCGAAATCTAGAACTATGCCGTAAGCTGTAAAAACTCTACAAACAATAATTTACCGAGACAATTAAAACATTTCCTTTCATCGGTAAGTATTCTTAAATTGTGTGTGAAAAAAGTGCCATATTATTTAGGTTTTCCTTGGATCCTTTGCATTATCTGGTTAAATTTATGTCTGTGGTCACAGATTATTATAATTATGTTCTGCAGCATTGTAGATATTCGCCAAATAATTACTTGGTAATTAAAAACTGTTGAATTACTGTGTTTCTAGTTTATAGTTTCTGTTTGCAGGTTGATATCTTAAAGCGACTTGCAAATAATGAATCCTTTCAACAACTCAGCATAATACCTTAATAAAATTCTTAAATTCATTGACAGACAACGCAGAGACTAAATCGCAGAGTCTAGAAGCACAAAATGATGCACAAGGATATCAAAAGTGAGCACTGAGAATCACTTTAGAAAAATCGTTTCTTAAAGGGGTTTTATGGGGGATGAAAGTTTGTATGGCAGATTGTCATTTTTGACGACGGAAAAGCATTAAAATTCGAATAGTTTCATACCGGATATTATCTTTTAAAGAAACCCAGAGTATAGATCGCTTTATAAGCGCTAAACGACCTTATTTTTTTGAACCAACTCTATGCTAGGTAAATTTGCCGAAAACATTAATGTTTAGACACGCACGCACGGTATGGCACGGCACGGTTGGCGCAGTGGTTGATTGAATGACTGCTGCGCTGCGTGTCGCTGGTTCGATTCCCGCACGGAACAAATATTTGTATGACCTACAGATAGTTGTTCCGGCTCTGGGTGTTTGTGTATGTGAGTTTATATGTTTGTTAACCACGATACAGGAAGAAATTCCTAGTGATGGGCAACGTTTCTATAAAAAAAAACCGTCACGGTGTCCCATATTCATCAGTTGTTTTAAGTGCCATGAAATATGTGTCGAGCTTATTGCCAGTAACCGGGCACATCACCAGATTCCTGCAGCCCAATAAAATTACGTAAGTGAATTCGGCAGGGCAAAGGATATGACTCCATGATTGAGTACGACAAATTCCCTCTAAGTAATTCCCTCCAAGTTTTTTTAGCAGAACCTGATTATTTAAAGGGAATTTCTCATACTCTTTCATGGGGTCATACCCTTTGTCCAGCCGTATTCACTTACATATATATATCCGAAATAAAAGTCTATCCGTAACCGTAACCGATCACGATATAAAAGTTTCGGATAAGGGCGGCGTTTAAATGAGATGCGTTATGATACGTTCCTCTGCCCGGCCGAGCCGACACACTAGCCGCGCGCGTTTCTTTCGTTTTTGTCCTGCCAAATTCACTTATACGTAATAAGGCTACTGGTTACTTCTGAGATATTCTAAATGGAAAAAAAAACCCCAATAATTAATACTTTACCTGATCCAGGAATCTACCTAGGATCTAATTCTCAGTAGGAACTAGCGATTGCAATAACTAGATCTATGAGGCAGAGATTACTGATAATGCTAGCAAAATTAATATTTGTTTGAAACCTAAGTAGATACGAACTATCGGAAACTATCGAATAGCGAAGCTATCGGATATCCGAAATAAAAATCTATCCGTAACCGTAACCGATCCCGATATAAACGTTTCGGATAAGGGTGGCGTTTAAATGAGACGCGTTATGATAAGTTTCTCTGCCCGGCCGAGCTGACACACAAGCCTCGTCGTTTCATTCAACTTGTTTATTATTTTGTTCGTGGGAGCGACAACGGAATCCTAAGGATGTTTTCTGAGACGCCAGACTCTGTTGTGCTGGGGAGAATCATCTAGCTTCACGTGACGAGATGACACTATTACAATAAGTTGACTAACATAGTTTTAGGACCTTTGTTACTAACAACTATGGACATGTTATTAGTCTGAAATAAATGTTGTGTTTTTTTTTCTATTGCTTTGTCATAACTAGTCTTTGTTTTACTTTTACAATTTCTTGAAAATGTAATAAGTGTAACTATCCGAAAGTAACGGATATTCACTGTTCTGTCCTTAAAGGTTTGACTGGTAGAGAATGCCTTGCTGCATTAAGTCCGCCTATATATCACCATTGTAAATGAAGTTTAAATGAATAAATTAATAATATGAAATAATTTCATATCCGTAACCGTATCCGAAACCGGTATAATATTATTTCTATATCCATATCCGTATCCGAAATTTCATATCCATAACATCCCTTGGGTACGAGTTATCTCTGTTCCCAATGATAACAAGATTTAAGTTCAATACCAGCATAAATAAACTGTTATTGCACTTAGATAAGCGATAATATTAAGTGTTGTTAGAATTTAACCGTCCGCATAACATTACGCCTTCATTCCTCAGAGGTAGACAGAGAAGATAAGATATATGAACGTAAACGAAGCGAAAGGAGAATCTAAAAACCGGTAAAGTGCGAGTTGGACTCGCATACGAAGGGTTCCGTACCATTATCGCAAAAATGGCAAAAAAAAAAGTTTGTTGTATGGGAGTCCCACTTAAATATTTATTTTACTATGTTTTTAGTTTTTTTTTGTTATAGCGGTAATAGAAATACACCATCTGTGAAAATTCAACTGTCTAGCTATCACAGTTCATGAGATACAGCCTGGTGACAGACATACTATTCAATAAAGTATATTATTAAAAAAAAATTACTAATGTTTAAGTATATTTATGTATTTAGTTTATTATTTTGAATATATATGGTAGAATTATATTGTATTTATAGTTTATATTTAAATAATCCATTATATAACTTTCTATATTACACCTACCACTGTTTATCTCTCCATCATCCAAAGGTCGACTGGTAGAAAATGCCTAAGGCATTAAGTCCGCCTCTGTACTTGTGTGTGCATGAAGTATTAAATAAATACAGACAGGCAGACAGACGGACTGTGAAGTCTTAGTAACAGGGTCCCGTTTTTTACCCTAAGATTCATTACAAGTCTGTAGTTTATGCCTACCCTTGGAAAAAAAATGTTATTTTAACCGACTTCGCAAAAAAGGAGGAGGTTTTCAATTCGACTGTATTTTTTTTAAATATGTTTATTACCTCAGAACTTGTTACTGCGTGAACCGATTCTGATGATTCTTTTTTTATATGAAAGATGGTGCTTGTCATGTGGTCCCATTTAAATTTGATTAATATCTGATGAAGAACTTCGGAGATATACATCAGAACTCTTCAATAAATGACGGCAAATCACTCGGGATAGCTGCAATCGGATGTCTGTTTATTGTTTACATCGTTTCATAACATAACATCACACTAGCACGCTCTAAAGGGGTACGCAGGTGTGAACAGTTACCCTGGTATACTCTAATTCCACCGTTTTTGTTAAAGCTTCTTATTTCTGGGTTAATCTATTCTGGCTTCACTTTGGAGAATTGGTCCGTTATGTACCCAAAACTAAAAAGTAAAAAATAATAATAAAACTTTTTAACAAAAAATACAACCGACTTCCAAATAAAAACACTACAAAGTGAAAAATAACTTCAATTTCGGAAGTCGGTGTCAAAAAACGAAGATCCCAAAACAGGAACACCGACTTCCGAAATTGAAGTTATTTTTCACTTTGTAGTGTTTTTATTTGGAAGTCGGTTGTATTTTTTGTTAAAAAGTTTTTCATTTATATGTATTGTATTAGTTAACCTATAGTTCAGTGTAAAATGAATAATGTCTTATACAATTTTATACGGGTAATTAAAATTAAAAATATATTATTGAAATTAGATGTTTGAATGTCCAAGTAACAGAAGACTTTAACAAACCTGCTTTTCACCGCTTCATATCCTGGAAAAATTATTGAACGGTTCCAGCGGGATACGTCGTATATAAAGCGTGTAAGCATAGTAAACTTTATGCACATGTACAAAAACGGACTTAATGCCTCAGGCATTTTTTACTAGCAGATCTTAGGGTGGTGCAGCGATAAAATATGGCAGGTGTATGGTGGTGGGAGTGTGGTGGTGGGTGTATGGGTGGTGTTTTACAATCCAGAAGGAATTTTCAGCGGACACTAGAAACGTAATTATAATAATAAACTGTAATTCCGTGACTCTGTGACCCCGACATAATTATCTCGGAGCACGCCTTGACGCCGTAATTGAAATAATTTATTTAATTAAGTAATTAAGATAAATAAACTTTCTGTTATACATACATAACATGACAGAGCCACAAAGTACGTAAGCGGCGGCACGCCACAGACAGAATCCACTACGAACAAAGTGTCATTTTGTACGCACACATTGACATAACGATTTTACAGGGATTCTCGGGCAGTATTGGACAGAACTCAGTCGCGACTGTCACAAGTGCCAGCGCGGGCGTTTATCACGTTATTCAGTCTTTTGAAAGAAGAAGAAGTCTGTCTTAAGAACAGTCATAAGAAGTTCTAAATATATATTTTTAAATGCCTTGCAAATGTTACCCCATCATGTATTTATACAAAATGCGAATTGAAACATTGAAATACAATAATCGTGCATTTAAACAAGGTCACAATCGTCCTTTATTGTGCAAGTGGTCTTTATTTTATTAAACAAAACAGTGGTACATCTTAACTAAAATAATAAAAAATACACTTTTTTGAATTTTTAAATACTAACGAATTTTTTAATTAATTTATATTTTGAGGTATAAACGGCGTCACTCATCATTTACATGGAAACCTAAACGAAAATCCTAAAGTGGCATCGTGATCTTTAATGGATATTTGAAGCTCAGTACTCTCTAAGGCATGTAAGTATGATATGTTTAGCTTTTAAGGTATTTCGGGCTTTTAGAGAAACATGCATACATTAACTAGCGCCTTTTGCCAATAGGGGTAAGCAGAAACTACAGAACGCCACCTGCAACAGTCCTTACAACTCCTTTTCATCGTTTATATACATGGGTCTGTTCTATGAGCAGAAAAAGTACCTAGAGCTTCTTCGCTGCCCAGTTTGATATAGTAGCCGCAAGTGCTACTGCTGTGCATGAGCTCTTAGGTTTGATTCACCCACAGCTTGGACTAGGTCATCATCACCTTCCTGCCCTTGTCCCATGTTACTTGGGGTCGGCGCAATACGTTTTCTTCTTCCATACTGTCCTGTCCCCTATCACGCTGACTTCCTTTTCTTTCATATCACTCCTCACACAGTCCATCCATCTTTCCTTGGCCTTCCTCTCCCTTTCCATCCATCCAGGTCGGACTAGGTGATATTGGGTTTTTTTCTTCTGGCATTCCCCAGTAGCAGCCCTGGGTCCGGATTTGTGGCCAGTTAACATATATATGGCTCGTCCCCGTTACATGAGATTTGAACATAACCTGGTTATTTAAAAAAATATTGTACCAAACATTATGTTTTTGTTTTCGCATATACCACTTCTTTTCTTTAATTCCTGATGGAAAAAGAGGAGTGTTATAAGTTTAATGTATGTACCTGTGTCTTTGTGTATCCGTCTGTGGTATCATAGCTTCTAAACGGATGAACCGATTTTGATTTCGTTTGTTGTTTGAAAGGTGACTTTATCAAGAGTATTCTTAGCTATGTTAAATGAAAATCGGTTCAGCCGTTCTAAAGTTATGGGTGTTTCACTGTTTGAATCGGGGTATTTTTGCAACATATCGTGTCATAATTACGTATTCAATAGATCGAAGCGTGTCCACTACTAGATAAATTAGGAAGCATGGAATAAATTTGTGTCGGGGTTTTAAAATTTTACATGTTTAAGAATATTGTACCCAACATAATACTGTATTTGTTTTTGCATATTTCAGTTTCTATTTTTAACTTTAATCACAACGCGTTTCCGGGAACAGCGTGTTTGAAATATATTATGCGAAACTTTAAATAATAAAGAATTAATTGCTCCGTTGATGGCATTGGCTCGCTTCCGTGGGACTTAAACATAATTATCTAGAGAAATGCGAGTAAGTATACTTAAGGTACACTTCTGTCTAACCCTTTTGGGAATAGCACTGCCACAGCAGACAGCCATAGCGGGTGGCAGAAGCTTCTGGGGCTAGTCAAAGTAGAGTGGATTTTTCTTCATGACTCTTTCCAAGACTTAACTGTTGGTCTTGGCTAATCCCTTAAATCGAGTAGAAAGAGGAATAGCGTAGGTATCCAATTTATCCTTAGAACATGAAACTTAAGTTTTTCTGTTTATTTATCGCAACAATTTTTGTTGTGATGTCAGTAGGTACTAGTGATCTGAAATATCAAAGACATGACAGAGGAGTTGTCATCACAGAGAGAATGCAGGATTATATCACTCCAACGGCACCCATACCCTTCAAACCGGAAAATATCATCACTGCTTGGCAGAAATACATAGGTATGGGATACCCTCCATACCTATGTGCGTCAGTGCGTTAGTGCATAACTTAGTGAGATCGTTTAGGCGCCTATTTTCTGTTCCTATCTGTCACCCTGGTACTTTTCGAAACAACAATTAATGATTCAATCTCAAAACCAGTATTTTTATCATTATTGAGCTAATTAGTTGTTCGCTTAAGCATCTAGTTTCAGTTCAATTCTGATTACCTGGTAGTTTTAATAAATAAACAATTAGGACATTTGAATTTTAAAACATCTATCGATATCATTTATTACGAATCCTTCATGATCTTCTCTATGTCTCATCTCGAATGCGCTTCGAGGAATATATATACTATATACGAGTATATATACCCCGGTATGTTGATAATACTTGCCCAGACGTGCTCAAATCAATCTTTGGATAATATCTTATGGAGTTTCTTGTGCATTCTTCTCCATAAGAAGCTACTTATCCGAATGTACGGTAGAATCAAATTATATTACTTGTAAATTTTAATTGTTAATGTTCAAAATTGCCGCTTAGTGGCCTATTTACATTTGACTTTGACTGACTTATATTTTAGTAAAACTTTCCACTCGCAAAAACAAGTTCTTAGATGTTTTTTAGATGCTTCCAAAGGTCTTTGATAATAATCTTATCTGTGATCTAATCCGCTTACGATGTAATCTCTCTAACTTTTAAATCCGGTTTTTACCTGTTTTTTTCGTTATCAACCTCATAAATTATGATAAATAAGCTAATAATCCGACCTTAATTATGATAAAAATACTTATTTTTATTATTTTGTATGATTATGATTATTTGAATGACGAATCGGTTTAATTATTTTTTCATAATTGTTGCAGGTAAAGATATTATTTGTATGAGTAGGTATTGATAAGCTTTTTTTTGTGGGATAGCGCGTGTATCGAGTAGGTAATACCTGTTTATAAAGTTATAAGCAAAAACAATACTTTGCGCATGAGGATTTAAGTTATTGAATTTACATAGCTCGTCGTTGGGTAGGTACTCGGCAAACTTCTTGGCCACCCTGAAGTTGGCTTTAATGGCTGCGCAGTAGTAAATCTCATACACAAAAAAAGTTAATTAAAAAATACGAAAAACCCGACTACTTAAAAAGCGAACTAAAAAGACGTAAACAAGAAGAAAATCATGCTGTGCAGTCGGAGGATACATCTGGTTTTGGTCAGCCAGCTCGCGAACATGTATCCTCCGACTGCACAGCATGATTTTCTTCTTGTTTACGTCTTTTAAGTTCGCTTTTTAAGCAGTCGGGTTTTTTGTATTTTTAATTAACTTTTTTTATTTACAACTTTTTAGTTATTTTTTTTAATAAGGTACATTTAAACATATAAGTGTTATATATTTTTGAAATCACCTCTTAAAACACTTTATTTTGATACCTCGCACGATGGGTTTGGAAGAATTTTTATTTTTCGCCCCACAATATGACGCCCAAAATCCGCCATATTTTTCTTTTCCAATTTTTATGTAGTGACAGTGACACTCGCAGGGTTAAGACGAATCGATTGACGTAAGAATCATCAAAATCGGCCAACGCGTTTCTAGAACGCCAAATAGGAACAAACATACATACATACATAGACTGATAAACACATTACCCTCCTTCGACAGTCGGGAAAAAACAGCACCGACCCGTGCCTTGCGCATCGGAAAGCCAACTCCAGGGTGGCCCAGAAGTTTGGCGAGAACTATACCATCTCTACGAGCGAGTTTATCGTCCTGCCACAACTCTTTGTCATATAAGTCAACATTAAATTTGCTGAGATATTCACTGTGTGATAATAATATTTAAATACACTATAATATCTGCAATACCATGCTTTGGAAAAGCAAAACAATAGCAACACATACTAATAATATTCTGTCTGTCTGTCTATTACCTTTTCACGCGTAAACCACTGAACCGATTTAAATTAAATTTGGTATGCAGATAGTTTGAAGCTCTGGGAAGGACTACTTTTATACCGGCAATAATTCTTAAGGGGGTGGAATCAAAGTAAGGCGGTCCACACTCCTACAATATTATATTGTGCAATATAAAAAATAGGCTATTTGAAGTACTAATGCTACGCAGACGAAGTCGCGGGCAACAGCTAGTATAGAATATAAAGTGTATTTCATTTCTTAGTTAAATCAAACTGCCTAGCCTTTTCCCAAATATATATGGGTCGGCTTCTTAGCTAAATATATTGCAAAAATAAATTTGCATTTCTTAAATATATGTTTATTTTCGCTGTCGAAAAAATCAGTCATCATCTGTTAATACATACCGACTACGGAACCCTTTACTGTTTGTAATCCAACACTTGATCAATTTTTTCCTACGATGGTATGAATATTTTTTACAGCAAAAAAACTGAGACGAAATAAGCTTGCCAGGGTTCAAAACAAACCTTGGTCTTGTTAAGACCTCCGTGTACTAGAATGCAGATAAAATACTACCTGGAATTACAAATGTTTGCAACCTGATACAGTATTATCTTTCGAGTATCATGTTATATCCTGCATATTAATTTCTGAGAAAATGTGAAGTATGAGCATTAGGGTGCATTCGAATTAATAGTATAGTGTAGGGCTGACTGAACGTAGAGTTAATATTATGTAGACCGGGTAGAACCGCGCTAGTTAGAATTTGAAGTATGTGTGACGTCATTAAATCATAAATTTTCATTTTTCTAGTCACAATGGTTTGATACATAATACATACCTGTCATATTTATTTAGCACCTACAGACAAATATCCAAGTACCTACTTAAATTATTATTGTGTTGTCAACTACCTAAAAGAGTACCCGCCTAAGTAAATATTGTTGTGTGTACAGGATATAAACCTAAACTTATATTTAAGCCGCATTGATGATATTCCTATAAATTATTACGTAATTTGTTATGATCATTGTGATATATCCTGGATTTTATATTGCTATTTTAGTATTATAAGTCTTTTGAAATAATTAGTACAATACTGTCTGTTATTATCAATATTCTTTCGAATATTGATTAGGAATGACTAAAAAGGCGATATTAAATTCCTTAATTATCTTGTTACGTTATAAAACTGTTTCATTACATGAAAATCGATTATTGTTCACCTAATTGTGAGATATATTGGGTGGTATATTGGATGGTATATTTAAAGAAATATAGCAAATGGCGGGATACCGCGCCATTTTCTCATATTGGACGTATTGAGACACAGATAGACCCGATGTTATAAAATATTGTGTAATTGATAAACAGATTTACATTTTGTGAATTACAAACCACTACAGGCCAGATAGGGTTATTTAGAAGTATACTACATAACATACTTGGTGTAATAATCTACACAAGACTAACGTAAGTTTTTTGATATTATAACTTTATTATTGCTAATGGTTGTGTTGAAACTGTATCTATATCATATTACTGCCTTTATTCCTAATATGTTAAATTGATTTAAGGATTAGTCTATGTTCTTTGCCTTATCCTTGATTTCTGATTCTATAATATTGTAAATACTTTATGTGGTTGTAAAAGATATTGATAAATACTATAAAAGAGCTTCCGTGGAGTTTGTTGCCCTTCTTCTCCACGAGAACTAGTCTAGCGAACGGGTAGTAAGCTCACTGAGCCTTCTCAATATGAATTAATTGATAAGCCTTATTTAAATAAATACCTAGTCTTATATTTTTCTGCTTTTATTCATAAAACACCCCTCCCTTACATACCACATATCTCTATTTTTATTGAAAATATATTATAGCCTATGACACTCAGGAATAATGTAGCTTTCTACTGGTGAAAGAATATTCAAAATCGGTTTAGTAGATCCAGAAATTATCCCTTACAACGTCACAAACTCACAAACCCACAAACTCACAAACTTTACCTCTTTATAATATTAGTATAGAAAAGAAATATCTCTAAAGAGTATAACAAAATCGCTGTCCGCGTCTTTCGACGTTATTCTGTTTCTTCGCTAACTTCTTCTAAGCCGCGTAACGGATTTTCACTAATAAACGAAGAAGGTTTTTGTAATATAATTTGTCAAGGGGAAAGCCGGGCCGGATCGCTAGTCTTTAATATAAAAGCTTGTTTACAAATCTAGTCGTTTCGATTAATAGTTTTGACATTTAGAAACTAATTAAAATAAAAAAGGCTACATCATTGAATTAGTTATCTAGACTTCTAGAAAACGAAATCTTGAAGTAAGTGTAGGTTATAAATAAACTAGCGACCCGCCCCGGCTTCGCCCGTGACTAATTTTAGACAAAAACATTCCTCATTTCTTACTCTTTGTGTTAGTGAAAACCGCATGAAAATTCGTTCAGTAGTTTTTGAGTTTGCCGCGTACAAACCCGGCGGGGGACTTTATTTTATAATATGTAGTAATATTAACAATTTTCCTCATTGCCCTGGTGGGCACAAGCGCAATTTCTGAGCGTGAGGTTTCACCTAAGGCTGGCCATAGACGGACCGCATTTTGCAGTCGAGACCGACTGCAAGATACGGTCGCCGCAAGGCGATCTGCAGTTTGCATACTAAATTCATATCCGCAATACAGGGACCGCTCGAGCAGTTCCTGAGCGGTCGGAGCAGTCGCTCTGCGGTCGAGCTTCGCCGTGCGGTCGACTGCTTAGAGCTGCCGGACCCACCATACACGGACCGCTACAAGCGGTTGCTGCCGACCGCGCATTTTGGAATGTGTCCGTTGTATTTTATGGCTTAAAATACTAACTAATCCATCCAATGAAACCACGGACATTCTAAAGTAGTTGAAAAACTGTTTAGTGTCTTCTCTCAGCTGGGGATACAAAGTATGAAATATTCTATGCTGTTTTCTTGATTGTAGTATTGGACGCGCACCCACATACTACGGTGTCTTCTACGCCTACGCTTGCGTAATAGTATTACAAGAAGCAGTGTTTCATCATCGAAATCCATCTTGTAAATGAACTCGCATCAGTATTATTTTGCGGTCGAACACAACTGCTCCAAGCAGTCGTAGTCAACTGCATTATGCGGTCCGTCTATGGCCACCCTAAGTGGTGTGTTCGACTTCTAGGTTCTTTATCATCATCATGTCAGAGGTCCACTGCTGGACGTATGCCTCCCCCAAGTGTCACTACATCGACCAGTTACCTACGCCTCGCATCATGTCGAGTATTTGGATATTTTCAGTATTATTCTGGAATATGGGTTAGAAACCCTTACGGCTTATCCAAATGTACCGTGTTATGAGCAAATGGGTTTTGGAGGTCAAAGAGGTTGTCACTCAACGTAAAATATAAGAGGTATTCATGTGGCGACGCTTGGGGGAGGCCTATGTCCAGCAGTGGA
The DNA here is from genome assembly GCA_964057195.1 of Orthosia cruda. Lineage (NCBI taxonomy): Eukaryota > Metazoa > Arthropoda > Insecta > Lepidoptera > Noctuidae > Orthosia > Orthosia cruda. The sequence goes on along the minus strand of OZ059852.1, from coordinate 7,081,204 downwards.
AGTCTTTCGGCTGATATGATGATGATGATGATGCAGCTGGATGCCAGAATGGAAGGCCTCAAAAAAGGAAAAAGGAAATATATAATTATGTTTCCGGAGTCTAGCTTTGGCTTATGGACGTATCCCTTAAACCTCTGTTGAAAAGGGAGGATCATCCGACCAGACGGGTATCTCGTCTGTTCAAATCACGCTTTAGATTCAGGATTTAGTGTGATGACAGATCATAAGTTCGTATGTGACTGCCCCATGCATCACATTTCCTACTCCTCCGTTATTATTTTCTAATTAATTTCGTTGCAGGATCCAAGACAGTTAAATGCATTCTCCGGGACTTCGTCGAGTTTCATTGTCACGGCGCTTTTCTGGTGGTCGCCACTGTTGATTCTGGCTTTCAACAATTGTTGTGGTTTAAGAATAGTGCGGCGGGATTGCCCCATGCATAGATGCGGCTACAGGCTCTATCAAAACTGAGTCTGGTAAGGACGTGATAACACAGAAATATCACTGTTTACCCATGGTGGTTTAATTTCTCTGGTAGAAACGCAGCATTATGTCGAATTTTAATAACAGGCGGTACTGTAGAGACGATATCAACATGCATTTCCTAATGATATTAAAATAAACAAAAAAATCGAAACGTAAAATAATGTCAAGTAAACTACCGCCCGCCGGTCGTTAACCCCGTTATCAGCTGTTGCTTTACTGCCATACTTTTTCATCTCGAATGATCGAATTTCTACACACACTTTAGACTGCAATACAAACCACGGGTTGCATTTGTAAAATGCACGTGGGATGCAATCTGTAGCTCTAGAAGCGTCGCGATAGCGATTGGAAAAATGACAAAATATCACGTGATCAATAACTTACATTTTGGCATTCCGACAGTTAGCTACCACCATGGATGATCTATTGCATGAGATACTCTCAGATTACCCTACTGCCTACTGCAGTGGCCTGTATGGAAACCACTCAATCGGTTGCGTACCCAGTTAGGCCGCTGCAAAGACTTGGCAAAATGGGTTTTTATAGATCCGTCTGATACCCAATGTGAGTGCGGAAAAGTATATTCTATTCTAGTAGTTCGTTGCACATGCTGAGGTAGGAGCCGTTTTGGTCTCGCACGGGTTTATTATTTTTTTATTATAGTATGTGCTTCGCTTATCTCTTGTCACCTGTGCGGGTCACTAATAAATATTTTTCTTTTTTTCTTTCTTTCTTTTTGTCTACCCGTGCCCTGTACAGAATAACTCACATGCTAGAGCGCCCCCAAGCACCCATACTTTAGTGGACCTGGTGAACGCCACTGACGCGGTCGCTGCTATTAACCACCTACTATTGGGTCTAAATTATTTGAAGAGTTTAATTCGAAAAGAAGACGTAGAATTAGGCAAAAAGAGTAAACGTGAAGCTTGCTGTTCTTCTCTCGGATCCGTGCATTTGGGTTCTGACGTTTCAAGTGCCCATGTTGGTATAAGTGACAATAATATTTAAAAAAAGTTGAATTTGACGTAGTACATGCGTAAAAATGACCTACTTTACATAATAATTGGTTCTTAACTTTGTAAAGAGTATGCATGCTCTGTATATATAAATAAATAAAAATATACATACGTATAGATTATAAAAACAAACCGTTGTATGTGGAAATAGTGACTAATTTGCATAACAATGATGATACGATTAAAATACACATTTATAAGTATTCGTATCTACTGTTACGTAAAACTCTTGTTTTGTTTACGTGATTATCGTGAAACGAAACATTATTTTGAACTGTTGCATTAGCTAAAATTCTCATGTTTCAAATCAGTTTGAAGGACTCAACTCAGCCATCATGACAGCGGAAAAAATCTCGATTATTGACAATAAATAACAAACGAGCGATTCGAGATGGAGGACATGACTTTTTGTACAGGTTTTTTTGCTCTATTTAGTACTAAACTTGTTGTTTACAATCATGTATTAGTAATTTCTAACACTCTCACAAAAAAAAAAAACTACAAACGTATAAAATAAAAATAAATCGAGGAATTTTTTTATCAAAATACTAAGGCCAAATCGCCATTCTATATTATTAAACACTTTGGTAATTAATATTTATCTTTAATGAGACCGCCAACAGCTGATTCTATCATTATATTTTTATCTATTGACCTATTTATATCTGTAATCTGTCAGCTAACTATCACTACTCCTTAACTCAGTAGGAAAAGTACTCAATCGCGAACATACAAGCGACAATCTTCACAAAAAATACAATTATAAGTGCCAAAATAGTCTGTATACAAACATTAAATTGTCATACGAATTTGGCAGGAACCCAACTTGTTGAAAACACAACACAACAACAGGAAAAACTCTCTGTCAGTTTTTTTTTATGTAATCACAAAAATTGGAATGAATTTTCACAAAGGAAAACGTTTGACATATTTTTGACAGTTCACTTGTAAAATTGGCGCGAATACACTGTGGTGTTTTTGTTTTTCCGCGCAACGGAACGTGCTTATTCAGCCACGCGCGTTTCTCGACTGGCTTGGCTTTGTAAACATTATCAGTGCCCGTATCTCTTATTTATTTTTGTTGCTTGATTATTTATTTGTCATACGGATTATGACAATTATTTTCCGCATATTTTTCGCAGGTTGTACGTTGCTAAGTCAATGCTATTAAGGCGAGGTCGTTTCTCGAGCCTTGCTTTTTGTGTGTTTTCTTTTTACTAACATCTGCATCCGGTTTCGCCCGCGTAAAGGTCGGTTGGTAATTATCCTAAGGGAATTTACTCTCAGGATAAAAAGTATCTTAAATCCTTCTCCAATTTTTCTATTGCTATACTAAAATTCATCAAAATTGATTCACCGGTTTATGCGTGAAAACTTAACAATACAATACAACAGACAGACATACAGAGTTACCTTTGCATTTATAATATTAGTATGTTTTTAATATTTTCTAGGTAGATATTCATTTTTCATGGAATATTGATTTTCACTCAACTAAATATTAGTAGAGAGATCGAAAAATGTATGTTAGATACGTTTCAAGAGGGGGTAAATAAACCAAACGAAGTATTTTCTAGAAATCCTGTGAGAACCCCGTTTGGCCCCGTTTCAACTCGGAACGTATCCCGATTTTTAATAATAAAAGGTACATTCTAACTGCAGACTTCATCATGTGCCTAGCCTATTTTCCCAACTATGTTGGGTTCGGCTTCCAGTCTAACCGGATTCAGCAAACTACCAGTGTTTTACTTGGAGCGGCTGCCTATCTGACCTCCACAACCCAGTAACTGGGTAACACGGTACCCCTTGGCTAGACTGGTATCAGATCTCAAGCTTCTGACTACTCGTAACGACTGCCAAAGATCTTCAAATAACTGCAGACTTGTTATTGAAATGTACATAATTGTGCTATTGCAACTAAAAACAAGGACTTGCCTCGTTTTTCATATCAACACGCTTTTGAGATTACGTTCATTACGTCGGTTACCATGGTGATTATCTCATTGTGATTAGCTTACAAATACAAGCTCACGGTCAATTACATACAATACAATATTATATAACACAAAATAGTATATTTTGATGCATTGTACTGCAGTGGAGTCGTTACGGAGCCGAGCATGCAATGACACACGTATACGTGTCGAAAGACGTTTTTCAACACACTTGCGAACAAAATAGTACATTTTGATACAAGTGTAATTTTTGGAATAGACGACCAAGCCGATAGTGACGATGTTATGGATTCGAGAGACTGCAATGCCAAACGACGTTTTTCAACACACACACACACACACATATTTTATAACGAGCGTTTATCCAGTGGTTGCAAGTGTTCCTCCCTACTAATAATATTATAAATGGGAACGTCAAAATTTATCAAAACACGTAATTATGACATGATATCTGGCGAAAAAACCCAGATTCAAAGAGTAAAATGCGAATTACTTTTGAATGGTTGAGCCGACTTCAATCAAACATAGCTAAGAACACTCGGAAAAGTCACTTTTCAAACAAAAAAAAAAACTAAACCAAAATCGGTTCATCCGTTTAGGAGCTATGATGCCACAGACAGACAGATACCACAGCAACACGTCAAACTTATAACACCCCTCTTTTTCCGTCGGCGGTTAATAAAATATTCCTATTGATTTTGGATACTGTCTGTTCCTGACCGATTTCGGGTATTCGGTGTGACATATTTATTTGTTTCGTTAGTCTGGTCACAAGCACTACTGCTGAGCAAGAGTTCCTGGGTTTGATTGCCGGGTCGAGTAGTGTTATTGGAAAACCAGATTTTCTCAGTACGAACTCGAACTCTGAAATTGTGATTGGTTAATGGCTATAGGCGGAATTAAACACAACTGGCAAGATAGGGTTGATAGGTCGATTTAAACTTAAAGACATCTGTGAAGTTCACCCCCGCTATCACATGCATTTGCTACTGCGCAGTGAGAGCAGTTGTGGCCCAGTGGTAAGGGCCGCGACTTACAAGTTGTAGGTCGTGGGTTCGAACCCAGGCAGGCGCTTTACTTAGTGTAAATTATTTCATCACCACTGCCCTAAAACGGTGAAGGAAAACATCGTGAGGAAACCGGCATGTCCTAGAACTAAAACATCGAAGACATGTGACATCCACCAACCCGCACTGGACCCGCGTGAGGCAGTACCCTGACCAAAAAATCAGCATGAGATATGAGCATTCCTATTGGCCTAGCGGCACTGGTGGCGCATGAATTACAGTAGTGAATACGCCCAGATTTGAGAATAAAATCTTTATAAAATCGAATATTGGTCTTTTGAAAAAATAAATCTACCAAAATTTTCGTTATCAAATTGTCTATCCATTAGTGTTAGTACAAAAAAATATTAATGAACACTTTACAAGGAGATGCATGCTATCAATCATTATTTATCATATTTAAGGTTTTGTTGAAAGGAGATTAGTGAAACATAGACTAAGTTTAAAAAAAAATTGTTTCTACAATTTTGGAATCAATAATATGTAGAAATTTAATGTATTTTTATTAGTTGATATTTCATTTTAAATAACGAGTAGATAGCTCCTAAAAACTGCACGATAAACGGCTAGGGCGGCGTTTTGCTCGGGGTAGCGCTTTAAGGCTTTAAGGTAGTGGGAATACCACTCTCACAGAGAGGAGTCCTGTGTCCCAGCAGTGGGAACCTTTTGGGGAATACCGTCGTGATATTTTGTTATATTTTTAAATAGCTACACAAGAATCTAATTGTACCAACTAAATAATAACCATAATCTAGACTCGGTATGTACAAGTCCGCCATTCTAAGTACCTTATCACCTTATCTCTCTAATTAAACATTGATTGTAACAGTTAATGAGAATGACGTCCGCGTGTCTGTTTGTTCGTTACTCGGAAACTGTTGGCTCTGTTTAGTTACCCTTATTATGGAATTCAGAATTCGTGATACATAATTTTCAAATTCTGGCACAACAAACTCTAAGTGGTACATGGCAAAGTTTATTTTCCATTGTAACTTAAACATATATTTGGGTATTTTTAAAACAAATGGTCACTTAAAAATCAATTTAAAATACTCAAAGCTAAAGTCCATATTTAAGTTTTAATTATCTCGAATTATGAATTATCTACCTATTATCTGTTTAATGGGCCATTAAACTTACAAATAATTATGCAATTGAATGTTGACTGTCTAATAAACTAATGATTTTTAGGGTTCCGTACCCAAAGACTAAAAACGGGACCCTATTATTAAGATTCCGCGGTTTGTGTGTCTGTCACCAGGCTTTATCTCATGAACCGTCATAGCTAGATAGTTGAAATTCACAGATAATGTATTTCTGTTGCCGCTATAACAACAAATAATAAAAACAGAATAAAATAAATATTTAAATGGGGCTCCCATACAACAAACATGATTTTTGTGCCGTTTTTTTGCGATAATGGTACGGAACCCTTCGTGCGTGATTCCAACTCGCACTTGGTCAATTTTTTTTCCTCATAATATATAGAATCCCCTATTAGCTTATCCCGTGGGTTCAGTCCAGTGGTCTATCTCACAGGGTCCGTGCCATAGAAATATATTTCACCTCTGAATAACGGCTTTAATTTTTTTTCACGGAATCCTATTATTTTTCTAAAATAAATTATCCTAAGTTACTCCTTATAACATCAGCTATCTGCCAGTTAAAATCGTGTCAAAATCGGTCTAGCCGTTTTGAAGATTACCCAGACCAAAAAGACAGGCAAAAATGATTTAAATTGTTTTTTGGTATAAGTACCGTATTAACATTCATGAGCATTTATTATAAAGCTGTTTTGATATTACAAACAGATAATTTAAATTAATTTATTTGTATAGATAATTAGTTTGGAGTTTAGACGTCTTCTTACAATCGGCGTACCCTTTCAAGGCATACAGTTGTGATAACGTTTTGTTTTGTATTGTCTTGTCAATGCAGTGATGAATAACTCCGGAGACAGTGCATTCGATCTATCTAAGTTTGCTGTCATTTATTGACAGACATTTCCTGAAGAAAACCACTGATAAGAATATTATTGGAGACTGTGCATAAACAATAACGCTTGCATACCAAGAAAGAGTAAGCAGGGGTAGGTAGTGCATCAACATTTCAGAAATTAAATTAAAGCTTCTTGAAACACTGCCAGAGCATAAAACTCAAAATCATCATGATTTCAGCCTAAAGACGTCCACTGCTGGACATAGGCCTGCTCCAAGCGTAGCCACATTGGCCGGTAACGTGCGTGCAGCATCAAAAAACAAAATTAACATCAAACAACTTATTTTTATTTTACCTACTCTTAAAGATAACAACTACATTGTATGGATAAATGTACCTAAATGTACCTAATGTAGTTGAATTGTTTTCTGGCACTTAAGAAGTGGCAATTAACAACATATTAATTATAATTATAGATAACTTAAAAGTGTAAATTACTTAAATAACATAACATCACGCTAATATCCCACGACGGGTTGGGCAGAGGTGCACCTAATATTACCCACATTTCGCCTATTATAACCAAGTCCCATGTACTAGGGGTGCCATCAACCGGGCACAAATCCAAACCCCGGGTTGCTACTGAGACATTCCAAATTGAAAAACCCAATAACACTTTCCCCTACCCTGGAACCAAGCCCAGTTCGCATGTTGCCCTCCCCGTTGGGTTCCCGCTTTGTCGAGGCAGGGGGCTCAGTAGCGTGGCCTGGTCATCCACAGGCCATGGAGAAGCGAAGAGGTACCCGAGGAGGAGCCGCTCGTCAGGGCTTTTGCCGTTAAGCCAACGAAGTAGCGGCCAACAGGTAGGTTGCGGTGTCGCATGGGCGACATCGCAACTGAGGCGGGCTGGATGTCGTGTATCGGAGGCCTCGCGGCTGAGGTTTGGATGCCGCGGCGGGAGAGGAGTACCGGTGTCACGGTGTGCCGCTCTCCCTATCCCGTGCGGCCGAAAACTGGTAGGTGGCGGGGCCATTGTCCTGATCTGTCACAAGGGGACCAAGTGTGCCATACACGGGGTAGTCTGGCGCTCATGTGCTGGTTTATTCTGATGCGCCGGTGATGGGGGGGTCCGGTGACGGACAGCCGCGGCGGGTTCGCGGTGAGTGCTAACGCGTGCCCGTGTTCCCGCCATAAGCGGCACAGGAGGACACCGTGGAGTTTATGTGGGTTCGAGTCCCACATACCTAACTGCGCTATCTCCACGAGGTAGCGCAGAATACATGAGCATTTCTCCACGCTAAAAACTTAGTAATAGGGTCCCGTTTTTACCCTTTGGGTACGGAACCCTAAAAACGGACCTCATGTCTAACCAACAAGACAGTTGAGCTCTTAAGAAGTGACAATTTTTTAATTTTTTTTTAATTTTCCCAGCAGTGGGACAAAGTAGGGTAATTAAAAAAAAATTAAAAAAATTGCCAAATGTGGCCTCCCCCACATCTTTCCAGGCTACTTTGTCTCCTGCCGTCTCCGGCCAATCCGGTAGGAACGAGTCCAGATCGTCACGTCAAGTGACAATTTAATAAGGAATAAATTAGTTTGCACGTGACACTTAAAGGCGGCAGATAAGTTAGTTAAAAGTGTAAATTACTTTTATTTTAAATTAGTGATAAAGTAACTGGTGTTTAAGTTGTTAAGCAATTTAAAAGAATTAGTAAAATAATGTTCTAATTCGAAACTATTAACCGTGTAAACAGATTTAAAAATAGTAACGACAGATCTCTACTTGCATCGGAAAGCATATATGAAAAACATTCCAGTATTCAGAAGCATTCGGTAGAATTACAAGCCGATCCTAACATAGGTAGATGGGAAAACGGCTAAACAGATTGAAATATATAAAATTTTCGTTGACAGGACGGAATGGAAAAAGAAAACGTATTGCGCCGACGCCAAGTAACAAGCAAGGCTGGGAGATGATGATGTGTTGATTAACATTATATTCAAATACTTATCACATAGTATTTTTTCCTTAAAGCACTGACGGAACGCTTGCGATGAAAGTAAAATTTGAACCCCTGCATATCTGACTATCTATCTTTATATCTGCTAGGCATAGGCACCTTCTGTGTACATACTATTTTGTTATTATTTATCTTATTCTATTTTATTGCTTTAAATATTGTATGTTCCGTTTCCGTGAATGTGTCCGTGGCATCAACAGTGGGCCCTATCAGAATATCAGCGCAGCGTTATTTTCTTTTTAATATCGTTGCACAAGCTGAGATAGGAGCCTTTTTGGTCTCGCACGGGGTTATTTATTTTAATTTTTTATTATTGTTTGTGTTGCTTATCTCGTGTCTCCTGTGCGGGTCACAAATAAATATTTTTCTTTCTTTTCTTTTCTTTCTTAATAAGGATGTTTCCTGCGTAGAAAAACGATAACTCTATGTCGTCCTTCAGTGAGATTATCAAATAATATTGAACCCGTATTTTTTGCTTTACCAAATAAGTTTACAAAGATAAAGCGCATCAAAGTTCAGGGGTGAGGGCCTGTGACGTCACTTTGCCAGTATAATGTGTAGCACACCGTGACGTCACACGATATTTCAACGCATTGTATCGTTTTTATTTTTAGTTTACGTGGCCAAATAAAAAATAAGTGTCCAATATTTTTAGGTAATTTAATTAACGGACTAAATAGATATTTTTTGTCAACTATATTACAATTTTTTTTTTTTGTGGAAAAGCCTTTCTTTCTCTCTTTTTAGTTTTAGTACACCATCACTAAAAATGTGCAAGTTCTATTGTAAGGTACCTTGTTCGACATGTAAAAGTGTTTGTACAAACCAACTTACAGAAATAAAATCATTTATTATTTAAAAATGTGCAAGTTCTATTGTAAGGTACCTTGTTCGACATGTAAAAGTGTTTGTACAAACCAACTTACAGAAATAAAATCATTTATTATTTAAAAATGTGCAAGTTCTATTGTAAGGTACCTTGTTCGACATGTAAAAGTGTTTGTACAAACCAACTTACAGAAATAAAATCATTTATTATTTAAAAATGTGCAAGTTCTATTGTAAGGTACCTTGTTCGACATGTAAAAGTGTTTGTACAAACCAACTTACAGAAATAAAATCATTTATTATTTAAAAATGTGCAAGTTCTATTGTAAGGTACCTTGTTCGACATGTAAAAGTGTTTGTACAAACCAACTTACAGAAATAAAATCATTTATTATTTAAAGAATTGAAAAAATACCCATAATAACTCGATTTACAAATTCGTGCTGTTTGTCGCCAAAGAGTTTTATTGGAGCATAAATATATCTTGAAATATCTTGAAAACTGCCGAACCGATTTTGATGAAACTTACACTATGACCTAAGTTGAGAAACATTTCATTCAATAATAAAAAAACTTTTTGCAAAAAAATACTACCGACTTCCAAATACAAAACTACAAAGTGAAAAATAACAAAATTTTTTGAAGTCGGTGTCTTTCGTAGGTACCATTTTTTTTGCGTTTTGGACACCGACTTCAAAAAATTAAGATATTTTTCACCTTGTAGTTTTGTAATTGGAAGTCGGTAGTATATTTTTGCAAAAAGTTTTTTTTTATTTTTCACGTTTTAGTTGTACGTACCTAATAGGCAAGTTAGTAAGGGAACTATTTCTACAGAATAGATTTCATGAAACTTGAACATAACCGGTGAAATGAGAGATCTGCTTACCCCTTAAGAGCGAACTGGCGTGATGTTATGTTATGAAATGTTATAAACAACAAACAGACATGCGATTGCAGCAATCCCGAGAGATTTGCCGTTATTTATTGAAGAGTTCTGTTGTATATCTCCGAAGTTCTTCATCAGATCTTCACAAAATTAAAATGGAACCAATTTCGGAACATACTTTTCCACACAAAAAAAGAATTTTCAAAATCGGTCCACAATTGACGAAGATATCGGTGAACATAAACAAAAAAAAAAAACATTCTTGAAGTCGAACATAGAACCTCCTCCTTTTTGGGAAGTCGGTTAAAAAAAGAATGATTGTAATCCGATTACTAGTTTCAGCGAAATGCGTGGACAAACATTCATATACTTATGAAATTTGGCACACGATGTTATAGAGTAACCTATATGTGAATATTGTGCACTTCCAACAATATGACATACATACATGTCGAATTGATTACCAAATTTTTTTTAAGTCGGTAAAAAGGAGTATCTAAGTATCGTAGCAAGTGGCACTATGTAGTCTCGTCCTACCCTAGGAAAAAGGCGTGACTGTATGTACATATGTATAATAGTACACATACCTATTTACTGAATCAGGACAGTAAAAAGAAAACTAATAAAACAGATCATAAATGCATAAAACTAGCATTTGCAGAAATAACACAGCTCTCTAAACAGACAACGTCTAATTGTAAACATTTACAACATTGCAGACACTGACGTCATAGGATTGTTTTGCTATTCAGCGCTGGGAAAAGGTGTTTTACAAAAAAGATGAAAGTACTAAAGTCTCTCAGCTACTAAACTTGGTATCTAAAACTCCAGTTACGCGCTAAACCGGTAATGCTTCAGTAGTCATGAAGTTTTGGTCTTGATTCCCTTTTTTTACTGGGGGAAACCTTCAAAAGGCGCTAGAAATTTTGGGGCAAAGACCAGGCAGTGTGGGATGTTTAGCTCGCTAAAACCATAGTGTGGTGATCCATCAGTATGTAGAAAGAAGGCCCCATAACCTCTGAAAAGACCACCCCGGAACTCCCTCTGTGCAACGCCTGTTAGGACACGTCCCTGAGGAGACAAAAAGAGCGCCTCTCCTGAGCCTCGCTGTGCACGGCAGCACGTGATCACTATGCCACCGCCTTTCCTGGAGTCAAATGGTGGGCGGGCAGAGACCTCAGGTTGACCGCCATGACCCCGGAGTCCCACCTGCCCATGATGCAGGCGTCGAGGCTTTTTAGGCGTCGAGGCGGTTGCCTCAATGACACCTTCTTCGCCGAGTGGAATCGGCCCTCTCACGATCCCACAGAAGGAGGCCATTTCCCTCCAGTTTTCTGCCTCTGCCAGCATGGCCCTCACTACTGCTGGCAAAGACAGGTCTCGTCCGATTGGTCTTGATTACCAAACTGAGACTTGAATTAGGTAACTGTTGAAATATTTCCTGTTTCCTAATAAAAAATGGTGTCCTTCCTATTCTGGGAAAACAGAAATAGGTTATATTGGTGCCTATTACCTACTACATACATACCTATGTGCGTTTACTTAGTGTTATTTACTTTTAGATATTAGAAAATCCTCTAAAATAGGTGGATTTAAAATAAGGACAATGGCGTGAGAAAAGTTTTTACAATTCGATAAATTTAAAACAGGGACCAAATCAAAGACGGATGTACTCTGTGAAAGCATAGAAACGGAGTGACTACTGAGATAAAAGAGAAGAAAAAAAACTGGCCAAGTGCAAGTCGGACTCGCGCACGAAGGGTTCCGTACCATTATCGCAAAAAACGGCAAAAAAACACGTTTGTTGTATGGGAGCCCCACTTAAGGTGATATATACGCCCCAATGTAACGCAGTTAAGACTCCACGATCCGTCTGTATGTCTGCCACCAGGCTATATCTCATGAACCGTGATAGCTAGACAGTTTTTCACAGATGATTTGTTTCTGTTGCCGCTATAACAACAAATACTAAAAACAGAATAAAATATATATTTAAGGCGCTATATACGCCCCAATGTCAAAGCCGTACTGGCCGTGCGCCCGCTCGATGCCAAAATATCAAAATTGAACCTCCTTTTGAACAGTTTTGTTTGCAAAATATTATTTGATTTACATATGCTATGTTAGGTATGAAGAAATTCCAGCCATCAATTTTTCTGTATAAAAATATTTTTAAAGATCCAAGTCATTTTGGAGGAGTTTCCAAAAGTTGCGAAAAAATATCGTGTTGTTATTTTTTTTTTAAAGCAAAACTATTAGTTACACGAAAAAACCTTGTGTTCAAAATTATGTACATGAATCAATAATAAATATATATTTTTTTCAAACCTTTTAACCTAGATGTTACTGAGGAGTATGCTTTAGAAAGTTACCGTTTTACGGCATGTAGGCCCTTAAGGGCCTACATACGCTTTAGTAACATCTAGGTTAAAAGGTTTGAAAATAATATATATTTATTATTGATTCATGTACATAATTTTGAACATGGTTCATGAGATACAGCCTGGTGGCAGACATACAGACGGATCGTGGATTCTTAAGTCCCGTTTAAAAGAGAAGTATGGAAAAGGAAGATTTAGTAAGCCGTCTCCAAATAAATTAGGATAACGGCAAGGGAATGGTGATGATCTCTAAAAGAGGTTGCATGAGATTACTTAAGTCATAGGGATATCAATCAGTTTTGATGCCGCGAGTAAAAGGTAAGTTGGCTCTCTGGCTACACAAGAAGTTTGTTTTTTAAATATATTTTATAGGCTCGCGCTCGACCACTATCCCACCTGCACCTGTAGCCAAGTTGACAACCTACAGTCTATAACGCTAGTAAAAACGAATCAATCTATGGGAATGACACATCTGAACGTTAAGTCACGTGGTCAGACCATACAATTAGAAGGCGTTAACGATTGTAGAAAGAAATTCGATACAAAACGTTGGTAACTTTGCTAGGGTGGCTATTGGTAAGCGATGATGTGGTCGACAGTGAAACACGCTTGCCTGGAAATAACCTATACACCCTTGGATTAAGACTCCTAGATTGTAGCTATCGGGAAAAACAGACTCCGGCAGGGAATTCCACTACTTAGCTGTACTAACTGTAGCTATACGCTGTAAATTGTTGTCAATGACAATTTTATGGCCATAAACAAACGTTTCGAGTTTTATTGCTACAGCAACTCCATCAGGCGTTAAGGTGATAAAAAAGCCAATTAAATTGTAAGTACGTATTGTTTAATGTTTACTTAGCTAGATCATTAATCAGCAAACTGTCTCGCTAGTCTAGTGGTCGCAAGCGCTACTACTGAGCGTGAGGCCCTCGGATCAATTATGTGGTCGAAAAAGTGTTATTATAGGTTCGTCTATCTGTTTCTTAATGCAGCCCGACTTTTCGATTTGTGCCTGTTTGATGGCAATATGCTCTTCAGTATTACATGGGTTTTAAACATGACTGGCTAATTGAGGCGGGAATATTATATAGGTAAGTACACTCTGCCTAACATTTTGGGGAATACAATCGTGATGTTATTTTGTTTCATATCAGCCGAAAGACGTCCACTGCTGGACATAAGCCACCCACAAGAATCACCATATTGATCGGTCCCGTACGTTTCGCATCTAGCGGATCCCTGCAACCTTCACCAGGTCATCGGTCCATCTGGTGGGAGGCCTTGCAACGCAACGTCTGCCGGGTCGCAGTCACCACTCCAGAACCTTTCTGCTCCATCGGCCATCCATTCTGCGAGCAATGTGCCCTGCCCACTGCCACTTAAGTTTGGCAATTTTTAGGGCTATGTCGGTAAGCCTGGTTCTCTTGCAGATCTCTAGATTTCTGATTCGATCACGCAAGGATACTCCGAGCATAACCCTCTCCATAGCCCTTTGGGTGACTAAGCTTTCTGATGAGTCCCATTGTGAGCGACCACGTCTCAGAGCCATATGTCATCACTGGCAACACACACTGGTTTCGGTGTCTAGATAAACTTATTTCCTGGACCGATATTATCAAATCAAATTATTTGTATTCGTGTATGTAGGAATCATTAAAATTCGGTATATGTTATTCTATTGGTAAGGTTTCGACGTTCTACCCGAAGGCACATTTGAGACCTTTCTACCTCAGGTAACTTATTCTAAATCAAATAACATAAGTATTTCAATATAACAATAAATTCAAGTCGTTAAAAAAGTCATATCAGTGATGGCTAGGTTTGAAGTCCACATTAAAAGTACTTCATGAGCATGAGAATGTATATTTCAGACCTAGGTGGGTCTCTTATTATCCGAGCCAGCACAACACTTCATATTTTTAAATTTTCTAATATAAAATGTAATACTTACGTCTCTGCATCTCCATCTTCTTCTTCCTTAAGCGAGGCTCTTCTCCAAATCCTTTTCAGTTTCTTCTCCCTCATGCTTCTAAACGCTGGACCTTTTAATTTATATCTGAAATCTAATACAATATCTGTTTTCAAATGTTTTTCTTTGCTTACTTGATCATTTTCTATAATTTCTGTACTGTGACCTCTATCTTCTTTTATTTTAGTTCTGTTTTCTTTATCATGATCAGATTCTCTCTCCTTTACAATAAAGTCATTACAATTATATAAGTCAGTTTCTATGACGGTAAAATTAGTGTTGTAATTTTCTGTAACTGTATTATTGGTCTTAATTTGAGTTTCCGTACTATCGAAGGCTTCATTGATTATCCCAAAACTTGTTTCCAGCATTTTTGTAGCTGTAATAAAGAGGTTATAATATTATTGGTTTTTCATTTATTTATTTTATCGGAAAATCGAAATCGGAAATCAGTGAAGAAATTTCTATTGAAATAAGCAGTACCTTTGTGCTCTTCTATCTGTATTCCTTCTTTTCTCTGTAAGTTTTTTTTTGTGTGTACATAAATAAATAAAGAAGAAGGAATACATCGTGAGAAAACTAATGCGACTACATGTCCTAAAAATAAAATTCGACGAACCCGCATTGGGCCCGCGTGGTGGATTTCGACCCATCGAGGGGAGGTCTGTGTCCGAGCAGTGGGAACATTAATAGGCTGATGATGATGATTCGGAAACCATACATAGGTGTATTTTAACAATTTGCTGTAAGTTGTACTTGTTCGTTTGGCCAATTATGTTTTCATCAAAACCATCGGTTTTTGTGTCAACTTCATAGTTTTTTTTTTTTTTTTAATACTTTTTTAAAAAGATCAAAATTCTTAATAATTAATTACGATCTAGCCTAAAAGACTATTACGCAATTTAACTCTAACTTAATATGTTACGTTTTAGATTATGTTAAAACTAAGAATAGTGTCCATTTGCACTTTTACACAAGGCCGTAGCACTTTCTTAGAGTCTGATATATTTGTAAAAACACTATGTTCATAAATGTTATATATAAAGCACAGCATTGTCACTATTATTCATTCACTTTGTACACTAATAATTAATTGTCATAGAATATGATAGTCATTGTAATACCAGTATTCCACTGTTAGACTGGAGGCCGACCCCAACAAAGTTGGCATAAGCCTAGGCAGATTGATAGATCATAGGCCCTTACTCCGCTTTAGCGACGCAAATTATATTTTATCTAAATCGGTTCAGCGGCTTAAGCGTTAAAAGATAACATACAGACAGAGCTACTTTCGCATTTATAATACTGCAGTATGGATTTCTGTACATTATTTTAACATGTTTTTTTCGTACGATTAACACTTTAAAAAAATATTAACATATCGATACATTTTCGCTTCTTTTGTATACTTGACTTGAATGTTTTAAAATATTTTAACACAGGAAAATTGATGGTTAGAATTTTTTCCTAACCTACGTAGGATATGTAAATAAAAAAATATCAGGCAAACAAAACTGTTCAAAATCTATTTACAAAAAAAAAATACAAAGGACATCCAAATAAAAAACTACCAAGTGAAAATAACTTCTTTTCCGGCAGTCGCTGTTCCTGTTTTCTTTGTTTTTTGCACCAACTTAAGAAAAAGAAGGATTTTTTCAATTCGTAGTGTTTTTATTTGGATGTCAGTTGTACTTTTCGTATTTTTTTTTTTTATTTTCACTTTTTACGTGTACTAAGGTGAACTGAGGCCTTAGTGCGAGTTTTTACTCACGCTCAATCGCGTAAACGTAAACGTCAATTTGTATTGAAATTGGATAAGCGCCGTCTGGGGACGGTAAGGTGAAACCACTTTTTTTGTATACATTTTGACATAAGAGATCGTTTACGTTAACGCGATTGAACGTGAATACAAACTCGCACTAAGGCCTCTGTACACATCTGCATATCCGTATATAGCGTACTGGCGTGCTGTTATGTTATGAAATGGTATAAACAATAAACAGACATGCTAGTGCAGCAATCCCGAGAGATTCACTGTCATTTATTGAAAAGTTCTATTGTATATCACCGAAGTTCTTCATCAGATCTTCACCAAATTTAAATGGGACCAAATTGGGAATATAATCTTTGAAGCAAAAAATATTTTTCAAAATCGGTTTACCATTGACGGAGAAAGAACATAGAACCTCCTCCTTTTTGGAAAGTCGAATAAAAAGGAGGTTCAATTTCGATATTCTGACTCCGAACGGGCGCACGGCCAGTACCGCGTTAACATTGGGGAATATAATACGCATTAAAGGCCTCTCTAATCGCACCTAATTTAACCCTTTCCAGCGCTACTCTCAAACAACTGCTATCAGTCAAGATCATCACTCCACGCGTGTCCTTTATTTTATTTTTTCAAATGGCTACTATACTTTTGCGGAAAAGACCAGGGAGTGTGGGATTTTTCTTCACTAAGACGACCCCAGTGATCACCATCAGCACACGTCGTAGAAGAGGCCCTCTTAAAAAAACCACCCTGGAGTCCCCTCTGTGCAACACCTGTTAGGGCACATCCCTGGGGATACTGAAAAAGCCTCTCCTAAGTCTCGCTGTGCACGGCAGCACGTGATTACTGGGCCACCGTCTTTCCTGGAGTCACGTGTTGGGCGGACAGAGCCCCCAATTTGACCACCCGCAGCCCGTCGTTCCACCTACTTTTGATGCAGGCGGGGTTTTGGCGTTTTAGTTATCGAGGCGATTGCCTACCCGACGCCAGACCGAGTGTGTCCTAGTCCTTACAGTCCTTACATTTGTCGATTCACGGTACCTATTCAAGAACTCTTCTACCTCATCGATTTTATAAACACAAACGCCAGCGCATTGTTACTTTAGTTCCTTGATTAGCTTCGACCAGCGCACAGATCATAGAAACAACAGTTTCTCAGTAGAAAGAACTGTTGTTTCTATGATCTGTGGGCCAGCGCCTTCGCCCATTTTATTTTCTTTCCAAGGTCTAATCTATCTCCATACTATACTCCGTAGTTCATCGATATTGGTTTAGCAAGACACATTCGTCAGATTCCTTTTTCGTCAGAATAAATTATAGGCTGTTTTTTTTCTGACGAAAACGGAATTCCTCTTTGGACAGAAAAAAAATAGGTTAATTTTTACAATATTTATTTGTTACATCAATGAAAAAATCGGTAAGCTTAATCAGACAGTCGTTAATTGTTATTTTTCCCTTAATGCAGCTTCTTACTATTTCTTTTCGACTCTTTATCATTTTCTTATTTTTCTTTGATCTAAAACCTTTTGCGTGCAAGCAAAGTATTTTTTTTTTTATTTTTAAATCTTGGCAAGCGATTTCTTTCTGAATGGTATGAATGGTTTCCAATATGTTTGCCTTTCTCGGCAACTTTTTACTAAAGCGGCTAAGCCAACCCTCTGCGCAGTTAGTTGTAGAATGCTGTTCACTAAATGTACTAAAACTTTCGAATACCGTATTGGCCATCCATTGTTTAATAAAATAAGACATGAATTCTTCATATTTCTCTGTATTTGGAAGGTTCTTTGTAATCGACAGCCAACCTTCTGGTATCATATTTTGTGGTAGATACGTTAATGCCTGGCATAATTGCAAAAATCTTTTCCCCTTTTTGTTTTTATTTAATCTTAATAATTTGCCATGTTTTTTAATCGCCTGCTTATAGTGAAAGCTACAACCGCTGACTTTTGCATCAGGATAAACTGTTTTGACGGCATCACACATTGCTCTTCGTAATCTATTTTAAAAATGGATGGATTCCAGAGGGGTAAATTGTTTTTCAATAGAGACATGAGTCTCGTATAAGTCTCTTGACTTTTATTTGGTATACTACCAATGCGTAGGCAAATGGTATAAAATAATTTATTTTCGGGCCAGATAACTCAGTGTGTATTGTATATAACTGTGCAAAAGGTTTAGAAATTATTTTAAAAGTGCCGTCGCCGAACACTGTCTTTGCACGCTGAAACAACTTCTTTGCACGAGGGCTTACAAATATTATAATTTTGTTATCTTCTCCGTCATTACATAGTAAATTAAATTTGAATCTTTCGGGCAACTCAACTTCTCTTTCTTACGGATATCTGCCCTCCAGGAGAAGACAAACATTGGGATCCAGTAGGAAAATAAACGACGCCTTCTTCAGTCCATTTCACACATACATTTTATTCAGTATAACCTTGATAAAAACACTACATCTTCTCTACAAATATAACGACTCAAAATTACAGCTTGCTCTGAACAATTCTCAAAAACGAGTGACATAAAATTTTCTTCACGACCTAAGTCAAAACACTAATCGCTCCAAGTTTGAAAATACTTGCTTTTCAAAACATAAACTAAAATCATAGACAATTAGAATTCATCTCTACAACATCCCCTCTGAATTTTATATTGTCTCAAATAAAATTAAAACTGACCTGTATTTAACTTTAACATATTTTCCTAGAACACCCCATATACAAATTCAACACTGAATACATAACTAATACAAAAAAATATAAAACCCATACTAGTATTCCCTACCTATCATTACATTCTACATACTATACTAAACCTCCCCCTTAAATATAAATTACAAATTAACAACAAAACAACCTTAATACTATAACTAATACCTAAATTTCAAATAAATTCTAAAACATTATCTATCTAACACCTATCTTAATTAACTAATTCTCCACTAAACTCACTTCATTAAAGTTCACATCAAATTCACTGATCACTCACAATATGCTTTCTTAAACGTAAAAACTTCGTTCTATCTAATCCTTTTGTCAAAATATCGGCAATATTAGAATTGGTTGAATAGAAAATTTCAATTAAATTTTGATCTATCTTTTCTTTAATAAAATGATATTTCACATCAATATGTTTGCTTCTCCGATTTAAAATTCCATTTTTAATTAAAACAATAGCCGACTGATTATCAACAAATAATTCTGTCTTTGGTGTATGACCTGTAATCTCCTTAATCAGACTTTGAACATAAAGTAAATCTTTGATACATTCTGCGGCAGAGATGTATTCTGCTTCCGTACTGGAGAGAGCAGTGACGGACTGCTTACGCGAGCACCAATGTATGGGACCACCACTGTACAATACTACAAAGCCAGTCGTACTTTTCCTAGTATCAGGATCACCAGCGTAGTCTGCATCACAATACGCTGTCAAAACAAAACTATTTCCCCGCAAATATTGAATGTTGTAGAGATGAATTCTAATTGTCTATGATTTTAGTAATTTTTTTTAAAAGCAAGTATTTTCAAACTTGGAGCGATTAGTGTTTTGACTTATGTCGTGAAGAAAATTTTATGTCACTCGTTTTTGAGAATTGTTCAGAGCAAGCTGTAATTTTGAGTCGTTATATTTGTAGAGAAGATGTAGTGTTTTTATCAAGGTTATACTGAATAAAATGTATGTGTGAAATGGACTGAAGAAGGCGTCGTTTATTTTCCTACTGGATCCCAATGTTTGTCTTCTCCTGGAGGGCAGATATCCGTGAGAGGTCATCGGCCCAGCACGCTTCCACTGCGCCAACAACAGATATTCGTAACACTCTTAAAGTACTGAACTTGATTTTTTTAATTTTGTTTGCTCTTTTTCTTAGATTATACAATCCTGTTTTTTTTCTGTGAATGATGGTATGTTCTATTCCTTTAGTCTTTTACCTTTCTCATTCCTTTTATTCAATAACGGTAACATACAATCTTCGTAAATTTGTTGAATGGTTCGGTATTCATTGGTAACTCTTTTTTTACAATTGTCAAGACATATCGAAACCTCATTTTTGGTCAAATCAACCATACAATCATGCTTAGATTGTCTTATAACCTGATCACGATCTTTATTCAAGGTTACGGATGCATTGCAAATTAAACGATTTTCACACCGCCAATTAGAAGACCCTTTTCTATTTTTTGCTGCTAATGTATATTTATGGTCTTGAAATAACAAAACTTCCTTACCTCTCTTACTTGTTATAAATTTAATGTTACTTTGGCTTGAATCTTCTCCAAAATTCATTTTAATTATATAATAATGGCAATTCACCGTGATGACAAGAAATTGCAAATGACAATTACATACGTCGAGTAAGTATATGTACTTCAAAATGGATAATAAATTATAAGTGGCCAGCAATGTTTAATAATAAACAGTTTTAATACATGTAGTATTAAAACTTTTTCTTCATACTCTCATATGAACGTAAACACATATCAGTATATGTTGTACCCGTGGCCCTACCGATTTGGCCTACGAATAAAAAACCACCTAAATATAAGATTACGCTTTTGTCAGATAAAAACAGCTGACACTTTATTCTGACGAAAGCGGAATCTGACCAAAAGTCCGTTATCGCCAGAAAAAAAACAGCCTATAATTTATTCTGACGAAAAAGGAATCTGACGAATGTGTCCGAATGTAAACAGACAATAGACAGTTACTTTCGCATTTATAATATTTGTATGCAAGTATGGATTTTATGGGCTATGTCGATTAGGTCTTGTATGTACCATATCATTCACAGTTGGGAGAACAGAGTAATAGTTGATTAGATAAGCTTCGCTATCAATTCTTAAAGGTTAAAATACGTGATTTTTGTGGTCTTAAAAACCTATCTGGCTTGATAGAGTCTGGACTGCTATTTGATTAAAAATGGTACCAATAAATGACAATTATAAGGGAAGTACTCAATTCGATGTACGATACGTTAACTACTAGGATTTTTTTTTTCTCTTTTGTAAAGAAAATATAGAGGAAAGAAATTATTATATCACCGCCTTCAAAAATGTTGAGGTTCTCAATTCAACTGTTGTTTTTTATGTTTGCTACGTGATTACTCCGCCAATTATGAACCAATTTTGATGATTATTTTTTTGTTTGAAAGCTGATGCTTCTCAAGTGGTCCCATTTAAATTGATTAAAATCTGGCGAGATTTTTTTAAATTATCCTTAATAATGCGTATTTTAATAGTAATATAAGGTAACAAAACTAAAAAAGATGAAATACTTTTTAACAAACATACTTCCAAAACAAAACACTACAAAGCGAAAAATATTTTTTTTCGGATGTCGGTGTAAGAAATAAAAATAAAAATAATTACTAAAGTCACAGACTTCCGAAAAGAAAGTTGTTTCGCTTTGTAGTGTTTTGTTTTGGAAGTCGGTTTAATTTTTTTGTTAAACTGTTTTTTGCGCTAAACCCCGGTTTCTCAACACTCGAATCATGATTCAGATCAGGCTATTAACATAATCTAAAAATAATCTCCTGTTATCTGCGGTGATTGGCTGTTGAAAATTCATTCAAACAATCACAGCAGATAACGAGTGCTTGACAATTTGTCACATTAATTCTGTGATAATTTGAGGTGAGAAACTCGGCCTAAGTTTCACAAGAAAATGAAAATTAAACATAATTAAAAGAAGATCATAGATGTACTTCTATGAGGAGCCATCAACACGACACAACACGACACAACAGCGACCGTGACAGCGATCTGATTTCGTAACGCAGAATGCGTGTCACAGTCTCTTATATTTTGTCAATTCAGCGATATTCATCGTGTGCGTATTTACTATACTAAGCAGATTACTTAGATTTGTTCAGTTTGAAATTGTAATATTGAGTGAAAAAAAAAAAACAAATTACACAGAAGTTTTTAACAAACTTTTTATCTTACCGTGCATTGCCTTTCAAACGAAACACGATTGTATGCAAAATTTGAGCACTATCAGTTGGGGATAACTCATTGTTGTAACAGTTACCCTGTCCAATGAATCAATCAAATGAATCAACAATAGAATTAATCATATATATGATTAATTCTATTGTTTTACTAATTGGACTGTGAACCTGTTAAAATGCAGTTGTAAGTGTTGACACGCACATACTAACTAGAAATGATTTAATTTGCATTGAAATGGCTTTCAATGCACTCGTTGAGGATCTTTTAACATAGAATAAATAAGAAAACAACACCTAGATACTTACCTCTCAATAGTAGATAAATATGAATTTTGATATTACTATAATTTTTTTTGTCAGTTATATTGTAGTTTCTGTAGGAAGTTGTCACTTATTCACAACCAAATATACACTATCATTGTTCTAGTACGATTTATTTGTAAATAAATTAGTAAATAAACTTTTTACATTGAATAACCTAAAAAGTGTTAACAAGAAAAATACTCTTATTTATAAAACACTAGCAACTGATATATTACCTGAAACTGTTCCACTGCAGGACAAAGGCCTCTTCTCATACAGAGAAGGCATGAAGCATTTATCACCACTCTAGCTCAAAATGGGTGCGCAATTTCATACTTTTATTAACTATAAGTCTAGGTTTATTCACGAAGTTTTCCTTAACCATTGCCATATCATGACGATAAACATAGAAAGTACATCATTTATTAAATTGTTTCTTTTTTAAATAAAAATATTGAATTAAACTTTTTTTTTTTTTAATTTGTATTTCTTGGTAACACTTTTAAGACTATTCAACTACAAATAACAGCTCAAATTAACAATTAAAATAATAAATGAACTTTACTCAACGTAACTAATTTTACACCATAATTAGTTTTAAAAATGTTAATTTTTTAACCACTTATTAAGCTGAACGAATGAGTTAGAATGATAACAATCCGTCAACACGTTTTTTCTTATAATTAATTTAAACATATCACAATCACACACGAACGTGACATTAGGTACATATCGATAAAAGACAGCCGGCCACAAAACTGATGATGATTTCTATGGTAATCTTATCATTCACAAGCATCTAACGTAGACAATGCTTCATCAATGAAATTTAAACTCATAGTTATATACATAGCATCACGCCTGTGTACCTCGAAGGATAAGACAGAGGTGCACCTGCAGTCCTACAAAGTTTTGGGGCTGCAGGGGAGGAGAAGTGTCGTTGTATAGGTATAACTTTGGTCGCTCTCCCTGTCCTCTGCGGCCGAAAAATGGTATGTGGCGGGGCCATTGACCTTGACCCGTCACAAGGGGACCAAGGATGCCATACACGGGGTCGTCTGGCACATTGCAGAATGTATTTTTGTTGTTACGGTAGGTGGCATACGACCACGGTTATCCTCTACGGAATATTTTGTATATAACAATTTCAGATGAGAATATCTTTTTGTTTCATACTTTTTAGAGCGTCATTTTTCAGTAGTCGGGATATAGTTTTTGAACGTATTTTTTTAAATCCACTGTATCTATAATGAAACACCATGTCACTAAATGAGTTAGGAATCCTATTAATATTATGACTGTGAAAGTTATTATATGTTTGTGTTTCAATAACTCAAAAACGACTGAACGGATTTGGATGAAATTTTAATGATAATTTCTGTCTCGATAATGAGCACTTGCTGTAATAAAAACTTTATGCGGGCGGAACTGTGGTAAAATCACCTACTACTCGGCTAAGAAAGTACCGGGAACAAATCAAAAATACACAAAATGTTAGTTATTCATCCGAATTTATTTTATCACCTTCAAAATATGCTCCTTCAGCAACGATACACTTACGCCAACGAATAATCCAACCACCAAAACATTTTTCCGGCATCGAGTTAAGTTCTCGCCGCGAATTCTCCTTTATGTATTCTACCGAATGAAAACGGCGCCACGAAGTGGTAATTTGGGTTTAGGAAACAGAAAGAAGTCGGCTGGAGCCATATCTATTCTAGTTAGTCAATAAGGTGGTTGCTTGATGGTATATGTTGAGTTTCAGCAAAAATTCGTTTACAATGATGGCCTTGTGCGAAAACGCATTACCGTGGTGTACGATACAATTTTTTTCTTGCCACAAATCTGGCCTTTTCGTCTAATTTGCTCTCAATAGCGCTCAAATAAAGATTTATTTATTACTTGATCTTCCGGCAAGAATTCCGATTGTACAACACCGCGATAGTCAAGAAAACAGTCTTTGACTTTTGATCGACTTTGGCCTTGGTTTTCTGGTTTCGGTTCAGTTGGAAGGCGCCACTCCCAGCTTTTTGCATGTCAAACTCGTGAACCCACGTCTCATCACCAGTAACAATGTGTTTCATGAATGTTGGGTCGGAATTGACTCGTTCTAGCATGTCCTCAGCGACTCTTAAGGCCGCCAAAATTGACAATTTTTTTGTGTGACTTTTTTGTCGTTTTTTTGTGCAGTATCTAATGGTTAAAATATTCAATAAATTGTAGAGTATATCTAAATTATATGATTACCGTCGAAGAAGTAGATGATATGCCCCTGCTAAAATAATAAGATTGTTGCGAAAAACCTGTAACTGATTAGTTTTATCGATATTTTAAAATAAAACAATGGCTTTTGCTTTTGTGTTACGATTCATTTGTGTGATGATTTTGTACCCCAAAGCTACTATTTAAAGAGCCAAAGTGCAAAACGCAGTATTAATATGGCAACACAGTTATCGAAAAAAAATCAAAATTAAAGGTAGGCATATTTATTCGCCAGTGAAGGCGCTTAAGGTGCGCGTCACGTTATTGTTAGTGTGGTAAAAAAAAATGATTTAATGTGATTTCTGAGGTAAGAAACAGTTATTTTAATGTTGTTATATTATATTTATTTGAGATGAGGTCAAAAGTATATTTTAAATCGCCCATTAGTACCTAATTGTAATAAATAACCGAAATATAACCTAAAATTGTTGTAGAAATTTTGCTTTTGTGTTGCATTTGTATTACGATTGTGTTACATTTGTGTCGCTTTTGTGTTGCATTTGTGTTATTGTAACACAAAAGTATGTGTTACGTAACACAGTAGATCTATAAAGCCGCATTCATAGTGGTATTTGAACTGAATTTTGAAAGTAATGTATCTGAGTGTGATTTTGTAGGTATGACAAACGCATACTTTTTAATAGTGAAAACCAGCCAAGTGTAAGTTAAGAGGAAATGCGGTTGCAGACCTCCGAATGAATTTCGTAAAAGTCATAATTTGAGGTTTGGCTCTCGCGCTTTTCCTCATCCAATATTGGAACAATATAAAAAATATTCCATAAACTGAAAAAGAAAGATATTTACTGTGCCTCTATTATTCCTTTTTTCATTATAGTTTTCAAATTTGTACACTAGGTCTCTGTTGACAGCGCAATTTTGAGCATTTTTTGAGGATTCTTAAGATCATTATGTTTAGAATCCTCAAAAAAATGCTCAAAATTGCGCTATAATCAAAATGGACAACAAAAGAACAGTATATATCTTTAGAATCCTCAAAAAAAGACTCAAAGTTGCGCTATAATCAAAAAGGAAAACAAAAGAATATAGTATATATATCTTTATATTCTTTTAAATTGGTCCAATATTTGAGGAGGAAATAGGCGAGCCCCAAACCTCGAATTATGACTTTTTACTTAGGAAATTCAGTTGGATGTCTGTGACCGCATTTCCTCTTAAACTTGCACGAAAGGCTCTTTAGCACCGAACTAATTTATTATGTTTTACTAATGTAATCAGCAGTCAATTGTTTTCTTCTATTCAATTAAAATCTATTTATGTGCGTATAGTAACTGTCCATTTTTTTAATAGGCCTTGCTGTTAACTGTCGCAGAACGACAGAGAAGATATCGTTAATAAGTTCGAATCCTGAAAAATTTCAAGACCAAAATAAAAAAACAGTGAAAGGACATCACTTTAATATAAAAATAATAATTTAAAATATATTTATAACCATGACGCTTTAGTGACCTCCTTTAGGTTATATTTAGTGTTTTTTATTTTATTTTGTAAAACAAATATATATATAAAAAGAGAAGAAACAAAGTCAAGTTATTTAGGTATAAGTATAAATATTAGATTTAGGAGGCTTTTACTAATGCCATAGAATAGGTGCAATACCTATTTCATTTTATTTTGTTTTTTCCTTATTCGAATTGTCTCAGAAAATTTATTGATAAAATTTCAAAAGATATAGAACTAATTCTGTATTCTTTTTATTTTTTTACTCGTAGATTTGTGTTGTTATTATTTTATTTGTTTCAATTTTATTATTAAAGGTACGCAAGTAAATCGTTTAAAAATCGTATTTCATTACTCCAATAGCACTGCAGTTCCCCAATCAAAAATTTTATCTTTTATTATTTTAGGTTATTTATTTCACCATTATGAAACCATCTTTACCCAAAATATGTGTTACTTTTGGGTTACATTTGAGTAACGGTAACACAAAATCTGTTGTGTTACTTTTGTGATATATTTGACAATTTTGGCGGCCTTACCCTTATGCGATTGAGTTTTTGGGGAAAATTCATATCTTTTGGGACTAGCCGAGCGGCAACATGTTTCATACCCAAGTGATTATTTTAAATGGTACGGACCGACTCGTGAGACACATAATGTTTGGCGGCTATCTCTCTCAAACTTGAATAAGGATTTTCAGTTACTATTTCCTTCTCTTTTGCGATGATAACTTCAGCTGCAGACGTACCTACCAGGCCTACCAGAGCTAGGTAAATCTTCCATCACATCTCGACCGCTTATGGACGCTTTGTTCCACTCATAAGTACATGTTTCTGATAATGTTGATTCAACGTAATCCTTCTGTAATATTTTCAGTGACTCCAAACACGAAATTCCATTGGCGATGCAAAATTTAAGACAATCTCTTTGTTCGATATTTTTTCCATTATAAAATTCGCAATACGCACTAGATATGATACACTGACCTCTAATATACACGCGCGCATACTTGTATATTAAAGGTCATTGATAATTATGATATAACTAAAAACAGCACTGTGTTTAATCTAAATCCTTATCCTTCCTTACATAGTAAAACAAAGTTGCTGCCCGCTGTCTGTCCCTATGTATGCTTAGATCTTTAAAACTACGCAACGGATTTTAATGCGTTTTTTTTTTAATAGATGGAGATTCAAGAGGAAAGTTTATATGTATAATACACGCGGGTGAAGCCGCTGGCAGAAGCTAGTAACAAATATAACCCAAACGCCGCGCCAAAATGGAAAACAGTTGTGCCAATCTAACAAAAAAAAAGTTTGGCACCATAAACAAATCATCTATACCCGAAACTTTTTTGACTGAAAGTATATCAATTTCTTTTTAAACCGAGACAAAGATATTCCTCTCTATGTATCTGTTTATTAAAAAAATAAAATCTAGGCAGGCCAGTAAAATAATCTTTTTAACAAAAAAAATAAACAGACTTCCAAAACAACACACTACAACAGGGATGGCGAACCTTTATTAGAAAACGTGGCAATTAAATTATATTTTTTTTATGTACCATTGAAGTGCCACCAAATAATTTTGACTTTGTCTAAAAAAACTCTAAATGCTATGAATTAATCAATTCTTTATTTGCACCCAGAAATTCTTACAGCAATCCTAATATTTATTTAATTTACAGTTTTATGTTGTATTTAAATAAAAGTAGGATAGTGTCATTTCTGCTGTGTCATTCTGCAAATTACCTAGAGTCTAAACAACCTCATTTTAGTGTGCCCAAAATATTTGTCGTGTGCCACTACAGGCACGCGTGCCATAGGTTCACCATCCCTCCACTACAAAGAGAAAAAAAAAGTCTGTGTCTTTGGTTACTTTTTAGTTTTGACATCGACTTCGAAGAAAAATATTTTTTTCGCTTCATAGTCTTTAGCAGGTCAGGTAATCTTCAAGCAAAATATCCTAACCTTATGTCTATGGTGAACATATCTCATTTGACAGTTTCCGCCCCTCCCGTCCTTCTTACTTCTGCCTGAATGACGCCATGTTTGTTGATCTGTCATAGCTTTTGAAGTTTACAGTTGGTTGTTACAGTTTCAAAGTTGATCGAGTGAAGTTCTGCGTTGATTTATTTCCGTAACTTATCCTCTCAATTTCTGAAGCTGTAATATTATCGTGCAACATGGAAAAGAAACATCATAAGAAAAAGGAAAAGAAAAATCTGTGCCATCGTTAAAAAATGGGATTACAACTTTGGAAAGTTACCAGAGAGTGTGGCAATACTTAAAGGAAAAAAATATTAAAATTATGCGGGCCAGACCTTTGCCAAGGAGTGGGACAATACAGGCTACTAAAAAAAAACTTTTTAACAAAAATATCAAACCGACTTCCAAAACAAAATAACATTATTTTCCGAAGTCGTTGTCTTTGGTACCCATTGTTCTTAGTTTTTCGACACCGACTTCGGCAAATAAAGTTATTTTTCGCTTTGTAGTGTTTTGGAAGTCGGTTTGATTTATTTGTTAATTTTATTTTTCACATTTTAGTTTTAGTACTTCAAATTACTTTAAACATCATTTAGAGCCAAAGCACATCTCATTACGATTCCAATAAGCCCAGACGGCTTAGTAACAAATATGGGTTGTGGAGGTCAGCAAGGCAGACGCTCCATGCAAAATGCTGGTACTTAGCTGAATCCTGCTGAGATAGAATCCGACCCCAACATTGTTGCCAAAGGCGCTTAGGCGCTAGTTAAAAATACTCTATGAAAACCCCATAAAAACCTTCATATTTACTATCATTAAGAATTTTCAACCAATGATTTAAGAACAGAGTTTTTTTTTTCTGACATAGATTAAACTGTTTAAATTTTTGAGTCAATGCATCGTTGCTCTAGCGCACTTGCGTCCGCTAGACCAACGATGTAAAGATGCTAAACATGAAGTCCTGGGTTCGATTCTCGGATCGTGCAAAATGTTATTGGGATTTTCCAACTAGAATTCCTCAGTAGTAGCCCGGAGCGTGGATTTGTGTCCGGTCAATGGCAATAGATATGTGTCCGGTCAATGTCAATGTATTTGTGTCCGGTCAATGTCAGTAGATATGTGTCCGGTCAATGGCAATAGATTTGTGTCCGATAAATGTCAATAGATTTGTGTCCGGTCAATGTCAATAGATTTGTGTCCGATCAATGGCAATAGATTTGTGTACGGTCAATGCCAATGTATTTGTGTCCGGTCAATGTCAATAGATTTGTGTCCAGTCAATGGCAATAGATTTGCGTCCGGTCAATGGCAATAGATTTGTGCCCGGTCAATGTCAATGTATTTGTGTCCGGTCAATGGCAATAGATTTGTGTCCAGTCAATGGCAATAGATTTGTGTCCGGTCAATGGCTATTGCCTATTGGCACGCCCCCTATTACATGGGACTTAAACTTAACTGACGAAATGTGGGCGTGCTATAGGTGAACTACTGCTTTACCCTTTCGGGGAATATACCTAGGCGTGATGTTATAGTATGTGTGACCATATTTTCCTTCCATTGATTAAATTATTTATTAGCATTTCTCTCAGATCACCATTTGAATGGACTTAAATTCCACACTCTTAGTAATATTCAATATTATGGTATAATTATTACGGTAGGTCATGCATTCCTTGTGTTTATATAACAATGCTTGGCTAACATTACATCCTGCTTATGCAGTTTTTGTAAACAGAGCATTATTTTTATACTACTATACGTAAAATATATCCAGCTTAGGAATTCAATGGTTATTGAAACAAGATGCTTGAGACAATACAAAGATGCGCGTTTTGCATTTGTTTCTTGTGTGTTGCTTCTTTGGTTTTTGGTCGTAGCGTGGTATATCGGCATCTCGGCTTCTCGTAATATCGGAATCTCGGCACGAAATTGTTCACGAAAACGGCAATATCATGTTGTATTGGCATCGGTCTACATCACTGGCAGACCTATTGTTGCCAATAAGACTGACATAGTGGTGATAGACCGAATAGAGCGTTGTGTAATGATTTTTGATATAGCGGTCCCCTATGACGAGCACCTCGTGAAGGCTGAGAGAGATAAGAAAGCTATTAATTAAGTTATTGATCTGGCTGACATGAGGGATGAGAATACAACAGTCATTGTGCCGATAGTCGTGACGGCCAATGCCAATGCCAACACCTGAGGAGGCTCTCGTTGGGTAGTTGGATCAAAGGCTTGATCAAGAAGGCGATAATCCTGGACACGGCGCGTATAATTAGGAAGTCCCTATCTCAGGAGTCCTGACCACCGGTAGCTTAGAATCTGTTCCCGATATCCCGGTGGGCTACAATTTTTTTAAATATTTTTTAATGTTTTTCTTGAAATTTACATCACTTCGTAAACAACATGAATTCAATTTTCTTTTACGTTATATCGTAACCCATGAGTTAAAGCGTACAAATCACAAAAAACAAACAACTTTCTAAGTGTGCTGACATAATTATTGCGTGCAGGTTCAGACGTTCAAAAGTTATGGGTGTTTTTCTGTTTGAATCGGGCTGTTCACGTGTTCAATAGATTGCCGATCGAAGCGTATCTACTACTAGATACATTATGTAGCAACAAATAATGTGTCGGGGGTTTTGAAATTTTATTTGTTATACATAACAATCAATAACATAGAAGTAAACACACTAAGCAAAAACAAAAACGCAAATAATAAAATTTGCTTATTAATTATTTGATTTATTAATTGTGCTCTGAATATTATAAAAAAATATATTTGAAAAAAAAATTATTCTAAATATTGACATTTTTGTAAATTTGAATGTAATATCGAATTTTAAATTCTTATATTGTTAAATAGTGTATGCCGTAATGGGTAGTTTTTTGAGTTACCATAATATAAGATCTACTGTATCACCAAAATCACACTAATAAATACTTAAGACTGTGAAACTCACAAAGACACTTAGGGTCTTACGAAAAAGTACTTCTGTAATTTCATCTTCGTCAGTTGCAATCATAATCTCTCTGCCCTTGTCCCAAGTTACTAGGGGTCGACCCAAAACTTTTTCATTATTTTAATACAATTATGTTTCTCATTGTTTTAATTTAATTGATTTTTAATTATTAATTCACGATTTCTATTTATAATTTGTATTGTTATTTTGCTAAATTAGATTTTTGACATGTGATTTTATTTATGAAAGTGCTGTGCACACCTGTAATTGACATAGACACTATAATAAGATCCCCGAAAATGTAATATGTCCATGTTTGTGTTTGTGTTGTTGATGTGCCTTAAATAAATAAATATATACAATCCACTCATATTTTCTTTGGCCTTCCTCTATAACTTTTTCATCTTCCTAGCACCGTCCCACTTAGGTGGGATCGGCTTTTCTTATTTTCTGGCGCTAGGACCATCTGTCCTGGGATGTCGGGTCGGGCATTTCTTCCTCTATAAAATTATTCTTAAAATAAAAAATATATTTAATTACTTACACAAAACTTCTTTTGTGAATAAAGTTACCTATAGTCACCAAAATTTAACACTTGAAAAAAAATATCCATAAAGCCTAAAACATCCGAATACGAAAAAATACAGAACTTACAACAAAAAAACCGTTATGTTCAAACCACTCAAGCTTTTCTCCTCTCAGGAAGAAACGTTTGCTTTCGCGTCAGATTTCTAACTAAACTAATGAGACGGAAAATATGACATATTGAATACAAAAACAGTGGCATCACTCATTATGTGACGATTGATTATGAACACTATCCATGTCCAATCCGTTTGTTTTCATACGGAATTAACAACACAAGAGACGGTGCTTATGTTCTGCTTAAAACATTTTAGTGTAGGTACAGCTGAGTATAAAAATATCACGGTGGGATGATCTTAGTAATAATGTAATATGTAATTTAATATACAATCAAAATAATAATATCAGCCTGTTACTGACTCACTACAGAGCAAAGTGGTGAACTATGGCACTGAGACGTGGTCGCTCACAATGTTAAGGCACATGCTCGGACACTAACATAGCCCGAAGAATTAACAAATTCGAGTGGCAGTGGGCCGAAAAGTTCCGGAGTGGCGATCGCGAACCGGAAGACGCAGCCTACGAAGGCGAGAGGCCATGCTGGGTCTGCCCCCACTCCACCTGTTCATTCAGCAGGAGGCCACGTCAGCGGCAGTGCGGCTTAAGGCACTGGATCTCTGGGGTAAGAGAATGACACAACACACGATTCTGCTCGAGAGCCTAAATAAAGAGTTCCCTCTTACGACAGCAATTATTGACCGGATAACCTAAGCAGTTTGTTTTTGACAAGAAATACAAGATCCAACTCCATGAGGACCACCGCTGCGAGGGGTTACGCCCAGACGAGGTGAGGATCTTCACCGATGGTTCCAAGACAGGTACTGGCTCAGGTGCGGGGTTGTTCTCAGAGGTCCTCAACATATATATATTCACACAACACGGTGTTCCTAGCAGATTGTGTGGGCATCACCCTGGCAGCGTCGGTCATACTAGACAGGAAGGGCTGATATACGAGTGTCACCAACGCCTAAACCAGGTCGGGTCAAGCAATAAAGTAACCATTCAATGGATCAAGGGGCATAGTGATTCCCGAGGCAACGATGTAGCGGATGAGCTCACCCGAAGGGGTCTAGTATGGCGGCGGTTGGTCCGGAGTCAATCGTGTCAATACCATTTGGTTACCTCCGCAGACTGGTAAGAAAACGCATCAAGGAGCAACACCACAAAATGTGGAATGACCACAGTGAGTGCAGGCAGTCCAAAGAGGCACTTCCCGCTTTGAACGGACGTTTCACGCAGAAGGCTCTACGTCTGACTACACAGCAATTGCGAGCAGTCACAGCTGTAACGACTGGCCACAGGACTTTTAATAAGCACCTTTATGTCTTAGGGATTACGGACAGCCCGCTGTGCTTTGTTCTAAGCTGCCCAGTGATCGCCGGTTACAGGTACCGTACAGGAGGTAGTCAGCAACACAAAGGCCTTCCTTGAGGAGTTGGGATGGGTCGAGTGAGGAAGTTGGTAGAAGGATAATTCCCACCCGCACGCAAAATACGCGCTTGGTCGTGGAGTTGCGGCAACCAGCCCGTTTTAACCTAACCTAGCTACTAGCTTCTGCCCACGGCTTCGCACGCGTAAAAGGTGTTTTACCATCCCAATGGAATACAATACTTGGCATCTGATGTCCATTGCCGCTTTCAAATCCTATGTCCTTTCCAGGGTCTCAAACTATCTCCATGACAAATTTCATCTAAATCAGTTCAGTAGATCCAGAGATTACCCCTTACAACCTCACAAACTTTACCTCTTTATAATATTTATATATAGTATAGAAGTATAGATAAGCCCGGCTCCCTGGCCTGCTTTGAAGAATGGTCTGCTTTGCTTGCATTTATTGGTTCATTCATATGATCGAAAATCCTACTACTCGACAGCGTAAAACACGCCATTAATACTGTTGAGTTCAAAATTTAATGCTTCGTGCTTTTAAAACAGTTACGCATTTAGGGGGCAGGTTACCTCACGATATTTTGGTACACCGATTAATATTAAATTATATTTACATTTTTAGGAGGTGATCCTGAATTTATATGTTAACTTTTATACAAAACATCTTTTTTTAAATGCAGGTCATATTTATGTTAATTTTATTTATATTTTATTTTAAATGGACCAAAAATTACTTCAGCTGCTCATACGAATGACCAAACATCCTGTCCGCGGTGGAGTGGTGAACTGGTACTATTCGATAAATAAAAAACTGAAAGTTTTGAAAAAATAATCTGTCGGCAGAGTCATCAAATCTTGCCTTGTCTTTAACGCCATTTAATTTATTTTTAACCGACTTCAAAAAAAGGAGGAGGTTCTCAATTCGTCGGAATCTTTTTTTTTTTTTTATGTATGTTCCCCGATTACTCAAAGACACCTGGACCGATTTCAAAAATTCTTCTTTTGTTTGAAAGGGTATACTTCCTAGTTGGTCCCATAATCATCAAGTCAGGATCTGATGATAGAATCCTAGAGAAATCGAGGGAACTCCTCAAATATTATAGGCAAACATATAGCGATTTTGGTATTTTCATCAACAATGCAATCATTTGCACTCGAAAAGTACCATTTGGTGGAGTCGAACTGATGAAGAAGGCCACAGATGGCCACTGGAACTCCTAAATGCTAAATATGTCACGGGCATAAGATATCTCGAATAGTAAACCGACTATAATGAAGCAAATACTTATAAATAAATGGTACTGATGAAAATGGCACCATCGAACTGATCTGATGATGAAGCCGGAAGGTAGGCACTGGAACTCTAATATAAAACAATGTATCCTAGTCGTGTTTGGGCTTATTGGAATCGCAATGAGATGTACTTTGGCTGTAAATGATAATCATGTTAATTGGAGAAAAGGTCACAATTGTGACCTATTCGAGTCTTCACAATGCGCGCGCTCATTACATATCTGTTTATTTGAATATCATTGGATAGACAATATTTTCAACCATCCAAGTCGTTTTGGAAGAGTAGGCAAAAGTACCGGAAAAATATCGTGTCGTTAATTATTATTTAAACCAAAACTATTAGTTACACGAAAAAAACATATTTCACAAATAATGTATATGAATTAATATAACATGATTTTTGCAAACCTTTAAGACTAGCCGTTACTAAGGAGTAAGTTAAGAAATTAACCGTTTTATGGCACTAATGTCCGGTTTTTGAAGTGCCCAGATAAATTCTCAGTAACTATTGATTCACTAAAGTTAAGCAGAAGATAAACATCGATTAACTGTCCCTGCGTTTCTGAATACGAAACAAACCATTCATTAACTATCTAACCGATAAGTAGTCCCTTAGTTGCCGCTAGATGGCTCTGTTTAAGAGATCGCGTCTAAAATTGAGTTTTATTATTTGAATTCGTCTTTAAAACAAGTTTTATTACCCGACCGCAAGGAAAGGGTTATGTTTTTTTTATTATAATATGTGTTTAAGTGGCTTAACATTATTTTAGTAAAAAGATATATGACAAGTCGTTATTTATGAGCGGCTGTATGAACGTCATCATTGTCGACTAGTTTACAGTTATCTGTGGTGATCATTGTCAATGTTAATCGTTTTTAAAACGAAACGGTTTCTCGTTTCACTTCATTGTTTTTACTTTGCCGTTTGATTCTTTAAGTTATAATCTATTTGTCTTTCCAGCCGTTTTTGCTTTATCCTTTCTTTGTAATATAATGGAATCTGGAAAACGCAGTAAAAATTTACTGAAGAGAGAAGATGCTTCTTATCGAACATTTCGTAGGATTTCATCTACGTCTTGGGTTTCTGGGTACTGATCAGTGATATTCAAATAAACAGATTCGTTATACACTCACAAAACAATTGAAAAAAGTGTTCCGCACTCACACTTTTAATTCATCTGACATTTCAATACAAGTCGAAAGGGATGGCTTGATAAAACCAACAAGAAAAAAAGAGACAGCTAGTGTTTGTCACTTGCGTGTGAATGTAAACAAACATTATTCTGACCACCAATGAATTTTTCTAACCTCCAAATATCAGAATATTAGGAAATAAATGAAATAAATTAGTAAATTGAGGCGTATTGCGTACTTACATATGGTATGAGATCTCTTCTGTTTTATGTACTTTGGTATCATAATTGGTACAATTTCTAAATACACGCTGGCTTTTTATTATTTTGTTTTTATTTCAACAAAGCGTATCGCTCTTCGCCATGCATGACATAAACTAAAGACTAAAGTTCACAATTGTGACCTATTCGAGTCTTCACAATGCGCACGCTCATAACATATTTATTTATTTATTTATTTAAACTTCATGTACAATAGTGGTACATAGGCGGACTTAATGCCACAAGGCATTCTCTACCAGTCAACCATTGGGTTAATAAGGACAACGTTGTGAGCGGGTACAAAATAATATTAAAAAGACAACTTGTATACGAAAAAGTATATACTTACATATATATATATTAATATAATACACATATACAAATAAAATAGACACATCTGTTTATTTGAATATCATTGGTACTGATATATTAAAAATAAACTCTATTACTTCGAAATCAGACTCTGATGAGTTGCTCGTATTCATTATGCTAACACTGATTGTTTTCTCCTTTGTATATTTTTATTTAATATTTAGCTTTTATTGGCAAGTTATTAAAATAATACACACAATCGTCACAAAGTATAACCTAAAAGTTGACGTAGTTGACTAAGAAATTAAACGTCAAATAGTTGTGGAACCGATAACCGCCAATTTTTGGTCAGTTAAGTTAATCTCACATTAAACGGAGTTTATCTTACATGGCGGTGTTCGGAAACGCACTTTCACAAGTTATCGAACCAATAGCGCTAATGAATACGTACCCCTATTTGTCTACTGAGTTTTCCTATAGTGGCCTCCTTCACCAACCTTACGTTATGGAAAGCGGCACACTATACCAGGCAACCCCTTACGAGGTGTCTGGGACCATCTTCGGTAGGTCACGCCTCCGAGAGCACTCGCCCCTGGTACTCAAGAGAAAATGTGAGTTGCACCGTGATTACTCACTACCATTTGTCCAGAATGGTACCGGAGCAATAAAGCCGCTCACCACACGCACCCCAGCACGCCAGCACTAGTGCAAGCACCAGCACCAGCGCAGTTGGTGCTAGCGGATTCAATCCCCGTTAAGGACGCCAGAGAAGCTGGCTCCCATTTCTCCAGAATGGTCCCGGAGCTGTAAGCACGCTCACCTCTCGAATACAAATCATCGCATCTACCCAATGCCTACAGCTGGGTTGCCGGAAAACTAATCCAACGGGTAGTCCTCTTCTTTCTATCCAGGAAAGTGCCGGAGATGCAGCTCGCTCACAGGAGCTCACTTGCTTGAGGGTTACTCACGAACCCCGCTTCTGACCACCAGGTGGCCCTTTGCCTTGGGCCGGTAACTTCAGACACTTGTTGCGCGCGAGGAATGACGCTCGGCCCACACATAGCCGAGCAGACAACATGCCACTCCTCTGCAACCACCACATAGACCACCGCGAGTCCAACCTCAATGTCAGGTACCACCTTTGCGCTTGCAATGGTGGAGGGCCTACCTGACCCCGCGTACCCTGATCCAAACAGCCGGACCCGTAGTCCGCAGCTGGAGCGCTAATGAATAGATAAACCACCGATAAAAGTGCCTCAGAAACCGGGCATAAGAGCAATAAGCTATCGCCAAAGTTTTCGAGACGTCCAAACACCACGCCAGGGGGTCTAGTCAAGTGTCATTCCAAAAGCGATGACGGTGGTGAAAATGCCAAATGTAAGGGATTGATCACGTGAAATTTTGACGGTGCTTAGCATTCTATTCATTTTTGTTTCGAGCTGGGGTTTAGGGATAAATTATTTAAATAGTACACTTCAATTAGTCAAACTTTATTACAAATACACTTCTTAAACAATTATATTACTTCGCACTATTTTCCTTTTCCGATTGCTCTGTATCGTTTCTCAATCGAAACTGTCCCACGACGAAC
The DNA here is from genome assembly GCA_964057195.1 of Orthosia cruda. Classification (NCBI taxonomy): domain Eukaryota; kingdom Metazoa; phylum Arthropoda; class Insecta; order Lepidoptera; family Noctuidae; genus Orthosia; species Orthosia cruda. The sequence continues at coordinate 7,043,335 of OZ059852.1, read as the reverse complement.
AGCTCCTACGAACGACCGTTCTTTATAAAGTACGGAAGATGTTTCTAGAACGTTCCATATTGATCTAGATAATTCGAGAAACTTCCAGTAAAATCGGCTTTCGAACTCATTGTTCCCGAAGCAACTAGAAACTGTCAGAATGTTCGGCTCGAACATTAAGGAAAATTCCATTCGACACGAGCTTTCGAGAAGATTAGTTCCGCTATTCGATATATACTACTAGTTCTTCCTCTCGTCACCAGATGGCGTTGCCCTATCTTGTAACAATATTTTGTCCGCTATGACGAAGATTTCGTTAATATAATGTCACTTTTCCTTCTCTGAATTAACAGCAGTTGTGACACTAGGTAACATAGAGTGAATGTTTTAGTAGAGACACTTATACTTACGTCTTTAGTGAGAGGTTCTAAGTGTTTATCGACAAACTTTTGTACAATCTCTGCGGGCGAAAGTTCTTCTACATTTAATCTGAAATAAATCAATTACATTTGGGTACATTTTTAAGTCATATACCTCCTAATGTTGACAGGTCTAAACGCTCTAGACAATTTCAATTGCACTCCGACTGCAATTAAACTGCAAAACAACCGTGTGCAGTTGGCGTGCAGTTTCAACGACAACTGCACGCCAACTGCACATCAACTGCAATAGAACTGCACGGTATCGTGTTACCTAGTAAATGTATTTTAGAGATTCGATACACAATTGTGAGTACAAACACAGATGCATTCTATCATCCCTAACTCAGAAAATGTGATAGTAGGTACCTGCAAATCCTCTCAGGGGTCATGACCTCATTGAAGACCTGTATGATGTCAGCGAAACCAAATCCTTGACACAGCTGAGCCAGTGGTTGAACTGGGTAATCACGCGGCATGCTTCTGATACTGTAAGGAATATCCATGAAAGAACCGGTCGTGAACAGCAAAGTAAAGATATTATGGAAGAGGTCTTTGTAATGGGACTTTCCTGGGAAAGCCAGTAAAACGTTATGAATAATGGTCACCCATCCAAGACACGACCACAGCAAGATCTGCTTATCCTAGTTACGCTTTAACTTCGAGCTGGCCTAGCGTATTACAGAGTTTCAGCAGAACATGAGGTCAGTTAATACTGGTTTTGCCACCTCTACTATATTGTACATCATCATCATCATCAGCATTTTAATGTTCCCACTGCTGGAACACAGGCCTTCTCTCTGTGAGAGGGAATTGGCTATAATCCACCACGCGGGCCCAGTGTGGATTAGTAGATGACACATGTCTTCGAGTTTTTGGTTCTAGGACATGCCGGTTTCCTCACGATGTTTTCCTTCACCGTTTTGAGAGCAGTGGTGATGATATAATTTACATGGGTTCGACACCCACGACCTACGACACGTAAGTCGGGGCCGTTACCACTGGGCTACCACTGCTCTAAATATTGTACATACCTTTGAAATTTGTGCCTGAAGAATAGCGATAGAGTCCCATAATCAGTTCTTGGGACAAGCAGGATTTCATCAAATATGCTTAACATAGGTCTCGTTTTGGCCGACCATGGGTTAGAGCATGTTGCTGCAACAGACAGGATTTAACTGTGGATTTATTCTGTAAAGTTCACTCACCTCACTCAAGTGAGCGCACATAATTCGCAAGCGAACTCATTTGTTTTTAAAGTCGATCATCGCGGATTCACGAGACACTCTTCGCATTTCAAACGTGATTTCACAGACAATTGAGCGAAAGATCTAAGCGAGGGATACGACAATAATATCTCATGTTGTGTTGTCAACTGTCTTGTGATCGGTTGGAATTGATAACAATTACCAAATTGAGTATAAGTTCTTTGTCTTGCCGTGGTTGGTTCGTAACATTTTAATCTACCCGTCTATCATATACCTAAAAATCTAGTTTAATCCGTTTGAGCTGATGGAGAATCCGGGATTTCAATTCTGAGTCAGGCATTGAGCCAGTGTTGCTGATTTAAATTATTGTTTTGGTATTATTTTCTCTCTTTCACCTGTAACTGTCCCGCTTTAGGGTAAACTAGGCCTTTTCTCATACAGAAAAGACTTAATACACCCTAACTGCGTAACACCAAAGAACAAACTAAGTGCTTTGCTAGCATTAATTGCTACATATGTTTTAAAATCTGTCTACTCGTCAGTGTAAACTTCGCAATGAATACTGTTATATGAACAAAATAAAAGAGAGCATGCGTTCTTACAGAAAAAAGTAACACAATTGGGTGCAGATATCCTCACAATGCTTCTCAAGGCAACAAAATGAGATAGGCAGATAAAGGTTTTATAAACCACACTTACCAATAAAAATGACTTTATCTTCTATTTGTATCGATTTCACAAATTTCCCTAAAATACGATTCAAAACGGTCGCATTAAGATACTTCTCCTCTGCTGGCACCTTAAAGAAGAAATGTACGCTTTTTGAGGTTTGTTACTAATGTGGTCGCAAAAAATACAGCATGGTATGAAGTTGTGGGCTCGATTCCCGGGTGTGGCAAAGCTTTTTTGGTTTTTTCATCTGGAATTTCTCAGTAGCAGCCTGGAGACCGGATTTGAATCCGGTTGATGGCAAAAGGATCGCCCCCTATTACATGGGGCTTAATCATAACTGGCAAAATGTGGGTATACTTGCAATTTGGGCTACTGGGCACTGCCGTGTCCTCGTGGAGGTGATCAGCAGTGGCTACATCTCGCTTCCAGCCCTGGTCCAGACCATGGTACGGAGTGAGAGGGCATGGGAAGCTGGCTCATCCTTGTACGAAGCAGTAATGCTCGCAAAGGAGGAGGCGGAACGCGTGAGGGAGACGCAAAGACGACGCCCTCACGCTCCTAGCAACCGCAGAAGACTGACATAGGCGCGGGGTTGCGGACGGCAAGTAATGAGAAGCTCGCCGTCCGATAAGGACGCCCGAGTTTACGGCGCGTAGTGTTCCACGCGCGCCTCAAATATACGTGAGCAAATGTGACGGGGTCCACTAGGGCCGATGCCTGTCTGGGTCGCGGATTAAATTGAAAGAGAGTTACTGCGGCCCTGGCACAAGCAGCTGAAGGAACACGGGTGGTTTTAGTCAGTAAAAATCTGACATATCCTCTCGGTGTATACAGTAAGTATTTCTTTTAAATAGCAATAATTTTATTTGGTGTCTTTGTGTCGTGTTACTGATGAACATAAACTTCCTCCAAATGTCACCACATCGGCCGGTCCTGTGCGTCTCGCATCCAGCAGGTTTCCACAGCTTTAACCCCTTGAGGGACTAAAACGTGGATCCACGCGAGACACAATGGCTTTGAAATTGTTTCCGTAATTACGGCAATAAACCGGTTAAGCAGGTCATCGGTATACCTAGTGACTTCCAATACTGCTGCATCTTCTGGTACGCAGTAGCTACTCCAGAACTTTTCAGCCCCATCGACCATCCGTTATGCGAGTAATGCCGGTATCCTTGGCCCTCCTGCAGATATCTTAATTATAAGTTGAAAATCTCGCACCTTTTTAGCAAAAACTCTTTCAATGTCCTTCATGAAGATCACAGCTGGTTGGAAAGCCCTCGCAGTGATAAATACTTGAGTTAGAACTTTCTGTGGTCGCTCTACTACGGCGGTGAATACCTCAGGAGATATGTCGATTTTTACAGCATCTGCAAAATATTTCAATTGTTTTACATGTAAAAAAGAACAAACACCCGACTCCTGTAAAAATGATTTAGATGAAACGCATTTTTGGCTTTGTTTGGTTTCGGCTTGCTTTGAAAGGCTTCCGTTGAAATTGGCTTGTCTTGGTTTAGGATTTGCCTTTAATTAACTTAAATTTACTTGAATGACGCATTCATTGGATTTGGCGTGCCTTGGTTTTGGGTTGCCATAGTTCTTGCTTGCCGTGAGTGCCGGTATAATTATTGTGGTGCACCGCTCTCCATTTTTTTTTTTTTTTTTTTTTTTACGGGGGGAAACCTTCAAAAGGCGCCTGGACTTTTGGGGAAAAAGACCAGGGAGTGTGGGATTTTTACCTCACTAAAACCACCCCGGTGATCACCATCAGCACTTGGAAGGGGCCCCGTTACCTCTTAAAAGACCACTCCGGAACCCCCTCTATGCAACGCCTGTTAGGGCACTTCCCTGGGAAGAGACTGAGGAGCGTCCCCTGAGCCTCGCTGTGCACGGCAGCATGTGATCACTGTGCCACCGTCTTTCCTAGAGTCACTTTGTGGGCGGACAGAATCCCCAATCTGACCACCCGTGACCCTGGAGTCCCACCTGCAATTGATGCAGGCGGGGTTTCGGCGTTTTAGGCGGCGTCGAGGCGGTTGCCTCCACGACGCCTTCTTCTCCGGCCGGGATCGGACCTCTCACGATCCCGCTCGGCAGCCTCCTTCTGAACCATCACGGTCTCACAGAAGGAGACCATTTCTCTCCAATTTTCTGTCTCTGCCAGCATGGCCCTCACAACCGCTGGCAGAGACAGGTCTCGCCCGATCCTGGCAACCAAGACTTGCCGCTCAGAAATCCACGCAGGACACTCTTCGAGCGTGTGCTGTGCAGAGTCAAGGTCACCTCCGCAGGCACCGCTCTCCCTGCCGTCCACGGCCTTTACAGGTTCGCCACTGCCATTTGGCTACGGTATTATTAACCGAACACAGCTAAACTGCAGCTTAATGAACGTCTCTGACGCTGCGATTAACGCAAACATGGCCCAATGAGCCCAAATTTTTTTTAAGAGTTTTCCATCCCTTGCAAAGAAGGAGATTTACTTTATAGTTCAGTTAGGGTACATCTTGAGGCAAGACAAACGAACCTCCGCTCGCTAAGTAGCGGGTTCAAAATGGGCAGAGCTCATCCTAATTAATAATGTTATTAATGATTAAACTAACGTACTTAACTCCCCAGCAACAGTATCGGCTAAGAATGACTTCCCATTCGCCTCAGGACCTAGCAACATGACCGCTTTCCTTCTGGGTGCACCAGGTTGTATACCGCATCCCAAGACACATGACAACATCAGACGACCCTTGATGTCACCGTAACATGCTAGAGGGAACCTGTAAAATTTATTACATACATACATAAACTGATATGCCTATGTCCAGCAGTGGACGTTTTTCGGCTGATATGATTATGATGATGATACATAAAGTCACACCTTTTCCATGGGGTAGGCAGATACACAGAACACGACTAGCTTCTTTGACAGTAGTTACGGGTAGACAGAAGCCCGAAAGTCGATAGACTAGTCTTACTAAGTGTTTTCGTGTTATCTTTTTGGTTCAACTGCAGTTCGTAGCCCGACTGCAATTTTTACTTATAAAACTCTTCTTGGAGAACACTTTCACAAAGTTTCAAGTCGCGAAGCGTCATAGTTTGCCAGAAATAAATTCATAAAGTTTCGATAATTTAGGTCGAAACCGAATTGGGCACCCCAACTGCATGTAGTCTTTTAGGTGGCAGCTAAAAGACTTAGTGTGTTTATAAAAACCGGCAGTGCAAAGAGAGAGCAACCCCCGCCCGCTGTATCAAAGCATGGGTGCCTATCCTTAGTTACGTAAGGGTGAAGGATTGCACTTCCCGCAGCGCCGGAGACGGTGCAGAAGCATCTTTAGTATTTCGAGGTTAGGTTACAATAATTTGTTTTTCCCAAGAGCAGCACCGCCCATCCCTCCCCCTCGCCACCCTCCTCCTGTCAAACGATACTAGATTTATACCGGTCAAGTTTTTTTTTTGACACCTGTAGTTTTGCACTTTTAGGTGATTTCAAATCTACATTAAAAAGGGTCTATTCGACCAAAAATAAAATACCTACAATATAAGTAGGTACCTCTGGATGAGTACTGCAGTGGTTCCAACTCTTAGGGCAACACGACTATAAAGTGACATTGTGTGCGCAATGCCTATTATCAAAATGTACGAATTGACCACGATGCACTTCGGTGGCCCATGCAATCTGCCTAGCCTTTTCCTAATTATCCTCTGCCTAGGCTTCCAGTCTAACCGGATTCAGCTGAGTACCAGTGTTTTTCATAAAGCGACTGGTGTCAGATCTCAAGCTTCTGACTACCCGTACCGACTGTCAAAGATCTTCAAATGACAGCCGGGACCAACGGCTTAACGTGCTTGCCGAGGCACGGAGGAATCTCGTTATGTTGAAATGGTCATCCATCCATAGGCCGACTTCGTCAAGCGTTGCTTAACCTTGAAGATCAATAAAAAATAGAGGAGGTCTGTGCCCCAGCAGTGTGAACATTAGAGGCCGATTATGCTTATGAAATAGTGATAATTACGAGGCATCCGGATCCTTGATGTTGTATTCATAGGCCGCATAGCTTGAGTCCCCGAAGATATCGCTGAACTTAACTGTTGGCTTGGTAACGATGCCCAGGTCAAACACGCACTGAAAGGGTTCATCATTGGATATGTTATGCTCTATCTTGTTTGGTGCTCCATCATGAGACCAGCTTTTTTTTTTCAGTGTTTTCAAAGTTAAATAAATAAAGAAAGAAAACATATTTAAATTATAATTTTATTAATATTTTTAAATAAGGCAAAAGGCCTAAGGCATTAAGTCCGCCTTTGTACTTGTGCATACAGTTTTAATAAATAAATACGCCCAGTCTCAACTTTTGGAGTCTATGCAGCGGTGCCAAGTGGACTGGCGATACATCCAAGTGCTGAGATGTCTTTATGCAAACGCCACAATGACCGTCCAAAGTCAGGACCGGCAAACTAAGCATATCTCACTGCGTCGAGGGGTTAGACAAGGGGACGTTATTTCCCCGAAATTGTTTAGCAACGCGGTGGAGGATATGTTTAAGACGCTGGACTGGGAAGGACGCGGCATTAATATAAACGGCAAGTACATCTCACACCTGCGATTTGCGGACGACATCGTCATAATAGCAGAGTCACTGCATGACTTGCAGCTGATGCTGGACGGCTTAGATGGTTCTTCTGCACGCATGGGCTCCGGATGAACTTGGACAAAACCCAGGTTACGTTCAATTCACATGTCACTCCGGGACCGATTGTGGTCAATGGCGGTGCTCTCAAAGTTGTTCGAGAATACGTTTACCTCGGGCAAACTCTGCAGTTTGGTAAGAACAACTTTGAGAAGGAGGCTAATAGAAGAATACAGCTGGGCTGGGCGGCGTTTGGAAAACTTCGTCGAGTCTTCTCGTCACGTATCCCACAAAGCCTGAAGACCAAAGTCTTCAAACAGTGCGTCCTACCTGTTATAACCTACGGCGCCGAGACGTGGACACTCACAATACGGCTGGTTCATCGGTACAAAGTTGCTCAGCGAACTATGGAAAGGGCTATGCTCGGAGTCTCTCTAAGGGATCGAATCCGAAACGAGGTGATCCGGCAGAGAACCAAAGTTGTCGACATAGCTCACAGAATAAGTAAGCTGAAGTGGCAATGGGCCGGCCATATAAGTCGTAGAACCGATGACCGTTGGGGTAGACGTGTTCTTGAGTGGAGACCGCGAATTGGTAAACGTAAGGTGGGACGCCCTCAAGCTAGGTGGAGTGACGATCTTCGCGGGGTAGCTGGTAGCAGCTGGATAAGAGTTGCCGAAAATCGAAGCAAATGGCGTGCAATTGGAGAGGCCTATATCCTATGGGCTGATGATGATGATGATGATGAGTCTCAACTTAATCGGATGCCACCAAGTGCTTCAAAAATAGATTAATATTTGCCAAACTCACATACAAAAGCAAGGTTATAAAAATAATAGCTATCGCTGTTGCAAGATATCTTAAAGAATTATATATATCTTTCTCTGTTGCTCTCAAAACGGTGAAGCAAAACATCTTGAGGAAACCGGTATGCCCTAGAACCAAAAATTCGAAGACTTGTGACATCCACCAATCCGCAATGAGCCTGCGTGATGGATTAAAGCCCATTCTCTCTCACACAAAGAAGAGGCCTGAGTCCCAGCAGTGAGAACATTAAAAGGTTGCTGATGATGATGATCTTTTTCTGCCTCGTTGGTCAAGTGGTAACAAAGCTACTGCTGAGTATGAGGTCTTGGGTTCCATTCCAGGGTCGGGCAAATTGTTATTGGCGTTTTGCAATCAAGAATTTTGTCAGTAATAGCCCGGAGTTTGGATTTGTGCTCGATTGATGGCAAAAGGCTCGTCTCCTATTAAATAGGACTTAAACATATCTGGTGAAATATGTGTACTATATGTCGGGTTTAATCAATAGTACGGACGTCAAAACAAATCGCAAGCACGCCATCTGGCGGAAACGCAAGAACAACTACGCATTGGCGCGCTTTTACTAAGCGCTTGCGCGGTGGGGACAGTGGAATAGAGCAGTCAAGTACTGACAGCCTTAGAGCTAAGACGTCGTAGAATCAGTGTCGATCCGTAATATTAGTAAGCAATATTGTAACTCTGAATATTTGAATAAACCCAGTGTATCGAATAATTTCTGTGATTTCATTTGCACGATTGTACCCAACGACCTGCCCACACACGATGTCTTAACCTAAGGGAATACATCCTGACTTCCCGATGGTTTGCATCTATCGGCCAACATTGATGCGACATATATGATAGTTGCACCTCTGCCCTTCGGGGATTACAGGCGTGACGTACATAATGTCCCACACACAGGTGTGCTCTAGAAAGCTGAACATTCTCAAATACAAATTCAAATTCATAATCTTTATTTGCAAGAAAATACATAGTTTACTAGGGAAGATCTTACAGCGTTTTAGTCATTGTATTCTGCCTGTAAGCAAGCGAACAAACTATTTATGTTTAAATTTCATTATTATGCAGAATTATTATTATTCCTTTATTTATTCTTCTTTCTTAGTACCTTTTCAAATATAAAAAAAAGGAAAACTTAAAATCATTTAAAAATATAAAAAATAGAGGCCAACCGGTATCGGGAACAGGGTCCAAGCTACCGGTGGTAAGGGCTCCAGAGATAGGAACCTCCTAACAATGCGAGCCGTATCGAGGGGTACTGCCTTTTGTATGAGACCCTTGATCCAACCACCCAATGACAGCCTCGACAGATGGTCGTCGAGGCTTTTGGCCATCAGGCCGTAGGCCGTAACGACAATCGGCACAATGATCGCCGAGTCCACATTCCACATGTCGACAACCTCGTGTGCTAAGTCGAGATACTTGATTTGTTTCTCTTTCTCAGCTTTCACGAGGTTCTCGTCATGCGGGATGGTGACATCGATTATCATTGTGCGGTGCGCTAATCGGTCTATCACCACTATATCCGGCTTATTAACAACAATAGTCCTATCAGTGATGATAGACCGATTCCAGTACAACGTGACATGGTCGGGAACATACTTGTAATACGGTACCTCCGATTCCACTAGATTGTACTTCAAAGCAAGTTGCTGGTGAATAATCCTGGCCACTTGGTTATGCCTGTGTAAGTACTCGCCGTTCGCCAGACGAGAACAACCAGAGATAATATGTCTGATGGATTCACCCGGACGGTGGCATGCCCAACATATGTCAACCGTCCCGTCCTTCATTATATGTCTCCGGTAGTTATTCGTCAGGATAACTCCGTCCATAATTGTACAGACAAAACCTTCAGTTTCCCCGAAAAGGTTGCCGAAACGTAGCCAGGATAGGGACGCTGGGAAATCTACATCGGGCCCATGGAGAGCCCGATAGAAGCGCCCGTGTAGCTTCTTGCCTTGCCATACCTCTTTGCGTTCATCAGTCGTTAGTATTACAGGCTTGCGCCAGATCTCTTTAGCCATGGACAACGGGGTGAGTCCCTTGTCCACTGCGACCACATCCCAGTGAATACCCACTTCAGCTTTTAAAAACTATTCTCTGAGGCTGCACACCTCGCGGTTGTGAAGAGTCTTGGCGTTTAAAAAGCCTCGACCCCACACTTCCGCGGGTTGTAAAGTCTCATCACCGATGATCGTGGGTGATGCATCCGGTTTGCGGTCAGCAGTGTTCGGACCCTCCTGTCGAGGGCGTCGAGCTCGGTTTGAGTCCACTTGAGTATACCGAAAGAGTACATCAAAACCGGCATGACCCAACTGTTGAAGGCGCGCACCTTATTTCCGCCGGACAAAAGGCTATTTAATATATTTTTCAGGCGGCCAAAGAAACGCTCCTTGAGCAGTTGCTTCATGCCAGTACTGTTGATGCCCAACGCTTCCGTCATACCCAAATACTTGTAAGTTTCAGTCGAGGAGAGGTGTCTAAGGTGTAGGTGGAGATTCCATAATCTCCCCTTGCTTTACAAGCATGACTGCATATTTGTCCACACCAAACTCCATCGTGATAAAAAAAGTCAGTTGGAATTTGTTGGGGGCAAAGAGTTTCAGATCATCCATGTAAAGGAGGTGAGATATGACCTGACCACCTCTTCTCAACCGATAGCCTAGTCCTGAACCCTCCAACAGTGTACTTAGAGGATTCAGGGCTAACCAGAACCAAAGTGTACTCAAACTGTCGCCCTGAAATGACGCAGTTTTTAACAACGGGTGGGTAACACCTGTTGTTAAAAACTGCGGAAGCGACCCAGACTCTAAACATGACTGGAATTGAGATGCCAGAAACGCGTGTGAGCTGCTATACCGTTTTAGCCAGAAGTTATCAAAATTATGCAGTCCGTCCGGTCCCGCAGACTTCCAGTTCGGTAGCGGACGTCATTAATGAATATACAATATACGAGTATTCATTAAATAAATATTTTGTACAAATATTTTTATGTTCTAAAAACTTCTCAAGCTATAAGAACAATTTTTTTTTAACAACTCTTACGATTTTGTTTTAAAATCATTACTACATTACATAAATTTTTGACATTTGGGAGGACGCTTTTGTTAATAGAATGTAATTTGTCTAAAAACTCAGGACAAAAGGCGATGATATGTTCTAACGAACAGGAACTAAAAATAAAGCAAAAGTAAAGCAGTAAGCTACCTCATTGCTCTTCAATAGCTTTTCACCCAGAACCAAGATCTTCGGTACTGGTACGGGTTTCGGTTTGACCCTAGCCTTCACTTTAGGGTACTCCCATCCATAGTTTTGCCATTCATGCTTATGTATTTTAATCAGCATTTTTAGATCTATTCTGTAGAGAGAAATTATTCCAGTAAATAGTCGCAAAACTTTATTCGATTGCCCAAAAACTAGAGAAAAAAATTCAAGCGACAATTAAAACACTACAAAGTGAAAAATAACTTCATTTTCGGCAGTCTGTGTTCTTGTTTTTTTTTCTTCGATTTGTGACACCGACTATCGAAATTGAAGTTATTTTCTCTTTGTAGTGTTCTTATTTGGAAGTCGGGGTTGTTTATTTTTTGTAAAAAAGCATTTCTTTTGCACTTTTTAGTTGTGGTAAATATCTATAATGCCCACAGTTATGTCAGAATAGATTACCCGAATAACATCAAACTTGAACATAACCGGTGAAATCAGTGTGTACCCCGTTAGAGCGTACCGCCGCCTGATGGTGCGTTATGAAATGGTGTAAACAATAAACAGACATGCAATTGCAGCAATCCCGAGAGATTTGCCTTCATTTATTAAAGAGTTATGTGGTATATCTCCGCTTCATTAGATCTTGACCAAATGTAAATGGAACCAAAGCAAAAACATCAAATAAAAAAGAATCATCAAAATCGGTTCGCCTAGGAAAAAGTTATGAGGTAAATAGCCAATTAGAATTTTTTTATGTTTGTTACATAAAAAAATTCTAATTGGCTATTTGACAGATATTGCAATAAAATATGGAATGATTGGAAATGTTAGCTTGTAGGTAAATAATAAATGTACAATTTTTTTTTCCTCAATATAGTAAATGTTAATATTTTATTTTTGGAAAACAAATTAGCCATTTTTATCTATGGAATAAATGATCCAAACCGGGGGCGGCCATGATTGATGCATCGTGTGACGTCACATTTTAAACAACAAACAAAGAGTTGTTCGTCGTCACGGTTCGTCGTAGTTCACGTCTGTTTATTAAGATATGACGTCATAGCCCGAAATGTCACGTGACCGACTTTTCGTTTTCGCGCGCCTTTCAAATTATAATAGATTTATTTTGCTTTTTAAGAACGATTTTTTTATGAAAAAGATATTAGTAAGAGGTATAAAATAAATTTTGTAAATTTCCAATTTCACCTCTACTGAACACAGACTTTTAATTTATAAATTTTGCTGAACTTTATTTAATTTAAAATTTTTCTTAATTTATTTTTATTGTTTATTTTTATTTTTTCTTGTAAAATCAAGGCATTTTGTTTTATTTTATTGACATTAATTTTAAATGATATTACATACAGTGTACCAAAATGCATAAATTGATTTTTCTTTTTGTTTTGATTTTAGTGTACTTTACTTTTGACATGATGTGTATGTATTGTAAGTGTATCTAATTTTAAGTGACTAACAAAGTATATAAGAATTTGTACGTACTAACAAAACTATGGATTTCTTATCTGAAATAAATAAATAATAATAATAATAATAATCTGTGGCTCGACTTGACAGACAGTTGCCAAAAATTTTCTCTTATAAATTTCTTCCATAATAAATATTTTTAACTATCTAAATTATACAAAACAATATGAAATCAAAGAAAAAAAAAACATACTACAGTAAAATCACTAAAAGTATGGCCGAAATACAAATTCAAGAATAAGAAATGTGAAAAATGAAGTCGACGGCGACGTCATGTTAACGAGAGCTGCCGCCGCAAGAAATGCACGCCCACCACCTCCGGCCTCGTCGCCCAGCTCCGCCTCGCCGCCGCCGGAAACCAGCCCCACCGTGAGTGCTGTGACACCGACCGTGGCAGCTGCGTCGAGCTCGAGCGACGAGTACTTCTCTCCGCCGACGACACCACCACCTGCGCGTCGACGGGGAGGACGCCGGCCGCCGGACCGCTTAGGACCTCGAGGCTTACCGGTCTCTGATAGGGTCCCAGCACCCGGCGGAAGTGTGCAGCGCATGAGATGGACACAATCCATAAACGAAAATGTCATGCGCGCATACTTTGGGGCTACAGAGGGAGGAAACAACCTGACCGCGTACCGTGTCCGGATGCTCTCTTTGTTTCAGGTGCTTGAGCCAGCCGTCAACGTTTCGGCCCAACGACTTTCGGATCAGGTGCGGGTCATCCAGCGTAATCGTATGTTGGATGATACTGTACTTGATCGCCTCCAAACGGAAATGGGTAACCGTGTCACTGCCCCATCGTCGCAGGCTGTGGTGCTACCACAGTCCAACCACGCTGACGAGGAGAGTAGTGACAGGGTTACAAACGTAAGTACCCAGTGCAATGAGGAATTGAGGAGTGCTTTGGAGTGTGCTATTCGGGAGTATCGCAACATGCCACCCGAACTTAGGCCACGATTACCTTGTTTGCCCATGCATAACAAGAATAGGGCGCTGGTGGCTGTTCTGGATTCGCAGTTGTCAAACTATTTTGATTGACGATTTTGAAGCGAGGGGAGATTGTGGAATCCGTAGGTATTCAACTAGCGGATTCCATAAACCTGAGATCCCTCTCTCCAAACGAAACCTATAAGTATTTGGGTATGTCGGAAGCGTTAGGTATCAGCACTACTGACATGAAGCAATCGTTGAGGGAACGCTTCTTTGGCCGTCTGAAGAAGGTACTCAATAGCCTTCTTTCAGGCGGAAACAAGGTGCGCGCCTTCAACGGTTGGGTCATGCCGGTATTGATGTACTCTTTCGGCATACTCAAATGGACTCAAACGGAACTCGACGCCCTGGATAGGCGAGTCCGTACACTGCTGACTGCATATCGAATGCATCATCCACGATCGTCGGTCATGAGATTGTATATCCCGCGGAATTGTGGTGGCCGAGGCTTTTTAAATGCCAAAAACCTCCACAACCGCGAGATATGCAATCTCAGGGAATATTTTCTACACACCGTCGTGGGTATGCATCGAGATGTAGTAGCAGTGGACAAGGGACTCACCCCGCTCTCCTTGGCGAATGAGAACTGGCGCAAGCCTGTAGTGCTTGATACTAACGACCGCAGGGAAGTATGGCAGAGTAAGGAGCTTCACGGACGCTTTTTTCGGGCCTTACATGGGTCCGATGTAGACCAAGCAGCGTCCGTAGCCTGGCTGCGTTTCGGTGACCTCTTTGGGGAAACCGAAGGTTTTGTCTGTGCAATTATGGACGAAGTTATCATGACGAATAACTACCGGAGATTTATTGTGAAGGATGGCACGGTTGACATCTGTCGGGCATGTCACCGCCCGGGTGAATCGATCCGACACATTATCTCTGGATGTTCTCGTCTAGCTAACGAGGAGTACTTGCATAGGCACAACCTTGTAGCCAGGATCATCCACCAGCAACTTGCTCTGAAATACACTCTTGTGGCATCGGAGGTACCGTACTACAGGTATGTGCCCGACCCAGTTCTCGAAAATGGCAATATCACATTGTACTGGGATCGGTCCATCATCACTGACAGGACTATTGTAGCCAATAAGCCTGATATAGTGGTGGTGGACCGAATAGAGAGGCGTGCAATGATTGTTGACATTACCGTCCCGCATGACGGGAACCTCGTGAAAGCCGAGAAAGATAAGCAAATCAAGTATCTTGACTTGGCTCGCGAGGTTGTCGACATGTGGGATGTAGACACAGCGATCATTGTACCGATAGTCGTGTCAGCCAATGGCTTAATAGCCACGAGCCTCGACCAACATCTTAAGAGGCTCTCGTTAGGCGGCTGGGTCAAGGGCCTGATCCAGAAAGCAGTACTGCTGGACACGGCTCGCATTGTTAGGAGGTTCCTCTCTTTGGAGCCCTGACCGCCGGTAGCTTGGACCCTGTTCCCGATACCGGTGGGCCTCTATTTTCTATATTTTTAAATGTTTTTTCAAATTTTGTGTTTTATAAAAATATTTAAAAATTTAGTTAATAAGAAAAGAAATTAAATAAAGGAATAATAATAATGAAACAAAAATTTTCAATTTTTTACAATACTTTTCTTAAAACTTCAAATAGCCATTTGTTTAGCGTTGTAGTTTACCTTCGATATTTACACGCGAAAGAGTGCCGGATTGGACAAACCTACAGAAGGGATATGGCTCCCGTCTACTCTGCTTCCAGACAAAGATTGATTAACAGACATGCAGGCTTTCATATAAGTAGGATAGAAGAATTGGTAAGCTAACGTTGAATCACCTGATGGTGACGATGGAGCACGCTTGCCTAGAAATAACCAATTCAGTCTTGACTTAAAGACCCCGACTTTTTACCTCATAAATTCATCGACGATCTTCCTGCAGTCGAAGTGCATCTCCTTCATCAGGTCTTCAACGAGTAGTGGCTCCATGTAGCCGTAGATGGTCTCACCATATTTGTCTGGCTCTAAATCGTCGTAAATGGACCATGAAGCGCTATATTTATGTAGGGCCTGAAATAGAAATACATGGCATTACATCACACAAATCCTGAATCGCGCGAGCAGAATTTTTGGCGCGATTTGAACACACCATTTCCGACAGCAACAATCGAGCAGTTGCCCGGACCAGAGGCTCAAGACAAGTGGCATTCGATGTTGGCGAGGGCGATAGTTGAAATGTCAAAATGTAAACCACGTGATTTTTCAATATAGCTTGTCAATCCCAATTTTGACAATATCTATCGCCATGATTTCGATAATAGAATGCCACTTGTCTAGGGCCTCTGACACTAAAACCGTCAGATCAGAATATTCTCTACTAGCTTTTGCCCGCGACTTCGTTCGCGTGGAATAGTGACTTCCACCCTTGACCAATAGATGGCGCTGTATGTCCGGAATAAATTTTATTTTATTCTTTATTTTTTGTAATAAAAACTATCCTATGTCCATTCTCAAGTTCCAAACTATGTCTGTACCAAATTTCACACAAATCGGTTCAGTAGTTTAGGCGTGAAGCAAAGACAGACAGACAGACAGACAGAAAGACAGACAGACAGAGTTACTTTCGCATTTATAATATTAGTTTGGATTGTTGGCGTTGCGGGACTTAATAACCAGTTTCGCATAGACCAGAGACGCATAGTCGATTTCACCTCCACAACCCAGTTGGCTGTCGGACTTTTAGGCTTCAGTAAAAGACGTTCTGTCTTCAAAATACTACTCTAAACTAATGTTTCGAACAAGTTTACAATAATTCTGTGCGCTTTTCGAATTAACTTATTATGATTATGAAAAAAAAAAGTAAAAAAATGGCCAACGTTTTCGCGGTCCAACCCACAAGATGGACAGACCTCATTAAATCTTCTACGTTTAAGAAATATTGAACACTAGCTGACCCCCGCGGCTTCGCTCCCGTCAAAATTATAGCCTATGTTACTTGGGAATACTGTAGCTTTCCATAGGTAAAAGAATTTTCAAAATCGGTCCTGTAGTTTCGGAGCCTATTCGGTACAAACAAACAAACATACAAACAAACAAAAAAATCTTTCCTCTTTATAATATTGTATTGATGTATTGATAGACGCAGTACCACAAATAGAGAAAGATGGAGAAGTCTCACAAAACCCACAATCAAAATATATATTCTATTCAAATTCATATTCTAACAAAATAAACATTTCAAACACAAAAGAAAAACTTATGTACAAAGGCTAGCTTAAACCATAATTGGGTTCTCTGACAGCAAACCTCAGTGCTAAAGAGAGATTTACAAAATTAGGACAGTTAACAAAAGCGCACAACAAATACTAAAAACATTTGAATTCTTACTATCTAAATACACAAATACGTGTACAGCACAAATGCATAAACATAATACATACATATATCTAAAATAAATACATATTTATGCGTCATGTTGACAGGCACGAACAGTAAATGATCCACCGTAACGACTTTATGAGTGGGGAGGAAAACGAAGGAGAAGAGATGATGAGGAGCGGCAAGGCTTTCCTTTCGGAACAAGATACACAAACCGCTGAAGCGTCATTCTAATGTAGGATAAGCGCAAAAAAGAATGTGTACCATCATCAATTCCTGCATAGTACCAGATTGTTCTAACAAGTACCCCGGATCAGAGAACGGGTCACATTTCTCCTTCACTGCAGCTTCATGGTTTTTTCTTTTTGTGTTCTTATCAGCTTCGGCTTTCAGCGCAGCGTCTTTTTTCGCCTGTTTTTTATCTGCTTGTATCTGTAATATGGATCAAGTTATACGGTAAATCTAATAACTCACATATCTTACGATACTCGGAGTTTCCCCACACGAGGAATTTCTTCCTGTATCGTGGGTGCGTTTACAAACATATAAACTCATATACACAACACCCAGAGCCAGAACAACTATCTGTAGGTCATACAAATATTTGTTCCATGCGGGAATCGAACCCGCGACACGCAGCGTAGCAGTCAATCGCTCAACCACTGCGCCAACCGTGCGCCCAATTGCAAAACTGAAGTGCCAGTGGACAGGGTACATTGCTCGCAGAACGGATGGTGGATGGGGCCGTAAAGTTGTGGAGTGGCGACCGTGAATCGGTAGACGTAGCATTTCAAGGCCTCCCACTAGGTGGACTGATAACCTGGTTAAGAGGAAGTATGGGCAGAGAGAGCCAAATAAATTTCCTTAGTAAAAAGTCATAATTCGATTTTTGGCTCTCACCTATTTTCTCCTCCAATAAAAAAGAAATTCCATATACTGAAAATGAAATATATATTCTATGCCCCTATGTTTTCTCTTTTGATGATACATTATAATTAGAAGCACTAGAACCCTCAAAAAATGCACAAAATTGCGCTGTGAAAGGCTTAATGTACAAATTCGAAGGGTATAAATGAAAAAAGGAAAAGATAGAGGCATAGTATATAGCTTACTTTTCCAGTTTAAGGAATATTTTTTAAATTGGTCTAATATTGGCGGAGGAGAGCTAAATCTCGAATTATGACTTTTATACCATTCCCCCAATAAAAAGCTTATTTTATTCACTGAAAACAGTGAATAAAAAGCACTTTTAATCACTGTTTTGGTGTTTGAATTTAGAACACAGCAATATAAATTCTAACTCCATCTCAATGCTATACAAACTCCTTGCGCATAAAATATTCGATACAAACTTAGATAGAGATAGAGTTACAGATAGAGATAGAGATAGAGTTAGAGATAGAGTTAGAGATAGAGTTAGAGATAGAGTTGTAGATAGAGTTAGAGATAGAGTTTGAGATAGAGTTAGAGATAGAGTTAGAGATAAAGTTAGAGATAGAGATAGAGTTAGAGATAGAGTTAGAGTTAGAGATAGAGTTAGAGATGGAGTTAGAGATAGAGTTAGAGATAGAGTTAGAGATAGAGTTAGAGTTAGAGATAGAGTTAGAGATAGAGTTAGAGATAGAATTAGAGATAGAGTTAGAGATAGAGTTAGAGATAGAGTTAGAGATAGAGTTAGAGATAGAGTTAGAGATAGAATTAGAGATAGAGTTAGAGATAGAGTTAGAGATAGAGTTAGAGATAGAGTTAGAGATAGAGTTAGAGATAGAGTTAGAGATAGAGTTAGAGATAGAGTTAGAGATAGAGTTAGAGATAGAGTTAGAGATAGAGTTAGAGATAGAGTTAGAGATAGAGTTAGAGATAGAGTTAGAGATAGAGTTAGAGATAGAGTTAGAGATAGAGTTAGAGATAGAGTTAGAGATAGAGTTAGAGATAGAGTTAGAGATAGAGTTAGAGATAGAGTTAGAGATAGAGTTAGAGATAGAGTTAGAGATAGAGTTAGAGATAGAGTTAGAGATTGAGATAGAGATAGAGTTACAGATAGAGTTACAGATAGAGTTAGAGATAGAGTAAGATATGGAGTTAGAGATAGAGATTGAAACACAAGTGCTGTTACCTAGCTCAGGGGTCAGGGTTTCACATTTTTTTGTAAATTTCGAAGGTAATAAACCATTTATTTATTATTGTGCTTTTCGCTTCAATCTTTCTTTTTCTGGTAGTCATGGTATAAAATATAGTATGCAACTCTTGAATAAAACGAATTTATATCGAGGGCCATGAATCACTCGCATCGCTCATGATTCTAACACTTGAATCACTCGCTATGCTCGTGATTCAATCATCATGAATCACTCCCTACGGTCGTGATTCAGTCGTTAGAATCCTTCACTTACTTGTGATTCATCTACGGCCCTCGCATTAAATCCGTCTTTTATTCACTAGTTGCATAATATACTATTTACTAAGGAAATTCAGTCGGCGCTCTCTGCCCATATTTCCTCTTAAGGTTGCCAAAATTCGCTGAATGCGAGACGTACAGGACCAGTCGATATGACGACACTTGGCCTATGTTCAACAGTAGACGTCTTTCGGCTGAAATGATGATGATGTAATGATTTCACCTCCCATATCATTTCAGCCAAAAGTTAGAAAGTGGCTTCAGTGACATTAATACCTATATCCTGTAGGAAACGCCACTAGAGTATCATGAAAGGGCTAGTGTATAAATAAATTCACCTGTTCTTTAGTCTTTCCCTTGGTGTCGTTAATCATCTTTTCGTCTGCTTCCATCTGTTCGTCTACAGTTGGGTAGTCCCCTCTCACGACCACTAATGTTCCACCTTCCACATCGAATGGATATTGGGGAAACAAATGATAATTGTAGAACCTGAAAAATAAATCTTAGATAAGTCGAAAATAGTACCTAGTCAATTAAATTATACCCTACGATCGTCCATGTCCAAAAAAAACTCGTAGCTAAATAATAACGACTTAGAAGCGTTTACGGGAGATTGGTAGGAGATGGATAATAGGGAAGAGTGGAAAGCTATGGGGGAGGCCTTTGCCAGCAGTGGGACAATATACGATGATTAAAAAAAAAACAGCACGGGTTGATCGCCAAGGTTAAGCAACGGTTGCCGAGGTCGGTCCGTGGATGGGTGACCATCTTTACATATAGAGATTCCTCCGTGACTCGTAAAGCCGTCGAGGCAATCTTTTGAAGATCTTTGACAGTTAATCGTCGATGGCCAAAAAGGCTCGGCTCGTCCACAACAGTGTGCTGGTGCCTACACTTATGTTTGGAAGTGAAGGTTGCCTTTGACAAACAAAAAAACTTAACTTTTTGTTTACGTCTTTTTAGTTCGCTTTTCAAGCAGTCGTGTTTTATGATTTTTTAATTAACTTTTTTATTTATAATATTTAGTTAACATTTTTTTGCCGAATGAGTACATTAAACATATAAGTGTTATATATTTTTGAAATCATCTCTTAAAACCCTTTATTTTAAAACGCCACACGATGGGAAGACAAAAAGCACCCACAATATGGCCACAAAACCCCCATTTTTTTATTTTCCAATTTTAATGGGAAAAAGAACTCGTAAGGTTAAGACGAATCGATGGACGTAAGAATCATCAAAATCGGCCAACGCGTTTGGTCTCTAGATCGCCATATAGGGACAAACATACATAGACTGATAAACAAATTACCCTCCTATACTTCTTAAAAGATAGCTTGATCTCTGTGACATATGTCAAACTGACGTATACGTTATTGTTAGCCTGTCAAGCGCTATTGTTACTGTATTGATACTGACAGCTGTCACAGATATCAAGCAATCTTTTGTGAAGTATAGGATAAAAGATATGAAAGTAGAAGACATATTGTAGAAACGAGATCCTTGCGAAGTATGTGTAGTGTAACTTTGAATGATATATTGAGGAATGACGAAATAATACATCAAGACATGTAATGCCGGACAGCAGATAATTCGAATTTTATCAACTTAGATTTATGCCAGAATACAAGTTTGCCATAGAAATAGCAAAGTTTTGCAGGTATGAGGAATAGGGTGTAAAATTCTGCAACCTAAATTGAAAAGGGTGGATCCTCCGACCAGACGGGTGTTGTGTCTAGTCCGGACAACTGCCCGACGCGAGCGGTTGTTGTCGGACTGTTGTATGTATTCAAATTGCGCCGAAAACGCTGTTTGCGCGATGCTGGATTTTTTGTGAGGTCCTATCCGCGCTGCAGGAGCCGCACGTGCCGCAGTCATCGAATCATCAAAGATATCTACAGTATTCTATCTTCATACAAACGGTCGGAACGCGAGTCATGCCTACGTGACTTGAGCTCAGCCTACACTCAGTATACTAGCAGTCGCGGACGCGCCGCGGTGACGAACGAACGTTGTGATGGTTTAGTAAGCAGTAAGCGTGCGATTTGTGAATATTTTATTAAAATACGTAAAAGTACTTATTAATATGGCAGAGAGCAATTATATACTATGTTGTGCTTTTTTTGGTTGCTTGAATTCTTCTATAACGCACCCAGAGATAATATTTTTAAATTACCTGGAACCTCCGAAAGGCAAGGGAAAGCTATAAAAAAACTATGCCTAACCTACTATGCGTAAATTATTTATTTTTTTAATTGGTAGGTATTTCGCTTTTACTGTCCAGTAAAATACCTGGATTAATAAATAAATTAGTGGATAGGGTGATAAAGTCACACACGAGCGACCTACCTACGCTCGGGTTAAAAAAAAACTAGTAGGTATAGGATATAGTTTCCTAGGCTAGGCTATCTACTTACTTATGTACTTAGCTACTTACATATATTATTGAATTTCACGAAATATAATTATGCAATGATTACCTATGAGTTATAAATAGTAGGTACCTACCTGGTAAGATTTAAAATAAGTATAATGAAAATATAATAGATATTTACCTCAGATTAGAGAAAAGTATCAGGGATATTTACAATCACAAAACTTGAAAGAAACTCAAGTAGGTAGAGGCGGGCAGCCCTAATGCGTGTTTAAGTGACGCGGACTTGTAGGCACTTATTTCAAGGACAGGGCCGAGTCACAATACTGTTAGATATCTTTACCGTGCCTACGTCACCTGATAATCCGTTCACCTGATGCCGCTACAAAGTAACTAATTATGATATAGAAAATGCAAAACACAAGAGCGCCTTTTGTGATCTATGTCATTGCAACAAGGTTTAAATAAGTTTAATAAAATTGTCTCACCATTCCTTAATCCAGTCCCTGACTTCGTCCGTGATATCATCGATAATGTTATCTTTTCTCATGAAAATCAGCCGAGTTTTATTTTTTTCTAGTTCCTCTAAATAAGTCTGCTTTATCTCCATCCTCATATTCCGACGTTTTTCGTAGACCTATTATTAAACTTATATAAGAAAAGACATCTAATTTTTATTTTAATTAAGGGTGAAGGAAAACATCGTGAGGAAACCTAGACTTATAGGTTGTGTTAGTCTGATATCGCCAACCCGCCTAGAGCAAGCGTGGTAATCAATGCTCGTACCTTACCTATATGAGAAGAGACCTTTGCCATACAGTGGGAAAGTTGCAGGCTGGTTTTATTATTGTTATGTCCTTTATTTTATTGTTATTCACATTGATTACAATTTTAAATATTTTTTCAACACACTTGCTCATAAAGTGGCTCTAATTTCACCGCAATTAGGCACATAATTTTTCATTACTATTATTCACAAGTGAGATAAAGAGATTTTATTTGTATTTATTGGTTGAGTTGCTTTGTTCTTAAAAAAGTTTCGATACAAAAAAGATCGTGGTCAATAGTACAAATGCAACACATTTCATAAAACTTCGTATTTAAATATATAATTTTAACTTTTACGTGGTTAATAAATAAAACTTTCACTCAAATATACATTTTGTTTTTGTCTGTAATAAAGAAAACTTGAAATTCCCCATTTTGTACGTGGCTAAAGCGAAATACGCGAAAAGCCAAAAAAAAAAAAACATTATTTTTAGTCTATGGCCGATCGCCATTGTTAGATGAGCGCGCATAGGAAAACTGATTAATTTTGCCCGCCATTGCGAAAAAAAATTCATAACTCGTTTTCACTGTTGAAAATGGTTTTTTAGTATTATTTTCTTCACAAGTGTGTTGAAAAACGTCGTATGATACACGTGAGTATTGATGATTACCGTCCTCGGCTCTCTTACCTCCTCACCTAACGGCTCGGGTCTCAATGGCGCCTCAGCGGTAATCACCAACATTATACACTTGTACCATAATGTACTATTATCTACGCTCACAACGTAATCTTCCAAAATGAATTCAAAAATGTTTTCGTTAATAGGTAAAATAAAAATAAAAAACACCTTTACAGTGCAACATTTGCCTTCGATTTTCAAATAACTGCATCATAAAATAACTTTTTAATTTTTATAGCACACTTTCACTTATTAAATTATTAGCGCGTATTCTACATTGAGTTAATATAGATAAAGAGTAAATGTCTATGGATGCACGCACTGCGCATAATAATATATAATTTCCCGCCATACCACATATTTTTTACCGTTGCCACTTTTGTTTTATTTCAACTGTATGAGTGAAAATAAAATAGTGCATGCAACGGCATATGATGAGGTATTAAAACACTCGTGTGATACTATTATCACAATCGGCTTCGCTCTGTGTGATAAACCCACACTCGCGTTTTAATAACCCCTATATATGACCGTTGGATAAACTACTATTATAAAACACTTAAAACATTTAAAAATATAAATAATAGTGGCCCACCGATTTTGGGAACAGGATTCAAGCTACCGGCGGTCAGGGTTCCAGAGAGAGGAATCTCCAAACAATACGAGCCGTGTCCAGAAGAAAGCTTTCTGAATCAAACTCTTGACCTAGATGCCTAACGAGAACCTCCTTAGATGATTTATTATTACGTCATCTATTATACATTTTTTTTATTTCCTAAATTTTAATATAGTTTTAATAATTGTTATTATTATAATAATTACCTTATTATTTGCCTCAAGAAAGCTGAGTTTCTTCGTAAATGGATCTGCTATGATGCCTAGTAATATATCTCTCTTGTTGTCTCGGAATCTTTCGCGCTTTATTTTCATGAACTCCCTGAAATTTTAGTCATGTTATAATTGTAAGAAAAATATTTTAATGGACTTATTAAGTACGTAATGTAATATGACTTGTCAGTACATATCCAATGAGCCCAAACACGATGGTTTTATCTTGTCTGGCTGAGGAGTTGCTCTGGCCACCCTTCGGCTCCATCATGAGATCAGCTCTATATAACCATATTATTTAAATTTCTCTAATTTTACATAAGTACGCTAAGTTCTAACTTAATTAGATGTCAGGAAGTGCTTGAATAGTGGATTACTTTGGAATGGAGTTTTACCTTTGCTTGTATAAAACAGTGTAAAAAAAATGTTTTCTTTCCTTTCAGAAGGCGCAAGTGGCCATGTTTAGGAAGAAACAAGTTTTATTCATCATCTTTCTGCCATTGTAGGGTCGGTGAAACACGTACTATTATTCTTTCATTTCGTCCTGTCAATCGTCACGCTAATGCTAGTATTATATTTATTTAAAGGAGGTGGTTCTCAATTTGACCGTGTTTTCTTTTGGTCATTTTTTACCACAGTTAAAAAGTAAAAATTAAAACATTTTACAAAAAAATTCAACAGACTTCCAAAAAAAAACACTACAAAATGAAAAATTACTTCAATTTCGGAAGTCGGTGTCAAAAGACGAAGAAACAAAAACAGGAACGCCGACTTTTTTTTTGAAAAAAAAAGTTTTTTTTCATATCATTTCTTACACAATCTGTCTATCTTTTATTTGGCCTGCCTCTTCTCCATTCATCCACATTTATATTCATAACTCTTAGTTATATTTTCACTGGCTCGGTGACTTAGTGGTCGGAAGCGCTATTGCTGAGCAAGAGGTCCTGAGTCCGATTTCCGAGTCGGACAAGTTGTTATTAGGTTTTTCTATCTGGAATTCCTCAGTAGCAGCCTGGATTCTGGAATGGTGCCCGCTGATGGCAATAGGCTCTTCCCCTATTACATGGGACTTGAACTTAACTGACGAGATGTGAGCGTACTTACTATAGTGCCACCTCTATCTGACCCTTAGCGGAACACAGGCGTGATATTATGTTATGCCATGTTAAAAAGCAATAAAATCTTTTATTAAACAGCAAACTCTTTCATTTGACATCCATATCATGGCAGTGCACAAAAAATAACTAGTCCGCTATCTTGGGCCGTCCGCCATATTGGATTTAGAATGACGTCACTTAGCTAACCATGCATTGTCATCCAAACTAAACGTGTATGCAAAATTTCATCATAATCGATCATAACCGCGTTAAAATTCAGTTGCAAGATTTGACCCGAATACACTTATATACATACATTGCAAGTTAAATAAAGCTTGTAATAAAATTATTCATTAAAAAATCTTATTTTAGAACAAGCCTTTTTCGTATTATTCTCAGCAAATCCTTTCATTTGATACGCATATCATGTCAGTGCACAAAAAATGTCTAGTTTGCCATCTTGGGCCGTCCGCCATATTGGATTTAAAATGACGTCACTTAGCTAACCATGCATTGTCATCCAAACTAAACGTGTATGCAAAATTTCATCTTTATCGGTGGAGGATAGCGATAGTGGCTGGAAACTTTAAAATTCAGTTGCATAATTTGACCCGAACACACTTTAAATACATACATTGCAAGTTCAATAAAAGCTTGTAAAAAGGATTAGATACCTATATATGTTTTGAACTAAAAGTGCAGCCTTAGTCCTGACTTCGATTGGAGCTGGCTCAGTCTGTGTTATGAAATATTGTTTGCGCTTCAAGGCATTTTCGCGAACATCGTTCATATGCCACTGCCTGAAAAATTATTTAAAACGTTAATCCTCTCTTCGCTTACATCAGCCGAAAAACGTCCAGTGCTGGATATAGGCTTCTCCCAAGCACCGCCACACCAACCGGTCCTGTCCTTCTCATATTTAAATGCCATTTGAAATAACATTAGAAATTTAAACAATACCTTTTTTGCAGTCCTTTATAAGGATGGCATAAAAAGCATACCAATAGCAACTTTTTAATGCATTGTCATTTCACTAAAACAATAAAAGTCAAAATTGGTTGAACGGGCTGTAAAAAGGGATTGTTAAAATTTCTAATGTAGTGAATTCAACCCAACACAAGCATCTGCGTGACACACACGGCACTGGTGTATTAGTGCGCAGCGCGACGGCCACGCGGCGTGGCTCGGCGAACTACACACTTCCACGGACTCCACCGGGACAGTCGACACCTCTTTCTTAAAACCATAATATTGTTTGACCGGGACAGTTAATTGTAATCTAACGACATTAAAACAATTCGTCTAAAATATACAGTCCACTCATTTCTTCATCCACGATCTAACATTAGTCCTTCGAGCCGGATGTAATTTTATTGGAGTATAGAAGATCATAGGCCTCTTCAATAATACGCTATTCATTTTAATGCTCAGCATTAATCCAGCTGGAATCAGTCACCCTGTGAGGATCGCCATTCCACATAAACTGAGTAAACCATCTGCTTATGGAGTGGACTGTAATACCCAGAGACATCGTACATGTTACTAAATTGGCACAAATGTATAAAGGTGATCCGTAGTTTCTGTCCACTCCTATCGGAAAAAAAACTAGCCAAACGCGTGTGGGTCTTAGCACATTTTGGGTTTCGTAGCAAAGAAAAATCTGATTTATTAATATATTATTATTTTTTTGGGAAATATACGTAATAATAAACATGATTATGAAATTTCAAGGTCGTAGTTTAATGGAAACTCAAAAAGTTCTTCACACAATTTTGTGACAGACGATGGACAGGTGAGTGACAGCAATAGGGGTCCGTCTGGACCCTTCGGGTACGAAATCCTAAAAAGCGTGGGTTTATGCATGAGTGAATAGATGTTACCTATATCTCTCGTGCCTCTGAATTATAATGCACTGTAAGGACTCTTCAGGAATGATATTATGAACACTGGGGGCTGGAATAAATACGAAATATACATTATTATCTTAATAGGGGCCGCCGCGGCTTTGCTTGGGTCTTAATAATTTTAAGCCTATCAATCAATCTGCCTAGCCTTTTACCATCTATATGGGGTCAGCTTCCAATCTAACCGGATTTAGCAGAGTACTAATATTTTACATAGAGCGACAGCCTATCTGATCTCCACAACCCAGTAACTGGGTAACACGATACCTCTTGGCTAGACTGGTGTTAGATATCAGGCTTCTGACTACCCATAACGCCTACCGTATCAAATATCTTCAAATGATAGCTGGGAACGACGGTTTAATGTGCTTTCCGGGACACGGAGGAAACTCGTTATGTAAAGATGCCCTCCACGGACCGACCTTGGCAAGCGTTGCTTAACATTGAAGATAGATCCATGCGGCTGTTATTATTTAGCCACGAGCTCCTAATAATTTATAGCCATCTGGAATAATGTACCTTTCAAATGGTGAAAGAGTTTTTGAAATAGACATTTATTCGTGGTATCATAAACTAACAAAATTCGGGCTCTCTGTAGTATTACCAATTGGTATTAGTTAAGATAGCTACGATCTAGGTAAGATTGAAATCGCTAACCCGTCTTGAGCAAGCGAGGTGATCAATGTGCGTGCCTTCTCTGTGTGAGAAGAGGCCTTTATCATGCAGTAGCTAGGCTGGTATTATTATTATCCGACGTACGGGTACATTCACACAGAACATCCGTATTTCCAGGATCGTTTTTAACGAATCCGTAGCTACTGGGTATAATGTTCACACCACATTTACAGTACCGCCAACTTCCTACAAGCGCCATCGATCCGATAAAACGGATCAGTACTTTAATACTGTTGTTTGCGTGAACTCAACAACAAGCCACACAATGCACAACTACCTACGCCATTGCCAAATAAAAACGTATTCGGCAAAGTGAACCTGTAAAACGGGCTGCTGTGTATTTCAACGGATCGGTATTATTTACTGGATCTGGAATGCTGTCATGTGTGTGAACTTGCTCCTTAAATACCACTACATACGTAATACGCGCCGAATAAAAACGTAAACGACAAAATGGACCTGTAAAACGGACCTTCGTGGGAACGAGCACTTAGATAGGCAGTCAGCATGCTACTTTGTTCAGCAGCTTATAATATTACGACGCCATAAGGTTTTCTCATACAGTTCCTACTGAAAAGAGAAAACTAAAAACTTACGTGGCGTTTCTTCATCTTCTTCTTCCCCTTCTTCAACCATTTCATTGTCAAGATCCAAGCTGTCTCTCAGCACCCGCGGTGGTTTTACCTATTAATAACAATATATAACATACACATGCCTGTATTCCCCGAAGGACGCCTGAGTGCACATATAGTACCTGTAGCGGCATCTATGACACCACATTTGAACTAATGACCTGACGTCACAAATATGCATCGCGCAAGCAAAGTTTTGGCGCGATTTCAACATACACAACAGTCCGACAGCTACCGTCGGACAATTGCTCGGACTACAAATAAGTAGCAGGATCCCCCCTTTTCAATTGGGGTTGCGGGGATTTCCACCCTGGTCTGCAAACATCCAAATACCTACTCCCACATTTCGCTTGCTATATTTAAAGCCCAAGTAATAGGGGCCAGCCTATTGCCACCCACCTTCCTATTGCCCAAGTCCAGAGTCCGAGCTGCTATTGAGAAATTCCAGATAGGAAAAATCAATGACACTATGCGCTACCCGGGGTCGAACTTAGAACTTCATGCTCAGCAGTAGTGCTTGCGACCACAATGCAAACAAGCCGGACAAGGGGTTCAATCTTTACAAGGAATATTGTGATATTTAATTACTAGGTTGTGGATAGTGACCTCTATATAGGCACAAGCTCCACGTAAATTACTATTATTTACTTAGATCAGGTTAGACTGGAAGCCGATCTGAACTTAGTTGGGTAAAGCCCAGCAGGTTTATTACGTAAGAAACAGCAATCAGCAATCATCACGTGATCAAAGCTTCTTGTCATAAAAGTCGGCATTACCTATAGTGTAGGTAGGTTCTACACAATCGTTTGCTAATCGCTCGCTGTTTATCAAATACACTTATTTCTAAAATAAACTCTAAAACTTCTGTATTGAAGAGCAGTTATTGCGCAAAAATCGCTATCGTTTTGCTCTTGCAAGATACGTAATAAGCTTGTGGGTGGATGAATATCGACTGGCCGAAAACTCAATGAACCGCACTCTGCCATATCTTAAGTCACACAGGTGATATGAACCGTTACATGTTTAAAAGAAAATTCGCTGTAGGACCAAAGTTACCCATATAGCACGAAGAATTGTTAGCAGTTCTTCGTGCTATAATATATGCTAAGTGGGCAGGGGACATTGCTCGCAAAACGGATGGTCCATGGGGCTGAAAAGTTGCGTTGGAAGGCCTCTCTGTAGGTGGACCCATGACCTTGTCAGGGCTGCAGGAATCTGCTGGATGTGAGACGTACAGGACCGATCGATGTGGTGACACACTATTTACATCAATTTACGTCTTTCAGCTGAAATGATGATGTAGAAAATTCGTACTTTCGGAGGCCTTTCCCGCTTTTTCTTCCTCTTCAAAGCATCTACCCACATCTGTTGCAAAATCTTCTCTACATTGTCACTCCGGGATTCCAAAGGGAAATGGTAGGGAACTACTATCTGAAAATAAGAAAACAGATAGGTTGTGTAACTTTCTTTAATCCTCTATTCCGACAGAAACTTTGGGCGCACGATTGGCGCAGTGGTTGAGCGATTGACTGCTGCGCTGCGTGTCGCAGGTTCGATCACACAGATAGATGTTCTGGCTCTGAGTGATTGTGTATGTGAGTTTATCATTTTGTAAAAGCACCCACGATACAGGAAGAATTCCTAGTGTGGGGCAACGGTTTTTTTAAAACAAAAAAGAACCTTCTGTCCTGTGGAAGGAGCATAGAAAACATTAAAAATTAACCGCCGAATGTTTGTAAGCGTACCAGGCTGTATCTCATGAACCGTGATAGCTAGGCAGTTGAAATTTTCACAGATAAAGTATTTCTGTTGCCGCTATAACAACGAATACTAAAAACAGAATAAAATAAATATTTTAGTGGGGCTCCCATACGTTTTTTATTTCTTTGGGTACGGAACCCTAAAAACAGAGAAGAATGGGGTATGATAACTGGTAACTGCAGCAGACGTGACGAAAATTAATCAATTTTGCTTTTTAAATTCATATTCTTCTACAGTTAAAAGATCTTTTCAGAACTACTACCAAATTATAATAATATTTAATATAAATAAATGTCTACCCGTGCGATGCCGGGACGGCCCGCTAGTATTTATATAGGTACCTCTATATCCAAAGGTGTCATGTGTAGGTTTTTCAGCGACGCATCGACATAGATGTAATCGTTCACTATGATATGGACCAGCTCATTACGCAGCTCGTAAAGCCTGCAAACCAAGAAATATATCGTTAATAAAAGGTGGTCTGTACATATTTTAGTGTATTGTTATCGGTGTAAAAAACCTTCAAAAGGCGCCTCGACTTACGGGGAAAAGACAAGGAAGGGTGAGATTTTTACCTCACTAAAACCGCCCCGTTGATCACCACATGGAACGCCGTGACCTCTTTAAAGACAACGCCGGAACCCCCTCTGTGCAACGCTTGTTAGGGCACATCCCTGGAGAGACTGGAAAAGGTGTCTCCTGACCGTCACCGTGCAAGGCAGCACGTGATCACTGTGCCACTGTCTTACCTGGAGTCACGTTGCTTGGCGGACAAAGTCGCCAATCTAAGCGCCTGTGACCCCGGAATTCCGCATATCTATGATGCACAGGCTTTTGGCGTTTTAGGCGTGAAGGCGTTTGCCTCCACGACACCTTCTTTTACGAGTGGTATCGGCCCTCTCACGATCATGCTCGGCGGCCCCATTCTGGACCGTCACGGTATAGTTTTCCTATTTATACTAATTAATTTATAACAAGACATATGTATTTCAAACACATCAAAAGTCTAGATCTAGGGATAAAGTAAATTTTTAACTTATAAATATTATCGAATTAATATTTACCAAATCTAGTCTTCCAGACTGGCTTCTTACTTTAATTTCTATGTTTAAGTTAACAACTTATTCATATATTTTGTAATTTTGTTATTGTAAAGATAAAAAAACTGAGTTTCCACCATCGATAGGAATCATTAGGAATTACAGCGATTTGGCATGCTTTCAATCAGTTCATCAAAATCACTATGAGGAATGCACGGCATCCATACTCAGCAGAGCTCTTCTTTGGAGCATATCCCATGCGTGCTTAATTGAGTTGAGGTCTTGCGAATGAGCAGGCCACGATAGAAAGTTGATGCGAGCATTGGCAAGAGTGCGTGTATTAGTCGAAACGAATCACACAGCCGGCATCGCAAAGGGATGATCACGTCCAAAACAATCCTCTCCGCATAAATCTGAGGACTGGGGTTGCCCCTAATCCAAACGAGATCGGTATTCAAATCAAATAGATCCAAACCATTATTGTTCCCTCTCCATATGAATGAACTTCCTGACAAAATATCAAACGTTCTTGACGTCCAGAGGTCCTCCAAACTCGAGTACGTCTTGAATCCGGCTTCATACCGAAACGAGATTCATCGGAAAAGCAAACATAACGCCAGCCTTCTTCCTCCCAATTTCTGTGTTCGTGAGCCCATTGTAAACGGGACCTACAATTGCGGGGTGCTATAGTTGGAACTCTCAGCGGCCTTCGAGCAAGCAGACCCACTTCACGTAAACGATTTCGGATAGTTCGGTCGCTTATCAGCAAGCCTGAAGAGCTGTGGAGCCTCGTAGCCAACATCATGGCGGTCATGGTACGATTCCGTCGATCAGTATTTTGGATGTACCGGTCCCGTCTGCGAGTGGTGATGCGAGATCGTCATCCATGTCGCTCGGCCACGCTTCCTGTGATACGATAGAGGCGGCTTATGACGCTCTGTGTAGTGCCAAGAGCGATTGCCTTAGTAAGTTGCCTGGAACCAGCTTGCAATATTCCGATGGCTCTCATCATCTCTTCTCGTGTCAAATGATGTTGTCGCTCCATATCGATGCAATATTTTTTCAGTTCCAATGCAGAAATTGTAATGGTTTTGTAAAAACACTATTACACACTTTAATTCTGATTGACAGTTGATTTTCTATTTTACTTGATCCCTAGATACTATTTTTAATTACACTACGGGGTACTAGCTCAAAACAAAGAAAATTTGTTTCAATAAATGTCACTAGATGGCGCGATATGCATCGATTTGTTATTGAATTGTGTGTAGAATTTACATTTTCTAGAATTTATCATAAAAGGTGTATGTTTTTTTAATCAACTCTCCTAAGCACAAGATTATGGTATATACCATAAGAGCCCAATATTGGGCTCTTAATTCACATTTCAAAGATTATTTGAACGGATCATTTAAAATTGATTCCAATAGATTTCTAATATTCTGGGGCATGCCAATCGATTTTTTAGATTTATATTATTACAATACAAATTTAAACATTTTGGTACAATGAAACTGTAAAAACGTGCAAAAAATACTTTAAAACAAATCGTCACTGTATTTATAGAAAAGTAGTCACAAACCGAGAAAACCAAAACTTGCAAGTCGCTGCTAACACCATCTGTAGCCATGGAACGAAAACGAACGCGATCGAAATACTTATTAAAATATCTTCATCAGACGAAAAACGCTAGTTACGTCGGCATGGGTTCTTTGAATAGGATAAGGCATCTGTATGCTAGTATTATATTATCTGTGGTTACACATATTTTCAATTATTAGTAGAAATGTAAATACCCAATATAAACATAATATGATTTTGTTAAATTCAAGGAAACCCTATAAAAAAAAAAGTATGTATGTATTTACTGACATTAAAAGCCCGTTAACACGTCCAAGTCGTGAGCCAGCATTTCCTCGGGGACGACGCGCCTGTCATCTAGCTCCCATTGCGACTCTAACCCATCTGTCACTGTGCAGTCTGCATAATATGACCCACCCAAACCGAATTAGACTATTCTTCTAAATGTTAATGCTAAGTAATTATAAGAAACTATATTATGGCGCGGGCAGAATGAACAAAATGTGTTTTATCACCCCAAGGGAACACATTACCGAGATAAAAACTATTCTATGTCCTTCCCAAGGTCTCAAACGATCTCCATACTACATCTTAATCGGTTTAGCGATTTAAGCATGTGAAAAGGAAACAGACAGACAGAGTTACTTCTGCATTTATAATATTAGTATGGATAGCTAAGGCAACCTTTTCATAATAACAGTGATGATCTCCAATATATACGGCGCCCTTTGCAACTGCACATTGTTCAGGTATGCATCGTACATCTGGTTGACGAGGTTGCAGTACCTAGCGTAGTTCGTGCCGACCACCTCCGGAGGTAAGGCACGGGTTTTTATATGCACGCCTTTCGCTGCTGCTTGCTGCAAGAAAGTTGAAAATATAATATTTAAAAAAAGAAAAAGCTTTTTCGTATTACTCTCGAGAAACCTTTCAACATTTTTTTCTAGGGGCATTCTTTCGCATAGAATCTTCACACCGCATTCAGAAAATGACTTCAAATGCACAACGCCATCTATCGAATATGGAGTTCAAGTTTCCAAATATTTGAATTGCGAGTGTTGTGATCATTTTACTTCTTGACCACTTTAAATTCATTTAACTTTTGATAGTGTGTTTTGATTGCGATGAAACAAAACAAAACATTGGTTTTGTACATTTTACGTGATGCGTGCACAAATAAACAGACAAAAATGCTGGAAATGGGTTCTGTTTATTATTCTTTAAAACCCTGGCAATATTTTTTGGAAATATTTTCGATGTACTAAAACGAGTTTTCTACTGATTTATTAAAATAATATGTATGTATTTGTTGATTATAAAGTGCTAAAGTTTGTGTGTTTGTGATGTTGTAAGTTTGTAGGGGGTAATCTCTGGATCTATTGAACCGATTAAAAAAAATCTTTCACCAGTAGAAAGCTATATTATTCTGTAGTATCTTACAATATAATTTATTAAAAAAAATTGAGATCCTTATGAAAATTGCAATAATATATTACCCAAAGTAGCAAAATGTTGACTATAAAAAACATTATTTGGCGTGCGCTTAGGAAACTATTGATGATACATAAAAAATATGTACTACATGATCAAATGAGGTGGATTTCGATAAAAAAATCTAATTTGGTTTGTTTCTTACCAGAATACATTTTCTTGCAGCCATGTCACAAGACTTAGCATTTTCTTAATATTCTTCTTAGTGTATCGATGACAAACAGATTCTTTCTATTGAAATATCTTGTCTGGCCCACTATATTTTCTTAATACAAATATAGCTTAATCTAGTTTAGACCATTCTAAACTCGCAAAAATGGCGGATTAGAGTACTTGGAGGATTAGCGAGAGAGTGTTACAGCTTAGTGAGTGTTTTTACGCACTGAATCGCGTAATTGTAAACTACAATTTGTATTCAAACTGAATAAACGTCGCCTGGTGACAGTTATGGGAAATATGGTAAACTCCGTTTTTGTATACAAGTTGACATAAGAGAACGTACAGTTAACTGCAAACTTACTTGCTGCTCTTCATCTATTTTAATTGTATACTGTGCCGCTTCTAGTAATTCTAGCCATTTCTTTTGTGCATCTACTATAGTGTCGTACTTTCTGGTTACTTTTAACAGAGACATTCTGATTTAGTTTATCTGCTGGAAAATTGAGGAAATCTATAAATATTATGAAGTCTCAAAGGTGGATAAAGACGGCAACACACTTACATGTGATCCACCAATCAAATGACTCTGTTCCAGGTTACGTCATAACACAACGAGTTTTGTGGCCAATCAACTGCGTCAGTAAGCGCCACGCCACGCCACCAAACTTAAGTGTGGTTCCGCCTTTAGTCAATGTTGTAGAGATGAATTCTAATTGTCTTTAATTTTAGTCTATGTTTAAAAGCAAGTTAATTTTCAAACGTAGAGTTTTTTGTGTTTTGACAATTGTCATGAAGAAAATTTTATGTGTCTCGTTTTTGAGAATCGTTCAGAGCAAACTGTAATTTTGAGTCGTTATATTTGTAGTGAAGATGTAGTCTTTTTATCAAGGTTATTGTACAACACTGAATAAAATGTATGTGTGAAATGGACTGAAGAAGGCGTCGTTTATTTTTCTACTGGATCCCAATGTTTGACTTCTCCTGGAGGACAGATATCCGTAAGAGGTTATGGGCCCAGCACGCTTCCACTGCGCCAACAACAGATATTCATAACAGGTTATGGGCCCAGCACGCTTCCACTGCGTCAAGAGCAGATATCGATAACAGTCAACGTCACAATTTTGGTCGTAGGACTAAGGGCTGAAATTGCGTTAAACACCCGCGCGGTTCTTTACAAAAGTGCTCCGTCGCGGAGACCCGCGTGGGCATCCTTCGCGGGGGTCTCACCAGTCGTAACAGTTAGTCGCAGTAATTAAGTAATCTTTCTTTTTTTTTGACGACTGTACATGCACACCGTTAAAATTGAACTACTAACACTGCGTAAATAAAACAATCCGCGTCTACGCGCGTAGACATGCGACGAGTGCCTGTCGCGGGCGCGGGCTTAACACAGTTTCGGTCTTTGTAGTTCTGAATATGTCCTAAGGATTGCTATATATACCAGTCCTACGCTTCTCGAATTCAGGACTCCTGCGGCCTTTAGTACATTATTACCTTAATGCCTTTAACATACAACTTTTGAACTTACATTTTGCATATAACATTTAGCACAATTATTTCATTCGGACTAGGTATTTTGCGTAAATCACAAGAATTTAGTTCTTAATTACGAACTGTAATTTAGTTTACATTTTACTTGAAATAAATTATTTTATTTACAGGAATTTTGATGTCATATTCTGACTGTCATTTTAAAAATGTACTCTGTGATTTTGACTTTTCGTGTGCTAGAATCCTTGGTTTGACGGGGTAGGTATCTTGCTTAAGTATTTACGCGTTGCGATTTCTCTACTATTCTGTGCAGAAGGGTAGATTATTATAAATCAAGATTTTATATTAAAAATGCTTTGCCTAGAGAAACATATGTATATGCAAATTTTTTATTAAATATACACAGGGCCGGATCTAGGGGGCGAGGCAAGCCGGGCAAATGCCCAGAGCGGCATAAATGAGGAGCGGCCAAACTGCACTAACAGCCCTTTTCATTTCATCAGAAGACCTAACTTATTCGTGGTGTGGTGCTAACATTTACAAGCTTGCTTCGCTGTCGAATGTTATTGGTTCTTGTTGTGAACACACCGTTATATAACTTAACATTCATAATTGCAAAAATCTTAGGTGAAATTTTCGAAGTGAGCTCGAAGTTGACAAAAAAGCGGCTTTATCCGATCCGACGGTTAAAAACTAAAAATTTACCTCCTTATATGGCGTCATTTTAAAGGGCGCCAAGGGCTGCAAATATTGTCAATGCCTGTGCGACGAAATAGCTAGATCGGGCCCTGCATATACATACAAAGAACGGGTCAAATAAAACTAAATAAAAGCTTGTAATCATAGGACTCGTTGTAGCAGAGTTTTTGTAAAAGAGGACGAGCTCTTCAAGGAAGTCTCTATCGTATCCTTAGACCACAATATTTTTATCGTCAATCAGATTTACAGTACTAGGCTTGCAAGATATGGCCTGCCGAAGTAACTTCTGGCATACCGCATAATCCTAAGAAGATATACTTCTTTTTCGTCTGAGAATGTGGCCACCTCTAGTGTCAGAGTTAATTAAGCCGCCTCTGGGAATCCCACAGGCCTCTGAATTGGCAATTTGAGACTTGCATTAACTATATAAGTCCAGGTTTCCTTACGATTTTTTGTTCATCGTTGCCTGTGATGTAAAAGATAAACTTAGAAAGTATATATGCATATGAAAAGTCACATTGGTACTTGCCCGGATTTGAACCCACGAGCTCAAGCGCGAGAGGCAAGGTCTTGGCCAACTACTCAACTAAACACACACACTTTCACTAATATAATAAATGTGAAACTTTGTGAGGATGAATGTTTGTTACTCTTCACACAAAAATGTCTCAACTGATTTTTATGAAACTTTGCAATATTATCTATACCTTATGCATTAGAATAACAAATAAGCTTTAATTTAGAAATTATTGGAGATGTTATTAATTCAAACCGGACGGAGCCGCAGGTAGGAGCTAGTATGAGATATTTCAGCTTTGTCTTTGAGACACTCTCTACAAGTACAACTTCGAGATAGGTAAATGAAATAAATCAGTTTATTCAACTATTAATTTATTTATACTTTAATATTTATAATAATAAATCACAATATTTCACTATATTTAAGCCAAACAATAATTTCACAGTATCCTTACTTAATAAATACTTATAATTAATAAAATAAACAATTTTGAGCAATTTATATTTTTTTTATAATATTTTTGTTGTTTACCCATTTATTTTATAAAAACCTTCCGCTTCGCTGATATTTGCACGTACATTAATAAAAAATTGATTGATGCGTTTCTTTGGTTTAAGATTTTAATATACTGTGAAAATAAACTAAAAAGCTGAAGTAGCAATGTAAAAAAAACCTGAAAATCATTTGTCTCCAAAAAATAGGCCTTGAATCTCATAAGTTTTATATCAACAGAGAATGCTATATATAAAAATACATCGCAGATAAAATTATATAAAATAAATAATACAAATATAAGAAAATAGCAATATAAATTACAAATAAAATACAATTTCCCTACTTAGTTATATTCATCCATACATTTATAGTGTCCACAAACAGTTATATAATATATATTGTGCAATAAATATATTTATATTTAACATTTATTTATACTTATATTTCCCTACTTATTTATTGGTGTTTATAGTGGAAGCTGTGATGCACAAGCAAGGTTATTAGAGGGTCTTATATTTTAATACTATTCTTTTAACTATAGCTATTTTACAGTTTTTTACCTTACGGGATAAGTAAGAGAAAGTTTCTCAGCCATGAATGTATGAATACGTATTCCAATTTTCGATATCCTGTTTTTGGAATAGTCGAATTTCACTATCACCTTGTTTATTGGCTAATATTATTTATTACCAAGGCATGAGATGAGACATACCCCAGATTTCTGAGTTAAGAATTTGAAGTTGAGTATTTGTCAAACATTACTTTAGTTTGAAAACCTGTTAAACATTGCAGTGGAGGTAAACAAGTTCTTAACTCCAGATACTTAATTAAGAAACCGGCCCAATATAAAATTTTTGCCTAAGTTTCCCTCCCAAACTTCTCTTAGTCTCTGAATTCATCTGCTTAACAGATTCAATGCCAGTGACCCGTACTCTAAAAAAATTGTTAGGTGACTGTGACCCGCCTGGCGAGCCCTACATTTTTTTGCATTATCTTCTAAGATAAGTGATACTTTGTTTTAAAACTTCGCCAGGGGTATTTTAGCACCATAAACTAACAATATTTGCGGTGGTATCAGAAACTAACATTAAAAAAAAAAGTTCTTATACAATGCCAAAAACTCGCTAGGCAGGTCACTGGCTTTGAATGTGTTAAGCCAAAGTTTGCGACTATTTATAAAGTTCACCCACTTCAAATGTTCTCCTGACTTAAAAAAATAAATCCTCAAATGGTTTATTCCCATCGGCCACCCTCGAGTTGCCACTCCGGTGGTCGATGGGAATTATTTAGTGAAATCTGCCACCTTCATAAGTTTAGTCGGATGGTCGATTCTCATGACCGTAAAACGGAGTGTATAGAAATTGCGGGTTGAATAGAAAAAATATCAAAAAAGTTTATCAAGAAACTAGAAAACTAAAAAAACATTAAAAGAATAGTCATTTGACAATTTTTTTTTCTTTTACCCACATAAACATATAATTATTGAAAACTACTGATTGTGTCAAAAGAGAATCACCTCTAGAGGTCCCCACGGATGCCCATGTTGCTTAGCTTCTTTATCAGGGTACCACCGGGGTGGCAGATAGGAATAAATCCAAGTAGCAAAGTAAACCGGTCACAGCATTAACATTCACTTTTATGTGACAAATGTCATGAGAATCGACCACCACCCCGGTGGCCGATGGGAATAAAGGAAGGTGGCAGATTTAATTAAATAAGTCCCATCGACCACCGGGGTGGGAAACGCCACTAGTTAGTAACATCCACCACCCCGGTGGCAGATGGGAATAAAGGAAGGTGGCAGATTTCACTAAATAATTCCTATCAACCACCGGGGTGGCAACTCGAGGGTGGCCGATGGGAATAAACCATTATAATCATATTTTCATAAAAGTCGTGTAAAGGCGAGAAGACTTTCCTACTTATTATTTAAAGTAAATAACTTACAATATAATCCTATTCTATGAACACAGACCCTCATTTAATATACGCAATTTATCTTTAAGTCACTTATGTAACAACTTTGCTATATAGGCCCTTGATTTTCGAAAGCTTGATCAAATCTGGGAGCCTACTATACCGTATCAACGCATCATGATTCTGCTGTACAAAAGGGACAGTTCCCTTCATTCTATAGCTCCATCTCTCTCTAATATTGGAACCATGATAGTTTTGACGTCAGAGTAAGGCTCCTGGTGGCTAAATCTACTCTAATAACTTATAACAGCCAATATTTTGTTTATGTAAGATTTGACAACACATCCAGAATTTTAGAAACCGAGGGTAGTTTTGAATTTATAGTATTAAATTTCGAGGCTTTACAGATCAACCAAAAAAAAATGCTGATAAGATTCAGGCAGTATGGACTCTTTTATAGCTTTAAAATTTAAAGAACAAGTTTTATTGTTGTATACAGGGTAAAATTTGAAAATGATTTGCGAAACTTTACAGACGTGATGGCTATCGATATCTCATGACGATAAAACAAAAAATACATGGAAATAAAAATATTGATTATTTGGAACGAAATTCCTTAACACGGCTTGGGTAGATGTGATTCGGGCGAAAATGTAACGTCACGTAAGATTTTTGCGTTATGCATCCTCCGTAAACCTTTTCTTTTTCTCTCAGTGCATCTTTCTTCCTAATGTATCTAGTAACGATAAAAAAAATACATGATATAAAGATTTTAATTTAAAAAAAAAAACTATTAATAATATATTAAAATTTGAATTTGTACGCCGTTGGCGGCAAGACACAGCGTTCATTTGATTAATCGTCACATTAACCGTCACATCTGCGTAGTCAGGCTAACTATTTTTGTGCCTGTATACAAATACTGTACAATAATGTTAACATTTACCAGAAAAAAGGCTCTAAACACTTAAATTAAATACTTCACAATACAAGGCAAGTACTACGACTTATCACTTACATGCTTTATAGGTCTAATCTGCTTTAACTTAGTTGATTGTCCGTCGAACTTAATTTCAACGTCCACATCACTTAGAGGATGAGATATAGTCGAACAAGAATCGTTTTTGTTATCGTCAGGACTTAGAGGAGTTACAAAACCACTATCATTGACCTTCCCATCCTTCAAAGACTGTAGATTTAAAGACATGCTTTTCCTACTCTGAAAGATACTTAAATCATCTATATATGATGTTGGGCTTAGTAGCTTCTCGTTTAATTTTTCATCTAAGCGACGTAAATTTTCGTCGAAATTGTTCTTTAGTTGATGCTCGAATAGTCGTTCTTGACGAATTTGTTCGTGGGTGCTCGCAAAGAATCCTGAATTCTTCTTTCCCAGTTCCTTTAACGTTTCTGTGATGTTTTCCGTCTTGTGATTCTCATTTTTCTCTTCCAAAGCTTTTAGTTGTGTGTTTTTCATATTTGCTATTAAACCAGAATGTACTGACTGAGATTTCTTCATCATAAACTGCCTTCGTTCATGTTCGATGTCTCTCGGCAAATCTTCCCGAATTTTTGCGAATAGATTCGGTGAACTTATCCCCGTTTTGAAGTTCTTCCTCGGATCTTCTTGTTCCTCGCTGGAGAATTTCGTGGAGAATATTTTGAAGGATAACTTCTTGCTGTGGTTTTGTACTATTTTCTTTATCTCTACTGGTATATCTTGTTTGTGGTGTGCAGATATGTATCTGCTTAGTAGTGTTAGTTGTTGTTCTAAGGCTTTGTTCGTTGTTTCTAGTCGTGTTTGGTTCTTCTGGTAGTTTGTTATCGCATCCATTGCTTCCTGTAATAGGAGATCATTTACGTTAATATTATAATTCAAATGTCAGAAAATTCTTGTTTTTGGTACATGAAAATTAGTCATTACTCGAGATGAAAAAAATATCACCGAAACAAACCGATATACGTGTCCAAACCGAATATGTGATCATATTCATCATACTTTTATAAGTGGCAAAAATTTTTTTGGCATCCATTTAGAGAATAAGCGCTGCACTGGAACTTTTTGAAATAGGTAGATATGCTAAGGTATGAAGGTATGAAGGAATTGAAGACGGCTTCCAAGATTTTTTTTAATTATAGATAGGATCGCGCTTGACCACTATCTCACCTGATGGTAAGCGATGATGTGGTCGACGGTGAAGCACGCTTGCTTAGAAGAAACCTATTCACTCTTGACTTAAAGTCCCCGATGTTGTAGCTATCGGGCAATACAAACTCCTATATATTTGGAAACAGACTTAAACTCAAAACAAAAGCTTCTTCAACGATATTTGAAATTGTCATTAGTGGCTTGAAGATTCCTAGGCAATACTATCCACATACACCGTGATATTTATTATTTTCAGTGTTGGTCCCATTATTAAATATATACATGAATAATTTCATCCCTGAAAGCCTACCATTTGATTTCATAAGCCTGCATGCTTTTGCATAACCTTCAGAAGGTACCAATAAACCTATCTCAATCCATATTCGAATTAATATCAATAACTCACATCAAGTTCCTCTCCCATCTTCTTGGTATCCTCGACCAGCTGCTTGTTATCTTCAGTCAAGGCGGCCAGACGGGGCATCTCCTCGCGTAGTACGGCGTACTCTACTGCGTAGTCACACAACTGACGGCTTATATCGAGGGATAGGACCTGGGAATATAAGGGACGGTGGTTAATAAAAACATTCGTACATATAATGAAAAAATAACGAAAGAGAGAAAGAAACAACATAATGTTAATTTATCTACTCCGGTTTCGTTATATTCGAATTATAAAATTGACAGCGGTTTCATTATGATACCCATAACGACATCGGGTTGCATTATGTGAATCGTCATAAATTCTTAAACACAAGCAAAGACATTCTGAACATACAGCCAGGTACCTATAATATTACTTCGAAATCGAGACAATGTAAATGATGTTTTTAAAAATGGAACAAGTTTAGAAAAAAAATATCGTATACTATTTGGCTATTGCGGCTACAAGATCTTTGCCTTATACCTAATAATGACTAAATAAAAAATAAAATAAAAAATGGACGCGGGAATATAATTCTGAGTGAAATTTTGTTCCAAATTTTATTAAAAATGTCTTCAACATCAATTGATATTGAAAATACACCACCAGATATAACAAATAGAGCAGTTGCGGCTACAAATAATTTACTACCAGAAAAATCAAGACATGTATATGAGAAATCAAATACTTAAAAACACTTCCTGAAATACTTATTTGTCTATATCTGTGTTTTATTCCTTCCTTCGTAGATAGAATCTTGTATGCAACTGTACGTTATTGGTCTTTTAATAACTCGTACTTTATCCACACGTAAGTTTTATGTCTTGTGCTCCATAAAGGTTGGCGGGAATACGTTCTACCGATGTTTTGTCAGGTATTATATAACAACGGAATAGAGCCACGGCTATTATATTTATCAGGTACGAAAGTTTGAGTTAGTAACTCAATCTAATAGAATTTTGATATTGTAAGTCCAATAATAGCTTGTTCCACTTAGGAATTGAACACAGGATTACGTAGCAGCTGCATTTGTATAATAAGACCACACTGGCGATGTACATAAAATATTTAATATCAACTTCTTTTATGGGCAGATAAAAACTACTGAACGGATCTGGGTGAAATTTGCACAGAGATAGATTATAATCTGGAAGCACATGGGATACTTTTTATTCCAGGATTATGTTCATTTGGGATAACTTTCAACATTCACGTGGGTGTAGCCTGGCAGAAGCTAGTAAGGTCATAACACCATCTGTTCGGGATTAATTAATTAGCACTAGTTGATTAAATACATCTTTACGTCTTTCAATCCTATGGTAAAATCCAACGTGTGACATTTCCGTGTGCTACTTATTAAAATAGACTTAAGAAACTTGTCCCATTAATAAAGATAGATTAAACCCTTTTTGTAATATTAATTAACACAAACAAGTTTACTACTTCGTCAAATGTAATTTTATGATTTTTTCATCACACTTGCACGTAAAAAGTATCTAAACATACAGGTTAACTTGGCCGTAATGCCCCATATAAAACCCTCGGGCTTTCTTTTTGCCATGAAACCCTAGGGAGGTAAGTAATATTTTTTTTTTAATTTATGGCGCAGCACACAGGTCATGCAAGTTCAAGCAAGGAGTTTACACGGAATTGAAAAATTGTCTTAAAATGTTAACTAAACAGGAATTTCTTTGCAATCTCGCTACATGTTCCCGAGTATCCCGAGGAAATATCTTACTTCGCAAGGAAGAGGGCCAGTCTGCCATAGTCATTAAAACCCTGAATCAAATCAAAGATTTAGCAAAACAATGACTATATAATGGCATCTTCTCCATCAAATTACGGTATTGTTCAGCGTTATTTTTGTCAGTTGTTCTTCCACATTACTATGCCTATTTTACTTTTTTTAGATTAAACCTAGATTATGATGTCACACACCATGTTATTGCAAATATTGTTATTTTTTATTACCGGTTTCTTATATATATATACATTACTACCGTGATGTTTATTGTTTATGCATATATTTTATACTGTTTTTATTCATATATCACATTACTATATTATTATATTATAATTATATGCTCCATGTCCGTTGATAAACTAGTGTTGTATCTACTACTTCTGTCGCAAACACCAGAAACTATATCCCTCAGCCAAAATTAACAATATAGAAGATGTGATCGCTGATGTTGATAATAATATCAACGCTGGTGATTCATTTTTGGTTGGGGATCCGGAGTCATTTTTGCAATATAGACTTAATATTAAACCATCTCTTAAAATAATTGTACAGAACATTCGAAGTATACATAAAAATTTTGAGAATTTTAAACTTTTTATGGCGAGGAGTAATATAGACTACGGCATTATTATTCTGACTGAGTGTTGGTTACAGAATTCAGACTTTATTCCAGGAATAGAACAATACGATTCTTACCACACTCGGAAACATATCAATCAGAGTAGTGGTGTGGTTGTATATGCAAAAAGTAATTTGGCAAATGTTGTAGTGTATGAACCCAATATTGCAGATGCTGATTGTTTAGTGGTTGAAATAGATAAAACAAACGCCTTTATTTGTTTGTATAGATCACCATCTTTTATCTCATTATCTAATTTTCTTTGTTCTTTAGACGAACTTTTAATTACACTGAAACACATACCGAATGTGTATATAACAGGTGACATCAATATTGATATTGGTACCAATAACGATGAATCAAAATCTGATGAGTATTTGGATCTGCTTGCAACCCATTGTCTCTTGCCTAGTCATTCTCTTCCTACTCGTTTTAACAAATGTATTGATCACTGTTTTGTTAAGTCTAATTCTAAAATGTTGACTGTGATTTGTAAGTCATCTGTTACTGATCATAGCTGCTTATATTTGAATATATCTTTATCGCAACAAAGTACTATTTACAAAACACATAAAAATACATTAAAAAAACTTAATTATGATATGACTAACACCCTAATTAATGAAATTGATTTTTCAAGTATAACATCTTTGGGCGACCCTAATAAGGCTACTGAAA
Source organism: Orthosia cruda (assembly GCA_964057195.1). Lineage (NCBI taxonomy): Eukaryota > Metazoa > Arthropoda > Insecta > Lepidoptera > Noctuidae > Orthosia > Orthosia cruda. The sequence goes on along the minus strand of OZ059852.1, from coordinate 6,998,482 downwards.
TGTTTATTAAAATGATATCTGAAATAATTGTGAAAAGCACTCAAATAACGGAAATACCAAACAGACAACAAACTCGTCAACAATGGATAACACCCGGATTATTACGGTGTATGAGATTTAGAGACACATTACATAAAAGACACTTAAAATCACCAAATGACATAGAACTAAAAACTACCTATAAACGTTATCGTAATCATTGTAACAATATTCTACATAAATTAAAAAATGAACACGATAAACGTAACTTATATGATAGTAAAAATGACATAAAAAAGACTTGGAACGTTATAAAACGTGTATGTAATTTGAATGTGTTTGATAAATCTGGAACACCATATGAGTTGTTAAATATTAAGTCGACACCGCAGGAATCAATTGATTATGCTAATAACTTTTTCGTTAATGTGGGTGCTAAACTCTCAAACAGCATTTTACAGAAATTAAAAATTACTGAAGATGATATAGTCAAGGATTTTAAGTATAATCACACTCCATTGAACTCATTCATGCTTTTGGGAACAGATGAACTAGAGGTAAACAAAATAGTTATGTCACTGAAAAATACTAATACTACTGGTTGGGATGGCATATCATCACTATTTATAAAAAAATATATTAATATACTAAAAACACCACTAACGTATTTACTAAATTTGTGTTTGTCTTCTGGCAGGTTCCCAAACGTACTGAAGGACTCCATTGTTGTGCCTATATTCAAATCAGGGGAGAGAGACAGTGTCACTAACTATCGTCCGATTTCACTACTGCCTACTTTGGGCAAAATTTTAGAAAAAGTAATGAACCATAGATTGGTAAATTATTTAGAGAAAAATAATATTTTGTCCAAAAATCAATATGGTTTTAGAAAAAACAAATCAACTGTGGATGCTGTGGAGGAATTGGTTACCAATATAGCTGGGAATCTTGATTGCAAAAAGAAATGCATAGGAGTATTTTTAGATTTAGCCAAGGCTTTTGACACTGTCTCAATTTCTTTACTGATTCGTAAGTTAGAGTATATAGGCATCAGGGGGATGCCACTGGAACTTTTTAAAGATTATCTTAGTAACAGGACACAAACATTAAAAATCGGAGATATAACTAGTTCAAAATTAAAGATAGATTTTGGAGTACCTCAAGGATCGGTGCTTGAGCCTACCTTGTTCCTAATTTATGTTAATAATTTATGCGATACTGAAATACCTGAATCAAAAGTAATTACATTTGCTAACGATACGGTGATTTTATTTCAACATTCAACATGGGCACAAGTCAAAACATCAGCTGAGAATGGACTCCGAAAAATTATAAATTGGCTTGACTGCAATTTACTCACGTTAAATTTAAATAAAACCAAATATATAACTTTTAGCATCAAAAACAATCTGCAGCCCCCTTCTGATTTCCTATTGAGAGCACACTCTTCTGATTGTTCTCTTCTTATTGAAGATTGCGATTGCCATATTTTATCTGCAACTAATAGTACTAAATACCTTGGCATTGAAATTGATAAAAATTTGAATTGGAAACCACATATCAGTAATCTTAAATCTAGAATTCGCAAACTAATACCAATTTTCAAAAAAATTAGAAACCTGAGAGACAGAAAGACTAACAGAATGGTTTACCTAGCTTTATGTCAATCAATCGCTACTTACGGTGTCGCCACCTGGGGTGGTGCACGAAAAAGTACTCTTATAAAAATTGAGCGTGCCCTGAGGTGTATTCTAAAAGTTATTAATTTCAAACCCTTTAGATACTCCACGTCGAAATTATATGAGGAGTTTAGGGTCCTCAATATTCGTCAACTTTACATTAAAAGTATTGTTCTGAGACAACATTTCTGCCAAAGACCTAAGATTCAATCCATTAGAAGATCACATGAAGTTTTTAAGGTTCCTTCGTGCAGGACTTCCTTTGCTCAGGGTTTTTCTTACTTCCTGGCCCCGTTACTGTACAATCGCATAAGTAAGGTTACGATCTTAAAAGATATGACAAGCTATAATTGCGGGAAGGCACTGGATGAGTTTCTGAGTAGTTTAGATTATGAACGGACAGAAAAATTTATACAAATATGCAAGTAAATTGTATGTATTCTTATTATATATATAAACAAAATATACATGCGCATCTTTTTTTTTTTTTTTTTTTATACATTAATCCTAATTTACATATGTATATATATATATATATGTATAAGCATACATGTGTGTGTGTTCTATGTATATACTGGTACATATACAGCTGTGTTGATTTCGTTTAAGATTGGTATGCTGTTTGAAAATCCATGTACTACTCGTACTACTGTTTAATATAAGTTTGTTATGAAAGTAGCTTAACTACTGTTAAGTAACATTGTATTTTATTTATAGGCTAAAAATAACATTTAAGGTTTGTAAGTCATGTTGTCTGATAATTTTGCATGTACTACTTGTTTACGCAAAACTCATTAGTCGTTATCGCATCTTTTGTATACTTTTTATGATTATAAACAATGGAGAACTGTCCTTATGACAATTAACTTACAGTTGGTTTTTCTAGAGTGAGAATCCTTACCTTGCCGTAACACAGTCTTTGACTAGCGCGGAAGGTAAAGAATTTTTATCTGTATACCGCCAATTGTTTATCTTTTCTTTATATGGTTCTAACATCAGTAAAATTTTTATTTTGTTTTAAGTTCGAATAAAACCGCATCAATTTAGTGAAAAATGTTTACAAAGTGTTTTTTTTTTTTTTTAGGACTTTATATTAGTTTTGTAAACTTATTACTAGTACTTATTTCGATTAGTGTTTAGTCTTGGGTGGTGGTGTACAATGTAACATTTACTTTTGGAAAAATAAATTCTAAATTCTATTCTATTCTATGTTACTTAAATACTCAACTAATGTTCTTAATAATCGATTTTAATAGTTATACTCGTAGTTTGAAAGCGTCGAAATTATTTAATTCTTTTTACACTCCGTCATGGCTGTATACCTACGTAAGTATATGCCCTTAAAGTTTCTGAACAAAACACTGTATAATCTGTGGTTTGGGCAAAAATTCGCCAACCGCTTAATAAAAAGTTCACGTATTTCGTAATAACAGCTGTGCTGACTTGTATATTAAAGCTATAATTCATAATTATTACTCGCAAATGTGATGAAAAACATTGTATGTATCACGGGCGGTACGGGAATTACGAACCTCGATTCAGAAAGCCCTCAGTCTTCGACTTCGGGCTTCTACTAGAGTCTCGATCGTAAATCCTTACCTACCGCCCTTAATACACAATGTACTATTATAGTGTTATGATGGTATGCGTATGATGTAGTGTATTAGTAACACATCTAGGTATTTACAGTCCTTTCCGAACCTTAAGGTTATACTGGCACGAAATCCTTTTATTTTTAAAGGTTTTCTAATATTTTGAATTGGTTTGAAATATTTTAGAACGCATTGATTTTGTTTAGGACAACATTCTTGTGATGGCCTTATACGATTCGATAGTCATAAGGAAATCTAATTAATTAATTTAATTTTAATCCCTTGAGGATTTTTTTATTGTTTCGGTAATTACGTTATTCAACTGGTTTATTTAGAAGTAGGTATAACTGTGCCCTCTCAAAGTACCTAGTTACTTAAACGTAGGTATAGAATACCTTGGTAGGTAATCTAGCCAAACGTTAGTCAAATCACATCCGTTGAACCAGAGGTTAGTTTAGCATTTCGAAATCTCGAAATTTAAGGTTTGGCTAGAGAGATTGTCGGTATATGCGATAAAATAGGGCCCAAGGATACGAGAACCGCCATTGAATATCGTATTACTTGGCTAAAATTTGGCAAAGAAATAGATTATAGTCTGGAATACTTTTCCCCGATATACTCGTAATGTTCGACAATCTACGGCCGGCGCAGGCAACGGCTGGTGGCAGCACCAATTGGTTTCTGGGGTTTTACCAATTTTATTGTTACCTATTTTATAGTACCTACATTGTTATCAGTTTATCGGTGTTTCAGTTTGTTTTTTTTTTGTTTAGTCCTCTATGCTTTAATTTACTGTGTCCTAGATAGGTCATATATATATATATATATATATATATATAATAAGCATATCTTCCCTTTCTTGAATTGAACCCCTATTGCTGATATATACACAGTTCACTCACTTATCACCACAATAATAACAACTTAAGAACTACAACGTACCTTCTTCATAACCTTCTTATAGAATTCCTTGTTCATGTCAGGCAGCTTGTGCTTGAGATAATCCGCGGCCTCCTCGCAGCTCTCGCACAGCATGAGGCCGTCCTTGTGTGCGGTCAGTAAGGCCAGCGACACCGAGAATACTATGTCCAGGGACTGCAGAAAGATCAGGTCTGGAACGAGAAGAAAAATGTTGATGGTTGTTGCTATGAAAACAAAATTGGGGGAGTGCCAGTTGCGCGAGAAGACCGAAAGACTCTGTGTGAAAGGCCGTTTCTTATTTGGGTTATAAACGGTCACCGAATAATGGGCAGAACGCAATACACGACCAGTTAATATATCCGTTTTATTAAAAAATCGTTTTGTTAAGAAACTGTTGTAAGTTTAATATTGGTGAGTTATGGTGTGTTATGTATGCGGCTTTGGGGTGTTTTATGCGACTGGTCATTAATTTTGAACCAAGATCCCATGAACTAGGGAACATTTCCTGTCAACATGACTCATAAATAAGGGGAAGTAATTTTTGAGCTGTTATTTAAATATTCGAGATGTTATTATGATCACTTGAAAAACATATTGAGCAGTTATTTAATTTGATTGTGGTTGATTAATTATTGCGACAGTAAAACATGGACAGTAATAAAAAAACAATTTGTCGGTTATTTTTATCATACAATGTCAATCCTAAAAATAATGGAGCAGTCCAATAACTGAATGAGCGTTAAAAATGATGGAATGAGCGGTTCGATAAATAGTTCGGCAGATCATAGCGAGCGGTGACACCCGAACTCGAATTCATTGAAAAGAGAGGTAAATGTTCGTTAGTTGGGCGGAGCTTATTAGCGCGGGTGGCGGAAGCAACCAATCACAGGGTTATTAATCGTTTCGCGTGAGCTCGTGTTTTGAATTCTTGCATTTGTTTTCGTAATAAGCGTGCGAGTGCATTATGGTCAGTGAATCAGTCCAAGAGCGAGCGAAGCGAGCTCGGGAGCTTAGAGCACCCCGGTTAGGTTACTTTAGACCCTGCATATAGAAATAGGAGCCCCGCGCAGCGGGGCTCCGTCGATTCATTTTGCATCGAAGCAAAAGTAATTTAATTTTTCATTATTATTTAAATACTGTTTTTAGGGTTCCGTACCAAAAAGGTAAAAAGGGACCCTTATGGTGCGACTTCGTCCGTCTATCCGTCTGTCCGTCCGTCACACCGCTATATCTCGAAAACTAGTTTACCACCTCATTGTTTATAGAATTGCTTAGAATGAGATTTCTTACCGACATATTCCGATTTATTACTGCCCACACGTAACCGCTTGTTCAATAATTTTTACCGCCCATTTAATTATTTTCCTGCTCAATTATATATTCACTGATCCATTTCATTATTTATTATTACTAATTTCTGTTTACTTTACTACTTAGTTTTAACTGCTGAACTAGTTATTAAACGTGCCATTTATAATTTTTAACTTACCAAAACCGCTATTTACAACAGCCTCTTTAAATCGGTGCCATAAATAAGTATGTATATTAGTTATATAGTATGTATTATGTTTATGCATTGTGTGCTGTACATGTAGGTGATGTTCTTCAGAAAGTCCAGGTGCGCAGTACTCATAACCGGCGAGTGTGTATGACTAGATGTATGAATGTGAGTGAAGCAAAAGAAGTATGTAAGGATCGTAGCAGGTGGCGTTCTGTAGTTTCTGCCTACCCTCATGGGAAAAAGGCGTGAGTTTATGTATGTATGTATGTATGCTGTACATGTATTTGTGTATTACATTTAGTTAATAAGAATTGAAATGTTAATTTGTTTTTTTAAGTTTAATTTTGTGCACAACAAAAACTTTTTGTAACTGCCCTAATTGAGTAAATCTCTCTATAACACTAAGGTTTGCTATCAGAGAACCCAATTATGTGTTAAGCTCGCCTTTGTACATGAGTTGTCCTTCTGTATATGTTGGTTTTGTGTACAATAAAGAATGAATAATCCATATCAATAATGAATATCCTAATAGCTATTTATGCAACTGTTACGTTATGGACGATATTTTAATACGAGTGCCATTTTTTCGGTACAAGCGTAGCGCGTACCGAAATAGGTGGGCACGAGTTATTAAAAGACCAATAACGTACAGTTGCATACAAGATTGTATCTATGAAGGAAGGAATAAAACACAGATATAGACAAATAAGTATTTCAGGATGTGTGTTTAAGTATTTCATTTCTCATATACATGTCTTGATTTTTCTGGCAGTAAATTATTTGTAGCCGCAACTGCTCTATTTGTTATATCTGGTGGTGTATTTTTAATATCACTTGATGTTGAAGACATTTTTAATAAAATTTGGAACAAAATTTCACTCAGAATTATTTTCCCGCGTCCGTTTTTTATTTTGTTTTTTATTTAGTCATTATTAGGTATAAGGCAAAGATCTTGTAGCCGCAACAGCCAAATAGTATACGATAATTTTTTTCTAAACTTGTTCCATTTTTAAAAACATTTTTTACATTGTCTCGATTTCGAAGTAATATTCTAGGTACCTGGCTGTATGTTCAGAATGTCTTTGCTTGTGTTTTAGAATTTATGACGATTCGCATAATGCAGCCCGATGTCGTTATGGGTATCATAATGAAACCGCTGTCAATTTTATAATTCGAATATAACGAAACCGGAGTAGATAATTATTTTCTTCATCTTCTTTTCGAATCTATATAAAACTCTTTAAATGTTTAGTGGCTAGTAGGAGACAGGTGATACGCTGTGAATAAGTAGGCTACGTTTATTTCAGTGCCGTTCATTTGGTCCTCTAAAGTGCAGGTATGGGCACTTGAGGCACTCCAGCATATGTGTCATATTCTGCACAGATAAGCTGATAGAATAGGAGAAGATGACTCACCGAACACTCTGACGACGAAGCCCAGAGGGAACTGGCTGGTGAACAGAGTGAGCATCCACGGCGCCGCGTATAGTGCGGGGGAGATGTCCAGAGCTTCCAGCTTCGCGTGGAGATCTGGCTCGTGGTCGCGGAGGAGACGAGAGAGTTGGTACAGCTAAAATAAAAATTCAATTAATACAACGAAGGCACGTTTGTTAAGAAAGCAAATGAAGTTTAACACAGAGAACACATGACATACTGTGTTATAGTAACAGAGACTATCATCTGAGAATCTTATTTTAAAACTACTTCAGCGATATAATCTGTTTAATTTTGAATCTATATAGAAGTAATGAGAAATATAATTTTATTTTCCATTCTCCTCTTTCAGTCTATGGCCCTATTGCTGTCACTCACGTGTCTGTCTGTCTGTCTGTCCATCGTTAGTCACAAAGGTTTAACAGCACAACCAGTTAGCTACAGTCTTAAATATTTTTCAGTATTTTTAAGACTGTAGCTGCTGCTGTACTGTACTGTTTTTTTTTTTCTTCTTTGATCTTGTTGATCCAAAGCCATAAAAACCGGCCAAGTGCGAGTCGGACTCACGCACGAAGGGTTCCGTACCATTATCGAAAAAAACGGCAATAAAATCACGTATGTTGTATGTGAGCCTCACTCAAATATTTATTTTATTCTGTTTTTAGTATTTGTTGTTATAGCGGCTCAGTTCAGCTTTCTAGCTATCACGGTTCACGAGATACAGCCTGGTGACAGACAGACAGACGGACCGCGGAGTCTCAGTAATAGGGTCCCGTTTTTACCCTTTGGTTACGGAACCCTAAAAACGGACACAGGGGAGAGTGAAACAAAAAAATACCTGCCCCATCGAGAGGCGGTATCGTTGTTTAGAGCTCGTTAATTAGATAAGTATTATATTTATTGTTTTAAAAATATTGGAAAAAAGAGATTTAGAGGCCACCAAAGTTTTCTTTTTTTGCCCTTGTGAATGCCCTTTGACCTATGAACGTGAAATTTGTTAATAATATTTATTATTACATAAATTTTACTAACTTAATATAATACTAGCATACAGAAGCCTCATCCCATACAAAGAACCGTGCCGACGTAACTAGAGTTTTTCATTTGATTATACCGATTATTGTATGTAAATCAATCGCGTTCGGTTCCGTTCCACGGCGATAGATAGATCACCATCTTTATCCGTGGAACGGAACCGAACGCGATCGATGTACAAAAAATAATCAATATAATTAGTACAGTACGTCGCGTCGGCACGGTTTCTTGACATGAGACACCACTGTTTATATACTGATAAATCAGATTTTTTTCTTTGAAATTCTCTCATTTTTTCTATAACAACCATCTTGATTTTGCGGTTTGGTACGGAACCCTAAATGTGCGAAATCTAACACGGGCTTAGCTGGTTTATTCAATAATTCATAACGTGGTTCCTCAATCTTCCTGGTTTTTGCATTCTCTACTTCCGTAAAGTTAATTGTTTAGTTACCTGAACTTGCAGTGCGCTCATATCAGGCAGATACTGCTTCCGAAGACCTCGTCTGAACATTAGGTGACGGAGCAGTATGAATGCCTCAGCCTCTTCCATCTGTTGACAAATACAATACCTCATTAAAACTTAGACCAGCTATTAAAAACATACACACTGACACAATATTCGACCATTGACGACACAACAGTAATTGTTGACATAAACACACCTGGTTTAACTATTTCCTATTAAAGATTCATCATTTCAGTCGAAAGACGTCCACTGCTAGACATAGGCTTCCTCCAAGTGACTACTTACGTGAAAATAAAATTTAATTTAAAAAAAAAAAACCCGACTGCTTAAAAAGGGAACTAAAAAGACGTAAACAAGAAGAAAATCGCTTTTTAAGCAGTCGGGTTTTTTGTTTTTTTTTAATTAACTTTTTATTTACAGCTTTTTAGTTATTTATTTTTTTAATTAAGTACATTTACACATATAAGTGTTATATATTTTTGAAATCACCTCTTATAACCCTTTCTTTTGATACCCCACACGATGGGAAAAGAAGAAAAAAAAAAATCCCCCCCCCCCCACAATATGGCGCCCAAAATCCGCCAATTTTTTCTTTTAATTGTTTTATAGTAGCTAGTAACACTCGCAGGGTTAACACGAATCGATTGACGTAAGAATCATCAAAATCGGCCAACGCATTTGGTCTTTAGAACACCACATAGGAACAAACATACATACATACATACTTACATACTTACATACTTACATACTTACATACTTACATACTTACATACTTACATACTTACATACTTACATACTTACATACTTACATACTTACATACTTACATACTTACATACTTACATACTTACATACTTACATACTTACATACTTACATACTTACATACTTATATACTTACATACAAACATACATAGACTGATAAAAACATTTCCCTCCTTCGGCAGTCGGGTAAAAAGCCGAATAACTCTGACTGCCTCAGTAAACCCTTTTTCTGTTCTGTGGCCTCAGTGATCTAATAGAAGATCCCACTGAGTAATTCGGAGTTATTGGGTTTTTACTATGAAGTTTCAAAATCAAATCAGAATATGGATATATGTCCAGTTAGCGACAATGGAGTCGCTCCTACTTTATTCGAAGATGACATTATAATAGGCTAGTTTACTGAAAATTTGATTTTTGTCCTTCAGGTAGATTAATCAAAAATACGTGATACATATTTTTTTTATATAATGCGTTCAAATAGCGTGTGATGTCACGCCGTTAGTACACTTTATACTCACATAGTGACGTCAGAAGCCCCCACTCCAGAACTTTGATGCGCTTTAACTTTGTAAATTTTTATTGATTTGGTAAAGTAAAAAATACGGGTCCAATATTATTTGATAATCTATATGGACTAAATAGAATTATAATTTTTCGACACAGGAAACGTCCCTATATAATTACTGTTGCCCCTCTACACACAAAATGTTATATAATAATTATACTCACGTGTAACAATAACACTCCAGCCACAAAACTCAGTCCCTGACAGTACCCCACATCAGGGTCTAACAGTGAGTAAGCCTTCAGAATGTTGTACAGAGCCAGTTGTCCCGGGCCCAGCGCCGATGCGAAGTACGAGTGCTTCGGGAATGTGCGACCTGGATGAACAGAAAGGGTATGTATTAGTAGAAAGACAGGATAGTTGGACCCCAAGGAAGACCTGCACAGAAGTACTGAGGCTCTAGACAAAGTGCCATTCTATCAGTGATGGTGACGGTGAAAATGTCAAAATATACAAAGATTGTGTAATTGATCAATTGACCTTACGATAACGCTTGGCAAATGTATGGGATACATTTTAGACAGTTGAGATACTATGACAATTTTTTTAAACCAAGAACTTGACGTTAGGGGTGTCAATTACATGATGCCAGCTTTTGATCAGCCTTATTTTCGTGTTAATACTTTTGTGGATGTTTGCGAAACAGGGTATAAAGTCCCGCAGGGTGTAAAGGGAAGATCCTCCGACCAGACGGGTATTAGATAAGATAAGATAATGATTTATTTCTCACCACAATATAGGTACATTTAGAGAGGTATCAATACAAAGTAGGTACGTAACAGCAATAATTATACTGTGGGAGACTGGTGCCTAAACTAGACGTGAGGTCTGTATTTCAGGACACCAGGACTAGACATGAGGTATTGTGTCTAGTGAGCAACTGCTCAACGGTTTGCGCGATGCAGGGTTTCGTGATTTAGTTTGTATGTGGTGTCACAGATGTCGCTATACTTAGAATCACTTACCTAAGTCAATGAGTATGGCATGCTGGTGCTTGGTGAGTCCCCCCAGCAGCGCGGTGTAGGGCGTGTGGTACAGCGGACAGGTTGCCGTGTCCGGCGGGGCCGAGCGCAGGCACGCCTGCTCCGCTAGGAAGTATCACTTACCTAAGTCAATGAGTATGGCATGCTGGTGCTTGGTGAGTCCCCCCAGCAGCGCGGTGTAGGGCGTGTGGTACAGCGGACAGGTTGCCGTGTCCGGCGGGGCCGAGCGCAGGCACGCCTGCTCCGCTAGGAAGTATCACTTACCTAAGTCAATGAGTATGGCATGCTGGTGCTTGGTGAGTCCCCCCAGCAGCGCGGTGTAGGGCGTGTGGTACAGCGGACAGGTTGCCGTGTCCGGCGGGGCCGAGCGCAGGCACGCCTGCTCCGCTAGGAAGTATCACTTACCTAAGTCAATGAGTATGGCATGCTGGTGCTTGGTGAGTCCCCCCAGCAGCGCGGTGTAGGGCGTGTGGTACAGCGGACAGGTTGCCGTGTCCGGCGGGGCCGAGCGCAGGCACGCCTGCTCCGCTAGGAAGTATCACTTACCTAAGTCAATGAGTATGGCATGCTGGTGCTTGGTGAGTCCCCCCAGCAGCGCGGTGTAGGGCGTGTGGTACAGCGGACAGGTTGCCGTGTCCGGCGGGGCCGAGCGCAGGCACGCCTGCTCCGCTAGGAAGTATCACTTACCTAAGTCAATGAGTATGGCATGCTGGTGCTTGGTGAGTCCCCCCAGCAGCGCGGTGTAGGGCGTGTGGTACAGCGGACAGGTTGCCGTGTCCGGCGGGGCCGAGCGCAGGCACGCCTGCTCCGCTAGGAAGTATCACTTACCTAAGTCAATGAGTATGGCATGCTGGTGCTTGGTGAGTCCCCCCAGCAGCGCGGTGTAGGGCGTGTGGTACAGCGGACAGGTTGCCGTGTCCGGCGGGGCCGAGCGCAGGCACGCCTGCTCCGCTAGGAAGTATCACTTACCTAAGTCAATGAGTATGGCATGCTGGTGCTTGGTGAGTCCCCCCAGCAGCGCGGTGTAGGGCGTGTGGTACAGCGGACAGGTTGCCGTGTCCGGCGGGGCCGAGCGCAGGCACGCCTGCTCCGCTAGGAAGTATCACTTACCTAAGTCAATGAGTATGGCATGCTGGTGCTTGGTGAGTCCCCCCAGCAGCGCGGTGTAGGGCGTGTGGTACAGCGGACAGGTTGCCGTGTCCGGCGGGGCCGAGCGCAGGCACGCCTGCTCCGCTAGGAAGTATCACTTACCTAAGTCAATGAGTATGGCATGCTGGTGCTTGGTGAGTCCCCCCAGCAGCGCGGTGTAGGGCGTGTGGTACAGCGGACAGGTTGCCGTGTCCGGCGGGGCCGAGCGCAGGCACGCCTGCTCCGCTAGGAAGTATCACTTACCTAAGTCAATGAGTATGGCATGCTGGTGCTTGGTGAGTCCCCCCAGCAGCGCGGTGTAGGGCGTGTGGTACAGCGGACAGGTTGCCGTGTCCGGCGGGGCCGAGCGCAGGCACGCCTGCTCCGCTAGGAAGTATCACTTACCTAAGTCAATGAGTATGGCATGCTGGTGCTTGGTGAGTCCCCCCAGCAGCGCGGTGTAGGGCGTGTGGTACAGCGGACAGGTTGCCGTGTCCGGCGGGGCCGAGCGCAGGCACGCCTGCTCCGCTAGGAAGTATCACTTACCTAAGTCAATGAGTATGGCATGCTGGTGCTTGGTGAGTCCCCCCAGCAGCGCGGTGTAGGGCGTGTGGTACAGCGGACAGGTTGCCGTGTCCGGCGGGGCCGAGCGCAGGCACGCCTGCTCCGCTAGGAAGTATCACTTACCTAAGTCAATGAGTATGGCATGCTGGTGCTTGGTGAGTCCCCCCAGCAGCGCGGTGTAGGGCGTGTGGTACAGCGGACAGGTTGCCGTGTCCGGCGGGGCCGAGCGCAGGCACGCCTGCTCCGCTAGGAAGTATCACTTACCTAAGTCAATGAGTATGGCATGCTGGTGCTTGGTGAGTCCCCCCAGCAGCGCGGTGTAGGGCGTGTGGTACAGCGGACAGGTTGCCGTGTCCGGCGGGGCCGAGCGCAGGCACGCCTGCTCCGCTAGGAAGTATCACTTACCTAAGTCAATGAGTATGGCATGCTGGTGCTTGGTGAGTCCCCCCAGCAGCGCGGTGTAGGGCGTGTGGTACAGCGGACAGGTTGCCGTGTCCGGCGGGGCCGAGCGCAGGCACGCCTGCTCCGCTAGGAAGTATCACTTACCTAAGTCAATGAGTATGGCATGCTGGTGCTTGGTGAGTCCCCCCAGCAGCGCGGTGTAGGGCGTGTGGTACAGCGGACAGGTTGCCGTGTCCGGCGGGGCCGAGCGCAGGCACGCCTGCTCCGCTAGGAAGTATCACTTACCTAAGTCAATGAGTATGGCATGCTGGTGCTTGGTGAGTCCCCCCAGCAGCGCGGTGTAGGGCGTGTGGTACAGCGGACAGGTTGCCGTGTCCGGCGGGGCCGAGCGCAGGCACGCCTGCTCCGCTAGGAAGTATCACTTACCTAAGTCAATGAGTATGGCATGCTGGTGCTTGGTGAGTCCCCCCAGCAGCGCGGTGTAGGGCGTGTGGTACAGCGGACAGGTTGCCGTGTCCGGCGGGGCCGAGCGCAGGCACGCCTGCTCCGCTAGGAAGTATCACTTACCTAAGTCAATGAGTATGGCATGCTGGTGCTTGGTGAGTCCCCCCAGCAGCGCGGTGTAGGGCGTGTGGTACAGCGGACAGGTTGCCGTGTCCGGCGGGGCCGAGCGCAGGCACGCCTGCTCCGCTAGGAAGTATCACTTACCTAAGTCAATGAGTATGGCATGCTGGTGCTTGGTGAGTCCCCCCAGCAGCGCGGTGTAGGGCGTGTGGTACAGCGGACAGGTTGCCGTGTCCGGCGGGGCCGAGCGCAGGCACGCCTGCTCCGCTAGGAAGTACCACACGCCGCCGCGGGACATGCGAGGGACTCCTGGAAGGGGCAGATATTTAATTTTAAATAGAATATACAGAACTTATCGATACTTTCAACATTTAAGACAAAAAATCACTAAGCACTTAAAATATATGTACAAAAAGATCTAATCCAATCTGCAAAAAGCCTTCGATACAATTGGAATAAACTTATTTTAATAAAAATCATGCAAATACCGATAATCCTACATAATAACAAGTATCATCAAGAACAAACAATAAAACACAATAACTTTACTCTGAAGAAGCTTTGCTAATATGAAAAGTTTGAAGTAACATGTTTTTTTGAAAAATACACAGAGGAGTTCCCCAAGGTTCTGTCCTAGGGCCGTACTAAATCGACCATATTTATTTTTAGGTACGGTTATGCTAGAAGCCAACCCCAGGCTAGTTAGGTAAGGCAGATGATTATACCAAAATTTAAGAGGTTTGAAAACAATAGATTGCTATCACAATATATCCATACATAGCTTTACGGTGGCGTACATGATTCCGAATTATTTGATGACAGATACGATGTTTACCGCCGCGCCAGCAACTCTAGTATTTATAGAAACCTCTTTAAAGTGAAATTGAGGATTTATGGGTTTTGTGAGGACGAAGTAAGCAGGAAAAAAGTGAAGTCGGAAATTTATCTTATAACACATTGTATTTCATGTCATATCTTTCGTTAAAGTGCATAAATAAATAAATGATGATTACCTTGTATGACAGCCTGTGTAAGCATATGCCGGTCGACTTTGGCCATGGGTTGCGAGGAGTCCCTCGATAGTAAGGAGTCCCACATCAGACTCACTCCAGCATCACAAACACCCAGTTCTTGGTACTCCAGCTTTATTCTGCGGACTGCTGAGGATTCTTCGCTTTCTGGAAGTAAAATGAATCTTATACTGGGTGACTTAATTTATCTGCAATCTTTTTGGGGAAAAAGAACTCATGATTAAGAACGATTTTGACTGAGTTTCACTTCTATTCACTACAATAATGTTCGTAGGAGAACATTTTCGGCACGCTTTATTTTTAGTAAAATCCTGTTTAGATGTGGCTTAGGTACACCAGAGGACCCAGACAAGTGATATTCTATCATCGAAAGCGTGGCAATAGAGATTGTCAAAAAGGCAAAATTGTATGGGATTGACAAGCGATATCGAAAAATCACGTGATCAATCCCTGAATCCCTGAATGCCACTTGTCTAGAGCCTCTGGCCCGACTTAGGGATCGACCCCATGCCCATTATGCTCAGTGTTCATTCTTGCAGCCACTGGAATAACAAGTCAGTGAAACCTAAAGCATTAATTTCAATTAAACTATTTACAGCTTCAGCCACTTTTGAATTGTCAAGGAGTCGATTAGTAAGAACGATGAAGCTAGATTCAAAAGCTAAGATCTCTATGGAGAAAAACGTAAAAGAACTTCTATGTCATCATGATCATCATTTCAGCCAAAAGACGTCCACGGATAGACATAAGCCTCCAAGCGTAGCTACATCGATCGTCCTGTGCATGTTTCTTCCATCAGATTTTTGCATCCTTAAACTTTTCACCACTCCACCTAGAGGGCAGCCTTCCAACGCTGCGTCTGCCGGAACTCGGTCGCCAATCCTCCTCACTTCACTTCTATGTATCTTATGAATCAAGTTATAACAAAATCTTGAATACATTATCTGTATTCGTGTTCTCATAGCTGTTTAATAGCTTACCTCTAAGTCTAGCATTTTCCTTCTCCATCCTGACCAGTAGAATAGTCTGGTCGATCGCCATCTTCCACAGCTGACGCAACTCTTCCCTAGTTCTCTTCCCCTTTGGACCTGAAGACTTGCGCATTGATGTCAGTTCTCCTGAAATCAAATAAATATGTTATCATTCGAGAGTTTTGAACGTTCCCGTACCGTGAACCCTCCTATCAACTTTCTGATTGGCTAATCTTATCCACACGATAGTTTCCTTTTTCGAATAAAGCCTCCCATTTTCTTATTCCCACATATATCTTACGCCCGTTTGTCACCGGTGCGTCTATATGTACGGCAAGGTATTTTTTTAACTGGCCTGCTTCACCCCATTCATTGGTAGGCCTCTCTCCTCTCCTATTTTAGGCGATCTTGCACGTATTTTTTCCAGTAGTGACGGAATTTATTCAATCGTCGAAGCCACAAAAAATAATACTACTTTTCATCGGGTCTTAGGCCTTCTCAGATGTGACAGATTCGAATTTTGAAGCAGTTCTAAAGTCTTTTAGAGCAACCGACTTTGAAATAAACCTTACCTTCGACTTGCACTTCAGGTTGTACAATCTTTTCATAGATGGCTTGTCTCCAAGTGGCTTCGTTCTCAATGCCGGCTTCTGTTTGAGCAGGGCGGGTGTCGCTCACTTTTAGGAAACTGAAATTAAACACTTTTTTATTTAGAACAGGAATGCTGGCTGTGCCTGTGGCTTTGCTCACATTTGTCAAAGAAAGTATTTATGCTATTATAAAAAATACATTAATTTTCGTTTTTTTTTTGTTATTTTCAGTAGTAAATTTGAAAATTACGGCTGATCTTCCACCTGGGCTGATTGAGAAAATATCTAAGAAGCGTTGTTTTGAGTATGAAGTCATTCTAGTGGTGGCTATTTTCCTAGTTCATAGCTTCCTTTTTCGCAGAAAATTATTGGAAAACCAGAGAATAAGCGCAAAAACAAAGAAATATAGAAACATTGTGTTTTGAAATAATGATGGATGGTTGAAAATATATGTCTATGTTCAGTAACTATGCCACCATGAAACCAAAATATAAATTAATTTATTTGCAACGCATCTAGATAAAATAAAACACATCACCTTACAGTATAAAGTTTCGTTTACTTCTGTACTAGTACTTACATGTCCATCATAGGAGAGTTGACAGGAGTGCCATCTGCTTGGGTTTCTTCACTCTCTTCTGGAGTTGGGGTCATATTCGAGCGGGGAGATGGGGTTATTTCTGAAATTATCAGTAGAAAAAATTGTCAGAAGCTATGCATTAGTCACGAGTATTGTCGGCCTTATCCGTAGCAAAACTTAAACACACTCGCTAAAACAGTGAGAGTGAAGAGTTCGGTAGTGTGCAATGAGCACTTCACAGCTGCCATTAAGTTTGAATCGAACCTAAACTATCGTTATTTTACCAACTTACAGATTTAGGTCTTTGTCAAAAACTTTTAACTTGGGAATATGTGGAGCTCATTTTAAAGTATTTGTCGTTCCTATATTCAACTTCTTATTTATTTAATACTTTACGCACACAAAAGTACAAAGGCAGTCTTAATGCCTTCGTCCCTTTCCACAAGCTCCGGTTGCCGAGAAGCCGCTACCGGGTAACCGGCGGCGAAGTATATAGCCATGTACGTTAGCTTTCATATGTACGGCTGTACATTCGCCGCCGGTTACCCGGTAGCGGCTAACCGGCAACCGGGGTGTGTGAAAAGGGACTTAGGCATTTTTTATCAGTCAACCTTTGGGTGATGCAGAGACAAATAGTTTTATTCATTTTAGTAGCGGCTAACCGGCAACCGGGGTGTGTGAAAAGGGACTTAGGCATTTTTTATCAGTCAACCTTTGGGTGATGCAGAGACAAATAGTTTTATTCATTTTAGTAGCGGCTAACCGGCAACCGGGGTGTGTGAAAAGGGACTTAGGCATTTTTTATCAGTCAACCTTTGGGTGATGCAGAGACAAATAGTTTTATTCATTTTAGTAGCGGCTAACCGGCAACCGGGGTGTGTGAAAAGGGACTTAGGCATTTTTTATCAGTCATCCTTTGGGTGATGCAGAGACAAATAGTTTTATTCATTTTAGTAGCGGCTAACCGGCAACCGGGGTGTGTGAAAAGGGACTTAGGCATTTTTTATCAGTCAACCTTTGGGTGATGCAGAGATTCATTTTAGTGACCTCTTACCGATATTTTGTAAGTATTACGATACGTTTGAGGTCTACTGATAGTAGATGGTATGTCTATACTGTGTGTACATTATATTGCCTTACCATCTATCACAGCAGGGGACAGACTCTTTCTTCTCGAAAGCTCCGGAGACAGAAGCTCTTGGTTTGAAGGCTCTGATGATGTGTCCTGTGCTGCCGGTACAGAGGACGGCAGAGGTGAAGATTCCTGAAAAGAAATGGTTAGCTTAATATCTTCAACACGCATTACGTTCTGTATTAGCCAAAGAAACTTATTGAACAAACACATTGGTTATCTATAAATTATTTTACTACAGAACGAGTCTTCTTTACATACAGAACAAGTCTTCTTTACATACAGAACGAGTCTTCTTTACATACAGAATTCAGGAATTTTTAATTTTCCTAGCTGTCAAAATTAAGACGAGTGTGTATTATTTATGAAGAATACAAAATATAAATATTTTATTTTTCCTTTAGGTATTTAACATCTGGTATTTGAAGTGCCCTTTTAGGCAAATATAGCTTGTATTAGGCCGTACAATCGTAAAAGTTTTCTTTGCATTCAGTTCATCATCATCATAATTATCAGCTGAAAGACGTCCACTGCTGGACATAGGCTTCCCTCAAGCGGCACCACATTAACCGGTCCAGTGCGTCTCGCAACCAGCGGATTCCCGCAACCTTCACTAGGTCATCGGTCTACCTAGTGGACCGTCTTCCAGTCCGCGGTCCCACTCCAGAACCTTTCTGCCCCATCGGCCATCCGTTCTGCGAGCAATGTGCCCTGCCCACTGCCACTAAAGTTTGGCAATTCTTCGGGCAATGCCGGTAACCCTGGTTCTCTTGCGGATCTCTACATTTCTGATTCGATCACGCAAGGAAACTCCGAAATATCTAGCTTTTTAAGTCCGATTGCAGGTCACCATATTCCACACAATTTTGCCTATAGTTAGTTAGAAATAATTAAAATAAAATAAAAAAGCCTTAATTCCTTGCATTCGTATGTACAACTAGCTGTGCCCACGGCTTGGCTGCCGTCAACTGCCTACCCAACCCTACTTACCTACCCTATTTACCTATTTGAAAAAAATTGTAGGTTAGGTAGCAAGGCAAGTAGGGCAGTACTTGCCTTGCTACCTAACCTACAATTTTTTTTCTATTGTCTTTCTTCCGCGGATAATTTTAACACCTTCATGCAGAAAATGACGTCAAATGCACAACTCCATCTATCGAATATGGAGTTCACTGTCTGAGTACCAGAATTGCATGTTTTGATATTTTACTTCTTGAACACTTTAAATTCATCTCACTTTTGATAGAATTAACCGATTGCGATGAAACAAAAACCGGCCAAGTGCGATTCGGACTCGCGCACGAAGGGTTCCGTACCATTATCGCAAAAAAACCGCAAAAAAAAAAAAAACACGTTTGTTGTATGGGAGCCCTACTTAAATATTTACTTTATTCTGTTTTGAACTCTTCAACTGTCTAGCTACCACGGTTCATGAGACACATTCAGCCTGGTGACAGACATACAGACAGACAGACGGACCGCGGAGTCTTAGTAATAGGGTCCCGTTTTACCCTTTGGGTACGGAACCCTAAAAACTAAGTAATACTTCAAGTTATACGCTTGGGACGTCTTTCGGCTGATATGATGAAGATGCAGATTTTTTATGTATAAAAGTAATCTATATTGGTTTCGTACATTTTATGTGATGCGTGCACTACTAAGCAGACAAACAGTCAAAAAATCCATAAATGTTGGAAATGGGTTCTGTTGGTTATCCTATAACACACTGGATATTTTTTTTGGACAAATTCGATGTTCGAAAACGACTTTTCTACAGATTTATTAAAATATGTATTGATGATGTTATTTACTTTATTTTAGAAGGTGTTTATAAGTGGGTTAATTTCTTGTATTAAATAAATATTTGTTAGTTTTCTTCTTTTGCAAGGACCCTTGGTTGGGTAAAGGCCTTCTACAAAGTTGCCCATATGTCTCTATCTTTTGCTATTTGCCTCCAATTTGAGTCAGCTCTTCTTATGGCCTCTGTTAGATACCCATAATTTAATTAAACAAGCGTACACAACAGTTGATATTTAGAGGCCGATGATTATGTAAAACTTACCTTCTTTATAATAGAAGGAGGCATGACACCCTCATCTCTGCTAGCCTTTCGCTTCAGCAGATCAAAGCTGCTGGATATTGACCGTCTGGCTTTTGAGAAGATAGTGCTGCCACCTAGGTATTGATTCAGGAACTCTGACCTGCAAGTAAATATATCGTTATTTTTGGTTTACAGCTATCATTCTTTAGTGTAGAAATCGAGAATATTTTTCAGTATTTTCAAATGTATATATTTTTTTTAGCTTTCTTTGATTTTTAGAAGAGTTTAGTCTCTGAGAAATGGACCAATAAAATTGAATAAAACGCCTCTCGATTACTAACTCGTATTTTGCTATAATAGAAAATTGGGATTTGAAGAAAGTGTACAAAATAGAATAAAAAATAATTTTGAATGTAAGCATCTGGTGTGCAGTAACTTGAACACTGATAGGTGGTTACTAAAAAAACCGTCTGTTAGATTAATAAAAAATATAGGACATCTATCTTTCTTTTGTGACGTAAACAAAAAATTAAGACGATACAGTACGTGGAAATTTCGTGTGGCGTCACTTTTTTAATATTTTTTTTTCAAAACTGATGTCACAAGCCCCCCACTCCAAGACTTTGGTGCGCTTTATCTTTGTAATTTTTTATTTATTAAAAAATACGTGTCAAATATTATTTGATAATCTCAGTGACACACTAAATAAAATTATATTTTTTCTGTCCAGGTATCACTCCTATTCACCTACATGTTTACTTGATGTCTCCAAGGCTATATATATATTATCCTGCTCACCTATTCTCTGCGGTGTCGTGCACATGCCTGGCCTGCTTGGCCTCGCAGTGCGCGCGCAGCAACATCATCAGGAATGCGTTGTGCTCACTTGTCTGTGACGCAATGGAAAGTGTTATTGAAACCGTCGTATAGGAATACTCGATTCGAGATAAATGGGATATTATTCTGTTTTAGTGCTATGATCTTTAATCATATGTCAGCTTTGTGGCACCCTGTATCTCGGTAACTTTTGGAACTATTGTTTTTTTTTAAATGAACTTTGATAAAAGTACATAACATTAACTCATGCCTGTATTCCAGGTCCGACAAAAAATTATACAATAACCTACAAATACGTAAAAAAGTAACCAATCCAGACCAGCTTCCCTAGCCAAGTTACAAAAGCTTCGTATCAAATCTCTATCTACAATCGTTAACGCCTTCTATTTGTATGGTCTGACCACGTGACTTAACGTTCAGATGTGTCATTCCCATAGATTGTCAACTTGGCTATAGGTATGGTAGGTTTAATAAAATCCTGTTTAGGTGTGGATTAGGTTACACCAGAGGTGAAATTCTATCATCGAAAGCGTGGCGATAGCGATTGTCAAATAAGCTAATTTGTATGGGATTGACATGTGATATCGAAAAATCACGTGATCAATCCCTTAAATTTGATTTTTCGACTTTCGCCTTCGCTGACATCGAATGCCACTAGTCTAGAAAACAAATATTAAGGCATCTTCCCATGACTTCCAGCGCTTTTTCGATCATGAGGACTAATGGATTTTGTTATGTCCAAAAAAAACTATTTGAAAAGTGATTCAAATTGTTGGGTTATCGGTTGACAAAAAGTACAGCTGATGGCTATCATACAGAATGATATGGAATTTGAGGTAGATAACTTAAATTAAAATAGCCTCGATTAGTGCGAAGGGGGAGATAGCAGCCTCGAAAAACTAGTCATTGTTGACAATATCGAAGGAAAAAGAACACGAGGCTGGTCGCCAAGTGAAAGAAGCTGCGTCCTCAAGCAAATTTTTGGCATGTTATCTAGTGATGGTGACATTGAACCGGAGTCAATGGAGGCAGATTGTCTGTAGGGTCTGTGTCTAGTGATCACGATCCTTAGTCATAAGGGGCGAATTGAAGAAGAAGTGCTGAAAGTTAGATGGGCAAAAAGCGGAGCAGGTTTACCAGCAGATGGAAAAAAAACATCAGAAGGCAAATTTAGTAGGCTTTCTGAACCGGGTGAATAATTAGGTATACAATTGAAGATAACATATAGAACAATATACAAGGACATAACAAAGGTCCATAACATGGGATAAGGACTGGAAGATAAGATAGAGTGCAGTTGATAAAGAACTCACCTCATACATATGATTGGTGCCTCCCTGATACTTGGTGATGATGAGTTCCTGTTCATCATCAGGAAGCTGTTCTATGCGGCGCAGGACGAACGCGTGAGTCTTCTTGTCATTCATACCTGAATATGATATAATACATTTAATTATGTACCTAGAACTAGTAGAGAACTTTGGTTAGAAGCTCTTTCAGGAAAGAAAAGCCAGCTTACACATTTCTGCCGTAAAGCAGCTTCAATGTGTTCCGGCTTGAAGGTTAGGCTAGTGTGAGTACAGTAGTTTATACATATTTAGAAAGAAGGTTAGTCAGAAGCCTGAAAGTCTTTAACCAGTCTTCTCCAGAGCTGTACTAGTGTAGTAGCTGCAGAAGTATCCAATCACTGGGTTTTAAAGGTCAAAGGCCAAAGATAGTTTAACATCATCAAGCAGGCAGTTGCTTAATTTTTTTGTACCATATGGAGATGGTCCTACCTTCAATATCATGGCACAGGCGATGGTACCACAGCATGGGACAGTGTTCACACGTCATGTTCGGCGACTTTTCTCGGGTTTTCTTCAGAAGGTCTGCGTGCGCTACAAACGCTTGTTTGATGGCTGTAACAAAATGAATTTGTGTCGTTATAAATAATAGTGGTTATGAAGATTTAGTCATTCTTCTCTTGACTGAAGGCTTCAAGGCCTTTGAAATGCTTCTTTGGTAGTAACAGAATCATGGATTGTAAAAACGTCTGCCAGAAGAAGGAACTATGGCTACCGCAGAAAGTTTGACTTACGGTTTTGTTTCGGTGACGAATGATCATTGGTGGAATTTTGAGAGGAAGAGAATCTTTGGAAGTCAGAAGAATATTTGCAGTCTGGAAACATTGGAAGCGAGTGAACTTTAGGCAAAGCAGCAAATGGCAAGGATCGAACTAATGGACTGGCGGCAAACAAAATCTTCCATCGAGCAAGCGTTTTCGGCACTATTTGAACACATACAACAGTCAGACAACAACCGTTGGGAAGTTGCCCAGACCAGACACAACACCCGTCTGGTCGAAGGATCCTCCCTTTTTATTAATGGAGGAGGTTTGCGAGACTTTACACCCTGTGCCGCATAACTCTATATACTACCGATGACAGCAGCAACGCTTAGGAATGGCCTACGTCCAGCAGTAGATATTTATTGGCTGAAATGATGACGATGATGATAATTTCTCTACCTCTTAAGACTTTATTGTCTACTTCCTAAGACTGTGGCGCTCTTGAGGGATGCTTATGCAAGCCACCCTCTGGATACCTCTGGATATAAATCCAGCCTTGGCTAAAATTAATATGTTATATTTACCATTGATGAGTTCCAACGCCACAGAGTCGCTCTCACACTTGAACACGTAGCAGGCGTACGTGTCGTTCGTCTCCCGACACACGAACCCGAAGTGCTCCTTGTTAAATCTGCCGAGCACACACGATGCCACGTCTTTAAACCCTCGGTGGAGGAGGATCTGTTTCCTATCTGGACTTATCAGACGGAGTTCTGCGCGACCCACCTTAGGAAGAAATGTGATATTCATTAAAAAAAGGTAAAGAGCAGATAAGTTTGGAATTAGACGAAAGGTTAATTTGATGCAAAGTAAATATCATCGCATCAATTTCTATCCGTCTTCAAAAAAAAAGAGGTAGTTCTCAATTTGTCTGAATGTACCTGGACCACCAAATAGTTATTCAATGTTTGGCCAATCTTAGAGATAAAGTTGAAAGTCTCTTTGTTCAAAAATATCCTAATTCTTGGTGACAATACATTTATATAAATAATAGAAAAAAAAACTGTTACTCCAATAAAGATACTGAAAGCTGCTACTAAAGAGTTGATAGATAGATTGCAACTATCTACGAAGTGTGAAAATATGGCTGAAATTGGGGAATCCAAATTGCCTAATATAATGCACATTAATGGTAATGACGATGTTTAACTGATTGATTGACGTTGATATAAAAGAAATATAACATAAGAAAAGTTATAAGAACATACCTGAAACAGCATCGTTCTATTCTGTTCCCCAATCAGCTGTGCTATTGGCGTCTTATGATTAATAGTTCCAATAGAAGCCGACCTGTCTCTCAAAAACGGTTTATTTTCATTCAGAGTCTTTCGCTCAACCACCACCGGCTTCCTATATATCTCCTGAAAACTCATCGGAGCTGGGCTATCATCACGACCTTTCTTATTATCTAGAAAAGGATCCTGGAGCTTGGAATCGATTTTCGCGTCCTCAATTTTAGCCTTCTGACAGAATTCAGTAATAGAAGACGCAGTTTCTGATATGACTGAGGAGTAAATATCTGATTTGTCTTCTTCTTTGACAGTGTCTAAATTGTTTTTAGGTACGTTTAGAATCAAAACATTAGGTTCTAAGGGAGTGGGAGTAGGTTTTCTTATAATATGTGTTTCTTTAGTTGATGTTTCAGCTCGTTCTTTAGTGAACATGTCAAATTCGTCGTCAATTTTCTTCGGGTCTGGTTTGGGCAAGACGTTTAGTGTTTCTGCACTTGCCCATGTCTTGCCCTTGTCAGGTTCTAGTGGCGTTGTGCTGGGTATGAGAATCTTTTTATTGTTGTTGTTAAAAAGCTCGTGTGGTGGTGGTGAGTTGTCTTGATCAAGATTTTCTTTTGAGTCACCGCTGTAGATTGAGGTCTGAAAGAAAATTGAAGGAAATTAAGGCACACAAGTAAACTCCTTCCGCATACGCTATGTAAATCCGTACTTCATGCTGGAGGCGCATAGACTATGATGCTCATTTATTGGTCAAACACCCGATGTAAAGGGTATCTAAACCAAAAATCTTTTTCAAATGAATTCTTATTGCGACATACCCCAGTTGAAGGCAGCAAGCTATGTCTTCGTTGTTTCAACGCTTTCTCGGCTTCATGTTGAGCGAACTTGTTCAGAGCGTCGTCTATCAAGGACTCTGGGACCTTCCGCTGAGATATCCTGACCTTGCCGATGTATAAAACCTGCAAATAGAAGTTCTTTTAACCTTAGGAGAAGTCGTTTTTTTGGAGATTGCCTATGACATGAGTATGACTTGAAGAAAGTGGTTCATATATACGTGTATGAATCATTTCATATGTACTAGCAGCACATAGTATCCTATACTTCTAAATAATGATTTTAAAATCTTACCTCAAAGAAATGAGAGTCAGAAGGAGAAAGGTCTGCGCATAGCGAGGTTAGCGCTGACGCATTGCTGATCGTACGAGCCATCGGAGACTGATTTTCACTCGTCCTGGAAAGAAGGATAATGCCATTAGACCTTTAGATTTACGACGATAGATTGAAATCGATATGTGTGCCCTTAAGATAAAGTTGTCACAAATCTTATAGTTGATATCCAAATAAAAACGGAGGACGGTCTGATCTTTTGTCTGGATTCTATGACAAACTAAATTACTAAAGATTATGAGGTAGCTCGCGTTCGCATGGCTCACTAATTAATGAGGGCTACCGCGTTTGAATTTGCGCTTTGGGCGCTGGTGTAGAGTGAGGTCCACAAAATGTCAAATTTAATAGATTTTTGGCCTTTTGCGCGAGTTTTAATTTTGTGAATATTTGCCAAATATGGCAGATCTTAGTTAGTAGTACGGGATTTAGCAACCATTGCAGTTTCTTTTTTCTTTTTGCTCCAAAGTTGGATACCATACGTCCGAATTGGCTTCAGTATAAGGTTTTATAATGTATGTCGAGTTTCTGTCTTTTCTTTTTGACATGAGCTTTCCAACGCAACTTGGCATCGAAAGTGATGCCACGGTATTTGGCTGTATTATCATAAGGCATTTGCATGCCATTTATTTAGATTGGGTGATAGTCCAAGTGTTTATTTGTGAAGTCAATGTGAATAGATTCTGACTCATTCAGTTTGATCTTCCATTTTTGTGTCCAGTCCTAAGCACAGCTAAGTCACAGCTAGTTGATCTTTTTCTACTGCTTATCTGTGGCTTGATCCGGTAGCCATAATTGCAGTATCATCTGCAAAGGTCGCAATGGTGTTGTTTGCCAGTTCTGGGATGTCACATGTGTATAAAAAGTAAAGAATTGGGCCTAGCACACTTCCTTTAGGTACGCCAGCTTTAATAGCTTTTAGCTCGGAATATGCGTGTTCTTGCCGTATTCTAAATATTCTATTAGTTATATACGACTCTAGAATATATTGCAGTTTTATGTTTTGGAAAATGTTAACCTCCTTTTTTTTGAAAAAAGGGGCTGCGCAAAACTGCGGCTCGATTTTATATTTAATCGCACAATGATTAAAATTCAAACTTTGATTACGTGCGCATAATAACAAGGTTTAAAAGCTATATTTAAGGACCTTACTCAACAGTGGCGCCAACTGGTGAGAAATAAACCGGTAGCCCCCATTGCGTTACATGTTGCGGGTTCTGATCCCTTAATGGAACAAAATGTTTTTATAGCTTAAAAAACATATGGGTTGAATTATTATTAAACTTACAAGTTCGCTTGAAAGAAAGAAGAAAGGATTTATTTGCGAGTTTATTTACGCATACTATCAAAAGAAAAACTTAAATACAAATAGGAAAAGTATGCATCACCATCGGGCAAAACGGCAATCGCTCAGAATAATGCTGAGGTTGGCGTGTGAGACCGAGCCACAGCGCTGGCTTGCAAGAAGAGATCGAGGTAATGGGTAACTTACAAATTCGAGTTGCAGTTGCCCGGCAAAGTCATAGCAGGGCTGCTCCAGGGAAGATGCTCAGCGCTGTTCTGCTGCTGGAAGCCAATGTTCCTCGTCACCGCGCCGTTTGCGAGGGAGTTGTTGGAGCCTCGAGGGCTCG
Source organism: Orthosia cruda (assembly GCA_964057195.1). Lineage (NCBI taxonomy): Eukaryota > Metazoa > Arthropoda > Insecta > Lepidoptera > Noctuidae > Orthosia > Orthosia cruda. Next base: position 6,971,587 of record OZ059852.1, on the reverse strand, counting down.
CTGCCCCAGGGGTGCCGGGAGATGGCTCGCGCATCTGAGTGAAGAGGTCGGTCACCTGGAATGAGGAAATGAGAGGTTATTCGCAAAGGGTCGTAGATAGATTATAGTTGCTGGATAATAACATATCTAGACTAGACCCCATAGGATTCTATCACAGCCATTATTAGTTCGAATCATGCTTATTAATAAATATAAAAACTTTTATAGGTAAGTAAATACAATTTTGTTTTTTTTTATAAAGTCCATTGTTTCAACATGTACCTACATTAATCAGATTTTATCAGTAATATTTTGGAAAACCTAGAATTTAACTTTAAATTAAGGTGATATATACGCCCCAATGTAACGCAGTACTGGCCGTGCGCCCGCTCGATGCCAGAATATCAAAATTGAACCTCCTTTTGAACAGTTTTGTTTGCTAAATATTATTTGATTTACATATGCTATGTTAGGTATGAAGTAATTCCAGCCATCAATTTTTCTGTATAAAAATATTTTTAAACATCCAAGTCGTTTTGGAAGAGTTTCCAAAAGTTGCGAAAAAATATCGTGTTGTTAATATTTTTTTTAAAGCAAAACTATTAGTTACACGAAAAAACCTTGTGTTCAAAATTATGTACATGAATCAATAATAAATATATATTTTTTTCAAACCTTTTAACCTAGCTGTTACTGAGGAGTATGCTTTAGAAAGTTACCGTTTTACGGCACTAAAGCGTATGTAGGCCCTTAATAGCTAATGTTGTTATTGAATTGCAACGGCGTTGATCAAATTGGGATTCGACAGCTCAACAAAGAATAAAAATCGTCCCTTTCCTGTTTTGCAAAGATCCTTCAGTAGGTACTAGGTATAACGTCAATATTCCGATTTAAATGGTAAGGTGAAGGATAGTCCCCCGAATGTAAATTAAAGTGAACAATTGGCTAAAATAAATAAATAACAATGTCTCATTGTTCAAAAATCAATCGTTAAATTGTCAAACAATACACAAGGCTTTTTCATTTCATTTAATTATATTACCTAAGTTTTATTTTGGGACTTATTGACTATTTTCTGACTTATCATCGTCAGACTTTTTAGTGTTCCCACTGCTGGTACACAAGCGTCCTCTCTGTAAGAGAAAAGATGGGCCTTAATCCAACGCGGGCCCAGTGCGGGTTGATTTTCTTTCTTATACGGAACCCTAACTGGTTCTAGACTTGACAAAATGATGTATTCTATCAGCAATACAAATTAACCACAAATTTTGGATTTCCGACCATCGTAATCGCTTGTATGTCACCTTATCCAGAGGATCAAGATACATGTCTAAATGAATCTATCAACGAAAGCCACACCGTAGCTGTTAAAAAAAAAGTCGAAAATGCCAAGCGCTATCGAAAAATGTCCCTTTCATAATGACATTTCAATCATAGCCATGGCTTGACAATTTGTAGCCTCTGGACCTCTTATTCATAAGATCCCAAAAAGATAAAAAACAATAATGATAAAGAACTAATTAAGACTTGAATTAAGAGGAAAACAACATAATTACGAGATTTAAGTACGTCCCACGTACTCTTTAGGACATAATTGACGAAGATTAGTTAATTGCTGGCGAGATCATGGGTCACTCACTTTGGTTTGCAAATTTACTGAAGAACTACCCAGTGCAGTGCTATTCTGAAAAAATCTCACGGTGCTGACATCATCAACTTCTGGACTTCTGCAGTCTGACTTTGAACTGTTGAATATAGTGGTCTTTATTTTCTTGTGTCAATGCCCACGCTGCTGTGCCACCCTACTGAGTAAAATCGAAGTCAACTGTCTATACCGAGCATCGGTTGGTATAACAGCTCATTTCACCTACGTCACATCACGGTGAGATATCTACAGAGTCGACCACCTGTAAAGTGCACAGCACACAATTTGAAAGCGAACTCATTTGTTTTTTACAAGCTTTTATGTATCTAAGTGTGTTCGGGTAAAATCTTGCAACTGAATTTTAAAGCAGTTTTCCTCCACCGATTAAGATGATATTTTGCATACACGTTTAGTTTGGATGACAATGCATGGTTAGATAAGTGACGTCATTCTAAACCTAATATGACGGACGGCCCAAAATGGCGGACTAGTTATATTTTGTGCACAGTCACGATATGGGTATCAAATGGAAGGGTTTGCTGAGAAGAATACGAAAAAAGTTAGTTTAAAAAAAAAGATTTTTTAATGAATAATTTTATTTTATGTAAATAATCGCGGATTCACAAAGAGAAACCGTTCGAATTTAGAAGATGCTGATTTTAAGAGATTAACTACATATTCAAATTCCTTTTGAAGGAAACTTCCTAACTCGACTCAGTCGCCTTAAATATTACTCTCTTGTCGTGGACTTAGATGTCAGAAAGTCAAGTGGAGGAAATGACTTAGTGAAAATGACATACAACATCTATCTATGTACAAACCAATTTGCGAAACCAAGAATAAAAACAAACTTCATCTGTACAGATTAAAGGATTTTTTTCGTCCTCCTTTTCGTTAAATACATTGTATACTAGCGGAACCAACAGACGTTGTCCTGACCAGGGTCCGAACCTGATTCCAGCGCCACCGACCGGGTCCAATAGTGACTGTAAACTATCTAGTGACGCACTTAAATACACACAAATAATTTCATCAAAATTTGGTCGCCTTTTCGAGTTTTACGCATAGCAACACATTTTATAATTGGCCATTCATTTTATAACACCAATATATAAGGGTGAAAGTTTGTGTATTGTAAATTTGTTTTGTTACTTCTTCACACTTAAACGGCTAGACTGATTTGGATGAAATTTGGTACTGACATAGATTATAGTCAGGAATAGCACATAGGATACTTTTGTCCCGGAAATAATGTTTCCTTGGGATAATTTTCGACTTTCACGTGGGCGAAGCCGCTGGCAGAAGTTAGTCCTACTATTTAAAGACAAATGTTTGTGAGTGTGTAAGTTTGTTTGTATGTTTGTTACTTCTTCACGATCAAAAGGCTGAACGGATCTGGATGATATTTGGTACAAAGATAGATTATAGTCCATTGCAAGTACATTTTATCCGAGGTTTATGTTCCCTAGGGATTATTTTAGACATTCACGCGAAACCAGTGCGCGTGTACCGATGCACGTAAGTATGTCCATTTCCTTAAGTACAGCGGGTCAAGGTTGATATTGGTTACATTGAATGCTGATGTAAACACCCAATTACTTCCTTTATGAGCCGGTTGATACATTAGATGAAGGACAGGGCTGTCACTTAATAAAAGTGATAGTAAACAAAACAACAATACAAAATTAGTTGATCAAAGTTAATTATAGACACTGAGTCGGTAATTTAAATCGCCACTGAGCAAACTGGTTTAGTTTCTTTATTAGATAAGAATATTAAGCCGTAAGGTAGTAAGAATTAAAATACCTATGACTTATGAGTGCCTACGGTATAAAGCCCACCTCTGTATCTACGTTTGTGTGAGTAAAGTGTTAATAAATAAATGAAATGTCCGGCCAAGTGTGAGTCGGACTCACGCACGAAGGGTTCCGTACCATCACAGAATAAATATACAAACAGTATGGAAACTACCTACAAACGCTCGAAACGGCACACTCACACAAACATGCGTATAGACGTGACCCCTAAGCGGCTCGCACTACTGACAGCACTGCAGAATTTCAAGAGTAATCATCTGCCTAGCTGCCAGCTTTTCATTTCTAGAATGGAGACGGTTTTACAACCAGAAGCATTAACATGGAGCAACTGTTTATCTCCACCGCCTAGTTAACGGGTTATACAAATGATACCGAGGATACCATCGGTAACACGGATAAAATATTAGCATTAATATTAATGCTAATATTTTATCCTTGGTGCTAGGCAACTAGGCTTGTCCCAGTTGTAAACGACCCTCTGTGCCTATTGGCCTTGTTTGTTCTGTCTCCTGCTTGATATGGAGAGAAGTGGAAATTTGTGTTTTTCCCTACCCCTCCATTATTCTTTTCTATTTAATTTCGTTGCGGGATCCAAAACAGTTAAATTCATTCTCCGGGACTTCGTCGAGTATCATTGCCTCAGCGCTTTTCTGATGGTCGCCACTGTTGATTATAGCTTTCAGGAGTTGGGAATAGTGCAGTGGGATATCCTATAAATGGTTTGTCAAAAATCTTTAAAGCGCAGATAAATCTTCATTTAGTTAGCAAGCCGATAAGAGAGAAGGAAGACTTTACATCAAATGAGACAACCCTACTGCAGCAACATTAATTGGTCATTCATTGGCCTTGAATAAAAACCGTATATTTACAATACACACGTCAACGGGTCAATACAATACATGGCACTGCTTGTAAATTGAAACATGAAGTGCGGACAATGATATATGAAACCTGTGCTTCTGATAATATAGTGGCAATGTGTTGGTCTTGGCATACTGCCGTCATATAGCGAAAATGTCGCTATCTGACAAAATCATATTTAGAGTTATTCACAAATAACTGCTAAATAAAAAAAATCGATGCTGTTTATCAAATATGTATATTGTTATTTTTTTTTCTCCATAAGTGAACCAAGGTTACCCACATAGCCCGAAGAATTGCCAAACTTAAGTGACAGTGGGCAGGGCACATTGCTCGCAGAACGGATGGCCGATGGAACAGCAGAAAAGTTCTGAAGTGGCAATTGCGAACCGAAAGACGTTGCGTCGGAAGGCCTCGTACCAGGTGGACCGATGACCTGGTGAAGGTTGCGGGGATCTGCTGGATGCGAGACGCACGGGACCGGTCAATATGGCGACGCTTGGGGGGACGCTTTCGGCTGATATGATAATGATGATGATTTTTCTCTCTTTATTTGTTTTGGAGTTTTTATTTAAACAAATATGTCAACCCCATTGTGTCTTTTACCAATTTAATATTATCACTTAATTAACACTGACTATAATACTAAAGCGTTAAACAAGATCTAAAACAATTTGTGATAAAGAAAGTCACCGATGAAGGGCTGTTATTAAATGATATAACTTTTTGGCACCTTCTGAAGTTGGTTGGGTTAAAATTGATTGTATCAATCCCACGTTAAGCCTGATTTTCTCAAAAGTGGCTCCCTCTCACGCCTGTTGTGGACACAATCCATTAGCAAATACTGCGCGTCCTTAATCTGATTACATTTTCTGCAATTCGATGAATCAGTTTTTTTCATTAGGAATGCAAACTTCGCTCATGGATAGTGTCCAGAGCTAAGACTTAATAGTACATTATGATATAAGTGCGGTAAGTTGAAAATTACAGCCGAGGCGATATTGCTAGCCCAAGCTGCAGGCGAGGGCTACAAGAAAGCAGAGGCTGTAATTATCAAAGCGCACGTATGTCATACGACGTTTTATAACATATGCGAGGAAATAAATAAAACTCGGACTTTCTGAAACTAATAAATCTTACTTAATTACGTACTTTAAGAATTTTTCATCACATTTGCACGTAAACAGTATCAAAACATACAGGTTAACTTGGCCGTAATGCCCCATATAAAACCCTTGAGCTTTTTTGTTTGTCATGAAATCCAAGGGCGGTAAGTAATATTTTTTTAATTTATAGCACAGCACACAGGTCATGCAACTTCAAGCAAGGAGTTTACAGGCAATTGAAAAATTGTCTTAAAATGTTATCTAAACAGGAATTTCTTTGCAATCTCGCTACATGTTACTTAAATTTTCAACTAATGATCTTAATAATCGATTTTAATAGTTATTTGTATCGAAAAGTAAATTTTTATTTTACTCTCCGTCATGGCTGACTACCTACGTAAGTATTTGTCCTTAACGTTTCTGAACGAAACATTTGAATAATCTGTGGTGTGGGCAAAAACTCACCATCCGCTTAAAAAAAAGTTCGCGTATTTCGTAATAATAGCTGTGCTGACTTGTGTATTAAAGCTATAATTAATAATTATTACTCGCAAATGTGATGAAAAACATTGTATGTTTCACGGGCGGTACGGGAATTACGAACCTCGACTCAGAAAACCCTCAGTCTTCGACTTCGGGCTTCTATTAAAGCCTCGATCGTAATTCCTTACTTACCGCCCTTAATACACAATGTACTATTACTTGTTCACAAATTAGCGATGAGCGCGCATCAGCGCTTTTTTTTAAATGCATAGGCACAAAAACAGCCGGTATTACTAATAAAGTAAATAAATATTTTTGTGTTTTGTTACAGATAAATGGTTGCAACTTATGGTCAAAATAAATTAAATTAAATAATTAAATGTTTATTTATTATATTTTATCTCTCAAAGTTAATTTTATTCATAAAATGGTGAACACTTTTCTGACATAAAAACTCTTTGCTAAGATTTTAAAAAGTACCGTTCGTTTTAGACGGAGCATCTTGATAAACCGTGCGTTTTACATTACAATAACGCACAAATACGTAATGACATACATTACGATATAGAAATTGGTGAAATAAGAGACCCTTTACGAGCAAATGTGTTATAAAATTAATTTAATATAATTCCTACTAAGTTGATCGATATCGAACTAGGCACACGAGGAGGTTCGCCTTGTATGCTCCTACATAACTTGTTGCTGATTTATACTATCAAAGTGTTGTTTCCAAGATTCATAACAAATTATATTATATATTTAGATATGTATGCCCAATAATCGGGTAAAAACAACAAAAACAACTAAAAACTGAACTAAAACCAAACTCTATTAACATTAAAAACTATAAATCAATTGCGAGAGTTTCCGGTGACAAAGTGTAGATCTAATTGAGCATTTTCGAATAGTCACATTGTAAGTTTAAATCAATGACGCTGTTCAAAACCAAACGTTTCGTTCCTTTTTTGTTATTTTGTTGCAACACTGTGTCAGCTCGCTGTCATCTATTTGACAGCTTTTAATTGAGTTGACGTTGACACTTACTTGTAAAAATGTGATTTATAGCGCGAGACGGAAAAGATGTAGATCTTGAACTGGTTTTGATGTAATTGATAAATACCCAGCCAATCGTTATCCGAAATTGTGTTCGCGATCCGCGAGTATAACTGTGTGTCGCCAGTGTGTATGTATTTCGTGCGCAGCGAAGTATTTTTGTCGGAAACGTGACTAGATGTCTGGCTGGAATCCCGGAGCAGACCACGTCGGTTATCCCTAATTCTTATATATTTTTTCTCCTATAACCCCAGACCACACACGGAAGTGAACGAGCCCAGGAGACCACAAAGGGAACAAATGTGAGTAATAGTTGTAAGTTGTGTACCATTGTATCAACGTTGTAACACAGTAATTTTTGTACCATTGTATCACTTTCCACCTGTCTGACAGGAATCGTCAACTCAAAGAACAAATTGCGAATCGCAGTTTCGCGGGTATAGACCTTGTAGGATCCAAGAGTAGCAGCGTTGCTCTTGGGCCCCAGCGTTGCCTCTTGGCTATGATCCACTGGTCTGTATTCAACAACGTCATCTTATCAAAAATAGGTTTATAAACATAGCAATTTGGGGACATTTTTATTTTTATCTGGATTCTATTTACAGTAGAAAAATACTGCTCAGACAGATCGATAGAGATTTTTTTGTTACTTAAGATGTCTCTATAGCTACAGGACGGCAGCATAACAGATATTGTTGGATTTTGTTCTGTAGAAGAATTATTCAGTTTATGTTTTAACTGTTTGACGTACACATTTGTATTGTAATAAGTCGTTTGTCCGATGGGATTTTCCATCGGTATAAAAACGAATTTCCATGCAATGTTTATTTCATACTTGCGACCCGAGGCTCTAGCTAAGCAAAGTGTCTTTACATAAGTGATGGCGAACGTCGACATGCCAAAATGTAAGGGATTTATTACGTGGCATTTCGATTCGATAGCGCTTAGCAATCCTATAATATATTTTTTGTCATTTTTTTAATCGCTATAGTAACACTTTCGTTGCTAGAATGTCAGTAGTCTAGATTTATTTAACACACTTTATTTCACAAATATCAGTATTCAGTGCGGCCCTGGCTCTTGTACTAGGAAGTCTTGTATCACAAGTGCCAAAACTTCCTTGGTTATCGCTATTTGTATTTGCGTACAAACACTACTCAAAGTACATACAAACACTGCTTAATCCCACACATTTTCTGTAGAAAGAATTCGGTAACGTCTGGGGGTTCTGGGATCTTGGACCAAAATACGTAGAATGACACTTTGTCAGGAGCCTCTGATACTGGTGGCAACGTGTTTATCAGTCTATGTATGTATGTTGCTATGTGGCGTTCTAGAGACCAAACGCGTTGGCCGATTTTGATGATTATTACAGTAGTCACAGCGAATCTTTGTGTTTCTGGCTACATTCAAATTGAAAAAGAAAAACCGGTCAAGTAAGAGTCAGACTTGTCTACGAAGGGTTCCGTACCATTATCGCAAAAAACGGCAAAAGCATCACGTTTGTTGTATGGGAGCCCCACTTAAATATTTATTTTATTCTGTTTTTAGTATTTGTTGTTATAGCGGCAACAGAAATACATCATCTGTGAAAATTTCAACTGTCTAGCTATCACGTTTCATGAGATACAGCCTGGTGTCAGACAGACTGACGGACCGAGGAGTCTTAGTAATAGGGTCCCGTTTTTACTCTTTGGGAACGGAATCCTAAAAATTACGGATCTTGGGTGCCATACTGTGGAGGCACCAATTTTTTTTTCTTTCAGACCCATCCTGTGGGATATCCAAATAAAGGGTCTTAAGATGTGATTTCAAAAATATATAACACTTTTTTATGTTCAAAAGTAATTCGAAAAAATAATTATAACTAAAAAGTTCTAAACAAGTAAAATTTAAAAATTTAAAAAACCCCCGACACATTTATCTTGCGAAAACATCCCGATTCAAACAGTAAAACGCCCATAACTTTTGAACGGCTGAACCGTTTTTTTTTAAACATAGCTAAGAACACTCTCGACACAATCACCTTTCCAACAAAAAAAACTAAATCAAAATCGGTTCATCCGTTGAGGCGCTATGATGCCACAGACAGACACACAGATACACAGATACACAGATACACAGATACACAGATACACAGACACACAGATACACAGATACACAGATACACAGATACACAGATACACAGATACACAGATACACAGCAACACACCTCAAACTTATAACACCCCTCTTTTTCCGTCGGGGGTTAATAAAACAAGTTAATTCAAATAATGAAAAAACCCGACAGCTTAGCAAACTAATAAGACGTAAACAAGAAAAAAATCATGCTGTGCAGTCGGAGGATACATCTCGTATTGGTCAGCCAGCTCGCGAATATGTTTATCCTCCAACTGCACAGCATGATTTCCTTCTTGTTTTTTACTGTCTATAGGCTCGCGCTTGACCACTATCTCACCTGATGGTAAGTAATTATATAGAAAAAACCTTTTCACTCTTGACTTAAAGACCCCTAGATTGTAGCTATTGTTTACGTCTTTTTAGTTCGCTTCTTAAGTAGTTAGGTTTTTTTTATTATCGGTGTTACCATCGAACTAGTTTATCTTATCTTGTGGAGGGGCCGAGAGACAACTCGGACACTTCGGCCCATTGGGATATATTGTGGTATCGAATTAGTGAGTGAGAATGGTGTACGCATCACTAATAATGAACCCAAACGACATATTTATTATCATTCTCAGAAACGTCGTTAAAGTTCGTTCAAGAAATATTAATACACTTTATAGGTGCTATTCTCAGAAATCCATTGTTTTGATTTTTGTTAGTATTTGCATACAATACTGCAGTTTGTTGTTGAGTTGTTTTCCTTAAGGAATAAGTTATTATTAAAAGTACTTATTATTAACCCGGGAATTGAACCCAGGTGATAATGTTCAGTAGTAGCGCTTGCGGTCACTGGACCAGAATTGAGATGTGGATCTGATTCCTTTGCTTTGGTTCTATTCTATATAACAGTGCACATATAAAATGGGCAATATTAATCAGCTATTAAATAGTATTGAAATCTAGATTATTAATAAACGAAGGCAACAAGTAAAATTTCAGAATTTAAAAACCCCCGACACATTTATCTTGCGAAAACATCCCGATTCAAACAGTAAAACGCCCATAAGTTTTGAACGGCTGAACCGATATTATTCAAACATAGCTAAGAACACTCTCGACACAATCACCTTTCAAACAAAAAAAACTAAATCAAAATCGGTTCATCCGTTGAGGCGCTATGATGCCACAGACAGACACACAGATACACAGATACACAAACACACAGATACACAGACACACAGATACACAGGAACACACGTCAAACTACAACTACAACACCCCTATTTTTCCGTCGGGGGTTAAAAAAAGAAATGAGGACTGTTATAAGTTTGACGTGTCTATCTGTGGCATCATATCCTAAACGGATAAACTGATTTTGATTTAGTCTTTAAATCTGTTTTTTTTTTGCAATGTGTCGTGTCACAATTAAGTGTCTCGATAGATTGTGGATTGAGGCATGTCAGGTGTATTAAATGTAGTTTAAAAACCATGATATAAATTTAAAAAAACCCTGACACAAAAACCTAACAAGCAAAAAATAAGCATCGTACTCGCGTCGGGGAACCGCTAAGTAAATCAAACACCTTTAAAAATAAATTATAAGTCATATACTCGCGTTGGGGGACCTAAGTTAAGTAATCATTATTTTGGTTATTTTATTTACTTAGCGGCGGTTAATCGTGAAAAAACAAAATATCGAAGACAGTGAATTCTACAAACCCGCATTGGAGCTCATAAAGAGAGGAGGCTTGTGTTGTGTCCTAGAAGTAAACGTTAGTATGGCCAGTATTTATTGTTATTAAACAATACAATTTATAATATTATAAATAAATACCGCGAAAATTATATAGGTCTATTCAAACATTGTAGTGTTACCTGTTCTAGCCCGCGCTGAGTACCTGTTCCTCATAGAACATTTCGATAACACTGATGTTCAAGTTCCAGTAAGATATGATGTGAATACTCGACAAGCAAAAACAAAATCCTTTCAAGTTCCACGCAAATATAATTTTTATGGTAGACGCACCGCATCTGTCATAATACCTAATCTACTAAACCAAATACCCTTAGACATCAGAGACTCAATGAGCAGTAAAAATGTGAAGCGCAAGCTGAAACAACACTACATCGACCTGATTAAACCTTAATTTATTAATAGTGCGTTGATCAAATTCCAGAACATGGCATGCTAAGACTGACCCCAGGGGTCTAATGGTGTGCTTTGTGTAATCCTAAGGACAACTTGTTTGTATAAATAAAATAAATAAATAACAAATAAATAAAATAATGTTTAACCTTGTTATCAAGTCTATGTTAGACATCTGTTGATCGGTACTATGACCTGAACCCAGAATCACATACGATGTCTATTATACTTATCTATACTATACTTAATATTATAAAGCTGAAGAGTTTGTTTGTTTGAACACGCTAATCTCAGGAAATACTGGATGGAATTGAAAAATTCTTTTTATGTTGGATAGTCTATTTATTGAGAAAAGTTATAGGCTATATAACATTACGCTACAACCAAAAGGAGCGGAGCATAAATGAAAAATGTTCTAAAAACGGGGAAAATTTTTGAGAGCTTTCGTTGCGTGCGCTGCGTAAACGGTTAAAGTTACGCAACAATCAGGTTGGTCATGTATGTAGGGTAGGTGAGTAGGTAGCCAGATGACGGGAGCGAAGCCGCGTGGGACAGCTAGTTGATATATAAAAAACCTTATACTACGACAATATAACTGGTATATTTGCAGTCGTGTATTGCACTATACTGTATATGTCTAGACATATACGTATATGCATAATCGCTGGTTAGGATGACAGACTAGCCGTATTATTAAATAAACACTGGGTTCCTACGTTCACTTATAGTCGTAGTGAACAAAGCGATGTTTAATGTTTAGTAAGATAGCTTCAGTAAACGATAAATGCAATTTTTTTATACGTTCACTGCACTTAGGGCTACTTGTCTCTGGTATTTTATCGTATTGAAATGCTCATGGATGTCCTTCGAGGGGTCTATCAGACTCTTACTGCCTAAAAAGACACGGTGTTCTTCAGTTACCTATGACCGGGGCGCTGGAGTGCTTGTGGATTTTGGCACGCTTGAAGTCATGCTTGCCCTGCTACCAGGCTTGCCTTGTAGCGTATCGACACGAGCAATCAACATCATCTTCCAGTCCTTATTACTTAGTTACGGCTCAACACGTTTTCTTTTTCCGTTCTCCTCGTCACCGTCCCCATCCAGGGTGGCATGCTTGAAGTCATGCTTGCCCTGCTACCAGGCTTGCCTTGTAGCGTATCGTCACGAGCAATCATCATAATTTTCCAGTTCTTGTAACTTGGTACACAAGTCGCGTTCTTTTGCCGTTCTCCTCTGTCAAACGTTTAATTTCATATTAGAGAGGAAGCTGGCACGGTTTTTTGTACAAGTATGTTCGGGGCGAAAAGTGGATGGCTGAGTTGGTGCAACTTGCTGAGAGTACACCGAGGCTTTATCTGAAAAGATTTAGATTCTTTAATCAAGGGTTTACTTTCATCTGCCCAGCCTTTACGCAACATTTTTGGGTTCGGCTTCTAGTCTTACTGGATGCAGCCAGTATTTTACATGGATCGTCTGCCTATCTGACATCCACTGTCCAGTTACCGAGAACCACGAAACTCTTCATCATCCCTTTTTTCTTCTTTTCAAGTCGTACTTCTTAAATATTTCGGGACCAGCAGGCCACGCCAATCGCAGCGTCAGTGGCATTAATTAGGTCCTCTAATGTGCCAGGTCTCTCTTGCTACATCATTATATATATTTATTTGACATACACGAGATAATAAAAGATAAATACAGACACTATGTATGTGCAAAGTTCATTACACAAATACACACATATTCCCATCATATTTCTATGTATAGAAGATGTTTATTGAAACACGGGCGAGCTTCATAAATCAATCAGTAATTCTTTAGCTCCAACCTTCCGCTCAATTGATCTGTGACTTGCAAGCAACCATCTATGATTAAAAGTAATTGGAACGATATGATTCTCTTTTGTTTCTAGAAATGTTATTCTCTAAACATCTCGTTCGTTATTTTCTAAACAAGAATTCGAACGGTGGCTCGTTATGTATCCGCGATGTTTTACTTTAAAAACAAATGAATTCACTTTCGAATTGTGTGCGATCCCTTGAGTTAGGTGAGCAGTAAAATTTACAAAAAAGCACTACAGATAAGGCGCTTGGAATGAGGCCTGCATTCGTAAACGTACCTTTGTCTAAATCATTGTAGAATACATACTTACACAACTGGCTCTAGTCAGAATTAATTTAATTAATTTAAACACAATTGCAATTATCGAAATTTCCAAAACATTTCGGACGCTTCTGACAATCTTTATCGTCATCACTCAAGTCAATTATACAAAATAGGTAACAGTAAATAAGACCTTTAGAAAGAGAACCTGACACACAACCCAGAACAAAGCTCTCTGGGGCAGACGTACAAGGAGGCGGATCAATTTGAAAGAGATTTACCGCGGCCCTGGCTCAAGAAACTAAAGGAAAACGGGTGGGTTTTAGTCAGTAAAAGTCTGACATGCTTCACCCAGAGCGGGAGAAGTCATTGGATGATTTCCTACTAAAAAATAATAAAAAAATCTTACAAGGAGACCCGACCCCATCTAAACTTAGAAAAGGATTGGACAAAGAAGAAGAATAAACTTCTACCCATCCCATTGAAGAATACAAGCATTGTGTCATGTAATTACACAGAATATCACTACTGCTCTTTGGTCTAGAAGTCATAAGCGCTACTGCTGAACTTAAGATCCTAAGTTCGAATCCCGAGTCAGAAAAGTGTGAATATGCTAAAGGTGCACACATAAATACACAGAATACCACTCCTGCTAGGTATAATGGCGAGTGCCACATCCATTGTAATAACAACTACTGTTATAGCACCCATAAATTTGTAGGAGACAATGAATTTATAAACAGACGATTTGTACGACAAGATTGTGAAGCGGGTATTCGTTGGTAAGGTATTATTGCTAGTGTTTTACATAATATCACGGCAGTATACCATGAAGAGGCGGACAGAGGTTGTACTTCATAAACTCTGGCTATTATAACTCTGCAGAACTCTTAATTGGTATCCCCAAAAAGTATTGTATGTGGTATGCTATTACATCTGTCACTTTCGTAGTACTTGAGCTGTCAGCTTGCTTACGTTGTACATTGTTTTTCACAAATACAATTAGAGAAATGATTAAATCTTTTAGAAGTGGATTGCAAGAGTTATTATATTTCATGTTATATAAATTTCATGATGTGAAGGCATAGCACGATGTCGTTCTTAGCCAAATACGCTTTTTTTTAAATCGCAACGTTGACTTGTACGTCGAGCTAATTTGTTAAAACAAACTTTATGGTTTTGCACACACACACTGAGAAAACGGTTAATAAAGGTGATAAAATTGTATCAAATCAGCACTGCATCGTACTTAAGTGACTATTCTTTACCAGGAATGAATCAGAATACTAACAAAATAACCTATCAAAATCATTTTTCGTAGTACAGACGGTGTTACCTTGCCAAAATTTTCAGTTGCCCACTTTTTTGAATACTGCAGAGTTAATATGGCCAAAGTCTATTACATCCCCATTGCCACAGTTTTAATTCCAATTCAAACTTTTAGGAAATCGACCTAGAGTTGCTGCTTTGAATGTCTTGATTGGAAAGCCTAACGACATTGATTGACTCGGGGATCAAACGTAGGCCCTAAATCTTACCAAGGTCTTGCGACTTAATTAATCGAGCTGACAATCATATATGCCTTTTTTCATATCTAAGAGCTTCGACGGAAAAATAACGTTTTATTCGTCGAGAATCATAATTATATAACTTGAGTACCTACATGGTCCAAATAATATTGTCATAATGATGCATATATACTTATGTTTCCTATCTGTGATAGTAAAAAGGTCAGTCTTCGTTAAATCATCATTGAAGATGATAAATCTAAAACCGAATAAATCTAAAACTATAAATCTTACAAATATTTTAAGTGCGAAAGTTTGTATAGAAGTGTGTGTGGATTTGTGAGGGTATGTTTTTTACTCAATCAAGCCATAACATATATACATGAAACGACTGTCTATCCGAACTCCACAAACCACTTACTCGGTAACATAGTATCCCTTGGTTCGACTAAGGACAGCCTTAGTCTTTGGAAACTAAACATACAAACTTCAAACTATATTATTAACACGAGGATCTATTTGTACATACTGTATCTGCGACTATGTGTAACACAATATTAGTACGAATGCAATGCTTTCCTATCATAAACAACGTTTATCTTTTACCATATGGCAATTTGTAGGGCAATGACATACTCTGAGTTAAGCGAGGATAGAGCAAGTAAGGGTTCTAAAATGCTATATTGTGTCTGCAGCAGTGATAAGCAGCTATTTATATTATTATTTATATAGGCTCGCGCTTGACCACTATCTCACCTGATGGTTAGAGAAGATGTGGTCGACAATGGGGCACGCTTGCCTAGAAGTAACCTATTCACTCTTGACTTAAGACTCCCAGGTTGTAGCTATCAGCGGGCCTAGCCAAGTGAGTGATCTCTTTCTAGAATCGTTACAGCCTTCTATTTGTATGGTTTGACCACGTGACTTCACGTTCAGGATGTGTCATTCCCTTACATTCATTCGATTTCGACTAGCGTTATCGATTGTAGACTACAAGTGCAGGCAATACAGGCGTTCTAACTTTCATTTTGGCTTTTGCCTGCTGTGCTGTGCTATTGTTGGGTCCTGGTTCTGTTTCCCAGGTCTGACAAAGAGATTTTGGGTTTTTTTGTTTGCAATTTTCTCAGTATCAGCTAGGAGTTTGGAAGTTGGTGGTGTGCAACTCTCGAAATTTTCGTTAAAATTTAGTTTGCCTATGGCATATTTTTGCTCATTCATATAAAAATAAAAATGATTCTCATCAATGTCAACTGTCAAGTAGTAGCTATTAATTATGTTTTATTGCTCTAAAACAAACAAAATAAACAGTGACTGTTTGTTTATGTTACCAGTTTTAATTAATGATTTCTTATTAAAATTCTAACTAAAAGAGAATACGAAGGTTATCGTCCGACCCAGAACTATACATACTGAAGGGCATTCAACACCTTAATTAACATAATACTTATTTGTTTTTAAACATTGAATAGAATAGAATAGAATACTCTTTATTATGTACACCATATAAGTTACAGAAAGTATAGATGAAGAAAAAATTACACTGGGTGACACAATGGGCGGCCTTATCGCTAAAAGCGATCTTTTCAAGACAACCTTTGGATGGATTTTAAAAAAGAAAGGAAAGAAAGTACTGTAGGTAGTCTATTGGTGTACTATTTATATATAAAATAAATACATATATATATATAAATATACTATATATACAAATATGTACAGTTATAAGTATGGCACAAAAACATAGAAATCAAGAAAACAACTACTAAAGAGAGAGGTAGTGATTCTTTACCATTGTTTTAAAAATGGGCAGAGATTGAGCACGCCTTATTGACACAGGCAAAGCATTCCACAATCGCACCGCTTGAACCGTAAAAGATTTGTCGTAAAAGCTGGTGGAATGCATCGGCATCTCTAGTCCCAAGTTTTCCGATGACCTCAGGTTTTTCATCGCTGATCAACATAAGAATTTGAGATATTTTTGACCAAGGTATCTTGCTACTTATCTAAAAACGCTTTGGGGTATATTAGTATGCTTTAATCCCAGAAAAATATCGTTTATTCGAGCAAGTGAAGTAAACAGTACCTACGAGCTATAAATTAATTCCCACTGGAGAACTAATTACGAATATATATTCTAGATTTGTATAGATATCAATACCTACCACTGTCCAATCGCAGCTTTGATTCTTAAGCCGCCTGCACACGTATGACGAACAATGGCAAACAGCAAACAACAAACACGAACGTGCGGATGGATGTTTGTTTGTGTTCGCCGGTGTTCGGCATCGGTGTCGGTTTTCATGCACAAATCCAAGGGTGTTTACGATGTATCCAGACGCTTGTTCAGTTCAGTAGTACGCACGAGCTTGCGGGCGGCGGACGGAGTTAATAGTGGTGGTCAGATTTACGAATCGTGACATTTAGTGTATCCTAAGCTAAATTGTTGGAAAAAATGAGAAGTTTAGGCGCTCGTCGTCCTCCATTTTTGCCGATCCGGAATATACTCGTAGAAGTACGTTCGCGAAGCATGTGGATGCCATGTTTCTGTTGGGTGATTGTGGTCAGTGTTTGGTACGTGTTTACTGTTCGCCACTGTTTGTGCCAAACAGCAAGCGTGTGGAGGCGGCATTAGATACCTCTTTGTCAAATTCTTTTAAAATATGTAGGCAGGTGCGTCACTTTAGTCGAGAAAATGAAACAAAGATACCAAGAAATAATTCCACACTGTTGAAACTTGGATTTATAGTATAATAAGAGTAAAAGTTTAAATTCGCCAGCCCGTCTTGAGCAAGCGTGGTGAGCAATGCTCGTGTCTTCTTTGTATGAGAAGAGGCTTTTTCCCTACAATGGGACAGTTACAGGCTGGTATTATTATTATTCATATTTTCTTATGTATCTTTGCACTTTAGATAAATGTTGTTGTTATTTTAAGTTCTTAACACATCAAGTGGTACCTTAGCCAAGTAAGGCAATGATGTAACAAACATATTACATCAACCTTATAAGTCTTCCAAAAAACTGTTTGTCTACGAGATTAAAAGCGTAAATTCTTAGTTTGGGTAAAAACTTCAAATATTTGAACAAAGATTGTGTTAATTGATTTTTTATACTAAACAATATTTTGAAGGACGCTCAAGTCCTTCAAAAGTCGACGCTTTTGGTGGTAGAATGTCACGATACAAGTGACATTCTACCACCAAAAGCGTCGTCATAACGAAAGGAGTTCAAAGCGACTTCAAAGAATGAAATGCGCATAACTTTTGAACGACTGAACCGATTTTCATCAAACATCTTTGATCGAAAATTGAACACGTAATTATGACAAGATATCTTGCGAAAACACCCCGATTTAAGTAATAAAACGCCCATTACTTTAGAACCGATTTTCATCAAACATAGGATACTCTCAATAAAGTCAACTAACAAAGAAAAAAAAGAAATCAAAATCGGTTTATACATTTAGGAGCTATGATGCCACAGACAGATACACAAATTCACTTATTCACAAATACACAGGCACACACATAAAACTAATAAAACCCCTCTTTTTCCGTCGGGGGTTAAAAATTATATCCAGACTATTAATGTTCCCATTGATGGAAACATTAATAGTCTGGATTAGTTATCCACCTAAGGAAGGGTGTATTGAGGAAGATAAGGTGGATTAAGTATCCATCTCTATACGGGTGGAAGAGTGCCGTAATTCACTAAGCGAGCGTCGTGTGGTTTTTGATGGATACCACAAAAATAAATATTTTTTTCGCTTTTACGACATTTTTCTATAGCGGTTTTCGTTAGCAATTTTGGTTTACGGTACGGCTGTAGCAGCCTAGACACTGACATTTTGTCTGCTTGATGGCCGATTGGCGACCAAGGATTGGAAGAAATATCGGACGTCCGACACCAAGATGGACAGATGACCTTTTTGCCATCGGGGGTAGAACCTGAATGAGGATGGCACAATAACGTGGGGATTGGCACAAGAAGAGAGTCTATGCTCAGTGGTGAGCGAAGTCGGTAATGGATGTCGATGATGGCAATAGGCTTGTCCATAATAGAAGGAACTAAAAGATGCTATAATGAGCGAATGCTTTGGGGAATACAGTCATGATATTATGTTATGAATCTCCATACACAATAACCAATCAGACCATAACACTACAGATAATCGGCGTAACACGGTATATATTTGTGAGTTTATTTGGCATCAAAATAACCGATGTTCTGGCTCCCTGCCAGTCTCCATCGGCAAGGAAAGGACAAAACGTTTTGCGTGTCATATCTCCGCACTTTGTATGAATTCTTCTGAAATTAACACGGACTTTGGACCTTTCCGATGGTCATTTTTGGTCATGAAAGTTTGCGTGGATGGTTGTATGTTTGTCACTCTTTCACGCAAAAATTTACAGAAATATAGCTTATATATCAGACTAATAAATACGCAATCTATATATATAAAAGCGAAAGGTCACTCACTCACTCATCACGAATTATCGAAAACCGTTAGACGTACAAATATGTTTGGCAGGGAGATTCCTCAAGTGACGTAAGTGCGCACTAAGAAATATTTTTTGGAAATTTCACCCCTAATGGGTTAAAAGTTTGTATGAAATTAATACAGTTTGTAAATTGGACACGTGAAATTTTACATTTACGCTCTTGATTGATAAAAAGAATTCATGTGTTTAATGGTTTTTGGAAATTCCACTGGTACGGGGTAAAAAGGTGGAAATTTGTTAAGCTTATATATTTGAAACTTAGCGTAAATACTAACCTAAGTAAATATGAAAGGTTTTCATCATTAGTTTTTAAAATTTACTCCTAGATGACGATTTAGGGTGTGTTAAAGATTGAGGCCTGTGTCCCAGCAGTGGGAACATTAAAAGGCTGATGATGTGATGTGAAAGATTTCAAAAGAATTTTACTGTACAGGGTTACTTGTCAAGATGTAGGGGAGCACTAAGAAGGATTTTTGGAAATTCAACCATTAAGGGGGTGAAAGTAAATACTCATTTGTAGGATTAAATACGGATCACGCCAACGGAGTCGCGGGCGAAGTGCTATAACTAGCACTTCGCCCGCTTATAAAGATATTGGCAGAATTATTAATGCTACGCGGGTGGAGCCGACGAAGAGTCACAACGCCGTAATGTTCTTGTGAGAGCGGTGGTGAGAGGTGAAAAGCAAACTTCACCACCACCTTTTAGTTTGAACCAACCTGAAGCTCTAGCCAAAAGTGTCATTCTAACAGCGATGGCAACGGTCGGAATGCCAAAATGTAAGGGATTAGTGACTTTCTCCCAATATCTTTGGCGACACAAGGAGTCATTGTGCAATATGTGACAGCGCCTTTATTGCAAACACTTGCAAGCAATAATCCAGTAACAGAATATTCGCTGCCAAGGACTCGCCTCGCGCGAGACACAATGGCTTTTTAAATGTTTCAATAATTACGGCAGCGAACGTGTTGATTCTGATTGTAGGGTTCTGGGTTTTCCCTTAAGGAAATTGTCGGCTCACTGAGAATATCTTTTCCGGAGAAAGGACTGATGCCCTTCCAATTGGCTTGCACCGTATATGGGTCTTACCAACTTATAAAATAACTGTTTCTGCGTAGCTATTCTTCGGGAAATACAGACATCATCATCAGTTTTTAAATTTTATAATTGCTGGGGCAAAGGCCTCGTCTACGAGAGAGGGAGAAGGTCGTAATCCACGACGCGGGCCCGATGCGAAATTTTCCTTCACCGTTTTGATATCAGTGGTGATGAAATAAATTACACAAAGTAATGCGTCTAGCTGGGTTCGTATCCACGACCTTCGACTGGTAAGTCGGGGCCGTGAACACTGAGCGATCACTGCGCGACCACTGCTCAATTTGACAATCTACAATCGATAACGCTAGTAGAAAACGAATCAATGTATGGGAATGACAGATCTGAACGTGAAGTCACGAGGTCAGACCATACAAATAGAAGGCGTTAACGATTGTAGAAAGTGATTCGGTACGAAACGTTTGTAACTTGGCTAGGGTGGCATATGTACGAATACAGATGTCAAGTTATTTAAACAAAAACATACTAATACAATGTCATTCAAGATAGTTAACAAACACATAATTTAGCTCCATTAGGTACCAGTCACATATACATTATAATCTAAATACAGATGTCTAGATTGAGTCGCAGCAGGAAGCACCTCGCATGTGGTTAATATCATATTTTCTCTGATTATAGCTTGCACAGTGGATAGATTTAGCAGTAACAGATTTAGTATCGGTGACGTGTTAACTGATGTGATGTTGGGGCTACGCTTGGTGTTTCCTACGAGGTTTTTAATCGAATCAATCAGCATCTTCACCCTCCTGCCTAATATAATGAGACTACGTTGTTCCTCTGCAGGGCAAAAGCCTGCATCCTCATCTCGTCATTTCATACTGGGTCTGTCACGTTGTCGTTTCCTCCTATTGGGGATTCACTGAGTGGTAGTTTTCGTCCATTGCTTCTCCGACAAACGGCTAATATCCAGCCATATTCCACTTCGATCCAGCAACCATCTGCTATTTGTGTTTTTTCTGACCTTATGGAAATTAGGGGTCAGCACATTATAAATACTTCTTCGATATATGTATCTCTATTTGCGAATATCCAATTCATAACGAAGGAGATGCAGGTGAACCAAAACATGTATAGTGCTCGCCAAAACTTCTGGGCCGCCCTGAAGTTGGCTTTCCGATGCACAAGGCACAGATCGGTGCTGTTTTTGTATGAGATTTATTGTAGCCAACTTCAGGGCGGCAAAGAAATTTGGCGAGAACTATACCCCGACCAATTGCCAATCTTAGCGACAGTGGGTCTCTTGCTCGCAGAACCGATGAGGTTGAAAGGTTCTTAAGTAGCGACTGAATAGCAAAAGAAGCAGCATTGGAAGGCTTGACAAGGTAGATCGATGACTTTTGTTTCAAATTTTTAGAGACATTGCCTTCAATAGTAGTTATTTTCGTTTCCAATAAATACAGAAATATCAATCGAATACATTTTCATTAGTATTCACCCATCAAAGTTCAAGACCGTTAGGTTCGACTTTATCAAAGCGGCTTTTTGGTGTTAATAGAGACATTATAATACATTAACATGTTCGTTAGAACAAAACAAAAGCCTATATAATAATCGAAAAGTAATCTATCTTTATATAACGAAGTTTTTACGTGTATTGCTCAACGTTTTTCTGCACCAACCCGCACAGGGCCCGTTTGGTGCATAACGGCCTAGGGCTCCAGAAAAGTGTCTTTCCATCAACGAAAGCGTCTGTAATTGGAACGATGTCAAAAATGTATGAGAATGCCAAGTGCTATGGAAATGTCACGTGATAAATCCCTAACATTTTGGCATTTCAACTATCGCCTTTGCTGATAGGATGATACTTTGTTTAGAGGTGCTAGTGATTAAATCTGAGTCACAGTAATTATAGCATTAGCGGCTGATTATGCTATCCCAGAAGGGCGAGCACGGCCTCTGTGATAGGCGTGAGTAGCGTTGTGAGGATCACAACTGAAAATAGTCGAATGATAATAAATATCAAAATTAGTAAGTTAAACGTTAACACGGTTAATAGCCACATCCCTAAAAACACGGCACAACTCTAATTTTCCGGCATGCCATTGCTCGTTCATTTGGATTCCGCTGGCTACGCTGAAATAACCATCTTTCAATCCTCACGACTCTGTTGCCTCGAATTAGGGTGAGTTTCACAATAGTTTAATGATTGTACCTGATTCTCTGTGCCGGACGACCAATATCGACTTCATCACCTATTTAATATTAGTTTTAGCGCTGTCATGTTGGACGCGTGGCTAAGCGTCGTCCGGTACAAAGGCATTTTCAATTAGTAAGTGTTTCTACTGCATCGGGGTGTGCCTCCGTGTTTTATTGTAAGTGATCACGTTTACTTATGTTAATAAATGCTAGCGTGTTCATACTTAACCTAATTTTGCATCTGTCAATGTGCTTGCTATGTTTGCAAGTTCTTACCTGTAAACCGCTGCGATGTGCTGAGCTTTCACCTACAATGTTTCCCACATCGTTCCTTGGCCTAAAGAGGGAAGGAGGCTAGTATATCGCATGCGGCTTGCTGCTAATTGCACCGCATCTAACATGCGCACCCTATGGTGCTTCCAGGGTTCACCGTACGGCTGAGGGTTGACCCCTTGACCTCGCTTACTGCTGTGCCTGCACGCTACCTACGCACGCTGCCTACTCACGCCTGCCAGGTCTTGGCCTGCCTACCTGCGGCCTACCGCCAAGCGAGCTACGCACGCTGCCTACGCACGCCTGCCAGGTCTTGGCCTGCCTACCTGCGGCCTACCGCCAAGCGAGCTACGCACGCTGCCTACGCACGCCTGCCAGGTCTTGGCCAGCCTACCTGAGGCCTACCGCCACGCGAGCCGGTGCCTGCGCAGCCTGCCCTGCGAACCCTAGCCGCTCCAGTTCCGGCGGCCTACCGCTGAGCCTGTGCTGACAGGTCCCCGCGACTACCACGCGATGCCAAGGGACGGTACCCTTTTATTCAACTAAGTGATGGTTATCGGTGCAGAACTATTGTGATCACGTACCCGCGACCTAGCTGAGCATTATCTAAATATATGTATTAACTTGTCCAGCTGTTTTCTTTGCATCAACCTACTTACCTACAAGTTAGCGGCCTGCGCCGGCTTTCCTGCGCAGCTCCTAGCCGTTACAATTTTATCACGGTTTTTGCTCCCAAACTTGTGATAAGAATGTGTGACTCGTGCCTGTCACAGTAGGCCGTGCTCGCCCAGCAGGACAAAATAAAAAGTTATTGTTAGGCATGCAATTTCGTACAAAATAAAAAAGAAAAACATTCTCGGCATTATTAGCAAGAAACTGAAAAAGACAATATTTAGTGTACGGTTTTAAAGAGTGCGTATACTCAATTAATAATAAATTATCAATTAAGTAATATGTACAATTTGTAGGCAAGATAAAGTTATTTAGCGCAAAGGTTCTAACAAAAATAACAAGAAGTAATTGATCTAAGAATTTATCATTCTCTTTGAGAGTTTTACAAAGGAAATAATTAATTAATTTGGGAAATAATTGGTAGACGAGAAGAGCAAGTCCAGATTTAGAACTTTTGATAAAAAGCGAAGATAGTTTTAGTTTCTCGCCTTGCGCCACTCTAGTTAACCTTACTAACTCCGAGTTAGTCGCTAACACGGGCCCATTATGACATATTTATATTTCCTCTTGTGTTAGCAACTAACTCTCGAGTTAAGTTTTTGACGCAAGAGAGGCAAAGGCAGAATGAAGGAGACTGAAAGACATAACATTGTAAAAGCGGGGTTAAAATGCACATTTCGGGACAGCAGTCAAATCGTGCATCTTACCATATTCTTTATATTGATAGTCGAGGTATCCGAGTGGGAACCAAAGAATGGTCGGGTCGAATTCATTTTAAATCTGTTAAAAATAAAAAAATAATATTGTAATAATTGGTAGTTGAGATTTTCTTGGCATGCACCGGCGATACGGTTGTTAAGAAGATACATTCAGTAATAAAGGTTTGTTTTTTATTTCAGATTCGATATTGATATGTTATGGAGAAAAGATGCATCAAAACTATTAATGCAGCTATTAATCTAGCAGAAACTAGAAGCAAAGGACCCGACGATGTGTCAACTCTTGGCAGTCCAGGATGGACTGTGTCTTTGAGGCTGACTGAAGATGTTGATGAATGAAACCGTCATACTGCAATGATGTTATGTATTTACATAATACTAGCTTTTGCCAGCGGATTCACAAGCGTGAAAGATTTTTTTGTGTGCTATTCCAAATTTCATCCAGTTACAAACACACATCCATCCATCCAAACTTTCAAATTTATAATATACTAGGGTCTGAAAGCGGATTCGCCCGCGTGAATATCGAAAATTATCCTGATGGAACATATGCCCGAGATAAAAAGTATACTATGTGTTATGCCTGACTATAATCTATACCTGTGCAATTTCATCCAGATCCGTCCAGCCATTTGATCGTGAAGAAGTAACAAACACATATACACATTCACAAAATGTCGCTGCAATTTTAGTGTGATTAGTAAGATAGTAAGAATTAAGATAGTAAGAGGCATGATAATAATATTAGTGCTTCGGAGGTTTCAAATTGATAAGCAGTTTCAGATGCTGTAGAGTCTTTAGTGCCTAGCCTAGACATATTGACACAATCAGCGAAAACAGATTGTTAAAAGATTGGCATGCGCTATCGAAAAGTCGCGTGACCAATCCCAAACGTTTTGGACCTTTAACAATTCGCTATTGCTGAACAAAATGTCACTGTCTCTAAAGCCTCAAATAAAGGGTCGGTATTTGACTGTTTTATTTTTAGATAAATTGGTAATGCAAGTAATAAAATGAAAATAAGTCATATGAACCATCCACATGGCTGATCAAAATAAAACATAAACCTTCTTTGCAGTCATGAAAAAAAGTCGGAATGAAAGTTTCTAATATTTATAAGAACACTTGTATTGTAAGCTTGTAACCACGCCATATACAAAAGTGTGGTCTTCAAACTTAAGTTTAAGACAACTTGTTAAACTTAAGTTTGAAGACCACAATTCTTCTTATAGTATTTTTTTATATTTAACATAAATAATAAAAAAAACCGGCCAAGTGCGAGTCGGACTCGCGCACTAAGGGTTCCGTACCATTATCGCAAGAAAAACGGCGAAAAATCACGTTTGTTGTATGGAAGCCCCCCTTATATATTTATTTTATTCTGTTTTTAGTATTTTTTGTTATAGCGGCAACAGAAATACATAATCTGTGAAAATTTCAACTGTCTAGCTATCACGGTTCATGAGATACAGCCTGGTGACAGACAGACAGACAGACAGACGGACCGCGGAGTCTTAGCAATAGGGTCCCGTTTTTACCCTTTGGGTACGGAACCCTAAAAAATATCAGAAGCTCTAGACAAGTGACATGATGTCATCAAAAGCGCCGCAAAAGCGATTGATGAAATGTAAAAAAATATGTGGGATTGCCAAGCGCTATCGAAATGTCACTTGATCATCATCATCAGCCTTTTTAATGTTCCCACTGCTGGGACACAGACCTCCTCTCTGTGAGAGGGAATGGGCCGTAATCCACCACGCGGGCCCAAAGTGGGTTGGTCGATGTCACTGTCAATTCCTTACATTTTGGCATTTCGACAATCGCCATCGGTGACATCGAATGACACTTGTCTGGAACTTCTGGTATCTCTAGCTTACATTTTGGCATTTCGACAATTGCCATCGGTGACATCGAATGAAACTTGTCTGGAGCCTCTGGTATCTCTTGCTTACATTTTGGCATTTCGACAATTGCCATCGGTGACATCATCGAATGACACTTGTCTGGAGCCTCTGGTATCTCTTGCTTACATTTTGGCATTTCGACAATTGCCATCGGTGACATCGAATGACACTTGTCTGGAGCCTCTGTATCTCTTGCTTACATTTTGGCATTTTGACAATTGCCATCGGTGACATCGAATGAAACTTGTCTGGAGCCTCTGGTATCTCTTGCTTACATTTTGGCATTTCGACAATTGCCATCGGTGACATCGAATGAAACTTGTCTGGAGCCTCTGGTATCTCTTGCTTACATTTTGGCATTTCGACAATTGCCATCGGTGACATCGAATGAAACTTGTCTGGAGCCTCTGGTATCTCTTGCTTACAGAAACATGGAATAATATTTCCTAAAATCGGTGCACAAACATAAAAAAAAATACATGCAGTCGAACATAGAACCTCCTCCTTTTAAGAAAGTCGATTAACATATGGGTTTGTTAAAAAAAAATCTTAGTTTTTAGCAGTCGAATAAAAATAGTCGACACTAAAACGTCCTGCTAACATTTGTTATGTAACCACGCCATATACAAAAAGTGCGAAAACCTTGCTCACACAAACGTTTACCTAAAAATACATAAACATATCTTGGATGACCTCAAAGATATGTTCAATGATTTTTTATTCAATGTTTGTGTTACCAAAGATTTTTGTGAACTTTGGGATAAATAACACATCACAATGTGTGAATTAAAATTATGATTGTTTGCCGGAAGGCTATCAATCGTAAACTATTTTTATAGCTAACTACTTTTATAGGTAAATACGAGAAAAACTAAAGTAACTGACTTAATCCCTCAAATAGAAGTAGAGATGGACCGGCCACATGATCTGAAATACCCTAGATAAATGGACTAAAACTATCTTAGACTGGTACCGTAAAGGTGGAATACGCAACAGAGGACACCAATGTCCAAGAATGGAGAATGATTTAAAATTGACGGCGGGTTACCAATGGAGAGCGGTAGTGCGAGGGTCGAGACAGACCAATGAAAAATGTTAGAGGATGCCAAGAGACACGCTGAACTAAGGGTCATTATATAGCAAAACTAAACCAAGTCAAAGTCAACATTTTATATTTAAGCCACTAAGCGCCACTTTAGAACGTCGGAAGTTTAAATTAAAAATATAATAATTGATTCTACTGTCCATTCGCAAAGGTAGTAACTTATTTTTACCCGACTGCCGAAGGAAGGTAATGTGTTTATCAGTCCATGTATGTATGTTTGTTCCTATGTGGCGTTCTAGAGATCTAACGCGTAGGCCGATTTTGACGATTCTTACGACTATCGATTCGAGCTTTTGGGCGCCATATTGTGGAGGCCCCAGTTTTTTGTTCTTCCAAACTCATCGTGTGGGGTATCAAAATAAAAGATTTTAAGAGTTGATTTCAAAAATATATAACACTTATATGTTTAAATGTTTCAAAAATCCCGATTGCTTAGGAAGCAAACTAAGCAGACAGGATTTTTGATTTTTTTAAATTAACTTTTTCATTACTTTTTAGTTAACATTTATTCTTGGAATTTGGTACATTTAAACATAATTATAAGTGTTATATATTTTTGAAATCACCTCTTGTCATTTACAGTCAAGCAAATTCATTTTTTCAAAAAGAAATTGACGAAACTACTGGTTGAAAAATGCTATTACACTGTCAGTGAGTTTTTAAATGATAACCTATGAATTTGCTGAATAATGTTTCAATTTATTAAGTTTGTTATATTTTATTTTTTTTATTTTTAGATATTTTCCAGTGTATTTGACTTTTAAGAATATGACATTAGAAACTTATTACCTGACAATTTTTGATTAATTGAATTTGACTTTTTAGAATGTGACATTAAAAACTGATTACCTGACAATTTTTGATTATTATAGATTTGCATTTTATGATTATTATAATACTAAATGTTGCATGCCATACGGTAGAATGTACTGGATCTAATTGTTTTATATTTTTTACACCATCAAAACTATTTTTTGTTGCCTACATTCTTTGCAAATAAATGATTTCTGATTCTGATTCATTCATGACCCATTCGGCCGATTATTCGTTTGAAAACTTTAAAACACTAAAGTTTTCTTGTTATACTACTCATGGTGAACTTTAGACGTTTTATATAATAAAAAAAACTCTGTAAATGCGGATATAAGGTCGTGCAATTTTGAGCATTGTGCTAATTGCAATATATTTTAATTTAATTATAATATATTTTTTTGTTAAAGCAGAAATTATGTTTTAAATTTGGGTGTATCTGCCATCCAGTAATGTTTGCTTTTAGAAAGAAGTATAGAGCAAAATTTTATTTCAAAAACATAATACGGACTATTTCGACAACAGAAGCTTAATTCGAAATTAAAAGAATAATGCCAAATAATAAGACTTCAACTAGATATTAATATGGTGGCATGACATTGAAATGACAGCGAGATGGGTGAATGAACTAAATGTCACTTTCTTATTAAATTGATAACGTTTTTTGCTAAGGAAATTTATA
Source organism: Orthosia cruda (assembly GCA_964057195.1). Classification (NCBI taxonomy): domain Eukaryota; kingdom Metazoa; phylum Arthropoda; class Insecta; order Lepidoptera; family Noctuidae; genus Orthosia; species Orthosia cruda. Next base: position 6,942,867 of record OZ059852.1, on the reverse strand, counting down.
TTTAAGGCCGTACCCTGACCAAAAAATCAGCATGAGATATGAGCATTCCTATTGGCCTAGCGGCACTGTCGGCGCATGAATTACAGTAGTGAATACGCCCAGATTTTAGAATATTTTTTTTTATAAAATCGAATATTGGTCTTTTGAAAAAAAATAATCTATCAAAATTTTCGTTATAAAATTGTCTATCCATTAGTGTTAGTACAAAAAAATATTAATGAACATTTTACGAGGAGATACATGCTATCAATCATTATTTCTCATTTTTATGTTTTTGTTGGAAGGAGATTAGTGAAACATATACTACATTTAAAAAAAAAGAATTCTACAATTTTGGAATAATAATATGTAGAAATTTAATGTATTTTTATTAGTTGATATTTCATTTTAAATAACGAGTAGATAGCTCCTAAAAACTGCACGAAAAACGGCTAGCGCGGCGTTATGCTCGGGGTAGCGCCTTAAGCAAGTATTAGAATATCTGTAGTAAAAATTGGTTTAGGATGGGTCATGCATCAATCTCGTCTACTTTACAAGTGGTTCAGAATAAAGGGCTTTATAATCATAATAATTATAATAAATTTTATTTCTAGATTTTACCCGCGGCTTTGCACCCTTGGATTAACTTGCCTTATTTAGTATGTGTGGGTCAAATCTTGCAACTGAATTTCAAAACTCTGTGGTTAAAAATACGATCCTTACTCATGAATATATGCCTCGCCAACAAACACACTATTTAAAACTGTGGTAAAAACAGTCAATTTTTTATTTTAAAATAACCACAAAAATACCACCAGCGTCTATTTAATACCAAATTGACCGAAAGGGAAATATATCTAAGTAATGAATACTACTGAATACAAGGAAAAAATCCCTTTTCCTTGAACTATAAATTATAATATAATTATCCTGGTGGTATAGTGGACTGACCGACTTTTTGTTGTTTACATCATGCTCATTGGTCTAAATACAACAATATGTGTGTGAAAAATGAGTGGTAATTGGAGGAATGTTATCTCAGGAAGTATAGAGGGCTTAGAAAATGTGATATTCTACCGGCTATAGCGACTGTCGAAAAGAACAAAATTTACAAGTGCCATCGAACATCGTACATCGGTATTTCGACAATGCCTATTGTAGAAATACCGATGTGCATGAATCAAATATTTTAGTATAATTTAGTTTAGTCTTTTAGACAAGTTTATCGATAAAAAGGCTAAAATAGAATACTAATAGTGAAAACAAAACCAAAATTGATCGAAAAACTAAAGAGATTTTATAACAATTTAAATAAATATAATATCTGTAATATATCTGTATAATATCTGTGTCGCGGGTTCGATTCCCGCACGAAACAAATATTTGTATGACCTACAGATAGTTGTGCCGGCTCTGGGTGTTTATGTAAGTGAGTTTATATGTTTGTAAACGCTCCCATGATACAGGAAGAAATTCCTAGTGTGGGGCACGTTTTAAAAAAAAAAAAAAAATATCTGTCTCTCTACGAAAACGCCGTTTTCTATGGTAGCTGTATGGTCAAGGTGCCATCTGACGTCATGTGACACGTCGGACTTCTCTTTTTAATGATCAACTTTGACGCTTTATAAGTTCGTCTCTGATCGAGATATTAAAAAAAATCCTATTTGTTTATTTATACTAATACTAGCTGACCCGCGGGGCTTCGCTCCCGTCAACTGGCTATCTACCTACCTACCCTGCCTACCATGCCTACCCTGCCTTCCCTGCCTATCCTGCCTTCTCTGCCAACCCTGCCTACCCTGCTAACCCTGACTGCCCTGCCTACCCTGCCTAGCCCGCCTATCCTGCCTACCCTGCGTACCCTGCCTATCCTGCCTACCCTGCCTACCCTGCCTACTCTGCGTACCCGGCCCACCCTGCCTACCCTGCCCACCCTGCCTACCATGCCTATCCTGCCTTCTCTGCCAACCCTGCCTTCCCTGCTAACCCTGACTGCCCTGGCTACCCTGCCTATCCTGCCTAGCCTGCCTATCCTGCCTACCCTGCCTATCCAGCCTACCCTGCCTACCCTGCCTACCCTGCGTGTCCTGCGTACCCTGCCTATCCTGCCTACCATGCCTACCGTGCCTATCCTGCTAACCCTGCCAACCCTGCGTACCCTGCCTATCTTGCTAATCCTGCCTACCCTGCCTACCCTGATTTCCCTGCCTATCCTGCCTACCCTGCCTACTATGCCTACCTTGCCTACCCTGCAAACCCTGTCTAACCTGCCTACCCTGTTGCCAACCCTGTCTAACCTGCCTACCCTGCCTTCTCTGCCTACCCAGCCTACTCTGCCTACCCTGCCTACCATGCCTACCCTGCCTACCCTGCCTACCCTGCCTAACCTGCCTACCCTGCCTACCCTGCCTTCCCTGCCTAACCTGCCTTCCCTGCCTAACCTGCCTTCCCTGCCTATCCTGCCTATCCTGAATACCCTGCCTACTCTGCCTACCCTGCCAACCCTGCCTACTCTGCCTACCCTGCCAACCATGCCTACCCTGCCTACCCTGCGTATCCTGCTAACCCTGCCAACCCTGCCTACCCTGCCTATCTTGCTAATCCTGCCTATCCTGCCTACCCTGCCTACTATGCCTACCTTGCCTACCCTGCAAACCCTGTCTAACCTGCCTACCCTGCTGCCAACCCTGTCTTACCTGCCTACCCTGCCTTCTCTGCCTATCCTGCCTACCCAGCCTACCCTGCCTACTCTGCCTACCCTGCCTACCCTGCCTACCATGCCTACCCTGCCTACCCTGCCTTACCTGCCTACCCTGCCTAACCTGCCTTCCCTGCCTATCCTGACTGGCGTGCCTACCCTGCCTTCCCTGCCTATCCTGCCTACCCTAAATACCCTGCCTACTCTGCCTACCCTGCCAACACTGCCTACTCTGCCTACCCTGCCACCCATGCCTATCCTGCCTACCCGGCCAACCCCGCCTACCCTGCCTACCCTGCTTACCCTGCTTACCCTGCCTAGCCAGCCTAGCCTGCCTACCCTACCTACCCTGCCTACCCTACTTACCTACTATTTTTATCTATCATCAATGTTTTTCTCAGCGCACGCCAAAAAATGAATTTTATAGGCAACATTTTCCTACCTTGAGTTACATTATTGCAATTTTCATAAGGATCTCTAATATTTTTGAAAATTTATTATAGCCTATGACACTCAGGAATAATGTAGCTTTCTACTGGTGAAAGAATTTTCAAAATCGGTTCAGTAGATCCAGAGATTACCCCTTACAACGTCACAAACTCACAAACTCACAAACTCACAAACCCACAAACTTTACCTCTTTATAATATTAGTATAGATATAGATTATAAAGAGGTAAAGTTTGTGGGTTTGTGAGTTTGTGACGTTGTAAGGGATAATCTCTGGATCTACTGAACCGATTTTGAAAATTCTTTCACCAGTAGAAAGCTACATTATTCCTAAGTGTCATAGGCTATAATAAAATTTTCAAAAAAATTAGAGATCCTTATGAAAATTGCAATAATGTAACCCAAGGTAGGAAAATGTTGCATATAAAATTCATTCTTTGGCGTGCGCTGAGAAAACCATTGAAGATAGATAAAAAATAGTAGGTAAGTAGGGTAGGCAGGGTAGGCAAAGTAGGCAGGGTAGGTAGGGTAGGCAGGCTAGGCTGGCTAGGCAGGGTAAGCAGGGTAAGCAGGGTAGGCATGGTAGGCGGGATAGGCATGGTTGGCAGGGTAGGTAGAGTAGGCATGGTTGGCAGGGTAGGCGGAGTAGACAGGGTAGGCAGGATAGGCAGGGAAGGCAGGGTTGGCGCGGCAGGCAGGGTAGGCAGGGTAGGCAGGGAAGGCAGGGTAGGCAGGGTTGGCAGAGAAGGCAGGATAGGCAGGGAAGGCAGGGAAGGCAGGGTAGGCAGGGTAGGCAGAGTAGGCAGGATTGGCAGGGTAGGCAGGGAAGGCAGGGTTGGCGCGGCAGGCAGGGTAAGCAGGGTAGGCAGGGAAGGCAGGGTAGGCAGGGTTGGCAGTGAAGGCAGGATAGGCAGGGAAGGCAGGGTAGGCAGGGTAGGCAGAGTAGGCAGGGTTGGCAGGGTAGGCAGAGTAGGTAGGGTAGGCAGGGTAGGCATGGCAGTCAGGGTAGGCAGGGTAGGCAGGGTAGGCAGGGTAGGCATGGTAGGCAGGGTAGGCATGGTAGGCAGAGTAGGCAGGATAGGCTGGGAAGGCAGGGAAGGCAGGGTAGGCAGGTAAGGCAGGGTAGGCAGGGTTGGCAGGGAAGGCAGGGTAGGCAGGGTGGGCGGGATAGGCAGGTAAGACAGGGTAGGCATGGTTTGCAGGGTAGGCAGAGTAGGCAGGGTTGGCAGGGTAGGCAGAGTAGGCAGGATAGGCAGGGAAGGCAGGGTAGGCGTGGCAGGCAGGGTAGGCAGGGTAGGCAGGGTAGGCAGGGTAGGCAGGGTAGGCAGGGTAGGCATGATAGGCAGGGTAGGCATGGTAGGCAGGGTAAGCAGGGTAGGCAGGATAGGCAGGATAGGCAGGTTAGGCAGGGTAGGCAGGGAATGCAGGGTAGGCGCGATAGGCAGGATAGGCAGGGAATGCAGGGTAGGCGCGATAGACAGGGACGGCAGGGTAGGCATGGTAGGCAGGGTTAACAGGATAGGCAGTGTTGGCAGGATAGGCAGGGTTGGCAGGATAGGCAGGGAAGGCAGGGTAGGCAGGGTAGGCATGGCAGTCAGGGTTAGCAGGATAGGCAGGGTTGGCAGGGAAGGCAGGATAGGCAGAGAAGGCAGGGTAGGCAGACTAGCAAATAAAAAAATTACATTCGTATTCCCTGTTGCCATTGCTGATACAATAACTTTAAATTACAGTTGAGTGTCATAGGCTAATATTTATCCCGGCAACTAGTATGGTTTTTGTGGCATAGACTACGGGAGCGAAGACACGGGAAAAGCTACACACAGCTTAAAACATTTAAAAGACAAGCTAGTACATAATTGAGTCATTCTGTTCAACAAACTCTCCGACGCCATTTAAATTTCTCGTAACAACAACCTCATCAAAGTTCTCCATAAATAACAAAAACAAACCCTAATTATAATTTCAAATTCATACACAACATCGGAGAGATTATTCAAAACACGTTAACATGTGTAAGTTCTAATATAATGTTTACCTCTTTTCAAAGTCACGTCGTTCGGAAAACAAGTGTCATGTCAAATGTATCGCGAACAAGAATATGACAGCACTTAACGAACCATAAATCGAACTAGATGACGTAAATATATGTACTCGTAATTCGCATGTCAAAAAGGAGAGCAATTTCTTCCTTTGACGCTGTATTATTTAGCATTATCGGCAGCGGACTTCAAACAAAATCTAATTGTGCCGTATTGAGCAGTAAAAGCTCTACAAAAAAAGTTGGCCTGAATAATGGAAACATTTTCTTGTATCGGTAACTTTTGTTCTTAAACTGTGTATGAAAAAGTGGCACGCTTGATTTTCAAACAGATGGAGGAGCCTGCATTTTCTATTCAGATTTAGATCTGTGATTGCAAACAAGAAGAACAAGTGTAGCAGAATATTATGTCGTTAGGCGACTAAAATGGGTGTGGTTTAAACTCTGAAATCTGACATTCCATACATTTGGTCGAGTTTGGCTGACTATTTTAAAGATGATCTTATAGTTAAAGTAACTACATAATCAAGTAAATAAATGTATACAAAGCCACGTCGTTCGGCAAGCAAGTGTCATTTCAAATGTATCGTGAACAATAAGAAACTGACAGCACGTGTTGTTTTGTACCAGTTTATATGTCGTTAAGAAGTCAGGCGTATGATGTGCGTTTGAAATCACGTGTGTGCAATCATTTATCACAATAGAGCAGGAAATATGAAGCAGAATATTGTATGTCTAGTCTTTCCACGGGTTACCTATGTTTCATAGAAATTGACAAATTATCACTTCCCAAACAATATACCGCATAATTTCATTTGCCAAATTATTACTTAGCAAAAAATCTCTTCACAAATAATTGTAACGCAAAAAAAAATTATGTGAGAATATAAGCTAAATAATTAGTATCGTCAGTTTTTAATTTACCATTTCTATTCAGTCAATTGCTTAGTCAATGACAAAAAAATTGGGTTACCTATGTTTCATCGAAAAGAAAGCTGCAATGAGCTGCTCCTGTTTAATACAATTTTGGTAAGCACTCAGAGGGTAAGCAAAAAAAATCATTTCGAGCAGCATATAAAAGTAGCAAAAATACTTTACTTGTCTATGAATATATGTTGTTTTTTACAGGAAAAACAAAACGACAAATTATTTCACTGATAGAAAGCTTCGTTATCAGTTAGTGCAACAAAGCCAAAGGTCAAATTCATTTTTTCAATTAGGCCACTAAGCGGCACTTTTAAATGTCAAAAATTAAAATTTTCCTTTAATAATAATTGATTCTAACGTCCATTTGGAACAGTAGCTTGTTAAGGAGAAGAAAGAACTGACAATAAACTCAAAACGTACTCTTTAAAAAAAAGTGCTTTACAATATTGATTGATTAATGTATGTAACATTAATTTAACATACGTGAGGACGATGCACCCAGAATAACACTACTACACTACGTATAGGTATAAAGTATTACAAGCATTAACAGGTAAATTCATTAACTTGGTAAACAGGAATAGGTATGGTTCTCACAAACTTACAAATATTGCAAACATAGGTAAATTACCTAATTCAATAACAACGGAACAGTGTGTGAGTGAATTACTTAAAACAAAACAAGAAACAAGGAATACAATAATTATAAATATATAAATTAACCACTTTGATTTTGTCTACACTAATGATTGCCCTACGGAGCAGGACTTGCATGTTGCCGAACATTCTTGTTTTGAATATAATGATGTAATTTGTAATATGCTTGTTTATAAAGTGTGCTTTTAACTGAAGTTTTAAATTTTGTTGCATTTAGTTATATCAGAAGGTATTTTGTTATAGAATTTAACACAGTATCCCATGAAAGATTTGTGTACTTTAAATCTATAAGATGTTTGATCTAACTTACAAAGGCTACTTAAGTCCAGGAAAAGCTAGTTCTCACAAAATTGAATTGAGTTAAGCTACGTGTATCTTTGAAGTGCTGTTACTGTACCAGAGGGTGTAATAGATACTTATTACATTAAGGCTCTAAAAACAGTTGGTGATCTTAGCCGGGAAGATTGCCTGAACTGTGAGGATACAAACTTTGCACTTTTGGGTGGGATTTGACGAAACTGACAGTGACAAGCGCAGTTAAAAGTCTGATTGCGAATCATTTGTTCGACTAGTCTCAATCAAGCAAATTAATATAATATATATATATCAGTAGTAAAATTACAGTCATATTTATTAAACACAACAATTGTACTTAAAAAGACTTGAACAGGCCACGACTCTTGTATTCGCCGTAAAACTAACATAAAAATCCGGAAAACCGGAAATTCTGAAGAATTACCTCATACAGAGAGAAGAGTTACCTCATTACAAAGTCACCTCCTACGGAAAGCATGTTGTCAACTCAATAAAGTGTTTTATACAGTTGAAAGCATCACATCATCAGCCTATTAATGTTCGCACTGCTGGGACACAGGCCTCCTCTCTGTGAGAGGGGGTGGGCCATAATCCTCCACGCGGGCCCAGTGCGGGTTGGTGGATGTCACATGTCTTAGAATTTTTGGTTCTAGGACATGCCGGTTTCCTCACGATGTTTTCCTTCACCGTTTTTGAGAGCAGTAGTGATGAAATAATTTACACAAAGTAAAGCGCCTGCCTGGGTTCGAACCCACGACCTACAACTTGTAAGTCGCGGCCGATACCACATATTAGATAAATATTCAAATTAATTTAATCATAATTATATTGTATAAAATGCTTGACTGGTAATGGCAAATAAGGCGTTTATTTAGCTTGAGAAGCTGCAACTACAAACTTCAATACATATTAAACTAGCGGATGCCTCGCGGTTTCACCCGCGTTGATCCCGTTCCCGCGGGAATACAGTGCTAAAAAGTAGCCCATATCACCCGGGGATAGTTTAGCTTCAGCAGCATCGAGCAGAATGTTAACCAGTAGCAACCTGGTGTCAGGACTTGTGCCCAGTTCATGTCAATAGGCTCGCACCTATTACATGGGACTTAAACATAACTGGCGAAATATGGATGCACCTCTGCCCAAGCCTTAGGGAAATACAGGCGTGATGTTATGTTATAAACAATAATTATATTATGAAAGATATGGAAGAAAAGGGAGTGAACGTATGTGTGTGCGACGAAGTCCCGGTGAATGAATTTAACTGTCTTGGATCCCGCAACGAAATTAATCAGAAAATTATAAAGGAGGAGTAGGAATACAAAACATAATTTCCACTTCCCTCCATATCAAGCAAGAGACAGAACAAACAAGGTCAATAGGCACAAAGGGTTGTTTACAACTGGGATAAGCCCAGTTGCCTAGCACCAATGTGCTTGGTGTAACGACCTCAAGTAACATGAGACTCGAGAGCTCGAGACAAGGGTAAGAAGATTAAGATGAATCACTTCACTACATAATTATAAAAGAAAGTCCCCCCGCCGCATCTGTCTGTCTTTTTTACGCGGTAAGCTCAAATCTACCGATCGGATTTTCATACGTTTTCACCAATTTCTTCTCTGCATGAGAAGAGCCCTTTGGCCTGCAATGGGAGAGCAACAGCCGGTCTTTTCTGTAACTGTCACCGAGAAAATTTCGGTAGAGTGAACTGTCATTCCACCTTGATCGGATGGGTTGACAGATCACTTCACCTATGTTTTCAGAATTGCACTACTGTCTGGTATTGTTTCACTAAAGGACGGAGTGATTCATGAGGAAGGTATAAGTATAAAATTCATTGACGTCAAGTCGGACAAAATCATGCCGACTGGGAGCTTTACAGGCGCGCGCCGCGAAATTAATGAAGTTATTTGAAAACAATGTATTAATTATGGAATTGCTACCCGTGTGAAGCCGGGTCGGGTTGCTACTTTTGTATACAAAGATCGATCAATTACTAAGGGTTGTCGAAACAGCCACTTCTGCTATCCAATCATAAATCACGTTTTAAACAACTATTCAATTTGCGTATTGAAATATAATTAATATTTTGCACGTGTTACTCCCGAGAAAATAACAAATTGAGTCAGGCTATGGCACGTTAAATAGAAATCACAAAACGTGGCATCGTTCGAGGCTCCTGAAGAAAATATCATTGGTTAAAATCTCGACGGCGTCAGCAACAGATTAAAAGATTCTAAATTCAAATTATCTATAGATAATTCAAATATAGAAATGGTGAATAGAATAGAATATAATTTATTGTAAACCAAAAAAAAACACATATAGTTAAACACACAAAATATGTAGAAAGAACTCTGTATGACTGTAGCATCTGAGAAATTGCTCTATAAAGGTGTTTTATTCATAGGCGAAGCAAATTGAACAAATATCACTAAACAGTTATAAATATTAATGAAAAAATTAAAGAAAAGAAGGATGGCTTGTGAGTAAGAAATTATATACAGGAAAAGCGTCAGTGATAGCATGACGTTTACAGAACGGAATATAAGAAGAAACCTTGTTACGCCAACTTCACGGGACAATCATACCATGGGACAATGGAAGAAAGAAGAAGGCGAAAATAACCAAAGGAATAAAGGCTTGGCCAGAAGATGAAGGAACTTAATACATAGTATCAACAAGGAAACCGACAAAACCAATATAAACATAAATGTACAGGAAACCATTGACGTCCGCAAGTCTGCACTCGAAACCAATGTATGTCAATAAATCTATGATGTACTTTGTAACTAGTTGAAGTTTACTCTGAATATATAAGCTTGTTGATCTTGAAAATCTAATGTAGTTCGGTTGAAAGATATAATAGACTCATATGACCAGCGATACTAAATCAAGGGGCTTGTGGCTAAGTAACACACGGTATGATCGATATAGCTAAAATAACACTTGCCTTAGATGAGTGACCAAAGGTGATATATTTCATATATAGGTTGTAGAAAATAATAAAGAAAGAAAAAGCATTTATAGTCACAGAAATTGACGTAATCTATTCAGAAGCCCTAAACTAGAGCAGCATTAATCTATGTTTTTTTCGTTGCTAAGGTAACAGTCTATTCAAGGATAATTAGAAGATTTCATCTTGAGGAATTAAAATATAGACCTTAATGTCAACAATCCATGGTTGAAACTCTTGAAACAAATCCAATTTAAAAGCCTAAAATGGACGTTCAAAACAACTATTTATAAGGAAAACGATTCTATTAACCTCGCATTACTATGGAAACCAGTTCCTGAGCTAATGTTATGGAAAGTACCATCACAAGGTCGACTGCGGTCAGTTCATAGAGTTTATGTAATATTTGTGTATCTAATAGTTCCGTGACTGTCTGATAGACAATGCATCGTTAATAAACAAAAGCCATAAAGTTAAAGACAAAGCCATTTATTCGCGGTATATAAATTCATATAATGCGGAACAAAATATGGTTGTACTACCTACGTACCTAAATTGTTAACGCAAGACAAATCTTACACAAATAAACACAATTATTTTGTTATGATAACTTTTTTCTTAAATATAAAAATTTCATAGAAGCAACATAAAATTAGAAAATAAATTATACTAATAAAATAAAATATAAAAATGATATAGAATATTGAAAAATTACGTTTCGATATATTTGGACTACGGACTGGAGTCAACCGGTGTCTAAATATCTCGTAAATCATTTTGGAAAATACATATTCACAAATCTTGTACGATGATAATAAGACTGTGCAGACCATACTCCACTTGCTGGAGTTTCCCAACTGTACATTCACTTGCACCCTAGTTAACCAGTTGTGCTATTCTGTCAAAATCTCACCGTGATGACTTAAGTGTAGTGAGCTTCACCTTTGTCATCACGGTGAGATGTCTGTTGAATCCACCGAATGTATGTCGCAGCAAAAAACGTGGTCTCCTAATGAATCCGAACCGTTTGATTGTATGTACTGTCGAAACGAAAAGAATAAGAAAAAGGCAATGGAATGATATTGAAGAAAATTCAGGCGTAATTATTCATACTTAGAGCGCGCGAGTAAAGATCTCAACTTATTGTGTAAGGAGTTCTCATTTGTTGTGTTTACCACTAAAAGCTCATCAGTGCGTAAGCAGCTTAACCTTGACTTTTTCTAAAGTGGATAGAGTACAAAATTGTACTTTAGCGTTAGTAATTTCAGTTATCTGGTTACTGTGCTGACGGATCACTTGCAAGTGATCCCAAAGATCTCTTTAAAATTATTACATTTCTAGCCGTGAGAATCTGAAATTGGCTTTATTTATAGTACTCAAATTGTTTTATTAATTTTATATATGACTGTTGATTTTCCATCTAATAAATACATAAAAATTAGGTCTAAGTCATACAGCAAGATTCTATCAATGACTTGCCCAGACCTTGAATGTCATTAACCTTAATAGTGTTCACAAAACTTCCAGACTTATAATATAATAACAACACAAGATCCCCAACAAAAGCTGACCTTCCTATTTTCATCCATTTTGGATAAAACTTTTGTTACGGAACTGTGTGGGTGATGGCACAACATAAGCAAAGAAAGAATAACCATTCCACAAAACATAGTAATGCTGGGTGTAACGGCATAGTAGGTATAGTCATATTTTAATTACTGCTTCTGCCCATAGAAATGAAGATCTTTCTTCAAGTCATAGTCAACTTTCCAATAAAAAATAATTAAATTTGCTGTACCAAATTATTATAAGCTGATCAAAATTAGACTTCCTTAAAAAAAGATGATTGTCAAACGCGCGTCAGCAGCTGAGATTGGTTGAATGGACTATCAACATAAAATCTTATCACTTTTACTTTCTTTTCATTTAAGAGACGTCATTAATTCCTTTCCGGGGGTTAGCCTGTGGACCGCTGTCGATAAGTTTTCCCCTGAATTGAGTGATTATTCTTTGCCTGAATTCATAATCTACAAAAAAAAAAACTTAAACAAGAGTACGCAAGAATAAACTGAGTCTTCTATATTTTCCTATAACATAGACACACTATTGGACACAATCCAACGAGCTTCTAGGAAAATCATATTCTCATTATGTTAGAATTTGGCTCGTCTAGTGATTTTGTTAGAAATTAATAATTTACCCGAAGATTTAGGGGTAAAATTGTTTTAATTATTTTTAGACTTGTCAGAGATAATATAGACAGTTTTGTTGTGCCAGTGACGTTCGTTTGGTGGTGATATTGTATAAACGTTACGTTCGAAATTCGAACGATGTCTCGTTGTGAATCCGCGATGATTTACTTTAAAAACAAATGAGTTCGCTTTTAAACTAAGTGCGGTCACGTTGTGAACTTTACAAACTACTAACACAGTTTTTTTGCTAACACAAAAAATACCAACATATTACAATAATAGATCTGCAATTACCTACGTCACACAATAACAGGAAAACACATTTTTTGCCATTTTCTCACCTCAATCAATCAATTTAAACAGTAATTTTGTCATTTGTCTACCGTACTTATATACTTATTATTATTTTTGACATGTAAACAATGTATATTTGTCCATACATTTGCGATTTTGGCTGTAGCAAAAAATTCTTTATACGAGTCTCTTCAAGCGTGAAAATTATGGCATTTTACTCATTGTATAGCGAGTTTAGGAGGCACATGTTTACAACAAAATAATTTCAGCCAGTTTTTAAAACTGCCTCGATTCTGTTATAACTATTGACGTTATTTTTAACTAAAGGTTATTAAAAGTGACAAATTGAGGCATAGACGAAGTGACATTATTTTAGTGATACCAATTGTCAAAAATGTCATAATGTATGGTATTGATATGAGCTACCAAAATATCAAGTGGACAATTCCAAATATTTAGTACTTTAAACAACCAATATAGATGTTAGAATTTACTAGCTAGAGCTCAAGGTAAGGTAGGTCAAAAGGTCAACAATGGTCAATTTACCCAATTACCCATATTCCTATAGCTGAGCTTAGTGCGTTGTCGAAAATAAATTTATGATAGGTAAAAGAAGAGTATATATTGCAATCTGTATCAAGAATGTTTTCAAGGAATGATCACCACGATGCGTGTGCGACGCTACCGCGTGGATAGTTTATTAATAAATTCGCATTTACTACGGCATCTACGACCCTACTCTATTTAGTTTAGTTTTCCGGGTATATTAATACATGTAGTCGTATTCAAGGGCGACTTTTGTCTAATGCATTATCTGAACTAAAGTGCTAAATGGATGACGTGATGTCTGAATATGTTGTTTCCATAACTATGTTGGGGTCGGTTTCCAATCTCACTGGATGTAGTTGAATATCAGTATTCTACATGGGGCGACTGCCACTGTGACTACTACAGCCCAGTAACTGGTTATGGTTGACCTTTGGTAGGTCTCTAGACTAGATTGTCTTTCAGAAATATAAAATTCTTCCATTGCCCTGTATTTATATAAGAGATAGTTATAACAAGACAAAAAAAGGCAAAGTTTCGCAACCTACTGTATCATCCACCTTTTTATAAAGATATGCATAAGAAAAATGTGTTTAATATGTGTATATTAATCTATTATAACTTACCAAATGAATTTAAATTGTTACAGGGTAATTTATTTAAAACAAAATTGATAGAGTGGCTACTAAAGTGTTGTTTGTATAGTGTTAGGAAATTTATGGAAAATTATTTCCATTTTCCTTAAATTTAATGAATAAATAATAATGTCAGTATTTTATACAAATATTTAAATGTTACTTTGAAATTTAATTTATTTAATGTTTTTTTTTTTAAATTTTGACATTTTAATTTATTTTATGTTTTTTTTTAAATTTTTTTATTTATTTATAATAAGCATACCAACAGCACGGTTACTTACAATTCAAATAAAATAACATCTAAAATCGGCATTTCAGTAACCATGCAAATAACAGGTCTGCATGACATTGACACAATGAATATTAGAGACAGCGAAAAAGTGTGTCCAGTAAACCTAAATCTAGAACACTACAAAAACAAAACAAATTGATCTATATAGACATACATTGTTCGCACTGTTTATATAGGGAACGTCTGTATGAAGCAAAACTCGTAGAGAAAACATCGACAGGGTAATCCGTCAAGTTGGACCATTCATTATATAGCCTTGCCATACTTGTTAGGGGGCTATTAAAGGTATTAAAGGTAGTATTTAAGGTAGATATAGGCAATTGAAAAATGCGATAATATCGCTTGCTACGTTGGCTAGTCCTAACGCTTAAATAGTTAATCAATTGTGCATCTATTTCCATATAAAATTTTGTGCAGTATAAGTAAGTCAGAATTGATCCGTCTTTCTTTTAAGCTAATCATCTTATAGTGCCTCAACCTATCACCGTAATCAGGTATAGCTTTTCGGATCCCATTCTTTACACATAGATACCTAACAAAACGGGCCTGAACTGATTCAACATTATTAATATAATTTGAGTAATAGGGAGACCAAATAGTGCTACTATAATTACGGAAAGGTTTTTACATGCGTATTATAAAGCCAAGCATTTTTTTAGCCTTAGCAACTATAGTATCTACATGATCATGGAAGGACAGGGATGTATCAAAGAGTACACCAAGATCACGGATGACTGATACTCTGGTCAGCATTGATCCATCTATATGATAATCAAAGTTAATGTAAATCACTTTATTCGTGAATGTAATAGTCTGACATTTTCTAACATTGAGCGTCATTTTGTTGTTGAAACACCATTGTTGACGGACATCAAGATCTCTTTGAAGCTTCAAACAATCACTCAGGTCCGATATCCTGCAGTATATTTTTAAATCATCAGCGTAGGCTAAATAATTGCAATATATTAGATCTAAAAGATCAGTCAAGAATACCAAAAAAAGCAAAGGGCTCAACTTAGAGCCCTGTGGAACACCAGAGCCAGGAGAAAAAGGTACAGATTCATATCCCACCACGGCAACTATTTGAGAACGATTAATTAAATAACTCTCGAACCACCACAACAGAGAGCCATGAATGCCAGCGCTATTCAATTTCATAGAAAGAATTGAGTGATCAACACGATCAAAGGTTTTTGCAAAATCTGTGTAAACAGCATCAACCTGACCCCTTGCTTCAAGGTAAGATAAGTAAGTTAGATGTAGTAGACCGGTTAGACACAAACCCATGTTGCTACGAACTAATTATATGACGGAGGTGAGAATAAACTGCATTATATATATAAGACCCTCAAACATCTTTGCAAATTGTGATATAATAGAGATTGGTTTATAGTTAGTTACGTCATTCATACTACCAGATTTATGCACGGGGATAACGTGTGAGATTTTCCATAAATCGGGCTATGTACCTTCCTTAAGAGATTTATTATATATTATCTGCAGTGGCACAATAAGAGCACATCCATGCAGAGACGAATAAAAATAGGAGGTAGTCCATCCGGACCAGCTCCTTTATTAAGATCTAACTTTTTGATAGTATCTCTAACGTCACTTTCAGTAATACCAAAGGAATACATACTGTAATTGGACGAAGAGAAACCTGGAGACAAGTTACTAGGCTGTTGACTAACACCGTACACATATGCAAAATACTCTGCAAATAGATCAGCCACACCACTACCACTCTCACCAACACGATCACCCCACGAAACCTGGTTAGGAACACCTCTGAAAGATTTTTTTGACTTAGTATAACGCCAAAAAGCTTTTACATTTGTTTTAAAATCACTCTCAATTCTTTCTATATAATCTTTAAAACAGTCATTCATAGCTCTCCCAGCTCGCATCCGTAGGGAAACAAAAGTATCGTAGTCCCAAAGGTTTTTGTACCGCTTGAACAGAGTATTTATGCTTTACCTTAAGAAGTTAAATCAACGAAACTCAGAACCAAACTGGATAACAATTATTCTTAGGTTTACCCTTCGGCGTGTATTTATCTATATTTTCCCATAGTATATTATAAAATATCAGAACATAATCATTACAACCCAAATGACAATAATCCTCCCAATTTATATTACGCAGGTCACGAACACATGCCTCATAGTCTGTTTTAATGAAAATATATTTCAACTGTAAACTATTATAATTTAAATTAGAAATTGAAGACTTAGTAAGGGCTAATTCTAGCGGCGGATGATGCACATCTGGTTTACTGATTGGGGTTGCATAAGAAACAGAAAGACTGGAGTTCTCATCCACTAAGATGAGGTCTAAGATATTATTATTTTCATTGGTGATATTATTCATTTGAACAAACCCGGTGATATTAAGAAAGTCTCTTAACGCTAAATACTAATAATATTTAATTTTTACTCTTGTATGATATTTTTTTAATTTTTGTCATTTTGTTTTAATATTATTTCTTAAATATTTTTTAACTGTACTTATATGGACATAATTTAGTTAAATGATTACAATTTTTTATAAATAATTTGCACGCATGCTTGCAGCAGGCAGAATACAGTCACATAAAAGTGATTTAGGCTTCAAAACTTTGTTTTTCTGGAAAATAAACATGTTGATTTGTTTTGATTTGATTGATGATTAATTTTATCCGTAGTCAATCGATACTATAGCTATGGTAAGAGGGCGTTTTCTTTTTAATCTCGGCGGGGTACCTAAAGCCGCATGGATTTTTGGGTTAAGAGATCAGTGGGTTTGCAATTTTTACCTCACTAAAACCACCCTGGTGATCACCATAAGAGCCCCGTTAAGACTACCTTGAAACCCCACGTCTGTTAAGGCATATCCCTGCAGAGACTGAAAAGGGGTCTCCCTTGAGCCTCGCTGTGCACGGCAGCACGTTATATGGCCTATACAAAGAGACATTCTTTCAGCCATGCGATTGTCCAAGTTCAAAATGTACGTTGTTGACATGAACTATCGAAACGTCATGTGGACAACTTCATATATTTTGGAATTTTGACAACCGTTATCGCTGTTAGAATGTCTCTTTCTCAATAGCCCGAGGTATATTGTCTAACCCTCAATGGGCAGACTATGGATTTTAAGTTAAACAAATGTCCATCGGAAATGGAATCCAATTCCGCATCATTGATCGACATCGAATATAATCAGTTTAGTTTCGAAAATCGAACGGTGTCTCGTTGTTATCCGCGATAATTTACTTTAAAAACAAATGAGTTCGCTTGCGGATTGTGTGCACTCACTTGAGTGAAGTGAGCTGTAAACTTTTTAGAATAGCAATAAACACCTGAAACATTCAAAACTTTATTTTATTAGCGATAATATGGCTAGAAACTGAGTGAATACTCTCAGTATGATGGCTCAAAGAAATGGACGGAAAAAGAAGACACGATATATTACTACCAATAAATTTGAATTATGGCAGTAGTAGGTGTGGTGAAACTTTGAATGATCGATTGAGAAATGATGTAATAAGGCAACGTTGTGGTTTAAAAGAAGATGAAGTGAAAAAATATGAAAAAGTTTAAGCTTAAATGGTTTAGTAATTTTGAGAGGATGATAAGGCGACTAACAAAAGGTATTTACAAGACAGACGTGTGTTCTTGAAAAAGGCCAGGTACTCAGTACTCATAATCGGCGTGCATGTATGACTAGATGTAAGAACGTAAATGATTCAAAAAGAGTAGGTATGGATGGATTTGCGGTCTCCCTTGGGAAAAGGCATGAGTTTATGTATGTATGACAGAAGGATGATGATGACAACTAATTTCCAAAATAAAGAAACTTCTTAAGTTAGAAGCACTGATTAGTGGACTTAAAATAACAACAGCTAATGCCAAAAGATTTGTCAAGTAATAAAAATAGAATAAGCTTTTAGGGGACAGCAAAATTAATCAAATTAACACTGCTCGGACTTAATGGCGACGTAACTTGGGGTCATAAAACTTGATTGATGACCTTGAGTGGGGCTAATTAGTGGGAGGTCACCGAAGGGTCATGGATACCTGTTTTTTACGTCATCTTTTTATGGCCGATGTTTTGGGCTTTGTCCATTATGTCACATGGGTTAAGCAATTTTTTTTATTTATTCATAGATATAGTAATGATTCGCTCCAATACGAAAAATGTAATTGCGGATATTAGTTTTTTTATAACAAACATTATTGTATGGGCAATAATTATGTGAAAAAATATGTATCATCATCAATAACGTATCTGCCCGATATCAAAGTATTCTCGTTTTCGTCAAACCAAATTATTGAAGGAGATAATATAATAATTTGGTTTAACGAGAACGAGAACACTTTGATAGCAGATACGTAATTATGTACCTACATCATCATCATCTTTGGGAATTGGGAACAACACGTTTTCTTTTTCTCAACATTCATACTATCATGTACTCCGTTTTCTTTTATGACATTCTATATTAACATTTTTCTTTTACAAAAACATATTACAAAACTTTGCCAAAAATATCTTGTAAAAAGGTTGCCTCTAGGCAAGCGTGCTTCACCGTCGACCACATTATCGCTTACCCTGAGGTGCGATAGTGTTCAGACGTGAGTCTATCAATAACAAACAAATCTAGAATCTAGTTATCTGGTAGAACTACCCACGTCAATACCAATACTTAGAACACTGGCTAATCTTTCCAGTTTCTCTCTGACAGACCTGATAGACAGCTTAATATTATGTTTACTATTCAAACGCTGCCGCTGCGCTGGCGCATGTTTTGAACTCCTAACTAAACCGTGTGTATGCGCAAAGTAAATAGTTTCTGCATTCTGGGATGGTTTAGAAAGCTAGCTGTAAATGTATCATAGAGACACTAAGGGTCTAGGTAAAATGTCATTCTTATCTTCAACAATGGCGACGCACACAGGCGGATTTTCTTAAAAATTGGACAAAACCTTTTTATTGTTTAAAACGTTCGAAAAGTTGTAGGAATTGATGAAAAACTTTTTAATAGTTTGTAATATTTTTAACTATTATTATTTTTTAAATATCCATATCTAGTAGGCAAACACTTCTATTCTTTTGGTTATTAATTTATTTTGGGACATATCTTGTAATGTTTTCTCGAAATATCACAGAAGAGGAACCTAAAAATAAAGAACAAATATAATACAAAAATATTATTATAATATTAAATTAGCTAATCAAAATGGAAATAGCAAATAGTAGCAACTGCAACTGTATTATTTATAAACCAGTCTGATTCTAATGAATTTGTAACTTTTAGGCTTACTTAGCTCATAATTAGCTATGTTCTGGTTCAAACAAACAATGGAAAACAAAAACAACCTTAAATACATAGATTCATTCCTCCAGGTTCACAATCCACTATTAAAGATACTCCAAACACTTGACGCTACTTTTTTTTAAACCTGTATTTTAAACTTTGTATTAAAAAGTATCAATTAAAACATTCGTTAAAAATAACATACAAACTGAAATTGGATATAAAAAATCCATAAGAATCGAAAAATAAAGTCGTGTGACTGATATGGCTAACTTCATAATTTGAGTTTTGTCCGCGAATATGGGCAAATCCGCCTGTGTGCGACGGTCAGAATGTCAAAATGATCACGTGACATTTTGATAGCGTTCGACATTCCCATACTTTTTTATATATCGCTATTGCGACGCTTTCGTTCATAAAATGTATAGAGTCTTTAGAACTTCTTCCTATTTGCGAAGCATAATTGGAACCACAATTCTTATTCGCTTGACACTAGGTAGACAAAATGAAAGGTGAAGTAGGGCAGTGATCGACTGGCTTCCAAGGACTGGAAGAAGGTGTGATTGGCAGCGAAATGGACAGATGATATTGTTGCCATCACGAGTAGAATATTCATGCAGTTGGCATAGAAGAGAGACGAGTGGCACAAGAGAAGAGAGGCATATACCCAGCTGTTGGCGAATTCATGCTGTAGATGATGATGATGTTGAAATTGACACAGTTTTTAGTGCGTTACACAGTTACACGTTAATGCTGCTGGACGCACACCTTATCCACACCTATCATGCACCTCAAATCATTCAGCCAAAGTGATGCACTGCCACAGACGATGCAGTGGCAGTGACGTGAGTCATTCAATTTGTTTTGGGCCAAACAAATTGAATGACTCACGTCACGACGTCGCGTCGTGCCAGCAACACGAAGAAGAATACACCGAATCTAGTGATACAATCTGCCAATGAGCTACGTTTGGCAAGAATGATATTACAACTGCAACACCATGCACGAAGTACGAACCGATGATTTGTTGGCTTACTAACCGTAAACGGTAATTTATATGATAGAACGTACAAGTTGCATAGGCAAGTCAATACAAATGCAGGTCGGCCCTTTGACAACCGTTAGCTAACATATATATGCCTCTGTTTGATATACGAATCTGTTGTAGATGCAGCAAACCGCACTTTAGTGTTAATATTTGATTTTGAGAGTGAGGATGATTATCTGTATTAATATAAAAACTTTTAACAAAAAAATATTAACCGATTTCCAAAGCAAAATACTACAAAGCGAAAAATAACTTTCTTTTCCGAAGTCAGTATCTTGGTATCTATTGTTTTTCGTTTTTAGACGTCGGCTTTGGAAAATAAAGTTATTGTTCATTTTGGAGTGTTTTGCTTTGGAAGTCGAGTGAAGTTTTATTATTTTGTTAAAAAGATTTTAATTTTTCTCTTTTTCATATTACCATGAAAATCATTTTTAGCCAGACTACATCTTATCCAAGATAAACATTATCAAAAATCTTAGTAAATGTGTGTAGGATGTATGAATTATGTAGTTGTTATTGTACTTTTAGATGGAAATAGAGATAGCTTGAAACGCAAAACGAAACAACAAATGCCAATAAAAATATATACTGTTACTGCACTACAAATAATAGATACGTATAACATCGTAATTCACAATGCGGGATCACTGACATAAAAGGTAAAACCGATATAAACCTATTTAGCATAAATATAAATAGTTAAGGTAGGTACTCACGATTGAAAATTCTTCTATTTCGTATGAATTCCAACACGTATTATCACTACATCATAATTGTCTTCTTTATCAGAACAGCGTCACTGTTTATTAAAAACTTATTAGTCTTAATTTTATAAACGCTTCGAGATTTATATAATTTGAATGTTATTACTGGCAAAACCGCAGTCTTTATCACTTTTGAATTTAAATATGGAACTCGTCTCCAATGTTACAGTTTGTTTTGAATTTAACACAGATTTTTCCAACGTCGACAATTATTTAATTTAGGCGGTTTTATCAATCCAAAATGTTTGCCAACTGTTGCTAGTTTTCAATCTTTTCTCACATTTTTATCTCCAAAAATTGTAGGTAGACGTCAAAATTATTTTCCTACGCACATCTGTCATTGAATGTTTTAAAATGCGCGCGAATCATATGTTTTCTGTTTACACTGCTGCAAACGATGCCACGCTTATAATGTTGGCACACAACTGACGTTCTATTTTCAAAACATGCCCAGCAAATGAATGGAGAAGTCCCGAAACGAAATCAAGGTCTTGTTTTTGTTTTAAAACCACCACTCTCTCTTTATTTAAATTTTAGAACCCATCTTGCAGTAGCTGTCAAATTCACTTTTATTGTTTTTTTTGCACTTAGTTCAGTTCGAAATCCATGGCGTTTAGTATGTGGAAGTATACTAAGTCCATTTCACACGCGAGGAGTATTAGCACGGCTCCGAGCCAAAATTGTACGTCGGAAAAGCTAGCGTAGCACACAAGCGCTTGGCGTGCCAGTGGGATGAATACTGAAGTGGCCATCGTAGTTTCTTGGCACAGCTGTCAAATTGTAATTAATTGACGTATTTAGCGTCAGCGTGTTGTGTAGCACTTCTTATTATTGTATTGTTTGCTGGTAGATCGACAATTATTGGTTATTGCTTTTTGTTTATTAATGATTGTTTATAGGTCTTGAGATGAGTCCTTGTTTTGTAAGCGATGAGTCATACGTTATTTTATTTTTACGAATGTCTGCTGTTCCAAATTTAAATTGCTTATAAAACTAAAGTGATGTTTGAGGAAGTGTAGAATCTAGTGCATTTTATTTGAGAACAGTGGAAAATGTTGTACTGAAATCTGGTTCTGTTATATTTAGAATAACGCGTTTGTTTTTCTTTAAAAGGTTAAGGACATTTGCTGTTGGTCGTCCTTATTTGTGGTTTTCTGTTATAGTTTCTAAATAATTTAATTTTGTTGATTTTATATGATTAGGTATATGAATACCGGTCTGTTACTTTTTGCCTTCGATTTCGCTAAAAACAAAAGGACTTATAAGGTAATTTTCTTTTTGTTTTTGATGTTTGTTATTTTCAAAGATTTTTCACGTTTTATGCAATTTGAGGACAAGGGCACTTTAATTGGCAAAATATATTAAATGAATAACATATTTTGTGTTTTGAAAAAATGCATCATGTTTTGTTTCGCTCTTTAATATCTGAATATCGATCGAAGTCTGTTATCAATCACGTATCGTTCTATATTTGAAAGCCAGTCCTCTAGTACCATAAAGATCTCTTCATCTATTTCATAATCGAACATTTCAAAATTAGTATGTGCTATTTGAAACGTCACTTCAACTGTTATATTCCATTAACGAAAATTTAGTTTTTAATCACTCATTTCAAATATTTATTTTAGTCTTTTGCCAGGCAAATAAAAAAGGACGAACTTTTTCACAATTCTGTATTTAAAATTTCAAATTGTTTCACATTGATTTAAGATTGTTTCACTCAATTTTAAATTTTACACTTCCACTTTGATTTTGTCTTATTGCCATTCAATTCGCTTATAAATAAGATGAATGAGCTCAATATGTGCCAACTAGTATTTATTACCGAAACCGATGTACTACTGACTTATAAAGTTTGTTCGTGAATCTAAATTTATAGTAGATCAAGGTTCTAACACATAGGTACGTAAGTTCGGCTATTGTTTATATTCAATTAAATGAATAATTCATTTATTTGGCTCAATGAAACTTTAATTGAAGTGATATAATCAGGAAATGGCATATCTATATCATTGGACAAAGTTGTTTTTTTTTTCAGCATGGAATTGCACATTTTAACACCGCCTTACCCTTTCCATCTTCGGACCATAAGATATACGGCAATACGCTATCGGTACATGGTGGACATCCCACCCATACGCACAACGCGTTTTGGTAATCATTTCAGTGTGCGTACAGCTAAGGCATGGAACTTCCTGCCGGAGTCTGTTTTCTAATAGCTACAATCTTGTCTTTCTGTCAAGAGTGAATAGGTACTTCTAGGCAAGCGCGCTTCATTAACAACTACATCATCGCTTACCATCACGTAAGATAGGATAGTGGTCAACATTCGATAGTGGTCAGCATTTTATGTCTAACTGAGATATCAACTCCTCACATTGCTTATTAGACAAATAATATGTAAAACCTAGATTTGATTTGATTTGAATTCCCCTAAGCACAATCAATCTGCCTAGCCTTTTCCCAACTATTTTGGGGTCGGCTTCCAATCTTACCGGATTTAGCTGAGTCCCAGTGTTTTACATTTAGCGACTGCCTATCTGACCTCCACAACCCACTAACTGGGTAACATGGTACCCCTTGGCAAGACTGGTGTCAGATGTCAAGCTTCTGACTACCCGTAACGACTGTCAAAGATCTTCAAATGACAGCCGGGACCAATGGCTTAACGTGCTTTCCGAGGCACGGAGGAAACTCGTTATGTTGAAATGGTCACCCATCCACGGACCGACCTCGTCAAGCGTTGCTTAACCTTGATCCTCAACCAGTGCCGCTGTAATTATTTAGCCACGACTCCTAGCCCTAAGCACAATCATCAATGTTAAATTGAAAATACATTATTTAAAAGCAGAAGATCAAAGAACTTAACGCATAAGTATTTTTTGTTTACAGCCATGACTACAACCTCAGCTAAAACCGCCAAAATGAATAAATAATAACCTTCTTGTTATTAATAAGGGTATGATTTAATGGTGAAACCAGTTCTCATTGTGTATCGTTTTCATACATTTGACAGTTTAAATTCTATCCATGTTAGTAAACAAACACTTTGACAGCTCTTAAGTCATAGTACGTTCCGTTCTAGGTATTAGTGAATTCAATATTTAATTTCGAGGGTTCCGGCGACTGATCCCGCAAATAACTGATCCCGCGGGATGAGTTGCCAGATACATTTATTTTAGTATTTTTCTTCCGGCGAGTTGTTCCACCCATATAGAGTACAGTCAAACGAAAAAATGTTCAAAACTCTTTGATTAAAAAAAATATTTTTTTATATAAATATTTACCTATCCTATCCTTTACATGAATGTATTACATTCGCTTAGTAACACTTAAATCAACCGTGCAGGTAAGTTAGAGTCATTGTACAATGCTGTCCCTCTTTAACTCTAGTCCTTTTTGCTGTCGATCTCAAGAAGCATGCTGGCCTTTTGTTGTAAAATGGGATTTTGCATCGCTTGATGACTGGCTCGACCAATCAAGAAGCTTATCACTTTAAGTCAGTCAAGTTTTACTTTGGACAATGTTATATTAGATGTTTAGTAGACACAGTGCTGAATGTTTGCTAGAAGAAAAACGATTCTATTGTTGCAAAAAAAGTTACTTTTCACAAAGCTGCCGACGTTGAAGTACCAAAAAAGTACCAAAGATTGGTGCTTGCTGACTATAGAATGGAAAAAAGCGCATAATAGTATTTGCAAATGAAGAAATGAAAGAATATTTTAAATAAATGATATTTTTGAATCAAATAGTTTTTCCTTTAATTATTACACTAAACATTTTTCGTTTGACAGTACTGTTTTTGTCTTGAACAATAGATTATTTTTATTCATTCAGGTGGTGGGACGAGTAGCCGGAAGAAAAATACTAAAATAAATGTATCCGCCAACTCATCCCGCGGGATCAATTAATTGCGGGATCAGTCGCCGAACCCTCCATGATGAGGGATGAGGATGTTACTGATAATAAACTACAAGAAAATTAAAATTCCACAGTAAAATCTAGTATTTTTTAAAGTAAAATCTAGTAAGAAAATGAGTTTTATATTATAAAGCTAAATTATTGTACCGGCTCCAATAAAGTAAGCTGAACTCCGTAATTTAATTAACCGACTTACCAAAAAGAAGGAAGGTTCTATGTTTGACTTCGTGTGTGTTTTTTTTAATGTATGTTCACCGATATTTCCGTCGATTGTGGACCGATTTTGAAAATTCTTTTTTTATTTGAAAGAGTATGTTCCGAAATTGGTCCCATTTTAACTTAGTGAAGATCTGAGGAAGAACTTTAAAGATATACAGCAGAACTCTTTAATAAATAACGGCAAATCTCTCGGGATTGCTGCAATCGCATGTCTGTTTGTACCATTACATAGCACAACATTACGCCAGTACGCTCTTAAAGGGTACGCAGATCTCTCAATTCCCCGGTTATGTTCAAGTTTTACGAGATTCAGGTAATATATTCTGACATTATAGTTAGTTACCTTACTAAAAAAAACTTGCCTATCAGGTAGGTACAACTAAATAGTGACAAATAAAAAAACATTTTTGCAAAAAAATACTACCGACTTCCAAATAAAAAACTACAAAGAGCTACAGGTCTGAGCTCAAATGGATGCCGATTCGCCAGAGAAGGTGTTTTCGCGCTCTAACTACGATTTTCTCCCTACTCAACTCTCCCACTCCACCTTCTTATCTTATGTCTCACTTTCAATATTTAAGTTCTTCTCACTCTAGGAATCTGCGTTCTTCCAACAATCTGCTCTTACTCTGTTCTTCTCATACTACTGATTTTGTTCATTCTTCCTTTCATATTCAGTCTATTCTTCTTTGGGACGCGCTTCCTCTCGAAATCAGAGCGGCAACCAGTCGGTATGCTTTCAAGCGGAAATTGCAGTATTATTATCAGCGGGGGTAGGGTCATCTCGGTAACTTATTTTCGTTACTTTATTAAATATATATATATTTATTTAGGTATGTATCATATAATATATGTATGTATATGTATTTTAAGCAATTAAAAATTATATTTTGTTGTTAAATTGTTGCCACGATTCAAACAATGCACCTGCCATGTTTTCTCTTCACCACCCTTGGTTGATTGGTAGAGAATGCCTTAGGCATTAAGTCCGCCATTGTACCTTTGTGCATGAAGTTTAAATAAATAAATACAAAGTGAATAATAACTTTGGAAGTCGGTAGTATTTTTTTGCAAAAAAGGTTTTTTATTTATTTATACATAAGTCACTATTTTTTGACGCATCAATAATTGGTAGACGTTTTAAAAATTGGTCAGGACGTATTTGACCGATGTTCTTTGAAGTGTCTGTTTAGTATCAAAATAATAGCTTTTTAATACAGCACTATCAAGATAACTGAGCACCCGAAATTTTAAAAGACCCACGCCTGCCTAAACGTAACATTGTAGAGGTTTATATTTCACCAGTTAATTCGAAAATTGTATCAAAATTCAGATACTATTGTTATGAAGAGTAAAAAGAATATTTCAGCAAAAATCAAAAGACAAAGGGATATGGTATAAAGCAATCCAATGTGAGCCTTCTCGAGCCCCATAGTTTATTCCTTTTAAAGTTAGTCGAAAGATGTTGATAAAGATTATTTGGTATTTAGTTTGATTTGATTAAACTTCTTTTAGGATTCGTTCCGGAAATATAGCATTAAGAAGATTATTTGATATTTGATTTGATTGTACTTCTTTTAGGATTCGTTCCGGACATATAGCATTAAGAGCCTTTGCATTTCTAATAAGAATGGTGGACTCTCCGAATTGCTTAGTTTGTGATAATAAAGTAGAAGATGTCCATCACTTTTGATGGAGTGTGTCAGGAATGAGTCTGATGGAAGTACGTTAATTAGTCAATTGAATATAAATAAGCCAGATTTAGGTATATTTAATGTTATTTTAACCAAACCAATGACGCCAGACGCTATATTAGTTTATTCATTAGTTTGTAATTGTGATGTCTTTGGGTAAGGTTACGAGGGAACTGGTGTAACATTTTGTTAAAAGATCCTTAAATAAAAAAAATAACACAAATCTTCTCTGTCTTATGATCTTATTTATTTTTCATCTTTTTAGTAAATTATGCATTTATTGATACGGCATTTACATAATAAAACAGTTTAGAAAATTTTTGTCTGGCTAATCTCAGAAAAACCGCTGGACGGATTTCGGCTGCCCTTTTACATATAGCTAATGTTATTACGAGAAACTTAGATTACTTTTATTTTAGAAAAAGAATTAGGGTTCAGCGCAAAAAAATAACCCTTGTTTTTTTTATTTTACTACTTTGATGCGGACGAAGTCGTGGGCAACAGCTAGTCAAAAATAAAAAACTTGCCAAGTGCGAGTCGGACTCGCGCACGAAGGGTTCCGCACTTGGTAAATTGCGGTTTACGATTTATGACGTACTAGAGGACGCCTCGCGGTTTTACCCGCGAAGTTCCCGTTCCCGTGGGAATACAGGGATAAAAAGTAGCCAATGTCACTCGGGGATAGAGTAGCTTCCCAACCGTGAAAGAATTTTTGAAATCGGTCCAGTAGTTTTGGAGCCTATTCGGTACAAACAAACAAAAAAATATTTCCTCTTCATAATATTGGTATAGATTAAAAAACCAATTTTCGGTGGAAGTTTACATGGTGGTAAATCATTTTTTTTTGTTTTATCATTCTCTTATTTTAGAAGTTACAGAGGGGGGGGACACATTTTACCACTTTGTAAGTGTCTCTTGCGCAAACTATTCAGATAAGAAAAAAATATATTAAAAACCTCAATATCACTTTTGAAGACCTATCCATAGGGGTATATATGAACAGGTCTGGGTTTGATGGACACGTATGGGTTTGATGAAATAAAATGTTGAGATTCAGTTCTAAGTATGGGGAACCACCAAAATTTATTGTGTTTTTCTATTATTGTGTTAAAATCTTAATGCGGTTCAACAGCATAGTTTTTATAGTTTCGGAAAAAAGCTGGCTATGACAAACGGACGGACAGACAGACAGACATGACGAATCCTTAATGGGTTCCGTTTTTTGCCATTTGGCTACTGGACCCTAAAAACCGGCCAAGTGCGAGTCGGACTCGCACACGAAGGGGTCCGTACCATTGTCGCAAAAAATGGCAAAACATCACGTTTGTTGTATGGGAGCCCCATATAAATATTTATTTTATTCTGTTTTTAGTATTTGCTGTTATATCGGCAACAGAAATACATCATCTGTGAAAATTTTAACTGTCTAGCTATCGTAGTTCTTGAGATACACCCTGGTGACAGGCAGACAGACGGACCGTGGTGTTTTAGTAATAGGGTCCCGTTTTTACCCTTTGGGTACAGAACCCTAAAAAGTTACGCATTATATGCGAGATTTCAATTTAAGTCCGTGGTATCGACACTTGATGTGATCTCTTGTCGCAAGGTGAGCGGGATTTGATCAAAACACGTTTTTGTCGTTTTTATTAAAATGGTAGACAAATTGGGTTCAAAGATTAGTAAAGTACTTAACTAAATATAGTTTCTGATCCTTAGTAGATAAAGTAATTGAAATAATTAGGTACTGTCAACAATGTTTGTATAGGTACCTATTACAAGGTCAGGAAAGGTTTACCGACCTTTCTAACAGATTTAGAAGATACAAAGTTACAAGAAGTAATCCAAAACACAATGCCAGTGTGGAGCCCGTTCGCAGGATATGGCCAACTTCCTTGTCTGCCCTTCATCGAGCTGTCCGAGTACCTACATACAGATTGAAAAAAAAAAACTGACTGGTTGAGAGTTGAGACTATTGTTTAAGCTAATAGACACGATAGAAGAACAAGTAAAACATGCGATGGAAGTTGCAAGAGTGAGCGCGTGAGCTCGTAAATAAATGTATAATGTTTGTTATTGTTTTTAACCGACTTCAAAAAAAGGAGGAGGTTCTCAATTCGATTGTATTTTTTTTTTTTTTTTATGTATGTTACCTCAGAACTTGTTACTGGGAGAACCGATTTTGATGATTCTTTTTTTATTTGAAAGCTGGTGTTTGTCATGTGGTCCCATTTAATTTTCATCAAGATCTGATAAAGAACTTCGGAGATACACATCAGAACTCTTCAATAAATGACGGCAAATCACTCGGGATAGCTGCAATCGCATTTATGTTTATTGTTTACACCATTTCATAACATAACATCACACTAGTACGCTCTAAAGGGGTACGCAGGTGTAAACAGTTCACCTTGGTGTACCCTTATACGACCGGTTTTGTTTAAGTTTCATGTTTTTGGGTAAATCTATTCTGGTTTCACTTTGGGCAATACTGGTACCTAGCCTATATAAATTATGTGGCACAACTAAAAAGTGAAAATAAAAAAAACTTTTTACAAAAAATACAACCGACTTCCATAGAAAAACAAAAAAGTGTAAAATAACTTCAATTTCGGAAGTCGGTGTCAAAAAACGAAGAAAATAAAACAAGAACACCGACTTCCGAAATTGAAGTTATTTTACACTTTTTTGTTTTTCTATGGAAGTCGGTTGTATTTTTTGTAAAAAGTTTTTTTTATTTTTTTTTATGTTTTGAGTAAAGCAGACTGCCCTACCGTGGGTATGCTCTCAAACCAATGGAAAATAGATGTCTTGTTGTGAATCGGCGATCATTTACTTTAAAACAAATGAGTTCGAATTAGGTTCTAATAGGGATATATAATATAGGGAGATATAATATATTAGTATCTCAATTGTGCTAATATATGCCAATATGTCACTAAAGAAAACACAAAATGTTTGTTCAATGAATACCATAAACATGCATTTAAATTTAATTTTACATTTTCAAAAGCGCGTTGTTTGACGAAAATGCTGGACGCTGTGGATGCCATACTACTTTGTGGTTATGACGTCAGTTGGCTATGTAAACAAATGCGCCCGCGCCGATAGACCGATAGACCGATACGCCGATCAGTTGACAGATTTTAGTATACACAGCCGTATGACGTATTAACATGGCGGCTACTATTTCATATTTTCATGGTGTTATAAAACAGATTAAAAAAACTGAAAACTTTAAAAATTGTTTTATTATTTTATGAAAACTAACAAATTTCCAACTGCTTCTTACCTAAACTTTCTCAATAATATATTTATAGATATTTTCATACAGAGTAATATACCATATTGTATGCGCTCACTTGAATGAGGTGAGCTGTGAACTTTAGAGATTAACACTATTGTGGCAAAGGCTAACAAAAAATTCTTCAGTAAAAACTTTTTGCAAAAAAATACTACCGACTTCCAAATAAAAAACTACAAAGTGAAAAATAACTTAATTTTTTGAAGTCGGTGTCTTTCGTAGGTACCATTTTTAAGCGTTATGGACACCGACTTCAAAAAGTTAAGTTATTTGGAAGTCGATAGTATTTTTTTGCAAAAAGATTTATATTTTTCACTTTTTAGTTCTACGTACCTAATAGGCAAGTTAGTAAGGGAACTATTTCGCCAGAATAAATTTCATGAAACTTGAACATAACAGGTGAAATGAGAGATCTGCTTACCCCTTAAGAGCGAACTGGCGTGATCTTATGTTATGAAATGTTATAAACAACAAACATACATGCGATTGCAGCAATCCCGAGAGATTTGTCGTTATTTATTGAAGAGTTCTGTTGTATATCGCCGAAGTTCTTCATCAGATCTTCACCAAATTAAAATAGGACCAATTTCGGAACATACTTTTCCAAACAAAAAAATAATTTTCAAAATCGGTCCACAAGTGACGGATATATATCGGTGAACAAACACAAAAAAAAACAAACATAAAGTCGAACATAGAACCTCCTCCTTTTTGGGAAGTCGATTAAAAAAAGACGCATACTGCCATACCTCCCAGCTTTGTTTGCTATGACATTATCTTGACACTGATGTATTACACGCCAGTGTCAACAATGTTAACGAAATTAAAAATAAAACACTAACAATATTATCTGTGGTATTACGTAATACTTGAATAATGGCCTTCAGGTAAAAAGGCATAAAAACATAGTTTGAGGTCCTAGGTTCTATAACCGGGTCGAGAAATGTGATAGCAGCTCGGAGTCTACATTTGTGCCTGGTTGACGATATACAGGAAGAATAGGCTTGCCGTGTATTACATGGGACTTTAACATAACTTGCGAAATGTAGGTATACTAAACGTTCACCTCTGCTCAACTCTTCAGGCGAACTGGCGTGATGTTATGCTGTGTAAAGCATGGTTTTTAGGATGGTTTGACTACCAGTGACGGTATTATAAGATAAAACCGACGAAGTATTATTCTCTAAACGTCATGTTCGAAATTCAAACGGTGTCTCGTTGTGAATCCGCTATGATTTTATAAACAAATGAGTTCGCTTTAGAATGTAGGCTACCATTTTTGTGCTCACCAGTTGGCGCCACTGGCGAGTAAGGTCCTTAAATAAAGCTGTTAAATGTTGTTACTACGCGCACCAAAGCAAAGTTTGAATGAAAACAATGTCTGATGCCGTAGAAGTGTGATTAAATATAAAATTGAGTATGCTGCACTTTAGCGCCCATTTATTCTAAAAAACGGAGTATAATATTTTCCGAAACATAAAACTATTAAAGCAATGGTTATTAAAACCCGTAACCTATCTTAATCTGCCATATTTGTTAAATGTTCAAAACAATAAAAAATAGTAAATAAATTCGCGTTAAAAGACAACAATCTGTAAATATTGACATTTTGTAGACCTCACTCTACATCAGCGCCCCTAGCGGCAAATTGAAACACGGTAGCCCTCATTGAGGACACTGAAATGAGTGAGGTGAGCTCTGAACTTTACAGCATAGCAGAATTAGTCTTGCCTCTATAGGTCATGCTTATCAGATAAAACTGACCTCGAGTACTGTAGCAGCTTTGAACAGGAAACAGTTGAGGAGGCCTTCCTTCTCATTCAAGAGTATGTAGAACAGCTCTTCAGGACGACCCGGTACTTGGCTTGCTCTGCAAAGAAAATGTTTGGTGAGGCAAGGCAACCGTTTTAAACTAAAAATAAAGACAAGTGAGGTACAAACCGTTAAAATGTTCAGCCTGTAGACACTAGTTGGATACGACAAAGACTGAAATACTGGCTAAAATGGTGAGAAAGTATATATTATGATATTGTCTAGTGAGATGTGTTGACAGAGATACATTTTTGGAGAGGCTGAATAGGCATTGATCAAGCCGCAATGGGCCCGCGAGTTGGGTTAAGGCCCTTTCCGAAAAAGGAGGCCTCTCTAGTCCCAGCAATTGTCTTAGAAGTTGACTACTATGAAGGACGCGCTCACATCGAGAAGAAGAAGAGTATTCTAACTTTCCATTTGTATCTAACCTTGTAGATTTATTGCAGTAGGTAAAGGTCTTCTTGATCCACAAAACTATTTGTTAATGTTTTTAATGGAAGCTTAAGGTTCTGCGTAAAGGCGCGACGCCACAATATGAGTGGCAACAATATTCTACGGATATGTTATCTGTAGGTATATTTCTATAAACAATATTCGTTATGTGTAGAATGAGTTGACGCCGTTGGTTTCTGCGATAGACCCTTGACCCTCACAAGAAAAGTTTGCGATTTTGCGACATTCAGAACTAACATGACATGTAAACTTGGAATTTACAAGTTGTTTTTAATATTCTCGCGTCATATATTACAAAATCGTGGAGATATAAAACGTAAAATATTAATATCTTAATAATTGGCGTTTTTTCTAAGTATAACGTCATACACGATCGTGGTTTAGGTACGTGATTTGTTGTGAAGTTTTTATGAATATATACCGGTTTCATAACTTAATTGAGGACCAACCTTTATTTTGCAAAAAATAAATTGTTCCGGATTTGCGGCGGACAGATCAGAAAATACCTATAAAAACAACTTGGTAATTTTCTGATCAAAATTAATTTTGACATTTGCGTTTTTAGATTTGCCTTTTTATTACTTAGGTTTTCTTAATATTTACATGATACGGAGATATTGTGAGAACAGTCTAAGGCTATCGATGTGGCTGAGTACTGGTCGACAAAAATATAAATAAGAAGGCTTCATCGTCGACACGAAGAAGGAAAAGAAGAAGAAGAAGACCGGAAAATTATAAAGTACCGAATCATGATTCGTATCATTGTAGAAGAAAAAATAGACGTGTAGCACTCGGGGACTGCCGCGGTAAAGCTATTGCATAGCATTTATTCTAGATCCAGTCCTGGAAAATGCGTCAAAAAAATTAAAAACGTTAAAAACTCGAAAACGTAGCGAGCCAAACCCGCATTTATTTACGATTAATAAAACTCTAAAAAACAAAACAAAAATACCCTTATTCACATTGAAATAAGGTCGCTTTTCTTTGACAAGCAAAAGTGACCCTTATTCTCATAAGCATAAGGTCCACATTGATCACCATTGTCACAGAAACAGCTCAGAGAGACCGATAAAAGGCAAAATAATTACGACCTCCAAAAATTTTAAAACCCTCATATCTCAGAAACGGTTGGAGTTAGCGCATTTCTGACAAAAAATTTGCCCCCCTGCCCGCCGCTACTTCATCCAGGAGAACAAGATAGGATTTACCCCCCCCCCCCTTAACCGTTTACCTCCCAACGCAAAAAAAATTTTCATTCTAAAAATACCAACACGGAAATCGAAAATACTTGCAAAAAACCTCGCAATAATCCAATGATATCTACGCTTCTGCTTAAGCCTACGAGGAATATAGGTTATATGATTAAGATATTATTCAAATAGGTATGCTATTTAAATAATATGAATTGTTGGCAAACTCACCGTACAATATCAACCAGTCGATGGACGATGACTGGCTCAAAATTGCCGTTGTACGCTTTCAGGCAGCCATCTTCTATTGCTATGCTGAGCTGCAACGAAAGAAAACATTAGTAGATATGCCATTTATCAACGACTAGCAGACGTCTCGCTGTTTCACCCGCGTAGTTCCCGTACCCGTGGCAATACGGGAATAAAAAGAAGCCTATGTCACCTGAGGATCTACACTATCCAACGGTGAAAGAATTTTTGAAATCGTTCCAGTAGTTTTTAAGTTTATTCGTTACATACAAAAATACATTTTTTTTATAACAAAATTATCTTCGTGCCATATTTCTTGCAGATCGGTTCAGCCGTTCTGGCGTGATTGAGTTACAAACAAACATCCAAACTTTTATAAAATAAGTAAGATAAGTTGAGAAAAACGTAGATTTAAAAATAAATTTGTTTGGTTTTATATTTTGAACTGAAATTTTATATTGTACCGATTCCATTTAGTATACAAACGACCTGTGTTAGCAGCATTAAAAAAATATATATCCATCTTGATAGCCACAAATAGTCTGCTTATGATAGTCAAACTGATTCATACCTTATCTCTAACGCCAGTAGCCCTGATCTCCCTCAGCAACCACGGCAGCATAGCATTTGAGAACCTTCGGTCCATCGCAGTGAAACCAAGGTACGTCACCGAAGTTAGCTTGGTCTTCATCTTGAGTTATTTGATCTGCTGACGAAAAAAGATATGCTGTAAATTATAGTTTTCCAATAGTTACTTTTTACTACAATCCTATATACCTATTATAAAATGAGCAATATTTGTATTCTATATATATATATTGTAGTCACGTTCTCGAAAACGGCTCTACCAATTTCAATAAAATTTGTATTACTTAATTTTCGGGTTTCAGGGGTGAAAAATCGATCTAGCTAGGCCTGAGAAAACTCATGTTCGCTAAAAAAAATGCTTTCTATTTACAAGGTACTTAATAAACGAGTCGGATCGCGCACGAAGGGTTCCGTACAATTATCGCAAAAAAACGACAAAATAATCGCGTTTGTTGTATGGGAGCCCCACTTAAATATTTATTTTATTCAATTTTTAGTATATGTTGTAAAATTTTCATTTTTGCCGCTCTAGGCAACAGAAATAAATCATCTGTTATTTTTTTTTACTGTCTAGCTATCACGGTTCATGAGATACAGCCTGGTGACAGACAGACTGACGGACCACAGAGTCTTAGTAATAGGGTCCCGTTTTAACCCTTTGGGTACGGAAGCCTAAAAATGGATAAGGCCTCGGGAAGAAACTAGTCTACAGACTATCTTTATGCCCGTGGCTTTTCCCTCAGGAACCGTACATATTTACGGTATAAAAGTATTACACTCCGTGATGACATGGCGTAGCTGTGAAAACTTGTACGCATTCTGGAATAAAATAGCACGCTTGTAATTTTTATAATTACTTTATTTTTGTACCTATGTTAACAAATTAATAAATGTCTTACGACTTATAAGGATTCCGCGAGAGGACACATTAAAAATCGCTGAACGAGGATTCTACCCAAATATAGCTTTTTGTGTTCGAGGTTCGGTTCGGTTCGGGTTGGATTCCCAGATGGGGAAAAGTCCTATCGGGTTTTTCATTTTCCGTTAGGAATTTCTCAATTACAGTCTGAACTCTGAATTTGCGTCCGGTAGATGACGCGTTGCGTCTATGTGTACTTAAGAAACTTGTTATTGTACCCGCATTATGCATATATCTACACTCATTACGTTGTACATATTGTTTCACATGTGTTGGATATAACAATCAACTCTGTTTATGTAAATAACTAGGTAGGTACATCTTGTGTCATTATTATGTGACGATTGATTACTGAGTTTTAAAACGATAAGTAGAAGTTTACTGATTTTGATATTGGAAAATGAGTTCTAGAATTAAAATTGAGATGGGCAGTACACATGAGAAGGCTCGGTAATGGCCGGTGGAGTGAAGCAGCAACCGAATGGCGTTCAAGGACTGGCAGAAGAAAAGTTGGTCGTTCAGCCACGGGATGGGGAGACGACATTATTGACATTACGGGTAGGACTTGGATAAGGGTGGCACAGGAGCATGGGGATTAAGCACAAGAAAAGACAGGTCTTGAGCCCAGCTGAGGGCGAAGTTAGGCTGTGTTTAAAACAGCCGCACGGGCCAATCGCGTCAAGGTCGGTTGTTAAATGGGTAATATATTAAGTAGACCCCCAGATCCCTACTGTCATTTTTACGAAAGAAGTAAGACAACCAGAATCAGAATCTCTATTTGTCCGGTCCAACCAAAGGATAATTAAGTACCCGGAACTGGGTTACGGAGGGTTACCAGCCGATCCATGTTAAATGCTCGTATTGATATGTATCTGGTCAGAATGGAAGCCAGCCCTAACATAGTTGGGAATGGCTAAGGAAATGATGCCGATAATGATGATGGGCATGGCACATTGCTCGCTGAACAGATAGGCGATGGGGCTGAAAAGTTCAAGAATGGCGACCGCGAAACGAAAGACGCTGCGTTGGAAGGCCTCCCACAAGATGGACAGATTACCTGGTGTGGGTGGCGGGAGTTCGCTGGATGCGAGACGCATTTGACCGGTCAATGTGGCCACGCCTGGGGGAGGGCTATGTCTAGCAGTTGACGTCTTTCAGCTGAGATGATGATGATAACCATCGACATCTCTGACATCGAATTACACTAGTCTAGAGCCTCTGGTTAGAATGGAAGCCGGCCCTAACATATTTGGGAATAGCTAAGATGATTATGCTGATGATGACGGGCAGGGCACATTGCTCGCAGAACGGCTGGTCGGTGGGACCCAACAATTCTGGAGCGGTGAATGCGAACCGGAAGAAATTGCGTTGGATGGCCTCTCACCAGGTGGACAGATGACCTAGTGAGGGTGGCTGGAGTCCGCTGGATGCGAGACGCACGGGACCGGTAAATGTGTCGACGCTTGGAAGAGGCCTTTGTCCTGCAGTGGGTGGTTTTAGGCTGATATGATAATGATGAATTAGGTGCAAGTAAACTATTCTTAACGATAAATCTAGCTCGTCTGGTTTATTGGTAATAAACGCAACTGCTGATCTTTGAGTCTTGGTTTCCTTCTGCAAGTTGGGTAGTAAGTAATTTTGTGTTTTTCATTAGGACATTACCGTTGGAAGCCCATGACGGGCAATGTCTGCCTATCCGATCTGCAATAGTAGGTACCTATTACATAACAGAACATCACGCCTGTAATTCACCGAAGGATTGGGCAGAGGTTCACCTATAGTATTTATTTCTAAGTATACGGTACATTAAGATCTTACATTAAATATTGTTTCACATATACTACCATTGCTGGCGTAGAAATATTACATGACTAGCTTGTGCCAGCGGCTTTGCCAGCGTGAAAGTAGAAAATTATCGCAATGGAACATATTTCCGGGAGAAAAACTAATGTATGTGACTATATATCTCTGTGCCAAATTTCATCCAGATCAGTCCAACTGTTTGAGCGTGAAGATGTAGCAAACTCACTCACAAATTTTCGCCTTTAGGTATATATATTAGTGTGATAAGCTAGGTACATACAAATCAAAACTAGGTAAGTACATTTGAATATTATATAAAGTTATGAAATGTTTGTATTAAGTTTATGCATATAATGTCAAAATGGTGTCAATAAATAAATCATAATGTCAGATAAAAAAACTTTTTGCAAAAAAATACTACCGACTTCCAAATACAAAACTACAAAGTGAAAAATAAAAGAATTTTCAAAATCATTCCACAATTGACGGAGTAATCGGCGAACATACACAAAAAAAAAAACAAGAAGTCGAACATAGAACCTCCTCCTTTTTGGGAAGTCGGTTAAAAATAAATCTTATGGTCAAAATATAAATTAAAAATTACAATGCCAAAGAATTCATAATAATGTTACAGTACTTAATATTGAGATCTTAATTACGATATCAAAATGTATGATTTATAAATCATTAACGGAATAAAAACACATATATTGCCAAAAAAAAAATTTATTTATTTATTAAAATTTTATGCATACATAGGCGGACTTAATGTCCGAGGTATTCTCTACCAGTCAACCAAGGGTTCACACATTTAAACTTTTTAATTGGTTACATTCTCAGGGCAAGTGGTAATTTATTATATATTTTAATTGTCATACAACTGGCATTTCTATTGTATAATTGCAATCTCTGAAGTGGTACTAGTAATTGACCGGCATTTTTTTTGTTCAGTCTTTCGGCGACTTTAGTAGATACACTGACATCTCGCGAGTTGAATTGTATGTCCCATGATCATGCTCCGCAGTAGAGTATCATAACTGGCAAATTGACGGGGAATATGGGAGTGATTTTATGTAATTACTAAGCGTAATTACCTTACAAGCCTAGGACAATGGCACTAGACACGTTTTCCTTCCGTTTGTTTTATAAATACAACAGTCGTGTGGGTTCGTGCGTCACACGAGTAACAATCATGTGAGCCTTCAATAGTTTAGGATAAGTAGTACCTACTTAGTATTGTTCTATGGTGTGAACTACAGCATCTTAGGAAGATTTAAGTGGCTGAGAACTAAATTCTGGGGCCGTTCTATAAAGTGTCAACGCTATCATGACCCGGCTGTGAAAAAAAAGTTCATTCAAAACATCATAACAACCGAATGCTTACGAAGCGAACTAAAAAGACGTAAACAAGAAGAAAATCATGCTGTGCAGTCGGAGGATACATCTGGTTTTGGTCAGCTAGCTCGTCAATATGTATCCTCCGACTGCACAGCATGATTTTCTTCTTGTTTACGTCTTTTTAGTTCGCTTCGTAAGCAGTCGGGTTTTTTGCTTTGAATTATCTTTTTTTTATTTAAAAACTTTTTAGATAACATTTTTGTTATTAGGTATTTTTAAAATATTAATATAACACTTTAATATATTTTTGAAATCACCTCTGTAAAGAGCTTAACCCTTTATTTTGATACGCATCAGAATGGGGAAGGAAGAAAAAAAAATTGGGCCCCTACAATATAGCGCCCAAAAGCAGAGACACTCGCAGGGTTAAGACGAATCGACTGACGTAAGAATTATCAAAATCGGCCAACGCGTTTGGTCTCTAGAACGTCACATAGGAACAAACATATATACGTAGACTGATAAAAACATTGCCCACCTTCGGCAGTCAGGTAAAAAGGGATAGTGCTCTCGTCCGTCTCTCTCGCACAGTGGTAACATGATAGTTTTGACACGTCAGAGTAAGGCCCCTGACAGTCTGTCGATGCTAGCATCAATCAATTTTCCAAGCCTTTTCCCAACTATGTGGGGTTGGGTTTCAGTCTAACAGGAATTAGCTGAATACCGGTATTTTTATGAAACGACAGCCTATCCTAGCAACAGGCATGTACTAGAACCAAAAATCGAAGATATATGACATCCACCAACCCGCACTGGGCCTGCGTGGTGGATTACGGCCCTTTCCTTCTTACAGAGAGGATGCCAGTGTCCCAGCAGTGAGAACATTAAAAGGCTGATGATGAAGATGATGATGACGGCCTATCTGGCCTCTTGTTGTGGAATACGATAAGTGTTGAATGACTAGTGGCAGAAATTATAGATTTTGACTACATATATGATGATATGACAGTCGAGACCAATGGCTTAACACGCTTAAACCACCAAACAACACCACCATTACCATTCCCTCAACTTCTCTGGTTTTTTTTTTTTTATTTGAGATGGGTTTGCTCTTGACTCTAGTCTAAGTCATAGGTGCCAGAGACAGAGTCGACGATGGAGTGAGCTTACCCAGAAGAAGCCTGTTTACTCTAACTTTGAAGAGATTCGGGTTGAATGCGTTAGGAAACACAGACGCAGGTAGTGAGAATAATGAGTAATGAGTTCCATTCATTCGCTGTGCGCATTATGAAGGAAGTTTGGAAGCGCTTGGTGCGAATTGGTGGAATGGCAACAAGGTAAGGATGGTAACTTGCAGTGCGTCTAGATGTCCGATGGTAGAAGGGGGCTGGTGGGATGAGGTCGTGGAGTTCTTGAGCACACTCACCGAAATACAGTCTGTAGAAGACCGACAAGCAGGCCACCTTGCGGCGATGAGCCAAGCTGTGAAGCTTGGTATCCACCAGTTCAATGTTTACCATTCTTAAATCTTGTTTGTACTTTTTTACTATTATTTTGTTACTTTGAGTTTGTTGCTTTTGTGTTGTGTCTATGTCGAATAAATCACGAAACAGAAATAAATGTTTGAGCAAACACTAATATTCTTAGTGCTTCGACTAAATGGTCACCTACCCACAAACCGACCTGGGAAACCTTTGCTTATCCTCGAAGATTGACTGTAATTACTTATTGTTAGTAACGGGCTGCTCTATTGTTATTTTTTAACCGCCTTAAAAACAAGGACGAGGTTCTCGATTCGTCGGCATCTTTTTTTATGTATGTTCCCCGATTACTCAAAGATGCCTGGGCCGATTTAGAAAATTCTTCTTTTGTTTGGAAGGGTATACTTCCCAGGTGGGTCGACAGGTCAGGATCTGATGTTGGAATCCCATTTAAAACGAGGGAACTCCTCAAATATTATAGGCATATATAAAGTGATTTTTGTATTTTCATCAACAATGCAATCATTTGCACTCAGAAAGTATCATTTGGTGAAGTGGCCTCTGGATCTCCTTAATGATAAGTATGTCACGGGTATAAGATATCTCGAATAATTAACTGACTATTATGAAGCAAATTTCAGTTCTTCAACCATGGCCTCACGGAGAGACCGGATCTGCGGTCCGGTAGCCCGTGTGTTGGACAAGTATTCTCAGTAACAGTGCTGTCGTCTGCATACCCAAAGCGGCAAAAATTAACCAAGAATAATCGGAGTAGTCGGGCAAACGTATTATTTTTAAAGCTAATTATATACCGAACACCTAGGTAATTTATCCTAATTAGTTAAGTGTTACCTACTTATAAAGAAAATTTGCAATAGGTATAGAAAAATCGGTACCTAAATATTATTACGTAGCCAGAAATGGTACCTGATTAAGTGGTGTTTTCACTAAAATAATTATCACTTAAAATGTGGTTAGACCGCTACAAAAAAAATCTGGTAGTATTTTATTTATCCCGCTAATTTCAATATTCGATTTTGCATTCTATTTTCCGGGAAAATTCAATAATACAGAGTCTAATACAAACTTCTGACATGTTATGTACCTAAATAATTATCTAATATATACGTACCAGATTTACCTTCAATAAAGCACCAAATTATATTAAATAACAGTCAAGTTTGATTATTACAGACTCACCTGTAATTTTCAAGTAATAACGAAAATATCTTCAACAAAACACAACGAATCACAAATTCTTCCAAGTTCAAAAAAAAATCAATATTAGACACAAACAAATACTGATTCAGCTTTTCCAAGTTACAGATCACAATTAAATCCTTATTTTAACACAATATTACCACTTTACGCACAGAATAAGTCAAATAAATTTATATAGAACATATTCGCTCGAATATATTCGCACAAAAACATATTGCAAAGGCACTAGAAGGCGGAAACAAAAACATTATGAAGAAAACTGATGGCTTTTCCTACCATAGAAATCCTCTTATGTCTGTTTTCTCTTTCTGTCCCTCTTTTATATATGAGACAGCAAGCTTTACGGACGGGGGCAAATAAGAGACTGGAGGTAAAATTATATTTGCATGTAAATAAGTTAGTTTAAAGGATTCATACTGATTGGTTATTCTTTATTAGTTTCCCTGTTGAGCTATTAATGGAACATTTTGTAATAGTATCATTTACCTATCCACGAAATAAAAATGTTTAAAGCAGC
The DNA here is from genome assembly GCA_964057195.1 of Orthosia cruda. Lineage (NCBI taxonomy): Eukaryota > Metazoa > Arthropoda > Insecta > Lepidoptera > Noctuidae > Orthosia > Orthosia cruda. Next base: position 6,901,075 of record OZ059852.1, on the reverse strand, counting down.
GCCATCTGTTAGGGAATAGTGAAACTATTACAAAGAGTAAGCGGCCTAATAGTTCAGGTTTATGTTACTAGATGTCGCTTATTGCATTATGCTTCTTGTTTTTCAGGTATACCGAATCAACTCATAATGGCTTTAAAATCTAGATATTTATTTTATAAAAAGCTGGAATTACCATTCTTATTATTCTAAGAAAATACCTACATGGCATATTTCTTTAATCATTCATATTACAGCATAATAAAATAATTAATACAAAATTTTTCTTTAGTTCCTCAATCAAAAATTAACTAAATACTTGAAAGACTTCAAAGCCGCTATATTTAGCAGTATTGATTACAGTACATTAGATACAACATCTAATTATGTAAAGTATCTATCTATATCATACCATCTGAGAAGCTTTGAAAATAGATAGTTTGACCCACTTTTTACTAAAACATCATTTAAATAACATAAAATACTATATACAAAATAATATTTCAATTTAATACAAGGTATGAGTGTATCGCAGTTAGAAAATAAAATGTTTTTCTCTCTAATAAATAATCAATCAATTGGTTCCGAATCCAGCCACGCGACACTAGCGCCACAGATTAAGACAGGCGTCAGATTTAGACACTATTTTGTTAAAAATGTGGGTATTTACAAAAGTTAACAAGTGTAGGTTAGTGTGAGTTCGAAACTAAAATGGTTAATATATTTTTATGAATAATTTACTTGAAAATACAGATGTTAAACGTTAGAAATCATCATTTAATTTGGCGAATTCAGGTAAGAGAGTGTTTACAATTTTATATTTGCGAAAAGGATAATTAATTGTTTCTCAGGCTCTGTTTTTCATGTTAGCAAAAAAATATCCAGTGTTTATGAATTATATTACTACTTTTAGGTATCAATAAAGGCATAGGAAGATATCAGTAAAATATATTCCTAAATATAAGAAATAAAAATAGGTCGGCATGATACTTATGTATAGGACTAAAGGTCCTTAGATTGCCGGGTCAAGGTGAATCTCCCGAAATGGGAGCCAGACGAATCGATAAATCCCTGAACCTTTTTATACATAAAATTACAAAGGTACTTTATATTGAAGTGGTAAGCAATAATGTTCTCCTGTCTGCGAATAACAACAAACGGTGATCAGCGAACCACCAGCCAAACTTGGTGATTAATAGAATCTGGTGTGTAAAACACGTCTAAATGTAATTATTTATAATTATAAACATTTAATTATCTTGCCTCGTGTTGGTCCAATCTTATATTAAATTAATTTTAAAACAGTCATCCCAACTGATGGAGCGCAAACTTTGCATAGGTACACGTTTGGTTTGGATGACAATGCACGAAAATCGTATTTAAAAAGATTTCATTAGTTAGAAAAAAAAGGCGTTTTTTTGACAATACCATTGTTCTATGTTTCATTAATTTTCGTACCGATTATGGTGAATATTAACCTGATTAATCTATTCTATGTACTTATATGTTGCATGTAGTTTTAATAAACGAATAAATAACAGGGAATTACCACAAGATTTAAGACAAATCCGCACTAGACCGGCGCGGTATATTAGTTACAGCCCACTCCCTCTCACAGAGAGGAGTCATGTGATCTAGTAGCGGGTACCTTTTTAGGATAAAATTTCCATTATGGGCCGTTGATTTGGAAGTTCATTTTTTTTTTATACGTTGTACTCATAAATAGAAAGCTTTTTACAAATTTTCAAGACTCGGAAATTTTATGTTTTTTTGTATGTTTTTCGTGAGGTAAAAATATGAGAATTGGTCCAAGAGCGAGCGAAACGAGCTCGGGAGCTCAGGGCACCCCGACACGGACAGGTTAGGTTCGAAGAGGTGACGGGAGCTGAAGTGAGCGAGCAAAGCGAGCGAACTCAGCTCCCGTCATCTTCTTCGTGTTAGGTTACTTTAGACCCTTCAGACAGAAATAGGAGACCCGCGCAGCGGGGCTCCGTCGACATTGTTGTTAAATAGTAATTGTAAAAACTTTAACCATGAATATCTCCTTAACCATGGGGTTCCGCGGGGTTGGGATGGTACAGTGGGATAGCCCCACTAACCCCCACTTCCCTACCCCCCTTCCCGCCCCAAAAATCGATGGACTTTGATAGAAATTTTGATTCTAACCTAAAAACTTTAACCATGGATATCTCCATAACCATGGGGCTCCGAGTGGTAGGGTTGGTAAGGGGGGGATAAAACCCCTCCCCCCACCCTCCCCCGTTCCCCCCGTGCCATAAATCAGCGGCCCATAAAGGAAATTTTAACCACCGCATTTATCAACATCAATAGCCTTTAGCAGTCCACTGCAGGAGATAGGCCTCTCCAATCGCACTGCACGCCTTTTGTCTCGATTTTCGGCAGCTCTCATTCAGCTGATACTTGCCAGCCTCTGAAGATCGTCTCTTCACCTAGCCTGAGGCCGTTCCATCTTAAATTTATCCATTAGTGACCGTGAGACAATTATACATACTGGGCGTTGTTCTCCTACAACACAGTAAACTGAGCTACAACCCAACACTTCTCCTAAAACGAAGAAAAGATATGGTGTGCGAAGGAAGTGGGCAATTTAAAACTAAATTTAGTCAACGCTTTGCCCACTCCATTGGTCCATTGATCTACAATAGGTTGAACAGAGTCCTTAAAATATACCCATTAACAAAAATGCAATGCAAAAGGAAACTTACAGAATACCTCAAAAGTCTTACCTACGAACAGACTGAACTTATCCTATACATTGCATCCTAATAAAAAGCCTATGAATTACGATATAATATAAATTTATCATAACATACACAAGCGCACGCACGCTCTCTCACACCACAATACACAGCAGAACACTAGACAACAGTCTACCTCTTACACATCAGTCACGTACATTCCCATCTCACACAAACAAGAGGTCCTTCATGCAAACACTATACAATTTTTTTTCTCTATTTCATATACTTTTTCTATCCTTAATACCTAAGTAAAGTACATGCATTATTTTGTTAAATAGATTATGTTTATGATACAAATTAAATCATGTCAATGTATGTAATGTCTACTATGTATGTAAAAAACTCGAGGGGTTTGGCGCTGATAGCCGAAATACAGGCTCTGCCTAGTTCGGCTACAGATGACTACACCACTTAATCTCGACCTAAATTAGCCTGTTAAAATATTTTGTAAATTATGTCTAAGTTTCTTTAAATAAATAAATAATAATAATAATAAAATAATAATTAGTGGTCTCCACTCAGGAACACGTCTACACCAACGGTCATCGGTTCTACGGCTAATATGGCCGGCCCATTACCATTCCAGCTTGCTTTTTCTGTCAGCAAAAAACTGACGAGGTCCGCTAGGGCCGATGCCTTCTGGGTCGCGGATAAATTTGAAAGAGAGTTACTGCGGCCCTGCACATGCAACTGAAGGAACACGGGTGGGTTTTAGTCAGTAAAACTCGGACACGCCCTCGCTTCACCCAGAGTGGAAAAAGTCATTGGATGATTTCCCAAAAATATGCTTATTCTAAGAGCGTCACGTATCTATCAATTGTTGGGCAAAGTATAGCTTGCTTTGGTATGGTTAATTTCTGGATGAGTGATCATTTGTTACACATCATAACCTCTAATGTCTTTGGAAATATCATACTAATTTTAACGACAGTTGATACTGTCTGAACATATGAAGAAGTAAAATTTCAAAATTCTAAAAACCTCCGACACATTTTTATTTCATGCTTCATTATTTATCTAGTATATAGTGGACAGGCTTCGATCGGCAATCTATTGAACACGTTATTATGACACGATATCTTGCGAAAACACCCCGATTCAAACAGTAAAACGCCCATAACTTTTGAACGGCTGAACCGATTTAATTCAAACATAGCTAAGAACACTCTCGATTAAGTCACCTTTTAAACAAAAAAAAAACTAAATCAAAATCAGTTCACCCGTTTGGACGCTATGATGCCACAGACAGACACACAGATACACATATGCACAGATACACAGATACACAGAAACACAGATACACAGCAACACACGTCAAACTTATAACACCCCTCTTTTTCCGGCAGGGGTTAAAAAATGTGGTATGTTTCTCTAAGCATTACTTCGAAATTCGAACGACGGTGTCTCGTTGTGAATCCGCGATGATTTACTATAAAAACAATTGAGTTCGCTTTCGAATTGTGTCCGAAACTTTACAGAATACCACTAAGTCATCATCATCATTTCAGCCGAAAGACGTCCACTGCTGGACACAGGCCTCCCCCAGGTGTCGCCAAATTGACCGATCCCGTGAGTCTCGTAGCGCATTCCCAGTTCATCGGTCCACCTAGTGGGAGGCCTTTCCAACGCATCGTCTTCCGGTTCGCGGTCGCCATTCCAGATTTTTATGGCTCCATCGGTCATCCGTTCGAAGTATTAAGTATTTGTCTGATTTTAGACAATAACAAAGAATTGTCTTCTTTTCCAGAGCCATGGATAACCAAAAAGAATTTACATCATCGTCCACCATATCATTCGTAGAGTCTAGCACAGAAGAGAAGGGAGTGAGAGGCAGGAAAAAGTCCTTCTTCAGAAGAAACGGGCTGCTAAAAGTGAACCATAGTTCTAGTGATGCAGACATATCAACTATTGAATACGAACGGTAAGTCAATATTATTTTTATAGAATAGGTAGACTAGTTTTATAGAATATTATTTTTATAGAATAGGTAGAATAAATAGGTAACTACTATTACAATTTATTAGGTCCTTACATATGAAATTGGCGTTTCACGATACGGGTCGCTTTATACGGTGATATATTTGGTTTGATTTGGATTTATGAGTTCAATTAAACTTTGATGCCTCTTTAAGAATTTTTTAATCATTTGTTTCTTTGGGTCTGGTTTAACAGTAATAACCCCATATTCATTATCATGACCCCTAAGAAAATTTATGTTTTTTTTTTTGTAGGAAATAACAATGCGTTTTAAAGTCACGCAATATCAATTTAAGGATCTATCGTTAATAACGAGAGAACTTACTGTTATTCGGTTTATCGCTTTTTTTTTGGAAAATATGCCGTAGCTATTTAGAGAGGAAGGTTAATTTGTGAGGTAAAATTTCCTAGACGCCAATTTCATAGGTAATCGTAATTTGACAGACCTATTGAATTGTAAATAATTGACCAATTTTCATTTATAAATTACAAATATATCCAATTTGTTATTTCGTGTAAAATAAAAATATATGCGGTTGACTACTTTCGTTACCACATTGCATAAAGGATCTTTGCAACATTTCCGAAATTATACTAATCTAGTAAAATTAAATCAATCTACATCTAATGATTTATAAAAATTGCCTGTCGCAGAATCAGAATATTTATTTGTGAAACATAGGTATTTTCATCACACTTGCACGTAAAAAGTATCTAACATACAGGTTTACTTGGCCGTAATGCCCCATATAAAACCCTCGGGCTTTCTTTTTTTCATGAAACCCTAGGGCGGTAAGTAATATTTTTTTAATTTATGGCACAGTACACAGGTCATGCAAGTTCAAGCAAGGAGTTTACACGCAATTGAAAAATTGTCTTAAAATGTTATCTAAACAGGAATTTCTTTGCAATCTCGCTACATGTTACTTAAATACTCAACTAATGTTCTTAATAATCGATTTTAATAGTTATAGTATGAAATTATTTAATTCGTCGAAATGATTTAATGATGAAATTATTTTATTAATCGTAATTCTTTTTACACTCCGTCATGGCTTATATCTACGTAAGTATTTGCCCTTAAAGTTTCTGAACGAAACACTGTATAATCTGTGGTGTGGGCAAAAATTCGCAAACCGCTTCAAAAAAAGTTCACGTATTTCGTAATAACAGCTGTGCTGACTTGTGTATTAAAGCTATAATTCATAATTATTACTCGCAAATGTGATGGAAAACATTGTATGTATCACGGGCGGTACGGGAATTACGAACCTCGACTCAGAAAACCCTCAGTCTTCGACTTCGGGCTTCTACTAGAGTCTCGATCGTAATTCCATACTTACCGCCCTTAATACACAATGTACTATTATTTACAGACGAACGGTCACACAAGTGATCCTAAAACGATTCCGTTTTTCTTTCAAATGTACGGCACATTAAAAATGAAATGCTGTTCGTTGGTGCATCATCGATTTGAATATTGTTTATTTATAAATGTTCTTAACAGTCCGAATGAGGTTTTTAGAAAAAAACAATGTCCTCGAAAGTAGACAAATTTGCGTAGAGCTTGTTTTACTTTTTTGCCATCTAGAAACATAAATGCCTGTAACTTCGAAGTCAGTCTGCCTAGCCTTTTCGCAACAATGTTGGGATCAGCTTTTAGAGATACTGGATGCAAGAAGCTGGATGAATCCCGGCGAAAAGATTCAGCTGTCTTCGATCCCTCAAAGAAATAGCTTGTGGAGCTTGCTGGAAAAATTCAGCTCCGCTACCGAAACCAAAAGTAATTAATTCAATTTAGAATGATAGCCAGCACTTCAAGTTCTATATAAAGACAAAACATCCGACCATCAACAATTCCTAGTGTTTTAGCTGGAAAAAAGAAGCAATTAGCTCGAGTGTCGTTGGCAAATCTATCTAATGCCTTTAAACGAGCAATTCTTGTATATATATATATATGTGTATATATAATCTGAATCTCGGAAACGGCTCCAAAGATTTTCATTAATGTATGTAGTTAGTAATTTAGTATGCGGGGGTTTTCGGGGGCGATAAATCGATCTAGCTAGGTTTAATTTTTAGAAAACGTCGTTTTCACTATTTTCACCCGAGCAGAGCTCGGTCGCCCTGGTACTACATTTTTAAACGACTTCAAAAAAAGAGGAGGTTCTCGATTCGATTGTATGTTTTTTTTTGTGTTTGTTTCGCGATTACTTCACCAATTATAAATAGATTTAAATGCTTCTTTTGTTGTTTGAAGAAATAATTATGTTTCCGAACTGGTCCCATTTTGGCATCGAAATTTGGTGAAAATTTGATGAAGTAGATAAACAACAGAACTCTTCAATAAACGACGGTAAATCTCTCGGGATTGCTGCAATCTCATCATAATCATCATATCAGCCGAAAGTCGTCCACTGTTGGACATACGCCTCCCCAAATCGATGCCACATTGACCGGTCCCGTGCGTCCCGTATACAGCGACTCCCCGCAACCTTCACCAGGTCATCGGTCCACCTGGTGGAAGGCCTTCAATTTTTCCTTGCAATCACATGCCTGTTTATTATTTTTATCATTTCATAATATAACATCACGCCGGTACGCTCTAAAGTAGTAAACAGATCGGTACCGTTCTCCCTGGTACACTCTCATTTCAACGGTTATGTTCAACTTCATATTCGGGTAATCTATTCTGGCATAAGTTGTGGCATTATATGTACTTTACTATAGAACTTGTCCATTATGTACCACAACTAAAAAGTGGAAAATAAAAATTAGTCTGTTGTATTTTTTGTAATAAAGTTTTCAACACACTTGCTCATAAAGTGACTCTAATTTCACCGCAATTAGGCACATAATGACACCTGTTATCAAACTGTGACTTTTTCATTACTATTATTCACAAGTGAGATAAAGAGTTTTTCTTTTAATTTATTGGTTGAGTTGCTTTGTTCTTAAAAAGTTTCGATACAAAAAAGATCGTGCTCAGTAGTTCAAATGCAACACATTTCATGCAACTTCGTATTTAAATAGATAATTTCAACTTGTACGTGTTTAATAAATAAAACTTTCACTTAAATATAACTTTTGTTTTTGTCTGTAATAAAGAAAACTTGAAATTCCCCATTTTGTATGTGGCTAAAACGCTATCCGCGAAAAGACAAAAAAAAAAGTTTTTAGTCTATGGCCGATCGCCATTGTTAGATGCGCGCGCATAGGAAAACTGATTAATTTTGTCCGCCATTGTGAAAAAATTTTCACAGCTCGTTTTCACTGTTGGAAATGATTTTTTTGTATTATTTTCTTCACAAGTGTGTTGAAAAACGTCGTATGATACACGTGTGTATTGATGATTACCGTCCTCGGCTCTCTTAAGACTCAATGGCGCCTCAGCGGTAATCACCAACATTACACACTTGTACCATAATGTACTATTTTATTTTTCAAATGTTATGTTTGGCCTTATATTCAGCTAGGGGAACGCCATTCGGCCACAACAACCTTATGGTCCTCACAAGTACAGGTGACAGGGTATGCGGTACAGGACGAAAAGACTAGCTTGCTGGGTGGCTTATATTCTTACCAAGGAATAATCTACCTGGTATAGTTTATACCGACATTATAACAAATTACGTATTCATACCACGACAGTGGTGTTTGTTTACAAGTATGCCTTTCCATAGAGACAAGCTGTTTGGAATACTAATATCAAATTTTGTTTTATTTATCGGGATTACAAAACCGACTGTGAACAATAGATACTTATCTAATATTTCGCAAGGATATTATACATTCTAGAAGGCAATTCATATATTGAATCGGCATGAGGAAAATTACTTCAATGTTCTCGTTTATGTCAATAAATTGACAAAATGAAACCGATACTCCTAATGCACAGATAACCGGTAATCTATGCCCTTCCAGAATTCGTTTTATGTTCGATATTTAAATGAGTGCCTGATAAAATCGTGTTGATCCAGTAGTGGTGGCTCTATGGGAGCTGTGGTGGCCACGGCTTACGTGACGTAGGTCTTAGGTTTGTTTGAACCCAGGCAAGCGCTTTAATTTTTGTAAATTATTTAAGGGTAGTATTTAAACAAGTGGCTGTAAATTAAAGTTTTAATTGAAAAATTATTAATTTACGTTATAGTATTACTAAGTGAGCTGAGTGACTGCGAGTGACGAGAAATCAACAGAACAGCAACTTACAAACATTAATTTGAGTTACTTAAAATAAAAAAATGAGAAGCTTCATAATATTTAACAGGAAAATAAAAGTTTGTCGACGAAGCCCCGCTGCGTGGGCACCTTTTTCTGTCTGCAGGGTCTAACCTAACCTATCCGTGTCGGGGTGCCCTAAGTTACCGAGCTCACTTCGCTCGCTCTTGAACAAATTCGTTAAAAACACGAACACATCCGAACTGCCACGCATTTCCAGTCGCTCGCTTAGTAATTTAGTCGCACGGCTAGAATGTTAATATCTGTTTATATGGATTAATCACAACCCAATTTATGTAAGCTCGTTCTGGATTTTATTATTAATCAATATTCGTCAAGTTATTAAAACAGTATCTCATCATCAGTCGTTAAGTTTTATTTATTCGATCATTTAGTTTCATTATTCCCCATTATTTAATCACCACCGCTATCATAACATAATCATATCATCACAACTACCAACCAATCATAATAATTCCGTTGTAAAATCATTAAATTACAATCATTAGTCATTACCTATATCCTATTATAGCATTTTTTGTAGCTGGCACAATGATTTACAGCCAGTAACCTAAGGTTGCGTTGAAAAGAACACGAGTGGAGCGTACAGGCGGAGTATTTAGCGTTTCAAATACAGGGTTTTCACCATTCGTTGTTGATCTAGAAATTCAATGCGAAAATTATGAAAACATAATTTATCCAGTCAAAAAAAAAATTGTAAGAGGCCAACTTGCTAGATCTTTTCTTGCCGGCACTATGAAATGAGGATGATTTCCTTGTATGTTGAGTGACATATAACTGTTGTTAGTACAGGCTGGCGCAAAAGTAATGTCATAATTTGAATTGGATGCCATTTTGTTAGAAAAAAAAATGGATTCTGTTTTATCAAAACATTATTTGAAAGTATAGGATTGATGCCATTAATCATGACATTTTATCGCTCAAATGGCCTCCCGAGTGCCCAATTGTGCTCGTTGTACGGCATTTTGAACTGTTGCTTGAAATATATCTGGCTCCAAGGGCCAATCACTTTTTCACTGCAAATGCCAAAACCAGTGTCACTTTGAGGGGATGCAATGGCTCTTCATGCATTTTATGCGGATTCTCTGTGCCCCAGAAAGGCAAAGTTTGTTTGTTAACACAACCACTTAAGAGAAAATGGGCTGCGTCATTTTTTTTTTTTCAATTAAGCAGTAACAATAATTCCACGTTCTTGAGGTGTGTATCGCTCCATCGCTTGTTGGCAACTAATTCTCTTCATATCTGGCGCCATCTGCAAAAATTAAGGTACATTCACAGTATGACATTACTTTTGCGCCACCCGCAGGCTTATTACGTATGAAACAGCAATTAGCAATATTTGCACAGATATTGTACAATCATCGCGCGATTATTGCTTTACGTCAAAAAATTGGAAGACTAAGTTTTTGCGAATTAATTGCTCTTCAATCACGAATCCGCATTATATATGAGCTATAGCCACACTATAATAATTTTACTACAGCACTGCTAACAATAAAAATCTGCTAACTGAAATATGCATTTATCGCAAAGTGATGGCGATCATTTCGTATTACGTATGGTTTTTGACAGCAGAGCGACAGCGATCGGCGAGCAAATGTGGCTGTCAAATTGCGATAACTTTTTCCCTTGTTGTTGGTCGATTGCCAATCGCTCGCTGATGGCTGAGTAGGTACAAAAGTTTTTGAGTATTTGGCGGCTTTTTTCGTGTGTTATTTTGAGGCTACTTTAATTATCAAATTAGAAAATAATATAAAAGTAAATATTGAAATAACAAATTCTTAGTGAATATTGTAATGACAAATTGGTGTTGTTTTGTGTCTCTAATGTCTACGCAACTGGACTATTTGTTGAATCATTGAAACAGAAGTGATCACAGTAAAGTGGAGGATTTTTATTTACTGTAGTGTTGGCTACCTCAGCGAAGCTTATATGTTTACCTACTAAACACTTACAAACACATAAGATTGTGATAAGTCCGCAATAAGTATCTTCTATTATATTCTTTTTTTATATGGCAAGCACCGATGTCGACTATTCTGCCAATGTCTAAATTAAATTAGAAAAACAATTTTACGTTGCATAGCTCAAATACGAGATAATGTATTAAGTGATGTCCTAATGCATTATCGATTCGCTTTCTTATAACAATCGACAATTCGAAGAAATTTTAATTAATTTTACACATTGACAATTTAGTCATCCAGTTTTTAAAATTAATTATTATATTATGTAAATAAAAAGAAAATATCCAATTTTCACTGCCACATTTACTTTACACAAATACTTCACTTCTGCGAATATTAATTTACCGGAATATTGGAGCTAAATAGTAATCAAATTGACTATTGTAAAAAAACAGCCTCCACGAAGTGTTGCTCTTTCATAAGCTGGTTAATTCATCAAATGATACATTTTATAAATCATCAGACAGATAAAATAGCTTCTGTTAAAAGTGACTGTCAAAAAAAAGACATGACTTAAAGGCCTCAGTAGCCAGGTCACTAAATTGATCGCGCAATAATTGTACAATTATTGCTACTTGCTGTTCCTTACGTAATAAGGCCGCCGTTCTGTGTAGCTATCACCACTGGTGGAGTCGTGGGCGTTATGACGTACCATTCCCCGCAGTATAAAGCAGAATTGTATTGTACCAATAGCTACAAGTGATGAAACTTGGTGGTCTATGTTCAGCAGTGGACGTTTTTCGGCTGAAATTATGATTATATATCTACACATGTTTTTGAGTCGCATGTTTGGTCACTTGGGACTCAAATGGGGTCTAAAATGGGAGTGAAGTTATTGCCATTGCCGGGCACAAACACATACTCAAATTCTAGATGGATAATCCCAATATATCACTTTGCTCGGACCCACGAATTGAACTAAGACTATTAAGGGCACTGGGGAAACATCAGTGTGTACGTATATTTCTTTGATCTAGTGTGCAAATGTATCCTATATCCTCACCCTTAACGTCTCGCTCGTTGTTACAGGCTCCGCTGTGCACTGACCTATGAACATAGCCTTAAGCAGGCCGTATCGATATTGCGATAGTTTCACTTAGTTAGCCACCAGAGTCACGGTCAGTGCCACATACATAAATCTAACTAGACGCAAGTTTCTTCATCTGTACGAAAAACAAGCGTGTCACTTTTTCACACACAATTAAAGAACAAATTTTCTTGCAAAGAAAATGATTCAATGTCTTCATTAACTTTTTTGTTTGAGGTTTTACAGCTCAATATAGTTAGGCATTTTTAACCGACTTCCCAAAAAGGAAGAGGTTCTATGTTCGACTTCAAGTTTGTTTTTTTTTTTATTTTTTTTTTGTGTTTGTTCACCGATTACTCCGTCAATTGTGGACCGATTTTGAAAATTCTTTTTTTGTTTGAAAAAGTATGTTGCGAAATTGGTCCCATTTTAATTTGGTGAAGATCTGATGAAGAACTTCGGAGATATACAACAGAACTCTTCAATAAATAACGGCAAATCTCTCGGGATTGCTGCAATCGCATTTCTGTTTATTGTTTATACCATTTCATAACATAACATCACGCCAGTACGCTCTTAAGGGGTACGCAGATCTCTCATTTCACCGGATATGTTCAAGTTTCATGAAATCTATTTTGGCGTTAAAGTTACCTTACTAACTTGCCTATTAGGTACGTACAACTAAAAAGTGAAAAATAAAAAAAACTTTTTGCCAAAAAATACTACCGACTTCCAAATACTAAACTACAAAGTGAAAAATAACTTAATTTTTTGAAGTCGGTGTCCATAACGCAAAAAAATGGTACCTACGAAAGACACCGACTTCAAAAAATTAAGTTATTTTTCACTTTGTAGTTTAGTATTTGGAAGTCGGTAGTATTTTTTTGCAAAAAGTTTTTTTATTCTAGATTTCAATTGATGTCCGGTGCCAATGAAGCTACAAGAAACAGCTCAAAGTGAGAGCATTACTCTGACTTTTACTTTTTTGACACGAGAAAGAAGTATAACGTTCGCACTATCTAGTCAGATTAAGGTCTATGGTCAGCGCTGGAAGGCTAGGTGAAGGTCAACTGGCTAATCAGATTAATAAGGCTCGACAATTTGCTTTGTATGCCATTAGTTCATGGGTATTAAGAACTCACAACTCTGTTTAGCGTTTGTGGACTAAGAGAAAGCCTTCGATTCGATCGAGACTTGGTTAGTAATGCAGTCTCTCCAACGGTGCCAAATTGACTAACCGTACATCGAAGTGTTGAAGTGTTTGTACAAAAACGCCACCATGTCGGCAGTTCTGCAGCGAGGTGTGAGACAGGGACACGTCATATCTTCGAAACTTTTCACCTCTGCACTGGAGGATGTTTTCAAGGTTCTGGACAGGAGAGTGCTAGGCATCAGCATCAATGGTGAATACATCACGGTTCGGTTCGGTTTTTCGACGATATAGTGGTCATGGCTTAGACTATGCAGGAACTCAGTACAATGCTCGATGACCTCAGTAGAGCTTCCGAAAGAGTGTCTTAGGATGAGCATGGACAAAACCAAGGTGATGTTGATTGCCCATGTTACACCCACTCCTATCAAGGTCGGAGACTCTACGCTCGAAGTTGTGGGCGACTATGTCTACCTGGGACAAACGATCCAGTTGGGTAGGCCCAACTTCGAGAAAGAGGTCATCCGTCGAATCCGACTTGGCTGGGCAGTGTTCGGGAAGTTGCGCGGTATCTTCTCGTCCAACTTACCATAGTGTCTCAAGACGAAAGTCTATGACCAGTGTGTGTTGCCAGTGATGACATTATGGCTTTGAGACGTGGTCGCTCACAATGGGCCACATCAGAAAGCTTACAGTCACTCGTAGGGCAATGGGGAGGGCTGAGCTCGGAGTTTCCTTGCGTGATTGAATCAGAAATGTATAGATCCGCATGATAACCAGGGTTGCCGATATAGCCCGAAAAATTGCCAAACTTATGTGGCAGTGGGCAGGACACATTGCTTGCAGAACGGATGGCCGATGGGGCAGAAGGTTCTGGAGTGCCGACCGCAAACCGGAAGACGTTGCGTTGGAAGGCCTCCCAACAGCAACAGGTGGACCCATGACCTGGTGAAGGTTGCGGGTATCGGCTGGATGCGAGACGCTCGGAACCGATCAATGTGGCAACGCTTGTGGGAGGCCTATGTCCAGCAGTGGACGTCTTTCAGCTGATATGATGATGATATTAAATTTTGAATATGTCAAACCCTATTTTAATTCCAAATGACAAGTTTAGGCTAAAGTAGGGTTTGAAATTTTAAAAAACACAACATCAAATTCTTAAATCAGAAATCGGGGGTTAGTCTTTAAGTTTAGAACTGTCGAACGTTGGGAGTTTAGGTCGTTACTACGGTAGTCTAGTTGATGATCTTCACAGGGAAAAGTGTGCGGAAGTAACCAAGGATCGAGTTCCATGCAAAAGATAAGTCTTCAGTCTATACATGATCTGTTCCATATTTTATTTTGCCTCATCTCCTATATCTTAAGGCCTTAAGGCTGTAATACTGTAATACTGTTTCTATAACAGAAACAGTATAAGGCTAAATCCTCTTTTCTTGTAAAGACTGTCATTGACTTGGACAAAGTGCACCAGGATTGCTGATGCTTTTGTTTTTAGATTAATATTAAGTCCAGAGGGCCTTTACTAGTGGCATTCTATCGCATATTGGCGTTATCTATACTAGTGTTATAAAGAGGAAAGATTTGTTTTATTTTTATTTTTGTATGTAACGAATAAACTTAAAAACTACTGGACCGATTTCAAAAATTCTTTCACCGTTGGGAAGCTACACTATCCCCGGGTGACATTAGCTACTTTTTATCCCTGTATGCCACGGAAACGGGAACTACGCGGGTGAAACCGCGAGGTGTCCGCTAGTCGGATTATAAGAATGGGATTGATATGCGCTACCAAAAGGTCACTTACAAATCCCAAACATTTATGAGTTTTTAACAAATTATCGCTTATAGAAAGTCACTTTTTCTGGAGCCCAAGATTTCAAGACGATTTTGCCATTATTCTGTATTAGCTGCTGCAAAAGAGTTTTATCATCCCGAGGGATCATTACATCGGGATTGGCATGATTGAGTAACAAACATACATCCACACATCTATCTAAACTTTCACATTTAACATACTAGCTACTGAAAGTGGTGAAAAGGGTTTTCTTTACCCAAGGGAGCATAACACCGGGATGAAAAGTAGCATATTATGCACTATTGTAACCTATATTTGTGCCAAATTACATTCAGATCCGTTTAGCGGTTCTGGCGAACTCAATTTCAATCAATTACTCAATTTGCAAACTGTCGCATTTATAATATATTATAGTTAGATTATATTCGTAAGACTAGTGTTGGAACAATTTTCATCTTACAAACTCTATAACTCTCAAGGATCAACAAAAATCAAACAAGATAGCCGTTACGTGTGTTTACTGCGATACCGTGTTACGTTTACGTTCGACGGCTATCATTGTTAGTAAACAGTGTTTTTGTGATCATCCGTAGAGTTTCTGAAAACGAACTGTAATCCTTGGCCGTATCAGATATTCAGACTAGCAGTGCATTTCCCAACGCCGCGTCAAGCGCACGTTCGCGCCAAATTGCCGCCATCTTTGACTTTCAAATCGTTCGTTGAATTTAAAAAGTAAATGTTCGAAAAAGGAATATTGTTTTGTTTTGTTCTACGTTTGAATTTGTAATTCAGTTGTGTTTTTATATATGTGCGCTATCGTTAGTTTGTTTATTATGGTTTTTTGTTGTTATTTGAAAGAGTTCGGTGTTTAGTTCAAGAGTTTTTATTTGATAGTATCACGTTGACTACTATTTCAACTGATGGTAAGCGATGATGTGGTCCACGGTGAAGCACGCATGCTTAAAAGTAATCAATTCACTCTTGACTTAAAGAGCCCCAGGTTGTAGCTATCAGGAAACATACTCCACCAGGGAATTCTTGTTTTAGATGTACGTGCAAAGAAAGTATTCCAAAAACGTTTAGTGTGTATGAGTGGGATGTCCACCATGTACCTACCGATGGCGCATCGCCTTACGTCTTGTAGTCTTGTAGATTTTTTTAATTATCCCCGACGGAAAAAGAGGGGTGTTACAAATTTGACGTACCTTGCTGTGTATCTGGTGTGTCTGTCTGTGGAATCATAGCTCCTAAATGGATGATTTTGATTGTTTTTTTTTGTTTGAAAGGTGACTTTGTCGAGAGTGTTCTTAGCTATGTTTGATTGAAATCGGTTCAACCGTTCAAAATTAATTCGCATTTTACTCATTAACTCTGGGTTTTTGCGCAAGATATCATGTCATAATTACGTGTTTTGATAGATTGTCGATTGAAGCTTGTCTACTACTAGGTATATTATATCAGTTTAAAAAGCATGAAATAAAAAATAAATTAGAAATTAAAAAATGAACCCGACATAAAAACCCCTAAAAAGCAAAAAATATCCAAGATCCAAGCTACCGGTGGTCAGGGCTTTAGAAATACTATCTCTATTCTATTAGGATCCTTCTAAAAATTTGAGTCGCGCCCAGAAGTACCGCTTTTTGAATCAAACCCTTGACCCAGCTGCCTAACAAGAACCTCTTAAGGTGTTAGTCGAGGCTCGTAGCTATTAAGGCATTGACTGACATATAGAACTATTGTAAAGGGTAATTAAAACATTGTACTCAATTTATACCACGTACCTCATGATTGATTAATATCTGACAATCAAAACAGCATCAAATGTATATTTCGTTGAATGAGTTGAATACTGTGTACAATAATATTGATAGATGTCAATAGGAATAAGGTTTGTAACAATCACTTTTTCCTACTGCTCTTTAAGAACAGCATCAATCAGAAACTTTAAATAAAAAAGAGCATTAATAAGCCTCGTAAAGGCGTTGGGGAACCGCCTACGTTTACAGCAGTTTTATTATTTTTTATTTATGTTTTTTTTTTTTTTTACTTAGCGGTACCCCGACGCGATTACGAGGCTTATTAATGCTCTTTTTTATTTAAAGTTTCTGATTGATGCTGTTCTTAAAGAGCAGTAGGAAAAAGAGATTGTTAAAACCTTATTCCTATTGACATCTATCAATATTATTGTACACAGTATTCAACTCATTCAACGAAATATACATTTAAATTGTATTTTTACATATTCGAATAAAAATATAAAATAATAGTAGCCCTAAGGGGCATAGGATCCATGCAACTGGTGGTCAGGGCTTCAGAGATACTATCTCTATCCTACTAGGACCCTTCTAAACGTCTAAACGAGCCGTGCCCAGAAGTACCACTTTCTGAATCAACCCCTTGACCCAGCCGCCTAACGAGAGCCTCTTAAGGTGTTAGTCGAGGCTCGTTGCTATTAAGGCATTGACTGACATATAGAACTATTGTAAAGGGTAATTAAAACATTGTACTCAAATTATACCACGTACCTAATGATTGATTAATATCTGAAAATCATATTAAGACTATAGCTGCCGCCCGCGGTCTTACCCGCGTGTAAAAAAGAATGCTTTTATCCAGATCAGCATCAAACTAGGAATTTCTTCCTGTATCGTGTGTGCGTTTACATACATATATACTCACATACACAACACCCAAACGAAAAGTGTTCTAAGTCAACTAACTCTGTGTCAAAATAAATTACATCCAAATCAATCAAAACTCGTGTCTCAGAAGTTCTAGAAATTATGAAAGGTCAAAATCTAGAGATATGGAAAATACCTAAGGAGATGACAGTTTGTACCGTATTTTTAACCGACTTCCCAAAAAGGCCTCCTCCTTTTTGGGAAGTCGGTTCGTTCGTTAATTTTTTGAAGTCGGTGTCCATAACGCAAAAAAATGGTACCTACGAAAGACACAGACTTCAAAAAATTAAGTTATTTTTCACTTTGTAGTTTAGTATTTGGAAGTTGGTAGTATTTTTTTGCAAAAAAGTTTTTTTATAATATAACGAGTCAACCAGCTGATTACAATATATCGATCATGTTTGACTACAGACAGCTGTGTTTGAAAACTGTCTGTCTTATCAGCTCGCCTGCCTGACTAATTCTACATGTATCATAACATATAGCAGTCATTTTTACATTTTATACACATCATTATCTAACAGTCGATTATTGTAATAGATTCTTCTCAAAACTTCCTGTGATTCAATTCCATTTCAAATTGTTTTCTTAAATTATATTATATATAAGATGAATAATGACTAAAACTTTTTTTTTGTTCGTAATATGAAGTATTGGACTCGTATTTTTCTTTTTTCGCGTGTACGTGAACAAAAATTTTTCCAATTAAAAAAACTTTTTTTAAACAAGCTTTTTATCTTACCTTGCATTGTCATCCAATCTAAACGTGTACGCAAAATTGCATCTTAATCGGTTGAGGATAACTGCTTTAAAATTAAGTTGCAAGATTTGATCCGAACACAATTACATACATAAAAACATGCATACATACATTGCAAGTTAATAATAAAGCTTGTAATGACGACGGTGCGTTGAAATTAGTACAATTTTTACTCAAGAGTTTTTGCAAAGGCTCTCGCTCTTGAACTTTGATTTATCTTTGTATTTTTTTACTGATTTGACAAAGCAAAACATATGTGTCCAATATTGTTTCCTATTCTTACTGACGGAATATATAGATATATAATTTTTCTACCCAGGAATCATTCCTATTTTCAGATATAAATAATATATTGGTGAGGCGTTCGTCTTGTTTCATCATTATTCTCTTCTTTGTAGATATCCCAATTTATAAGTGGTTTGCCCGTCATGTCTTCATATTCTATACTTTTCAAATTCGTCGCCATCTCTATAGTCAGTGACTATTGAGAATTGTGGCTACTAGTCACACCTGGTCACCACTATGAATGAGGGCTTCCGATTTTGTGTTCACCAGTTGGCGCCACCGGCGAGTGAGGTCCTTAAATACAGATGGCGCCGATTTACTTGAGATTTTAAAATGAGAATCACGTCTAAACGGCTAGTTGTATTTTTTTGAAAAAGATATATGTTACATTAGACCATTTTCTTAATAATTTCATTTGAGAAAATTTTGAGTTTTATTCGTATAACATAGTGTAATTAATTTGTAAAGTTGTGTCTAAAACGGACAAAAACACGACAATCACACCAAAACAGCTGGGCGTATTTTAATGAAATCGACACCATCCCAAAGACAATTTAATTATCTACATTTTCATCTGAAGCTTTTTTTTTAAAAGTCATAGAATAATAAGGAAAGTACAAAAGACTACTAAATTTTGGACCGCGCGGGTGTGAATCGAGGGCGCGTTTTGTTCCCTCAAGTTCGTTGGCGTTAGTCGTCGTCTCAAACGTTGTTATTACGCGCACGGAAGCAAAGTTTGATTAAAAATAAATTTCTAATGCCGTAGAAGTGCGATTAAATATAAAATCAAGAACGCTGCAGTTTTGCGCAGCCTTTTTTCGGAAAAAGGAGGATCAAATTTCCCGAAACATAAAACTCTATTAAAGCATTGGTTGGTAAAACCCATACCTATCTCAATATGCCACATTTGGAAAATATCCCCTGCAATAAAAATGTAGTTAAAAAAATTATGAAATTTAACATTTTGAAGACCTCACTCTACACCAGCGCCCCTAGTGGGAAATTCAAAAGCGATAGCCCACATTCTATCCAAGTCATATTTCATACAATGCATTCTCATAGTCATACTCAAGACATAAATACATAACATAATATCACACCGGTATACCGAAGGGCTAGGCAGGAGTGCACCTGTAGTACACCCACATTTCGGCTACCCTAGCGATTAACAAAGTAATTACAAACAGTAACATTTTCAGGAGGAGCAGAAACTACAAAAACGCTTAATTAAAGCGTAGTTATATCTATAATACTTGAAATCAGTCTATAAAAAATTGTAAAAAAAAAATGGATTCACCTGATATGGAGCTGTATTTACTGAGTTTTATTTTAATTCTGTTTATTTTTAAATTAATGTTTATCAAATTGCAAAAAAAACAACTAAATTAGTATAACCATTCAATACCAAATTACTTACTTTAAAGATAAAGATAATTTATTTGTCCAAACTTGAGTTCACATACAGTAGGCATGCAGGATGTTCAAATATTTTTTGTCTTTTTGCACTGACACGTTTTGCCTAGCGAGGCGTTATTTTACAATATTTAGAAATAAAAGCGAAATAAAGAAAAAAAAAAATTATACGTTACGTTTTGTTATTACTTTGTTTTTAAATTATTAATTTTGAATGACACGCAAATTAATTTCACTTTCACGGCACCGAATATTACGAGTATGATGTGAAATTTTACATAAAGCACGCGCTAAAAATGAAAGTTGTCACACATGTCTGTGGAGTATCGTTGGATACTAAACACATGTAAGAAAAAATGTCAGTTGCTATGTCAGCCGATTTTGCCAGGTGTGATATGGGGCGAACCCATTGCCTTTCAACCGGACAAAAATCCAGACTCCGGGCTTTGCTCGGCTCGGGGATCAAACCTAAAACCACATGCTCAGCAGTAGCCCTTGCGACCCCTAGACCAACGAGCCAGTATTCAGTTCTCAAGAGATTTTCCTCATTCTTCGTATTACATGCCCAATAGAATTTATTAACCAGGCCTCTCTTCACGCCTATTTTACGCTTATGTATATTCAATTTCCTACGACATAGTCATAAAATGTTATCATCGAAAACCTGACCTACCTTAACTTGGTTGCAAAACAATCGTTCGGTGTTACAATCATAATTTTATTGCGCAACAAGTAGCTTTGTATTTGGTTATGAAAAAATATTAACATATAAAAACACCTGGATCTATATTTATTTATTGAATATAAACGAACCAATAGGAGTATGTACGGATCGTAGCAGTTGACGTTCTGTGGTTAGTGCACTAACTAAAAATAATATTATTTATCATCCTCTTACTGCACCACTGCAGGGCAAAGGACTCTTTTTATACAGAGAAGGCATTAAGGTGAGCAAAAAAAAAGTCGTGTGGCACTCGGGGACTGCCGCGGTAAAGCTATTGCATAGCATTTATTCTAGATCCAGTCCTGGAAAATGCGTCAAAAAAATTAAAAACGTTAAAAACTCGAAAACGTAGCGAGCCAAACCCGCATTTATTTACGATTAATAAAACTCTAAAAAACAAAACAAAAATACCCTTATTCACATTGAAATAAGGTCGCTTTTCTTTGACAAGCAAAAGTGACCCTTATTCTCATTAGCAGAAGGTCCACTTTGATCACCATTGTCACAGAAACAGCTCAGAGAGACCGATAAAAGGCAAAAAAATTACGACCAACAAAAATTTTAAAACCCTCATTTCTCAGAAACGGTTGGAGTTAGCGCATTTCTGACAAAAAAATTGCCCCCCTGCCCTCCGCTACTTCATCCAGGATAACAAGATAGGATTTACCCCCCACCCCTTAACCGTTTACCACACCCGGAAAAAAAAATTTCATTCTAAAAATACCAACACGGAAATCGAAAACAGGTGCAACAAACCTCCCCCCCTCCGCCCCCCTGCCCCTCACCACTCAGATTCCACAGAATTCAAAAACCTTATTAAAAGTCAAAGTATCACCGCCGTGCCCGTCGGAGTGGGGAGCGTGAGGTTTTTTCCCCGCGCTCAAGGCCCGCGATAGAAGCTATGCAATAGCTTAATAATAATATCATCACAATTGCTTAACGTGGATAGGCAATTTAAAAGAATAAAAGACTAGAAAACATTTACACACACAGACAGTCTGGGCGTCAGACACCCAGCGCTGATTTTCAGTTGGCACTCCGCTAGTGACACACGGAATCGGGTAAATAAAATAGATACTTAAAATAATGTCATACTGTGAATATGAATTTCAGACTTATATTATCTTTCAGCCCAGGTTTCCTCACGATGTTTTACTTCACCGTTGCCAGCGATGTCAGAGATAAATTAAGAAAATGTTACATATGAAAAGAAAAATCACATTGGTACTTTCCCGCATTTCAACTCCCCACCACGAGAAGCGAGGTCTTAGCCACTGAACCACCACGAAAATCATGGAACTAATTAATATTCCGAATCTATACTAAAATAATATAAACATAGAAATAGTTTTTTCTATCCGGCAGCGAATACGAACTTTAACGATAAGCTTATCATATTTACATAGAACTTTATCTAAAACTGGGGCCGTACTCTGACGTGTCAACCCCATCATGATACCGCTATGAATAAAACACAACAAAGTCACAAAGTCGGTGTTCCTGTTTTCTTTTCTTCGTTTTTTGAACACTGACTTCCGAAACTGAAGTTATTTTTAACTTTGTAGTGTTTTTATTTGGAAGTCGTTTGTATATTTTCTCAAAAAAAATAACTCTTTTTTAATTCTATAATTAGGTACCTATAATGCCCGAATACATTACCCGAATATCATGAAACTTGAAAATAACCGACGAAATAAGAGTGTTCCAAATTGAACTGTACACATCTGCGTACATCTTTATAGCCTACTGGCGTGGTGTTATGTTATGAAATGGTATAAACAAACATGTGATCGCAGCAATCCTGAGAAATTTGCATATCTCCGAAGTTCTTCATAAGATCTTCACCAAAATTAAATGGGAGCAATTTGGGAACATACTCATTAAAACTAAAAAAACTTTTTGCAAAAAAAATACTACCGACTTCCAAATACAAAACTGCAAAGTGAAAAATAACTTAATTTTTTGAAGTCGGTGTCTTTCGTAGGTACCATTTTCCTGCGTTATGGACACCGACTTCAAAAAATTAAGTTATTTTTCACTTTGCAGTTTTGTATTTGGAAGTCGGTAGTATTTTTTTTGCAAAAAGTTTTTTTATTTTTCACTTTTTAGTTGTACGTATCTAATAGGCAAGTTAGTAAGGGAACTATTTCGCCAGAATAGATTTCATGAAACTTGAACATAACCGGTGAAATGAGAGGTCTGCTTACCCCTTAAGAGCGAACTGGCGTGATGTTATGTTATGAAATGTTATAAACAACAAACAGACATGCGATTGCAGCAATCCCGAGAGATTTGCCGTTATTTATTGAAGAGTTCTGTTGTATATCTCCGAAGTTCTTCATCAGATCTTCACCAAATTAAAATGGGACCAATTTCGGAACATACTTTTTCATAAAAAAAAAGAATTTTCAAAATCGGTCCACAATTGACGGAGTAATCGGTGAACAAACACAAAAAAAAAAAAAACTTGAAGTCGAACATAGAACCTCCTCCTTTTTGGGAAGTCGGTTAAAAAGAATTATCAAAATAGGAAAACAAAGTCGAACATAGAACCTCCTCCTTTTTGGAAAATCTGTTGAAACGGGATAGTGCTCTTGATCCTGCATAGCTTCGTCTCTCTCTCAGTTGATCAATGAAAAGTACGACAACTCAGAGAAAAGCCCGGCCAATTTTCCATTTCTCCGCTGTTTAGCTATTACTATACTGACGTTTTATTTTGATGGGAATGTTAAGGTTGCTTTCAATATTAACCAACTTTTTCTGTTTTTTTTTTATGTTCACTGATTTCGCCTCCAATTGTGGACCTATTTTAAAAAATATTTTTTGTTTGAAAGTGTGTACTCTCGAACTGGTCCCACCGCACAAAGTCAGGATCTGATGAGGGGATCCTATGGTAATCGAGGGAACTTCTTTTATAGGCATACACATAGCGATTTTGGTATTTTCATTAACATGGCAAGCATTTGAATTCAGAAGGTATCATTTGGTGAGGAACTTAATGAGAATTGATGAGGAAAACCACAGATGGCCACTGGAACTTCTCGATTAGAAGTGTGTTTTGAGTATAAGATTCGAATAGTTAAATGACTTGATGAAGCAATTTTAAATAAATGGTTCAAATGAAAATGGTACCATCGAACTGATGTGGTGAGCACCGGAAATTCGTAATAAAACAATGTATCCCAGTCGCGTCTAGGCTTGTTAGAATTGTTATGAGAAGCCCTCTAGCTATAAATGATTGGCATGGCAATATAAGGTACCAAAACTAAAAAGAGAAAAAAAAAACTACAAAGCGAAAAATAACTTTCTTTTCGGCAGTCGGTGTCAAAAAGGGAATAAAATTGGTATCAAAGACAACAAAAGCCGAAAAAAATATTTTTTCTCTTTGTTTTGTTTTTTTTTTGTAAGTCGGTTTTTGTTAATAGTATATTACTGCAGCGGCCAGCAAAAGAGGCATTGATGGACGAACGTGTAAATGTGGGCCGAGGCGAAGCCGAGGCACACATACGTAAGTCCATCAATGCCTAGTTGTGGCCAAGGCTTGTATAGTGCTTTTCTCAAATAATGCGCGGAAATTAAAACGAAGTAGAACCTAGAACTCATTTTGTCAAATACAATTACTTTTCAAAATCAGTGACGAACAACGAACAACAATAATTATGCCCGCGTTTGGCTTAGCACGCACTGCTATTTTTAATCTCGCGATTTTTTCTGCCTATTCTGCGGCCTTTGGAATTGTATAAAGCCGCACTCGTTGCAGTAAAAAAATAACGCGGAAATAATACTACAAAAATCCGCGCAACTAAAAATCGTAGTGCGTGCTAATCCTTGAAGTGTTCATTTGTTTTTTTTCAATAAATAGCTTTCTATTTGCAAGCCAGTTCGAAATTTAAATAAAACCTTTGATAAGTTACCTCCTTGGTTGCCATGATTCGGAGTAAACGATCGTTCCATTTTTAAATTACACGACAGATATGAGTTTACTATGTAATTTATTTGGCCGCTACAAACGACGGATATGGATTTTCATACAACTTTTGCCGGCCGCTGCTATCATGTATTTGGCCTGTACTGCAATTTTGATTTATCTCGAAGAAGGTTGAAAATATTTTCATTTTGACAGTCGCCATCGATGATAAAATGTAACTTGATAAAATTTCAGTAACCTTTTATGAGAGTTATAACCTCGCAAGATTTAAAACATAATGTTTTTATAAATTAGATTACACGGGATCATTATAGACCCTGTTGGGGATAGTAATATACATAGTAGTAAACAGAGCTTTAACTAAAAGGTATCATCATATCATCATCATCATTATAAAGAGGCAAGATTATTTGTAAGTTTGTTTGTAATGGATAAACTTAAAAACTACTGGACCGATTTGAAAACTACGCCGTTCGGAAGCTACACTATCCCCGGGTACATCTTAAGCTACTTTTTATCCCTGTATTCCCACGGGAAAGGGCTCTACACGGGTAAAACTGCGAGGCGTCTGCTAGTCATCATGATCATCATTATAAAGAGGGATCATTTGATTGTTTGTATGTTTGTTTGTAATTGATAAACTCAAAAACTACTTAACTGATTTAAAAAATTCTTTCACTTATGGCGAGTTATATCATCCCCAAATTACATAGGCTACTTTTTAACGCGAAAAAATAACGGGTCTTGCGAGGAGGGCCACGGAAGCGAAGCCGCAGGTACAAAGCTAGTACTATATATAGGTAATAATGGTTGGTCCACACTACACAGACTTATGGGCGTACGGACTTGGAAGTTTGAGTAAAAAATATCACGCACACAACTCTTTAATATGTTCGCTCAGACACTGTTCACCAGTAGCTTAATAACATGGCGTTTAATTAATTAATTAATTGCATTGCCTCCAACAAATACGCAGATATACACGCAGACTTTCAACATTTCTGATACACTGATATTTGTCAGTACTGCTGCGTTACACAGACAATATTCTATAGAAGTTGATGAAAGCCTGTGCAAAGTCTGTGTTGTGTGGACCCACCATAAAGGTATGGTGAACAAGTGAGTGAATATATCAGTCATTGAGATCGTAGTCTGACACCAGACACTGAAATTACATACTCAGTCGTTACGCTACTACACTTGGGGTTGAGACAGTAACCTAGACTTCGATGGTGGTGTTAGATATCGTTTCATTTATATATTTCACATAAATAGGGTAGTTTCGTTCCAATCACTCATAAACCTCGCCATCCATTCCAGCCTTTTACTCGACGTGAATTTACACTAAAAACAATGGCGTTCTTTTGAAAATTCAACAAAAACCAAGCAGCCGAATTTTTCAAAAATTTTAAGCAATGGTCATCATCTCAGCCGAAAGACGTACTCTAACAGGCTTAAGTCATTTCTTTGTTCCGGTGTGGAATATCCTCATTGCATCGGGGGGTCTATCAGACTCGTAATGACTAAAAACCACCCCGGTGTTCCATCTCACACCCAAGCCGGGGGTCGCGAGAGTAACGATACTACCGCAACCCCCGGCTAGTAGTGCCAGCCCGCCTCTGCGGGCCCCGATCTCGGGTTGGGCGGGGGAGTGTTTGCCTCCCCCCGTAACGTCTAAGAGGCCACCTCGGGTCCTTATATGTGGGGGGCTGGAAGAGGGCGTTGTCATCCCTCCGCCGGTACGTCTGCTGCGGATCGGGTGAGTGAATGAAATCTCCCCCTCCCTTTCCGCAGCCTCCTTCTGTGAGACGAGTGTTTCGCAGAAGGATACCACCGCGTTTAGTGTCGCCACATTCATCGGTCCTGTTCGTTTTGCGCCTAGAGGATTCCCACAGCCTTAACCAGGTTACGGTCTGCTAGACGAAGGCCTTCTAATAATGCGTCTTCGCGAACGCGGTCGCCACTCCAGAACTTTTCGGCCCCATCAGCCCGTTCTGTGAGCAATGTTTTCCAAATCAACTAAAACATCACACGTCTATTCTGCGAAGGTTTAGGCACTTTGAAAAACCCAATAATCCTTTGCTCGGACCGGAAATCAACTCTAGGGCCTTATGCTCAGCAGTAGATCACTAGATCAACGGGACAGTCAGTGAGTGCTAATGCCAGCTAATTGGTCTCGTGTTTCATAGTAAGATTAACAATGGTTTATAAATAGTCTCAGTTCTTTGTAAACACGGTAATCGACCATATCCTCCGATTGATTGCATCGGTGACATGCTTTGCCTTGTGTGTAAGCTTGTAGCGGAATTTTTAGTAGACTTCTTCTTGTGCTAACTTCTTTTCCAAAGGTAATGAGTCCCATTGGTAACGGCCTCGACTTACGTGTGTTTTAATTCGAAACTAGGCAAGTGCATTAGGTTGTGTAGTTTATTTCATTACCACTGCTCTCAAAACGGTGAAGGAAAACATCGTGAGGAAACCGGCATGTCACAGAACCAAAAACTCAAAAACATCTGACCGTGGTGGATTAATCCAATAGAAGAATAGAATAGGGAAAAATAGAATAGAAGAATCACGCTAATATTGATACCGACTGCTTAGAAAGCGAACTAAAAAGACGTAAACAAGAAGAAATTCATGTTGTGCAGTCGGAGGATACATCTGGTTTTGGTCAGCCAGCTCGCGAATTATGTATCCTCCGACTGCACAGCATGAATTTCTTCTTGTTTACGTCTTTTTATTTGGCTTTTTAAGCAGTCGGGTTTTTTGATTTTTTAAATTACTTTTTTTTATTTACAACTTTTTAATTATTATTTTTAAGAAATAGTACATTTATACAAATAAATGTTATATATTTTTGAAATCACCTCTTAAAACCCCTTTATTTTGATACCCCACATGATGGTTTTGGAAGGGAAAAAAACCCCCACAAAATTGCGTCCAAAATCCGCCATTTTTCTTTAACAATTTTAAAGTAGCCAGTGGCACTCGCAGCGCAACGCGCCACGATTGGTTCCTATGTTGATGGCGTCATATTGCTAAAGGAATTTCACGATAGTACAGTGTCAACTACATGTGAATTGACTAAAAATATTCGAAAATTAGTACAACGATATTATTTATATCTGCTAATTTTATTTAGTAATGTGTGATAAATGATTCATAAAGGCTAATTTGGATAATATACCTACCTGGTGGACGATTTGGAGGTTTTCAACATAAATAAAGTAATCGTTATGAATATTACGTGTCATTGGACCGGTGTTTGTTATTGTTGTTTATCTGGTACATTTAGGGTCTATCCACACATATCAGGGCCGTGCCCGGGACGTGGACGGACCGTGCCCCGTCAGTGGCTCAAAAAAATATCGTTGTGTACATTTTATATAAACTCGTTCACACACGTCCGTGTATAGGCCGTGAACGGGCCAGTGACGAAGCTTCAATAATTGGGCCCGGCCCTGTCACGTCCCGGGAACGGCTCTGTTAAGTGTGGATAGACCTTAAGAAAAAAAATTATCCTAATGTAATCATTTTTACATATGGGTAGGTAATATTGGTGCAAAATAAAAAGTAAACAAACACGATTGGCGCGAAACTTCGAATTTGGATATCGAAAAAACATCATTAACATCTACCACTAAATATACATATAACTATCTACAAGAGCCTTTATTTTTATTAATTTATGCAAATGCAAAAATATTGATATTTCACATTATTTACATATTAATATTAAACACTAATAACTATATTACGTATATATTAATAAAAACTCAAAATTTTGGTGAACAAAAACGTGAAAATATTAACTCAGTACATTTTCCTTACACTAATTCTTCAGAAAGTATTCTAATGGAATCTAGTTAGACATAGAACATTTCTCAAAACTTTGGTACAGATTGCTAGGTACTTGGCTATTGCGCGAATCACATATTCGGTGCGTTTTTTTGTAGTATTCGTACATAATGGTACGAAGCAAGCACGATAACTTTAAGGTTCGATATTTTTGATATATTCATCAATATATTGACGATAAATAACAATATTGAATCGGTTAAAAGTCGAAACACTGTATCAGCTGTGTGCAACAATGAGTAGAAATGAACATTGTGACATCACACGAGCTCGGGTTTGTTCGGGAACTGTCTGAACCACAGATATAAATCTATATTTACATACGATTTATGTCCCTCTAAAAGAATAACATACGTTTTGATAATGTTCATACTGAAAAAGATATTTCAATTGGGCAGATTCGAACCCGTGACTGCGTTAAAATTGAGCCCTCTAACCTCCATACTACTGCAGTTAAAGTTAATGAATGATAATTATAATTACGCTTCGTTTACATACAATTGTGGAAAATTTTATAGCAAGTCCAATTGGTTCCATGCGTTAGAACGTTCAAAAATAATTGTTTATTTAATGGAACATTGTAGTTCAATTTAAATTGTCATATAAGAATAACACATCAACTCTATTATACCCTAATTTGTAAGATACCGCATTGATAAAATCCCAGACCGTATAAGTAAAAAATTAATATGTTTGATACCCGTATACATAATTTAAACGCACCTAATCTTACTTTTTAGCCAACTGCCAAGGAAGGTTGTGTTTTTCGCGCGAATATTGTGTGTAGAATGAGAATAATGTGTGTATGTATGTACATATGTAAATTTGTTTGTAAATTACTTTATTATCTTTTTTCTTTCTAACCGCTAGATGTTTTTTTATAGTTAAGACATCGTTAGATAGGTCTTGACCGGCCAAATGTTTTTAGATAAGTGACGTTTAAAAAAAAAAAAACAGAAAGAGGAGAATGGCGGATTTAGGGCGCCATATTGTGGCGGTTACATTTAATTTTGTTTTTCCTTCGAACCCATCAAGTGTGGTATCAAAATGAAGGGTTTTTAGAGGTGATTACATAAATTTATACCACAAAAAAGTCATCAGAAAAAAAAAATAGAGTTGTAAAAAAAAATTAAAAAAAAGATTTTTTTATTGTTATAACTTCGTTATTTACGGCTTTTTATACGCATCTATACGACCCAAAATACAGAAAGTAAAAGGGACTACATTCGGTGCACCCCTAGATGTAATCCTTTTTCAGCATCCTTATGTCATAATACACTTAGATACTTAGTAGTATATACAAAGCAATCACATTCGCTTTTACTTCGGCAGCACTATCACTGTGTGAGCCATAGACAAAGTGGCATTATATCAACGACTAGAGGACGCCTCGCGGTTTCACCCGCGTAGTTCCCGTTCCCGTGGGAATGCAGGGATAAAAAGTAGCCTATGTCACCCGGGGATAGAGTAACTTCCCAACGGTGAAAGAATTTTTGAAATCGGTCCAGTAGTTTTGGAGCCTATTCGGTACAAACAAACAAACAAACAAAAAAATCTTTCCTCTTTATAATATTGGTATAGATACCGATTATCAAGAACGAGAAGTACTGAGGCTCTATACTTACATAGTATAAAACAAAGTTGCTTCCCGCTGTCTGTCCCTATGTATGCTTAGATCTTTAAATCTACGCAACAGATTTTGATGCGGTTTTTTTTAATAGATAGAGTGATTCCAGAGGAAGGTTTATATACGTATGTATAATACACCCGGGCGAAGCCGCTGGCAGAAAATAGTCAAACAAAACAAACAAACAAAAAAATATTTCCTCTTTATAATATTGGTATATATTATAAAGAGGAAAGATTTTTTTGTTTGTTTGTTTGATTGTTTGTTTGTTTGTACCGAATAGGCTCCAAAACGACTGGACCGATTTCAAAAATTCTTTCACTGTTGAGAAGCTACTCTATCCCTGGGTGACATAGGCTACTTTTTATCCCTGTATTCCCACGGGAACGGGAACTACGCGGGTGAAACCGCGAGGCGTCCTCTAGTTATAGATAAAATTGTCATTTGATGTCAGCGATGATAATGGTCGAAATGCCAAAGTGCAATGCCATACACTTTTGACATTTTACAAGCATTTATGTAACTTGCAATGTATGTATGTGTGTGTGATCGGGTCAAATCTTGCAACTGAATTGTAAAGCAGTTATCCTCCACCGATTAAGATGAAATTTTGCATATACGTTTAGTTTGGATGACAATGCATGGTTGGCTAAGTGACGTCATTCTAAATCTAATATGGCAGACCCGAGATGCCAGACTAGTAATTTTTTTTGCACTGCCAAGATATGGGTTGATACCCATGAATGAAAGGGTTTGCTGAGAAGAATACAGAAAAAGCTTGTATTGAAAACATATTTTTGAATGAATAATTTATTACCAATCGCTATGGCGTCGCTTTCAAAATACTTTTTGCTGATGGAATATTATATTGTCACTTTTCTTCCATTTGTTTTCATGGCATGCTTCATACATGGCGCAGATAAACTATTTTTAATTTCAACTATTTTTATCTCTTCCTTTCTTTTGCTAAACTCTCTTAACCGTGATTGCCTTAATCTTTAGTCTGATACAAGTGAAATTACAAAATTTAAAAACCCCCGACACATTTTTATTTCATGCTACATAATTTATCTAGTACATAGTAGATACGCTTCGATCGGCAATCTTTTGAACACGTAATTATAACACGATATCTTGCAAAAACACCCCGATTCAAACAGTAAAACGCCCATAACTTTTAACCGCACTAAGAACACTCTCGTCAAAATCATCTTTCAAACAAAAAAATCTAAATCATAATCGGTTCAGCCGTGTAGGAGCTATGATGCCACAGACAGATACAACACACGTCAAACTTATAATACCCCTCCTAATAATTAGATATAATAAACCTATAATTTTTACATCAGGATTTAAAAATGGAGTGGGGTTGAGTGATCCCGCGGGTCCATTACGAGTGGGTCCGGTTGACCAAAGACTCCTAAGTTCCGTTACATACTGCTGAGTTCGAGGAGAGGACATAACACACTCACACCTAAAATAATAAACTTAACTATACAACGAGAATAAAGCTTGCTTTGAGCAAAGATGCGCACAGCGAATGAATGGAACTCACTACCTGCGTCTGTGTTTCCGAACGCATTCAACCCGAATCTCTTCAAAGTTAGAGTAAACAGGCTCCTTCTGGGTAAGCTCACTCCATCGTCGACTCTGTCTCTGTCACCTATGACTTAGACTAGAGTCAAGAGCAAACCCATCTCAAATAAAAAAAAATAAAAAAAGATATATAAATTTGCTGCTGATCGCTTTCAGTGGAACACAACACTGTAACGCATCATTTAATATTTGTAGTTCAACTAACCTTGCGGTCCGTTTAACGTTTTAATAATAATTAAAAACATGACGTTCAAAACAGTTTGCGGAAACTAAGGTAAATGAGTTGCCTGGTCTGTTAATTAGGTACATACACTCACGCTTTTTTCTATAAAGGGTAAGCAGAAACTACAGAACGCCACCTGCTACGATCCGAAATCGCTATCAAATTATGAAATTAGTTAGAGAATTTATTATCATTTGTGATGCCCAGTTTTTATGATCCGTAGTTAACTCAACCAATGGTTTATTCTTCAATTGTTAGTCTAACAAATGGTCAAATAATTAACTCTCCAACTTATTTGACAATTTGTGAGGCTAGTAATTGACGAATAAACCATCACAAAAATAGTCATTTCGCAAAATTTGCAAATATTGGTTAGCATATTTATGTTACTCGACTTGCCGTTCACAACAGCGTGGTTGGGAATGGCAAAAAAGACATGAAAGTAGGATTAATGCAGTAGAAATGCGATCCTTGCGAAGTAGGTGTGGTGTAACTTTAAATGATAGATTGAGGAATAAGGTAATAAGACAACGTTGTGGTTTAAAAGAAGATGTAGCGATTAAAATTGAAAAGAGTATGTTAAGATGGTTTGGCCATGTTGAGAGGATGAATGAAAGGCGACTAACGAAAGGTATTTACAAGGCAGACGTGAATGGAAACGCCGAGAGGGGACGCCCTAGAAAGACATACAGAGACCTTATAGGTGATGTTCTTCAGAAAGGCCAGGTGCGCAGTACTCATAACCAGCGTGTGTGTATGACTAGATGTATGAATGTGAGTGAAGCAAAAGAAGTATGTAAGGATCGTAGCAGGTGGCGTTCTGTAGTTTCTGCCTACCCCCATGGGAAAAAGGCGTGAGTTTATGTATGTATGTATTTAAGTTGAGTTAACCACAGACTAAAACACTGGGCCTGACACTGAGTGAGGTAGATGATGTTAGCTTTAAAGGAAACCGAACACTATCATTATGCAGATAATTAAAAATATAATAAAATCTCATACAAATGGGCTTCTATCGACTATTGTTTTATGAATCTCGAGATAATAAGTTATTGATATACAAGCAGGGTTGCCACGTCCGTAAACATTAAGGATATCAACACTACGAAACGAATCCTAACCTTCTAATATTAAAAATGTAAAATCTTGAGAGGATGGATGTTTGTTATTTTTTCCCAAAAAACTACTGAAAGGCTTCTAATAAAACTTAACAGTAATATAGCTTATACGTCAGAGGTTCTAATTAGGGCGGCATGTGAATCTACCTAACTCTGTATGTATCTCTGTTTGTTACCTTTTCATGTCTTAACAGCTGAACGAATTTGTATGAATCTTGGCACACAGGTAGATCATATCCTGTATGGGATAATTTTCACTATATTGAAGCCGCTGTCAGAAGCTAAACAAAAAAAAAAGGAAATAAACCAGAAGAGAGTTAAAAGTACTAAATATACCTTTCCGCTTCTTTGTTTGCACGTACTGTCATAATGTGATATTTTTAATCTGTAAACCCGTAAAATCTCTTAACTCAGTCTATTCTTTTGCGTGATACAGCCGTGAACATAAGATATTTTTTTTTTTATAGAAATCATAATGATTCAGATATTTTTAGGCAGCCCTGAACTTGCTAATTGTTATGACTGATCGAATAATATAGGTAAGTATAATTCAATAACCTTGGACATAATATACAGGATATATCAGTGGAACAAACAAGTACACAACAAAACTAAAGAATAAAATAAGAACAAGATTGTATCTCAGTGTTGCGATCTTGTTCTTCTCTTACTATCATCACTCACACACCAGCACCATACACATACGCACTCGCAACCGTAACTCACAAGCACATACCACTTTTCTTCAATTTTATTGTGTTCACGATGTACATAATATGTTGCGAAATTATTTATTTGCCTCAGACATGCTTACTAATCAGTCACATATTATTATTCTTTATTGTGTTCATTACGTTTATTTGATTACTATTTTATTGTGTTTTGATTATTATTTGATTTTTCATAGTATTCTTTATTATGTAATTTGATTTAGTTAAAATTGCCGGAATAATCGAATTTAATTATTATTGTTAATAACGCAAAAACAATAAGAAATTATACTCTAGGCGGAGATCCGTAACACAGGGTTTCCCTAGTACGGACTCCAGTCTCCCGCAAAGGAGCTTCTATCATGTTTAATTACATAGTTTTAAGTAGATTGTAAGTCACCTTTGTGGAGAGAAAACAATAAACTTTTATTATTATGTTCTTTATGTCCTTTATCTTGCATCCTACTGGATGGTCATGTATTAATTTGAACTTAGTCTTTCTTTAACTTTTTTATTTATTTATTTTTTATAGGGCAAACAAACAGTAGTATACTAAAAATATACAAATTGTCTTAAATATATGACTTAACAAATATACTACCCACTACATTTTCCACAGATTACTACATACACTAAGACAAACTGATTGAGAAACATTAGAATCTACTGTTGATCCTTCAACAGTAGGTATATAAATAAATATTTAATTTTATTTATTCATATATATATTTTGTTTCTTTTTTAATCGTTGCCCCACACTAGGAATTTATAATAATTTAGAAAACTCACATACACAAATGCCCAGAGCCGGAACAATTATCTGAAGTGCTACAAATATTTGTTCCGTGCGGGAATCGAACCCGCGACACGCAGCGCAGCAGTCAATCACTCAACCACTGCGCCAACCGTGCACCCATATTTTCAACTTATTTGAAACTATTTGAATTATAATTTTCAAGTAAACATATCTTACCAATATTATTCTTAATCTTCTTAATCACACTAATATTATATAGGCAAAAGTTTGTGAGTGTGTTTGTATGTTTGTTACTCGTTCACGCGCAAACTTCTGAACGGATCTGAATGAAATTTGGCACAGATATAGATTATAGTCTGGAATAGCACATAGGACACTTTTTATCACAGGAATATGTGCCCTTCAGATAATTTTCAATATCCACGCGTATAATCAAATGACCTTGGACATAATATACAGGATGGCTCAGTGGACAAAACTAAACAATAGAAATATTAAAAGTATTTTGTCATTATTGCGATCTTGCATCCTATTTGATGGTCAAGCTCTTATTTTGAACTTGTCTTTCTTTAACTTATTTGAACTATATTTTCAAGTAAACATAATGATTGTAAATAAAATCTAATTTCAAACTAAACGAGTATGCAAATTTTCAACACATATTAACTAATAAAGCAAGTTAAAAAAGGCGTTTAAAAATACAGTGTGCCTTTCATATACGACAAGGTCATTCAATTCATTATATTTCATAGAGTAACATTTTATTTATATTATATCAAGGTATTCACGAACATGACTTACGTTTCCCTCCCCCCGCCCCCTCTGTATTTATAATTTCATTAGTCATTATTGCTAGACTATGAATAAACCCATAAAATTATCCATTGTTGACCGTGTTTT
Organism: Orthosia cruda; assembly: GCA_964057195.1. Taxonomy (NCBI): domain Eukaryota; kingdom Metazoa; phylum Arthropoda; class Insecta; order Lepidoptera; family Noctuidae; genus Orthosia; species Orthosia cruda. Next base: position 6,865,602 of record OZ059852.1, on the reverse strand, counting down.
TCCTTATGTGTAGACCCACAAGAATACTTGCCACCTTGTCGTAATATAAAGATTCCCGGACTGACAGTCAAAATACGTGGAAAGTAGTCGGTAATTATTATAAGTATAAATAAGAAAAGAAAAAAAATAAACATTATCATCAATATACAGAGGAAAACACGCAAAATTCGAAAGTCACAAAGTATAATGGCGTTTCTAGAACTAATGACGTAACCGGTTTGAAGCAGTTTCTACCGGTTAGCACCAGTATCACGCGGTTGTTGAACTGGACCGCTTGTTTTTTGTTTTGTTAGTTTTTTTTTTTGGTATATATATTTTTTAATTTTATTTTGTGAACGTCAAAAGTGACAGTTTTGGTGCGTGTGTTTTGTGATAGATGTCGCTTCTTGTAAGGGCAGTTTAGTGTTCTGATGTAAGGTAGTACTTTAAAAGCAGTGGTATTTGCTATACAAAAGTTATCGGAAAAATACAAATAGCTTTTGGTGGTTTTATTTGAAAATGCTATTTTATTTTCTACTGTTATTCATGACAATAAAAGCCGAAAAATATTGAATCTGACCATAAAAATCTTTTTTTAACCGACTTCAAAAAGCGATCAGGTTCTCAATTCGACAATTATTTTTTTATGTTTGTCACCTAAAACCTTTTTATCAGGTTAACCGATTTAGATGTTTTTTTTTTTATTTAAACCTGGTAGGTTTTTCTCATATGGTTCCCTGTAAATTTGGTGAAGATCTGATGAAGAAATTTGGATATATACAACAGAACTCTTCAATAAACAACGGCTAATCTCTCGGGATTGCTGCAATGACATGTCTGCTTATTGTTTATATCATTTCATAACATAACATCACGCCGGTACGCTCTAAAGGGGTACGCAGATGTGTACAGTACACCCTGGTATACTCTCATTTCACCGGTTATGTGCAAGTTTTATGTTATTTGGGTAATATATTCGCCCATAACCTTGTGCATTATAGGTACCTTACTCTAGAACTTGTTCATATGTACTACAACTAAAAAGTGAAAAAAAAAACTTTTTTTACAAAAAAATACAAACTACTTCAAAAAAAAACACTACATATTCAAAAATAATTCAAAAAAATAGAATCGGTGTAAAAAGGCAGAAACAAAAACAGGAACACCGACTGCCGAAATTGAAGTAATTTTTCACTTTGTAGTGTTTTTTTAGAAGTCGGTTTTATTTTTTTGTAAAATTGATTTTTTGTCACGCGAAGTTCATACATTTGCGTCATTTATTTAGATGTGTATCTGTGTTTCCTAGCTATATAACAAGCAACGTACCATTTTTGTAGTTAAAAATAAGATAAACAATTTCCGTTTGTTATTTACAGTCCAATTAACTAGCTTATCTTCACGCTCTGTTTCACGGGCGGTATGAGCAGGGCTTGAGACCATCGTTCGTTTGTTTTTATTTTATTTATTTACTCTGTTTAAAAACGATGGTTGGAAACTAGTAAGAGTAATTATACAAAAATACATCTGAATTATGAATCTCCTCTTTTTTTTTGGATTTGGTAAAAAAGATAAATAATATTATAAATGCCAATATGAGCTTGTTTGTTACGCTTTCACGAAAATTGGAATATGGATAGATTATAATCTGGATTACGCCTGAAACTTTTAATATAATGCTCCCTAGGCATAATAAAACACTTATCACGCAGGTGAAGCCGCGGCCAGACCCTAGTAATTAATATCTGGCATATTTAAATTTGCATAGCTACATTGGTAGAACACTGTGATCTATGCATTCACTTAACATCTGAAAACATATGTTTTATTATTTGCTGTATTCCCAATAAATATTTGAATAAAAAAAACATTTGCTCGTACTAAGTTCTTTATTAGTAGGTACAGTACGTGCGGCTTGCACTACAAATGTCCTCACGTTCTACTGATACTCCGTATTACGGTAGGCCTGTTCAACTGTATCTTACTTTAAAATTACTTACTATAAAGGACATGGCCAAAAATAGTATAAAATAAATTAGTAATTATCTTCTATAAACAAAATTAAAAAGATTCATATTGCTCAGCAGTAGTGGACAAAAGTTATGAAGGTTTAAAAAATGTTGATTTCTGCACTACGGGTAACGTATTTTATTTCGATTTATATATATATTATCTGTGCCAGGGGTTTAATTAGGCAGATTTTTTTTTATAATCTGAGTAAATTAATAGTTTGTAACATTTTTTTAAAGCACCGGCGCAAATTACGAAGAGCAAATATGGTATTATATATACCAATGATATTCAAATAAACAGATATGTTATGAGCGTGTGCATTGTGAAGATTGCGCTGATATCAATTGACACTTGTCTAGAGCCTCAGGCCCAGCTCAACATAATATCACATCGTCATCAGTTTTATGCATGAATACAATAATATTCAAATAAACAGATATATTATTAGCGCGCGCATTTTGAAGACTCGAATAGGTCACAATTGTGACCTTTAGTCTTTAGTTTATGTCACGCATGGCGAAGAGCGATAGGCTTTGTTGAAACAAAAACAAAATAAAAAAATGCTAGCGTGTGTATTTAGAAATTGTACCAATTATGATTCCAAAGTACATAAAACAGAAGGGATCTCATACCATATGTAAGTACGCAATACGCCTCAATTTACTAATTTATTTCATTTTTTCCCTAATATTCAGATATTTGGAGGTTAGAAAAAGATAACAACATTGGTGGTCAGAATAATGTTTGTTTACATTCACACGCAAGTGACAAACACTAGCTGTCTCTTTTTTTCTTGTTGGTTTTATCAAGCCATCCCTTTCGACTTGTATTGAAATGTCAGATGAATGAAAAGTGTAAATGCGGAACACTTTTTTCAATTGTTTTGTGAGTGTATAACGAATCTGTTTATTTGAATATCATTGGTATTGACATTGATTTTCAATTTGACTATTAACATTTGTCAGCGGTATTGCCCGTAGTAACTGCACAAAAATAATTAGGTTATGAATAATTATTTACGAGTATATTTTAGGCTTTACATAAAAAACAAAACACATAAAGGCGTTTTTTATGCTTTTAGCTGTTATTTTTCCGTGTTCTGATCTTTGTTAATATTATAATTATGGCAACATTGAAAGGTATTTTAGAGCGAAATTTTGGCTTAAAGGTCTCGTAACCAAGCCAGTGGCATAGCCAGAAATAATAAAAAAAAAAAAAAAATAGAGCGAAATCAAACAGAACAACTTATAACTAAGATTATTTCACAAAACATTCCTTATTTTATTTTTTTGTTATTCAAATGAACTGAAATAAACGTATGTTTGTACTCCATGGGGTACATTTTGTCCATTTCCGTACCATGAAAAACAAAATGTTTTTTTTTTATAATGCTAGATAGCAGTATTCTAACGCGGCTTTGCCCGCGTGTTAAATGTGTTATTATTCCAAGGAAACTTGTTTCTGAGATGTGAAGCATAATATGTCCTAATTCAGGATAGTCTACCCGTCTACCAAGTTTCATCAAAATCTATTCAACCATTAAGACGTGAAAAGGTAACAAATAGACAGGTATACATACAGAGTTACTTTGGATTTATAGTAGGTATGTATTTTAATCATATTCTTTAGTGCAAATTTCTAGAAACTAACCGTCTCATCACAAAGCGAGTTCTTACTTTAGAATTTCTGAGACATAAAATTATGTTATTGTAGAAATCCTTACGGAAAATCACTTGGATGTGTCAAATATTTTTTCATTATTAGGTATTTGCTAAATGTCATTGTGTAAACATAAATTTTGCTAAAAATATCTGTTAGGTTCAGCGTACACTGAGACGCGGAGCTGCATGCATTTTTAATACAAACATACTTATAGATAAAAAACTTTTTGCAAAAAAATACTACCGACTTCCAAATACAAAACTACAAAGTGAAAAATAACTTAACTTTTTGAAGTCGGTGTCTTTCGTAGGTACCATTTTTTTGCGTCAAGGACCCCGACTTCAAAAAATTAAGTTATTTTTCACTTTGTAGTTTTGTATTTGGAAGTCGGTAGTATTTTTTTGCAAAAAGTTTTTTATTTTCACTTTTTAACCGACTTCCCAAAAAGGAGTACGTACCTAATAGGCAAGTTAGTAAGGGAACTATTTCGCCAGAATAGATTTCATGAAACTTGAACATAACCGGTGAAATGAGAGATCTGCTTACCCCTTAAGAGCGAACTGGCGTGATGTTATGTTATGAAATGTTATAAACACCAAACAGACATGCGATTGCAGCAATCCCGAGAGATTCGCCGTTATTTATTGAAGAGTTCTGTTGTATATCTCCGAAGTTCATCAACAGATCTTCACCAAATTAAAATGGGACCAATTTCAGAACATATTTTTTCAAACAAAAAAAGAATTTTCAAAATCGGTCCACAATTGACGGAGTAATCGGTGACCATACACAAAAAAAAAAAAAAAACAAACATGAAGTCGAACATAGAACCTCCTCCTTTTTGGGAAGTCGGTTAACAAATTAAAAAGTGATTGTTTGTAATATCACTGTACTTTGACAGTAGGACGTTCTGCTATTAGTACGATTTTTTGTTAATTGTTAATTGGTCATTTTGAGAATATGATATCAAAATAACAGTTTTTTACTGAATGCGTAAAATTATAATTTTTTAATGTACTTTTACCAAAAAACCTTCTTCTGTTCTGACTAATCTCCGAAATGGCTGACCAATTTTGACGGGACTATGGGCTCCCACACATAACTGCGATGCGATGCGATTCGACGCGATATCTATATATTTAATACGCGCGAGCTCGCAGATATTTGCGACGCGTTGCGAATTCACAGTTACGTGTGTTATTACTGTCAGATAGCTGATGTTAAAGGAGTAACTTTAATTTAGAAAAGAAAGTAGGGTTCCTGGCAAACCCATGATTTTTTTATCAAAATCTTACTGGTGCTGTCGGTCTGTTCTGTAAAGATCTCACCTAGAATATTTAGGTCAAGCAAGTTTGACGTGAACTGACAATCCATCTTGTTTGGATGGATTAACAGCTCTCTTCAAGTTCGTTTCACCTATGTAAGTTTCCATTGTGAGATTTTAACAGAATCATCATTATCATCATCATCATATCAGCTAAAAGACGTGCAATGCTAGCCATATGCCTCCCCCAAGCGTTGCCACACTATACGTAATCTACATACAGAAACAATAGAATAGCACTACCATTTTACAAGTTTGCCAGAAACAAAGTCACGGGCAACAACTAGTATAGCGATACAATAATGAACTTTATTTATAACATGAAAATACATAAATTTCAGTTAGATAATTCGCGTGTACCCTGTGGAATACCGAAACACTAGAACAAATTGCCATGCGTTCAAGCGTTTTTCTATACCTATTATTGGAATCAAATATAACAAGCTCACAATGTTAGGACCCATTAATATTAATGAAATTTTTATCTGTGGTGCTAGGCTACTGGGCGTTTCCCAGTTGTAAACGACCATTTGTGCCTATTGGCCTTGTTTGTTCTGTCTCCTGCTTGATATGGAATATGAAAGTGGCAATTTTTACTTTTCCTACTTCTCCGTTATTCTTTTCTGATTAATTTCGTTGCGGGATCCAAGACGGTTACATTCATCATAGCTTCATTGCCTCGGCGCTTTTCTTTCGCCACTGTTAATTCTGGCTTTCAGGAGCTGCAGTGATGAGTGGAATTGTCGCAAAACCCCGTGGAATATCAAATTTTAATTTGTTCGAATTCTCGTTCTAAAATTGGTGCATTTTTTTGCTGAGATAATAAAGCACTATTTTGTGTGGCTTTTAAAAAAGAAAAGAGAAAAAAGAAAAGAAAGAAAAAATATTTATTTGTGACCCGCACAGGAGACACGAGAAATATGCAAAAAAATAAACAATAATATAAAATAAAAAATTAAAACCCTATGCGAGACCAATAAAAAAACTTTTTGCAAAAAAATACTACCGACTTCCAAATACAAACTACAAAGTGAAAAATAACTTAATTTTTTGAAGTCGGTGTCTTTCGTAGATACCATTTTTTTGCGTTATGGACACCGACTTCAAAAAATTAAGTTATTTTTCACTTTGTAGTTTGTATTTGGAAGTCGGTAGTATTTTTTTGCAAAAAGTTTTTTTATTTTTCACTTTTTAGTTGTACGTACCTAATAGAGTAACTAGTTAGTAAGGGAACTATTTCGCCAGAATAGATTTCATGAAACTTGAACATAACCGGTGAAATGAGAGGTCTGCTTACCCCTTAAGAGTGAACTGGCGTGATGTTATGTTATGAAATGTTATAAACAACAAACAGACATGCGATTGCAGCAATCCCGAGAGATATGCCGTTATTTATTGAAGAGTTCTGTTGTATATCTCTGAAGTTCTTCATCAGATCTTCACCAAATTAAAATGGGACCAATTTCGGAACATACTTTTTCAAACAAAAAAGAATTTTCAAAATCGGTCCACAATTGACGGAGTAATCGGTGAACATACACAAAAAAAAAAAAAAAAAAACAAACATGAAGTCGAACATAGAACCTCCTCCTTTTTGGGAAGTCGGTTAAAAAGGACTCACCATGTCGCGTCACGTCTGTGCATGAGCTGACCTTTAATCACTACATAGTATAAAAGTAAGTGCCCCGTCGTGTTTGTACGCGATAAACTCAAAAACAACTGAACGGATCTTCATGCCGTTCATCAATAGAAAGAGTGAGAAACGAGGAAGGTTTTAGTATATAATTTGTCATGGGCGATGCCGTGGTCTAGTTGATAATATTTTATAAATAAGATGTTCCGTTGGTTTAGTAGTCGCAAGTGCTACTTCTGAGCCTCAAAACCTGCGTTCTAGTCTCGGGTTAGGCCTATGCTTGCCCTCTATTCATAATTTCATCCGAAAGACGTCCTCAGCTGGACATAGGCCTCCCCCAAGCGTCGCTACACTGATCGGTCCTGTGCGTTTCGCATCCACCAGACGTATGCACTCGCAGCCTTGACTAGGTGTGAGGCCTTCCAATGCTGCGTCTTCCGGTACGCTGTCTCCACTCTAGAACTTTTCGGCCCCAACGGCCATCCGTTCTGCGAGCCCTGCCCACTGGCACTTAAGTTTGGCAATTCTTCTGGCTATGTCGGTAGCACTGGTTTTCTTACGGATGTCTTCATTTCTCATTCGATCACGCAAGGAAACTCCGAGCATAGCCCTTTCCATTGCCCTTTGGGTGACTTTAAGCTTTCTGATAAGGCCCATTATGAGGGACTGCGTGCCCTCTATTGTATGGGATTTAATTCCTGTGGGGAATATAGCCGTAATGTTATGTTATGTTTTATACGAAAGTGACAAATTCACAGAAATTTGGTTTTCTGGCCACAAAATTAGGAAATTTATTGAACAGTGATTGCTTGTCAATTATCGTGTGATAGTAAATCAGTCTTGCATGAAATGCTTACCAGTAGTGGGATTGAATTTTATTTGTTAGTAATTTACTAGCCTCAGCCCGCGGCTTCGCCCGCGTCCCAAGAAATGATCCCAAGGGATCATATGCCCGGGATGAAAAGTATCTTATTTATTTATTCTAAAATCGACCAACAATACCTTTACATAGTCCATTTAGTTAGTTAAGCACTGTGCACACATTGCCGGGTTCCCGTCCCTGACGGAACAGTCAGGGTCGTAGTAAAATCGGTTACACACGATTCGTACGAGCTTGCTCACACATCTCCGTATCAAGGGGATCTGGATCGTTCATAAAAAACGTATGTAACCGATTTTCCGTGTTCCGTTAGGGACGGGGGCCTGGAAATGTGTGGTCAGCGCTTAAATCTACCTTTACACATACTATGTACTTTTATTAAGACATTATATAAAATAAAATTAGGGGTATCGGGATAAGTATCAGCTTCACGGATCGATCGTTCAAGGTTAAGCTAAGCCACGGGGTCCAGAAGCTGAAAATTTGGTTCAAATAAATTTCACTAGATGGCGTGATATGCATCGATTTATTATTGAATTTTGTATAAAATTTACATTTTCTAGAATTGATCAAGACTGATACCCTAGTGAAGGCTACGGGAATCCACTATATGCGAAATACACATGTCGATGTGGCGCCATTTGGTGGAGGACTATTTCCAGCATTGGAAGTATTTCTTTTAGTTTGTCTTTAGAAGCTAAAACTATGGCGATGATATTTTTTTTTCCTTATTGCCGAATCCCAAGAATAAAAGATCCCGAGTAAAAAAGCTTTTCATATACATGAGTTTTCACTCTCTGAAATTGCCAATGAAAGACTCGGTTTCAGCGACATACGACTTTCTTTGTTTTGTAAATATTTTACCTACATGAGATGATATGTCTGATAGTTCTTTGTTTACATTACCGCACTTGTAGATTTGGCACAGACGAAGCAAAATAAGTATTATTACATAAGTACATATTCTTTTAGCTTCGACGAACGTTCTGTAGTTTCTAACTACTCCCACGGGAGAAGGAGCTGAGACTTAATAAATTGTACAGAAAACGGGTCTTAGCTATTTTAATAACATAAACCAGCCAAGTCCGTATCGAACTTCGCACATTTAGGTTTCCGTACCAAATGTAAAATATATCGGTATTTGTTAATAAAATATACTCAATAATAAAAGTTATGCGCATAGTAAAAGAGTGCAATTCCCTGCCGGAGTCTGTATTTCCTGATAGCTACAACCTGGGAGTCTTTAAGTCAAGAGTGAAAAGGTTTCTTCTAGGCAAGCGTGCTTCATCATCGACCACATCACCGTTTACCATCAGGTGAGATAGTGGTCAAGTGCAAGCCTACATATGGTAAAAAAACACAAAATTTCATTAAGTTCATAGGTCAAAAGCAAGTTAAAAATTCTTCGGAACAAAATTTTGTGACAGACGGATTGACAGTCGGACAGATGGACACGTGAGTGACAGCAATAGGGCTACGTTTGCACCCTACGGGTACCGAACCCTAAAAATCGATAGAATATGGGTTTATCACATACTAGATATTGATAACGTACAATAGAAAAATGTAGGTAGTATATGTTATTGTTGTTTGATTTATTTCTCGTCTTTACTAACTTAATTTAAGTTCTACTAATACTATTGTTAAGGGTTTAGCATAAGCATGTTATTATAATGTATGTCGTTTTGTGACAAATAAACACTTTTTCTTTCTTTCTTCTTTCATAGATAATACATTTGATTACTTTCCCATCAATAACAATTTAGTGCAGGAAAAAAGTCTCTGTGTGCAATCAGCCCTTATTAATCCGGTTGACTCAAAATCAAAAGTTATTTATTCAAATTAGGCTGAGAGCCAGCATTTTTGGAACATCAAAGTTCTGCATAAAGACAATCCTCCAAAACGCTTGCCCGTCAACACTTGCTTTGGATCTAGACAAGTGACATCTTATCAACGAAAGAGACGCGTAAAATGTGAAAAATGTATGGGATTACCAAGCGCTGTTTTAGTAAATAGACATTATTTTTTGTTATTATTATGATGGTAAGCGATGATGTGGTCGACGATGCTAGCACGCTTGTCTAGAAGAAACCTATTCACTCTTGAACTAAAGACTCCCTAGTTCTAGCTATCTGGAAATACAGACTCCGGCAGGGTATTCCACTCCTTAGCTGTACGCATAATAAAAGTATTCCCAAAACGTTTGGTGCGTATGGGTGGGTAATTATCTAGAATCTCTAGTGTTTTGGCTAGATAAGAAGTAGCGTATCTAACCCCACGGCAACACAATCTGTCCACAGTTAAGAATGAAGAATTTAAATTAAACAAAAGTATGCAATTGACTAATAATCTATATTGATGATGAGGAACCAATCAATTTTATTTAAACTCTTCCAAAAAATCATAAAAAACTTTAAAGCTATAATATTCCCGAAAGAAAACAATAATACCAGAACGCTTAAGCAATCGTGTTTATTAAACGTGAGGTGCCTTAATGTAAGCTCTTAGAGTAAGGATATTTCCACAGTGCGTAAGAAACAGATGTATAAATGTGCTTACGCACATTGTGAATAATCTTGCTTTTAGAGCTTATGGTAAAATCCAATCCCTGATCTCAGAATTGAAAATTCGCAATTCGAGAATCTGTACAACTCTATTTTAAAATGTGTGTGAAAACGCCAAACTAGATTTAAAGATTAAATTTCTTAACTTTGGAATGTTAATTCAGAAACCAGGATTCAAACAGTGCGACAACAGTCTGATTAAAGACAATCTTGACTCACATCCACCGAACAATTCAACGTATGACAATAAAAAAATCCAAAAACAAAACGAAAATTTCAACTCAAAAGACTTTAAAAATCTACAAAGTGTGTCTAAAAATGTCCTGACATTAAACAATGGCGGAACTGTTGCAAAGAATCCGCGGGCTTGGCAAAAAGAAGGACAGGAACTTGAACACGAGTGTATATTCTGTGGTGTCGTGCAGTGACCTGACTCCGGGGAGCGTGGAGATCTGGCTGGACCTGCCCGATGAGATCAAGTATGATCCACTCCTGGCGGCTTTCAAGCAGCGGTACGAGCAGCAACATGGTGAGAATATACGTGTATATTTTTAATTTATTTTTTATTGTTGAAAGTCTCGCGTATGTCCTCTATCTCACCTGACGGTAAGCCATAATGTAGTTGACGTTGAGACACGATTGTCTAGAAGTAACCTATTCACCCTTGACTTAAACCAGCAGCCAAATTACATACGAGCTATATTATCCGGTTGGATGTCCGGGTCGGAAATGTGGTATTGGGTTTTACTACCTGGAATTTGCCCAAAATCTGGATTAATTTATGGTTTATGGCAAAAGGCTCTCTCTTATTACGTTGGACCTGACATAGCTGTCTAAATGTGAGGGTACTAATAGGTACAGTGTCCGGCACGTAAGTTGGCACGGTTTTGGCGTAGTGGGGCTTATTCCGCGAACTGGCCAACCACCATATAGAGCGAATGGAACGTGGACGCGACACGATTGGTCAGCCGATCCTTGTGTCAACCGACCAACCAATTGCGCGCTCGGAACGGTCCTAAACATTCCCCGCGCCCCGCTACACTACCAAAGATACCTAAAAAACTACTTCTGCACATCTATCGACTCTTGCAAACTTACGTGCATGCAAACGTGTACTTTTTAGCAGTATTGAACAATATACTTGTATAATTTACTTTTGAATTATTTCAGACTGCCTTGGTGGTCTAGGGATCGCAAGTGCTGCTACTGCTAGGCATGGGGTTCTGGGTTAGATTCCCGGGTCAGGCAGTGTTATTGGGTTTTTTCATCTGGAATTTCTCAGTAGCAACAAAAGTAGCTGGACTTGTGCCCGGTTATTTTTACCGGGGCATACAGGCTTCATGTTATGTTAATCCACATCTTCCAGCCGCCTTCTTCGCACAAAAACTGGGTAAAACAGAATAGTTGCCCTAGGGGAATAATTGCCCCAGGGGTATAGTTGCCCCGACTGTAATTACTCTAGTTTCACGGACGAATCGCATGCAAATATTTTATTAATCTACCGAAAGATTCTCCAACTATCACTAAGATGACCGTATCTCATGTCTCTGTGTGATTGCATGGGAAGGTAAAATGCGATCAGAGTTTTTGCGGGATATATGTCCTGATTCTCGGCAAATATCCCCTATGTGAAATAGATGTCCCAAAATATAGAGGTCCGCAAGAATCGCTATACCTACTCTGGAAATATTAAGGTCAACGTTTTTACTTTTCATTTTGTAGATAAAAAACCAAAGTATCTGCCAGTTTTACAAATAAAGTATTTTGCTTTTTGTACTGTGATATATAGAGTGATTTCAAAAAGTGTGGCAACTATCCGGCTTTTATACTACAAAATCTTTAATCCAAACTTCTGTCTACTAAAAACTTGGTAAAAAACAGAATGTGTTTAAAATTAATCATTCAAGTGTAGTCACACAGTTTTTACGTCTAGTCATTCTAAAATTAGATTCGGTCTGGCTTAGGCAGTGAACTGAGAATATTTAGACGTACAGTATTTTAAATATGAGATATGCTTGGGAGAGTCGCATGCACGGGTCGATCTTCAAGGTTAACCAAAGTTTGCCGAGGTCTTTGTCGGGGTCACTTGACTTTTCGATAGCGCTTGGTAATCCCATAATTTTTTGACAATTTACCAATCTAGTCTACTCTGGTGTGCAGTTGACTGCACCTCTATCCCAATCTTGATTTGGATCTTGAATCTATGTAATAAGTCGTCGTGGGCCTCCTTATTCATAGTTTACTCTTAATTGGTATATAACATAAGCGTAAATATATTTTCAGGTAAAACCGAGCCAGTAGACGAGCCAAATGAAGGAGATAAGACAATATTTGATAAGAAACATGACGTGGAACCGAAGAAAGAGGACGTTGAGCCTCTTAAAGATGCCACGATCAGGTTAGTTTTTGATTAATTAATTCAGGCTTCTAAAGAACTCTCGCCAATTCTAACTTCTGAAAGCCAGAATCAACAGTGGCGATCGCCAGAAAAGTGGTGGGGCAGTAAATTTTGATGAGTCTCGGAGAAACGATTCAACTATCAACCGCAACGAAGTTAATCAGCAAAGAACAGGCGGCGGAGTAAGAAAATCATACTACAAGAGTTTGATCCCAACAGAACGGCATTGGGTCTAATATGTGTGTAACTAAATTTACATTCATAATTTTAAATAAATATCTTTAAGGCCGTAAACACACACCAAACTCTCAAAGATAGAGCAATTTCAGTGTCTGACTTATTTATGACGATATTTACATAGTCTAACAACCATAACTTTGGGTCTAGATCTAGCAGAGGCGTAAATTTAGTGTTATTTTTACGGCCATAGCATATTTAATCTAAAAAAATATTCAACTGACACTCAATATATTTTTAACCGACTTCCCAAAAAGGAGGAGGTTCTATGTTCGACTTCAAGTTTGTTTTTTTTTTTTTTTTTGTATGTTCACCGATTACTCCGTCAATTGTGGACCGATTTTGAAAATTCTTTTTTTGTTTGAAAAAGTATGTTCCGAAATTGGTCCCATTTTAATTTGGTGAAGATCTGATGAAGAACTTCGGAGATATACAACAGAACTCTTCAATTAATAACGACAAATCTCTCGGGATTGCTGCAATCGCATGTCTGTTTATTGTTTATAACATTTCATAACATAACATCACGCCTGTTCGCTCTTAAGGGGTAAGCAGACCTCTCATTTCACCGGTTATGTTCAAGTTTCATGAAATCTATTCTGGCGAAATAGTTCCCTTACTAACTTGCCTATTAGGTACGTACAACTAAAAAGTGAAAAATAAAAAATCTTTTTGCAAAAAAATACTACCGACTTCCAAATACAAAACTACAAAATGAAAAATAACTTAATTTTTTGAAGTCGGTGTCCATAACGCAAAAAAATGGTACCTACGAAAGACACCGACTTCAAAAAATTAAGTTATTTTTCATTTTGTAGTTTTGTATTTGGAAGTCGGTAGTATTTTTTTGCAAAAAGATTTTTTATTGTATTAAGGCATGAAAGACGATTTTTAAACGTGATTTCACAAGTTCTATAGCATTTCCTATATGCTTCCTATATGCGCATTTTTGCCACATATTTTTTACAGAATTTTAGGAAATGCAATGAAAACTTGTGAGGATTAAAACTCATAAATGGAGTGTTTTCACTGATGAAATTAAGTGTATTTTACGACCTTAAAGTTGTATTACTACAAGCCCGGACACATTGTATATATAAAATAATTAAAACACTCCCTTTGTTATCAGGTTAATGGAACCAATGCATGGGGCCAGCGATAGTGACATAAAATTAAAATCGGTGAAGAAGAAAAAGGTAAGTTTTGAATTTGAGTCGACTGGAGGACATTACTTGGAATGTCGGAACTTTTTGTACTTAGTTAAGCTCAAACGCTCGATTATAAAACAGTCCGCATTCTTGTCCACAGTTAGACCACGCTCTCCGCACTCTAAAGCTATCTGGTCTAGTCGCCTGCTGGGTTCTTTTGACAGTCTCTTTACTACTGAATGTGGAACGAACAGCCATAGTACTGCATACTGCCATACAGGAAGGAGAGGTCAAAGGTATGTATTGTATTTTATCTTATTTGGTAGTTTCTCTACCAGGAAACCGTTTTTGTTTTTGTAGCGGGATGAAACCTTCAGAAGGCGCCTGAACTTATAAAACACCCCGGTAACAACCATCAACACGTAGAAGGGACCCCGTGACCTCTTAATAGATCACCCCGGAACCCCCTCCGTGCAACGCCTGTTAGGGCACATCCCTAGGGAGATTGATGCAGCGCATCCTTTCCCGCTGCAAAAAGTGTTTTAGGACAGTTTTCCTCCACCCACTCATTATTTACCATCAAGCGAGTTTCTTTCCGCTGGGTCTAACTTACCATGGTCTACTTGGAAGTCCCTGAACCGTTTCAGAACCCAAGTAAGTAACTCCAACCTCGTAAAATGAGGTTACCTCGACGGATCAGTAACCGAGTTGCAAGCAATGCTCCACCTCTTTGCCTGCCCTCTGCCAAAGTGTTCTATGTGCTGCCACCGAAGATGCCGTAAAAGTGGCAAAGTGAAATGAAGTCTTCATCTTCATGTCGCTGGCACTACTCTTCCTTTTTGAACAGTCTTTTTAATCCCTTTAAAAATTATGGGATCTTAGAGCTACACGGAACAGGGTGTGAAGTCCCACACTCTTCTTCAACACCTGTCTGGACAGAAGTTCCTCGTACCAGACGGGTGTTGTGTCGGGTGGGCAACTGCCCGATGCTTGCTATCGCCCTTTTTAGGGTTCCGTAGTCAACAAGGAACTCTTATAGTTTTGCCATGTCCATCTGTCCGGCCATCCGCAGCTTAGCTCAGACTCTTCGTAATAGAAAGTTATAATTTGGCATGGATATACATATTAATCACTCCGACAAAGTGGTAAAAGAATCAGGTAAAAAAAGTTATGGTACCTCCCTGGTATGTCATTGTAACTCCCTACACGTAAAATAGGTATTTTTTTTCTCGTCTGTCACTTGGTGTGAGGTATCGTAGAATAGGCCAAAAATATTGCAGGTCCGTATGAATCATTTTTCGATTCAAGGATCCGTTTGTGTAAAATTAAGCTTTGTATTGATAATTTTTATTGAAATCAAGTGTCCCCGCCCCCTGCCAGCTGCTATGGCTGATTTTTAGCTATGTGAAAAAATTCACGGCAACAGTATTTAAATAACGAAATTAAAAGGAAAACTATCACTTCTAAGTAGGCTTTACAAGTTTACGAGTAATCGTCTACCAACTTATAAAATTTTCCTGGAAAAGAATAAATATAAATTCTTTAGAGCAATGTTCGGTGCTTTCATTCCTTAATTTTTAACGAATTATGTTCGTGAAAATTAAGGAACTGTTTGGTGCGGAACCCTCTTTGCGCGAGTCAGACTCAAACTTGGCCGGTTTTTATTTTCTAATAGGATTCGTCCGCTTACATCAAGACTATTTCTGTAAAATGGTTCCAACGAAATCCGAGTTCCGTCTTAAAATTATATAACATCAAGAAGACAAGAAGGCATATACTATCATTTGTTGTTTTTGTTTTCAGAATACGAGTTACCAGCCAGTGAAGACAGAATGAAAGTATTGATCACACTAACCGGACCGTTTGCGCAGGCAGTGACCAATGATAGCGACAATATACTGCAGCTGTGGCTCCATCGAGAAGTCACAGATGATCAGCTAGCGCAGTTCCAACAGGTAAGATTGACCAAAGACCCTAGACAAGTGACATTTTATCATCGAAAGCGTGGCGATAGCGATTGTCAAAAAAGCAAAACTGTACGGTTTTACAAGCGATACAAAAAACATCCTTTTTTATTATTGGTAGTCTCGCGCTTGACCACTACCTCATGGTAAGCGATGATGTGGTCGACGATGTAGCTTGCTTGTCTAGAAGAAACCTATTCACTCTTGACTTAAAGACTCCCAGGTTGTAGCTATCAGGCAATACAGACTCTGGCAGGGAATTCCACTCCTTAGCTGTACGCATAATAAAAGTATTCCCAAAACGTTTGACTGACTGACAGACTACAAAAGCGTATCTGAACGAATGCATGTTATTTGAATGAAAATTATACAGTTGAAAATTTACTTCAAAGTAAGTAAATTGTAAATGTAATAGAACGAATAAAAAAAAAAGATAAAAAAATGAAAATGAATGAATGAAATGAATTGTTAATTGTGAATGTGAATGTTATGTATGTTGTAATTGTAAATGTGTTGTTGTTGTTTGTGTTTTGTAAATTTTGGGGGTTCAGTTTATGTATGTATTTGTTCGTATGTTGCGTTCTTGAGACCAAACGCGATGGTCGATTTTGGTGATTCTTACGCCCATCGATTCAATGTGTCACTGGCTACGTTCAAATTGGAAAATAGAAAAATGGCAGACCGTATTGTGAGGGAGCAAATTTTTTTCTTCCACAGCACATCGTTTGGGGTATCAAAATAATAGGTTTTAAAAGGTGATTTCAAAATTATATAATTCTTGTATGTTTAAATGTACCTAATTCGAAAAAGAAAAATGTTTACAATAAAATTAAAAAAAAAAACAAAAAACCCGACTGCTTATCTGCGAACTAAAAAGACGTAAACAAGAAGAAAATCATGCTTTGCAGTCGGAGGATACATCTGGTTTTGGTCAGCCAGCTGGCAAGTATGTATCCTCCGACTGCACAGCATGATTTTCTTCTTGTTTATGTCTTTTTAACTTGATTCTCAAGCAGTCAGGTTCGCGTTAAACCACTCTCACCTGATGGTAAGCGATGATGTGGTCGACGGTGAAGCACGATTGCCAAAGTATTCCCAAAACGTTCAGTGCGTATGGACGGCAGTCCTACCGAAAGCGCATCGCCATACGTCTTGTAATCCGATGACGGAACGTGCTAGTGCCGAATTAAATCAATTCCAAATACTTGTTTTGTCCAGTGATAAAACTTCAGATCATTTTGACGTTGTAATCATATGTCGAAGTTTATCGAACATCATAGGTAATTAACAGTAATAATTACCCATTGACTATAAATATTTACGACATTTGAATGATAGATGGTCATCAACTCATAAATACAATGAAGTCTGTTTGTCCTTTATAGTTGCAGATGTAAGTGTGATTGTCTAAATGTTTATATAGGAATTGTACGATCAATAAGTATCGAACTAGCCTTGAATGCGATCGATTGTATAATATTTATTAATTAACATCACATCTGAACGCCCCGAAGGGTTGGGCACAGGTGCACGGACAGTAAATCCACATTTCGCCGGTTATTAACAGGCTTCAAAACGGATCGAGGCGGTTTTTTGTGTCACTTCAATCAATCTTTGTACTAGGTTAACCGATTTTGATGAATCTGTTGTTATTTGAAAGCTGGTGTTTCTCATGTAACCATACCATTAAAATTGGTAACGATCTGATTAAGAACTTCAGAGACAAGAATAGAACTCTTAAAAAACAACGACAAATTTCTCGGGATTGCTGCAATGGCATGTCTGTTTATTGTTCACGCCATTTCATTACATAATATCAGGCCGGTACGCTCTAAAGGTTACGCAGATGTGTACAGTTCACCCTGGTACACTACCAACATACTACACCTACCAACTTGTATCATTTCAACGGTTATGTTCAAGTTTTATGTTATCTATTCAAGCATAACTTTCTACCTTACATAGAGCTTGCTCATTAGTTGCCACAACTAAAAAGTGAAAAATAACTTCAATTTCGGTAGCCGGTGTCAAAAAACTAAGAAACAACAACATAACCATACCGTTTGCTTCGCCGTAGTAGGGTAAAAACAGAAACACCGACTTCCGATATTAAGTTATTTTTCACTCAGTAGTGTTATTTTTTGGAGGTCGGTTGTATTTAAAACAAAAAAGTTTTTGTTTAAGTCCCATGTAATTGGGGTCGAACCTATTGCACATCAACTCAGAACAAATCCAGATACTGAAAAAGCTGTGTGCTACTGCGCACACACTTTTGCAGTACTATGTCTGCCACACCGATTAGCTCCACTTACATTGGCCGCCGAGACCGACGTTCGGTCCAAAAGTCTCTGAGAGACCTCCTTAATGGTGCAACGCAATTCAATTGTGTCGATAGGCGATATCGTACAAGTATTTTCTAAGAAAATTTTATGTGAAATCGGTCAAATTGTATGTGAACTTACTTGCAAAATGCTTAAGGTTGCCCAAGTTGACGGCACGAACTATTTTGTGCGCGGGGTTAAAATGCATGCTATCTCATCCGACAACACGTACGAAAGAGATAGATGCTGTGAAGAGCAGTTAAAAAAAGTTAATTTAAAAAATCAAATAACCCGACTGCTTAAAAAGCAAACTAAAAAGACGTAAACAAGTAGAAAATCATGCTGTGCAGTCGGAAGATACGTATTCGCGAGCTGGCTGACCAAAACCAGATGTATCATCCGACTGCACAGCCAGATTTTCTACTTGTTTACGTCTTTTTAGTTTGCTTTTTAAGCAGTCGGGTTTTTTGGTTTTTTAAATTAACTTTTTTTAGTTATAACTTTTTAGTTATTTTTTTTAGATTTAGTTAAAATCTGCCATTCTTCTTTTTTCCAATTTTGATGTAGCGAGTGACACTCGCAGGGTTAAGAAGAATCGATTGACGTAAGAATCATCAAAATCGGCCAACGCGTTTGGTCTCTAGAATGCCACATAGGAACAAACATACATACATACTTTTATACCTACATACATAGACTGATAAACACATTACCACACCCCTTCTTCGGCAGTCGGGTAAAAAGCTAGGTCGAGTACGAATTAGCACTTTTGCATTTTTTTTGCGAAATGGATAATGATTTAGGACGAAAACGAGCGCGCGAAATTTTATAAACACGCCTTTGGGAGTATGTATGGATATCATGAAAAACGACTTAATGTATATTTTCAAAATAAAATTATTTGCATTGTTGAACTACTAATCTATTCCTGTTGTTATAGCGGTTTGAGAAACCTCTTCATCCTTGTGTCTATTATGAAAAGTGGACTGTATTTGAAGGGTTCTGGCAATAGTGCGTTGAAAATAAGCGGGAAAATATTCACGGATTCAATTCGGGCGATCTAGTATGGAAATGAGGGAAGTAGTACGCCTTACCTTGTAGTGGTCGATGCCAGCCCACGTGTGGCAGCGAGCTGGTGTTCTTTTACTCCAAACTGGCGACCTTCAGGATCCACACACTTCACACAATTGTTTTATATCCGCGAGGCGGGTTAATAGACACGGTTCACAAGGTTCTCTGCAATCTAACTAATTAGATGCATCAGTCTCCAGCCAGGTGGCTTGGAAAGCTGGCGGTTGAGATACGAGGCCCGTTCACGTTGAAGTTTCGGTTCGTTCTGGCGACCTGTCATTAAGGCGTACATAAAGGGAAAAGGAATGAGGAAGGAACGAGATAATTAGGATATCGATCGCCCGCGAAATCTTAAATGCGTTTGTCTATGTGTTTTTGGTCATTGATTTATGACATTTACAAGAGATGGCGCTACCACCTGTAGTGTGAATGTTTTGTAATTTTCCTTCTTCCTATGGTATTTATTTCCGCGCAATGATGCGTTAAAATTAGTGTTGAAATATGGCACTTTCGACGCTTTTTACTTTTTTGTTTCCATACAGGACTAGATAATGACGAGACAGATTGTTAACATTTTTTATTTTGAACGCATATCGTCAAACTGTGGTGTAATCGCTATTACACGTTTGTATGGAAGAATGATCGACTAGGGCAACCTTAATAAAAATCGCTCATCGGTGTGACATAAATTGAATAGTGTCGAGCGTTCAGAAAAGTCTCTTAATCAACATTATTTCTATTATCATTTTCTTTCATAGAAATATGACATTTATATTCCAGAATTCAACAAAATGGAAGATTCACCTGCAGCCAGAGGATCTATTAGACTTCTCGCCAAGTTCCACAGAAACCCATATGCTGATTTTGCAAGACAACTCACACATTCGTAGCAATGGTAATAACAGGAACGTATCGGACACAGGGGATCTCATACAAGAGGAAATTTCACGGTGGAACCAAATTGGAATTAACGGTAAGTCATTTTGGAAAAATAACTCTCTCTAAAAAGGAGCGTCCTCACTGAGAGCATTCTTTCGCGAGCATTTGTAAACGAACAATCGTAAGCGAGCAACAAATGCTTCCCAGCGAGTCCAGCATTAACCTTCGAGCAAAACTATGAACGTTCGAGTCGAACCATTCCCTTGCGAGCTTGGAGCATTCAAATACGATCTCGTTAAATGTCATTCATTCGATAATACATTCGTATCAATCGGTCAAGAAGGTCACAAACACTTAAGATCAAGGAACTATTCCTTGCTTACAAGTGGCCAGTAATATTCCTACATATATACTCATTCATTTCATTATCTGAGTGCTCGTTTTCGAGCGTTTTATTTGCTTGGACATTCTAATGCGAGCCGTTTCGGCGAAAATCGTTACGACGGCGACGTCCACACTGGCCGAAGTTCGCGCTTGCGTGCAGGTTTTGTAACGCTCGGCTCAACGTCCACACCACTCGAATATTCGATGGCGAATGCTCATTACAAGTGAATACTCTCAGTGAGGACGGTCTTAAAGGTGAAGGAAAACATCGTGAGGAAACTGACATGTCCTGGAATCAAAAAATCGAAGACATCTGACATCCACCAAACCGCAATAGGCCCCCGTTGTGGATTTGGCCCGTACTCTCGCATAGAGCAGTGTCTCAGCGGTGAAGGCTCTATGGTGCTCAACGGTTGTTGTAGGTATATGTTCAAATCGCACCAAAAACTATTCTTGCGCGTTTTTTTTAGTTCGTATTTGGCGTCAATAGATGTCGCTACAAGCATTTCTGCTCGAAATTTCAGGTACAAGAATCACCCTGCGTATGAGTACATCCAGCAACAGCACGGTACCTCTGACCGTGAGCTACCAGCTGGACCCCATCGAACCAGAGGATGGCATCATCTACGCCACCATACTGCTCATAGCGTTGTATACGCTCATCATCTTTGAGGTGTGTATCGAATCTTCTTCGAGTTTTCTTCTGTCGGCATGGGTTGATAATAATTTATATTTTTTATGAAAACGTCAACTGTGTTTTTAAAAACTTTTTATTAACTTGCATTGTATGTATGTAAGTGTGTTCGGAACAAATCTTGCAACTGAATTTTAAAGCAGTTATGCTCCACCGACTAGGATAAAATTATGCTTACGTGTTTAGTTTCGATGACAATGCATGGTTAGATAAGTTACGTCATTCTAAATCCAATATGGCGGCAGGCCCATGATGGTGGACTAGTTATTTTTTATGCACTGCCAAAAAAACTGGGTATCAAATGAAAGCGTTTGCTTAGAAGAGTACGAAAAAAGCTTGTTGAAAAAAAGTTTTTTCATGAATATTTTTTTACAAGTATTCTTCTGAATATTTTATTCCCTCGCTTTCATACGCGTGTCCGGTAACAAGTAATTGGTTTCTCAAGCACTTCCTGCATACGACCAAGCTGAAAGTTGGCGAACTTATGTTACTTTGGCAACATTGAAATATTATGATGCCAAGAAGCTGGCCTCATAAAGGAGCGTGGTCATAGCAGTTCCTCAACTATACAAGAGTGTGTGTTCTAGACAAGAAACTTTGGACTCATTGAATATGTATTGACAAGCGATATTACATTTCGGAATTTTTACTAGATTCTGGATTTAGTAAAAGACTCGTGAACCTTATTTCCAGATAGTGAATCGCACAATAGCAGCTCTGCTATCCTCATCACTAGCAGTAGCCGTGTTGGCGTTGGCCGGCGAAAGACCCTCCCTGCCGGAGCTGGTCTCTTGGCTGGACGTGGAGACTTTGTTGTTGCTGTTCAGCATGATGCTGCTCGTCGCCATCTTGGCGGAGACAGGGCTGTTTGATTATCTTGCTGTCTTGGCTTTTGAAGTAAGTAGTCAAAAATATTAAATTCCTCATTATAAAACTTCCTTTCCCCTTTATTACTCTTTCTGGATATGAGTTTACCGTTTAACACAAAATAAAAGAAAGAAAGAAAATAAAGAAAAATATTGTATTCCGTCAGAAACGACGTACAATTTGGAAGTTTTATAATCCACCATTCCTCAACGGCTGAACGTATTCAACGAAACTTGGGACACAACCTGAATAAGGACATAGATATTTGATCTGGTAGTTTCTAATTTCTTGTAGCATAATTTTCGAATTTCTCTACTTTCATCCTAACATCAGTGTTTCGGCATATTCCCGTTGAGTTAGGTACAGCATTTTGTGTAACATTGTTACCCATGGGGATAAAAATGACAGATTATTAACACTGTAACTCAATGCCACGTTCCCATCAATTTACACTGCAACCTAATAGTACGTAATAGAGTTACATTAGCATATTATTATATATAAAATAGCAGAACAACCGACGAGGTGACATCGCTGTGCAAAGCAAGCGAAGCGAGCTTGGGAACTTAGGACATCCCGACACGGATATTATATAGGTTGATGACGGGAGCTGAAGTGAACGAGCAAAGCGAGTGAACTCAGCTCCCATCATCTCCTTCATGTTAGGTTACTTAAAACCCTGCAGACAGGCGGGGCTCCATCGACTTTGTCATTTGATATGTACCTAACTCTATTACGTTCTCTTAGGTTGCAGTGTAAATTAATAGGAAAAAAACGTGGCATACAGCTATAGTGTTACTAATCGGTATTTTTTATCCCAACGGGTAACAGTATAACACAAACACAATAGGAACAAAGGAGTGTTTCACTAGATTTAAACAGTAACGACACGGCCATCCGAACCTTTGTTCAAAGCGTTAACCATGCACTTCTAATGTCTCACGCACACGACCGCTCCCGAAGAAAACCGAGCGCGTGGCGAGTTCAATTCGGTCTAGTATGACCTATGGAATGACCAAATTGTGGTGTCAATGGTTTCAGGTGACAGGTGGCAGAACATGGCCACTGATCAACGTGTTGTGTTTCTTCACGGCGATCTTCTCCACATTCCTGGACAACGTGACCACTGTCCTCTTAATGACCCCAGTTACTATCAGGTAAGATCTAGTGTTAATACAACTATGTGTTACAGTTGCCGGCACGTAACTTGGCAAGAGTCATTAGATGCGCACAAGTCGTTTAAGGGTCCAAACGGAGCCCTATTGTTGTCACTCGCGTGTTAGTCTGTCTGTCTGTCCGTCGTCTGTCACACATTTTGTTCCAAATATTTTTTTTACTTCCCTTTGTCCAATGAACTTGAAATCTGTAAATGTTTATTATTACGTATATTTTCCTAAGAAATACCAACATATTGATAAATTGATACGGAACCCTAAATGTAGAAGTCCGACACGCACTTGGCCGGTTTTTTAGGTCTCTTTGGTTACGTTAACGTTTAGCACTGTTCCGGGGCGCGCGATTGGTTAGTCAGTTGACACAAGTATTGACTGACCAATCACGTCGCGTCCAGGATCCATTCACTATATGGTGGTTAGTCAGTTCGCGCATTATGTTACCCACTATGTCAAAACCTTGCCAAATTACATGCCAGGGACTATACCCGATATAGAATTGCGTAACTTAAGTGGCAATGGGTAGGGAAGGCACATTGCTCGCAGAGCGAATGGTCGATGGGGCCGAAAAGTTAAGGAGTATAGATCGCGAACCAGAAAACGCTGAGTTGAAAGGCCTTCCACTAGGTGGTCCGATGACCTTGTATGGGTAGCTGGAAACTCCCTAATGTGAGACACACGGGACCAGTCAATATGGTGACATTTGGGCAGGCAGTGGACGTCTGGCAGCTGACATTATGATGATAACATTGAAAGCAAACAATTTAAATTGCATTTATATTACAACTGCCTCGTTGATCTTATGGTCGCAACCGCTACTCTTGAGCAGGAGTACGGGCCGAGCAGTGCTGTTGGGTTACTCCATCTGGAATTTCTCAATAGCACGCTGGAAGGCTTGTTCGGTTTAGGACAGATTCTGGTTTAGGCAGTTTTTTGTTACGGCAAATTCTTTTTTTGGCAGATTCTTGATAAGACAGATATTTTATAGTCATGTACAGAAGTATTATGTAAGGATTATATACAAAAATGTGCATTGATTGGAAAACTATTTGTTGTGGATAAAACCAGATCTGATGATCAGATTTTTTTTATAAATAACAATAAAGAAAAAGCAGAATCAAACGAAATCACGATACTAGAATGTCTTCAACAATTGGCAACGCTCAAAAAAATAAGTTTGTAGGACATTCACCAAGCACAGTGCAGTGGTCGTTTTTTTTTCTGTAATTCTGTTACCTTTGCTATAAGTAACTTTAATAAGGTTTTTAGTTTGAAATTCCCTTTAAATATACCATTACATAAATTGTGTGGTTAATGTTGGTCATGTTACTTCTGCCATATATAGAATCTGTCAAAAAGAATCTGCCCAAACCAGAATCTGTCCTAAACCGAATAATCCCACTGGAGTCTAGACTTTGTGTCCGGTTGATGACAATAGGCTGGCCGCCTTTAACATGGGACTTAAAAAGAACTGGTGAAATGAGGGTATACTAATAGGTTCACAGCTCAGCCTAAACCTTTCGGAGAATACCAGTTATGTGATGAGTGAATTAACAGATGTAACAAGTTCCATCAATAATGAAAACACAAAATCAGATTCCAGATGACACTGAACACGCAACGCAGCAGCCAATCGCTCCGGCACCTTGCCAACCAAGCCTTAAACTAAAATGTTCCTACATGTTTGTGTCATGAGTCTGCTAGTACGCTCATAATTTACTTGTCCACTATTTATGCGAAGACACTGCTTCCTACGATACAGGATCTGCCTAGTTTAGGAGTCAGGGCTCAAATTTTTGTATCGACTGTACTTTCCTATCTTTCGCACACTATTTTGTTGTTAAGTTCTCTGTACCCTAGTTGACAAGTGTGTGTACTTTAATATGTGTCAAACTTGTATTTTCTACTAATAAATATGATGTTATGTTCAGGTTGTGCGAGGTCACCCAGTTGAACCCTGTGCCGGTGCTGATGTCGATGGTGATCTTCAGCAATGTGGGAGGCGCGGCAACGCCCGTGGGAGACCCGCCGAATGTCATCATAGCCACGCACCCTTCAATTGTGAAAGCGGTAAGATAGGCTTATCCCAGAATTGGCTTCGCCAATATTGCCTATAGCAGGGATAACAAACCTTTATTGGTGATCGTGCCATTTTTCAACCGTGAAGAGCATTTTACAAGTTAAACCGACATCTAAAACAAAACACCAAAACAGTGCAAAATAACTTTCGTTTCGGAAGTCGGTGTCATTTATACCTCATGTTTTTAACGTTTTGCGACACCTCCATTTTTTTGTGTTTTGTTTTTGAAGTCGGGTTTTTTTGTGAAAAAGTTATTCATCATCCCATCAATATTACGTAAATATATAACCTCCTTTTTTTGAAGTCTGTAAAAAAACGACTCTACGACTGAAAGAAAACTCATTATTTGCAACAGTAATATTAGTTCACTTGCCTTCATATTGTTGTACTATGTCTGGATGTTTGTGTATTTATATGAGTTAATAAATGTTTTTAAAAGCACCCACGTCACAGATATTTTTTTTTTTAGTTTGGGGGTAATGCTTATAAAAGTCTCTCAAAAGTATCTTGAACTGTTTATAAAATAATATAATTATGTAGGTATTATCGTGTTTCTAAACATTTTCCTTTTATTGTTTCAGAACATAAACTTCACGACGTTCACAATGCACATGGGTGTCGGCATACTCATAGTTGCTGTACAGACTTACTTTCAGCTCCGATACATGTTCAGGGATATTAACAAATTGAGGCACAGTGTGCCCAGAGATATTTTAGGTAAGAATTTATTATTTGTTTATTATATACTTTATTGTACACCACTTAAATAATTACAGGACAAAACATTTATTATTATTTATTATTAAAATCTCCCATCCATTTATTATTATTATTTCTTTTATTTAACTTTTTTCTTATTTATTACATTTTTAAATATTTTTACAAAACACACAAAAAAGAAAAACATTTAAAAATATAAAAAATAGAGACCCACCGGTATCGGGAACAGGGTCCAAGCTACCGGCGGTCAGGGCTCCAGAGAGAGGAACCTCCTAACAATACGAGCCGTGTCCAGCAGTACTGCTTTCTGGATCAGGCCCTTGACCCAGCCGCCTAACGAGAGCCTCCTAAGGTGTTGGTCGAGGCTCGTGGCTATTAAGCCATGGGCTGACACGACTATCGGTACAATGATCGCTGAGTCCACATCCCACATGTCGACAACCTCGCGAGCCAAGTCAAGATACTTGATTTGCTTATCTTTCTCGGCTTTCACGAGGTTCCCGTCATGCGGGACAGTTATGTCAACAATCATTGCACGCCTCTCGATTCGGTCCACCACCACTATATCAGGCTTATTAGCGATAATAGTTCTGTCAGTGATGATGGACCGATCCCAGTACAATGTGATATTGCCATTCTCGAGAACTGGGTCGGGCACATACCTGTAGTACGGCACCTCCGACGCCACAAGAGTGTATTTCAGAGCAAGTTGCTGATGGATAATCCTGGCTACAAGGTTGTGCCTATGCAAGTACTCTTCGTTAGCTAGACGAGAACAACCAGAGATAATGTGGCGGATCGATTCACCCGGACGGTGACATGCCCGACAGATGTCAACCGTGCCATCCTTTACAATAAATCTCCGGTAGTTATTCGTCATGATAACTTCGTCCATAATTGCACAGACGAAACCTTCGGTTTCCCCAAAGAGGTCACCGAATCGCAGCCAGGCTACGGACGCTGATTGATCTACTTCGGACCCATGTAGGGCCCGGAAAAAGCGTCCGTGAAGCTCCTTACTCTGCCATACCTCCTTGCGGTCGTTAGTGTCAAGCACTACAGGCTTGCGCCAGTTCTCATTCGCCAAGGAGATCGGGGTGAGTCCCTTGTCCACTGCTACTACATCTCGATGAATACCCACGTCGGTGTTTAGAAAATATTCTCTGAGATTGCATATCTCGCGGTTGTGGAGATTTTTGGCATTTAAAAAGCCTCGGCCTCCACACTTCCGCGGGATATACAATCTCATGACTGACGATCGTGGGTGATGCATTCGATATGCAGTCAGCAGTGTACGGACCCGCCTATCCAGGGCGTCAAGTTCCGTTTGAGTCCATTTGAGTATGCCGAAAGAGTACATCAGCACCGGCATGACCCAACCGTTGAAGGCGCGCACCTTGTTTCCGCCCGAAAGAAGGCTATTGAATACCTTCTTCAGGCGGCCAAAGAAGCGTTCCCTCAACGATTGCTTCATGTCTATAGTACTGATACCTAACGCTTCCGACATACCCAAATACTTATAGGTTTCGTTTGGAGAGAGGGATCTCAGGTTTATGGAATCCGCAAGTTGAATTCCTACGGATTCCACAATCTCCCCTCGCTTTACATGCATGACCGCACATTTGTCCACACCAAACTCCATCCTGATGGCGCTACTAAAAGTTTCAGTTACCTTTAGTAGCTCCATCAGCTGAAGATTGCTGGGGGCAAAAAGCTTCAAGTCATCCATGTAAAGGAGGTGAGATATAACCTGACCACCTCTCTTCAACCGATAGCCTAGCCCTGAATTCTCCAGCATCATGCTTAGAGGATTCAAGGCTAGGCAAAACCAAAGTGGACTCAAACTATCGCCCTGGAATATACCTCGCTCGATCCTTACAGGTTCGCTATTCCTCTGGATATTTCGACATCCTGGATAGCGAAGGACTGTGCTCCATTGCCTCATACACGACATCAGGAAGGTGCGTAGAGTTGTATCTATTTTATACAATTCTAGCACCCTCATGAGCCATGTATGCGGCACCGAGTCATAGGCCTTCTTATAATCTATCCAACATGTCGACAGATCCTTTCGGGAACGCCGAACCTGTTGGCTAATGGCCATATCAATAAGGAGTAGCTCCTTAGTACCGCGGGACCCGTTCCTACATCCATTCTGAGAGACCGACATGATGGAGTTATTGTCAACATGTTTATTAATTTTTACTCTCAAAATGGATGTAAGAACCTTATAGACCGTTGGTAAACATGTAATTGGTCTATAATTTTTGGGTTCCGCGGTGCTACCAGACTTGTGGAGCAGGTGGGTTATACCTGTCGTAAGGAACTTGGGTAGCGAACCAGACTCTAAGGCTGCCTGGTACTGAGATGCCAAACGAGCGTGTGACCTTTGTAGCCACTTGATCCAAAAGTTGTGCAGTCCGTCCGGTCCTGGAGATTTCCAGTTCGGCAACGGACGGACTGCACGGGCTACATCTTGGGGGCTGATCGTGATAGCCCCCATTTCTTGTATTGGATTTTTTTTATTATTATTATTATTATTTATCATGACAGGTAGGTATACGCGATAGCGCGGTCTTACATTTAACTTATATACAATATAAATCTTTGAAAAACGTAAAAATCTAGTAGTCCTTATAATAACATTTAATAATAATAACTTATAAACTAAGTTTCCTAAACATAAAAACACAATATTTTAAACACAAAAACATATAACCTACTCTAATCTTCACTATAACATAAAATAAACAACAGTATTTTTGCGAAATCACTCAAATGGCATGCAAATACATCGATCTTGACGTGAAGATCGTTAAGAACCTGAATTGCGCGGGTCAATGGTGTTTTGGCGAGAAGGTTGGTCCTGGCAAATGCACGGCCAGCAGCGGCGGGGGTCGCCGCCTCCACACATAGCAGTCCAGTACACATAAACTCAGGTGCTGCAACAGCACTCCTGGGTTATGCTCCATGCCACGAAGTAACCTGACCGGATACGATACAAGCGTGAGTTCCCGTCGCACCCTCAGTTGGTTGTACCCGACCACACTGAGCACAAACAGAGTCAGATAAGATAAAAGATAAGTATACAATGGGTATCGGTCTTATCACGCAGGGCAATCTCTTACAGACAACCACACAATTATGCTTTATGAGGAGCTCGTAGCTAAACAATAACAGCCATACAGGTCGATCTTCAAGGTTTAGCCACGCTCGTTGAGATCGTCCGTGAAATTGATGCGATGATCATTCAACATTGAAATATGTACAGAGATTCCTAAGTGCCTCAGAAATTAGTCCCTTCTGTCATTTGTAGAACTTTGACAGTTGTTACGGACACTCAGAAGCCAGAAAATCATGAAATGATTTATCAAGGATAGTATTTCCATCATCGGACTACAAGACGTACGGCGATGCGCTATTCGTACATGGTGGACATATCTCCCATACCCACTAATCGTTTTGGGAGTACTTTGGTTGTGCGTACAGCTAAGGAGTGGAATTTTCCTCAAGTCAATAGTGAATAGGTTTCTTTTAGGCAAGGTTGCTACACCGTCGACCGAATCATCACTTACGAAATAGAGTTCAAACGCAAGCCTATTTATAAAAAAAAAACCCCGGGCAAACAAACGTAACTTAATTTTTATTCGACCCGTGCCCGTCATTCGTGCCCTATTCCTACAAAATTTTGAATGTCTGGAATTTTCGATTTGGATGTTTTTAAATCACGTTTGATATGCCGATGAACAAAATTGTATAAAAAAAACACAGTTAGGCCATGGCCTATAATTAGGAAATAGGTACCTAGTGTTTGGGATAATTTTTGACTCTTAGGAAAGACTTCAGAGCAAAGTGACTCCAGGGTCTTTGACACGTTAACAGCCGTGGGCTGCCTAAAACCAACACCATTTGCTGTACTATATACGCTTGTGGACAAAGCCGTTTCGGAGTTTCGAAGAAAAACAATCTGCTCTCTTGAAAAACACATGCAAGTGACAGATAAACAACACCCCTTAGTGGCAGGTTGAAGAGTTGAAATAGCTTTCTCACGTTGACTAAACCTATCAAAGAGAGCAAATTTAATGAAGCAAAAGAAAAACTGTGGCTCCTCAACTGACATCCCCCTCCAACTAGCTATGTTGAGCCTACAGAAACTGCAGGTCTCCAACTTCTATGACCGTCCCGGCAATCTCTAAACCGATTACCGAGTCACAAGTGAGCTTTCAGAGACACTCAGTTGTGCCTGCAGCGAAAGCTGAACAAACAACTGAGTGTGATGGGGTACTCCAACACTCATGGTGCGATTGCTTAGCCACTTGTGCTCTCTGTGTATCAAAACTTAAAGGAAATTTACGAGGCAATTGCTCGCTCTTTTGACGTAACTGAATTGTGGTCAAAATATATTTAAATGGGAATCATCGATGCGTCGAGGAAAACGAAGCTGCTTTGCTCGGCAGTATTTCTTTACACGGATGAAGGCACTTGTAGAAGCTAGGTAAAGGTGTGACTTGGCGAATACAATCGATTTAATGTGTTTTGCAGAGCTTCGGCAGGAGATAGCGGTGTGGCGGCGTGCAGCAGCCTCTCTGTCATCTTACTCACGAGACGAAGACATTGTGAGAAGAGCTCTCGAAAAGAAGGTACTCTATATTGATTATCATACAACCTCTCTTAATTTCCTCGTTGATATAGTGGTCGCAAGCGCTACTGCTGAGTATGAGGTCATGGATACCCGGGTTGGATAAAGTATTACTGTATTTCCATATTGAATTTCTATCGTTGGATAAGTAGAAGCCCGGAGTCGAGACTTGTGCCCGGTGGATGGCAATAGGTTGATGGGTTGGTTGTATTACAGGGGAATTGAATATAACTTTTGAAATGTGGGTGTACTATAGGTAAACCTCTCTCATCTTCAGGAATTGTTGGAATGATATTTCGAGCGTCTTAATTGTTACATAATATCCTTAGAAGAACAACACAGTAATCCTTATTCCTACTTAATTTATAATAATATTATAAATACGAAAGTTTGAATGGATGGATGTTTGTTACTAAATCACGCCAGAACGTAAGAAGATACGTATAGCAGAGATAAGAAAATATATATATCACAGAGATAGATTATGGTTTAAAATAGCACATATGCTAATTTTTATCCTTGTATAATTTTCTCTTGGGATGATAAAACACTTTTCACGCGGGCGAAGCTGTTTAAAAGCTGGTACTATATAAAGTAATCAGTGCTCTTTCCCGTGGTTTCAGGTAGAGAAGCTGAATGTGGCACTGAATCGCAGGGAGGCGGGGGGCGGGGCTTCACGAACTGACCCCATGTTCTGTTCCACTCTCGCGCAGATGAAGCAAAAGGTATGTGGAAAAAGAAAGAAAATAAAAATATTTATTAAAACACTACAACATAAATATTGCATCCTTAAGTTAGTGTCCACAGGCTTTTACAGAGGCTCCAGACAAATGGATATTCTATCAATGAATTCGTTGCGTTAGCAAATGGCAAAATGACAAAAATGTATGAGATTATAGTCAAATGCAATTGAAATGATTTAAAGTCACGCAAAGGGCAATGGAGAGGGCTATGCTTAGCGTTTCCTTGCGTGGCCGCATTAAAAATAAGGTTACATCCGCAGAAGGACCAAAGTTACCAACATAGACCAAGGAATAGTGAAACTTAAGTGGCAGTGGACACGGCTCATTGTTCGCAGAAAGGATGGCCGATGTGGCCGAAAAGTTCTGGAGTGACGACCGCGAACCGGAACACGTTGATCTGAAAGGCAGCTCACTAGATGGACCGATGACCTGGTTAAGTTTTCGGGAATCCGCTGTGTATCGCACAGGGCCCTTCGATGTGGCAACACTAGGACGAAGCCTATTCAGCAGTGGACATCTTTCGGCTAAAATGATGATGATGCTGTCCGAACTAACACTTGACCAACATTTTGGCATTTCGACCACCGCCACCATAATTTTAGCCAATAAACGACACTTTTTCTAGAGCCTCTGGGTAAAGCCCTAGAAAAAGGTGATGTATTAAATAAATGCTCTGCCTTGATGAATTTCATTCGAATCCAGCTAATGTTATAAATGTGAAAGTTTTTGCGTGATTGAAACACAAGCAAATATTTGTATTTCAATCACGCAAAAACAATAGAACGGATTCGGATGAAATTTTGCATACAGATTATTTATAACCGGGAATAACACATAGCATAGTTTTTTATCCCAGTAAATAAATTACCAGAGGCTATAAAGTAAGCAGAATCACGGAGACGGCCTGAAATCTTGAGCGATAAAGACTCACGTACTACAAGGAGAGGAGAGAAGAACTATTTCTAACTGCAACCAACTACATAATGATTTTCCTTATACTTTCAGTACCGCATCAGGGACAAACAGTTGTTAGTGAAATCTGCAATCTGCGTGTCATTTGTCATCATTGTGTTCTTTCTGCATGCGATTCCTGAATTACGTAAGTACAATAAGTACCATTACTATAGCCTGGCACTACTGTTAGACATTAGATTATTAACAACATAAGTTTAGTTTATTGTTATAAAGTCATCTAATTATAAAGCACGCGTTCGTTTCGTTGTGTGTAGATATGAGAATCACAGCGCCATTTTAAAATAGCTGGGAAGGATGTTTGGCCGCTACGATATGTCAGCCGTTTTTAAAAAAAAACTAAATATTTGCTGGAGTATCATGTACAAATGGCATGTGGTTACAAAGTGGCATTTACTGGCCACTTTGGAACCAACGACATGCTCAAGAAGATGGGTCTAAACGCGAAACCCATGTGAAGGTTCCCCACAACATATCTACGGAACGTATGTAGCACCTTCTCTGCTCATGCGATGCACTGGCTGGTAAGCGAATGACTTCCTAGGGGTAGGATATCCAAGAACAGAAGATTGCAGGCTCATATCTCCTAATTTCGTTGTAAAATTCATGAAGAAGGTTTTTAACGAGACTGGGGAGGAGTAAGTTAACTAGGGGACCACAAAATAAGCCATTGGGTTGAAGTGTGAGTTATTTCTCGGCCACTCTCCAAGATAAGATAAGATCATGTAGAAAAAATCAAGATGGATTGACTAAGTGTAGTTAATTATGTGATTTTTTTACAACCTTTGGCGTGTCTGGTAGAAATAAACGCTGATAAAAATGCTTGACAGTCTGTCTGAATCTAATTTCTAACGATATTCTGTACAGCGTCCATAAAAATCAGTTCGGATATATAATTTAAAACGAGTACAATATTTACGCACCTTCAGAACCTGATAGCTGAAAATTGGCCGTCGGCCCGGTATGCGTACGTTCAAAGTACATACTAACAGTCCTACTACTAATACTCAATCCCACAGTTTTTGTGTAGAAAGCTTTGTGTAATGTCTGGGGCGTCTGGGATCCTGGTCCATGATGTCAGACTCCTAGCTACTGACGATCCGTAACGACTGTCAAAGATCTCTAAATGAGAGCCGGGACCAACGGTTTAAATGCATTCCGAGGCACGGCAGAACCTTGGTCTGTTAAGATGGTCATCAATCTAAGGATCAATATCGGCAAGCGTTGCTTAGACTCGAAGAACGACCCATACGATGTATTTTTTTAGCTACGAGCTCCTATAATGATGATAATGGTGATGATGATGATGATGGTGATAATGACATAGAAAAAGTTAAATAAAAAAAACAAAAATCGACTGTTTTAGAAGCGAACTAAAAAGACGTAAACAAGAAGAAAATCATGCTGTGCAGATACATACTCGCGAGCTGGCTGACCAAAACTAGATGTATCCTCCGACTGCACAGCATTCTTTTCTTCTTGTTAACGTCCTTTTAGTTCGCTGCTTAAGCAGTCGGGCTTTTTGATTTTTTAAATTATCTTTTTTTATTTATAACATTTTTTTTTTCGAAATAATATGTACCTACATTTAAACTTATAAGTGCTATATGTTTTTGAAATCACTGCTTAGAACCCTCTATTTTGATACCATTTTCCTATTTACTAATTTTCATATTGTCAACGCGTTTGGTCTCTAGAACGCCACATATTAAAAAACATACGTACATTCATACATAGACTGATAAACACATTATCCTTCTTCGGCAGTCGGTTAAAAAGACAAAAGTAATTCAAACTTATGAAATTTTGTTTCCAGAACGCCTATCCCTTGGCTGGACGGCTCTGCTAGGCGCGTTACTACTCCTACTTCTAGCAGAGAGGGATGACCTGGAGCCGATCCTCGCCAGGGTAGAGTGGTCTACCTTGCTGTTCTTCGCCGGTCTGTTCGTGCTTATGGAGGTAAAATTGAGTTTATTATAATAATTAGCTGTTGCCTGCGACTTCATCTACTTCACACAGCCTATTTATTATATCGCGCAATGGTCGCCTTACTTTGGTTCACCATACAAACTTCCAACCCCTTTAGGGTGATTACCGGGATAAAATCTATTATAATTATGTCCTTCCCAGGGCCTCAAACTATATCTGTGCCAAATTTCATCTAAACTGGTGCAGCGGTTTTGGAGTGAAAACGTAACAGATAGGTGGACAGTCTTACTTAAGTGTGGATTACTTTAGATTAAGATTGTTTTACCATTTATTCTTACTTTTCAGGCGCTGTCTAAACTAGGCTTAATATCCTGGATTGGCAATATGACGGAGACGTTGATATTACAAGTTGGACCAGAATCGCGGTTAGCAGTTGCCATCATGCTTATATTATGGGTAAATAGTTATTTAATTAGTGAACCTACTAAAATAATAATAATGCTTAAGTTCGTATCTTTGTGTTTCAAATTCAAACACTAAAACCCGATTCCTGAAAAATCACGTTCTAAAAAGTATGAAACAAAAAATATTCTCATCTGAAATTGTTATGTACAAACTATTCGATATGTATCGGGTATTAAATAACTTACATGTAATAAATATTTTATCGTATTCCATACATATTCATAGTGGTGTTCAGAGCATAACCGTGGTCGTATGCCACCTACCGTAACAAAACAATACATTCTGTAAATAAGCATACGACCACGGTTACCCTCTATGAATATGTATGAAATACATTTCTTTAAAACTTTTGTTCTTGACTTCGTGCCCACTAGAGGGTGCCATATTCAATGTAATGTAGCATCACAGCCAAACCACAGAAAACCATCAAAACAAACACCAACAAACAATACGCTTCCAATGACAACTCATTTGTCAATTTATGATAAGTAGTTTAGAAGATATGAGGGAACAGATGAACATATATACTTGTATATAATATAAATACACACATACCCATCAAAAACATAACCCTCACTTTTGCTTCGCCGTAGTCGGGTAAAAATAGCCGACGGTGAAGTGCCAATAACCCCTAACTTTTGAAGTCAAGAATTTACATCATTTAAAAAAAAAATATATTCAGTAGTTGAAAATTTAAATTGAATTATAAGATGGTGCCACCAATTGAAGAGAGGAACAAAACTAGTTATAGCTAGTAGCGCCATCTTGTATCGAATAACGGAAGTTATGAATAAGAAAGTTCATGCCGCCTAAAGATCTATCCACACATATCAGGGCCGTGCCAGGGACGTGACAGGGCCGGGCCCAATCATTGAAGCTTCGTCACTGGCTCGTGCACTGCCCGTGCACGGACGTGTGTGAACGAGTTCATATAAATTGTGCACAAAGATACTTTTTGGGCACCTGTCGGGGCACGGTCCGGAGCCACGTCCCGGGCACGGCCCTGATATGCTCAAAAAAATATCGTTGTGTACATTTTATATGAACTCGTTACATACATACTCGTTACATACAAATGCACGGGCCAGTGACGAAGCTTCAATGATTGGGCCCGGTCCTGACACGTCCCGGGCACGGCCCTGATATGTGTGGATAGACTTTTAGTCTTTCTCAGCCGAATATTCTGGAAAGTTCTCGTCACTTCGAGAATGTTCTGGAAAGTTCTTCTTTTTTTTTTCAGCCGAACATTCTGGAAAGTTCTCGTGGCTCTTGACGCCATAGTCTAGAATGATTCAGAAATGTATCCCGTGCTATATATATAAGGGGCGGTCGGGTTTGACGGGAGTCAGTTTCGATTTGAAAGCAATTCGGAGTAATCAAAGCGAAATAGTACGAAATCATAAATTTGTTTCAAGAAGTGTTTCAGTAATAAAATGGGATTAATTAAAGTGTGCAGTTTATAAAATTATAATAATAATCCTCTCTGTATTCTCCCCAGGTGTCGGGCATAGCGTCGGCCTTCGTAGATAACATCCCGTTGTCCACCATGATGGTGCGCGTGACAGCTGCACTAGCTGACCCCGCGGGATTAGGTCTACCTCTCGCGCCACTTGCTTGGGCTTTGAGTTTCGGAGCCTGTCTAGGAGGTAGCTATCTCATAGTTCCAAAACTCTTTAGATATTTATTTTCTTATTAACTTCTTTTTTATTATATGTTTGCGTTTGACCACTATATCACCTGATAGTAAGCGATGGTGAGGTCGACGGTGAAGCACGCTTGCTTAGAAGTAATCTATTTACTACTTTCTTGTCTTTTTTTTACTTTTCTTGTCGCGCATATCAGCGGGAACCCTTATTCATTGGGTTTTTTGTTTCCACTAAATTCTATTAATTTAAATAATAATCTGGATCGACTTAATTGGACTTCGTCGGCTATAGCGGCTCACTACTGCTGAGCATGGTCCTAGTTTTCATTCCCGGGTCTGGCAAAGTATTATTGAGTTTTTACATCTGGAATTTCTCAGTAGAACCCCGTACTGCGGACTTGTGCCCGGTTGATGGCAATAGGCTCGCAATCCGTTACATGCAACTAAAAAACATAACTTTACTCGTTCCAACATGGTTTTCTGAAAGGTAGGTCTACTGTCACGAACCTGATCCATCTCATCATCTGCCTAGCCTTTTCCCAACTATGTTGGGGTCGGCTTCCAGTCTAACCGGATTCAGCTGAGTACTAGTATTTTACATGGATTTACTACTGATGTTATGGACAAGGGTATGCAGGTCATTTATATAGATTATAGCAAGGCTTTTGACCGCTTTGACCATAACATCCTCATAACAAAGTTAAATGCCATGGAATACGCGGCGATCTACTCAGATGGTTTTCCTCTTATCTCAAGAACAGTTAGGACCCAAGCAGAAGTACTAAATAATTATATGTCTAGCAGGGTCGCTGTCCCTAGTGGAGTCCCGCAGGGTTCATTTCTCTGTCCTTTGTTATTTGTAGTCTATATTAATGACATCGAATCTTGCTTGAATTCATCCAAATTACTGTGTTTTGCCGATCATATGAAAATGTATCACTCGTTATCGTGTCAAATGGACGCAATCGCACTCCAGAACGATCTGCATCGTTTAGAGGATTACTGTCATAGTAGTAAACATCATCTCAATGACACCGAGCGCTCAAACATTACCACATCGTATCGATTATCAAATATTATTTAGATCATATTTCATCCGTGATCTGGGGGTCCACCAGGATTCCAAAATTAGTTTTGAAGCACATGTTGATACAATAGTCGCTGAGGCATCAAAATCACTGGGTTTCATAATGTACTAAGTCGTACTTCTGTAAGAAGCTTCTTGGAAAACGCGTCTAAAATATGGAACCCAGGTTACCGTCAATATATTAACCGTTTAGAGAGCATCCAAACATGATTCCTTTAATATTTATGCTACCACCAAAAAGTACCATATCAGTCTGAAAACTATATATACTATTGCCTGGAAGAGATCGCAGAACGCGATAAGGCAGCCTGTTGTATGTTTGTTTTTATTTCAAGGTTTCCGTATGTGTAATTGTTTTTATCTTGGTGTACAATAAAGTATATAATAAATAAATAAGCCCTTTAAAAAATATCATATATTACCTCTAGTCAATCGCCACGAGATTTTAACTGCATTTGTCTGTTGAAAATATTCAACAATGTTTAAACTGCTCCGATATTTTGCCCAAATTTAATTTTAATACCCCATGGAAGTCAAAAAGTTTTAATCCACCTTTGCAGGCGCCACTAGCCGCCACTAATTATAGCCGCTAAAATTAATGTATTGTGCATGCAAGCAGGAACTTTAATGAGTTGTGTAAGCAGCATGATATTGACCAATTCCTAACTAGTGTGCCATCGGCCAGGAAGTGCTTAAGCCGAAACTTCTTCACCTAGTTTATTGTAGCGTATGTATTTTTAAACAGTGTGAGCAAGATATCAGTATCAATGGAGCATGAGTTATTGAGTGATTTTTCACTTGGTGATCTATTTTTATCGATGTGTACTGGAATCTCCATAGAAATTAAGTATTATTCAACATCTATAAGTGAAGACTTGTTATTGGCTGACTGTCAAATTTACTGTTTACTGGTCTGTTTGTTTTAGCTGTAAGTTTTCCATGATAACTAAATAAATCAAATAAATAACTGGTGAAATATGGATGCACCTCGGCTTAACCCTTCGAGAAATATAGCGCATGTAATGTAAATAATAATCTGTCTTTTTCTTACTCCAGGTAACGGGACACTAATTGGCGCAAGTGCAAACGTGGTATGCGCAGGAGTGGCAGAACAACATGGCTATCGATTCACTTTCGTACAATTCCTGAAGATCGGCTTCCCTATCATGATAGGAAATCTTATAGTTGCATCTCTATATCTACTTTTCTGTCACTGTTTCCTAGAGTTACATTGATTTTTTAAAATAAATTAAAATAATTTGAAACGATCATAGTTTCCCTGTGTTGCTTTAAAATGAAATATAATAATATCCAAAAAATAAAATAGATGAAAGTCGATAAAAAATAACCGAATGTTTGAAAAAATATTATGAACATATTTTTGATAAATTACTGTTAATAGTTTTGTAATCACGCGCATGTTTTTTATTGTAATAAACAATTTACACTGTACACAATTATAAATAAAATAGAATAAATGAAAAAGTAACTCCTAAAAAGTTGAAAAATTATACATATCGATCAATTTGTTTTGAATGTTTATTTTTTATCATTGGAAACAATTTAATTAAGCTTAGTTGTCTCGTAGGTGTCGTGGACGCGACTGCCAACCATAGGGTCCTGGGTTCGACTCCTAGGTCGGGCAAAAGGTGTTAGTTGGTATTTTATTAAGAGTTTCTCAGTAACTGCTGAGTTCGAAAATTGGTGGTGTTGTGACATCGTCGTGTCTCGGCAAATACGTAAAGCAGTTGGTGGTCTCGAACCTGATCTCTCCTCGTGTCATATTACCATCCCATCGGACAATGAGACTGAACGAACAGAGACTGCATCTAAAGTCCCCGTCACGAGAATCTATAAATTTTGTAAATAAAGGACTTCCACTAAGTAACGTAGCGACAATTCAATCAACAACAAATAATTCCAAATTCAACCAACTTAAATTAACATACGTGTAATACGAAATTAATGAGCAATTTCATTTGGTCGCTTTATATTTTAGCGATATAAAGCACTGTCGTCTAATGTTTTTTGGTACTGGAACGCATTTGTGTGTGTTGTTGTGTTGGAATGCGAATGTGTGTTTACTTAATTTATAGCTTCTCGTGACGGGGACTTTACATCTGCACTTTAGATCTATAATATTTCCTGTTTACTTAACCAATCTTCGTTAGGATTGACCATCGTGGCTGAAATTCGGTTCAAAAGATTATTAATATTGTGCCAATACACATCTGGATATTATGAGGTTTTCTCGAAGTGGGCAAAATAATCATAAGGTTATTTTTATTTTGTCACTATTGGACATTCATGTCTACTTATAAAGCCCTCCAAGGGAGCATTAAACCAAAATGAATAGTATTATATGTGTTAATCCAACCTGGATTAACACTATCGGTGTACAAAATTTAATTCAGATCCGTTAGGCTGTTTCTGCGTGACTGAAACACAAACGTTTACATTTATAATATTAGTAGGATGAACGAAAAGTTTCATTATCATAAAAAAATGACTGCATATTATTACACGAGATAGAAGTAAATAATGTTATGAATAATATTTATCAATCATTACGTAAAAAAACAGATGTGAAAACTTCCTCTCATTTTGAATATAACAGCGATACAAACACGCTAGATTTTTTACACAATTTTTTTACACATACCACGGAATTTTAAGGTTTTTTTTATGGGCTTGTAAATTATAAGTTTTCAAATATGAAACTACTCCGTGTTAGGAGTAGTTTAAAAATAAGGGTACAAAAAATAAATTGTGATCATGAATAAAATAGTATTATCATTTTAATTAATAGCAATAAATGTAATTTAAATTAATTGTAATTTAATAAAGTTACTTATTTGATTGTTTTATTTATATTTAATAGCCAATTTTTCTAGATCTATAAATATCTTTATTTACTTTATCCATCGGATTCCTGCAGCATTGACCAGGTTAGCGGTCCACCTAGTGGGAGGACTTCCAACGCTGCGTCTTCCAGTACGTGTTCGTAACTCTAGAACGTTCCGGCCCCATCGACCATGCGTTCTGCGAGCAATGTGCCATGTCCACTGCACTTAAGTTTGCCGATTCTTCGGCTGTGTCGGTAACCTTGGTGCCCTTGCGGATATCTTCATTTTTGATACGATCACATAAGCAAAGTCCTAGAATTGCCCTCTCTGTTGCCGTTTGGCTGACTTTAAGCCTTCTGTTAAGGCCCATTGTGAGCGAGCAAATTTCAGTTCCTTAAGGCAACATATACTGGTCATAGAGTTTCGTCTTTACGAGACCCACATGTATTTAGGAGGAATTTATACCATAAGGAAATAGTGGCGAAGGATGAATTATCGTAAAAGGGTAGCCGAGGAAGATCTAATTATTTATAAGTTATAATTTCCCAAGGTTGCTGTGGAATATATCAACAGAAAGTCGGTAAGAATAGAATTATGGGGTACCTTTGTAGTGGCATCTATGTGCAACGCCACGTACGAACTACACAGACCTGACATCACACAAATCCTACATTGCACAATCAAAGTCCCGCGTGATTTGAACACATACAACAGCTCAACAACAACCATCGGGAACAGCTCTCGAGAAACAACACCCGACTGGTTGGAGGATTCTTTTTATTTATTTGTTTAATGAAAGGCTCGCTTGATCACTAACTCACCTGATGGTGTGCGGTGATGAAGTCTACGGTAAAGCATGCTTGTCTAGAGGTAACCTCTTAAACTTTTGACTTAAAGAACCCTAGGATCCTCTCTTTTCAATGGAGGATGCGACTTTTACAGTCACATCCGTAAATCTCTATACCTTTGGCCCTGCAAGGCAATCTGGCCATTATTTAATGAAAAAGTTTAAATGAAACCGTTTGTCTTGATATGAATTTGTGATGAGTAGGGATGAAAGCTATGTGACTAAATTAGTGATGAATATAAAACCTTTATGGGGAGAGAGATCCCGACTAAATACAACCTGCATGGATTGTGTGAGGAATGATAGGAATGCACCGGGAGGGACTGAAAGCAAGACAGTGGAGAATGGAAAAAGAAAAGAGGTTGCACCAACTCCAGGTAACGTAATGGAACAAGGGTGGGCAGATGATTATGACGATTCTATTAAAATATGTCTCTTTCTTTTTTATATAAACACGAGCCCACACGAGCTATAATATGGATTTACCTACTGTATCCTGTGAGGTTATTTTGCTCGTGGGTACTCGTACACGGATATATCTTCAAGGTTAACAACGCTTTCAGGTCGGCCTGTGGAGGGTTGATCAGTAAAAACATATCAAGACTATTCCACGCTTCGGAATAAGCTGTTGGCCCTGCCTGTCATTTGAGATCTTTAACAGTTGTTACAGATAGTCTGAAACCAGGAAACTGACAAGTCTTGCCAATGAGTATATTTTGACTGGGTTAGGGAGGCCAGATAAGTTGTTACTCCATGCATAATACTGATACTTACTGCTCAGCTGCAAAAGGCTTAGCAGATTGATTGATTCGGTGAATGAGTGGATGAAATTTATGATAAACTCGTCTAGGACTCGGGCGCCGCCCATTATAATTTTGGGTGGTTTATTTTTGTCTTCTGTATACGTATTTATTTTATGTTCTTTGTATCTATTTAAACTTACACAACAGATTTGGTTTCCGTACGTCACGTCCTAGGCGACCACTGAAAATCAGCGCCGTGCTGTGGGTCCTCCACGGCACAGCATTATGCTGAGTGGAAGCCTTCTTGCCACAATCACGACATGCATCTGCCTAATATCTTTTTCACCCTATTTATTTTCTGTTATAAAAAAATGTAGGTAGTATATGTTATTGTTGTTTGATTTATTTCTCGTCTTTACTAACTTAATTTAAGTACTACTAATACTATTGTTAAGGGTTTAGCATAAGCATGTTATTATAATGTATGTCGTTTTGTGACAAATAAACACTTTTTCTTTCTTTCTTTCTTTCTTTCTTTCATAAACTAGCTTCTGCCAGCGGCCTCACCCGCGTTAATGTCGAGACTTATCCCAAGGAAACATATTTGCGGGATAAAAAGTCCTATTTGCTATTCCAGACTATAATCTATATCTGTGCCA
Organism: Orthosia cruda; assembly: GCA_964057195.1. Taxonomy (NCBI): domain Eukaryota; kingdom Metazoa; phylum Arthropoda; class Insecta; order Lepidoptera; family Noctuidae; genus Orthosia; species Orthosia cruda. The sequence continues at coordinate 6,823,040 of OZ059852.1, read as the reverse complement.
AATTTCATCCAGATCCGTCCAGCCGTTTGAGCGTGAAGTAGTAACAAACATACAAACACACTCACAAAATTTCGCCTTTATAATATTAGTGTGATGATTAGTTGTCCGCCCCAGCTTCGCAAGGAAGCATATTACACATAATGAAGAAAATGAAACTTTTCTTCCTACTTTTTCATGGTAATTACAAATACAAAAATAGAACCGTTTTTCCCCCGAAGGGTAAAAAACGGATATTTAGGTTTCAGCCGTAGCTTGAACCACATTTGAGATTAACGTTCCAATATTCGTCAACAACATCTCCTTTCTCGCTCTATCACTACGTAAATTCGAGGTTTCACAACTATACCTGTCCTTGTCTTGCACTTGACGGGCAGCGCGCGGCGGCCATCTTGTTCAGTACTATGTGCCGGCAAGGTGCTTAAGTGTGGTTCAAGCTACGGCTGAAACCTAAATATCCGTTTTTTACCCTTCGGGGGAAAAACGGTTCTATTTAGGTGTTCGAGCCTATGCTTGAACCACATTTGAGACGTGTTTATTATCTGCCGGCGCTGCCTGACTAGTCATAATGCCTGAGATCTCATTAGTGAGACTAGTGCTAAGCGTACTGTGACTGTTTGTTTTTTGGTAAAGAAACAAGAAACAAAAAAAAAAATTATATCAATAATTATTTATTGAAATTTTTAATAAATGAAAATAACAATTTACATGAACTATGTAAAATTGTAAACAAAGACAAACTCAAAAATGCAAAAATCATTCACAAACTCAAAATTAACTTTTTTCAAAATCAACATAATTGAATAATAATTAATCATATTACGATTATTTATTTACACCATAGGATATTTGGATAGCAACTAGGGTTTGGTTTTATTTCTTTAAAATAGTGCCGAAAGAAAGTGTTTTTGGATCGCCAATTTCCTCTTTTTAGAATTTCATCAATATTGCACTTATTACCTATCCAGTTGTTAGTAGCAACTACTGCTCTAAAGCTACCTGCTGATCCAGATATGCCTGCTTCTTTGAATAATGTTTTTATCCATCCTGCGATCACAGTTCGTGAGGCGTTCTTGGCGTCTTGGCGAAAAGTATGTTAGAATCAAATTGATAAGACTGTACGAATGTCAGTAAGTCTTCTACTGTCCATGAAATATGCTTTTTGATTGGAGGGTTTTCTGCAAAGATCCCTTTTAAGACATGCTTAACTATAGGATGAGAACTAAGTTCGCAAGATCTTACAGGGTTCCCAAAGTTTGACACAACCGACTTGTGAACTGCTATGGTCCTGGGCGCTAGCTTTATAACTGTATGAAGGTAGCACAGGTACCTAGCTAATTCTTGAGGACTGGGGTTATCGATGGGGATACCCCTTGTTTTAGCCCAACTGCACCATCTTAACCAAATTGGTCTGTAAGTTTTTAGAGACGATTGCCTCCAAGATGACTCCAATAGTTTAATTTCATCCTCGGACCAGTTTGCTACCTGCTTGGACCAGCCCGTACCAACCAAGCCGCCAATTCCAAGTGTTCTACTCCTTGAGGAGCATGATTCGTGCGGAGATCTATTAGGTTCTCCCGGAGGTTCGGAATCAACAGGGATGGTTTTTCTTTCATTTGGTCCAGTTCTGCTTTCCAGAAGACTCTGTTCCAATTGGGCGCTATTAGAATATACTGACCCTCCGACTTTTGTAAGTGACGTAGTACTCTTGGGATTAATGCTGGTGGTGGAAATATCCACCCCAGATTGTATTTCCACTGCCTGCTGAAAGCATCGCAAAATTGGCTCTCTGAGTCGGTCGCATCTTCGCTGACATACTTTGGAAGAACTGCAGATTCCCTCGAGGCAAAAAGATCTATCTCCGGTTTTCCGAACTTCTGAAATATCCAGGCCAGGACTTTTTTGTTCAGGTGCCATTCTGGCAAAGCCTTCTCCCTCGACAGCCTGTCCGCTATTCCGTTGTATATCCCCGGAATGTATCGAGCTATCAAGTGACAATTCATCCGATTGCATAGTTCTAGAATTTGTGTCGTGGCATTTAATAACGCTGTTGATCTGGTGCCTCCTTGTTTGTTTATATAGGCCACGGCCGTCCGATTGTCTGACTGTACCATTGTTGTCTTTTGGGAAATTTCGGATCCCAGTCTTTGAAGTACTTCGTACACAGCCCACAATTCCTTTAGGTTGCTGTGCCATTTTCTTTGAGAAGGTGTCCATTTGCCCCACAGGTGACGACTGTTTGCTATGGCACCCCAGCCTCTCTCTGCTGCGTCGGTAGTCACGAAGATTGATGGATTTGGGTAATGGATCGGTGAAGTCGTGTATAGACTTTTTAGCCACCATTTCAGTTGTTCTCAAACAGCGTCTGGAATGGGATATTTCTGATGAGGCCGAGTTTGTGGGAGAAGGCGAGATGATTTCTGAATTGGACGGCAATGAAGTCGGCCTAAAGGGACTGTGAACGATGTGAAGTTTAATCTTCCCAATATTACTTTGGCATCGTGCCAACTCCATCGGGCTTTCCTCTGGAGCTCCTGAATACACTTCTGCAATTGTTGGATTTTCGTTGTCGATAAACCCTTGGTGTTTCGACTTGTGTTCCAGGTAATGCCCAGATATTCTATGGTGGTTGACGCCATGGCTGATGATTTCGCTTGATTGATCTGCCATCCCAGGCTCTGTAAGTACTCTGTACCAAATGCCATTTGTTGCTCTAGAATTGTTGGATTTTCGTGCATGAACAGAAAATCGTCTAGGTATACAACTACCCGAAAGCCTTTCTGACGAAGTTGTTGTGCCACCCAGTTCGTAATTTTTGCAAAAGATGAAGGGGCGCTTGCCAACCCGAAAGGTAGGCATGTCACCTCGTACATTTTCCCTTGGTACGATAGTGTTAAGTACCGACGATGGTTCTGACTGATGGGCACGTGAAAATATGCCTGTGACAGGTCGATTTTCATCATATAGTCCCTTTCCCTCAGATGTGATGGAATCTGTTGGTGGTTTATCAAACGAAACTTTGGGGTAAGGACGCAATCGTTGAGTCTTTTTAAATTGAATATAGGACGATTCCCTCCGTCTGTCTTTGTCCTCAAAAACATTGATGATAGGAAACCTGATTGATGTGTACTGTTTGTAAAGCTCGAGATTTTAGCATTTTCCTTATTTCTGTTGACATTTCTGCAGATGTTCGTGTTCGATACCTTTGGGCGTTTAGTTGAGAGAAAATTGTGATTGGGGGAATGCTCTTGAATGGAATTCTGTAGCCATTCAATATTTTTACAAGATTTACTGGCGCTCTTTCCCATTGATTTACAAAATTGGCAAGGCACCCTGCTGTGAAGAAGTCATTTTCGACCCCCTCCGTCCTTTTTCCCCTGCTGTGTTTTGGGGAGAAACGTTTTTTGATGGTGCCCTTTTCCAGTTCCCACTTTATTATACGGTGGATTTCTTTTTGCGGGGTGTCGTGAATCGCGAAAGCGGTGGCTTATTGGTTTGAACGGTTTTAGGATTCGCCACTTGAGGTATCGGTTTCCTGTTCATGTATGGTTTTTTCCTATTAGGAAACAATTTGTGCACGCCGCCCAGCTCTTTTACCACCTCTGTAAGGGATTTGTCTTCAAATAGGTGCGTCCCTGATGGCGGAATATCATGAAGAATATCCCGAAAAGCCTTATTAGGAGGTTTGTAGACCTCCCTTCTTTGTTTTATTACTTCCGCACGCCGACCACACACGTATTGTAATAGGGCATCAGAATTCTTCCTAAATTCGGAATTTGCAGCTACGAAATCTCGACCCACAATATTTTTAATGTCGGCTGGTAGACTCTCCAAAAGGTTTTGAAATATCATCCTCTGCTGGATAAGCCCGTTTGTTATGGCTCCTAAGGTCAAATCGGATTTCTCCAAAACTTCTGCTGATTTCCAATTTGGAGTTATTTCTGCCAGAAGATTGTTTGCTTTGAGAGAAGTAAACACCGGCGTTGCCTGAAACTGTTTCTGAATATCAGCGTATCTCACATTACACCAACTATTCTCACCCAACCTCTGGCAGCTCAAACCATGCTTTACAGCCCGGGGCTCTGCCCGTGCAATCTTAGGTTCTTGTTCTGTGGTGGTTGGTGTAAAATCAAAAGCGGTGATATTTGTATGTTTTTCTCCTTCTGTCAAACTTGCTAGTTCTCTTTGTGCGTCAGCAATCTTTTTCCGTAGATCAGTTTCTTTGGATTCTCGGGGGTCGGACCGTTGGAGAGAAGGTGTACTTTCTTGGACCAGGTCGTCCTTCTCCTCCTCAGATTGTGTACTGTGGGGACGTAGCCAGAAAGCGCTACTTAAATAAAACTCTGGATTCACTGTTCTAGTTATATTTCAGCAGCAAGGTGCCTACCCATAGGCACCTTCTATCAGACTATCACATCAAAGCTCAGAGGAGCCCTTATATACACGGGAAAAGTCTAGCGAAAACATCTTCATTTATTTTATATTCTAAATTCATATTACCTTTCAAGTAATACTTATTGCCAGTGTTAATATAGGCAAGTAGGTTGCCTTCTAGTTAAGCAGAGTCCTCACATGAGCTACGCCCCTACGAATAGACGCGCAGAATCATATGAAGTGCTTCTATTCTATGTCTTGAAAGGTTACATGAATCCTACCTTATCCTAACTCGAATATTTACCTAACAGAGGAATCACATTTACAATTGAGGTACGACCCTTAAAAGGGGAAGGCTTAATCATGACAAACGAGTTATCGGACGCTCCGATATGTGCTTTTAACTTCAGCTAACGTGCACACACACACTAACAAATCTACGCCGTCATGCCTGAACCTCCTTGACCAAAACCTCTGAAAAAGGAACAAGGCGTCCTCCCAACACTAACAAGAATGACGCGTCAACTCACATCGACCCGGATGGGGTTTAATCTCAAAAATTCAAATATGATACAATGTTTCGATCTCGTACGTTTATCAGGCCAGAGAAGGAAAGGCTGGATCGCATCGAATTTCTAATCCTATTCATAGAGCTTGCACCAGGGTTTATTATTATAAATGCATTTTTTTTTTAATCATCAGACATAAACTGGACCAATGATGTCAACTCGACATCCTTTGCAAAGGCTATGCCCCGTTAGCAAAGTCGGTTTCAGTTATGACGATTACTTTAAAAAACCTATACTAATACCCTGGCTTCTGCCTATGCCTTAATCGCATAACCAAAAAACATTTCTTCGATGCGTGGCCAACGTTGCCAGCCTCTTCTTCCCCCTGCGGCTCACAACTCATCAGCACATCATCAGCACATGCAACGGAAATAACTAATTTAATTATATATATCGATACTATTTGAGAATATCGATAAGAAAACTATCGATACATTTTTTCCTACTTTCCCATCCTTATTAACTTCAATATGTCAAATTTGATAGTTGTCATTCATATTTTTTTCTATTTGACAATAGGCTTCTTCGGAAACCTTACTAACCTTAACCTATTCTTATTCTACTCTAACATTAAAAAGTTTTAATCTATTGACACTATGTCCCTAAATCGCCTATTATTATTTTTTATAATTACATAATTTACATCATATAAACTTCTAACTATTCAGTATGGGCCTTTGTACAACCTATAGGTTCGTGCACTGTTTATCGCCATGCACACGCGAACTTCCGTCTTTTAACACTTTCAACGTTTTTCACTCACTTACTACGTATACTGTACGCCGTATACACGCGTATTTATTTTTATATATTTATATCTTCTGGGATTCTGTACTGTACCCGGCGCCTCCACCATTTGTGGGGACGTAGCCAGAAAGCGCTACTTAAATAAAACTCTGGATTCACTGTTCTAGTTATATTTCAGCAGCAAGGTGCCTACCCATAGGCACCTTCTATCAGACTATCACATCAAAGCTCAGAGGAGCCCTTATATACACGGGAAAAGTCTAGCGAAAACATCTTCATTTATTTTATATTCTAAATTCATATTACCTTTCAAGTAATACTTATTGCCAGTGTTAATATAGGCAAGTAGGTTGCCTTCTAGTTAAGCAGAGTCCTCACAGTACTGTCTGGAAGGGAGTCGTACGACTTATTGAGGTCTTCTTCACACGACTGGTGTATGTTCGGCGACACAATTCGCTGCTGGTTTTGTATAACTGTCTTTATGTTCTCATTTTGCTCTGACTGCATGCTTAGCATTTTGTTAAATAGTAACATTTGTTGATTCAGCACAGAAGCAAGTAAATGTTCGCTACTACCTTGTGTAGGTGCGGCTCGGGATTCTGAACGAATAGGCGAACTTAAGGGAATTGTATATGATGAACGTTTTGCTTCACTATGCACTTCAGCAGAACACTCGATCGTTCGTTTCGTACCCATAGAGGGCACCCCTGATGTCGGACTGGAACGCTCTAATTCCCGCGACGCCTCTCGCCTTTTTGCAAGTTTCGGTTTAAGCTCCCTTACGGTGTTCATAAAGACATCATAGGATGGAGAATGTATCTTCTCCATTATGTTGTGCGGAGCGTAGAGAAGAGCTCTTCCAAGCGGCCATTTTAGAATAGATGCTCTTATTGCCCTGTATGATCGGTCCGACAAGGATGTTGAAGATGGTTTGAAAGCTCGAGCTAGATCTACTGTGGGGATAGCAAATCTAAGCTTTGCTTCTATTCCTGATGGAACTTGACTGCTCCCAAACAAATCCTCAAAGGTATAATTGTAGACCTTCCAATCCCTCCAATTACTTGGGAAGTTTTCGTCTAACGAAGTAATAACTGCAGATAAACATTCTTCGTCTTCTCCGCAACGTATTGCAGCAAGGGCTCCCATTGAGGTTAGCTCCACCATTATTCTGGAATTAAATGTGTCTATTCGTAAGACAATCTCGCTTTCTCGTGGGACAATAGTCGCCACACTAAAATAAATTACGCCTCAGTTGGCACAACAGTCGTCCTTTCAGTCAGGGCGACGCCTTCCCACTTGATGCAACGGTCGTCTCAAATGAGGCGACAGCTCTTGTCCAAACAACAAGTCGCACCGAGCAGAAACGACTGTCGTCTCGACCGAGGCGACGGTAGGCTCAGCCCTGACGACGCTCGTCGTCTCAAGTTGAGGCGACATGTCGTACCGCCCGCAGCTTGAGTATGCATCATACTTTTTGAAATATGTTCACGAGTGTTATATAACTCGTTCGTCGCTGGGCCTCATGGCGCCGAGCGGTAAGATATCGACGCTGGGCTCGAAAGCGCCGAACGGATAATGCATTTAAAATACTTACTTCGAGTAGAAACGTGTTGACTTCACGAATATCGAAAGCGTACTGAACAAGATGGCCGCCGCGCGCTGCCCGTCAAGTGCAAGACAAGGACAGGTATAGTTGTGAAACCTCGAATTTACGTAGTGATAGAGCGAGAAAGGAGATGTTGTTGACGAATATTGGAACGTTAATCTCAAATGTGGTTCAAGCATAGGCTCGAACACCTAAATATATAGTATTACACGACTACGGCGAAGCCAAAAGGAAGGTTTTGATTTTAGGAATCTGTGTATGTATGTTTGTATTTATGTATGTTCCTCCGTAGTGCCTAAACTATTCTTCCGGTTTTGATGAATGGTCAATCGATTAGTAACAAAGTTAGTAACATAGGCTAAAAAAACCGGAATCGTTCTTTAGACGTACTAAAGTGGTGTGCTTTCATATACTAAGCAATTGTTTTTTTAATATTATCATTAGCATTCCAGACGAAAGACGTCCACTGCTGGACATAGGCCTCCGCAAGTGTCACTCCGATCAGTTCTGTGCGACTCACATCCATCGGATACCCACCGCCTTAACCAGGTCGTTGGTTCACCCATACATCAACCATCCGTTCTGCGAGCAAAGTGCCTTGCCCACTGTCACTTTAGTTTGGCAATTATTCAGGCTATGTCGGTAACCCTGGTTCTGGTCTATACAAATTTCGCTGAACTGAAATAACATAAAACCAGAAAACAATAAACGTATTTACCATAATGAATATTACAATAAATGCAACACAAGGATAATAAATATGTGTTTTCCTGTAACTAACTAATATACGCAAAACTTGTCGTGTGACCATAATATTGCGCGAACGCAAGACTCTTTTATACATCCATTTGAATAAACAGGCTGATTTTGAACTCATTGGTAATGTTAGAGTAAATCTTACTCGTCATCTTCCTGCTCTTGTTCCATAACGTCCTATCACCGACTCTTTTCTTTAATAATTATGAAAGAGTAATTCCTACTAAGTAGTGGTCATGGCTGAGACCATGGAGAGCCTCAGTAAAATGCTGGATGACCTCAGTAGAGCTTCCGAAAGAGTGGGTCTTAAAATGAATATGGACAAAACCAAGGTCTTGGTGAATACCCATGCTGCACCCACTCCTATCAAGGTCGGAGACTCTACACTCGAAGTTGTAGACGATTATGTCTACCTGGGACAAATGGTCCAGTTGGGTAGGTCTAATTTCGAGAAAGAGGTCAACCGTCGAATCCGACTCGGCTGGGCGGCGTTCGGTAAGTTGCGTGATATCTTCTCGTCCAATTTACCGCAGTGTCTCATGACAAAAGTCTATGACCAGTGTGTGTTGCCAGTGATCACCTATGGGACCGAGACGTAGTCGCTAACAATGGGCCTTATCAGAAAGCTCAAAGTCACCCAAAGGGCAATGGAGAGGGCTATGCTCGGTATTTCTTTGCGTGATCACGTCAGATATGATGATATCCGCAGGAGAACCTAAGTTAACGACATAGCCCGAAGAATTGCCAAACTTAAGCGGCAGTGGGCAGGGCACATTGCTCGCAGAACGGATGGCCGATGGGGCCGAAAAGTTCTGGAATGGCGACCCCGAACCGGAAGACGATACGTTGGAAAGCCTCCCACTGGGTGGACTAATGACCTGGTTAAGGTTGCGGGAAGGGCTGGATGCGAGACGCACGGGATCGGTCAATGTGGCGACGCCTGGGGGAGGCCTATGTCCAGCAGTGGACGTCTTTCGGCTGAAATGATGATGATGATGATGAAATCCTACTAATATTATTATACAGACTTTCATTTTTTTAATATTAATCATATTAGCATGTTAACGTCACATCAGCATGTTGGTAGCGTAAACCCAAAAGCTTTACATAAAATTGCTCAACATGGCTAAAAAATATTTCACATAAAAAAGAAAATTCTGTATTCTAACGATATATCACTGGAAGCAGCAAGAATAAGTATATATGTATGTGTATAAGTTTAGGTTATGATGTGGTGGACATGGTCTTAATTGAGACTAAAAGCGCCTACATAAAAGAAGATAAAAAAAACTACTTAACATTCGAAAGAATTCAACATAGTGAAAAGAATTTTCTAGAAAGCGTCAGATCACATAAAAATATATTTAGGAACTGTCCGTACAAATATTAAAATAATGGTTACCATCATTCAATAAACACCTATTATGAGACAATATTTCAACATTTACTGATGCTAATTTAGGTAGTATCCTCTAATGATGAACTATTTAAGTTATAAACAATGCATTATATTATATTGACTTTTATGATTTTCATAATAAACAAGTGTGACGCTGGGAGCATAACAGGTAAGGACAATCGCTTTTATAAGCTTTTATTTAGTTTCACTTGTCCAAGTTTCTGTTATCAAATCATGCAAGTTTGCCAACTCAGTGGCTGACGGGAGCTAGCGGCAGGTGCCTGTATCGCAACTTTTGACTTATTGAGATAGTGCACGCCTGCAATACATATATTTAGGCGTTGTGTAACTTTGAAAACAAGATTTTTGCGACAAAATGTAAGCAAAATTCTTGTAAAACCAGATTAAAGTATGGAACATCAAAGCAAAGATCCAGAGCCCAAAAAGTAAATTCTGTGCTAATTCCTCCTACAAAAAGCAAAGAAATTGACAAAATTTGTGTGCTCTAAATGCAAGAGACAAAATGGTGATGTATGTGTGTTCCAATCAACACTGTACACATCATAATCCAGGTTGCCTGGAAGAAATCGCGGAAAGCGATAAGGCCGCCCGTTGTATATTTTTTAGTTTTAAGTTTCTTTTGTTCCTGTTTTTTAACCGACTTCAAAAAAAGGAGGAGGTTCTCAATTCGACGGTTTTTTTTTTTTTTTATGTGTGTTACCTCAGAACTTGTTACTGGGTGAACCTATTTTGATGATTCTTATTTTATTTGAAAGCTGGTATTTGTCATGTGGTCCCATTTAATTTTCATCAAGATTTGATAAAGAACTTCGGAGATACACATCAGAACTCTTCAATAAATGACGGCAAATCACTCGGGATAACTGCAATCGCATTTATGTTTATTGTTTACACCATTTCATAACATAACATCAAAATCAAAATCATTTTTTTTATTTCACATAGGCCTACATGGGCACTTATAAAACGTCGACAAAATGTGCACGGTTCGGGTTGGTCGTTTCCTATGGAGAAGAACCGGCAAGAAAATCCATGGTTACTCTTTTAAAAATGGTTTGGTTTTACAATATTTCCATGTTACAGCATTAGTACTTAGATATGGGGGGACAACGTAGGCCCAAATTATGACAATAAGTCGTAAGAAAGTAAAAAAAAAAAAAAAGGAAAAGATTATATAAAAAAGTTAACAAATGTTAACTAGCATCTAGAAGGCCTACAATGTTCACACATTCACAAAACAATCGGTAAAAGAATCTATACAAAGGTAAAAATAATAAAAATAAGTATAACAAGACAAAATTTAACATGTTGTTGTTGTTATCAGTGCTGTAACTATTCTTAGCAAAGGGCTTTAAAGATGATTGAAAACCATTGTAAAAAGTCTAATTAAAAGAAGGAAAGAAAAAATGAGATTGAGAATAGTTAGATACATCCACATACTTGTGCCGTTTACAAGTTACCAGGGAAGCTGCATGCGCAGAAGGAGCTAAGGCCAAATGTTTTTATCTTCAACGTAGTCCTTGATTTTATAATATGCTTTTTTAACAAGGATACGTTTGATGTAGTTTTTGAACCTTCCATCGGTCAGTTCTATAACTGACTTTGGCAACTTGTTATAAAAGCGTATACTGTTTATAAGAAAAGACTTGCTAGTTTTCGTTAATCTGAATTTGGGTATTACAATTTCGTGCTTACTGCGTGTATTTAAATTATGGAAGTCGCTTCTAGTTTTGAAAAGCCCCCAATTTTTACGGACATACAAAATACATTCCAAAATATAAAGTGAAGGTAGAGTCAGTATATCGATCTCTTTAAATTTTTCTCTGAGGGACTCGCGAGGACCCATTTTATAGATTGCGCGGATTGCCCTCTTTTGTAGGATGAAAATTGAGTCAACGTCTGCTGCTGATCCCCACAGCAGAATGCCATAAGACATAATACTGTGGAAATAAGCATAGTATACTAACCTAGCTGTAGCTACATCGGTTAGCTGCCTTATTTTCCTTACTGCATATGCAGCCGAACTTAACCTACCCGAAAGAGTTCTAATGTGCGCGCCCCACTGCAATTTTGAATCGATAGTAATCCCTAAGAATACAGTTTCCGTTATAACTTCAAGATTTTTGCCGTCAAGATTTAAGTTTAGGTCATGTTGTGGTACATTTGGTAAAGAGAACTTTAGACATTTTGTTTTTTTCGCATTCAGTAAAAGATTGTTAGCTGCGAACCATTTTGAGAGAACAATTAGACTTTCGTTGACATTTATGACATCCGTATCTTGCCTATCTATTTTAAAAATTAGCGAAGTATCATCAGCAAATAGAATTATATCCGATAATTTGGCCATCATAAAAGGGAGATCATTTATGTAAACAAGAAAAAGGAAAGGGCCGAGAATTGAACCTTGGGGCACGCCCATCTTGACTAGAGACCCGGAGGACGTCGCCCCATTAACATTTACTTTTTGCTGTCTGTTTGATAAATAGGAAAGCACGAGATCAGCAGATTTGCCACGAATTCCGTAGTGGTGTAATTTACAGATCAGTGTGTTGTGGTCGACGCAGTCGAAAGCTTTTGAGAGATCACAGAAAATACCAATGGCATCCTGGGACCTCTCCCAAGCCTCCAAGATTTGGCTGATGAGTTTTACTCCCGCGTCCGTTGTCGACCTACCTTTCGTGAAACCAAACTGTTGACTATGCAGTATCCCATTGGAATTGAAGTGAGACAACATCTGTTCCAGCATGATTTTTTCAAAGATTTTACGCAATGCTGGAAGCACGGATATAGGTCTATAATTAGAAGGATCACTCTTACAGCCTGATTTGAAAATTGGTACTACTTTACTGTGTTTCATTAAGTCAGGAAAAGTGCCGCTGTCCAAACATTGATTGAATATGCCTGTTAGGACAGGAGCAATTGAGTCAATAATATCTCCAAGAACCCTAACGGATATCCCCCACAAGTCTTCAGTATTTTTTTTATTGAGACTTTTGAACGCGTTTTTAATTGAATCAATACATATTGGTTTAAATTTAAAGATTGGTATGTCTTTAGTAAAGTTTTCTTTAAGAAGAGCTTCAGCTAATTTAGAAGAGGAAGGAAGAGACTTCGTAACCTCTAACGGAATGTTGGTAAAGAAATTTTCTAATGTCTCAGCGACTTCTTGCCTATCAGAAATGGTTTGATTAGTTATTTTCAAAGACAACTCATTCTGATCGCGTTGTTGTATCTTTCCAGTTTCTTTATTAATTAATTGCCACACAGTTTTTATTTTATTATTAGAAACACCAATTTTGTTAATTATTATTTGAGATTTTGCTTGAGCGCAGACTCTTTTGAATATTTTGGAATAGTTTCTAACATAAGTGTGAAAAACTTGATCGGAAGTCAAAGATTTTTCGTAATATAAATTATATAAGATATCTCGGCTTTTTCTTATGCCATCACACTAGTACGCTCTAAAGGGGTACGCAGGTGTAAACAGTTCACCTTGGTATACCCTTATTCGACCGAATTTGTTTAAGTTTCATGTTAAATAAATAAATCTATTCTGGTTTCACTTTGGGCATTATTGGTACCTAGCCTATATAAATTGTGAAGCACAACTAAAAAGTGAAAAATAAAAAAAACTTTTTACAAAAAATACAACCGACTTCCAAATAAACAAACAAAAAAGTGAAAAATAACTTCAATTTCGGAAGTCGGTGTCAAAAAACGAAGAAAATAAAACAAGAACACCGACTTCCGAAATTGAAGTTATTTTTCACTTTTTTGTTTGTTTATTTGGAAGTCGGTTGTATTTTTTGTAAAAAGTTTTTTTTATTTCTGGTGTACAATAAAGCATACATAAATAAATAAATAAATAAATAAAATAATCTTGTCTATATACATGCCTAGTTTCATACAAATCTGTCCAGTCGTTAAGGCGTGAAAGCGTAACAAACAAACTCACATTAGAATTTATAATATTTTAACTGATTACATTAGAAACTGTATTTTCCTTTGTTTTTTTTATTTATTATTTTTTTATTTTTTTCTGAGTATATGGTGGTATTATGATTCAATATGATTTTATGTTCTGCTACTTGTAACTAAAATAAAATAACTCTTTTAGTAACATGCGTGTCATCCCTCCTCATCACATGACCATACCAGGACAAACGGTTTCTTTTCAACTTTTCTGTCACTGGTGCCACTTTCAAACTTCCTCTAATATACTCTAAAGAAGAAGTAGCTAAAGAAGAAGTAGAAGAAATAGCTCTTTGTCTTGTAGGTTATATGTTTCCTGCGTACTGTGCTAGTCTTCGCTAAAATTGGTCCCGTGTCCGAAATAAGTTTAACAGGATATTTTAAACGAAAACTTTTCTAATTTCAGACAATCCTCATATTATTTTGACAAAATTTTCCTCAAATACACTGGAACAGGCGGCGTATTATACTGTCCTACTGAATAAACCATTGTTTATACATTTTCGGGATATGTCCATTTCACGTGGGTGGTAAGTATTATTTTATTTTTTATTTTTGTGCTTGACCACTATCTCACCTGAAGGTCAGCGATGATGTGGTCTAGGGTGAAGCACTAGCATTTGCCAAGGCCTTTAATTAAGTCATCAAACAGCAGTTGCACGATGGATGATTCACCTATAATAACTCTACTGAACTTCATATAGGTACAAAGTATTACAAGCAACAACAGGTTTTATTCAACAACAACGGAACAGTGTGTGTGTCAATTTAATAAACGGTTAAAAACAGTACGATAACTATGAATATAATACAAACCAACCGGTTTCATTTTCTCTGCACTAAAGATTGGCCTATGAAGCAAGACTGCCAGGTATTTTTATCTTGAATACCTATAATCATATAATCATCTTATTTGTATACTTGTTTACAAACTTTGTATTCACTATTATAGTCCACGCGACGCACGGTTTAGCGGACTATTGGCAACGAATATTAACAAATTAAATTGGTTTTAGGTGCTTCAATTATTACGAACATGACAAAACATTGGATACAGGGTTGCCTCCAACAGTTAATAACTCCACTATTAATGTGAGTACTTTTTACACTTAAGGTTATATATACGCCCCAATGTAACGCAGTACTGGCCGTGCGCCCGCTCGATGCCAAAATATCAAAATTGAATCTCCTTTTGAACAGTTTTGTTTGCAAAATATTATTTGATTTACATATGCTGTGTTAGGTATGAATAAATTCCAGCCATCAATTTTTCTGTATAAAATTACTTTTAAACATTCAAGTCGTTTTGGAGGAGTTTCCAAAAGTTGCGAAAAAATATCGTGTTGTTAATTATTTTTTTAAAGCAAAACTATTAGTTACACGAAAAAACGTTGTGTTCAAAATTATGTACTTGAATCAATAATAAATATATATTTTTTGCAAACCTTTTAACCTAGCTGTTACTGAGGAGTATGCTTTAGAAAGTTACCGTTTTACGGCACTAAAGCGTATGTAGGCCCTTAATACACCAGTCACCGTAACCCAAAAGTCACGTTGGATCGCAAAAATTAACTCTACTGACATTTAGGATGTTATTAGTATATACAGGATGAGTTTTCCAAGTGGGCATGGATGCCCAAACTGCATCGTAAGAAAAAAATCATCCGGTAAGTACGATTAAGTCATAGAACGTGTGATACGCAATTAAGGCCGATTTAAAAAATCGGCTAAGTGCGTGTCGGATTTAGCACGTTTATTATGTGTATATGTTAGTAAAATATACGTAATAATAAATATTATCAACAAATTTCAAGTTAGGTTAGGTTAGGTTAGGTTAGGACCCTCCTCCATTCAGACGATGCGGGAGTGCCGCTGGGTTATTTTAGTGGGTATACCGGGCTGGGGGGCCCGAGGAGTCCCACATAGCCCCCCCCATTCCCCCAATGGGTGGGTATGCGTAATGCATTTTTTCCCAGCGTAATCAAAAAAAAAAAAAAAAAAGGTTCGGACTAGGCAGAATGCTTGATTTTAACCGTCTAGTGATGTTTTAATACATTTATTTTTTAGTTCAAAAATGTCACATCTATTATGAGTGCCCTGTGGAAATGCAATGTGACTGAAATGAAGACAGGAGGTTCTTCCAGAAGCATCAAGGATTTAAAACCAAAGTATCTCGTGTTTTATCTTCAGGTTCATGTTAAGGGTGCTAGTAAGTTTATTTTATTTTTGCCCTTTCATTGTTACAATATTGTTAACTTGAAATGTGTACGCAATTATAACAGAATTTTGAACCAATTCTCTAAGCCCGAATAGGATGTTAGGTATTCATGCAATGATATTCAAATAAACAGATACGTTATAAACTCACAAAACAATTGAAAAAGTGTGCTGCGCAGCAGCGTCAGCACACCTATACACTTTTCATTCATCTGACATTTCACTACAAGTCGAAAGGGATGGCTTGATAAACCATTACCAATAAGAAAAAAAGAGACAACTAGTGTTTGTCTCGTGCGTGTGAATGTAAACAAACATTATTCTGACCGCCAATGTTGTTATCTTTTTCTAACCTCCATATAACAGAATATTAGGGAAAAAAATAGTAAATTGAGGCGTATTGCGTACTTACATATGGTATGAAATCCCTTCTGTTTTATGTACTTTGGTATCATAATTGGTACAATTTCTAAATACACACGATGGCATTTTTTATTTTGTTTTTGTTTCAACAAAGCCTATCGCTCTTCGCCTTGCGTGACATAAACTAAAGACTAAAGGTCACAATTGTGACCTATTCGAGTCTTCAAAATGCGCGCGCTTATAAGATATCTGTTTATTTGAATATTATTGTATTCATGCATAAAACTGATGACGATGTGATATTATGTTGAGCTGGGCCTGAGGCTCTAGACAAGTGTCAATTGATATCAGCGATTGCGATGGTTGAAATGCCAAAATGGGGATTTATCACGTGACATTTCGATAGTGCTTGACCAATACATTTTTGAAATTTACCAATCGCTATAGCGCAGTTTTCATTGATAGTATGTTACTTGTCTTAAACCTTTGGAGCATCGTGTGATACCACACATGAAGACCAATACATATTTGAACGGGATGTTGTCCGTATTCTGCATGTTTGAGATTCGGTTTTAAACAGACAGATAAGTGTATTGATCCCCGGATTAAAATATATGTGCTACATCCTTTTTTGAGTGAAATCAATGGACCAAACCACGAAAAATTACAATATACTCGGTTAAAAAAAACCGAATCGTGTTGATTTTAAAACTATTTTCGTTTTCATATTCTAATAACAACACATTTGAAAATTGCATGTATGGATAGGTGAGCCTATTTTACACACACAAAAATAACCTCGAGTTTTCCTTTTTTTTTCAGAATCTGTAATATTAAGTGTGAATGACAAAAAAATATCATTCAGCAAGGCGGATCTCTCAGTTCCTTATGATGGCGCCGCTGTCTACTTCTATGAAGACGGCGAATACGTCCAAGTAGTTTGCAGGAACCCGCAGAGAAATTGCACTGTGCATTTGGAATACTTTACGAAAGGTAATGGACGACCAAATATCAGGATTTGCTATAGTAGGAAATCAACACTTTTACCTTTTTATTAAAATACTAGCTGCCATCCGGGGTTGTGCCCGCGTTAATTTCGAAAAGTATTCTATATGTCCCAGGTTAGAAAAAAACCGGCCAAGTGCGAGTCGGAGTCGAGCACGAAGTGTTACGTACCATTATCGCAAAAAAGTAACGTTTGTTGTATGGGAGCCCCACTTAAATATTGATTTTATTCTATTTTTAGTATTTGTTGTTATAGCGGCAACAGAAATAGATCATCTGTGAAAATCTCAACTGTCTAGCTATCACGGTTCATGAGATACAGCCTGGTGACAGACAGACAGACAGACGGACGGACCGCGTAGTCTTAGTAATAGGGTCCCGTGTTTACCCTTTGGGTACGGAACCTTAAAAAGAAAGAAATATGTTTTATTTGTGAACAATAAACAAAAACTTAAAAAAGATCCCCGTGCGAAATCAGTCAACTTACTCATACTACTCTAAAAAAAAGGACGACTGAAGAGCCGTTTTTTTTTTCTTCCGAATTTACCATAATCTTTCAATCCCTGAAAAATTGTTAGTGAATTAAAAAATAGATGGAACTATTCACCCCGTATCGTTCCATCTTTGGCTCTAACACAATAGTAATTGCTACCTCTTCCATAAGATGCTGAAAGTTGCCAGAATCAGTATCTGTATACGACATAATTTTTCTTGTCCAGATGCAAACAATTTTTCCGAGTCTGCGACGTTTGACATTCAACTACATTCGGGAAGCAACCGCTCGTACATCGATTGTGTGTGCAGCACTACCAAGCCGGCTGACACATACGTGTACAGACTCACCTTCATCAGCAACAAACCGCTGTTTGGTTTTAACGAGAGTAAGTTATTGTCGTCACCAGGGTGACAGTTATTTATATTTATGGGTACCGTTCAATTACTCAATCAATCAATCAATCAATCATTTTATTTGTGAAACATAGGTGTTTACATAGGTGTTTACATAAAATAGGAAGTGCGCTATGTTTTGTCATAATTAAGACATACAAATTTATAAGTGACATGTTAGGTGTCAATAGATTTTAAGTGACTTAGAAAAAAATAATATTTTAAATCAATTAAATACTTGAAAAGAAAAAAAAAACAACATCACATTACAATAAAGTCAAACAATAGTCATAGTACTTATTATCAAAAGGTAAAAATGCATCATTATAATAATTGGTCGTTAAAAAATTCGTCTACGGTATAATAACATTTTCAATTAACAATTTAGTAAGAGCTTTTCTAAGTTTATATAATGTCATGTTTTTTATGTCATCAGGAATTTTATTAAACACTTTAGGTGCCATACCAAAAAAACATTTTTCCATCAATGAGGTCTTACATTTTAGATGACATAGTTTATTTACGTATTGGGCACGTAGTGGAGCTTTTTTAGTGGAAGATATTGTTTCAAATAATTGTGTGTTTCTTTTCACAAACAACGTTGTTTCCAAAATGTATAATGCTGGAAGAGTCAGTATTTTTAAAGACTTAAAATAGGGTCTACAGCTATCCGTTGTTTTTATATTACACATTGCTCTGACACATCTCTTTTGCATCCTAAATATAAGCTCACGGTCAGTCGACTGCCCCCAAAAAATTACGCCAAATCGCAATACAGAAGCTACAAGTCCATGGTATGCTACCAGTAACGTATCTTTATTTACCTTTTTTGATAACTGAAAGAGTGCATAAGCAGATTTACTCAGGCGTTTACAAAGTCCTTCTATCATGGGTTTCCAAGTAAGCTTACTGTCGATGGTAATACCTAAAAACTTAGCATTATTAACTTCTTCTATTCTATGGTTATTATAAATAACATTAATATTTGGATGTGGTTGCCGTTGATGAAAGTGCATCACCTTAGTTTTATTCAAATTAAAACACCGAGGTTCAAATTACACCGAGGATGTCGTGTCTAAGTAATAACAGCGGCTCGCATCGATCTTCAACGTTAAACAATGCTTGCCGTCATCAGTTCGTCAATGGTGACCATTTTCACAAAGCAATATCAAGATCTTAATATATCGAGATTCCTGCGTGCCTTAAGTTGGTCCCGGCTGTCATTAATATAGATCTTTGAACGTCGTTACGGATAATCAGAACCCTGGAAATCTGAAACTTCTCTTTCAAGGAGGTATCGTGTTACCCGACAATTAGGTCGTCGAGGTTAGGTAGGTAGGTCGCAGAACGGGTGGCCGTTGGGATCGAAAAGTTCTGGATTGGCGACCGCGTATCGGAAGACGCAGCGTTGTAAGGTCTCCCTCTAGGTGAAGCGATGACCTGGTCAAGGCTGCGGGCGTCCGGTGTATGCGAATCGCACAGGACCGATCAGTGTGGCGACGCTTGGGGAGGCCTATGTCCAGCAGTGGATGTCTTTGGGCTGAAATGATGATGATGATGAGGTCGTCGTGGTCAGATAGGCAGTCGCTCCATGTAAAATGGAGCTCAGCTGCACGCGGTTAGACTGGCAGCCATTTCCCAACAATGTTGGAGTCCAACATTGTTGGGAAATGGCTGGACAGATTGATCGCATTCACGTGAGCTGTTTAAGTACTAGCAACAAACTGACAAATGAGGGCCGTGTTTGCAATTTTACGGTCACACCAAAACAGATTATAGACTGGTGACACCGACTGGTCGTATTATTCTATTCGGAATACATTTTATCGAGAGTTTATAATCACGCAAGAGTTCGTAAACTTATAGAGTTTGTAATAATCCGTAGTTGATTTAACCCTTAGACAGTTTGGACCTATGACATAATTATACATACTGTTGTTAATATTAAAAAATCAAATAATTCGTTTAACTTCAAATTTATTTTACCACCAATGTCTGAACTTATAAGGCTAATTTTAAAATATGGATAACTTCTATTGTAGGTCAAACAGTTAAAAATATATCTTCCAATCAAGATACTGACGGTGGACTTTCACCGCTAGTCCTCGGTGGTGCTATAGGAGCCGTGCTCGTCGTGCTAGCGGTGACTGGCGCGGTTTGCTGCTTCATAGGGACGAGGAATGCTAAGCGTATAGAGGTACGTAAATTTTACATTATATTTTTTATAGATTTTGTCAAAGGACTTGGACATAAATATGAATTTGAAAAAATCACATTAGGATTTGAACTCACGACCTCAAGCACGAGCGCGAGAGGGAAGGTCTTATTATCTACATAATTTTCGTTCAAATAACATTATAACTCGGTCCACGGTACTGAGAAATTAATCAGGAATATCCTAGCACCTATACTGATTGATTTTGATGAGCCGTGCTTCACCGAGGCTATTAATGCTTGGAGATTCGCTTGCTTGAATTGTAATCCCCTCGACTACCCATCATCCCAGAGACGGTGGGATGAGCCGCTCTGCAGAGCAGCTCAAGAGCACCAAATTACGCTCGCCTGCTAGCTGTGGGTGAGTGAGAGTCGGGTATCTGGCTTCACGCACTACCGTCGTCGAACATAGGCACCTTGTTTGACGACACTACTTTCCATCTCACTGCTTCCCTACGTCTTGGCGTTCCCTGTTGTACTCCTCATCGTTGCCACCGTGGCAAAGTTGTTAACAGCGTCGGTCACCACGGTCTTTCATGCAGCTTAATTGCGGGTCGCATAGCGTGTCACGGAAACTTCAACGACATCATCCGACATGTTCTTGTCACCGTCGGCGTTCCGGCTGTATTAGAACCCCATGGTCTGGCACGCGACAATGGCAAAAGACCGGACGGGTCTTTCTTTCTCATCGTGCTGTGCTGGCGCTGCCACTGCGGCTGCAGAGAACCTCAAGTGGTGGGAATATAATAACCTCTTCGGTAGTTATATTTTCGAGCCGTTTAGGATTGAAATTTTCGTCCGTAGGGTTCGATTGCTCAGACTTTGTATAGATCTTTTCAAACACCTAGCTGACACTTCGCGTGACCCAAGGGCTGGCTTTTACTTTGGTCACAGAATAAGCATTGCCATGCAACGTGGCAATGTTGCCAGTCTTTTGGGCACATTACCAGTGGACAACGATGTGGCAGAGTTTTCGACGCCATATATTAGTTTAGTATTTTTTTTAGGTTTAGGTACTTAGTGAGTAGTTTTTGGTTTAAGCGTATATGTTTGTAGTCTTAGTGAATTAGGCATTTTATTACACTGTTTATACTTTTATCTATGTAAATAAAACCCTACTCAATAACATTGGATTCACTTGAAAACATACCTATATTTAATATTATCTAGAGTATATCAACAAACATTAATTGGAATTTACTTAATTAAACTATAACTACATACCTATGAATGTAAGGAAAAATATACATCTCTTTAATAAAGTCAGTGATAGACATAATTGTAATACGAGAAATAAAGATAGGTTAGACCAACTATCTTATAGACTAGCTAAAGTACACTCATCTTTCATGGGGTACTGTGTTAAATTCTATAACAAAATACCTTGTGATATATTAAAACTAAATGAAAGTAAATTTAAAACTTTCGTTAAAAGCACACTTTGTAAACAAGCATATTACAAATTAGATGATTATATTCAAGATAAGAATGCTTGGAAACATGCTGGTCCTGCTCCATAAGGCAATCTTTAGTGTAGACAAAATCAAATTTGTTAATTTATATTCATAGTTATTATATTCATTTTTGTATGACGTTCAAAAGTGCAGCTTTTTGGCCTCGTTGAATAAATATATTTGACTTTTGACTTTATGTAGTTATAGTTAATTAAGTATTTCATACTCTGTCTTTTTTATATCGTCGTAAATATAAATGAATGATTTATACTTCTTTTTTACAGACCCCGTATGAAGATTTATCCAGCCAAACTGACAATTCAGCACCGCAACAAACAAATGCAATTGATAACCAACACGACTTGTGTCATGATTGCAATCATTTGTCTAACAAAGTAACTTATTACAGCACACCAAATGGCGTAGAAGATATGGATCCAAAATACCATTTTTATACAGAAATAGATTACTTAACTTGTAAACCCAAAACTGGTGAAACACAAAATAGGAATAGTCTAGTTTATGATGAGCCATATGTCCAAATAACCATGAGAGCTCAGATCAAATAAAATAAAATTTGATCTGAGCATGAGAGATACAATGCAAAAGTAACAACGGATTTAGAAATATCGGAATTTATTTTTTCATGTTATTTGCCATTGCTATCCATGGCTACGTAACGCACTACGCTTGACAGACAAACAAACTTAGTTAACGTGGCAAATATACATGTAGGATTAGTTAATAATTGTTGGTTATGTAGATAAGCATTACTAAACTGTAAAAAAACATATTTGTGAACAAGTCATGGTTGAGTGAGAGAACGAGGGAACAAGTGAATTTAGAATAAAATATGACAAGAGTAAAAAAATAAGAAAGACGTGTTGAATGTATAAAGGCGTTATTCACAATAAACCGTTGTTTGGAGCTACTTTGCGTTTTCTTGGAGATCCCCACACTTCATACATAGTACATATAAGTGAATGCAGTCTAAGAGACCAATACGCCACAAACAACGATACTGTGAAAGTAGCGAAGTCTTTAAATCAATAGTAGTATAAAAAAGGGACTGTCCACGTTTGACGACGTCATTAATTCTGTTTCACTGCTAATTTCTCCTTAACCACGCAACGGATTTTGATACGGCTATGCTAATAGAAGAAGCAATCAACGAGGAAAGTTTTTTGAATATAACACTAGTCAACAAAAACCACTTTTTAATATTTATTAATTTAACCATTAATGTACTCACATGATGTCAATCCGATGCAATATACTGGCCCGCAGGTTTGCGCGATGAACGAAGGAAGTAAAAATTACACTTTTCAAGGCGTATTTCACATTTGCAGCTTGTGGGTTAGACGGGTGTGTAACGTTTGAAATATTAACAAAAGTTCTAATGATCACATGGCCTAATTTCATTTAATTTTTTTTTTTTAGTATAACGATCAAATGATATCATGAATTATTGATATTATTTCATTTCACCTAATTTTATATGGTATAATGAACAAACATTTGATATAATATATTTGATATAACACACATTTGATATAATATTCAGTTAGTATAATATTCAGCTACTATAATATTCAAAATCTATAAGTAACTAGCTGACCCGGCAAACTTTGTTTTGCCATAAAAACACCAAACATTCACCTACCCTACCCTAACCTACCCTACCGTACCCTACCGTAACCTACCCTACCCTACCCTACCGTAACCTACCCTACCCTACCCTACCCTACCCTACCGTAACCTACCCTACCCTACCCTACCCTAACCCTACCCTACCTACCCTATAATAGCACTTTTTGCTCAAATTGTTTTATAGCACCCATGTATTTATTGTGTACCTTTTATCTGTTAAATAAATAAATTATGCCCTTAGAATAGATAAAATAAAAGTGGGAGTCCTACCCATAGAATGCAAGATGATGAATGTAAGAAAGAATTAGTATGAGGAATGAATGTACGAGAGGCATAAAAGATTGACCGGAATGGAAGTGTTTGCACTAAATAGGCACCAATTTTGTTGGTGGGGATTAGAGTAAAGAAAAAAAAAAAAACTAGCTACCCTATCTACCCTACCCTACCCTACCTAACCTACCCTACCCTACCCTACCCTACCTAACCTACCCTACTCTACCCTACCTAACCTACCCTACCCTACCCTATGTCCGTCTCTTGGCTCTAAGCTACCTCCTCACCAATTTTCAGCCGTATCGGTAAAGCCGTTCTTGAGTTATAAATAGTGTAACTAACACGACTTTCTTTTATAAGTAATAAGTAATAATAACATTTCTAAATCATATTAAACATCTATATATATTATAGATGTTTAATATGATTTAGAAATGTTTACTTTGTTTTGTATATTTAGCAAAAAATTATTAGATTTAAAACGCCAGCATAACGCAATCGCATTTTGCAAAAATAAGTACCACATAAATATTGCTTGTTATTAGTTTGCTTTTATGTGAATGGATTGATATTTATGGAGAGCAGTCCCCGCTCGCTGTAACGAAACTAAGGCTCCCGTGCGGGCAGTAGTGGCAAGCCCAAGCTGCGGAGGTGAGCATGGGTGCCTATCCTTTGTTACGTAAGGACGAAGGGGTTGCACTTCCTGCAGCGCTGGAGACGATACAGAAGCAACTTTAGTGTTTTGAAATTAATTAAAAAAAAATATTTCTCAAGAACGGTGCTTCAGATTAGAAAATTAGTTAATATGAAAATTAGGTCAACTGAACGTTATATAAAAAGAGCTTTATACTAATTGAAAATTATATGAAATGAATGTTATACTAAATGTTATTAGAGCAAATGAAGAATATAAAATATAACATTAGCTCTCATGAAATTAGATTGTATGTTTTTGTAGCATATGAAAATAATATCATGTGCGCTACCATGTATATCTGTAGTGAATTGGGGATGTTTGCAGAAGCGAAAACATACGGTTTTTAGGCGATAATGCGAAAGAGAACAGCATCCATGATACACAATGTGCGGGGGAGCGTAAACGGTAGGTTAGGTTAAAACGGACTGTTTGCCGCAACTCCACGACCAAGCGCGTATTTTGCGTACGGGTGGGAATTAACCTGCTGCCAACTTCCTCACTCGATCCATCCCAACTCCTCGAGGAAAGCCAGCAGTGCCGTCGTGTTGCTGACTACATCCTGTACGGTACCTGGTTCACCGAGGTATTTGGCCCTGTAACCAGCGATTACTGGGCAGCTTAGAAGCAGGTGCGCTGCTGTCTCGTCCTCCTCCATGCATGCTCTGCACAGCGGGCTGTCCGTAATCCCTAAGACAAAATGGTGCTTATTAAAAGTGCCGTGGCCAGTCGTTACAGATGTGACTGCTCGCAACTGCTGTTTCGTCAGACGTAGGGCCTTCTGCGTGAAACGTCCATCCAAAGAGGGAAGTGCCTCTTTAGATTGCCTGCACTCACTGTGGTCAATCCACAATTTGTGGTGTTGCTTCTTGGTGCGTTTCCTTTTCAGACTACGGAGGAAGCCGAATGTTATTGGCACGATTGGCTCCGGACCAACCACCGCCATACTGGACCCCCTACGAGCGAGCTCATCCGCCGCATCGTTGCCTCGGGAATCACTATGCCAATTGATCCATTGAATGGTTACTTCATTGCTTGACCCAACCTGGTTTAGGCGTTGGTGACACTTGTACATCAGTCCAGAGCAGACCGTGTGGCTGCCCAGCGCCTGCAGGACGGCCATGCTGCCAGAGAGAATGCGTATTGGGAAATCCTTTACCTTCCTGTCTAGAATGGCCGATGCAGCCAGGGTGATGCCCACACACTAAACTAACTGTAATACAAAAATTTAAGCAAATAAATGAATACGAAAAAACCATATTTCACAAATAATGTACAATTAGAATACATACATTAAAAAATTAGATGTCAAAGTCACAGCGACACAATAAGCAATAATAATTCATAATTTGACATGAACATAGAAAGGCACACACATCACATCACACAGTCAGTGTGTAGGAGAGAGGAATAGCGCTTAATCTTTTTCTAATATAAATTGTACTAATGTACATTAAACCAAATAAAAGCAGTTGGATAGGAAACCGATAAACGAAATTCCAATTTCGATAGGACAATAAAATTTAATATATTGGATTATCGTTCATCTCTTCCGACCCCCAGCTATTCTCCATTTTATTTTAGTCAATGCTCTGCATGTAATGTTAGGAAGAGCATACTATCGATTACCTCCTATGCAGAAGGAAATTACTGTATCAGGCGTAAAATGTAACTCCCAGTGCTAGACTTCAGTAATGCTTTTAGTGCTGTCAATTTCGTTGTGTTGCTTGGCTTGGTTGTTCCAACTAAAAGCAATACCTCAAACAATGAATCATCATCATCATTTCAGCCGAAAGATTGCTGGACATTGGCCTCCCCCAGGCGTCGCCACATTGACCGATCCCGTGCTTCTCGCATCCAGCGCCTTCCCGCAACCTTAACCAGGTCATCAGTCCACCTAGTGGGAGGCCTTCCAACGTATCGTAAACAATGAATAATGTACATCAAATTAATAAAGTCTAATAAAGGTAAAACTATAAATTATTTAATAATATTAAAATAAAAAGGTTAAAATTAATAAAGGATAATATTAAGCGCTATTCCTCTCTCCTAGACACTGACTGTATCTAGAATGTTACTGTATCCGACAGGGTCCGTAATTGTTTCGGTAACTTAAATTTACCACCACTTAATTTAATTATAATTTGAATTTGAGTATATTTTTTACTCGGTTAATAATTTCCCGTTTAATATTTTTATCCTTGAGTTGTAGTATATACTACAACTCAAGGATAAAAAATTGCCAGCTTGTTTCAACTGATCCGCCAAGACGGCGATATTTTTTTGTGGCCTTAATATATTTCCACTTAGATGTTTATTTGTGTTCTGAACCAAACGTTTCGTTCACTATTTGATATTTAATTGCAACACCATGTCAGTTGGCTGTCAGCGATTTGACAGCTTTTGAATTGACAGCTGACACTTGACAAGAGTTGAGAAAGAAAATTTGTAACAGACACACGGTGAATTCGGGTTCTTGTGGAAACATATCTAATCGAGATGTGTTTCGCCCATTGTAATTGGTAATCGCGCCCGCCGTTCGTATTCGGTTTGTGGGGCGCCCGCGAAGTCGGTTTTGAATATATTTCACGCACATCGAAGTGCTTTTGTGGGAAACGTTTTCTGCCTGGTGAATGCCTTAGCCTTCGGTGCAGACAGCCGTCAGTCTAACCCTTATTGTCCTAATATTATATATATTCCACTATCCCTAATCTCACGGCACGATATTGATCGACCCCCAGGACCCTACCGCAGGAATCCCAGGTAAGTGTCTATAATATTATAATAACCCTTGTGCCACCTTACACCCGTAATAGGAACCAGTATATCTCCCAATAAGGAACGAATCCCCTAGCTTTCCACTGCTGCGTTACGGCAGTTTAGTGGGATACAGGTTCAGACAGGGTCCAGGAGTCCCAACGCTGCTATGGACCCCAGCGTGAGCTCCTGGCTTGATTTGGAATAAGGTCTTTTTCTTCTATTATTGGTTTTAATCGTTTCAATAACAGTTTTTCGAATAGCTTTGATAACACGGGCAACAGAGAAATAGGTCTATATGATGATGCTTCATGGGGTGGTTTTCCAGGCTTCGCAATCATAATGATTTCAGCGACCTTCCATGGCTCAGGTACATATTTTAAGATAAATGCAGCATTGATAAGCTTGGTCAGCTTTACCATAGTAAATAGTAAAGCATAAGCTTTGCGTGGGAGGTGTTTTGGAATTTCCCCTGTAATAAGGTCGTAACCCGGCGACTTTTTCGAGCAAATGTTATTTTGGATTTCTCTGATGACTTCCTTAGGAGTCACAAGCTTAATTCTTTGGTTTTGTGGCAATCTTTCACTCTCAAGTATTTCTATCGAGCTTTCATTGGGTTGAAAAGTCTCTTCTAAGTGTTGAGCAAACCTAAACGCTTTTTGGTCATTGCTTATGGCCCATTTTCCGTCACTATCTCTGATGGGCGGTACTTGTTTAATTGGCCTTTTGAGATTTCTTGTTGCTTTCCAAAGGGAGTAAATAGTTGATTTGTCATTGGTTAGCTGCAGAAGGTTGGTATTCAGAGATTCATGCTCAAACTGTAGAATTTTCCTCTTTAACCGTTTAGTTAGGCTATTTAGTGATGTGTTATCCCTCGGGCACCTTGTTTGCTGCCAAAGCTTCCTTTGTTTCCTTTTCTCAGATAGTAAATCTACAATTTCCTTAGGATAGATAAACCCCTTATATTTTCGTTTTAATTGCGGTGAGTTGTTCCACGCACATTGTTGGATATTAACAATATATTTGTTTACTTCTGAGTCAAGCTGATCTTGCTTTTTTATCGGAGTTTTAAGGTCGATAATATTATCTAGATCAAGGGCAAAACCTTTCCAATCTGTAAACTTATTAACCAGGGTTAAGTGGCTTTCTTTGAGTAGGACTTTTTGACTAAGCATTAGTATAATCGAAGAGTGGTCCGAGTTCATATGAAAACCTTCCTCCAAACTGACGTAGTTGGCGGATATATTTTTGCATATGAAAAACTCTATAAGATCCAGTCCAGGTGGTCAGTGGGCCAGTACGTTGGTTTACCCGTGCTCATAACTTCTGAATGTGTTTCTTTAACCGCACTTAAGAGCTGCCTTCCCTTAGTTGTAGTAAGTCTTGATCCCCAATGTGTGTGTGTTGTGTAGGTTAGTGTTCAAATTACTTTAGCGAGTGATTTTCTAAATGAAACAAGCGTCTGTCTTCTACTGTGTTTATTGACAACTAAACTTAAAATATGCATCCATCACACAGAATGGGGTCGGCAGCTCGCTACTTACTATAATCAAATGTGGACTGTATGTACAAATATAAATGTATTAAATGCTTCAACATAAGCCGCCCACCAAAGGACTATATGAGTCCTTTCAAAATAATCAAAAATGCGCAATTATACATGCAAATGATTAACACTCATATAATACTAGATCAATCAGTGCTACTATCCACAGGCAATGGACAGAGCTTAGTCACAGTTCTCTTTACTATATCGCCACCACTTTTAACACTATAAACTCTTGTGTAGCCATCTGGTCCTGGATGTTTGCTTACTACTCGTCCCAGTAACCACTTCCCTGGTGGAAGGTTATCCTGCTTGATCAAAACAATATTACCAATTTCAAATTCCTTTCCTCGTTTGAGCCATTTTGGTCGTTGTTGCAGTCTAGATAAATATTCTTGTTGCCATCTAGACCAAAAATCATGCAACAGCTTTTGGACGTATTGCCATCGTGATAACGTTTGCAATTTCAAATTTTGTAAATTTGGACTAGGTATAACAATGGGTGCCTCTCCAATTAAAAAGTGTCCCGGTGTTAAAGGCTCGATATTTTCATTATGCAAATCATCTTGGGGGCACAATGGTCTAGAGTTCAAACAAGCCTCTATCTCACACAACACTGTCGACATCTCCTCGTACGTTAAATTGTTAGTTAGTATCCGTTTCAAGTGGTATTTCGTGGATTTTACGCCTGCCTCCCAGAGGCCACCGAAGTTTGGGCTGTACGCAGGAATAAAATGCCATTGTGTACCATCAGATGCAAGCGAGTCTGCGATTACTCCAGAGAACTCCAAACTTGCTTCCTTCCACATGGCTACCAATTCTTTATTTGCACCAATGAAGTTCCTACCCTGGTCACTCCATAAATGTGCACACTTGCCTCTTCGTGCACAGAATCTTTTATATGCTCCGATGAACGCCTCTGACGTCATATCTCCAACTAACTCCAAATGAATGGCCTTGGTAGCCATACAAACAAATATTGAGATGTATGCCTTATGTGTTTTGACTCCTCTGCCCTTGCTCCATAAAACTTGTAAGGGTCCAGCAAAATCGACGCCGGAATGTAGAAATGGTCGAGCTGGTGTCACACGAACCTTTGGCAAATCACCCATTACTTGCGTTCTAGCAGTGGCATTCTGTTTAGCACATACGAAGCATCTGTGTATGTATTGTTTCACTTGTACTTTAGCTCTCGTTATCCAATACTTCGATCTCAAATAGGTCAACATTAGTTGGATTCCACCGTGTAGAGTTCTTGAGT
The DNA here is from genome assembly GCA_964057195.1 of Orthosia cruda. Classification (NCBI taxonomy): domain Eukaryota; kingdom Metazoa; phylum Arthropoda; class Insecta; order Lepidoptera; family Noctuidae; genus Orthosia; species Orthosia cruda. Next base: position 6,793,277 of record OZ059852.1, on the reverse strand, counting down.
GTGCATCGGCAATGATCAAAGGAGTAAGTTTGTTTCTATGACCCAATATGATTGGATGCTTACTTTGATCCGCTATGTTAGCGTGTCTTAGGCGTCCGCCAACCCGAAGCATCTGTAACTCATCTAAGAACGGATCTAAAGTCTTCAGTGTGCTATTTCTTTTAACTTGTTTACCCTTTCTTAGAGACTCAATTTCTTCTGCATATTCTTCACTTTGCACCTTTTTTATGCATATGTATAGTGCACCTTCTAATTCTTCTGTTGTCAAAGAACTAACTATGTCTTCCTTTAACACTTTATGTTTTAAAAATCTCCTACATAATGCAATACTTCTAAGTAATTCCTTCAGTGAGCTGTAATTTTCAAATTGTTCTGACAGTCTTCTGTCTCCTTCTTCATTTTCGGTCATTGTAAAGGTTTGTATGGTTGTCTTCTTTTCTAGTTCTGTAGGTATGATTTCTGGTTTTGTAAAATGTATATCTCTCATAAGCCATTCTGGTCCTTTCCACCACAAATCACATCTTTTCAACTCTGTAACTAGTGCACCTCTAGACGCTATATCAGCGGGATTCTCTTGCGATTGTACGTGATACCATTGTTCTTTAGAGACATGGCTAGTTATTTCAACCGTTCGATTGGCAACGAAAGTCTTCCATTTGCTAGGTTCTCCTTGTACCCAAGCAAGGACTATTGAGGAATCAGTCCAAGCAAAAACATTAGCTGATGGGACTTTCATGGCTGTCGAAATTTGTTTTAATAGTCTTGACACCAGAACAGCTCCACACAACTCAAGTCGTGGTAGTGAGACGGTCTTTAACGGAGCGACACGAGTTCTTGCTGCAATCAACGAGGTTTTGACTGTACCATCCAAGTAATGTACGCGACAGTACACAACAGCTGCGTATGCTCTCATCGATGCGTCACTAAAACCATGCAGTTGTATTCTGTTCTTGTTAGAATTGTATGTGCCCATCCATCGATCTATTTTTATTCCATTAACGTTGCCCATATCTTCGCGTATGGTTTTCCATTCTTCTTTTACAGCTGGAGTTATTTCTTGATCCCAATCAACCTTAGTTTGCCAGAGCTTCTGAATCAAAATTTTTGCTTGCACGATGCATGGCGCTATCCAACCGAGCGGGTCAAAGAGCTTTTGGACATCTGACAGTATACTTCGCTTTGTAACGATTGTAGGTAGGGGAACTAGGTTCAATTGGTATTCAAATTGATCGCTGCCTAAGTTCCATTGTACACCTAAAGCCTTTATAGTACCATCTATATTTAAATCCAAATGTGCATTAATAGATCTGTCCTCTGGAGCTACGGATTTTAAAAAATCCACATTATTTGAAGACCATTTTTTAAGCTGAAATCCGCCAAGCTGTAATAAACTCTGTAAGTCTTTGCTTATTTTAATGGCTTGCTCTAAATTGTCACACCCTGACATAACGTCGTCGACATAAAAATCTTCTTGTAATACCCTTGCAGCTTCAGGATACTTGGCACCTTCATCGTTAGCAAGTTGCATAAGTGATTTAATCGCTAAATACGGTGCTGACGCTGTACCGAAAGTAACAGTCAGGAGTCTTAAATCTTGAATGATTTCAGATGAATCGCTTCGCCACAGTATTCTTTGGTAATCGGTGTCTTCCTGGGCTACCAAAATCATTCGGTACATTTTCTGTACGTCAGCAACAAAACACACTGCGTGTTTTCGCCATCTAACAATTAGGCTTCGCAAGTCGTCTTGTAAAACAGGACCAGCCAGTAACTCGTCGTTTAGGGAAACTCCATTGTAACCCTTGCATGAGGCGTCAAAAACGACGCGAGTCTTCGTGCTTTCCTTATCGTTCCTGACTACTGCGTGGTGGGGTAAGTAGACAGATCTTTTTGTTTTTATCTCATGTTGTGGCACCTTTTCTAGATGTTTTAAATGTATGTATTCTTCAATAACCCTTTTGTATTCTTCTTTCAGGTCAGGGTTTTTGTTTAGTCTTTTCTCCAGTTGCAGAAACCTGTTTAATGCTATCTCTCTTGTCTTTCCGTCGGGTGATTTTACGTTGTCGGTTTTAAAGGGTAATTTTACTACGTATCGTCCTTCATTGTTTCTTGTATGTGTTTTTTCATATATTTCTTCGCATAATTGTTCTTCTTTAGTAAAATTCCTCTTTGTTTCGGTTTCTAACTCCCACATAGCCTCCAAGAGTTCTTTCACATCTATTTGTTCATTTATCGCCATTAAACATTTTTCTTTTGTGTTTGTTTTTATGCTTATTTCACCAAATATTATCCAACCGAGGTTGGTTCTCTGGGCTATAGGTGACCCCGGTGGACCTTTGATTAGACCTTCTTGTAGTATTTTCGCATATCCCTTGACGTCTAGAAGCAGATCAATGTTTCCTGACACTCCATACTTTGGGTCTGCTAAGTCTAGATCTGCCAAGTGTGGCCATTTGCTTATTGACCATGTATTTGCAGGTAATTGTACTGTCAAGTGCTTGGACATCACGTAGGCTTGTATAGGTAGAACAAAATTTGATTCCCATCGTGATAAAACTTCTATATTTACTTCATGCTTGACAGCGACCTTCATGGATTCCATCCCAGTTACTATGCAATTAGTTACCTGCCTTTTGAGTTTTAATAGTTGTGCCGCTTTCTCACTTATAAAGCAGGCTTGTGATCCTGGATCTATAAGTGCCTTGAGCACAATGGTGTGTCCTGGTTCACTCTTTACTATCACCATTGCGGTTGCTAGCATCCCTATATCTTTTCTGGCATTGTAGTACGACGCAATCATTGTATTAACTTGCACCTTTTCTTCTACATCTGCTTGGGTTGATACTGTCGGCGCCGATTGTACAGTTTCTAATGACGCCGAAGTGTCCGTCTTCTTTGTTAGATGTATGAGAGTATGATGGCGTCGTTTACATGTGCGACAGGACATTGGAACACGGCATTTGAAGACCGAATGCCCTGATGCCAGGCAGTTAAAACAGAGCTTGTTATTCTTTACACAATCAAATCGTTCTGAAGGTTGCATCTTCGCAAACAACTTGCAGTGAGACAGGGTATGATTCTCTTTACACATTATACAAGTGTTTTCCCTTTCATTCGTTGAAACATGGAATGTACTTCGTTCTTTGGAGGTTTTTTCCCGCATAACCGACGTTGAAGAGGGTGTTATTAGTTCCAATGCACGAAATTTGCCATCTAGGAATTTTTTCAATTCGTTCCACGTAGGTAATTCATCAGAATTCCCCTTGTAGGCGTGCTCTTCCCAGTCCTTGTGGGACTCCGGGTCCAGTTTCTGCACGACCAGAAATATAATAATAGGATCCCAGGAGTCGGTGTTCACGTTGGAGTTTTTAAGATTGTCTAAGATTTCAGAAGTTGTATCCAAAATTGACTTCAGTTGACTGGCCGATTGAGCGGTCGCCTTTTTTTGAAAAACTAATCTCTTCAACATTAAGTTAATTATCAATCTTCTATTGCCGTAACGGTTCCGTAAAGTTTCCCATGCTTGTGAGTAGTTACTTTCAGTTACTTGTATATGTTTAAGTAAGGCCGCTGCCTCACCGCCGATGCTGGTTTTTAAATAATGCAACTTTTGAACGTTGCTTAGTGATTTGTTGTCATGTACTAATGAAACATACAAATCTTTAAACGCAGGCCAATCCTCATAGGTTCCAGAAAACGTAGGTATCGTTATACGTGGCAGTCTCACTTGTGTCTGTTGGTTATCTCCATCCGCGTTGTCGATGTTTATCGGTTGCGATAGTTTGGTTACGTTTTCTAACATGTCGCGTAATTCACCCAACAAACATAAATAAAGATCTTCGTAAATAAAAAACTCTTCATTAACGAAATACGATATTAAATTACGTTTTTCTCTCGGTGTTAACTTCGCTAGGTCTTGATGCGCACCGCTAAATGTTTTCCAGTATTCTTCGATGCACTGAATTCTAGATTGAATGTATCCTTTAGTCAAACGTTGTTTAGGACATTTTCGTAAGTTTATTTGTGTTTTCTTTAATAACTCGGCTGTATCTTCTAATATACCAAGTGCTTCTTCGGTTGATTTCGACATATTTCACTTTAATTCAATTCAATTACGTAAATCTTCAATATAATACGCAAACACAATGCAAACTTGATGTATTCAACAACGTTTTTTCTTGTTAAAATCACTAATGACTTTGTTTACGTCGAACTATTCACTCGCCGGTTTCTTATCTCTGATGGAATGTGGTTCTTTTATATTCACTTCACTAATGATGCGGCTCGATAATGACCATTATGTTGTGTAGGTTAGTGTTCAAATTACTTTAGCGAGTGATTTTCTAAATGAAACAAGCGTCTGTCTTCTACTGTGTTTATTGACAACTAAACTTAAAATATGCATCCATCACACAGAATGGGGTCGGCAGCTCGCTACTTACTATAATCAAATGTGGACTGTATGTACAAATATAAATGTATTAAATGCTTCAACAGTGTGCTTGGCATTAAAATCGCCGCCTAGGATAAATCTCTGGCCTAATAGTTCAAAGAGATGTAAATATTGCTCTTTAGTTATCATATGCCGTGGATGACAGTATATGGCTGCAATAGACACATAACAATATTTGGTTTTAACAGATATTGCCACAGCTTGAATGTCTTGTTCTTCATATTTACACTGCACGTAGTGACTAAAGTTGTCTTTGATTATAACCGCGCTACCTCCTCTGGCAGAGTTGTCAGGGTGGAACGAATTATATACCATGTATCCTCTAAATTTTACAAAAGATTGCTTAGTGAAGTGCGTTTCGGAGACTAAACACACGTCTATATTTTCTGTGTCTAGGACCGCCTGCAACTCATTTTGATGTTTGAGGAGCCCGTTAGAGTTCCATGCCATTATCTTGAGAGTATTAATCATTTTGAATTATGTAAAACAGCTGTTTTAGTGCTGGATTCTAGTTTCTCTAATCTCTTGTCAAATGAGGTAATACACTTTAAGATCTGATTAATCTTGTCCTCTAGATTCAAGGGCTGTGATCTTTGTTTTGCAGCTTCCGCATAGGATCGAGTGTTGGTTACTTGCAAGGGTTTTGCAGTTGACTGGACACTTGCTTTATGTGCCTGTTTCTCATGATTTTGGAGAGGAAGAGATTGCTGGGTAGTTGGTACCACAAGTTTCTTTTTAATATTTCTATTTTTCATAATTTGTATCTGTTTAGCTACTTCACACCCCCTATAGTTGGCAGGGTGAGGAAGACCACAGTGAACACATTTTGGCTTCTCTTGCGGATATTTGGTACAGTTGGCTGTAAGATGTTTGCCAGTGCATTTTACACACCTTGGCTCTTTTCTGCAATATTTATGAGTATACATACGCTTGGCATCTCTTGCATTGGGGAATGAGTTTAGGATTTTTGAGTGGGTGTATTTCAATTTTACACCCTAAAATGTACTTTATGCCATAGATTTTGTTGACATCTTCATCATTATTAAATGATAAAACGAACATATTGATTGGTTCTTTACCCTTCCAGCTCAATTTGTTGTCTACTTTTTCTATTTTCAGTCCTTGTGATGTTAGATCGTCTTTGATACGATCAGGTTAGCAAGAGGAATGTAATTTCTTCACAACAACTCTAATTGGTCTAGCCTGCTTATTTTCGTACGAATGCCAATGGTGGTCTTTTTCTGTCAAAAGCCTGGCAATTACTCTATAAGAGTCTTCTGTTTTGGCGTTCACCTTCACACAATCGCCATTCATCATTTTAGCGGTAAATGATTCAGCTGGTATTGTTTCAGTTAGAGAGTCGTAGAACGTTTGGTAGTTCTTAACTCTATCTATTATGATTGGCGGTGGTGGGGGCACCTTTTTGACGGAAGTCTCTTTCGCATTTTTTTGTTTTTCTTGTTGGGCACTTGTTCCAGGTTGTTGTTTTGGAGAAAGGGAGGTGTTAAGCTTCCTCTTCTTCCTGCTCTTGGCCCTTATCCACTCAGTCTCTTTAGCGAGTTCATCCTCGTCTGTGCAATATTCAACGTCACTTTTAGCACGCTGGGCAAATATTGTTCTCTCGCTTTCCTGTTTTTCTAAGGGTTCTTTAGTTCCTTTTTTTTCCTTCAAGCAATTTAATTCTCCTTGAAGGACTTGTACTTGGTCCTGCAAGCTATTAATATGATCATTTTGTTTACGTACCATACGTTGCAGGTTTTCCCTATCCGTTTTCTCCTGGATGTAACAGTCGTACAACCGCTTTTCCAGGTTAGTTTTTATTTTAAATGACTGTGCAGCCATTATTTAGTTGTAAGGTGAATTTAACACCTAAACAATAATTATTATAAACACTTATTAATAACACATCATTTCCGCACTTGTAACTAGGTCATGGTAATGATCCCGATAGATCGACGTATGTACTTACACCGCGGAGACGCGACGGTGTTGTGCTGCGTCTGCAAAATACTCTTAACTAGAGCACGCGCGCGCGATCGTACGTCCGTTCACTATTGTAATTAAACAATAACTGAAGGAGTAGCTCTGGCGTCGCTTGTTGAACGAGCAGCGTCCCCGACTGAAGGCTCCGTGGCGGGTGGAGAGCTCCAACGGTGAAATATTTGAATCCGAACTCATGGATAAAAAGACTAAACAAAAAACTAAAAAACAAGGCTGCGTCCCGCTCGTCGGATGCGCTTACACAAAACACACCAAGGGCTGCGTCTTCAGATGCGCCTTTTACGACTAACCCAAGGATTGCGTCTCAGGATGCGCCTAAGCAACAACCGCCTAAGACTGCGTCCTCAGATGCACCCAACACACATAAACGCTCGGCTGCGTCCAAGGATGCGATGAGGAAGGCAACCGCAAGGGATGCACCACAACAGGCTGCGTCCCAAACGATCCTCATCTGCGTCTATGGATGCGCCCCCTAACACTACCCTGACCGAAAAGCCAAGGACAGTTCTTGCTCACGGCGACTCGAAGAGCACTGCAAACGTAGATGCGCCCAAAACACGGGATGCGTTAGCGGCTGCGGTCTCCGAGAGGGTCCTGACGAAGCTGGCCGAAGGCCATATGGCAGGATCATCTAACGCCAATAATTGGCAAACAGTAACAAACAAAAAGACGCTCCCCAAGGTGATGTCTGCTACGGCTGACACACCAACAGGCGAAGCTGCCACCGGCGCTAAGCGCAAACGCAGCACTAGGCCTAGAGGGCGTAAAAAACAGCAAAAAAACAACACCGAACCACCGGCTAGGGCGCAGAAGCGTTCGCGTCCCGAGGATTCCGTCACACCAACTGGGGTAAGCAAGAAGAGCAAACCCGCTCGCTCCCATATGGTTGATGGAACCCTGGTGAGCTACGCCGAAGCGGCCGCGTCGTTCAGGAACAACGAGCTGTGTGTCGCCGTCATGACCGAGCCCTTCATGGACATGACGCAGGAGCAAGCAGAGGGGATCCGACAAACCATTGAGGACCAGCTCCGTGCTCTGCTGAAGGCAGTTCCTGAACCAGCCACTCCAACCCAAAATACCGCGATCCACTTTAGAGGTCGGGCAAAACATGGTGCGAGGACGACTTCACACTGGCCTGGCTCAAGGGGGTCATAAACAACCCATCGTCCCCGTTACCGGAGACCAGACTCACCGTTCGGCCCCAGGCCGACATACCCAAGAAGGCATTGTGCATGCTGTATGTCCCCGAGAACAGCGATGACACTTCAGACCTTCTCGGGATGTTGGCGAGGCAGAACCCTAATTTAAAAATGAACACCTGGACTCTGACACACGCAAGGGTTAGTCGTGAGCCACCGTGCACCTGTCTCCACTTTCGTGTGCCGGAGTCCATGGTAAAAACCATCAAAGACCAGCAGAGGCGAGTATACTACCTTATGGGTAGTATATACATCCGGTTCCTGAAGGAAGGTGGAACCAAGGAGGATGCCACTGCGCCATCAACCTTAACGACCTCGACTGCGCCTGTGGCGGAGCTTGATCCGCCGCTGCCTGGGCGTTCCCCGTCGCCTCTCGCGACGGGGACCTAAGAAGGGGGCGTTAGAAGTTATCGACAAAGATAAAATAACGTGGGCAATCAACACCTTCGTGCCTTTCAAGGCAGCGGGGATGGACGGTATCTTTCCAGCTCTGCTCAGATGGAGCGGTGGTCTGCTAGCTGATTAACTTGTTAAGGTCTTCCGGGCCTGTCTGGCTCACCGATATATCCCCTTGAAATGGCGCGAAGTAAAAATAATATTTATTCCGAAACCAGGTAGGGGCGACTACACCCAGCCCAAATCTTTTAGACCCATAAGCCTCTCCTCTTTCTTTCTAAAGACACTGGAGAGGCTGGGGGACAGGCAGATAAGAAACCAGATTTCGATACAAAAACCTCTGCACCCGAACCAACACGCCTACTGTGCAGGCAAATCAACTGAATCAGCGCTCCACAGCGTAGTCTCACGCGTAGGCAACGCTCTCAAAAACAAAAATCCAACCCTACGCGCCTTCATTGATATCGAAGGTGCATTCGACAAAACTAACTTTACCAGCATCGGTCAGGCACTCAACACGCACGGTGTTGCGCCGATGCTCGTAGAATGGATTAACAACATGCTAAAAAACCGTACTATTCAATTTACTGTGAACACTACCGCACGAGGAATCGTGAGTAGGGGCTGCCCACAAGGTGGGGTGCTGTCACCACTTCTGTGGAATTTAGTCGTAAATGAGCTCATTGCAGAGCTCAACGCCAGCAGTCTTTACTCGGTAAGATACGCAGATGACATAGCAATTCTAATCTCGGGGCAATTTAAGGGCATCTTATGTGATCTCATGAGAAAGGCCTTCAAAATAATCGAGAGCTGGTGCACAAAGCACGAACTGTCGGTTAACCCCGTTAAGAGGGAACTAATAATGTTCACTAACAAACGAAGTTTTGGGCCGCATAGGCTTCCAAAACTTTTCAACACAGAATTAACACTTAAAGAGGAGGTCAAGTACGTGGGGGTAATTCTTGATAGCAAATTGCTCTGGAACAAGCATCTTGACTACAAACTCAACAAATGCACAATCACACTCTATCAGTGTAAAAAAATGTTAGGAAAAACATGGGGGCTGTCTCCAAAGATTACTCTCTGGCTATACACAGCGGTAATCAGGCCAATGTTGGCTTATGGTGCTCTGGTTTGGTGGACTAGGACAGAACTCTCGACCACCATCACCCGACTCCAACGGTTCCAGCGACCACCCCAACAGCAGCCATGGGGATAGCCCTACATATAACTCCCCTGGACCTGTACATACAGCAAGAAGCGGCGCTAGCTGCTATTAGGCTAATGCATCTAGGCATATGGGGCAAAAACCTCACAAGTCCACACGCTAAAATCCTGGAACGGGCGATTGAGTATCAACCTCTCATCGCTGCTCCGTGTGATAGAATACAAAAACAACCTATGTTCAACAAAAACTATAACATAAAAACAATAGAGGAAAAAAGGGATCAGTCAGGAGCCAATGAAGTGCGAATCTACACAGATGGCTCAAAAACTAATAACGGTTCAGGTGCTGGCGTAAACTCCCTTGACCTCAACATTAATTTTCACATACCGTTAGGCACACATAGTTCAATTTTTCAATGTGAATGTGTCGTCTTAACACAAGCCGCAAAAACCGTAAAGCGTTTAGGTATCCAGAACTACGGAATCAGATTCCTATCTGATAGTCTGGTTGTGCTCAAAGCTATAGAAAACAAACTAACCAACAACAAACTAATCTTTGAATGCCACCTCGCCCTGGAGAGTATATCAAAATCCAATCGAATCACCCTCCAGTGGATCAAGGGGTACAGTGGATCCCTAGGCAATGATGCCGCAGATGAACTTGCGAAAAGGGGCTCCGAGATGTTAGTGCTAGGCCCGTACCCACTTATCCCCTAGCCTTTCTCGCAATTTCGTGCGTGGATTCGTCAAAGATCAACAGAATTACTCAATAACAGATGGTCATGGGCTACAGACTGTAGACAGTAAAAAATGGCTGTGCCGAAAGTAAACCCTCTTCTCACCAAAAAACTCCTCAGCCTGAGTAGAAATAACCTCAAAATAATTATTCATTTATCAAACAAACATATATTCATAGGCGCCACGGACAGACCATTTTGCAGGGGTTGTTTTAACGCCGAAGAATCAGCCACCCACGTAATCCTGGAATGCGAGGCCGTGGTTTCTCAACGCGAAGAAACGCTCGGAACAGTGAGGTCGCTCCGTGAAGCCTGTGAAGCTCCCAGGAAGCTTCTGTGCTTTTGGGCGGAGTTGGGCTGGCTATTTTAGCCAGTACCCCCACGTACAACGGACCAAATGGGAGTCTAAGTGCGGAAATGGGAGTCCCTACTACTACTACTACTTCTACAACCATCCTCTTTGGTGGGAACCAGACTGGTTGACGCATTGCAAGTCGTCCTGGCCCCAGAATAGGTTCTCCTCTCCAGAGATTTTGCCAGTTTTGCGTATTGGTATTGTTGAAACGCAACCTGCATACGATTTGGATTGTCTTTCGGACACATACAGTTCTTTGTCGAAATTTTTAGGAGTAACCGCTTGGATCCGGCGTTTTATACGTAACGGACGGAGGCCGAATAATGAATTGTTGTCCTCAGTTTTGTCACCTCATGCACGACAAGAGTTACTGGTTGTTGATTTGTGCTGTACAAGCCGAGCACTTTGACCAGACTATTGAGGCCCTGAAGAGATGCTCAGCATTGAGAGGCTCAATCGCACGTCTTAATTTATTCTTAGACCAATCTGATTTGCTCCGAGGCGGAGGACGACTTCGGCATTCGAATTTGCTTTATGGTGCTCGATATCCTTTTCCTATGGGAGGAGCGTTGGTGAAGTTGTTGGTGTCCGATCGACACATTAATAATGCACACGCCGGTTGCAACGCCTTCGTAGCCATTTTGCAGCGCGAGTTTTGGATTTTGACTGTCAGACGCATCATAAGGGGCATAATCTTTAAATATATGCAGTGCTAGGTAGACTTGTTTCCCGCCGAGGACTACCATATTTGATCCGTTCTGGTAACGGTACTAATTAAAAGGGCGCTTATAGATATTTAAGTGAAATTTGTAATTATTGTAATTGGCAAATTTGTAATTGCCATTTTGACCCCCCAGTCTGCCCACATTGTGTGTGGCATTTTTGAAAACATTGTGAAAGTTGCAAAACCGCTTCTCCGCCGTGTTGTTGGTGAAACTATTTTCACATTTGAGGAACTTGTTACGATATTTTGTAAAGTTGAGGCCGTCCTCAATTCGCGAACTCTCTATCGGACAGAGAGTTCTCCTCAGACCCAAATGACCTGGAAGTAATTACCCCTGGTCATTTTTTTATTGGTCAGCCCCTCAACGCCCTACCGGAATACCCCTTCAGGGAAATTAAATCTTCGCAATTGACGCGTTTTGAATTACTCCAACAGATGTCACAAAGTTTCTGGCATCGTTGGTCTTTAGAGTACTTGCATATTTTGCAGCAGCGCGTTAAGTGGACTGACAAAACTGAACCTCCCAAAGTCGGCGACCTTGTACATGTTAAAGAACCAAATTTGTTGTCGTCCACGACGCCAATACCCTTTGTATTGTCGTCGTGGACGACAACAAATTTGGTTCCATTGTAAAAGTTGAAAAGCCCGGTTCCGGCTGGGTAAACACGCATACATGTCGAGCTCCTTTTTGCGATACAAAAACTGAGTAATCAATCAATCTTTATTCGTGAACATAGGTATTACAATAAAGATCTTATGTTTACATTTCAGTCGAGCTCTATGTCCTACCAATGAAATTGGTGTACAAATATATTAGGTTTTTTAGTAATAAATCTGAATCTATACAATACAAAGTCAAGTTCGAGTAGATAATGTCCATTAAATGTAGGTATTATTTATAAATAATTAAATAATTATAATTTATTTTACATGCATGTCAATGGTAAACTATATTAAGAACTAGTAACGTAATATTGTAAATAATGTCAATTAAAAGTACCAATTAATAATAAATAAATTATAATTTATTTTTACATGCATGTCAACGGTAAATTATAATAAATAGCTAGTAATGTCATATTTTATCATTTAAAAAGTCTTCGATAGAGTAATATGTCTTATCTATTAGAAATAAATACAATTTTCTTTTGAATTTGCGGCTATTATCTTCATCCCTTATAGATTTTGGCAATTTATTATAGACCCTTGGAGCCATTACAAAAATACTATTTCTGTATAGTGCATACTAGATCCGACTGTTTGTAACCGATCACAACGGCGCTGACTAGTGACTCGAGCAAATTTATGTGAATTATTTTTGACGAACATACACGTTTCATAGATGTACAGCGACAGCATAGTTAATATTTTCGTATTTTTAAAAAACGGTTTGCAGCTGTCTGTCATCTGCAAATTAAATATAGCTCTTATGCACCTTTTTTGGCACTTAAATACAATATCCTTACCCGTGGCATTGCCCCAAAATATAATCCCATATCTCAATGTTGAGGCTACAAGACCATGATACGCCGTTAGGACTGTTGCTCGATTGGCCGTTTTACTCAACATGTGCAAAGCATAGGAATGTTGGTTTAGTTTACTGCATACTTTGTCAATATGTGAATTCCATTTTAAAGTGTTTTGTATGTTTAGTCCAAGAAATTTAGTCGCATTTGTTTCATTAATAATTTTGTCCTTATATTTAATATTTAAATCTAAATTGTGATTTACTCTTTGTTGAAATTTCATTAATACTGTTTTGTCAAGATTTATAACCAAATTATTATTTTGCAGCCAATTCACAACTGACAATAAGGTAGAATTAATCTCAGCCTCTAATGTGCTTGCCTCATCAATATTAAAAAGTAAAGTGCTGTCATCTGCAAACATTGTCATAGGATATGATGATGCTGATGGAAAGTCGTTAATATAAACAATAAATAGAGGCGGCCCGAGTACGCTACCCTGTGGTACTCCATAATTTACTGTTTTCTGGCTAGATTTATATGTAATTTCACTTTTTTTAGAAATTCCACTAATTGTAGTTATTTGTTGCCTATCACAAAGATAAGATTCTATTAAATTTGATATATTTCCTCTTACTCCGTATGCATTAAGTTTACTTATCAGTATTTTATGGTCTACGCGATCAAAAGCTTTTGACATGTCCATACAAAGTGCCAGAGTTGGTAGTCTCTTATCTACTCTGCTGCTAACCATATGTAAGAAATCGTAGATGGCCATGTCAAATAGATCTGTTTTTCCTAAAACCTTTCTGGTTATCAACGAATAGGCAATTATTCTCAAAATATGAAGTAAGTCGATAATATATTGCTTAATCGAATATTTTTGAAAAAAATGGTATTAACGCGATAGGCCTGTAGCAGGACAAATCTTCTCTGTGGCCTTTCTTGAAGCGAGGTTTTATAATTGTAATTTTTAATTCTTCTGGAAAGTAACCATGGCATATGCACATATTGATGAGATGACTCAACACAGGAGCAATTATTGTGGATACCTGTTTAACAATGTTTGTACATATATCGTCATACCCAGTGCTAGACGTATTCTTTAGCGACATAATAATTTGATAAATTTCTTGTGGTATTGTAGGCGACATAAACATAGAAGTAATTCTACTGCTTATGTTATGTTTATTTTTATTAATGTCTAAATTAGTAACTGGTTTCACTTGATCCACAAAGCAATCGTTGTGCTATTTCATGAGGATTCGTTAAGATTTTGTCATTTGATTTGATTTTTATTATGGTTTCGTCTGGCAAATTATGTTTATTCTTGTTTTTATTTATTACTTTCCATGTTGCTTTACAAATATTCTGAGCTGAATGTATAAAGCGATTATTATGGGCTCTCTGTGTGAGATATATAACTTTCTTTAGCCGATTTGAAAGCTTTTTAAAGTTTGCTTTATTTTGCTTATTTGGTAATGACCGGTATTTCCACAGCAATTCCCTTTTTCTCTTACTGCAAATCCTAATGCCACGACTAATCCATTTTGGTTTTTCTTTAGTAGATATCCGTATTTTTATATTTGGAAAGCATAAATCATATAGCAACTTAAACAGGTCATAGAATAATTTGAATGCCTTAGCGGCATTCGTTTCCTCGTATACGTCAGCAAAAGTGATAGCTTTGATGTTGTCTATGAATTTCTGAACATTTTCTTTTGAGTAATCTCGTTTAGTTGAGAACCAGTAATTTAATATGCATGTTCGTCTAACTGGACATTGTAATAGTTGCGCCGTATGATCGAATACCGCCAGCACTAAGATTTCTCCTTTTGATCCTCGTACATTATGAATTATGTTATCTATGCAAGTGCCGCTGCCTAATCTTGTTGGAACTTTTATTTCAAATTTGAGATTGTATCCCGTTATAAGATATTTGAATTGCTCTGAACAAGTGGTCCTTTTTAAAATATCAACATTGAAATCACCGCATATAATAAGTTTTTTGTTAGTGTGTAATAAAAAAGACTTTAAGAGAATATTCAGGTTATTGAAAAATATCTCAAGTTTACTTTTTATGTCCATACTAGATGGGCTCCTATAGACACACATCACAATTATGTTGTGGTCAGTGAGTTCTATTGCGCAACATTCAATTATATTAGAAACACAGCACTTTTCCACCGACTCCAAAGCTCTATACTTAATTCCGTTTCGTATCATAATACATGTACCACCATGTCGGGATTTCCGAGTGAAATGTGTAGCAAGTGTAAAATTAGGAATATGTAACAGGTTAACATCAGATAATATCATATTGTGCTCTGAAAAACACAGCACATCAATTATTTTATTTTCTGAATTGAATAGTTCATTAAGTGAGACAGTAAACATATGAGATTTGTTCAAAAGACCATTTATATTTTGATGCAGAATATTAATATTTTTATACACGAAAAAAGTTTTCATGTTCACAAAATTTTTCATCTGCAGGAAATTCACATTGGGTCGATGATATCTCTGTTATGGTTAACAATAAATTATGAAAGATATTACGCATACCACAGTCATTAATTTGCCTATTGAATTTAGAAAACATAGTGAAGTCATAAAAAAGATTTAAATTAGAATCAAATGCAGTTGCATAGTTATATGTTTGTAAGTCTAGATGTAATAAATTATTAAATGTCTCTATTCGCCAATTATACATTGTCGAGTAATTACTTAATTTAAAAGTAGGAGCGCATAAGATTATATTTGTATTCTGTACTGTCATCAATGTCTGTCTCCCTTAATTTTATAATGATATTAACATAATTTTCAGTATGTAAAAAGTCTTCTTCTCCGATTAAAACAACACAATAGTCATTCATAGAATAATCAGTTAGTTTTTTATGTAAGTCTTTAATAAGACGAAGTGTACCACAATTCGGCGTGACGTAATGACATACTTGAAAGTTTTCAAATATCTCCTGAGCTGTGAGCAAAACTTTGTTATTTTTATTCGCACTAACAATGCACAGTTTTCTTTTGATGGGAATCGAAGAATGTTCATAATTTTCTTCCGTCTATGTTGTTGTATTATCCAGTTCTACCGTTGCATTAATTGTGTCTTGCTTTTTCGAAAATAGTTGTGTCTTCCTTGTCTTCTTCTTCTGTGACTTTGTTTGAGAATTTAGGCGCGGAGTAGATGTAAGTGAACTTTTATTAGGGGTGCCCGCTTCTCTGGTTAATATTTTTGTAGCCTTTTTTAGTACATCATATTTACTTGTTATGTCATTTACAGATTTTTTAAGCTGAGTATTTTCTATGTTTAAGTTCTTTATCTCTTCGTGTGCTGAATCAAGTTGTGAAGTAAGTTGAGCAATTTGGTTTTGTAGTTCCTGTATTTGTATATTATTTTCGTCACTTGATATATTCGGTAAGCTACTAGTGCTGCCATCTAACTTCGAACTATCAAAGCTATTTTCTTCGGACATTTCTAAAGAACGTGTCTTTGTTTTTCTAAACGTAATGTTTTCAAAGAAGTTCATTTCTTATTGATATTTGAATAACTTAACTTCTGATAAAATGGAAAAAGATATGTTGTATCTGGGTTCCGAACTTGTGACTTCTGGTGCTTACACTCTAAATGCAGCGCAGTAACCACTAAGCCATCTGAACATTAACTTCGCAGTTGAAATTTGTCCTCTGTTAGTAATGATGATTACGTTGAATTCGTATAATCCCGTTACTTTTTATTTGGATATTGGCGGTGAATTGAAAATAAATTATTGTTTTGTATGTTTTGTTAAAAGTTTTTGTTGTAACTCACTGTTTTAGCTTCACTGCTTGACTTTGAGTCGTTTTTTATTGTTCACCAGCGCAATTATTATCATTTCCAACGATCATTCACTTAGAATGATATTAAAAACAGTCTTCTATTAACGATTCAGAAAATTAAAACAAACTTTCACAATTTCACGATATTTATTACGTTCTCACAAAATCACTTTTTACATCTGTCCATTACAACTGTTCGACGACAACTATCCAACACAACTGTTCCACCCGACTGTTCGACGACAACTGCCTTTTAAACACTCGCAACACTTCCTACCACATGTTTTCAACACGTGACGTAACGTGGTGGGGCACATCCGGAAGTGGTGCGCGCGATTATACTTTGACTTTACAATTTCTACAAATAGTATAAATCATAGATAATAAATTTAATTACAGATAATATAATTCTTTGATCTAAAATAGAAATACATCTGTAATGCATGATTAATGAAACTTAATGTCTAAAAACAATTTACCAATTGTGGAAATACACTATTGAAAATAGAGTTTCTAACAGTCGGCCATTCCTGATACATTTCCCGTCCCGGGAAAATAAACTGAAATAACATATATAAAACAAAAAAAAAACAATTAATTAGAAAGTATTATTTTCTTTAACTTTCCATCTTCTTCATTCTAGTTATACTATTATTAATTAAGATATTAAGGCCTCAGTCATATCCTTAACACCTGTCCCAACTGAGATCTCTGTCCTATCTCAGTCAAGCCACTTACTAACTTAAGATGTTAAGGCCTCCGTCATATCCTTAACACCTGTCCCAACTGAGATCTCTGTCCTATCTCAGTCAAGCCACTTACTAACTTAAGATGTTAAGGCCTCCGTCATATCCTTAACACCTGTCCCAACTGAGATCTCTGTCCTATCTCAGTCAAGCCACTAAGATGTTAAGGCCTCAGTCATATCCTTAACACCTGTCCCAACTGAGATCTCTGTCCTATCTCAGTCAAGCCACTAAGATGTTAAGGCCTCAGTCATATCCTTAACACCTGTCCCAACTGAGATCTCTGTCCTATCTCAGTCAAGCCACTTACTAACTTAAGATGTTAAGGCCTCCGTCATATCCTTAACACCTGTCCCAACTGAGATCTCTGTCCTATCTCAGTCAAGCCACTAAGATGTTAAGGCCTCAGTCATATCCTTAACACCTGTCCCAACTGAGATCTCTGTCCTATCTCAGTCAAGCCACTTACTAACTTAAGATGTTAAGGCCTCCGTCATATCCTTAACACCTGTCCCAACTGAGATCTCTGTCCTATCTCAGTCAGGCCACTTACTAACTTAAGATGTTAAGGCCTCCGTCATATCCTTAACACCTGTCCCAACTGAGATCTCTGTCCTATCTCAGTCAAGCCACTTACTAACTTAAGATGTTAAGGCCTCCGTCATATCCTTAACACCTGTCCCAACTGAGATCTCTGTCCTATCTCAGTCAAGCCACTAAGATGTTAAGGCCTCAGTCATATCCTTAACACCTGTCCCAACTGAGATCTCTGTCATATCTGAGTCAAATCACTTGTATACTTAATTGAAGATATTAAGACCTCAGATCCCTAACATCTATCAACTAAGATCTCTAGACATATATTCCGTTAGAACATTAGACTTAATGTTAACCTATTGAACCATACCAATCATACTTGTATTAGTCTGTGTTGTCCTTTTCCAACACATCAGACTCATAGTCCGATCTATTAAACAGTACCCAGGGAAGAATAATGTTTATTGAGTAGATACCACTAAATTGTCCACTTCCCTTTCTAGATAGTGATGGCAATAACGTATCAGTCGTTATCAAGAACTTCAAATTCAAATTAAATATATTACATCCATAATGTACATACAGGTGGTAAATATAAGTTACAGAAACAATTATGGACCCTGTCGGGCACAGCAACATTCTAGATCCAGTTAGTGACCAGGAGAGAGGAATAGCGCTTAATATTTTCCTTATCAATTACAATTTTAAATATTCATTTCCTATCTACCTGCTTTTATTTGGTTCAATTTACTAATATATATGTGCCTTTCTATGTTGATGTTAAATTATGAATTATTATTGCTTATTAATTTAGTTGCTTAAATGTTTGTATTACAGTTTATTTGATAGAAATTTTCTACAATACGTTAAAACCCCATACGTTTAGAAACTAATTTCCTACATTTACCTATTGACAGAACATCTCTTTCTACCCTTACGAGGTCTCCCATTTACTTTTTAATTTATTTATTGAGGTTATTAATTAATTTATTGATTTTATTTATTTATTATAATGGACTTCTTTCCTAGCTTAATCAAAACGTTATTTTGTAAATTTTCTTTAGAGGGCTATGTTTTTTTATATCAACTGTCACGTTAAGCTGTAATAATTCATATAAGTTGTTCACTCAGATAAAGACCAAATTTTGCCTGAACGAGGCTTTCTACTGTACCCGGTTTATTTAAGTTGAATTTTTGTATAACCTTCTTGCCACAACCATGACATGCATCTGCTATATAATTTTCTTTCTTGTCTTTACTAACATAATTTAAGAACTACTAATACTATAGGTTTAGTTTAAGCAAACTCCTGTGACTATTAAATACTTTTTATTTATTTCTTCTACCATCTGGCTAATCTGGACAATATATGAATCGTGAATCGGCCTGGGCCTGGGCTAAATCCTACGGATTACAAATCAACCCATCTAAATCCGCGCCTATGATCATAGGCAGTTAATACCATCGCACTGATCTTGACATATCCACTTTGACGGCTCAACCATCGCTTACACCGAAACTGCTAAGAACCTTGGTGTCTTAATAAGTAATCTCTCATGGCGAGCTCAAGTAAATGAGCACCTTTCACTCGTTAAAATCCCTTCAAAGCCTCTTGCCCTTTAAAACTAAAATCTGTCTAGCTAATGCCTAATGTCTGGATGCCACGCAGGAGCTCTTAAATAAGCTTGAGCGCTTGCAAAACTTGTGCATCCGTTTTGTTTTTGGTCTGAAGAAATACGACCACATCTTTCAGTTGCGCAAGGATCTCAAGTGGCTCTTCTTCAACACGCTGTTTAATCCTACGTGCCCTGAATACATGCGCGCGCGATCAATTTTTTCTAAGTCTTGATATGTAATTTTGAATTCTTCACCCTAACGACATTAAGTATCACTTTCTTTTGCTTTGATGGTTTCGCGGTTATTGAAAACGTCCTTTTTTATTTTTAAAAGAATTTACTAATCCTACAAACTGCCTAATCTTATGTTGGTCTGAGTAATTGATGCACAGCTCCAATTTTCTTTTACCAGGTTTTACTCCGGACTCTAAATTCAAAACCTAGGCATTACCTGAAGAATTACCTTTTGACTAATTTAGTGCGAGGCCGGAAATTGTAAAAGCTCAACTTATTTACTACCTAACTCAATTAATTTGGTTCTACAAGCGGTTCGATCTGGTGTTACTGTATTATCTGCGCAATGGTCTATGCCGCAATTATTTAATGCCTGTACTTCACTTAAAGTAAGTGCCCGAAGTAGTAAATTGTCTTAAAGCAATTTAAAATCAAAAGAAGTTCTACTTTAGCATTGGTGCCATCTATTATATCTCGACACTCCATATGCCTTAGCAATTTTATTGACAAACGCTACCTTGAAAGCCTTAGCACAGGCAACTCCGAAACCGAGCATGAATTTACTAATTTCATAGCTGCCTGCTTACTAGCTGAAATCTATAAAATAATCCAAACTATGACCACTCACGACAATTTCTTTGCAATATCACTATCAAGTTCTTCTGTAATTCTCTAAACTGTTTTATTGCTAATAGTTTCTGTGATATCTAAACAAATATCAGCTAAGTGAAGTACTTTATGACATTTGTAACAACGTTTGCTAAGTAGTTGGCATTTTTTTTTTAATGTTTGGCCTGTCTCATAACAATTATAACATCTTGTAAACATCATTTCTACTATTATGATCATTAAGAGTTTATTTAATGACTCAGTTTTTTTATCATCAGAGTTTTCTGTCCGCAGATATGGTTTGACCTGTCAAACTTCTTTAAATAATAATTAAAATAATAATTTGTCAGGTTCTGTAAATTTTGTTGCTTCTACACTTGTTCTCATAAACCTATCCTCAATACCGACCAAAATAAAATATAGTATTTTACCATGTATTCAACAATACTACCTTTTGGTAAAAATATTCTTCTACTAATGACATACCAAAACCAGTGATATAGCTGACCGTAGTTATCATCACTTGGCAATGCCAATTCCAATTAACCTTGCCATTCAGCCCATGAAAACAGAAGTCTAATTAAACCCTGAGCCAATCCTGCTAATCTAGAATGAGCACAATGGATAATCTGTCTTTCGGTCCACTTATAAATTTGGGCACATTCATTGACCTTACGTTTACTAGGATCAAATTCTTGTATCACATTTAAAACCAGGTAACGTTCACTACTTCAGTCTGTTTTCATGGTCTGTATGAAACTCGTCTGTGTATCTCTAAAAACCAAAATTAATCTGTTACTATTAAGATCTATGTCTTTAGAATCAAGGGTACTCACCGCTGAGGCGACTGCTGGTGCTTACTCCGTATGTGACAAATCGCGCACCCGCACCGCATCTTGCGGTGCGGATCATCGCACGCGCCGCACAAGGCGCCACGTCACGCGCCACACTAGGCGCCGCATCACGCCACTCGCTAGGCGTCTTATCACGCGCCACACTAGGCACCCGGCACGCGCCACACAGGCGCCACATCACGCGCCTCACTAGGCGCCTCATCACGCTCCTCACCAGGCGCAGCATCACGCGCCGCACAAGGCGCCGCATCACGCGCCTCACTAGTCGCCGCATCACGCGCCTCACTAGTCGCCGCATCACGCGCCTCACTAGGCGCCTCATCACGCGCCTCACTAGGCGCCTCATAACGCTCCTCGCTAGGCGCCTCACCACGCTCCTCGCTAGGCGCCGCATCACGCGCCTCGTTAGGCGCCGCATAACGCATAACGCGCCTCGCTAGGCGTCGCATCACGCGCCTCACTAAGTGCCGCGACACGTACCTCTCTAGGCACCACGTCACGCGCCTCTCTAGGCACCACGTCGCGCGCTTTATTAAGCGCTGTGTCAAGCGCTTCTAGACGCCGCTACGACGCTGCAATACGCGCAGCACTAGGCACCGCAACTCGCGCCTCTCTAAGCACTGTGTTATGCGCTTATGGGTGCCGCGTCACGCGCCTCTAGGCACCGCGACACACGCCTCTCTAGGCGCCGCGTCACGCGCCTCTATGCACCGCGACACACGCCTCTCTAGGCGCCGCGTCACGCGCCTCTGGGCATCGCGACACATGCCTCTCTAGGCGCAGCGTCACGCGCCGTACTTGGCCGTACCATGCGCCGCACTAGGCGCCGTTCCATGCGCCGCATAAGGCGGCGCACCACACTCGAAACCAGGACTCCGTGACATGTCACGCTCGCATGTCTCTTCACGCCTCATTGACACGTGACGCACCCGTGACGCGAATCGCCAGCGTGACACCTCACGGCGCCTCGAATCACGACTGCTCTTAGTCGCGTCGTGATCACTTGACTCGCTGTGGTCTCTCGAATCGCTAGACTCGTCACGATGATTGCAACGAGTTTTGCGACCTCTACGCACAGGAGGCTCCGAGTTGCTTGATGGCAAGTCACACAACTCCCTCGTACTTTGTCGAGACTTTCTTTTGAGAGTCATGATTTCTAAAAATAAATAATCTACAAAAAGTGGATGTTCTTTCTTTGTGTACCTAAGGGACACTATCTGTAAAGCATCTATAATATGTCTTTGAAGATAAGACAATAGAAGAACCATAAGAAATCACGTTAGAGATAAAGAAGAAAATTAAATACCTCACCAGTGCAGTTTGAATATTATCGACCAAATTCTGATACCAGCGTTTAAACGTTTCTCTCTTAAGTTATTTTTAAATAGAAAAAAAAAACTAACAAATTTAACGTACGTACCTTTTATGGGCGTTCAGTCCTTCACCGAGGGCGAACATCAATCGCTATCTCGATTATATCCCACTTCTGAACTATTAACGATTCAGAAAATTAAAACAAACTTTCACAATTTCACGATATTTATTACGTTCTCACAAAATCACTTTTTACATCTGTCCATTACAACTGTTCGACGACAACTATCCAACACAACTGTTCCACCCGACTGTTCGACGACAACTGCCTTTTAAACACTCGCAACACTTCCTACCACATGTTTTCAACACGTGACGTAACGTGGTGGGGCACATCCGGAAGTGGTGCGCGCGATTATACTTTGACTTTACAATTTCTACAAATAGTATAAATCATAGATAATAAATTTAATTACAGATAATATAATTCTTTGATCTAAAATAGAAATACATCTGTAATGCATGATTAATGAAACTTAATGTCTAAAAACAATTTACCAATTGTGGAAATACACTATTGAAAATAGAGTTTCTAACACTTCTTTTAAGTTTACAGCGTCTGAATTTCGGTCACTAATAACTACTTTGTTAGTGAATAATATCACAAGATAACAATATGATCTGACTATTGTAGTCCACTTTCACTAATTAACTACTTCAAAGCACTTAATATGTACAGAAACTATTCTAATTATTATTTAATACGGAGCTGTTGTTAACAAAGTGACAGTTGATGTCATCATTCATACCGTTACATACCGTTAGTACATACCGTTCTAACCTGTGAAAAAACACCATAATCTCGTGCGTACCGCGCTATATTGCAAATTTAAACAAATAACCGAGTGAAAACAGTGTCACCAATATCATTTTAAGAGGATAAAAACTTAGAAATTTAGATTGACATAAACTCGAAACTATGGTGTAGTGTACCCGTGCAAAATATTTTATAAAATCCTGTGCCAACTTGACAGATACAAAAAAATAAAAATCCGCGTTCACACAACTATTGTTCGCGTTTCAACTGTTTTATGTGGGTAGGCGTGACAATTAAACATTCGTTTATAGTTCCCATAATTAATATTAATTTAAAAATAGTTATGAATTCATTTTCACTAAATATATGTGCTAAATAGCTGAGAAACCCACCTTCGCTTCATACTTTCCTTTTCACTCACTCGCTTTCACAATCACAACTTCTAAGCATGGACAGCAGGCTGGCGAATAGCATGGAGGAGCTGGAGCAGCTTTTTAGCTCTCGCATGCAGCAGTATGAGGAGAAGCTGCAGAGAGCTACAGCTGGAACGGACACCACACACGCAGACCTTGCATCTTTATCAAAAGATTTTACCGAGTTTAAGGATTTCGTCTACAAAACTTTATCACACTTCAAGACACAGATTGAAGTCATCTCATTGAGCCTGGACAGTCATGAGACAGCAATGAGAAGAAAAGTTTTGCTGTTCCATGGTATCCCCGAGCGACCTGGTGAGAAGTTGTGCGACACAATCCTCCACATCATCTCAAAGCAACTGAAGATTGAAGACTTTAAGTTGGAGTTCCTCAATGTGCGCCACAGACTGGGTGCCTCTCAGAGTAAAGCTAGACCCGTGTTGGTACGTTTTGGTGAGATGGAGCATCGCCGGTTGGTCTGGGACCAACCTATAACTATTTCGGAGTTCCTGACCAAGACACGGCATCAGGTGTTTATGGCTGCCCGCAAGCATTTCAGCGTCAATAGCTGCTGGTCTGCGGAGGGAAAGATCATCGTCATGACGCCTGACAGGTCTCGCCGGAAGGTGGCATCCATGGGTGAGCTACATAAATTAATCATGCTATTTCCCACTGCAGCCAGTGCTGGTTCATCTAATGATCCTGGGCCTGCTGCTTCATCCTCGCCTGCTGCTGCAGCTGCAACTGCATTGCCTAAGACCGCAACTTCTTCAGCGAAAGTTGTGAGGAAGACCCGTCGCTGAGTTTGCGGTTTCATATTACCCCGTGAATAATTTAATTCGACAACTTTGTCATAACAGTAATGACGGTACATTTCTGATCTACCCTTTCCATTATCTTTGCTGTTTAACATGTATTTCTTTTCATTATCTTAATATTTTGAAAGTAGCCGTAGATGTATGCCGGTAGACGTTTTTCTATTCTATTCTATATTTTTTTATGGCAAGCAAAGCCGATGTCGACTATTCTGCCAGTGTCCAAAGTAAATTGGAAAACAAGTGTGTCTGAGATTTATAATTTAATTATAAGAGGGGAAACTGAAGACGAAAACTAAGTTCTTTTTGATACAGTTGAACACTTGTTGCGTTAGTACTGGACTGAAACAAACAAAAAATAAGAATACATAAATATTAAAATTGTTAAAACATTAAAATACATATACCACAACACCATAGAGGCAATAATCGAGGTTAGAATTATAATTTGATACTGTTGTGGCGGATAAAGCTCATCAGCGCCACAAGCAGATCTGGGGAAGAATATGTTAGGAGGGATGGGAAATTAATTGGAAGAGGGATCTTGAATTTAGGGAGACGGCTATATAAATCTAAAGGAGGGATGTTATTGGGGCATTCAAAAAATATGTGGTCTAACGTACCGTCTACCAAACCGCATTCACATAGGGAAGAGTCACGAACGCGAATTTTTTCTAGAAAAACTGGAGTACAACAAAAACCTAAGCGGATTCTACAGATTACGGATACAACGGTTTTAGATACTTTTTTGTATGGGTAGAACCAAGGTTTTGGTTTTATAGTAGGTTGTACTGCATAGTAGAACCTACCCTTCTTCCTACCCGTGGAATTCCACTGTTCCTGCCATGAACATAGAAGGTTGACTTTTGGCATGTTTAGTAAGTCATACCCCTGATAAGAATAGTGGGAGAGATTAGCTGTAACTGACGAGCAAGCATCCTTGGCTAAGATATCAGCGCATTCGTTGCCCTTAATACCGCAGTGACTAGGTATCCAAACTAACTGAACCTCTTTTTGACTATTAGCGCACGAAAATAAGCATTTTTTTATTTTTAAAATTAGGGTGCTGTGCGTTTTACTTTTGAAGGGGCTTTGAACCAAAGCCTGTAGGCAGCTAAGGGAGTCAGTGAAAACAAGGGCTTTATCAATGTTATGGTGTGACTCTATAAAAAGACATGCTTCCAATAAAGCCACACATTCGCCCGTGAACACGGAGGACTCCTTAGGACATTTATATTGCAAAATA
Source organism: Orthosia cruda (assembly GCA_964057195.1). Classification (NCBI taxonomy): domain Eukaryota; kingdom Metazoa; phylum Arthropoda; class Insecta; order Lepidoptera; family Noctuidae; genus Orthosia; species Orthosia cruda. The sequence continues at coordinate 6,767,750 of OZ059852.1, read as the reverse complement.
ATCCTGGAGCTTTGGTAATAAACTGCAGCCCCAATGCAACTAGAGTCAGTGAACTTCGAAGCGTCAGTAAAAAATTTTTGGAAACCATTCCATCGTTCGCCCACCACCGCGTTGAAAGCCGAATTCGCCGAAGGGGACTTTTTAGATATGCCGATATTAAAGAGAATTTTCGGAGTAAAGCATAGAGTCTCGTATTCGAAGTTAAAGAGGGGTAATTTGGGGTACTGGACGATCGGACATTCTAAATTTTGGATAAAGCGAAAATGTTTTATGATCAAAGGGATTTCTTTATTTTTCCAATAATTTGAGTGTCTGCATACGTCATTTAGCTCGAACAGTTTTGCAATAAGAGGGTGGGAAGATCTGCAAATTATCCTAGATAAAAAACGGGAGGCTAGATACTGCCGTCTTAGGGTCAGCGGAGGTTCAGCGCATTCGACCTGCAACGCGTTAACGGGAGAGGACTTCATACAACCAGAGATGATCCGAAGGCACTTAGATTGAATCCTATCTAGTCCTACCAAGGCACCTTTGTTACAAGGAACCAGAAGGAATGTCCCATAATCTAGTATACTACGTACTAAGGCATTATAAACTAATTTTAAAGTGTAGGGGTGGGCACCCCACCAGACACCCGCAAGAACTTTTAGAATCGAAATGACTCGTTCACATTTTTGGATTAGGAAATTTATATGATGCTTACCTGTTAATTTAGAGTCGAGAAAAACGCCTAAAAATTTAACTTTATTTGTTAAAGGAACAATATTGCCTGAAATGGTCACTGATATATGAGGAATTAATCTTTTCCGAGAAAAGATTACTGCCGAACTTTTAGGCGCGGATAGCGACAGTCCATGGCTTAAAAGCCAATGGTTCAGAGAGTCCAGAGACAGACAAAGAGAAGACGCGGCGTCAACTATGGAGGAATCTGACACATACAGAACTAAGTCATCAGCGTACTGCAGGATATGACAATTATTGTTTAGGCAGGAGCCGATATCGGCTGTATACAGGTTATAGAGTAAAGGACTGAGGACGAAGCCCTGCGGGAGTCCCCTCCAAGTCTGCCTCTTGACAAAATCCTCGCCCTGGACTCTCAGAACCAAGGAGCGAGACCAAAGAAGTCCACATATGCATTCGATCATCTTGACTGGAATACTCAGCTGATGCAGTTTCTGCCTGAGGACAGGAAGAAGAACACTGTCATATGCAGAAGAGATGTCCAGGAAGGCTGCTACAACAGAATCGTTTTTGGAAAAAGATAAGCGAATATCTGTTAATAGAATACCAACACTGTCCATTGTGCTGAGGCCCTTCCTAAAACCGAATTGGTAGTTCGGCAGTAATCCTCTTGATTCGACTAACCATTCCAATCGATTTTTAACAAGGTGTTCCATTAGTTTAGCTAAGGCTGAAGACAGAGCAATAGGTCTAAGGCCATTCGGATTATCCACATGTTTGCCTGGTTTCAATAGGGGAATGATTATTTGTAGTTTCCACTGGTCTGGAACCCAACCATGATTAAAACAAAAATTTATTAAATCTAAAAAATATTGTTTTGCTTTATCCCCAGAATGTTTAATAAAAGAGTATGGTATACCATCAATACCAGGTGCTGAATCCTGGACATGACTGAGTACTAAGTTTAATTCTTTCAAAGTAAATGGCGCATCAAAGGGGTCAACAGAATCAATATGTGAGGGAACATTAATGCATTCAGAAGAGAGTGGGACATATGGTGGGGCAATTCTGTCAAAAAAAAGTTCAGCTGTTTCCCTAGTGATCGGTGAAGAGATTGATGGTGAACAACCACGTCTAAACCTGTTAATGTTCTTCCACACAATTGAGATTGGGGTGGAGGGAGATAAGGATGAGCAAAATTTAACCCAACCTGCACGTTTTTTCCTACGGAGGAGACGTTTAGATCTGGCATAAACCTGCTGATAGGCCAACAGGTTTTGGGTGTTCATCGCCCGATTATATTGTTTTTCAGCTTCATTCCTCTTCTTGACCCACAAGGTGCATTCATGATCCCACCATGGGGGTGAGGGGATGTTATTCCGGGCACTGTTTTTCAGAGGGAAACAGGAGTCTGCACTAGAGGTTACGGACTCAATAAAACCTTCATAGCAGCCCTTGGCATGGTGGTGATCAGAAAAATCAAATAAACTAGAATTTAAATTTGGAAGATTATCAATTTTCTGCTCCAATAATGATACAAACTTAGTCCAATCAGGATTGGACAAGTTATATTTCAAAAGTGGAGGAGAAGTTTTTTCTAAATAAGTTTTATTAATTAAAGATATAACTATAGGGTAATGATCACTACCATGCGTCAATGATGTGCACTCCCAGTGGGTTGATGCTGCTAGGTCAACTGAACAGAAAGTGAGGTCAACGCAACTCTTCTGTTGTCCAGGAGGTGATCTACGGGTTGGGCAGCCATTGTTTAAGACGCAGAGATCTAGGTCATCCAGGATCTCCACTAGAGCTATACCGAAGGCATCACAGCGTTCAGACCCCCATCTATAATGGTGGCAGTTGAAATCACCCATAACCAGCAATGGTCCATGTACATTACTAAAAGTGATTTTTAATATGACTAGAAAATCAGGGTGAGGGTGCGCAATATAGATGGAAAACACCGTGATACCTTCAACCATACCTGCTACTACACTCAAATTACCCTGAAGGGGAGGAAGGGATAAAGGGGAAAGTGGGACCCGATTATTTACGAAGAGAGCCGACCCTCCGTACCCATCGGATCTATCGCATCTAAGGATGTTAAAATGTGGTATACGAAAGCTGAGACTTGGGGTGAGCCAAGTCTCAGCTATGGAACAAGCCAATGGCTTGTATTTGTTCAAGAGGAATATGAGGTCGTGCTTTTTATGCCACACGCTCCTCACATTCCACTGAAGAAATGTTTGGTGGGACGCCATTTTTAATGGACAGTAAAAGAGAAATAAGTTGATCGGCAACGTTGGACGGTAATTGAGAGTTACTAGAAGAGGAAATAAGAGTAGGTAAGAGTTTTACTAGGAGTTCAAGGACTGAAACAGTGTTATTGCTGGGGACATTACTATTAAGACCACAGCCATTAGGCTGTGAGGATCGGGGAGTGCTTACTATCTGCTGATGAGCAGCTTGATCAAAAGATTGAGAAAGAGGGGCATGGGTCCTGGGCTTGAGGGTGACAGTCTTACGATAAGACTGCGTTTTAGTGGCATTAGCATAGTTACGGGTGACAATCGGGATGACTTTGCTAGCCTCAACGTAGGAAATGGATTTCTCCGCCATTACAGTCTTAATGGCTTTCTGTCTACCATGCTCGGGGCAAGACTTGCTATTAGCAAAGTGGTTCCCCGAACAAAGCACACAGAAGGCCTCGCCCTCTGAAATGTTGCAACCATCACCAGGGTGATCGTGGCCACACTTACTGCAGCGTGGATTCGATCTGCACAAGTTTGCAATATGTCCAAAACGACAGCATTTCCGGCATTGGATGGTGGGAAAGATATATTGTTCGACAGGGAGGGATGTGTAGCAGCAGTATACTCGCTTAGGTAAAACCTGTCCATCAAAAGTTAGAACGCAGGTTTCTGTGGGTTTCCATTCAACTATGCCTTCTTTATGAACCTTACGGTTGATTCGGCGTACTTTTAAGATACCTCCACAACCTGAGGGTACAGACAAGTAAGATAGGGCCTCTTCTTCATTAATATCTGCGGGAACTCCTGTCACAACACCCATCCTGGTGATGTTGAAGGTTGGGATTGCTGCAGTATAGCTGTGTTTAGAGAGCAAGGAGTTTACTAAAAAGGCGTTTGCATCCTGAGGGGATGTAAACTCCACGGATACCCTATTGCGACCCACTCTGTTGACTCCACCGCGAACAACGTTTGCAATCTTATTGCCTATTAGGAACTTGCCAAAGTTAACAGGGTGAAGTGTAGTACCTGACGTTTGTTGCGTTTCCACGCGAGAAACGTGGACGACATAAGGACCCTTATCCATGACAGAATACTTAACTCGGCCAATTTGGCTCTTAGCTTGTTTATTGGATGACGGGTTAGGGGTTTCTGAATTCCCAGGACGTTTACGCGAGATTTGCTGAGTTTGCAGGACTTCCATATCGGATACGCTGCAGACAACATCAGCAAATTGCGAGAGAGGATTCGGAGAGGGATGAAGAGGATATAAGGAGGCTGGGATATCAGGCGGATCGGGGTCGGGAGGTTTATTTTTATCCATGTTTTGGTAAAAGGAGGACAGTCACAGAACAAACCTGTTTACAAACAAGGACAACACACTTAAAATACACAAACACGTCACAAAAGTAGCAAAAATTGATTTAAACACCACTAGGCACTCGGAACACACGTGTAAGCCAAGAGACTCGTGGCGAGAATCGGTAGACGTTTTTATTTTTATTTGTTTACTTTTAAGCTAAGATGACCAATGATGACATTTGACGTCTGTCAATTTCGTATCTGTTGAAAGATTGTGTACGTTTCGTTACACTGTGCGTTTGTGTGAAACTGATATTCTCGACTGCTTATTTTTATTTTTACTTTGTCACTTTTAAGGTTTAAAAATTGTTAAAATCTCTTCCAACTACAGCGTACAGGTAGTTTTATTGATTAAGCGCATATAATTGTTTTTTTTTTTGGTATTTTGATTTAAGAAATATTTATCTATAGGTATTTTTATTTAGTTTATTGTATTTGCTAACTATGATCGATGATGTTTTTGATGTTGATTTTTTTTCATGTTCTTCCTCTTCTAGCAGCTTCCTTAGTGCCGCTAGTGGTTAGTAGGTTAGAATTGGGGGTTCTGAATCACATGTTCTCGCTGCGCTCGAACCGTGATTCAGAACCTCCAGTTCTAAAAGCCATGATTCAGAACACCTCCATTAATTTTTCAATCATCATCTCAACCAATGTTGGACTAAGGTTTTCCTTTGAAAAAATAAAAATAAAATAGAAATAAAATAAATTTATTCTTTAACTTAGGACTAGATTACATAGCAAGTAAAAGTGAGACAGGTTATACTAGGAATAACATTCAGACCTGTAGAGTAGAACTAAAACGATGATGACCCAATTTATATGAAACACATTTCGTTTCCCGATAGTATCTGATAGCTATCAATATCTTCTAATGCAGGTAAAACTAACTCATGTGCTGTATCACTCTCCTGATCAAATAAATCACCTGTTGCTGCCGATATACCACTCCCACTAATATTTGATTTTTCATGATCAGCCTGATTGTTGCTAACTCGTACGAATGTGCGAAGATCCTCTCCAGGTTCGCTTTTGAGTTTTAGGTAGTGAATATTTTTCAAGTTAGATTTCACAAAATCTTCCAACTTCTGGTAAAATAAATCTTCTGTTTGGGTTATATCATTATCCTGGTATTTTATTTCACCTGTGTTCGATATATTTTTTCTAGGGGGCATATCTTGAATATATATTATCTCACCCCTAGCATTCTTGAAAATCATTTTACGAATGCCATCTAAATCAGATTTGGCTGAGTGAAACATTATAGATAATTAAAATAAATTTAATTATTTATTTAAGAAATAAATTTAAAATTGAACCAGTGCACTGTAATGTTCAGACTTAAATTGCGATGATGCATGGTGCCTCTATAATATATACAGATTTACATATATTTTTTTTTTAGTGCAGTATGTCATCGTATACATATACATTCTAATAGGGTAAGTATTTCAAACATTTTTTTTTGTAATGTAGCTTTATTCCCTTCACCACGTTTATCGTGATCCAAGGATCAAAGTAAATCTCTCAATATTCTATAACACCTCCACATGATAAACATGAGAAGAAAAGTTGTTGTTGCCTCATGATTAGCAAATGACAAAATGCACACCTTATACTTGTTATACTCGGTATTTATTACAGTTGTAGATTTAATATTGATAACATAAAATATATTTTTTCTTGTTTTTCCAATAAAATATTTTGGAGTTCAATTTATATTAGTCATATTCAATGTTAATATGAAAGACCCGATATGCCTGGTCTCTAGAATTTCATGATGGTTAAACCCATTTGTACACAAGTACATGCGATTACCTTATAAAAATTTCGTCTCAGTTTTCAGCGACAGCGCGGCGCCGTTTAATATATCCTCCTAAAATGGTAAGTTAGGGCAACGTTACAATTGAGTATGAATGATGATTAAGAAATAAATAATTATAAATCTTATGTGTAATGCGCATAGGGATTATAATTATATGCCAATATTGACGCCTAATTTAAAATAAACTATATCTAACAAAGATTATTTAAGTGTGTATACCGTTTTACAATGTATGAATATAAAAGCAGCGTCATCTGGCAATTATCTCACAGAATATTGTTCAATCAATCAGTGCATCGTGCAGTGATCTTCGTATAACTTAACATCGTTTAATTCGTGTGTTTCACAAATAAAACAGCAAGTATGTACGTATCATTTTAACTCTATTAATTTTGTTATCAGTGTAAGGGCGGGTGTGCGGTTATGTGTGGAGGTGGGGGATGTGTGACTGTGCGTTTCTTTTTATTTTTAAAATTTATTTTAGGTCTTATGCTATGATCAATATGATCGAAGGTATGGCAGGTTCAGAGGTCACTATTGAGAGTGAGTTTATAAGTTAGATTTTCTTACAGGCAAATAGCTAGGCGTGACAGGAACCTAAGTATAATGAATGAACTATGTGATAAAAGTTGTAAATAAACGTATGAATGTTTGTAAGTATACCCGTTTTACAAAATGTTATAATCTTGTTTTGTTTTCAGGTTTTCCAATCCATTTGACTCTGACACTGAAGTGATTCCTATATCACAAAAGAAGAAGCCAAGTAAGCCTTTAACACCCAAACCCTCGAAGCCAAAAGGGAAAAATAAAAAACTACTCCAAGAACAGCCGATCAGTAGCGGATCTGAGTCAGAGGCCGACCCTTCAACCGCATCTGCATTTGCGTCTACATCAGCTAAAAAGAAACGAAAACTTTGCATCTACCCTGATTCCGAGGTAAGTTGAGATAAAATTGGCAATTATTAATTATATTTTGACGGCTCGGCTGGTGCAGGGCCTGCGCGATTGTCAGCTGCGCTGTGTGTCGTGGGTTCGATGCCGTCATGAAATAAATATTTAATGGCCTATAGACCCAGGTTTAGTGGTGCTGTAAGCATACTGATTACTGATTATTATAAAGTCCTATATTCAATTCTTAGGTCTATCGATCTAATTCTCAGGTGACCAAGTGTAGATAATTGTGTCAATTTTGATTAATTTTATAGTAGGCAGTATCGCGGAGTGTTAGCGCTCGAAAAATACAGGCATGATGTTATGTATGTTATAAATAAAAGTTAACGTTTACTTAGTAAACATTAACTCGTGATTGTGTGAAGGGATTGAATTAAAAAAAATACATGAAGACTACGTAGGCACGTCTTAAGATATTGTTGTGATGGTACCTATAATAATAGCAAAGGGGTGATAGATGGCTGATGATCATTGTGAATCATCAGATTATAATGATGATATAATAACGATTAAAACTATTTTTTTTTTGTTTTTTCCAGGATGAAGAGCAACGTGAATCAATTCGAGCATCAAAACTGAAGAGCTACCTAACGCGTCGAGTTGGTTCTGGATATACTACGCAAAGCAATCCCACAAGGCGCGGCGAATATTATATTGAGCTTCGAATATCGAATAGTCAGGAGTTGGAGGCCATAACAACCGATCGCTGGAAACATTCACTGGTGTGTTTCAAAACAGCAGTGAATGACGATAGTCCAACTTGGAAGGCGGTTACTCAATTGGTTAAAGTTAAAGTTAAAGAGGATTACTCCTCTATCCAGCCAATTTTGTACCCCCGTAATTATTCGTAAATATTTTTATCAATATTTTAAAACATTACTTAACTTTTATTAAATTGCATAACTTTACTTAATTTCAATATTAAACTTGGTTTAATCCTTTATAATATTGGGTATAATATACATACATATAATCGATATTAGCATCCATGTTTTAAAAATATTTTTAATTTGGCTTGGTATCTATAACTAACTTATATGTTTTTATTGTTCTCTTACAGAATCTACTTAGTAGATAAAACAAAAAGCTAAATAAAAATCTAAATAAAAATCTGAATAAAAATCTAAAATTGAAAATACAACAATATTCATAATATAATCATTACCTCATAAATATAATTATAATCGATATACCTGTTTTAATAATATTTTTTAATTTGATTAAATATCTACCAACCATGTAACTTATATTTTTTAATTGTTCTCTTACAGAATCTACTTAGTAGATAAAATAAAAAGCTAAATGAAAATCTGAATGAAAATCAAAAATTGAAAATAGAACAATGCTCATAATATAAACATAATATAACATCTCATAAATATAATTATAATCGATATACCTATGTTATAAAAAATATTTTTTAATTTGATTAAATATCAACCAAAAAAAAAAAAAAAAGCTAAATAAAAATCTGAATGAAAATTGAAAATACAACAATATTCATAATATAATCATTATCTCATAAATATAATTATAATCGATATACCTATGTTTTAAAAATATTTTTTAAATTGATTAAAAATATACCAAAAAAAAAAAAAAAGAAGCTAAATAAAAACCTAAAATTGAAATAATACAATATACATAGATCAAATTTAACTATATGCAAAATGGTTTTCTGTCAAGCTTGTAACATTGACGTTCACAATTATCCTTACCACAAAAAAACTAACATCCATAAATCTAATAACCTTATAAAAACTCAATTTGATAACGTTCGTATAATAGCTTGTGCTTTTAAAAACAAAATAGTCAGTTACAAAATAAATCCTCAAAGTTTTACTATTATGCCTGAAAAGTTTTTAATTGAAGTTTTAGATACTTGTTGCTATCTAATTAAAGAATTATTAAAACAACACGTTTCTTTGAAAGTCAATTTCGAACTTTTTGTTTCCTACACTTTACCTAAAAATAACGAAATTAGTCTTAAATCTTTTAACACAAAATATGTAATTATACTTCAAAGTACAGATATATTATCCACATATCATGCATTTATAGAAAAAATCTTAAATAAATGTTCCGAGTTCGAACTAAGTGAGTCAGGGTGGGCCATCGAATCAATAAGTCATTTAGAAATTAATTTCGTTAAATATAGTCCTTTGAGAGCAGGTTCTTATTTAGAATTACCTAAACGAATTCAAAATACGAAATCGTGTCTAAACATAGTCAATAAAGATAATCACTGTTTTCTTTGGAGCATTGTGGCATATTTGTATCCAGCAAAGAATAACTTCAATAGAGTTACATCATATCCGCACTATTCCAAAGTGTTAAACATTACGAACATGACATTTCCCCCCAGTTTAGACGATATAAAATTATTTGAAGATTTAAATCCAAATATAAGTATTAACGTCTATGGTCTGGAGCAGAATTATGATGTAACAGGGCCGTTATATAAAACGTTAAAAAGAAAACTTTATCACGTAAATTTACTTTATTTCAATAATAATGGTAAAAGTCATTATTGCTATATTAAAAATTTCAGTAAGCTTGTACACCGACAACTTACAAAACATAAGTCTAAGATATATTTATGTGACGAATGTTTTGTGTATTTTGACTCACCAGAAAAACAATTAAATCATAGCTGTGCAAGAGTGCAGACTATACTCCCCGAAGAAAACTCAAAACTTTGTTTTTCAAATTTTAATAGGACTCAAAGAGTTTCAATTGTTATTTTTGGCGATTTTGAAAGTCTATTACACGAATATTCAGACAAAAATAAATCCACATGTGTCGAAAATATACAAATCCATGTGGCAAGTTGTTATGGTTATTACATTTTTTGCCAGTCTAAACCTGAATTAAATGAGTTTAGATCCTATAGAGGGCCAGACTGCTCAAAAAAGTTCGTTGAATCAAGATGTAATAAGACTTCATAGACTTATGTCAGAGATAAAACCCATAATAATTAGTAAAGATCAGCAAATGTCTTTAAAAAACGCTAAACAATGTCATTTATGCAGGAAAACATTTTCTGATACTGACCTCGTTGTTGCTGATCATGATCATTTCACAGGAATGTATAGAGGACCAGCCCATAGTACATGTAATTTAAATGCAAACTCTTGTCCATTTATACCTGTCATATTTCATAATCTTTCTGGTTATGATTGTCATTTGTTTATAAAGGAACTTTCAGCTCTTTGCGGTCGCATAAATCTTATTCCCAAAAACAAAGAAAAATATATATCTTTCACAAAATTCGTCCCGATTGACAAAAAAAATGTAGCTCAGTTAAAGTTTATCGATTCTTTTAATTTTTTAAGTTCAAGTCTAGATAATTTAATAAAAACGATGAAAACGGAAGATTTTAAAAATTTACGAAAGTTTTTTAATGATGATTATTTATTTAATTTAGCATGCAAGAAGGGTATATACTGCTATGATTACATTGATTCATGGGATCGTTATAAAGATACTAAATTGCCAGATTCATCTAAATTTTATAATAAACTCACATCCCAATCTATTTCGGATGAAGATTATAATCATGCTTTAAATGTCTGGAATGCCTTTGGTATTTCTAATTTAGGGGAGTACACAGACTTATATTTGAAATGTGATGTCCTACTTTTATGTGATGTTTTTGAAAAATTTAGAACAATGAGTTTAAAATATTATAACCTTGATCCCTGTTATTATGTATCATCTCCTTCGCTGAGTTGGGATGCAATGTTATTGTATACTCAAATTAACTTAGACTTAATTTCAGATATTGATATGTATCAAATGTTAGAACAAGGCATTAGGGGAGGACTTGCCCAATGTTCTTTAAGATATGCGAAGGCAAATAATAAATATGTGCCAAATTATAACAATAAGGAACCTGACAGCTATTTAATTTATCTTGATTGTGTAAATTTATATGGCCATGCCATGATGCAACCGCTTCCTACTCGAAACTTTAGGTTTTTAAACGAAGATGAAATAAATAATTTTAATGTAATGTGTATTTTAAATGATAGTGACACAGGATTTATTTTAGAAGTTGACTTATGTTATCCTCATAAAATTCACGAAGCTCATTCAGATTTACCATTTGCCGCTGAAAGGTTTGCTCCACCAGGTAGTAAAAATGTTAAATTAATTGCTAACCTGTATGACAAACATAAATATATCATTCACTATGTTCATCTTAAAGAATGTGTAAAAAACGGACTTCTATTACTTAAGATATATAGAATACTAGCGTTTGAACAAAGTTCATTTTTGGCTCCGTATATCTTGTTGAATACTACTCTTAGACAAAAAGCTTCTTCCGATTTTGAAAGAGACTTTTTTAAAAAACAAAATAATTCTATTTTCGGCAAAACTATCGAAAACAAAAGAAAACAAGTTGATGTCAAACTAGTTAATGTATGGAAAGATATTCATAATAAAACTAACAAAATTTGTGGAGCTGAAAAATATGTAAGTGCTCCAAACTTCAAAGATTTATCTATATTTTCTGATACTTTAGTAGCAATCCAGTTAAAACAAACGAAAATTGTTCTTGATAGACCAATTTATATTGGCTTCACAATATTGGAATTGGCTAAGAGTCATTTGTATTGTTTTAATTACTCTGTGATGAAACGTCTATACGAAAATGATATTCAACTTTGTTATACTGACACTGACAGCCTTTTGTATTTAATATATACAGAAGATTTCTATGAGGATATGAAACAGAATATAAAATACTTTGATACGAGCAACTTTCAAACTGGAAATCAATTTAATATACATAAAGCAAATTGTAAAATACCAGGTTTTTTTAAAGATGAATTGGGTGGTGATATTATATCTGAATTTGTAGGTTTAAGAGCGAAATTGTATTGTATAGACTCGTTAGCTTCTTCAATCATCAGAGCAAAAGGTGTAAAAAAATCAGCTGTGAAAAAACTCGATATTAAAAATATAAACGAGCTTTACGGTACAATGAATGCATAAGAGATGACATGTGTATTATAAAGTCAAAAAATCATAAGATTTTTACTCAAAAGATTAATAAGCTGATTCTTAGTAGGGATGATGATAAAAGACAAATAATGGGAGATGGTTGTAATACTTTGCCTTGGGGGCATCATAAAACTGTATTTTAATAAATAAATAAATAATAAAGTGTTAATTAAGTGTTGGATGAGATTACAATTAAGGTATATAGTAAGGCTAATTTAAGGTATGTATCAAAAATTAATAAAGTAAAATGTATTGATTGAAATATTATATAATATGAAATAAATCATTTATAATTAAATAAGTGTGTTTAAATGTGATATACCCACTTCCTATTTAAACTAAGTAAACAAAGAAAAATGAAACCCAGCATAGTTGATAGTCATAACATTTATTTAATTTACACAGAAATGTTTTTGTTTTTTTATCATAATTATTGTATAGATCATTCACAGTATAAAATAATAAAATAAAAATAATCTAAAAACAATAATAAAACAATAAGTGACAAAATACCTACTATTATCTTATTAACTAAAGTACACATATTTTGACAGTACAAACTATTTATAATTAACTAATACAAAAATAGTCTAAAACTGTTCTGGGTCACTCAATTTTTTTCCAATTTTTTTAATAAGGGTCTCTGCTGCTTCCATCACGTCGTCATAAGTTTCATGCACCACGTATTGCACCGTTATACATGCGTTGTCACTATCACTATAATCATTTTCATTCTTAGAGTCTTTAAGTTTATGCACTTCTAATTTAATTAAATGCCCGCGATTTTCGCTTTCTCCTCGGCGAACAATGTATGATGATGATGATCCTAATGGGCATTTTCTCTTTTTTGAAGACTTTTTAGAAGTTTGTGCTTGTTCATCTCCAGTGTGCAGCTTTTCAACTGTAGCGCTCTGATTTAAACCTTCAAAATAAGGTTCGTAGTTGCCCTGAGAGTAAAAAAATGAGCTCATAACAGGATTTCCATTGAGGACCTCAGAGTTCCACTGCGAAAAAAAAAAAGAATATTAGCATGACTGTGAAAAAATAACAGTAGCGTAAGAAAAAAGAGAAACAACTCCTATGAAATATTAAAGCAAAGACTACCTCATGAAAACTGGGTTGTTCCTGTTCTGCAGAAATCACGTTTTCATTGTCCAATATGCTAGGGCTGTAGGATGATGGTGGTGGCGATGCTTGAGACATTATTCTGAAATAAAAAATACTGTCTATAAATAAACTATAAACAAATATTGTATTTATAATTTCTTGTTTGATTGGTTATCATTCAAAAACTTACCTTTAGACAAAAAACAATAATTAAATCGCGAACAACAGCCTATAGTCCTACTTCAAATCAGCTACTGCAATGAAGTGTAATGTTTAATTACTTTGGCATACCTAGAATATTCCCCTTTCAGCTATTAGTCATAAATACATTTATACCGTAAGACGAGAACATCAGTTTGATAACGACACAAGTCCAAACCTGTTGTTTAAATACTGCACTCACTTATTCATATATAAAGGTTAGTAAGTAATGAAAATAAATATTAGGCAAGATGAAGTTGATCAAACAACCCATATCCCTGAACGTGAATAATATCAATTTCAATGACTCTGCTCGACAGATAAGGCATAGTGCTCTATTGCCTAATACGATTCGTTGCATAATATGTGGACCCTCGAACTGTGGCAAAACAAACGCTATGATCAGTTTATTGCTGCATGAAAATGGTCTTAAATTTCAAAATCTTTATCTTTACTCAAAAACCACTTTCCAACCAAAATATCGTTTCTTAAGTGAAGTATTAAGAAGAGTGCCTCAGATTAACTTCATTGAGTTCAATGACAATACAGAAGTCATATCTCCCGATGAAGCTTTACCAAATTCTATATTTATATTTGATGATGTTGCCTGTGAAAAACAAATAAATATTCGTAATTATTTTTCTATGGGTAGACATAAACAAATTGATTGCTTTTATTTATCGCAAACCTATTCAAAAATACCGAAACAGTTGCTACGGGATAACACCAATTTTCTTATAATATTTAAACAAGATGATGTAAACTTAAAGCACATCTATGGAGAACATGTCAACTCCGATCTGCCATGGAATCAGTTCAAAGATATTTGTACAACTGTTTGGAGTAATCCATATCAATTTCTTCTTATTAGCAAAGAATCACCATTAAATAATGGGAGGTACAGACAGAATTTCGATATTTTTTTTAAATTTGACTGACTGTGTATATAAGTAAATAACACACAAAAAGAAAAATTAGTATTATTTGTTCTTCAGCTGAACACAGTTGTTACAACATGGCGAAAAATATTAAAATAGAATTAATTAAGTCTGTAAACTCTATAAAGAATAAAATAAAACAAATGAAGAACCAGGAAAACTCAATGAACTTGTCACTCGATAAAATGCTAAAACCTGTCACAGATCCACTTAAAACTCTAGTTGATTCGAATAAATCTATGGAAAAAATAAAACATTTAGAAAATACAACACTCACTAATTCTGAAGGCAGTGAATTGGATCGTAGCAATCCTCAAAACTTGTAAATGAGCTATCATTTACAAGTTTTGAGGATTGCTACGATCCAAAACTAAATTCTACCCAATCCCCTAAAAAGTCTAATAAAATAGAATTACCAGACGATTTAGAAATTTCATTAGAGGGCCGTGATATCCATGATATTTATGATGGTGTAAATATACCGTTTGGAATAAGAAGTGTAAACAAAACTTTATTGATGGGTAATTCAGCAGTATCATTTTCTAAAATTGATAGTTTAAATGATGATAGTGACCTTTTGATTAAAATCGATGACAAAACCTATAATTTAACTCCTGGCCTGAAGGAACTTTTACTTCGAAGAAAACCTGATTTAAAATTAGTTTCGAGCAAAGATAAACTTGTCTATAAGGATATGCTGCATTTTACAAATGCTCATAAGAGAGATTTTAATCCTAATGGTCAAATACGAGGTGATAAAGGAATAAAATATCGTGAAATAATCAAACCACTCTTTTCCGAATTGACAAACGCTAATAAACTTGTTCACACAAAACTTGGAGGAAACTTACCCATACTAAAAAAATACAAAAACAACACTGACTTAGTATATTGGGATGATCCTAACGAATTGGTTGAGAGATTGAAACTATTAGTTGCTTCAAGAGATGCTGGCAATACAAACCATGATAATGAAATTTTATCGATAATTGAAGAATTAAAAGAAGCTGACATAATTAAAGAATAAATAGTGATAATAATATGCTTTTCATTCAGTATTATAAATGCATTCAAGACAAATGTACTAAATTCTAAAAATGAGCAAAGCTGACGTAGTAAACGAAATACATAAAAATGTGAGGGTGAACTTTCCACGAAGACATGTTATTATGAAAGATGTAGATGACCTTTGGCAAGCAGACTTAATGGATATGCAATCAATTTCAAAAGAAAATAAAAATTACAGATTTATTCTTACCGTTATTGATACATTTTCGAAATATGCTTGGGCCTTCCCTCTGAAAAGTAAAACCAAAGATGATGTATGTAAATCTTTCAAAATGTTGCTGGCTACAGGACGTGTTTCGAAAAATCTCCAAACGGATAATGGTACAGAATTTTATAATAATACATTTCAAAAGCTTATGAAATCTAATCATATCAACCACTACTCAACCTTCTCAACAAAAAAGGCTTCAATAGTTGAAAGATTCATCAGAACATTGAAATCTAAACTGTATAAAGAATTTAGTTTAAAAGGCAACTATAATTGGATAGACAATACCCTTAATGATGTTATTCATAAATATAATCACACTTACCATCGGACAATTCAGGAAATCCCTGCTAATGTGAATAACATTAATAAAAAACGTATATTAGAAAGATATTTAAGGCTGGTAAAAAACGAAAGAATAAGAAGCAAGTATAAAGTTGGTGATTATGTCCGTATCAGTAAGTACAAAGGGACATTTGAAAAAGGATATACCCCCAACTGGTCGACGGAAATATTTAAAATTCGAAAAATACAAAATACAACTCCTATAACCTACTTAATTGAAGATACAATCAGAGGTCAGCCTATTTTAGGGGCATTTTACTTACAAGAGCTGCAAAAGACAAAACATACCAATGTTTACCTAGTCGAAAAAGTTCTTAGAAGAAAAGGAAACAGGGTTTTAATAAAATGGCTAGGTTTGTCATCTGCTGAAAACAGTTGGATTGATCAATCGAATGTATTATTATAAATAAAATTAACTTTTCTAACTTATCAACGAATACATTGATGAATCGAATAAGTATTTATTAAAGTGTTCAATCCAGAATCATTAGTCTTATGATGTGTATTGGAGAGAGTAGTCTTCTCAATTGGCTTATAAACAATTTACCGTTTGAAATACACTTACCAGGATACAATTATTGTGGCCCTGGTACGAAATTAATTAAAAGGCTTACACGCGGAGATAAAGGTATTAATAAATTAGACGAATATTGCAAAGAACACGACATTGCCTATCACAAATCAGCAAACTTAAAGGATCGTCACAAAGCTGATTTCATTTTGTTAAAAATGGCGAAAGAGCGAGCAGCTGCCTCGGATGCGAGTGTAAGCGAAAAACTCGCAGCACGCTTAGTAAGCAAGACAATGTCTACGAAAATTAAAAGTGGTTCTGGCCTAAAAAAAAGTAGCAAAATGTGCTCTCAAAAAGTTACATCTGGAAAAGGATTAAAAAATAAATTTAAAAATGTTATTACTAAAACGAAAAAACACATGAAAAATTAAAACCAAAATGCAAAAAAGTGGCAATAGAATTTGCTATGGCCGCAGCCAGAGAATTAGCTGATGATTTATCCATTAAACTTCCTCGAGTTATTCCTATACCAAAAACTGGCGGTGTATTACCTTTGATTCCTATTTTTGCTGGATTATCAGCGGTGGGAGCATTAGCGGGCGGTGCAGCTGGTATTGCCAAAACCATAAATGAATTCAAAATGGCTAGAAAGCTGTTGACCGAGTCGAAGAGACACAACGAGAAAATGGAAGCTCTCTGCATTGGGAAAGGACTACACCTTAAACCACATAAAAACGGTCTTGGAATTTTTGTATCGAATAAAAAAAACTAAAATATCGGCTACCCAAACGAGCCTTAACTAACTTTGACATTTTGAAGTATGTAAATAGTATTCCCTATTTTAGAGGAGTCTTTATGAGAGATGAGCTTCCTAAATGTCCGTATAAAAAAGAATGTGGAGTTATTAATTTAGATAGTTCTAAAGATCCTGGCTCTCATTGGGTAGCCTATGCAAAATATAACGATTATATTGAGTACTTTGACAGTTATGGGAATCTTAAGCCTCCAAAGGAATTTGTAAAATACATAGGTTCTCAAGTTTACTACAATTATGATAATATACAACGCAATCATCCTTTCAATTGCGGCCATCTCTGTTTGATTTTTTTAAAGAATTTTTGGAGTAGTCAAGGGATAAAATAAAGAGGAACTTCTTGAAGAGTTCAGTATGCAAGCATGTCTACTACGGTTACCATCTCTGGAAATAAATCTGAATTAGTGTCATACTTTCAACCATCTCTGCATTTAACCAATCAATACGAATGCGGTTTGTTATACTTTTCAGTGTTAAATTCAAGACCAAATGTGCCCATCAATAACAGCAGTCTATCTGTAATCAGAATCGAGTGTGATCTTGTACATGGTTCGTACTGCAACGGATTACCAACTCATTTTATTCATGAATTTATATTTGATACTGCTCCGAGTCATGTACATAGAAATACCGCGAATCGTTATTTACTTTCCAGTGAACAAAAATATAATTTCATCCATATCTGTTAGGATTGTTGATCAATTTGGTTATTGTATTAACTTTGGTGAAGAACTTAATATTCAACTACGTCTTCATTTAAGAAAAACAAAATGATAGTATATTATAAAAACACTCCTGTGAAAATAAAACGTCTTATTCCTTCTACGACCACTAAGGAGCATAGACGTAAGAAAAAAGTTAAGAAATTGACTGAAGGAAATAAAGATTTTCTTAGAGCCCTAGGTTTTAAAGTATGAATATACTACAGATTACTGAATTACCGCACTTCGATAGTTCGATCGAAAGTTATGAAATCCATTCATATAATCCCTACAATAACAGCTTTAGAGAAAACGATGAAATCAGAATCCCCATACATCAACAAGACATATACGTGCTACCATCAGCCAGTTCAATTTACATCGAAGGCCAAGCAAAGCTGCTCGGTAAAGATGGGAATCCGATCAAGAAAAATGTTTCGTTCACTAATAACCCTATTATGTCTTTGTTTCAAGACATCAGGTACGAAATGAATGGTATTGAAATAGATCGTATAAAAAATTCTGGAATAACGTCAACAATAAAATCATATATCTCATTAAATGAAGGTGAAAATAAAGTTGCTGCATTATGGGGCTGGAAGTTAAACGGATTCGAAAATGATGGTCATTTTAGTATTGTGTTACCATTAAATAAGATTTTAGGGTTTGCAGAGGATTACAATAAAATCGTTATAAATTGTAAACACGAGCTTATATTGAATAGAAGTAACTCTAACTTAAACAGCGTTATTCTTACTGATGATGTTGCTAATTTTCAAATAGATATGCAAAGAGTACAATGGAGGATGCCACACATAAAAGTGTCAGATCGAGAACGATTAACACTTTTAAAGCATTTAGAAAGAGATAAATCCATTCAGATGGCTTTTAGAAATTGGGATTTATATGAATATCCTTTACTTCCTAAAACTACAAAACATTCATGGTCAGTTAAGACTGCTTCACAATTAGAAAAACCTAGATATGTAATATTTTGCTTACAAACTAATAGAAAAAATAATAAAACTAAAGACAGTTCAGTATTCGATCATTGTGAAGTAACAAACGTCACGCTCTTTTTGAATTCTCAATATTATCCATATGAACCTTTAGGTTTAAAGTTTTCTGAGAACAAATATAGTATATTATACGAAATGTTTGTGAAATTTCGTCAGTCGTATTACAACTGTCCAGTAGACCCGTTGCTTGACCTAAAGGAGTTCAAAGAAAAAGCCCCTCTCTTTATCTTAGACTGCTCAAGACAAAACGATAGCCTGAAAACAGGTCCAGTGGATGTGAGGTTGGAAATTGAATGTTCTACAGCAATACCAGATAAGACGACTGCATATTGTTTGATTATAAACGATCGACTTGTGGAATACAAACCTCTCAGCAACATTGTACGCAGGTTATCATGATTGCTATTGTGGATATTCAAGGCTTTAAAACAGAGACAAATGAATTTATAATAAAAGAAATCGCTATATTGTATAATAAAACATTACAAGTGTTTTTAATTGAACCACCATTTCCATTTTCAAAATTAACTAAACAAGAAAAAAAACAAGTTAGTTGGATTGAACGAAACAGAAAGATACACTGGCGTGAAGGATTTTTACCCTATTCTAATTATCAGAATTTGGTTATAGATATTTTAAAAGATAAATGTATCTACGTTAAAGGTTCAGAAAAAGTGTTGTGGTTGAAGCATATTTTAGAAAATAATAATTGTAATATATTTAATTTAGAAGATAAAGGTTGTTCTAGTTTGATAAGTTTATACGATCAATATAAATATTCTCAAGATTTATATAACTGTATTTATCATGATTCTGTATGTGCTTTAAAAAATGTATTGTGTTTAAATAAATGGTGCTATGATAATAAAATTTTAAAATAATCATTTTCTTCTTTAATTTCTATACTACGGTAAAACGTTTCCTACCCCTCCCCATCACAAGGTCGTCAAATCAATAAAATCTGTTGTCTGTAGCTAGACGGCGTCATTATCCATTTATCTGTAAACGGATCATGTCTCAAAATAACTACAAACCTCGTTATGACATTTATAATACTTATAAAATGCGTGCATTTTCATTTAATTATTACTGGGCAACGGCAGATTCAAAGAAAAGATTAGTGATGGAAATGGCTGACTCTGGATTCTTTTATTGTGGAAACAGTATAAATGATAAAGCAGCGTGTTTCTCATGTGGAGGTGTTATAGAAGATTGGGAAATATATGACGATCCTTGGATGCAACATGCTATACATTTTCCACAATGTTTTTATTTAAATGCTGTGAAGGGAAGAGAGTTTATATTTAATACGCGACGAAAATTATAAATCAAGCACAAATTCATCATAACCTTAGGTCAGCGATACAGTGCAAGAAGATTTCATTGCTTATTTATCGATATAGAATTACGGTTCTGAATCACGTCTATAGAATTGGGGGGTTCGGGATCACGTCTATAGAATTGGGGATTCTGAATCACGTCTATAGAATTGGGGATTCTGGATCATGGTTCGAGCGCAGCGAGAACAGGTGATCCAGAATCCCCAATTCTATAGACGTGATTCAGAACCCCCAATTCTAACCTACTGTGGTTCTTCCTCTCCTCTGACTCTTAGTGATCAGATTTCTTCCTTATTTTCTCCCTATCCCAATAACCTCAACATAGCTCACATCAATGTCCAGAGTGTTCCTAGCCATTACTCTGATCTTCTGGCTTCCATTAACTGTGCACACATAGATGCTTTGCTGATCTCTGAGTCCTTCCTGAAACCTTCACTTTTATCTGTTCACTATGCCCTCCCTGGCTATATTCTTATACGTAACGATAGAACGGGGAAGGGCGGTGGTGGTGTTGCCATTTACTTGCGTGCTGATATTCCCTACAAAGTAATCATTACTTCACCGTCTTCCTATTCGGGGTCAGCAGAGCATCTGTTTTTAGAAATCTCCTTACATCACGTTAAAATGCTTCTTGGCGTGTTGTATAGCCCTAACCTTAGTATAGATTACTTTAATTCTTTTGAATTGCTTCTAAATGATTTCTGTCCTACTTACGACCACGTAGTTTTGATGGGTGATTTTAACACTTGTCTTCTTAAAAATGACTCTCGCACTCACAAACTTCAAACTCTCATATCTTCTTTTAACCTCAGTATTTTACCTCTCTCCGCCACTCATCATTTCCCCAATTGTACCCCTTCTCTTTTGGACCTAATTATTGTCTCAAAAGCTAATAATGTAGCTGTTCATGGTCAGCTCAGTGCTTGTTTTTCCTACCACGATTTAATATTCATGTCTTACAAGATTCGTCCTCCTAAGCGCAAGCCGTCATATATTTTCCTTCGGAACTACAAGGGCATGGATTTGGAGGCATTGCTGCGAGATGCGGGTGGCATCGACTGGACGGATGTTTTCGAGAGCTCCAGTATCAACGATATGGTTCATATTTTCAACTCTAAGTTACTCAGCCTTTACGATCTTCATGCTCCTATTCGTCGAGTCAAAGTAAAGTATGTTCCAGCTCCCTTGCTCACTCCTGTCATTAAGGATGCGATGGCAAGTAGAGATCGTGCCAAAAGAAGATTAAAGCGCCGTCCCTCCGAGCGCAAACTGAGTTCGTATCGTGAGATGCGTAATCGCTGTAATCGTATGTGTAGAGATGCAAAGAGACGCTACTTCTATAATTCTCTTGACAACCGGAACTCCTCTGAAGTCTGGAAGTTTCTGAAAACTGTCGGCATTGGTAAGTCCCCTGTTGTCGCTGATAATGTCACTGACGTGGGTGCTCTAAACAAACATTTCTCACTGCCGCCAGTTACTTTGGATCCTCACGTCAAATCAGTTACTTTAAGTAAGCTCTCCGCCTTGCCAGTGCCGCGGTGTTCGTCCTTCAGCGTCAGTCCTGTGAGTGAAAATGATGTCAGGAAATCGGTTTGTGCTATCTCCTTCTCTGCAGTTGGCAATGACGATTTACTCAAGAATGATTACTCCTATCCTCTCAACAATACTGCCCGTTTTAACCCACATTTTTAACTACTCCTTGTTTTCTTGCACTGTTCCTGATGCTTGGAAACTAGCCCATATTATTCCGTTACCCAAAATCCCTAACCCGGTCCCACCGTCCGATTTCAGACCCATTTCCATCCTTCCTTATCTTTCCAAAGTTCTTGAGCACATTGTTCATCAGCAACTGTCTCTGTTTCTATCTAGTAATGATCTTCTTAGTCCTTTTCAATCTGGTTTCCAACCTGGTCACAGTCCTGTCACAGCTCTTTTAAAAGTGACTGATGACATCCGCTGGGCCATGGATCACAAATCTCTCACGTTACTTGTGCTTCTTGATTTCAGCAGTGCCTTCAACTCTGTTGACTTCGATATCCTTCTTGGAATTCTTAAATCTTTCAGTTTCTCCTCTTCCACTATTGATTGGTTCGACTCCTATCTCAGAGGCCGCTCGCAGCGGGTACGCCTTGACGAGTGTTCTTCGGATTGGTGATTTTTATTAACTCTGTTACTAGAATCATCTCATGTAACTTCCATCTCTACGCTGACGACCTGCATCTTTACCATCATTTTCTTAGTTCTTATGCGGAAGCTGCCGTATCTGCCGTAAACGGTCACCTGGAATTGATTGGGGAGTGGTCGCGGTCCTTTGGGCTACAAATCAACCCTAAGAAGTCTCAGGCCATCGTTATCGGTGGTAGACAATTGCGGAACAGGCTTGATCTTGCGTCGCTGTCTCCACTCTGGTTGAATGGAGTTCAGATTGGATACACCAAGTCAGCTATAAACCTGGGGATAATCATGGACTCCTATTTGTCGTGGACGGCCCATGTCGGTGAGGTTAGTCGCAAAGTGCACTATTCGTTCCACTCGCTGAAATGCCTCCAGAACTTTTTGCCCTTGAAAACCAAAATTTCTCTAGCTCAAACTCTCATTCAACCCATCATCGACTACGCCGACGCCTGTTATTTGGATGCCATCGAGGAGCTTTTAGATAAACTTGAGCGTTTGCAAAATTTATTTATTCGTTTTGTTTTCAACCTTAAAAAGTATGATCATATTTCAGAATTTCGCAAGTTACTCAAGTGGCTCCCTATTAGACTTCGCAGGAACTCTCGGATATTGTGTCTATTATTTAACATCCTTCACAATCCTAAGAAGCCTTCCTACCTCCGAGAACGCTTCTCCTACTCCCGTCCTTCCGATGCACTTTGCAGGAAGCATCTTAAAAATCTCCTTAATATCCCTTCCCACACTACTGACTTCTACTCTTACTCCTTCACTGTGAACGCCGTGCGTTTGTGGAACTCTCTTCCGCCTGACATAATGGACTGCCAAACTCTTACAGTTTTTAAAAGAGAAGTGAAAAGACACTACCTGTCCATTCCATCATAGTTGCATATATTTCTGTTTTTTTTTATATATATTAGTAGGTAGGTAGTTTTTGTTATAATATTTATTTTATATATATGTATGTATATGATAGTATATCCTATCGTATCCTATTGTATTATATTTAGCTCCGTTATGTTTTATGTGTTTATTTTTCCCTGCTACACACGTTATCTACATCTTTCCTTTCGCAGGTATGCTGGAAGAGATTTCATTAGAAATAAGCATCACCTATGTACTTATTTTTCTGTTCCTCCTTCTTGTCTGTATAAGTGTGTGTGCATAAATGGTTAAATAAACTACGTTCCGTTTCACGCTAAATACCAACGTAAAAATGGATAATCTTCAAACATTATTCGACCAAACGAAAATTGAAATGTCTAACCAAACAAAACAGATTATCGCGCAGATAGACGAGAAATTAATACCCTTCACACGGGAAATTGTGGAATTGAGGTCAGAAAATCAGGCGTTAAAGGAAAAAATATGCTATCTTGGAAAACACAGAAGAATACATAATATAATTTTTATACGGCATAAAATAAAGCAAAAATTCATCTAGTATCCTCATCGAATTAGTAAGGGACAAAATAAAAAACCATTTTTAACCGACTTCCCAAAAAGGAGGAGGTTTCTCAATTCGACCGTATTTTTTTTTTGTTTTATGTATGTTCGCAGATAACTTCGTCGTTCATGTACCGATTTTGATGATTCTTTTTATTTTGCAAAGAAGATATCCCAAGGGTGGTACCATAATAAGGAAACTAGGATCTGAAGATGGAATCCTAGAGAAATCGTGGGAACTCTTCAAATATTATAGGCATACATGTAGCGATTTTGGTATTTTCATCAATAATGCAATCATTTGCACTCAGAAAGTATCATTTGGTGAAGTGGAACTGATGAGGAAGACCACAATGGCCACTGGAAACCCGAAATAAAACAAATGTATCCTAGTCGTGTTTACGCATAATGGAATTGTCATAAGATGTACTTTGGCTACTCATACCAACAAAAAAAGATAGACGGCGCATCGCGAACGTCATAAGTGAAGCCACAAAACTATGCTCCTCCAAGTAAATATACACACTCACGCACACACCTACATTAAATTATGCTCATAGCTCTTAGTACGTCACGGGTCATCGTCTAGTTAACATATATTTAAAAAAATAGAATTATGCCTTCCTGTGTAGTGAAAACTTGATAAAACAATAGCAAAGCACATAAAAAGTCTCACGGAATCACTTTTCATTTGCAAATACTTGAAACAACATATTTTATTTATTAAATATACTATTTTATGTTACTTGGAACAAAAAACCTCAACAAACGAAAGCAGTGACGTAAGTGCGAGAGTTGCCATAATTTGATTTAAAAATCCCCATACGATTAAAGATATTTAAATATGATTTCTTACTTCGAGTTATTTTGAATTTAATAAATTTGATTGAAAATATAATAAGGTACCTATATTATTTCAAAACATAACATAACATACAGAGTTACATACAGTTTGACATTTGATATAAGCATAAGCGTCTTAGCAAATTTTAGTTTAAGTTGCAAATTCTGTACAAGAATAATAATACTCTACCTCTTTAACTAGCTAGGGTATTCCTGTATTTTAAGAGATAGTTTAGTTTATGGTCAAGGTTTAAAATTATCAACAAAAACTTATATCAAGTGGACTGTGTCATTCTCAAACAACAAACAATTACAATCAAACAATCAAACAACACAACACATAAAGACTCATACCCATGACGATGTTATGATTAACGCTTCAGCAACCTTATAACCTATAATCAAATTTCTATGATCATGGTTATAGTATATCCCAAGACACTGTGACAGGCAGAGCTAACTTACACCTAAACGTATACCCCATAGTAGAACTAAATATGCTAATTTTAACTCATACACACTACACACCCTCGCCCATTAGCGTACTCTCACCTATACTCCCACACATCACACAAATACGCGCAAGTTTTTCTCTGTATAACGTTCGTTCACTTATAGTTTCCTTTTTCTATTATTTAAAACTTATCTATTTTATATTTGTATTTTTTTGCACGCAATTTCAAATTAATGAATATTGCTAAGCGGAAGAATGAAGTCTCCTAACACAAGCAAGTCTTGCATAAAAGGTGATCTCCAAATCATAAGTATGAAAAGCCACTTTCTAATTGTTTTTTAAAATTAATTTTGCGATGTTACAAAAAAATCATTTTTTTATAGAAGTTCTTTTAAACAATTGAGGTACAATACCATACTCAACAATATCTTACTTGAACAATAATATCCTACCCACACAATAATATTATTACCCATTTTTTAGGGAAAAAACTTAACAAATGGCAACCCTTCCAAACACACATGGATAAAAATGTGGCTTCACTTTTGATGCTCGCGGCGCGCCGTCTATCTTTTTTTTTTGGTCTGAGTTTGGCTATAATGATTTTCATATTAATTGGAGGTACCTACCAAAACTAAAAAGAGAGAAATAAAAACTTTTTAACAAAAAATCAAACCGACTTCCAAAACAAAACACTTCAAAGTGAATAATAACTTTCTTTTCCGAAGTCGGTGTCGAATAACGGAAAACAATGGGTACAAAAGACACCGACTTCGGAAAAGAAAGTTTTTTTTCACTTTGAAGTGTTTTGTTTTGGAAGTCGGTTTGATTTTTTGTTAAAAATGTTTAAACATAACTCTTGAAAACAGAGACCCAAACACGATACATAGAATTGGCAAAAATTACGTGAAAGAGGGGAAGGGAAGGCCGATACTCATTTCACTTGTAAAAAATTGAAAGAAAAATGAGAACATGAAGAATAAAAAGAAATTGAAAAATGTTTATGCTTCAGAGGACTACCTGAAAGGGGTCCTTGATAAAAGGAGGGAATTATAGCCAAAACTGGAAGAAGAAAGGGCCAAGGGTAATTATGCAGTTATTAATTATGACAAATTTGTCATTAAGTAGGGGAAACCAGGCAGCGACAAGCGTAAAAGAGATTCATCAACCTCGCCCGACGCAGCAGAACAGGCTAGCAAGCAAAAAACGTTATTGAAGACAAATAGACTGAATGCATTCGATTTAATGAGAAATAGAAGCAACCCCCTGCCTAGTGTAAACCCTCCAGCTGAGCGGAAAGCATAGGATACAATCATCAGCCACCGGAACAAACCAACTAATAAGCCTGTAACAAACAATAATAAAAACAAAAAAATCCCCAATCCGACTGGTCCTTGTGGGGAATTAGACCAATACCCTCCACCTAAAAATAAAAAGACAAAGTACCTACGTTAAAACTCTGCACATTTAATGTAAGATCGCTATCGACAATAGAAAGATTCCTCCAATTACATAATGCCCTAAAAAACATTAATTGCGACATCTTGGGGATTTCAGAAGTCTGGCAAATGGGCTGCAACATTGAAGATTATAAAGACTACATTTTCTGTTATATCGGGCAAACCAAAGGTCTACACGGAGTGGGATTCCTAATCAAGAAAAAGTACAAAAACAACATAAAAAACTTTACAGGAATTTCAGAAAGAGTAGCACTTTTACAATTGAAGTTTGACAGCTTTCCTATATCAATAATACAAGTATATGCATCTACAGAATGATCACCCGAAGGCGAAATTGAACAATTTTACAATGACATTGAAACTGCTCACGCACTGGCTGACGGGCAAGTTGTAGTAGTGATGGGAGACTTCAATTCTAAAATAGGCTGCCCAAAACCAAATTACTACCCTGTTATGGGAAAATATGGAGTCGGTGAACGCAACGAAAGAGGGGATCGTCTGATAAATTATGCTTACCAATACAAACTGTCAATAATTAATACATTTTTTAAGAAAAAAGAGAGAATAAATGGACTTGTAAATCACCGAATAAAAAACCAAAAACGAAATCGACTTCATATTGACAAACAATTCCAAACGAATAATAAATATGGAAATACTAAGCAACATACTATTTTCCTCGGACCATAGACTGTTGAGAGGCACACTACTTTTAAACAGACCTCTAAAGAGTAGAAAAAACTTCGTAACACCACTTCATATTCCGAAGACAGAAGAAGAAATCGAAAACTACATAAACAGTTCATAAACAAACATGGGAAGCAATAGAAAAGAACCGACTGATGTTCAGACC
The DNA here is from genome assembly GCA_964057195.1 of Orthosia cruda. Taxonomy (NCBI): domain Eukaryota; kingdom Metazoa; phylum Arthropoda; class Insecta; order Lepidoptera; family Noctuidae; genus Orthosia; species Orthosia cruda. The sequence continues at coordinate 6,740,195 of OZ059852.1, read as the reverse complement.
TATTACAACCTTCTGGAAGAAAGCATTAAGGACATACCCCTTTTAGTCTACTGAGATTTTCTATAGTGGCCACCTTCACCAACATTACGTTATATAAGGCGGCACACTATACCAGGCAACCCCTTACGAGGCGTCTTCGGCAGGTCACGCCTCCGAGAGCACTCGCCCCTGGTACTCAAGAGAAAATGTGAGTCGCATCGTGATTACTCACTACCATTTGTCCAGAATGGTACCGGAGCAATAAAGCCGCTCACCACACGCACCCCAGCACGCCAGCACTAGTGCAAGCACCGGCACCAGCGCAGTTGGTGCTAGCGGATTCAATCCCCGTTAAGGACGCCAGAGAAGCTGGCTCCCATTTCTCCAGAATGGTCCCGAAGCTGTGAGCGTGCTTACAGCATTAAGGACAGTTTGAAGTCACAGAACCTAAGAACAGAACTAAATTGAAACAAATTAAAATATTCAGCAATGACACAGAACAACTAATAAAAAGGCGTACCGAATTAATACTCACAAAAAACAAAACCAGAGACATTCAAAATGAACTTAGTAAAATATTTAAAGAAACCATCAGATCAATCAGGAAAGACTACAGCAACCATAGACAAGAAATTATAACACAAAACATAAGGAGTTTTAGAAGTTATAAAAAAGCCAATAAAGAACTAAAGACACACAAAACATGGATACAACAACTTGAACATAAATCAGGAAAAACAAAACCAAGGGAAGACATTATATGTCACGCAACAAACTTATATAAAGACTTATACCGCAAAAGAAATGGTAATGAAAGTGAAATACAATCAAATAATGAAGGCAGAACTAATTGCATTAAACCAAATGAAGACTCAGAAGTTTATAAACACACTAGAGGACGCCTCGCGGTTTCACCCGCGTAGTTCTGTTCCCGTGGGAATACAGGGATAAAAAGTAGCCTATGTCACCCGGGGATAGAGTAGCTTCCCAACGGTGAAAGAATTTTTGAAATCGGTCCAGTAGTTTTGGAGCCTATTCGGTACAAACATACAAACAATCAAACAAACAAAAAAATCTTTCCTCTTTATAATATTGGTATAGATATCGCGGTTGAAAGCTGAAAAGAGTCCCGGCCCAGACGGAATATGTAATGAAGCTCTCAAAATATGTGCACCTATTTTAATTTATCTCCTGTCGCAGCTTTTTAATATGGTATTGGACACAGAAACTGTACCAAAACCATTGTTTTGCACCATTGTGCACATCCGATATAACTTTACTTTTAAAAAAAAGGAAACCCCTTAGATATAGGAAACTACAGACCCATAAGCCTCCTAGCAAGTATATATAAACTGTTTTCATCCATAGTACTAAAAAGAATGACTCAAGATATTGACAAACTGCAACCGAAGGAACAGGCAGGCTTCCGACCAGGATTTAGCACAACAGACCACATACAGACAATAATTTTAATAGACCTCTGTATCTGGGCTTTATAGACTATTGCAAAGCTTTTGAGAGCATCAGCCATTGTTCAATCTGGAATGCACTGCAACGTTCAAACGTTGATATAAAATACATCAATAGCTTAAAATATATTTATGCACATAGTACAAAGTGGAAAAAAGAGGCAAAGAAATAAATATAGAAAGAGGAGTCAGGCAGGGAGACCCCCTGTCACCGAAGCTTTTCATTGCAGTACTTGAAAATATATTCCAGAATTTAGATTGGTCAAATAAAGGCATACAAATAAATAGATGTTACCTAAACCATCTTAGATTAGCTGATGATATAGTTGTATTAGCTGAAACTTCTAGGGATTTGGAGGTAATGATGAAATCACGAAAGCTCAAAAGTCGGCTTAGAAATGAATATAAGCAAAACTAAAATAATGACTAACGCCAACAAAAGGCCTATCGTGATACAAGGAACAATATACAATATATCAATGACTATATATACTTGGGCAAGCAGCTATTGTTTATCAAATCCAATAATGAAGAAGAGGCAACTAGGAGAATAAATGTAATCTGGAATAAATTTTGGTCATTAAGAGAAATTCTAAAAGGAAATTATAACTTGCACTTGAAAAAGATTGTATTTGATACATGCCTTTTACCATGCTTATTGTACGGTTGCCAAACTTGGGTATTTACAAATAAAGTAAAACAGAAAATCATATGTACCCAGAGAGCAATGGAAAGGAGTGTATTGCATATCAGGAAAATTGATCAACATGCACTCGCTCTAAAATGGAAATGGGCTGGTCACATTTCACGTTACACGGACAAAAGATGGACCATAGAAACCACACAATGGAAAGGCCCCAAAGGAAAAAGAAATGTTGGTAGACCAATAAGACGGTGGGCTGATGATATAACAAACACAATGGAAAACGACTGGATTAACTTAGGCAAGGACAGAGAGTCATGGAAGAGGCTGGAGGAGGCCTTTACCCAAGATGGGATCCATATTGCAAATAAATAAATAATACATACCCATAACACATTATTTAAATGTAATTATCAATTATAATTTAAATTTTTAATTCTCAATTTAATAATCAATTGTAATTTAAATTTTTAGTTCTTAATTTAATAATCAATTCTAATTTATAATTTGATAGTAAATTTTAATTTAATGGTAATGTTATAGTCAATTTTGATTTGTATAGTAATGAATAATTTTAATTTTATAATTCAATGAACAATTTTAATTTAATTACTATAATAATCCATTTTAAATAAATATTTAATGTATTATTAACTAATGAACTACATTTTTAGGCATGCGAAGAATTGATAATATTATTATTTCTACTATTTTACAACTTCATTGAATTATTGTTTGAATTTTAATTGCAGTGATGATTATGCACGGAATATAAAGCTATATAATAATTATTAATTATACCTATAACTTTAAGCAAACTACTATCAACTATGAAATATGGAATAAACGGCTTATTATTATTATATATTATGTTCCATTGTAAGTATATGTGAGTCATAAGATTCAGAAATTGTGCTCTTTGGGGTGGACCAAGGACTAGCCACTTTCGATACGCTTGGTGTAACACATCTGCCTGATGCTGCTTTAGGTGATGAGTGTTTTTTTTTTCAACTGTGCAGTCCCGGAGACAACCTGCAAGTCAAGGCATTTCTCGGTTTTATGCTTCTACTGTCGTCGGTTTGCGAAGAACTTTGCTGACATTGCTCGATCTCTACATGAGCTAACTGAAGATAAGATACAGTTCAGCTGGAATGCAAGCTGTGACGTCGCATTGCAGAAGTTGAAGGAACATATCCATGCAATGCACCTAATCCTAGGCTATCCTGATAATGAAAATGAATTCATAGTAGACACAGATGCCAGCAATACTGGAATCGGTGGGGTGTTGTCTCAATGAAAAGAAGATCGTGAGATGTAATAGCTTCAGCCAAATTGGTTTTTTATTCTAATCTTTTAATGTAATACATAGTTGCTTTTGACCCAGAATGACAATACAAGTATAGTAAAATTTTAATGTTTTATTTAGTACTTACTAAGGAACCACCTATAATAAAAACATTATACCTAACATTATAACTTAAGTGAAATTGTTGATCTCTTGTTATTTACTAGTACAAAGGATTTATCCGTATATTGTTATAATCGCTTCAGAAGCAAATTGTGTTAACTATAATTTAGTGTGAATGTTTGCCTGTTGAGGTTTTAGAAGCATTTAAATCACAATTTTTTGTCATAAAAACTTGTTTTTGATCTAATGAAAAAATGGCAATGTGCAAGGGGAAGGGTGTTATTTTTTTTGTTTATATTGAGATTGTCTTTATTCAACAAGGTTGTGATGAAAAATTTAAATAAAACACATTTAGTTTTTCTTCTTGTGGCCTTAATTCAAAATATTAATGTACTTGTAAGAAATATTGTATGTGCTAAAGGGACTTATGTGCTGCTAGTCCCCTTTTGGTTATAGTTACCACAAAGTTAAAATAAACAAGAGGTAGACAATTAAAATACGCATCAAAGGATATATGACACAAAAGCATTGAAAGTAAGAGTAAAAAAAGAAAAAAATCATCCCACTATCTCTGGGATGGGGAAAATAGTAAATAGTTTATAAAAAGCTCAAATAAATACTTAAAACATTTTTATTCTAGTTTGTTGCTTATAAATAATAAAATATAAATTGTATTCATAATATTAATCTTTTTCGTAGTACACATTGCATATCGAAATTATTATTGTACGTGATATTTTTTACCCAGTAGCGACCGATCGTATTCTAAATAGGGGCGCACTATCCACAATAGGGAAGACAGTAGTTCTATAGGCAGTCTTAGGTGTACATAATATAATGCATGTAGTGCCCGAAGGTTCCAGACAAAGTCACATTTTGTCAACCGACAGACATTCAATAGATAGTCACTCGGGTACACGCGTCACATTTCACATCGATCTCTCATTTTCTTATTGTGAACCCTTCAACAATTGTGATCGCTGATAGAATCGGTCTAGCTCCTTTGGATCAGCGAACAGCGCTATAGAGTGCAACAAAAACTTAATAATACATAATACCCATACCAAGAATATCTCTATTTGAGCTAAGAATAATCGAAGTCAATAGGCGTCGCCTTTGAAACAAAAGATGCCTTCGTAATTGCGAAAAACAGGAAAAAGACCTAATATTTCTAATAATCATGTCTAATAATAAGTTATTCCATGTCCTCAAACTTAATTAATTTTTGAATTTGCATGATACTGCTATAGTGTGACCACGAAATGAGACTGTATTAGGATATTTGCCTGCATACATTTTCTAAACCAAATCTAATGCAGGTGTCAAACTGAAGAGGGACGGTGGGCATATTGCTTGCAGTGGGTGACTGATGGGGCTGAATGATTATGGAGTGGTGACCGCCTCTAGGCAGGCACAGCGTGGGTAGACCATACTGAGCTTATAACTTGGTAACGGGTAGGTACTCGCTAAATGATGTTTAAAAAGTTATTGAAAAAATTAACATAATCATTAAACGAACTGATATGCTCAACTAAAAACTGGACTTTTTCGGTGGTCTGGTGGTCGCAAGCGTTAATGCTGAGTAGGATGTCTCGGGTTTGATTCGCTGGTCGGGGAAAGTGTTTTTGGGTTTTTCCATCTGGTATTTCTTAGTAGCAACATGGCGTCTGGATCCCCCCTATTACATCAGACTTATATATAACTGGCAAATACAAGCGTTATTTCGTTGTTTTTAGTAAAGATTGTCCTTATAAATATTAAAATGATGGTCACATATTGTTTATGAAAAGTTATAAACTACACACACCAAGCTTTTCCTTCATTATATTAGTGCAACTGTAACAAGTAGTACTTTATTATTATAAAAATAATTATTTAATAGCCATCAAAATGTTGAGGTTATTTATATTTTCTGTAATTATTATGTGTAAAGCAGAAGCAACGTTCCCGGAAAATGGTAAGAACTATTTAGATAATAGTGAATAAGTATGTGACCTTTATATTTGCTAAATAAAATACTTATTTGCTCTAGTAAACAAACATGAAAGATTTTTTTAAATATCTTCATCAGCGACGAAGTTATAAGGCTTGAAAGGGACAGATTTATTAATTTGAAATCGGCTTTCCCCTTTAGTGGCACTACCAGCACGTTATATAAACCTTTTTTCATGAAATGCATAGTAAGCGATGATGTGGTCGAAGATGAAACACGCTTGCCAGGAAATACCCTATTCACTTTTGACTTAAATACCCCTAAATCATAGCTATCGGGCAACACAGACTCCGGCACGGCATTAATTTAAAAAAAAATACTAAAAAAAGCATAATGAAAATATTTCCAAAACATATAGTGCGTATGGTCTGGATGTCCAACATATACCGTACACTACGCCTATACCATACGCCGTGCGGCACGGCGATGCGCCATCGGTCGCCATCGCCATCGGTCTTGTCGATGATGAAACGGGCTAGGAAGAATTAGATTGAACCATGCAATTCCATCGCACATTCCCCGAAATGCAACCGATAAAAATTGACACATGTGTTCAGGGCTCTGGAGCTTTGACTCGACTAGTGCCTTATTTCCGATTTGAGCCTTTGCCTCAATGTATGATTATTGTATGTATGTATGATTTCAAATTGAGTGTCGATGTAAAAGTTCGGCCAATAAGTTCAAGATAGTCCGTTATCGGCACAGTTACACCTCGGCAAGATGAAGCCGGGTGAAACTGTCTCTTTTTAGCGGGGAAAAGACATGCCTGTGTTTTAGTGGCATTGAACTTGATCAGATTGGCATCGCCCCTATTCGGAGACTGCCTCAAAGAACCAGTTCAAGCGCTCCGCCATGGACCCCCGGAGAGACTGGATCTGAGGTCCAGTAGCCCGTGCGTTGGACAAGTATCTCTCAGCAACACTGCTGTCGTCTGCATATCCAAAACAGGTTGCATTTTTTAGCAGATCGTTTATGTGCAGCAAGAATAATGTTGCTGAGAGTACCAACACCTGAGGAATCCCGGTATTAATATCCAATTGGTTCTACGGGACGGCAGGAGGCATATAACAGCAAAACAAATTTTAACAAATAACTAAAGTCTATATTTATGCCGTGTTCTGCTATTAGGCCTATCTGTGCTAGTTTCAAATAAATTGTAGTTTCTCTTTACAAAAGTACATATTTCGAAAATATATAAACATGGCAAGGGTAGAATTTTATGTTTTTGAAATAGTGGCTTACAGCTGTCTAAAAAGTGAGCTCCATAAATTGAAAACTACTGAGCTACCCCATGTTATATATTGACATATCCATGATAAGCCGGCATTGCAGTGTTAAAATTTACTGTTTGTCTAATTATTTTCAAGACATATATAAAACGATCTATTTTTGTAAGAAATGCATCTATGTGTGTTTTCTAATTGCAATTTTTATCAACCGTTATACCCAAGAATACACAATTATCGACAGTGGTCAAGTGAGAATCTTTAAAATGAATGTCAAATTTATTTATGTTTGCATTGTATGTTTGAAATTGTAATAAGTTATTTTTTTCTAGCCAATCGGTTGCCTTATCTAGAGTTTGCCGACTTCAATCTCTAAGTTGTTGTTTTTGTCACTCTTAATAATTATCGTAGTGTCATCAGCGCATAGTATGCAATCTTTGCCTATCACCTCTGGAATGTCGTTTATGTAAACTAGAAAGAGTTGTGGCGATAGGAACCTATAGGTTTTTGTTTCCTTTTGACCAGTTTTTGTTATTTTCACGCATTGCACTCTTTCATAAAGTTAACTTTTGATCCAGTCTTTGGCCTTACCCCGGATATAATCATGCCCAAGCTTAGAGATAGTGATAAGCCGTAATTGAAGTATGTTCTATACATACTTCAATTACGGCTACAATGTGATATCGAAAGTGTTGCGTCTTGTCAGAATCCTAAATTCTTGCCCGAAGAAATACACAGTTTCACCAACACTGCCTACTTTAAACGCTCGCCATTTTACAATGCCACTATAATACAAAAATAAAATTAATTTTGCCGCTATAATAGATGTTGCAATAATTAAAAAAATACTGTGTTGGGTAAAAAAATAAATATTATTTTTTTTGGAAATTACTCCGTTTTTTTCATTCACTGGAGCACCCTATGAGTTTCTTGGTCTCCACAAACCCAAAAGAACAACAAATAAATGCGAGCGCGAGTGAAAATTTTAGCACCCCGCTTTGGATATCTAACCCAGATTTTCTTGTTTGGTTGTTTTGTTGTTTGTGTACAGCTTTGTCAAATTATACATGTCTTTAATACTCAGCTACAACCTTGCTTACTAATATTACGATCGATGGACACTGATTCTACGACGTCTTAGCTCTAAGGCTGTCAGTACTCAACTGCCATATTCTGCTGTCCCCAACACGCAAGCGGTTAATGCGGATGCGCCTTGATTTGCCGCCTGGGGGCGTGCTTGTGCCTTGTTTTAACGTCCGTACTATTGACTTAAACCGACATGGCCATCCTGCAGGACAGGCATCCTCGTCTGTTCTTCATTGTGGGGGTTAACAGTGCATCGAATCATGTGGATATCCGCATCCATTCCTCAGCCCTTGGGGAAAGCTGAGGGGTCTGTCAGACTCCTACTGACTAAAACCACATGGTGTTCTATTGGTTCTTGAGAGGCGAGCGTGGAACACAGCACGTCGCCTTCTCGGGCCTCTCTCAGGTGACAGACTCCCCAAAAACTACGGGAACTAATTTTTTGAGCTGTTATTTAAATATTCGAGATGTTATTATGATCAGTTGAAAAACATATTGAGCAGCTATTTAATTTAATGGCGGTTGATTAATTATTGCGACAGTAAAACATTGACAGTAATAAAAAAGCTATTTGTCGGTTATTTTATCATACAATGTCAATTCTAAAAATAATTGAGCAGTCCAATAACTGAATGAGCGGTAAAAATGATGGAATGAGCGGTTCGATAAATAGTTCGGCAGATCATAGCGAGCGGTGACACCCGAACTCAAATTCATTGAAAAGAGAGGTAAATGTTCGTTAGTTGGGCGGAGCTTATTAGCGCGGGTGGCGGAAGCGACCAATCACAGGGTTGGTAATCGTTTCGCGTGAGCTCGTGTTAGGTTACTTTAGGCCCTGCATAGAGAAATAGGAGCCCCCGCCCAGCGGGGCTCCGTCGGTTCATTTTGCATCGAAGCAAAAGTATTTTAATTTTTCATTACTATTTAAGTACTGTTTTTAGGGTTCTGTACCAAAAAGGTAAAAATGAACCCTTAAGGTGCGACTTCGTCCGTCTGTCCGTCCGTCAAACCGCTATACCACCTTATTGTTTATAGAATTGCTTAGAATGAGATTTCTTACCGACAAATTCCGATTTATAACTGCCCACACGTAACCGCTCGTTCAATATTTTTTACCGCCCATTTAATTATTGTCCTGCTCAATTATATATTCACTGATCCATTTCATTATTTTTTATTACTCATTTTTGTTTACTTTAATGCTTAGTTTTAACTGCTGAACTAGTTATTAAATGTGCCATTTATAATTTTTAACTTACCAAAACCGCTATTTACAACTGCCTCTTTAAATCAAAGCCAAAAACTATCACCCGCAGGCATAGTCTATCATATATCATAATCTTGTATTTGCTCCATGCCACCTCATTTCGTGTTGCGCGACACGTCCTTGTTCCACTGCGTCCTGGCAATCCTCCATCATACAAGGGATGTTTTTATGAAACATACAAAATATCCAAACAGTATTCGCTCGTCCAATCCTGACTCATACTCTAGGTGAGTGAGGAAACTTTTTGAAACAAACCATCATCATTTAAATCTCTCTGTTCACTATTGCAAGGAACGACTTAATCTTATTCCAATTTAAAGAAAGATTTCGTATAAACGATTCGGGAGTTCGAGCTGAAAGGTCTCGTGGTATTGGACCTGGATCTGTGCTGGACGCAGCCTGGAATTCAGCAGTCGAGACCTTTCAAGCTTACAATATAAAAATATTTTTTTTATTGTTCCAAAGTCATTACATATGTACATTACGATGCCTACCCTATTTTATAAACTAAACAAAAATAAAACATATAAAAGAAAAGAAAACAGAATGCAAATTAAAAACTATGTATAAATTATACTGTCAAGATAGCAGCTCAATTGTGTATGTGTGTGTGTGCCCGCGCCCGCGCGTTTGTTTGTTTGTGTGTGTATCTGTGGTCTGTTTTTATGTATTCCTTTTTAGCATGGTCTGATCAATATTTGTTCAATTTCCTCGTATGTTAATGTTTTTAACCAGTCAATTATGATCTTGTTGCATTGATGTTGAGCCTCCGAATGGAATTTTAATTTTGAATTTTTTTATTGTACACAAAGGCAGATTGAACAGCTTACTGTCGCTCTGCAAAAGCCGTGCGAACCCGCGATGAGTGCGCCACCATATTATGACGTCTTTTAACCTGGTCTGCTGGGTTAAGTGGTGTAGATTTATGCAAGTATAGTGTCATGTTTAATAGATATAGCTGAAAGTGAAGTCCAGGCGTAAATTACATTTGGCATGCCTTCTGTTTGGTGTGGTTAATTGTAAAAAACCGGACTATTTATATAATTAACTTGGTTAGATAACGAGTGGACGGGAATATTGGAGAAGGCTATGCTCGCAGCATCTCTCGACACAATCGTATAATACAGCAGCGTTCAGAGGCAGCTTTTGGCTTTTGGTTATGCGGCTTCCAAAGTTTGGAATAATATTCCACCACCGATCAGAACAGCCAACACTATGGACACATGTAGGAGACGATTACGGCAGTATCTGGTGGAAACGCAGCGTAAGTTGGATATGGTCGCACTGAATGCCTCAATAATATGACGCATTAGCCTACCTACCCACACCTCATTTATTGTCTGGCTCATCTTATTTATCTTATGTAGTGTATAGGTATTTTTTTTAACTTTTTATTATTTGTAGTATACACATTCTACACATCTATTTTTATCTTTTATATAAGTAAGTATTTGTTTCACATACACATTTAGTTAATAAAACTGCTTTACGTCCGTCACGTCATCGGTCACAGGTCCAGTTGAAAACCAGCGCCGGGCACTACAGGTCTAGCGCCTAACTGTGTCAGTTCCTGAGGTATGGGAGCGGTACGGGAGGGGTGTGTTTATGAAACGTCAAACGACGCGTAACTTCAGTTGGGCGTCAGGCTCGCTGTCGTCAACACGTGTTAATTGGATAGGTCGCTTCAAGTAAAACGCACACGGTATTCGCAACCAAAGATGAGTCCTCCAATAAGGTCTCAAACTAAACAAGTTGTTTGTAAAGTGTACGAATATTTTAAAACATAAAAATAGAACCCAATTCATACATACAACCAATACATAAAACAGTTGCCATGGCTACATGATTTTCGGAAAGAAGTGTAATACGCATTGTCAATGAGGGAAAAAGTATGGAATGTAATGTAAAGTTTTCTTCACCAAAAAGGCCTAAACAGGCGAGAAAAAAGAAAATTGAAGTTGACGATTTCGGTAAAAGTGTTATTAGAAGAAAGACTACAGAATTGTACACAGTAAGAAAAGAAATTCCCACGATCAATAAATTAAGAAAAGTTTTAGCGGAAGATGGAGTTATTAAATTTGGTTATAGGTACATACTTGAGACTTTTATTACGTGAATAAGGATTCCGATACAGAAAATGCCAATCAAAGAGGAAAATGTTGATAGAACGCCATTCAATTCAGCAATGGAGAGGCAAATACATTACGGCAATAAGAAAATATAGAACACAAGATAGACCAATATTTTTTCAAGATGAAACTTACGTGAATGAATCCCATAATGTGTCAACGTGTTGGCAATCAGATACTGAAAGAGGTGCATTGTCTTCTATTGGTAAAGGAAAAAGATTGGTCATCGTGCATGCTGGTGGAAGTTCAGGATTTTTCGATGACGCTTTAATCATTTTCAAACCAAATACAAATACAGAAGACAATCACGGAAATATGAATTCCAACAATTTCGAAAAGTGGGTTCGCGAAAAACTTTTGCCTGGCCTTCCTCCTAATTCTGTAGTTATAGATAACGCGAAATACCATTGCAACAAGTTGGATAAATCACCTACGATGTTATCCTTGAAAAAGGAAATGCAGGATTGGTTAAAGAGGCGTAATATTGAATACACTGAAGCGATGAAAAAGAGGGATTTGCTAGAGTTAATAATACGAATCAAACCAGAAAAACAATTCAAAATTTATGCCATATTGAAAGAAAAGAGTCATACAGTACTTTATTTGCCACCCTATCATCCGGATTTAAATCCTATTGAATTGGGATGGGGAGATATCAAGGGTGACTTGGCACGACAATATATAAATTCAAATTTAACTAGACGAAACGAGCTCTTGCAGAGCTATTTAATAATTATTCTGTGGAGAAATGGCACAAATGTGTCAATCACACAAAGAAAGTGGAGGAAGGTACTATAAAGATGACAATCTTAGTGACGAGATCATGGATCAATTTATAATAAATTTACGAAGTGGGGAATCAGATAATGAAAGTGATTTTATTGTCACACGCCGAAATATTAATCAATTTGACTTAGGTACACGCTCGTAAATATCATAAGCATATCGTAAGAGATATCTGCATTAAAATTTATCACGTGTATAGCGAGACAGTTAGGACACGTCATGTGACGTCACTTGTCATCCCTCCCGTACCGCTCCCATACCTCAGGAACTGACACAGTTAGGCGCTAGACCTGTAGTTGCCCGACATTTTGCTGAACTGGTCCAATTTGGCGCAGCCGTGGGACACACAATGTTACTAATGTATTGTTTTCTTTGTTTTTAATATTATTGTTGTTTAGTCTAAGTTATCTTTTCTTTATTTTTTTTATGTTTGTGTTGTGTGCTCTGGCTTGTGTCAAATAAATGTGTTTTCTTTTTTTTTTTCTTTCCTTACTGTTAGCAAACCACACATACTATGTAGGCTGTAAGTCGAATATCTGTATAGTTTAAAATACATGACTTTTAGAAGTGACCGCTGGGCTTTTTCGAGCTCAAGTAACTTAGTTTTGGCGGCTCCTCCCCAAACCGGAAAGCAGTATCTTGTAACAGGTTGTGCCAGTGCAACATAAATTTTACTAAGTACGTCCGGAGGCATCACATAGTGAAGAGTTTTGAGGATCCATATAAATTTTCTAACACGAGATATATTATAATCAATCTTTGCCCGCCACGATAAACACTCATCAATAACAACACCCAAGTATCTAGTAGAGGTGACTCGTTGTAGGTTTTGATAGTTTCTCTTTAAGAGAGGACACGTCACACTCTAGCGGATTGCTATGTCAAAGTCTGCACCTGGTTTAGATTTTGCACTTGGGGAAAAACAGATGTAGTTTTTTTTGTGATGTTTAAGGTAAGAAGGTTAGCTTTTGACTAGTCTACAATAATAGTTAGGTCACATTCAGCTTTTTGGTGTACTATCTCCCATGATTGATCAGAAAAGACAACGGCAGTATCGCCATTCCAGAGGTTACATAAATCATTTCTGTACACTAGGAACAGCGGTGGGCCGAGCACACTCTCTTGTTGGATGCCAAAAACAACGTTTTCTTCGTCACTGTAAGAGTTTTCTTCCTTCCCCGAAGATAGCTGTCGAAAAGGGGAAAGAGCCGTACCTCTTACTCCTATGGCTTCAAACCTCTGCACAAGGATGGGAACAGAAACAGTGTCAAAAGCTTTTTTAAGGTCCAGGAATACTGTTATGCATTTATACCCTTTGTCTACTTCTCTAATAATTTCAGTTGTCAATGTAGTAACAGCATCCCGTTTCGAGCGCCCTTGTCTAAAACCACTACAACTAGAGAGAATATTATATTTAAGATATTTTTCTAAAATTTTGGAGATTGATGGCAATACAGAAATTGGAAACTTATCATTAATATTCAATGTGCCTCGTACCATGCGGTGATTGCTTACGGTTTTCACCGAATTGATCACAAAGTCATCATTGAACATTTGCTTCTTGGTTGACATGATGAAGTCGATCTGGTTTTTAGTACGTGGCAAAGCTCCGATGGTGCAAGCTTTTCCAGGTCCACTTTCTGTGCTCACGCTTTCTGAAGAAGGGGCTCATCATGTAGAGGTACTCCTTTTCCATAAAACTGGCCAGTAGGTGACCCCGGTGGTTCCGACGTCCAATTCCAAATTGTCCCACTTGCAGCTCATCCTCGTCTCGTTTGCCCAGCTTCGCGTTGAAGTTCCGCATGACAACGGTGAAGTGAGTTTTTAATCCATGCATGTCTAGAGCTCGGCTAAATTATAACTTCAACACTGGTCGATCATCAAGATTAAGCAACGCATGACGAGGTTTGTCCGTGGACGGATGAATATTTCAACATACAGGTTTCCTCTGTGCCTCGGAAAGCACGTTAAGCCGTTGGTCCCGGCTCTCATTTGAAGATCTTTGACAGTCGTTACGGGTAGTCAGAAGCTTGAGATCTGACACCAGTCTTGACAAGGGGTGCCGTGTTACCCAGTTACTGGGTAGTGCAGGTCAGATAGGTAATCGCTCCATGTAAAACACTGGTACTCAGCTAAATCCGGTTAGACTGGAAGCCGACCCCAATATAGTTGGGAAAAGGCTATGCAGATTGATTGCATTGCTCTAGAGAGATATCCTCATACATGGTCTCTACCTCGTCGTCGGGATGTGCCAAGGTCGGGGCGTGTATCTGTATGACCTTCAGCGAATATCTTGCAGATATTCTGAGTATAAGGTACGGCACCCTGGTCGACACACTCTCGATCTTCACCACGTTGTTCAAAAGAGACTTGTGGACGATAAACCAGACACCACCCAGGGACTGCCGGCCACCCTCTCGGAAATAGAGCAGGTTAGCGGGTTTGGGGATTATCGAGAGGGACTCTCTTCGAACTTCATATAACCCTATAATACTCCATCGTAACCTGCTCAATTCTTTCTTGAGTTCGGCTACCTTCTCGTCGGTCGGGAATAATAATAATAATAAAATAATAATCTGTGGCTCAACTTGACAGACGGTTGCCAAAAAATTTTCTCTTCGTAATTTCTTACAATATATTTAATTTTAACTACCTAAATTCTAATAAACAAAATGAAACCAAGAAAAAAAAAAACTAAACAATAATATAATGAAAGCTGACCGAATTAACCGAATTAAAATGACCGAATTACAACAAGAAACGAGAAAAAAGGAATAGACGTCATGTTGACGCGAGCTGCAGCACGCAATGCACGCCCACCACCTCCGGCCTCGTCGCCCAGCTCCGCCTCGCCGCCGCCGGAACCCAGCCCCACCGTGAGTGCTGTGACATCGGCCGCGGCAGTTGCGTCGAGCTCGAGCGACGAGTATTTCTCGCCGCCGACGACACCACCACCTGCGCGTCGTCGGGGAGGACGCCGGCCGCCGGACCGCTTAGGACCTCGAGGCCTACCCGTCTCTGATAGGGTCCCAGCACCCGGCGGAAGTGTGCAGCGCATGAGATGGACACCATCCATCAATGAAAATGTCATGCGCGCATACTTTGGGGCTACAGAGGGAGGAAACAACCTGACCGCGTACCGTGTCCGGATGCTCCCTTTGTTTCAGGTGCTTGAGCCAGCCGTCAACGTTTCGGCCCAACGACTTTCGGATCAGGTGCGGGTCATCCAGCGTAATCGTATGTTGGATGATACTGTACTTGATCGCCTCCGAACGGAAATGGGTAACCGTGTCACTGCCCCATCGTCGCAGGCTGTGGTACCACCACAGTCAAACCATATTGCCATCAATGCTGACGTGGAGAGTAGTGACAGGGTTACAAACGTAAGTACCCAGTGCAATGAGGAATTGAGGAGTGCTTTGGAGTGTGCTATTCGGGATTATCGCTACATGCCACCCGAACTTAGGCCACGATTACCTCGTTTGCCCATGCATAACAAAAATAGGGCGCTGGTGGCTGTTCTGGATTCGCAGTTGTCAAACTATTTTGATGACTGCGAAGACCTCACTGATACACATTCGATTATGTACTGCGCGGCTGTAGCGGCATGTCGTGTAGCTCATGTCAAATTTGCAGATGACAGAGCTACACGACCGAAACCAGCCGTACCGGCTTGGCAGTGCAGGATCGAACGTCGTGTTGGTGGGGCCAGAGCACTCATCGGCAAACTAATTTGTTTCAGGGAGGGCAATAGTCGCCCAAGAGTGATGCGCTTTGTGAGACGGGCGTTTTCGGGGACTGATGTCAGCCCCCGAGACTATATATCCCATGTCACAGAGCGCATAGACTTCCTGAAGCAAAAAGTGTATGCATGGGCAAACCGTATTCGTAGGTACAGGCGAAGAGTGGAGCGATACACCCAGAATCGCACATTCCAAAGTAATGAAAGGTGGGTTTATCGGGCTTGGGAGCGACCCGACCAAGGTGTGACTGATACGCGCCTGCCGGATGATGACGCTATGTTTTCATTCTGGCGCAGCATCTGGTCGGTGCCTGTCAGTCACACCGAAGGTGAATGGACTCGGGAGGTCGAACGAGCGTGTGATCCAATACAAGAAATGGGGGCTATCACGATCAGCCCCCAAGATGTAGCCCGTGCAGTCCGTCCGTTGCCGAACTGGAAATCTCCAGGACCGGACGGACTGCACAACTTTTGGATCAAGTGGCTACAAAGGTCGCACGCTCGTTTGGCATCTCAGTACCAGGCAGCCTTAGAGTCTGGTTCGCTACCCAAGTTCCTTACAACAGGAATAACCCACCTGCTCCACAAGTCTGGTAGCACCGCGGAACCCAAAAATTATAGACCAATTACATGTTTACCAACGGTCTATAAGGTTCTTACATCCATTTTGAGAGTAAAAATTAATAAACATGTTGACAATAACTCCATCATGTCGGTCTCTCAGAATGGATGTGGGAACGGGTCCCGCGGTACTAAGGAGCTACTCCTTATTGATATGGCCATTAGCCAACAGGTTCGGCGTTCCCGAAAGGATCTGTCGACATGTTGGATAGATTATAAGAAGGCCTATGACTCGGTGCCGCATACATGGCTCATGAGGGTGCTAGAATTGTATAAAATAGATACAACTCTACGCACCTTCCTGATGTCGTGTATGAGGCAATGGAGCACAGTCCTTCGCTATCCAGGATGTCGAAATATCCAGAGGAATAGCGAACCTGTAAGGATCGAGCGAGGTATATTCCAGGGCGATAGTTTGAGTCCACTTTGGTTTTGCCTAGCCTTGAATCCTCTAAGCATGATGCTGGAGAATTCAGGGCTAGGCTATCGGTTGAAGAGAGGTGGTCAGGTTATATCTCACCTCCTTTACATGGATGACTTGAAGCTTTTTGCCCCCAGCAATCTTCAGCTGATGGAGCTACTAAAGGTAACTGAAACTTTTAGTAGCGCCATCAGGATGGAGTTTGGTGTGGACAAATGTGCGGTCATGCATGTAAAGCGAGGAGAGATTGTGGAATCCGTAGGAATTCAACTTGCGGATTCCATAAACCTGAGATCCCTCTCTCCAAACGAAACCTATAAGTATTTGGGTATGTCGGAAGCGTTAGGTATCAGTACTATAGACATGAAGCAATCGTTGAGGGAACGCTTCTTTGGCCGCCTGAAGAAGGTATTCAATAGCCTTCTTTCGGGCGGAAACAAGGTGCGCGCCTTCAACGGTTGGGTCATGCCGGTGCTGATGTACTCTTTCGGCATACTCAAATGGACTCAAACGGAACTTGACGCCCTGGATAGGCGGGTCCGTACACTGCTGACTGCATATCGAATGCATCACCCACGATCGTCAGTCATGAGATTGTATATCCCGCGGAAGTGTGGAGGCCGAGGCTTTTTAAATGCCAAAAACCTCCACAACCGCGAGATATGCAATCTCAGAGAATATTTTCTAAACACCGACGTGGATATTCATCGAGATGTAGTAGCAGTGGACAAGGGACTCTCCCCGCTCTCCTTGGCGAATGAGAACTGGCGCAAGCCTGTAGTGCTTGACACTAACGACCGCAGGGAGGTATGGCAGAGTAAGGAGCTTCACGGACGCTTTTTCCGGGCCCTACATGGGTCCGAAGTAGATCAATCAGCGTCCGTAGCCTGGCTGCGATTCGGTGACCTCTTTGGGGAAACCGAAGGTTTCGTCTGTGCAATTATGGACGAAGTTATCATGACGAATAACTACCGGAGATTTATTGTAAAGGATGGCACGGTTGACATCTGTCGGGCATGTCACCGTCCGGGTGAATCGATCCGCCACATTATCTCTGGTTGTTCTCGTCTAGCTAACGAAGAGTACTTGCATAGGCACAACCTTGTAGCCAGGATTATCCATCAGCAACTTGCTCTGAAATACACTCTTGTGGCGTCGGAGGTGCCGTACTACAGGTATGTGCCCGACCCAGTTCTCGAGAATGGCAATATCACATTGTACTGGGATCGGTCCATCATCACTGACAGAACTATTATCGCTAATAAGCCTGATATAGTGGTGGTGGACCGAATCGAGAGGCGTGCAATGATTGTTGACATAACTGTCCCGCATGACGGGAACCTCGTGAAAGCCGAGAAAGATAAGCAAATCAAGTATCTTGACTTGGCTCGCGAGGTTGTCGACATGTGGGATGTGGACTCAGCGATCATTGTACCGATAGTCGTGTCAGCCCATGGCTTAATAGCCACGAGCCTCGACCAACACCTTAGGAGGCTCTCGTTAGGCGGCTGGGTCAAGGGCCTGCTCCAGAAAGCAGTACTGCTGGACACGGCTCGTATTGTTAGGAGGTTCCTCTCTCTGGAGCCCTGACCGCCGGTAGCTTGGACCCTGTTCCCGATACCGGTGGGCCTCTATTTTTTATATTTTTAAATGTTTTTCTTTTTTGTGTATTTTGTAAAAATATTTAAAAATGTAATAAATAAGAAAAAAGTTAAATAAAAGACATAATAATAACGTTTATTGGTTCAAATAAATTATGTTAACAATATGAACACTGTCACTTAAACTAGGTTATGATACCTGTGCTATAAGCAACAGTAACAATTCGTGGTTGATCTATTTACTTAAAAACAAAATAATTGTGCAACAATCCGTTACTATCATTAATTAGTTAATTAGATATTACGACATAATTAACTATACAGTTAGACAATAAAAAAATAAAAGTAACTAAAATTAGAATATTTATATGACACGTGTGTATGCATGTGTGTGTGTGTGTATCTGTGCGTGCGTGTGTATCTGTGTGTGTGTGTGTGTATGCCTGCGTGTTATGGAATGTATATATGAGTGAGTGTAGGTAAATATATAGGTATGTAACATGTAGATTAGAAGTTGCTTGGATTACCCAGAAACACTTAAGAGGTTTTCAGTTTCTTGATAATTTAATACAACTAACAAGTTTTTAACTACCTTTTTAAATTTAAAATGCCGTATTTTCATTAGGGACACTTTTTTACTAATTTTGTTGTAAATATAGGGAGCTATTATATAAGGGAATCTTTTTGCAAAAATTGTCTTGTGTGGAATGGTTTTGAATACAATATCTTTTCTTCTTCTATTATCTATTTGAGTGCTGTTATTCGGTAAATGGGTGTGTGCATAAATAAGATTGCGTAATAAAAACAATTGACGCACAGTGAGGACATCAAATTCCCTGTAAAGTCTTGCAGTAGGATATAGCCTTGGTTTGGACATAATTACTTTGATTGCCGCTCTTTGCGCTCTTTCAAGCTTGAGAAGAAATGTCTTGTGAGCCCCTCCCCATACAGAAATACAGTATCCCAATACTGACTGACAAAGTGAATAATAAATTATTTTCAGAACATTTAAATCCTCTATATGGCGTAGCTTTTTAAAAATGGGCATTAGTTTCCGAATTCTATTTGTCAGAAGTTCAATATGGTGATGCCAGTTAAGATTTTCATCAACCCAGACACCTAGATATTTAAGCCTATCAACTCGATCGAGCTGAGTACAATGGCACAAAGTGCTGCTGTTACTATGGCAGGTGTGGGCTCTTATTTTTATTCTATCTGTTGCTGGCGCCCCTGATTTTGTAATAGAGAAGGTGAGATATTTAGTTTTATTAAGATTAATAGTTAGCGTATTTTTATTGAGCCAGTATAGAATCTGCTTAATGCCACTTTCTGTAACGTCAGTTACTTCTTCCCAAGTTTTACCGTAAAATACTACTGCCGTGTCATCTGCAAAGGTAACAATTTTAGCATTATGAAGATGAAAGTTGCACAGTTGATTAATGTACATCAAAAACATTGTGGGGCCAAGTACACTTCCCTGTGGGACTCCATATGTTATTTGAGCTTCTTCACTTACATATGAGCCAATTTTTACACGTTGGGTTCTTCCATTTAAGTAACTAGTGAACATATCCAAGGCTATACCCCGTATACCCATATTTTCCATCCTAGCAAGTAGTTTGGGGATAGAAACAGTATCAAATGCCTTCGCA
Source organism: Orthosia cruda (assembly GCA_964057195.1). Taxonomy (NCBI): domain Eukaryota; kingdom Metazoa; phylum Arthropoda; class Insecta; order Lepidoptera; family Noctuidae; genus Orthosia; species Orthosia cruda. The sequence continues at coordinate 6,720,172 of OZ059852.1, read as the reverse complement.
AGGTCCAAGAATACTCCAATACATTTAGATTTACTATCAAGTGATCTAACAACAGTTTCAGTCAAAGTTCTTAGAGCATCTTCTGTGGATTTACCAGGAATAAATCCAAATTGATTTTTTGACAACAATTTAAAAGTTCTTAGGTAATTTGTTAATCTTTTGTTTAACAGCTTTTCGAGTATCTTGGACATCGCTGGAAGGACTGATATAGGTCGATAGTTGTTGACACTGTCTCTATTCCCCGACTTAAATATAGGATGAATGAGCGCTGTTTTGAAAAGCTTGGGGAATACCCCCAAGTGGAGACTCAGGTTACATATATATGTAATAACAGGAGTCAGAACACTACTCGCAGCTTTTAGTAACCCATTTGAAATACCATCTATTCCTACAGCGCAATCATCTTTCAGGTTCATTATAATAGACAGTACTTCTTCTTCGTCAGTGTCAAATAAAACAAAGGAAGTTGCTGATTGTTCACCTGAGTCTTGTTTCGATATTCCATTACCATCCATGTTGTCTATATTTTCAGCTAGTTTCTGTCCCACAGTTGCAAAGAATCTATTGATTATATTAACAGATTCATGGGGGCTTGGGTCAATTTGTAGTAGGGATTCATTATTATCCTTTTGTTTATTTAGAGATGCTATTGTTTTTATTAATTTCCAGGTATTTTTAGCATTATTTTTAACCTTTTTAAATTCTAGGTTTTCATATGCAAATTTTACTTTTTCTAGAATGGTTTTGAAGAAATTTCTGTATCTGGTGTAAATAAGTTTAATTTCCAAGTTTTCTGGGTTCTTTCTAACTTTAGAATGGAGCTTATCCCTGTGTTTAATGCAGCGTAACAAACCCGGTGTAAGCCATGGTTTAGTTATCTTTTTTTTATGACTAGTTATTTTAGTTGTAGTGTTGTTAATTATTATTTTTGTAATAGTATCTATAAGAAATTTTAATGCAATATCTACGTCAGTAAAACTGTAAATGTGATTTAAGTCAGATTTTTCTAATTCCGAGATGAGTTTAGGATAGTTAATATGGGTTATTGTGTGCTTGTTACAGTATTCCGATAATTTCGTGCCCAGTGACAAACAAACTGTATAGTGATCCGTTATAGTTGTAGTTATTACTGTCGTATTACAGCTTAGTACAGATTTTATCATTACATGATCCAGGCAATTTTGTTTTCTTGTTGGCAGCATGTGACCGGGTAGTAGACCATGTGATGCCATCAAATTTAAATAATCGTGAGATCGCGGTTCGTTACCGATTTCTTTTATATTTATATTAATATCTCCTATGACAATAATGTTTGCATAAGAAGACAGTGATTTCAACAGAGCATCCAATGATTTTAGGAACATTTCAATACTGTAGATAGGAGGTCTGTACACTGCAACAATAACCATATCAGCTTTAATTTTAACGATTAAGCAATTAGCGTCCTCCAAAATATGCTCAAAAACTAAATACTGAAAACAACTCTTTATGTACAAAACTACACCTCCGTTTTGGGTCTTATGGCCCTTCGTGGAATAATATGTATAGTTATTTATTATAGGTAGGGTGGTAGTATTTTTTAGCCAACATTCAGTTAATACTATTAGGTCAAAATCCAGCTGTATTTGTGTTAAAAGTATTTCGAATTGAGACATATTACAAGCAATGCTTCTGATATTCTGGGATATCATGTTGAAACCACTATGCATGGAGTTTAAATGCGATTTAGCCTCCTGAGTATTGCATAACTTAACTTTTGAGACTTTGTAGTTATCTATCTCATCTGTGATCTGTGTCTTTTGTAGAACTTGTTAATATGTTCCCAGGTCCAATCGTCAGTGTTTATTGGAGTAGCCGGGTCCACTCCGGAGATTCTTCGCACCCCATGCCACGCCATCGCCTCGAGCCGTAGCCGAGCCCGGGTGTAGACGGGCTGCCGGGCACTCGGGGCCGTTTTTTCTGTGCTATTCATTTTGGTTTGAGTGTGTTTGCCATAATCACCACGCTTGGCAGGCGGGTTGGCGAACGCAGTATATTCTTTTTAACGTGGTGTTATTTTTGCAATTAGAAATTTGAATTTCGCGCCCATTCGATGATGATTTTAATTCATACGATTGATGGTAGTTCCATCATATTCGTTCATTGGTTTTAATTTCTGATTGGCGGATTAAATAAGTCTCAATTTAGGTAATACCTAATTTTAATCTTTAAAACATCGTAATTAAATATTATAAATTCAAAACGCGGTTTAACCGACCAATCACATTTTAGCAATCTTAGTAACAAACGATTCGAGGAAATCCTGCAAATCGTGTGGGACCTGGAATTTCCAATAGTTGCAGTCGGTAATATAGATCAACCAAATGGTAGATTTAATAGTTATTTTGGTAATCAGTTATTTTGTTGAAACTTAGTCGAGTCCTTGTGTCACACCTCAAGATCTCGGGAATTATAATTTTCTGGTTGTATAGTGATTGCACAGATTTTTCCACCTCATGGAAAATAAATGGTTAATGGTGGTTAATGGTTTAGTAAACATCGTTTCAGAATTTTCAAATTTTTCGTTGGATTTTATATAAATCTGTGAGCTGGCAAATTTTGACATTTTGACGCGAGGGAGCTGCACGCTCAATTCTAACGACTGGTGAAATATTATTAAATTTTGGATAAAAAATCCTCTGGAAATGGATTTGTGACGGTTCGAGGAACCAGAGATATTACCCTATTTTACATCGTGAAGGAATCTTCCGATAATTTATATTATGCAGTAAAGTACAGCCCGTTCCATCATCGGACAACCAGACGCAAGGCGATTCGTCATCGGTACATGGTGGACATCCCACCCATACGCACAAAACGTTTTGGGGACACTTTTATTATGCGTACAGCTAAGGAGTGGCATTCCCTGCCAGAGTCTGTGTTTCCCGATAGCTACAATCTAGGGGTCTTTAAGTCAAGAGTGAATGGGTTTTTTCTAGGCAAGCGTGCTACACCGTAGACCAGATCATCGCTTACCATCAGGTGAGATAGTGGTCAAGCGCGAACCTATTTACAATAAAAAAAAATACTTCATGTATGGCCGCTGTTGCATGATATTATGCACGTGAGTTTGTCTTTCGCTTGTTGCCGCAAATGGATGGGCAGGCTTTGATATAGATATGGTCCAAAGCCTGGAACGTGGAAATCCATAGCACATGCTTTTTGCCGCAAACGGATGGAAACTCTTTGATATAATATGGTTAAAAGCCTGGCAAATGGAAATCCATAGCACATGGTTTGACTTCTGCTTCTGTCTGAGGTTGGATATCCTTTTCTTACTTACCTTAGCTTCACAACAATTAAATTAAATTCACACCATGAATGTTTGGTTGGTGGTACTTTAAATCTGGTATTTTAAATGTAAGGGAGTAATATCTAAAGAATATAATTCAATTTGTGTAAGCGTGTTTAATGTATTAGAATACAAAATATAATTCATAAGCCTCTTATATTTGTGACAGAGCTACAATTGCAATAACAATAGAACCTCCTTTACCGTTTGAGGTAGATTGTTTTGCTCTTCTCTGTCATATATAAAGTGCTACTTACCGACATACATTGAGGTAATAATGTACTACGCACTCCACAGCACCTTTTGGGAGTTCAGTGGTCCAATTCATTTAAAAAATAACTTGCCAACTCTAAAAACCTCAACTGCATCGTTATGTGTGTATGGTACCTAGTGGTTTACGGTTATATTAAACCTCTTTGCAGTAAAATAACAAAATTAAAGTCGGGTGACTAATTTTTATAAACTTTATTTTTTTACAATGTTTTACAATATCACCAGATTTTTTGTAATATCACCAGAAATCGTACATATTATCTCAATGCCGACATATGAGTTTATTGTTGTCGATCCCAAGACTATGTCGTAGGGGTAAGTAGTAGAAGTACTACTTACCCCTACCTTCATTACTTGGCAGTGATAAATAATTTAGAAATGTATTGTGCCATATAAGGCTTAGCAATAGTTTGACCCGTTGCAATACCCTTTGTACATGTATATTTATATAATATAAATTATCTATTGTTTACTGAAGTTGTGCTTTAATTTCTTTATATTCTTTATTTCTTTTTACGGTTGTTGTTGTAATGATATCTAAAATATAAGACTAGTAACGCCATCTATGTTGTCTATGTATATAGTATAGTTTATGAAATAAACTAGTCATTGGTCTGTCTTTGCAAGTGACGTTCGTTGTTTTATTTTAGGTTATGGGCCGCTCGCTCATAATTTTTAATCGCAATTGTTGTCAGTTACCAGTATTTTGCAGTGGTAGCAAGTGTTAAAAGACGATTTCGAGACGCGAATAAACTGTGTCGTGACGGATTGTTACCAGAATCGAAGTGGACTAGTTTAGTGTATAGTAGTTTAAAATGTCAGCTAACTATCTAGTCAACGTTCCCAAATTAACGGGACGAGACAATTACAGTGAATGGTGTTTCGCAGCAGAAAATTTCTTAATCCTAGAAGGCATGAAGCATTGCGTGAAACCAGAAGCCGGAAAAGAAATATAAACTGCAGACGACGACAAAACCAAAGCGAAATTGATAATGACAATTGACCCGTCATTATACGTACACGTGAAAACAGTAAAATCTTCAAAAGAATTATGGGGTAAGCTAAAAAAGTTATTCGACGACAACGGATTTTCACGAAGGATAAGCCTACTGCGGAATTTGATTTCGATTCGCCGAGAAAATTGCAATTCGATGACGTCTTATGTGACGCAGATTATCGATACAGCACAGAAACTCAGTGGAACAGGGTTCGAAATTAATGATTAGTGGACAGGATCATTGCTATAGGCGGGATTGCCTGATCGTTTCTCCCATATCATGGCAATCGAGCATTCAGGGATTCCTATAACGGCAGATTCCATCAAAACAAAATTGCTGGACATGGATTTGCCAAGTCACGATGAGAGTGAAGTTAGCGGTACTTTTACCATTCGTTCAAAGTTCAAGGGAAAACAAATTACTAATTTGTCTATGGCCCGGAAAAATGATGTTGGTAACACTCGTTTGTCAAAGTCGAATGTCAATGTCCAGCAGATAAAGTGTTATCGATGTAAGCAAGTCGGCCATTACAAAAATCAGTGTACAAATAACGAAAACAACCCGTCAAATCAGAAAAATAAGGAAATAATGCAATCTAATGCTTTTAGCGCAGTGTTCCTGAGTGGAAACTTTAGTAAGGCGAATGGTATATCGACTCGGGCGCAAGTGTACACCTTACAGCAAAAGAAAGTTGGGTTATGAATGCACAGTATGAACAAGATAAAAAAATTGTTGTTGCTAACAGTGAAAAGGTGTCAGTATTGTGTTTTGGTGATGTACATATCACGACTACAACAGATAACTGTGAATATGACATCATAGTGAAAAACGTGTTTTGTGTACCAACTCTAACCACAAACTTAGTATCTGTTAGCCAATTGATATTGAAAGGCAACAGTGTCTTTTTCAAGGAAGATGGTTGTTCAGTTTATAATCAGAAAAATGAATAAGTTGCTAAGGCAGTGTTGGCCAACGGAGTATACAAAGTGAATTTGTCAAAACAACAATGCTTAGCAGCATCGGTTGTGTCAGGACTAACGTGGCATTGCAGACTAGGACACATAAATAAAGATTATTTGAATCACATGAAGAATGCAGTGCAGGGTATGTCACTTGATGAAAAAGTTGATATAAGCAAGTCCTCATGTATAACATGCTGTGAAGGGAAGCAATGCCGGTTACCATTTTACAGTACTGGCCAGCGAAGCAGTAATCTTCTAGATATTGTGCATACAGACATCTGTGGGCCTATGGAGACTGTTTCTATAGGTGGCTCGAGATACTTCTTGTTGTTTGTTGACGATCATAGTAGGATGACATTTGTTTATTTTTTAAAACACAAAAATGAGGCTTTGAAGTATTTCAAAATTTACAAAGCTCTGGTGGAAAATCAAACCAAGAGAACAATCAAAGTATTAAGAAGTGATAACGGACTGGAGTATTGCAATAAAGAATTTGAAGATTCTCTTAACAGTGCTGGTGTGATTCATCAGAAAACCAATCCATACACACCACAACAAAATGGATTTGTGAACGATTCAATCGTACAATTGTAGAAAAGGCAAAGTGTCTTCTTTTTGATGCAAAATTAGGGAAAGAGTTCTGGGGTGAGGCCACTAGTACGGCAGTGTACCTGCAAAATCGAATTTTAGCTGCAGCATTGGACAATAAAACTCCATATGAGTTGTGGACTGGCTCCAAGCCGGACATTAATCATATAAGAATATTTGGTAGCACTGTTATGGTCCAGTAGCGAGGAATGGTCCAGGAGCATGTAGCGAAAGAAGTGGGACAAGAAGGCGATCAAAAGTATTCTTATAGGATTTCCAGATAATATAAAAGGATACAGGGTCTACAATCCAGAAACAAAGAAAGTGACGATTAGTAGAGACGTGATCATCATTGAGAAAGAATCAAAACCTGAACATCTCATTGAAGTGCATGATCAGAATTTTGATTCAGTGGGGGATAGTAAGAAACCTGATGATACACAACAACGAGAAACTGAGTTAATATCTAGTCAAAATAATTCTGAATGTTTTGTAGACAGTTTTGAAAGTTTTCATGATGATGAGACATATGTTCCCAGCGACTATGAAGATTCTGACAACACACTAAAGGATGTTGAAGAAGAAAGTCCACAGTGCCGACCCAAACGTGTAAGGCAAATTCCAGATAGATATGGGTTCTCAAACCTTTGTGTCGACAGTGAAACATACGATGATGCGGCTGGCTTGTCTCTTCATGATGCTTTGAACTGACCGGAAAAGGAGCAGTGGGAATCTGCTGTCAGAGAGGAGCTACAGTGTTTTAAGGACAATGATGCATGGGAGTTGAGTGGCGCTCCAAAAGATGGTAGAGTTTTGCAGTGCAAGTGGGTGCTTCGTAAAAAGTATGATAGTGAAAACAAAGTCCGTTTTCGAGCGCGTTTAGTAGCTAAAGGTTTTTCACAAGTTGAAGGTGTGGACTTTACAGAAACTTTTTCTCCTGTGGTGAGACATACAACTTTGAGGTTACTTTTTGCACTGTCAGTACAACTAGGTTTAAATTCAGTCCATCTTGATGTAACGATTGCTTTCTTGAATGGCACTCTAGAGGAAACTATTTATATGCAAATACCAAAAGGTTTTCCTGAAAGAACAAAAAATGGTCAGGTACTTAAATTAAAAAAGGCCATTTATGGGCTCAAACAGTCCTCTAGAGCATGGTACAGGAGAGTAGATGAATGTTTATTAAATGTGGGCTATATTAGATCTAAAATAGAGCCATGTATGTATACAAAAATGCAAGATCAAATGATAACTATTGTTACATTATTTGTAGACGATTTATTTATTTTTTTAAATTATATTAATGAAACTAACCATTTAAAGCGGGTATTAGCTAGCCAATTCAAAATTAAAGATTTAGGAGAGATAAAGAGATGTCTGGGTGTAAACGTAACTTTTAATTAATCTCAGCAAACAGTAACATTAAGTCAGAGAGATTATATTGATCAGTTGTTGCATAAGTTTAATATGAGTGAATGTAAACCATTTCAGACTCCAATGGAAAATAAGTTGAATGTGTCTAACAATGAACATTGTGTAGGTAATTTTCCATATCAACAAATAATTGGATGTCTTATGTATTTAACAGTTTTAACTAGGCCAGACATTGCATATACAGTTAGTTATTTAAGCCAATTTAATAATTGTTATTCCAAAGAACATTGTGCATATGTAAAGCGGTTATTGAGATATTTAAAATGTACCAGAGATTATGGCCTGAAGTATTCTGGTAATGGAAGCTCAATACTAAAAGGTTTTGTTGATGCTGATTGGGCTGGAAACATCATCGATAGAAGGTCATACACTGGAATTTGTTTCACTTCATCTGGTTGTGTCATATCTTGGAAAACAAAAAAACAGAAAACTGTTGCATTGTCAAGTAGCGAAGCCGAATACATGGCGATTACTGAAGCCTGTAAAGAAGCGGTTTATTTGCGAAATTTACAGTATGAAATAACAAAAGAAATGTATACTATTGACCTTTTTAATGACAACCAGAGTGCACAAAAGTTAACCATAAACCCAGCTTATCACAAACGAACTAAACATATTGATATAAAATATCATTTTTGTAGACAATGTGTAGAAAATAAAGTTGTGAGTGTTAGGTATTTGCCTACAGCCGAAATGCCTGCTGATTTATTCACTAAGAGTTTATGTTCCACTAAACATTATTATTTTTTGGATAAAATTGGTGTGCAAATTGTTTAATAGGTACTTAAGTGTTCTTTTATTGTTAGATGTAGTGGGGGTGTTGTAATGATATCTAAAATATAAGACTAGTAACGCCATCTATGTTGTCTATGTATATAGTATAGTTTATGAAATAAACTAGTCATTGGTCTGTCTTTGCAAGTGAAGTTCGTTGTTTTATTTTAGTTGTAATCCTGACGACTCCGGGACGAGCAGGGACAACCGTTACATCTTAAAGTGCACAGAGAGCGCTGCTGCTTATTCTCTGGTCTCCCTTAATCGCCTCTTACGAAACTCACGGGAAGATATGGGATGGTGAAATTTGTCCGTCACCATACGGAGCAATTAAAATTAAAATATATTAAAATGTTCAAATTAGGTAAAACAGGCACTGAGGCACGTTTCACGAAACGAATTTAGATACACGTGGTAACGGTACGGCTTGGTTATGAACCTACTGCGAGTTCTTTATGTAAGAATTTAAATTTGTTTCGAGTCAATTTCCTCATCTCTACCTACTGTAAATTATTTGAGAAGCTCATGGCTACTTAATAACAGCAGCACGGGTTGATCTTCAGGCCTATACTTGCCGAGATCTGTCTGTGAATAGGTGACCATTCATTACATCCGGTTAATATTTGTAAAACTTCAATAAGGATAGACCTTTACTGATGCCGCGACGCAATTCAAAATTACGTCGATTTTAACAAATTACGTGTTTAAAATAACTTTAGCTCTTAAAAATACCAACAGTGTCGGTAACGATGGTATCTGTACAAAAATACTCAAAGCGGTAGCCGAGGAAATTTGTTGCCCATTAGGCTATATTATAAATTTATGTATAAGCGAAGGTATTTTTCCTGACGCCCTAAAACAATCGGTAATTAAGCCATTGTTCAAAAATGAAGATAGAGAGTTAATTGAATACTACAGGCCAATATCACTGATACCAATATTCTCAAAAATAATTGAAATCTATATTTATAAAGAACTCAATTTATTTCTAGACGCTAACGATATTCTATGTGACGAACAAAAGGGATTTAGGAAAAATGTGACAATCAACTTGGCAATTTATGACTTTTTGCATACTGTTATGACTAATATGGACACAAATACTCCAGTGTGTGGTATATTATGTGTCATGACCCAATCATTCGATTACGTGCAACATAATATTTTACTTAAAAAACTTGATGCATATCGGGTAAGAGGTAATGTCCTTGAGCACTTAAAATCTTACTTAAGTGAGAGAAAACAAATAACAGAAATTAGCAAAATAAATACAAGCACTAAAAAAGAAGAAAAATTTCAATCGGAGGAACGTAATGTGGTCTACGGAGTTCCACAAGGAAGTATACTAGGACCACCGCTTTTTACACTTTACATCAATGACTTTCCAAGGGCAATCAAACATCCAATGACACTGTTTGCGGATGACAGTACAATCACAATACCATGCAATCAAAAAGATTTTTATAAAGAAGATATAAACAAAACATTAAAAGACACTATGGGGTGGTTAGACAATAATAATTTGTAAATAAATTTAAATAAAACAAGTTAATGCATTTTAGCCAACGCGCACTGACTATTCCCAATTTTGACATTACGTATAATACTATTACAATTGACACAGTTAATACAACTAAGTTTCTAGGACTAACTATAGATCGTAATTTAAATTGGAACCCGCACATAGAGGTAATGACAAATAGAATAAGCAGTAGTGCATACGCCTTATACAATCTGTCTCGAACGGTTAATATAGATGCGCTATTGACCGCTTACTACGGGCTAACTGAATCTGTTCTCAGATATGGGGTTATCTTCTGGGGTAACTCAACTAATAAAGAACTTGTATTTAAGGCACAAAAGAGATGCCTTAGAGCTATGTTTAACTTAAAATCGACCGATAGTTGTAAGCCCTTTTTTATACACTATAGAATGTTAACATTAGCATCCCTTTACATTATCGAGATGGTAATGTTTGTGAGAAATAACAATCACACAATCCACTAATGGCGGATGAATTTCCTAGAAACAGGCGTGATCAAAGTCAGCTCTGTCTGCATAGGAGTAGGACGGCACTTATGCGCAAAAGGGTTTTCTGCATGGCTCCTAGTTTTTATAATAAGTTACCCAAAAGTTGGAGGAAGCTTAACAACGTTCAGTTGAAGAATCAGTTAAAAACCTTTGTAATTAAAAAAGCCTACTATACCTTTAGCGAATTTTTGGCAGAATCATTTATTTTGACATAGATTATTATTGATATTTTGACATTTGATGAATATCACTTAGACTTTACATTTTATTCTTTTTTTTATTTTTTGATTGCAATTTGAATTTTTTGTCATTTTATTTTACATAGATCTATATACATTTTTATTTGACATTTGTTTAATATTTTATATAGATTTGACATAATTTTTTTTGCTTGACATTTGTTTAATATTTTTACATAGTTTTGACATATATTACTGTTAATTGACATCTGAATGATATTTGTTTCTAATTATCTCCAGTTTTTCTATTATTTTTTAATTTGACGTTTTGTAATTATTGTGTTTAAATTCATTTTTATTGTAATTGTTCATGATAATAATTTCAAAATATTTTGCACGCCATAGAATGTGGCAAACATGTCCAAACCGATTGTTTTTTTCAAATGTTATTCTGCATGCGCGTATTATTTATTGTTGCATGTGTTTGAGCAAATAAATATCTGTATCTTTATCTTATCTGGTCGATAGGCGATATTGCACATGTACTTACGAAGAAAAAATCAAAAGCGTATCGGTCGAATACTACCGCCTTGCGTCCATGTGAACATACTTGCAATTTCGTTTAGTAATATTATCGGTGTAATATAAATCGAATTTCATCGCATCATCAGGAAAGGGCCTAAGCAAACTAGAAATTCTGACTGCAGTCTTACCAAAGATTTTCGTGTGACTTAGTTAATGCATTGTGAAGGTAAGAAAAGCAGATAATTTGTATAAAATATTTGTAATCAGCTGCATCCGGTTAATTCCGGTTAGACTGACAGTCGACCTCAACATAGTTAAGCAAAGTCTCGGCATTTGACCTATTTTTTTTTTTACATTTCTTTCCGTGAGTGACTGCTGCCGTCGTGCCAACTAGTTCTATCACTCCGAACCCTCTAGTGAATATTATCACTCTAAAGCTTCTCATTATAATCCTATTCATTTAATTTGATAACTATTACACACCAAAAATATTGTAGGAACATAACGAGTCGACACACAGCGTAATCATCAGCAGTACATCCAGTGAGCGTGACACACTCCCACTGACAGACAACAGACAACTAGGATAGATCAACAGCGAGAAGTGCATGATGCTTACATATTTGTAAGTATTGTTTTGCAAATATATAAACCATCGAGTCAGGAAGTATTGCTAATATAAGTTGCTACAGGGAACTAATTAGGGCAAATACAGAGATAATTAGCACAGTTATTTATAATGTTGTGGTGTGACACACATGTTTACTTGAAATATTTATCAAAAATATTATTTTGATTGCAATAACGGGGATGACATTAAGGTTGTTTCCTTCATGATGGTTGAGCTGGGTGGTGCAAATTCATGCGTCATGTTCGTGAACGGACGCCGTCGGTTGGTATTGGTCATAACTTAACTGCTTCGGATGTTAATGTTTTTCTAGTACCTATTATATAATTGCACAGTACATGTGTGAGTACTTTTAATACTTTATGCCTGTACGTAGTATAGTGTGTGGTGCTATTCTGGGTGCATCGTCCTCACCATATATGAATTTATTAATATATGTACTGTAAATATTGTAAAAAACTTTTTAGCTGGGCCAAGTAAGAGAGTCGTGGAAGAAGATGGAGGAGACCTTCACCCAAGTAAGGGTCCATATCCCAAATCCAAATACTAACAATTAGTAAATAAGCAAATTACTAAAAACACTAACCACCTTTAAAACTAACCTTAATATCTAACCTTTGAAATGTACAAAAACTAAAATAAAAAACCTTTAAATGGAAATAAATGGTATTTTATTTTTTATTTAAATTATTTATTGAATTGAGAAACTCCTACTTCTTTCTTTTCTTCTTCTTTCCTTTTTTCGTCTGTTAAAAATCTAATAGACAATAGTTAGTAGAAGTGTTACACAGATTGCGAACAGCAGCCGTAATCCGTGCAAGCAACCAGGCGTTGCCTTTGAAACAAATGATGGCTAGCTGGTGATTGTGACGAACAGAAAATGTCCTATATTACACGGTTAAAAGCACAGCGCACCTGGCTTTTGTGAAGAACATCACCAATAAGGTCTAATATGTCCTTCTAGGGCGTTCTTTTCCGTTGTTTCCACCCATGTCTGGTTTTTAAATACCTTTTGTTAGTCGCCTTTCATTCATCCTCTCAACATAGCCAAACAATGTTAGCATACTCTATTATTTTTTTGTTACTACATCTTCTTTTAAACCACAATGTTTTCTGAGTACATAATTCCTCAATCGCAAGGAACGCATTTCTACTGCATTAATCCTACTTTCATGTCTTTTTGCCATACACTACCTTTACTTCCATACATATTGGTAGGCACCAGCACGCCGATGTGAACAGCGAGTCGAGCCTCTTTAGATATCGACTGGCTGTTCACAACCGCATGTATTTCATATCCATTCATTTTATTTCCTGCATTCGCCTTTCGACATCCTCTTCAATCTTTCCATCCCTTGTAAACATACTTCCCAAATATACAAACTCGTTCTCTTGCTTCACCTCCTATTATTTATGTCCAATTCACACTCATTTCATGTAAAAATGTCTAATTATAGGTGAAACTCAAGGACAATTCGCGAATATTCCTGATATCGTTAGTGTGGCCACAAAATACAGTCCTGTATTGGGATATTTTTCATATGCATTCATTATAGCAAACCTTGGGGCCAAACCGAAGTGGCACTGGGTGGGGCACATTGCATGCAGTGAGTGGCTGATGGGGCTAACTGATGCTAGAGTGATGACCGTTTCTAGGAAGGCACAGCGTGGATAAGCCATACTGGACTTATAACTTGTAAAAGGAAACCCGCTGAATGCGATAACGGAATGATGTTTTCGGTAAAAATAACATTACAACCTATGGTTCTGTAAGACGAGAGTGAATAGGTTACTTTTAGAAAGTCGCTTACCATCGGGTGAGATAATGGTCAAACGCGAGCCTACGAGTATTGATAAAAAAATAAAACTAAACTTTTAAGTTATTGAACAAAATTAATATAAAGAATAAATTAACCGAACATCTCAATAAATTAAAACCAAAACTGCCTCGTTGGTCTGAGGGTTGCAAGCGCTTAAGATGAGGTCTTGGGTTCGATTCTCAAGTCGGGTAAAGTGTTATTGGGGTTTTCCATCTGGAATTTCTCAGTAGCAGTCTGGAAACTGAACTTAAGCCCGGTTGATGGCAATAGGCTGGCCCTTTATTACAGACGTATTATGGGTGGTGGGCGCAGCTCTGCTCAACCCTATAATACAAGCATTTTGTTATATATTTCATCGCTTTTGTAGTAGAGACTGTCCTTAAAATATTAAAATAATGTTCACCCTTGTATATGATTCGTTATAAATCACGCACACACCAAGCTTTTCCTTCATTGCAGTAGTGTAATTGTAACAAGTAGTACTTTATTATAACAACAATAAATATTTAATATCCATCAAAATGTTGAAGTTATTTATATTTACTCTTATTATTATGTGCAAAGCTAAAGCAACGTTTCCGGAAAATGGTAAGAATGATTTAGATAATATATTAGTATGTGACTTTTATATTTGCTTAACAAATTACTTATTTGCTCTAGTAAACAAACATGTTTTTTTTTTAAATATCTTCATCAGCGACGAAGATATTAGGCTTGAAAGACCCTGACATTAAAGTCTAGTACGGCCATACACTTGCCATAGAAAACGACGTTTTCGGGAGAGGGATAGACTTATTTATTTAAAACTCGGTTTTCCTTTAGTGGCATTGCGAGCGCGTTATATTTCACCAATATTTCAATAAATGCCAACGTTTCACAATATGGCGACACATTTATTTAGGCACATACTTAGAGGCTATATCCAGTTTTCTTATCCAAAGTTTCTCACTTGTGACTTCGAGTCAGTCTTATGTTACATGCCACCATTGCACTTGTAGATGCCTAGTATGGCTTTCCAGGCAGAATTTTTCTTTAATTTAAATTTAATCGATTTAGTTTTTCAAAATTCGGCGACACATCCATGTATATACGCACGGGAGCGGTCAATGTGGTGACATTTGGGGGCATATTTAGAACAATGGTGGTCTTTCGGCTGAAATGAAGACGATTCCACTCCAATGGTTTCCTTTCTCATCTTCCTTGTGGCAACAGGCGACGAACAACAGGTTTTAACCTTTTGATTGTCCCCTTCCATTCATCCTCGCAGCATGGCCAAAACATTTCTAAGCATACTCTTTTAAATTTTAGTCTCTACATCTTTTAAACTAAGTTCAACTTTAATTTAATTATTTTGATCTCATCATCATTTCAGCCAAAAGACGTCCACTGATGGACATAGGACATAGGCCTCCGCTAAGCGACGCCAAACTGATCGGTTATGTGCGTCTCGCATCCACTGGACTCCCCAGACTTGGCCAGGTCATCGCCCCACGTAGTGGGAGGTCTTCTAACGCAACGCCTTTCAATTTGTGGTTACCAGTTCAGAACTTTTCGGCCCCATCGGCCATCTGTTCTGCGAAAAATGTGCCTAGCCTACTGCCACTTAAGTTTGACAATTCTTCAGGCCATGTAGGTAACCTTGATTCTCTTGCGGATGTCTTGTTTTCTGATTCGATCACGCAAGGAAACCTGTCCTTTGAGTGACTTTAAGCCTTCTGATGAAGCTCATTGTTAGGGACCACGTTTCGGTGCTTTCATAAATGATCACTGGAAAAACACACACGTGTTAAAGACGTTCGTCTTGAGACACTTTCTTCTTCTTTTCATTTTCAAACCTTGGTTGTGTCCATGTTCATTTTAAGACCCAGTCTTTCGGAGGCTCTACTGAGCTCATCGAGCATTGTACTGAGGTCATCCAGGACCAACCCTTGAAAACAACTTAGACATGGCTAAGAAGTGAGATGAGCCTATAATTTTTCAACCGGACTTAGTCGCGTTTCTTGAAGAAGAGTACCACCACACCCCTGCATCATACCTGTGGTGTTTGCCCTTCGTGTATGACGGTATCAAACAGCTTCTGAAGAGCCATAAGTAACGATTTCCTACCCGCCTTCAGGAGTTCGGCCGTGTTTCTGTCATCACCCTGCACCTTGTTCTTCTTAAGTTGTTTAAGAGCCATCCTATTCTCGTACAAGCTGACGTCAGGGATGTCTTCGGTATAGTGTCAGTTCAATCTAGCTCTTGGATTGTTTGCTAGATTCGCAACGGGTTTTCTGACTGATGTGTACAACTGCACAAATAACCTCTCGATCTTCCTCAGAAGCTCCGATTTGGCGGTTACGATCCTGCCATCATCGATCTTCAGTTTTCTGAGCTGGCTCTGCCCAATAGCCAGATCTCTTGCAAACACCTTATTCCGATCAATCTTAAATACGCTCGATATAAAAGCGTTGAATGTCGCTCTTCAAGGATTTCGAGATCCGACTATTGTGCTGCCGGTAGTTCTACGTATCGTCTGAAGACTGCAGGATTATTTCACGCCTCTCCAACACGAGCTTCAGTGTAGGATCGGATAGTTTTTTGTTCGTATTTTTACGACGGGTCTTGAAAAACTTAGACCCGACCGTATGGACAGTTTCCACGAATCCATCGTCGTACTCGTCGACGGAGCTGAAAGTTCTCGGGGTTTTGGATCTGGATCTGTGCTGGACGGCGACTTTGACCCTATTTGTGACGAAGCGGCAAGAATGAGTAGAAAAATGTTTAATACAGTAATAGGTACCCTGTTATTGGTTAATATGATGTATGTAGTGGACAGGAAAAGGGCCAAATAAGTAGTAAATATTACCTACTCCCTAAATTGCAATATTTACAGAGTAATTGAGTGGAGACCTCCAATTGGTAAACGTAAGGTAGGACACTCTCAGGCTAGGTGGAGCGACGATTTTCGCAGGGTGGCTTGTAGCAGCTTTATGGCAGCTGCCAAAAGCGAGACAAATGGCGTGCAACTGGAGAAGTCTGTCCATCTGTGGAATGCTGCAGGCTGTTGATGAGGACAGAGTAATTTCTGTACGACAATATTCAGTATTGCGCCTGGAAAAACAAGCTTTAAC
Organism: Orthosia cruda; assembly: GCA_964057195.1. Lineage (NCBI taxonomy): Eukaryota > Metazoa > Arthropoda > Insecta > Lepidoptera > Noctuidae > Orthosia > Orthosia cruda. The sequence goes on along the minus strand of OZ059852.1, from coordinate 6,703,516 downwards.
ATGGCCATCGCTATTTGCGTAATATGACAGGCCAACGCGGTGGGGGCGAGGCTGTCCGCGTTTCACTAGCCAACAGTCGTGGTCATGTCATACGAAGGCACAGACGTGCTTCCACAACGCGTAACTCTCGTCCACCGCAGTGTCCTCCAAGGTGATCGCACTCCTCATTGAGGTTTTATGTCTCTATAAACGTGCGGTGCCCACGGCAAGTGTTGAAAACGGCCGTCAACCCCTGCTATATACATCGTAGCCAGATCGCAGAATATACAGAAAATTTAAAGTCAATTAATCAAATTAGGCCCACTCATCATCACTTCCAAGTGACAGTAACAAAACACATAATTATGTACCAATGTTAAGTAGTAAGAACTTGAATTTAAACAATATAAGGTATGCTAAGTAATTAACATTCATCATTTCAGCCGAAAGACGTCCACTGCTGGACATAGACCTATCCCAAGCGTCGCCAAATTGATAGGGCCTGTGCGTTTCGCATCCACCGGATTTGCCAATAATAATTAACATTATTACAATTATTATTAAAAACACAGGAAAATAATATCATTATTAATATTAACAAAATAATAATGAGTACACTACGGGCTCTATGAGATGTAACCCTCTATGAGGTGAGTAATGTACTCAAACATTAGTCACCTTCGATTTGCCGACGATATAGTGGTCATGGCTGAGACCCTGGATGACCTCAGTACAATGCTCGATGACCGCAGTAGAGCCTCCGAAAGAGTGGGTCTTAAAATGAACATGGACACAAACAAGGTGTGAAAGTGAAAAGAAGAAGAAAGTGTCTCAAGACGCAAGTCTATAACCAATATATGTTTCCAGGGATCATTTATGGAAGCACCGAAACGTGGTCCCTCACAATGGGCTTCATCAGAAGGCTTAAAGTCACCCAAAGGACAGGTTTCCTTGCTTGATCGAATCAGAAAACAAGACATCCGCAAGAGAATCAAGGTTACTTACATGGCCTGAAGAATTGCCAAACTTAAGTGGTAGTAGGCAATGCACATTTTTCGCAGAACGGATGGCCGATGGGGCCGAATAGTTCTGAACTGGTGACCACGAACTGAAAGGCGTTGCGTTAGAAGACCTCCCACTAGGTGGGGCGCTGACCTGGTCAAGGCTGGGGAGTCCAGTGGATGCGAGACGCACGTAACCGATCAGTTTGGCGACGTTTAGGGGATGCCTATGTCCTATGTCCAGCAGTGGACGTCTTTTGGCTGAAATGATGATGATGATGAGATCAAAATAATAAAGTTTAACTTAGTTTAAAAGAAGATGTAGTGACAAAAATTTAAAAGAGTATGCTTAGAAATGTTTTGGTCATGCTGCGAGGATAAATGAAAGGGGACTATCAAAAGGTAAAAACCTGTTGTTCGTCGCCTGTTGCCACAAGGCAGACGTGAGTGGAAACCATTGGAGTGGAATCGTCATCATTTCAGCCGAAATACCACCATTGCTGTACATAGGCCCCCAAATGTTGTAACAAATATATTTCCGTAACGGCTTTCAGCGACATCTGGTGTCAGGCGAATGCCAGATGAAGCACCCAGATGAAAGAATTTTCATCTGCGTGTGTCACTAGGTGGTTGAGGTACTTTGGCACTAGATGGCGTTGAGGTCGGGGCGGAATTATTAAAATTCTTTACAAAACCTATTGGATATTGTGTGTATTAATATAATACAACAAGCACACAATTTCCTACATATCTAGGTTATTAATCTCTGGTAAACATAATTACTTAAAGAAAATATAGACATGACGTCTCTATTGGTTAATAAAATGCTCAGTGTCTATGGCCGACAAGAGTGACATTTCTTTGACACCACATTGACCGCTCCCATGCGTATATACACGGATCTTACTGGTGATGATCTTCAGAAAGGCTAAGTGCGCAGTACTCATAAACGGCGTGCGCGTGACAAGATTTGTGAACTCGCCACCAATCAGCCGCACTTAAATTTATTTTAGTTCATTTTTTTTCAGACGATAATTCCAAATTAAAAACGATATTTTATTTAATACCGTTATGACTAAACGATGGAAGATCTTTTTTTTATAATTATATTTTTTTTTATTTCAGAAATTCGTCTTATTTATAGCCATGATACAAACGAGGAATTCATTGTCTGGAAAGACAAGCCGCTGCGGATAGTTATAGAAAATGCTTACGCACGATATATATGGTAAGTTTTTATATGAAGAACATGTTTTTTGAATGAGTTGATAAATAAATTCTTCTACTGATTTGTACCTTTTTTATCCTCCAAAAATAGTAGCTTTTTCAACTGTACAAGAATGTTAATAAAAAACTCTAATGGTATTTTGCCAGTGCCGCGCGAAGAGCCAAGGCGAGCGCACGTATTGTAAAAAGCTATATTTCTGTATTAAACTTTTTATTTTTTCATCTACCTACATTTTATCATAAAATCCAAATGTTTACTGATAATGGATAAAGTAACAGATTTTGATTGTGAGTCGAGTGGAAGTGACATTATAGAAGAGTAAATACTAATCGAAAGTGAGCAACAAGTTAATACATGCATAATGGAGAGGAATTGTACTACTTCAAATGAAGCTATGAGGGTCCCAGAGAAAAGAGTCCGAGAGGATAGTGAGGAGATTATAGAAGACGAAGATGGGTTTATAAGATAATGGAGAAACAAAAAGCAAGCAAGAAGGTTATCAAAGAACTTGCATAGTAGTGTGAGCGGCGAAAGAAGTGTACAATCACAGGGTTACGTTGTGAGCATTACAGGAAAAGATAAAGTATTGCCAAAACAATTTGGTTTAGCCAAGTTATTAAAGTCAGAAAGTATCATGAACATAAACAAAATTAAGTATAAAAATGCATATAAGGTAATATAAAAACTGGTTAAGTGTCAAAAGTTTCTAGATTTGGAGTACAGATGCCAATTTGCGAATGAAATTAATTTATGCTATGGAGTTGTCAAACAGATAGACTTAAACATAGAAGTAGAAGAAATTCAACAAAGCCCAGAAGGTGAATACGAAGTTGTCAGCGTGAGGAGATTAAAACGCCTTGGATTTTCTAGGGAATGGGTGGACATCGAGACAATTCGACTATGTTTTAAAAGTTCCTCTTTACCCCCATACGTGTTTATGTATGGGTGTTGGTTTAAAGTGGAGCCATATATGTTTCCAGTGACGCAATTCTCTGGTTGTTGGCGGTTTGGGCATTTAATAAGGTCATGTCCAACAAAAATAGTACGCTGCCCGAAATGCGGGGAAAATCATAGCAACTGTGACACTACCAAATACAAATGTATAAATTGTAAGATGGCATTGGAAAAGTCATGTCCCGTGTTTATAAAAGAAAAGGAAATACGAAAAATAATGTGTGCGAAGAATATTACATACCGAAGAGCCCTGTCTACATATTTGGAGGGGAGAAAAACAGCAATCGAACATCAAATTGAAAAGGAAATTACTCATGATAAATCAGACTATTGCAATAATAACAAGACTTCGTATCGAGATATTTTAGTAACAAAAGTGCGGCCAGAGAAACAAATTCAGGTAAGAAATGAACAAAATATTAATAGCGAAGACAGAGGAGATCAAAGTATGGAAGAGTCGGTAGATTCAATAATTCTGGGTAAGTCTGAAAAAAAAAAAGACTGTTCAAAGTCGTAATTTCGCATTTGATAATTATGAAGAGGATCCAAATATTCAACAGGAAAGAATGGAAAACAAGGAAGAGACCACATCGCCTATTTTAGACCTTAAAAGATTATTGCATAAGTTAAAAGAACTGTGTTTGTCGGACTGTAGTTTTGATGTCAAACTTAAATTGGTATGTAATTTTATATTCGAACAATGTTTTCAGTTAATTTGGAGGTTACTTAAGGAAGGGGATGTTTATAATAAAATAATTTCTATATTTAAAAATGGCTTGTTGACGTAAAAATATTAATTTAAATATAACGCAGTGGAATGCACAGAGCTTGAAACCCAAATTAGAGGAATTTAAATGTTTACTGTTGCAAGAAAAAATACATGTAGCATTAATTAGCGAAACTTGGCTGGGGGAAGACGTTTATGTAAACAATAATCAATACAATATATTAAGAAGAGATAGAGAAGATTCGTATGGTGGGATTGCTGTCGTAGTTCATAATTCAATAAATTTTGAGGAGTTGCAGATAAGTCTAGCTAATCCGGGCATCGAAATGTTGTGTATTAAACTTAATAATTGTAGCTTTGTTAAATATATAATTTTAATTTATTGCCCTAGTTCCGTTCAGACTACACAAGCCGACTGGGATAGGATATTTTCTTTGTTTCCAAAGAATTGTTTAATAGCAGATTTTAACGCTCACCATACAAACTGGTCGTATAAAAATGACAGTAGAGGAAAACAAATTTTTGAGTCAGCATTAGAGTTTGGTTTTACGTCTCTGAATACTGGACAGCCAACTAGAATTAAATTAGTAAATAACATTTTGCAATCCTCTTCTCCTGATATTATATTTGCATCTGTAGACATCGCTATTAACTTTGACTGGAATGTTATGAACGAAAACTTAGGTAGTGATCACTTATTCATTAAATTTAAATTAAATTACTGCGAGGATGTTTACTTCCATAAAAAACGTAATTACAAATTAGCCGACTGGACTGGTTACAGAAATTGTCTTCTTGATTGCTTTTCTTTGTCTAATGCAGATGGTGAAGTCCAGGATTTGTATGATTATTTCACTACTCAAATAAATAGATCAGCAGATGAGAATATTCCTATAATAAAATTTTGTAATAAGCCAAATAATAGGTTTAAACCGAAAGGGTATTGGAGTCCAGATATATCTAAACTGGTTGCTGAGCGCCGACTGGCACTCAAAAAATTTAGAGGCAATCCAACACCAACGAACCTTGCATCACTTGAGGAAAAAAAGTTGAAGGCTAAACAGGCTATTCAAAAAGCGAGATCTAATGACTATACATTTTTTTGTGAAAGCATTGATTATAAAGTTTCAGCTTCAGACATGTGGCAACGATTGCGATGGGTGAAAGGCTACAAGAAAACTAAGATTCAATGTTCTCAGGAGCTAAAGAGAGAAATGTTATGTGATCTTACACCAGATTATGTCACTTCACCTAAACCTATCTTTACATCTAGAAATGTGTTACTCGAGTCTGAGTTTACGATGCCGGAATTGAATAACTGTTTAAAGAAAAAAGATACTACTCCAGGAGAGGACAAAATTAAAAAAACCTATTCTATGATATTACATCTACCACTTATTGGCAAGTTATATTTACTAAAAATCTATAATATTATATTAAGCTCAGGTAATTTTCCATCGCAGTGGCGTCACATTAGAGTTATCCGCATACCGAAGTCGGGTGCTGGCGCAAATGCTAACAGCAAACCAAGACCTATTTCGTTGATGTCGTGTACATGCAAAATTTTTCATGCTATGATAACCAAAAGACTCGAATGGTTTGTAGAGAAGAATCAGATTTTGTCGCCAAATACAGTCGGTTTCAGGAGAGGACAATCCAGCCTTGATTGTCTTACGCGGTTAGTGACTCAAATTCAGATAGGCTTTTCCAAGAATTTCCCAACTATAGCTTGTTTTCTTGATATCAATAGTGCATATAATAATATATTAATATATAAATTATTGCGGGTTCTTGATAATTTGGGTGTTGGTAATAATATTTGCCAATATTTATGTAACTTTCTTAGCGAATGTCACCTTAAATTTGCCGATGAGCCCGCAATCGATATGGTCAGATACGCACGAAAAGGTTTAGCCCAAGGTGATCCCATCTCACCGTTACTTTTTAATATAGCCACTTCAAGCTTGTCAGGATAATGTTGAAGTGTATTCATGCCAGTACGCTGATGATTTCGTATTATATTTCAGTTGTAAGGATATCTTAGAGGGACAGAACAAAATTCAAAATGTATTAAATATTTTTACGGTTTTGTTGGACGAGTTAGGGTTAGAATTATCCATTAATAAATCAAAATATTGCGTTTTTAATAGGGGATTTAGAAAACAGCAAATACAGCTTTTAATAAACAATATTGAGCTAGACAACGTATGTTATTATAAATATTTGGGAGTTTGGCTAGATAAGACTTTACGCTGGGGTAAACATATTAACGAAAAAATTCAGAGACTTCTCAATTTACTTAAAATTCTTACGAGTCCTTCATGGGGCATTTATCAAACTCATCTTCGTAGGCTCTATATAGCTCTAGTTAGAAGTAGATTAGACTACGGGAGCTTTTTATATGATAGTAGTGCTAAAACAAATATTTATAAGTTAGAAAAAATCCAAAACCAGGCTTTAAGAGTAGTAGGGGGTTTTATAAGAACTACACCAATACACGTCATGTGTAGTGCGAGCTCTGTGTTCCTCCACTGCACGTAAGGAGAAGATGGCTAGCATTCAAGTATTGCTTAAAGTCGTGTTCAATATCCGATAATGTAGTAATAAAACTACTATTAGATCTTAGCGCTATTAGACACATCAGATATTGGGTAGGTAAAAAGCTTCCATTACTTGTTAGTGTGATTATGGAGGTTAGGGAGGAATGTATAAGGTCATCTCCGATTCTAGACATGTTTTCTTTGGATACATGGGTTACTAGGATTAACATTCAAGATATAATATAGATTAATTTGGAATCAATCAAAAAACCTAAGAAAACATATGATCCAAACTCAATAAAAGCAGAAACTTTGGGAGAATTATCGAATAAATATCATAATTATTATAAAATCTATACTGATGGGTCTAAGAGCGCTAATGGTAGTGGCGCTGCTTACTATGATCCTTTGAAATCAGATAATACAAACAATTGCTATAAAATAATTAATTATGTGTCAGTTATGTCTTTGGAGCTTTATGCAATTTCAGAAGCATTTTCCTATATTTTAACCATTAATATTAACAGAAATATATGAATTTGTGTAGATAGCAAAAGTGCACTAAAACATATAGCTCGATGCGCCTCTGGGTGCAGAGGTGCACCGATAGCTTATGAAATTATTTCTAAAATATGCATTTTATCTAAAAGAGGTATAGATCTGAAATTGCAATGGGTTCCATCACATATAGGCATAAAGGGTAATGAGGAGACCGTTTAGCATAGTTGAGGGAATAGAAAAATATATTGAAACTAATTTTATAGAATTATTGCCAAAATATAAAAATAAATGCTATGAAGTTTGGAAAGAATACTTCGATAAAAGGTCTAAGGAAAAGGGAATTTGGTATAGGTCTATAGTTTCGGAGCCTCCTCATGTACCATGGTTTAGTAACACTAGGCTTAATAGAAAACTCATAGTAACAGCTCACAGACTGAGATTTGGACACATGCCGCTCAATAACTTTAGTTTTTAATGAAAAAAAGTAATTCCCCGAATTGTGAGGAGTGTGGCACACTAGAAGATGTTATACACCTATTGACGGAATGTGTCAGACTTCAGTCTGCGAGAGAGATATAACTAAGAGAGCTCGAGACAAATATGTACGATGATGGTATGACAAAGACAAAGACAAAGATATTTTATTTCAACTAGGCCACAAAGCGGCACTTTTGAACGTTAGAATACATTAAAATTTACAGGGAATAAAAATTGATTCTACCGTGCATTCGGAAAGTAGCTTGTTATGGAGAAGAACGCACAAGAAACTCCATACTTACTCTTTTAAAAAAATATATGTTTTTTTTACAAAATTTAGGTACATAAGTACATACATTAATAAATTTATATGTGTGAGGACAATGCACCCAGAATCACTACATACTATACTACGTACAAAGTATTAAAAGTACTCACACATGTACTGTGAAGTTACATAATAAGCACTAGAAAAACACTAGCATCCGAAGCAGTTAAGTTAAGACCAATCCCAACTGACGGCGCCCGTTCACGAACATGACGCATGAATCGGCACCACCCAGCTCAACCATCATGAAGGGAACCGAATGATCCAACACACACGCCACCATCAGAGAGACATTTGAGAGAGCATGACACACTCAACTGCCAGGGCAAACACAAGTCAACGAACGACACCAAGGTACAGCAAATGGTAGATTTACAGTTGGGTACATAGTACTCACACACGTGCTGCGCAGTTATACTATACTAAAAGAAATTGAGTCTATATAATACAAATATATTCATACAGTCTTCAGCAGGTCCAACAATTCTACAGAACAATAATGTTCTGCATATCACTTGTTTTTGCGCCCTAGTGGTTGTGGAGCAAGACTAGCATTGAGCCAAGCATTTTTATCAGTGATGTAATCCCCCAACTTATAATATGCCTGCCTGCATAGTGTGCGTTTTATACAAGTTTTAAATTTCGTCTCATTCAGTTCTAGAATGTGGGGAGGAATTTTATTGTAACATTTTGTACAGTACCCCATGAAAGAAGAGGCTACTTTAGCCAATCTGAAACCTGGTTGAACTAATTGGTCCCTATTTCTAGTAATGTAATTATGTCTATCTCCGTTTTTACTAAAAAGATGTAAATTCTTTCTCATATTTTGTCTTCTCTTGTTTCATCATATTTTGTCGACCCCTAACTCTGGTGCTGCAAATAGGTTAATTAAGTTTGTGTTGTTACGTTTTACGTTATAAGGTCCGATGAGACTGACATATACATATGTATAAAAGTCCCTAACTAAAAATAAAGAGAAAAAAATAATTGTATTTTGCCAGACTACTGTAACACAGCTCCATACCGATATTAGGAGGTTCCTTCCTCTGGAGTCCTGCCCACCGATAGCTCGACCCTGTTCTCAATGCCAGTGTGCTATTTCGGCTAAGTGAGGCCTATGATTTTGAAACGTTGCTTTTTCATGTTTAAAAATGTAATTTATTTTATTTTGTTTATTTAATTCTTTATTGTACAACAAGTCATTACATTTAAACAAATTGATAATAAAGTTCGTGTACAAAGGCGAGCTTAACTCTAAATGGAATTTTCTTCCAGCGAACCTTTGAGTGATAGAGATCAAAATAAAGGGCAGTAATCCAATGTAAATATATATACCTATATAGTTGGATAAAACTAGTAACATAATAATACATTAAATACCAAGTTTATAAAGACAAATACATTATATTAATATATAATCAATTGTGTTGAAAGGGAATGCTCCTTAATTTTCCTCTTGAAGAAATCGAGAGAAGTTCTATCGCATATGGAGTGTGGAAAAGAGTTCTAGAGATGCACTGCAGTAACAGAGAAGGAGCCATCGTAGCAGCTAGAAGTGTGACGCGGAGTACGAAGGAGAAGCGAAGTGGCCTTGCGACAAGGTTTACCCCTCGGGACGAGGTACACAAACCGTTCGCGAAGGTATTGAGGAGAAGTAGTATTGTGCAGGATAGTATAAAGACAAAGATATATAGAGAAGGGATAGGATATGGGTATCTCACCGATGCTGAATCGGCAGCCACTTCAATCTGGTCCGAAACTCCGACACATGGTCATACTTTCGGCGGCCAAAAATAAAGCGGATGCACAAGTTCTGCAGTTTGTTTAGGAGTAGAATTATTATGTATACCATATAAGTTACAGAAAGTATAGACGAAGAAAACATTACACTGGGTGACACAATGGGCGGCCTTATCGCTAAAAGCGATCTTTTCAATACAACCTTAGGATGGATTTTAAAAATGTAAGGAAAGACAGTACTGTAAGTAGTCTTTGGTGTACTATTTATAAATAAAATAAATACATATATATATATATATATAGACAAATATATAAAGTAATAAGTATGGAACAAAAACATAAAAAACATGAAAAATAACTATTAAAGACAGAGGTAGTGATTCTTTACCATAGTTTTAAAAATGGGCAGAGGTTAGGCTGGGATTTAGGCTGGATTGAGGAGTACCGACGTTGCATCTAGAAAACAGACATCCACATAGTCTATGAGCGGTAGAAGAAGAGATTGAGTAAGAGTGATCTTAGTGTGAAACGGTAAGAATATTTGGAGACATTTAAGAGACTAAAAAGAGTAGAAGACTCTTGGGCGTCACGTCTTGAGTAGGATCACATCAGCGATATGTAACCTCCCAGGAGAGATTACTGTCTATATGGACGGCCAAGATTTTCGCACTTTTAGAATAATATATGGGCATTGAATTATACAATACTGGCGGGAGAGACCGGGGCTCCAACAGATTGAGCATGTATTTGCCACCAATAATAAGCGCTTGTGATTTAGTTGGGTTCAGGAGGAGTCCAAAGGATTTAGTCCACTTGTTGATATTTACAAGGTCATCAGTGATGGCAGCCACAACCTCAGCGAGTTCATTCATTTTAAAATGGCGATACAACTGCGAGTTATCTCCATAGAGATGAAAGTTAGAAGTTGGGACCTTAGTGATAGCATTTATAAAATTTAAGAAGAGAAGAGGAGAGAGCACACCACCTTGAGCAACGCCTGCAGTCAAGTCACACCAGTCAGAGTAGTCCTCGTCGGATCGAACAGACTGCGAGCGACACCGAAGATAGGATTTGGACCACTCAATTACCGGAGCGGAGACATTAAGGGAGGAAAGTATTCCTAAGAGAATGTCGAAGTCAACTGAATTAAAACTACTGCTGAAATTCAGCAGAACCAATATGGTAAGACATTTATTTTCCATAGCCAGTCTTATGTCGTCATTTATTTTGACTAGAGTTATCAGAGTGCTATGGTCAGGTCTGAAACTAGATTAGTAAGGACTCAGCAGGCTACTAAAGGACAAATAACAGGATAGTTGCTTCTGAGCAACACTCTCGAGGACTTTGGGGAGGATTGGGAGGATGGACATTGGACGGAACTGGCATGGTGAGGAGGGATTGGAAACTTTGGGAAGCGGTAGGACGTGAGCCTTCTTCCGAATGAAGGACAGGAGTTATTGAAGAGAGAAAAATTAACAATAATAATAATAATAATTTATTTATTTATTTGTAACATTCAAATTAACAATTTTCTCTTAAACTAAGTTGTCTAACAATGACAATGAAGTAAGTATCTAATATTGATCATGCTTAAGAGATTACGTTGACGACTGTACTAGTATAAACTGTGGCACAGTCGACATCGCACTCCTCCCAGTGTACTTCAATATTACAAAATCAAAGTTCTAAACAAAAAAAAAAAGAAATTAAAATAATTTGTATCACTATTTTTTTTTTCCTTTGGCAGTAAACAAAAATTGGTAATGCAAGTACCTGTGTGTTTGTGTGGTGTGGTGTGTTGTGTAGTGTGATGTGTAGGTGAGTGTGTGGAAGCAATTATGACTATTTTTTATTTACTATTTCCTCCGTTTCTGAATAGTCGAACTGTAGGAGCCAGTCACGTATAACATTCTTGCACTTGCTAAAAGTTAGAGGAAAGATGTTGTGGATTCGGTTTGCTTTGTTATATAATTGGTAACTTATAACATAATACTGGTGCATTGCAAGGGTTGTTCTGTGGGGTGTCGATTCGCAGATTCTAGAATTATCGCGTTTATGCATCGGTTTATACTCTATGCTTTTGTGTTTACGGAGTATGGTACTCAGTATAAAAAGCCGTCTCACAGCCAGAACTGGACATTCGGTATAAAGAAGATCAGTGCTGTACCTTCGGGTTCGACCAAGCATGACCTTCAAAATAGCTCTCTGTGCACGCTCTAGGGGAAGTAAGACAGACTTGCCGATTCCACCCCAAACAACAATGCAGTACTGCAGCAAACTTTGGACAAGGGCGAAGTAAACGCACAGTAACGTTTCCCTATCAGCAGAATTTCTGAGCTTTCTGAATATAGGCATTATTTTTCTAATGCGGGCTGTCAACTGACCTATATGTGCTGACCATTTCAGAGAATTGTCAATGATGAGACCCAGATATCTTATAGTGGTGGTGCGAGTTAATTTAGGACAGCCACAACTTTCTGGGATGTCACAAGTATGTGCGATAACTGCAAAATCTGGTGGGGGCTGGGTATTAATGCGGTGCGAGAACGTTACATATTTGGTCTTATCAACATTCAGCGTCAAAAGATTGTCATTAAGCCAAGTCATGATATCTTTAAGAGCTCGCTCTGCAAAGCACTGAGCCTCTTTCCAGTCCCTTCCATGCACAATCAACGCAGTGTCATCAGCGTAGGTAATAATATTACAATTTGGTAGGGTCTTCATACATAAGGTGTTGATGTACAACAGGAAGAGAGTGGGTCCAAGAACGCTGCCTTGTGGGACACCAAAGGAAAGAGTGGCTTGCGAACTCGTGTAATTGCCTATCCTAACACATTGAGTTCTGTTAGAAAGGTAGGAGCGAAACATTTGCAATGTAACCCCACGAATGCCTATCGATTCCAGTTTTGAGAGCAATATGGGTACAGAAACAGTGTCGAATGCCTTTGACAGATCGAGGAACACACCTATTACTTTCTCTTTGCTGTCAAGGTTACGGGCTATGATCTCTGTAAGCAATAAAGTAGCATCTTCTGTTGATTTACCTTTCATAAAGCCAAATTGGTTCTTTGCAATAATATCATTCTGATGAAAATATTTAGTAAGTCTAGAATTTAACAGCTTTTCAAGAATTTTGGAAATAGCGGTTAGCACCGATATCGGTCTGTAGTTTTCAACACTGTCTCTGTCACCGCTCTTGTGGATAGGATGGACTAAGGCCCTCTTTAAAATATCCGGGAAAACACCAGTATCCAGGCATAGGTTACACATATGTGTAAGTGGACCAATCAGACTACCCTTCGCACTCCTCACAACCTCTGTAGGTATATTGTCAATACCAGTTGCAGAGTCGCTTTTTAGATTGACAATAATAGACTCTATATCCCCATGATCTGTCTGTAACAGAACCATAGATTCCCTAGGTGACTTAGACAGGTCGTGTATTATTGAGGATTGGTTTGGCTGTCTATTTGAGGTTCCCCTTTTATTTAATATTGCATTAGCAAGTTTTTCCCCGACCCCTGCAAAATAGTTGTTCACCGTATTAGTTGACTCGAATGGATCTGGAGTGAGAGTTAATAACTCAGATGGAGGAGGCGAAGTTTGCTTGAGGTTTGCAATTTTGTTTACAGTATTCCACATTCCCTTTGGATTGTTTTTATTCTTTTCAAATTCCGCTTTTTCATAACATTTTTTCTGTTTTTTTAAAAGGTTATTGCAAAAGTTACGGTATCTAGTATAGGTGACTTGCATGATTGCGTTGTTCTGATTTAGTTTAGCTTGCCTATGCAACTTGTCCCTATGTCTAATGCACCGTATTAAGCCCGGTGTAAGCCATGGCTTGATTGCTCGCTTTCGGCGAGGTATGGTTTTAAGCGTTGAGTGCGCATGGATAGCATTCGAAATTATGCCTACTAGAGAGTCAGCGGAGACATTGGCATTTGTGGCTGAGTAAACAGAACTAAAGTCAGTCTCCGCAAGACTTAGAACTAAAGAGGGATAATTAATCTTAAGATAAGAAGATTTTGGGTTGTGTCTTTTTATTTTACAGTCAATACAAAAAACCAGTGACGCGTGGTCGGTTATGGATGCGTCTAGTACACAGGTAGCTGTGAATCTATCAGATCTCAGCATTACGTGATCCAAACAGCTATTATTACGAGTAGGGAAGACATGAGCAGGTAGAAAGCCGTGATAAGCCATCTGGTCTAAATATTTATCACAGTTAGGGTCATTACTACTTGGGGAGATATTTATATTAATATCTCCAATTATAGCTTCACTGCCTTCAATGATTCAAGACACAGATCAAGGCTATCACAGAACTTATTTATGTTTCGATATGATGGTGACCGGTACACAGCCACGATGGAAATAAGAGTAACAATTTACTTAAAATAGGTAAGAACATATGGAGTTGAAAGCCACCGTCACCTACCGCCTTGGTGGAGATGGAAAGGATACATTTCTTAATGTCTAGTTCAGTAATTGAGTGGAAAGAGCAAGAAGTATTTGCTGGCAAAGGAAGATTAAAGAGATCGTTGGAGTGGAAGATTTAACATGGTCAACGAGGGTAATTGGGGCCCTAGAAAAGTGTGCATTAAGGGCATTAAGGTCCATCTTATCAGAAGAACTCTTGCCAGAGGCTTTATCAATACCACAGATAATATAATACTAAGACCCAGAGCCAACACCAAGAGTCTTCAAAAATTACCATACTTGTGTTGGGTATATGTATATTTTAAAGAATAACAATATTAATGTTTGCAGGTGTTTCGATAACTACAACATACAACCAGGGGAGAAACCCTCAAAAGAATTTGTACCAGAGACCGAATTTGTAAATTATGAAATAGTCAATGTCTTGCTTGTGAGTTAATTATCTTCTCCCTTCTTCTCTCCCTTAATTAGTCCCTCATTGCTGATGATCGCGGTCAATCTGCCTTCGTCGACTTCGGTCCAAAGTTGCCTTCACCACTTGCTAAAATTTGCTTGAGAACGTACCTTTTTAGGGTTCCGTACCCAAAGGGTAAAAACGGGACCCTATTACTGAGACTCCGCGGTCCGTCTGTCTGTGTGTCTGTCCGTCTGTCTGTCTGTCACCAGGCTGTATCTCATGAACCGTGATAGCTAGACAGTTGAAATTTCACAGATGATGTATGTCTGTTGCCGCTATAACAACAAATACAGAAAACAGGATAAAATTAATATTTAAGAGGGGCTCCCATACAAAAAACGTGATTTTTTTGCCGTTTTTTGCGATAATGGTACGGAACCCTTCGTGCGCGAGTCCGACTCGCACTTGGCCGGATTTTTCACTTGGTCAGACCATCGGTTGGTTATTTCAAATAGCGCAGTATCAGAGTGCACGTTCTATAGTAAGCCCTAAAACTAAAATAAAAGTTACAGAAGTTAATACATTAGAGACCATAACTGGCTAAGTGTGGGTATGGTACCAACTATACACCAGCTCTGGGACCCTCCTTCAGGAAACATTGGCAAGCTGTATTCAAGTCATAATTATCTGGTTTTAGATCCCAAAAGTTACGGCTGAAATGAATACCAGGTGGGCGTGCACAGTCTTACAAGATTACCATAGTTCCGTACCTTATACATATAAGAATCGTAAATATACTGCAAAAGTCTTACATTTTCATCTATATCTAAAAGGAGCGAGTAAGTAGTTCACCGAATTTTACATATTAAAACATAGTCTTCGGTAATTTTTAAGATTTGCCGCATTATAATTATGTATACAAAAAAGTTCGATTCGAAGAAAGCACAATTCGCAAAACGTCTAGATGCTCTAGGTAGCATTTGATGTCATCGAAGGCGATAGTTGAAATGTCAAAATTTAAGGGATTGATCACTCGATATCGCTTGTAAATCCCATACAATTTTGACTTATTGATAATCGCTATCGCTATGATTTCCATTGTAGAATGTCTCTTGTCTAGAGCCTCTGGTCAAGTGTCTTTCTATCAATGAGCGTAGCGATAGCGATTATAACAAGAATGTCAAAAACGTATGGGAATATGAAGAACTTTCAAAATGTTACGAGATTATCCCTTATATTTAGACCATCGGCTTCGTTGATAGAATGACACTTTGTCTAGAGGTTATGTGAAGTCACAAACATAATGTTTAAAAAATTATTACCAAAAAATACTTACAGTTCCTAACAAGATAAAGTTTTCTTATGGCAGCCGCAAGAAATCTTTCATGTTGTCTAAACAGAGGCCTGAGAAAGTAGGAAAATGCACGACGTGCATTTGTTCTTGTCTGCTGTTTCTTTGCTCTTTTATTTGAATTCCTAACTGACAAATAAATAGAGCGTATCTTGCTGTAATAAAGTGATTTTCGGTCAGGTATAGAGGTCGACCGCGTAGCAGACGAGCACTGAACTCGTCTCAAATAAACGCGCCTTCATCAAGTTGATGGCTTTAAATCGGATACTGAACTAAAATAAATGTCACCAATTGTAACAGACTGCTTAAAAAGTCATTTTGTTTTATTAATTGTTTTTTAAATCGGGTTTTAATTATGACATGTACAACATGATCAACACTAGCTACCTATAGTACTACACCATGTTGGTTTTTTCAACAGGGCAAGTGATTTTATCTGCAAATGACCACAGATTGACGTATGATGTAACAACCAACCAGTCAGTTCAATACGAGTACTATGGAAGTGCCAACTATACTTATATCGATGGAGAGGACATTGATTTTTTCTGCAAAAAGGAACTAAAAGAGACTCGCCCTTCGGACAATCTGCGTTTGGAATATTTTAATGCAGAAGGTAACTATTTAAAAACCGACTTCCAAAACAAAACACTACAAAGCCAAACATATTTTTCTTTTTCGAAATCCGTGAGTCAGTGTAGAAAAATTGAAAAAAAAAATAGGTACCTAAGACACCGACTTCGGAAAAGAAAGTTGAGGTGCGACTGCAATTTTGACACTTTACTGTATCTCCAATTATTATGAAAATTATTTATAGCCAAAGTACATCTCATGACGATTCCAATAAGCCCAAACACGACCAGGAAACATTGTTTTATTTCGGAGTTCCAGTGACTACCTTCCAGCTTCATCATCAGATCAGTTCCATGTTACCATTTTCATCAGTAGGTACCATTTATTTATAAGTGTTTGCTTCATAATAGTCGGTTAACTATTCGATATATCTTATACCCGTGATTATACTTAGCATTAAGAAATTCCAGTAGCCATCTGTGGTCTTCTTCATCAGTTCCACTTCACCAAATGATTCTTTCTGAGTGCAAATGATCGCACTGTTGATGAGAATAACAATATCGCTATACGTATTCCTATAATATTTGAGGATTTCCCTCGATTTATCCAGGATCCCATCATCAGATGCTGATTTGATGACAGCCTAGAAAGTATAGACTTTCAAACAAAAGAACATTTTTTAATTTGGTCTAAGAGTAAACGGGGCACACAAATAAAATAAAATAAAAGATACCGACGAATTGAGAACCTTCTCCTTTCTTGGATTCCGTTAAAAATAATTAAATGGGCTCAAATATTGCGCCTACTTGCTACAGTAGCCCCCTGAGAGAGTTTGAGTCAAATCGAACCAAATTGATTCAAAAAAAAATACACGCTTTAATGGTAACCTGAACTAATTATAAAAACAAAAAACCCGACTGATAAAAATGAAATTCGCTTTATTTCAGACTTTTTAGTTTTATTAATGAACAAGATTTCCAAGACTCCAAATAAGTTATGTGATAATTATGAATACTTAATAAATAGCCATATTATTGTGATTGTGATATAATGAAAAAAAAAATGACTGTTTTATGGAATTTTTGACAAAATAGTAACTTAAAAGTGTTACGATATATATATATATTTGGAATGGTCTATTACTAGTAGTGCTCAAACGCGAGACATATGATTATATATTTGATACCCATATTGTTGTGATAACGGAAAAAATGGTATCACTCCCTTTATTGGGGAGTAGGAGCACCATATTTGAAAATTATAGTCTTTGTCACTCCCGCAATTGAGACGAATCCAACGACACCTCATAAGTCATAATTCGTCAAGCCGTTTGGGCTGAAGAGCGTGTTATAGAAATACACATACATGCATACGCTCGCAAAACATTACCTTGAAGCAGTCGGGTAAAAAGTAACATACCATTAAAGAGTTTCTTTGGTTTTTTTATACATTGGTATTATAAATAAGGTATTATTATTATATAGGTTAACATGTTTTCATGAATTTTCTCGTTATCTAGTCATTTCATACTTCTAATGCTTAACTATTACATGGGAACAAAAAACAATAAAAACACTACTCTGGCAAGACAGTACCAGCAAAAGATCAATAATACATATTTTTCATATTTATTTAATAACCTTCAACATATGCTCGTTCAGAAACGATACACTTACGCCAACGATTAATCCAATCATCAAAACATTTTTACACGCTTTTTCCGGAATCGAGTTCAGCATTCGCCGCGAACCCTCACTTATGTCTTCTACCGAATGAAAACGGGTGCCACAAAGTAGTAATTTGAAATTTAGGAAAAAAAGAAGCCTGGAAACATATCTTTTTTTTTGCTTTTAGTAATGCTCATGCATATTGCACTACCAGCAGTTATGTAGTTATGTGAGGCTCCAACCTAATAAAACTCCACGGTGTCCTTCTGTGCCGCTTATGGCGGCAACACGGGCACGCGTTAGCACTCACCGCGAACCCGCCGCCTGTAGCCATATCTGGTGAATAAGATGGTTGCTCGATGGTATTTGTTGGGTTTTTGGTCCAAAATTCGTTCACAATGATGGCCTTGTGCGAAGGCACAACACTGCGATAGTCAAAGAAAACAGTCAACAAGACTTTGACTTTTTATCGACTTTGGCGTGGTTTTTCCGGTTTCGGTTCAGTTGGAAGGCGCCACTCCGAAGCTTGTTGACTAGTTTGCATGTCAAACTCGTAAACTGACATCTCATCACCAGTAACAATACGTTTCATGAATGTTGGGTCGGAAATGACTCGTTCTAGCATGTCTTTAGCGAATCTTATGCGATCGATTTTTTGGAGAAAATTCAGGTATTTTGGGACTAGCCGAGCGGCAACATGTTTCATACCCAAGTGATTCTTTTTATTTTTTTTTATTAAAAAAACGTTGCCCCACACTAGGAATTTCTTCCTGTATTGTGGGTGCGTTTACAAACATATAAACTCATATACACAACACCCAGAGCCGGTACAACTATCTGTAGGTCATACAAATATTTGTTCCGTGCGGGAATCGAACCCGCGACACGCAGCGCAGCAGTCAATCGCTCAACCACTGCGCCAACCGTGCGCGTTAAATGATTAAATGGACTGACTCGTAAGACACAAAAAGTACGGCGTTAATCGCTCTCAAACTTGAATAAGGATTTTATTTATTTATCAATTATGGACGATTTGCAGCTAAAACAAACAGAATAACAAATAGTACGTGAGACTGACAGCCAATTAAAAGTCATCACTTCTAAAAATAGATTGAAAAGAAAGAGTGTGAACAACACACCACAGCTACCAAAATAGATAAACTAAACAGTATAACATTCAAGCTTAATCTAAATTAACATTTCATATTGCATACAATGATAAAAACCTGAACATACAAAATACTAATTTAAAAAGTGAAGGCACAGGCACTTTCTGGCAGGCTCTTTCAGTCACTATTTCCTTCACTTTTGCGATGTTAACTTCAGTTGCAAACGTTGATGGCCTATCAGAGCGAGGCAAAATTTTCATCATATCTCGACCGCTTTTGAACGCTTCGTACCACTCATTAGTACGTGTTTTTGATAAAGTCGATTCACCGTTAGCCTTCTGTAATATTATCAGTGACTCCGAATACCAAATTCCATTGGTGATGCAAAATCTAAGACAAACCCTTTGTTCGATGTGTTTGTTCATTATAAAATTCGCAATACGCACTAGATATGATATAACTGACATAAAAAAGCACTGTATTCATCTAAATAACAGATGTAACTCAAACTCCGCGCCAAAATTGAAAACATTTATGCCGATCTGAAAAAAAAAATATTGGAACCATAAACAAATCATCCATTCTCGAAACTGTTTTTGACTAAATGTATCGTTAATCTGGAAGATCCTTGCCAGGATAATGGGACAAACTTATTGAATTATTGTATTGTCATTTGTCATCCTTGATAAGTGTGCAATGTTTCAATTAAACCTGAAGTTATGAAGCAAGGAAAAACACGTTTAAAGATTCCGATACATATAAACACGGATATTATTGTACCCACATTAATTGAGTTAATCGATCGAAAGCATTGCACAAGCTGGTTCATCTAATTGTCTCTCGACGTTCCTTACAGTTTCGACGCGAGGATCGATAGTTTAGGTGGTGAAGCATCCAAAAACACTTTTTAATACTGGCAGAGATACAACTTATAAAATGAATACACACAAGTTTAATAAATGACTTTCTTTTCAGGACTTCTTCTATTTCAAACTAAATCACGAACACAGCCACACAAGTTCCGTTCTGTCTTGAAATCGACAAACGATAAATATTATTTGGACTGCATTTGCGCTAGCAAAAACCCTGTAAGAGAGTACCGTTATAGAACTACCTTCTTTAAGAAGAGAGGTAAGTGTTTCAAATGTTGCTATATTCAGAGTATTCTAAACTACAACTACAAAGAGATGAAATTTTATGTTTGTTTATTATGTTCATAAAAGATGGCAAATATAATATTATGAATGATGAATGTGGTGGGAAAGTGGAAATAATGATTTTCTTTAACTGATAGAAGTTTCAAAGGGTATTTTATATCGATAAAATGCATGGTTTTGATATTAAATGGATGCGTAGCTGTGGGCATTTGGTAGAATCTAATACAGAGGGTTTGATAATAATACGATGGTATTTTTGTGGAAAAATTCTGATGTAGCCCTTAGTCTGGGAAAACGGATCATCTCCAGCGTACGGTACACTGTGTCCTCGGGACAGTCCACACAGTAATGACAAGCGGGCGTCCGCTCCAGACTTGTGCGACGCAGGTACTTCCTGAAGCATCCATGACCAGTAAGCTCTCGGAAATTTAGGGCATCATACCGTCTCTCCAGCCACTCTTCCAGGACTGGCCTTACTGCCATTATTGAGGCATCTGGGTTGCGCAAGTCACTCCTTCCATTTGGCCACTAGGATCTGATGAAGCTCTAATTTTCGTGCCTCTATTTCTCACGGAACTAGCCGCTAATTGCACGCTAGCCTCGCCTTCTGCCAGTGATATATAGAAGCAAGTGTTTTCGCGTCCAGATCCCAGGTGTTGATCCGGCAAGAAGTGTTGCTGTCTCGTAGGAGATCATGAGGTAGCCACTTATTAATCTAACATCCATCGCTCTCAGCGGTCCTCACAGAATCGCAGTGTTGTGGTCTGTCAGGTTGTCCACCCACACGGGCGCCTCATACAGGGCCATAGACCACAAAAAAAATGCAGGTTCAGTGCCACGGGCAATTATTGTATCTGTTGACGGACAAAAGTTAACACCAATTTCAAATAAGGACCCGTCAGTTAACCATTATATCTTCAAATATATAGAGGAAGAGATAATAAATATTAAGTGTCTAACGACGGAGTTCTCCTCTGAAATAGGCAATATATATTTTGGTTTTAATCCAAGTATAATTTATTACTAAATAAACAAATATACACAAATAGACAAATTCGTTGAAAAATCTTAACTTTAACATATATATCTTGTTTTTACAGATACAGAGGAACATGCAATCATGGTGTCCATCAATGGCCAAAACTTGACAACAATTTCAAATAAGGACCTGTCAGTTGACCATTATATCTTCAAATATATAGATGGAGAGATATTAAATGTTACATGTCTAAAGACAGATTTCTTTGCAAAAGGCGCGATATATTTCAGTTTTGATCCAAGTTTAACGTATCGTATAGGTAATTAGACCGATTAACATACAACATTCACAGGGAACGGTATGATTGACAAATATGGAATGGCACCCTCAATAAAGCCCAGACAGTCAGCAATACTAAAATAGTTTTCGTTATGGTTTCAGGGATGATATTTTTTGTTCAAGTCCTATATTATGTAAAACATAATGAATGGTTTATTTTATAATAACCGGTTACCCTAATTATACTTTGTGAGTCCCTTAACGAGTTCAAAATCCCCACCAGCTCCCTCTGTTAAGATTAAGTTTTTGAGCAAAATTTTATCTATTACTCTCCGTCCAGCCTGTTATTTACATATGACAGATGTACGCTTATGGGGCTTCATAATTATTAACAAGAAATCATAGACAATAAAATGCAAAAAATCATAGACGCTTAAATACACAGTTAAATCGAATATACGTAGCAGTAAATATTGCAATGTAAAGGTTTGAAAATTAAATGTTGTAGAAAGTATTATTGGATACATAAATATAGATGAATAGCAGCGCATGTTGTTGTTGCAAAATAATAAATACATTGTTACTGTTATTAATATTTACCACCCTTAAGTGGATTATGGATGCAGTAAATTTCATTTTATTTGATTTCAAAAAACACACAATTTTAAGCAAAAATAAAATGACAATGTGTTTAATCGATGAACATTTCCGATTTATTCCGGAATTAATCAAATTTCCTCATTCAAGTCGATTGTTATAAGTAATCGAATCGGTAGCACATTAGTTCATCACCAAATGATTAGATTTTTTCATCACACTTGCACGTAAACAGTATCAAAACATACAGGTTAACTTAGCCGCAATGCCCCATATAAAACCCTCGGGCTTTTTTGTTTGTCATGAAGCCCTAGGGCGGTAAGTAATATTTTTTTAATTTACAGCACAGCACACAGGTCATGCAAGTTCAAGCAAGGAGTTTACACGCAATTGAAAAATTGTCATAAAATGTTATCTAAACAGGAATTTCTTTGCAATCTCGCTACATGTTACTTAAATACTCAACTAATGTTCTTAATAATCGATTTTAATAGTTATAGTATGAAAACGTCGAAATTATTTAATTCTTTTTACACTCCGTCATGGCTGTATGCCTACGTAAGTATTTGCCCTTAAAGTTTCTGAACGAAACACTGTATAATCTGTGGTTTGGGCAAAAATTCGCCAACCGCTTAAAAAAAAGGTTCACGTATTTCGTAATAACAGCTGTGCTGACTTGTGTATTAAAGCTATAATTCATAATTATTACTCGCAAATGTGATGAAAAACATTGTGTGTATCACGGGCGGTACGGGAATTACGAACCTCGACTCAGAAAGCCCTCAGTCTTCGACTTCGGGCTTCTACTAGAGTCTCGATCGTAATTCCTTACCTACCGCCCTTAATACACAATGTACTATTAGCTCTCAAATGTAAAATTACAGGTTGGACGTAATTTTATTTATTTTAAATCGTTTGCAAATACCCTAAGGGCGCGTCTACACGAGAAAAAATCCGTTCTCGGTTGAACTCGAATAACGTTCCGGAAACCACGTTGTTAAAGCAAAATATGCTCTATTTATTTGACAGCTGGGATTAAAATTAAAAGAGCAAAAAAGAAAACACAAGTTACTTATGCACTTCGCGCATCTTCATATTGTCTCAGACCTTAGTTTACTTGACATGAAGAGTTCTTGCTCGGTGGCCCCAAAAAACATTTGAGGCCACCGAGCCAGAATACTTTTGTTTCGTAAAAGACACGAAAAGACAGTAAATAGAGGCTACTTTTCTTAATAAATAGTAAGGCTTTCCGCGTTCTGTATAGCCAATGTTTATAGATAGGCAGTCAGTGCGCAAATCTATTGAAAAATACAATAATAATATTGCGTTTCCAGGCCCCAGGAGTTCGGATATTATATCCGTAAAAATATTGGCATCAGATATAAATAAAAAAACTGTAAGTTGTAGTACCAAAACCACGGATGCACAAAAAACAATAGCGACAATATTATTTT
The DNA here is from genome assembly GCA_964057195.1 of Orthosia cruda. NCBI lineage: Eukaryota > Metazoa > Arthropoda > Insecta > Lepidoptera > Noctuidae > Orthosia > Orthosia cruda. Next base: position 6,680,038 of record OZ059852.1, on the reverse strand, counting down.
TATCTGATGTTCCTGAACATGGTATGTAACATTTGGTTTTCTCTATTTTAACCGAGTCAAAAAAAAGTGGTTCTCTATTCAAAAACTATTGATTCGATTTAGATGAGTTTTTCGATAATAAAAGCATATTTATCAAGAAAGATTTCTTTGTTTTTGTGTGTGTGATATTAATTTAAGACGAAGATCTTCAGAGATATAGGTACAATGGAATTCTTCAATAACAAGCAGCAAATCCCACGATCACTGTGATCGTATGTCTAAGTTTTTTTTACTCGACTTCCAAAGGAGGGTAATGTGTTTATTAGTCTATGAATGTATGCATGTTTGTTTGTTTTTATGTGAGGTTCTAGAGACCAAACGCGTTGGCCGATTCTGATGATTCTTACGATTGCGGCGGTGGCGTCAAAAATGGCGGCTTTTGTGCGCCATATTCGGTGAATTCGGTTTCTTGATTTTTTTTATTGAATTTTTTTTCACCATTTGGAGTCGCAATTAAGCATACCACTCACGGTAAAATGCGAAAGCTGGTTGTTAAGATAAAATGGAGGAGTATGAATCGCATGGAAAGAAATTTGAGCAGAACCGACAGTTCGTACAAAGTAAGGGATGCACAGCACCTTGGATTGTAGATCTTCAGGCCTTGGTAGACGGGACGAATGCGCCTTTCCACGAATTACACTGCATGGTTGTTCGAGAAGTTCGCATGATGCGTCCTCTGTGACAAACGACTCAATTACACGATGAATTTGCCATTGTCCCTCCTGCGATGCGATGATATGGTCGACGACAAAGTACGCTGGCTGGATAGAGTGAATAGTTTATAGCTCTCTTTCTTCTAAATGAGTATTAAAATAATTTATTTTAACTTAACCAACTTAGCACAGATGTTCAGAAAAGATGTCGCAGAGACTATAACGTTAATTAAAATAAATTATAAATGCTTTCACTCAACGACTATCTTCTTTCTACCACCTGTATGCTGTTGATCTCCAAATGTATACCCAAGCCCCTCTCGGAGAATTATCTGACGCTACTGAGACTATTAATATGGACCTGGCTCGAATAGGTGACTGGAGCACTCAGTGTGGTTTGAAGATATATCCAACTAAGACTCAAGTGGCTGTTGTAGGTAGTTCCCGAACTGTCTCTAGGATTGACTGGGCGTCACTTCCCCACGTTTCTTTCAACAATACCATTGTTCCTATAACTCACACTGTGAAAAACCTGGGGATTTATATCGATGGCATTATTTCCTGAAACAAACAACTGCAGGAGGTCGAAGTCGTAAACTGTTTGCGTCTGCGGGCTCCCTGAGACGCCTTTCTTAATTTTCTTCCCATGACCACTAAAATTGCGATAGCATAATCTCTACTACTCCCTATCCTAGACTATGCTGATGTCAGCTATCTTAATCTCACCCAACACCAATTGGACAAGCTTGTCGACTTCAAAATCTCTGTGTCAGGTTCATATTTGGCTTGGCCTTTCTTAATTTTCTTCCCATGACCACTAAAATTGCGATAACACAATCTTTACTTTTCCCTATCCTGGACTTTGCTGATGTCAGCTATCTTAATCTCACCCAAGACCAATTGGATAAGCTTGAGCGACTTCAAAATCCCTGTGTCATGTTTCTGAATTTTCAACCAAGCTCAAATGGCTTCCTATTCGCCTTCGTCGGAATGCCCACATACTTTCTTTGCTATATAACGTGCTCTTTAATCCATCTGTCCTTTCATCTTAAATAACGCTTTCAGTTCCTTTGTAACACACATTCTAGGTCCTTGAGATCATCGCTTTCCTCATCCTTCTTCGAAAAATCTTTTACAGTCAGAGCAGCTCGTTTGTGAAATGCAATCTATTCGTGAGGCGTGCTCAATCCTTACCAACATTCAAAAAAATGGCGAAGGAGCATTTCCATTCACTATAACTAGCCCTCTTCTTACTCTGTTATATTTTTGTTATTTATTAGTCTATTAGGTAACTTGTATGTTTGAATTGTATGTTATTATGTTTTATTTTATGTATTATTAAGTATTGTAGAGCTTCAGAAAGAGTGGGTCTAAAAATAAACATGGACAATACCAAGGTGATGTGTAATGCCCATGTTGCACCCACTCCTATCAAAGTCGGAGACTCTACACTCGAATTTGTGGACGATTATGTTTACCTGGGACAAACGATCCAGTTAGGTAGGTCAAACTTCGAGAATAAGGTCAACCGTCGAATCCGATTCGGCTGGGTAGCGTTCGGGAAGTTGCGCGGTATCTTCTCGTCCAACTTACCACAGTGTCTCAAGACGAAAGTCTATGACCAGTGTGTGTTGCCAGTGATTACTTACGGGACAGAGACGTGGTCGCTCACAATGGGCCTCATTAGAAAGCTTAAAGTCACCCAAAGGGCAATGGAGAGGGCTATGCTCGGCATTTCCTTGCGTGATCGAATCAGAAATGAAGACATCTGCAAGAAAACCAAGGTTAACGATATAGCCCGAAGAATTTCCAAACTTAAGTGGCAGTGGGCAGGGCACATTGCTCGCAGAACAGATGGCCGTTGGAGCCCAAAAGTTCTAGAATGGCGACCGCGTACCGGAAGACGCAGCGTTGGAAGGCCTCCCTCTAGGTGGAGCGATGACCTAGTCAAGGCTGCGGGCGTCCGGTGGATGCAAAACGCACAGGACCGATCAGTGTAGCGACGCTTGGGGGAGGCCTATGTCCAGCAGTGGAAATCTTACGGATGAAATGATGATGATGTATTATTATTTAAGATATATTATACACTGACATCCCTAAATGTATCTCCTCTATTTCAGTCCATCCAAGGTTGTCTGTAAGAGATTGCCCTGTGCGATAAGACCGCCCATTGTACACTTGCATTTAGATTAGAATTAATGTGACAAATTGTCAAGCAAGCGTTATCTGCTGTGACTAGTTGAATAGATTTTCATCAGCCAGTCACAGGAGATATCCGGCGATTATTCGTGGATTACGTTAACGGCCCGATATTCGAGTGTTGAGAAACCGAGGGTAAATATCGTAGTATGAGAAACTGCACGTTCGCAAATGAAGTAGGTAACATACTGACTGAAAAAGATCAGGTTCTGGAACGCTGATAATAGTACTGCGCCACACTTTATGAAACTGGTCAACCTATCACATACGGCGCGCAGATAGACGTATCACCGCAAGAACCCGAAATTCTGCAGTCGGAGGTTGAATATGCCAATGGATGCCTCAAGGACAGAAAATCTCCCGGTAAAGATGGAATTCCCGCCGAGTTACTTAAAAACCTAGATCGCAAAGGTGTGAAGCAGATTTTAAGCATCTGCAATTCCATCTGGAAGACCATTAGATGGCCTGAGGAGTGGACAGAGTCCATTTTTGTTCCACTTCATAAAAAAGGCTCTATCAAAGACTGCAGCAATTACAGGACCTTAGCACTTATTTCACTTATCAGCAAAATACTCCTGTACATAATAAATAATAGGCTGAAAGAGGAACAAGCTCGTTCATTAAAGGCAAAGGAACGCGGGAACAAATCCTGAACATTGGCCAAATCATATAGAAAAGCCGGGAATTTAACAGCCCTGTGTTAATGTGTTTCATTGACTTTACTAAGATCTTTGATTGTGTGCAGTGGGAATAGCTGTGGGAGGTGCTAAAGGATATGGGTGCGCCTCAGCACCCACATCATTTAACCCATATTATTTGATTTGATCCGATGTCTCTACATCAGCATCCGCTCTTTCGTCAGAATAGAAACCGATTTTTCAAATGTGTTCTCCATCAAGAAAGGCATTAGACAAGGATACATCCTTTCACCCTTGCACTTCAATGTATACGGACAGTATAATTCGGAAAACTCTTGAGGGCTGGGAAAGGGGGTTTGCTATTGGTAGAAAGCGAATCTCTAATCTACGCTACGCTGACGATACTGTTCTCCTTGCTACAACATATGACGACATGAAGGAGATATTGCATAGATTGGAGGTGGACAGTGGCAAGTTGGGGCTTGCAATAAATAGGCAGAAAAATAAGCCTATGGTGAAAGATCGTGCGGCAAAGCTTTCGGGCGCCTACAGCATCCAAGACATCGAAGTTGTGGATAGTTTCGTTTATCTGGGGTCTATTATTTATACAGAGGGTAGCTGCATCCCAGAAATAAAACGACGGATTGCTATGGCTAAAGATGCTATGACACGTTTGCAGAACATCTGGAAAAATCGTGGCATAAGTTATAAAACCAAAGCTCGTTTAGTCAGCGCATTAATTCAATTACGCCCCGCGCGCGCATGGCGACAAGACGTGTCTAGTTAGTTGAACAAATTAAAAAAATCATAACAGGTGTAAAAAATACAATATCTAAGTATCATAATATATCGATGTATATACAGTTGAACGGGTATTGCGGTGCACAAAATAGTTCTTCAATTCATCAAATAACACAGAAGCTTTCATCTTTTTTCTTCAACCCAACCGCAAAAGTATTTGAATTAACACCAGCAGCGGGTGAGTCATCGTAGGAACGAGCGGTGCGACGACGTTTAGCGACGTCGAGGAAGGACACACCTCCAGCGGGCGGTCGGGTGCACCTGCACTTGGACTTGCGGCGAGCCGTGTTTGCAAAGATAAATACAGATAGCGGTCATTCCTGCAAGATTATCAATAATGCTTTCCGGTATTAGATGCACGCCTCCACCTGCCTTGCCTCACTCATTATCTGAACCAAATCAGACATCGAGTACTAACAGCGATGACAATACAAATATAACCCAAAGAAAAAGGAAACGAAGTGTAGATGAAATAATGAGAATGGAAGAAATGATGGGAGATATGAAGGTAATGTTTTCTGAACTAGTTACTAAACGGAATGAACAAAATCAAAAAATGAATTCGTTACAATTGGCTCTCGATGATATACGGTCCCTAAATACTGCGATCAGCTTGCAAAACTCTGAAATACGAACTCAGAATGGAAAAATCAAAGAGACATTAGTTTTTTTTTCAGAAAAATACGATGATGCTCTGCTGGAAATTAACGATTTAAGGGCAGAATGTAGCAGTAACCAAAAGGTTTTAAAATCGCTTGAAATCAGGGTTGACTATTTAGAAAAGCAACAAAAAGCGGCTTCGCTTGAAATAAAAAATCTACCGTCATCAACCCTTGAAACAAGCGACTCACTTACGGGTGAAGTACAAAAATTGGGTCAAATCATCAATCAACCCGTGAGTACAACAGAGATAAAAAACATCTTCCGTTACAAGAGCAAGTCTGACGTAGTGGGTCCAGTCTTAGTAGAATTCACGTCGGCAACCATTAAAGAGCACTTTCTAAAGTCGACCAAAGACTTTAACAAGCACAACAAGGAAAATCGCCTCAACACATTACATCTAGTAAAAAGCGGACCTAAGCAACCCTTATACGTAAATGAAGTGTTCACGGCTATGACCAGGCACCTACATTATCTCGCCCGAGAACTTACGAAGGAATTCGGTAACCATCAATGTTGGATTGCAAACGGCAAGGTGTATATTCGTGAAAAAGATGGAATGTCAAGCCGCCTCATCAAAACTGAAGAAGATCTCGCGAAACTCCGTAAGAAAAAATTACTGGTACTATACCAACCATTGCATGCTATCTTTATCATCACAGTTTTGTTAACCCTAGTCTTAATTTACACTATTCCATTAATAATAAACACTAACTCTAAAATTAATCAATTATACATACACTGTTCAATACAAATAAGCGTGTTACTAATATTAACTATACATATACACAACATACTTACAATCACACTTGCACTCTGTATTCATAATGCACACAAACATAATCGGCCGATATATTTTATAAATAAAGGCCAACTAAAAAGTATTATCGTACCTGCTCTGTACCGGTATATTGAACTTTATTGTTATGCTATTACGCAGCGCAATGGTAAAATGGTATTTATTAACATAAACATTCGATGACACACAAAACAACCTAAGTAACCTAGATGCCGTCTCGGTATCGGACGCTTCGACTTGTGATCTTGAAAACTGTACTCCACCAAATTTTATACCTAATCAAACACCTAAAATTTATCAGATATAATTACACAGAACATAAGAAGTATAAATAAAAACTTGGCGGGCTTTATGACTACACTTGCTCGAACAAAACTTGACTGGGACATAATTGCATTAACCGAGTGTTGGCTCCCTAACAACCATAATATTCCCGAGTTGGCGAACTATAACCTTTACCATACCAACAATAATCATACACAAATGAAGGTGTAGTTCTGTATGTGCATAAAAACTACTACTTCAACTAGATGCAGAGGAGCCGTCATTCTTAGATGCTAACTGTCTCCAAGTAAAAATCGATGCAGATGTACCGCCCGCCAGGTTACAAAGACTTAGAGAATTTTCTAAACTCTCTAAATATTACCCTAACTAAACTATCCAAATACTAAACTATAATAGTAACGGGAGACATAAATATAAATATACATGAAAACTCGAACGATTCCACTAAACATTCTTACCTAAACTTACTGGCTACCCATGGACTTTTACCTGCTCATACAATACCTACGCGACAACAAGCATGTCTTGACCACGTTATACTGAAAACTCGGATACCTGCTTCTACGTCAGTCGCACACTCTGCTGTAACTGATCATGAGACAGTAATGTTATTCTTGTCAAAACGAATGCCTAAAATAATTACAAAAAAATGTATTCGTTTCGATTATGCTCAGATTGAGTCAGACCTAAAACAACTAGACTTTAGTGAAGTATACAATACCCAGGATCCTCATGTGGCAGGGGAAACATTAACTAACTTAATAAAACACGTGATAGAGTCAAACTCCAAATCCGGTAAGACCCCGAACCGTAAACAAGTATTAAAGCCATGGATTACTCCTGGTTTACTTCGCTGTATGCGGCATCGAGACACATTGCACATAAAATTTAAAAAGGCGCCTAATAACGAGATTTTAAAAATATCTTTTACTAGGTACAGAAACTATTGTAATAAATTGTTAAGGAATTTAAAAATAGAATTTGAAAAAAATTAGATCAGAAAAGCTGGAAAGAACACTAAACAGCTATGGACGGCTATAAATAATATCTCATGCAGGTCGACAAGGAAAGCCAACACATCATCACAATTATTAGCCTCATCAAGTACACTACAAAATTCTGTAAACCATGTCAATGACTTTTTTGCCAAAATAGGTGAAAAATAGCTAAAAACATAAAGAGTACACAAACAAAAGCTACAAAGGGAAACTTAACTAACAGAACGCAATCCATGGTAATGCTCCCAACAGATGAGGAAGGTGGAGTATTAATGTCGCTCCGCAATAACTGTGCCGCGGGGTGGGATGGGATATCCGGTGACCTTTTGAAAAAGCATGCAGCCGTGATTGAACCTCCGTTGACGTACATATGTAACCTTTCTCTATCTATAGGTAAACTTCCTTACGTATTTAAAAAAGCTATTATTCATCCGATCTACAAGATTGGGGACAGGAGCCGTGTTGATAACTACAGACCTATATCTGTGCTAACTGCTTTTTCCAAAATACTTGAACGCGTAATGAACAGCAGGCTTGTGAGCTACTTGGAAAACAACAAGCTTATCGCACCAGCGCAATTTGGGTTTCGCTCAGGCAAATCCACCTCGGACGCGGTCCACGAGTTAACAAACTATGTGGTAACAAACATGGATAGTGGGGATAAAGTTATGTCCATATTTCTGGATCTTGCGAAGGCTTTTGACACGGTTTCTGTCCCAATTCTTGTACGTAAGATGGAAAGCTTGGGAATCAGAGGAATTCCACTGGACCTCTTTAAAGACTATCTAAGTGAGCGTACCCAGAGAGTAAAGATAGATGGATTCATCAGTGAGGAACAAATAATTAACTACGACACGCCTCAAGGTAGTGTCCTCGGACCTTCACTCTTCCTCATTTATGTCAACGATCTGGGTACACTCACTATCCCCAATGGCAAAATCATTAGCTTTGCTGATGACACTGCTCTCTTGTTCAGCGCAAGCTCGTGGGAAGATGTCTTTAAGCGTGCACAACTAGGCTTTAATATGGTATCCAACTGGTTACGCGACAATCTGTTGACCCTAAATACAACCAAAACTAATTATATGGCATTCTGCATGAAAAACAATGGACCTCTCAAATATTACCTAATACTATATTGTAGCTCACTCTTGCACAAACCCACTCACCCGTAATTGTAACTGCGAACCACTCAACAGGGCTGAGAATGTAAAATACCTGGGAATAACAATCGACAAAAATCTAAGATTTCAAGACCACATAACTACTCTTAGTAACAGATTACGGAAGATAATATATGTGTTCAAAACGCTGAGACATGTAGTCGATAAAAATATTATGAAATCAGTTTACTATGCCCTCGCACAATCTATAATATGCTACTGCATCACCTCTTGGGAGGGGGTTCCGAAAACTACCCTAATTGAAAGAACCCAAAGAGCTATACTGAAGGTGTCGTCTTTTCGACCGTATCGCTATCCCACTGAGCAGTTTTACAAAGAAATTCATGTCCTGAAAGTGCGTCAACTGTTTATATTGCACATTCTGTTGAAACAACATACTCTCTTGGTATATAATTCAACGCTGTCCAGGGGGAAAAGAAGATATGACCCAGTAGAGCACCAATATATACCTCAAAAAACCATTTTTTCAAAACGTTTCTTCTGCCATCTAGTTGGCTACTTATACAATAAAGCTCATAAGTTGTTACATATCTTTAGTCTAACAAAGAATAAATGCAAAAAGAGGCTAACTGACTGGCTACCAAAATTAAACTATAATGATACTGAAAACATCCTTAAACAAACCTAAACAAAAAACCACACACAACCACATACACACACACTCACACATTTCACCCATACTATACATCTACTAACATTCGTCTCGCATACTTACCCTGGATATTAAACAAAATAAATAAAACTTGAAATGTATAATACCTTACTACATTCTGTCAGCGCGCTTAGTTAGTACATAATTTATGAAATGAAAATGTAAAGGGGTGGGATCCTGGTGTCCTGTAACACAGGCCACGAGCCTAGCTTAGGCACCAGTCTCACACAATATATACTTACCTATGTTGTGTATCATTGTCTAATCTGACCAATGTAAGATAAATTATGTATAGGTATTGTGGTGAGAAATTAAATACAGTTATTATTATTAATTTGCCCTATTTTCCTGGGGGCTGAGACGTGGACAATCCGAGCAAGGGAAAGACAGAGGGTAGACGCATTCGAAATGTGGTGCAGGAGGCGGATGCTCCAAATACCATGGACAGCCAAACGCACAAATGTGTCTTTCCTTTCGCAACTCGATATCAAGAACAGATTGTCTACAGTATGACTACAGCGTATTTTGACCTATTTCGGTCACTTAATGCGAGATAGAAGTCTAGAAAAACTGGACATTGTTGGCAATACCGAAGCAAAAAGAGCACGAGACCGGTTGCCAACACGATGGTCTGACCACGTGAAAGAATCTACGTCCTCAAGCAAATTTCAGCAGGTGGTGATGGCAACTTTGGACCGGAATCGATAGAGGCAGATTGTCCGCTTAAAGCGATCCAGTGACGACGATCCTCAGTAATGAGGGTCCGATTGAAGAAGAAGAAGATGGAAGACAAATGATTATTATGAATATCGGAAACTAGCTTCTACCTGTGGCTTCACCCGCGTGAATATAGAAAATTATCCCAGGGAACATATTTCCTCGATAAAAAGAATCCTATTTACTATTTCTGACTATAATCTATCTCAGTGCCAAATTTCATCCAGATCCGTTAAGCCGTTCTGGCGTGATTGAGTGACAAACGAACACACATCCATCCAAATCTTCGCCTTTTTTAATATTAGTGTGATAGTAAAATATAGTGTGATCATTTGGCGTTTGAATATATTGGCGTATGAATTTATACATTTCTTTTGGATGCAATATCGTTTTGGACAGCGATGTGGAGGAGTTTTTCAACGCCATTTTGTTAGACTAGTATATTTAAGAAGTTATAATAATTAGGTAGGTAGGTATTTTATTTGTAACTGTGCACATTTTTAACTATGTTAATAATATTTTCAGATGTTTTTGTACGAGGCCTGCCTCGAAATAACATCCTATACCAGTATACAAATGATTTAAATCAATGGACCATTGAATATCAGTACTCCGTGAACGACACTCTCAGCCTAACTTGTGTATCAAAAAGTTCTCAAATAGATTCAAATGAGCGTATGCATTTACGTAATGTACCAACGTTTGTATGGTTTGTGAAAGGTATGCCTGTTATATTAATAACATAACATTATCACTACTGGGCTAATAATAGTCGCTAACAGCAAAATTACAGTTTAATCGCGGTTCTGCTTCCAACTGGCGTGCAAGTTACATGTCTTTTTCGTCCAGGCATTTCCCTCTTTATGAGTTCCTGTTAAAGTGGGAAATAGCTCTCCTAATGTCTCACAGATTGAAAACGCTCACTGAGTATAAAAATAGCCCACGTTGTGGCTTCAAACGGTTACAACGTGAATTTCGCTTACACCTTAAAATATTAGTGTAAAAAAAATAACCAACTTCAAAAGCAAAACACTTAAAAGTGCAAAATAACTTTTGTTTCGGAATACCGTGTCTTTGGTACCTCTTGTTTTCATCAATTTTCTACATCGACTGCCGAAACGAAAGTTATTTTGCACTTTTTAGTGTTTTGTAGTTTTGCTTTTGAAGTCGGTTAATATTTTGTGAAAAAGTGTTTTATTTCTCTCTTTTTAGTTTTTAGTACATCATCACAAAAAATATCAATTTATAAATAACGGTACCCTAAAGGGATGACAAAATACCCGTAATAACTCAATTTACACATTCGTGGTGTTTGTCGCTAAGGAGTTCGGTTGTATGATGGAGCATACAACCGAACTCCTCAGCGAAAACTGCTGGACCGATTTTGATGAAACTTGCACTATTCCCTAAGTTGAGAGATATTCAATCCATTATACCACCACACATAAAGTACGACCACGATCCGATTAGTAATTTCGGAGAAATGCGTGGACAAACATACATACAAACAAACATACATATATACACTTATGAAACACACTGGCACACGTATTTAGAAGCCCAAACACAGTAACGTGGGTGAATATTGTGCAATTTCAACAATATTACATACATACGTGTCGAATTCATTACCTTCTTTTTTTTGAAGTCGTTAAAAAAAAACAAAAAACACGCTTTAATAGAAAACCAAACTAAAAACCAAAGACAATAAGAATAAATTAATTTGATAAGATTACATTCAAGTGGATTGAATTCCTAGATCTCACACTAGGATTCCCTGTGTCGTGAGATCCAGGCTCCTTCGTTCCGTTAGCAATTTTTATAAAAGGCACAATTTTAAATCTTAAAAATAGGTAAAGAAGAGTGTATGCATGGGGCTGTGATTTGTATCAGTTGTGTTGGTGTTATAAGAGAGTGTATATTATACGTATGTTAGTGAGTGGAAGTGTATTTTTGTGCATTGTCAATGTGTGTACTGTGAGTTTTTACTAAGCCAAGATACATTCCGTCATATCGTAGTCCAATGTAAGAAGCAAGTTTGTTACCTCTGCTTTTTTTTGTGTTAGTTTTAGTATTTTGTCAAAATTATTGACTTTCGCGTATATGTGTGGACCCATAAAACTGTAAGACCTTCTGCCAATATTTTTACGGCATTGGATTTTATTCCAATCTTTCTACCCTTCGACTTCAAATGACACAAGTGCTAAAGGCAGTTTTATGAAATCTGAGGATGACAGTCATAAGTCATAAGTAATTTATTTCATAACAATATATACATTGTGTTGAAATTTGTAATACATAGCAATTTAAAAACACCACAAATATATTATTACAATCGAAAAATAAAAATAAATAACAATAACTTTCGATAATAATAATTCGTAATAATTTAACAGTAGAATTAAAATTTCAGATTCAAGTTTTTTAAGCTGACATGGTCACAATCATTAGAATCAATATTTAGATCATGATCATGAGATCGTGATCATGGCGGTTGTAACGGTGCTGAAATATCGAGCTCTCAACCAAAATCAAAATATACACGGTAAATATCCCGAAACAAATACTAATTCCAAAACAGAAAAAGGAAAGAAAAACAAAATAATCATCAGGTAGTGATTATAAAAGATTAACAAATAATGATAATCCGAAACAAAAAATACAAGTCATATAATAATCCATACAAAAATAATTCTAGCCAAATTAAAATTCAATGATAAAGATTAAATTATAAAAAGTTCAATAATATGTCACAAATTCCAAATAATTATCCATGTCATATCAATTCGAGTCAATTAAAAAAACAATGACCAAGAAAAATTATAAAATGTCACAATATGTTCACAAATACCATTACAATTTTAAAATAATAATCCATATAAAAATAATTATAATCTTATAGTGGTCGTCATTTGTCATCCAGGAACTCATCGACACTGTAGTAGCCCTTCCTCAATAAATATGTTTTGAGTTTGTTTTTAAATAAGTTAGTGCTATTTATCCGTTTAAATTCTAAGGGTAACTTGTTGAATAGAAAAACTGATTGGTATCTGGGACTGTGAAGAACCACGTTTAATTTTGGTTGTATTGTTTTAGGCAGGTCTTTCCGTCGAGTTTTATATCTAGCTCGTCTTTGCTCATAGGTTTCGAAATTGTGCAAATTATTATGAAAATTGGTAAGCAATACTAGAATATAGAGGCATGGCACCGTCAAAATTTTAAGTCTGTTAAAATGGTCCCTGCACGATTCTGTCTATCTCAAGCGGAGCATAGTCCTTAAGGCTCGACGGACGTTGTACCTGTAACTATTGCCCCAAAACTCAATGCTATATCTGAGTTTAGACTCAACCAGAGCAAAGTACACCATCCTAAGCTGGGCCAAAGTTAGTTCGTCCATCAGGCTTCTGATTGTATAGCATGCGGAGCTTATAGCTTTTGTTACAGACAATGTCTCAGCCTTCCAGCTTAGCAACGAATCAATGTACACACCCAGGAATTTGACGTGTTCTACCACTTCAACTCTGTTACCACAAGACAAAACCTCAAGGCCAGCATTTTTCCGAACGTTTGACTTGAATAACACACACTTAGTTTTATTAACATTCAGTTTTAAATTATTTGTGCCAAACCAGTATTCAAAAGCTTTAAACATGTTATTAATGTTTAATTCTAATTTATTCATGTTATCTGCAGACACAATAGCATTAGTGTCGTCTGCAAAAATAATAAGACTCGTGTCCGCTATACGTTTTTTCATATACTCAATTAGATCATTCAGAAATATAATGAAAACGATTGGGCCCAAAACTGATCCCTGAGGCACGCCGCGAGATACTGTCATTAGATTCGAGTTAAATATCTTCTCCTCTCCATCAACTACTTTATCTCTATGAATTGACGTCTGTTGTGTAGATAAGATCTAAATAGCTTTAGGACATTCTCCCATATACCGTAATGTTCCAGTTTTGCCCACAAAATGTCATGGTCCACCGTGTCGAAGGCAGAACTGAGGTCTAGAAAAATATCCGCTACCTTATGCCTATCGTTCAGGTTGCAGACGACCTCATCGAACAATGCCTCAACAGCATCGGTGGTTCCCAAAGATTCTTAATAGCCAAACTGTTGAGGATTTAAGACTCTATGCAGTCGAACGTGTTTCATAAGCCTATCCTTCATAATTTTTCCAATGATTTTTGATAATATATATAATAAATAATAGGGAAATTGGCCTGTAGTTGCCAGGATCTGTTTTTGCGCCTTTCTTAAAAAATTGGAAGTATTCGTGCAATTTTAAACTGATCATGGAACAGGCCCTCCTCAATACAATCATTATAAAATGATGCTAGTGGAGTTGCCAGTATGTCAATATTGTCTTTAATAACAGTTAGGGTAATTTCGTCATATCCAGTAGAAGATTTATTGACCATTTATTATTAATCTATAATATACTTGAATTTAAGGATATGTTTGGTAAACTCACCATAGTCGCATCAAAAAGCGCCGAACTATCTTTAGTGATATCGTTTAACGAACTGGTTCGGTGAATTTTTCGAAAAAACATAAATTCTTAATTAAACTTATCAAGAGATGTTTGACGCTTGACAGCTGACAGCTGAATGATGAATGTACTGCTGACAGCGAAATGACAAAGTATATAAAGCTGTCTAACCCTAAGAACAGCCACCTAAGTATAAAGTTTATTCGTGGGATACCGGTACGGTCGTCTATAGGCAACTTTTAGTAGAGCACGTTGAGCTCGTTATAAACACATCAACACGGTCTAGGGATATTTTTAAAAAAGCGAATTACTATCAATGTGTTAATTATTTATATGACATGTATATATTTAAAAGATACGTTATTTAATATTCTACCATTTTTTAATAATGGTTAAGGTACTTCGATTAAAATTTCAGGATTTTATGGAAAAAAAATGAAGCATAGACGGAAACCGTATATGAATTAACTTTTAATTTATGAGTAAAAACTGAAAAAAAATAGAAAAATCATTTAATTTGTGTTTATAAACTTGAAGTTAGTAGTCTGAGAAAGCGCCCATGATGTTCATAACACATCGGCAACGATTCGGCATGCTCAGAACAAGGTTGTCAATGTCTTGCTGCGGAATATTGTCCCATGTCCTTCTGAGGTGCGCAAAAAGTTGATCTTCTGTAGCCAGATTTTCAGGAACTTCCTTCAGATGATAAATGATAATTGATAAATGATAAATGATGATAAATGATAAATGATTTTATTTCTGCAAGTTGGTTTATACAAACACTTTTACATGTCGAACATATTTTTTAAAACTAGATGAGGTCGGCGTTTCCTATCTGACTACTCTGAGAAGAAAGGCCGAAACAAACTCAGAGGTCACAGTCTCTTTTAAAGTCCAGACAAAATATTGGTTAGATCATGTGAAGACCATGTAGACTGATGTCTGAAATGGTCTTTTGAGGAAAGAACCAGCCAGATTGAGTGGACCTGTCCAGTCAGTGCACGCATTTGTCAATAACCGAGCAGCTCAACTCAGAATTTAAGGAGCTCAACGATTCGACGAACAATACCAAAGAAAGGACATTCGGGTAGGCCGCATAAACTACTCAAACTGCCAGACCATGATTAAAAACTAAGATAAATTTAAATTAAAATAAAAAAGGATGATCCACATAGTCTTCACACTCACAATAATTAATATAAAATAATATAATACTTTAAAAAGTAAATATTCTTGTCATTGCAAGAAAACCAAAAAAAACAACAACAAAATTCACGGTGCAAAATATAATAAAAAAAAAAAAAATAATTGGAGCAGCTCAATCCCAAGCCTTTTTGTCTTCAAGGTAATCTTTAGTTGTATAAAACGCTTTCTGGCACAACTTACGTTTAATAAAAGATTTGAATTTATTAAGACTTAGATGTTGTACGTGGCTTGGAAGCTTATTATAAAAGCGTACACATTGACATCTAAACGAGCCGCCTATTTTCTTGAGCCTTGTTGTAGGTACTACAAATTTGTGTCTATTCCTAGTATTTATGTTATGGATATCACTGTATTTTTTAAACAATTTTATATTTTTATGGGCATATAAAAGATTTTCATAAATATACTGAGAAGGCACAGTCATTACATTAATCTCCTTAAATTTCTCTCTGAGAGAGTGTCTTGGGCTTAATTTATAAATTGACCGAACAGCTCTTTTCTGCAAAACAAAGATAGTCTGGATGTCGGCGGCATTTCCCCACAACAGAATACCGTACGACATTACACTATGAAAATAGCTAAAGTATACTAAACGGGCTGTCTCTATGTCAGTTAAATTACGAATTTTTCTAACAGCATATGCTGCGGAGCTTAGCTTCTTTGACAATTTATCTATATGTGGGCCCCACTGAAGCTTAGCATCCAAAGTTAAGCCTAAGAATACTGTGCTATTTTCAGGATTCAATTCTTCGCCCTTTATCAACACATCGGTTTTCACCTGCCTAACGTGAGGTAGGGTAAACTTAATGCATTTGGTTTTTTTTCATTAAGAAGTAAATTATTAACATTGAACCAGTGAACTACTTTTGAGATCGCGCTATTTACATCGTCAGTAACCAGCTGCTGACGTTTAAGTTTAAACAAAAGTGAAGTATCATCCGCAAACAACACTATATCATGGTATATATGCCTTACCTCATATATCCTTTATGAGGTAAGGCAAGTCATTAATATAAATAAGAAACAAGAAAGGACCAAGAATCGAGCCCTGTGGGACTCCCATTGTTACCATAGATCCAGGAGATCTTTTTCCATTAACGTCAACGGTCTGAATCCTATTACTCAAATATGAGGTAAGAAGATCCAGAGCGCTGTTCCGGATCCCGTAGTGGCGGAGTTTCCTGATAAGCGTTTCATGAAAAACACAATCAAATGCTTTGGACAAATCACAAAAGATTCCCAAGGCATCGCACTTATCTTCCCATGCATTATAAATATGTCCTAAAAGTTCAACACATCAGTAGTTGAACGACCCCTTGTAAAACCGAACTGTTTGGTATGTAATAATTTATGTTTATTAAAAAATCTTTGCAATTGCTCTAAAATTAATTTCTCAAATATTTTGCTAAACGTAGGTAGTACTGAAATAGGTCTATAATCTGTAGGGTCTGATGAGTTCTTCTTTGCAGCATATCCCACGCATGCTCAATGGGATTTAGATCTGGCGATTGAGCAGGCCAGTCTAAGGCCACATTGTGTGTATGTAACCAAGCTGCTACCGTTCTCGCCGTGTGTGCCCGGGCATTGTCGTGCATGAGCAGGAAATCTTGCCCCATTTGTGTTCTGTGGGGCAAGATTACGGGCCCCAGCACCTGTTGGACGTATCGTTCTGCCGTCATATTGCCCCGCAACTAAACGAGATCCGTCCGTCCTCCAAGACGAATTCCTGCCCAAACCATAATTGTTCCTCCTTGGTATGGGTGAACTTCCTGAGGGTTCTGAAGACGGCTGCATCGTCCAGGAACTTGCCAAACACGCGTCCTTCGTGAATCTGGATGGAAGCCGAACCTGGATTCATCCGTGAACAGCACATTGGACCATTGCTCACGGCCCCAGTCCACGTGGTTCCGAACCCATTCTAATCGTCGTCCACGATTGCCTCTCCGTAAAGGTAGGACCCGGAGTGGTCTACGAGAGCGTAGATTGCTTTCATGCAGTCGCTTTCTTACAGTTTGGTCACTCACAAGCACTTGGTGTTCCACTCGCAGCCTTTGGACCAATTGAGTCGCCGTTGCATTTGGTTGAGCTCGCGCAGTAATTTGCAAAAATCGGTCTTGTCTGGGGGTAGTGATGCGACTTGGCCCCCGGTGCCTCTCCGCTACTTCACCTGTGACACGATAGCGTGTCAACAATCTTGAAATTGCATTTTGGTGGGTCCCTATGGCCTCAGCAACATTACGCTGAACAGACCCAGCTTCCAGCATTCCCACAGCTCGTAACATCTCCGCCCTCGTCAAATGTTGGCGTTGCATGGCTACAATACCTCAATTTTAACTTTATCTTTCGTTTAAAAATGAAAAAAAAACTGTAACTAAACGGTATTCGTATTGTTTTCTAAATTTCGCACAAATGAAAATTCCCTCTCCTACACATCAAGACATTTTTATGCCACCGAAACAAAAGAATTTTCAAAAATTTGAATTTGGAATTAGTCTGAGATAAATTACAAACAAATCGGTGTATAAAAGATTCCAATGCGGCCAGTACTTTTCGAGTTATTTAATTGAGTATGAAATATCCCTAGACCGTGATGATGTGTGTAGAAGCTTTATTAAATTCGAGGCCTCTGTATGCGATCAGCTCGGATCCGTCAGAGCCCACTTCATTATCGCCGGCGCACTTCTTGCATACGAAACCTCTTTTATTTCTCCCCGCCCGCGAAGTCAATGAAACGCGGTTACATCTTATTTCGCGTTATGAATTAACTGACCAAATGGTCCAGTCTTTTTGGAAGCGGTGGCGCCAAGAGTACCTGCACACCCTACAATCCAAACAGAAATGGAACACCCCTGCCAATCCAATACGGGTCGGTATGGTTGTCGTCTCCATGCAGGACAATGTGATGCCGCTGCATTGGCCGTTAGGAGTAATCACAGAAATATTTCCAGATAAAAACGGAGTTTATAGAGTCGCATTGGTAAAAACTAAAAACGGGATCCTTCAGAGTCGCCCGGTAGTAAAGTTGTGCCCTTTGCCAACGCAATAAGCTTCGTTACATTAATAATAAATTTTACCGTGCACCAATGTGCAGTATTAGATTTAATTACCGCGTAGAATAGTTAATTGAATATTCTTATTTATAATAGAGAGTTGCAACTTTAGAGTTCTCATAACGTTTGGTAGAGTTGTGATGATCTGCAACTTTATTTTGCTTCTCCTTTGTGTTTCGAAAGTGGGAACTTTCAAGCCGGGAAAATGGTTACGCTTCCTAATTTATAATTCATATTTTATTACACCACCATAGGGCGATTGAGAGGCATTGGCTTAATAGTTTCAATTTATTAAGTAAATGTCACATATCGTTGTTTTGGTGATATTCCGTGGCGCTACGGTCAATTACGCCGCCACGCCACGATGGCCGGCCCCCAGCGGTCGGTCAGTCTCTTGCAACCATGGGTTGAGTGCGCGCATTATCACGCACCCTCTTGCCCAAACCTCATAATTGAACCTACATGGAAAGTGTTATCTGTATTACCTAGACCTACTGTGTTGTGTACCGCTGGCCAGCATAGTGTACCTAGTCTGTGAGCTGAACTTCTCGAACGTGGCATCTGCATCTGCATGGGAATCGCTGTTTCAAAGGTATGTGGCATAATTAATAAATTGAGCTTTATCCATTGCCTTTCGTCTCATCTGCGTACTTTTCTCCTTCAATTTAGCACTGCTGAATCAGCAATTATAGCCTAGATTACTCTAATCTCACACGCGATTGAACCTAAATTAGGTTCAATCGCGTGTGATTTTACTAGTGATCTTCTAGAAGTTATACGCACCAAACACATCATTTGTTACTCAAGGTTTTATTACATTTTTCTAAATGTTAACATGTAATTGGTCCAAATATTATTTGCATTTTTTGCAAAGGTATGTAGTTGCTAAACGTTATTGTTTGTCCACCGTAATCAGATGTTAATTTACAATTTCATCATTTAGGTAATCACAATTACAAAAAAAGTTATCTATGTAAGTCGCAGAAGAAGCTGTCACTCTAGTTGGCTCCATAAAAACATTTGCTAGATTAAATGATTTAAAAAACTTTTTACAAAAAATCAAACCGACTTTTGGTAGGTACCTGGAGGTAATTATGATTAACATGAAAATCATTTATAGCCAAAGTACATCTTATGACGATTCCAATAAGCCCAAACACGACTAACATACATTGTTTTATTTCGGTTTTCCAGTGGTCATTGTGGTCTTCTTCATCAGTTCCACTTCATCAAATGATACTTTCTGAGTGCAAATGATTGCATTATTGATGAAAATACCAAAATCGCTATATGTATGCCTATAATATTTGAAGATTTTCCTCGATTTATCTAGGATTCCATCATCAGATCCTGGTTTCCTTATTATGGTACCACCCTTGGGATATCTACTTTCCAACAAAAAAAGAATCATCAAAATCGGTTCATAAACGACGAAGTTATCCGCGAACACACATAAAAAAAAAAATATATACGGTCGAATTGAGAAACCTCCTCCTTTTTGGGAAGTCGGTTAAAAAGACCCAATAACCTGATACTGTTAGAGTTATTTTCTAATAAGTTAATGTTAAAATCACCATATATGACGATTGATTTACTACCAGTCCAATTTTTTTTTAACACATCTTCCATTATAGAGTCAAACACAGATCAATTCTGGTAACCTGGACCATACTAAAACATGCTTATCAAGCTCAACACAGCACAATTCAATGTGTTTAACCGACAGTCTAACAATGTCTTTTCTTTCTTTAGATGTAATAGAATTTTTAATAAGTATTAATGATCCGCCATGCATCATACGTTTTCTGCTGTAATGGCTAACTACACAATAATTTTCATAATTAATGGACCTTACTTGGTGATCTTTTAACCAATGTTCTGTTAGACAAATAATATCAAATTTGTTTTTTTCTAGAAAAAGTTCAATTTCTAATAACTTGGAAGAGCAACCTTGAATGTTCTGATTTCATTTGAAATAGTACTGCTCTCCTCAGCTTTGTACCATTAAATGGTTTGCCAGAAGATACCTTCATACTATTTCCTAATAATAACTGATTATTTCCAGGGGTAACTTCTGTTGTCTTATGGACTAGTTTAAATTTCTCATCTATGTGGACACCTAAGTACTTTACGTTGTCACTTTTAGTTAGTGTTGGACAACGGCATAGTGCTGATCGGTCAGAGCATGAATGGGCAGTAATTGAAAAACTATTTGTCCGTGCGGTCTTTCACCTAATTGCAAATGGGATGTAGCAGGTTTTGATTACGTTTAAGGTGAGAAGATTAAAATTGAGACATGTCATTATTTCCACTACTGCCGACTCTGCTGTAGTTTTGATAATATCCCAAGTAGGTCCGCAAACTAAGATCGCGGTGTCGTCAGCGTATGTATATATCTTAGTATTTGGGAGGTTCATTTTGCAAAGGTCGTTGACGTAAATTTGAAATAAAGTGAGACCCAGTATGCTGCCTTCAGGAACGCCGAAAGTAACAAACTTCTCATCACTGGGATGGTTTTCAATTTTAACTCTCTGGGTGCGATTCTTGAGATAATCTTTGAATATTTCAAGAGATACGCTGTGTCAAATGCGTTAGAGAGGTCCAGGAATATTGCTAAACATCTTGTCTAGATTTCTAGCTACCTCTTGTTTCAATCCCAGCACAGCATCTTCTGTTAAAACACCAGCTTGGAAGCCATACTGGTTATCTGCTATAAATTTATGTTTTTCTAAAAAGGCCCTGAGGCGATTGTTTAAAAATCCTCTCAAGAATCTTAGAGAGTGTCGGCAAAACTGATATTGGCTTATAATTATTGACACAGATTCTGCTCCCTCTCTTGTGTATAGGATGGACTATCGCCTTTTTACGAGCATCCGGGAACACGCCCAATTTTAGACAGCGGTTGTATATGAAGGTAAGGGACGGTGTCAGTACTGGGCGACAGTTTTTTAACAAAAGAGGCGATAAACTGTCCCACCCAATAGCACAGTCATTCTGTAACTGTAGGATAAGCGACTCTGTTTCAGCTTCATCCACTTCTAAGAACGCAAGAGAGTTTACAGAGGAGGGGTTTATGCTGTTTAGAAGAGACTGATCGTTAGTTTCAGGTGATGGGGTAAGGTGTTGTGTTATAATGTTGTCAGCCAGCTTTGTTCCTACATTACTGAAAAATTGCAGACCTCATTTACGGAAGACTTAGGGTCATTACATATTTTTAATAGATCAATGGGGCTTGCACATATTTTCGTGGTGTTGGTTATTTCTTTTATTGTTTTTCATCATATTTGGGTTATTACTTGCTTTCTCAAGCTCACACCTTTCGTATGATATTTTTAGTTTTCGAAGTAGGTCATTAGAAAATTTTCGGTAGCGATTATAGGTAATTTTAAGTATAAGGTTGTCTGGTGCTTTCTTGGACTGGATGTATAGCTTGTCTCGGTGTGTAATGCATTTTAAAAGACCAGGAGTTATCCAGGGTTTTAGAGTTCTTTTTTGTCGAGGGATATAAACTTGAGTTGTGTGTTTGGAAATGATCATTGTTACGATGTCTATAAATTTGTTCATAGAAATAATAGCATCTTTCTCAGTGTATATACTTGACAAATGGGTATTTGCCAGTTCTAGCTTAATTGCTCCATGGTTAAGGCGATTGGAAAGGTAACATGTTCTGCGCGCAGGGTAAACGTCTATAATGTCGAGGAGTATATGCTTGTGGTCAGTGATATGGGACTCTAAAACCAGTGTGGTCGACAATAGTTTAGTCTTTAGAAGTATGTGATCAAGGCTTTTATCAAGGTGAGTGGGGAATTCGTGAGTAGGCAATAACCCTTGAGAAGCATTTAGGATGAGGTAGTCAAGACATTTGTTGTCCTCATCACGTTTGATTATATCAAAGTTTAAATCCCCTACCAGTACTATATTTGGGCAGGCGGATATGGTATCATATAAATTAGACAAGCTCGTCTTGAAGTAATCAAAATCAACGTTAGATTTGGATCTTCTGGGTTACATATAAAGGAGTTGCCTACAGTAAATTTGTCAGGGTCGTTATTAGTATTAATCAAATTAGTTACTTTTAATTAAGGAATAAGAATCAGAACGTGTAATTAGCTCACGAGCAAGTAATATTTTGTACATAAAGAATGGTAAGTGCATCGCACATATGTGTATTTTATGATTTTGTGGGGTATTGCTATGTATGTGTAAGACATCTGAGTACATTTGTGATTAGGGTTTTCTGTTCTATGTAGTGTTTGTGAAAGTGTGGTTGTGGTAGTTAATGACTGATTTTTTTGATGATATATGAAGATGACAATTTGAATAAAAAATGTTCTAACTATTCTAGACAAATTAAAATAAAAACGATTTACGGTAAGTTTTTGGCATAGTCACATATTTTTGCTTCCAAGATTTTGCATATTTTCCGGTGCTGATTAAAATCTGTTTGTCGACCTAGTGCTTCCGGAGGAAAATATTTCCATTGGATATCCAGCAGAATATGTATTTGTACTTTTTGGCGAACTCACGGGATTGATAAAATAATTTCTTTGTACTAGCAGGTAGTTGTTCAGCGATATACACCGGTTGGCGCTTCCCTGGCAATCCAATCAGGCTGGTGCTAAGCTTTTCGTCTTTTCCGTTATCCTTGTTAAACGACCGCACTGCGGATAAGAGTGTCTGCTTTGTCTGCACTCCGGTAAATTCTGCTATTATTGGACGAGGGGTATCAGAAATGGTAGACTTCCCTGGTAGACGATAGATGTCGCGCAACTCGGTTTCGGTACTTGTACTCGTACTCCAACTGCTTCGTCGCCTATACTTTAAATGTTTTTATGAGACTAGTGTGGGTTTCCGTATTTATTTGTGGTATATTTCTCAGTTCAATACCAGACGAGCGGGACTTGTGCTGTAAATCTGTTATCCTTTTTTTTTTTTTTATCAATAGGCTCGCGCTTGATCACTATCTCACCTGACGGAAAGCGATGATGTGGTCGACGGTGAAGCACGCTTGCCTAGAAAAAACCAATTCACTCTTGACTTAAAGACCCCTAGATTGTAGCTATCGGGAAACACAGACTTTGGCAGGGAATTCCACTCCTTAGCTGTACGCATAATAAAAGTGTCCCCAAAACGTTTTGTGCGTATGGGTGGGATGTCCACCATGTACCGATGACGCATCACCGTGCGTCTGGTTGTCCGATGATGGAACGGGCCGGTCCTTTGTTCCAGGCTTTCAATATACTTTTACTGTGCTTGCCTTTTATTCCTTAAGTCCTCAACTTCCTTTCTCAAATTTTCGAAGTTTTGATTCATAAAGAACACCGATTTCTCGATTTCTTCATTAGACTTACGAATTTCCGTGTTGGTAGCCTATATCTGGGTATTTTGTTTTTTGATTTGAGCTACTTCAGATAACAATTTACACATTAGAGTAGTCTGTTCCGTTAACGTTTTTGTTATGCTGTTGTCTTGTTGGTCTCCAGAAATTAAAACTGACCCGCCCTGTGGCGAAATATCTTGTCGGGGTCGTTTATTACGATTAATATTAACGTAGTCACTCATCATTACTGCCTTGTTAATATCGGGTTCAGATTGAGTTTGAGTCTGACTGATATTGTTTGTGTTTTTGGCGTTTTGAGTGGGGAGCGCTGAGGATCTGCCATCGTAGAGCCAGTTAATAATGATAACAAAAATAGAGGGGGTACTTAGCCGAGATGCAAGCTGAGGTTTTATATTCAATGTATTCGATGCGGCTATTTGTATGAGATCGACGCCTCAGCCTCATACATTGTGCGGCGCTGCGGCGCTTAAGCACGGCGCACAGCGTAGTCGATGGAGTATCATAGATAGACTCGTAGCATCGGTCGATATGGCAGATATGATGACGTCAGTTGCTGGTAGCGGTCGTAGCGCTCCCATCTGCTGCAGTCCGCGTCGCCATTTACAAGTAACGCAAAGCGCGCGGGAGGGAATGTTGCCGCTCGTAGCTCGTCCTGCATAGTAAATTCGCTTGATGCGCTTACGTTCGTGTGGCTGAATGGCGCAAGCGGCTGACTGTCACACAGGAGCCGCTAGTTCAAATCCAGTCCGACAAACACCAATCACACAACATTTGTTACAGAGGAAACACCACAAACAGAGTCTATCACTTTCTAGTGGTGGAGTCTAACCGTAAGGCAACCGTAAGAGTAAACGAGAATTTAAATTCTATACTTTGGCCAATAGGAATTTAGAAAAGTAATTATTTGCAATGAGTAGTGAGCACACGCAACACACGTCCACTTCCAGTGACGGCTGAGCGGAACCCCCAAATTATCATAATACAGATGTATTATAGTTAAACTAGTGTTAAATTTAATTTAACTAGTAACATAGTGTTAAATTTACGTAAACATAAAACAATGATATTGTTTACCATTTAGGCTAGTAACTGCTGAAATTAATTAATTCATAAACATTTTTACTTAACATTTGGTAAAAAATACAATTTAGGATAAAAAACACAAATAACAAAAAGTCACTAAAACTAAAAAAATCTTCAGTTTTGATATTTTTTTTGTTATTATTTGGTGGGCATACCAAATAATAACAAACTTAACCGCCCCGCAAGTGATATTAAATGAGGACCCCATTGTAACCTTGAGTATAGCGTGATCCCCAGGAAAACCGTTTTGTCGACGAATTCTAGCTTCTCGTTGTTTAATAAAATGTCACAATCATAACTTTTGACATTCGGCAAGGCAAATTTTACACTCTTAGTTTTTTTTGCATTCAAAACTAAATTATTAGCAGTGAACCAATTTAGAACTTGCCGCAATGCATTATTTACGTCAGGAACGTTACTCGTACGTCTATTTATCTTAAAATCAAAGAAGTTTCATCAGCAAATAACACCATGTTTAGTTTGTTTTTCAATAGATGGGGTAAATCGTTAATGTATACTAAAAATAAGAAAGGACCCAAAATTGAGCCCTGGGGTTCCCCCATTTTCACGTTCAAACCCGACCAATTGACACCGTTTATTTGAACTAATTGCTGTCTATCATTCAAATAGGATTTTACTAAACTTAATGCTGATTGGCCTAGCCCGTAATGCTCAAGTTTCAAAAGCAATGTTTCATGATCAACGCAATCAAAAGCCTTCAACAGGTCGCACAAGATACCTATGGCATCTTGTCCCTCCTCCCACGCATCAAAGATGTTTTTTAATAAGGTGACACCAGCGTCGGTTGTACAACGTCCTTTGGTGAAACCATACTGTTTCTCGTGTAGGATGTTTTTCGTATTAAAATAAATAAGCATTTGATTTAGCATTATCTTTTCAAATACCTTGCTGAACACCAGCAACACGAATACAGTTACTATAATTATTTGTGTCTTTACTGTCCCCGGATTTAAAAAGTGGTATAATCTTACTATGTTTCATTAGATCCGGAAAGACTCCTTGATCTATTCACAAATAAAAAATTAAAGCTTAGTATGGTTCTATAGTCTGAATAATAGAGGTACAAACTTTGATGGACATTCCCCATAAATCTTCGGTCAGTTGTATCTTTATTTGCTTGAAAGCTTTTGTTACTGTTATTGGGTTTATATGTGAAAAGTTAAATTCAGTCGGGCAGGCTGAAACGTTAGCGTGTAATAAACCATAAGCGAGTGACGGCGAAGAATTTAAGGGTTCAGTAGTTTTAATTGGGATGCTGGTAAAGAAATTTACAAATTCTTGAGCAACTTCTTTGTTATCTCTAATAAGTCCATGTGTAGTCTCAAGCGTGTAATCAGTATTATTTCTTTTGTTCCTGTTTGTTTCATTGTTAACAATTTTCCAAACCGTCATAACATTATTTTCTGCGAATTTAACCTTATTGCTAATGTATAAAGCCTTAGCTAGTTTACACGTATTTTAGAAAATTCTTGAGTAACTAGCAACATACTTATTAAAAGTTTCAGTGTTAATATAAGGCTTAAGGCCATACAGCTCGTAAAGTCTTCCTACTTTTCCTGATTCCTTTAGTCGCCCAGTCACTGAATAAAAACTTAGGGCATATAGTTTTAGTTCTCTTCTTAAAAGTATTATTGAATTCTGTTTGAACAACTGAGAAAACTTTTTTGTATAAAATATTACCATCATTCACTGTGAGGTCCTGATAACTTAACTTACCAACTAAAGTGCTATTAAATTTATTTAATTTACCGGATGCTATTGGTCTGGATTGAATCTGCACTTGTTGTATTGGTATGTTGGACTCAAATGTTTCAAGTAGCCCACTATGATCTGAAGGCAGACAATTCATAATGGCTTTGTGTAGTCGCAGCAACAAAAAACATTATCAATACATGTAGCAGTAGTCACAGTTGTTCGGCTTGGTTCCTTAAACACATGTGACAAATTAAATGATTTGAAGAGATATAATAGTCTACTGCTATCTGAATTATTTTCTAAAATATTTATATTAAAGTCACCACAGATAAGATTAGTTTATTACTAGTTGAAAGTATTGCCAAAACATCTTCCATCACTGACTCAAATATACAGAAGTTTTTATAATTGGGGGGTCCGTAAACGCACACTACAACATGCTTATCCAGCTCAACACAGGACAGTTCAACACTATGTTCAACTGATAGATCTGCAATATCTTTACAAGGTTTTGATTTAATACCACTTTTGATTAAAATAAGTGAACCTTCACGCAACATAACATTTCTGTTAAAACAGCTGCCCACAGTATAATTTTCATAATTAATAAGCTATGAATAATATTTCAGCCAATGCTCAGTAAAACAAATAATTTCAAACATTGTCTTTGCTAAAAACAGTTCTATTTCCAATTGCTTTGCAGAAAAACCTTGAATGTTTTGATGGAATAATTTTAAAGAATTCTGCTTAGCCCCTTTTTTAAATTAACTATGTGGGAGCAAGAAGGTACCTTCTTGTTGGTGGATGTACTTCTAACTATTTCGCTATTGGTACCCTCCCTTGTCCTACAAATCTATACGATGGTTCCATTTTCATCAGTCGCTTAACTTTTCCAGATATTTACTAACCATGATATACTTATAAAGGCATTCCAGTAGCCATCTGTGTTCTTCTTCATCAGTTCCATTTCACCAAATGATGATTTCTGAGTGTAAATGCTTACTATGTTATTGAAAATACCAAAATCACTACATGTCTGCCTATAATGTTTGAGGAGTGCCCACGATTTCCTTGGGATCCTATCATCAGATTTTGATTTGGTGACAATGGATGGTTGGTTTGGTCTGGTGCCTCGAGAGTTTCCCCTTTCAAACAAAATAAAAATTTAGCAAATCCATTTATATATGACAGAGAAATGCCAGGAAAAAAAATTAAAAAATTAGCCATCCGAATTGAGAACCTCCTCCTTTTTTAGGAAGTCGGTAAAAAAGGCTGCGCAGCATCGCGTCTCGATGTGATCAGCGCCGTACTATAACGTTTCCACGCCATTATGATTTCGCTGTCTCTCTCTCACGGTGGAACCATGATCATTTTGTCACGTCAGAGTTAGACTTCTGATCACAGAAACTTATTATTATGTTTATTTTTTTCAGATTATACAATTGAATCTACAGAAAATTTGGAGCAAGATCTTTCTAACACTAAGTTTTCAAAAGAAATTACGAAGAATTTGGATAAAACCTACAACGGAACTAAAATCAAATGCATTTATTATCCACAAGGAACGTACAATCACATTGCTAATAAAACGGTTGAAATCGTCCTCCAACTGAAACCAGAATCAGTTTCAAAAGCAAAGAGTGACAAAGTTAATTCAGGTGAGCTAAAACTATTTATAATCGTATATAACTAGCTGTTGCCCGCAACTTAGTCTGCGTCAAACTCGTAAATCTTACAAAAATCTTGCATTTTGTTTTTGCGTGGCAACCAAATTCTTTTTCTACAGTAAAAGTAGCCTAAGTTACTCCTTAAAAAATCGGCTATCTGTCAGTGAATGTGCAGTGCATTGATAGACTAAGTTCCGCCTACAGAAATATTCTGCAGGAAACAAGGTTTTTGGTCAAACTTAATTTTCATGAATTACTTTCTATTAGAATAGATTGATTGATTGTACCGTATGGTGACGGACGTAAAGAATTTCACCATCCCATATCTTCCCGTGGGTGTCGTAAGAGGCGACTAAGGGACACACCAGAGAATGGGCAGCAGCGTTCTCTGTGCACTTTACCAACCAACTGCGATCGCCAACCCGTCTGCCAAGCGTGGTTATTATGGCAAACCCCCCCAAACCAATATGAATAGCACAACAAAAAAACGGCCCCGAGTGCCCGGCAGCCCGTCTACCCTCGGCAACGGTAGCGGTCGAGGTGATGGCGTGGCAAGGGGTGCAAAGAATCTCCGGAGTGGACCCGGCTACCCCAATAAACACCGACGACTGGACCTGGCAACGTATAACACACGAACACTCCGGACCGACGAGAAGATAGCCGAACTCGAGGAAGAATTGAGCAGGTTGCGATGGAGCATTATATGGTTATCTGAAGTCCGAAGAGAGGGGGAGGACTCGATAATCCTCAAATCCGGTAACCTGCTCTATTTCCGAGAGGGTGACCAGCAGTCTCAGGGTGGTGTCGGCTTTATCGTCCACAAGTCCCTTGTGAACAACGTGGTGAAGATCGAGAGTGTGTCGACCAGGGTGGCGTACCTTATACTCAGAATATCCGCAAGATATTCGCTGAAGGTCATACAGGTCTACGCCCCGACCTCGGCACACCCCGACGACGAGGTAGAGACCATGTATGAGGATATCTCTAGGGCCATGCATGGTTCCAAAACTTACTTCACCGTTGTCATGGGGGACTTCAACGCGAAACTGGGCAAACGAGACGAGGATGAGCTGCAAATGGGGCAATTTGGAGTTGGACGTCGGAACCACCGGGATCACCTACTGGCCAGTTTTATGGAGAAGGAGGGCCTCTACATGATGAACTCCTTCTTCAGAAAGCGTGAGCACAGGAAGTGGACCTGGCAAAGCCCCGATGGTGCAACTAAAAACGAGATCGACTTCATCATGTCAACCAAGAAGCAAATGTTCAATGATGTCTCTGTGATCAACTCGGTGAAAACCGGGAGCGATCACCGCTTGGTAAGAGGCACATTGAACATTAATGTCAAGCTTGAAAGGTCTCGACTGATGAAGTCCACGCTCCGCCCAGCACAAATCCAGGTCCAAAACCCCGAAACCTTTCAACTCGAACTCCAGAATCGTTTCGAGTGCCTAGGGAGCTCCGTGGACGAATACAGCGATGGGTTCGTGGAAGCTGTCCATACAGTCGGGTCTAAGTTTTTCAAGACCCGCGGTACAGATAGGAACAGAAAGCTCTCTGGTCCTGCTCTCAAGCTCATGAAGGAGAGGCGTGATATGATTCTGCAGTCTTCAGACGATGCGTTGAAATACCGGCAGCTAAATAGACGGATCTCAAAGTCCTTGAAAAGCGATCTCCGCCGCTTTAATACCGAATATTTAAGACGCGATTGAGCGGAATAAGGGCTCCAAGGTCTTTGCAAGAGATCTGTCTATTGGGCAGAGCCAGCTCACGAAACTGAAGACCGATGATGGCAGGATCGTATCCGCCAAACCGGAGCTTCTGAGGGAAACCGGTCCTTAAGGCCCTTCAGAAGCTGTTTGATTCCGTCATACTCGAGGGGAGAACGCCACAGGCATGGTGCAGGGGTGTGGTGGTACTCTTCTTCAAGAAGGGCGACAATGCCCTACTAAAGAACTATAGGCCCATCTCACTTCTTAGCCATGTCTACAAGCTGTTTTCAAGAGTCATCACGAATCGTCTCGCGCGCAGGTTTGACGTTTCCAGCCTCCCGAACAAGCCGGATTCCGTAAAGGCTTCAGCACCGTAGACCACATACATACGCTGCGGCAGGTTATACAGAAAACCGAAGAGTACAACCTGCCTCTCTGCTTAGCGTTTGTGGACTACGAGAAAGCCTTCGATTCGATCGAGACTTGGGCTGTACTGCAGTCTCTCCAACGGTGCCAAATTGACTACCGGTACATCGAGGTGTTGAAGTGTTTATACAAAAACGCCACCATGTCAATTCGACTTCAGGATCAGACCTCGGAACCCGTACATTTGCAGCGAGGTGTGAGACAGGGAGACGTCATATCTCCGAAGCTGTTTACCGCTACACTGGAGGACGTCTTCAAGGTTCTGGACTGGAGAGGGCTAGGCATCAACGTCAATGGCGAGTACATCACTCACCTTCGGTTTGCCGACGATATAGTGGTTATGGCTGAGACCATGGAGGACCTCAATATAATGCTCGATGACCTCAGTAGAGTTTCCGAAAGAGTGGGTCTTAGGATGAACATGGTGATATGAAACCATGTTACACCCACTCCTATTAAGGTCGGAGACTATACACTCGAAGTTGTGGGCGACTATGTCTACCTGGGACAAACGATCCAGTTGGGTAGGGCCAACTTCGAGAAAGAGGTCAACCGTCGAATCCGACTCGGCTGGGCAGCGTTCGGGAAGTTGCGCGGTATCTTCACGTCCAACTTACCACAGTGTCTCAAGACGAAAGTCTATGACCAGTGTGTGTTGCCAGTGATGACTTATGGCTCTGAGACGTGGTCGCTTACAATGGGCCTCATCAGAAAGCTTACAGTCACCCAAAGGGCAATGGAGAGGGCTATGCTCGGAGTTTCCTTACGTGATCGAATCAGAAATGTAGAGATCCGCAAGAGAACCAGGGTTACCGACATAGCCCGGAGAATTGCCAAACTTAAGGGGCAGTGGGCAGGGCACATTGCTCGCAGAACGGATGGCCGATGGGGCAGAATGGTTCTGGAGTGGCGACCACGAATCGGAAGACGTTGCGTTGGAAGGCCTCCCACCAGGTGGACCGACGACCTGGTGAAGGTTGCAGGGATACGTTGGTTGCGAGACCCACGGGATCGGTCAAAGTGGCGACGCTTGGGGGAGGCTTATGTCCAGCAGTGGACGTCTTTCGGCTGAAATGATGATGAGAATAGATTGCTGCAGACTTGTCTGGAAATATCTAGCTATCAACCCCAAATTGTTAACCCCGAATATAAGTTTTTTAAGTGAATCCAAGCTCATTTGAAAGAAAGTGGTGGAAAATAAGAAAAAATAAGGTTACCAGCTCTCAGTTGCCGCAACCTGTGGTTTGCTACTTTACCTGGTTAATCATATATGGCAGCTAACTGAGAGCCAGATGATGTTGCACACGCACTCACGACACACGACACGCCCAGGTGCGACCAGGCAACCCTGCAGTAATTTCTTCTATCTTCTACCAAAAATTGTTCATAAATATAAAAAATCTATTCAATTCAATCATTTAATTCGGACCATGATCCATAATTTGTTAGTAATACACTTATGACTATGTTAGTAAATTTACATAATTTAATAATGTCATTCTTATAAAAATAATAATCCATACACACAATAAAATTAATAAATTAACAAATAATCCAATCAGTTCAAATACCTATCTCCCGTTGCACTGGAACCGCCGCTGTGCAAGCGGGTCCAGTACCCCAGGAAAGGGCAGTTCGGTTTATCCACAATAACCTTCAGGACACCGTTTACGCTCACCCGCATCCTGTGCATCAGGGATGCTGTCCTCTTCCGCATTATCGCCTGAAAACTATATTCGATTCTGCAAACATCCCTGATGCACTACAGAAACGTGGGAGCCCCAACAGTATCCTGAAAGCGTTATTATACTGGACCCGGAGAACGTTGTAAGCCCTCTGCGTATGTCTAACCCACAGGCTGCTCGTGTAGAAGGTCTGGCAATAGGCCTTGAAAAGTGTAATTTTCACTTCCCTCGTACATCGCGCAAACCTGCGGGTCAGCATATTGTATCGGACTGACAACGCCCTCCGTTCCCTCTCGATGTCATCGTCATCGTGCAGATCCTCGTTTAGGATGTGAACTAGGTCCTTAAATTTTGTCACCCTCTTTAGTGGTACACCATAAAGGCACACCGGAGGAACTACCCTAGGCTTCTTGGTACCCACCCGGAACACCATAACCTCACTCTTCCCCACATTATACAGGAGGCCATGTGATTTACGATTCGAGCCCCTCCGACGACGATGTGGGCATCGGGTGGTGGCGCCCGCCACGGGCCATGAAAGCCCATCGCCTCCGACTTGTTGAGGGCAACCTCCAGGCCAAGGCACCGAAGCGCGAAGCTCACCACCTGTGAGACCGCAGCCGTCGCCAGCAATGCCTATACGAACTCCCACAGGCGGTGACCAGCGTATCGTCCGCGTAAAACGTCAGGTGTACGCCCGGTTGGAGTTCGGCCGTTACCTGCGATATCTCGTGGATGGTGGAGCGCCTATGCCGAAAGCTGAACTGGCTTTCGTCCAGGTCCGGCCCCTCTCTGTGCAAGTGGCTGACGAGGCGGGCAGCGATTATCCGTTCGAACAGCTTTACAAACCTCGTCTAGCAGCACTATGGGCCGGTACGTGGACGGTGAGTCCGCAGGGCGCCCCACCTTCCTGAGTAGGACCAGACGACCAAATTTCCACAGAGTGGGAAACTGGCCCCGCTTAAGGCACGCTGTGAAGATTCCTCTCTAGCTCTAGCTCCTTCAGAGCGAGGGCTAGCACGTTGCCGGGGATTCCGTCGGGCCCCGGAGCCACGTTCTTGGCCCAGAGCCGCATCATGGCCGCCCCCATCTCTGCCTGTGTCACCTCTGGGACGCTAATGGCGTCCTCCTCTATAGACTCTGCGGCCGTGGGCAAAGCCAGAATATGCCCCGCTTTCGTCAGAGACCCGACGACGTCTCCTCCGGTATCGGGTGTACTATCGTGTGGCCGCTACGCACGCGACACGCAACTGTGCGATCTCGGCGGACCACCAGCACACCTGGCGCCTCGCTGACTGTGCGTGGACCCGGGGCATGGACGCGTCGCTGATTTGCGTCATCGCCCCGCGGAACCACAGCGCCTCCTGTTCGACGTCGACGGGTCCGGTTGTTGCCGACTCCCGGATCCAGGCCTGGACAATGGTGGCCTCCTCGAGAAGTTTCCTGTCGATGCACTTGCGCTCCCGTCCGTTCGCGGGGCTGGCATACCGCGGCCGTCAGCGGTCTGGGTGGAGACGTCGAAACGGATACATCGGTGATTCGATAACATCTCCACCTCCACGGTGACATGCCAGTCGCGGACGCGGCTCGCGACAGCAGGGCTAGCGAACGAGACGTCCACTACTGACCCGCTCCGCTGTCGTACGCACGTGTAAGCCGAGCCCCAGTTTAAATGACCAGGCCAGTGGTTACTGCTCACTCCTCCAGCGCCTCACCCCTAGCATCGGTTACCGGAGATCCCCACGCCAAAGACTTGGCGTTGAGATCACCTAGAAACAGTACTGGGCGAGGGTGGAGTTGGCCTACGACGGCGCCCAAATCGACAAGGAAACTCTCTAAGTCGGCGAGACTCTTGTAGTTCGCGAGGGAGGCCACCCAGCCACGACCTCGGGACGGGCTGACAAAAGTCCCGCCAGTAATGGCCACCAAACCGTCGAGGTCTTCAAACCAGTTATCTCTGGTTGGGACGCAATACAGCTCGGCGACCACAGCCACGTGAATCGACCACTCTGCCATGCTCTGGATCATGAGATCCTGAGCTATGGCAGAGTGGTTGATATTACCCTGGAGGAAATGGTAGAGCGCCATTATGCGCAATCTATTCCCTCCACTCCATTCCTAGGCCGGGATTAGCAGCCAGACTGACTGGGGGGTAAAGAACCCCCGGCAACCTTGGCCCTCCTTCTCCTCTTCTGCTGCGCGGGTGCGCCACAGGCCTTTCCGCCCGCCCTGTACCCAGCGGGCCTCCCTGCAGCTGTACAGAGGCTGCAGTTTGGCGCCGCGAAGCACTGGGCCGCCTTGAGGCCGGGCTGACAGCAGCGATAGCACTGCTAGCTGCGGTCTGTTTCAGCGGTACATGGCGCCCTGACATGCCCAATGTCCAGGCAACGATAGCACCGCAATGCACTGGGTTGCAGCAGCTTGACCCTTGCTGCAACCCACCTCACCAGCAGTCTTCCACCGTCAGCGACTTTTTGCGCCGCCACCACCGGGCACCGAACCCAAATCATGCCGAGCCCGGTGGATAGGTGTGTTGCTAGGTAGGATAGGGAGGGTAGGGTAGGGTATGTAGGTAGGTAGGTTAGGGTAAGTAGGTAAGGTAGGTAGGTGGTAGATAGCTAGTTGATGGGAGTGAAGCCGCGGGGGTCATATAGTATAATATAATAAGTATAGACACACACAATATATCTGCAGATTTTTGCAGTCGGATCTCACACAATGTATGAACATTTTGTCATTTCGACAATCGCCAGCGTTGATAGAATGACACATTGTCTAGAGCCTCAAGGGATCATGCACAAATTAAGGAATTGATTATGTGTAATTTCAATAGCGCCTGACAATATCATTATCATAAGAGCCGAAGTGTCCACTGCTGGACATAGGCCTCCCCCAAGCGTCACCACATTGACCGGTCCCGTGCGTCTCGCAACCAGCTGATCCCCTCAACCTTCACCAGGTTATCTGACCACCTGGTGGGAGGCCTTCCAACGCAACGCATTCCGCTTCGCGGTCGCCACTCCAGAACCTTTCTGCCCCATCAGCCATACATTCTGCGAGCAATTTACCCTGCCCACTGCCACTTAAATTTGGCAATTCTTCGGGCTATGTCGGTAACCCTGGTTCTCTTACGGATATCTACATTTCTGATTCGATCACACAAGGAAACTCCGAGCACAGCCCTCTCCATTGCCCTTTGAGTGACTTTAAGCTTTCTGATGAGGCATATGTCATCACTGGCAACACACACTGTTCATAGACTTTCGTCCTGAGACACTGTAGTAAGTTGAACGCGAAGATACCGCGCAACTTCCCGAACGCTGCCCAGCCGACACGGATTCGACGGTTGACCTCTTTCTCGAAGTTGGCCCTACCCAACTGGATCCCAGGTAGACATAGTCATCCACAACTTCAAGTGTAGAGTCTCCGATCTTGATAGGAGTGGGTGTTACATGGTCGTTTAGCATGACCTTGGTTTTGTCCATGTTCAATTTAAGACCCACTCTTTCGGAAGCTCTACTGAGGTCATCGAGCATTGTACTGAGGCTCTCCATGCTCTCAGCCATGACCAATATGTCGTCGGAAATCCGTAGGTGAGTGATGTACTCGCCATTAACGTTGATGCCTAATCCCCTCCAGTCCAGTGCCTTGAATACATCCTCCAGCGCAGCAGTAAACAGTTTCGGAGAAATTACATCTCCCTGTCGCACGCAACCTCGCCACGCCGACAATCCTATACACTTTTGAATGTTATCCAATGGCTTTGAGGACGCTTTCGATCACTTTCGATGATAAAATGCCACTTATTTTGATACTCTGGTACATGGTACGATCGGCTTTTCTTCGGCAATTCTGGTAATGTTGTAATCAAGGTTTTCTTCTTCAGGTAAAACTTACAGCAGTAGCAATCAGGACATTCTTAAGTACTGTTTAGTATCTGCTACAGTAATGGTCGTTATTATAATAGTAGTGGCGCTATATTTCGTAGTCAAGAAGCGGTGTTGTGTAAAATCCAAACCGGTACTACAAAATCAAATTGTAGCACCGAGACCGCATGTAAGTATATTTCGTCTTGTTAATATTGAAAATAAGATTTCGGTACTTGAAATAAGTCGATTCAACGCCCGATTTAACTTTCAGCCGGACACTGTTTTCTACGAGAACCTTCTTAGCGTGTTCAGACCTATAAATGAGCGCGAGGCTGCGGAGATGGAGAACCATTATGAAGAAATTGAATAATCAAGAGATGGTCGTCGCATTTCTAACAACTCAACACCAACTCAACTAAAAGCCAGGCATGATATGTGTGTGAGCTTAATATCTTGACACTTATTTTAGAAAACTCACTGTGGGTGACTTGAGATTAAGTTCACATTAAAATGTTTTACTTTAAGTTAAGTTGCAAATAAGTTGTTTCAGTGCAACGGCCATTCTCCAAACATAGTGCATCATTGCCTTCTATGTTTGTTCGACTGTTTCAAAATATAATAATGGTTCTAGATATAAGATCGTCGTCTGTGGCTTCCACTTGTTCAATGGGTTGAAGAGGAGGAACGGACAGTCAAACAGATTCTCCTTGGTCTGGGTTGGGTCTGGTCAAGGGAATTGGATGGCGATGGGGACCTAAAATACTATCATAAATCTGACAACTTAGAGATGGCCTTATTCTGATATAATAAGGATGATAAAGTAACGCTTATTTCGACTGTAGGGAGACATAAAAAAAGAGAACAGCGTACTGGGCCCTACAGGGTACTGGGCCCAATTCCGTTCCACGTGAGATAACATAAGATGAAAATGCTCCACGGGGCGGGTCTTATACTTAGCGGTGACGCGCTTGAATAAAGTACAATAAAAAAATATAAGAGGATCTTTCAAAATAGCGCCAATTATGGACAAGATCAGAGAAAACAGACTAAGTTGGTATGGTCAACACAAAGCATGAACAAGTGGCAGACCTCTTGGTCAATAGAGACCTGCAAGGGCAAAATATACCACCATCGACAACCAATATAGACTATACCGTATGGATCCCGGTGTAGACGCACAAGAAGTGAAGACCCCAAATAAACGGGCAAAAGACAGGAAGAAGAAAAAGAATACGCAGAAACTCATAAACTTTATCATCACGAGAATGTGAAGGCGACCCTACACCAGTTTTGTGTGTTTCTATATAAAGTGCTGGCTGTTAACTAAGTCTCTCTCCGTAAAGTTATAGTGGGTAAGAAAGACGTTATTAGTAGGTTTTTGGAACGATGTACCTTAACGCGACTTGCCTGGTAGAAATCGTCACTTAACGAGACTTTCGGTTCCGTCCGGCGTAGTTCGGATATTATAGCCAAGCAATGGCAATCATACTTGTTTACATCATTTGTTAGTAAATGTGACTTATTAGTCTGATGGTCTGAGTCTTTTAAAATAAAATTGATTTTGAATAACAATATTTTATTGTTGAAAACTGGTGATATGAGCGAGCTTTGCGATAAAGAATACTGGAATAACAAAAAATCGAAAAGTCGAAACAGTTAATGATGTACAAAAATTTCAAGTGTCCTCATCAGATACGCTTAGAGTGTTTATTTTGGATATCTGGGTATCAGCCGTTGAATTGCAGGAGCATATTTATCAACGGCTGAATTGCAGGTGCATATTAAAAGTGATCTAGAATGCGAAACAGGTAGTAAATTTAATTTGAACCTAATGTTCTATTAAATAATGTTATAGAGTAATTACATATAAAAT
The DNA here is from genome assembly GCA_964057195.1 of Orthosia cruda. Classification (NCBI taxonomy): domain Eukaryota; kingdom Metazoa; phylum Arthropoda; class Insecta; order Lepidoptera; family Noctuidae; genus Orthosia; species Orthosia cruda. The sequence goes on along the minus strand of OZ059852.1, from coordinate 6,642,287 downwards.
ACAGTGGTTAGCATAAATTTTATACGGATATGTCGAAGAATGCGCAAGGACAGGGACAGTTGGGTATTTCTATATTTTTTTTTTATTAAAACTGGTTTCAAAATAAATGCTTGTGTACCAATCATGACGCTGGAACATATTGCAGTCTTTCAAGCCATTTCATAATTATGAAAATGAACGTAGATTAAATAAAATTGTTATTTTGTCCGATAGCAAAAGCGCTTTGCAACACGTGGCTCGATGCGCCTCTGGTATCAAAGGTGTATCGATGGCCTACGATATTTTTAGGGGAAATTATATGTGCGGCAACAAAAGTTTTCTTTAGCACCTGCAACCTAGCGTCTTTTTTTATATGTGGGCGACGAGTTAATAGAACAGCTTCAATTATATTAATTCATCATCTTTACTACTCCAACAGAATATCAAAAAACCAGCGTCAATTTACGAGCGTAAATTAATATGACTCCGAGCTACCGATAAATATATTTACTTCTGATTTGATAACTCAGCGACTAATGTTGTAAGTGAGCTACTTTATATATTTTAGAGATTCAACATCTGTCTGCTAATAAAATCAAATTCCAGCCTCAAAATTAGCAATCAAAGTTTTTCATTCAACAACTAAATTAATAAATCATATTCTTTTTTCGTGAAAGTTTGCAACACAAGCGCGGGAGTGTAGGTACCTGACGCTCGTTGGGAATCAGAGGGGCGCGACCGGCCATTTGCACCAATGAGCGAGCTCTATTCGGTGCGTGCAGCAACGAGTTCACGTGTATTTGTTTACATTAATGACACGATTAAGGAGTGCTCGTATTCAATTAAATATAAAATAAATGTGAATTAGTCCAAGAGCGAGCGAAGCGAGCTCGGGAGCTTAGGGCACCCCGACACGGATAGGTTAGGTTCGAAGGAGATGACGGGAGCTGAAGTGAGCGAGCAAAGCGAGCGAACTCAGCTCCCGTCATCTCCTTCATGTTAGGTTACTTTAGACCCTGCAGACAGAAATAGGAGCCCTGCGCAGCGGGGCTCCGTCGACTTTGTTTCGTTTCCTAAAAGTATTAAATACCACCCATATTTTTTGTATGTTCATTTGGGTAGGTATAATAGTCAATTACTTATGGTAACATTATAAATAGATAGGCGAATACATGAAATTATAGCTTTTATTGACCATTATTTGATGACAATAATAAGGAAATTTTATGTTCAAATATAGTAGATTCACTCATCAATTACTTATGCTAAAGTATAAAAATAAAGGTGACTCTATGAAATTAGAGTACGTTGATATTATTTTATAGATGAAGTTGATACACTTATTAGAAGCTAGCAATGAGTAGACATATCACAAATTTAGTTGCTTAAGAATTATCACCATGTTGCGTCATATTAACAGTAGCTTGTTTTACAATATATGGTCGCTTATAAACCATTTATTAGACGCTAAAAGTTTGTCGCTGACCTATTAATTAATTAGACAACTAAATATATTTGCAGACGAGAATGACATTTTAAAGAAGCTGCCTTAATTAGCACCCTATTTTTAGTACAATTCATAAATTTAATAAAAATGGTGTTGAATTTAGATTGCAATGGTAACGAGGAGGCTGATCGAATATCTACATTAGCAGCAGTAAAATAAAAATGGTGTTGAATTTAGATTGCAATGGTAACGAGGAGGCTGATCGAATATCTAAATTAGCAGCAGTAAAATAAAAATGGTGTTGAATTTAGATTGCAATGGTAACGAGTTGGCTGATCGAATACATTAGCAGCAGTCAAATGAAATTAGATTTTTGGCGGACTACTCGGATTTCATCCTTTAAACTACGTCACGAGTTCTGGAAAAAGACATTTTGATGAAAAATCAGAAACAAAAGGATTTTGGTATAAAACCATTCAGCATGAGCCTCCCCGTTATATTTGGTTTGATGATGGCCAACTATGCAGATATTATGTGAAAAAAGCATTAAAACTCCGATCGGGACACTATCTATCGGCAAAGTTTGCGTTCTTGATGAAAAAAGTCGAATCACTAAAATGTAATAAAACTTGTAATAAATCCGACTTCTAAAACAAAACACTACAAACCGAAAAATAACTTTATATTCCAAAGTCAGTGTCTTTGGTGCCTACCTTTTTTCCGTTTTTTCAACACCGACTTCGGCAAAGACAGTTATTTTTCAGTTTGTAGTGTTTTGTTTTAGAAGTCGGTTAGATGTTTTTGTTAAAAAGTTTTTATTTATCTCTTTTTAGTTTTTGTAGGTACCTCCAAATACCACGAAAATCATTTATAGCCAAAGTAAATCTCATGATGTGGAATCATCATCAATCATAAGTTTAAACACGACTAGGAACCATTGTTTTATTTCGGAGTTCCACTGCCTGCCTTCCGGCTTTACCATTCATTTTCATCGGCACCATTTATTTATAAGTATTTAATTCATCATAGTTTATCATGTCTTTTATTTTTCTTCATTCTTATTTGATACATATTTAAATATTAAAAAATAAAAACTTAAAAAAACATTTGGAAAAAATATAAAAAAATAGATGCCAACCGGTATCGGGAACAGGATCCAAGCTACCCGAGGTTAGGGCTCCAGAGACAGGAATCTCCTCACAATGCGAGCTGTATCAAGGAGTACTGCCTTCTGTATCAGGCCCTTGATCGAACGGCGCAATGACAGCCTCGAATTATTATTAATTATTGAATTATGAAGAAGAATTATTGGAATCTGAAGATCATTATTTAGCTGAAATTATAATATTTTTTTAAATTTAATTTTCTATTTATTTTATATGCTTTAAATGTATTAAATTTATTTTTCTATATTGATGATTTTTATTTAATCGTTACATTATAATAACCGTATTTATAGATGGTTGAGGATTATTGTATTAAAACTTTATAAGTTACACTTATTCTCTCCCGCTTATCGCCATTTATTTCATTTTAAATAACAAATAAATAATTATTTATTTAATTTTAAATAAAGAATATCGCTATTTATATAATTTTAAATAAAGAATATCAATAAATATATCATTTTAAAATTTTATAATATATATATAAAAAAATAAAAATTAATACACTATTTATTTTTGATTATTTAATAGCTGTTCTCTTCTTATTCGTTGTCTTTATTACTGAAGGTCGTGCCCGTCTTGTAAAGCTTTCACGGAGTCATTGACGAGCTGCTTCCAAGCCACTCAATCTTCGGCTCTTCTTAGGTCAGTGGTCACCGTGAGGTCGGTAATCGCCCTGATCTGGTCTGACCACCTAGTGGGTGAGCGCCCGCGTGGCCTTTTCCCGTCCACTTTTCCTACAACAACCAGTTTTTCTAGATTATCTGGCTGTCGCCGAGCGATGTGACCAAAGTAATTTAGGACTCTTTGGTAGCAGATCGTGGAGAGTCTGGTTTTGATGTTTAACAGGTCGAGAATGGACTTAAATGTGCGTTTTGCTGTCCATGATATGCGCAACATTCTCCTCCAGCACCACATCTCGAAAGCCTCAATCTTTCTTCGATCCTCCGAGCGAATTGCCCAAGATTCGGAGCCGTAAAGGAAAATTGAGAATACCAGGGTTCTGACGAGTCTCTTCTTGGTGTTATTAGAGATGTTCCTATCTTGCGACATCCTCGTCATTTTGCTCATAGAAACTTTGGCCATCTGCGTACGTCTCCAAATTTCCCGACTGCAGCCCCCCTGATCGCTGATCATGGAGCCCAAGTACACAAACTCACTGGCGAACTGTAGATCTACAAATTCCCCCGTGCGTGCTAATAGTCCAGCTCTGTCGATGATCATGACTTTGGTCTTGGACTTGTTGATCGACAGTCCAACCATCTCGCTTTTACGCTCCATCCACACAAATAGCTCAGCAAGTTCGCGCTCCGAAGATGCAATCAATGTGGTGTCATCTGCATATCGGAAATAGCTGATTTTATTGCCACCTACCGCTATGCCTCCCTCCCACTCTTCTAAGGCTCTCCTCATGATGTATTCGCCATATATGTTAAAAAGAAGAGGGGCTGAATACAGCCATGGCGTACTCCTTTCTCTGGCTTAAAAGGCACCGCACCACATTGTTGAATCTGACTAGCGACTCACCACCCTCGTATAAACTTGCGATCAATGCTGTCAAGTGCGAAGGTACTTCCATTTCCACGAGTATTCTCCATAGGCAATCCCACCTCACACAATCAAACGTAAGTAGCTAGTTTCATAGCTGTAAGTATATATAATATGAAATAATACAAAAATTGTGATCGAAATTAGAGTTCAAAATTACTGTCCAGTGTAAACAAATGCTCTCTCTGTCACTCACAAGTACACGAGCATGCGCACTCGGATAGATTCAACTGTCAGGTAGCGTGCAGCTGCTATGTTGTGCCCTGTTCTATCACACGGACCTCGGACGCTCTACTTTCTCTCTCGCACCTATCAAATAGCTCCAATTCTAAAACTCTATAGGTTGGCAATAATATTTCATGTACGATTTTCTGTAGGCAAGCCTATACGATGGGTTTTGTGAATAAAATATCTTACATAAGATACCAATTTTGGCAAGAAACCCAAGTGCTCGTTAGATTTATTTTATCAAAAAGTTAGAGGACTACGCACTAAGTTAAAGTCGTTTTATAATAATATTTTAGGGTCTATGGTTGATTTGGTAGCCATAACCGAGACTGGTATTAATGACTCAATACATGATGGTGAACTGGCTCCGAGCGGATACACAATACTAAGATGTGACCGCGAGGATGGCCGTAAACACGGAACTGTGGACCAGCATGAAATAAGCGTAAATGAAAGGTGTTAAAAATATGTGAAATTATGTTTGCTGCATATATTAGGGTGCCTGACGTTATAGTCGTAGCAAGAATTGTCTAATCTGCCTCCTTCTCGTATGAGTATAATACTAGACTCAATAAAAGGCGATAACTTCTTAAGTCGATTTTTATTTGGTAATGGTTTACCTGATGAAAGTAGCTCGTACTCTTCAGGAAACATTGCCCTCTGAACTGTTTTAAGTATGAATTCAGCGCTGTAAGTTAACTCTGATCAAGTAAGGGTAGGGCTATGATTATGTACTCTCTTAGACCGGTTAATGAATCTAAATACATATGCTAATAGACATTTTTAATGTAAATAATTAGAAGAATTATTGATTAAGATGTTAAATGAATTATTGGAATCGATATTAGGATTAGTGTTAGTGATATGTAATGCTTGATTATCAATGTTTATAGAATATGATTTTAATAGTTCTGGTAGGATTGTGTCAACATATGATTTAGGCACTGAAGGCCAAAGAGCTGGGTCTGTTAATAAGAATGAAGGCCCTGACCAGACCTGACAAGGAAGGTTGACCTATTAGGTCAGCGCTCAGACCTCGGAAAACAAGCTTTGCAGTGCTGTCCTTGGACGGCACATATCGCCAGGTGAAATCACCAAAGCCTTCCCGTATCTCTGAAACTCTATTACTGACGAACGGCGTAAGGGCACTAGGTGAAGCGAGCAGCCAGCCTAGGACAATCAATGAATCACACCAGAATATGCATTTGTCGGGTTTAAGTGTTAACGACCAGTACCTTTGCACGCAACCTTGTCCTTGATAAGGCCCCACAAATCTCTAGCCTTGGGATTGTAGTCGCCTTGATCGGTGCTACCTTACTTTATGACGCGATAAGATGCGTATGAACGGTGTCGCCACTAGCTACGGAACGAATGTGTATGCAAGCTCCGTATGCCTTTTCGGACGCATCTGTGAAAATATGCACCTTAACGGATGTAGGGATTTCACATACCACACAGCGTGGTATGTTGAGGTAATTAGGCTTGTGTGAACTTTAGCCATAACTTGTTAATGTTCACCTTAACCTCGTCGTTCCATGCGCGTTTGTCTATCCATAATGTTTGCAAGATTATATTAACTTCGATAATACATGGAGAGATAAGACCCAGAGTGTCGAACACTTGCGCTACTGTGGAAAGAATATCTCGTTTTGTGATAGGACTATCTGTATGTTTCATTAGATGGATGGAGAATGTAAGACAGTCAGTATGACAACACAAATTAAGCCTTTTACTGGTCGTCAATACTTAAGCTTTGTGTTAATTGTCTCCGTATGTGTTGTAGATGTGGTTTGTGTGAATGAAGGAGGCATTTTTCAATGTCAGACGATACGACGTAATTATGCATAAAATGGACATTAAGTCATCCTGAACTCTAGGAACCATGCCTTGAATGACGTTAAACGACTTACCCGAAGTCAATTCGAAGCTTTGTCGTTGTACTGGACTACCTGAACACACTATGGTGTGGAAGGTAATATGTATGAGATGAAGAAGGTGTGAGGCTTCGCTCATGTGACCTTTTTTAATCAGTATTATTAGTTTGGGGTTTTTTATCCACAAGGATATGTCAACCCTATTGTACCCTAAACAATATACTGCACTAATGCAATTTACCAAAAACTACTTATACTAAAAAGAAATATAATAGCCTAAGAGATGTGGAAGATCGACATTCACCCATCAGATAACTGGATGAGACATATTTTTTATCAAATATAATTTACTAGCTTTTGCCAGCAGCTTCGCCCGCGTTTATTATACATATAAACCTTCCTCTTGAATCACTCTATCTATAAAAAAAACCGCATTAAAATACATTGCGTATTTTTTAAGATCTTAGCATACATAGGGACAGACAGCGGGACGCGACTTTGATTTATACTATTATTATTATTGCCTATGGAAAAGTTATTATACTTATTTTTAATTGAATGGATTTTAATCAATTTTCTTTCATCACCTTCACTCTTTTGATAACCGAAAGAATTTCATCTCAACTGATAGTTTTTAACACAAAGAATATGCCTAGGTAGGCTTGCCTACTTATTTCTGTGCATGTGGGCACCCTGGAAAGCACATGTGAACAGGTAAGTCAATATAGGTAAATACACCGATCTGTTCGTATAGTGCCGGACGTAAAGAATTTCACCATCCCATGTCTTCCCGTGGGTGTCGTAAGAGGCGACTAAGGGACAAACCAGAGAATGGGCAGCAGCGTTCTCTGTGCTTCTATAACAACCATACTGCGATCGCCAACCCGCCTGCCAAGCGTGGCGATTATGGCAAAACCCCCCAATGAATAGCACAAATAAAAAATGGCCCCTGGTACCCGGCAGCTTGCCTACCCTCGACTACGGTAGCGGTCGAGGCTACGGCATGGCAAGGGGTGCTAAGAATCTCCGGACGAGATCCGGCTACCCCAAAAATCACCGACGACTGGACCTGGCAACGTACAACACGCACACACTTCGGACCGACGAGAAGGTCACCGAACTTGAGGAGGAATTGAGCAGGTTGCGATGGAGTATTATAGGGTTATCTGAAGTCCGAAGAGAGGGGGAGGACTCGATAATCCTCAAATCCGGTAACCTGCTCTATTTCCGAGAGGGTGACCGGCAGTCCCAGGTTGGTGTCGGGTTTATCGTCCACAAGTCCCTTGTGAACAACGTGGTGAAGATGGAGAGTGTATCGACCAGGGTGACGTACCTTATACTCAGAATATCCTCAAGATATTCGCTGAAGGTCATACAGGTCTACGCCCCAACCTCGGCACACCCCGACGATGGGGTAGAGACCATGTATGAGGATATCTCCAGAGCCATGCATGGTTTCAAAACTCACTTCACCGTTGTCATGGGGGACTTCAACGCGAAACTGGGCAAACGAGACGAGGATGAGCTGCAAGTGGGGCGATTTGGAGTTGGACAATGGAACCACCGGGGTCACCTACTGGCCAGTTTTATGGAGAAGGAGGGCCTCTATATGATGAACTCCTTCTTCAAAAAGCGTGAATACGGGAAGTGGACCTGGCAGAGCCCCGATGGTGCAACAAAAAATGAGATCGACTTCATCATGTCAACCAAGAAGCAAATGTTCAATGATGTCTCTGTGATCAATTCGGTAAAAACCGGGAGCGATCACCGCATGGTAAGAGGCACATTGAACATTAATATTAAGCTTGAAAGGTCTCGACTGATGAAGTCCACGCTCCGGCCAGCACAGATCCAGGTCCAAAACCCCGAGAGCTTTCAGCTCGAACTCCAGAATCGTTTCGAGTGCCTAGGGAGCTCCGTGGATGAATATAGCAACGGTTTCGTGGAAGCTGTCCATACGGTCGGGTCTAAGTTTTTCAAGACCCGTCGTACAGATAGAAACAAAAAGCTCTCTGATCATACCCTCAAGCTTATGAAGGAGAGGCGTGAGATGATCCTGCAGTCTTCAGATGAGGCGTGCAAATACCGGCAGCTCAATAGACAGATCTCTAAATCCTTGAAAAGAGACCTCCGCCGCTTCAATACCGAGCGTATCAAAGACGCGATCGAGCGAAATAAAGGCTCCAAGGTATTTTTCAAGTGATCTGGCTATTGGGCAGAGCCAACTCACGAAACTGAAGACCGACGATGGCAGGATCGTATCCGCCAAACCGGAGCTTCTCAGGGAGATCGAGACATTCTATGGGCAGTTGTACACATCGATCAGCAAGCCCGTTGCGAGTCTAGCAAACGACCCAAGAGCTAGATTGACCCGACACTATACCGAAGATATCCCGGACGTCAGCCTGTACGAGATTAGGATGGCTCTGAAACAGCTCAAAAACAACAAGGCGCCGGGTGATGACGGAATTACGGCCGAACTCCTGAAGGCGGGTGGAAAACCGGTCCTTAAGGCCCTTCAGAAGCTGTTTGATTCCGTCATACTCGAGGGCAAAACGCCACAGGCATGGTGCAGGGGTGTGGTGGTACTCTTCTTCAAGAAGGGCGACAATGCCCGGTTGAAGAACTATAGGCCCATCTCACTTCTTAGCCATGTCCACAAGTTTTTTTCAAGAGTCATCACGAATCGTCTCGCGCGCAGGTTAGACGATTGCCAGCCCCCCGAATAAGCCGGATTCCGAAAAGGCTTTAGCACCGTAGATCACATACATACGCTGCGGCAGGTTATACAGAAGACCGAAGAGTATAACCTGCCTCTCTGTTTAGCGTTTGTGGACTACGAGAAAGCCTTCGATTCGATAGAGACTTGGGCTGTACTGCAGTCTCTCCAACGGTGCCAGATCGACTACCGGTACATTGAGGTGTTGAAGTGTTTGTACAAAAACGCCACCATGTCAGTCCGTCTTCAGGATCAGACCTCGAAACCAATCCTTCTCCAGCGCGGCGTGAGACAGGGTGACCTAATTTCTCCGAAACTGTTCACTGCTGCGCTGGAGGATGTCTTCAAGGTTCTGGACTGGAGGGGGCTGGGCATCAACGTTAATGGCGAGTACATTACTCACCTTCGGTTTGCCGACGACATAGTGGTCATGGCTGAGACCATGGAGAGCCTCAGTAAAATGCTCGATGACCTCAGTAGAGCTTCCGAAAGAGTGGGTCTTAAAATGAACATGGACAAAACCAAGATCATGGTGAATGCCCATGTAACACCCACTCCTATCAAGGTCGGAGACTCTACTCTCGAAGTTGTAGACTCGTCCAATTTACCGCAGTGTCTCAAGACAAAAGTCTATGACCAGTGTGTGTTACCAGTGATCACCGACCGAGACGTGGTCGCTCACAATGGGCCTTATCAGAAAGCTCAAAGTCACCCAAAGGGCAATGGAGAGGGCTATGCTCGGAATTTCCTTGCGTGATCACGTCAGAAATGATGATATCCGCAGGAGAACCAAAGTTACCGACATAGCCCGAAGAATTGCCAAACTTAAGTGGCAGTGGGCAGGGCACATTGCTCGCAGAACGGCTGGCCGATGGGGCCGAAAAGTTCTGGAATGGCGACCGCGAACCGGAAGACGATACGTTGGAAGGCCTTCCACTAGGTGGACTGATGACCTAGTTAAGGTTGCGGGAAGGCGCTGGATGCGAGACGCACGGGATCGGTCAATGTGGCGACGCCTGGGGGAGGCCTATGTCCAGCAGTGGACGTCTTTCGGCTGAAATGATGGTGATGACACCGATCTGTTAACTAATACAAATTTTATTTATTTATTTATTATCTCCTTTATCTGTTTGCGTATTATTTACATTCTCAAATATTTTTCAAAATTAATTAAAAAGCAAAAACATTTAAAATATAAAAAATAGAGATTATATTATTAACAAGTAGGTACATTTATTTTTATAGGTAAGACCCAAGCTAACAAACGTTGTGATACATTGCCAGTTTGCCAGTACCATTAACGGGTCTTGGTAGAGGCACAAATTACACAGTGGACAACACACTAAGTGTCACCCTCTGGAATTCCGCCAAAGAGCAAGAAAATATATCCAAACGCAGAGAGACGCTATTCAGTATTCTAACTGCTCGAGTCACTGGTGCAAACTTTAACACGTTAGTGCGGGTTGACGGGACTTTAAACAGGCCCTCCCTCGGTCCTAACCGTCCTCCTGTTTGGAACTAGCAATCCCAACGATTCTAATACTTGTGGACTATTTAGCATAGCACGAAAAACCATGAAAACAAAATTTTACAAGGGCGAGGTTGCGGTTTACCTCCAACTTTTAGTACAAGATAAGGGGGCCTAACGTCACCTTTTACAAAACAACCTCAATTTGAGTACGCTTTGTTTCAAGCTCTTATTGAGAATTCTCATTATCGTACCCTTATCTTAGTTAAACGATATCAATTCAATACCGGGTAGTGTTGTGATTGAACGAATGATTTGAAATATTTATCTATGTCCCGATATAGGATTGCTAGCGAAGTAAAAAAAGGTTTTCAGAATGTCGTTTTTGCTATCACTAAAATTTAAAATAAAAAATATCATAAGATGTTTATTTCATATAAAAAACCAAATAGAATTCATGTCAAACATTTAAACTATTATTTTCTTAAGTGTATTTTACAACAATATAATAAGTTTAAAGAAAAAAATAGTATTATTGAAATCAAAACCAATAGCCGACCCTGTAAATAAAATAGTCTTTATTGCTGTTTTTATCTTAAAATTAATTATTACATGCCTACTTACTAAAACTGAATTGATTTAATCTATTCTAACTTGCATTTGCGTGATCGGCAACTGGGTGTTCATGTTAAACAGCTTGTCTATCGACAAAGGCCTCCTCTAAGATTTCCACGTATTCCTGTCTCTTGCTAAACGGGTCCACATCGGACCAGCTATTTTCTTCAGGTCATCTTCCCATCTTTAGGTTTGTCTGCCCCTTTTTCTTTTGTTATCACTTGGATACTCCCATGTCTGTATATTTTTGAAGTACCTATGTCTGTTTGTAAAAAAAAGCCCTCATTTATTTCCATTAAATGAACAAGTCTCCGAAAGACTGAACAAAAAAAATGCCGGGAAAATACTAGTGACTCCTCAGAGATTGCAGTTATACGGTAGAAATGCCAGTTGCATGACAATTAAAATTTATAATAAACTAGCTGTCCCACGCGGCTTCGCTCCCGTCAACTGGCTACCTACCAAGCTAGCCCACCTACTCTAAATACGTTGCGTCTCAAAAAGAATAAATTTTCCCCGTTTTTGGAACATTTTTCATTGATGCTCCGCTCCTATTGGTCGTAGCGTGATGTTATATAGCCTATAACCTTCCTCGATAAATGGACTACCCAACACAAAAAGAATTTTTCAATTCCAACCAGTAGTTCCTGAGATTAGCGCGTTCAAACAAACAAACAAACAAACAAACAAACAAACTCTTCAGCTTTATAATATTAGTATAGATTTATAATAAATTACCACCTGCCCTGAGAATGCTACCAATTAATAAGTTTAAATGTAAAATGTTTGCTTGGCTCTTGGACATGTGTTTTTATTCCGTCAATTAATTTTTAAATCATAAATTTTGATATTGTAATCATTCATCATCAATCATCATTAGTATAGTATTAGTACGTACTTTGACATTATTGGGGATTCTATAACATTGTATTTTTTTTTAGTTTATGTTTTAGACGTTATGTTTTATATTTTGACATGATGATTTATTTTCTGACATTTTGATAATCTTTTTGATATCATGATTTATTTTCTGACGTTTTGATATTTTATTTTTTTTTGTTTTTGCACTATATTTTTTTTTTTTTGTTGACATTATATTTTAATTTTTGATATTATGATTTATATTTTTGACATTATACAAAATTTGATTAATTTATATAATATTCTTATAATGATACTAGTTGATTTGCATGTACCTAGTTTATTGTTTGATATTTCTACACCAGCAATGGTAGTATGTGTGAAACAATGTTAAATGTAAGATCTCAATGTACCATATACTGAGAAATAAATATTTACTTACTTACTTACTTACTTACTTACCATTCTGTTACTAACTTAGTCCATTTCTCTATACTTTCTCTCAACATATGTCCCGTCCAACGCCATTTGAGCTGTCTGTAGGCTGTGTGTGCACTTTTAAATTTTGTTTTCTTTTTAATATCTTATAATTTCACTCTATCCCTTCTTCTTATACTTAAAATACTCCTTTCTATTGCATTCTGGCAGACTTTCAATTTACTCTCTTGTACTTCTGTTAACGCCCATGTCTGGCACCCGTATAGTAAGCATGGCATAATACATATTTCGTATACTTTCTTTTTCCCTTTCATTGGCAAATCTTTTCCTTCATAATTTCTCTAAGAGACCAGAACCGTTTCCAAGTATTAGTTATTCTTCGTTCCATTTCTTTGTTCATGCAATCATCTGTAGCTATAAGTTGGCCCAAATATATATATTCATTTACATATTCAATTTGTTAAATGATAAATGATTTTATTTCTGTAAGTTGGTTTGTACAAACACTTTTACATGTCGAACATATTTTTAAAACTAGATGAGGTCGGCGTTTCCTATCTGACTACTCTGAGAAGAAAGGCCGAAACAAACTCAGAGGTCACAGTCTCTTTGAAAGTCCAGACAAAATCTTGATTAAATCATGTGAAGAATATGTAGACTGATGTCCGAAATGGTCTTTTGAGGAAAGAACCAGCCAGATTGAGTGGACCTGTCCAGTCAGTGCACGCATTTGTCAATAACCGAGCAGCTCAACTCAGAATTTAAGGAGCTCAACGATTCGACGAACAATACCAAAGAAAGGACATTCGGGTAGGCCGCATAAACTATTCAAACTGCCAGACCATGATTACTGAAATGAAATAATAATAATATAATAACAAAATGCTTGGTGCAAAATATAATAAAAAAACAAAATTAATTGGAGCAGCTCAATCCCAAGCCTTTTTGTCCTCAATGTAATCTTTTGTTGTATAAAACGCTTTCTGGCACAACTTACGTTTAATAAAAGATTTGAATTTATTAAGATCATTATTATTATTTATTAAGATGATTATTTTGATCTTGTACGTGGCTTGGAAGCTTATTATAAAAGCGTACACATTGACATCTAAACGAGCCACCTATTTTCTTGAGCCTTGTTGTAGGTACTACAAATTTGTGTTTGTTCCTAGTATTTATGTTATGGATATCACTGTATTTTTTAAACAATTTTATATTTTTATGGGCATATAAAAGATTTTCATAAATATACTGAGAAGGCACAGTCATTACATTAATCTCCTTAAATTTCTCTATGAGAGAGTGTCTCGGGCTTAATTTATAAATTGATCGAACAGCTCTTTTCTGCAAAACAAAGATAGTCTGGATGTCGGCGGCATTTCCCCACAACAGAATACCGTACGACATTACACTATGAAAATAGCTAAAGTATATTAAACGGGCTGTCTCTATGTCAGTTAAATTACGAATTTTTCTAACAGCATATGCTGCGGAGCTTAGCTTCTTTGACAATTTATCTATATGTGGGCCCCACTGAAGCTTAGCATCCAAAGTTAAGTCTAAGAATACTGTGCTATATATATACTGTTCGTTATTTACTGTTATATCTATTTGTTGGGCGTTCGTCATTATTTTGGTTTTAGTGAGGTTCATTGTCAGGCCGGCCTTAACACTTTCATCGGATAGTTGCTGCAACATTAGTCCCAGAGTTCTTGCGAATTCTGAGAACAAAATCAAATCATCCGCAAAGCGTAGATGGATAAGATTTTCACCGTTTATATTGATGCCATTTTTGGTCCAGTTTAGATTCCTGAAGATCATCTCCAGAACTGCTGAGAATAATTTAGGTGATATAGGATCTCCTTGGCGTACACCTCTTTTAATGGGAAATTCGTTGCCTGCAGATTCAAGTTTACCTTGAGCTGTGCTCGCTGTATATACGTTTTTAATTATTCGTATTTATTTTGCTTGCACTTCTTGTCTTTTTAGAGCGTCCCATGTATAGTCATGTTCTAATGTATCGAACGCTTTGTTAAAGTCAACGAACCCTATGTAATAAGTTTTATTATATTCTCTATATTTCTGTAGAATTTGTCTAAGAGTGTGAATGTGATCTATAGTTGAAAATTTGCTTCGGAAGTCAGCTTGTTCCGTAGGTTGATTTTCATCTAGTGTATTGGTAATTCTGTTTAGTATTATTTTAGAAAATATTTTATAGATATTGGACATTAAGCTGATCGGTATGTAGTTCCCTATATCGCCCTTGTCTCCTTTTTTATGCAGAAGTATGATTGTCGATTTAGTCCAGTCTTCCGGGATAATTTCTGTTTCGAGAATTTCATTAAACAATTTTTTTTTTTTTTTAAATCTAATATTGGCTCGCGCTTGACCACTATCTCACCTGATAGTAAGCGATGATGTGGTCGATGGTGGAGCACGCTTGCCTAGAAGTAACCTATTCACTCTTGACTTAAAGACCCCTAGATTGTAAGTCTTGTTAACAAATCTGTAAGTCTTGGTGCTATCACTGGTAACGTAGTTTTTAGTATCTCGTTTGTGACTAAATCTGTTCCAGATGCTTTGTCTAGTTTTTGTGTTTCAATAGATTTTATTGTTTCTTCCTTTAGAATTGGTTTAATTTCCTCTTCATATACTGAATTATATTCCTTTATTACTTGTTCCCTTTTACGACTTTGGTATATGTTTTGGTAGTATCACCTTCAAAACATCCTGTGCAGAACCCCTCAATTTACAAGTTGCCTCAACAATATCATCCGAGAAACTGTAGAATTGTGTGTAGAACGTCTGCCTCAACCGCAGCGGCTAACTCAAAGTCCTCGGTGGACAATAGCGCCAAACATTCCGCATGATATTTATCCACCCTGGCTTGACGAGCCGGGGGTTCACTAAAAGGGGCCAACAAAGCCTCTGATCTATCAGATATCTACTTATCAAAGAGGCCGCCGAGGTCACCTATCTCAATTCTTACAAGCAAATGTAATGGCAGTCATACTTTCAAAATGTAAGCAACGGTGATTAAATATTAATTAACACACAAAATTTTCAACAACTTAAATTAATAATATATGTATGTAACCAAAACAACAGTTTGACAGTAATTCTCTTACCAAATTAAATATCAAATCATAAATTCTGTAAGAGAAATAACAAGTTAATTCAACAAATAATACTGAACCCTGTTACATTTACTAAATTATTTTTCAATTCAAATTTATTATGGAACCCCAAATATCAGTTTATAAATTATCGAAAACAAAGTGGGTACCACAAAAAAAAAATGATTTATACACAAGTGGGTAGGTTGATTTCCCAATATAAATTCAATTTACTTTAACAGGTAAAAACAATGACTTTAACTTGAATCAATTAGAATATTACTGTCAATATCAAACAAACTAACCAAATTGCTTATACAATTGGTAACAATATATTTTACAACAATTACTCCTGTAGCGGGCACTGAGTATGTTTACAATAGAAACAAACTTACAAAACCAAGATAAAAGATTAGGAATTAAAAGAAAAGTCACATCGCTTTACATGTTACAACTGTCTAGAAGAACTGCAACTGCAACTGTCTGTGCAAGAGATTGCCGTGCCCTTAAACAAAGACAAAAACAACAAGAAGAAAGAAACATGTTAGCTTTCAATGTAGCAAATACAAATTGAAGTAATAATGATGAAGGTTTAAGATGGATATTAGACAGTGGTGCCTCAGCTCACATGTCTTTTAAACGTGAAAATTTTGTTGAATTATATGAGTACACAGGATCTCCACTGAAACTGTGATTTAAGTGTAGAAGTCAAGAAGCTGTAGAAGTGATTGGCCAAGGAAATATTCTGATAAACAAGTGTGTCAATGGACAGTGGGAGACAAGTATCCTGAAAAATGTTCTATATGTACCAAAATTGAGAAGAAACCTGTTTTCTGAAGGAGTAGTAACAAGACAAGGCTATAATATTATCAAGAAACATACTGATGCTTTGATTTACAAAGATAATAAAATAGTACTGTGTGAATCTTTACAAAGCAACAATTTATATGAGTTACAAGTAAAAACTGTTCAAAAACCAGTATGTAATATAGTGCAAAAATTAGATCTTAAAACATGGCATGAACGTCTGGGACATTTAAATGTAAAAGAAATCCAGAAAATGTGCAAAAGCAATGTGATTGCTGGTACGGACTTATCCGACTGTGACAAGTTTGTGTGTGAGGGTTGTGCTTATGGCAAGCATGCTCGTCAACCACTCCAGAAGTCAAACAGAGGACCACAGAAATCAGGTGATGTTGTCTACAGCGATGTTTGTGGACCATTCAGTGTGCCTTCAGTACAAGGTATGAAATATTTTGTTATTTTTAAGGATTCTGCTACAAGTGTTAGATATGTTTACTTTATAAAGAATAAATGTGATGTGTTAAACTGTCTTGAGAAATATAATTCAATGTTTAATATAAGTTTACACACAGTGTTCGCATATTACACACTGGTAATGGTGGAGAGTACACAAGTAAATACTAAAGAATATCTTGACAGGGAAGGTATTTCTCATGAGCTCACTGCCCCTTACACTCCTTAACAGAATGGCCGGGCAGAAAGAGAAATTAGGACAATAGTAGAAAGCGTTCGGTCCATGCTTTATGCTCGTAATGTAAGTCTCAATCTATGGGCAGGAGCAGTCAATTGTGCTGTTTATTTATTGAATCGAACATCTTCGAGCCAGACACCAAATATTACACCTATAGAGTTGTGGGGCGGTGTAAAACCTAGTTTAGATCATATCAGCTGAGAAAGAAGCTTGATTGTAAGAGTCGTAAGATGATGTTAGTTGGGTACAAACTATAAAATATACTAAAAATAAAAAACTATAAATTCAAAAAGAATTACAATATCAAGGAATGTTATTTTCAATGAAATTAAAAGTCCAGAATTAAAACGGAATGAAGCCCAAATTTTTATGTGTGATGAAAAAAATGCTAAAGTATTGATGGATAATACTGAAATGAATGCAAGTGACCAGGATTCAGGTAGTGATGACAGCACCCATACTGCTATTGATGAAAGTGATGAGACCTATGAACCTTCACAAGAAATTGATCTTAGTATTGATCGTTCAAATGTTACTTTGCGACCACGGAGAAATGCAATATTTGAGGCAAATTTAATGGAGTTGGATGTACCTGTGATTTATGCTGAAGCTATTAATAGTATGAAATGTGAGTTATGGCTAGAGGCCATAAATGAAGAATTAGAAGCTCATCATGCCAATAACAAATAAATGTTTGTTCTGTATGTATTTTTTGAAGGTGTACAATAAAAAATATAATAATAATAATAATAATGCTGTGGCCTGACTTGTCAAGAGTGACACAAAATTTTTCTTCGCTCTTCGAATTTTTTGATTATATTTATGAATCCAAACAATTTCACTGTTAAAACTACATAAAACTAAATTTAAATAATGCCTCCATATATATATAATAAAACAACCAGAAGAAAACCAAAACTATAATTAAAATGAACAACCTACAATAAACCAGAATGACAAGCTGAGAAGAAAATGTTGACACGAAGCCAGGCCCGAGCCAAAAACACACGCCCAACATCTTCGGGTTCGTCGCTCAGCTCCGCCTCGCAGTCGCCGGGATCCCCTACAACCGTAAGTCAAGCGATCCTGGATGCTGCAGTTGCATCGAGCTCGAGCGACGAATACTTCTCTCCGCCGACGACACCACCACCTACGCGTCGACGGGGAGGACGCCGGCCACCGGACAGCCTAGGACCTCGAGGCCCATCGGCCTCTGACATGGTACTCGCTCCCGGTGGAAGTATGCAGCGCATGCGATGGACGCAATCGATTAACGAAAACGTCATGCGCGCATAATTTGGGGCTACAGAGGAGGAAAGTAACCTGACTGCGTACCGTGGTCGGATGCTCTCTCTGTTTCAGGTGCTTGAGCCAGCTGTCAACGTGTCGGCCCAACGTCTATCGGATCAGGTGCGGGTCATCCAACGTAACCGTATGCTGGATGACGCCGTACTTGATAAACTGCGTGAGGAATCACAGAGTAGCCGTGTCTCGCCTGCCTTGCCACCGGCCGCGGTGCAACTGCAACCCAGTGTTTCACCGCGACCCGACCATGTTGGCGAGGATGATGACGACGGGGCTATATCTGTGAGTACCCAATGCAATGCACGTTTGAGGAGCGCTTTGGAATGTGCATTCAGCGAGTATCGCTCCACACCGCCTGAGCTTAGACCTCGACTACCTCGTTTGCCCATGCATAAGAAAAATAGGGCGCTGGTGTGTGCTCTAGATTCGCAGCTGTCAAATGTTTTTGATAGCAGCAAAGACCTTGCCGACACCCACTCGATCTTGTACTGTGCGGCTGCAGCAGCATGTCGTGTAGCTAACGTCAAGTTTCCCAAAACTGACAGAGCTACACGACCAGCTATACCAGCTTGGCAGTGCAGGATTGAGCGTCGAATCGGTGAGGCTAGAGCACTCATCGGCAAGCTTATCTGCTTCAGGGAGGGCAACACTTGCCCTAGAGTGATGCGCTTTGTGAGGCGGGCGTTCTCAGGGACTGATATCAGTTCTCGAGATTATATGTCACGCGTCACAGAGCGTATCGACTTCCTGAAGCAGAAAATCTATGCATGGGCAAAACCGTATTCGTCGGTACAAGCGGCGAGTGGAGCATACACTCAGAATCGCACATTCCAGAGCAACGAAAGGTGGGTTTATAGGGCTTGGGAGTAACCCAACCAAGGTGTGACTGATACGCACCTACCGGATAATGACGCCATGTCTTCGTTCTGGCGCGATATCTGGTCGGTGCCTGTCAGTCACACCGAGGATGACTGGACTCGGGAGGTCGAACGAGCGTGCGATCCGATACCACAAATGGGGGCAATTACCATCAGCCCCCAAGATGTGGCTCGTGCAGTCCGCCCGTTGCCAAACTGGAAATCTCCAGGGCCGGACGGACTGCACAACTTTTGGATTAAATGGTTCCAAAGGTCGCACGCTCGTTTGGCAACTCAGTTCCAGTCTGCCTTAGAGTCAGGATCGCTACCTCAGTTCCTAACGACAGGAATGCTCCACAAATCAGGTAGTACTGCGGATCCTAAAAATTATAGACCGATAACGTGCTTACCGACGGTCTATAAAGTCCTTACATCCATTCTGAGAGCGAAAATTAATCAACATATTGACAATAACGCCATCATGTCTGCTTCTCAGAATGGATGTAAGAACGGGTCCCGCGGTACTAAGGAGCTGCTCCTCATAGACATTGCCATTAGCCAACAGGTTCGCCGTTCCCGCAAGGATCTGGCGACATGTTGGATAGATTACAAGAAGGCTTATGACTCAGTGCCACATACATGGCTTATGAGGGTGCTGGAGTTGTATAAAATTGATGCAACTCTGCGCACCTTCCTGACGTCATGTATGGGGCAGTGGAGGACGGTCCTTCACTATCCAGGATGTCGACAGATTCAGGAAAACAGCGAACCTATAAGGATCGAGCGCGTCATATTTCAGGGCGACAGTCTGAGTCCTCTGTGGTTTTGTTTAGCCCTGAACCCTCTCAGTACACTGCTGGAGGGTTCAGGTCTGGGCTATCGGTTGAGAAGAGGTGGTCAGGTCATATCACACCTCCTTTACATGGATGATCTGAAGCTCTTTGCCCCCAACAACTTGCAACTGATGAAGCTACTGAAGGTAACAGAAACCTTCAGTGACGCCATCCGTATGGAATTTGGTGTGGACAAATGTGCAGTCATGCATGTAAAGCGAGGGGAGATTATGGAATCCGTGGGAATACAACTCTCGGATTCCATACACCTTCGATCCCTTTCCTCAACCGAAACTTACAAGTATTTGGGTATGTCGGAAGCACTAGGCATCAATGCTACTGACGTGAAACAGTCGTTGAAGGAGCGCTTCTTTGGCCGCCTGAAAAGAGTACTAAATAGTCTTTTATCGGGCGGTAACAAGGTGCGCGCCTTCAACGGCTGGGTCATGCCGGTATTGATGTATTCTTTCGGCATACTCAAATGGACTCAGACTGAACTTGACGCCCTGGATAGGAGGATCCGCACGCTGCTTACCGCAAATCGTATGCATCACCTACGTTCATCGGTTATGAGACTGTATATCCCTCGGAAGTGCGGGGGTCGTGGCTTTTTAAATGCTAAGACCCTACACAACCGCGAGGTATGCAGTCTTAGGGAATACTTCCAGGCCGCTGACGTGGGTATGCATCGAGATGTGGTAGCGGTGGACAAGGGCCTTACCCCGCTCTCCTTGGCTAACGAGAACTGGCGCAAACCTATAGTATTAGATACTAATGACCGCAGGGAGGTATGGCAGAACAAGGACCTTCACGGACGCTTCTACCGGGTCCTACATGGGCCCGATGTAGATCTTTTAGCGTCCGTGGCCTGGCTGCGATTTGGTGACCTGTTCGGGGAAACCGAAGGTTTTGTCTTTGCGATTATGGACGAAGTTATGATGACGAACAACTACCGGAAATACATTGTGAAGGACGGCACGGTTGACATCTGTCGGGCATGTCACCGGCCGGGTGAATCAATCCGTCACATTATCTCCGGTTGTTCTAGTCTGGCTAACGGAGACTATTTGCATAGACACAACCTTGTAGCCAGGATTATCCATCAGCAACTTGCTCTTAAATACAATCTTGTGGAGTCGGAAGTGCCTTACTATAAGTATGTGCCCAACCCAGTTCTCGAAAATGGCAATGTAACGTTGTATTGGGATCGGTCTATCATCACTGACAGGACTATTGTTGCCAATAAGCCTGACATAGTGGTGATAGACCGACTAGAGCGTCGCGCAATGATTGTTGATATAGCGGTCCCACATGATGAGAACCTCGTGAAGGCTGAGAGAGATAAGAAAAGCAAGTATCTTGATCTGGCTCGCGAGGTTGTCGACATGTGGGACGTGAATACAGCTATCATTGTGCCGATAGTCGTTACGGCCAATGGCATAATAGCCAAGAGCCTCGACGAACATCTGAGGAGGCTCTCGTTAGGCAGCTGGATCAAGGGCTTGATCCAGAAAGCGGTACTTCTGGACACGGCGCGTATCGTTAGGAGGTTCCTCTCTCAGGAGCCCTGACCACCGGTAGCTTGGACCCTGTTCCCGATACCGGTGGGCTACTATTTTTGTATTTTTAAATGTTTTTTTTATTTTATTTTTATAGAATAATATTTAAAAATGTAAAAATATTTAATATAAAATGAATAAATGAAATAATAATAATAACCATGGCAACCCTAAAATGTCAGCATGTAATTTTTTTTTCCTGCTCTCTTTATTTAATTACAAATTCATACAACTATCAAACTTAAACAAATTATACAGCAGAAGAAACCAGTTATAAAATACCCATATATAATATACAGTTTAATAAATCCACAACGAATCCCATAAAATATCAGAAAATTTCAAGAAACCGGTTGTCGTTGTCACTGACAAACGTCAACAAAACAAAATTTCTACTATGTAAAAGTGAAAGGAAAGATAAATAATGTTGACGAGAGCAGCTGCCTGTCGCGCACGCCTTCCACCCCCGGACTCGTCGCTCAGCTCCGCCTCGCCGCCGCCGGACCTCGGATCGCCAGTGTCATCAGCGGCTGCAGTTGCGTCGAGCTCGAGCGACGAGTATTTTTCCCCGCCGACGTCGCCAACACCTGTACGTCGGCAGGGGAGAGGCCGGCCACCGAGGAGCTTGGGATCTAGGGGCCAACCGGCCCCGAGCCGGGTCCCCGCTGCCGGTGGTTGTGTGCAGCGCATGAGATGGACTCAAGGTATGAATGAGAACGTCATGCGCGCATAATACGGGTCTACAGAGGGGGGAACTAACCTCACTGCGTACCGTGTTAGGATGCTGTCTCTGTTTCGGGACCTAGAACCAACCATTAACGTCTCGGCCCAACGATTGTCGGATCAGGTGCGGGTCATCCAGCGTAATCACAGGTTGGATGACGCCGCACTTGATAGGCTGCGCTCAGAAGTGCTGAGCAACCAAATCGTCTCAACCCCGACACTGACCGCGGCACCGCCAGCCACTATTGTGATCCCGCCGCGGTCCAATCCTGTTAACGATGTGGCAGATGATAGGGTTGCCACAGTAAGTAGCCAGTGCAACGAAAGGTTGAGGAGCGCACTGGAGGATGCGCTTCGCGAGTATAGGTCAACACCGACTGATCTTAGGCCCCGATTACCACGCTTGCCTATGCACAAGAAGAATAGGGCGCTGGTGTGTGCCTTGGACTCGCTGCTTAAGAACATCTTTGAAAGCAGCGAGAACCTTGTTGATACGCACTCGATCCTGTATTGTGGGGCTGTTGCGGCATGTCGTTTGGCCAATGTTAAGTTCCCAAACGAGGCTATTCGGCCAAAGCATGCCGTGCCAGCCTGGCAGTGCAGGATCGAACGGCGTATCGATGGGGCCAGGGTACTCATCGGCAAACTATGCTGTTTCAGGGAGGGCAATACACGACCACGTGTGATGCGCTTCGTGAGGCGGCATTTTCGGGGACTGGAATCAGCCCTCGAGAATATATGTCACATATCACGGAGCGCATCGACTTCCTGAAGCAGAAAGTTTGTGCATGGGCCAGCCGTATTCGGCGGTATAAGCGGCGGGTTGACCGCTACTCGCAGAATCGCATGTTCCAGAGTGATGAGAGGCGGGTATACAGAACTTGGGAGCGACCTGAACAAATTGTGACTGACGTGTGCCGCCCGGATGATGTCGCCACGAGTACATTCTGGCGAAGCATCTGGTCGGTACCCGTCTGTCACACTGAGGGTGGCTGGATGCGTGATGTCAAGCGCGTGTGTGAAGCTATACCAGAAATGGAAAAAGTCATCATTAGTCCATCGGATGTAGCCAAAGCAGTTCGTCCGCTACCGAACTGGAAGTCTCCGGGACCGGACGGACTGCATAACTTCTGGCTAAAATGGTATAGCAGCTCACACGCATTTCTGGCATCTCAATTCCAGTCATGTTTAGAGTCTGGGTCGCTTCCGCAGTTTTTAACTACAGGCGTTACCCACCTGCTCCATAAGACAGGTAGTCCCGCGGAACCCATGAATTATAGACCAATTACTTGCTTATCAACGGTTTATAAACTTCTTACATCCATCCTGAGAGTAAAAATTGATAAACACATTGAAGGTAACTCAATAATGTCTACCTCTCAGAATGGATGTAGGAATGGGTCCTGCGGCACTAAGGAGCTGCTCCTCATTGACATGGCCATAAACCAGCAGGTTCGACGTTCCCGCAAGGACCTGTCGACATGCTGGATAGACTACAAGAAGGCCTACGACTCTGTGCCACATACATGGCTCATGAGGGTGCTGGAGTTGTACAAAATAGATGCAACTCTATGCACCTTCCTTGAGTCATGTATGGGGCAATGGAAGACAGTCCTTCGATATCCAGGATGTCGACCGATTCGGGGGGATGATGAGCCCGTATGGATTAAGCGGGGGATTTTCCGGGGCGACAGTTTGAGTCCACTTTGGTTCTGCTTAGCCCTGAATCCTCTAAGTACACTTTTGGAGGATTCAGGACTAGGCTATCGGTTAAGAAGGTGGTCAGGTCATATCTCACCTCCTTTACATGGATGATCTGAAACTCTTTACCCCCAATAAATTCCAACTGACGGAGCTACTGAAGGTAACTGAAACCTTCAGTAACTCCATCAGGATGGAATTTGGTGTGGACAAATGTGCAGTCATGCATGTAAAGCAAGGGGAGATTATGGAATCCGAGGGAATTCAACTCTCTGATTCCATACACCTTAGACACCTCTCCTCGACCGAAACATACAAGTATTTGGGTATGTCGGAAGCGTTGGGCATCAGCAGTACTGACATGAAGCAACTGCTGAAGGAGCGTTTCTTTGGCCGCCTGAAAAAGCTATTAAATAGCCTTTTGTCGGGCGGAAATAAGGTGCGCGCCTTCAACAGTTGGGTCATGCCGGTTTTGATGTACTCTTTCGGTATACTCAAATGGACTCAGACCGAGCTCGACGCCCTCGATAGGAGGGTCCGGACACTGCTGACCGCAAACCGGATGCATCACCCACGATCATCGGTGATGAGACTGTACATCCCGCGGAAGTGTGGGGGTCGCGGCTTTTTAAACGCCAAGACTCTTCACGGCCGCGAGGTGTGCAGCCTCAGAGAATACTTTTTAAAAGCTGAAGTGGGTATGCACCGGGATGTGGTCGCAGTGGACAAGGGCCTCACCCCGTTGTCCATGGCTAAAGAGAACTGGCGCAAGCCTGTAATACTATCGACCGATCAACGCAAAGAGGTATGGCAAGGCAAGGAGCTACACGGGCGCTTCTATCGGGCTCTCCATGGGCCCGATGTAGATTTCCCAGCGTCCGTATCCTGGCTACGTTTCGGCGACCTTTTCGGGGAAACTGAGGGCTTTGTCTGTGCAATTATGGACGAAGTTATCCTGACGAATAACTACCGGAGACATATAATGAAGGACGGGACCATATGTCG
The DNA here is from genome assembly GCA_964057195.1 of Orthosia cruda. Taxonomy (NCBI): domain Eukaryota; kingdom Metazoa; phylum Arthropoda; class Insecta; order Lepidoptera; family Noctuidae; genus Orthosia; species Orthosia cruda. Next base: position 6,617,350 of record OZ059852.1, on the reverse strand, counting down.
GGCATGCCACCGTCCGGGTGAATCTATCAGACATATTATCTCTGGTTGTTCTCGTTTGGCTAACGGCGAGTACTTGCACAGGCATAACCAAGTGGCCAGGATTATTCACCAGCAACTTGCATTGAAGTACAATCTAGTGGAATCGGTGGTACCGTATTACAAGTATGTGCCCGACCCAGTTCTCGAAAATGACCATTTCACGTTGTACTGGGATCGGTCTATCATCACTGATAGGACTATTGTTGCCAATAAGCCGGATATAGTGGTGATAGACCGATTAGCGCGCCGCACAATGATAATCGATGTCACCATCCCGCATGACGAGAACCTCGTGAAAGCTGAGAAAGAGAAACAAATCAAGTATCTCGACTTAGCACACGAGGTTGTCGACATGTGGAATGTGGACTCGGCGATCATTATGCCGATTGTCGTTACGGCCAACGGCCTGATGGCCAAGAGCCTCGACGACCATCTGTCGAGGCTGTCATTGGGCGGTTGGATCAAGGGTCTGATACAGAAGGCAGTACTCCTCGATACGGCTCGCATTGTGAGGAGGTTCCTGTCTCAGGAGCCCTAACCACCGGTAGCTTGGACCCTGTTCCCGATACCGGTTGGCCTCTATTTTTTATATTTTTAAATGTTTTTAAGTTTTCTTTTTTTAAATATTTAAAAATGTATTAAATAAGAATATAAATCAATAAACGAAATAATAATAAACACGTTGACAATAACTCCATCATGTCGGTCTCTCAGAATGGATGTAGGAACGGGTCCCGCGGTACTAAGGAGCTACTCCTTATTGATATGGCCATTAGCCAACAGGTTCGGCGTTCCCGAAAGGATCTGTCGACATGTTGGATAGATTATAAGAAGGCCTATGACTCGGTGTCGCATACATGGCTCATGAGGGTGCTAGAATTGTATAAAATAGATACAACTCTACGCACCTTCCTGATGGCAATGGAGCACAGTCCTTCGCTATCCAGGATGTCGAAATATCCAGAGGAATAGCGAACCTGTAAGGATCGAGCGAGGTATATTCCAGGACGATAGTTTGAGTCCACTTTGGTTTTGCCTTGCCTTGAATCCTCTAAGCATGATGCTGGAGAATTCAGGGCTAGGCTATCGGTTGAAGAGAGGTGGTCAGGTTATATCTCACCTCCTTTACATGGATGACTTGAAGCTTTTTGCCCCCAGCAATCTTCAGCTGATGGACCTACTAAAGGTAACTGAAACTTTTAGTAGCGCCATCAGGATGGAGTTTGGTGTGGACAAATGTGCGGTCATGCATGCAAAGCGAGGGGAGATTGTGGAATCCGTAGGCATTCAACTTGCGGATTCCATAAACCTGAGATCCCTCTCTCCAAACGAAACCTATAAGTATTTGGGTATGTCGGAAGCGTTAGGTATCAGTACTATAGACATGGAGCAATCGTTGAGGGAACGCTTCTTTGGCCGCCTGAAGAAGGTATTCAATAGCCTTCTTTCGGGCGGAAACAAGGTGCGCGCCTTCAACGGTTGGGTCATGCCGGTGCTGATGTACTCTTTCGGCATACTCAAATGGACGCAAACGAAACTTGACGCCCTGGATAGGCGGGTCCGTACACTGCTGACTGCATATCGAATGCATCACCCACGATCGTCAGCCATGAGATTGTATATCCCGCGGAAGTGTGGAGGCCGAGACTTTTTAAATGCCAAAAACCTCCACAACCGCGAGATATGCAATCTCAGAGAATATTTTCTAAACACCGACGTGGGTATTCATCGAGATGTAGTAGCAGTGGACAAGGGACTCACCCCGCTCTCCTTGGCGAATGAGAACTAGCGCAAGCCTGTAGTGCTTGACACTAACGATCGCAAGGAGGTATGGCAGAGTAAGGAGCTTCACGGACGCTTTTTCCGGGCCCTACATGGGTCCGATGTAGATCAATCAGCGTCCGTAGCCTGGCTGCGATTCGGTGACCTCTTTGGGGAAACCGAAGGTTTCGTCTGTGCAATTATGGACGAAGTTATCATGACGAATAACTACCGGCGATTTATTGTAAAGGATGGCACGGTTGACATCTGTCGGGCATGTCACCGTCCGGGTGAATCGATCCGCCACATTATCTCTGGTTGTTCTCGTCTAGCTAACGAAGAGTACTTGCATAGGCACAACCTTGTAGCCAGGATTATCCATCAGCAACTTGCTCTGAAATACACTCTTGTGGCGTCGGAGGTGCCGTACTACAGGTATGTGCCCGACCCAGTTCTCGAGAATGGCAATATCACATTGTACTGGGATCGGTCCATCATCACTGACAGGACTATTATCACTAATAAGCCTGATATAGTGGTGGTGGACCGAATCGAGAGGTGTGCAATGATTGTTGACATAACTGTCCCGCTTGACGGGAACCTCGTGAAAGCCGAGAAAGATAAGCAAATCAAGTATCTTGACTTGGCTCGCGAGGTTGTCGACATGTGGGATGTGGACTCAGCGATCATTGTACCGATAGTCGTGTCAGCCCATGGCTTAATAGCCACGAGCCTCGACCAACACCTTAGGAGGCTCTCGTTAGGCGGCTGGGTCAAGGGCCTGATCCAGAAAGCAGTACTGCTGGACACGGCTCGTATTGTTACGAGGTTCCTCTCTCTGGAGCCCTGACCGCCGGTAGCTTGGACTCTGTTCCCGATACCGGTGGGCCTCAATTTTTTATATTTTTAAATGTTTTTCTTTTTTGTGTGTGTTTTGTAAAAATATTTAAAAATGTAATAAATAAGAAAAAAGTTAGATAAAAGACATAATAATAATAATAACCCCTGGAGTTTTGTTGATAATGAAAGTCAGAGAACAATTACCTCCAAATGGGTTTTTAATGTTAAAAGAAATTTAGATGGTCAAGTAGAAAGGTATAAAGCTAGACTTTGTGCCCGTGGTTTCGCACAAATTCAAGGGATAGACTACAATGAAATTTTCTCACCTAATACTAGATATGAGTCAATAAGAACATTGTTATCTATGTGTTGAGGACAGCGGACCTCTGGCTGCAATAAAAACACGAGTCTCTTACAACCAGATTTATTAGCTTATTACCACAGGTTTTCTATACAAGATACTGGTCAAGGCAGGCAAATAGGGCTTTAAACTATAGACTAACTTAACAATACGCGGATACGAAATACGAAACGTGTGAACCTTGAAGGGTTTTGTGGGTGACTGCCACTAACAAAGAGAATGTGGGCGGAAGACGATATACATTTTAACTACTTCCGGTTCTGGAAGCTTCTAGAACATTCTACTTATAATCTACAGTGCTTCCCCTAGCGTCGAGAAGCGACAACTTGAGTATTCATTGACAAATACTGAAAACCCATTCATATTGTCACTCTGGTGAGCAGCGCAAGTAATATTTACTACTTTTCCATTAATAAGTGCCCGGTCATTCATAAAAGCGGAATCCCTCTGGCAGCGAGGGGCGACAACTACACCAGCATGCAAGTTGGCTACTTGGCGCCTATTGTGAAATCACATCACATCATCAGCCTATTAATGTTCCCACTGCTGGGACACAGGCCTCCTCTCTGTGAGAGGGGATGGGCCATAATCCACCACGCGGGCCCAGTGCGGGATGGTGGATGTCACATGCCTTCGAATTTTTGGTTCTAGGACATGCCGGTTTCCTCACGATGTTTTCCTTCACCGTTTTTGAGAGCAGTGGTGATGAAATAATTTACACAAAGTAAAGCGCCTGCCTGGGTTATTGTGAAATAACTAATCACAATATAGAACTAACAGAACGCGGATGCGACGCGATTGGTCAGTCATCTTTGTGTCAATTGACTAACCAATCACGCGCTCAGAACGTATCCCGCTCTATGTTTCACTACCAACCTAATAACGACTTATGCGGATTGCCAACCTACATAGCGGTAATCCCATAATATTTCCCGCTGCCCACCAACAGATGTCACTACTGGTACATATCACTCACACTATGTCAGTTCGATGTTAAGAGAGCCTTTTTGTATGGTAAATTAGACGAAAATATTTTTATGGAAATTCCAGATGGCGTGAAAGCCAGTAAATAAAATTTGTAAATTGAACAAATCTTTGTATGGCCTGAAACAGGCATCTCATTGCTGTAATCATAAATTTACAAGTTTTTTATCGAAGTTTGGTTTTGTTCAGTCGCAGGCAAACAATTGTGTAATTTGTTGTTTACTTTAATAGTTTAAAAGCTTTATTAATTCTGTATGTAAACGATGCTTTAGTTATGTGTCAATCTAATGAAATATTAGACTCAATTGTAAGTTATTTAAAGCAAGGGTTTAATATCAAAGAGTTAAATTTAAATAAGTTTGTTGGTTTAGAAATTGCCAAAACTGATAAGTCTATTTGTGTCAGACAAAGACAATATATTGAACAGCTAATTAATAAATTCAATATGAGTACTGCTCACCCTTGTAATACACCTGTTGATGTGAATGTTCAGTTAACCAAAAATTTTGAAAATGATCAGATAATTTTTCTTACAGGTAGCTATAGGATCATTATTGTTTTTATCTACAGCCACTAGGCCAGATATTTCATATGGTGTAAATCTGTTAAGTAGATATATAAACAATCCAAGTATACATCAGGTTAATCGGCTTAAGAGAATAATTAGATATCTTATTAAAACTAAAGATTTGTGTATAAAGTACCAAGGTCATGAAGACTTAACTGGATATTCAGATTCAGATTTTGCTGGGGATTTAGATACAAGGAAATCAATTACTGGTTTCAATCACGCCACAGCGGCTGAACGGATTCGGAAAGCTGGTAGACCAAGGATGAAACAGAATACTTTTCATCGCGGTATGAGGTATTTAACAGGAAAAAATCTGTTTTAGTATTTATTTGACACTATTTCCATATAGTGTTTGTGTGTGCTTCAACTTAAGGATAATTACAAAGTTTTCCTTCATTGTGAATAATACGATATCGCCAGTGCGACCATGCAACCGGGATGTCCTGGGATATCAATTTAATGAAGATCGTATAACATTTCGCAGCAACTTTTATTTTATATATTTATAAAAAAAAAAACATTTTTTTCCATGTATTTTTAATGGATATAATAATAATACCCGTAGGCACACTTACAAAATATACAACGGAATATACAAAAAACAATTAACATTGTGTTGTTTTCAGCCTTCCATCCAAACTATCGCAAGATTGTCGGCAATTATCCCACGGGAACATTCTATTTGGATAAAAAGTATTCTATTTGCTATTCCAGACTATAATCCATCTTTGTGCTGAATTGATCCAGATCCGTTCAGCCGTTCTAGCGTGATTGAGTAACAACCATCCATCCAAAAAAATTTCACATATAAAATATTAAAAAATTAAATAGGATTGTAAGAAGTAAGATAGAATGTAGTATAGGTGTGTGTCCAAAATACGAAAAACAAAGCTTTATTAGGATTTACAGCAAATAATACAACATGTCCTAAATATATTGAAGTGATGGTTACTGTACATCCGTGACAAATCAATCCAGTGCAGTCACCTTGTAATTGCACCATATATGTACTTGTTTATTTTATTAAGTTGGTGTTGACTTTTAATAATTAATAATATTAATAATTATAGTTTATTTCAGGCATTGGCACCTATAATAGTAATTAGAGTAATTACAATAATGTTAAGTTTAGTTTTATGTTCAGTGTTCGTTATATTAAAAGCTGGAGCAAGGGAGGTCCCTGAAACTGGTAAGACCTATTTTAGCTAATCTCATACAAGTCATATCTCAAGTTAATTAATGATTACTTATATGAAATAATATATCAACCACTACTGATTGCCAAGTACTATCGAAATGTCACCTGATCAATCCCTTACATTTTGTCATTTTGATCATCGTTGTCGCTGACGACGAAAGACACTTGTCTAGAATAATGTCTGCGACGCTCTTTGACAATCGGTATATTCCTGTTATTTAATCATTATTAGTTGCTAATTTTATGAAGTCAAGTGGCTTTATAATTACCATGCTCAAGACCAAGTATTATTCTGTAAGCGTTGGCGATTGGCTAAATCTAAAATGAAGGTGATTGATAACGTGACATTCCGATAGCGCTTGACTTTTTTGTAAATCGTTATGGCAACGCTTTCGTTGATAGAAATCCTCCGGCTGGCGTTCGCTGTATTTCAATGACGTCACTAATTGAGTGTCAGTTTTATTATGGAAATATTATTAATAGGGTCGACTGGAAGATAATGCCTTGCTGCATTAAGTCCGCCTATGTTTCACCATTGTACAAGAAGTTTAAATAAATAATAAATTAATCACGCACATAATCTCATAAAATTATCCTTTTTAGTGCAGTCAGGTAAGGCAGTAGTTACCACGTAGAAAACAAAATAATATTAGCTAAAAAAGCATAGATAATAAATACGTACTTATATTTGCTACATAATAATATTTTAGGTCATGAATCATTAAAAAAATCTGCTGCACAAAATACTTTAATGTTATTATGCATATAATAGAATTTTGTTCGCGAAAATAACACTATGATTTTTCATAATAAACTAACATAATTAATTATCAGTGAGAAGAAGAGTTATTATCGCAATATAAAAGGTGATATTTTCAAGTGGGCGTGGATGGCCTATCAAAAACTATGAGGAACAGCGAAGAACACTCAAAGGAGCCACGAGCCCGATTTTGATGAAAACTAAAACTGCATCATTGGATTTTTGAAAAATCAATAGTTCTAGGCAGAATTCGAAACCGTTGATTTTGAAAAAAAAATACACGTTGTACACCAAACGCTAGTGTCGCTAATAAGGATCAGATTCTGGGAAGTCATCGGAGTCTGTGTTTCCCGATAGCTACAAATTAGGGTTATTTAAGTCAAGAGTGACTAGGTTACTTCGAAGCAAGTGTGATTTACCGTCGACCACATCATCGCTTGTCATCAGGTAGTCAAGCGCAAGAGTCTATGCATGTTTTTATTTACGTATGTTCCTCCGTAGCGTCTTAACTTTTCATCCGATTTTGATGAATAAGGTGTTATTCGATTCGTTTTTATGGCCCCGATAACACGTGCTAAAAAATATAATTTTGAAAGTCCACAGTCGGGTTACAGCTTATATTAAACTTTTCTCTTGTTTATTCTGAGTGCCATTCTCATAACCCTTCCTTTTGGCTTCGCCGTAGTCAGGTAAAAATAAGTTTTACAAAACTATGTATCTGAAATTTTTTGCAGAGGGATCTCATACTTTTACGCCAAGTCAAAAGGGGTAAATAATTCATACTGATTTAAATTAATTTCATTATATATCTTAAAGTCTGGTCATTATGAATATTGCTATAGTTGTTGGCACGTAATGCCGTCCGTTGTGCGCACGAGTCGCTTTTAGGTTACCAGACGGGAAGTGAGGAACATTCAGCACCGACCCGAGGGCGCGATTGGTTTGTCAATTGACACAAGGATCGACTGGCCAATCGAGTCGCGTCCAAGTTCCGTTGGCTCTTTATGGTGGTTGGTCAGTTCGCGCACTATGCGCGAAATTACACCTACTACGGCAAAACCTTGCCAAGTTACATGCCGACAACTATACGTAACTGCTGGACAATTGATAATTTTATTATGGAACGTTAGGCAGAGCATGAACAGACTTGATACGTGCACAAACATGCATTCTACAATCATGTAATTAAATTGTATACAAACACATCAACACGGCAAGATTACGGGCCCCAGCACCTGTTGGACGTATCGTTCTGCCGTCATATTGCCCCGCACCCAAACGAGATCCGTCCGTCCTCCAAGACGAATTCCTGCCCAAACCATAATTGTTCCTCCTTGGTATGGGTGAACTTCCTGAGGGTTCTGAAGACGGCTCCATCGTCCAGGAACTGATGGAAGCCGAACCTGGATTCATCCGTGAACAGCACATTGGACCATTTCTCACGGCCCCAGTCCACGTGGTTCCGAACCCATTCTAATCGTCGTCCACGATTGCCTCTCCGTAAAGGTGGGACCCGGAGTGGTCTACGAGAGCGTAGATTGCTTTCATGCAGTCGCCTTCTTACAGTTTGGTCACTCACAAGCACTTGGTGTTCCACTCGCAGCCTTTGGACCAATTGAGTCGCCGTTGCATTTGGTTGAGCTCGCGCAGTAATTTGCAAAAATCGGTCTTGTCTGGGGGTAGTGATGTGACTTGGCCCCCGGTGCCTCTCCGCTACTTCACCTGTGGCACGATAGCGTGTCCACAATCTTAAAATTACATTTTGGTTGGTCCCTATGGCCTCAGCAACATTACGCTGAACAGACCCAGCTTCCAGCATTCCCACAGCTCGTAACATCTCCGCCCTCGTCAAATGTTGGCGTTGCATGGCTACAATACCTCAATTTTAACTTTATCTTTCGTTTAAAAATGAAAAAAAAACTGTAACTAAACGTAATTCGTATTGTTTTCTAAATTTCGCACAAATGAAAATTCCCTCTCCTACGCATCAAGTCATTTTTATGACACCGAAACAAAAGAATTTTCCAAAATTTGAATTTGGAATTAGTCTGAGATAAATTACAAACAAATCGGTGTATAAAAGATTCCAATGCGGCCAATACTTTTCGAGTTATTTAATTGAGTATGAAATATCCCTAGACCGTGTTGATGTGTGTATTTTAAATATTCGGTCAGCAAGAAAAATCTGCAAAATATTTTCACAGCAAAATTATTATTTGGTAAGCAGGATTATACAGGGTGTTTGGAAGGGAGCTGTACATACGCCTAGGGTAGAAACTAGGGATAGTCTGCTACCTACCCCCGCCCATTATATTGACCTTGGCCTCAAGGTTTTTTTTAAATTTATTTTTATTTTTTATTTGACTTTTTTGTGATTTTTTGACTAAAACTACCTGTAGCTCAAAATCTATCCATGGGACCGGTCGGCTAATGGTCTTGTTTTAATCGTTAGAGTCTTAGGGTCCTGCAAAAAAATATTTTACACCAGAAAATTGTGGAGAAGAAAAGTTATGGGGCCTGAAGTACCATAGTAAGGTAAAGAAATAATTTTAAGGGCAACTTTCTATGGGGTTTAAAAAAAAACTAACAGGGTTGGAGTTCTTCTGATTTTTTTAAAACATCCTCAGTCCATGCCCTTTCTAACGATATGCTAAAAGTGTATTTATCACTTTTAGTTTTAAAGTTATTAATTAATTTCCGCAACTAGGGCACTTTTACCACCACGAGTCGACATTTGTAAGACAAATGTAATTTCCAGAATTTAAACCAGTTTGGCCTACAGTTGGCAAATTTGTTGTCTCACTCTTACACGAGAGCAACATGTAAGAGACAAAACATGTCATGTCATGTCTCTTTCGCTCTTGGGTCGACGGGGCCGGGCAGGTAACTCGTTGGGGTCTTTGTTAGTCAGTCGAGATTTACCCATCTTAGCTAACTTACGTACTTGCCGTTACGACGCTCCACTGTTTTCGTTAATTTTGTTGAGTTTGTTATTACTTCGTTTTTGTTAAGTTTTGTTATTTGTTACCTTGTTGTTGGCAAAATGGCTGGATTTACCAGTGAAGAGTACACCGACATGCTGGTGGTGTATGGAATGGCTGATTGCAATGGGCGCGAGGCACGGAGGATTTATCAAGAACGGTATCCTAACCGGCGAGTGCCTAACCACCAAACGTTTGGCTCAACTTATCGGCGTCTGCGAGAAACCGGAAATTTAAATTTCCGGGAACCAGCCGTGAACAGATTTCAACCAAATTTGGCTGCGGAAGAACGCATATTGGCTGAATTTGAGGAAGATCCGACCAGAAGCGTAAGAACCGTAGCCCGGACGCTTGGTTTAAGCGTGTGGAAAGTCTGGACGGTTCTTCGCGAAAATGGACGTCATCCTTTCCACTACACCCCTGTTCAAGGTAATTTTTTACATAAAGTTTTTGTTTTTAGCTCTTATGTAATGAACTAGCATGTGAATTTCATAGGCAATTTTTAAATTAACATGAGCATGTGTGTGAGAGAGAGAGAAATGGAAAGACAGAGATAGCAATCAATGTTACATAGCTACTAATTCATAAGGAAACCGCTAACGTTGATATTTTTATTGTTTTAGGCTTAGAGGATAACGACTATGCAAGAAGGGTGGAGTTTTGCCGCCACTTGCTCCATACGGACGTGGAAGATATTAATTTTTTACGGAGTATTCTCTGGACTGACGAGTCCAAGTTTGACAAGGAAGGAATTGTAAATTACCACAATCTCCATCACTGGGCACCCAGAGATCAAAACCCGAGAGTCAAGAGGCACAGAGGTTTTCAACGAAGGTTCTCCGTGAACGTATGGGCAGGCGTCATCGGTAATCGGTTGATAGGGCCGCACTTTTTGCCAGACAACCTAAACGGGCAAAACTACTTAGATTTCCTCGAAAACGATTTGCCTGATTTAGCGGAAGAAGTGTTTGACGAAGATCGGCCCATAGTCTTCCAGCACGACGGCTGTCCTGCTCATTGGAGCCTAGCAGTGAGGGAGCTTCTGGACAACTGCTTTCCTAATTCTTGGATTGGTCGGGGTGGGCCAATTCCCTGGCCCCCAAGGTCGCCTGACCTTACCCCACTCGACTTCTACGTCTGGGGAAGGGCGAAAGAGTTGGTGTACGCAGAAGAAGTACCAACAAGGGAGGTTCTAATTAACAGGATCCACGCCGCATTCGATACAATGCGCGAGGAACTGCTGCTTAGAACGGTGACCGTGGAGATGAGGAAGAGGTGCCGAGCATGTTTACAGGTCAATGGTCATCAATTTGAACAAAATTTGTAATTAATTAAAATTAGTAATTAATTAAAATTAGTAATTAATTAAAATTTGTAATTTAATGACATTAGTCATTACCAAATTTTTTGTTTCATTTGCCATCCTTTTACAATCGAACACATTTAATTTTCATTAGTTGAAATTTTTGCTTGAAGTGCCCTAGTTGCGGAAATTAATTAATAACTTTAAAACTAAAAGTGATAATTACACTTTTAGCATATCGTTAGAAAGGGCATGGACTGAGGATGTTTTAAAAAAATCAGAAGAACTCCAACCCTGTTAGTTTTTTTTTAAACCCCATAGAAAGTTGCCCTTAAAATTATTTCTTTACCTTACTACGGTACTTCAGGCCCCATAACTTTTCTTCTCCACAATTTTCTGGTGTAAAATAATTTTTTGCAGGACCCTAAGACTCTAACGATTAAAACAAGACCATTAGCCGACCGGTCCCATGGATAGATTTTGAGCTACAGGTAGTTTTAGTCAAAAAATCATAAAAAAGTCAAATAAAAAATAATAATAAATTAAAAAAAAACCTTGAGGCCAAGGTCAATATAATGGGCGGGGGTAGGTAGCAGACTATCCCTAGTTTCTACCCTAGGCGTATGTACAGCTCCCTTCCAAACACCCTGTATAATCGGGTAGCATAAAAGTTATATTTGTAAGTTTGGAGCACCTTACTGCCTCTTTAGGCAGTAAGGTGCTCCAATACAGGACAAATAACAGCGAGTAGATTGAGGGAGATGCCTTGAGAAAGACAGAAGAGCATGTCGTGAGGACAGCTCTGAGCCTACCTGAAGGCAAAAGTGGCCGAGGACGACCATCTTTGACATGATGGACTAGTTTGACGAATCTCCTCAAGAAGGGGAAATTATCTGACCATACAACTCTCGACAGAACGTCTTGGCGCCGTGAAATAACTCTGGCATTTTACGCGAACGTAGGTTTGGAAGCAGTGCAAGATACAGGGTGAATTTTTTTTTTTTTTGTTAATTAATAATAAATTTATTCCTTTTTTTTTAGCCGACTACGGCGAAGCAAAAGGGAGGGTTATGTTTTTGACGAGTATGTGTGTTTTTATGTATGTATGTTCACCTGTGGTTGTGGAGGTAAATGCATGCACAAGCATGCATTGACCTCATAACTTCTAAACTACTTATCATAATTTGACAAATGAGGTTTCGTTGGAAGCGTCTTTTTTGTCCGCTAGCTGTAAGTTATGTGGTGTCACATAAATTTAATATGGCGCCCTCTAGGAGGCTCGAAGACAAGAATTTAAAAAAACATTCCACCACATCATGTGTGATATAGTTAACAGGGATTTTAAAATGAAGGTAGGGTTTGGTACATTATATTTTTGTCAAGCGTACAGTTTGTGAGTTTTTGCCCGACTACGGGTGGCGTCGCGAAGTGTTTGTTGAACAGTACGTATGTATGTAAGTATGCATGTATGTCTCAGATAACTAGATATATGTAAAACAACAAAAACTAAACAGAAAAAAAATGTGATGCGGCTCTGCCAAAATCCCAAAATAGTTTAAATAAAAAATAAGTTTGTCGAGTTTGCATACCACTACGAATGTGTATGAAATACAATCAAATATTTATTACATGTTTAAATCAAACAACGTTTTTAGTGAGATTGTGCGAACGGACTGTTTATTTTATCCTTCAAACATTCAGTACAGTAACTGAGAAAATGTGTATTCCTGAAGAAGTATTTGATGATGCTAGTGGACTATGTCTTGAAGAAACGCAGAGCGAAAAGGAGCAGAAAAAAGAACAGTCAGTAAAAGAAGAATTTAAGTGTTTTGAGGACAATAACGCATGCGAGTTAGTAGATATGCCAAAAAACGGAGAAACTGTAGTAAAGTTCAAATGGGTGTTGCGTAAAAAATTGGACAAAGATAACAGTGTTTGTTGCCGTGCTCGTTTAAACTGAGATATTTGGATACAGCTGAAATGCTAGTAGACCTACTTACAAAAGGTTTAGGTAATACCAAGCATTGTTATTTAATGCAGTTGTTAGGAATACAGGATGTAAGAGTTGTGTAATTATTTTGTTTGATTTAGAGGGGATATGTTGCTATGTGTACCTATATTATCTTGATAAGTGGGTGTTAGTATTATATCAAAATAAGACTAGTAACGCCACTTATTATGTATTTGAACAGTTACTGTACTGAATGTATGAAGGACAAAATAAACAGTCCGTTCGCACAGTCTCACCATGGGGTATCAACTCATACAAATTATAATTAGTATTAAAAAAAGATCATAGATGGTAGCATAGGTAACAAATGTGAAAGTAACAATCAATTAAAAATGTTTAACAGCAGATTCAGGCTGAAATAAGTTTAGTAAAAATCAAAACTTGCTTCTTTAATGTTAATTTATCCATTTACACTCATTAATCAGGTTTTTTGAACAAAAAAAATAAGTGAAGACTTTGTATGTTATATTAGTTGAAAGTAGCTATCGACTTTTCGTTTTGTTTTGAGTTATTTGCAATAGATGGCGTGTTTCACAATTTGTCCTAAACTATATATCCATCGTAAGATTCATTTTGTAGGATAGTTATTATTTATTATAGGCGTAATTTAAAAGATATTATTTATTATAGGCGTAATTTCAAATATTAAAGTTTTGGTATATTATTTCAAATCACTTTTTTGTGATGCTTGTTTACACGTCGAATTAACTAGATACCTCGCTGGAACAGGACTCGTATCGTGCTAGGGCCTACTCAAATCGCACGGGTACTAAAATAAGAGATAAAGCGACGCGTGTGCCGCTTGCCGTCCGAGTTTACGCGTCGCATAGTAGGTACAGTTTGATTCAAACTTAATAACGGCTCGAAACACTTCGTGAGCCACTACGCGCTAGCAATTTCATGTGACAGCGGGGGTGAGGGGTAGGGTAGGTACTGCCATGCTGCGTACCTAACTAAAGTATTAAAAGTAATCATTTTTGTAAAAACATCTTGTTCTTTATATATCTAAGTACCAACCTAAAATAAAAAAGCTAATTTAAAAATCAAACACCCGACTGCTTAAAAAGCGAACTAAAAAGCTGTAAACAAGAAAATAACTAGATATGAAGTCGGAGGATACATATTCGCGAACTGCCTGATTTATTTACAACTTTTAAGTAATTTTTTTTTTTATAAATTGTTTTAAACATATACGTGGTATGTATTTTTGTAATCACCACTAAAAGCCCTTCATTTTGATAGCCCACTCGACGGGTTACGAAGATAAAAAATTGCAACCTCTACAATATGGAGCCCAAAATCCGCCATTTTTTTTTAATGGCACTTGTCTAAGAATATTTGGGTGGCCAAGACCTATCTAACGATGTCTTAATTATAAAAATCCGTCATGTGGTTTGAAAGATACGAGGTAATAAAGAATATTACACACATACTTACATACAAGATACGCGCGAAAAACATAACCCTTTCCTTGCAGCCGGGTAAAAAAGGATAACCCTTATAGTGAATAATAAAATGACATGAAGTAGGTACCTACTTCGTGTTTTCATTCATTGCCGCGGAAGCAAGCTAACTACCAACATTTAATTCTACAACGAATTCTATAGTTTTGATTGATTTGGAATATTCGTGAATATTGTGAAATTCGCTACACAATGCGACCACTTAGATTTAAGAAGTTACCGCGGTCTGAGCGGAGTCTGTCCCGAACCGAACATACCTAATGTTATTATTACGAATACGAAGTAAGCGTTCAAGGACAAGACAACTGGCAAATAACGTCTCTGAGTACCTACATGATACGATTCCTCGCTCAAATTGCCATATGATTTAGTATCTAGTCAAACTACTAGATGGCGTTAGAAAACCACAGTCTCGGGCTATTAAAGAGTCACTGGTGCTGCCGCCTGTTAAAAATATGGAGAAAGAAAAAATAGCCCGACCAATAGCCCGACTTAAGGAGGTGACATTTCTTTGTATGGGATTGGGTATCTGTACTGTAGTATTATATTATCTTTGGTCTCACTAAAAACTTTGTTTGATTTAAACATGTAATAAATATTTGATTGTATTTCATACACATTCGTAGTGGTGTGCAAACTCGATCCACTTATTTTTTATTTAAATTATTTTGGGTGTTTGGCAGAGCCGCATCACAATATTTTTCTGTTTAGTTTTTGTTGTTTTACATATATCTAGATATCTGAGACATACATGTATACTTACATACATACGTACTGTTCAACCAATACTTCGCGACGCCGCCCGCAGTCGGGAAAAAAAAATGTTTTCATGACTTTGATGAGATATATCTCACAAACTGTACGCTTGACAAAAATATAATGTACCAAACCCTACGAGTACCTTCATTTTAAAATCCCTGTTAACTATATCACACATGATGAGGTGAATTCTTTTTTTATTCTTGACTTCGAGCCTCCTAGAGGGCGTCATATTCAATTTAATATGACACCACATAGGCTATAGCTAGCGGACAAACAAGACGCTTCCAACGAAACCTCATTTGTCAAATTATGATAAGTAGTTTAGAAGTTATGAGATCAATGTATGCTTGTGCATACATTTACCTCCACAACCACAGATGAACATACATACGACACACATACCGGTCAAAAACGTAACCCTCCCTTTTGCTTCGCCGTAGTCAGGTAAAAATAAGTTTTACAAAACTATGTATCTGAAATTTTTTGCAGAGGGATCTCATACTTTTACGCCAAGTCAAAAGGGGTAAATAATTCATACTGATTTAAATTCATTTCATTATATATCTTAAAGTCTGGTCATTATGAATATTGCTATAGTTGTTGGCACGTAATGCCGTCCGTTGTGCGCATGAGTCGTTTTTAGGTCTCTTTGGTTACCAGGCGGGAAGTGAGGAACATTCAGCACCGACCCGAGGGCGCGATTGGTTTGTCAATTGACACAAGGATCGACTGGCCAATCGAGTCGAGTGCAAGTTCCGTTGGCTCTTTATGGTGGTTGGTCAGTTCGCGCACTATGCGTGAAATTACACCTACTATGCCAAAACCTTGCCAAGTTACATGCCGACAACGTGTAACTGTTGGACAATTGATAATTTTATTATGGAACGTTAGGCAGAGCATGAACAGACTTGATACGTGCACAAACATGCATTCTACAATCATGTAATTAAATTGCATATATTTTAAATATTCCGTCAGCAAGAAAAAATGCGAAATATTTTCACAGCAAAATTATTATTTGGTAAGCAGGATTATATAATCGGGTAGCAAAATAGTTATATTTGTAAGTAAAAGAGGCAGTAAGGTGCTCCAATACAGGACAAATATCAGCGAGTAGATTGAGGGAGATGCCTTGAGAAGGACAGAAGAGCACGTCGTGAGGACAGCTCTGAGCCTACCTGAAGGCAAAAGTGGCCGAGGACGACCATCTTTGACATGATGGACTAGTATGACGAAGCTTCTCAAGAAGGGGAAATTATCTGACCATACAACTCTCGACAGAACGTCTTGGCGCCGTGAAATAACTCTGGCATTTTACGCGAACGTATAGGTTTGGAAGCAGTGCAAGCTTGGATACAGGGTGAAATTTCAATTTTTTTGTTAATTAATAATAAATTTGTTCCTTTTTTTTAGCCGACTACGGCGAAGCAAAAGGGAGGGTTATGTTTTTGACGAGTATGTGTGTTTTTATGTATGTATGTTCATCTGTGGTTGTTGAGGTAAATGCATGCACAAGCATGCATTGACCTCATAACTTCTAAACTACTTATCATAATTTGATAAATGAGGTTTCGTTGGAAGCGTCTTGTTTGTCCGCTAGCTGTAAGTTATGTGGTGTCACATTAAATTTAATATGGCGCCCTCTAGGAGGCTCGAAGACAAGAATTTAAAAAAACATTCCACCACAACATGTGTGATATAGTTAACAGGGATTTTAAAATGAAGGTAGGGTTTGGTACATTATATTTTTGTCAAGAGTACAGTTTGTGAGTTTTTGCCCGACTACGGGTGGCGTCGCGAAGTGTTTGTTGAACAGTACGTATGTATGTAAGTATGCATGTATGTCTTAGATATCTAGATATATGTAAAACAACAAAAACCAAACAGAAAAAAAATGTGATGCGGCTCTGCCAAAATCCCAAAATAGTTTAAATAAAAAATAAGTTGGTCGAGTTTGCACACCACTACGAATGTGTATGAAATACAATCAAATATTTATTACATGTTTAAATCAAACAACGTTTTTAGTGAGATTGTGCGAACGGACTGTTTATTTTATCCTTCAAACATTCAGTACAGTAACTGTTCAAATACATAATAAGTAGCGTTACTAGCCTTATTTTGATACAATAACACAACTTATCAAAATAATATAGGTAAAAATAAAAAACTTTTTGCAAAAAAATACTACCGACTTCCAAATACAAAACTACAACTTAATTTTTTTAAGTCGGTGTCTTTCGTAGGTACCATTTTTTTGCGTTATGGACACCAACTTCAAAAAATTAAGTGTACCTAATAGGCAAGTTAGTAAGGGAACTATTTCGCCAGAATAGATTTCATGAAACTTGAATATAACCGGTGAAATGAGAGGTCTGCTTACCCCTTAAGAGCGAACTGGCGTGATGTTATGTTATGAAATGTTATAAACAACAAACAGACATGCGATTGCAGGAATCCCGAGAGATTTGCCGTTATTTATTGAAGAGTTCTGTTATATATCTCCGAAGTTCTTCATCAGATCTTCACCAAATCAAAATGGGACCAATTTCGGAACATACTTTTTCAAACAAAAAAAGAATTTTCAAAATCGGTCCACAATTGACGGAGTAATCGGTGAACATACAAAAAAAAAAAAAAAAAAAAAAAAAACAAACTTGAAGTCGAACATAGAACCTCCTCCTTTTTGGGAAGTCGGTTAACAAATAGCAAATTACCCCTTATAAATCAAACAAAATAATTATTGCATTTGCAAGTCTTAGGCGAGCTATGTAAGCAAGTGTGTTCGTGTGCATAGCACATTATGTATTTAAACAGTTACTGTACTGAATCTATGAACAGTTCGTTCGCACAATATTACTAAAAACGTTGTTTGATTTAAACATGTAATAAATATTCTATTGTATTTCATACAAATTCATAGTGGTGTGTGCAAACTCAACCCACTTATTTTTTATTTAGACTATTTTGGGATTTTGGCAGAGCCGCATCACATATTTTTCTATTGAGAGTTTGTTGGCAAATGTCCGTTATAAGAAGTAGTTGATACATACATACATAAACTCACGCCTTTTTCCCATGGGGTAGGCAGAAACTACAGAACGCCACCTGCTACGATCCTTACATACTTCTTTTGCTTCACTCACATTCATACATCTAGTCATACACACACGCCGGTTATGAGTACTGCGCACCGATAAACACATGTATATCGGTTTAGTGGTTGATAGCCGCTGTTTGGGACCTCACAAAGACTACGTATGCAACAAACTGAGGTGTATCTAGGTACATTTAGCATACTAAAATATAAACTGCCTTATAAAACGCTAAGAAAGAAGATGAAGAAGAATGTAACACATGGCCCTAGCAGACTCGGATATCAACTACGGACTCAGCAGCTATTGGAGAACTTATTATACATACTTGGCAGATGTCTATAAGCTACAACGAAGAATATTAAAAGTAATTACCTACGCCTAAACATATAAACAAGAAGTTCGAAAATAGTGACGAAGATCGTTTGAAATACTGTAATGTTATGAATGTGTTCAACAAAGTCGATTTTTTCACTCTTACTAAAGTGAATATACCGGAGCTCCTAACCGAAAAAATAAGGTCTGACTTTCTTTGAATTATAAAACATAAATACAGCTTACCAAAATACAATAACGTGTACGGCATGAGGGTTGCAGAATACTTGGTATCACTTTTTCTTAATAAGCTTCCAGAAGACTTGCAAATTTTTGCAAAAGGGGTTGGAAAGATTGTAAGTACAAATTAAATCGTTTCCTAACACAGTGAAATGCCCCAATTAATTTATCTTTCAACAAAATTTATGAATGTTTATTATGAAAGTATTTATATATGTAATTAAATAATTAATATTTTATTTACTCAGCATAGCAATTTATAATTTAATTTAAAATAAGCGGCTCGCTATCACACAGTTAAGCCCTGTGAGGTTTTTGTTGTGTGGCTAAACCAAATGTAAAATAGGATAAGTATTGCGGAAAAAAAAAATGTCATGGAAGATGAGAAAAATTTTGAGATGAATATACCAATTATTGAAAAACACCAAGACTCATGTTCAGTGAAGAATACAGCTGTTAAGGATTCACCGATTTTAAATGAAATTTGTTTCAAACATGAAATAGTTCAGGTGATACTTATGTTCCTAGTGAGTATGAGGATGCTTATGAATTCCCTGAGCAGCGTGAAAGACCTAGCAAAATCAGAAATTAATCAGAAAGGTATGAAATGTCAAATATGTGTATTCCTGAAGAAGTATTTGATGATGCTAGTGGACTATGTCTTGAAGAAACGCAGAGCGAAAAGGAGCAGAAAAAAGAACTGTCAGTGAAAGAAGAATTTAAGTGTTTTGAGGACAATAACGCATGCGAGTTAGTAGATATGCCAAAAAACGGAGAAACTGTAGTAAAGTTCAAAATGGGTGTTGCGTAAAAAAATGGACAAAGATAACAGTGTTTGTTGCCGTGCTCGTTTAAACTGAGATATTTGGATACAGCTGAAATGCTAGTAGACCTACTTACAAAAGGTTTAGGTAATACCAAGCATTGTTATTTAATGCAGTTGTTAGGAATACACGATGTAAGAGTTGTGTAATTATTTTGTTTGATTTAGAGGGGATATGTTGCTATGTGTACCTATATTATCTTGATAAGTGGGTGTTAGTATTATATCAAAATAAGACTAGTAACGCCACTTATTATGTATTTGAACAGAGTAACTGAATGTATGAAGGACAAAATAAACAGTCCGTTCGCACAGTCTCACTAAAAACTTTGTTTGATTTAAACATGTAATAAATATTTAATTGTATTTCATACACATTCGTAGTGGTGTGCAAACTCGATCCACTTATTTTTTATTTAAACTATTTTGGGATTTTGGCAGAGCCGCATCACAATATTTTTCTGTTTAGTTTTTGTTGTTTTACATATATCTAGATATCTGAGACATACATGTATACTTACATACATACGTACTGTTCAACCAATACTTCGCGACGCCGCCCGCAGTCGGGAAAAAAAATGTTTTCATGACTTTGATGAGATATATCTCACAAACTGTACGCTTGACAAAAATATAATGTACCAAACCCTACGAGTACCTTCATTTTAAAATCCCTGTTAACTATATCACACATGATGAGGTGAATTCTTTTTTTATTCTTGACTTCGAGCCTCCTAGAGGGCGTCATATTCAATTTAATATGACACCACATAGGCTATAGCTAGCGGACAAACAAGACGCTTCCAACGAAACCTCATTTGTCAAATTATGATAAGTAGTTTAGAAGTTATGAGATCAATGTATGCTTGTGCATACATTTACCTCCACAACCACAGATGAACATACATACGACACACATACCGGTCAAAAACGTAACCCTCCCTTTTGCTTCGCCGTAGTCGGAAATTTAAAAAAAAAAATATATTGGTGAACCGATAATTTCGAAATTTCATCTTGTATCTTGCACTGCTTCCAAACCTACATTATATATTAAAGAGTTATTTCACGGCGCCAAGACGTTCTGTCGAGAGTTGTATGGTCAGATAATTTCCCCTTCTTGAGAAGCTTCGTCAAACTAATCCATCATTTCAAAGGATATCGTCCTCGGCCACTTATGCCTTCAGGTAGGCTCAGAGAACAAAAAAAAATGCAGGCTCAGAGCTGTCCTCACGAGCGACGTGCTCTTCTGTCCTTCTCAAGGCACGTCCCTCAATCTACTCGCCGTTATTTGTCCTGCATTGGAGCACCTTACTGCCTCTTTTACGTATAAATATAACTTTTTTGCAATCCGATTATATAATCCTGCTAACCAAATAATAATATTGCTGTGAAAATATTCTGCAGATTTTTCTTGCTGACCGAATATTTAAAATATATACAATTTAATTACTTGTAGAATGTATGTTTATGCACGTATCACGTCTGTTCATGCTCTGCCTAACGTGCCATAATAAAATTATTAAATTGCCCAACAGTTACGTATAGTTGTCGGCACGTAACTTGGCAAGGTTTTGGCGTAGTAGGTGTAATTTCGCGCATAGTGCGCGAACTGACCAACCACCATAAAGAGCGACGCGATTGGTCAGTCGATCCTTGTGTCAATTAACAAACCAATCGCGCGCTTGGGACGATGCTCAACGTTCCTCACTTACCGCTTGGTAATCAAATAGACCTAAAAACAACTCGTGCGCACAACGGACGGCATTACGTGCCTACAACTATCGCAATATTCATAATGACCAGACATTAAGATATATAAGGAAATGAATTTAAATCAGTACGAATTATTTAAACCTTTTGACTTGACGTTAAAGTATGAGATCCCACTGCAAACATTTTCAGATATAATAAGTATTCAGATCTGGACCTATAATTGAACCTTGGGCCGTTCCTTGCGTTGCCGGAAGCTTAGCACTGTACTCATCTTTTATTTTGACGGTGTTGCATCTGTTTGGGTGATCGTTTTATTAATAATTCTAATAGTGGCCCTTGTATCCCATTTCGTGACAACTTGTCAAACAGTGTATCGGTACGGAGCATATTATCGAATGCTTTGCTAAAGTCTATAAAGAGTGTCAAAACATGTTTTTTTTTTTCATTTTAATAAAAATAAAATAATATCTCTACTTGTTGTCTCACTCTTTGTTTTAGGATTATATAATCTGTTACCCTTAATGTTATCTGGATAACCCACTGGTATGTGCTCTTCAGACTTACGGTGTCACTTTTGGCGCTTCGCTTTAGCCACATCTGCCATTACCTAGCTACCAAATATACGCAAGTGACTTATATCTGGTTTGCACCCAGTCCAGATTTCACAAGGTGTTTTTTCATTTAGTGCAGGTAGAACTATACGATTTTGTAAATAAACGGCAGTATTGGTAGCCTCTGACCAGAATTCCTTCCCCATATTGGCATCAAATAGTAAGCATCTGGCCTTTTCAACAATTGTACGATTCTTCCTCTCTGACAGGCCATTTTGTTTCCAGGTATATGGGTTACTCCTTTGGTGAATGATGCCTTAATTCTTGATACATGAGTTAAATTCTTTATTACAAATATTCACACCGATTGTCGCTTCTTAAGATCTTTATTTTCTTATTAGTTTGTTTCTCGACTTTTGCTTTAATTTCTGCAGAACAACTCAATGCTTCACTTTTATGTATAATAAAATACGCATGTATCATACGACTATAGTCATCAATAAATAATATAAAGTACCTGAAACGGCCAATGATTCATGCTCCATAGGTCCACAAACATCTGTATGAACTAATTGAAGTAATTCTTTGCTTCTTTAACTCTCGATTGTGAATAGCAATCGGCACTGCTTACCTTCACAGCAAACTGTACATGACGTCTTAGCAACATCAATATTTTCTTGCAGATTCATACCTTCAACAGCACTGGTCATTTTATTCAGGTATTTGCTATTAGCCTGAGCCTAACGACTATGCCACGTAATACCTGATGCAGGTAAATTAGCAACAACACTGTCTTGTATTATCAACTTGTACACTCCATTATTCAATACAGCTGTGGCCACCAGTTCACTGTTTTTGTCGTATACTTCACAACCACTTGTCGTAAACTGAACTTTATTACTGGCTCACTGACAGCAAGTTGGTAGTCAATCCTGGAGCACATAATACATCCTTGACTGGAATTTCAAAGTCATCTTGATCAGTTTCAGTTAATGGTCACATCGCCGGAACATAATACTTGCAACCTCTCACTATTAGCAACACATCTAACTTTAATTTTGTGATATGTAGCATTCTCAATTCACTGCTCATTAGCTGTTAGGTGTATGCTCGCGCCTGAGTCAATGTATCAGTCGTATTTATTAAATTGGCCTTTTTTTACGTTGACTATCTTTCGTGTTTCAATTTGTATTATCACTGATTTGCATTTATTTTTATAGTGTTCCGTTTATTTAAACCGGTAACATTTGACGTGACTTTTATCGCCGCCATAGACATTTGTTATATTTTTTGGTTTCTGCTCTGCGCGTTGGCCATAGAAAATGTATTTTTCTTGTGTTGCCATTTATGCGTACTGCTAAATGCACTAGATTTTTTCGATTGAGATTGACCATTTCGACTCACTTTCGTATTTAAAAACAAATATTGTTTCATATTACATTCACTATTTCCGCCTTTGCCCTGCAGATAGATGGGACAGGATAGGATGAATAAAAAAAAAATGATTTCGTAGATATCCAAACCCATGAGATTGTTTCTAATGGCGTTGGTTGTCAATTGTATGCCATAATGCTCGATCGCCATTATCATCGGCATGAACTTTTCTGACAATCTCGCCAACAATAAACAACCAATCCACTCACCACTGATATTAAATCCTGTCCCACAAAATTTTGTCCATTTTCGACTATTAGCGATACGTATGACTGCATAGAAACACAATTTTCCAGGCGAATTAATATCAAATTACGTAACAGGGATATTCTTCATATGAAACCTAAATCATCAAATAATGCATTTAACTTGTTCCATAGCTCCAAAGAAAGAAGTTTTCACCTCTTTGATATGTACAAATAACGCACAATCTAGTCATAATAATTAACTTTGCTTTGGTTTTCACATCGTCTGCGGCTTCTGTCATCTTCCCAGAAACTGGTTTAATGCAGTGCACCATATTTTCTAGGATTAGATCATTCTCAGCGGCGAAGATCCATTCACTATAGTTCTTTCGGCCATTTAGTTTAGGAACATTTACTAGATAGTTCGCCGTCATTTTTGCGATCTTTCATTGCACACACTAATTAACACGTCGCTATGTCTCACTACTTTTACTCGAGAAATAACTATTAGCATGAAAAAAAATAAGGGTGCTGGGTCCATAACCAACCATCAAACAACGTTTTTAGTGAGATTGAGCGAACGCACTGTTTATTTGTCCTTCATACATTCAGTACAGTAATTGTTCAAATACATAATAGGTCGCGTTACTAATCTTTTTTTTATACAACACCTACTTACACCCACACTTATCAATATTCTTTTCTTGAAGTGTTAAGTTGTTTATTAAATACCCGATACATATTGAATAGGTATTTTAAATAAATAATAGGTAATAATATTTTTACAGGTTTTTTTTTTGGTTTTGCTATTTCAGATGAGAATACTTTCTTGAGTCATACTTTTTAGAGTGTGATTTTTTTGCTGTGGGGTTTTAGTTTTTTTTTTCTTTTTTTTTACATGCTTTTATTTACTTTTATTACTCTCGGTGTATGTAATAATACACTTTACAAGCAAATTTTGTCCCACTTCCCAGTGACCGATTGAGCTGAAATTTTGCACACACGTTTGTTACTCGTGATAACTTGTTTACAATAATCTTTGTTTTTTTAATATGAAAGTTTGGTAATGTGAAAGACGGCTAAAATTAAGAAGAAATTAACCTCCACATGGCGCCTTCAAAGAATCTATTTTGTAATTTCAGAAAATGGTGCAATTCGTCTTATATATAGTAATGATAGAAACGATGATTATACGGTCTGGAAAGATAAGCCACTGAAGATAATTATAGAAAACGGGTATGCACGATTTATATGGTAAGTTTGTTTATGAATAGCATGTTTTTCATGAACTCCATACTAACTAGTTTAGCCTTTTATTTTTTTTAGATATAACCTACTTTGCTTAGATATAACATACTCTCAAAGTGCAAGGAACATTAAAATGTATGTCTCATAGAACTAAGGCGGACATCTCACCCATACACACCTAAACGTTTTGGGGAAACTTTTATTGTGCATAAAGCTCGAGAGAGGAATGCCCTGCCGGAGTTTGACCTGAGTGTCTGGATAAGTGTCATTCGATGTCAGCGATGGTCGAAATGCCAAAATTCATTTAAAAAATTCCATACATTATTGTTATTTTTCCGATCGTCATCGCGACGTTTTTCTTGTTAGAATTTCACTTGTTTTGAGACTCTGGGGTGTCTTAAAGTCAAGAGTGAAAAGGTAGTTCATGGCAAGCATGCTCCACCATCGAGCACAATATACTTGGTAAACTTCCGACGAGATAATGGTCAAACGCGAGCCTGTTATTATTATAAATGAAAAAGAAATCAGGTGCAGAGGAACGCTCTTATTCGCAATGGCTTGTGCCTCTTCTTCTCACTATAGTAAAATGGTATTAACAGCTTAATTTTATAATATTTACGTTATTGTTTTCAGGTGTGTTGATGGTTACGTAAAACCTGTACGACCTAAACAATTTGTACCAGAAACCGAATTTAATACAGACACTGTTAACATTTTGAAAGTGAGTTTAGTATCAGTAAAAGAAAACCTCTTAAGAATATTACACTAATCACAACACACTTCACAAACACAAACAAAATAAATAAATACTTTTGCTTTATTTTTGTTCTTTCACAGCACAATTTTGTGAACAATTTGACATTCATTCATGTTAATATAACTCGTCAGATTGCAAGGAATAGTCGTTTTTCTACGACTTAACCTTAAAAGAGTCGTCCCACGCTCAGCGTCCGCGTTAAACGTAGTGTTACATACTCTTTGGTCCGCGTCGCCAGTCTGACACACAAAAGCACCGTTATTCCATAGTTTTAAGTTTTCACTTATGTTGGTATTCCGCATTTCTGCCTATTTCAACAAGCTTTAAATTAATTTGTCTTAGTAATTCGTTAGGATGTGTGGGTAAAATCTTGCAACTTAATAAAAAAAAAAATATCTCCAACTGATTGAACTGCGATTTTGCATGCACGTTTGGTAAACGACAATGCACCATGAGTTAAAAGCTTGTTTAAAAAAGTTTTTTTTTGTTAGAACTGGAAAATATGTTAGCAATAAAATAACTAATGAATACTGCCAAAGTTTGGGTATCCTTTATTCAAACTATGGAGCTGTCCTTTTGGAAACTCTGCTGGCGATTTTAAATAAAATTTTAATTATCTGGTTTTAGATCAATCAAGTTACGACTGAAATGAATACTAGGTGGGTGTGCACAGTCTTACAGGAGTACCATGGTGGTGTACCTTATCCATATAAGGATCGTAAATATACTGCAAAAGACTTACATTTCCATGTTCATGTAAAAGGAGAGAGTAAGTGGTTTACCGTAGAATCGATGACAGTTAGGTTAGGTAAGGTTAGGTTAAAACGGGCTGGTATCCGCAACTCCACGACCAAGCGCGTATTTTGCGTACGGGTGTTATTAACCTTCTACCAACTTCCTCACTCGATCTATCCCAACTCTTCGAGGAAGGCCAGCAGCGCCTTCGTGTTGCTGACTACCTTCTGCACGGTACCTGGTTCACCGAGGTATTTGGCCCTGTAACCGGCGATTACAGGGCAGCTTAGAAGCAGGTGCGCTGCTGTCTCGTCCTCCTCCATGCATGCTCTGCACAACGGGCTGTCCGTAATGCCTAAGACAAAAAGGTGCCTATTAAAAGTCCCGTGGCCAGTCGTTACAGCTGTGACTGATCGCAACTGCTGTTTCGTTAGACTTAGGGCTTTCTGCGTGAAACGTCCATCAAAAGCGGGAAGTGCCTGTTTGGACTGCCTGCACTCACTGTGGTCATTCCACAATTTGTGGTGTTGCTCCTTAGTGCGTTTCCTTACCACATCGCATCGATGACAGTTGGGATAGACGTGCTCTTGAGTGGAGACCTCGAATTGGAAAACGTAAGGTAGAATGCCCTCAGGCTAGCTGGAGACACGATCTTAGCAGGCAGGAGCTGTATGAGAGATAACTAAAATCAATGCATATGGCGTGCATTTGGTGAGTTCTATGTCCAGTAGTGGAAGTTTGCTGATGATGATGATTACGAAGTGGTTTACCGCATTATATTAAGACATATTTTTCGAATAATATTAATCTGTCTGCAAAAAATCAAATAGAGAAAAAAGTTCATTTCGCAAAACAGTTGGCAGTAACCAGAGACACTCTTTGTATACTATGACATGATTTGTTTGGCACACTCTGTAACCTAAACAGTATTATAGATTTTAACAACTGGGGTTTTATTTATATTTATATTGATACGCTAAGAAAGATAGGCTGTTTGTATTCTGAATAAAACAAAATGTGGCAGCCGGTATAGACTTATCAAATTGTGAGATGATAGTCTTGTATAGATAAAGTGTAATTTAGTCAGATGGCGATGGATGAAATGCCAAAATGTAAGGGATTGATCACGTGACTGACATGTCACGTGATCATGAGTTTTTGCCAACCGCTATAGCGACGCTTTCGTTGATAGAATTACACTTTGTCTAGAGCCTATGGTCATGTAAAGTATCAAAAAAGTGGCCTCGCCGCAAGGCTTTTAAAAAATGTGAATTCCTCAAACTAAAAAGTCCAAAAAAAAAAAACAAGAGCACATTTTAGGCAGTCTACTCAATTGATGATTTTAAATCTGATACTGAAATAAAAAACATACCTCAACCTGTATCAGACAGCTCAAAAAGTATTTTAGTATTTATTTTTATTTCTGAACTCGGGTTTTTTATTTTACACAGACATAAATCTAACTAGATAACGCAAGTCCCTCTATCTGTTTGAAAACCAAGCCTGCATCTTTTTCACACAATTTAAGATCATTTTTACTTACAGATGAAAGAAAATGTTTCCATAGTTTGAACCAAGATTTTCTGTCGAGTTTTTACAGCTCAATACGGTAGAATTAGGCATTATTCTATATTTATTTTGATATCTGGTACCGATAATGCTAAAAGAAACAACCCAAAGGAAGAGCATTGATCTCACTTATTCTCTTTCTTGATACGCGAAGTACATACGTTCGCATCATCTAGTGTGATTTATGTCTATATGTTTTTAGTTCTTTATTAAAATTTTCATAGCTATCTAGAGTCCTACACCATGTTTGTTTTTTTTACCAGGGCAAGTGATTTTAACCGTAAATGATAACTATACTTTGATGTATAATGTAGCAACTAACAAATCAGTTCAATACTATGGAAGTGCCAACTATACTTATTTCGATGGAGAGAACGTTGAATATGTCTGCAAGAAGAATCAAAATGAAACTTACCCTTCGCACACGCTGCGTTTGGAATATTTTAATGCAAAAGGTAAAACAATAGTTATAGAGGAATCTAAACAAAGCTATATGATTTTAGAGACATAATGTGTTTGTCGCAGTAAGTAACTTGGTTGATGGGGCCGGTAAGTTTTGGAATGGTGACCGTGAACCAGAAGAAGCAGCGTTGGAAGGCCTCCCCTGAAGGTGGCCCGATGTCATGGTTAAGGCAGTGGATATCCACTGGATGCGACATGCGCAGGACCAACCAATGTAGCGAAACTTGAGGGAGGCCTATGTCTGAAAGTGGGCGACTTTCGGCTGAAATTAAGACGATGATGATGTGTAAGCTGTGTAGCTTACACATCAATTCGATTCTGACAACTCTTCAATTGTTAACTAAATGGATGTGTATCCATTTAGTTAACAATTGAAGAGTTGTCAGAATCGAAAAGTCACGAAATCTAATGTCTGATAGCTCATCGTGATTCAAGTTATTTCACAACGATCAGCGATTTATTAAGCGAATTGCTAATACGTTCACATGGACGCAAGGCGATGCAATAAAAAAACAATTATTTGGCATAAACTTAGAGCCACATGAAAGTTTTCTGGAGAAAAGAAAAGGAAACTTTTCTCGAAAATACGTGTGACGTCGCCTATCGGCGCGTTTATAATATGTCCACATCGAAGCCACTGACACTCTTATTCAATTTAATTTTATTTTCTGTCTGTTCTATCCCAAAAGCCAAAGACCTTCTTTTCTTCTTTGCATTCCGCCTAGTTTTGTGGACCTTACGATAGGCGTCAAGCTTGTTCGGTATTATCTAATAATTATTTATTATTATTTCAGGAATTCCTCTATTTCAAACTAAATCCCGAACACAGCCACATAAATTCCAGTCCGTCTTGAAATCTACAAACGACAAATACTACTTGGTCTGCATTTGCACTAGCACAGACCCCGTAAGAGAGTACCGTTATAGAACTACCTTCTATGTGAAAAGAGGTAAGTGGTTGCTGTGCTCAGAGTAATTTTTTTTTTATAGGCTCGCGTTTGACCACCTTCTCACCTGATGGTAAACGATGACGTAATTGACGATGAGACACCTATATACTCTTGGCTACGACTAATTTATTTATATAAATACAAATTTAATGAAAAGAATATATCCCGCAATTTGTATATCCCGCTTAAAATGTTAGTGTTAGTGACCATGACAGTTTAAAAACTTATATCAAATTGACATAGTATAAAATATTTAATTAACAATAACTACTTACTTATTATGTTATGGACCAATAGTGATTGAAAAAACAAAATAAAAAAGGAGTGAGCGCGCTTGCCTGTATAAAAACACACTCGTATTTTTTACTTTAGCAAATACATAAAAATAGACAAAGATAAAGCGCATCAAAGTTCAGTAGGCAATATTATTTGATAATCTCACTGACGGACTAAATAGAATTATATTTTTTAGGGTTCCGTACCCAAAGGGTAAAAATGGGACCCTATTACTAAGACTCCGCGGTCCGTCTGTCTGTCTGTCTGTCTGTCACCAGGCTGTATCTCATGTACCGTGATAGCTAGACAGTTGAAATTTCCACAGATGATGTATTTCTGTTGCCGCTATAATAAAAAATACTAAAAACAGAATAAAATAAATATTTAAGGGGGCTCCCATACAACAAACCTGTTTTTTTGCCGTTTTTTACGATAACGGTACGGAACCCTTCATGCGCGAGCTCGACTCGCACTTGGCCGGTTGTTCTATCCAGCAATAGAATAAGAATAGAATAGAATAGAAAACATTTATTCGACATAGACACAACACGACAACAAAATTCACAAAGTAACAGAGAAGAACAGTACAAAAAAGTACAAACAAGGTTTAAGGATAATTGCGCCGGGCGTGCCCATACCGAAAGGGTTACCAACTCAGCATTTGCTGGGCGTCAGACACCAAGCTCTGATTTTCAGTTGGCACCCCGCTAGTGACACACGGACGTGGGTAAATAAAATAGATACTTAAAATAATGTCATAAAGTGCAAAAATAAATTGAAAATATGTAAAATAGATAATATAAAGTAATTTAAAAAATATATATAATGTAATATAATATAAAGTATATAAAGTGCTACAATATGATGGTTTAAAATTGTCTCAAAACCCCAAATGACAGTGTGGCATAGACGCAACCGGCCTATCACATCCAGCCAATCTCTTCCTGACTCTTAGAAATAGGCACACCACTTGATGGATTAAACTAAATTTTAAATTAACATAGAAATTATTCATATTAAATAATAAACATTGGATTGAATTAAATTAAAATAAGGATAGAAATTAGATAAATGATCTGTCAATATTAATGTCATTAAGTTTTTTTTGAGAAGTCAGAATGAATGTCTTAAGTTTAGTCTTAAAAGTTATTATATTCGTTAAGTCCCTAATCGGCGGTGGAATGTTATTCCAACGTTTGGAGGCTGCGTACCTAAAACTTCCTCGGAAGGCTGCAGTACGGTGGAGCGGGGTAGCCAGTTGTTGAGCACAACGCCTTGCCTTGCGCTGCCGGTGACTGTTTATCCACGCAAGCTTCGAGTACAGATATGGTGGACATTTATTCTTGATGATACCGAAAAGTAAACAGGCCAAGTGCAATTTCCGACGAGATTTAATTTTTTATATATTATGCCTGTTAAGAAAAGTTGTAATGTGGCTTCTTGGAGGTAGGGTAGGAGGTAGAGGTTCAAGCATTCTGAACCCTTTGAATCAATCTTACGGTACGTGCCAAAAGTCTAGGTCCCACAACGGTATCAGCGTAATTTAACTTAGGACAGAACCAGAGTTTCAACTAGCTGTATACGCAGATCTTCACTTAAATACGGGCGCATCTTATATAATACTTTTAGACGGTAGAAGCAGTTTGTTACACAGTGCAGCTGTCAATGTCACGGTTAACAATTGGCTCTGTAATAAAAATAACTTAAAAATAGTAATCCTGTTCTAAAATCTACAAGGCTGTGCTGGTCCAACCTGTTGACGAGCGATAAGTGCAAGTGAGTGTTTGCAGCAGCGGGTTATCTCGTCTGTGTGAACGAACCGGTGAATTCGATACCGGTGACTGTTGGTGAATTTGGTCTGTAAACAGAGCGAAACTTCTGAACTGTGCATGGAAAAGGATTAATTCACTCGGGAAATACAAATGTGAGTGTAAATTTGTTCATATAATAGTGATAGAGGTGTTAAAGAATAACCATATTATTGAAAAGCGGTTGATTTTTCAAGAATGTAAACAGATCACAGCTGACTCATCGATATTGTACAAAAATAAACATCTGACCAATCCAAGCGCACCACGAAATCGATGACACAAAATCTGTCGTTCGGAAATCGAATCTTTGAAGTTTTAAACACCAGCACTTTGGGACTGCGTTCCGCTACACGCATAGTTTGCATATCGGCGATCTGTCGCAATATATTTCAATATATCTTGCTATTAAAATATAGTCAGGCGTAAAAAGTAATCGAAGCTACAAAGGATTGCTATAACTTTTTTGATCAATCGAATTTAAACTATGAATTCATTCTTGGAACATGTTACATTCCGACGCACCCGTACACGCTCGGAACCAGATGATGACAATGGAAACAAATCAAAAAATTTGGACAGTACAACAAATAGCATGCCTGAGTTATCTGAGGACGAAGAGGACATTCAACTAATCGCCTATAAAGATGAAATCAAAAAACTTCAATCCCAATTACAAAGTGCACATAATGAAATTGAGTTGCTATCGCTGCAAAACAGCGACCTAAAACAGATTAACAATGAATTAATGAAGAAAAATGATATATTCAAGAACATTGCAAGTAGCCCAATCAAGAAAAAAGTAAAAACACCGCTGAAGAAAACTATTAACAGCAGCATGAAAACAAAACAAACACAAACTACAGAATACCCTACATTTAAACTATGTACACAAGAAGACAAGACAAAAATCACTCCTCAAGATATCAAACAGCCGAAGATCCAACTACTTCCTATGAGACATAAAATCTGCATTGTGAGCAGTGAAACATCTGACAGGATTTATAAAATGAGTGAAAGAACTCAGCTCGCTAACTATAGTAGGTGTCATTATCGCACTCCACGATGTGGTTTAAAACATGTCTTATGTAATATTCATGAAAAAGTTCGTAATTTCACTTTCTTTGACTACTGTATTATAGTTATTGGCGAAGAAGATTTCAGACAAACTAATAACTATATGGAACTTGTTTCATATATCCGGGAAACACTACTCCCATTAAGCCATACTAATTTTATTATAAGTCTTCCAACATTTAAATATATGGAGAACAATGCTAATATAATGTTTAATAGTAGAATAGATATTTTTAATAATTTGATTTACATGGACGCCGAGACGCATAAATATGCGTATATTCTAGACTCAAACCTCAATCTGCCGTATTCATACGACTCATATAACCAACGGTCCGGTAGTATAAATAACAAAGCTCTAAATATTATTGCAACGGACTTAGAGAGCTTTATTTTAAACCTAAACGCACTGAATACTACCTACCAAGATATTAATTGTATACAAAATCTTAGCACGGGTAAAATCATAACACAAAATGATATTTCTGTTATAAATGACACTAAGCACTGTGATGAGGATAATTTTTTATTTCGTGTATAAAAATCTCAATATTATGCATCAAAATATAAATGGCCTCTTAAATAAATCCAATGTATTTACTGTACTGCTAGAGGAACTACATAATTCAGGGAAAATAGTGGATGTACTATGCTTTTCTGAGCACAATATGATATTGTCGGATGTAAACCTATTACATATACCTAATTTTACTTTAGCCACACATTTCACTAGAGAATCCAGACATGGAGGCACATGTATAATGATAAGAAACGGTATTAAATATAGAACTTTGGAGTCAGTTGCGAAATATGGTGTATCCAATATTTTTGAATGCTGTGCAGTGGAACTCACCGACCACAATATTATTATAATATGTTTATATAGGAGTCCACATAGTACCGAAGTAAAAAGCAAACATGAAATATTTTTTAATAAATTAGACAGTCTTTTAAATTCTTTATCCATTCACTCAAATAAAAAAGTGCTTCTGTGCGGTGACTACAATATTGATTTGCTAAAAGATACCACAAGTTCGCAGCAATTCAAGCACTTAATAATGGGTTATAATCTTAAATTTGCCGTAAACGTTCCAACTAGATTAAGCAGTGGGACCTGCATTGATAATATAATCCACAATGTGCGAGGAGCTAAAGGAGAAGTTTTGGAACTAGCTGTATCCAATCACACAGCACAATTTTTACGATGTCCAGTTAAACAAACGTGCCTTTTAGACTACTGGCACTGTACAAAACGGGACTACTCAAAAGAAAATTTAGAAAAATTCGCAA
The DNA here is from genome assembly GCA_964057195.1 of Orthosia cruda. Lineage (NCBI taxonomy): Eukaryota > Metazoa > Arthropoda > Insecta > Lepidoptera > Noctuidae > Orthosia > Orthosia cruda. The sequence goes on along the minus strand of OZ059852.1, from coordinate 6,583,788 downwards.
ACTATTTAAAACAACTGTCATTTTCTGATGTTTATGAGGAAACAGACCCTGAAAAAGCATTCAAATTGTTCTATGACTGGTTTAAATTGCTATATGACTTATGTTTTCCTAACATTAAAATAAAAATATCGACGAAAGTAAAACCAAACTGGATTAGTCGCGGTATTAGATTATGTAGTAAGAAAAAAAGAGATTTGTTATGGAAATACAGGTTATCACCGACTGAACATAATAAAACAAACTTCAAAGCGTTGTCTAACCGGCTTAAAAAAATTGTCAATCTCACGCAGAGAGCCCACAATAACCGTTACATTCACTCGGCTAAGAATCGATGTAAGGCAACATGGAAAGTCATAAATAAAAACAAACATAATTTACCTAATCAATCCACAATGAGAATTAAAGCAAATGATAAAATACTTACCAACCCTCTTGATATAGCAGAGGCTTTTAACAATTATTTTGCGGATCAAGTCAAATCAATTAATAGTTCAAATAATAAATTACCAATAAATACAATAAATTCGTCCATGTTTATGAAACCTACAATACCACAAGATATTCATAAAATTATTATGTCTTTAAAGAATACTCCCAGCACTGGATATGACGGTATTAGCACAAAAATAATTAAAACAGTATCTACAATAATTGCACCAGTCCTTAGTCACCTGATCAATATGTGCATCTTGCATGGTGTTTTTCCAAAAGAATTAAAAATTAGTATCATAAAACCGCTTTTCAAAAAAGATAATAAAGGCAACATGTCTTCCTATAGACCTATAGCACTGATACCTATTTTGTCAAAAATATTTGAAAGAGTAATATACAATCAAATCAATTCATATTTTGAGAAAAATAAATTATTTGTCGATAGCCAAAAGGGCTTCCGGAAAAATAAGTCCATTGACATGGCAATCTATGATTTTTTAAAACTCGTTAGCAACAGAGTAGATAAAAGAAAACCGGCTCTGGCTCTATATATGGACATGTCGAAAGCCTTTGACCGCGTAGACCATAGAATATTAATTAATAAACTTGACGCATACGGGATTAGAGGTAACATATCAAATTTAATTAAATCATACCTACAAGACAGACAGCAAATAACAGTTATTAATAGAATATGTAAAAAACATGAAACAACATTTAAATCTAGCCCGAGAACAGTGATGTATGGAGTTCCACAAGGTAGCATACTTGGACCTCTCCTATTTATTATATATATAAATGACTTCCCAAAAGCATCAACCTATCCCATGACAATGTTTGCAGATGACAGCACTCTACTCTTCAACAGTGACCAATTAGATACATTAGAATCAGACATTAACTCTAACATAAAATCAGTTATAAATTGGCTAGAGAATAATAATTTGGTAATAAATTTAGATAAGACAGTTTTAATGAAATTTCAACAAACAGTAAATCAAAATTTAAATTTAGATATAAGATATAATGATAAAAGGATTGATGAGACGAATGTGACAAAATTTCTGGGATTAAATATTGAAAGCACATTAAAATGGAATACCCAGATTGACAAAGTATGTAGTAAAGTAAACCAATTTTCTCATGCGCTGCGTATGCTAAGTAAAACGGCCAATCAAAACACCGTACTAACTGCATATCATGGTCTAGTAGCCTCAACATTAAGATATGGCATTATGTTTTGGGGAAACGCCTCGGGTAAAGATATGGTGTTTAAGTGTCAGAAAAGGTGTATTAGAGCGATCTGTAACCTGCAAACCACTGACAGCTGTAAACAATATTTTAAAAGTATGAAAATTTTAACAGTGCCCTCATTGTACATATACCAGACATCTATGTTCGTCAAAAATAATATGTATAAATTTGACCGAGTAGGTAGTCAGCGTCGAGCTGACCGGCTACAAACTGTTGGATCTAAAACTGCTTTATACAAAAACAGTATTTTCGTAATGGCTCCAAAATTATACAATAAATTGCCAAAATGTATCAGAAGTGAGGAAAATGTCAGCCATTTTAAAAAAAAGTTGTTCCTGGTTTTAGTTGAAAAGACTTATTACTCGATTGAAGACTATTTAAATGACAAATTATGACTAAATTTAATTTTCTTGACATTCTTAATAATTAATAATATAATTCAATTACTTTATGTTATGCGGCTCATGACATTTTTCAATTGCTTCATTTCTTTTATCCTAGACTTTACTCATTATGATAGTAAAAATAACCTGCTTACTAATATTATATTTGTATGCCGATTATTGGCCGAACATACAGATCAGTTAAAATGTATAAATAACATCTTTTTGTACTTATGTTCACAAATAAAGATTTGATTTGATTTGATTTGATTTGATTTGATTTGACAGTTTGCAGTATGAACCTCAAAACGTAGTTCCTGGTCCATGATCAATCCCAGATTTCTGGCCTCATAAACACGATTAATACTTTGGCCCTTTACGATCACGTTAGCAAGATCACTGTTTATAGTATTGAGTTGACACCTTGCACCAAAAAGCATAAATTTAGTTTTAACTGGGTTGAGTAATAGGGAGTTTTTTTTCGACCAGACCACAATCCTGTCCAAATCTTCGTTTAATAATTTTACTGCGGTCACGTAGTCTTCCGGTTTAAAAGAAATGTATAATTGAATATCATCAGCATTAATATGAAATTTAGAATTTTTTAAAACATTAATAATATCTGCACTATATAAAATAAACAAAGGAGGACCCAATATAGATCACTGGGGAACACCCTTTACCACTGGAGTCATATTAGACAGAATACAAGATCCATTGGCATCTTGAATTTCAACCAGTTGTCTACGATTACTCAAATAACTGCTGAACCATGCAACCGTAGGTCGTCAAAGCCGTAATACGTCATTTTAGAGAGCAAAAGCGACAAATTAATGGCATCAAATGCTCGGGAGAAGTCCAGTAGAACCAACAGGGTACAACATCCCTCATCTTCAGCCGCCAATATGTTGTCCGTAACATCTAACAGTGCCGTTGCTGTGCTACGGCCCATCCTAAAACCCGATTGTGCCTCCGGTAGGATGTTATATCTCTCAAGGTATGCAGTTAGCTGGGTATTTACTACTTTTTCTAGCACCTTCAACAAGAAGGGTAATACTTATGGCCTAAGGTCCTTAATAGTGCTAGGGTTCGCAACTTTAGGAATTGGACGCACAACAGCAATTTTCCACAGGTCAGGAAAGGTCGACGTAGAAATGGAATGGTTAACAATAGAAGTCAGCATATCTAATGTTTGAGGGAGAGTCAAGAGAAACTAGTCAAGCGTAATGTGGTCAAAACCCTCTGCATTCGATTTAAATTTTGATAAAATTTTGATAATGTCAGATTGGTCTACAGTATCAATAGAAAAAACCCCCTCACCAAATCTATGAGACTCATAGTAAGCCAGACATGATGCTGGTGCTATATCATCACCTGGAACGTTCAGAAAATGTGAATGTATCTTATCTGGATCATTGAAGTAAGGGGGCAGGTCAGACACACTTTTAAAGGGTAATAAGGTTGACTTAAGATTTTTCCATAGAATCTTAGGTTGATGAATCTTACTATTTATTTTATTTCTAAAATAAGCTACATCTTCGTAGTATAAGGACTTGTTAACAAGACCTTTTAACTCCTTGTAATATACGGTTTTACTCTCTGAAGCTGAGTTTTTACACCGTACGTGTGCCTGATTGCGCAAGCACATCTTAAGCTTGATGTTATCCGTTATCCATGGATAGGACCGTTCTTTAATAAACATAGTTTTACTGGGAGCATATTTATCAAAAAGCGCGGCGATATTACAGTTAAGATGAGTGATCATACAGTTTACGTCACCAGGCAAAGGTAATGCAAGCCAATCCACCGAGGCCAGGTCCTCCTTGAACCTATCCATCGGTACATTTTTTAGATTTCTGCGAGTTACAACTATTGGTGGAATTTTTTCCCTTTTAAAATAAAAAACTGCTTTAATAAAAGCATGCGCGCCAAGTGCACCAATCCAGTCCACCTCGATGTCACGCACCTTTGCATCTGTGCACACCAGGTCCAGAAGTGTCTCGCTAGTAGAAGTAAAATGAGTAGCAGATGGCACTAGTTGACGCAGTTCGAGACTTTGAAGAAATATATTTAATTTGCTCGTTTTGGGGTCTGTTTGATTTAGACAATTTATATTAAAGTCCCCTAAAAGAACGATGTGTTTGCAAGATGTTATGGGATGTATTGAGCATGTTAGCGCGTCCAAAAATAAATCAACATCCATCCATGGTGGTCTGTACGCAGTGCCGATAGCGATTTTAACACCATTTGTGCTCAGAACTAGCCACATCTGTTCCACTGTCCCATGAAGGGGGTCGACCAGGTGCTCATGCGTACGCACTCTTGTTCCGCGCTTGATGTAAAATTGTCAAATCTCGCCCAGCTGGTCCAAGGGGCAACGAGGGTGCCGGATGTTGATTCGCACACAGCCAATTGCTTTGCAACTGCAAATTATAATTTAATTTTCCATATTACTGGCCCGACGCGGCAGAATACCTGTATCGATCACATCATAAGTAATATTCCACTTGCGAAAGGTGAGCTTCTGAATTGGGATATATCTGACCATAATACGGCGCAAATGTTAAGTGTCCCTGTTAAACATAAGGAGATACCTCAACAGTACTATACTTTTAAAAGAGACTATAGTTCGGAAAACATCCTTAAATTCAAGGAATGTTTGTCTGAACTTTCCTTCTCAGAAGTCTATAGCCAACTTAACATTAATTCGGCATATGAATCTTTTCAGGAATTGTTTCTGTTGTTTTATAAGTTGTGTTTCCCAAAAGTTAGAATTAAAATGACAAGCAAATGTAAGAAAAACGAATTGGATAACTAAAGGGTTAAGAATTAGCAGTAAGCGTAAACGCTCATTGCGTTTTTTATATTATAAGAATAAGTCAAACTGCAACAAGATAATATATAAAAAATATAGTAAGTTGCTAAGATGTTGTATCAAAAGGTCTATTAAAATATTAAATGACAACACATTAAAATATTCAAAAAATAAAAGTAAAGCGGCTTGGACACTTATAAAGCAAGCATCTGAATATACTAACAAATTATCATTGATAACGAAATTAAAAATAGATAATAAAGTTATAGACAGCCCAAAAAAAATTGCGGACTCGTTTAATGACTATTGGATAGACTTAACAAACCAACAGAGCAATCAGGTAAGGGATACGTGCAAAACTAACATTTGCGATAGTCTGTTCCTTCGGCCATACGGCTACAATGACATTCAAAAATTTATACATTCCCTAAACAACACAGGAGCAGTTGGGTATGATGAGATTTCGACTAAAATTCTAAAGGCTTGTTCAGTGGAAATAACTCCTGTGTTGACACACTTAATAAATCTATCGTTCACAGAAGGCTGCTTCCGTGAGTTGTTAAAGTTTGTAATTGTTAAGCCGCTTCATAAAAAAGGCGATATCTCGAAAATAGATAATTACAGACCAATTAGTCTCATACCAATAATCTCTAAAGTTTTTGAAAAAGCTATGCAACAGCGTCTCTTAGAATTTATTGGGAAACAGCTGATTCTTAAGAAGGAACAATACGGATTTCAAAAAAAAAAATCGACCACTCTTGCATTCTTCAATATGGTAAAAAATATAATTGATGAAGTAGATATAGGTAATCGGGTATCTGTTATCTTCTTCGATATGTCGAAAGCTTTCGACTTTGTGTCACATAGATTGTTGCTTGTAAAGTTAGAACGATATGGTATTCGAGGTCCGGCCCTTAGTTGGCTTGAAACCTATTTAATGGGTAGAAAGCAATGTGTTGAGATACCTAGTATTACTGAAAATAAGGAACTAGAGGGAATTAGGTCTTTTTCAAAATTTAACAACTCGGGTGTCCCACAAGGGAGCGTTTTGGGACCCCCTTTATTCTTATTATATATTAATGACTTTCCTGAACACACACCGAATCCATGCACTTTGTTTGCAGATGACATTTCAATTATAATGACATCATCATTTAATACTGACATGGATAATTACAGACTTGACATTAAAAATACAATTGAATCAACAATTTCCTGGTTAAAATGTAATAATTTGAATGTAAATATAAATAAAACAAAAATTGTTCAATTTAGGACATACGGTCGTAAGCGAGAAAAACTAAATATTAATTATAATGGACAGCCGCTACTAGAGGATGAGGAAACTAATTTTCTGGGAGTTACACTTGATGGCTACTTCTCCTGGAAACCACACGTAGAAAAAGTATGCAACAAATTGAACAAATTCGTTTATGTTCTCTACACACTGCGAAAGACCTCGTCACAGAGTACGATGTTAACCGCGTATCACGGCTGCGTCTCATCGACTTTACAATACAGCCTTATACTATGGGGTAACTCAACAGACGCTGATAAAATCTTTAGGGTACAAAAAAAAATGCGTTCGAGCCATATATGGCATTCCACCATGGGAATCTTGTAAACCGTTGTTTCAAAAGTTGAAACTCCTTACTTTGCCCAGTATGTATATCTTAGAATGCGTTAAATTTGTCCGACAGCACTTTGACCTGTTTAAGAAGGCACAAGACCGTTGCCCTAGAATAGTAAGAGATCCAGATAGAATAGTTCTGCCTAGGGCACCAAAGACCTCTCTGTATAAAAAGAACTGTTATTATATGTGTGGCTTTATATATAACAAAATACCAAAGAACTTTAAAGAGTTACCTAACAGTTTATTTTTTACAAAATTAAAATTATGGCTACTAGAAAAACAATTTTATTCCATAAATGAATTTATAAATACAAAATGGTTAATGTGATGACAATTAATAAATGAATGTATAATTGTAAGATAATAGAAAAAATCATGCATGCCATTAGACATAAATACTATAGCCTAGCATTAAATATATTGAAATGTTTTGCATGTCAAATGTTTGACTATGTATTAGGAAACTATACCTTACTTAAACACCTACACTGTACCAATACTTATAGCAAATAAATGATTGATTGATTGATTGATTGGACCTTCTGCTGACTACAGATCCAGACCGCTACTCGGTGTCGGTATCTTTACCTTTGGGTAGTTCTAGAAGTCTGTATCCGTCCACTCCCCACCCGATCCCAGCCCAAGAGGCGCTCGGCGGGTTTGGCGGTACAAGTCAGCAGATTGGGATGGGATGCGTTTTTTTTTCGCATCGTATCCTTGGCAGCCTACTTGCTTCTCTTTGGTTGATCCTTCGTCGTGCGCGGACGCCGTGTCGGATGTGTTGCGTCAGGGAATGGAGTACTTCATTCCGTTCTCTGACGTTGCAATGTCTAGCGCTGACCGGCCATGGTTTGGCGCCGAGTGCAAGCGCGCCAACACGCTCAAACATGAGGCGTACCTGGCATGGGTCGACGCTCGGAAGCGCAAAGCAAGCAACGTGGGTCAGCGCAAGAGAGCCTACAATAGGGCTGCCAAGTCCTGCAAGAAGGTGATGCGAAGATCTCGGTTTGAACACATAAGCCGTATTGGGACCAAACTTGCTTCCTACCCAGCGGGTTCGTTCAGCCTGTGGCCAAGAAGGGCAGTCGGGCTGACCCGGCCAACTACAGACCCATTTCAATAACGTCCATCCTCTGCAAGAGTATGGAACGAGTGCTTAATTCCAAGCTCCTGGCATACCTAGAAGCTAACGACATCCTCAGTGACCGCCAATATGGCTTCCGCCAAAATCGTTCAACTGGGGATCTTCTAGCGTATGCCATTCACATCTGGAGTGAGGCCATAGAGAGACACGGGGAAGCGCTTGCCGTCTCCCTCGACATCTCGAAGGCTTTTGACAGGGTCTGGCATGAAAGCTTTATTGGTAAGCTCCTTCATTCGGTTTGCCCAGTGGTCATTGCGATTGGATTGCAGACTTCCTGAGGGGCCGGTCCATTCGAGTGGTTATTGATGGCCGCTCGTCTGAACTACTGGATATTAATGCCGTGGTCCCACAGGGGTCGGTACTCTCAGCAACGTTGTTCTTGCTGACATAAATGATCTGCTAAAGGGGTATGCAGACGACAGCACTGTAGCTGAGAGATACGTGTCCGACGCGCGCGCTACTGGACCTCAGATCCGGTCTCTCCGGGAGACCATGGTTGGGCGCTTGAATCTGTCCTTGGAGGCAGTCTCCGAATGGGGCGATGCCAATCTGGTCAAGTTCAATGCTGCTTAGACCCAGGCGTGTCTTTTTTCCGCTAAAAGGAGCCAATTCCACCCGGTTCCTTCTTTCAGAGGTGTGACCGTGCCGATAACTGACCATCTTGAGATTCTTGGCATCACGTTGACATCGACGCTCAATTTTGGTCCATTCATTGAGGCAAAAGCTCAGCTGGCTGCCAAAAAATTGGGGATCCTCGCGAAGGTGAGACGGTACTTCACGCCAGAACAGCTGCTCAACTTATATCAAGCGCAAGTTCGATCATGCATGGAGTACTGCTCTCATCTCTGGGACGGATCTGCCAAGTACCAGCTGGATGCACTTGATGCGATCGAAAGACGGGCTAAGAGGCTCATCGACAATGAAGTATTGGCCAAATCTCTCCAGGCTCCAGAACCTTGAACATCGGCGCCGAGTTGCCAATCTGTCGGTTTTTTATCGGTTACATTTCGGTACATGGTGGACATCCCACCCATACGCACCAAACGTTTTGGGAATTCTTTTATTATGCGTACAGCAAAGGAATGGAATTCTATGCCGAAGTCTGTATTGCCTGATAGCTACAACCTGGGAGTCTTTAAGTCAAGAGTGAATAGGTTTCTTCTAGGCAAGCGTGCTTAATCATCGACGCCGCGGCCGCCGAGCACGCTCACCGGCCGCGGAACGTGCCGCAGTCGGGCGCGCGGCCTTCCGCACTCCTCCTGAGCCAAGTCTCATTTATAGCCATCACACTAACATCATGCGACTCTAATGCAGCAATAAAGTCATCATGGTGAGGACCCAGTGAGCCAGGGTTGAGAAAACCAACATTACTCACTTTACCAACATTACTTTTCACTCATTACAGAGTATTAGTATCACTAACAATGTGAATGAATATTTAAAACGTTTATATGCAAGAAGTTGGCAGATAGTTAATGGTTTTTCACAGACTACATTTCATCATTCATCATTTCAGCCGAAAGACGTCCACTGCTGGACATAGGCCTCCCCCAGGCGTCGCCACATTGACCGATCCCGTGCGTCTCGCATCCAGCGCCTTCCCGCAACCTTAACCAGGTCATCAGTCCACCTAGTGGGAGGCCTTCCAACGTATCGTCTTCCGGTTCGCGGTCGCCATTCCAGAACTTTTCGGCCCCATCGGCCATCCGTTCTGCGAGCAATGTGCCCTGCCCACTGCCGCTTAAGTTTGGCAATTCTTCGGGCTATGTCGGTAACTTTGGTTCTCCTGCGGATATCATCATTTCTGAGGTGATCACGCAAGGAAATTCCGAGCATAGCCCTCTCCATTGCCCTTTGGGTGACTTTGAGCTTTCTGATAAGGCCCATTGTGAGCGACCACGTCTCGGTCCCATAGGTGATCACTGGCAACACACACTGGTCATAGACTTTTGTCTTGAGACACTGCGGTAAATTGGACGAGAAGATACCACGCAACTTCCCGAACGCCGCCCAGCCGAGTCGGATTCGACGGTTGACCTCTTTCTCGAAATTGGACCTACCCAACTGGACCGTTTGTCCCAGGTAGACATAATCGTCTACAACTTCGAGAGTAGAGTCTCCGACCTTGATAGGAGTGGGTGTTAGAAAGAAAAGAAAGAAAGAACATGGGTTAACATGGGCATTCACTATGATCTTGGTTTTGTCCATGTTCATTTTAAGACCCACTCTTTCAGAAGCTCTACTGAGGTCATCGAGCGTTTTACTGAGGCTCTCCATGGTCTCAGCCATGACCACTATGTCGTCGGCAAACCGAAGGTGAGTAATGTACTCGCCATTAACGTTGATGCCCAGCCCCTTCCAGTCCAGAACGTTGAAGACATCCTCCAGCGCAGCAGTGAACAGTTTCGGAGAAATGACGTCTCCCTGTCTCACGCCACGCTGGAGAAGGATTGGTTTCGAGGTCTGATCCTGAAGACGGACTGACATGGTGGCGTTTTTGTACAAACACTTCAACACCTCAATGTACCGGTAGACGATCTGGCACCGTTGGAGAGAGACTGCAGTACAGCCCAAATCTCTATCGAATCGAAGGCTTTCTCGTAGTCCACAAATGCTAAACAGAGAGGCAGGTTATACTCTTCGGTCTTCAGTATAACCTGCCGCAGCGTATGTATGTGGTCTACGGTGCTAAAGCCTTTTCGGAATCCGGCTTGTTCGGGGGGCTGGAAATCGTCTAACCTGCGCGCGAGACGATTCGTGATGACTCTTGAAAACAACTTGTAGACATGGCTAAGAAGTGAGATGGGCCAATAGTTCTTCAACCGGGCATTGTCGCCCTTCTTGAAGAAGAGTACCACCAAACCCCTGCAACGTGCCTGTGGCGTTTTGCCCTCGAGTATGACGGAATCAAACAGCTTCTGAAGGGCCCTAGGGACCGGTTTTCCACCCGCCTTCACGAGTTCGGCCGTAATTCCGTCATTACCCGGCGCTTTGTTGTTTTTGAGCTGTTTCAGAGCCATCCTAATCTCGTACAGGCTGACGTCCGGGATATCTCCGGTATAGTGTCGGATCAATCTAGCTCTTGGGTCGTTTGCTAGACTCGCAACGGGCTGGCTGATCGATGTGTACAACAGCGCATAGAATGTCTCGATCTCCCTGAGAAGCTCCGGTTTGGCGAATACGATCCTGCCCTGATCTGGAGTTCGAGCTGAAAGCTCTCGGGGTTTTGGACCTGGATCTGTACTGACCGGAGCGTGGACTTCATCAGTCGAGACCTTTCAAGCTTAATATTAATGTTCAATGTGCCTCTTACCATGTGGTGATCGCTCTCGGTTTTTACCGAATTGATCACAGAGACATCATTGAACATTTGCTTCTTGGTTGACATGATGAAGTCGATCTCATTTTTTGTTGCACCATCGGGGCTCTACCAGGTCCACTTCCTATTTTCACGCTTTTTGAAGAAGGAGTTCATCATATAGAGGCCCTCCTTCTCCATAAAACTGGCTAGTAGGTGACCCCGGTGGTTCCGTTGTCCAACTCCAAATTGCCCCACTTGCAGCTCATCCTCGTCTCGTTTGCCCAGTTTCGCGTTGAAGTCCCCCATGACAACGGTGAAGTGAGTTTTGAAACCATGCATAGCTCTGGAGATATCCTCATACATGGTCTCTACCTCATCGTCGGGGTGTGCCGAGGTTGGGTAGTAGACCTGTACGACCTTCAGCGAATATCTTGAGGATATTCTGAGTATAAGGTACGCCACCCTGGTCGACACACTCTTGGTCTTCACCACGTTGTTCACAAGGGACTTGTGGACGATAAACCCGACACCACCCTGGGAGTGCCGGTCACCCTCTCGGAAATAGAGCAGGTTACCGGATTTGAGGATTATAGAGTCCTCCCCCTCTCTTCGGACTTCAGATAACCCTATAATACTCCATCGCAACCTGCTCAATTCCTCCTCGAGTTCGGTGACCTTCTCGTCGGTCCGAAGTGTGCGCGTGTTGTACGTTGCCAGGTCCAGTCGTTGGTGATTGTTGGGGTAGCCGGATCTCGTCCGGAGATTCTTAGCACCCGTTGCCATGCCGTAGCCTCGACCGCTACCGTAGTCGAGGGTAGGCAAGCTGCCGGGTACCAGGGGCCATTTTTTATTTGTGCTATTCATTGGGGGGGTTTTGCCATAATCGCCACGCTTGGCAGGCGGGTTGGCGATCGCAGTATGGTTGTTATAGAAGCACAGAGAACGCTGCTGCCCATTCTCTGGTTTGTCCCTTAGTCGCCTTTTACGACACCCACGGGAAGACATGGGATGGTGAAATTCTTTACGTCCAGCACCATACGGAACCCGTACTTACATTTAAACAATAATAATTATTTAAATGTAATCTATTGTTATAAAAGGTATAACGTAAATTTAAAAAGGGCACACACCTGAATAGAATGTCATTGAGTACGATCAATATTGTGTCAAGTTATAGTGTATTTGTAGCTATGTAAGAAATAGTAAACAGGGGAGTAACCAAAGAGTATGTAACACTACGTTTAGGAGTAATTTGTGATAAGTAAAAAACATAACATAATATATGGAGGTATAATAAAAACTGGTTACGATGGGGGAAAGCTTGTGATAAATGAATAAGATAATATAATATGTGGAGGTATATTAAAAACTTGTTACGATGGGGGTATGCTTGTGATAAATAAATAACATAACATAATATGTGGAGGTATATTAAAAACTTGTTACGACGGGGGTATGTTTGTGATAAATAAATAACATAACATAATATGTGGAAGTATATTAAAAACTTATT